>CM057456.1:1203555000-1206055000 GCA_016271365.2 Neoceratodus forsteri
GTCACCGACGTTCTGCAGAGGGTAGTCCCTGTAAACATAGTTTGGACACCTCGAGGACCAGGAGCAGGTCTTCCTCCTCTTCCTTTTCATGAGTTGGGGGATCTCCTGACAATAGGGATCTACCCCATTTGCCTCCAGATGATCCCACCTTCATGGATGTCATGAGGCATATCCAGGCCACTAACGAATGGGAAACAGAGGACCTGGATCCGGAGCGCCAGAGACTGGCTCATTACCTGAGGCAGAAGGAGCCCAAACCCCTTGTGGTGCCTCCTGTGGTCGACACCTTCCAAGACCTTACCAGGACAACCTGGAAGCATCCAGCCTCAGTCCCGGCTGTTCCCAAGAAGTTGGATAGGTTATACAGGGCCCCGAGGGATGAGCCATTTTTTTTTTGGAAAACCTTCAGGCGGATTCCACAGTGATCATGGCTGCTCATGACAAATCAAAGCAGCCAAAGCATTTAAGCTCCCAGCCTCCCGACCAGGGGTCCCATTTCTTGGACCAGGTGGGCAAGAACATCTATTCTGCCTCCACCTGCTCCATCCGGTCCCTTAATTTCCTCACGTATATGATCCAGTACCAAAATGCGCTCTGGGAGAAGGGACAGGAGCTTGTCAGTGCCTTGCCAGATTCCGCACAAAAGACAGAACTTCTGGATGTATTGAAATCGGGCTCAGACGTAGGCACGCATGTTCTGTGTGCCTCGTACGACACAGCAGATACGGCGGCTAGGGTGTCAGCATCAGGGGTCTGCCTTCACCGCCACGTGTGGCTGAGATGCTCTGACTTTCAGAACGATCTGCAGTCCGGAATCAGGAACCTCCCAATCCATGGTTCCACCCTCTTTGGGCAGGAGACCGAGGCTTTGATCTCTCGTCTCCAGGAGTCGGGCAAGTCTATTTGGTCCGTCCGCCAGATGTACAAGGGCAACCAAAGGTGCTTCCGGAAGTGGTCATTTCATAAATCCTCAGGCCAAGAAGCCCGTGGCAGCAACCAGGGACAGAGAGGTGGCTTCAAAAGGAAAGCCAGCAACCAGCAGCCTGGTGGTGCACCTTTTCGAGGCCCCAAGTCCTCCCACACCTCTCTCCCCACCCCTGGCTCCACCCAATGACTCGCCACTGACCCCCCTTCCTCCGGCAGAGGCTTCAGGGGAGGCAGTAGGGGTCGCTTCTCCCTCCATCTGGAGGGTTGGAGCTGTATCACATCAGACCAGTGGGTGTTAGACATCATAAGGAGAGGTCACATGCTGGAGTTCACCCAGATCTCTCCAGAGACTCCACCAAAGTTCTCGCGATACCCTCCTTCTCACATTTCTCTGATAGGAGGATAAACCAGGGCCCTCTTGCAGAAAAAGGAAATAGAGCCAGTTCCTGTGTGACAGCGGGGAAAGGGATATTACTCCCATTTTTTCCTGGTCCCAAAGAAGATGCAAGATCTTCAGCCCATCCTGGACCTCAGCTCTCTAAACAATGATATGGAACCGAAGGTTCAGGATGGTGACCCTTCCAGGTCTTATTCCTGTGCTGCACCAGGGAGACTGGCTCTGTTCCCTGCACATGCAAGATGCTTACATGCACATCAGGGTCTCCCACAGGAAGTTCCTGAGGTTCTACTTCCAGGGGGAGCATTATCAGTTCCAGGTTCTTCTGTTCGGCCTCTTCTCTGCTCTTCACCAAATGCTTGGCAGTGGTAGCTGCGGCTGTAAGGCGCACGGGACATTACGTCTTTCCCTACCTTGACGACTGGCTCCTGGTGGCCCCATCGAGAGAGCACCTGCTTCAAGCTCTTGGAGACACTTATACATTGTTCCGAGAGGTGGAGATGACCCTGAATCTACCAAAGTATTCCCCGGAGCCCAGCCAAAGACTCACCTCTATAGGGGCAGTCCTGGATTCAATCCAGGGCATGGCTTTTCTTCCTCGAGAAAGAGGAGATCACCTGAGCAAGGTGGCCAGTTCAGTCCTAGTAACCCCACAGGTCCCAGCCAGGACCTTCCTCAGACTTCTGGGGCATATAGCAGCGGCCATCCCGGTAGTTCCCTTGGCCCGCCTCCACATGAGGGTCCCACAGTGGATGCTCAGGGTGCAGTGAGACTGGGGCTCCGACGGTCTAGACCATGTTGTCCGGATCTCAGAGCCGGTCAGGAGGACCCTACGTTGGTGGTTTTGGACCCTTTGAATCTCGACAAAGGGATTCCCTTTTGACAGGAGCCCCCAAGCCGGACTCTGACAACAGATGCCTCCGACATGGGCTGGGGAGGCGCACCACGGGGATAACCAGACTCAGGATGTCTGGTCTCCGGAGGAGCACGTCCTCCACATCAATGTTCTGGAAATGCGGGCGGTCCTCAAAACCCTAAGGGCCTTTCAGGAGGACCTCATGCTAGGCTCTCTTCTCATGCAGACAGACAACATGGCGGTTGTCTTTTACATCAACAAGTAAGGGGGAAACTCGCTCCTACTCCCTGTGCAGGGAGGCGATCAGAGTCTGGTATTGCGCACTGGAACATCACATTTTGCTGTCCCCCATCCATGTTCCAGGTGCCCAAAATGACTTGGCAGACAGCCTCAGCAGGTCTCTGTCCAAGGTGCATGAGTGGGGGCTGCTACAGTCTGTAGCGGACCAGCTGTTTGACACAAGGGGTCATCCAGAGCTGGACCTCTTTGCGTCTCCACGCAATGCTAAACTGCCAGTTTTCTGTTCACGAGAGCACGCGCCTGGTGTTTTCTGGCTAGACGCGTTGTCCCTTTGTTGAGCAGGGAGGTTTCTTTACGCCTTCACTCCCTTGCCTCTCCTTCAGTGAGTATTGCTGAAGGTACAGGCCGAGGGGGCTCGAATGATTCTGATTGCCCCGCTGGTGCCCTGGCAGATTTGGTTCCCACTACTTAAGCGGTTGTCCTCAGAACCTCCAATTCCGCTGCCAGTTTGCTCGCAACTGCTATCCCAGGACCAGGGCAGGCTAGTACACCCAGATCTCAGGTTCCTACACCTTCATGCTTGGCTCCTGCAGATGTAGTCAAATCCAGGTATGGGGTTACACAAGAGGTGGCGGACATACTCATTTCTGCAAGGAAGCCCTCGACCCGTTCCACCTGTGCCATGAAGTGGAAGCGGTTCTGCCTTTGGGCTTCGTCCCACCATCTAGATCCCCTTTCCTGCCCGGTGAACTCAGCATTACAATATCTCCTCTCCTTATATCAGCAAGGCCTAAGTTATTCATCCATAAAGGTGCACATGTGGGCCATCTCTGCTTATCATGTCCTGTTCGGAGACAGGGCCCTGGCTCAGTTGGACATGGTCAGCACCTTTTTACGGGGCATTTTGCACCTACGACCCCCCATCAGGGATCCTATCCCTCCCTGGGATTTCCTCTTTGTGCTGGAGAAACGGACTCTTCCCCACTTTGAACCCGCAGTGGAATGTGAGCTGCATTTCCTTTCCTGGAAGGTTTCCTTTTTAGTTGCTGTTACTACAGTTCAAAGAGTTTCCAAGCTACAGGCCCTGATGTGTAAGGAGCGTTATATTATTTTTCATCGGGAAAGTTTCCCTCAGAACAAATCCTAAGTTCTTACCTAAAGTGGTTTTGGAGTTGACCCTCAACCAGTCAGTTGACCTTCCAGTTTATTTTCCTACCCCTACTAACCGGGTAGAGACTCTCCTGCACACATTGGATGTCCACAGGGTGCTGAAGTATTATCTTAAGCGGACAGTGGCACATCGCAAATCGGAGCAATTGTTTGTGGTCTTTGCTCCACAACACCTGGGCAAACTGGTGTCAAAACGGACCATTTCACGGTGGCTGGTACACTGTGTGTACTGCTATAACAAGTACAACAAACCTCTACCAAGCTCAGTCAGAGGTCACTCACTAGAGGAGTCTCTACCTCCTTCGCCTACTTAAAAAATTTCTCCCTTCAGGACATCTGTGCAGCTGCTACTTGGAATTCAGTACACACCTTCGTGAGGCATTACAGTCTGGACATTGCTTCCAGGCGTCAAGCCGGTTTTGGCCTGGCAGTTCTTCAAGGACTCTTGTCCTAGCTTGCTGATTCCAGCCGTAGGCTTTGCTATCTTTTATCTGTCATCCTACCTCCCAGGACTAGTCACCTCCCTGATGCGGGACTGCATGGGATTCTGTCCTAATAGTAATAGCCTGCTGCGAGAGCTCCCACTCAAAGTAAAAGTACAGTTACGTAAGAACTTACTGTAACAGTGGATCTTTGAGAGGAGCTCTTGCAGTAGGCGCTGCTTTCCCGCCCTCCGTCCCCCAGGAGAATTTGTCAGCATGTCTAGGAGGGGCTCTGCCTGGTTTTCTCGCTGAGATCTGTTCGCGGGTCTTGGCAGGGGAACTGAAGTGGAGCCGTGGTCCACCCCCTTTTGTAGCATGACCGACACCGGGGCGGAGCCGACATCAGGGGGGCAGCCCCCGCTGGGTACTGCTAGCTAAGTTTTTTCCAGTGAGTCCTAAGTCCTGCGGCAATAGTCCTAATAGTAATAGCCTGCTGCAAGAGCTCCTCTCGAAGATCATCTGTTACGGTAAGTTCTTACGTAACTGTACTTTCTTGAAGATACATTTCAAGGTGTCATCCTCACTGAATATTGGTTGGAGGTCCCTAATGATTTTACATGGGGGCTGTAGATCAGGATTGTATGTGACAACCATGGACATCTGTTTGGTGGTGGCCTTTTCTTTATATTGTAGTAATTGTTCTCTTGGTATACAGGTAATACATTCCACCACTCTGTCAATTTCACTAGAGGAATGCCCCTGCCCAAATGTTTTTTTTTCAGTGTGGCCAGGTGTTTATCTCTGTCCTCCTCACTCGAGCAGATACGGTGGTATTGAAGCGCTTGACTGTACATTACTGATTTTGTTTTGTTGTCTGCCTAGGGTAATTGCTGATTTTATGTAAATATCTTTGTCTGTCTGTCAGCTTCCTATAAAGAAAAGAGTCAGAAAACTGCACTGCCTAAACATATTGCCAGGGGTGGAAATGGGGGTACCCAGAGGAAATCAGTTCCAGGAGTGACATTAAAATTATGATTCAGTTCTAGGAGCAAAATGGAAAGGACTGCTCCAGTCCTCGACCGCTGTAATATTGGGGGGCATAGTATCCCTCTTGTGCAGGTCCAGCATGCAGTGCATGTAAGTCTGTTGATGGCCACAAGGACTAAAATTCCCTTCCAGGTGTTGCATTGGCACTTGTGGGATCATGGGTTCCTTCTCCTCCCAAAGGCCTGGTGTAAGCAGTTTCTGCATGCCACAGCTAAGCTAGCAAGTTGGTGCTGGGGGAGAGTGGATAATAGCCAGGCATCACCTGGGGCTGTGCAAATGCACTCTGCTGTTGGGTCCTGTTACTTATTGCCACTCCTGGAAGTTGTATGTTGCGTCATTTTACACATGAGGGGCTGGACCGTTAAAGGCTGGAGTTACAAGTGGCTACTGAACAGTGTGTTCTGTGAGAAACAACAAGAAAATGTGGGGGGGCATGACCAGATTGGAGGTAAGCAGTAGCAGAAATGCCGATGGTAATATGGGGTCCAGTGACTCACCAGCGGAGGCCACAGAGTAATAAACGAGATTCTTACGAGAACAGGAGGTGTTGGGGTGCTAAGAGAACCACCTGGACATACCTGAACCAGGAAGAAAAGAACAGTAAGTTTACAGACTCTTGTGGCTGTAGTTTAGGCGCTGCTTCCCCTGCAGGAAGCTTATAGGTGGGAGATAGTCTGTTGAGTTGCATCGTGCGTTTGCCTTGTTTCTTCCACACTTGCTGCGCTAATTTGGATGCCAGGGACTGAGTTGCTGTTTCTGTGGTTGCAAGGTGGCAAAAATTCCTTGTTGGGCCAGTGCCATGGCAGTAGCATTTGCCGATCTGTGTACCATCTGGGGGGAAAAAGATGATTATTCTGGTGGGATAAGGCATTAGGAACCTGATGTCATTAGCACAAAGTGCCTTCATGATAGAATAATGGCCCAGTATCTCGCCATCACAGCAGGTGAGTAGTCATCCATATAAATCTGAATGTCCTGATATTTAAGTATTTTCTGCAGCCAGGGCAGATGTAGCACCTTCTCCCTCTCTCTGTACCTCAGGAATTTCAGTATCACCAGGCATGGCCAGATCTTGGGGCTGGCCGGTTTCAACCCCAGTGCCCAGTATATTCATTCCAGCTCAACGGCTATGTCAGGAGGGTGTTGCAGAACTGGCCTAAGTATGGTAGGGAGGAAAGCAGTAATATCAGGGCCTTCCTTGGTAGGTTGTAAATTCAGAGGGTGTCCCTTCATGCCCTGCATTCAGCATTGTCCACCCTTTCTTGCAGGTTTTGTACTGAGGTGTGGGGCTGTGTCACGGCACACTCTGTGACACCATTCCAGCCATCTTGCTGCATGAGCTGGTAGTCAGTCGCAGAGATGCGCTATTCTGTTTAATATGTCTGTCTAGAGAGCATTAGTTGTGAGCGTTGTGAGCTGTCTTTGTGGGGCTTGAGAACCCGGCAGTGGGGCCTTGTTGTGTTTTTGGCAGTTGGACCGTGAGGTCTACCAGCATTCACTATCAGACCTTCCGATCCTACATCTGTTGCCATGCATTGAATCTATTGGCAAGGGTGACCTGCTTTGAGTTCTGCATGTAGTCTTAAAACCTCTAGTTCCACATGTAGTCTTAAAACCTCTGTGCAATAAAGAAGTGTTGTCCCGTTTTGAGTAGTTTAAGAGGTTTCATCAAGCAGATTTGGCAGAGCACTGTTGTCTAGCTGGTCAGTGATGCTTGAAGTCACCAGAAGTCTAGCCCACCATCTCTAATTTGAAAAATCCCTCCAGGTGCAGTCTCCCTTGGCCAGAATCCCTCTTTATCGTTGACTCAAAGGGGTCTCTGTTTTTTCTTGGGGGGGCTTTATGTCACTGGTCCGGGGCAGAGTTGCTAGAAGGCTGGCCAGGTTTATTTCACACTGCTGATGACTGACACCTTTGCTGGAGTATGGCTCAGGGAATCAGTTCAGTTCTAACAGCTCAGAAGGGAGTCCTGCATACCATCAGTCTGAGTACTCAAAGGATTTGGAACACATTTGATTAATGAACACCGATTTATCTTTTTCCTCCTTTGCTCCCTGAAAATGGGGCTCCAACCCTGTATATCTCTGTCTTGCACTGCATTGGAAAACACTAGCCGACACAGCAAAAGTCTGTGCAAGCAGTTACACATTTATTTGATCAACTACATTTGTGTCTGAACTTTCATAACTGGGCACAGTCACCTAGTTCACAGTACAGGTACCACATCATGCTGGAAACCAGGAGAGTGATCCTTTAGACTCCCTGCCCATGGGAACCCTGACATGCTCTTTATATTTCTGTAACTCCCCCTCACTTTTATTGGGCTTACCTGTGTGCTCTTTTATGTGTAGATAACTTTCGACTGAGAAGCACATGTGTGCATTACAATGTAGGGACTGCAAAAGGATACAGGATGTTGTTGTCCAACTGTTCAGCTGCTGGGCCAACGACCTAATTGTAAGAGGTACACCAGAATGTGAATCTAAACCCCAGAGCAGGATGCAGGGATGTGGACAGACATTCAGGCATCCAGAGCTGACTGAAGCAGCCACTGTGTGAAAATGTAAACGCAGCCCTTGTGCGCTGACGTGTATGACCCACAATGCTTGACATGGGGTTAAATTGTACAGTTGCCAGCCAAGCAGCTGCAATACACCGAGTGTCAGTACTTGGTCAAATTGAGGGATTGTAGGAGATACTGGTACTGGACACTGGCACAAATGCCACAGCCAACCAAGAGACTAATGTTGTGATGCAGCTCCAAACCTTTGTGGCTTAGCCAGTGGGGAGCTCAGTTTGTGACTAAGAGTGGCTGAACAGCTGTAGCCTAAGAGGTAAATCTGTGTAGGAAGGTGAAGGAATGAGGCTTGTGAGAATTGCCTAATGTATGAAGCAGGCCTTGGTGTTTTCAGTTTCGCCTTGTGTTAGTCGTATAGAGATATGAACTACTGAATGTAGGTACATTTGGCAAAACCAAAGACTGGTGATCATGACTGGAGACCTCCTGAAAGTGGCTTGAATTCCAGATGGAGCCCGAAACCTTGTGATCTCTGAAGTAAGGTGGTGTTCGCCATTTCTACACCTTGCTCTTCACACCAGTTAGCCTGCCGCTGTCAGTGCTGACAACCCCTACACAGTAGGGGCAGAAATCAGAGGATCGCAGAAAGAGGAAAGTTCATTCCAAAGTGGTGAAGGTTTCAAGAGAAGATCCATCCATCGCAGCTGAGAGTCAGTGATGCTACTTGCTTCTGCACAAGTCAGGTAGTGCAACAACTGCTGTGTGCACAGACAGGGTTCCTGTATTTTCTAACTTCAGCTTGACTGCAGCATCTGTTAGAGAGAAAGTAGTATTCCAGGCCTGTCTAGCCCTGTGTTACTCAAACTCTCTGAATTGTGAGTGAAGAATAAGAGCCCAGTGCTTTGCAGTATTGCATGTTAGTTAGTAACTTAGTAAGTAAGTTCAGGGCTGTAGGTTTAGATGGAAGATTGGAGTTGCAGAGTTCCATGTCAAAACAGCGCAGGCAAAAAAGGGAACTGAGCGGACAGCAGAAAGCGGCGTGTTCCAAAACTGCGCTTGATTAGATAAACTAACTCCAAAAACGCGCACGCTATTATGCCCACGCTGTTTTGCACAAGGACTGTGCTGTAGGGCACAGGTCAGGCAGAAGGCCAGAGCAACAGGGTTGAATAAGGCCCTGTCCCATTTGTTGTACAGAAAGAGTGAAGCGCAAGCACGTGTTCTATCCTCTCCTATTCTGTCTCTTGTTTGTGTGATTGCACAATCAAATTTTCTTGTGAGGCCTAGGAACTGATTACTCTGACGGTCTCGCGATTCTCCGCTTCCCACTATCTCTCTGCCTTCACTTGCTGTTTCTGTCTTTTCTTCCTCCTTGGTTGTCTGTGGTTGTAAAAATATATGTGAATCTGTATGTGAAACTGGGATCCCTTTGTTTGCCAGTGTATATAACTGTATTGTTGAAATGATTGCAAAAAGCTATTTGGAACTCAGAGGGTTAATCATGAGATGCAGTACAAGCTCATTTGCAGAGCTGTCAACAGGAAATAGATTTAGGACACCATGTTCTGTTTTATTCATCTGCAGGAAAGAAACTGACAAGAACACTTATACATTTTGTGTGAAAACAGGATGTCTCTTTAACGAGCTCAGGATGTAGAAATTAATTGCCAGGCAAAGACTTCTTATAAAGCTCCCGGGTCACCCCTGAAAACAGGCACTTGTGCCTAGTGGGCCTTAACCGGTTAACAAAGAATAAATAAAAATAGCAGCAATGTTTGTTAGAGAGAGAGACTGAAATTTAGGATTAGAGACACCGTCAGAGGAAGGACTTTGTTCTTTTTGAACTGCCTAAGTTATTAAAAAACACATTCTGCACAATTTTTAAAAAAAATTTTTATTCTATTGTTATTGAGAATAATAAAATGCTACTTGTGAATTTTATAACTGCTCCTGGTTTCCCTATGCTTCGTGACCTGTGCCTCGCCAACAGCCAGCAAGTTTAATTCATTGATGGATTACAATTTAAATTGCCTCATTCAATTTGCGAGCAGTTTCTACTACCTGTGAATGCCACAATCCAGCATCTTGCATCATTTATTTATTTATTTAAGAGTTTTACCAGGAAAGCATACTGAGCGGGTTACTGCTCGATTCTAGATGCGTCCTGGGGGATAGGGACATGTGGTTCAGTACATCATAAGACGAGTGTACAAGCTATGCAATTACATTTACATACAGTAGAGGAAGATTGTACATTTTGAACAGAACACTATGCAGGGAGTTGTTATACAGTGGTAAGAACAGCTGCATACAAGTAATAGCCATGAAGTGGAAGCACATGTGTGCAGCTTTCATATTACAAACAGTAGGCACAATTGTGCATGTGACAATTAACAGAGAGGTATAATTAGCTGTGAAACATGTGTGAAGCAAAAGAGTTTATAGATGGTTCTAAGAAAGGACACAGTGCATCAAGGGAAGCATTGTGGTAACCACACCTAACTACCGAAAGGGAGCTCCCTTGGTAACCGGGGATCTGTAGTAGTACTGGTGCACCAGCCTTGGTCAGCGACTCGGTGTGGGACTGCATTTAGGTAGAAAGTCAGTGTGAACGTGGGAGGTCTTGGTGGAAAGTCAGCGTGAGCATGGGAGGTCATCTGTGTGCATATTATTTGTGGCATTTTTATTTTTTGCATTGCTTATTATTTGCCTGATCCACCCTTTACCTTTCCTAGAACCCTGTTTTAACCTTTCTGATACAGAATCCTAGTTCATTCTGACTATATTTACTGTGTTCTGAAATTTTACGTCCTACTGTGTTATTCTACTGGTTTACTGCTAGGACTGGTGTAGTGTTTTCTCAGGGGGTCGTATCAGCCTTCTTGCTATATTAATAGGTTTTATGTGGCTCTCTGGTGGAGGTACCACCATCTTCTGATCTGTAAGAAACCCAAGCAAAACAATCATTCGCAGGCCTGGAGGCCTAAAAACCACATCCCAGCAGCTACTAGTAGACTGAGTCACATGTCTGTCAAGTGTTTTCGGGGGTTGGGGAGTACCATTTCATTTAAAGGCATTTTGTTTATTTTTTCTCTCAGGCTACACATTGGGACCTCCTTTTCCTTTAATGTAAGGACAGTACCTTACTATGTGGCAGTTATTCTTTTTTTTTTTTTTTAAACCAGGAGAGAGACACTAAGCTGAAGCTTGTTTACAGGTGTGACCTGAGAGCCAAGGAAGTTAAGTGACTTGCTCAGGGTCACATAGTATGCAAGCGGGGACTGTGGGATTCAAATCCAGGTCTCCAGGTTTGCAGCTCCAGAACCTTAAACCACTGCGGAATACTGCCTCCTCTATTCTTCTTTCTTTGGGAGCTTGTTGTCTCTGTGTTGTGCTTCTCACATGTGGCAGAAACTGAATCCAATCTGCTCGCTGACTTCATTTCTATCCTTTGAGAGCTCTAGGTCCATTGGTGACTAGCACTACTGTACCTTGGGGATTTACCTTGCAGGCACAAACACCTGACTGTAGTCTATGGTTCCAAAAAAACAAATACAGTAGGCCTTCTCCCTTTAAGAAAATCCACTCCTCCACGCTGTGTGCTCAAACAGTTGGAGCTGGGTGCAGTGCGGGGATTTCTAGCCCGAACACAGTAAAAAAAAAAAAAAATTCCAAAAAAGCACTGCGCTCCTTCGCATCAAATAGAGGCTGATTCAGATAGCAATTCCAAACATATTTATTCGGTAAATTCAGCAAACACTTCGATACAGTGGAGCTGGCTACTCCTTGCAGACTATTCCCAGCGCTTTGACCAGGGTGTGGTTCAAGCCCTCCCAGAGCCACTTGGAATTAAGGAGCCTGAAGAAAACTTAACTATAGGGGGACCCCTAGAGTGAATTAAATGGCTATTAAATGGGAGGGCACCCTAGCAGAATCTACCCCCTGAAGAAGACCACACTCTGGTCGAAGCGCTAGGGATAGTCTGCAAGGAGTGGCTAGCTCCACTGTATCAAGTTGTTTGTTGAATTTACTGAATAAATATGTTTGGAATTTGAATCAGCCTCTATTTGATGAGAAGGACAGCAGTGCTTTTTGGGATTATTTTTTTCTTCTCTCTTCAAGGTCCAGATGGAGAGCTTTACTTTGTGAACTGGGACTTGCTCCTGTCTCTTGCTATGCACCCTAGAGTGCCCATGGAGCCTGGCATCAGCAGAGGGGGGACCCTGGACCTTCTAACTGAAGGCGCACACCCCTCAGCCACACAGTCATAGCCATGACTTACTCCCAGCATACCCAGGGGCTGACTTCAGCAGGGGAACCCAGATGTGTCTGGACCTAGAGTTATTGTCATAACCCAGGCCAGAGAGTCTTCCCAGCCACCCAGTGTACCTAAACACTTCACTGATCTTACTTCGAGTGGGAGCTCTTGCAGCAGGCTATTACAGTAAGGACTATGCCGCAGGCACTAGGACCCACCCGGAGCTTCTCAGCCAGCAGTACCCAGCAGGACGCCCCCGACTTGGCTCCACCCGACATCAGCCCTGGTATAAAGAGGCGGACCAGCTCCACCTCAGTTCTTTTCCACTGCGTCCAGCGCCGCGTGAAGAGTTCTTGGCTTGCCAGCCCAGCTAAAACTTCGGTTTTTGCCTTTTTTTTTTTACTACCGCTTTCGATGTATTTTTACAAGTACCAACGTATGTCGTCCCCGTCCTCGGTCTCCTCATCGGGACCCCATCGAAATAAGTGCAGTTGCAGCCATCAGATTCCAGCCAAAGATGGCCTCATGAAGTGTGTCTTCTGCCTGGGGCCTAACCACGACACCGCGGCCTGTTCCTCTGCCAAAGCTTCACTAGTAGGACCAGGATCCGCCGCCTAAAGGCTTTGAAGGTATACCTATTGGAGAAGAAGATGGACCTTCACACCTCTGGGGAGAAGGCACAGCATAAAGATAAGTCTAAGCGGTTCTGCAACAAAGACTGTAGTCAGTCCTAGCACCGGTCCAGGTCCCAGTCTCGCTCCTGCTCGCGGCCCTCTCCCAAGAAAGCCCACACTTCCCCGGGCTCAGGTGAGCATTCTAAGTCCAAAAAGCAGGCTAAGGCTGGGCCTTCAGGGGAGAAGCCAGCAAAGCCTAAGGTGACACCGCTAAGGGTCACTACCAAGTCCTCAGAGAGGCACAAGCTTCGGCCCTGCCTTCCAAGGCCTCGGCATCACCCGATAAGAGCATGCTCCTGGAGTCTGACACTCCAGCGCCCCCCATGGCTAAGCCATCGGTCCTGGTACTGACGCCGGTAGGAGGGGCGATGGATTTTGACGCAGCCGGTGCAGACGCAGCATCTCCATCCCCTAAGTTCTCCTCCCCCTGGGGCTCTCCAGGTGGCTTCCCTTCCAGGCCCGATGCAGACACCCCCTTTCTGGGAAAAGCAGCCTCTATGTTCACGAAGGACAAGCTCCAGGATCTGTTTTCCTTTTGGTGGGGCCAGGTCCAAAAACGGACCCCCTGAAGCCAGCCCCATCACCGTTACCAGACCCATCGGGGGAACCACAGCCGGGAGGTGCCTCTTCGCTGCAGAAGACCCCCGAGAGGCCGCCATCTCCAACACCTTCCAAGGCTCGTTCCCGATCTCGGTCCACAGACCAACACCGGAGCTCACCAAGGTCTGGTAGCTGACGCTGGGCCAGGTCTTGCACCAGGAGCCTTTCCCATTCTGCTAGGCGGGACCGCTCCCGATGTCGGTCCTCTGACCGACGTCAGTCTCTGCTCCGTCGTCGGTCGGTGAGTCACCGACGTTTGAGTGGGTCTAGTCACAGGGACAGGTCCGGCTACTCGACACCCAGTAGCGGGTCCACCTCCACCTCTTCCATTTCGGGAATCGGGGGTTCCCTAGGAGAGAAGGACCAGCCCCGGCCTCCTCCTGATGATCCAACTTTCATGGATGTCATGAGGCACATCCAGGCCTCCATTGAGTGGGATTCGGAGGACCTGGATCCAGAACTCCATCGACTGGCAAAGTACCTGAGGTGGAAGGAGCCCAAACCTCTTGTGGTGCCTCCTTTGGTGGATGCCTTCCAGGATCTCACCTGGAAGCGTCCAGCTTCGGTCCTGGCGGTTCCGAAAAAATCTGATAGGCTGTACAGGGCCCCGAGGGATGAACCTTTTCTGGCCGAGCACCCTCAGGTGGACTCCTCCATGATTACAGCTGCTCATGATAAATCTAAGCAGCCTAAGCACCTTAGCTCACAGCTTCCTGATTCTGAGTCTCGCTATTTGGACCAGGTGGGCAAGAAGGTATATTCTGCCTCCACCTGTTCCATTAGGTCCCTAAAATTCCTGTTGCATATGGTTCAGTACCAAAATGCACTCTGGGAGTGGGGACAGGAGCTAGTGAATGCCTTGCCAGACTCAGAGAAGAAGATGGAGATTCTGGAAGTCCTGAAATCGGGCTCGGACGTAGGCACACGTTTTGCGTGCCTTGTATGACACTGCAGATACAGCGGCCAGAGTGGCAGCGTCAGGGGTCTGTCTCTGGCGCCATGATTGGTTGAGGGTCTCTGGCTTTCACCAAGACCTGCAGTCCGGGAACCTGGACCTACCATTCCAGGTGACGTTTTGTTTGGGCAGGAGACAGAGTCGCTCATCTCTCGTCTCCAGGAGTCAGGGAAATCCATCTGGTCTGTCCATCAGATGTATAGAGGAAACTTAGGAAATGGCCATTTCGTAAGCCCTCAGGTGCCCAAGCCCATGGCAGCCAACAGGGCCAGAGAGGTGGCTTTTGAAGGAGAGCCAGCAACCGGCAGACTGGAGGCGCTCCTTCCCGTAGCCCTAAGTTCTCCCAGGCCTCTATGCCCACTCCCGGCTCCGCCCAATGACTCCCTCCAGCCCCCCCCCTCCGGCGGAGGTTCCAGGGGAGGCGGTAGGGGGTAGCTTCTCTCTTTATTTAAAGGGATGGAGCTCTATAACTGTGGACCAGTGGGTCCTCGATATCAAAAGGAGAGGACATACTCTAGAGTTCACAGAGATTCCTCCAGAAACCCCACCAAGGTCCTCCAGATATCCTCCTTCTCACATTCCACTCATAGAAGGAGAGATACAGGCCCTCTTGTACAAAGGGACAATAGAAGCAGTTCCTCTGCAGCAACGGGGGAAAGGGTATTATTCCCACTTCTTCCTGGTCCCAAAAAAGACACAAGACCTTCATCCCATTCTGGACCTCAGCTCTTTAAACTGTTATATAGAGTACTGAAGGTTCTGGATGGTGACTCTTCCAGGACTGCTTCCTCTGCTGCACCAGGGGGACTGGCTCTGTTCCCTGGACATGCAAGATGCATACATGCACATCGGGGTCTTTCCCCTCACAGGAAGTACCTGAGGTTCCGCTTCCAGGGGGAGCATTATCAGTTTTGGGTTCTTCCGTTTGGCCTCTCCTCCGCTCCTTGAGTCTTCACAAAATGCTTGGCAGTAGTGGCTGCGGCTCTAAGGCACCAGGGACATTATGTCTTCCCTTACCTGGATGATTGGCTGCTTGCGGCCCCGTCAAGGTTGCGCCTTCTTCAAGCGCTCGGAAACACCCGTACTCTGTTCCGAGACCTGGGGATCACCCTGAATCTTCCAAAGTCTTCCCCGGAACCCAGCCAAAGTCTCGTCTTTATAGGAGTAGTCCTGGATTCGGTCCAGGACATGGCCTTTCTACCTCCAGAGAGGGGCAGTCGCTTGCGGGAGATTGCCAGATCGGTCCTAGTAACCCCTCAGGTCCAGGCAAGGTCCTTCCTCAGACTTCTGGGGCACATGGCGGCGGCCATTCTAGTCACTCTTCTGGCCTGACTCCACATGAGAATCCCACAATGGATGCTCAGGATGCAGAGGGATCAGTATTCAGACAACCTAGACTACATGGTCAAAGTCTCAGAGCCAGTAAGGAGGACACTTCTTTGGTGTTTGGAACCACTCAATTTGGAAAAAGGGGTCCCTTTCCATCCAGAGCCCCCGAATCAGACTCTGACAACAGATGCCTCAGATTTGGGTTGGGGGGCGCACCTGGGGGCCCACCAGACGCAAGGCACGTGGACCCCCATGGAGCACAAACTCCACATCAACGTCCTGGAGATGCGAGCAGTTCTCAATGCGCTACATGCCTTTCAGGAGGACCTCATGTCAGGCTCTCTTCTTGTTCAGATGGACAACATGGCAGTTGCCTTCTATATCAACTAGCAAGGGGGCGCTCACTCTTACCCACTGTGCAGGGAGGCAATGAGAGTCTGGTACTGGGCACTGGAGCGGCACATCTCTCTGTCTGCAGTGCACATTTCAGGCATCCTAAATGACTTGGCAGACAGCCTAACCAGGTCTCAGTCCAAAGTGCACAAGTGGAAGCTACTGCAATCAATAGCGAATAGCTGTTCAACACATGGGGTCATCCAGAGCTAGACCTCTTTGCGTCACCATGCAATGTCAAACTGCCAGTTTTCTGCTCGCGAGAGCCCGCGCCTGGTGTTTTCTGGCCAGACGCGTTGTCCCTTTGTTGGGCAGGGAGGTTTCTTTACGCCTTCCCTCCCTTTCCTCTCGTCCAGAGACTTCTTTTGAAGTTACAGGCCGAGGGGGCTCGGATGATTCTAATCGCCCCGCTGTGGCCTCGGCAGATTTGGTTCCCACTACTTCAGCGGCTGTCCATGGAACCTCCAATCCCGCTGCCAATATGCTAGCAGTTGCTGTCCCAGGATCGGGGCTCACTGGTCCATCCTGATCTCAGGTCTTTGCACCTTCATGCTTGGCTCCTTCGGATGTAGCAAAGTCCAGGGTGGGGTATCTCCAGAGGTGGCGGACATACTCGTCCCAGTGAGGAAGCCCTGTACACGCTCCATTTATGCTATGAAGTGGAAGCGGTTCTACTTATGGGTGTCGTCTCACCAGCTGGATCCCATTACCTATCCAGTGAACTCAGCATTGCAGTATCTCCTCTCCTTATACTAACAAGACTTGAGCTACTGCTCCATAAAGGTGCACACGTGGGCCATCTCTGCTTATCACACCCTTTTGGGAGATAGAACCTTAGCCAAATTGGTTGTGGCCCGCACCTTTTTACAGGGGATTCTACACATGAGACCTCTCATTCGGGATACTATCCCTCCCTGGGACCTCCTATTTGTGTTGGAGAAGCTTACTCTTCCCCCGTTTGAACCTGCAGCAGACTGTGAGCTGCATTATCTTTCCTGGAAGGTATGTTTTTTAGTTGCCATTACGTCAGCTCAAAGAGTTTCCGAGCTTCAGGCTCTGATGTGTAAAGAGCCATATTTAATTTTTCATAGGCAAAAGGGTTTCCCTAAGAACGAATCCTAAGTTTCTTCCTAAAGTGGTCCCGGAGTTGACATTCAACCAGTCAGTTGACCTTCCAGTTTATTTCCCTTCTCCCACTAACAGAGGAGAAGCTCTCCTTCACACTTTGGACGTCCACAGGACGCTGAGGTATTACCTTACATGAACGGGTCATCACCATAAATTGGAGAAACTGTGGCATTTGCCCCACAACATTTGGGTAAACCGGTGTCCAAGCAGACCGTTTCTAAGTGGATTGTCCACTACGTTACCTTCTGTTATGAGAAGCACAACAAACCCCTTACGGGCCTGGTTAGGGGTCACTCCACCAGAGGAGTGTCTGCTTCTTTTGCCGCTCTGTGGAATGTCTCTGTTAGGGACATATGTGCGGCTGCTACCTGGAATTCAGTGCATATTTTCGTAAAGCACTATAGCTTGGACATTGCATCCAGACGCCGTGCCGGCTTCAGCCTGGCAGTCCTTCAGGGACTCTTGTCTTGACTTGCTGTGTCCAGCTTCTTCTCTTCCACCTCCTGGGATCAGATACCTCCTTGGCGAGGGACTGCTTGGGATTCAGTCCTTATTGTAATAGCCTGCTGCAAGAGCTCCTTCTTGGAAGTAAGATAGTACAGTTACGTAAGAACTTACCATAACAGTAGATCTTCAAGAAGAGCTCTTGCAGCAGGTGTTGCTTTCCCGCCATCCCCCAAATGAGGTGTGCAGATCGTCATCTTCAGGCTTTGCCTCCTTCTCTTGTCAGGGCTCGTTCACGGGTCTTGGCGGGAGAACTGAGGTGGAGCTGGGTTTGCCTCCTTTTATACCAGGGCTGACGTCAGGGTGGAGCCGACGTCAGGGGGGTAGTCCCTGCTGGGTACTGCTGGCTGAGAAGTTTTCTGGTGGGTCCTAGTGCCTGCGGCATAGTCCTTATTGTAATAGCCTGCTGCAAGAGCTCCTCTCGAAGATCTACTGTTACAGTAAGTTCTTACGTAACTGTACTTTCTCTCTCCTTCCTCTTACTCTGGCTCTTTTTTCTCTTAAGTTTCCTGGGTTCCCCTTTCAAATGCCCTGAGTCATACCACTTTATACCAGCCTCACTGCAGGGTAGGTAGACAGCAGACTAAATCACCCCACAATGGGCTACACAGTGGAGTTATTAAAGCAACAGCACCATTATGTCAGGCATTGCTGAAGCTGCCTTTTCCAGACGTGTAATATGGAGATCCTTTTAGGTGATGAGCAGGTTATTGGCAGGTGCACTGTATGGAAAGACTCGTATGTGATAGCCTGTCCTCTAGCTGGTGCAGAGGATTTTTCTGAGATGGGCATGTAGGAGCTGGGAACTGAGCTTGGAACCAAGGTATATATTGTAGATAAAAAGACAGAGAACCTCCGTACAAAAGCACTGAGGCAAGGGTTACCCAAAAAGGACACTGGCAGCAAAACCAGGTTTCAAAGAAATATAAAATAACACATACCTCCATAATGCAAAGCATCATGGGATGCAGATGCAAATCTCCATGAACATTGTGGATGGTTCTGCTGTAAGCAGGAATGTATGGTGCGAAAGGGCCTCTCGCGCAATTTCCAAAGGCTGAGAACAGAAGACACAGACAAGTGTTTCATCCTACTCAGGACTCATCAGTGTACCTCATCTGTATTACACCCCTGGGGAAAAACGAACCAGCCCTTATGTGGTCTTACAGGTTTGGGTGATGGTGGGCCCAAAATAAGTACAAAAGCAAGCTAAAAAGACAAAAACACCAGCACAAAAGCACTGAGGCAGTGGTTGCCCAAAAAGGGCAGTGGCAACAAAGCCAGGTTTCAAAGAGTGGATGTAGAGACATATATTGTGGATATTGTTTCTGACACATGCCAGTAAAAATCTTTAAATAAGTAAAGGTAAGGACACCTTTTTTTGCTGTGCGCTGCTTGAAAATCCACTTTATTTAGGATTTGATGGAAACAACAAAAATAATGATAAACTAATGCCTCTCTTCTAAAACAAAACAGAGCGAGAAAGATTGGGCTTTTAATGAGTACAGGGTGGTGGGTCCACTTAATGTTTCCCCAGGTCACCATTCAGCTTTTTTTTTTTTGGTTTTTGTTTTGCCTGGAGGGAGGCCTGTTGCTGTTAAGTGTCTTTGGCCAGACAGCAGTGGAGCCACTTCCTGCAGACAGGCTGTTAGTTGACATAATTTACTATAATACATGGCTCAAGAAGGGAAGTTCAGGTCATAGTAAATGTAAACAGGCCTCCAGTTCTACTGTTACGTCTCTGATTCTGGGAAGAGAATAAATCCTTGCCTGCAAACTTGACTGATGAACCCTCTACCCTAATAAACGGCTTTGTCTTTTTTCTTTTTTTTAAGGGGGAGGGGTGCACAGAAGATGAAAAGTCACATGGCCTGACTTAACTTATTGCTAAATGTCCATGCACGTGAACACTTAAAAAGGGTTATTCTTCTAAATTGATTTGCAGCAATTTGGGTACCCTTACGGACATTATGGCCTTTGAAGTAATGCATTGGACAGCATATAAACAGAGTCACTGGCGGTCAATCTGTAGTTTGTTTTGGAACAGCTTATACAAGTTGGAAGAAGGGGAGAGCGTGGATTAGAAAGAGATAAACATCATGTTTCAAACTCAAGTTTCTCGCTATGGGTTTGTATCCACATTAACACAGATTTTAGAGTTCTCTGTGATATCTAAAGCAGTGTAATTTAAAGCAGCTGTATTAGTTAGTTGGCAAAAAATTTCACCATATAGTTTTTTTAGCAAAAATATTTTTTCTGATACCCTTAGATTAATACTCCATGCACTTTTTTCTCGATGTTTAAAAACAGCTTTTCTAGCTAATTTTCTAATTAATGACGCATGTCATTAAAGATGGCTGCCATGTGCAGTTTTGAAATATCTCTTCCACTGAGGTCACCTGTTGAATATACTTGCTAGATTCATATTGTGGATGATGCCGCTACATGTTTCTGATGTTAAACAGCACAGCACTTTACAGAAAAATTCCAGTTTTCCATGGCGGGTATGATGTGGGAGTGGGAACTTTTAAACACTTTTAAAAACTTCAAAACTCTTAGTTGAAGAATAAAAGAAAAGTCAAATGAGCATGTTGATGTTTTTGCCAGAAAAATATTACTGCTGAAAAATAATTACGTGGTGAGTAACAAATACCGCTGCTTTATCGCCCACCATATCCAGTAATTTATCCTAAGCGCTGTAAGAAATGGACACTCTTGGAGCTGAGGAGCATCAGTGAGCAGGAAAAAACATTTTAATGCCTTTCCCTGAGCAGCAGCTATGCATTGCTGGACTAGGTGACCTTTCACCTCTGGATCCTTGAGTCAGATCCAAGCCAGACGTAAGCTGCCAAAATCATTCCATCTGAACGCAGTGAAATAGAAACACAAAACAAATTAGTTCAAGGGCTTTCAGCCCCACCATAAGTGAATGAAAGTCATTGGTAGGAAAACTGATCAAATATGGGGGTAGCTCGAAGAATATGTACTCTAGAAAAAACTAAGCACGCAGACAGCGACCAAGGAATGTTGTTATTTGGTCTGTGTTTCAGTTATTCAATGTGCATGTAAGAATAAGCAGCTTTGAGTTTTCCAGCTGCTCTACTGCAAAAAAAATAAATGCTATGAAGATAATGAAATGTAAATGATAAAATTTTAAGTGCTGCTCTTAGAGGCGCACATTTTTGTGGCCAGCCTGTCAGTGCAGCCATGCCATTGTTGCTGGCGACCCATTTTCGGAGATGAGCAGGGGATACCGGGAGCCGGTGGTCAGAGGGAAGGAGGACTGAGTATCACACAGGACACTCTCCTCCTGTGGGATGGGAAGGTAGCAGGTACTGCAGCTATACTGCCATTTATGTCTACCTACTTAACTCGTCCTCGCCTGACTCTGCTCTCTGGTGGGATTCTCAGCATCCTGAAGGGGCCTAGTCTTGGACAAGTTTCTCCCACCCCTCCTCCTCCTTCCCTTTACCATCCCCTCTACTGTACTATTCTCTACCCAACTTGTCCTTGCCTACTCCTGCTCCTTATTCTAAGTCTTCGCCTCATTCCGCCACTGGCAGCGATCTCCGCACTTTCGAGGGACCAGTTACAAGTATGGCTCATCCTTCCCTACCCTATCCCTTACTCCCACCTCTCTCCTGTCCCTCTCTCTACCACCCCCTGCACTTAATCAAAGGAATTAGCTCACGTGATCTAATAACTTGCACTTTTTGTTCTGTCCGAAGTGTTCCCAGATTGCACTAGCCCTGTGTTAACTTGCCCCTCACAACTGATTTTTTTGCTCACTTTGCTCCGGTAAGGTTCCCTCCATCTTTATCCTCTCCTTCCCGCAGCTGGTTTCCACTGTCTACCCCTCTACCCTCCTTGTTGTCCCCTCGCTGCACCTCATTCATTCAATAATTGCTAAATAATCTGCCTCTTAACCGAGATCCATTCCTGCAAGGAGATGGCTCAAAGGCTACATTAAATTTCTGTATTATGTTCCTCAGATATACCACTTGTAATTAAATGCATATTCCACAGGTATGATATATTTAACTGTATGTTATGTCACAAATGCGATTGTATGATTATTTATGATTTTTAACAGCATGTTTTGTTACAAATGTAACTGAATGTTTAATTTCTCGGATATGTTAAATGTTAAACTGTATGTCTAATTCTTCATCCAATTGTACAACCCCAGGTTGCACGGGAGATGAGCAACTTGTTATTCAGTGTGCCTTTCTGGTGAAACATTTCAATAAATAATAGGTGGCCACCAGTGGTGGTACAGTTGGAGCAGGCATGTTTGTGTGTGTGCTCTGGAACCCTTGACTGCTTATCCACCCGAGGGGGTTGGGGGTGGACAAAGGTGAAAAAAAGGTGAGCGTCATGATGCACAGCACTGTTGAGCTCCCACAGACCGACTGCCCTCTGCCTCTGAGTGATGGGTGGCACTTGTGGAGGATGCTGTACCTCAAAGGCACCACCACAGGGAAGTGGAGAACCCCGTGGGCTTACTGGGAGGAGGCAAGTGACAGAGAAAGGAAGGATGTGGCTGGTAGGTGGATAGTAGAGAGGGCAGCACCACAGACCAGGGGAAAATTAAAATTAAAAAAGTGTACATTTTACTTTGCAAATGCAGTCATAATGATATATACATGTGCTAGAACATTTGAGAATCTGTCATTGATAACATACCAATCTTTCCTTCTGTTTCCCACCCTTTTTATATTAACTAAAATGACCTCAGAAAGCTGGGGCCTAACTGTTTATGCTTTCTTAATCTTTCTGCAGGCACACAAAATACAGCACGCAGATTCAGAGCCATTTGGAAATTTAGTTGGGTGCAGGCTTTAGAGAGCTTGTGCCTGAAGCCATTCTGTCAACAGCTGCAGTCATCTGGTCTCTAGACTCTTCCCAATGCTGTCAGCTTGTTAACAAAATAGAAGGCTTCAAGAAGACAGACATATTTAAAATTACTAGCAAATGTGCCATAATATGCCTCACTAGTTGTAATGTAGTTAGTGTAACATAAACGAACATTCGACAATGGCAGCAGAATTAGGCTTCAAGGTCTATCTCGTCTGCTGGAAAACGCGGCTCACAATTCAGACAGCTGCTGCTGCCTTCCCCCTCCCCTTTCCATCCCTCCAGCCAAATTTTCCCTCCTGAGTTCACCACCCTGGTCAATTCTCTTCCTACTTGTACCTTGCCCATAAACCTATCCCATCCCTTCTTAAAACTTCCCACTGAATCCAGCAAGATCACCTCCTCAGGCAGCACGTTCAAGACCCCTGGAATTCTGCAGTTCCACAGCCACTACATTTCCAGTTCCATACCCAGAACAGCCTCCCCCACTCATAGACCTACCTCTACCATCCTCTTCCTCTCCCGGCTCTCTCCACTGCTCCTTCTTTGCCCAGTCCTGCCCCCAGCTCGGTTCTCGGCATTTTGCAGGGGGCCAATACCTGGCATATATCTCTCCCTCCCTGCACCCCACCCCTCTCCACTTTTCTACTTCTCCTCCCTTCACTTCATCTTCTTTGCCCAGTATTGGCCCCTATGGCTCGGTTCTCTGCATCTTGCAGGGTCAGTACCTGGTATATATCTCCCTTCTGCCCCCCACTTCTCTAATTCTGCCCTCCTCTCCACCCCACCTTGATATCCTAGTCCTGCCCCCTGGCTCGGTTCTCAGCATCTTACAGGGGGCCAGTACCTGGCATATATCTCCCTCCCTCCCTGTACCCCCCTTCTTTACTTTTCTGCTTCTACTTCTCCGCCCTTCATGCCACCTTCATTGCCCAGTCCTGCCCACTGGCTCGGTTCTCAGCATCTTGCAGGGGGACAGTACCTGGCATATATCTCCCTCCCTGTACCCCCTTCTCTACTTTTCTGCTTCCACTTCTCTGCCCTTCATGCCACCTTCATTGCCCTGTCCTGACCGCTGGCTAAGTTCTCAGCATCTTGCAGGGGGGCAGTACCTGGCATATATCTCCCTCCCTGTACCCCTCATCTCTACTTTTCTGCTTCTGCTTCTCCGCCCTTCATGCCACCTTCATTGCCCAGTCCTGCCCGCTGGCTCGGTTCTCAGCATCTTGCAGGGGGACAGTACCTGGCATATATCTCCCTCCCTCCCTGTACCCCCGTTCTCTACTTTTCTGCTTCTACTTCTCCACCCTCCATGCCACCTTCATTGCCCAGTTCTGCCACCTGGCTCGGTTCTCAGCATCTTGCAGGGGGACAGTACCTGGCATATATCTCCCTCCTTGCCCCCCGTCTCCACTTGTCTACTCCTACCCCTCATCCCTCCCTCTCTCCCTACTGAACTTCACTACACTCAACTCCACTGCACTTAATACTAGCCCTGTATCTACTGTACTTAAAACTCATAGCCCTGCAATCTTACTGCCCTGTACTTTTATGCTCCACTGCTAGTCACCCTGTCTGAGCAGTATTTCTCTGCTCGCTAGCACTTCTGTTGCTTACGAAAATTGTATGTCGCACCAATTCATTTTCACGTTATGCTCCTTAGTTAACCTATCACGGATTATCTGCAATACATGTATCTACCTCTGTAATCCAATTGCGTATTTGTAATGTGTGTATCTACTGCTCCATAGATTGTGTACCATTCCATTAATTATCTACAATACATGTATCTACCTCTGTAATCCAATTGCGTATTTATAATTTATGTATCTACTGCTCCATAGATTGTCTACCATTCCATTAATTATCTGCAATACATGTATCTACCTCTATAATCCAATTGCATATTTGTAATGTATGTATTTACTGCTCCATAGATTGCGTACCATTCCATTAA
The DNA here is from genome assembly GCA_016271365.2 of Neoceratodus forsteri. Classification (NCBI taxonomy): domain Eukaryota; kingdom Metazoa; phylum Chordata; order Ceratodontiformes; family Ceratodontidae; genus Neoceratodus; species Neoceratodus forsteri. The sequence goes on from CM057456.1 coordinate 1,203,579,233, forward strand.
TTATCTGCAATGCATGTATCTACTTCTGTAATCCAACTGTGTATTTGCAATGTATGTATCTACTACAGTAACCCACCCTTATATACCCCCCTCTCCCCAGGTCGCACCGTGAGATGAGCAACTTGTTGTTCAGTGTGCCCTCCTGGCGAAACATTTCTTTTTTTTTTTTTTTTTGTATAATATTTTTATTGGCAGTACATTGTTTACATAAATATGCACATACCAAGGGTTAACAACATGATGTATCTGTAACAGAGTCTGAGAGAGTAATTGATAACTTTTACTTTATACATTCAAACGTCTCAGCATTACTGTATTATGTTATGTAACTGAATCTGTCCATATGTTTGGAATAAGCTGGCTGCCAATATTGGTATATTCCTTAACAGCAACAAGCTTTCCAAAGCTGCCAGTTTTAAAGAGTAACTTATATGAAAAGAAAAACCAATTACAGAAAAACATTCCAACAAACCAAAAATCGTAGAACTGATCAATTACCACATGGCCAATAACTAATACCTGGATAGTTCCCCAGTCTCCCTAGTAGAGTTATAAGACTTACTACTCAGCCCTGCTTGGCTACTCAGCTACCAGTGTTGGGACATCACAAGACTGTGTACTGCTCTTCCCATGATACTTGTTTCACAGCATCACCCCCTCTTTGAGCAACATAGCCTCACCCAGGGACAGTGAATTCAGAAAGCCCCCAAGTTCAAAGGAATCTACCTTCTGTCCCTTCAAAACATACGTAAACCTATCGACTGCTAGGACCCTGATAGCCAGATCCTTCCATTTTTCCCTTGTTGGTACTACGCTAGTGGTCCATAAGTTCTGTATTCCCTGTCTCACCACAACCAGTAGTATGCTAACCCATCTGGGAAATTTTATTTATTTATTTATTTAGCTTTTGTTGACCGGGTAAGTGCACTAGAAATAAAATCCACTCTCTGTTCTCCTCGCTTTCTACTCCCAATAGTAATGATCTTGGGGACAGTTCCACAGGAGAACCCAGCATTCCAGAGATTTCCTGCATTATTCCTTCCCAGTATTTGTTCAACTTTGTAATACTCCAGTAATAGTGGGTATAAGTACCTTGGTCCACAGCACACTTACTGCAGATTGGAGATATCTCAGGAAAAAAATCTGTGAACCATACTGGGGGATAGTATAGCCTGTGTAAGAATTTGCATTGTGCTTCCTTGTATTTATTACAAATCAGGAGGCCCATATGTGAGCGTAGTAATGTTCCCCAATTAGAGTCCTCAATTTCCATCTCTAAACCCTGTTCCCACCATCTCCTGTTCCTCTGGGATTCCCCTTGAAACACCCACCTGTCCAGTTTTACTGCTCTACCAATCAGACCTTTCTCTCTCTTGGCTGCCCCTAGTATTTCTCTTTCGTCCTCGTGGATAGGAGTATTTTCAGTTTGGGTTCTCCCCAACCGTTTGCAATAATTCCTAACTTGAAAGTTCTTAGAGATCTGTAGCTGGGATACCCAACCCCCCTGTAGGTCCTGGAAAGAATGTAGTCCTGTTCTATCAAATAGATCTCCCACGCAACATGTCTCCCCCTCCTGCCATAGCCTGAATCCCTGATCCGTGAGGCCTGGCAGAAAGTCAGGTTCTGTTCTCTTCCTGATACCCTCCCAGGCTGCGAGGCTCGCCACCACCATAGGGTTTGGGTTCTCGAACCTCCTATAGGATCTGAGGCCATCCCACCCCAGGTATGCAGACAGCCTGCCCGGTGTCCCCTCCTCTTCTAGACTCAGCCAGCAAGCAGCTTTGCCTCTGTTGACCCAGTTTTGTACATATCTGTATTTGGTGGCTAAGTAATATCCCTTGATGTTGGGAAAGTTTAGGCTCCCCTGCTCCCCTGATGCATTTAAATGTTGAAGACTTAGCCTTGGTTTTTACCTTTCCAGATAAATACATTAAAACCCCCTTTCAATCCTTTTGATGTCTTCCTTCTTTAGGCAGAAAGGCAGCATTTGCATAACATACAGGATTCTAGGTAAGACGTTCATTTTAATCAAATGAATCCTACCCATTCAAGAGATGGGTAGCTGTTGCCATCTGTTTAGGTCTCCCATTATGGTCTTAAAAAGGGGCGTGTAATTCAGCTCATACAGACCCACAGATCCCCACAGATTTTAACTCCCAAGTAAGTGAACGATTTATATGCAATTTTGAGCCCCCATGCTCCACCTCCCATCTTGTCCTGCTTTCCCAAAAGCACCACTTCTTACTTACTGTATGTAAGTTTAACTTATATCCTGAAAACTGGGCAAACTGTTCCACAGCGTTCAAAATGGCTGGGACTGATTGCGCCGGTTTCGTGAGGAACAAAAGAATATCATCTGCGTGCAGTGATATAATATGCTGCTGCCACCCTCGTCCCAGAACCCCAGATATTCGATGGTCACCCCGCAGCTTAATGGCAACAGTTCGATTGCCATAGCAAATGAGAATTGAGAGGGGGCACCCCTGCCTAGTGCCCCACTCTAATCGGAAACCCTCTGAAGGGACGCCATTCACAATAATCTTTGCTGCAGGGGCCCTGTAAAATGTATTAACTAACTGCAAGAACCCATCCCCCAGGCCAAACCTTTCAAGTGTTGTTAACAAATATTTCCACTCTGTTCTATCGAAGGCTTTCTCGGCATCCATGGACAAGATACAAGCCTTCTCAGGATGCCGAGAGCCCCACCACACAACATTTAACAGACTTCTCATGTTATGGTTAGATTGTCTAACTTGTACAAAGCCTGTCTGGTCTGAGTGGACTATACAGGGGAGCAGCCTCTCCAGTCTCAAGGCTAGGACTTTAGTCATGATTTTACAATCATAATTCAGGAGAGAAATTGGCCTGCATGACTGACACTCTTCTAAGTCTTTACCTGATTTGGGGATCAGCAAAATAAGAGCCTTAACATGTCCTGGTAATCCCCTCCCCCCAGCCATCTCCATTCACGTTCTCGGGGGTTCAGCCAGGTCATGTCTCAATAATTTTTAGTAATCTACCCCAAAACCATCCGGGCCAGCTGCCTTCTCCCTCTTTAACTTCCCTATGGCCAAGGTAATTTCTCCTTTGGATATTTTAGCTCCCATGGCTTTTCTTTGCTCCTTATTCAGTTTGGGAATGGGGAGGCCCTCAAAAAACCTTGTTGAGGAGTTGGTCAGAGCCCTGGCATTCGGTCTGATACAAGGCCTTATAGAATTCCTTAAACTGCTCCCTAATGGCAGTTTCTTATTTTAATAGATTCCTCTTTTTGTCCCTAATGTGTACTATCCTTTTATGAACTTTGCCTCCTTTCATAAGGCGGACCAGTAATGGTCCAGGTTTGCTGCCCCACTCAAATATCCTTTGTCTGGCGAAAAGTAGTCTATTTTTGACCTCCTCAGCTAAATTAGAATTCGGGGCCTCCCTGACTCTCTGCAGTTCTCTTGATTTCTCCTCCTTCCTCCCTAAGTAGATTTCGCGCTCCAATTCCCTGACTTTCTGTTCGAGTTCTCTTTGTTTCTCCCTTTTCAACTTGGCAGTGTGGCCAGTAATCATTACCCTCATATAAACCTTGCCCGCTTCCCAATATATCCCATCCGACTCCACAGTACCCTTGTTCGTCTCCTCAAACAGCTTCCACTGATCTTTTAGAAAGTCACAGAATTTCTGATTGGCTAGTAGATAGTTAGGAAATCTCCAACCGCCACAGGCCTCACACACCAGGGCCATCTGGAATTCCAGCTGGACCACAGCATGGTCTGATAGAAAGATCAGGCTATGTTCTAACTTCCGAATCCTGGAGTACATGTCTCTTGGAATGTATATATAGTCTGACCTGCACCAGGAGCCATGGGGGTTACGAGAAAAATGCGCACTCCCGGGCCCCTGGGTTAGCCGTCCTCCAGGCATCCAGCATATTAAGGTTAGCCATCCCCAGTTGCCACTGATGCACTGCCGCAACCTCCTTTGATCTGGACCCCGAATAGCCCAGTCTGGGGTCCGCCACGCGGTTAAAATCTCCACTCAGGATCAAATTTTGAAATTGCTCTTGTATTATGATATCCAACATTTTCTGATAGAAAAAAGGGTCCATTACTGCAGGAGCACAGACATTTCCCAATGTTAGTGGCTGACCCTTCACTTCTCCCACCATAAAAATGTAGCGGCCCTCTAATGGATCTTTTATGGTGTGATGGGCTACAAAGGGAAAATTTTTACTCAAAAGGATAGCCACCCCTCTTTTGTGGGAGTTACACGATGCTGCGTGGCAGGCCCCAACCGAGCCCCCCACCAGTTTATCATGCTCTTTGGGTGTCAGGTGTGTCTCTTGTAGCAATGCTACATCCGTGCCCCTCCTTCGCAGTACAGCCAAAACTTTAGCCCTCTTGGCAGGAGAAGTGAATCCTTTAACATTCCAGGAAATAACCTTACTGGTTTGATGTTGAGAGGAACTTACACTAGACATTTTTGCAGTCGAAAAAACATATGCAGCCAAGCATTCCTAATAATCCAGTCACACGTGGCACTTGATAACTATCATAACCACAGAAACTCTAACCAAGTAACTTAGAACTATATAAACAACCCCCCCTCAACTTCAAATTTTCCAGGCAAATCCACCCTTGTCTCATGTTATATCTTCTAGTAACAAACGTTGTGTAGTAACTACTAACCCTATCCCATACGTCCCCCTCCCTCTGCACCCTTCTTTCTTTCTAGAACTTTTAGCGTGTTTACTGCATCATTCTACACCTTTGTGTGTTTTAGAAACATTTCAATAAATAAAAATGTCCACCAGAAATGGCATTGTGCCACAGAATATATGTAGTGCCACTGAATTATGTGTTCTTGGTGATTTTTCAGTCAAATATACAGTTTTTCCATTGTGCCTGTTTCTCATCCCCTTCTTGTTTATCTGGAAAACCGCTCCTCTATGCTCAGTGCGTGATGTCACCAATGATGTCACAAAATATTTCAACCAATGGCAGGATTGCATTCTGCCACAGAAATGAATAATTCATGCTGCAGAAATAAACGGCGCTGCAGAAATCAGGATTGTAGCGCCATGGAAAACTGGGCATACTGACTGTAGTTCTTGACCTCATCACTAAAATGTAGGACACTAACCCTTAAAATTTTATAAGTGCTGATAAAGGGGGACAGAGTCATTCTCAGATCTTGAAGATATAAGTTTACAGTGCTTGAAATTAGCGTTGTGTATTGCTTACACAGGTCATCAAATATAGAATAATATTTGAGTGGGTGTGTGTAACCAGACTATAATTAAAGGGCTTCCCTTTTTCCCATTGGGAAACCGTGGTGTAATTTGCCGTTATAAAGGAGCGTTTATAACGGCAAACATAATATACGATTTTCCCGCCTCTTGCGTATGCGTACTCCTCGTCATTGTGTCCTCTAAACTGGAAACCCTACCGCAAACACACTCCATAGAGAGAGACAGACTGCCACGGACACTGGCAGTAAGTAAATTGTTTTAAAGTACTTAGATGTTTCCTCGACTACTGGATGGACCCTATAACAATAATTAAAATAAAGTGAAAGCGGACCTCGCGTGTTGACCTAATCTGACTGCACCGACACAGCAGTCTTTTTTTATTTTTATTTTATATAATTGCTGAGGCGAAAAGGAGGCTAACAATTATATAAAATAAAGTATGGGTCTTGGTGTGTAAACTTGAATTTATCACACCTCGGGTTTGATGCTTGCATAAACCCCGAGTACCGTAGCATCAAACCCTCGGTGTGTGTAAATTCTCATATACACCGAGACCTATACTTTATCCTATATTTTACAGACATCCGAGGTGTGGGATGTTACATAACCACGCTCAGGGGTTTAGAAAAGCATCCCACACCGAGGGAATGTGTAAAATTCTGGTTTTACACACACTCGACCATATATTATTTTATTTAATTACTGATCCTTAGTTTTTATTTGAGAGGCAAATAGACAGAGACACAGACTCACTGCCTCTCTTTTCAATAGGCACAATCATTTACTTTTTTTTGGTTACACTGCCAGTTTCTGTATTTCGAAGAGCTGCGGCGTGGCTTACCCCGCCATGCTTAGTGCTGCCTTCCTGCAGTCTCACTCTCTCTTGCATGCTCTCCTTGTCCCTGTAACCCCCAACCCCCTCACCTTACAAAGGCAGAATCAACCAGATATTTAAAAAAAAAACGTTATAATTTGTACCTCGTGTGAGTGAAACGATGTGTGCCATGCTTGGTAACAGAGCCACCATGTTGGCTGATATGTTCGGCCTGCCCACAGACAGGTAATGGCCAATGAGGGTTTGAAGTGCCGGTTTGATTTACAGGTACTGATTACAACTGCCCAGTTGTAACGCAAAATATCAAGTGGGCGATTGTAACGTGATTTAATAGTCTGGTTATCGAGACATAAAAACTAAGGACAGTAATTAATTAAGAATCACAAATTCATAATCATTTCTGTTTTTAAGTCAGTTTACAATTTGGTGATGGCACCTTCTTCAGCTGAAGCACGGGTACTGTGAGTGGTAAAGTAAGGGATCTCCCTTCTAATGGGTATATTATCGAGGTAATGAGCAAAGATTTAAAGGGACACTATCAGCCTTTAACTCGTTTATTTGACCACTCTTGTCTTAAAAACAGCACCTGCAGGTACCTTTATTGTTGAAATGGGAATACCTAGCTCCTGCTTCACATTTCATGCACATTTAAAGTGCTGTTAATATTTGGCATAGTTTGCAGGCCTGACTTTATCTCCGATGATCAGATTCTCCCGCACACACCCCTCAAACATGATGCCGAATCTCTTTTAAACTGGTGTTTGCACGACCTGTGATTTTTGAAATGTGACATCCAAAATCCTTTCTAGAGAAGAGGCAATTACCTTAATGTGGCAAAGTAAATCTGGTGCTAAAACAAGTACTATAACATGTTTACATTATTTTCTGAAATTTAAAGCCACGACTCGGAGCATGTGCATTACGCGCTGTAAGGATGGTATCAGCCAAGAACACTCACAGGGGAAAGAGCAGGACTGCGGGAGCCTGTAAAGGCCGCGTGACCCCATCCTCGAACCCACACAGCCAGGAACACTCACAGAGGAAAGAGCAGGACCGCAGGACCCCATCCTCGAACCCACACAGCCAGGAACACTCACAGAGGAAAGAGCAGGACCCTATCCCCGAACCCACACAGCCAGAAACACTCACAGGAGAAAGAGCAGGACTGTGGGAGCCTGTAAAGGCTGCGGGACCCCATCCTTGAACCCACACAGCCTGGAACACTCACAGAGGAAAGAGCAGGACCGCAGGACCCCATCCCGGAACACTCACAGAGGAAATAGCAGGACCGCGGGACCCCATCCCCGAACCCACACAGCCAGGAACACTCACAGAGGAAAGAGCAGGACCGCGGGACCCCATCCCCGAACCCACAGCCAGGAACACTCAGGGTAAAGAGCAGGATCATGAGCTCAGAAGGTTCCGGCTCCTCCCGGGGACAGCACTGTTTTGCAGGGGTGTTTTCTGCCTTCCTATTTCAACAGATAGTTTTTCTGGGACGTCATAGGACTGCTCACTGCCTGCTTTTCAATGGTTTCCCATCGGAGCTTTGGAGCCTGCGATGCTCTGAACTAGATGTATTTTTAGCTGTTTACTGTAATCCTGTGTATCCATGTCATTTAGAGCAACTGTTCTCCCATTTTCTGCTACTGTGCTAGTGACTATTTCACCTCTTAATATATAGCCTCTAGATGCTAATCTGCTGTTAAATTTATTTGGTTACTCTCTGTTTGTTGGTTTTCTGCCTTAGTACTCACTTGTGCCAGGCTGACTGAGGCTGCTGCAGGCCCACCTCGTGGTTTGGCATTCTCCAGCATTTCTCCCAGGGCCTATTGTTCTTCCACGTCTCTCTCTGTCTGCCTCACAGTTCGCGCATGTGCACTGGGCATTTTAACATCCACCTGAACTACCACCAATCCAGGCAGATGGGACCTCGGTTTAACGCCTCATCCGAAAGACGGCACCTCAGAAGTGCAGCATCCCTCTCATGCTGCACTACAGTGTCAGTACTGGGATATTAACCGAAGTGCCAGATGTGGGAACTGAGCCCACAGCCCTCTGATCTCCTGGCCTCAGAGGCAAGTGTGCTACCTGCTGAGCCACTGACACTAAAGGGCACTTATAGGCACCCCACCTGCCCCTAATGGTACCACTCCACAGCCACTATTCCCCACCTCACACCTCCACTCTTGCCCCACCTTTTATCGCTACTGCACCCCCACTGTTGCCACTCTCCCACCCCTGCACCTCCCTGGTACATCCTCCCCCGTCGACCCCATCTCCAGACTCTCCCTGGCCCCCCCCCCCTTTTCCTGGCCATCCCCTCTCTCTGCTCCCTTCCCATCCCTGTCTCCCTCCAGGTGCACACTACTCATGGCGCACCCCCCACCCGCCTTATGCAGCACCTGGCACTTTTCAGAGTGATCTCTCTCCTCCTGTTGTCAGGAAACGTCCACCCCAATCCAGGACCCACCACTGCTGACCCCATCCACCTGGCACAAGCTACTGGGCTCTGTCTCACCTCCATAAACATCTGCAGCCTTTTAAAAAAGTTTTCCAACCTCCAAGGCTGGATTGCTCAGCACTAACCGGATATCCTGGCACTTGTCGAAACGTGGCTCTCCAAGTCCACCCCAGACTCCTTTGTTGCCCTACCTGGGTACATTCTCTTCAGGGATGACAGAGTCGGGAAATGTGGAGGGGGTTGTGCCATATACCTCTGTAATTCTCTGTAAGCGCATGCCCCCCTCCAGCTGGAATATGGTGCCCAGGCCATCTCCCTCAAAATCACCCCTTACACCTCCAGAGCCCCTTATAATCACTGCCACCTATATCCCACCATGCCACCAGAATCTTGCCCTTCAATCATTACTAGAGCAGCTCTCCAACCTACCCAGCAAAGTTGGACAAATCACAATGGGTGACCTTAATATCAACTGGCTCGCCAGCTCTGCCTCCCAGGCCAAAGATGCTATTGCAGCCCTCTACCTCTCCCACCCCATCCGGACCCACCCAACTAATGGAAACGCCACCCTGCTGGATATTGTCCTCTCTAACAGACCCCATAAAATCACTAACACCACTGTTCTACCCAATGCCCTAAGTGACCAGTCCCCAGGAATTTTCTCCTGGTCCTGTAAGATGCTGAAGCCTATACCCAAATTAGTCTCCCAGCGATGGCTGTGACCCGGCAAACTGGCTCAGCTAAGGGAGCATCTTGCCTGCTGGGACTGGTCACCTATTAAGCTAGCCCCTGACATTGACACTGCCCTCAATTACTTTGTCCACTCTTTCAGCTTGGCCTGTGACATCTTCACTCCTCTCTCTAAATTGCTTATTAAAAAGCACGACTCCCCTTGGATCACCCCTTCCCTAATCAACCAGATGCGACACAGGGATAACCTCTGGCATAGAGCTGTTGAGTCTGGAAAACCCATAAACAGACATACCTACAGTGCTGCATGCAACAAATGCACCTGGGCCATCTGCAAAGCTAAGGCGGACTATTACAGATCGACCCTTACCTCCTTCTGAGGTTCTGCCTGTAAGTTCTGGGACAACATAAAGGAACTCGATGGGAAAACCACATCCCCACCCATGTCCCAACTCAACATCAATGGCTCAGTCTCCACTGATCCTCAGTGTATTGCCGACAGCCTTAATGCCGCCTTGTCGGACCTCAGCACAGTACTCCACACTAATTTCTTCGACCCAGTCCCTGCCCACCCTCCTCTCTCCCTTCCCTACTGCCCTTTTTACTTCCCTGCCCTCTCTCCACATGAAGCCAAGCCCTGCCTGCTCAAAGCTCTAAATGGTGTCAGCCACAGTAATGACTCGCTGGACCTCAAACTTCTATGTCTAGTCTTGGAGGTAGTACTCTCCCCTCTTACCAGCCTACTCAATCGCTCCCTCTGCCTCAGCCAGTTACCCCATGCCTGGAAAACTGCGGTTATCACTCCTATACATAAAGGTAGTGACCGTACCTTCCCCGGGAATTACAGGCCAATATCGATCCCCCCCCCCCCAACAGAGCCTTACAAAAGGTAGTAGCTGACCAACTAACTGACTACCTCGCCACTCATAATCTCCTCTGCGTGGAGCAGCATGGCTTCCGCCGGGGGCATAGCACCACCACTGCCCTCCTCGAATTTTCTAATTTTATTCACTCCGCTCTCGACAAAAGGCACCTTGTGGGTGCAGTTTTCATTGACCTATCGAAAGCCTTCGATACCATTAGCCATCCCCATCTCCTATCCACCCTCTCGCAATTAAGCTTCTTGCAGGGTGCCCTTGCCTGGCTTACCAACTACCTCACATCCGGCTCACAGTCGTGAAAATTTACAGTATTCTCTCTAGTAGCCTCCAGGTCTGCTCAGGGGTCCCTCAGGGCTTTATCCTGGGGCCACTGCTTTTTAGTTTATATCTGAACGCACTCCACAACACCTGCTCGGAAAAAGTACTCCTCTATGCGGATGATGCGGTCCTCTTCTTATCCCATCCAGACCCTGCCCACCTCCAAAACTCCTTAAGCCAGGCTGAACACTGGTTCATGGACCGCAGACTTGTGCTTAACCTGAATAAAACGAAGATCATGCTCTTCTCACACAACCAAAATAAATACAAAGACTCCTCCCTTCCTGTCCTGTCCAGTAAACTCCTCCCCCTTGAACAAGTCAATACCTATAAATACCTTGGCATAATCTTTGACTGCTCTCTCCTTTCACAACCATATCCACGCTCTCTGCTTGGCTGTTGACTCACGTATCGGTCTGATATACCGCCACAGGAACTGCCTCCCCCTGAAGCCCTGAGGCTGGCCATAGCTTCCTCAGTCCTATTCCGTGCTGATTACGGCCTCCTGGTCTACGGGGCGGCAGACAACACTGCCCTCAACAAAATCAAACTGTCATTTAACAAGACCTGCTGGCTACTCACTGGTTCCGGCAGGCTCACCCACACCTGCACGCTATACTCCGTGGCAACTGTACTCAACTTTGATGAGAGGCTGTGCTTCCAATCCTGTCTCTTCGCCAAAACAATATTAGCAGGCTTGAGCCCCCCGTGCGTGGCCACGATCTTCAGCCCATCCCTCCCAACTTTTTCCACCCGCAGCTCCTCCAAGCCCTCTATCCAGGTGCCCAGAGTCAGGCCCTCCCTGGCCTAAAGGTCCTTTCTCTACAGAGCCCCATCCTGGTTTAACTCCCTCCCTCCCTTCTGCCATCTCCTCTGAGCAAAGGATTGGGTCTTTCAAAACAGCACTCCGGCACCACCTCTTCGTCTCCCGCTGCTGTAATTGCTCATTGCTGGGTCACTTCTCCTGTCCAATACCACCTCCTTGGAGCCCACTCCCACGGTGCTTCAGAGCCTTAATTCTGTATGTCTTTGTAGTATGTGCTACAAGTGCTTGTTATCTTGGTGTAACTTGTAATGAAAATGTAGCTACTACCCTGTATAGGAATTTTATATCCTTGTATATGATCCCCTTTTGTACCTTGCTATATGTACAGTATGTATGCTGGTTTTATGTAATATGACATGGAGCCTTTGTAAATGAGTCTCTGACTCAAAGGTTTGCAATTCCGATGCCATTAAATAAATGAATAAAATAAATATTAGGAAAAAGGAAGAGAAAGACATCTGGGACAAGGGGTGGAAACCCTTTTGGCACAGTTAGTGGTTTAGAGGAGGCAAGAACATTAGACTGATGGTGGTTACAGGCCCCCAACCCAGACTGAGCCAGGGGACAGGTTACTCGAAGAGGAAGTTAGAACAGCTGTGGAAATGGGGAGTACGATCCTGACGGATGCTTTAAAGAGCAGCTGACATCTCTACACCTGAATCCTTTGTTATTGCCAGGTCAGCACCCATGCGATAGCCAAATCACCAACTTTGTGTAACAAAAAATAAATAAATAAAGGTTTTAATTGCATTTTTACAGACCGCACCTGAACACGCAGCTCACAGTCATTCATTGTGTTGGTGCCAACAGAGACACTTGTAAGTGACATCAAGCAGGGAAACTGACTGGTGCTGTAGTCTAGTGCTTCTGTATAAGTTGGTTGATGAATTGGGTCATCAGTAAAGCCTTGAAAATTCACTCACTGTCTGTGTTGAGTGCTTATGTTTTGTATTTGTTCAAATCGTTTTCTTCCTTTTTGCCCTAAAGATACAGAGCAGCAAAACACGGGTCATTGTGCATTAGTTATCTTGACATGCTGAGGCTGTTAGTATAGAAATCATCAGGGAAAGGAGTGCACAATGTCTGTTTTGTAGTCTTTTATGAACATTATAACATACTGCACTATGTTTGCCTCCCATGTGCTCCATCATATCCAAACTGGACCACCCATGGGACCCCAACACCCCCCTGCATCCTTGTTTGCTACCCAAACCTCCGCTAGGTCTCCTAGACAGGGAGTGACAGGGTTCCCATATCCCTCTGCAGTCTGTACACACCTCCTGGACCAGTCATGGGACCCCTAGACCTGACTAGCTAACTTACTCTACCCCGTACCCCCAACCCCAGCGATGGGATGCCCAGACCATCATCTCCCCCCCCCGGACCAGTTATGGACCCCAGACCTGCCTACCTAATCTTACTGTACCTGTGCACCCATAACCCCAGTCACTGACCCAGCTGTGGGATGCCCAGGCTGTCATTCCCCGCCCCCATTACTGTGCGCCCCGGACCAGTCATGGGACCCCCACAGCCAAGTAGCTAACTTACTCTTCCCATGTACTCAAAGCCCATCACCCTCCCAGCTGTGGTATGCCAAGACCGTCATCCCCCCCCCACACACACACACACATTACCTTTGTCCCGCCATTCAGACCAGTTATGGACCCCCAGACCTGCCAAACTAACTTACTGTACCCCAGCCATGGGATGTCCAGACCATCATCCCCCTATATTACCCCTGCCCCCACCTCTCAGACCAGTCATGGCATCCCCAGACCTGCCTAAAAGACTTGTGTTACCCAAGCACCTCCAACCAAACCAGCTCTTGTACTGTTGGACTAGCCTCCCCTACCCACGGTATGTCCCCCAGTCCTCCCACCTGGACAGCCATAGGATGCCGGGAATGGCCTTCTGCACCTACAGGGCATTTCTGCAGTCTGCCCTCCCTGTCCATCCCATTCCTGCCTTCCTACCTGTGTTCTCTTCCCCCCCCCAAATCTGAACTGACCTGGGACCCATGGACCAGCCTCCCCCACTTACTTTTACCCTGTCTGCCCACTAAGACCCATCTGTGGACATCTGGTCTCACCTTTTAATATTATTTACTTATTTGTTTACAATTGACTTTATTTATTTAAAATTCCAAATAAATAAATAACTTTGACATGCCTGGGGACCTCAAGACTCGCCTACATGACATAAGTTCTACATGCCCCCAACCGCACCAACCATGGCACCCCCAAATTAGCTTCCACCAGCAGCATCTCCAGTACCTACCACTCCCTCGCTTGCCCATCCTGGGACACACATAGTTCCATCCACTCATATCACTCCTTTCTCTCAACCTGGACAAACTATGGCCCCTTCATCACGGCTTTCCTCACTTATGCCCCCGATCTACCCAACAGGATCAGCCTGCGAACCATGAATGGGTATCCAACACCCACCTCAACCTTCATCTCCCACCCTGTTCAGCCCTGGATCCCAAGAAAGATGTCTGTCACTCACCTTCAATTTCAGCTCCCTTCTGGACCAGTCAAGGTACCCATGAAAGGATGTCTAATACTCACCATTGTGCTCATGTACTGTACAAACCAGCTCGACCGTATGACCCCATACATGCCTGTGACTGCCACTTTAAACATCTTCCTCCAACTGGACCACCTGTCTGACCACTGGACTGTCTTCTAACAGAAACCTTCATACCCCCTCCAAAACATAATTTGGACACCAGCACTAACCTCCCCCAGATACCTCAGCCCCTATTCCCCAAACCCTACCCATCCTTGGACACCCTGCTGGGCTTCCCCATCTAACTCAACTTTTTTTTTTTTTTTTTAACCAAGGCTCAGTCCCAGCCTATCCCAGACCCCTCCTTGTCCCCGAGACTTACCTCCAGGCAGAGGATACCCCCTGGATTGCCCCAGCATGAAACCCGCACAATGACGAGAGAAGAATTCCGGTAGGGAGCCCCACTGGCATTGCCTCCCTGTCTTTCCCCCCAGGGTGGGACGTGGAGTCAGGCCGGCCACATTGGCGAACGGAATAGCCCATTAGCCTGGAGTGCCACGGTGGGCGACTGGAGCTGGGAGAGCAGGGCGTCATAGAGGCAGCTATTATTTTGTGTTGCTGTGGATGGGAGACGTGGTGTGCAATGACATGGTGATGCAAGGCATCAGCGTCCGGCACGTCTCCCAGGAGATTCCAGATGCTGGTTACAACATAACCCCCGGCCTCCACCAGGGGTCCATATGCACCAGTCACACAACCCCTTCCCCGAACCGAACCCTCCCCAGGAGAGAACTGCCATATCCTTACTTGTGTTCATTAGAGAACCAATGCCATTTTTGGAAAAGCATAGGAGACTGTTTTTCTTGACAGCATTCCCTTTGATTCACCAAGTTGACATGCCATCACACACAGCATGTTGGAAAAATTTGCCTTTGTCTCTGTCAAAGAATCGCTTTTCAAATAAGAATTCAGATATGGAAAGTGTGATTCAATGCATTCTTCCACTGGAGAACTCTATTAGCACTTTAAAGGCTTTAAGTCCCCGCCAACACGCAGATCCCCACTTGACGTCAGCGTGTCTTCAGCTTGGGAGCGCAGCATCACCATGGTGGTGGAGGAAAACGAAGAAAAAGGTAATAGTGTATAGTAGAGCATTGTTTTATATAGAAATCCATCCTTTTCAAAATGCTGTTGTACCACAATTCAGAGGTCATGGAATGTGATTGTACCCTTCTGTGGTAGTACAACAGTCTAGAACCTCTAGAGACTGCACAAGTCGGCTTCATTGTGAAAGAGAAAAAACTACATTGCACACATTTCACATAATACTATATACTATAAAAAATACAGGATGAGCAACTTTATGCATATCCAGTGTGTTCTGCCACCTCGGGGGTTCTGCTTCCCACGGACCTCTTGAGCTTTGCTCTTGAGGTCAGAAGGAATCAGAACCCCTCTCTGCCAGAACACACTAGTTGTTCATAGTTGCTCATCCAGTATTCTCTATTTTACCTGCATTTATTACAAAAAATACATTCACCTCTTAAAATAAAACGCTGTTCTGACACAGGACAAGATGAGTAATAATTGCTGTGTCAGCAGCTCTTTAAACATGCCAGACATCAGCTGGGATGTACGTAGAGCATAGTAGTGCCTGCAGTCTGGCATTATACGTGAGGGAGGGGCTAAAATGCATTAGGGAGGAGGGGGAAGAGGGAGAAACAGAGTCATTATGGCTTCTAATCCAGGATTCCAGGAATAGGACTCTCCGGATGGGAGTGGTGTACAGGCCACCCTCCCAGACAGAGGAGTTGGACAGGGAACTTGCGAGGCAGATTAGACGGACATGCGGGAAGGGGAGTGTGGTGGTTATGGGGGACTTCAACTTGCCGGGGGTCGATTGGGAACCCCAGCCACCGGCATTAAAAGGGAGCAGGTACTACTGGATGCCTTTCAGGAAAGCTTCCTGACACAGGTGGTCAGTGAACCAACCTGGGGGGGGGGGGGTAACACCTTCGACCTAGTGCTCACAGATGGGGAGTTTGTGAGGGATATCAAGGTGTACGAACCACTAGCGGGGAGTGACCATCACTCAGTATGGTTCAGGTTGATTATGGGCAAAGAAGGGTTGGCATCCAATGCAAAGGTGCTGGGTTTCAGGTGGGTGGGTGGAATTTGCAAAGATGGGGGAGGTAGTGAGTGGGTACCTGGCCAGGATCCAGCCTAGTATGGACACGGACCAGAGATGGGAGCTCATTAAGAAGGGGACACTAGAAGCTACCAGTTCCTGTAGCAGGACTCAGAGTAAAAAGACCAGGGCAAAAAGGCCAAGCTGGATGAGCAGGGGGGTTGGGTAAAAGGTGAGGAGAAAAGGGGTGGCCTTTAGGAGATGCAAGAAATCAGAGAGTGGGGAAGACTGGGAGGAGTACCTGAAGGAGGCTAGGGAGGTGACAAGGGCAGTAAGAACAGCAAAAGCCACCAAAGAGCTCAGGCTGGTGCAAGGCATTAAGGAGGGGGAGAAGAGCTTCTTCAGGTACATCAGGGAGAAAAGGAGCTGTAAAGAACAGATAGTAAGGATTAAGAAGGGTGGGCGATGGGCAGAGAAGGGGAGAAAAGGCAGAAGCACTCAATGACTTCTACTGCTCAGTATTTACGAAGAAAGAGGAGGGAAAGTACCTGGGGGTAGGGGGGTATAGTAAAGCATGGGGAGAGGGACTAACGGATCAGGTGCTGGAGGGCTTGAGAGTGCTGAGGGTGGACAAGGCACCAGGGCCAGATGGCATTCACTCCAGGGTACTGAAGGAGCTAGCAGAGATCATGGCAGGCCTATTCATTGCCTCACTGAATTCAGTATACGTACCCAAGGATTGGAGGTTGGCTCACGTGGTTGCCCAGCATAAGAGCGGCCCCAGAGATGGACCAGGGAACTATAGACCGGTGAGCCTCATGTCCATTGTGGAGAAGCTAATGGAAACGATCCTGAAGGAGAGGCTGGTGTCCCTGCTGGAGTTCTTTGGGCTACAGTACAGTAGACAGCATGGCTCTTTCACAGGCAGATCCTGCCAAACCAACCTGACAGATTACTATGACTGGGTAAGTAGGCAGATGGACAAGGGTCATGCAGTGGATGTCCTGTACCTGGACTTCAGCAAGGCATTTGATTCAGTACTGCATGGGAGACTTGGAATAAAACTTGAAGGCACAGGGGCAGGAGTAAAAATGGTGGGATGGGTGACAAACTGGCTGCAGGGAAGGCAGCAGAGGGTGGTGGTGGAAGGGGAACTCTCATCCCCAAGGGCAGTAATGAGCGGGGTTCCACAGGGCTCGGTGATGGGACTGGTGTTATTTGGGATATTTATTGCAGACATTTCCATGGGCATCAAGAGCAGAATCAGCCTGTTTGCCAACAACACCAAGATAGGGGTGGTGGTGGATGACATAGAGGGGTGGCAGAGTTTGCAGGAAGATCTGAAAAAACTGGAGACCTGGTCAGACACTTGGCAGCTGGGGTTCAGTGCCAAAAAGTGCAAGGTACTACATTTTGGGGCCAAAAATCCAAGGACAAACTACCTACTGGGGGAGTGCAACTGCTTGAGACTGAAGAGGAGAAGGATCTGGGGGTGGTCATCACAGGATCAGTGAACAACTTGGCACAGTATAGGAAGGCAGCAGCAAGGGCCAACAAAATGTTGGGTTGCATCACAAGGGGAATAACGTCAAGGAACGGGGAGGTGATTCTGCCACTGTATAGATCATTAGTTAGACCTCATCTCGAATACTGCATGCAATACTGGCATCCATACCTGAAAAGGGACATTAAATTACTGGTTGGGGTGCAGCGCAGAGCAACTAAGATGATCCAGGGACTGGGGGACTTACCGCATGGGAGTAGACTAAAGGAGTTGAACATGTACTCGCTAGAGGAGAGGAGGGATAGAGAGGATATGATCGAGACATTCAAGTACATGAGAGGGATAAACAAGACTGGTACTGAAGGGCTTTTCATGGTAAGGGTGGGGAGGGACACTCGAGGCCATGACATGAGATTGGAGGGGGGAAGGTTCAGGAGGGAAATGAGGAGACACTTTTTCACAGAGAGGGTGGTGGCAGGGTGGAATGCGTTACCAGCAGAGGTGGTAGCCTGTAAAACAGTGGGCTGCTTTAAAATGGGCTGGGACAGGTCAAGAGGGAGGATAATGGGGAGGCTGAGGAGCAGCTTCAGAATAGGGCTGCTGCCAAATTTCGTATGTTCGTATTAGTGGACACCTTTTTTGATTGTTTTCAAGTGCAGCATGTCAAGGAACACACTGTGGGAAAAGCCACCTTAGATGTGGTACTCTTAAATCAGGATACTATCAAGGAAGTGCAGATGCCCCCACCCGCCCTCGCAGCATAGTGTGATTTAGCATTTCACTTGAGCCTCAGCATCCCAGAACCAAGACACTGATGCTGAACTTTTACAGGACATCTGGATCAGTGATCAGGCGGTGGGGGGTGGGGGGTAGGGGGAGGGCTCCACTGAACACACATGATGTGGTATTTAATATTTACAGGATGTCTGGATCAGTGATTGGAAAGGGGAGTGGGGACCACTGAACACCAGTTGGGCATTTAACATTTTACAGGACACCTGGCTCAGCAGTTGGAAGGGGGAGTTTGTGGGGCATTTAACATTTACAGAACTCCTGGATCACTGGTGATTGGGGTGGGGACCACTGAACATGAGTGGGGCATTTAACATTTACAGGATGCAGTGAAGAAAAGATACCCACGTACATACACTCATACAGCTGTGCAGATGCAGTAAGATAAATCCCACAGGACACAAGGCTGCTGTGCTGTAGACTTTATTACTTGACTAGTTACAGCAAACAGAGTTATCACCATGAGTGCAGGATCTGCGATCAGGGGGATGGGATGGGGGGAACCACTGAACACCTACAGAGCATTTAACAATTACAAGATGCCTGGATTGGTGATAAGTGGGGTGATGCTGTCAATGACTGCAGATTGGCAGCGCGGGGGGTCATGCACCACTATGAGCAGGGATAAAGGTAGGATTGGGAGCCCTACAAAATCCCGACATGTTTGCCCAGCACACAAGATCCTGACCCTGTTTGCCTGACACACAACTGCCTGACAAACATAACTTCCTGGCCTGAGACTGTCAGACGGTAGAAATTTGAGCGCCGTGGAGGTGATTATATTTTAGTTATGGTGTATGGGGGGCAAAGTCCCCTGCCTCTCACATCGGGATTTTATGCTTGTCGGGCAGTTGTGAGTCGGGCAAATGGAGTTGAGATGCTTGTGTGTCGGGAAGACACATGTCGGGATTTTGTACTGGATCCTGTTGGGTTTAGGGGATATACGTTTTTACGTGTTACTTAAAGGCTTTCTTCTTTTATAATAACTGCTTTGTATCTGTAGTTAAACTAGGGGATTTTCACCATTACGTTTTAAACTGCTAGCATAAAGAATTCAGTAAAATTCTGGTGCTGTGATGACAGACAATCCTAACTTCTAAGCAGCCCAAAGTATTTGAAAAATGGAAGATTTCTTTCTTTTTATTTTGTGTGTGTGTATTTGTTTCTGCACCCCCACTGCCTGGGGCTTTGCGGTGGGCATACCCACCAATCCTGTTCCCCACCTGGAGTTCCTTCATTAGTGGCAGTTTTTTTTCTTCCCTAGGTTTTTTATGGTTTCCACCCCTCACCAGTCCCGAGTGTGGACGTGGTAGTGTGCAATGACGCCAATGGCCGAGCAGCGTGCGCTTCCACACGCTGCATGCCAGGTGTCCACTCAGCCTCTGCCCCTGATGTGCAGGACTGGCGTGACAACACCCAGCCACTGCTAGGTGTCAGGAAAACGCTGGTCATCTATCCCATCCCACCTCCCGGGAGAGGTGTCCTCCAGACGCCTCGATCCTCTCCTCCCTGGCTGATCCCCAGTGACCCGCTCACATGGGTTGCTGATAACTGGTCAGGTGCTGCTGATGGTTGAGGTGCTGGACGCCACGCTGGCGACCCAGATTCAATAACGAGCCCGGGCCGCCGGGGGTCAGCAAGGGGGAGAGAGAGGATCGAGCATCCGGAGATCTAGGCTCCTGCCCAGCACCGCAGCGGCCCCTGGTGGCAACCAGAGGCACTGCAATGCGCAGGGCTTAGCTGGAGGGGAGGCGGAGCTGCAGCGGGCGTGCCTGGTGCCATTGCATGACCGAGCTCCGCCAAGGGAGGGAGGGGAGGGAAGCAATGCAGCCAAGAAAATCCCCGCTCCAGGAGATAGGCGACGGCACTGCACCCTTGACCACACTCCACTAGCTGGACCCATCCAGCTCCTGGGCCGAGCCCAGCCCGGTCTGAATTGCAAGTTAGAGCACCCTGGACGGATGGGGCAGCCCCATCTCGGGAGGGCTCAGAACTGAGGGGATAGCTGGGCTGCTGTCAGGAAGGCTGGAGGGTTTCAGGCTCTGAGGTACAGCCGAAGAAAGTGCAGATGCCCGAGAGAATTCTCCGGGGCCAAGCAGAGCCAAAAAAAGAGAAAAAAAAAAAAAAAAAAACATGGGTTGCCAGTGTGCCAGGAGGTTAGGCATCGACGCCTCAGTCCCCCATGCCATCAGGCCGAAAGATTTATTTCTTTTTCAAGTGAAATACACTCTTCTTTTGGTAAATAACACATCACACCTTTTATGTCTATGTAATATTGTCATCCACCTAGATGGAATTGATGCAGTTTTGCAATTAATCATCTTTTTTTTTTTTTTTTTTTATGTAAATGCTGGTCAGGAAGACAATATCACTGCTAAAGCATAACAAAAGCTTGCAGATAATCTAACGTAATGTGTCTATGTCTGGCTCGATAGTATTGAGTAGAGGAGGACTGCTCTGGCACACTTGCAAACCTGGGTATGTACCTAAACTGGCGAAAGAGGAGGGCCAGCAAGGAGAGCAGTATAGGGTCTGCATGGACACCCGCTCCCAGGGGAGAGTTGAGCTGCACTCCGCTTTAGAGTGACTCCTGGTGACAGCATGGAGGGAGGGATGAACCGTTATTTTTTTATTATATCGTTTTTGGCCAGGAAAGACAAACTAAGCTGCAGCTTGTTTCCAGGTGTGTCCTGGAGCACAGGGAAGTTAAAGGGACGCTGTCAGCTTTTTTACCCTTTTTTTGTGCCTTGGGAGCATGCTTCATGTTGCCTCCTGCATTGTCTTAGATAGCACATCTGGTCACCCCATTCTGCTAAAACCCGAAACAAAGCTGTTTGGGGACAAAACTCAATTTCAGTGGTCCCGACTAATGACACCGCTGCCCGCAGAGTTGGCGTGTTCACAAGTGTACATAGTACTGGCGCCCCACTACACTTGTTCATAAGTGACTTCATTTTTTATAACACTTTGAAGGTTCCTGCCAAATAGACTTGCACAGTCTTCAGTGTGCTTGTTAATATGCTTTTTACTATGAAACAATCGGTATCTTTAGAAGAAATTGCCCTTTGAAAAGTCCCGCTGTGACTCTGGGCATGCGCACCAGCCTCGACGTTGATGTGCATCCCGGAGTCACGGTGTGACTTTTCAAAGGGAAATTTCTTTTAGAGATAACCGTGAGAGTAGTAAAAAAACAGATTAACAAGCACAGCGAAGACTGTGTAAGTCTATTTGATAAGAAACTTATTAACAAGCACAGCGAAGACTGTGTAAGTCTATTTGATAAGAAACTTATTAACAAGCACAGCTAAGACTGTGTAAGTCTATTTAATAGGAAACTTCAAAGTGTTGTAAAAAAACGGAGTCGCTCATGAACAAGTGTAGTGGTGCTCTAGCGCCATGTACACTTGCGAATGCACTGGGTCGCGGGTGGGGGCGTTATTAGTCAGTATGACTGAAAATCAGTTTTGCCCCCAGACAGCTTTATTCCAGGTATTAACAGAACAAGGTGACATAATATGTGATCTATGACAATGCAGGAGGTAAGAGTGCTCATCAAGCTACAGATGGAGGGGGCCATTCTAATTCTGGTGGCTCCATTCTGACCTTGGCAGATATGGTTTCCATTAATGTAACAACTGGCTATGGAACCTCTGGTTTCCGTGCCCCTCTGCCAGGACCTGCTTACACAGGCTCAGGGGACTCTGGTCCATCCAGAGCTCAAGTCCCTCCACCTGCATGCATGACTCCTGAGGACGTAGTCATTACTCAGTTTGGGGTGTTTCAGAAGGTGACTGATGTCCTGGTGGCCGCCCAGAAAACCTTCCACCAGGGCCACTTACTTTATGAAATGGAAGCAGTTTGCCATCTAGGCCATTTCCCAGCCTGGACCCTTTCACCCATCCGGTGAACAAGGTTCTGGAGTACCTCCTGACCTTGTCTGATGCAGGACTCAAGTACTCCTCTCTTAAAGTGCCCCTGTCAGCTACATCAGCCTTTCATGTGCCCATTGATGGCCGTACTGTGGCACAGCTGGATGTGGCCCATACTTTTCTGCAAGGCATTCTCCACTTGAAGCATCCTATTCGTAATCCAGTTCCGGCTGGGGACCTAAATTTTGTTCTAGAGAAGCTGACCCGGCCTCCTTTTGAGCCAGCCACTTCTTGCGAGCTACTCTTTCTGTCATGGAAAGCATAATTTTTAGTTGGTATTACTACTGCTCTGAGAATTTCAGAGCTACAGGCTCTCGTGTGAGCAGCCTTATTTGATTTTCCACAAAGACAGGGTCTCTGCATACTAACCTTAAGTTTCTTCCTCAGGTGGTGTCTGAATTTACCCTAAATCAATCCATCCACCTGCCTGTTTATTTTCCAGAGCATGCCAGTCCAGGGGAAGCATTGCTCCATACTTTGGATGTGCATAGAAGTCTGCATTACTGTACGTACCGTACAGAGGACTGCAGGACATCCTCTCAGTTTGTTTCTTTCACTCCTGGCAAAGAAGCCACTCCAGTTTCGAAACAGTGCTTGTCCAAATGTTTGGCCAACTATATTAGTTTTTTGTTACAGGAAGTACGCTAAGTAACTTCCTGGGGTTATTAAGGGCCATTCCACCAGGGGTATGGCCACTTCAGTTGCCTGTTTCAGGGGCGTGTCTGCAGCTGAATTTTGCACTGCTGCCACTTGGAGTACTGTCCACACTTTCACCAAGCACTACAGTCTGGACATTGCCTCCAGAAGAAGGGCAGGCTTTGGCCTAGCTGTGCTTTAAGGCTTTCTTTCTTAAGCCTCTGGTCTTCCTGCCACCCAGACTGCCCTTGCTCTCAGGACTGTTTGGGACTCATTCCATAGGTGTGACCTGATAACAGAGATATCCCCGAAGAAGATAAAACAGTTACATAAGAACCTACTGTAACAGTAGATCTTCAAGGGAATCTCTCTCTCATTAGGTCATGCTGTCCCTCCCTTCATCCCCCTTTTCTTTTTCTCTCTACAGCTCAGCTGTCATGTTGCTGCAGCCTTTCTGCCAGCCAGGCACTTTCTCTCTCTCTCTCTCCTTGGTTCCCTGGTGGGACTGCTGTCTTCCAGGCCTCCACCTAAGGAAAGAACTGAGGAGGGAGTGGCGCCACCCACATTTATATAGGGCATGTCACAAATGGAGCTTGATGTCAGCGAAGCAGCCCCACACAGGCTGCCGCAGAAAAACTTCTGTATGGATCCTGATGCCTGACGGCCAAGTTCCATAGGTGTGACCTGATAACAGATTCCCTCGAAGATCTACTGTTATGGTAAGTTCTTACATAACTGTTCTTTTCTAGGGACATGGATATGTTGTTCATCCACACTGTCTGGCAGGTTCCTTGCCGCTTTAAATCTTGCCGGAAGGTCTTCAAGCTGGCTCCTCCCGCCCACCCGGGTGGTAAAACTCTCGCTCCGCCCATGACGCCAGATCTTCCTTACCGCTTGGAAGCTCAGGTTCCTCCTTAGCAGCTCTCGTATAAGACTAGTTCTATTCTTGAATTTTGAAATTAAAAGTTTTGCTAACAGACTTGGGCTTCTCCTCACGGCTGCGATGGACAATCAACCCCGGCTTCGGAGATGCCCTTGAGGGCAGAAGATGTCTCAGACGGATCTGCACTCCACTTGGCGCTTACTCGCTTGGGCCTTGAGCACGGCTCCCGCAGGGCCCAGGACCTGTGTCTTCCTTTCGCCCACCGCCCCTGAAGACCGTGGCTGCCCGCTTATAACTGGGGCGTCCCGAGAAGAGATTTCCTCCGTTAAGTCAAAAGAGGCCCGGTCGGGCGGCGTCCGCGCGGCGGGGCTCAAGGGGATCAGCTCAAAAATGATTGCCCTCGAAGAGGAGGTGGCGCGGCCGCTTCTACACCGGGCGTCATTTGTCCCGCTTTCTCGGTGCCTCTTATTCGGCTTCTTTAAGGAGCTTTGTCCCAGCCTCGGCAAAGGTGAGGGTCCAACTTCTTCTGGACCGCTTTCTCAGTCCAAAAGAGACAAGAGTAAGTCTCACCGTCGCGCTCTTGGGAGGCGGAAAGATCCCTCCCTAGTTGTCGGCCGTCGACTTGGTCAACCTCGGCTTCGACCACTGGTTTCACAGTGTCCCCGACAGGCCAGTTGACCGAGACTCCACGTCGCCAGTCGAAGATTTTTCTCGATCTGCTGGACGGGTTGGTCAGTGAGAAGCTGGAAAATCCCTCTCCCGTTCCCCCGTGGGAGTTGAGGATCCCGCTGGCTCATTTGTGCCTCCCGGGTTCGGAGCATTCGTGGAATCGTCCAAGCAGGAGTGCCGATTCCCGACACCTCCCGCAAACGGCCCCCGCCCAGCAGCGGCTCGGTCTCAGACGCCTGAGGTCAACCCGATCCGCCGTCTGCGGCGGTCCGATCTCGGCAAGCGCGCGGCGCTCTTCCTCCTCCTCGACGAGGGAAGCCCGGCGCAAGTTGCGTCAGAGGTATGAGGAACTCATGTAGCAGCAACTCCTTCTGACGGGAATAAGCCAACACCGTCGTCTTCCCCGGCCATTAAGTGGCTGTCACCGGGCGAGACAACCCCTCGTTTGTAGAGGGGCCTGTTCCCCAGGCCAGTTGTTCGGCCAATTCCAGCTGCCCCACGATTCCGCTGGAACCTCCGCTCCACAGCCGATAGTTGGGGCTCCCACCAAAAATTCTCGGTCGGCTCAGGACTGCCCCATGGCTGTCTGTCACCCTCTCCCGATAGACCTCGGCAGGTGGAGGGTGGCTCCAGGCCGAGCAGCTCTTTGAGGACTCTTCGAGTCCGAGGATGATTCCTCCCTTTCTCCAAGCGAATGGACTTGGAGTCCTCAGGAGGACAGTCGGTGGACGATAGCCCTTCGTCCTTCCTAGGATTACTTGGCTCATCTCGGAGTCCACGGGATGAAGCTTGAACCCGTTCTAAGTGGGCCAGGTATCCCTCACGGAGATTCTGGACCGAGGGATTCCCTATGGAGCCTTTCGGTGGCCGAGGCCATAGTGGGTCCGCCTTGGAGCTCTGGCAGCGCTCGCATGCCTGTCCTCGCCCCGACCAGGATGGCCAGAAATATCATGATCCTACCGGTTCCCTGTCCGGTTTTGAGAATACCCTCGTCTGAGGGGTTGGTTACTGACAGCGTTTTCAAGCATGCCCGGAGCGCTAGGGATGTCTGGACAAACCTCCGACAAGAGAGTCAAAAATGGACTATGCCGGGCCGAAAAGTCTATGCTGCATCCTCTCGGCCGCCAGAGCCAGTTCGGCCGTCCTCAGGCACATTTTCTCATGCCCTGTTGGGCTCCTGGATGAGGTCGTCCTCATCTTCCCGCGGATCTGCAGACTACGGTCAGGCAGGTGCGGGACCAGGGCAGGGCAGTGGCCAAACAGCAGCTCCAGACTGCTTTAGACATTGGGGACTCATTTACCAGGTCTGTGGCGGCCGCAGTGGCTATGCGTCGGCGGGCTTGGCTGAGGATATCCACCTTTACTTCGGATACCCAGCACAAGTTGGCGGATGTTCCCTTTTTGGGGACTGACCTCTTCGGCCCTGGGGTGGAAGGTCACCTGCAGAGGATCGAGAAGTCCAATGCTACCTTGGACTCGGCTCTTCGCTCAGAAGGACAAAGGCCGCAAAACCACAGCCTAAGCTCTTTTCGGTTCTTCTGGCGCCCCCGCCCGCCCAGCAACGTCAGGGCCAGCAGGCTCAGGCTGGCATCCCAAACCCAAGCCCGGAGCTTCCTCCAACAGGAAGCAGGGAGGTAAAGGCCCAGGAGGCACCTCGGCCAGTCCTCCTCCAAGCCTGCCCAGTGACGTGGCTGAGGGTGTCTCCCCAACCCCGTTACCTCACCCCAGGTTCCCCCGTGAGGCAGACCCCTACCTTCCTTTCTGCCTGGTCGTTATTACCACGGACAGGTGGGTACTGAGGTGTGGGAAAGGCCTGCCTCTAGAATTCGAGCAGGCTCCGCCTTCAGAGCCGGCCGCACTGGGGCCCCCGGGTCCGCAGGCTCACTGTCGCCTCGCCGGGCCGACATCGCCTCCTCCTCCAAAGGAGGTGATCAGGAGGTAGCGGACCTCCCTCAGACCGGGGTTTGTGTCCAGGTACTTCCTGGTTCCGAGCGGACGGGGCTGGCGCCCATTCTCGACTTCCACACGACTCACAAGGTTCCTAGGTCTCAAACCTTCAGGATGGTCACTGTGGCTCAGATAATACCATCCCTGAACACGGCGGTGGTTCTGCACTCTGTGGACCTGCAGGACGCGTTCTTTCACGTCCCTATCCGTCCGTCATCGGAATTCCTTCGCTTTCGGCGGAGGGATCCTTTCAGTTCCGAGCCATGCCCTTCGACCTGTCTCCAGCTCCCAGGGTCTTCACCAAATGCATAGCAGTGGTGACAGCTTTCCCGGCGCAAGGGGTCCAGTTGTACCCTTACCTGGACGATTGGCTGATAGCAACCCCTCCAGACAGGAGGTGGGCGGTCCAGAGATCTGGCCCTCCAGGTTTGCTCTCAGTCGGCCTTCTCATCAGCGAGACCAGTGGAACTCAGCCCGAGCAGGTGATTCTGTTTATCGGGCAGAGCTCGGCTCTCTTGAGCCAGAACGGCTCGGCGGACAGGGCCGAGGTTCTTACCTCATTTGCCAATCATTTCTGGTTGGGCACCGCGCCCTGCCCGGGACTTCCTGCGCCTCCTGGGTCTCATGGCGGCCTGTACCAGCGTGGTCCGTTGGGCACGCTGGCACATGCGCCCCCTTCAGTGGGGACTGGCCAGCCAGTGGTCACAACGCTGCGATCCATTGGACCAGCTAGTGATGGTGACCCAGGAGATGTGGAACGCTCTCCGGTGGTGGACCGTTCCATCTCATCTGCAGGAGGGCATCCCGTTTGTCCGCCCCGAGCTGATGGTCTCTCTATCGACCGATGCCTCTCTGATGGGTTGGGGTGCCCATCTGGGGGAACACCGAGCGCACGGCCTCTGGTCCCCGCGGGAGTCCTGATGCCACATCAACCTGCTGGAGCTCCGAGCGGTCCGCTTGCTCTCACCGCCTTTTCTCCGTTTCTCCGGGGTCAAGTGGTCCGAGTCCAGACGGACAATACCACGACCATGTACTACCTAAACCGCCAGGGCGGGAGGCGTTCCATGCTTCTTTGCAAGGAAGCTCTCCGCATTTAGTCACTTGTGCGCAGCCTGGAGGTGGATCTCCTAGCCATTCATGTGGCAGGAGCCTCCAACACCCTGGCCGATGCCCCTGAGCGGATAGGGGCTGCATCTCACAGTGGTCTCTCCTGCCGGAGGTAGTACAAGATCTGTTCTCCCACTGGGGCACACCTCAGGTGGACCTGTTTGCCCCAGGAGAACGCAAAGCTGAGGCTGTTTCATGCCCGCCTTCTCAGCAGGGGCTCGCTGCAGGGGATGCCTTCTCGAGGCTGTGGACCCCAGGCCTCTTCCCGCCTTTCCCCATTTCCCTTGATTCACAAGGTGCTTCTCAAAGCAAGGAGGGACAAGGCACAGGTGATCTGATAGCCCCAGACTGGCCCGCCAGTTCTGGTACCAGATCTCCTCAGCCTCAGCTCCAGGTTCGAGGCAGCTTCCAGCTCGCCGGACCTGCTCTCAGTCAATCAGGGAAGGTGTTCCATCCGACATTCAATCCCTGCACCTGACGGCCTGGTTCCTGGCTGGCTAGAGTTCCAGGCCTTGGGTCTTTCCGACGAGGTCCTCAATGTTGTTGAGGCGTCCCAGAAGATCGACCAGGAAATGCTATGCCTTCAAATGGAAGAGATTTTCCATTTGGTGTCAGGCAAGGGCTTGGACCCTTCCTCCTGTCCTTTGGCAAGCATCTTGGACTATTTATGGTCCCTTTCTAGTCAAGGGCTTAGGTCGGCGACCCTAAGGGTGCACCTGGCAGCCATCTCTGCTGCAGGCGCGGGCGGGGCAGTCGGTGGCGCAGGAGAAGGTGGTCTGGCGTTTTTCAAAGGCCTGATCACATTTCCCTCCGTTCGAGAACCTCCACCTCCGTGGGATTTACTGCTGGTACTGGCTGACTCATGGGCAAGCCATTGAACCAATGCACAGGTGTGAACTCTCTCACCTGTCGTGGAAGACCGCCTTCTTGGTGCCTATCACGTCCAGCCAGAAGGATGGGAGAACTCCAGAGCTCTGCATTGAGTCTCCTTACCTGGTCTTCCACAGGGACAAGGTTGTCCTGCGCCCCACCCCAAATTCCTTCCAGAGGTGGTGTGAGTTTCACCTTAACCAGGTGTTGACTCTGCGGTGTTCTACCCCAATCACACCGGAGGCGAATACAGGCTCCATATTTTGGACCCTAGAAGGCGCTCGCTTATTATAGGAGCCCGGCTGAAATCGGGAGAGGTTCGCCAGCTGTTTGTCACCTATGCTGAAGCCGCACTGGCAGACCTGCAGCCAAGCAGGCGATAAGCAGGTGGGTCACCTCTGCATAGATCTCTGCTACAAGTTGGCAGGCATGGAGCCTCCCAGAGGGATAAGAGCTCATTCTACCCGTCATACTGCTGCATCGGTGGCTGCTTCCAGGACGTCCCTATCCAGGATATCTGCAGGGCTGCTACCTGGAAGTCAGCACACACCTTCATCACCCATTACCATCGACCTTGAGTCACGCCGGGATGCTGGTTTTGGGGCCTCCGGTTCTCCAGTCTTTATTCCCTAAGTAGGGGTGTGCGCCTTCCTCCTCCCGGAGAACTGCTAGAGTCTGCCAGACAGTGTGGATGAACAACATATCCATGTCCCTAGAAATACAGGTTACTCACCTGTAACAGGAGTTCTAGGAATGGTATATGTTGTTCATCCACCACCACCACCCGACCTCCCGGCTTCGCCCCTGAGCAACCTGAGCTTCCAGCGGGCTAGATCTGGCGCATGGGCGGAGCCGAGAGTTTTACCACCCGGATGGGTGGGAGGAGCCAGCTTGAAGACCTTCCGGCAAGATTTAAAGCGGCAAGGAACCTGCCAGACAGTGTGGATGAACAACATATACCATTCCTAGAACTCCTGTTACAGGTGAGTAACCTGTATTTCTCACTGAAATACTTTGGGTTCCTTAGTACAGTAGTTGTGATTGCCTGATATGGGCTGGCAGTATAGCTTAGAGGTTAGAACAATGAGCTGTGAATGAGCTGAGTACATCCAGCAGACCCGGGTTTCATTCCCATAACCTCCGTTTGCATACTGCATGACTCTAAGCAAGTCATTTGACCACCCCAGTGCTCCCGGGTCTACCCTGAAAACAGGCAGTTGTGCTTAGTGGGCTTTACCTGCTTACCAAAAGAATTAAAAAAAAATAACACCAGAATTCTTAAGCAATAAAGCATGATATTAATGGTCTGTCAGTTGCCCTTTAGTAGTGTGGCTCGTGCCACATAACCCTAAAAGGGTGATTAACTAACCATAAACATAACCCTTGTGAGTTCCTTTGTGCTAATACTGTATAATAACAAACTCTGGTCAGAGCCAAAATGGCTGTTAATGCATTAATCTGAGAGGAGAAGCAGAATTAAAGGGGATCAGTCAGAACTCGGAGCCACACACCCAAAGGTGAAGCTGGTCCCAACTTGCACTTCGTTGGCAAAAACTTTTTTTTTTTTTTTTTTTACTTACTATGTACTGCAGTATATAGTAGCTTGTATCAGACTGTTTTGTTGACTTGCAAGCTGAAATTTTCTGTAACTACAGTTTTACAATGCATTTACCCAGGATGGTTGAGCCGAGAGGCAATATCTCATTTTATGAGCCTGGCTAGGTGGAACTGTAGTGGGAGAAGTGAAGTGAAATGAGTTGGAGGGAGGGAGAAGCAAGAGGAATGGAGTTGGTGGGAGTGATAGTGAGGAGAATGGAGTTAGGGGAGGGAGAGAAAGAAGAACAGAGTTGCGGTGAGGAGTGTGAATGGAAAGGAATCAGGGATTGGGAAAGATGGGAACAGAGTTAGGGGAGGGAGAGGAGAACAGAGATTTTTAAAAATGTGAGATGGGCATGAAGCATGAGGGAGTCCTTCTTTCGGTGGCAAGAGCTGGGACTGGCGAGAGGAAGGAGAGAGAGAGCAAAGGGAATGGAGTAGTAGGGGGCAGTAGTGAGTGGCAGAGTACATACAACTACCAACTGTATACTTTATTAATTTCATCAATGTTTTAGTTGAGATTTATAAATAAGGAATACAGTCCTCCCTTGCTATAGTGAACCCTGCTGTAACGAAATCCAGGTATACTGAACGACTCCTGTGGCTCCCGATGTTTCCGTACACTAACGCTCATATTTATAAATAAGGAATACAGTGCTCCCTCGCTATAGTGAACCCTGCTGTAACGAAATCCAGGTACACTGAACGACTCCTGTGGCTCCCGATGTTTCCGTACACTAACGCTCATATTTATAAATAAGGAATACAGTGCTCCCTCGCTATAGTGAACCCTGCTGTAACGAAATCCAGGTACACTGAACGACTCCTGTGGCTCCCGATGTTTCCGTACACTAACGCTCATATTTATAAATAAGGAATACAGTGCTCCCTCGATATAGTGAACCCTGCTGTAATGAAATCCAGGTATAC
Organism: Neoceratodus forsteri; assembly: GCA_016271365.2. Taxonomy (NCBI): domain Eukaryota; kingdom Metazoa; phylum Chordata; order Ceratodontiformes; family Ceratodontidae; genus Neoceratodus; species Neoceratodus forsteri. The sequence continues at coordinate 1,203,609,985 of CM057456.1, forward strand.
TGAATGACTTCTGTGGCTCCCGATGTTTCCGTACACTAACGCTCATTGGCTGAATTCCATGTCATTCGGATTACAGCTGCCATAGCTGATATCTAATAATGTGGCCAGTATTTGTATTTATGTAAAGTATTTGTTTAAAATGGGCTGGCAAGTACCACTGTATATAGTAGAACAGTACAGTGTCGAGCAGTATTGTACTTCCAGTCTGTGTCTGATGGCGCTCTCTCTTTCTCTCGACTCGTTCACTCTCTCTCTTACTTGTTCCTCAGTGTAAGACAGCTAGTATTTTTTTTATTTTATACAGTGAGGGAAGCCAGAAAGATATGTAGGTTGGCAAGGACTGGGATGTCTTATCAGTATTGTGAGTGGTATTCACAAGCAGGTCGGGGGGGCAGTTCATTGTAGCATGGAAGACTGAGGTAAGAGCCGTTGCAAGACTCTGAGAACTCTCCAACCAGATCAGGGGAGCTGGCTGTAGTGTAGCAAGCTGAGGTGAGAACCTTTGTTGGGGAAGAAGTCTCCAAAAGTCTCTAAAACATGTGGTGGAGCTGACAGGGTGAGGTGTGCGCTACCACTGTCTCCAGAAAAGATGCACTGTGGCAGTTAGGGTAAGCAAGCAATGTAACAACGAGATCTTATTTCGAGAGGGCTCTTGCAGTAGGTAATTACTTGTAGATAATTACTTCTAGGACTACACCCCCTGATGTCAAGACCACACGGAAACTTTTGCTAGTAGTGTCTTGATGGGGGACCGCCCACCAGATGTCATGTGACTGGCATCGTGACACTATATAGTGGGCGGTCCCCACTTCCGCCCTCCAGTTAGTTCCCGCCATCGACCTGTACACGTTGGACCAACTGAAGCTCGATGCAGCAGTTCCATCGCCCAATTCGGATGAATATCCGTCTTTTTTCCTCTGACCTGAAAATTGTTCTAATAGTTCTGTATGTCATCCTCTTCTTCCGCGGAATCGCATAAAAACAAGTGCAGTTCTTGCGTCATCCAGCTACCACATAAGGACCAGCATACCCTCTGTATCTTCGGCTTAGGACCAGACCACAGTGTCGAGGAGTGTGAGGCCTGCTCTCAGTTCAACCAGACCACATGGAAAAGGCACCAGCAGTCTCCAAGGCCCATCTCCTAAAACAAAAATAGGCTTAGATGGAGAAAGAGCTGAAGAAGCTGAAAAGCACCCCCTCCTCTCCGACTGATCCACATAAGAAAAAGAGGGACAAACAGAAACATCGGGACCGGGAGCAGTCCCCCCCCACCACCACCACCAAAGCCACCCATGGGCCCTTCGGCAGAGAATTGGCCCCCATCCTTTGGGAAGGTGAGTGCCATGGCCAAGCCTGCACTCCCGCCTACAGAGCAGACTTTGACTTCCCTGCTGCCACTGGTTACGGTGATGGTGGGTACCTCGAATTCATCTGAGGCCACCGCTGCACTTAGGCTCATCTCTATCCAGGGCTCTAAGTCAGCTAGCGTGGCCGGCAAGTCACTCATCGGACCCTCCAATGAGCACCCGGCCAGGGTTAGGAAGTCAGGAGTTGGGGCCTCCAACTCCTGCATGACCTAGTTCGATCAGCCGATTGTCGAGCCCTCTGATGATTCTGACGACGTTCAGCCGGACATCAGCTCTGTCCTGGCTGGAGGGCAGGGTTCACCCCAGGTCTCCATCCATGGAGTGCCCCCGACTCCTCCTCCATTGGAGATTCCTCCGCTGTCGCTAGACCTGCGGGTTCCGATGGAAGAAGACCTTTCGCCAGGTTTACCTGATGTCAGGGTTCCAAAAGACCTTACAGTGGCTCTGCCACCACCAATAGTAGTGCCAGATCCTGCTCCTCCTCAGTGTCCACAAGTCCCCTTGTCTCCGTCAGGACCGTCAATGGGCCTTCCCTCATTAGGGCTCCCAACAGGTATTCCACCTTCTGGGCCTCCCTCTGGATTTCCGCCTTAGGATCCTTCACCGGGGTTTCCCCCTGCAGGACCTTCAGCAGGACCCCCTTCAGGCTGCCCTCTGTCAGGACTGCTGCCTGGCTGTACAATGATGGGGGCACCGTCGGGATATCCGCCGTCAGGCCATCTTCTGTCAGCCCCGATGCCGGATCCCTTTTTCGACAGCCTTTTATTACTCTGGCTACCCTGGTTATTATCCTCCACCAGGTTATCCTCACCATTATCCATCCTCTAGCTTCTTGGGACATGGACACGACACCGGTTTTCCTCACCCTCCACCTCCTCCCACTCCACCTCCTCCTGCTCAGCCTCAGGTGGATTTTAGGGAGATTCTGAAATCTTGTTGGTCTGAGACCAAATCACAATTGGTTTCAGAATTGGACAGCAGGCATCCGCTACCTCTGGACACAGGCCGCCCAGATCCTACCCCTAGGGTGCCTTCTCCAGTCCTTCCTTGCACCTCGATGTCAGGCCATTCATCGGCCCGAACACAACCCCTGACATCCGAATGGATAACCAGGGAGCCAGATCCTCTGATTCCTGAAAAAATTCTGGAGGATTCAGACGATTCCAAAGCGGACTCAGATTCCTCATCCGCCAGTTCAGGTTTTGAGACACCTCCCCATGAGGAACCAGTCATCCCTGTTTTGTGGACCTCCTCAAACATATGGCGGAGGCCCAAGGCTGGAAGTCAGAGGCTCTGGACCTGAAACAACAGAGGTTGGCAGAGCATCTGGATTTCCCAGAGACGAGTCTGGTGCTCACATCCCCATGGTTGGAACCTCACAAGAATTTATCCTCGACCATCTGGCAGAGACCTTCCTCCATCCTGGCAATGGCCAAGAAAGTGGATCGGATTTACAGGACCTCTGAAGACCAGGACCACCTCAGCATGCATCCTAGGGCTGATTCAGTGGTCATTACTGCAGCCCATGATCGGTCTGAGAAGCCAAAGCACCTTAGTACTTCCCCTCCTGACAAGCAATCCAGGCAAATGGACCAGTTCGGGAGGAGGTTTCATTCTTCATCTACTCTAGCTATACATGCTCTGAACTACATCTCGCACATGCTAGAGTACCAGAAGTCTTTGTTTTGCCAGCTCGAGACCATTGTCAAGGCCCTACCAGTCTCTGAAACAAAGTCCACATTGGCAAACACCTTAACAATTACCAAGGTGTTGGGACGTCATTCTTTGCGGATCACCTACGATGTGGTGGATTCGGCTGTTAGAGGTACAGCCACAGCTGTGAGTCTTCACCGGTACGCTTAGCTTTGAGTATCTGGCCTAGCCCCTGATGTTCAGTCGGCTATCCGGGATGCCCCTTTCAGAGGCTATGTCCTGTTTGGCGGAGATGCCCAGGACATTATCACAAGTCTGTAGGATAAAGACACAGCTCTTTGGTCAGTTCGCATCATGTATCATCCGAAACAACAACAAAAATGTCCTTTTCATCGGCAGAACAGACGCCAGACAAAAAAAACAACAAGCGCCCAAACACCAGTTTAAACATAGGGCTTCTAATACAGCTGCTGCCCCTCCGGCCAAAACCCAAAGGGCTTCAGGAGTGGTCCTCCCCAACCCCCTCTCTCATCCCAGGTGGGCGGATGATTCATGAGGCATCTGTGAGACTGGCAGTCCCTCGCAACAGATGCCCAGGTGCTTCAGTTAATAAAGATTGGTCACATTCTTGAATTTCAAGAAAAACATCCAAACAATCCTCCAAGGTTTTCTCATTATCCAAGGGTGCATGTTCACCATTTAAGGGAGGAGATCTCGGCTTAACTTCGAAAAGAAGCAATAGAGCCAGTGCCGGCAAACCAGACCGGGAAGGGATTCTACTCCCACTTCTTTCTGGTACCCAGAAAGACAGGGGATCTACGCCCAATTCTGGACCTCAGTACCCTAAACCTCTTCGCAGAGTACCAGAGGTTTTGGATGCTGACACTGCAAAGCCCACTGCCTCTCCTTTCCAAAGGACAATGGCTTTGTGCCCTGGACATGCATGATGTGTATTTGCACATCACAATATTGCATCCACACTGCAAATTCCTCAGGTTTTCTTTCCAAGGGAAGCATTAGCAGTTCAGAACTCTCCCTTTCAGGCAGTCCTCCGCATCGCAGGTTTTTACCAAATGTCTAGCGGTAGTGGCAGGTACCTTGAGGAGTCAAGGGCACTATGTCTTTCCTTTCCTCGACGATTGACTCCTCGCAGCTCCATCAAGGAAGCGGTTGGAAGCTTCCTTATCAGCTACCCTGCACCTTTTTGAGTGCATGGGTATTACAGTCAGTTACCCCACATCCCATCTTGCCCCTTCTCAGCGCCTTAAATTTATTGGGGTGGTGCTGGACACAGTACAGGGAATGGCCTGTCTCCCCCTGGACAGGGTAGACACCCTGGAGAGGCAGGCCAAGCTGGTATCTTCCAACCGACACATTTCGGCCAGGGCAGTTCACCTTCTTGGCCTCATGGCAGCAGCTATCACTACGGTCCCATTGGCCAGACTCCACAGGCGAATATCACAATGGACTCTAAGGTCCCAATGGGGATCAGAGGATGGATGACCTGGACAAGTCAGGTCCTAATCTGCAGTCCATTGCAACAGGATCTGCTATGGTGGCAGGATTCCAACAACCTGATTCAAGGAGTTCCTTTCCAGGCCCCTCCTCACTCCCAAATACTGATCACAGTTGCATCGGAAATGGGATGGGATGTCCATCTGGGACATCACAGGACCCAGGGCCTTTGGTCACCTGTAGAACTGCACTTGCACATATATGTGCTTGAAATGAGAGCAGTGCTTAATGCTTTTCAGGCAGTTAAGCACATTCTTCAGCAAAAAGACCCTGTTGATCCAATCGGACAACATGTACGTGGTGTGGTACATCAACAAATGGGGGCACCCATGTGTATCCTCTTTGCAGTGAAGCGATGCGGGTCTGGAATTGGGCGGTTCTGCAAAAGGTCTGTCTTCTGGCAGTCCATGTCACAGGCATGTACAACGTTCTTGCAGATAGTCTCAGCTGCACCAGGGTATAAGCACACGAGTGGGAGCTAAAACAAGAAGTACTAGATCACATCTTCGACCTTTGGGGTCGTCCGGAGGTGGATCTCTTTGCAGCCCCATCAAACACAAAACTTCCCAAGTTTTACTCATTGGATCCCGGGGCCTGGTGTCTTTTGGCAAGACGCACTGTTGCTTTCTTGGACAGGGAGATTTCTGTACGCATTTCCTCCCTTCCCAGTCTTACAGAGAGTGCTGATCAAGCTACAAACAGAAGGAACACAAATAATATTGATAGCTCCGTTTTGGCCTCAACAGATTTGATTCCCACTGCTTCAGCAAATGGCAGTGGAACTTCCGGTTCCTCTTCCTTTTTCCTACGACCTCCTGACCCAAGAGGGGGGCACACTAGTACATTCAGAACTGAAATCCCTCCATCTTCATTCGTGGCTCCTCAAGACATAGTCGCTTCATGGTATGGAGTTTCTCCTGGGGTAGCTCAGATTTTGGTAGAGGCAAGAAAGCCATCTACTAGAGCTCCTTACGCCATGAAGTGGAAACACTTTTCCATTTGGGCCACCTCGAAGTCCTGAGACCCTTTCTCATGCCCCGCTCCTCAGGTCATGGAGTATCTTCTTCATCTGTCAGACCTGGGCTTGAGCTACTCGTCACTGAAGGTGCATCTAGCTGCCATCTCTGCCTACCATGATTTAGTAGGGGGCAAGACTGTGGCTCAGTTAGAAGTTTCAAAAACCTTCTTAAAGGGTATCTTGCATCTAACTCCCTCCCCCGGTTCGTAATCCTGCTCCACCGTGGGACCTTAATTTTCTTTTAGAGAAATTGACCTTACCTCATTTTGAACCGGCAAAGACATGTGACGTGTGCTTTTTGTCCTGGAAAGCACTCTTTTTAGATGCAGTCGCATCTGCTCAAAGAATTTGCGAGCTTCAGGCCCTGTTGTTTAAGGAGCCTTTTTTGAGTTTTCACAGAGACCAGGTGGCTCTGCGCACAAATCCTAAGTTTCTTCCAAAAGTTGATTCAGAGACTACCCTGAATCAGTCTCTTGAATTGCTGGTGTATTACCCCGAGCATTCTAATCCACGGGAGGCCATCCTGCATACATTGGACGTTCACAGGATTTTATGTTATTACACAAACAGGACTAAATCTGTCTGCAGATCAGATCAGCTTTTTGTTTCTTTTACACCAAAAAGAGAAGGTGCAGCATTTTCCAAACGGTGCCTTTCCAAATGGTTGGCCACCTGCATTACCTTCTGTTACCAGAAGTATGGTAAAGTCCTCCCGTGGCAGGTGAAAGGACATTCTACCAGGGGAATGGCTGCCTCAACAGCCTGTTTCAGAAATATGTTTGCTGCAGACATCTGCGTGGGTGTTACTTGGAGTTCTGTCCACACTTTCACAAAACACTACAGTTTGGACAGTGCCTCTGGGCGCAGGGCTGGTTTTGGACTAGCAGTCCTCCAGGGACTTCTGGTCTAACTCTCTGGCTTTCTACCAGATCTAGGTTCTGGCCTTCCATGTTTTCCTGCCCCTTGGACTCTGATTGCTTGGGACTCAGTCCTACAAGTAATTGCCTACTGCAGGAGCCCTCTTGAAGTAAGATAGTACAGTTACGTAAGAACATACCATAACAGTAGCTCTTCGAGAGAGGCTCTTGCAGTAGGTAATCTTTTTCCCACCCACCTTCCCCCTCTTTATTCACAGCTCTTTTTCCAGAAGCCCTTTCTTGGGTTCAGGAGCCTCTTCCCATTCTGCTGTCATGACTCTTGGAGGTCTCCGGTGGGAGAACTGGAGGGTGGACATGGGGACAGCCGACTGTAGTGTCACGATGACATCAGTCACGTGACGTCGGGTGGCAGGTCCCTCATCAGACACTGCTAGTAAAAGTTTCTGTGTGATCCTGATGCCAGGGGGGCACAGTCTTACAAGTGATTACCTACTGCAAGAGCCTCTCTCGAAGATCTACTGTTACGGTAAGTTCTTACGTAACTGTACTTTTCCTTTATTTCTTAAAATTACTACACTACAGTACTACATATGAAGTACTACTATTACCACTCAGTTTTGGCAGGATAAACAATGGCACCATGGCTATACTGAAAAGAGCTACAGTGTGTACCGCAAATGCCCTGAGGGGTTGTTCCAGCGTCCCACAATGTAACGAACATGGTGCTATAAAATACTGCTGTTATGGCTCCAGTTTTGTTCGTTATAGTGAAGGAGCACTGTATTCTCAAAAGAGTTACCGAGCAACATAAAGGTTATTCATAAGTGACCGAAAGCCCATACAGTAAGAAGCACTTTAAAGATAGAGACATTTCACTGTTTATGTTGTAACGCAACAGATTGCAGATAGTTTGTTGTGTTTCTTCTGATTCCAGGTGTAACTTACTGGCAAGGTAAATAAACCTTCAGCCAGAATCGCTCTCTCTCATGTCTACCTCACATAAAAGATTATTAGAACAGTGTTCCACAGCTCCCAGGTAGAGAAAAAAGCAGGATATTAAATAGCCGGTATTGCATCACACTTTGCATTGCAAATTGCCCGCTCATGCAATCAGTCCTTAATTTGGTTTGCAAAAAAATGTGATCCATTCTGTGACCCTTCCCTCTAGCATCTCAGCCCCACGACCCTCCCCAACCATGTCCCTGCAGACACCACCCACAAGTAGTTAACTGTTCTACCATGACCTGCAAGTTGCCGTTGACAGTATACTAACAGTCTCAGCACTGTGGGCCCAAATGCCGGCAGTTGCTCCCAGTGGTGCTTTGCGATATCACATGCGGGAGCGATTGTTTTCACTTGGGCATGCCGTAGTGAGACTGTTAGAATATTTTTGGTTGCACCCTGCAGGTTATCATAGAACAGTTAACTACTTTTAGATGAGTGACTGTGGGGACGTGGGTGGGGAGGACAGTGGGACTGAGATGGGTTGCGGAGCATTTGACATACATAGGATCAGGGCTATGGCAAATGACTTGGTATCTGGCAGGGGACATGAGTGGGGAGGTGATACTGAGATGGTTGGGGGGGTTGTATGTGTGGGATTGGGTCTTTGGCAAATGACTTAGTTTCTGGCAGAGGACATGAGTGGGGAGGGTGGTGGTTCTGAGAGGGGTGGGGGGAGGGTTTTTGCTATACATGGGATTGGGGGCTGTTATCAGGTGGTGCTTCATTTGGTGGGGTACCAGAAAGCAATCTGCGTCTCACTGCAGTGTCGAGTCTGGGAGTCACTCCTGCAGTCAGTGGTCTTGGGGAGAGAGTCGGTCAGCAACGATTGAGGCTTTAAAGGTGATCTTGGGGCTGTGACCAACGTATTGTGAGCTGGACCCAGGGCCAGTGTGACTCATGGTGAGTTGTATTGGGCAGCTAGGCCCTGTGTTTGCCAGGATTATTTGGTGTTCCTTGTCCTAGAGGTCTTCCCTTCAGCACTGAAAAGTGCACTGGTAAGGCCCCTTCTGAAAAAGTCAATGTTGGACCTGGATATCCTGGCAAACTACCGGCCTGTCTCTAACCTATCTTTTCTAGGCAAGTTTATTGAGAAGGTTGTTACATTGCAGCTGGAGATGCACTTTGTGACCTTTGACAAATATCCACCTTTCCAGTTGGGATTTAGGTCAAAGTTCAGCACTGAGGCTGTTTTGGTCAGGGTGCACAATGTCCTGCTCAGGGTGAGGGATGGAGGACAGCAGTCAGTTCTTGTTCTCCTGGATCTCTCCTCAGCATTTGACGACACCGTTGACCATGGACTTTTATTGGATCAACTCGGGGAGTATGTGGGACTCACCGGCAGAGTGACAAGCTGGTTTGAATCCTACCTCAGGGGCAGGTCACAGAGGGTTGTGATGGGTAGTTTTTCATCCTGCCCAATGGACCTGCACTGTAGTGTACTCCATGGGCCAGTCCTTCCGCCTGTGTTGTTTTATGTGTATATGCTACCCTTGGCTAGGATCATCAAGCAGTATGGAGTTGGGTTTCACTGCTATGCAGATGATACTCAGCTCTATCTGTCTTTTGCACCTCAGGATTGAGGGCAGTGGATGTGCTGATCCAGTGTTTGGCTGAGATCCTGGACTGGATATCATTGAGCTGTCTGAGACTCAACCCAGACAAAACTGAAGTTCTAGCAGTTGAGCTGGGTAGGAGGGGGGAATGGCAGCATCTGGAAGGGAAACTGGGCTATACCTCGGTACCTCCAGGCTTGGTGCTGCCGAAAAGGTGAAGAATCTGTGTGTCATTCTGGATGAAGGGCTAACATTCAAGTCTCAGGTGTCGGTAGTTATCCAGAATGGCTTCTACCATCTGATGAATATTAATCGGATTTGTTCCCTTATCTCCCCTGAGGACTTGTCCTCTCTAGTACATGCTTTTGTGACCTCATGGCTCAAATATTGTAATGCTCTCTACCTTGGGGTCAGTGGGTGTATGCTGCGATGCCTGCAGCTGGTACATAATATGACTGTGAGGTTGTTGACCAGCCTTTCAGTGACGAGTTATATTACCCCGGTGCTGTGGGAACTGCACTGGCTGCCGGACAAGTGGCGTGTCTCTGATAAGGTTGGCTGGCTAACCTGTAAGGCCTTACACAGTCCGGATCCGGGTTACCTGCGTCAGCTTCTTCATCCTTACCTGCCTATTCACCCCCTCTGTTCCGCCAGGGAGGGTCTCCTGGTTATTCCCAGTGCCAGACTCAGAATGTCCTGGGACAGGGCCTTTGAAGTAGCTGGGCTAGTATTATGGAACTTGCTCCCAAGGGCCCTGAGAGAGGCCCCCTCGGTGGAAGTCTTTAAAAGGGTGTTAAAAACTCTTCTCTTTGCTCAAGCTTTTGGTGTGTGAAGTATGTTACTAATGAGAAACATATTTATTTTGGGGGTATGGTTGTAATTTATAATTTTTATTGTTTGTTTTTATAAGTATGTATTCAATTATTTTAATGTTTGCTATTTCCTCCTTTCTGCTGGTGCCCTGGGCCTCCGGGGAAGGGCGCCATACATAAATAAAGCTACTACGATGTGTGTGTGTGTGTGTGTGTGTGTGTGTGTGTGTGTGTGTGTGTGTGTGTGTGTGTGTGTGTTGGAGGGGGTACTGAACGACAAAGCAAAGACAGAGTTAATTTTAATAATTTTTTTCAGGTTAAAATATTTTTTTTAAATATATGTATATACATGTTAGCATTTTTAATTTTGCTAATAAAATTGAGGCAAGTGCTGTGCATTTTCACAATTGATTAGCACTTTCATGTGCAAAGCTGCTAATCAATTTTCCCAGCTTATTTAATACCCTGAAAAGATTTAATAATGTCCCTTTCCAGCTCATAGCATAATTTAAATTAACCATGAAAACCGAGCTAAGAAAATAAGATTAAACATGAGCATACTATATTTTAGATGAAGGAGACAGACACAGACAGACAGATAATGTCGGCAGATAAGGACCTATATGGCCCACCTAGTCTGCCCAGTATTACCACTGCCCCCTGCTATTGAGGCCCCCCTGATCTCCCCCGCCCCCTTCCCCTAGGATTCCCATGTGGCTATCCCATGTGTGCTTGAAACCTGATACCGTTTCTGTCTCTTCCACCTCCTCCGGCAGGTCATTCCAAGCATCCACCACGCTCTCTGTGAAAAAGTACTTCCTCGTGTTTCCCTTAAAAAGTCCACCCTCCAGCTTCATACTGTGGCCCCTAGTTGCTGAACATCCTTTCATTTGAAATAGACTCCCCCTTTTCGTCCTGTTAATACCTTTTAGATATTTGAACGTCTTGATCATAGATAGATAGATAGATATGAAGTAGAGAAATACCATACAACCAGCGCTGTCAGCACCATGGCATCCTACTTATCTCAAAATTCTGGTTCGGATCTCTCCCCTCCTATCTACCTGCTCTCCTCTCTCCATCCTCTTTGCCCTCCCACCCCCTTCATTCCAGAGATGGCCGCTCCTTCACCTTTCCCCGTCCTACATCCTGTGCAGGTCAGTCAGCATTTTCCTACCACCTTTCCTCTCTCTGCAACTCCCTTAGATTATTGCCCTCCCAGTATTGCTTGAAGCAAGCACTCTTCCAATCTGCCCCACTACCCTGCACTTGCCCCCTTCCCTCCCTATAACCTCCTAAAACTTCTCCCCAGTCTCCTTTTCCACCTGGATCCTACTGTGCCTTTATTGACTTTGCTAGCACTTACCACACTTAGAAACATAGAAGTTGACGGCAGCTAAGGACTGCAAGGCCCATCCAGTCTGCCCATGTTTTCTACCTTATGAATGTTCCATAGGCCTTTACTCTGTCAATGGCCTAGCTATTCATACTCATCTGCACTGCTTCCTTATGCCTGTCCCATGCCTGTTTGAAGCCCTGCACTGTATTCATATCCACCACTTCCTGAGGTAGGCCATTCCATGTATTCACCACCCTTTCTGTGAAAAAGAACTTTCTCACATTCTCCCTTAATCGGCCTCCCTCTAATCTCGTGCTGTGTCCTCTTCTCCTTCTCTTTTTCTTATATTGAAACATGTTAGACTCTTTCACCATGTTAATGCCCTTAAGATGTTTGAATGTTTCAATCATATCACCTCTCTCCCTCCTTTGCTCTAGGGTATACATATTGAGCTCCGTTAATCTGTCTTCATATGTTTTCTGAGGCAGTCCCTGCACCGTTTTGGTTGCCCTTCTCTGGACTGCCTCCAGTTTGTTAATGTCCTTGTGCAGGTGTGGCATCCAGTACTGCATGCAGTACTCCAGATGGGGCCTAACCAGTGTTTTGTAAAGAGGGATTATTACCTCCCTCTTATTTATTTATTAGCTTTTGTTGACCAGGTAGGTGCATTAGGCAAAAACCCTGCCTATTTTCAAGCACAACCTGGGAGAGTACAATATGCAGTTTACAAAAAGACAAGCAGTAAAATAATACAGACCCAGACCCAGTAGGTATCCTTTATGACTTGTGATACCCCTGCCAATACACCCCAACATCCCTCTAGCCTTACCTGCTGCTTTAGTGGTCTGCTTGGATGATTTTAGGTCATCTTCGATGATGATTCCTAAGTCTCTTTTTTGCCTTGTGATTACCAGCAACTCCCCTCCCAACCTATAGGTAGCTTCAGGGTTTCTCTTCCCCATTTGCATGATCTTGCACTTCTTTGCGTTAAACCCCAGTAGCCACTCTTCCGACCATATTGCCAGTTTATCCAGATCTCTTCTCATTCTGCCCACCTCATCTGGATCATCTACCCTGTTGCAGATCTTGGTGTCATCTGCAATGTCACTGATGAAGATTCTGAAGAAGACGGGCCCCAGGACTGATCCCTGAGGTACCCACTTGTGACTTGTATCTCTTCTGACTGTATACCATTTACCACCGTTCTTTGTTTTCTGCCTGCCAACCAGTTTGCCACCCAGTTGACCAACTTCTGACCCAGCCCAAGCCTACCCAGTTTATTAATCAATCTTCTATGTGGAACAGTATTGAAAGCTTTGCTGAAGTGAAGGTAGGTGACATCAACTGCTCCTCCTTGGTCCACCACTCTGGTTACACAGTCAAAGAAATCTATGAGATTAGTTTGACAGGACCTTCCTGTTGTAAACTCATGCTGTCTTGGATCCTGTGCTCCTATGGATTCCAGGTGTTGCACTATACTTTTCTTAAGGAGTGCCTTGATAATCTTGCCCACTACTGAGGTAAGACTGAGTGGTCTGTAGTTCTCTGCCTCTTCCCTGCTACTACTCTTGTGGAGCGGAATCACATGAGCCCTTCTCCTGTCTTCTGGGACCTTTCCTGTGCTCAGAAACTCATTAAACAGTTCTGATAATGGCTCTGCTAGTTCCACCCTTAGCTCCTTTAGTACCCTGGGATGTATGCCATCAGGTCCCATTGCCTTGTCCACGCTGAGCTTAGCGAGCTCTTGTAGGACCCTTTCTTTTGTGAAGGGACTAGTGCACACCTCCCTCCCTCCCCGTGTCCATGGTGCTTAGCTGTTGACCCTGTCCTACCTTTTCCTCAGTAAATACTGAGCAGAAGTATCTATTTAGGATATATGCTTTTCCTTGGTCGTCCTCCTCACACTCCCCCTTATCCCCTAATGTAGCTATAGAACGTCTTGTCACCTTCTTTTACTGTTCATGCTAGTGTTTCCTCGGTTTGGGCCTGTGCCTGCCTTACTGCCTTCCCTGCTTCCCTTAGGGAAGTTTGGTATGCCTTCCTATCTTCGTCCCGCTGTTTTTCCTTATATTTCCTGAAGGCCAGCCTTTTGGCTCTGATCTTTTCTGCTACTGTTCTTAAGAACCAAAGTGGTTTCCTTCTTCTTTTGCTCTTGCCTTTCTCTGTAACACAATGGGATGTTGCTTCAAGTATTGCATCCTTAATGCTTGCCCACTTTGCCTGTACCCCCTCACCTATATTTTTTCTTATCAGGGCTAGCTTAACTCTGTTGGCCATCTTATCAAAGTCAGCTCCTCTGAAGTCCCATATTTTTGCCTTGGAATGGGATGATTTAATTCTAGTGGTCAAATTGAACCATACCATGTGATGGTCACTGGCCCCCAGCTCACCTTCTACCTGGAGATCTGTGATCCTTTCCCCGTTAGTCAGTACTAGATCTAGGATAGCCCTGTCTCTTGTGGGTTTTTCTACCAGTTGTTTGAGGCCCTCCTCCTGCAGGGAATCCACTATGTGACTAGTTCTGGCAGATGTTCCTGTTGGTATTGACCAGTCTGTATCTGGCATGTTGAAGTCTCCCATTATCAGAACCTCCCCTTTAGCAGTCATGTTTTGTATATCTTCTAACAGTAATGTGTCTATGTCCTCCCCCTGATCTGGAGGCCTGTATACTGTATAACCCCAGTTCGTATGGCAGTCCCATTTCCTGTTTCCAGGGTGACCCACAGCTCTTCTTAAATTTGTGTCTCTACTCTGACTGGGATGGCACCCAGAAATAACTGCGTTCTTACCAAATGTAAAGTATGAATTGCTTTGTCTTTGTTCCCCAGTTTGTACCTTACCCTGCTCTAAATTCTTATAGTCTTATGTTTACCTTATTCATTTGTGATGTACTACACTGTTGGACCTTATATCCCTTTGTAGGCACCGCTTTTCTGCACATCATTTGCTAATATGCTTTTCTAGTGTACTTTGAATGGTAAATGACTTGCTGCACCTTAAATCCCATATCCCCTTTCCCCAGGTCGCACCTGGAAACAAGCCTCAGCTCTCTGTGCTTTTCCCAGTCACCAAAATTTTAAATAAATAGTCAAAAAACATTTCATGATACTGTAACTGGTAATATATGATGTATGACAGTATTTCAAGTGATATTGCAGCTACATTCAATTTTAGAATAATACTGATTTATGAATGATCATATGACAGATCCTTAGAGAAAGACCAAAATGCTTTTAAATCCAGATAAATAGTGTGTTCTAGCTTAACTGTCACATATCCATAAAATAACTGTGACATACTAAAGGATGGGTAGTAACACTAAGTCATAATATTGTACACCTTCTGTAAACTCATGGACCCCATCCTTTGCCTTCCAGGTTCGTCTGCCTCCTAACTGTAGTAGATGTGCTCTTCTGCCTCTCTTACAGGGTACTTGGAATGTGGGTTCATATGCCTCATGAAATATTGCTTGCGGTTATTAAAAAGAATGAGTCTATCAGCACATTGCTGGATTAGTTGTGTTTACTTGACTTTATTTACTACATAAGCAATCTGTAGAATAGTCAGTAAGTTTCTGAGCAGTGAAGTAAATGTAACTTACATACTTGTTGCATCTTAAATTGTATAATTTGGCTCCCAGAGTATGGGAAAGATCACGTAAATTGTTTGGAACATGGCTGTGGGGAATTTTTTAATATATAATGTATGCCACAGGCTGAAGGTTTTACTGATATTATTATTACTGTTTAGAATTGTAGCATACCAGGAAAACGCATGTTTGGGCATAGTGCCTATATTCAAGTGGGTCATGGGGGACAGTTACTTAGACTTTCTTTCCCTATGACAGAGGTCGGATCCTTTTGCATATTAACTGATTCTGTGCTGGGCAATCAGCAAGATGCAGCAAATGGCAGTATATAATACAAAACATTTTTAAAAATATGTATTTCGCATTATGCCACATAGTGACAGTGAAACTATGTTTAACATCATTTTACTTAACGTTTTTGCTTATTTGGGGGGCTGGTACAGTGACTCAGTACATGACAAGTTGCATGGGTCATACCACAGAGTTAAAACTCAGTAAATCTATGAGCATATTTTGCACAGAATACTGTCTGGGGAGATTTTGAATTTAAAGGAGTACTACAGTCAACATTTGTAAAAACATGCAGACTGTTTTGATTTATGTGTGTAGGACTGGTGTGTCCTTCCGTTTGTTTGCTGTTAGGAATTTTTTGTAAATTGGCCTACTAGTTTTATGGCCTCTGGGGATCTCCATGTTAGCATTTTTTATGGCTCTTCTTGTACCTACAGTGCCTCCTGTCCCATGTGACAGTGATGCATCCAGGACCATAGATTAAGCAAGTACTGGTTTAGAGTCAGTTTTACAACAGTAGAGCTGTAATTTTAAATAACTGTCTTTATCCAATGAGCACTGAAGGCTGCATTCACAGTTTAGCAAACACGGGAAGGTTAATTAAGTGGGTTATTCTATAAGAAAACAGCTAGAGTCCTTACTAATTATATCAGTGACAGCTTGGGATGTTTTGTATGCTTTTTATGGCTGGGTGTAGTTTGATGAAATGAAAAGTTTTTAAAGTAAGCATGTACTCCTGCTGTTTAGACCTAGACATGCCAGAACATCAGGCTTCGATCTTCAGAATACTGGTGCACTACTTTCCCTCACTGAATCAGTGGTCCCGGATGCATCACTGTCACATGAGACAGGAGGTACTGTAGGACAAAAAAGAACAATAAACCATTCTAACGTGGAGATCCCCAGAGACCATAAAACTAGTACGCAAATTTAGAAAAACTCCTAATAGCAAATAGAAGGAAGGACACACCAGAACTCCACACACAAATCAAAACACTCCATATAATGTATATTTTTGCACATTTTGACAGTTTTGTCCATCCTCAGGGAATAAAGTCAGCCACAGAAGTGCACCATTTTATGTATGTCAGTTAATGGTATTTAAAAAAGATACGTGCAGTTGTGAAAATGAAAAACTGTGAATACATACAATACAGAAATGCATGCAAGACCAAAACTGATTAAAATTACCCTCTTTTCCCTACCTGTTCTGCCAGTGCAGACCCCACCTGGTCTCCGACCCCCCCCTCCCCCGTTATACCTTCCATGCATGCTTGATGCTTATCACAGTTTTTGCCCCACCACACCAGCTGGATGACAGTTCCATGCATCTACCACCCTCTTAGTGAAGAAATACTTCTCCACATCCTTCCTAAACTCTCCCTCCTCTATCTTCATATTGTGCCCTCTAGTTCTCGTACTCCTTTTCTGGAAAACACTCCCTTCCTGTACCCTCTTCAGCTCCGTGAGGTATTTAAAGGTCTCTTATCATGTCCCCATTCTCCCTCGATTCTTCCAGGATGTACATGTTCAGATCCCTCCTTTTCTCCTCATAGGACATTTGGTGCAGCCCCTACACCATTTTTGTTGCCCTTCTTTGGATGGCCTCTACCCTGTCTATGTTCTTTCTAAGGTGCAATCTCCAGAATGGTATGCAGTATTCCAGGTGTGGTCTCGCTAATTACTGGTAAAGTGGCAATGCCACCTTCCTTCTTCTGCTGGTGATACCCCTTATGATGCACCCTAACATCCCACAGCTTTCCCTACTGCTTTGTCGTACTGCCTTGCCACCTTGAGTTGATTTGTTATGATTATGCTAGGGTTCCTTTCCTGTTTGGTAACCAGCAATAGCACTCCTCCCCCCATTCTGTACTCTGCCTCTGAGTTCCTGAGCCCAAGGTACATGATTCTGCACTTCTTTGCCCTGAATCCCAGCTGACCATTTCTCAGGCATTTTCAGGTCATTCTTCATTCTTCATTTTCTCCACCCACTCTGGAGTGTCTACCCTATTGCATATTTTGGTGTCATCTGTAAAGAGGCATATCTTACCTTCCAGTTCTTCTGCATTGTGGCTTATAAAGAGATCAAAGAAGACTGGACCTAGTACTGTGCCCTGAGGAACTCCGCTGATCAGTCTCCCTTCCCCTGAGTGACTGCCATTTACTAGCATCCTCTGCTGCCTATCCGTCAGCCAGTTATGTACCCAGTGTACCACCTTGGTTACCTCCCCAAGCTGCCCCACTTTTTTATGAACCTCCTGTGTGACATGGTGTCGAAGGTCTTGCTGAAGTCTTAAGTAAACCATGTCCACTGGTCCACCCTGATCTATTTCTCTAGTCACCCAGTCAAAGTAATCTATCAGGTTTGTCTGACATGATCTTCCTCGCTTGAACCCTTGCTGCCTTGGGTCCTGTAATCTGCTGAAAGTAAGGTATTCTATGAGTCTTTAGACGTGACTCCATTAAGCCCGGCCCAGTGGCATAGAGTGCTGAGGTGCCTTTCGCCTTACCTGTCACCACACCAGTGACCCGTGTTTAGGAACGAGCACGGGTTGCCAGGGGTCAGCAGGGGGGAAGAGGATCAAGAGTCAGATGCACTGGTCTTCTGTCCCGGGGAAGGCGGCCCCACAGTCTGTTTCCATGGCTGCCATCTGATGGAGGCCAGGTGGCAGTGCCACAGCTGAGCAGTGCAGTGTAGGGGCCACAGTTACATAGCGCGTGTACTCCTCCACACGCACGTGCTTACGTCTGCCGTAGCATTGGGGAGGAAAAGTGGTGGTCGTGGGCTTTATGAAGCCTTGCCTGCCTTCCCTTGTCCCACTCCGTTGCCAGCCCACTGGACCTCCAATCTGGATGCAGGATAACCAGGTGAGGGGGGAGGATGGCCCTCACCTTCTCGGATTTGCCATGGTGGGGGACGGGGATCCATGGCGGAATGGGGCTCGGTAGGACCGGAGAGATGGCAGACGAATGAAGGAGGCAGTGACAGCGCTGACCACATCCGCTGCCGCATGCAGTGGGGATAAAAATGTATATATATAAAAAAAAAAAAAAAGAAGTGACTCCATTAGGTTTCTTCACTACTGAAGTCAGACTAACTGGTCTGTAGTTGTCAGCTTCTTCCCTGCTGCTGCTCTTAGGGAGGAGGACAACGTCTGCCCTTCTTTAGTCCTATTGGGCCACCCATGTATCTAATGAGTTATTGAATAAGGCTGCCAGGGATGTAGCCAGTACCACCCTGAGCTCCTTCAAAACCCTGGGTGTGCTCCATCTGGCCCTATCGCCTTGTCCACTCTCAGATTTGCAAGTCCTTTCAAGACTGTTTCCTCTGTGAATGGACTAGTGTCCGCTTCCTTCCTGTCCGTGGTTCTGTACCCTATATGCAGCCCTTCCCCTTCCACTCTGATGACTGAACAGAAGTATTTGTTCAGGATATCTGCCTTTTCCTGATCATCCTCTGCACAGTCTCCCTCTACATCCCTCAGCCTCACAATCATCCTCTTGTCTTTTTTTCTCTTAAAAAAGGTCTTGTCTCCCATTATTACCCCTCTGGCTGGCCTTTCCTTCATTTGTGCCTTAGCACCCCTCACTGCTTTCCCCGCTTTCCTCTGCTTTTGCTGATACATCTCTCTTCCCTTTGTTTCTCCTTGTATCTCCTGAACACTGCCGTTTTATCCCTTTCCCTTGCTACCACCTCCCTTGAGAACCATAATGGTCTCTTCTTCCTCCTGCCTTTGCTCACCTTTTTTATGCAGAGTTTCGCTGCTTTCACTGTTCCTTCCTTTAGTCTGGCCCATTGTCATCCCACCAGGATAATCCTCCCCTGCCAGTGCATCCTTGAGGCATTCTCCCATTTATTTTTTATATCTGCCCTCTTGAGGTCCTGGACCTTTGTCCTTCTATGCTGCACTTCTGCTGCCATCCTAATGTTAAACCACACTGACCAGTGATCACTGGTCCCCAGGTGGCATCCTACACTGACGTCCGCAACACTGTCCCTAGTCATAAGCACCAGGTCCAGTATTGCCCCATCACGAGTGGGTTCCTTGACTAGTTGCCTCAGGAACACCTCCTGTAGGGAGTCCAAGATACACCTGCTTCTAGCTGAGGCTGCAGCTGGGAGGCTGCAGTCAACATCAGGTAAACAGAAGTTCCCCACCAACAGTACCTCCCCCTTTTTTGCCATTCTGCTTATGGCTTCACCCATCTCCTTATCTGGATCCACTTCCTGTACTGAAGGTCTGTAAATCACCCCAGCGCGAATGGAGGCTTCAGCTGCTGTCTACCAGGTGACCCACAGTATCTCTGACCCCTCCTTACCGTCTTACATTTTGGTTGCCTTGGTGTCCTCCCTGATGTATAACGCCACCCCACTTCCTTTCCTCTCTTCCCTGTCCTTCCTGAACTACATGTACAGCCATATCTCATTCATGGTTTCCTGTGCACCATGACTCAGTGATGACCACTATGTCCAGGTCAGCTTCTGCCATGATAGCCTTTTGGCCTGGAATTTTATTTCCAAGACTTCTTGCTTTTGCACGCATGGCTTTCCATATCTACCCCTCCCCTGCCTACAACCCTACCCTTCCTTACTTCGACTCTGCCCCACTCTTCACTATTATATAACTGTGCCTTTTCTTTTCCCGTTGGTCTATAGATCCAATTTTTCTGCCTTTTATTGGTTTCCTTGGGGAGTTTCTTACCTGCCTACTTCGTTTTGTAGGTGCAGCAGTGTATGCCTTCTACTGTCTTTCTGCCACTCCTATCAGCTATTTTAAATGTTTGTCAAAATATATGTGCGTGAATGAGCCATGATACTTTGCATGATATGTTTTATAGCTGGTCAGAGGAAGGTGAAAGAGACAAGTGATTTTTATCATCATGGCTTATTCATGCACAAAATAAAGAAGGGACCCAAGGCAGCAGCGTTTGAAACAGTGCCGGTCCAGGGCTAGGAGGACTTGGAGCTGGCTGGGACTGGAGCAGGGTGCCTGCGAGGAGCAGCATGGGGCATGCAGCTCATGACCCGAGAGTAAAAAAGACTCACAGAAGCAATGACTACAGTGAGGAGCAGCACGGGGATGGAACACTGACATTTCTGAAATATTGAATTCAGTAATATTTAATTCTTTTTACTAGCAATTTGAAAAGTAAATGGAAAAGCTCATGAATTTCATTGCATGAATAAAACAATTATTATTACAGTAGAAAGTCTTTTATTAACACAGCAAGGGATAGATCTTTTTCAGGGATATCTCAGTCATCAGGTAACACCGTAGAAACCTTCGCCATCGGTTAAGGTTGAATCCACACAGAAGATTTTCAGCACCACAACTGGGGCCGCCCACACCGTCGACGTCAGCCAATATCAGAAACCCTAAATAGGCGTAGGCAGCCCCACTTCCTCCTCAGTTCTTTCCCGCCATCAACTTGCTTGCACAGTCTCCGCGGAAGCAGTGTTTGCACCTTTTTCAGCCTACGGCCTTTTTTCCTTCTAACTTTTGCCTAAATCTGTTTTGTAGAGATTTCTTCTTTTTGTTCATGTAGAGAGTTAATCTTTAAGCTTCTTTTTCCATCGCTGCCGCTGTGGAAAGAAGATTGCCGCTACAGATGAACACTCCGTTTGTGTCTGCTGTCTTGGGCCTGTCCACGACATCGCCGACTGTAAGCTCTGCCAGAAGTTTAACCAGACAACCCTTAGGCAATGCAAGAAAGCTCCCAAAGAATTCCTGTTGGAACAGCAGGTAGCCAGCTGTGGGCAGAGGTCCACAGGGGCCCCAGCCACTCAGTCACCCACCAGTTCTACTAGATCCCAGACCTCCAAGGCCCAAGACAAGTCCTCGGGGAAAAGTCATAAAAAAGACTAGGATCGTGACCGCTCACGCTCTTCATCGGCTGCAGCTGCTCCGACGAAGAGACCAGCTGTCAGCTCTCTTTTACTACCAGACCCGCCCTGCTGGCACCTCAGCCTGATGATTCACAGGGTGCCTGGCCGTCGACCTCCAGGTTGTCGGCTCCTCCGTCGATGATAACTGCCCCGTTGAAGCCTGCCCCTTCTCCTTTCAGGGCCATAGGCTCATCAAGCACCCGGGGCACAGCTGGAGGATCGTCGGCTCCTGTGCCATTGAACCTCCCTCTGTCGACGTCCACCATTGATCTGAATGAAGTACTGGTCAAGTTTACAGATGTACTCATTCAGCAGTTGGGTGCCTTGAACAGGCCCACTTCACCAATGCCGTTGACGGCAGCTTTGTTGTCGACACCTGCTCGTCGACCCTGGGAGACTGTCCATGGGCCGCCGCCAGCGAATCCGAAACCAGACCCAGATGAAGAGGTCAACACTGAGGAAGAGTATCACCTTGATTTCATCCTCCCGGATTATGTATAGGATTAAGAGATCCTGATCTCAGATAAGTCCAGTGCCTCTTCAGTCAGTGAGGACTCAGTCAAGCATACTCCAAGGTCTCCTCCTGAGGATGCTACATTTTTTAATGTGATGAAGCAGTTGTCTGTCACCATGAGGTTCCAGGCTGAGGAAGAGGATGTCACCAGGAAAGACCTGGTGAATTTCCTGGAGATCCCTGAGTCCCCCCCCAAAGATCATTTCTTCAGTGCTACCAGCCTTGAAGAGTGCCACCACAGCAGCCTGGCACAGGCCGGACATGGTGCCAGCTATGCCATGCAGGGAGGACAAGCTTTATAATGCCACTCAAGGTCTTCCTTATTTTGCTGCCCAGGCTGAAACTGACTCTGTTGTCATCAAGGCAGCTCATGACAGGCCTAAGGTGCCTAATCACCTTAGCTGACTTCCCCAGACAAGGAATCCCACAGGATTGACCTCTGGGGGAAAAGGGTTTATGCCTCCTCTACCTTGGGTCTGAGGATTGCAAATTACCTGCCTCACATGGTTAAATACCAAAGTACCAGCTGGAGAAGGGGCAAAGCTGCCGCCCAGGCCCTTCCTGATGGCTCCCAGAAGCAGGAACTGCTAAGGATGTTAGCAAACACCTCCTCAGGGCTCTGTATGACATGGCTGATACAGTAGCCAGAGCTGCTGCCACTGGCATATGCCTTCGTAGGCAATCTTGGCTCCGGGTCTCAGGATTTGCAGCTGATGTGCAGAACAAAGTGTTTAATGCCCCTTTCAGTGGCACCAAACTCTTCAGCCCTGATGTTCAGGACCTCATAAATGATCTGCAGGCCTCAGGTACAGCCATTCAATCTGTCCATTCCTTCTACCACACTCGTCCGAGGGGTAGAGGATGGCCCACTTTTCATGGATGGACCAGTAGGCCAGGATTGGCTCCCCGTACCCAGAGAAAACGTCGAGCCCAGGCTCCCTTGCCCGCCAATGCTGGAGCGGCCAAACGGCCCAGAAATGACAGACCAGCCTCTGCGGCTGGCTCCACCTTAGTCGGACTCCTTGCCAGATCCAGAGTTCAAACCTAGGAGGTGGTGGTCGGAGGTCGGTTCTCGCTCCATCTGAATTAATGGAGAACCATAACTTCAGATGCATGGATTCTGCAGATCATAGAGAGGGGTCACATCCTGAACTTATTCAGCAGCTTCGGACACTCCCCGCCAGCCTCAACTATCCTCTGACTCACTTCTCTGTTCTCCGGGAGGAAGTGCAGTCTCTTCTGCGCAAGCAGGCCATCAAACAGTGCCCTGGTGCCACAGAAACCAAGGGTTTTATTCCAGGTTCTTTTTGATTCCCAAAAAGACCAGCGATCTAAGGCCCATTCTAGATCTGAAGGACCTCAACCTCTTTGTCGAGTACAGAGAGTTCCGGATGGTAACTTTGTCAGGCCTAATGCCCCTCCTCAAGACAGGGGACTGGCTTTGTTCTCTGGACATGCAGGATGCTTACCTGCACATTTCAGTCTTTCCTCCTCAGAAGAGGTTTCTTCTTTTCGCCTTTCAGAGCAAGCATTATCAGTTCAAAGTGCTGCCCTTTGGCTTATCCTCTGCGCTCCAAGTCTTTACCAAGTGCTTGGTAGTGGTCACAGCGGCCCTCAGAAGAGAGGGACTGTATGTCTTCCCTTATCTGGACGATTGGCTTCTCAAAGCCCCTTCCAGGGAACAACTTTTACTGACTCTAGAGCATACTGTCCAGCTGTTCCACTCCCTGGCATCACTGTCAGTCTGCCCAAGTCAGTTTTGGTACCATCCCAAAGACTGCAGTATATCGGGACGATTCTGGATTCTGAGCAGGGGAAGGCTTTCCTGCCCCAGAACAGGGCAGTGTGCCTCATGGCCCAAGCTCAGGAGGTCACTCAGAGTCTGTATATTCCTGCCAGGATGTACATCAGACTGTTGGGCCTAAAGGCAGTGGCAATTCCTATCATTCTGCTGGCCATCTTTCATATGCACACTCATTAATTGACCCTCAGGGTACAATCGGACCAGCGCACGGATGAGTTAGACCAACTAGTCCTGGTCTCCTCTCCAGTATGCAAGGCACTGCAGTGGTGGTTGGACCCCTTGAATCTTCTCAAGGGGGTTCCCTTCCAGATTTCTTTCCCACATCAGATCTCAACTACGGATGCTTCGGGTGTAGAATGGGGAGCATACCTGGGCCCCTTCCAAACCCAGGGCTCCTGGTCCCAGTGGGAAACCACTCTGTATATCAATGTCCTGGCGATGAGGGCGATGCTATATGCCATGTAGGCATTTCAGGAGCACCTTGCTCCAGGCCAGCTGCTGGTGCAGTCAGACAGTTTGAGTGTTGTCTACTACATCAGCAAGCAGGACGGGACTCACTCATACCCCCTTTGCAGGGAAGCCATGAGAGTGTGGTATTGGGCTCTGGAGCAGTCTGAGACACTCTGAGGTCCATGCGTCAGGTGTCCTAAACGCCCTGGTGGACAGTCTCAGCAGAACTCAGTCTAGCATGCACAAATGGGAGCTTCTGTTATCCATAGCAGAAGATCTGTTTGACAGATGGGCTCATCCAGAGTTGGACTTTTTTGTGTCCCCACTCAACGCAAAACTGCCCAATTTCTGTTTGCTAGATCCAGGGCCTGGAGTTTTCTGGCAAGATGCATTGTCCCTCTCTTGGAGCGGGAGGTTGCTGTACACATTCCCTCTGTTTCCCCTAATACAGAGGGTTCTGATCAAGCTGCAAATGGAGGGGGCCAGCATGATTCTAGTGCCTCCATTCTGGCCTTGCCAGATTTGGTTCCCTCTGCTTACAGCTGGCAGAAGAACCTCCGGTCTCTCTGCCCCTTCACAGGAATCTGCTGATCCAGAATCAAGGGGACCCTGGTCCATCCCAATCTCTGGTCCCTCCATCTGCATGACTGACTCCTGAGAACGTAGCCATTGCCAGATTCGGGGTCTCTAACAGGGTAGAGAACATCCTGGTGGCCGCTCGCAAGTCTTCCACCCGTGCCACATATGCCATGAAGTGGAAGCGGTTTGCCATCTCGGCTGCCAAACATTCCCTAGACCCTTTCATCTGCTCGGTGAATAATATCCTGGACTACCTGATTTCTTTGTCTGACTCAGGCCTCCAGTGTTCCTCCCTCAAGGTCCACTTTTCAGCTATTTCTGCCTTTCAGGAGCCCGTGGGTGACCGCACGATTGCTCAGCTAGATGTCTCCCATACTTTCCTCAGAGGCATCCTGCACCTAAAACCTCCAATCCATTCCCCTGTCCTGGTGTTGGGACTTGAATTTTATTTTGGAAAAATTGACTCTGTCTCCTTTTGAGCCAATTACTACTTGCAATTTTCACATTCTCTCTTGGAAAGCGCTGTTTTTGTTTGAAATTACTTCTGCTTGAAGAATTTCAAAGATTCAGGCCTTCTGGTGTTAGGAGCCTTATTTGATTTTTCACAAAGACAGGGTATCTTTGTGCACAACTCCTAAGTTTTTGCCCAAGGTGGTTTCTGAGTTTACCCTAAATCTAGCCACCTTCCTGTTTACTTTCCTGAGCATGCCAGTACAGGGGAAGCACTACTCCATACCTTAGATGTGCGCAGATCTTTGAAGTATTTTCTGCTTTGGACTAAAGAGTCCAGGAAGTCTAAGCAGTTTTTTGTTTCTTTCGCCACAGATAGAGAAGGCAGTTCAGTTTCTAAGCAATGTTTATCTAAATGGTTGGCAAATTGCATTGTGTACTGCTACAACAAATATGGCAAAGAATTGCCTGGTGCTGTCAAAGCTCTTTCCACCAGAGGCATGGCTACCTCGGTGGCTTGTTTCAAAACAGTCTCAGCCACTGACATTTGTGCCGCAGCCACCTGAAGTACAGTACACAACTTCGCTAAGCATTACAGTCTGGACATTGCCTTAAGAGCCCATGCGGGTTTTGGCAGGGACTCAGGGTTGTATTGCAAGGACTTCTGTTTTAAGTTTATGGAGATCCAGCCTCCCAGACTGTCTGCACTTGTGACTGTTTGGTACTTCTTCCTGTGGTGTTACCTGATGACTGTGATACCCCCGAAGAAGATAGAACAGTTACATAAGAACTTACCATAGCAGTAGATCTTCGAGGGGGATCTCAGTCTACAGATATGCTTTCCCTCCCACCATTCCCCTTCTTGGGGCTCCTGTATAGGACCTGGTTATCTGCTGTATCCTGTTTTTTTACTTAGAGCTGGGTCCCTCTTTCGCTCTTTGGTTCCCCAGGGCATCAGCCTTCCTCCCTTCGTCTCCGGAGGGCAAGAACTGAGGAGGGAGCGGGGCCGCCTATGCCTATATAGGGTTGCTGACATCGGCTGATGTCGACAGTGTGGGCGGCCCCAGTTGTACTGATGAAAATCTTCCATGTGAATTCCCCTTCACTAACAGCGAAGATTCCTGCGGTGTTATCTGATGACTGAGATCCCCTCGAAGATCTACTGTTACGGTAAGTACATATGTAACTGTTCTGTATTCGAACAGTTAGTGTTGGACAGATTTAGGAGGGATGTGAGGAAGTGCCTCTTCACTGAAAGATTGAACACTTGGAACAGTCTTCCAGCAGAAGTGGTGGGAGCGAAAGCAGTGGAGGACTTCAAGCATGCATGGGATAGCCACAATGGAATCTTAGTAGGAAAGCGCTGGGGTTTGCAGGGTAGTAGCTGGAGATCATGTAGGTCTGCAATGACAGTATAGGCGGGGAAAAACTGGGCAGACTAGGTGTGCCATGCAGTCCTCATATGCTGACGAATTCTGCGTTTCTGTGTTTCTTTGCGTACTTGACAGTCTGTGCACCCAGTGCCATATTCAAAGGCACAATGAGCATGGTGCTAAACATTTAGCATGTGGTCACTAAACTGTTATTGCTTGAGCACTAATAACACCCAGGCACACATGCTAATGGTTTTATAAGTACTAACAGGCGGCTTGCACGGCGCTAGTTAATGCTTCTGGGACCGTGGTCTTAATATGCATGTTGGTGGGATTCAGGGAGCTGGGTGGGGTTGGCCAAGGTTGGGGCAGTGCTGCCACTGGCAGTGCATTCCAACCCAGGGAGGGATGTCACTGACTTCTGCCACCAGAAGAACCCATGTGGTTGGCAGAGGAGATTGTTTTTTAGCATTTAACCAAGGTTATGGGCTATCTAAAGGAAGGAGAGAATTGAAAAACACTCCATGCAGGGTAGGGTGTTAAAGCGAGCACCTGAAAGGTATTAAGGCAGGTAGCAATTAGTGAAGGGTAGGGTGTTTTACATGGTAGGAAGGAGGGTAACAAATAGGAGTATGGAGTACAGGAGGAGAGGGTAAATAGTCATCTGTAGGGACTGCGGGCCATTAATCTCCCAGGCTATGCTCTGGAGGGTGGCACATTGCCCAGTATGTAGGAGATTAGTGGAGCTCCAGGCACAGCTGGTAGGAGCATGATAAGAGATATCTGTGCTGCATCACTAGCTGGGCTGGTACTCACAGGTATACTCCACACCCCAACTCCCCCAGAGGACCACTGGCCCAGGGGGCTGGAGTGTGGTAAGGAGGGAGAGTGGTGGCAGAGACTGTCACAAGAAAGTCATCCAGACTCACCAAATCCTGACTGCAAATCATTTTGCACCACTGGAGGAGGCACAGGTACAGTACTTAGTTACTCCCATAAGGGGGGGTTCAGAGCCAGCTGGGAAGGGTGAAAAATATGACTTGGTGACACTTAGGGGAGAGAACAGGAAAAAGGCAGCGAGAAGTATCCTAGTAGTAGGGGACTCTATGATTAGAGAAGTGGAGAAGGTGATGGGGGAAGGAGAAAGAGGAGGGGGTCATCCGGGATTTGGATAGGATAGGATAGGTAGTATGGTAAAGGAGAAGAAGGGGAGCTTGGGGTGCTGGTACACTTAGTTACCAATGATCTGGCAAACTAGCTGACTGAGACAGTGAAGGCTCGGGGGCACACTGAAGATGCAGTTGGTTTACCCTGGCCATTTCCAAGGTCTCTCTATGTGGGGAAGGGGGCATGAGAAAGATAGAGTAATGAAGGGAGAGACTGATGACTTTAATGAGTGGTTAAAAAGATGGTGACAGGAGGGTGGGAGTACCATTTTGTGGGAGACTGGGGGGGGCTTCTGGAACAGGAGGCTTTTCAAGGGTGACAGCCTTCACCTAACAGGAGAGGGGGCCAGTGCACTTGTGCAAAAGTTTGCTGTCTACATGGGTGAACATTTAAGTTAAGAGGGGGAGACAGAGGATGGAGAGCAAAAGGTGAACCTAGCTTGGACTCTCCCAGAAATGGGTCTAGAAGCAGAGGGGAGGAAAGCAGCAAAGCAGGGGTCCATAATAAGTTAAGAAATGGTGCCAGATGAGGGGGGTTAATAAAGCCAGCAGGGAACAGGAAAACCAGGACATTAAGGAGGGAAGAGGAGGACAAAGGGAGAGGAGCTCACAAGAGGGGGAGGGGTATAGGCACAAGCTGGAAGTCAGTCTGCCTAAATGCCAAAAGTCAAGGAAACAAAATTAGGGAGCTCCAGGTGATGGTGGTAGATGAGGGATTAGACCTCATAGCCATTACAGAAACATGGGCCACCAGGTGTAATTACTGGGATCTGGCAGCACAGGGGCATACCATACATAGGAGAGACGGGGTAAAGGAAAAGAGGGTGGGGTAGCCCTCTATCTCAAGGAAATCATAGAGTGAGTAGAGAATGGATCCATACGGGGAGGAAATGGGGAGGCAGAATCACTATGAGTGCAGCCCACAACAATTTTGGAAACAAAGTTCTGCAGGGAGGTGGTCTATAGACCACCAGGATAGGGAACAAGTGGCAGAATTTAAGGGGGCCACGGGGGTTGGTTGTGGGGGATCTCAGTCTGTCAAACATAGACTGGGGCATTCTAGCAGCTAAGGGCACCAGAAGTCAGGCCAGGTTAGATATGCTGAATGACTGCCTGCTGGTGCAGCTGGTCAGGGAACCTAGAAGACAAGCTGCCATTCTCATTGTGGTACTCAACAACTCAGAAATAGTAGGTACTAAGCAGCGTGCAGGTTGGGGGACCATTGGGGTCCAGTAACCATAACAACATATGATTTGAACTGGCCATGGATATCTGTATACCCTC
Source organism: Neoceratodus forsteri (assembly GCA_016271365.2). Taxonomy (NCBI): domain Eukaryota; kingdom Metazoa; phylum Chordata; order Ceratodontiformes; family Ceratodontidae; genus Neoceratodus; species Neoceratodus forsteri. The sequence goes on from CM057456.1 coordinate 1,203,638,512, forward strand.
ATCAAAAGCTGCGGTTCTGGATTTCAGACAAGCAGACTTTAATCAGGTGAGGGAATTAGTCGACGGCAAGTCAGCTGGAGTGGACGAAATGGGGGGGGGGGGAGGAAAGGTGGGGCAAAATTAAACGGACCTTTCTTGAAGCAACCAAAAAATGCTTGAGAACAGTTACCCAAGGGTATTAGAGTCTGTAAAAAAAAAAAAAAAAAAAAAGTCAGGGAGGGCCAGTCAGAGGGCCTTTATTGACTGTAAGGAGAAACAGGAAGAAGAGGAATGGAGCAGATACTGTACCAGGTAAAGATGAAGGAAGCCAAGAAGGTAGTCAGGGACGCAAAAACAGGCACAGATCTGCCTGTTTTGGAGGTGGTCAAGGGAGGGGGGAAAAACAGTTCTTTAGGTACATCAGGTAAAAAGGAAGAAGAGGGGGGGAATCGTTGGGTTGACGGAGGTGGCAGGGTAGTAAAGGAGGTCAAGCAGAAGCAGTCATTCTAAACTTCTACTTCTACTCAGTATTCACACTGCAGGATAGTGGGCCTGTGCCAGAAAACAGCATAACGGCAGCTGCGAGAAGATCCCAGAAATGGGATAGGTGGAATTTTTTTTTTTTTTTTTAACCAGGAGAGACACACGAAGCAGAAGCTTGTTTACAGGTGTGACCTGGTAGCACAAGGAAGTTAAGTGACTTGCTCAGGGTCACACAGTATGCAAATGCGGTTGTGGGATTCAAATCCAGATCTCCAGGTTTGCAGCTCAGAGCCTTAAACCACTGCGCTATACAGCCTTCTAATGAGAAATGGTTAGAAAAGGGCTTGCAGCCCTGAAAATAGACAAAGCTACAGGACCAGATGGGATGCACCCAAAGGTGCTTAGACAATTGTCATCAAAACTGGCTGAACCCCTGGCCGGGCTATTCAGTAGCTCACTACAATCAAGGTGGTTTAAAGAGACTGGAGGAATGTGAACGTGGTGACACTCTATAAGGGAGGGGACTGAGAAGAGTCACTTGAACAGGGAAGATGAGTGCCCAGCAGTGCAGGGTAGAGTGCAAGCACAAGATAGGCCTCTCCCTTAGATGCAGACAAGGCCAACAAAGAAGTGCAGCACTCTGGGAGTAATGCCACAACGGCTGCTGCTGAACAGCCCAGGTGCTATGTGCTTCACTCACACCTGGGTTGCTCAGGAGCACCTGTTGTGGCATTACTCCCTGAGTGCAGCACTTTTTACCTAGGGTACAGGGAGGAACCTGGAAATGACAGGCCCATCAGTCTTGCCTCCATTGTAGGTAAACCCCCGAGGAGCAGAGGTCCCGAGGGCTCACTCAGCCCTCCCCCACAGACAAAGAAGGACCCGCGAACCAACCCAGCCCAGACCCCAGACCCCTGAGGAGCAGAGGTCACGAGGGCTCGCTCAGCCCTCCCCTACAGACAAAGAAGGACCCGCAAACCAACCCAGCCCAGATAAAACAACCCTACAAATCTCACTTTGGCGCCCTTTTGAGTTAAAAAAATTAAAAAAACGAACTTAACTGCACCGGGGGAAAAATGAACTCCACGAAATTAACTGTCCTGCCTGCCTGGTGCCTTACCTTAGGAGCGGGTGTGCACTGCTTTCTCTGTGCCTTTGTTCCCTCCACAGACCCTAGACCCCCGAGGAGCAGAGGTCACGAGGGCTCACTCAGCCCTCCCCCACAGGCAAAGAAGGACCCGCAAACCAACCCAGCCCAGGTAAAACAACCCTGCAAATCTCGCTTCGGCGCCCTTTTGATTTCAAAAAATAAAAAAAATGAACTTAACTGCACCGGGGGAAAAACGAACTCCACGAAATTAACTGTCCTGCCTGCCTGGCGCATTACCTTAGGAGCGGGTGTGCACTGCTTTCTCATCGGCGCAGGAGTGAAGATAGTCTGGTTTTTGAAAGACTTTTATATTTCTGTGATATATAAGTAGCTGTGTTTGTTGTTCACTTCTGCCTGATTTAGTTAAAGTGCTACTCCCCTTTAAATGCTGCAAGCATGTTGCGGTAACTGTGTTAACCCATAGTCTACTGCCACTAGATGCTGCTCTGCTCTGCCTAATGTGATCTGTTTAAAGTTAGCCTAGCTGCAGCAAATATCCCGACTGTTAGGTTAGATAGCCCATTCTGACTGTTACTGCTAGAAAGCCCTTTCTGGGTAGTGAATCCAGCTTTTTTGTCTTTTGGGGCCATGAACTGAGTCTCTGAGAATTTATATTGTTCAAACCAGTAAAGCCTGTATTAACTGCAAGGTAACACGCTACAGTGCTGAGCAGCTACCTCTCGCCACTCGTGTTTCCATCCCTTTGTTCTGCTCACCTCTCCCCCCCTGGTATAACTGTGTCTTTGTTCCCTCCACAGACCCCAAACCCCCGAGGAGCGGAGGTCGCGAGGGCTCGCTCAGCCCTCCCCCACAGACACAGAAGGACCCGTGAACCAACCCAGCCCAGGTAAAAGAACCCTGCAAATCTCGCTTTGGCACCCTTTTGATTTCAAAAATAAAAAAAAAAAACTTAACTGCACCGGGGGAAAAACGAACTCCACGAAATTAACTGTCCTGCCTGCCTGGCGCCTTACCTTAGCAGCGGGTGTGCACTGCTTTCTCATCGGCGCAGGAGTGCTTGCCCCGCCGCCCCCACCACCAACACCCTTGGTCGGTTCTCCCTTAAATAGCCTTGCAGTAGTCGCGTGGGGCCGAAATTAACCTATCTGCCCTGTTTTCCATTAGCAGGTTATCTCATCTCACCACTAGTGGCCGCCCCTATAGTACAGCTCCTTTAACTCCCTACTTGCCCAAGCTCTGCTGTTCACAATCACCGTTTTCTGCTGCCAGTCCTTACAGCTCCTTGTACTGTCACTAGGTGCTGGTTGACCCACACTAGTCGCTGTCACTCCCTCTTGTATCCACTTTCTATTCACTATCACTCCCTCTGGTATCTGTGTTCTCTTGAGATAACCTGCCCCCTGAACTATTCCTCTACCCTCCCCCCCGACTATCGGTTCCGACTGGCCCCTTCTTTTTCTCTCCTCCTTGTCATCATGGACACCCCCCGGCCCCTCCAGGCGTACAGGCACCTTATCCAGCCAGGCAGCCCTCCTCCTCCCCTCCTTCAAGTCCCCTCCGCATGGTTCTCCTCCAAAGGGCTAAAAATTGTCCACCTAAACGTTCGTAGCCTACTACAGAACCTTGCTGAGCTCACTGCCTGGGTTGCCCACTACAAGCCGGATATCATGGGTATCTCGGAAACATGGCTAAAGCCGCATATTCCTGATACAATGTGCACCCTCCCGGGGTACAGCCATATCAGACGTGATCGGGTGGGGAACAAACGAGGTGGTGGGGTGCTACTCTATTACAAAGTTCATCTAAATGTGTCCACCATCGACCACTCACCAGCTGCCCCCCCTTCAAGTGAGTTCCTGCACGCCCTTCTCCTACTTGGGCTCACAAAGAAAATTCACCTAGTCTGTTCTTACATCCCCCCCCAAGGGCGGCCCGCCTGGACTCTCCTCACTTCTTCACAGTATTAGTGAGAAAGTGGGTCCCAGCGAAGTCCTCATTATAGGTGACTTTAACCTTAACTGGTTGGGCCCCAACTGTAAAGTATACGAGCCTCTGCTCTTGGGCCTCGCCCCCAGCCAAATTATCTCTGAACCTACAAGGCCCTCCCCCCTGTGGGACAAAGGATCACTAATTGGCTGGATCCTGACTAACAGACCTGACAGGATCATATCCTCAGGCATTCTCCCAGATGCCATCTCTGATCACTCGCCTACCTTTTGCACATGGGGCATCTCTCAGACTAAAATTCCCAGCAAAGTGATCCAGATGAGGGATTACTCGAAATTTTGCACACATGACTTCCTCTCAGACCTCAGACTAATTGACTGGTCTGGGGTCATTGCCTTCATAGACCCGGCCCAAGCCCTGGACGAATTCTTATCCAAGTTTATCCCCATGCAGAACAAACATGCCCCCCTCACTAGAAGGAGGGTGAGGGGTGCTGTTACCAAATGGCTTCATGGGGGCCTATTCTCCCTTATGAAACTCAGGGACAAATGCTGGGTGACCTACAAGGCCTCCCAAAGCAATAATGACCTCCTAGCGTATAGACGCCTCAGAAACTCCTGTAAAAAAGCCATCCGCTCAGCTAAAAGTGAGTTCTGCCGTTCTGCCCTGCTCTCTGCCAGCAATCCGAGGAGTTTCTGGCAGAACATTAGAAGCGCGGTTGGGGGCTCAGCCAGAGTGCAAGTCACTGATTTGCTCGTTGACGGGGTCAGCTGCAATAACCCACACACAATTTCTAATGCCTTTAATGTCATGTTCTCCGAACTGTCTACCACTCCTCCCCCATCCACAGCACCCAAGTCCTCCAGCACCCCTCCACCCGGACCCAACTCCCGTACCCCCTTCTACCTTAAACAGGTGTCGATAAAAGAGACCCAGAAACTGCTTGCCAACCTCTCCCCTCACAGTGGAGCAGGGCATGATAGCCTCGAACCGAAACTACCCAGGCTAGGGGCCCACCTCCTTGCCGGGCCCATGACACATATCTTCAACTGCTCCCTAACCACTGGAATCACCCTGGACATTTGGAAAGTGGCCAAGGTTACCCCTGTGCTAAAGCAAGGCAACCCCAAAGATCCCCTGAACTATCGACCCATCGCCATCCTGTCTGCCACCTCCAAGGTACTGGAGAAAGTAGTGGCCTCTCAGTTAACCCACTATTTACAGCTCCATAACCTCCTCTCTCCAGCTCAGCACGGGATTAGGAAGGGGCACAGCATGGCCACAGCCCTCGCTGTTGTCTCCTCGCTGATCAGAACTGCAACTGACCAAGGCTACCTCACCAGAGCTATCTTTGTGGATCTCTCCAAAGCCTTTGACAGGGTCGATCACTCACTCCTCAGTTCAACTCTTCTATCCCTTGGACTCTCACCCCCTGCCCATGCTTGGTTCCTCAATTACCTCACTGGTAGGAGGCAGTACACCAACTTTGACCGGACCCTCTCCAACCCCACACCTGTCCTCTGCGGGGTCCCTCAGGGTCTGTCCTTGGCTCCACTCTCTTCTCCCTTTTCATCAACGAACTGCCATCCGTCATCAACCATGGGCATACCACCCTGTATGCGGATGGCCTTTTCATCATGGCCAGTGCCCGAGACATTGCCACCATTAACTACCAATTAAATTCCGACTTCAAGCGGATCCAATCCTGGCTGGTGGAGCACAGACTCATCACCAACCTCAAGAAAACACAAGCCATGCTCTTTGGTTCCCTGAACAAAACTAAATCCTGCCCAGTGCCTCTACTAGTCTCTGGGGCTGATGGCTCCCCCCTGCAGACGGTGACTGCTGTCAAGTATCTAGGAGTCACCCTGGATCTGCAGCTGGACCTCACCTTACACATCCGAAACATCTGCAAGGCTACGAACGGTAAACTAGGTCTCGCCTACAGAGCCAAAAACTGCTCGACTCCGGCTGCTCGTATGGCCTTAGCCAGGGGGGTCCTCCTCCTCTCTCTGCTAATGGCTAGTAACCTTTGCCCCTGCGCCAAAATCCAGCCTATTGAAATGGGACACGGCCTACAACATCTGCCGCTTATGCTTTCTCTGCCTCCCCAATGCACCGCCAGACCTCTACACACGCCCAGAGTGGCTCCTCCCAAGAAGCAATCAGCACCTTTGTAGTTGGGAACTCATCAACAACATCGTCCGATCGGTCACCCTGCTGCCCTCGCCTCTTCCTCCTCAACCCGACACCCTTCCTACCGCTAGCCAGCTGAGGGCGACGCTGGATCACCTGGTCCCTAGAACTCGCACTGCAAGTGATCGGGCCTTCACCACCATGCCCCTAAATTATGGAACTCACTCCTGCCCCTAACACGGTCCTCCCCTCGCACCCTGGCTTTAAAGCCTCCCTTTGGAACTACCTGAAAGGATCCACCACTTGTCCTTGTAGCTCGTAGCCCACCAGCACTAGGTATGCTGGGGGGGGTATCCGTGCCCTCAGCGTCAACTGCACTTACCCACCTGTCAACTGGCTGAGTAACTAGTAAATGCTCTTACCTTACTGCCTGCCCTCCTCCCCCATCAGTTCACACTGCCCTCTGTGCACCTCCCCCTGACTGCTCCCTTCTCATTGTAACCCCCCTGTGCCTCCACCCTATTTTCTGGCACTTACGTCTGCTTGTTTATAACCGAACTGGTCTTTTTATGAAATTTTGCTGTCTCTGCCGAAATCACCAAGTATGTACCCTACTGTATCTTGTGCTAATCGTCTTGAAGGCTATTAGCTATCTACTCAACCCATGTATAAGCTTGTCATTTCTCTGGTTGTCAAATTTTGTTGTTTGCCTGTTTATCTCATTGAATGTGAACTGTGCTTCTAGTCTGTAACCCTCCCGGGTTGTACCTGAAAATAGGCACTTGGCTGTCTAGTGTGCCTTACCCGGTTAACAAAAGCAAATAAAATAAATAAACTGATGGAGGCACTGGTCAAAGAGGAATTAGTAGACTACTTGGAGAGAAATCTGCTCCAGGGTAGTAAGCAGCATGGGTTCATGGCAGGGAGGTCTTGTCAGACCAACCTGATAGTATTTTTTTGACTGGGTAACTAAGGCAGTGGATAAGGGCATGCAGTGGATTTACTCTGCATCAGTTTCAGCAAGGCATTTGACTCAGTGCCACACAGAAGGTTGTTGAAGAAATTAGAGGATCTGGGAGTGGCAAAGGACCTAGTTAAATGGGAGTGAAGTTGAGTGGGGGTGACAGCAGAAGATGGTGGTAATCGGGTCAAATTGGGGGAAGGGAGGTCACAAATGGGGTACCACAGAGGTCAGTCCTGGGACCAGCCCTTTTTAATATGTTCATCAGTGACATGGGAGAAGGAATACAGGGCAAGATGCGTCCCTCTGCAGATGACACTAAGCTCTGTGGCAGAGTAGACAGCAAGGAGGGGGTAAGAGAGTTGTAGAGGGACCTGCAAAGGTGAGAGGGATGGTCCAAGGTCTGGCTGTTGAAATTCAAAACCAGAAAGTGCAAGGTGGTACACATAAGGAGCAAGAATCCCAAGAAGGAATACTGGCTGGGAGGGGTTAAGTTGGCAAGTACTTCTAAGAAGTGGGACCTGGAGGTTATCATAAGTGACTCCCCTAGATCACTGATGAGACCCATCTAGAGTACTAAGTCCAATTCTGGAATACTCACCTGAGGAAAGACAGAGACTGTGTGGAGACAGTGCAGTGTAGAGTAATCAAAATGATTCAGGGCTGGCAGTGCAGATCATATGGGGATAGGTTTAGGTCACAGAATCCATTGGAAGCCAGAAGGGAGAAGGGGGAACATGATACAGAGACCTTGAAGTTTCTGAAAGGAATAAACATGGTAAACTGAAAAGTGCTATGCATCAGGACTGGCAGATCAAAAACAAGGGGACATGAATGTAAGCTGGTGGAGGTGGGAGGTGGGGTCAGGGGTCAGGAAGAATGAAAAAAGTCTTACTTAACCGAGAGAGTGGTTGAGCCATGAACAATTTACCAGTAACGATTGTGGGTGCAAAACTATTAATGAGTTCAAACACAACTGGGACAGAGTGAAGGGCTTGGGGAACACAACCCCCACCTAGACAATAGGTCATGGGGTAGAGCAGGGTAAAACTGGGTAGACTGGATGGACCGGTGGTCTTTTTCTACTGGCATTGTCTATGTTTCTGTGACTGCTTCTCCTCCTGGGTTTGTTATGAGTGAGTGTGGCCCTCCAGTTGAGGGCATCACTCTGCACCACGTGGGAGGCGGGAGGGTCACGGGGCACCCGTTGAAGAAAATCCTTTAAGGAAAAGGGCAGTCGCCAAGATTGATGCTGCCTGTACTCTTAAACCCTGAATCGCCACCAGATTCCCATGGCAGTGGGTGAAGGTAGGTGAGTGATAGGACTGTTAAGTAGCAGGGGATGGATGGAGAAAGTTACGCCTGGAGGTTAAACGTCTATATGAAAAAAAGAACAAATTTGATAATGAAAAGTATGAAACTATACAGTGACTCTAGTTTTTCAAGAGCCGACACTGCTATAAGCTTTCTTTTCACTAAAGTAAAAAAAAAAAAGGTACCTCTTAATAACCAATGCATGAAAAAGTATTCAATATTATTTTCCCTCTAGCATTTAAATAAACAGAAACAACTGAGAATGGGGCAAAGAACTGAACATCAATGTGGTAAACCAGTGTATTTTCTGAACAGCTTGAATGACTTCCTAAGTGCTAACTTCCTGTAATTATGGAATATAATTTCTTATCCTGATAGTCATAAGAAGAAAATAGAAGGATATAGTGTATTCAAGCAGGCTCTCAGAATGCTTTTCATCTATTCAAATGGGCCTCTTTGAAGTTTAGAAAATAGTTTATGGTTCAGCTGTATGCATCAGAACTCAGATTTTGGAGGACTGTAATTACTTACCTGTTTTTTTCTTTCCTTCAGGTCATTATTCGAGGTGGGGGACATATTTTACCATATGACCAGCCAGAAGCATCCTTTGACATGATTGACAGGTTTATCACTGAAACCGGGTGGCAGCGCAACTAACAGGAAGAGTGTTTTGTGTACCAAGTTTATGTCCCCAGTGTTGTCCTGTAAATGGTTTTGAATGTAATCTGACTAAAGAATGTTGATACAAAAGATTATGTGACTCACACAGAATAAATTTTATGAAATGAGCCAAAAACAAATGCATGTTTTGTTTGTGTTGGAATATTGGGAGATTAGACTCTCTTAGGATGTATAGGGCCTCTACTAAAACGTATTCATCCCCAGCATGGGTGCAGGCATACTCCAAGTACTCCATAGTGTGCAATTTTATTTACGGGGGTAGCAAATAGGGTCTGAACTGCTTCCTTTTTCCGTAAAAAACTAACAAAGAAAATACTGGACCTTTCTGTAATTTTATTCATAGGAGTCAAAACTAGGACTGGTCACTAATACTGTCTTTGCATCCCAAGGACAATACAACTTTACAGGCTCTGGGTTGGTATGTGAGTGTCTTAGGGAGCAATGCATGGCATTTGTATTTACCCATGCATGGCAACAACCATTGTCATGAGATACAAAAGTTGTATTTATTGTGCAAAATGAGGCAACAAACACGGTCCTGGTGTACATCTGTATATTGTCTGGCTACAACCGGGGGTAGCTCACGCTAACAAGGGGGAAAGGGGTAGCAGTGAGTCCACTTGGTGTGCAGATCTGAAATCGCTGGCTACACCCCTGATCCCCACAGCATATATGTAACCCCCCCTACAAATGGGGGTTCCCAAAAAGTCTTCCTTGAGCTTGCCCAAATGCTCACTGCCAGGCTGGTGTCCTGCGTCTTAGCAATTTGAATGTGATTACTAGACCTTGTATAGCCTCTGTGTACTGTCTCTTTAAGAGCTGCTTGATTGCAGCATAAGTAATCTGAGATGGAGCTCTGTTGAAAGATGTAACTATTTGCTGAAAACCATTTAGAATGATAATGTAGTTTGTCTAACCTGCTTTCTTTGTAGCAAGGGCTGTCTTGTTTGTCTCCACTGTCTTTGTCCTGGACTGCAAATTGGACCAATCAGTTCTGGTGGGACCTAAAATGTAGCCGGACTACAGGAGCTGTCCGAATTCAAAATCTATAGGAACTGTGATTTTAGTTTTTGCACCTTTTCTGCAACTGAAGGGGGAGCTCTTGCTTTGACTGACAGCCAGATCAGTCAACCAGATCTTTTGGATCTTGGGGAAGTCCCGGGCTGCTTGCAGTTTTCAGTTTAGTTCTGAGCTGGAAGCTCAAGAAGGAGCTGAAGTAATTTTGGGCAGAAATCCTGAGTGGATTCGCATGGGAAAACTGTGAAAGGGCTGAGTTTTTGGCTGCATGTTTGCTGCTGCTTCATGAGAGGGAGAGAAGAGAATTATTTTGGACTAGATCCAAGTTTGTGCGACTAAAGTAAGCTACTGAAGTGGGCCAGGCTCAACCTGAAGAAGACCGAATATTTTTGCTGAATGCGATCAGCCTGTCAGGAGTTCCAGCTATCCCTAAGCTCCTGGTGTGTGCAGAGACTTTGTGATTTTGACCGGGGAGCACTTTGCCTGGTACAGTAGAATTTCCATACATGTAAATGTGCTATGAGCTGCTAGTGGGTTGTGAGTTAGTTCCCCACTGTGTGAACTGTGTTCTGCTTGCTGGAAGCTGTATCCAGCCCAAAACAGACTGCATCCGAACTTGTCTCCATGCGGTCTGGGCTTTGCCAGACTGGCCCAGCCAGACTACCCATTGCACAGAGAAGCCATCGACAAGAGACCTGCCTGGGGATCAGCCCCCCTGCTCCACGCTTGAACAGGAACGACGCCTCTGCGACTTGTGTGGGCCCTGCTTCTCCTGGCATTCCAGATCAACCACCTGTGGTCTCGATTTTCGTCCAGCCTGTGTCCAGTCTTGGGTATCATGAGTAAATACCAGAGTAGCTCCCTGCACCAACAGCTTAATCTGAGTGTGTCATCTGATTGTCTTGTTGTTTCGTTTCCTTTACGAACTGAGCCCTCTGGCTCCGGATTACAAATATTGTGTACTGTGCATGTTGCATTTTCCATCACAGGGCCCCAACCAGCTGCAACCCCAGGCAACTGTCCTGGCTAGCCCATCTCTTCTCCACCTGGGTACCCAGAGGTGGACTGTGTGGGGGGACTCAAAGCGCATGCATAACTGCTTGATTGATATAACCTTTAAGCTAATTAACCTGATTTTGCCCCTCCCTTGTTCAAGTCCCCTGAATAAATCAGATATAACTTTTTCTGCATGTAATCTGACTGTGGTTCCAGTTTGTGCTCAAAGTACTGTACTGTTGCTATTTGCTGTGCCTAACCTTGTTTTACAGGGGTCCCCAGGGTCGAGCCAGAGGAACCAGCCCTAGTGGTAAGTGCAAACAGTGTGGGTACTTGTGTGGTGTACCAGGGGTATTGTGAAAGTGATTATTGTACAGTGTTCAGGCCACTAGAGGGGAAGGGGGGGTTACAGTATCCCAGAGGGCTGTGCCCAGGTTAGCTTGACCACTACCAACCCTGACCTCTGGGTGGAGGCACCCGTTTCAGAACTCAGGCCCCTTAACCTGCTACTAGCCAAGCAGGCAGGGGTAGAAGCCCTTGGGATAGTACCACCTAGGGGTTACATATATACGAGTCAAAACGTGCTATGCTTAACCTTATTCGAAATGGCCACCTCGAGCCGGATGAGTTTTAATAATCTTTCAACAGAACATATGCAACCTCTTATTTACAGTGACTGTTAACTAACAACACTGGCAGGCAGCAAATGGACAAGATTTACATTTTTGAAAGATCACATGTAAAAGCATTAGGCCGCCATATTCAGAGCCGGGCAATAGCACCATGCAACCAGTAGGGCTGCACAGCACATAGCACACGTCTGACTCTGAGCTATATTCAGACATCATGCTCTGACGGAGCATGCTAACTGTCTGAATATGGGGCCTGCCAGCAAAGCACAAAGTGACTACGTGTTGTGCAAACATGGCACAAGGCTGAATGTGGCCCACAGGGAAGCTCACTGGAGACAGCACTGCCCAAAACGGGATATCACCAGAGCTCCTGTAACCCATATTCAGCCCTAGCATACAAATGATCCCATCGGGCATGCAAGGGGCTATTTGCATGCCCATTTTGGACTTATTTGCATGCCACGAGTAAGCAGTAACCCACGACATGGTGTGTGGTTATTGGAGATTACTCAACATCCCGGGTGTGCTGTGAGGCACAAGGCCGCAGGCCGAGTGTCCTCACAGCACCCGGGGTGTTGATTAATCCCCAATAACCGCACACCTTGGAGTGGGTTATTGCGCTTATAACATGGGTAATGTTTAAACAACAGAAAAACATCAAGAAAGGTGTTTTTTTGCTGTTTAAACAGCAAGAAAGGTGGTGTATCCTGCCACCTTTAAAAATACAAATAATCCACATTTTAGTGCTGTTATGCATATAGAAATGTAAGACATATACAGTACTAGTATGGTTTGTCACATTTCTTGTGCATAACATGCTCAGCTGCCTTGCCTAAGACGTTTACTTTAACCCCCCTGAACGCGCACACGCAGACACACACACACACACACACACACACACAGTCCGTGCTATCTGTTTGTCTGTCTATCTCTTCGTATCCCCGTGCTCACAACTGCTGGGGGTGATCACGATTTGAGTGCTGGTCCATGGCAAGGGGACACACACACACACACACACACACACACACACACACACACACTCACACTGACAGCTCTGTCAACCAAATGCAGGATTTTGCCATCAAGGACAACTTTGAATGGAAAAAGATGGCAAGGGAAAGAGAAACAGTGACAGCTCTGTCAACAACATCCTACCTTTTGCCACAACTCGCTCCTGCTGTTTCTCTCCCACTCTCAATATTATGTGACCGCTGACTGTTACTGCACCTTGCCACCCAGACATACATGCTACTGACAGTGCCAAAAGGCAGCCACATACCCACTTTTGTCCACAAATAATAGAACTGCGGGCTGTCACTCTCTTCTGTGCTGCTGTCCACAAAACAACTTCGGGGGATGTGGATTGCTGACATGCAGAGAGACAGAGCGAGCCAGTATGCCCACACACACAGCCACACACTACTGCCTACAGCAGTACATCGGGGACTGTAAGACACTGGTGTCAACAGACAAACTTTTTTGGACACACTGCTGAGCCCCACCGCAAATTGCTGCACAGAGATGGAGAGAAAGAGAGAGACAGACAGGGAGAAAATTAACTCCCCTGCCTGTCGCTGCCTCGACACTGTATCCAGCTCCCGGTGACTGCTGGAAGGGGGAACGGAGATTTTCGGAGCTTGCTGTGAGGGCTCGATCTGGCATGTGAGCCTATGCTGGGGTGGGGGGGGGCAATGCAGGACTGCAGACACTGGATGGTGCACTTGCACAGAAATTTCACGGTGCTAGTGTATGACTCTGAACACAGCATACCACACCACCGTGCCTCGTGCTGTCCCATTACACAGCACCAGGTGGAATGGCAGGACTCCTATAGTGCTGCAGGGAGTATTACGAGATCCGTGGGGCTGGTGGGTGGGTAAAACCACTGCCACCAATGGGGACTGCACAAGAACTGGACTGGAGAGGGACAGAGGCGAACAAGCAGCACTCGTAACCTGAGAGACACACACACACACACACACACACCCACACACACAACAGTGAAATAAGAATGAACACTGTGCTGCAATACATGACAGGCTTCCCCTCTCGCTTTCTTAGTGAGGATAGCAATGGCTGCCGCCCACACTGGATTTTTGACACAATAACTAGATCTGGTCCACTCACTGATCACTCAGGGCAGACACTTCCCCTTTTACTGTGTGTATATCCTGGATTAATCAACAGTCACCTGGTGGCTGTACACCAATCAGGTACCTCTGATCTTACTTCGAGAGAGCTCTTGTAGTAGATAATTACTTGTAGGACTGCGCCCCTGGCATCAGGATCACACGGAAACTTTTGCTAGCAGTGTCTGATGGGGGACTGCCCACCCGACGTCATGTGACGGACAGCAGCGTGACACTATATAGTGGGCGGTCCCCACCTCTGCCCTCCAGTTCTTTCCCACCGTTGACTTGTGCACGTCGGACCGACTGAAGCTCATTGCAGCAGTTTGAACGCCTAACTTTAGAGGAGTATCTGTTTTTTTATTTGTTCTTTATTTTCCATATGTCGTCCTCTTCTTCCACAATATCGCATAAGATTAAGTGTGGTTCTTGCAGCGCCCAGCTACCGCATAAGGACCAGCATACCCTCTGCCTCTTCTGCTTGGGACCAGATCACAACGTCGAGGAGTGTGAGGCCTGCGCTCATTTCAGCCAGGCCACACAGAAAAGGCACCAACAGTCACTCGAAGCCCATCCCCAGAAACAGAAAATGGCTTCTATGGAAAAATAACTTAAGCTTAAAAGCGCCTCCTCCTCCTCTCCACCTGATCCACATAAGAAAAAGAGGGTCAAGCAAAAACATTGGGACCGGGAGCAGTCCCCCATCCTCTGAAGCTGCCCACGTGCCCTTCGACAGAGGTGTGGCCTACTTCCTCTGGGAAGACGAGTGCTACAGCCAAGCCTGCGATCCCGCCTCAAGCAGGTTCTGGCCACCCCACCGTCACTGGTTACGGTGATGGTGGGTATCTCGGATTCATCTGAGGCCGCCACCGCACTTAGGCCCATCAGTACCCTGGGCTCTAAGTCAGCTGGCGTGGCCAATATGCTGCTCATCGGACCTTCCAACGAGCACCTGGCCGAGGTTGGTAAGTCGGGGGTCAGCTTCTCCAACTCCTGCACGACCCAGGTCGATGAGTCGATCATTGAACCCTCCGATAACCACACAACCAGGTTGCGTCCATCAGGCTCTGACGACGCGCTGCCGGACGTCAGCTCCGTCCCGGCTGGAGGGCAAGGGTCACCCCGGGACACCATTTTTTGGAGAACTGCCATCTCCTCCTCCATCAGAGATTCCTCCGTTGTTGCCGGAACTGCAGGTCCCAACGGTAGAGATCCTTTTATCAGGTATACCTGATGTAAAGGTTAATAAAGGCCTTACGGTGGCTCTGATACCACCAATTGAAGTGCCAGACCCTTCCCCTCCTCAGTGCCCGCAAGCTCCCTTGCCTCCATCAGGACCGCCAGCTGGTCTTCTCCTGTCTGGGCTCCCAGCAAGTTTTCCACCTTTGGGACCACCTCGTGGATTTCCGCCTTCAGGCCCTTCACCAGGGTTTCCTCCTGCAAGACCACTGGCATTACCAGTTTGAAGCTCTCCCATTCGGACTGTCCTCCACACCGTGGGTTTTGACCAAATGCCAGCGGTGGTGGCAGGTGCCTTGAGGAGTCAGGTGCACTATGTCTTCCCTTACCTCGACGACTGGCCTCTTACGGCTCCTTCGAGGGAGGGGTTGGAGGCTTCCATATCAGCTACCCTGCACCTTTTTGAGCATCTGGGTATTACTGTCAGTTACCCCAAATCCCATCTTGCTCCTTCCCAGTGCCTACAATTTATTGGGGCGGTTCTGGTTACGATACTGAGTATGGCCGCCCTCCCCCCGGACAGGGCAGACTCTGGAGAGGCAAGTCAAGCTGGTATCCTCCAGTCGACACTTTTTGGCCAGAGTGGTTCTCTGACTACTTGGCCTCATGGGCTCAGCTATCCCTACGGCCAGACTCCATATGCGCATCCCGCAGTGGACTCTTAGGTCACAATAGGATCAGAGGGTGGACAACTTGGACAGTCCTGCCCTAATTTCCAGACCTACTTTGGTGGCAGGACTTCAGCAACCTTATTCAAGAAGTACTTTTCCAGACCCCTCCTTACTTCCAAATCCTGACCACGGATGTGTCGGGAATGGGATGGGGAGCCCATCTGAGACGTCACAGGACCCAGGGCCTGTGGTCACCTGTAGAACTACACCTGCACATAAATGTTCTGGAAATGAGGGCAGTGCTTTATGCTTTTCAGCACATACTTCAGCAAGATACCCTGTTGATCCAGTCAGACAACATGTGCGTAGTGTGGTGCATCAACAAATCGGGGGGGCACCCGGTCATATCCTCTTTGCAGGGAAGAGATACGGGTCTGGAATTGGACCATTCTGCACAAGGTCTGTCTTCTGGTGATCCACGTCCCAGGCATGCAGAACGTTCTCGCAGGCAGTCTCATCTGCACCAGAGTAAGAGCCCACAAGTGGGAGCAAAAACATGAAGTATTGGATCACGTCTTTGACCTCTGGAGTCATCCAGAGGTGGATTTACTCGCAGCCCCATCAAACGCAAACCTTTCCAAGTTTTGCTCGCTCGATCCCAGGCATGGTACTTTCTTGGACATGGAGATATCTGTGCACATTCCCTCCCTTTCCAGTCTTACAGAGTGCTGATCAGGTTACAGACAGAAGGAGCACAAATGATATTGATAGCTCCATTGTGGCCTCGGCAAATTTGGTTCCCGCTGCTCCAGCAGCTGGCAGTGGATCCTCCAGTGCCTCTACCACTTCCCTACAATCTCCTGACCCAGGAGGGGGGCACACTAGTACATCCGGGACTGAAATCCCTTCATCTTCACGCTTGGCTCCTTAAGACATAGTCACTTCAAGGTATGGGGTCTCCTCTCAGGTAGTTCAGATCTTGGTAGAGGCAAGAAAGCTCTCTACCAGAACTACCTATGCCATGAAGTAGAACTGCTTTTCTATCTAGGCCACCTCGAAGACTTGGGATCTTTTCTCGTGCCCTGCTCCCCAGGTCATGGAGTATCTTCTCTATCCATCAGACCTGGGCTTGAGCTATTCGTCACTGAAGGTGCATCAAACAGCTGTCTCTGCCTACCATGATTTAATAGGGGCAAGACTATGGCTCAATTAGAGGTCTCAAAAACCTTTTTTAAAGGTATATTGCATCTGAAACCCCCGATACGCAACTCTGCTCCACCCTGGGACCTTAATTTTCTTTTGGAAAAACTGCCTTTGCCTCCTTTTGAACCGACAAAGACATAAAGCACATCTTCTTGACCTGGAAGGACACTACTTCTTTATTCAGCTGTGAGCTGTGTGAGAAATTCTATATTGCACTTGATATCTGCAACAACGTGCACTTTTGCTCAAGTCTGTGGGAGGTGAAACTAACTACGCTTGGTAATTGCTTTTTATTCACATATTTATTTAGTGTTTAACCAAGAAGGGGCTTACAAACTCTGTTTATCTTGTGAGTAACTTCAGAAGGATTTAAATACTGCATTTGGGTAGACCCTTGGAGGTAGCTAGATTGTCTACTAGGATTTTCTGACAGTTAAACTATTTTTTAAATAAATTACAGGTGGCTGAGGAGTTGAAAAATGAGCTTGCAAACTCTGCTTATCTTGGAAGTAACTTCACAAGTGTTTGAATACTGCATTTTGGTTGTCCCTTGGGGGTAGCTGGATTGACTACTAGGATTTTGGGACAGAAACTATTTTTAAATAATTTACTGGTGCGTAGGAGTTTGTGATAGTTAAACTATTTTTAAATAAGTTACTGTGGTTAAGGAGTTGTCGTAACAAAACCTGTAGTGTGAATTGAAACACAGACAGCCTCAGGTGCAGGAAATTGCTAATATTCTTCAAGTGAAACTACCTCTGGCTGGAAGCTGCAATACTGAACATAGGATTTGCAAGAAAGCGAGTTGTGTTCACAATAGAAGGAGGTGAACCTTACAATTGTCTTTGGTTTGTAGCAGATATTCTGCAGGTGGAGGCTACTTCTAACTGAAAGGTGAAATAAGGAACTTAGAATTATCAGGAAAAGACAGTCTTTCAAGCAACAGAGGGAGGTGGATCTAGCTTTACTTTTGTTCCAATTCTTAAGATTTTCAGTGCAGGAAGAGTTTAAAGCACAGCTGACTTATTTTGGGGCTGACTGCTTTCTGAGCACAAACCATCAGGCTGTTTTTGGGGCAGGGAGGTTTACCTGTGTCTGACTTGGATGTCTGGATTTTTCTGTGTTTGATTAGCAGGGTATTTTCTCTGTCAAATTATTGTGTAGGGCATCTTGCTGAAAGAGAGGCACCTCATCGCAGCGGTGGGTCAGAGCTTTAGCTGATTGTTTTGTGAGGGCACAGTTTAGGCCCAACCTGTTCCCACCCTCACCCCACCCACCCTGGAAATAGTTCCTTATACCTGGGGTTCTGACATCATTTCCTCAAGAGTGCACGGTGCATAGCACTGTCATATCCTCTCTAGCACACTGCACTGACAATATAAGCATACACACTGTATAATATATATATTTCTATATAACAAACCAATCACACACACACAAAAAAAGTAGATAAACATGTGGGAGTAGTACAATGTAATGGCTGTGGGGCAGCAGTCTTCCGGGAGTCTTTCTGGAGGCTGAGATGCTGCCCTATTTGCAGACAACTCTCTGCCCTGAGGGAGGAAGTTGCCCGTCTTCAGGCCACGCTGGACAGTAGTAAGGGAACCTTCCCCCAGGCCACACTGGACGGTAGGAAGGGAACCTCCCCCATCCAGGGAGCACCAGAGCCACCACCACTACCTCAGAGGTTGCGAAGAAAGCACAGCAGTTGGACCATAGTGGGCTCAGGGAGGGTGAGGATGGTGGAACAGAGGCACACCCAGTCAGTTGTTCCACTCCACAATCCATACACCATTCTGGGGGAGCATAGCTCCCCTATGGATGCAGCCGCAGAGGAGACTAAGGAGGCTGAGGACAACTGTCACAAGGGAGGCCCACAGGAAGGAGGCAGAGGACACCACAAGGAAGGGAAGCAGCTCCTGGTGGGGGACTCAATTATTAGGGGGATAGAACTGGGGGGAGCAGGGAAAACTGAAGTAAGGTGCCTGCCTGGTGCCATGGCTTGGAGGGACAGGAAGCGCATCCTCAGGATCACGAGAACAGCTGCACAGGAGTCTGAGCTGGACGTCATTGTCCACCTAGGGACAAATGACTTGGCTCATCATGAAATTAGAGCAGTGCAGAAGGACTTTGTAGAATTGGGGAGGGGCCTAAGACAAGTAGCACACACAGTATCCTTCTCAGAGGTGCTGCCTGTCAGTGGCATCAGTGAGGCAAGGGTACTTTGCACCATGCAGTTTAATGAATGGTTGAAAAAATGGTGTGGAGCACAGGGGTTTAGCTTCATTGGGGACTGGGGCTCCACCTGGAGGACACCAGCCTATACTGGCAGGATGGTCTGCATCTGTTCAGGAAGGAACAAGTCTTTTGAGCAATCGGTTTAAATGCTTCATTGGCAAGCTTTTAAACTAGTCAAGGGGGGAGGCACTGCTAAGCAGCAGGAAAATCCCAGCCTCTCCCTATAAAACAGGGTACTAAATGAGAAAAAGACAGAGGTAGAAAGGTCAGTGGGGGATGCTGCAACAGAAGGTAAAGCCATCAAAAAATGGAGAGCAATGAGTACCAATGCCCGTAGTCTTGAGTAACAAGCTTCCTGAATTAGTGGCCTTGATGGAGGAGGAACATCTGGATATCGTGGCAGTCACAGAAACGTGGTACACACAAAACCATGACTGGGACGTAAACATACCAGGATACACTATCTACAGGAGGGACAAGGAGGGTAAAAGGGGGGGGAGTAGCTCTTGACATAAGGGAAGGAATCAAAGCAACAGAACAAAAGGGTAAACAGGGAGGAGAAGAAGCACTGTGGGTTAATTTGGAGACCGCAATGGCACCACAATCCGACAGGGGTTAGATATGACTCTTCAGGGGAGGAAACGGACAAGGAAATGATAGAAAGTATACTTAGAATGGCAGAAAAAGGGGAGATATTGCTGATGGGTGATCTGAATATGCCAGATGTTAACTGGAGTGCAGTTGCAGCAGCCACTTCGAATAGTGGGGTTATTCTAGATGCCCTACAGGGGGCATGCCTTAGACAACTAGTATTGGAGCCCACTCAAGAGGGAGCAATCTTAGACCTGGTTCTCTCAAATGGAGATGAAGAGAGGATCACAGATGTAGAAGTTGGTAGCCATCTGGGAACTAGCGACCATCTAACAGTATGGTTCACAATAAACACAGCAATAGAGTCAAGCCATACAAAGGCAATAGTGCTGGACTTTAGGAGGGCTGACTTTGCCAAAATGGGTGAGTGCCTAAGGAATGCACTAGCAAATGGGCAGGAAGGAGGGGTGGAAGAACAATGGGGAATAATAAAAACTGCCATCACAGAGGTAACAAGCCTTTGTGTGAAGCAAATAAACAAAATGAAACGAGGTAAGAAACCACTGTGGTTCTCAAAGGAAGTGGCAGTGAAGGTTCAAGAGAAAGAGAAAGCATTCAGGAAGTACAAGGAATCACAGAAGGAGCAGGACAGAGGACTGTATCAGTTAAAGCAAAAGGAAGCTGGGAAGGCAGTCAGAACAGCAAAGGCCCAAACCGAGGAAAAGATAGCCAACTCAGTTAAGAAGGGGGATAAAACCTTTTATAGGTACATCAGGGAGCGAAGGAAGACCAAGGAAGGGATAGTGAGGCTTAATAAAGGGGAAGGAGGGTAGGCAGAGGGTGACTGTGAAAAGGCTGAGATACTAAACAGTATTTACAAAGGAAGAGGGGGAGGTACCTAAAACAAACAGTAGAAACACTCTGGATACAGAAGTTGATACCAGCCCATTTACAGAAGAAAGGGTTCTGAAAGAACTCTTAAAACTGAAGGTGGACAAAGCAATGGGTCCTGAAGGGATTCATCCCAGAATTCTAAAAGAACTAAAGGTAGAACTAGTGACACCACTGACTACCCTCTTTAACAAATCATGGGAGAATGGGGTGGTATCCGAGGACTGGAGGAGGGCAGATGTGATTCCCCTTCACAAAAGTGGGAGCAAGGCAGAAGCAGGAAACTACAGACCTGTTAGTTTAACCTCAGTAGTAGGGAAAATGATGGAATCACTTCTGAAGGAAAGAATTGTCGAGTATCTAGAGGCCAGAGGGGCACAGGACCCAAGGCAGCATGAATTCACAGCTGGAAGGTCATGCCAGACAAATCTGATAGATTTCTTTGACTGGGTGACCAAAGTGGTTGATCAGGGAGGGGCTGTGGACATGGCCTACCTAGACTTTAGCAAGGCATTTGACACAGTCCCACACAAAAGATTAATATACAAGTTAGCCAGCCTGGGAGTGGGTCCCAAGATGACAGCCTGGGTAAAGAACTGGCTGGAGAATAGGACACAGAGAGTAATAGTAAATGAAGTCCACTCTGAAAAAGGGGGTTACTAGTGGGGTACCGCAGGGTTCAGTATTAGACCGGTCCTCTTCAATGTCTTTATAAGCAACATTGCAGAGGGACTGGAAGGAAAAGTATGTATTTTTGCAGATGACACAAAGATCTGCAACAGAGATGATGCACAAGGTGGGGTGGAAAGGATGAGAAGGGACTTGGCAAGGTTAGAGGAATGGTCAAATGTATGGCAGCTTAGATTCAGTGCTAAGAAGTGCAAGGTAATGCACCTGGGAAACAAAAACCCAGGGGAAGAGTACACAATGAGGGTGAGATACTAACAACAACATAAATGGAAAGGGACCTGGGGGTAGTCATATCAGATGACCTAAAGGCGGGCAAGCAATGTGAGAGGGCAGCAAGGAGGGCTGGGGGATACTGGGATGCATAGGGAGAGGCATCACCAGTAGAAAACAGGAAGTTGTTATCCCTCTGTACAGACAGCTGGTGAGACCCCATCTGGAGTACTGCATGCAGTTCTGGAGACCCAATCTCTGCAAAGACATAGACAGGATGGAAGCTGTCCAGAGGAGGGCAACTAAAATGGTGCAGGGTCTGCACCGGAAGACATGAAGAGAGATTTAAGGAGCTTAATATGCATAGCCTCGAGGAAAGGAGGGAGAGGGGGGACATGATAGAAACTTTCAAGTACCTCAAGGGAATCAACAAAGTCCAAGAGGCTAGCATCTTTCAAAAAGAGGTGTGCAAGAACAAGGGGTACAATTTGAAGATAAAGGAGGGCGGCTCAGAGGTAATTTAAAGTAGTTTTTTCACAGAGAGGGTTGTGGATGTATGGAACGGCCTTCCGAGGAGGTTTGGAGTCAAAACAGTGGTGGAATTCACATGCATGGGACAGTCATAAGGCAATTCTAGGGGTGGGGTAGGAAAAGTAGGCTGCTGGTTAACTAGGATCTGCAGCTTATCCATCAGGTAGGGAAATGAGCAGACTGGGTGGGCCAAGCGGTCCTTATCTGCCATCAAATTCTATGTTTCTATGTGACATGCGCTTTTTGTCCTGGAAAGCGCTCTTTTTAGTTGCAGTCACTTCTGTTCGAAGAATTTCCGAGCTTCAGGCCCTGATGTGTAAGGTGCCTTATTTAATTTTCCACAGAGACCGGGTGGCTCTGTGCACAAATTCTAAGTTTCTTCCAAAAGTTGTTTCAGAGACTGCCCTGAATCAGTCTCTTCAATTGCCGCTGTATTACCCCAAACATTCTAATCGAGTGGAGGGAATTCTGCATATGTTAGATGTCCACAGAATTTTACATTATTACACAAACAGGGCTAAAGCAAAACGGATCAGCGTTGTGTTTCTTTTGCACCAAAGAGAGAAGGTGCAGCAATTTCCAAACAGTGCCTTTCCAAATGGTTGGCCAACTGCATTATTTTTTGTTACCAGAAATATGGTAAAGTCCTCCTGGGGCAGGTGAAAGGACATTCTACCAGGGGTATGGCTGCCTCTGCAGCCTGTTTCAGAAATGTATCTGCTGCAGAAATCAGCGCAGCTGCTTCTTGGAGTTCAGTCCACACTTTCATGAAGCATCACAGTTTGGAAAACCTCTAGCTGCAGGGCTGGTTTCAGACTGGCGGTCCTCCAGGGACTCCTGTCCTAAGTATTTTGACTGCTTATTAGCCTTTTCAGTTCCAGCCTTCTACGTTTTCCTTTCCCTTGGACTCTTACTGCTTGGGACTCAGTCCTGCAAGTAATTACCTACTGCAAGAGCCCTCTCGAAGTAAGATAGTACATTTACGTAACGACTTACCACAACAGTAGATCTTCAAGAGAGACTCTTGTAGTAGGTAACTTTTTTTTCCCTCTCACCTTCCCCCTAATTTAGTTTGTAGCTCTCTTTCCAGGAGCCTTTTCTTGGATTCACAAGCCTTTCCATTCTCCTGTCATGACTCTTGGAGGTCTCCGGCAGGAGAACTGGAGGGCAGATGTGGGGACCGCCCACTATATAGTGTCATGCTGATGTCCGTCATGTGACGGGTGGGCGGTTGCCCGTCAGACACTGCTAGCAAAAGTTTCTGTGTGGTCCTGACGTCTGGGGGCACAGTCCTACAAGTAGTTACCTACTGCAAGAGCCTCTCTCGAAGATCTACTGTTACGGTAAGTTCTTACATAACTGTACTTTTCTCTACCCCATGTTATAAAGCCCTTTAGAGCACATGCTGGGCTCAAGAAATAGGGATTCCCTGGTGCCTAGTGGACTCCCCTCCTCCCTATCACCCACATTTAAGAATAATATTTATTTCCTTGGTAGTCTAGCAGTCCCCCAACCCTGACCAAGTGCCATCCCCACCCACTGAGGACCCCCCACCCTGGTCCCCCAACCCTGGTGTCACTCATCAATCTGACTGCAAGTAATGGGTGACTGGCACAGCTGTCTGCTCACCTTCATGGCTGGTCACCGTATGACCGTCACAGAGCCCAATCGCGAGTACTGTAGAAACAGTTTCTACAGTACTCAAGATCACGCTCTGTTACTGTCATATGTCAGCCAGGCAAGGAGATGAATGGAGGGCTGTGATGGTTGCCCGTTGTTGGCAGTCAGACTGGTGAATGGGGTGAGGGAAGGAGCAAGGCTGGGGATCCTCAGCGGGGGATCTACTAGAATAGGTTATGAGAAAGGTGCTTTTTACAAATAAAGATTGATTTGATTTGCTTTGAATTTCAGGGAAATAATGATTCTCACCCAGGGATTCTTCAGTATGCTTGACAGTGGCACAATATGCCATCTGGGTTCAGATGCCCCAGAGGTGGAGTCAGTGTAAATGAAGTTGGCACATTGGCCAATCAGAAGAGAGAGAAGGGGTGTGCTGCCTGCAGTCAGCCTTGAGGGCTTCAGAATTTTTTCTCCATTGACTGAGCAACACTGTCCCAGAGTGCTCTCTCTTCTCAATGCTTGAAGAAGTTAGTTTTTCTTCAAAACGTGTACTTTTTATGCTGCCTTCAGTTTTTAAGGTATTTTTTCTGTCTCCCATCTTTTCTGAGGTAAAGAATCTGCTGCTTTATTATTTACTGTTTTAAAAAATCTGAGGTTCCATTTTTTTCTGCAGGAAACTGTGGTATTTCTGCATTTAAAGCTATTTTTACCACATTTTACACCTGTTTTTCCACGGTTTCTCCTTTCTAGGGGACTGATTTAGGGAGACTGTTTTCTTTTTGCTATACATTTTTTGTATGCTTTTTCTGACATCTGGGTATGTCAGAAAAGTCAATCATTAGGACTAGACAAACAGAAATTAAAACTTGTATTAAATGCTTTAAAGATCCTGGCTAAGGCAGACAGCCACAGTCTTTGTTTAAATGGTTTAGGTCCAGACCATTCCTGTGAAACTTGCTCAAATTTGTTTAAAGAAAGCAGCCTTCAAAAGGGCAAAATATTTGAAATCCATGGCCTCTCAGTCTGCCTCTCCCTCCTCTAAAATCGCAGAAGAGGGTACTTCTTCTCAATATACAAATAAAGAGAAGTCCTCTAAGAACTCTAATGTAATTGAGTCTGATAAAAGTTAAAATTCTGACCAAGCCTGTAAAAGACAAAGTAAGCAGGGTTCTGATTCGGTCCCTGCTAAAAAGAATAGAAAAGAAAAACATACCACTGCTCCTCCCGCTGAAAAGCAAGGGGAGATGCCAGTGGCAAACAAAGCTATGCCCTCTGCTACAGAAATGGCTAAGGCTTGGCATATGTATCGGACTTTACAATCAATGGGCAATTTTTTCAGGGCCCCTGCAGGTCCTGCTGTCCCCCCCCCAAAGACCCTGGCTAGGACCAGGGCTTTCATTATGAAGAGGAGGAAGATAATAAAGCAGAGGGTGAGGCTTAAGAGCCTGATGGGAGCCCTGACCAGGAATTTGGTAGCCCCTCTAATGGTCAGGAGCATTTCTCATCTCATTTTACTTTTATAAAAAACATGGTGGACACCCTGGGCCTTGTTATCCAAGAGGACATTATGAGGAAGAGGACAAAGACTACATAGAATTGATGGGTCTTCCACCTCTAGAAAGTTAATCTTGTCCATTCATAATATCCTAAAAAGGGCAACTATGAAAATACTCCAGAACTCTACATCTGTCACTGGTGTAGAAAGAAGGATTGAAAAGCAGTATCAGATAAAACAAATGCTGATTTTCTTTATATACACCCAAACCACCAGGGGGTGGTACAGGCTGCTTCCTGTGACAAGTCTAATATGCCTCTTACCTCTCAACCTCCTGAAAAGGAGTCAAGCAAATTAGATGCTGTGGGCAAGAAGTCTTAGACAACAGCTTCTCTGCTGCTGCACCTTACTTCATACATGGCATATGCAGCTCATTACCAGAGAGTTCTCTGGAACTCTATTTTGGCCATAATGCAACAGGCTAGAGACATTATGGTTCAGGATATTACTGAGACATTGAAGACTGCTATAGAGGCCACCAAGTTTCAGTTCCATATGGCTGCGGACAGTAATGACACAGCTTCCAGAGCCATGACCCAAGCCATTTCCCTTAGACGGTATGCCTGGCTAAGAACCACCAACCTTTCACAAGACACCCAGTCAAAGGCTATGGAATTCCCCTGTGAGAATAATTCTCTCTTCGGAAATGGAACTGAAGCTTACATGAAAAAAAGTTGGAGGAATACAAAGCCACCTACAAGAGTAATGCGACTAAAGAAAAGCGCTCCACATCTCAGAAATCCCAAAACAGAGGAGGCAGAGGGTACTTTCCTAGGTTCTTTTATGCCAGTACCCATGGATTTTTCACAGATATGGGGATTTTTCAGAGGAAGAGGAAGAAGAGGCCAGAGAAGGCCCAACTCTACTCCCACTTCCACTACCCAGACTAAACAGCAATCTTCCTGACTGCTAGCAGGTCGCCTCCCCACTCCCAGTTGGGGGCAGACTACCCCACAACCTCCACCAATGGCAAATCCATCATCACGGATGAGTGGGTGCTGGAGGTTGTGGGCCAGGGCTTCTCCTTACAGTTCAAAAAGTTTCTCTCTCTTCAAGGCCGCAAGCTTTCAAAACCCCTGATTCCAACAGAAAATGTGTTGCTGGAGTTACAGGTGAGAAACCTCTTGAAGGCTCAAGCTGTGGAAAAAGTACCCTTCTCTCAGTGGGGAAAGGGCCTTTATTCCAGATATTTCCTCACTCTGAAGAAAAATGGGGAGTGGCAACCTATTCTCGACCTAAGGTACCTGAACAGGCCCTTGCTAAAACCAAAATCCAAAATGGTCACCTTGATCCAGGTGATATGTTCTCTGCGGCAGGGAGACTGGCTAGTCTCCCTGGATCTCAAGGACGCTTACTTTCATATCCCCATGAGGCCATCCCACAGAAAGTTTCTCAGAGTAATGCTGCCATCAGGCCATTACCAGTTTGCAGCTCTACCATTTGGGCTCACTTCAGCTCCCTGAGTTTTCACAAAGTGCTTAGCAGTTGTTGCAGCTCACTTAAGGAGACAAAAAGTGTCTGTCTTCCCATATTTGGATGACTGGCTGATACGTGAGCAAGTCACCACAGGAAGTTACAGAAGCCCTGAACCTGACAAGAAACATTCTGGAGTCTCTGGGCTTCACCAACAAAGAGAAGTCCCATTTTGAACCAGTTCAAATTCTGGTCATCATTGGAGCAGAACTCGACACCCTGCATGGGTAGGCATTCCTCCCAGTGGACAGGGTGCCAACTTTTCTGAGCTTGGTAAACTCTTTTGTCATAGGCCAGCCAAGGCCGGCCAGACATTTTCTCAGACTTCTGGGACACATGACGTCCATGACAGCAGTGGTCCCAGGCACCAGATTCCAAATGAGGGACATTCAATATCACTTCAGGGCTTACTGGTCCCAGAAAAGGATTGATTTTCAAAGCTAATTCCAGTCACCAAAACACTCTTTCAGGCTCTGGATTGGCGGAAAAACAAAGAGAATCTCAGGGAAGGAGTTGCCTTTCAGCTAAGGCAACCTTCCAGAGTGCTCACAACAGATGCCTCCCTCCTAGGTTGGGGAGCCCACCTACAGGATCAGTCCATAAGCAGCACATGATCTCCCAAAGAGTCCACTTGTCACATCAATCTACTCGAACTCAGAGCAGTGTACCTAGCCATCAAGGCCTTCACCCCACAGCTCAGAGGTCACTCTGCCCAAGTGAGAACAGACAACACCACTGCAATGTTCTGCATTAACAAGCAGGGTGGCACAAGGTCGATCAAACTTTGCACAGAGGCAATGAGAATTTGGACCCTAGCCTATTCTCTGGACATGAATTTGTCAGCCATTCATCTTCCAGGCAAGGACACTACCTTGGCAGATGCCCCGAGCCGCATAAGTCAGGGCCACCATGAATGGACCCTGAACAAACTGGTTCTACAGACAGTTTTCAGAAGGTGGGCTGTCACAGAGGTGGATCTTTTTGCATCCATCCTCAACCACCAGCTTCCACACTACTGTTGCAGACCCCCAGCTTTGGGGACCATCCCAGTCGATACCTTAACCTTAGACTGGACAGGGAGGTTTCTTTTTTTTTTTGAAACTCAAGGTTTCTTAATAGACGTGCAATTTACAAACACTGTGTTCTTCAGCATGACACCTGCGTGCCTCCACACTCAGAGGCGGCTACACACTAATGTAGACAGTTGTTTACCTGTTCCTTGGATACATTTAAACAAAAAGGAAAGGGGGTATCTGAGTGCTCCTTTTCTGAGACCTGGAAATTCTAAATTTTACACCTACACCATTCTCTTGGGGAGGGGGGATTCTTTGGTCTTTTGGTTGTCCCTGGTGCCAATCCTTTCTGTGGTCTTCCTTGCCACTAACCCTATATAGGCAGGGGGCCAAGGGTTATACTGTCAGTTTTCTAGTAACTGTACATATCAGGGTTTTATTTAACTCTAAAAATTGATTAGCGTTTTGCTCATAAAAGTTCTAAAACATTGTGAAAATGTATAGCACTTGCCTCACTTGGTTTAACAAACATAACACTTCTAGAAAACCTATATAAATGCTTTCTGCACAGTTAGTATTGTCTCAAGAAAAAAGTGCTAATCAATTATTTAAAACTCTGCATATGGAGGTGGCTCGTGCACGAGCTCTGTACATTTATTGACCCTGACTTTTTGCATGTATAGCTTACTAAACTGATAACACAAGAAGTATAAGAAAAGAAAAATTAACTTGTCAAACAATGAGCCATCCAGTACATGTGTGTTTATGTGTGTGTGTGAGCCTCGTTCCTGCCCCCCTTCGGTGACTATCCCTTTTTGACAGAAAGGTTTCTGTATGCCTTCCCTCCCTTTCCTGTCATACACAGAGTTCTTCTCAAACTGAGGGACCAGTCTGCCACTATGATTTTGATAGCTCAAGACTAGGCAAGACAACTGTGGTACTCGCTGCTCCTTGCCCTGTCAGTCAGGAAGCCCATTCGCCTACCAGTGACCCACAGTCTTCTGGCACTTCCTCAGACAGGGGTAACATATCCCAGTCTACAGTCTCTTCACCTCAAGGCTTGGTACTTGAGGAGTTAGAGCTTCCTGATTCCCAGTATTCTAAACAAGTACTAAAGATCCTTTGGATGGCTAAAAAACAATAAGAAGTCTTGTGCCTCTAAGTGGAATTCCTTATGGTGTAATGAAAGGAGAATAAATCCTCTTGGGACTAATCCTCCTACCCTTCTGGATTATTTGGTGCACCTTCAGTCAACAGGCCTTAAGACCCCTTCCCTCAAGTTGCACTTGGCAGCCATCTTGACTTACCTTTCTGCTGAGAAATGGAAATCTCTAATTTCTCAGCCTATTTTTAAAGTTTTTTAGAGGCCTGCTGCACCTTCAACCTCCACTGAGGGAGCCTGTCCCTTCCTGGGATTTGAACCTCTGTATAGTCAAGCTCATGGAGCCACCTTTTGAGCCCATGGCTACTGCTGAGTTGAAGTATGTCTCTTGGAAAATGGTGTTTCTTGTTGCCATCACTTTTGCCAGAAGGATTTCAGAGCTGCAGGTCTTCTGTACTGCATTTAATTACATCATTGCCTACAGGGACAAGGTAGTAAACAGAAAGTTCCTCCCAAAGGTGGTCTCTATTTCCACCTTAATCAGGCCATCACCCTTCCTGTCTTTTTCACAGAAAAATCCACTCTTGGCGAATGCAGGCTGCATAGCCAGGATGTTAAAAGGGCTCTGACCTACTATTTGGACCATACTAAGCAGTTCAGGCAAGATCATACTCGACTTTTCCTCACCTATGGGGAGGTAAACAGAGGCTGACTGGCTACCAAGAGAACTATATCCCATTGGATTGTCTCTTGGATACAGTTCTGCTACAGCAAAGCTGGCAAACAGCCCCCTCAGGGCCTTAAGGCTCACTCTACAACGGGCACTGCTGCCACAGTGACAGCAGCAAGGGATATTCCTTTGCTTGATGTCTGCAAAGCAGCCATATGGAAGACTAAACACACATTCACAAAGCAATATTGTCTTGATGTACAGTCCAGATCAGATGCCAGATTTTGCATAGCAGTGCTGCAAAGCGTTTTTCCTAAATAGGTTCTGTACCTGCCTCCCAGCTGCACTGTTTTGTAGTCTGCATGCTGTCAAGCATACTGAAGAATCCCTGGGGTGAGAAGAAAAAAATACTCACCATAGTAATATTGTTTCTTCCAAGGTATTCTTCAGGATGCGTGACCTCACACCCATCCTCCCCTACATAACGTAAAGGGGCCTGGTTCTGCTTTCCTGTCCTTAGCCAAAGTTTTTGAGCATTTTTTTATTAGCGGGTTGTTTCACAGTGGTTGTTCTGGTTTTTACATTGTTAATTTAACTATTGTTCTATTTTTGATTCCTATTGGAACAGTTTTTTTTTTCCTCATGGGCATAGTTTTTTGCCATTTTTCAGCATTGAAATAATTCTGAAGCCCTCAAGGCAGCACACACCTACCTTCTCTCTTCTGATTGGCCAATGTGCCAACTTCATTTATATTGACTCCACCACCGGGGCAGCTGAACTCAGCTGGCATACTGCACACTGCCAAGCATACTGAAGAATACCTTGGAAGAAACATTACTACAGTGAGAATTTTCTTCTTATTGTAACACATGGTCAGTCGGTGAGGAGTGCTATGCCCCCCCCCCCCGGTTTTGGGTTTGAGTGAAGAGACTCTGTACTGTCTTCTTTATATCCTCCTTTATGTCTGCTGCAGCAGCATCTTTCTTTCTTTTTCTTTACTGTCATGTGTGCTGGACACCTACAAATCTTCCTTCTTGTTTTCCTTCCTGTCTCTTTCCCTCTCTCCCATTGCATCGGGAGAGTACTGCCTACCACCACCTGGTTTGCCTGCTTGACTGGCTGTTATGCCAGTAAAATAAATTTGTCAAAAAGCCCTGTTTTAGAGCGCTAGAAGCAGAGCTGCTCTGTTAAGCCATTCTTGCATTCCTGCATGAACGTGCGTAGGATTGCAGTGCTGTGTAGCTGCTAAACTGAAAAGCGCAGCTTTTGGTGCTACAAATAGCACCCAGGTATTTCCTCCCTTTATGGCCATTCTAGTACCTGTGTTGCCTACTGATGTAGGCTGTCAGGAAGTCTAAAAATAAAAACAATTCCCAAAACTAGCAAAATGCTCTAAAATGTAGTTGCTAGATGTTAAATATTTTCATCTGTGATTTGCATATTATTGTTGTACCTTTCAGGTTGTTTTGAGATGGTGTTTGCCCTGGGAGTGTTTAGTTGGCGCCAAAAACACTCACAGGTTCTCAGAATCATCTTGTAAACAACCTAAACTGGTAAATATTTTCACGGAGGGTTTCTCTTGTAAATTATGCTGTTTTCTTGAGAAACTCCCTCCGTGACCAGCCAGCTTGCCTCATTTATTTCTTTTTGAAGGTTTCTCTTTTCCTCCTTTTTTATAAACAACAAAAAGCCCTACCTTGGAACAAAAGCCTTGTACTGAGTTAACAGCCTGTATTGCAGTACAAGCAAAACAAAGCCAAATAAACTTGCTGTGTTTATTTCTTTCTGTGACTACCTTTTGCTCCAGGAACTAAGCCAAGATAACACTTCTGTTTGGTAACTCACCTAACTGTGCAGTGCAGGCTTTCTCTTAGGGGCCAATGCCCCTTTGCTGTCCTGATTTTACCCAAGAGCTTCTGTCACTCACAGTAGGTAGGTGGGGCTTCAGGAGGAAAAATGTTTAAAAATCATTTGTCAGCTTTCCTTTTGCGTATATAATGCCTCTGATATATATACTTGATGATGCTCCTTTCTATGATGTGCTTTATAAATATTTTTAGTTTAGCAACTTTTGTTAGATTAGGAGGTGGAGCCTCTTACATCATGTGATTCTATTGTATAAAAGGGATCCCTTTCTCAGTCACTTCAGATCAGTTCAACCTTGGAACAGGTTGAGGTAACACAGAGGGTGGACTAATGCCAGGTCCAGACTGTGTAATGTTTGTTTGAATTTTGTTTTCTTTTCTCTGAAAGGTATTTTATTTTTTTTTTGTAAATAAATTCAAACTATTATGTGACTTCTGCACCTACTCCTTGTGTCAGTGCTTTACTCATACAACCCACTACTACACTGGTGTCAGAAGTGGGATATTGATGGTCCAAGTAACCAGGGGACACCAATTGTGGTATCAGTCCTGATACGAGTAAACACTAGGAGTGGTGCCATGGCAGAGAAGAACGCGAAGTTGGAGGAGGAGAGAGACCTAAGGACTCCAGAGGCATGCAGACCAGGCATATGGTGATCCAGACTGGTGAGCAACTTCTGCCTGGCTTGGAACCAGGTGGCCGCCCTAAGCAGAAGGCAGAACCAGTAGCGACGGCGAGTCTCTTGGATCAGAGTGAGGAAGATCCTATGGAGGACCCTGCTGCAGAAGAACCTCCAACTGACATTGCGGACTTGTTGCGGTGGTTGACTGTCCGCCAACTTGAAATGGAGTGACAAAGGGAATGAGACCTCCAAGAAAGAGAGCAGGAGAGGCGACATCAGGACCAGAGATGGGCTGAGACCCTGAGGGCACTCCAGATCATCGGAACAGGTAATAGTGGTCAGGACACCAGCCCCAAAGACATTAAATTGACTAAGATGGCCCCCACTGATGAAATAGAGGCTTACCTTACCACATTTGAGAGGGTACCAGAGCTTGTGGATGGCTCCAAACTCAATGGGTTGTGAGACTTGCCCCTTATTTAACTGGAAAAGCCCAAATGGCTTATAGCAACATGGACCCCAGACATGCTGACAACTATGAGCTAGTGAAAAAGGAAATTTTAAGGCTTTATGATATTAACGCTGAGACTTACATAGAAACATAGAATTTGATGGCAGATAAGGACCACTTGGCCCACCCAGTCTGCCCATTTCTCTACCTAATGGATAAGCTGCAGATCCTAGTTAACCAGCAGCCTACTTTTTCCTACCACCATCCCATAGAATTACCTTATGACTGTCCCATGCATGCTTGAATTCCACCACTGTTTTTGACTCCACAGCCTCCTCAGGAGGCCGTTCCATGCATCCACAACCTCTCTGTGAAAAATACTTCCTTAAATTACCTCTGAGCCCCCATCTTTAAATTGTGCCCCCTTGTTCTTGCACACCTCTTTTTCTGAAAGACGCTACCATCTTGGACTTTGTTGATTCACTTAAGGTACTTGAATGTTTCTATCATGTCCCCCCTCTCCCTCCTTTCCTCGAGGCTATACATATTAAGCTCCTTAAGTCTCTCTTTATATGTCTTCCAGTGCAGAGCCTGCACCATTTTAGTTGCCCTCCTCTGGACAGCTTCCATCCTGTCTATGTCTTTACGGAGATTGGGTCTTCAGAACTGCACACAGTACTCCAGATAGGGTCTCACCAGCTGTCTGTACAGAGGGATAACAACTTCCTGTTTTCTGCTGGTGATGCTTCTCCCTATGCATCCCAGTATCCCCCGAGCCCTCCTTACTGCCCTGTCACATTGCTTGCCCACCTTTAGGTCATCTGATATGACTACCTCCAGGTCCCTTTCCATTTTTTTTGTTAGTATCTCACCCCCCATTCTGTACCCTTCCCCTGGGTTTTTGTTTCCCAGGTGCATTACCTTGCACTTCTTAGCATTGAATCTAAGCTGCCATACATTTGAACATCCCTCTAACCTTGCCAAGTCCCTTCTCATCCTTTCCACCCCACCTTGTGCATCAACTCTGTTGCAGATCTTTGTGTTATCTGCAAAGAGACATACTTTTCCTTCCAGTCCTCTGCAATGTAAGCATAAAGACACTGAAGAGGACCGGTCCTAATACTGAACCCTCACGGTACCCACTAGTAACCCCTTTCTTCATAGTGGACTCCATTTATTATTACTCTCTGTGTTCTGTTCTCCAGCCAATTCTTTACCCAGGCTATCATCTTGGGACCCACTCCCAGGCTGGCTAACTTGTTTATTAATCTTTTGTGTGGGACTGTGTCAAATGCCTTGCTAAAGTCTAGGTAGGCCACGTCCACAGCCCCTCCTTGATCTACTACTTTGGTCACCCAGTCAATGAAATCTATTAGATGCATCTGGCATGACCTTCCCGCTGTGAATCCATGCTGCCTTGGGTCCTGTGCCCCTCTGGCCTCTAGGTACTCGACAGTTCTTTCCTTCAGAAGTGATTCCATCATTTTCCCTATCACTGAGGTTAAACTAACAGGTCTATAGTTTCCCACTTTTGTAAGTGAAATCACATCTGCCCTCCTCCAGTCCTCAGGTACCACCCCATCCTCCCATGATTTATTAAAGAGGGTAGTCAGTGGTGTCACTAGTTCTACCCTTAGTTCTTTTAGAATTCTGGGATGAATCCCATCAGGCCCCATTGCTTTGTCCACCTTCAGTTTTAAGAGTTCTTTCAGAACTCTTTCTTCTGTAAATGGGCTGGTATCAACTTCTATATCCAGAGTGTTTCTGTTGTTTGGTTTAGGTACCTCCATCTCTTCATTTGTAAATACAGAGCAAAAATATTTGTTTAGTATCTCTGCCTTTTCACGTCACCTTCTGCCCACCCCCTCCCTTTGTTAAGCCTCACTATCCCTCCTTGGTCTTCCCTCGCTCCCTGATGTACCCATAAAAGGTTTTATCCCCCTTCTTAACTGAGTTGGCTATCTTTTCCTCGGTTTGGGCCTTTTTTGTTCTGCCTGCCTTCCCAGCTTCCTTTTGCTTTAACTGATACAATTCTGTGTCCTGCTCCTTCTGTGATTCCTTGTACTTCCTGAATGCTTTCTTTTTCTCTTGAACCTTCACTGCCACTTCCTTTGAGAACTACAGTGGTTTCTTATATCATTTTGTTTTGTTTATTTGCTTCACACAAAGACTTGTTACCTCTGTGATTGCAGTTTTTTTTATTCCCCATTGTTCTTCAAGCCCTCCTTCCTGCCCATTTACTAGTGCATTCCTTAGGCACTCACCCATTTTGGCCCTCCTAAAGTCCAGTACTTTTGCCTTTGTATGGCTTGACTCTACAGCTGTGTTTATTGTGAACCATACTGTTCGATGGTCGCTAGTTCCCAGATGGCTACCCACTTCTACATCTGTGATCCTCTCTCCATCTCCATTTGAGAGAACCAGGACTAAGATTGCTCCCTCTCGAGTGGGTTCCAATACTAGTTGTCTGAGGCATGCCCCCTGTAGTGCATCTAGAATAACCCCACTATTAGAGGTGGCTGCTGCAACTGTAGTCCAGTTAACATCTGGCATATTCAGATCACCCATCAGCAATATCTCCCTTTTTTCTGCCATTCTATGTATACTTTCTATCATTTCCTTGTCCATTTCCTCCCCCTGAGAGGGGGGTCTGTATACAACCCCTGTTCGGATTGTGGTGCCATTGCCTGTCTCCAAGTTGACCCACAGTGCTTCTTCTCCTCCCTGTTTACTCTTTTGTTCTGTTGCTTTGATTCCTTCCCCTATATAGAGAGCTGCTACTCCTCCTCCTCCTCCTCCTTTACTCTCCCTGTCCCTCCTGTAGATGAGCAGTGATTTCGATCGCTATGTTACCAACCCTCATACACCCCCAGAGAGACCTTCATTAGGTTAAGAGAACTTTGTGTAAAATGGTTACAACCTGAAGAAAAATCTAATACCGAAATTGAGAGTCTGGTGGTGGAACAATTTTTACAAATCCTTCCTAATAAGGTGCACCTCTGGGTGAAAGAACATTATCCTGAGTCAGCAGAGGTAGCGATCACCCTAGCAGAAGACTTTTTATCAGC
Source organism: Neoceratodus forsteri (assembly GCA_016271365.2). Classification (NCBI taxonomy): domain Eukaryota; kingdom Metazoa; phylum Chordata; order Ceratodontiformes; family Ceratodontidae; genus Neoceratodus; species Neoceratodus forsteri. The sequence continues at coordinate 1,203,673,543 of CM057456.1, forward strand.
AAGGCCATCAATTAAAAGGAATGTCAGGGGAGACTCTCGTACCTCTACAGTTAAATCTCTCCCTTCTTCCTACCCCTCCTCTGCTGGATAGAGTACTAGCCACTATGAAAAAGATCTGGGAGAGGAGGGAAAACTCGTACTAATGAAATAATTAGCCATAACTGTAATGAAAAGGGACATATTGCCAGGTTTTGTCCTGAAAAGAAAATAAACCCTGCCCACCTGGCCCTACTAACAACTGGATACTCAGTAACAGAGGTAACATTAATGACGTGACTGTGTTGGGTCTTCTGGATACTGGCAGTAAATATTCACTTATCTGCCCTGAATTGTTGAGCCCTAATTATAAAACCGAAACACCAGTGGATGTGGTATGTATTCATGGGGACACACACAGATAACCAACTGCAACCGTTAAATTAACTGTTAAAAACCAGAAGACCTCTGTGTGTGCAGGCATAGTACCCAGCTTGCCAGTATCTGTGGTTCTGGGGTATGAATTCCCTGGCTTTGATTGTTTACTTGGTATCAAACAACATATGGCAGCTGTCACAACTAGGGCCCAAAGCCAGCAGGAAAAACTGTTAGGGGACACATTTCCCTTTGATGAAGACATTATGGGTACCCCGAGCAAGATGAAGACCAAAAGAGAGAAAAGGACTTTTAAAAACATATGGAAAAATAAAGGACTGACTGAAACACCTGTTGAAGTAAATGTAGATAAAAATGTGATAGCCATTGATCAAAAATGTGATACTTCCTTAACCCCTTTCTTTCAGCTGGTGGGCAAACTACCAAATAAAGGTGCCCCTGAAATGGTTGTTAAGGTTGACATTTTGTATAGAAGGTGTATTCACCCAAAAACAGGGGAAACAGTGGACCAGTTAATCGTACCAGCAAAGTACAGAAAGCAGCTACTGTATTTGGCACATGATTTGCCTTGTTCAGGCCATGCTGGTAGGGACAGGACACTGACACGTTTACTGCAATGTTTTTACTGGCCAACTATCCATGACCAGGTGGCTGAATGTTGCAAATCATGTGCAGAATGTCAGAAGGTAGCCCAAATAGGGAAACGTGACTTGGTACCATTAGAACCCCTACCACTGGTGACCACGCCATTTGAAAGAATGACTATGGATATCGTAGGACCGATTGAAAAAAGTGCTAAGGGTAATAGGTTTATACTTGTGGTATGTGATTATGCAACCAAGTACCCCGAAGCTATACCCCTACATTCCATAACCACTGAACGGATTGCTGAAGAATTGGTTAAAATCTTCAGTAGGTTAGTAATTCCTAAAGAAATTTTGACCAATAGGGGTAGCAACTTCAGTTCAGCCCTACTTAAAGAACTCTACCACCTGTTGGGGGTAGTAGCAGTCCGTACATCACCCTATCACCCCCAAACAGATGGATTAGTGGAGAGGTTCAACCAGACTCTCAAGCGTATGCTGAAAAAATTTGTGCAAGATGAAGGAAAAAAATGGGATCAATACCTTCCTTTATTACTTTTTGCCTATAGAGAAGTCCCCCAGGCCTCCACTGCATACTCCGCATTTGAACTTTTGTATGGAAGAAATCCTCAGGGACCCCTTGATGTTATCAGTACTGGGAGGAAGGACAGGAGGTTGGAACTACCAGTATCGCTGAGTACATGGTCCAACTGAGGAAGCGACTGGTAAATTATACAGAGGAGGCTCATAAAAATGCTAGTCAGGCCCAGCAGAATCAGAAACACTATTATGACCAAAAGGTTTCTGATAAGGAATTTCAAGAGGGAGACCAGGTGGTGTTGTTATTACCAACCATGGAGAACAAGCTTCTCATGAAGTGGCAAGGGCCCTATAAGATCCTTAAATGGGTGGGCAAGGTCACTTATGAGGTTGAAACTCCTGATAAATGCACTGGCAAGAAAATATACCATGCCAACCTCCTGAAAAACTGACACAAAAAACCTGAGTCTTTGGCTAGTATGCTCATTATGCCAGAAACAGGGGAAACTGACATGGATGTGGCATATAGCCGATTAGAAGAAAAGGACCAGGCAGGAATTAATGAACTAGACATAAACCCTGCCCTAGATGAACAAAAAGGAAAAGAGTTAAGGCAGGTTCTTATTCAGTTTGAAACAGCCATAACTAAAGAACCTGGGAAAGCTGTGGGAGTAGAACACCATATTCACACCTCTTCTCCTCCTATCAGACAAAAACCATACCGACTTCCTGAAAGGGTGAGAGCAGAGGTACAACAAGAAATTTAAAAAATGAGTAAACAGGGTATTATTGAACCCTCAAAAAGTCCATGGGCATCTCCCATTGTAGTTGTTCCCAAGAAGGAGGGTGGTATCCGTCTGTGCCTGGATTTCAGAAAGTTAAACCAGGTGTCCCAATTCGATGGGTACCCAATGCCCCGAATTGATGATTTGATTGACCACATAGGTAATGCCCAGTATATTACAACGTTGGATTTAACCAAAGGATACTGGCAGATTTCTTTGGGTCAATCATCTCGTGAGAAAACCGCGTTCAGTACTCCCATGGGTTTATTTCAGTTCGTGACTATGCCATTTGGTCTTCATGGGACACCAGCAACGTTCCAGAGGTATATGAATCGGCTTTTAGCCCCCCATACTGCATATGCAGCTGCCTACCTGGATGATGTGGTCATCTTTAGCCCAGATTGGCAGACCCATATGGAACATCTAACAGCTGTTCTTAAAACTATTAGAGGGGCTTGACTGACCATTAACCCTAGTAAATGTGCGGTGGCCATGAATGAGACCCGATATTTAGGTTTTATTCTGGGTAAGGGTCAGGTAAAGCCAGAAATAACCAAAGTAGAAGCAGTAGCTAACTGCCCGGTGCCTCAAACGAAAAAGCAGGTGAGGTCATTTTTAGGACTTGCTAGCTATTACAGGAGGTTTTTGCCCAACTCTGCTACTGTAGCAGTTCCCCTTACTGACCTCACCAAGAAAAGAAGTGGAACTATTGTTAAATGGACACCTGAATGTGAACAGGCATTCCAGTCCATTAAAAGTGCCTTATGTTCCTCACCAGTCCTGAGGTGTCCGGATTTTGATAAGTCCTTTGAAGTGCATACTGATGCCTCCAACGTGGGTATTGGAGCTGTTTTAAGCCAAATTATTGATGGGGAAGAACATCCTATCCTATATAGTTCTAGGAAACTTCATGATAGGGAGCAACGCTACCCAACCATAGAAAAAGAGTGCCTAGCTAGCAAGTGGGCAATAGAGGTCTTGCGTTTTTATCTGTGGGGAACTGAATTCATTTTGGTTACAGACCATAATCCCCTGTGCTGGATGAACCAAATGAAAGATAAGAACGCAAGAATACTCAGATGGTACCTAGCACTGCAGCCATACAAATTCCATGTCAAGCATAGGCCTGGCTCTCAGCATAAAAACGCGGATTTTATGTCCCGCTATGCTGCAGGCCTAGAAACAGATCCTGATGATCTGAACCATACTGACCCTGTAAATATGTAGATTTGTAAATAGAAATAGATTAGTGGATTTATATATAATTTTTTTTTCCTTTTTTGGGGGGGTTTAGGGTGTAAGGGAACAGGACTTAAGTTAGTTCTGTAGATAGCCAATAGGGTAGTCTTTTACCTTCTATAATTACACACCCCAGGGCACTTGTTTTGCTGATCTTAACCAGTATATCATGGTTGTACTACCATGACTGGTAACAGTGTAATGACACCATTTTGTAAAAGGGTGCCCTGGGGTGGGACTTCTAGAGAGGGCGGGCCGAAGTCCCAACAACCCCCCCTTGGGTTGTTCCAAGGGGATCCCCCATTTTCTTTTTGTAGGATTCCTTCTGTAGGAAACTAGTTGGTTTCCCACCCCCCCAGTTAGTTCTGGGCAGGATGGCATGTGGTAGCGCTGCCCCCGGTTTTGGGTTTGAGTGAAGAGACTCTGTACTGTCTTCTTTATATCCTCCTTTAAGTCTGTTGCAACAGCACCTTTCTTTCTTTTTCTTTACTATCATGTAGGCCAGCCACCTATAAATCTTCTTTCTTGTTTTCCTTCCTGTCTCTTTCCCTCTCTCCCATTGCCTCGGGAGAGCACTGCCTACCACCACCTGGTTTGCCTGCTTGACTGGCTGTTATGCCAGTAAAATAAATTTGTCAAAAAGCCCTGTTTTAGAGCACTAGAAGCATGGCTGCTCTGTTAAGCCATTCTTGCGTTCCTGCATGAATGTGCGCAGGATCGCAGTGCTGTGTAGCTGCTAAACTGAAAAGCGCAGCTTTTATGGCTAGAACTAGCACCCCCCTTTATGGTCATTCTAGTACTTGTGTTGCCTACTGATGTAGGCTGTCAGGAAGTCTAAAAATTAAAACAATTCCCAAAACTAGCAAAATGCTCTAAAATGTAGTTGCTAGATGTTAAATATTTTCATCTGTGATTTGCATATTATTGTTGTACCTTTCAGGTTGTTTTGAGATGGTGTTTGCCCTGGGAGTGTTTAGTTTGTGCCAAAAACACTCACAGGTTCTCAGAGCCATCTTGTAAACAACCTAAACTGGTAAATATTTTCACGGAGGGTTTCTCTTGTAAATTAATGCTGTTTTCTTGAGAAATTCCCTCCGTGACCAGCCAGCTTGCCTCATTCATTTCTTTTTAAAGGTTTCTCTTTTCCTCCTTTTTTATAAACAAAAAGCCCTACCTTGCAACAAAAGCATTGTACTGAGGTAACAGCCTGTATTGCAGTACAAGCAAAGCCAAGCCAAATAAACTTGCTGTGTTTTTTTCTTTCTGTGACTACCTTTTGCTTCAGGAACTGAGCCAAGATAACACTTCTGTTTGGTAACTCACCTAACTGTGCAGGGCAGGCCTTCTCTTAGGGGCCAACGCCCCTTTGCTCTCCTGTTTTTTATCCAAGAGCTTCTGTCACTTACAGTAGGTAGGTGGGGCTTCAGGAGGAAAAATGTTTAAAAATCATTTGTCAGCTTTCCTTTTATGTATATACTGCCTCTGATATATATATATATGTATATATATATATATATATATATATATATATATATATATATATATATATATATATATATATATATATATATATATATATATATGTATATGTATATATATATACATATATATATATTATATATATATATATATGTGTATATATATATATATGATGCCTTTCTATGATGTGCTTTATAAATATTTTAGTTTAGCAACTTTTGTTAGATTAGGAGGTGGAGCCTCTTACATCATGTGATTCTATTGTATAAAAGGGATCCCTTTCTCAGTCACTTCAGATCAGTTCAACCTTGGAACAGGTTGAGGTAACACAGAGGGTGGACTAATGCCAGGTCCAGACTGTGTAATGTTTGTTTGAATTTTGCTTTCTTTTCTCTGAAAGTTATTTTATTTTTTTGTAAATAAATTCACACTATTGTGTGACTTCTGCACCTACTCCTTGTGTCAGTGCTTTACTCATATGACCCACTACTACAGGGGGTCCGCTAGAAGTAAAGATTATAGTAAAATATGGGTGATCAGGGAGAGGGGTGTCCACTAGATAGCAGGGATGTGCTGATTGTTTTACAACATGGGTGATTGGTGGGGTGCAGCCAGGGCACCAAGTTAAGGCAAGGGTTTTGGCAGCAGTAAACAGTGTCATGCTGGTGGCTGTTTAGTGCAGCTATAACCTATGAATACATGGCTGCATCCTTCATACATGAGGGACCCCTTATTTGAACGGGTGTAGTGGTATATTTCGCGTGATCATGCTGCTGAGTTAGTGCGGCACCCCAGAAATCTCTGAACATGGTCCCACCCCCAGTGCTGGTGCTATTCATGGTTAGTGTGGTACCAAGTTGGTTAGTGCCTCTCTAACCTTTTGAATTTGGCGCCTTAGTCTACTACAGTCCCTAAAAACTAGTATTGTTTGCACAGCATACTTTTCAAACAACATGAAGTCTTGCTGTATTCTGACTTAATGCAGTTAGCTCCAGCACTTGAACTGCCCCGGAGAGTAAGGCGTTAAACTGTACGTAGGAACATAGAATGTTGAGCTTGAGCTCGGTTTTCAAACCTCTGTCTGTAGTACTTCCCAGTGTAACCGTCAGATTCTTTACTCCTCCTAACAGTGCAGTCACTCTGGAGATTCCTCTGCTCGGTTCAGTGAAAAGTAAAGCGTTCGGTTTTAAACCAATCTATCTGTTATTTTTTCGGATTTCCAGCCTCTGTCTATGGTACAGGTAGTGTTGTAGATAGGTAGTGATTATGTTTGTTTTGTAAAAGTGTGTGGAAATTACTTTTTTCGTCGGTTTCTTTTTGGTCATTCCGGTTAGTAACCAACCTTGTATTTCTTCTGTTTTTCTGAGAAAATTTTCTGGGGATTAGGGTGGTGTTCCGGTATCGATCGGTTTCAAAAGAACTGGGCCTTTTCTGGTTCTTTTTCAAAACCCGTGACACGGTTTGTAACAGATCAGTTATTTTATTACCTGGCTTGAAAGCTGCTATAGGGTAATTTGGTAGGTTGGCCATGTCTGACAAACCCAAAAAGAAAACCGGTCCCACTGGGTTTCAGCACTGTACTGAGTGTGGGGAGGCCTTTGCCAAGGCCGACCCCCACCTCATCTGTGTTTATTGTCTGGGGTTTGACCATCTCAAGTCGGACTGCCAAATTTGTAAAAACTTTCCTAAATCCACTCTAGATAAGAAACTGAGTAGTCTGAAGGAAAGGGAGGCCAAGAAGTCCGTAGATCTGGATGGCCAACCCGGTTGATTCGCGGCGAACCTGAGAGTGCCTAGTGACCCTGGGTGATACCTCCTCAGGCAAAGGAGGAAACTGACCCTGAGGGGCGGTTCCATCAAAAAGAAAACGTAAGTCCACTGGTTCAGATCCTGTACCACATTCTCCAACTATGGACGAAATAGCCAAAGCGATTAGCATTGTTCAATCACTTAGACCGGTTCTGTCCGAACCGGTACCGCCGGTTAGGCCGGATCCGTCTCCTTCGGATTATGATCCAGATGCTTATTATGAGGAGTGGGAGGGAGACGAAGACTATCCCGATGATGATGATGACCAGGGGGGTTCGGATGTCCCCATTGAACCGGACATCTCCCCAGACAGGCCCTCAGGTGTCTCTCCTCCCAGGCTCTCTGAGTCCCCTTCACACTTTTTGTTTTACAAAAAGGTGGCCGAAACCCTTCAGCTTCCCTTGGTTGAAGCTACAGAGGAGGAAGAAGAGCCTGATTTTGTGGAAATGATGGACATCCCGGAGTCCAAAAGGCTGTCTATCCCTCTTCATAAGTCCTTGGGGAAACAGACACCCAAAATTTACAAATTCCTAATTCAATACCTCCTGTGGACAAGAGAATGGACAGGAGGTATATGTTATCAGGCTCAGCTATGGAGTTCTTTTATAATCATAGCAGCCATGTTGGGGTAGTGCAGGCTGCAGCCTGTGACAGGACTAACATTCCTTTGGCTTCACCCCCGGATAAGGACTCCAGGAAAGTGGATGCCATGGCCAAAAAACAGTATTCAGGCAGGCTAATTATGTGGCCTACACAGCCAGGTACCAGAAATCCAGAAGGGATGCGGTTCTGGAACTGGCTAAACAGGCCTCCCCCAGCTAGCCAAAGAACTGGAGGAGGTGGCTGCTGATGGAATTGAGGCATCGAAAATGCAATTTCATGCTGCTGTGGACTCCACAATGTGGCATCTAGAGTCATGGATACATCTGTGTCTCTCAGAAGACATGCTTGGCTCAGATGTATTAGCCTTTCACAGGATACCCAAACTAAGGCTATGGATTTTCCTGTAGTGGGTAACTCTCTGTTTGGGGAGCAAAGCAGAGGCCAACATGAAGAAAATGGATGAATACAGGACCACGTACAGGGGTGCACAGGCCAAGGAAAGGCAAGCCACTCCACAAAAGCAGCAGTTTAGGAGCAGGGGCAGGCCTTTTCACAGGCCTTTTTACCAAGCCCAGGCCTCCTCTCCCTTCCCACAGAGGGAGGGGCAGGAGGGGGATGAGCAGGGCTGCTCCTTCCTCCTCCCAGGCTAAGGCTCCTGCCAAGCAGACACCCTGAGGTGTCAGCCCGGTTCAACTCCCCAATTCCAGTAGGAGACAGGCTGGCTTACTACTTCCAGGCCTGGAAGTCTGTGACTTCAGACAAGTGGGTCCTGGAAGTAGTAAGCCAGGGACTGGCCCTCTGCTTCGATAAGGTTCCAAAAAAGAGGGCCAAATCTTTTCCACCTGCATCAATCTCAGAAACCCTTGCCCTAGAGGCAGAGGTTTCCTCTCTTCTAGTTCTCAGAGCTATAGAGAAGATTCCTACTCAGCACGAGGGAAAAGGACTGTACTCCAGGTACTTCCTTCCCCCAAAGAAAACGGGAGTGGCGACCCATCCCAGACCTAAGGTGTTTGAACAAACACATTTCAAAGCCCAAATTCAAAATGGTAACTCTGGGAATAATCCTTCCCTGTCTAAGGCCAGGAGATTGGTTATCATCTCTGGACCTCAAGGATGCCTACTTCCATATCCCTATCAGGTGCATCCACAGAAAATACCTCAGGTTCGAGTTGCCTTCAGGCCATTACCAATTCAGAGCCATGCCATTCAGCCTAACATCAGCTCCAAGGGTGTTCACAAAGTGCTTTGCAGTAGTGGTGGCTTACCTCAGAAGACAGGGTATCACCATCTTCCCATATCTGGACGGCTGGCTTATTGTGGGTCAGTCATCTCTATGGGTCAAGTCAGCTCTGCAAACTACCCAGGGACTACTCAGTTCCTTGGGTTTTCTTCTCAATCTTCCCAAGTCTGTCCTCAAACCAGTTCAACTTCTCACCTTTATAGGAATAGATTTGGAAACTGTACAAGCAAAAGCTTTCCTTCCCCTGGCAAGGGTGAAGGCCCTAGTGGATCTTGATTCATCTTTTCGACCTCAGGTCTCTCGCCCAGCAAGACAGTTCCTCCAGCTGCTGGGCCACATGGCAGCTTCCACTGCAGTGGTGCACGGAGCAAGATTCCAGATGAGGGACATTCAGTTTCACCTAAGGTCCTTCTGGTCTCAGAAAAAGGATTCTGTTACCAAACTGATTCCAGGGGCTCAGACTCTGGTCCCAGCTCTCCAGTGGCGGCTGGATCAGAACAGCCTCAGACAAGGAGTCCCATTTCTCCCGCAAACTCCTTCAGTAGTTCTGACTACAGATGCTTCTCTCCTAGGTTGGGGAGCCCACCTGGGGGCCCTGACATCCGAAGAGGTCTGGTCTCCACAGGAGTCTCTCCTTCACATCAACCTTCTGGAACTCAGGGCAGTGTTCCTGGCCCTTCAGTGCTTCTCAGATTTGGTCAAGGGTAAGGTGGTCCACATCAGAACGGACAACACGACCACAATGTGGTATATCAAGCAAACAAGGAGGCACTTGGTCCTCGGCCTTGTGCACGGAAGCCATGAAACTGTGTTCTCTGGCCTATTCTCTTCAGACTTCCCTAGCAGCAGTTCACCTTCCAGGGAAGGACAATGTACTGGCAGATGCTCTGAGCACAATATCCCAGGGACATCACGAATGGTCCCTGAATCCTCTCATCCTGCAGATCATCTTCTCCAGATGGGACACTCCAGAGATAAATCTCTTTGCAGCCCCGGACAATCACCAACTCCCTCTGTTCTGTTGCAGACCTCCACTCCTGGGGACTGTGCCCCAGGATGCCCTGATTTTGGATTGGAAGGGCAGGTTCCTCTATACCTTCCCTCCATTCCCTCTGCTGTTCAGAGTCCTGATCAAGATCAGAACTCAACCTTGCACAGTGATCCTAGTGGCTCCAGACTAGGCCAGGCAGCCTTGATATCCTTTGCTCCTGTCCCTTCCCAAGAGACACAATCTTCTGTCCTCCTCCCAGGGGAAGGTCTGGTATCCCGATCTCCAGTCTCTCAATCTCAAGGCCTGGCTCTTGAAGAGCTAGAATATGCAGACCTGCATCTGTCTCAGGCAGTCATGGATATCCTGAAGGTTTCCAGGAAACCATCTACTAGAAAGACTTATGATTCCCAATGGAGGCGGTTTACCATTTGGTGTTCTCAGAAAGGCATTGTCCCTGACTCTGCAGGCATCTCCACAGCCTTAGATTATCTGGTTCACCTCAATGGTCTAATCCTTAGGTCTGCAACTCTAAAGGTTCACCTAGCAGCAGTTTCTGCTGTCCTTTCAGCAGGGAAGGGCTCTCCCTCGGCCTCTTATCATGTGTTTAAAAATTTCTTCAAGGGTCTGGTTCATACAGACTCTCCATTTAGAGAACCGACTCCTGCTTGGGATCTTAATGTCTGCATTGCACAGCTCATGCAGCCCCCCCTTTGAACCCGTGGCTTCGGTTGAACTGAAATACTTGACCTGCAAAACTGTGTTCCTGGTAGCCATTACTTCGGCCAGGAGGATTAGTGAATTACAGGCCTTGTCAGTTGAACCTGACTTCATATCCTTCCATAGGGATAAAGTGGTCCTAAGAACCAACAGGAGGTTCTTACCCAAAGTGGTATCAGATTTTCATCTGAACCAGTCTATGTCTCTTCCTGTGTTTTTCACTGACCACTCCTTTTCAGGTGAAAGAAGGCTACACAGCTTGGATGTTAAAAGAGCTCTTAGCTATTACAAAGAGCATACTAAGGCTCACAGGAATGACTGTCTTCAGTTGTTTCTCACCTATGGTGAGATGGGGAAAGGTAAGCCTGCCACGAAAACAACTATTGCCAGGTGGATTGTTTCTTGTATACAGTTCTGCTATGACAAATTGGGTAGAACACCTCCTTCAGGCCTAAGGGCTCACTCGACTAGGGGTACAGCTGCTACTCTGGCTGCAGCCAGAGATAAACCCTTGTTAGAGATCTGCAAAGTAGCCACCTGGAAAACAGTACATACATTCACCAAGCATTACTCCCTGAACATCCAGGCTAGGAGTGATGCTAGGTTTGGCACAGCAGTACTGCAGAGCCTGTTCCCAAAGTAGGTTCTGCATTCCCTCCTCCATAGGGAACTGCTTGGTAGTCTGCATCAAGTCAGAATACAGCAAGACTTCATGTTGTTTGAAGAAAAAATGACTCACCATAGTAATGTTGTTTCTTTTAATGGAGTCTTGCTGTATTCTGACCTCCCCCCCCACCTCCCCTCTCGGAACCTAGTTTTTGGGAAGTGGACTAGGAAGTATAGTGTTGCACCTCGGGGTGTACCTTGCACCCCCATCGTGGGTGGGTTAATTGTTAATTCTGTTTGTGTTATAAATCTGTTTAGTGTTGTCACTACCTTTTTCTTCTTGGGTTCTCGACTTCAGTCTTCTGGGCCCAAATTGTTGCCTTTTAGCTTATACTAAAACAATTTCCACACACACACACACACACACACATATATATATATATATACTCGGCTAGTTAGTTGCTCGTAAGAATCTGACGGTTACACTGGGAAGTACCACAGACAAAGGTTTGAAAACCGAGCTTGAGCTCAACGTTCTATGCTCCGGCATAGAGTTTAACTCCTTACTTTCCGGGGCAGTTCAAGTGCTGGGGCTAACTGCATTAAGTCAGAATACAGCAAGACTCCATTAGAAGAAACAACATTACTATGGTGAGTAATTTTTTCATTTCATTCCTGCTTGTGAAGCAGGGGAGCAAAGATGATGGACCTAGTGTTCATTCCAACCTTAAATTACTATGTTTCTGTGAAGGTTTGTAGCCTTTATGGCCCTTGGCAGTCTAGTTGGATTATGTTATTGTTTTTATTGAACCAATTTGGGTATTGTACATAATTGTTACAGTACATAAACATCATCAGGGGTATCTCTGTCATCAAGTCACACCATAGGAACTTCGCTGTCGGTGAAGCAGGATCCACATGGAAGATTTTCAGCAGTACAACTGGAGCTACCCTTGCTGACATCATCTGCGTATGTCATCAACCCTATAAAGGCATGCATGGCCCCATTCCCTCATTAGTTCTTTCCTGCCGTCGACTTGTTCCCATGGGTCTCCACGGAAGCTCCGATGCAATTTTGCGTCTTTTTTTCCTATGGCTTTTTTTCAACCTAATTCTTTAGAATCTCTAGATTCCTTTATTTTGTTTATATTGAGAGTTAATTCTTTGATTTCTCTGTTCTGTTGCTGCCGCTATGGAAAGAAGATTGCCTTCATAGATGAACACTCTCTGTGTGTCTGCTGTCTTAAGCCTGACCATGAAGTCTCTGACTGTGAGCTGTGCCAGATGTTTAATCAAGCGACACAAGAAGGCTCTTAAAAATGTTGTCATGGAACAACAGGTAGCCAGTTCTGAGCAGGGGTCCTCCAGGATCCCAGCCTCCCAGTTGCCAGCAGGGTCATCAAGCTCCCAGGCCTCTAAGGCCCAAGACAAGTCCTCGGGGGGGGGCCACCAAAAAGACTGAGATCGGGACTGCTCCCCCCAGCAACGGTCCCATTCCAAGACAGACTGTCCTTCCTCCTTCAGGGGTTCTTCAACGGCAACAGCTGCACCAATGCATACACCTGCTCTCCAGGTCTCTGTACCTACCGGACCCATACCGACAGTGCCTCTGCCCGATATGCAGGGCAGCCAGTAGTCGACCTCCAGGTCATCGGCCCGTTCAGTGTCAATGAAAGATTCGCCATTGACGGCTCTCCCGTCAAGACCTGATCCTTCCCCAGGCCCTCAGGGTACAAGCTTTTTGGGTTCTCGGGGCCCTTCTGGCAGGTCATCTCTCCCTGCACTGTCATCCCCCCCCCTCCATCGATGCAGTCTTTGACAGTTGCCGACCTTAATGAGATTCTGACTAAATTCACCTTGGTTATTGCCCACCAGTTAGGTACATACAGGCTGCACATCGCCTGCACTGTCAACTGCAGCATCATTGTTGACCCGTCCTCGATGGATGCAGGCTGCTCCCAGTGGGCCATTGTTGGTGCCACAAACATCAGACCTTGATCTGGAAGAGGTTGACGTCGAGGAGGAGTACCATCTTGACCTTATTCTTCCTGATGAGGAAGAGGAGGAGGAAGAACCCTTCACCTCAGACAGATCTACAGCTTCCTCAGTCAGCAAGGATTCTGTCAAACATATGGCTAGGTCTCCTCCAGAGAACACTACCTTTTTCAGTATTATGAAGCAGTTGCCCTCAGCCATGAGTTTCCATACTGAGGAGGAGGGTGCCACTAGGAAAGATCTGGTGGATTTCCTGGAGATCCCCGAGTCTCCTTCTAAGATCATTTCTCCCATTCCATCTGCTCTGAGGAATGCTACTACTGCAGCCTAGCACAGGCCTGTATGATGACAGCTGTACCCCACTGGGCTAATAAACTGTACTATGCCCCTCAAGGGTTCCCTCACTATGCTGCCCAACCTGAAACAGATTCAGGAGTCATAAAGGCAGCTCATGACAGGTCTAAGGTGCCCTCCCCCTCAGACAGTCATGCAGAATTGATATTTGGGGCAAGGGGGTTTACGCCTCCTCTATCCTTGAGCTAAGGATTGTCAAATATCTGTCCTATATGGTAAAGTATCAGAATACCAACTGGAAGAAGGGAAAGGCCGCTACCCAGGCCCTCCCAGAAGATACCCAGAAGCAGGAGATTCTCAAACACTGGCTGACCATTGTAGATGTTAGCAAACACCTCCAGCGGGCCCTGTATGACATCTCGGGCACTACTGCCAGGGTTGCTGCCACCGGCATTTGCCTCCGTAGGCACTCCTGGCTGAGGGTTTCTGGTTTTGCTGCTGATGTTCAGCAGCAGGTGCCTAAAGAGCAGCTGACGCGTTCAGGAGAACTTTAACAAAACATATTTAGATACAGTTCAGCTTGTATTTCACATTAGTTCTGTATTTTTCCTCTTAGTTATTTATGACTGAGGTCATTTGCATGAAAACAGAATCCTTGCTCCTGATGAGTTCATCCACTCTCATTTGTTATTCACTACCTAAGGTCGTAAAGCACTGCTTGTGACATCACAGTTATTCCCATGGCAACAGAGTGTGATGGCACAGCAGAGGATTATGACTTGAAATAAGGATTAAGCTATCAAGGCAGATGAGCTCTAAGGGAACTTTAGGAGACAGATCATATACTAATGCAGATTTACTCAGTAATAAGTAATGGGGGAGGAGAAATATAGAGGATAATGCCTGATGTACAGGTGATAACCATGGTGTAATCACCTCAAGTGGTTGCTAGGGCATCAGTAAACCTCGAGAGCACAGAATTGTGCCAAATTATTATGTTTTTCAAAGTTTTCTTTGAGGCTTCAGTAGCTCTTTAAAGCCTCTTTTGGTGGCTCTGAGCTTTCCGGGCCAGAAGTGCCAGACATCATTAACGATTTGCAGGCGTCTGGCAGGGCTATCAAGTCTGTCCATTCATTCTGTTGCACACAACCTAAGAGTAAACAGTGCCCTCCTTTTTGTAAGGTGTCCAGTAGATCAGGAGCAGCCTCTGGGCCCCAAGGCAAATGCAGAATTCCCTGCCACCTTGCCTGCCCCCAGCAGTGCTAGAGCTGCGGCCAAGAATCCCAGGGGTGATGGACCAGCCCCAGCGGCTGGATCCGCTTCAGCTTGACTCCTTGTGAGACCCCCCTCTTCTGGTTCCTGACCAAAAGATGGTGGTTGGAGGCCAGTTCTTCCTCCATCTCAGTCAATGGAGAACCATAACATCAGATGCCTGAATTCTTTAAATCATAGAAATGGGGGTCACACTGTGGAACTCACTGAGCAACCCTCAGAGACTTCTCCTCTGCTCACCAACTACCCCCAGCCCATGTATTTGTTCTCTGGGAGGAGGTGCAGTCCCTTCTGTGCAAACAGGTCATCAAGTCAGTGCCCATGTGTCACAAAACAAGAGTTTTTTTTCCAGGTTCTTTCTGGTCCCCAAAAAGACTGGAGATCTGAGGCCCACCTTAGACCTAAAGGACTTTAATCTGTATGTGCTGTACAAAAAGTTCCAAATGGTCACTTTACCAGGCCTGATGCCCCTTCTCTAGAAAGGCAATTAGCTGTGCTCTCTGGACATGCGGGATGCTTACCTGCACATCTCGGTGTTTCTTCTTCACAGGAAATTCGTACAGTTTCTTTTCCAGGGTGAGCATTATAAAGTTCAAGGTACTGCCCTTTGATTTGTCCTCTGTTCTGTGGGTCTTTACCAAGTGCTTAGCAGCAGTAGCTGTGTCCCTCAGAAGGGAGGGGATGTACATTTTCCCTTATCTGGGCGATTGGCTCCTAAAGGCCCCATCCAGGGAACAGCTCCTGGGGACTTGAGAGAGAACTTTTCAGTTGTTCCTCTCCCTGGACATTACCATCAAACTGCCCAAGTCAGTCTTGGTCCCATCCCAAAGACTGCAGAAAATAGGGGCAGTTCTAGACCCAGTGCTGGGGAAGGCCCCCGTACCTCAAAACAGTTTGGAGTGCCTTATTGCCCAGGCTCAAGAGGTGTCCCAGAGCCATTATATTCCTGTCAGAGTGTACCTGAGTCTGTTGGGATTGATGGCAGCTGCCATTCCCACCGTTCCACTGTCCAGGCTCTACATGCGCATCCTCCAGTGGACTCTCCGAGTCCAGTGGGACCAGTGAACAGACAGATTAGATCAGTTTGTGCTGGTCTCTTCTCTAGTCCACAAAGTGCTCTAGTGGTCGATGGACCCCCCCCCCCAGAATCTGTTGCAAGGAGTTCCATTCCAGATCTGCTCTCCACAGCAAATGCTCACTATTGATGCCTCCGATTGGGGCTGGGGGCTCATTTGGGTCCCTTTCAAACTTAGGGGTCTTGGTCCCAGACCGAAACCTCTGTGCATATCAATATCCTGGAGATAAGTGCAGTTCTGTATGCCATGCAGGCCTTTCAGACCCATCTTCTTCCAGGTCAGTTGCTGATTCAGTCAGACAACCTCAATGTAGTGTACTACATCAATAAGCTGGGGGAATGCATTTGTACCCCCATGCAGGGAGGCCATGAGAGTGTGGTATTGGGCACTAAACCATGGCCTGACCCTCTCAGCGGCACATGTCCCAGTAGTGTTAAACACTCTGGTGGACAGCCTCTGCTGGACTCAGTCCAGGATACACAAGTGGGAGCTTCTCTTCCTCCATCGCAGAAGATCTATTTGACAGATGGGGTCATCCAGAGTTGGACCTATTTGCATCCCTACTCAATGCAAAACTACCAAATATTTGCTTGCTCGATCCAGGGCCTGAAGTTTTCCAGTGAGACACATTCCTCTCCTGGAATGGGAGTTTTTTTTAAGCCTTCCCTCCGTTTTCTGTGATTCAGAGGGTGCTCATTAAGCTACAGATTGAGAGGGCCAGCATAATCCTAGTAGCTCCAGTCTGGCCTTGCCACATATGGTTCCCTCTTGAAGGGATGTTACACAAACCGTTTCTATTTAACCCAGGAACTGGGGTGGGCCATGGCACTGGGGGACTACACAATCATGATGGGGCACCAGTAGAACACAGCAAACATGAAAGAATGTCATCTTCTTTTGCTAGTGTTAAGTAGTATTCTGTCATAAGAGGGTACACACACAGACAAACAGTTTGCTCCACTGGGGGGCTGAAGATACAAACAGTACAAAGTCCATCTTACTGTAAACAAAGGCCAAGTATATCTCTGAATTATGGTTCAAGCAAAAGTCTTTTTGTCCAGCCCTCATCCGGGATCAGAGCCAAGACAGAGCATATCTTCGCAGGATTTGAACTTTGGGTTCATCAAAGACATTTTTCCTCACAGGCAGAAGCCCTTTAGGGATAGCTGGTGTCCTTCATTGAAACACACTTTGCTTTTCTTGTCCAAAACAGAAAATTCTTTGAGGACAGCTGGTGTCCTTATTTGCAAACACTTTTTATTTCTTGTCAGAAATTGCAGCACTTTAGGTACAGATTATGTCCTTTACTTGAAAACATTTCTGTGATATGTGCAGCACTTTGTAGTATATGAGCCAGTCTCCATCCTCAGGTCAGAGAGGTAATATATAGGATAGTGTATGGAAAACCATACACTACAAGGCTATTCTTCCACCCGAGTGGACACTGTGACGACTGGTGACCTCGAGAGCGAAGCTCGAGAGGTCCCTCGGTCATCACTGCATCCTCGAGGGGGAAGATTAGCCTTGTAGTGTTTGCTTTGCCATACACTGTTCTGTATAGTGTATGGTGGATTGCGATGGGTGTGGTGGTGATGGAGACAGTGGAAAAAAATAGCAACCCTTACTTTTTTTTTTTTATCTCCGCTCCGACGACCGCACTTAAAACCGCCCGCCGGCCAGCACACACACACACTCTCCACCAGCTTCCACCCAATGAGATCTGCTGCTGGGGTCTCTTGCATAATGATGTCCTCACTAATGCAGAATGAAAAGTCATTCTGCGTTAGTGACAACGTAACTACTGCATCAGAACAACTTTGGAAAGTGTATGGGTTTCCATACACAGTCACGCTCCATCATACACTATATTCATTTTCCAGTTAGTGTGAGCCACTATATCTCTTACAGAAACTGTGCCAGGGAGGCACAACTCGAATTGTTGTCTTTCAAACATTTTGTCGGACAAACTTGAGTTTAGTCCCTTCAAACCCTCACAGGCATTCCCAGTGGAGCCATCCTGGAGGAGCCAGCTCTGGGCAGCATCACAGGGAAACATGTTTCTCACAGTTCAGGGAAGTTTCCCACAAGTTTTAAAAGTCCTTCACCCCCCACTGGGGTATGCCACAGGAGGAGATTGCCACTGTGATTCAGTACTCAGCTACTCCAAGACTGAACTGGGGACTGAAACAGGGCAGGAAAGAGTTGGTGCCTCTCCTGGCTGTCTGCAGTCAGACTGACTCAAAGCTCCGAGTGAGAAACCGACACCCATTGCAACATTTTGTTGTGGCTTACAATGCAGATAGGCCCCTCCCACTTGGAACTTCTGTCCAGATGACTGACAGCGGTTTCAGGGGAGACCCGAACATTAACCATTTGCTGCCCATAATGAATAACTACAAAATCCATTATACTACACTAGGTTCTAGTATACTTCTAGTAAACACTATTATACAATGGCAAGAACATTTCCTGGATTCTGATTGGTCAGTCTGGGGCTGGACCCGTGATGTTATCCCAGCACAACATCACGGGTCTAGTCTCCGCCTCACTGTGAACCAATGTAGATGTCATTATGGAGCTTGCATCTCTTTTTTTGCATGTCCTCTTAAGAAACAAAAATATTTGTTCACACTACTAAAAACATTCTTTAAAATATTTTTTTTAATTTATATATAACAACGAGCCATTGTATAATAGCAATAATGCCCTCCAGGGTGTCGTTTGGGATAACGTCACGCCTCAGGTATTGGACGCACTCGGCCTGTGGCCTCGTGCCCATCCACCTGAGGCATGACGTTACCCCAGCACGACACACACCCTGTTGGGCATTATTGCTTAAATAAACACTCTAGTAACCTGGGGAGGGGGCACTGTGTTTACACTCACTGCCACCAGGAAGCGTTGCTGTTCTCAATGAGGACCTTGGACACAACATCTTCCTCCTTGGTGCCCTATGAGCAGAGATTGTCAACCACCCTCTGCGTATAACCAGCATAGACTGGACCCCATAGGGGACATGGAAGTCATGCCTATAAAGAGGACTACCAACTACAGTTGGTAGTGAGCAGCTAACTACGGGATTCCCTCAATGGTAACATAACTGGCTACCAGGTACCATATCTGGCTACCACATACAGTGTTCTATAGGCCAGGGTGATTCCATCCTAGGTGCGCACTAGAACAGTTCAGGTCTGCATCTGACGGGAATTCACCTGGTTCCACCACCAGGCCCCTCAAAGTGAAACCTCTATCTAGGCATTGTTCACTGTAAAACACTGCCCCCCCCAGACACATGTCACAGATGCATTAAAAGTACGATGCCATCATGTAATCAGAGGAGGAGAAACCCTACAGTTCCATCTGGGGCAGAAAATCCTTGGGAGTGGGACTTCCCTGACGATGTGCACAATACCCCTTGGCTGTATAATCATGTGTGTAACTGACATAACAGCAACAGAAAAACAACAAAAACTTGGCCCTACCAGTTCTGATGTGCAGGTTGACTACTGGATCTCACAACTGCTGTCAGCTGGTGCCTTCTCCGGCTGTAAGTGCTAGACTGCAGACCTCATGGCCCCAATCTCCCTCACAACCTCTGGAACTAGAACTGGAGGTGGACCCAGGTGAGGAACATCCCTATTGCATCAGGGGGATGGCACAGTAGCAGATCATCATCTTATTCAGCCAATGCATTGCACACAGTGTGGCCCACCAGCCATGTCTTACAGTCTGTTCTGATAATGTTTCAGTGTGTCAACTTGGTACACAAGGTTCTTTTGGGAGGACCTTTCTGGGGTGGCCAGGAATCTGTCCAAGAATACAATTCAGAGTGGTGGAAGTAGACAATAGTTCCATCAGGACATCTCATTGATGGCATGTGGATGGACTGGTGACCCTCGGTGTCCATGCAGATCCCTATATCCATCTGCAGGTTTTTTCCTACCCTCCATGTCTCCACACAGTCTCTGCAGATTTTCTTGGCTTTTGTCAGGGCTGCTTCAGTGCCAAGATAACCCTGGGAGATGTAGTCTTCCCAGGCATTCCCCATTAGCCACTGGTTCCTTTGGTCCTCAGTCTCACACCAGACCTTCCTCACAAGGTAGGGTACTTCCTCCTTAGCCTCAGCCTCAGCCCTTCTACAAATGATTCACTCCTCTTTGCTCATCTTAGGGAGGCATCTGTTTCCTGCTCTCCCTGGAGGTGACCAGATTTGTTTGTCCCAAGTGCACTGATTCCAGCCTAGTGTCCGTTTTGCAACCTCTTCCTCCCATCTGTATGGCTCAGACTCCTGAGAGTGTGCAGGTCCAGGGGTGGTTGGGGGACAGGCAGGAGGGCAGAATTCGAAAGAATCTTCTTGTTATTCAAATTTGTAATACTCTTCTTCTATTATAACAGAAGATGTCTCATCCTCTGAGAACCTGACCATGGCATAGGTAGTGGGTTCTACTGGATCCTCTTCCTCCATATACACTTCACAGGACATCATAGGGGAGCAGGCATCAGAGGTTTGGCAGAGCTGCTGACTGTCAGTATCTCAAACCGAAATGAAGTCCGGGGGAAGGGGAGTCCTCTGTTTGCGTGGCACTATCTCCTGTTCCTGACTGTTCTTCCTTCTTGAACCAAGAGCTTGGTGTGGGTGGCTTCCTAGTTGATCCTCAGTGCCTCTGAGTCCAGGTGACACTAGGTGCCATTTCAAACCAACTGTACTTCACTTGAGTTATCTTTCCAGGGCATCACTGGGCCTAAACTGCTGGCTATAGGCCCAGAGCCACGCTGCTACACTTCCTCATCTTATTTATGTATTTGAATTTTGATGACTGGGTAGGCCCACTGAGATAAAACAGTCCCTTTTTCAGGGGCAACATGGAATTAGTCGCAATCAGTAGGTGAAAAATAAACATCATAATCAGAAACACATACCAGACTAACTGGCCCGGTGGCACCGAGGGTTGAGGCGCTGGACGCCACACCTCGTGCCATGCTGGCGACCCGGGTTTGGGAACAAGCCTGGGACGTCGAGGATTAGCATGGGAGGGAGAGGATTGAGCGTCCAAGAACAGCTGTCCTCTCCCGGGAGGGGGACATGCTCAGTGCCTGATTGGCCTCTGGCGGGCTTGGTATGTAGACTGTGAGCGCACAGGGTTGGGAAGTGGTGGGCGTCGGCGAAAAAGCCTTGATGTTGGGACGTAGCTACTCCCCAGAACATTGAAAAACACCGTGGCACTCCCGGTAGACGGAGCGCCAGGCCCGATCCCCATACCCCCACGAGCTCGATGACCAGCATCCTGACGAGACTCAGGAATTCGGGGTGCTTGCCCCCCCCACCTTGTCCCCGCTTGAGGGGTAAGCCAAGGCTATGTGGAAGATGGACCACCACGGGATACAGGTAGGAGGTGGGAACTAGAACGGCCATAGGCATCTCTCCCAAAGAGAGTGGAGTGCCACGGGAGAGGAGGAATATAAACAGATAGTGACAAAAAAAAAAAACACATACCAGACTGAATACATACAAAGTACAAGGTAATTAGTTACAAACATTGGGTTGAGAGTTTTACAAACATCAGACAAAGAATTTAATTCAGTATATACAGCAAACAGTGCAACAAATGCAGCAAACAGAGTGACAGATATGGTAGACAATGGTAAACAATTTATAATACAAATATAAATAAGTACACCAACAGAAAGGTTAGGTGGCACAAGAAGTGACTATGAGATGCACCCATGAGACTAAAAAGGGTCAGTGAGTACAATTGCAGGGGGCTACAGCCCAGGAGAGGCATTTCAGCCTTTTTAAACTGTACTAGAGTGGGGGCAGGTGAGGACCTCAAGCGGCAGAGAATTCCATAGAGGGGGCTGCAAATGAGAAGGATCTCCTTCTGACTGCATACCACACTTTACAGATGTCCAGTAATGGACAGGCTGCAGATCTCAGGAGCCGAGCATACTGTTTGCATTGGATTATACCAGAGAGACTGGATGGAGAACAGAGTTTTAGTAACTTCCTCGGCTTTGTAGGGTACTTGGCAAGTGGCCCCACAGATCTCGAGGGTGCGTTGGCTCAGTTCAAGATGTTCATGACACCCCCTGCAGTACTAATGTTAGTCATCTCTCCCCCTGTGGGCACAGAAGCTGCAGACGTTTGCTGGCCATCCTGACAGATTGATGTCATCTGCTGTCCCATCTTTCAAGTAGGCTTTCTCTAGCCTCACCAGGACCCCTGCTTTATGGCAGACCCAGTTGTTTGTGTGCTGGGATGATTACCGTTTTCTTTGATAGCCCTCTGCCTGCCATATTGCAATTTGATCTAAACCTGAAATGAGACATAGTGTTAGTGACAACTGATGCTCTGACTTTAAACTCAGTTTGAAAATTATTTTTTTTCTGTACTGTATGTATGCTGCACACTCAGAATGGCAACTGGTCTGCGACACTGCCCTGATACTTATCACATTGTTTTGTTCTGACTTCATGGGGGGGCGAGCAGCAAGTGTTACTGCCCTCCACTCTCTGTAACTCAACAGTCCCAAACTATTTTATTTCAGTTTACTCTGGCCTCACACATTAGTCTGTTTTTCACGTCATTTCTTTTGCTAAAGCAGACAACTTGTTAGCAACTGAATTCACACAGGCAGCATTTCTTGCTTCTGCTGCTGCTGAATTCCTCACTGTGAAAGGGTCTGTGGACACTGGGGACCACTCTGTCTTTTTTTACCAAGTCTGTTGCAACAGCATAGTTTACCTTTCCCCTTTTCTCCTGTCTTTCTTTTCTTCCTTATAATTTCCCCTACAGGCAGGCCACCTGTAGATGTTCGTTCTATCCCTTGTGCTGTGCTTCTAGGGCTCCATGATTCACACACCAGAAAACTCCTGAGTATTCGGGCATACTGCACGAACATGCTAATGATTGCCTGCACGAACGTCCGCACACTTGCGGATGTATGCCCCAAGATCTAGTGCTTGGAAGCCTGAACAAATTAGAGAACTCCTAGTGAAAATACTGCGAATGTAAAGTATATTACTTGAATTTAAAACTCCCTACCGGTGCTGTTAGACTATTGTTGTTTGATTTAATTTGTTGCACGCTGTATAGAAAGTGGGATAGAGCTGAAATGTCTTTCCCAAGAAAGAGAAGTTTTCTCCAAAGCTGGACATGCATGCATGCTTGTCCCTGATTGTCATGCTTTCCCTCGTCGCAAGTCTGGTCCCTCTGTTGTACCCGGAGAACTTGTACAGTTTTGTAGCACTGTCTAAATTAAGGGAAACAGAAGGAGCTGGGGCAGCGTTCTGCTGAGTTGAAAAGCGCTACAACTCTGCACCACACCCAGCTTGGACAATTAAGCTAATCTTTGTTTACTGCCCTAAAAAGTGCAAAACAAGGGAACAAACACATATGAAGAGAAGAAACAAAAAGGATTTTTTTTGTTTGTTTTTGTTCTCTCAAAATATGAGGTGAAATAAAAGGAACATAAGAGGCATTTATCCAGACATGTTTTTCTTCTTGGTTGCTCTGTTCCTGATGCACTTTTCTCTACTTCCAGGACCCTCACAAGACTCTACATTGTTACTTTACAGCCGGCCGGCCCATCCTGTCTGCTAGAAATAGGGGAGAGCTTGTGGGAGGGGCCTGTCTGCAGAGTCAGTGTTCAGAAAAACAGATATTCTGCAAAGTAATATATTACAACAACAGTACTATTATTCTCTTTGGTTTTATAAATGCATATTACAAAACTGTCTAATTTTGAAAGGCTTTAGGTGTATTTTATGTTTTCTGGTCCTGTGTAGTACAGTATGGTGTGCAAGCCCACTGGTCCACACTGTAGACCAATGGGCGTACAAATCATACTGTACGCTGTCATTCGGCGGACGGTATGCGGGCAGGGCCGCCCGCCGATGACCGGGGGGGTGCTGGGTGGCCGGGGGTCCTCTGTGGGGAGGGTGTACCACTGGACCACCAGGTTAAAATTTATTTTTACATCAGCCCGCGATCGGGCATACGGGGAGGGAACCACTAGACCACCAGGTTAGTTTTAATATTACAGAAGCCCACAATAGGGCATACGGGAGAGGAGGGGGTTACAATAGCCCACCAGGGACCCATCCCCCAATGACAGCAGCTACACAGGGTGCCAGGCGCAGTTTACTGGAACGCCCTCTGCAACGCATGCAAATGGGCCATAGTGACATGCAAATGGTCCCATTTGCACCTTGCATATATTTTGGCCTCATCTGCATGCCCCTGGCTGAATACGTGGTGATGCGCCTAGCGCAACTGCACTGTGCGCCACATCTCTGCTCCTTCTTTGTGTGGTTTACGCCATGAGGCCACCGCCAATATGTGCAGTATGTCTGCCGACCTTGCCATATTCAACAGTGCTGTGCCATGGCGCATCACCATTGAATGTTGCCTGGCCCTGGCCCCAGCGCAGCCCTGTTGCACAGTGCCCTGGCTTGCGCCACTGCCCGGCGCAGTCTGAATATCTGGGCCAAGTTGTTTCATAGGTCGTGTTTGTATCGATCTTTCTGAAGCTTTGATTTGATTAATCACTCACTTTTTCTCCCTCTCTATGATTTTCTGCAAATGTCACAAACTGATTTTCTTATTTACGTGGCAGAACACAATCTGTCCTCTGGAATGGCTGTCCTCCCTCCTTTTTACCTGTTCTCACTGGGTTCCACAGGGGTCTGTTGTTGGCTCCATTTTATTTACAGTAGTTTATGTGCTAATCCTTGAGTAGATTATTGTTTTGTTAAACTCTATGCTGATGATACTGTTCTCTGCTATACTCATAAATCTGTTTCTTCCCTATCTTCTACACCACAGAGTGACTTTGATAAAGTTGTCAAATGGTTCTCCGACAATCTACTGATCCTAAGCAGTAAACAGACCCAGACCATACTGTTTGGTTCCTAGCACTCCTTGTCATCCTTGGACTTATTTCTAGCACTTCGGCCATCCATCCTCCAGAACATGTTGCCAAGTTTAAATATCTGGGTCTCATTTTTGACTCCTTCTTAACTTTTAAATCTCACTTCAACAAAACGGCTCGAAGAGATTCGCCAATACCTGGGCCGTCTGAAGTGCGTGATCCATTGCTGATAGAAAACACATTGTTGTTCAAACCATTCTTCCCATCTTGGCCTGTGGGGAATCAGTCTACTGTCACACCTCTGAATCCTATCTTGCCCCTCTTAAGGCAGCCTATTTTCAATTGTTACATTTCATCCTTGCAGTCAAATGGGACGAACATCATCGCTCATTGTTAAACTTAACCAGCTATCCCCCTCATCTAGGTGTAATTTATACTCTCTCTCTCTCTCTCTCATTTTTAAAGCAATCAATAACCAAACTTCCTCATATCTTTCAGAGAGGTTAGTCATACCAGTCCATAAATACAGTCTATGGGACTTTGTACATCACAGTTTTTCCCTACCAAAATTCAGCACGCATTACGATAAAGCAGATTTTTCAAATGGGGCCCTTTTTTTCTTGGAATAGTCTAAACCCCCCAGCTCAGGAATTTTACCTCTTTAGTATCATTTAAAACCCTGTGTAAAGAAAATGTTGTACCTGCTTTGCTAGCTGATATTTTTTTTTTGCACATTTATAATTATTATATGTTACTTGTTGTCATTTTTGTCTTGTTTGTTGACACTTGACTTGAGATGTTTGGTAAATTAAACTTATTTCTCATACAACCCACACTGTATACCTGAACTTTCAAAAAAATAAAAACTAAACTTTCACTTTGTTCCTGTACCATTTTGTTGTATTTGACACACTCGTCACTCACATTTCTTTGCACCCCAAAATAAACTTCTAGTTTGTTTTGACAACATCATATTTCTCCCTTTGCGCCTCACTGAGAGCCATGCTCTGGGGAATAGCATCTGCTTCACCTGGTTCTCTCCTGATTCACTTCGATGGCTGGCCATTTGAAACCACTCAAATCTTCAAATCCATTTAATGAAGTCCTCTGGCCTTGCAAAGTCAAATGGCTCAGAAGGACAGATTTGGACAGATGCTGCTGCAACCATGCTTAATTTTTTGTTCCAGTCTCTTGCAGTCAGCAACATTATCCTGCTCCCTTCACACTGCAGACACTCCCGACACAATGTTTTAGCCAGGTGAGGAAATATGGGTAACTGATACAAAAGCAACTGCAGCAGTGACACAATCCTGTTGCAACTATAAGGCTCCCAGAGCCATATGGATTGGGTGCCATGTAAAGAAACATGCCTTGCGTATTTACCAAGATTTTACATTGTCCACAGTCTGCATGGCATGATGAGACATAATTATCTCCACTTTGTGTCTTTCAGTCTAGCAGTTTCAGAACAAGAAGTGTGAAGATGTGTGTAGTACACCATTTAAACTACCAGGGAGTGTTGACAGCATTTATACAGTCTGGATCCACAAACATTTTGCAAGTTCTTTAGGAAGTTCTCCAAAACATGATATAATCCACGATCTTCAAAATCTTTAAAAGCAGTGGAACCAGCGATCACACCTATCAGACAAATGACCTGTACAAGATCTGAAAGATTATCTGTTTGATCACTGAAGCTGAACTTATAGCTGAACTCATAATTATGGTTATGTAAAGTAAATCCTCATAAATTCTGCAGTACCATAATGTAAGCAAACAAATGTGGTATGCCTGTTAAGCTGTTTAACAATGAGTTAAAACATTAGTTTATAGTTTTTTGGGCCTGGAGGTTACTTTGTCAGATACCTGCTGCGTCCCAACGACATGAAACCTCAGATGGGAGGGTCAACTTGGGTAGTAGGACTTTCCCATTTGAGAAGTGGGCTAACGTAGCCTGATAATAAGGGAGGGTTGTACTCTGGAATGAGCAAGGGGAGGGGGGTGAGGGGTATACTAATATTTGACACACTAATGGATTATGTGAGAGTTGAAGTACATGACCTTCCGGAAATGGGAGGTGACCCCCCTGAGTCATGGGGGAGTGGGCCCCATGAGGTGGCAGTGTCTCAACAACACAATTCATTCACTACTGTTCTAATTTTGTTACATTTGCAGATATTTACAGTGTATATGTTGTCTGTTACTACTTGTTGGTGCACTGTTTTTATAGTGTATATGTTGTCTGTTATTACTTGTTGGTGCACTGTTTTTATAGCGTACTGTATATGTTGTCTGTTATTACTTGTTGGTGCACTGTTTTTATAGTGTATATGTTGTCTGTTATTACTTGTTGGTACACTGTTTTTATTATGTTTGGCTGGACTGCAGAGAAGGAAGAAAGGGGAGCTGTCTGGGATGACAAGCTTGGGTGGTGAGCACTGATGCGTAAAGCTCTGGTTCTGGACTGGGATGGAGTTCTCTCCCCCCTTCCCGAGCAATATAAGATTGAAGCTTTATTGATATGCATGCTATTACAGTGTGCTCCTGGAATGTCCAGGGGTTCTCCTGACCCATCAAACATAAAAAGGTGCTTAACACTCTAAAGAAAAATAAAGTAGACATAGCTGTGGTCCAAGAAATGCATCTAGCCAGTGCTTGACAACAGGAAATTGGTGCAGGAATGGGTGGGATCCTGCTTTGCAGCATACTTTAATGGCCACAGGAGAAGGAATAGCTCTCTTGGTTCGGAAAGGCCTACATTTTATAGAGCAGAGGGTGGTTAGGGAAACCAGAGGGAGAAGATACATTTTTGAGCAGGGACAATTGCAAGGAGAAGTCTACACCTTTGGTAGTATATATGCCCCAGTGCAATATTTATTTATTTAAACTTTTGTTTACCGGGTAAGCAATATGAGCCAAGGTCCTTTTTCAAATGCAATCCGGGACCCTAATAAATACAGTCAAGTTGTTAAAGACTGTACAATAAATACAAACAACAAATGAGACAACATAACATTAAAAACAAATACATTTCAATAAGTCTAGATAGTGTTGCTGTCTCCACAATACTTTAAAAGTATCATGACTAACAGTTTGTTGCAGTACAGTTGGTAGCTTATTCCAATACTTGGAGGCATAATTGGAGAAAGCATGCATACCCAACTTCAATTTAATCTTTGGAACGACTAGTCTTAGGGAAGCATTGTAAAGTAATTCCCTGTCTGAGGTTTTAATATCCAATAAAGGAGATGAACCCAGAGTGACGGTATTATGGATTAAGCAGTTTAAACTATACTGACAATATAAACCAGGGGGGAGCCAGGCTGACAAAGCATAAAGAGTACAATTATGGGTCTGGAATGGCACTTGCAAAGCAAACCTACATATTGCATGAAACGTAGTGGTAAATAATGATGTCTCAGACTTCGCTAAGTCTTGAAATAGAAATGAGTTATAATTTAATATTGATAATAATACATTGTTAGCTATGGCAAATCTAGTTTCTTTAGTCAATAAGTTCTGCAATTTAAATAAAGCACTCAACCTTTGATTAACATTTCTACATACTGTGTTTACATGTAAAGAACAGGATAGACAGGCATCCAAAAGTATCCCTAAATATCTATGGAAAACTTGTTCCAGTACAAAATCTCCCTGATTTACAATTTCAAGCAGCTTACTTCTGTTCAGTCTTTGTTTAGAACCAAAGAGCATGCTCTTTGTTTTTTATTATTCAATAGATGATGATGTTTTTTTAACAAGTGATCAAGAGCCTGAAAGTCAGCAGTCAGATTAGATTTTATTTCATCCTCTGAGGGTGAGCTACTGAAGAGAATGATGTCATCTGCGTACATCATGAAACAGTCTAGAGAGTTCAAATCATGGAAAGCCATGTGTGCCAATGCCAGGAGCCTTAGCAACAAGATGGAGGATCTGGAGGCTGTCATAGTGCAGTCAGACCTGGACATTGTGGCCATCACAGAAACCTGGTGTAATGATAACCACAACTGGGAGATGGCCATACCTGGCTACAACATATTCAGAAGAGACAGGGCAGGTAGAAAGGGAGGAGGAGTGGCACTTTATGTGAAAGATGACATAAAGGCCACAGAGATCCAGGAGGAACAAAATGGAGAGATACTGTGGGTTAAGTTGGAAAGGAAAATGGGGCCAGCCATCTGCACAGGTGTGGTTTATAGTCCACCAGCCCAGGAGGAAGAAACAGATAGGGAGCTGATGCTAGCCATCCAAAGGATGGCAGACAAGGGTGAGGTAATGCTGGATGAAGACCTCAATAATCCAGGTGTGGAATGGAGCATCCCAGCAGCAGTATCAACCAAGAGCAGATTTATCCTAGACTGTCTTCAGGGTGCCTTCCTCAAGCAACTGGTCATTGAACCAACTCAGCAGAAGGCAATACTGGACCTTGTGCTCACAAACAGGGACAGTGTGATGGGGGGAACAGTGACCACCAGTCATTGTGGTTTGAAATCACAGAAGGAGCAGAACTAAACCACACAAAAACACGTATCCTGGATTTTAGGGGGTCAGACTTTGGGAAAATGGGGAGATGCTTGAAAGAGGCATTACGGGAAATGGGGTGGGGATCGGGGGTTGAGGAACATTGGGCAGTATTTAAAATGGGGATTACAAGAGCAACAAAATTATGCATTAAGTGGCTTAGCAAGGGGAAAAGGAAGAGGAGACCATTATGGTTTTCCATGGAGGTAGGGGAGAAAGTGAAAGCCAGAAAGATAACATTCAGGGAATACAAAAAGGCACAGGCAGACAGGGGTAGGGAGAAGTACCAGGAGAAGCAAAGGGAGGCAGGGAGGTCAGTAAGGGAAGCCAAAACTCAGACAGAAGAACACATTGCAAAATCAGTGACTCGAGGAAACAAAACCTTTTACAGGTACATAAGTGAAAAAAGAAAGCAAAGCAAAGGGAGGGATAGTGAGACTGAAGGGGGAGGATGGGGCCCACATGGAGGATAACAACAGTAAAGCTGACATATTGAACAGGTATTTCTGCTTAGTCTCTACTGAGGAAGAGGAGGATGATAGGCCTGACGGGAGAACAAGCGGTGGGAACAATGCAGAAATGGACACAAGTCCCTTTACACGAGAAAGGGTCCTGAAGGAATTGGAAGGAATAAGAGTTGATAAAGCAATGAGGCCAGATGGGGTGCACCCCAGGGTCCTTAAAGAACTAAGAGAAGTGGTGGCTGAACCTCTGGCAATCCTGTTTCACCAATCACTGGAAACAGGGGAGGTACCAAAAGACTGGAGGACAGCAGATGTAGTCCCCTTATACAAAAGTGGGAACAAAGAGGAAGCAGGGAACTACAGACCAGTCAGCCTTACCTCGGTAGTGGGAAAGATCATGGAAGCACTACTGAAGGAGAGATTGGTGGAACATCTGGTTGTCAATGGACTACAGGACCCAAGGCAGCATGGTTTCACCAGGGGGAGGTCATGTCAGACCAACCTCGTTGAATTTTTCGATTGGGTGACTAGGGAGGTGGATCAGGGGAGGGCAGTGGACGTGGCCTATCTGGACTTCAGCAAGGCTTTTAACACTGTGCCACATAGAAGGCTATTACACAAACTGGGGAATATGGGTGTAGGCAGGACAATAGTGCAGTGGGTAGGTAACTGGCTGGGTGGCAGGACACAGAGGGTGGTGGCAAATGGCTGTCATTCCACAGAGGGAAGAGTGACCAGTGGGATACCACAGGGATCAGTGCTGGGATTGGTCCTATTCAACATCTTCATCAGTGACATTGCGCAGGATCTAGAAGGTAGAATTTCCCTGTTCACTGATGACACAAAGCTCTGTAACAGAGTGGACACACCAGACGGTGTAGACAGAATGAGAAGGGACCTGCAGAAACTTGAAGAATGGTCAGGGGTTTGGCAGCTGAAATTCAATGCAAAGAAGTGCAAGATAATGCATATGGGGCACAAAAACCCTGGCACAATATATCAGTTGGGGGGTGAGGATGTTGCATGCACCAAGCAGGAAAGGGACCTTGGGGTTATTATCTCTGATTACCTCAAGGTAAGGAAACAGTGCGACAAGGCAGCAGGTAAAGCAAATAGGATGCTGGGATGCATAGGCAGGGGCATCACCAGCAGGAAAAGGGAGGTCATAATTCCACTATACAAGACACTAGTGAGGCCCCACCTGGAGTACAGTGTACAGTTCTGGAGACCTTACCTACATAAGGACATAGACAGGATAGAGAAGGTTTAGAGGAGGGCAACAAAGATGGTACATGGATTGCATCACAAGTCCTATGAGGACAGGTTGGAGGACTTGAATATGTACTCCCTGGAGGAGAGGAGGGAGGGAGGGAGGGAGAGAGGGGATATAATAGAGACATTCGAGTAACAGGGTGCAGGAATACACTATTTTTATGAGAAAAAGATGTTCCAGGACTAGAGGGCATGGGATGAAGTTGGAGGGAGGACAATTCAGAGGAAACTTGAGGAAGAATTTCTTCACAGAACAAGTGGTGGACAAGTGGAATACCCTGCCAGAGGAAGTGATGGGGGCTAAAACAATCACAGGATTTAAGAATGCATGGGATAGACATAAAATAATTCTGGAGGTCAGAGGTGAGGGGCAACAGACTTCTAGGAAAACATAAAGCAAACTTACAAGCTCAAATGGGCAGACTGGGTGGGCTGTAGGCCCTTATCTGTCGACACTATCTATATATCAAAACATCAGTATGAGTTAAGTTAGGTGGCAGTTTATCAACAAATAAGGCAAATAGGAGGGATCCCAGGATAGAACCCTAGGACACTCCTACCTCTAACATTCTACTCCCAGACATCACTCCCTGGTAGCACACCCATAGAGGACGACGAGATAGGTAACTATCGAGCCACTGTAATAGAGAGTTGCTGACTCCAGTACTCCCCAGACCTCTAAGCAGCAGGCGATGATCAGCTAGATCAAAGGTGTTGGACAGGTCCACGAATACAGCACTGGTAAACTTACCACCATCCATTGCCCTACCAATGTGGCCGTGAACCTGGCCAAGGCCCGTCCCTGTACCATGATGTTTACGGAAGCCGTGCTGCTCAGGGAATCGGAGACCAGTGGAGTCGAGAAACTCAACCAATTGTTGGTTAACACTCTAAAGAAAAATATGATCCAGCTTTGTATAACAACATATTGGCCTTAATGCAATGGGAGCAGTTCCCCAACTTGATCCTTGCGGGGTACTTTAACTGAGCTCTGACTGGTGTGTTGGACAGGTCAGGGAGGGGAGACATAGAAACAGAAATTGATGGCAGATAAGGACTGCTATGCCCATCCAGTCTGCCCATTTTCCCTACCTATTGCAAAAGCCACAGACCCTACTTGATCTCCGGCTTTACCTCCTTGTTCCTATTGCTAGGGTCCCCCACACCTGTCCCATCCATGCTTGAATCCACCTACTGTGTTATCCCCCCCACCACCTCCTCTGGGAGCCTATTCCATGCATCCACCACCCTTTCTGTGAAGACAGCCTCATGTTATCCCTTAGTCTACCCCTTTCAACCTCATGTCATGCCCCCTCATTCCTGAACATCTCTTTTTCTGAAAGATGCTACCCTCCAGTACCCTATTTATGCCCTTTAGATATCTGTAGGTTTCTATCATATCTCCCCTGTCTCTCCTCTAGGATATACATATTGAGGTCTCCCACTCTCCTCATATGACTTTTGTTGCAGGCCCTACACCATCTTTGCTGCCCTTCTTTGAACTGCCTGTACCCTGTCTATGTCCTTATGAAAATACAGCCTCCAGAACTGGCCACAGTACTCCAAATGAGGACTCACCAATGATCTGCATAGTGGCATCACCACCTCTTTTCTTCTGCTGGTGATACCTCTCCCTGTGCACCCCAGCATCCCGCTGGCTCTCCCCACAGCCTTGGCACATTGTTTGGCCGCCTTTAGGTCATCAGATATGATTACCCCCAAATCCCTTTCCAGTTTGGTGACCATCAGTATCCCCAATCTTGTAATCCACCCCAGGGTTCTTACGCCCCAAATGCACAATTTTGCACTTTTATTTTTGCATTGAATCTGAGCTGCCACACTCTAGACCATTCCTCTAGTGGGAGGCTGTAACCCGACAATCGAGTGTAGGCCTAATAGAATGGTAACCCGTGAAAATCATGACCCCCAAATCGTGATTAAAAAAATGGCGAATAAATAATAGTGATCTTTATTTTAGCGAGCGCACATATGCACAAATAGTGACTACACCTGCCAATGTGGGCATAATAATCGCGATGTGCACAAATGGTGACTTTCAGCTTCCCTTGATTGATTGGCGTCCCAACAAACTGAGTGAGTGCTTAACTGTGGCACCTCAGGGTTGTAGGGTATCTGAGACCAGGCTAAAAAAGGCACTCTGAACTGGTGCTGAGCGAGAGCCTAACTGTTGCAATTGTTGAATTATGTTGAACTCTGTCATTGCTTACCATTTGCCTGGAAATTCTGCATTTCAGATTTAGCACATCATATATAGCTGACAAGAATATGTATTGCAACTGGCAAAAATCTGTCTGTTACGCAAGGACTAACCTGTATTAAATACAGTAATTTTTAAGTATTGCGATTCGAACCAGAATACCAAGAAAATTAACATAGGCAAAATCCGTACTTAGATGTTGATAGCAGTATAAATGAAACTATATAATGCCTGTCTCAGAAAAATGTGTGAAACCCAGCCATGTAGAAACATTGTTTAAAACAATGAATATCTTGAGACAGTGGTCTAGTAATGACACAATGGGGAAGAGGTTAATGCCTCAGCAAACAGTGCCCCTGACCCAGGCTCAACCGCCCCTTATGTTATTTGTTAAATTTGTGATGAAGTTTGCATGATAAAATTTGTAAGGCAGCCCTTGAAACTGCTCATTTGTTTTGCTGTAGTAGAACACAGGCGGAGCAACTAAAGCTGTTTTTCCTCTGACACACTTGCTTATTTAACATAGCAATGCAGCACCTCGTACAATGATCCTATTAAGCCTGCCTTACTGTTATTATGGTGCCGCTATTATGTGCGGCGCTAAGAAGACAATGAGCTATTACAGCTTGCACTGTTAAATACTCCCCTATTTGACAATCGTGATTTTTCAGTCACTATTTTCACATGGAACCAATAGAATTAGATTCAGTGGCTGTCAGGAGAGAGGCTAATTCCGACTCCAGGGGGTATACATTTTGTTCAGACCCCCGCGGCATGTGGTCGAGGACTGATTACATCTTTGCCCCCTAGGAATCTATACTCCAGGGTCACCCATGCTGAAACCAAGCATCATGGTCTCTGACCACGCCAGGGTGCTCATGACCTTTCCTGCCAGGGCAGGGGACAGGAAACATGGGAGTTGGAGATTTCCAACCTATATGTTATCCTCTAAGCAATTTGTAGAGTACCTAAAGGAGCAGTGGGGACACTATATGAGGAAGAGTCAGGCTTCAGCCCCTTCTAAGAGGATTTTCTGGGAGGCTAGGAAGGCTTGTATGTGAGGGGTGATAATACCCTATGTGGCCAAACAGACAAAAGTGAAAGCTGCAAAAACTAGAAGATGCAATCAAAGCCTTGGAGAAAAAAGATTTTGG
This sequence comes from Neoceratodus forsteri, assembly GCA_016271365.2. Lineage (NCBI taxonomy): Eukaryota > Metazoa > Chordata > Ceratodontiformes > Ceratodontidae > Neoceratodus > Neoceratodus forsteri. The sequence continues at coordinate 1,203,707,644 of CM057456.1, forward strand.
GGATCCATTTACGGAGACTCTGCACCAGTTCAGAATGGCACTGGAACAACTAAACCCAGCCTTTACTGATGGAGCTACTAAAGCTCTATTCTATGCGAAGCAGAGGCTGTATGAGTGGGGTAATAATCCCAGCCCCTTGCTGACGAGACGGGCAAGGGACAGGGCTAGTACTAACACAGTCACTGCTTTAAAAGATGAAAAGGGCAACATTATAATAAATGTGTGGACATCAGGGCTCAGTTTATGGCTTGTTATAGAGTTCTGTACTGAGGAGAATGTGCGTAGTATGCACAGGAGGCCGATGCCTTCTTGGCAAAACTAGATTTGCTGCAGTTAAGGGAAGAACAATGGGACTGATTGGTGGTGCCACTGATGGTTGCTGAGCTGGCTGCAGCAGTAGCTGTACTTAAAAAAGAGAAAGTGGTGGGCCCAGACGGACTGAATACTGAATATTATAAAGCCATGGGTTCTCCATTACTGCAGGGCCTGCAAGCCATGGTGGAAGAGGCACAGGAACAGGGCTGCCTCACCCAATCATGCTACCAGGTAACTATTGTAGTTATACCCAAGCCTGGAAAAGACCCTATCACATGCACCGCCTATCGGCCAATATCACTCCTTAACTGTGATGCTAAAATAATTGCAAAGGCCTTGGTGAGGAGATTGGAGGAGATGTTTCCAAATCCTGTAAAGCCAGACTCAGTGGGCTTCATAAAAGACAGGTACTCCTTCAAGAATGTTCGCCATCTATTGAATGCAGTGTGGTGGAATCTTGGCATCTGGGGGAGGCACTTATGCTCTTCCTGGATGCCGAGAAGGCCTTTGACAGGGTAGAATGACCCTACTTATATAGGGTATTCGATCATTTTGGACTGGGGGACGGCTTCCTAGACTACGTTAAGTTGCTTTGTGCTGCACCTGAGGCCCGGGTCTTGGTTAATGGAGACCTCTCCAATGAATTCGAGCTTAAGAGGGGCATGAGGCAGGGGTACCCTCTGTTCTCACTCCTTTTTGCTCTGGTCATAGAACCACTTGCTAAGTGTATAAGGCAAAGGCCTGATATTGCTGGAATCAGGGGTAGATGGGGAGGTAACATAAAATATATGCGGATAATATCCTCCTATTTTATTTTACCTTTTTTTTTTCCTTCTTTGATTTTGAGGATGGAGGTGGTTAGTTGTCAGGGATGCGGGACACTCATCTTCTGAGGACTGCTTGGAAGGATGTGTCAGTGTCCTGCATGTAGAAGACTGGGCAACCTGAGATCTCAGCTGGATGTGGCGTGGAGAGAGAGCGCCTACCTGTGTCAACAGCAATACTGATATACAAACTCCCCACGTACTCTTCCCTGAGAGACCCACTGGCCCAGGGGGGTGGAAGGTGGTGGGACGAGGGGGGCAGAGTTACAAGGATGGACAATGCAAGAGCAAAGACCGTTCTGACATCAAACCGCTTTATTCCCCTTGAGAAGATGCAGGATCCTCGCTCATCATGAAAGGACCCAGAACGGGTCAGGGGACTAGACAGAGCAGAGAAAATGCAGCTGGAGGCAGCAAGGATGAACATAATAATAGAAACATAGATAGAAACATAGAATTTGACGGCAGATAAGGACTGCTTGGCCCACCTAGTCTGCTCATTTTCCTACCTAACAGATAAGCTGCAGATCCTAGTTAACCAACAGCTTACTTCCTCATACCCCCAACTAGGACTGCCTTATGTCTGTCCCATGCATTCTTGAATTCTCCCACTGTTCTTGACTCCACGACCTCCTCAGGGAGGCTGTTCCATGCATCCACAACCCTCTCTGTGAAAAAATACTTCCTCACATTACCTCTGAGCCATCCCTCCATCTTCAAATTGTGCCCCCTTGTTCTTGCACATGTCTTTTTCTGAAATATGCTACCCTCTTGGACTTTGTTGATTCCCTTGAGGTACTTGAAAGTTTCTATCATGTCCCCTCTCTCCCATCTTTCCTCAAGGGTATACATATTAAGCTCCTTTAGTCTTTCTTCATATGTCTTCTGGTGCAGACCCTGCACCATTTTGGTTGCCCTCCTCTGGACAGCCTCCATTCTGTCTATGTCTTTGCGGAGATGGGGTCTCCAGAACTGCACACAGTACTCAGATGGGGTCTCACCAACTGTCTGTACAGAGGATAACAACTTCTTGTTTTCTACTATTGATGCCTCTTCCTATACATCCCAGTGTACCCCAGCCTTCCTTACTGGCTTCTCACATTGCTTTCCACCTTTAGGTCATCTGATATAATTACCCCCAGGTCCCTTTCCATTTTTACTGCTGTCAGTATCTCACCCCCCATTGTGTATGCTTCCCCTTGGTTTTTGTTTCCCATGTGCATTACCTTGCACTTCTTTGCATTGAATCTGAGCTGCCATACATTTGACCGTTCCTCCAACTTGCCAAGTCCCTTCTCATCCTTTCCACTCCATCTTGTGTATCAACCCTGTTGCAGATCTTTGTGTCATCTGCAAAGAGACATACTTTTCCTTCCAGTTCCTCTGCAATGTCACTTATAAAGACATTAAAAAGGACCGGTCCCAATACTGAACCCTGCGGTACCCTGCTAGTAACCCTCCTTTCTTCATTGTGTACTCCATTTACTACTGCCCTTTGCGTCCTGTTGTCTAGCTAATTTTTTATCCAGGCTACTACCTTGGGACCCACTTCAAGGCTGGCTAACTTGTGTATTAATCTTTTGTGTGGGACTGTATCAAATGCCTTGCTAAAATCTAGGTAGGCCATGTCCACAGCCCCTCCCTGGTCTACTACTTTGGTCACCCAGTCAAAGAAATATATTAGATTCATCTGACACAACCTTCCCATCATGAATCCATGCTGCCTTGGGTCCTGTGCCCCACTGGCCTCTAGGTACTCAACAATTCTTTCCTTCAGAAGTGATTCCATAATTTTCCCTACCACTGAGGTCAAACTAACTGGTCTGTAGTTTCCTGCCTCTGTCCTGCTCCCACTTTTGTGAAGAGGAATCACATCTGCCCTCCTTTAGTCCTCAGGTACCACCCCATCCTCCCATGACTTGTTAAAGAGAGTAGTCAGCAGTGTCACTAGTTCTACCCTTAGTTCTTTTAGAATTCTTGGGTGAATCCCGTCAGGCCCCATTTCTTTGTCCACCTTCACTTTTATTAGTTCTTTCATAACCCTTTTTTCTGTAAATGGACTGGTATTGACCTCTGTCTTTAGAGTGTTTCTCTTGTTTGGTTTAGGTACTTCCCCCATCTTTTCCTTTGTGAAAACTGAGCAGAAATATTCATTCAGTATCCCTGCTTTTTCACTGTCACCCTCTACCCACATTCCTTCCCCTTTATTAAGCCTCAGTATCCCTCTTTTGGTCTTTCTTCGCTTCCTCATGTACCTATAAAAGGTCTTATCCCCCTTCTTAACAGAACTGGCTATCCTTTCCTCGGTTTGAGCCTTTGCTATTCTGACTGCCTTCCCAGCCTCTTTCTGCTTTAACTGATAAAGTTCTCTGTCCTGTTCCTTCTGTGTTTCCTTATATTTCCTGAATGCTATCCTTTTCTCCTTAACCTTCCCTGCCACCTCTTTTGAGAACCATAGCGTTTTTTTCCTTCATTGTGTTTTATTGATTTGCTTTACACAAAGGCTTGTTGCCTCTGTGATGGCTGTTTTGATAGTAATAATACTTTATTTGTTATGCGCCTTTCAGGCATCAAGGCGCAGTACAATAAGAGAATAAAATCCAACCGATTCAGCCACATAATAAATACAATTCAATAAATAGTGCATCCATAAGCTTTTTCCCAGAGGAAAGATTTCAGAGCCTGTTTAAAACTCCCCACGGTCGTGGACTCCCTAATCCAGTGGGGTAGCGAATTCCAAAATGAGGGGGCCGCAAACATAAAAGCACAGGCCCCAACAGATTTTAAAGTCACCCTTGGAATCTCTAGCAACCCCTCGTCGGCGGAGTGGAGTGGTCTCACAGGGTGGTAAGGAATCAGGAGTCTTTCAGGTAATCAGGGCCCTGTTCATGCAGGGCTTTAAAAGTCAGTAAGCTGACTTTGAAGGTGATCCCCCACTGAACTGGCGGCCAGTGCAGTTGCAGCAGCCCCGGTGTAATATGGGAGGATCTAGGAGTTCCGGCCAACAACTGTGCTGTGGAATTCTGCACCAGCTTCTAGCGGCAGATATCAACCCCCGGAAGCCCAAAGTAAAGCGAGTTGCAGTAGTCAAGGCGCGAGGTCACAAAGGCATGGATTAAAGTTGGTAGATTACCGAACGGAACGAGGTACTTGATCCTGGTGATGTTTCTTAGATGGTAGAAAGATGTCTTAACCACAGCTGACACCTGAGGCTGAAGTGTCAGCCCAGCATCCAATATCACCCCCAGGTCTTGCACCTGTTCAGAAACCTGTAGCTCGACAGCCCCATGACGCAATCCAGATGGGGAACCGGCCACTGGACCCCCTATCCAGCGATCCGGATCCAAGACCAACACGTCAGTCTTCCCTGAATTCAACTTCAGCCAACTGGACCTCAACCACTCCTGGATTTCACTGAGGCAGCTATTAAATACTGAGACGGCTCCTTCCTGGTCGGGGCAAAAGACAGGTATAGCTGGGTATCATCTGCATAACAATGAAACCTCAGACCATACCATCTCACAATGTCACCGAGGGGAAGCATATACACCGTAAACAATATGAGGAACAAAATAGAGCCCTGAGGAACCCCCACAAGGCAGAGAGGTGGGATCGGAAGAAAAGACCCCTGAAACCACCCTCTGAGTTCTTCCGGTGTGGTATGAGGTAAACCATCTAAGGACCACCCCAGAAAGCCCACAAATATATCTCAAGCACTCAAGAAGGACCCCATGGTCAACGGTATCAAATGTTGAAGACAGATCTAATAGTACCAAAATGGACCGTTTTCTCTGGTCTCTCGCCATCAGGAGATCATTGTGCACCTAAACCAGTGCAGTCTCGGTACTGTGCCTCTTTTGAAAACCTGATTGCAGCGGTTCATAGATGCTATGGATGGTCAAATGGTTCTCCAACTGGGCCGCCACTACTTTCTCGATCACCTTCCCCACAAAGGGGAGATTCAAGATAGGTCTGTAGTTGGCAAAACAGTCTGGGTCCAATGAAGCTTTCTTCAACAAGGGTGTCACCACCGCCTCTTTCAAGGACCAGGGGTATTCACCCGAGTCAAAGGAGCACCAGGCTATCTGTGCTAGAACCAGGAAGATGACCTCCCAACAACCCAAAATAAGGGATGTAAGACCCGGATCTAAACTACAGCACATAGGGTGCATCCCTAGGACAATCCACATAACATCTACGATTTCCAGGTGGTCGAAGGTACTCCAGGAAAACAAAGGGGTAGTGACCAAGTCCTGAACACTAACAACTCGCATAGAATGTGTCAAGAGGATTTCTGACCTGATGTCCATCACCTTATCAGCGAAGAACTGAGCAAGCTCATCACACTGTAATTATGAAAACGCTCTTCAGAGCTGCAGACAGGTTGGGTTGCACAATTTGTCCACGGTACTGAAGAGCTGAGCTGGTCAGTTCTGGGTGGCAGAAATTTTCCTGGACAGGAATTCTGCCTTCTTACGAGAAATTTCTAACTGATAGAATTGATAATGTTCTAGCAGTCTAAGATGATCGGCATTCAGGCCAGATTTCCTCCAACAATGTTCTATCCTGCATCCTAGTTGCCGCAACTCCCTCAAGGCCCCAACAAACCAAGGTGCCCAAGGTCCAAGGGAGAGAGGGCGCACATGAACTGGAGCAACAGAATCCAGGGCAGAGGTGATGGTGTTATTATAGGCCAAAACCAATGCCTCTGGATCATTGCAATGCACAGGAAATTGTGATAGGTCAAGGACCGCAGTAAGGCCATCGAAAGTAATATTCCGCAAAGGGCGGTACTTAACCATCTCCACAGGGGTCGGCCTACAAGGTGGGATGCCAAAATTGAATCTCACAGTGTAATGGTTGGACCATCTGACTGGTTCCACCCTCATGTCAGAAGCCTCAATCCCCAGAAGGAAGACCAGGTCAAGGGAACTGTCACCTTTATGAGTAGCAGTGGTAACCACCTGTGTTAGGCCCAGTGAATCCATCAACTGGAGGAAGTGTTGTCCAAATTGCGAGAGTTCATCATCGATCCAGGCATTAAAATCACCCAGAACCATCAGTCTGGGAGACTCAAAAGCCAGGTCAACGATGAAGTCTGCTACTTCCTGAAGGAATTGCTTCCCATCTCTGGGTGGATGGTAGATGAGAGCAATTTGATGGCCCACAGTTGCTACAACAGCACATTCAGAGGAGATGGACTCCACAACTGGAACACTAGTGAGGTCAATTGAATCTTAAAACAGACTGCAACCCCCCCCCCGGGGTCTAACCGCAGACGATGTATCACCATATACCCGGCTGGAATTGCAGCCTCCAATATTGGGCCTGCATTATCGTCCAACCAGGTCTCAGTGATGCAAGCCAGATCTGCTGAACCAACAAGATCGAAAATCACAGCGGTCTTGTTCCGGACAGATCTAGCATTGCACAACAGCGCCCGGATTGGAAAAACTCCTGAACTGCTCTGGCTACCTGCCCATCACCAATGATGGTGCCCTTGGGTATTGGGACCAAACAAGATGGTCCACGCTCCAAGCTCCACTTCGCCCCAGGGCATCTCCTGGGTTTAACCACTCCTATGGGAGCACCCCCGCTCCTCCAGCCTCCACTGTTCACTCCCACACCCCATCCCCCCCTTACAGGCAATACCTAAGGCACAGCAACGTTGATAAATAGAGAAAGCCAAAGGAGGGGGATGAAAAGGGTGGAGGGAGCGAAGGGCGGAGGCTGAACAGTGCACGACCGGGGGTGGGGGGATACAGACAAACACATATCCCAGGCCAGTAATATCATACCCTTAAAAATCCACCACACTTGAGGCTCACCTCCCGTCACTCCACAAATACCTAAAAACCAGAGAACAACTAACAACAACTTAACTTCTTATCATATCTTAAATTACCCCACTAAAACAAAAAATAAGAAAACACACCCAAGTTAACAAACAAAACCCAACAAAAATATAAGGAAAAAAGTTTCGTAATCCACCCCCCAGGTTAGTCTCTCACACTAAACTGAGCGGAGGGTGAAATTACAGGTTTTCACTGGGCCCTCTCATTGCCCGAACTAATTTCCAAATATAAAAACTTGATGTCAGGGGAAGACACAAGCTGGAGATACATAAAACATAAAAGTACTTGCAATCCATACAGGGACCAGAAAAACAAACACATTAAATCCGGTGAAACAGAAATATAAATGTTCATGGTGCCAAAACAGGGATTCAATGAAGTCAGAAAATCAAAAACGAAATTGTCAAACTTCGGAAAAGTCAACAAGAGTCCTCCAGGGCCCACAGATATCTTTAATTGCAGAATAAAGAGGAAGTATCTCGGGAAATCAGTGGCACACCACTACAACCACAGCCCAGGCCAGCCCTCCGACTGACCACCCCGCAAATCTAGGGAAGGGGAGCAGAACACCGGGCCACCAACCAGCCCCCCACCCCAACTCTGTGGGAGCCAGAGACCCCCAAATCCCCAGTAGCCTCTAGTAGCCCATAAGTCAAAGAGTAAACAAGGACTAAAGCCAATACCGAAAAAGGCACCACAAAACAATCCAGGGTTGAAAGAAAGTAAAAGGAATATGGAGCAGTCCAATCTGAACAGCTCCTTTACCAGGACAAGTTTCAGTTAAATCTCAGGTAAGCAGATCCAACTGGCCACATCTTCTTTGCTTCGACAACAACCCTTGCTCGACACAACTCCAAAATCCAAGAAAAGCTGCTTTAGAGGCGTCACGATAATTCCACAGTTGGGCCCAGTCTGCTGACTCCCACTCCAGCGTAAACTGGTGCTCTAATCAAAGAAGCCGAAACAAATCACAACTAATGCAGTTAGGCATAGCACTCCCTCCAGCACAAGTCCCACAAGCAGTCCAATGGTCTGCCGTCACAATGGCTGACTCACACCACCAATTCTATAATGAGCAGGTCCCAACTAAAGCGATAGCAGACAAGACCCAAAATAGCAGGCAAAAGCAGGCAGGTCCCGACTAAAATCCCATCTGAGGAGAATGCGAGCCGGGCATTAACCAACCGGCGTTTACCGACCGGGAAAAGAAAACAAATGAAAACAACTGCAGATAGATCGCGCTATGCCATCTGATGCATTTGGCCCCCGAATTTCAAAAACAGTAGGATTGCGATATACTAAAATAAGTAAAATGAACTAAAAGAAATAAAACTGCAGAGCTGCAGAACTACAACGATGCCTGGCCGAGCATTCCAACATGGTGGATGGAACACGGAAACAGCAGCCAAAGGAAGCAAGGAAAATCAGGGAAGATCCAGGAGCAAGCAAGTACTTGTGCTGGGGGACTCAATGATCAGAGGAGTTGAGTCCCACCTAAGCAAACGCACATAGCATAAAGTAACAGTTCAGTGTCTTTCAGGGGCATCAGCACAGCGTGATACCGAATGCCTCTGTAGGCTAGTGGACAAGGCGGAGAAAGGACTCAATGTAATTATTCACCTTAGAACTAATGACCTATCAGCATGGACAGTGGAAGAAACTAAGAAAAATGTCATTAAGCTGGGGGAGAAGCTGGAGGCTCAAACAGCATCCCTGACATTCTCGGAGATCGTCCCAGTTTTGAGTAAAGGGGATTGCAAGGCCAAGATCAGAAACAAGGAGATAGATGAATTCAGTGCTTGGTTACAAGAATGGTGTTGTGAAAAAGGATATCAAGTCATAGGCTTGTGGGGGAACTTCTGGGAGAAAAAGCTTTTCAGATTTGATGAACTTCATCTCACCAAGGAAGGAGTGAGTGCACTGGGGCAGAAATTTGATGTTCAACTCAACCATTTAAATTAGATTGGGGGGAGTCTAATGCTAGGGAACCTATCAGAGATTGCACTCTTGATAGAAACTTAGCAGTCACTCCCCAAAAAGCATGAATTTCTCCCCCAAGACTGAAGGAATCAAGCAGGAACCAGAAGAAAAAAAAATCAAGGGAGCAAACAAAAGGCCATGCAGCAACATCCCAGAAGGAGGAAAAAAAACTGAGAAAAAGCAGGGAAACCAGACTATGGAAAGGGGTATGCATCAACTCCAGAAGTCTGGGTAACAAATCAAGTGACCTACAGGCATTGATGGCAGAGTCCAGATTAGATCTGGTAGCCATTACAGAGATGTGGGCCTTGGAGAAAAATGACTAGGACCTGTTCGTCCCGGGCTTCACCCTATTCAGGCAGGATGGGGGGGGGGGAGGTTGCACTGTACATGCGGGAAGGGATTAAAGCCATCTCAGTGGACTTCAACAAAAAGAAGCGTGTGGAATCCCTGTAGGTGCAATTTTGCTCAGAATCAGGGAAACAAATCTACATAGGGGTAATATACCGACCACTAGGACTAACAGAGGGCAGGGACGATGAGCTTCTAGGGGGAAATCAGAGGTGTAACCCAAAAAGGAGAAACAGTTGTGGTAGGAGATCTAAACATGCCAGATGTTGAGTGGGACATCCCAGTGGCTGGTTCTTCCAAAAGTCAGAAGGTGGTTGATGCCCTACAAGATTGCCTACTTACACAATTACTTAATACTCCCATTAAAATGGACACCATCCTGGATGCGGTCCTCACAAATTCAGAAGTAGTACTAAAAGTGTCACCGGGGTTAGGGAGCCACTGGCCAACAGCGACCACAACACTGTGTGGTTTGAATTGACCATTGGGGCAGTAAAATCTCAGTCCAGGGCAGAAGTTTTAAACTTTAGATGGACTAACAAAATAGAAGAAATGGTCAGGGGCAACCTGGCGAAGATACAGGAGCATAGAGAGTAGAAGACATTTGGGGGGCAAATAAAACAGGCCACATTGGAAGCTACCAAGACATGCAGAAGGACAGTGTCTAAAAATAAGACATAAAAACCCCATGTGGTTCACTAACCAAGTCAAGACAGCAATTAGGACCAAAAGAGAGGCATTCAGGAATTACAAAAGCACCCTGGGGAATAGTGAATGGGAAGTGTATAATTGGAAGAGTAAGGAGGTGAAGAGCACAGTTACAGCAGCCAAGGCCGCAGCAGAGCTTAGGCCAGCTGAGGGAGTTAAGGCAGGGAAAAAACTTCTTTTTAGATATGTACAAGAAAAAAGGAAGAGGGGAGGAATAGTCAAACTGAAGGATGGGGACAAAATCATAGAGGAGAACAAGCAGAAGACCCTGTTCTAAATGACTTTTTCTGCTCCATGTTCACCAAGGAATACAGATGCCCATTATCAGACAGTGGTATTAAGGCTGAGGTAAAAGGGGTCCCTCAAATGGACACACCATCAATCACTACCAGCAGGGTTAAGGGAGGCCCTAGAAAAAAAATCAGGGATGACAAATCACCGGAGCCAGATGGAATTCACCTGAGAGTGCTAAAAGAACTGACTGGGGAGTTGGCATGTCCGTTGTCACATTTGTTCAACAGTCCACTACTGTTGGGAGTAGTGCTGGAGGACTGGAGGACAGCAGATGATGTTCCCCTCCACAAGGAAGGGAACTGTGAGGAGGCTGGCAACTACTGCCCAGTCAGCCTCACTTCAGTGGTGGGGAAGTTTATGGAAACCTTAATAAAGCAGGATTTGGTGGAGTACCTAGAAAGGAACTGCCTTCATGATGATAGGCAGCATGGGTTCACAGTGGGTAGGTCATACCAGATGGACCTAATCACATTTTTTGATTGGGTGACTCAGGGAGATTGACAGAGGCCACCCAGTGGACCTCCTCTACTTTGACTTCAGTAAGATCTTTGACTCTGTGCCTCACAACTGCCTGCTGATGAAGTTGGAGGACCTGGGAGCAGCAAAGAACATAGTCAGGTGGATAGGTAGCTGGCTGAAAGACAGAAAGCAGAAAGTGGTAGTCAACGGGCAGAGGTCAGAGGAAGAAGAAGTTATAAGTGGGGTTCCACGGGGATCAGTGTTAGGGCCAGTCCTGTTTAATGCATTTATCAGTGATATTGGTATAGGTATACAGGGCAAACTTGCCCTTTTTAGCAGGTGGTACCAAACTAGGAGGAAGGGTGGACTGCGAGGAGGCAGTTAGGGACCTACAGAGGCTAGAAAGATGGTCTAACATCTGGCAACTGTGGTTCAACGCTAAAAAGTGCACAGTGATGCATCTGGGTTAAGGGGAATCCAAGGATAGTCTACAGGCTTAACGGGTTCCAGCTAAATGCCTCTCAGGAGGAAAGAGACCTGGGGGTCGTCATTTGCAGTACCCTCAACCAGACCAGCCAATGCAACACAGCTTACAGCAAGGCCAGCAGAATGCTAAGGTGCATAGGGAGGGGATTTGACAGCAGAAGCAGGGAGGCAATAATTCCTCGCTACAGATCCTTGGTAAGGCCTTATCTGGAGTATTGTGTCCAGTTTTGGAATCCACACCTAAAGAAGGATAAGAACAGGCTGGAGACCATCCAGAGAAGAGCGACCAAAATGATTCAAGGTCTGCAAGGACTCTCATACAAGGACAGTCAGAAGTGCTGAGTATATTCTCACTGGAGGAGAGGCGGGACATGACTGAGACATAGAAGTTCCTAAGTGGAATAAACAAAGTGCCCTCATCTGAACTGTTCTGCAGAATTACAAACTCCAGCACTAGAGGTCACAAGTGAAAGTTGGGGAGCTTCAAGAGGAGCTTAGGAAACTCAATTTTACAAAAGGGTGGTAGAACCATGGAACAGATTGCCCAGTGAGGTGGTGGAAGCTAAGACAGTGACATCATTAAAACTGGATTGGGATAGAACTAAGGCATGAACAAAAATAGGGAAAACAATGGAAGTATAATTCAGATGGGGGGGGGGGGTAGGTCCTGTAATCAGAAAAGTTCTCAGGAACACTTGTGTGGACTAGATGAACCTTGGTCTCCTTCTGCCATAATTTTTTCTATGTTTCTATTTGTAACCAATTCGGCCCACTCCCTGCCTGACATTCTTGAAGTCTTGGGCTGCTTTTCTAGGTTTTCTGGATACAAGATTAATTTAGACGAATCCAAGCAGGTGGGAAGAGGACTACAAATAACACTGCAGGGATCCCCTTTCAAAAGTCTAACCACTTGCCTCATGTATTTGGGATTAGGGTGGGCCCCCAGTTAAACAATGTGCATCAGCTAAACTATGCAAGGCTACTAAAGACTTTGGAGGGAACTTTGACTTGGTGAAAATCCCTACCCATCTCTTGGCTTGGGCATCCAATCTACTGAAAATGAATGTGCTCCCATGGGTGCCCTATCCTCTTGAAGTGTTATCCATGGGGCTTAATAAACAGAACCTGCAGTGCCTGGAGGCTCAGTGCACAACATTCTTATGGCAAGGGAAAAGGCCAAGGACAGCCTTGCTGCATCTCAAGGGGACAATATCCAAGGAGGGGGGTGCAGTTCCCTGACCTTAAATAGTATCATGTGGTGGTACAGCTCTGCCTAATTAAGGAATGGTTGCTGGGAGAGGGATGGGCTAGCAGGGTGACCCTGGAATCAGAAGGGGAAAATGTCTCCCCACTGATTTACCTAGTGGAGGGAGGAATAGCAAAGTATAGGGCTAGGTGTAGCCCAAACTCCCTTCTAGTTCATACATTGAGGGTATGGAGGGTGGCAGCTAAGTTGGTAGTAAGGGAACAGTATAGAACTATCCTTGCACCAGTCAATGGCAATCCAGACTTTCTCCTGGGACTGGCTGAGTCAGGATTTGTACACTGGAAACGAGCTGGGTACAATGCTTTGGGGACTTGGGATCTGGGGGGCTATATACTCAGGATGAACTGGGTCATATCTATGCACTACAGGGACGGCACAACTTTCAGTATTTGCAAGTAAGGGCCCATCTCAGGTCTGTATAGAGAAGGCACCCTGATCTATCCAGACCATTCAAGCTGGTAAAGGAGATTATGAAGGCTTGGATGACCCCAAAGGGCTCCATGGCAAGCTTTTACTTGCATCTGAGGGAGGCTACGCCAAGCCAGTCCTTGAAGGTATGCTGACAGTGAGAACAGGATCTGGTGGTAGGGGTTTCAGATACAAACTGGTCAGTTATTTGTCAGTCACGTATGGGCTTGTTCTGGTGCAACAGATACAAGGAGGCTTAGTTTAAATTTTCCCATCAGTTGTACCTCCCCCCAACAGTAGTGCATATGTTCTCTCCCTGGGTTTCACCTCTATGCAGCACATGTCATGCTGCGAGTGAAACATATATCTATTACTATTGGGACTGCCCTATACTATGTCCATTTTGGTCAGAGGTTAGGACACAAATAGAACAAAGAACAGGCCTCTTGATACCCGAGACGCCGATGTCTATGCTGCTGGAAATGGACCATTTGAGCGATGATGAATGGGATCCACATCCTTGAATCATACACATTGATGGGCCCTTACTTGCAACAGCTTAATCTGGTTCAAGGTCAGTTGGCATTCATCTGTATCCCCCTCCCCCGGGTCGTGCCTGAAAATAGGCAGGATTTGTCTAGTGCACCTACCCGGTCAACAAAAGCTAAATAAATAAATAAAAAATAAACATTCAATTAGTACTAGCCCAAAAATGTATTCAAAACACCTGGGTCTCCTGTCTACGACCTACGGTGACTGTGTGGTTAGAAATGGTGGCCAAAGTTTTGCCCCTGGAAGGGGTAACATATGAGCTTAAAGAGAGGAAAGACCTTTTTGAGAGGACTTGGAGGACCTTCATGAATTCATTCCCACCAGCAGAGGTAATATTGATTCAGCTCAATGCAGTCATTTAATGCTATTATAGAATCACGTTTTGGGAGTGTGAGCATACATAAAATTTAATGTTGATTTATGATGTCATCCTAGTCCTGTGATCTAAAGTTGCCTATACATAAACACAATACCAGTTAGACACTAACAATACAATTCTATGTAAAAACAAAAAAGTACAAATAAAATCACAAATAACAAAAGAGTCACAGTGATATACAGTCAAGCAGTACAAGAAAGCAAGAGGCTAACTGCATAAACAGTTAAATTAAGGTCAATAATTTCCTGAATAAATAATGCATATGATGTTGAAGTGAGAATTGTATATGGTCAAATATTCCAGCGTCTCGCTGCCTGGTAGCACAAAGTTTTTTTCCCATGTTTGTTTCTTATAAGTGGAGAATGAATTTTCCTCACTCACATGTATTATTCATCTAAGATTATCAGAAGTCAGTTGTTCCTTAAGGAACATTGTTTTTGTAATATAGTGATTTGGATAAAAAGCAGAGTACTTGTGTATTAATTTCTTCCATGATCTAATATGATTAATCTCTAAGGACTGCAACTGTAATAAAGATAGCAAAGTACAGTGGTGAGTTTTGGGATTGCATTGTAATATGCACCTTGCCAACTTATAATCAAGGCCACTGATTTACGGTGATTAAAACAATTAAATTCCGTTTTCAAGACTTAAGATTCCGGAATTTCACTGGTGATTGTTACTCTAATTTCCGGATCTTACCAGGATTCTGTTATCATTCTTTTAGTATGTACATAAATAATCAGAATTAAAGAAGGCTTAATATACAGAGCATTAAATAGAGCAAACTGAAAACAGTACAGGAAGGAATTAAGAGAAAAACAGACTTTTTTGTAGATTTACTGATCTGATAGAAAATGCCAGATTCCATGAAATCTTCGTTTTTACTGGTTTTCAGGCAGCCCTAATTCCGGAATTTTACCAGATTTTCCGGTTAAAACCGAAAAACAGTGGCCTTGCTTATAATGTGTCCTATCCAACCTATTCAATAGTAGTCTATTTGTGGTCCAATAAATGAATTCACCACAAGTTAGTACGGATAAAATTAGTTGTTCTGCTACTTTTTTTCGATCATTCTTGCCTAGACATTTTGTTGTTCGGTGCAGGGAACCTATTCTCTTGTTTACTCTTTTTACTAACTTGACCACATGCTCCTTAAAGGTCATGTGGTCATTGAAAATAACTCCTAAATAACAATATTGGTTTACTTGTTCCAAAACTTTGTAAATTTTTATTTCTATATGATCAATTTGTTTTTGTTTAGATGCAAAATGCATCAGTTTGTCCTTTTTTATGTTCATAATGAGCCCTGACCTGGTGAACCACACCCTCAGATTGTCAAAATCAGCCTGCATCTTTCCCTGGAGTTCCTTGATGTTAATGCCTGTTGTTACAAGGGCGGTGTTGTCTGCGTACAGCCTCACCTGAGAGTGATGCACGGCTGTTGGCAAGCTGTTGTTAAACATTAAAAATAATAGGAGTCCCAAAATGGACCCCTGGAGTACTCCTCTCTCTACGCATCTGCTAAGTGAGATACTTCCAGAGGTAGATACCCTTTGCGTTCGGCCATCCAGGTAGGACTGCAGCCAATGCCAAGGTCCCTCCAACAACCCCATAGATCTTGCAGACTGTAAGAGGAGGGAGTGGTTCACCAGGTCAAAGGCCTTTGATAGATTACTGCAGTCTCCAAGCCGGAATGCAATGATGAATTAATCAAATTATTAAATTCTAATTTTAATAGTGCTGATGTGGTCAAGTGTGCTTTATGAAATCCTGACTAATATGGTGTTATTACATTATATTTATCCAAGTATTCCATAATTTGAATGTGAACATGTCTTTCAAAACATTTAGATAGTAATGACAGAAGTTCTATTGGTCTATAATTATTTACATCAGATGATACTCCCCCTTTGAAAAGGGAAATGATTTTACTCTCTTTCCAAGTCTGAGGGAAGTGACCCTTCCGTAGGCTCCAATTAAAAATTTGAATAACAATGGAAGCAATATAATATGCAGCTATTTTCAGGAATTTTCCTTCAAGACCATCTAGTCCTGCAGATTTATGCATATTACTATTCTTCAGCCCTTGATATACTTTAAATGAACTCAGTTTTTTTTTAATCTAGAGGGTGGGTTTTTGGGTGAATTTTCTCCTGTCGGTTCTTCCTGGGATCTTAAATTGTTTGTTGCAATATGATATCACGGTAACTCCACAAAGAAGTCTTTTAATGTATTAGCAACTGCATAGGCATCATCTATAATACGTTATGTGTTCTCAAATAACGTTTCTTGGATGAGTCATTGCATCCAGGATTTAGTAAATCATTAACATTTTGCCAACATTTTTTTGAATGATTGTTACAATGCATTTTATTTTTGTAATAGGAAGGTTTGGCCTTTTTTATCTCTTGTTTACATTTATTTCTTTTACTCTTAAAAAGATTCCAATATCTTTCTTGTTTTGTTCTTTTAGCCTTCTGCCAAAGTCTATTTTTGACTCTTACTATTTTTTAATAATCTTTCATTTATCCAGGGAAGTCTGGCCTGCTTAATTGTCCTTTTTCTTTTGGGGACATGCAAGTCGCATATACTGTTACATGTATCAGTGAAATATGAAACCAATGCATCCAGGTCAGGGATAAGAAAGCATCTGTCCCATCTTTCCTTTCCAATATCTGATAAAAATCCAGCCTCAGAAAAATTTCTGAAGTCGCTGGCCCTTGTATAGTTTGTATAGTCTAATAGTCCCTTAACTTGTGAAGTTATTATAGTTCTGGTTGTGGTCTCCTAAGCCTGGCAGAAGAATCCCTGAATTTTTTACATTTAAGGGAGAGGTAAAGAATAAATGTAAGATTGTGCTGTCTTTAGTGGTATTGGTGTATCTTGTTGGTACATATATATGTACATATACTCCCAGGATTTAAATTATTTCATTTAACTGATTTCCTCGTGAGCCCAACCAGTTACAGTTTAAATTGCTTATTAGCACCAATAGTTTTTCCCCTAAAATACCGTATAATTTGTTTACCACACTTTCTATGTGTTCTAGTCTGGCTTTTGGTGGAAAATATATGACTAAAAATATAGTCTTCAAGTTATTTACTTTTACTGCTAAGTATTCAGTATTATTTTCGATACCCTTAAGAATAGATTCCATATGTCCCAGGCAGTTTTTGATATAGAGCATGACCCCTCCTTCTCTTTTGGGTCCGTCAGAGCGAAAGAGTGAATAACCAGGTAAACTGATTTTGCCATCTTCTGTTTTGGCTGTGAGCCAGGTCTTTGTCAGGCCCACAATGTCTGGGGTCTTCTCTTTCACCATAATATTTAGCAAATCCATTTTAGTTGCTAAGCTACATACATTTAACGTGTAGTATCTTAATTCTTTCAACTTCTGGTCCAGGGTTTAGTTCTATGTCTCCCCCAATATTAATAAAAGTGTTATGATAGTACATTGACTTTCTAAAAGATACTTATGCGGTACATATGGGTTTAAAACTGTTGTCCTACCACACTGATCGTAGGCTGTCCATGTGTTTGTGAATTAATTCCTTCTTATAATATTACAATTTGCTTCACTTTTCATCTGGGTTAATGAAGGCCAGTATGCCCCCAGCCTTTCGTTTTTCCCGATTAGGAGATCAGCATGACATGTGAGGTAGGGCAAAAGTACAAAATCCATTAAGAATGATAAGTACATGATTAAACAATTTTTACAGTTTTAAAATCAAGTTAAAACAATACGTTCTTAAAACAAATTCTTACTTAACTATTTTTATTTTATTTTAATTTTGTCAAATACTTTTATCTCAAAAATCTAATAACTCTCATGCCCACACTCTCATAAATGCTTTTTTCTCAGTAAGCTACCTACACTCTTTTCCTCACGATATGAAGTTTTATACTGCCTAGCCCTTTTCACCTAGGCAGCTCCTTCTGGCTGCTAACTCACTTCCTATACTCTTTATCTCACACTACAAAGAGCTAAATGATTGAAATGAGCTTTGAAAACTACCAGGCCTTCAGCTCTAAAATGTGCAAACCCAAAGGTTTGCATTAGAGAGCCAAATGTAATAGCGCAGATGTTGTGCTGTTATCCTCCACATACAAGGTCCTGTGTTGGAATCCAGGCATGGGAGGTTAGTTGTATGCAAATAAAACAGGGATAAAACAGCTTAAAAGCAAAGGTTATGTGTGTAGAATTATGCTAACTTAAAGTAATCAAGGCCTGTATGGGTAGGGGATAAATACCCTCTAGACTGACCCCCAGTGGTCAGTACTGATAACCTGCTAAGGAGATCTTAAGGATCTAGTCATGCGCTAGAAACGACCTTGGGTATAAAGGAGACCCCTAGTGGTCAGTATAGATAACCTGCTAAAGGGAACTTAAGGACTTAGTCATAGTCACGTGACCTCCTAGTCCAATAAAGTTGGGGACGACCTTAGGTGAGAGGGTGGCTGGGGTGGACGGGGCAGTTCATGTGCAGCATCAATGGGGCAACACCTCTACAGCAACTGTGGTGCTAATGAAGCCAAAACTCCTCCGTACCTTGTGCAACTACTGCCTGTCAATGCCGGCTCTGGCTCTGTGTGTGTGTGTGTGTGTGTGAGGGTGATGTGCAAGCAGCCTCTCGGAAATACTGCCCGTCGATTCCAGCTCTGGCTCTGCATGTGTGAGGGGTGATGTGCAAGCAGCCTCTTGCAAATACTGCCTGTCGATGCCGGCGCTGGCTCTATGTGTGGGAGGGGAGATATGTGAGCAGCCTACAAGAAGAAAACAACACAGTTAAGAAACTAGTGCCAGGAGACTTACACTGGTACTGCAATTAAACTATAACACTGCATGCCCTGTTAAAGCACACTATGATGTCAGGCTCCACGATGTAATTTACACAAGCCCTTAAGGTAAATATCAGTTACAGGCCCCACCGATGTAATGCAGCATTTATCCACAATACCCACAAACCTATCAGTCAGCCTACGCCAACCTTTTACATAGTATACAACGTCCCACAATAAGTGCAATCCCCAAGCTTTACAGTCCGTTCACTACTCTGAACACGGCGAGTATATAGAATATTCTTTTCCCACTCCTTAAACAACCCTGCAGTAACTGTGGTGCTAATGAAGCCAAAACTCCTCTGTACCTCTCGCAAATACTGCCCATCGATACGGGCTCTGGCTCTATGTGTGAGAGGGGAGATGTGCAAGCAGCCTCTCGCAAATACTGCCTGTCAATGCCAGCTCTGGCTCTGTGTGTGGGAAGGGAGATATGCGAGCAGCCTCTCACAAATACTGCCCGTCGATGCCGACTCTGGCTCTGTGTGTGGGAGGGGAGATGTGTGAGCAGCCTCTCACAAATACTGTCTGTCAGTGCCTGTTGTGTGTGTGGGAAGGGAGATGTGCGAGCAGCCTCTCGCAAATACTGTCTGTTGATGCCAGCTCTGGCTCTGTGTGTGGGAGGGGAGATGTATGAACAGCCTCTCACAAATACTGTCTGTCAATGCCTGTTGTGTGTGGGAGGGGAGATGTGTGAGCAGCCTCTTGCAAATACTGCTCGTCAATGCCATCTCTGGCTCTGTGTGTGGGAGGGGAGATGTGTGAGCAGCCTCTCACAAATACTGTCTGTCAGTGCCTGTTGTGTGTGTGGGAGGGGAGATGTGCGAGCAGCCTCTCGCAAATACTGTCTGTTGATGCCAGCTCTGGCTCTGTGTGTGGGAGGGGAGATGTATGAACAGCCTCTCACAAATACTGTCTGTCAATGCCTGTTGTGTGTGTGGGAGGGGAGATGTGTAAACAGCCTCTCACAAATACTGCTCATTGATGTTAGCTCTGGCTCTGTGTGTGGGAGGGGAGATGTGTGAGCAGCCTCTCACAAATACTGTCTGTCAGTGCCTGTTGTGTGTGTGTGGAAGGGGAGATGTGTGAGCAGCCTCTCACAAAAACTGTCTGTCAGTGCCTGTTGTGTGTGGAAGGGGAGATGTGCGAGCAGCCTCTCGCAAATACTGTCTGTTGATGCCAGCTCTGGCTCTGTGTGTGGGAGGGGAGATGTGTGAACAGCCTCTCACAAATACTGTCTGTCAATGCCTGTTGTGTGTGTGGGAGGGGAGATGTGTGAGCAGCCTCTTGCAAATACTGCTTGTGAATGCCATCTCTGGCTCTGTGTGTGGGAGGGGCGATGTGTGAACAGCCTCTCACAAATAATGTCTGTCAGTGCCTGTTGTGTGTGGAAGGGGAGATGTGCGAGCAGCCTCTCGCAAATACTGTCTGTTGATGCCATCTCTGGCTCTGTGTGTGGGAGGGGAGATGTGCGAGCAGCCTCTCACAAATACTGTCTGTCAGTGCCTGTTGTGTGTGGAAGGGGAGATGTGTGAGCAGCCTCTCTCAAATACTGTCTGTTGATGCCAGCTCTGGCTCTGTGTGTGGGAGGGGAGATGTGTGAACAGCCTCTCACAAATACTGTCTGTCAATGCCTGTTTTGTGTGTGGGAGGGGAGATGTGTGAGCAGCCTCTTGCAAATACTGCTCGTGAATGCCATCTCTGGTTCTGTGTGTGGGAGGGGAGATGTGTGAACAGCCTCTCACAAATACTGTCTGTCAATGCCTGTTGTGTGTGTGGGAGGGGAGATGTGCGAGCAGCCTCTCACAAATACTGCTCGTCGATGCTGGCTCTGGCTGTGTGTGTGGGAAGGGAGATGTGTAAACAGCCTCTCACAAATACTGCTCATTGATGCCAGCTCTGGCTCTGTGTGTGGGAAGGGAGATGTGTAAACAGCCTCTCGCAAATACTGCTCATCGATGCCAGCTGTGGCTCTGTGTGTGGGAGGGGAGATGTGTGAGCAGCCTCTTGCAAATACTGCTCGTCAATGCCATCGCTGGTTCTGTGTGTGGGAGGAGAGATGTGCAAGCAGTCTTTTACACCTTTTACCTGTCTATTGACAGTCTGGCACTTGATTCAAACTCTAGACTGGTAACTGTATGCAAAAAGCCCTTAACAAACTGTACAATTTTCCAAGCAAGAGCAGCAAACTTACTAAACAGGAAACTAGTATACTAATTGCTTTTAATTTTCCTGTATGCTAATGTGTTCATTTCTTGTGTACAGGATATTCACTGTGACTAATCCCAAGAATTGAAGTTTGACTATAGGGGTTGAGATTAAAGTAAATTGCTACATCAAAAACAGATGCACTGCCTATTAAAAGTAATTTGAAAATTTGATTTTTCTTGCTCTTTGGAAAACTGGTGGCATGCCAGTTTCTTTGCACTGAAAATGATTATGTGGTATTCCTGAATGAGACTCTCGACCTTAAGTAAGGGTCTGCAACAAGTGTTTTAAAATGGAACAACTTTTAATACTGCTGCTAAACTACAGTAGGTTACAAAAAGGAGAGAGGAACAGAGAATATTTCATTTACTTTAACCTCTTTTCCATTTTTCCCCTTTATTGATCTTGTAGGTATCTCTGACCTGTAAGGAAAAGCCATATCACTGTATATTTTTTTGTCTGGTTTGCCCCTAGGCTCAGATGTTAACTTTCAGCAGTCAGTATCACCAACTAAACTCCTATCCACACTGGGGTACTTCATTTTATTATAAAGTGGAGGAACTGCTTCCTCCAATCAGGAGGCACCATCTACTGTACCTCTTATCCAGCGTACAGTAGGCGCCTCATGCACCATCGCACAGCTGATTCGCACTGCACGGATTCTCGGCAATCTGATTGTCACGGTGTATGAGAAGTTGCAGTGCTTCAGCAAGTCAGAAATCCACAGTGCGATTGAGTGACGGAGAACACAACGGCACACACAGTTACTTGTTGTTACAGACTGAATCTTTCACCCCTCCAAAAACAAAAAGTTGTTTTCATATTTTTTCAGTCAGTTGTGATGAAAATATTTGTATTCCAAACCAGTACAAGCCCTGTAGTACGAATGAAAAGGAATGTTATTAATACATTTTCATTGATTTTCTGCATAGTTTCATAAATATAGATAATAAAAAAATGTATTCACTAATTACATTCTCTTTTGTCTTCTTACCGAGCTGCAATAAAACGTATATGGTGGTAAAGCAAACTTTTTTCTCACTATGCCACATGGTCCAATAAAACACACGACAACGCATGTCCCCCACACCACAAAGAACATACCAATGCATACTGAAAAGCCTGGGGAACAGCAGAAGCCGCGAAAAGCACCATAGAAACACCATACAACAAAATGTACATTGAACATCATACCACAGTTCCACCACTTTATAATATGGTCATAGGGCTAGTGGTGGTTGTTTCTTACGAGATATGAATGTTATCTCATGCTGGTTTGGGCTGACAGAACGCTCAGCTTCGCTTTGCAGTCCTCTCGCCCAAACCTGCATGAGATAACATTCTTATCTCATAAGAAACAACCACCACAAGCCCTATAAACATATTGTATATACTGTACAAACACCTAAAGTAGATAGTTTTACAGGGACTCCAGGAGTCACCAACATTTTTTTTAGTTATTTATTCTTTGGTTAACGATTAAACCCATTGGGAACTAGACCCCTTTACAGCGGCAACCCCAGCAATACAAATACAAGCAAAAGGCAATTAAGCAAAATAGAATTATACATACAGCATTAGATTCATATAAAAGATTTACATTTGTTGCTCAGGCCCGGTGCTCAGGCCTTGTAAATAATTTTTAAACCAGTTTTTAAAAGTCCTATGAATTTTTGTCTTTCTCAACAGCGGGGGCATTGAGTTTCAGAGCTTGGGCACAGTATATGGAAAGGGCTGTTGCCGCTTTGTAGTTTTTGAACTTGGGATACAAAGCAGATTGTTAGCAGTAGACCATAGGCCAGCATGCCCTTGGAGTGTGAGTAGATGTGGAGATCTCATCCTGTCACACCTGCCCCCCCACACACACACGTTTCCCTCCCCCCATACTGTCTCCCAACTCACATAAGAGAACTGCCCTGCAATGTCTTCAGGTTTATTCAAGAGCAGGTGGGAGGAGCTCAAGAGCTAGGCAGCCATTTCCCTCCTTCACAGCTTGCACACGCTGCTTGCACAGGCTCTCCAGACTCCAGCAAACCAGGGATGGGAATTAGACTTGGAGCACAGACTTGGGTCTCCATATTATAGCATAAAGCACTACCCATAGCACATTGGGTTAGGCCAGCACTAGGGACGGAAACGTATTATTTATTCATTTGGTAACCAGGTTGGTGCACTGATCTGAAGACCTTTCTCAGGCATGGCCTGGGTCAGAAACTGGCACATACAACATAAAAATATAGTGAGAGAGCAGCATCTATCTTACAGGGAACATAACAGTGGAGGTTAAGCTAACAGAGAAAATGTAAGGTAAACAGTACCAGATACATCAGCAATTGAGCAAACAAGGTATATAACATTTAGATAAACAGGGTAAGGTTCCTCCATCATTCAACAAATGGAATAACAATATTATTCAGGGCGGGAGAGGAGAGCGGAGCACTGGGGGGCTAAGGCTGAGCTGCAAGGGAGGTGAAGCCATGCTAGTGGCTTGTGGGCAGACACAGGTTGTGGTGGATAGAAAGTGCATTCTTAACAGGGAATTTAGATTTAGAGGTGGGTCAGGGGAACACAGGGAGGAGGGGAGGTCATTCCACAGTGAGGGTCTGGCTGCAGAGAAGGCTCTTAGGCCCATCCTCGTAGTTATGTTAGGGCATTCTAGTTGAAGGTATGAAGACTGACGTAGATTGCGGCAGTAGTTTCTAGGTTGGATAAGAAGGGATAGTGGAGAGTAGGAGGGAATTGTGCAAAGTATCAGCAACGGTCTAGGCCAGCAGGTAGGGGCATCATGCTTGTAGATGGAGCCAGTTAAGGGACTGGTAATGAGTGCAGTGGTGAGTGAGGAGAGGGGCGCGGAGGGCAAGGAGACATATGCAATTGTAGGTAACATCCAGGCGGTTAAGATTAGTAATCGAGGTGAGGAAGTACACCAGGCAGCCATAGTCAAGGAGGGGAAGGAGGCTGCCACAGGCAATAGCAAGGCGGGCTTCCTCCTTGTTCGGGTATAGTAGCTACTGAAATGCAGTTAATTTTAAAGTTCAAAATGGAAAGATTGGGATGTGATGTTATAGCACATAATGGGATGGAAAAGCTACGGGGGGGGGCAGTACTTGACCTGGTGATGTCCAATCGGGACATTATTAGGGTCTTCAGATGAGACGTTAAACCGAGATCCCATCTGCCTGTTCTAGTGGTAGTTCAGGTGGATGTAAAAGATCCCATGGCACTTCTCAAAAAGAGATGGGGAATTTCCCCCCATTCACTAAAAATACCACAAACAGCTTAATCTGGTTCAAGGTCAGTTGGCATTCATCTGTATCCCCCTTCCTTGGGTCGTGCCTGAAAATAGGCAGAATTTGTCTGGTGCACTTACCCGACTGACAAAAACTAAATAAATAAAATAGGGACCTTAGAGACGCTCGTTTGCCAGAGTGACCATTACATAGTGAAATTTAGCATGGCTTGAGGTCGCAACAAGTGACCACATATACATGGGTGCTGGACTTCAGGAAAGCAGATTTCAGGAAAATGAGGAAAAGTCTGAGAACCAAGGACGTCCCAAAGAACAAGGGGCAGAGAAGAAGTTGGCAGCATTAAAGGAGGTTATAACAGAGGCCACCCAAGACTATAGCAGGACCATAAAATCATCCCAAAAATATAAGAGACCTATATGGTTAAATGAGCAGGTAAGGAAAAAGGATATTTAGGACTTGCAAAGAACAGAGTGAGACAAACCGAGAGAGGTATATAGAGAAACTGGGTATAAGGGAAAAGCTCAGGGAGGCAAAGACAGAACTGAGGCTGACAGAAAGTGCTTTGACAAGGGGGAAAGGGTATAACATAGAAAGGATAAGGAAGGATGAGAGGAGTACAGGGAATGATGGGGAGAAGGCAGGTATAATAATTGAATATTTTTGTTTGGTGTTCACGGCCAAAGAGGCAAGTTTTCTCTCTAGCTGCATGGGAAAATTCAAGTGTGAGATGGGGGCAGATTTGAAATGGAGAGCATTACAAGGGAACGGTACTAAAGGGACTGAAGAACCTAAATAACAATAAATCACCAAGGCCAGATGGAGATTCACCCACAGATGCTTGTAACAGCATGTAATTGTAACAAGATGTAAAAAGAAAATGGTCATGTTTTTTGTATTCTGTTCTTTTGCTTTGTCTGTGACTTAGGCCCTGTCCACAGTGGTGTTCTCATAATATTACCATCAGTCTGTAATGTTACAAGAATGCCAGGCATGGTTAGCATCCACATTAAACATGTTTTTAAACCGTGTGTTAAAGCTGAGTTTAAACTCTGATGACATGGAGACTTTAGCTCAGTTTTGAAAATGGTTTGTAGTGCATACCTCTCAACTGTACCACATTACGAGGAACGTTCCTCATTTTACTTCACAAAAGCTCCCTGTTCCACATTGTGAGCAGTGGCGGCTCTACACCAGGGCCCGCCAGGGCACGTGCCCTGGTAAAAAAATGCTGTGCCCCAGTTGGTGCCCCATATGGTGCAGAGCTTCCCCCATAGTAACAATATATCAGTGCCCTGGCTGCCATCTGTTGTGCCCCAGCTGTGCCCTGGTAACCATTTGTGGCTAGAGCCGCTACTGATTGTGAGGACTTGTTCCACATTCAAAGTCAACATTTTAAAGCAAAAGCCCATAGTAAATGATGCAAAAAATATATCATTCAATTAATAACAGAATTTCTGAACATAAATGCAACATGTTAAGTGTTTTGAGCTTCTTGGGTAAAGACTTGATTACGTGTTCCACATTTTGCCCATTTGCTCCAGGTTTTGACAGGCAATGTTCCACATTTGGGGGACGAAAGGTTGAAAGGTATGTTGTAGTGGAGTGTGGTTTAGTTACTCGTGCGGACAGGGGTTCTTACTGTGCTCCAGCTTACTCATCTGCCAACGGCCCAGGATATAGGATCATTCTCATGGTTCTGTGCCTGCAGCAATTCATTTTCAGAGAACAGCATCATAAGAAAAGAGTCTACCAATCTCTGGAAGAAATGAGTTTAAGGATGAAAGTGAAATGAACCATCTACCTTTCAGTAACTGGAGCACTGTAAAACCAGTGTGTGTGTTTCTGACATCATGCAATGCACTGTGGAAAAGAGAAGAGAATGAATGCCAGCATGATTCTAGTGCAATGTTTGTGCAAGCGTGTTTCTAGCACTTCGGGTGTGGACAGGCAGCAAACATATTTAAACATGGATTGGACAAATGTGGATGCGGTAGCACGATAAGTGCAGTAACGGTTTTAAAACCGTTTTTCAAATCCAGTCACCAGTGTGGACAGGGCCTAAATATGTGTCTTATCTGAGGGTCATCTTGGGAGCAGGCAGATATTATTCACATGTAATAACGCACTTAAATAAGCCTAAGTGGCACAAAAGGCAGGGATTTAGCATTTCAGTAGCACCAAGCCTGGTGTCTGACTACAAGCCTGCTCATAATGGAGACCCCCTGCTGTGTTTGCTCCGAAACATTTAATGGCTGGTAATTAAAGTGGTTGGCTTGTTTGTCTAGAGTGAAATCCTAATTAGCATGGCCACTGGCAAGAGTTAAACTAGTCAGAACTGGTTCTTAGGCTTGTAAAAAAACAAAATAAACTTCTGAAAAAGTGTATGCTGAATCCAAATGACATGGCAGTGGTGGCTGGCCCTGCAAGGTGTGGTACAAGGAGTGTTTATTATGGAGATTCAGATTTTCTTGAGCCAGCAATGACTGGATATCCACAACATGAAAGGGGACTGCTATGATTCTTGGATCTCAAAGCCTGTGTGGATCCCCTGTTTTTCCTCCGGGACTTACCTTCACATGGAATGCATACTGGGTAGCCAGGGTCAGCAACAGATTGGATCTCCATTTTCTGCTTGTCCCCCCAGAGAGGTGGCATTCAGTGCCACCCAGATGGCCCCACATATGCTTCTGTAACCCCCCTGCAAATGGGGGTTCCCAAAAGACTTCCAGGAGCTTGCTTGAATGCTCCAAGCCTGAATGGTGTTTGGCATTTAAGCCCTTTATCTGTGAGTGTTTTTAGAGCCTCTGGTACTGTCTCTTTAAGAGCTGTCTGCTTGCAGACATAATTAGTTTGTATGGGGGGACTGTGTGTGTCTCTGCTTGAGTACCACTCGAGCTGTTGCCAATTCACTCCATTTCTGCAGTCACTAGGAGTGCAAAGGACACCTATCTGAAAGATGTAACTGTTTGCCAGAAATCATTTAGAGTAATAATGAAAGTACAGTTTGTCTAACCTGCTTTCTTTGCAGTCAGAACTGTATTTGCCTAGTTCCCCATTCTAGTTTTGAACTGCTGAACTGGACCAATCAGTGTGGGTTAAGGTAGCTCTAAAATGGTGCCTTGGACGAATCAGAACTTGGACTCGTAATCTGAGCCAGCCACAAGAGGATTGTATGGGCAGTGACTCTGGGAGATGTAGTTTGGACTTCTCGCCTTTTGGACCAACAGGGCAGTCTATTGTGAGTGACAGCCAATCCAGCCAAGAACTGGGAGGAACTCAAAGGAAGTGCCCGTTTTGTCTGCTAGAGTTTCAGTTGAGCTCTGGCAGTGAAGAGGAAAGAGCCCTGTGTTTTTTGGTGTGCAGTTTTAGTCAGGAACGGTGTAAGGCCCAGAGTTCCGGTCTGCAGCTTGTGTAACTGCTTGTTAGGACTGAATCCGTCCTGTGAAGAGATCAAAAGATATCTGAAGAGTAGAAACCAGGCTCACACTGAGAAGACTGGAGAAGTTGCTGGAATGCCCTCGGTCTGTCAGGAACTGAATCTGCTGTGTGTTCTCCTGGTATTGTGCAGTAATGCGATCGGGATAGAGAAGCAGCCTGCCTGGTATAGTACTTTCTTTTACCATATAAATGTGTGAGGAGGCTTGTGTAGCTCAAGTGAATCCTGCTGCCATTAAAGGACTTTCGCCTGTTACTGTTACCATATAAATGTGTGAGGAGGCTTGTAGCTCAAGTGAATCCTGCTGCCATTAAAGGACTTTGCCTGTTACTGTTTACCATATAAATGTGTGAGGAGGCTTGTGTAGCTCAAGTGAATCCTGCTGCCATTAAAGGACTTTTGCCTGTTGCAGTTTGTCATATAAATGTGTGAGGAGTCTTGTGGAGCTCAAGAGTAGCCCTGCTGATGTTGAAGGACCCTATCTTGTTTGGAGGTCGTGAGTACTAATTCAGGGTCGCTCCCTGTTGAATTGCCACATTAAATCCAAATGGAATTACTGTACTGCTGACTGTTTAACTAATTTTTCTTTTCTCTGTGTGAAAGGGCCCCTGCCAGCTGCCACGGTTTGGACTAGCCACTAGGGCTTGGGTACCCAGGGACAGTAACTGGTAGGGATAGGCCTGTGCACAGAGCCATAGGTAGATGAGTAAAGTGATAAGCTAATTAACCTGATTTCCCCCTGTCCTTGTTATATCCCCCTAAATAAATCAGAGCTGCTTGTTTCAGCAAAGTTATACTGCCTGAGGTATTTGTCTATGTTAAAGTATTGTACTGTGATTGTTGCACTGTATCTTATTACTTTACAGGGGGTCCCAGTGCCTGAACCAGTCCTGGGGGTAAGTGTATACTGTGAAGGTAATTCTGATATACTGTGTGGGCCACTAGTGGGAAGAAAGGGGTTGCAGTGTCCCAGAGGGCTGTGACCAAGTTAGTTTAACTATTGCATACCCTGACCTCTGGGTGAGGCACCAGCCATCGGATCCAGGCCCTCAACCTGTTAGTGGCAAATCAGGCAGGGGTAGTAGCCCCTGGGATAGCGCCATCTAGGGTTACATCTTGGAGGCTCACCGCTGGGATTGTGTGTCCTCTAGTGGCCATATTCTGAACCACTGTTAAGGAAAAAAAATGGGTACCCCGACAGAAGTGGCTGTGCACCGGCTGGTGGAGTGGTGTACTGGGGAGGAGATCGACCCCTAAAATGCTATGCTTATCCTGGACATCCCCCTGGGTATCAATACAGACACTGTATAGGGAGTACTTTCCAAGGTCGAAGGTTTACAAAACCCTGTGGTGGTGGGTTGGCATGCAAATCTGCTCACCCACACTTTCCTGGCCCTAGTAGAGTTTAAGGATCCCATAGATAGCTCCAAAGTGCCACAGACCATTACCCCAGAGGGAGCCCTCACTGCCTGGAGAGTGATAACTAAGGACAGTAACGACCTGGGGGGGAATGAGCCCCCACCACTATCTGAAACTTTTGAGGAGAAATTTGCTAAATGGTTGCTAGGGGAAGGGAAAACTGTGGAGGACTTGAAGAAACTATTCTCGCCACCTGGGGGTGTTCCTCCCCAACACCCTCTCCGCTCCAGTACCCGTAATGGTGGCTGAACCAATGCAGACTCCTATTTCTGCACCTGCCATTAGTCACGACTCTTACCGAAGGTTGAGGATCTTTTCTGGCACCTCCACCCCCAAGGGAGGATGACTGGGAGACCTGGATAGACTATGTTGCCCCAAGTGCTAGAATGGCAATGCTCGGAAGCAAAAGCGAAAGAGGGTTAGTGAGAGCCTCCGAGGTCCTGCCCTGGCTACCATCTGTGCTAAATGGGCCAGTAACCTGGAAGCGACTGCACAGGCCTATCTTGAGGCCTTGGAGAATGTGTATGGAGCCCAGATTCTGATGAGGACTATGGTGGAGAGTAAGAAATGCACAACAGTACCAAGGGAGTTGTTGTCTGTATGTATCTCGGCTGGAAAAATTGTTGCAAGAATGCCTCAGAAAGGGTAGTTTGCCAGCGATTGAACTGGACCGAACCAGGCTGGACAGGATCCTTAAATCTGCCCCCTTCTCAGAACTGCTGTTGCTTCAGTTACGCTTGGCAAATCGACTGGAATCCCCACCCTCCTATGATGAGTTAATGAGAGAAATTCGAGGAGTTGAGAAAAGGCGACCTCGGGAGGGACCTGCACTAATAGCTGCGGCTACGACCCGAGTGACTGAGGGTGACCCATTAAGTGAAGTTCAGGGGCAGAGGTTGGCAGTCAATGAGTGCTCTGACAAGGAAAAAGATATGCCACAATGGGGCGAACTGTTGAGAGAGATCCGGGAATTCAAAAACAGTCCCTTTATGAAGGCCACGCCTGCAAGTACGGGCCCTGACCTATATCCGACTGCATCTGCTATGGGGGTGGGGGTACCCACCCATGTGTCTCCTGCTGATAATGGCTCCAAACTCGATTCCTTGATCATGGAAGTGGAGAAACTGATGAGATGTCTCCAAATGCTTATCACGCCGCAGACAGAGATGGCACCAAGGTTTCCAGTTAGTAATACCCCCGCCCTGGCTCCCAGTGTGGCGCCTTGGCCAGCTCAAACTCCAGAAAGTATGTTTTGCTATAATTGTGGGAAGGATGGGCACATGAAAAGGGAATGCCGGTCCCCAAAAGACACTGACAAAGTTGCATATAGGCTACAAGGAGAGCTTCGGAGAACAAATCAGTGGTTAAGAGGTGCAGAAATGATCCCAGTGAGGGCACCCAAAATGCTAACTCACATCCTTTTGTGGCAAGGTCAGTTGCCCAGGCCCCACTACCGCCTCTCAGACTGGTCCAGAATAGTGGGTCCCTCCATGGAGACCACTGTAAAGGTGAATGGAGTGTCTACAAGAGCTGTATTAGACAGTGGCTCCCAAGTGACAATTATGTTCCAGGATTGGTATCAAAGCATTTGTCAGATGTACCCTACAACCATTAGAAGGACTACATGTATGGGGGTTAAGGAGAAGGCCTACCCCTATTCCGGGTATATCTGAATTTGGCTGTCTTTCCCCACCTCCGTGGCTGGAGTGGCCGAACAAGTAGAGACCCTAGCCTTAGTGTGTCCCCCCACTGGACTGTATGATGGTGTCCCTTTGTTGATTGGAACAAATGCTCATATGTTCGGAAGGCTGGCACAGTTGTGTTATGAAAAACAGGGGTCAAAGACTAGTAGAGCTTTAAGAGTTACGGCTTTAATTAAGAAGGCCTATGAGGCACAGAGAGATGCTGAAAAAATAGAACCAGAGGAACCGGTCGGCATTGTATGAAAGAAGGATCCTGAGTCTCTGATCCTGGCACCAAATGCCCAGTGTACCTTACAGGGAGAGGTCCGTATCAGAAAGGATGTTAAGAATAAAATATTAATGTTGGATGCACCAGGTGATGGAAAATTGCCAGAGGGACTGCTGGTCAAGCCTAGTATTTTGCCCGCTAGAGCCCATGCTTATGCCAGAAGGGTAATGGTCCAAGTTCATAATGTGTCTGAAAGAGACATTCAAGTAAATAGAGGTTGCATCCTGGCTAATGTGCATTGTGCAGACACTGCAGTGCTACCCAGCAGCAAGAGTTCAAGGAAGAATGACAGATACGCTGACTTGTTTGATTTCGACTCCGCTGCCAGCTGAATGGAAAGTGAGGATCAGTGAGAAGCTTGCCCAGAGAGACCAGGTGTTTTCTTTAAAGGAATGGGATGTAGGATCGTGCAAGGAGCTGAGCACAATATCCGGCTGCATGACGAAAGACCATTTCGTGAGAGGTCTCGACGCCTGGCACCTGCTGACATAGATGATGTGAGGCGGCATCTGAAAGAGATGTTAGCTGCTGGTGTAATACAAGAATCCAGAAGCCTTATGCTTCCCCATTGTGGTAGTGAGGAAAAGAATGGGACAGTAAGGATGTGTGTGGATTATCGCACTAAACCGCGGACTATCCTTGATCAGTACACAATGCCCCTCATTCAGGATGCTTTGGACTGCCTAAACGGGAGCAAGTGGTTCTTGTGTTGGATCTCCGCAGTGGGTACTACTAGATCCCGATGGCTCCAGAGGACCATGAGAAGACAGCCTTTATCTGTCCGCTGGCTTCTATGAATTCATGGGGATGCCTCAAAGGGATTTCAAGTGCCCCAGCCACTTTTCAGCGATTGATGGAGGCGTGCAGTGGGGACATGAACTTACTAGAGTGCCTGGTATACCTAGATGATGTTATTGTGTTTGGCAGCTCACTGGAGGAACATGAGAGCAGATTATTTAAGGTATTGGACCAACTGGAGGACTTTGGCCTTAAACTGTCCATTGATAAGTGTCAATTCTTTCAAACATCAGTAAAGTATGTGGGACACATAGTATCCACCGAGGGAATAGAGACCGACCCAAGCAAAGTTGAGGCCTTGACCACCTGGCCACAGCCCAAAAATCTAAAAGAACTGCAAAGATTCCTGGGATTCTATGGCTATTATCGGCGTTTCATCAAGGACTATTCAAGAGTGATCCGCCCTTTACTTAACCTTACTCAAGGGTATCCCCCAACCCACAAAAAATACCAAAAGTCAGCATCCCTCAAGACTGAAAGAGTGTATTTTCGTCCGAGTGAAGTATTTGGGGCCCGCTGGACTCCTGATTGTGAGACTGCTTTTCATGAGATCATATATCAACTTACCCATGCTCCAGTGCTGGCCTATGCCGATCCAAGAAAACCTCCCATCACACTGATGCTACCTTGCAAGGGTTGGGGCTGTGTTGTACCAAGAGCACGAGAATGGCCTGAGACCAGTGGCCTTTGCCAGTAGAAGCCTGACCCCATCCGAAAAAAACTATCCTGTACATAAGTTAGAGTTCCTAGCTTTGAAGTGGGCTATTGTTGACCAATTCCATGAGTACTTGATGGGGCTAAAATACTAGTAAAACTGACAATAATCCTTGACCTATGTGCAGACCTCAGCTAAGTTGGATGCCACTGGCCATAGGTGGCTTTCTGCATTATCTACATACGACTATGCTGTTGAATACCGAGCAGGCCTGAACCACATAGATGCTGATGCTGTCTCCCGGAGGCCTGTTCCCCAGAATGATTGGGTCAGATTGGCAGAACCTGACATTCGGGCACTCTGCCGGAAGTTTGACAGGGAGGAACAAATGTCCACGGACGCAGTGGACTGCATGGTGGATTGCTTGGGACCCTCTGAGAATTGCATACCTGCTGCTTATTGCCACTTTTCTGCAATAGACATTGGTGCACTGCCTCAACTGGACAATGGCAGTATTTGGCGGGCTCAATCCCGTGATCCCATGATCAAATCAGCTTTAGAAGCCCTCTATGCAGGAAAATATGTGTGCAAATTACGCTCCACTGATTTGAGAACTGCACTGTTATACAAAGAAGGTCCTAAGTTGAAACTGATCAATAAACTGTTGTACAGAGAAACAGTAGACAGAGGGGGACAAGTAGACAAACAACAACTAGTGCTGCCCACTGCCTTTCGAGAATCAGTACTGAGATCCTTGCACAACCACATGGGGCACCTTGGTATAGACAGAACACTTGACTTGGTGAGATCCAGATTCTATTGGCCTAAGATGGGGGCTGATGTGGAGCAACACATTCGAACTTGTAGTCGCTGCTTACAGAGGAAAGCTTTGCCCCAGAGGGCTGCCCCCCTTGTTAACATCACCACCAGTGCACCCATGGAGCTGGTCTGTATTGATTTTCTGAGTTTGGAGTCAGATCAAAGAAATATCAGTAATGTGCTGGTGGTCACTGACCATTTCCACGAGATATGCCCAAGCTTTCCCACCAAAGACCAGAAAGCATCCACTGTGGCCAAAGTACTTGTAGAAAACTTTTTGTTCACTATGGGGCTCCACAAAGAATCCATTCTGATCAAGGGAGAGACTTTGAGTCGTCTCATCAAAGAGATGCTTTCTCTGTGGGGAGTGCGAAGTCCAGAACCACTCCTTACCACCCCCAGGGGACCCACAGCCTGAACATTTCAATCGCACTTTGCTAGATATGCTAGGCACCCTACACCCAAAGGACAAGCCTAGATGGAGCCAACAAATTAGCACCCTGGTACATGATTATAACTGCACCAAAAGTGATGCCACTGGGTTCTCCCCCTACCGCCTGATGTTTGGAAGAGAAGCTCGACTGCCGGTAGATGTGTGTTT
Organism: Neoceratodus forsteri; assembly: GCA_016271365.2. Lineage (NCBI taxonomy): Eukaryota > Metazoa > Chordata > Ceratodontiformes > Ceratodontidae > Neoceratodus > Neoceratodus forsteri. The sequence continues at coordinate 1,203,741,522 of CM057456.1, forward strand.
TGGGGTCTCTCCTGATGGGGTTCAAGCTGACAACTATTTACAGTATGTGCAAAAGTTAAAGGCCCAGCTAACTCATGCGTGCCAACTGGCTCAAACCATGGCTGCCAAAAGAAATCTGGCCAACAAAGAAAGGTATGATAAAAAGGTGAAAGCACAGGAACTCCAGGAGGAAGATCGAGTATTGCTAAGAAATCTGGGGCTGCATGGCAAACACAAGATTGCTGACAGATGGCACCATCTCCCTCACATTGTAGTGGGCAAACTAGATGATCTGCCAGTGTACAAAGTAAGGCCTGAGAATAATTCAAAAGATGTAAAAACAATGCATAGAAATCATTTACTGCCCATTGGACAAATCTTGATTGAGTCTGAGCCCCCAGAAGATGCCCCTTTTGGACCAGTGACTAGAGCTGCTGCTAAGAAAAGATCAAGAAAGTCTGCACCTACAGAAGCAGAGTTAAAGTGTTCCCTCCACAAGTCCCAGTTGAGCATGACTGTCAGTCCATATCAGAAGAAAGTGAGAGTGACTTTGAATACTATCCTTCTTACGAACTGAGTCAATTGTTTCGGGCAATCCCTAGTCAATACTGGAGATGAAGCTGGGCCTTCTGGACTGTCTAAGCCCCAGCTTAGTCCCTGGAGCCAATGCTCCCAGAAAGTGAAGTGCAAAGCATCAGATCAGATGAAATGGAATCATTGTGCATGGTTGAACTGTTTGAGCTTTCAGGAGGAAAATGATGAATTAGGGCAGACTGGTGATACACCAGAACAAAAGAGTATTTTGAGGTGCCCTGACAGTCCACTGCCAGTGTCTGAAAGCTCTCCATGTGAGCCAAATGTTGTGGACTCAGAAACTGTAACTCCTGGAGCTGAAAGTGCCCCAAGTTCTAGCCTCTCTACCCCCATGGAGACTCCCCTGACAAGTGAGGACAATGCTGAAAATGAGGCTGAGTGCAGAGACTGTAACAGTTCCCCCTAGAAAGACTGGTCGAGCTGTAAAGCCTGTGGTGCACCTCAGTATGATTCCCTGGGCCAGCCAGTGGACCTGCCTCTCAATGTTGTCCATAAAGGAGTGTATGTGTACCCGAGCTCATTGCCCAAACTCAGCGTCAGTGCTAACTCCAAGTTACTTGTGTTGCCCTCTAAGTATGGTGCCCTTGCCCCGTCCAGCCCCAAGGTAACTGATAGGGAAGGGCTCCCTCTCTTCAGGTTTCATGTACAAGAGGTAATAACTTAAGTTATGGTACAATGTGTGTAATACTGTATAAAGAGTGCGTACTGCAATGTTTCAGAAATGTGTTCTTGGTAAAATGATATATTGACTGATGATTACATATGTGAGCCTAATGCAAATGTATATGGTTGCAGTTGAAACTTATGGGGTACTTGCTTGCACGACGCCAAGCTTTCCCAAGCCAGGAAGGGTGTAACCTCCTGCAAATGGGGGTTCCCAAAAGACTTCCAGGAGCTTGCTTGAATGCTCCAAGCCTGAATGGTGTTTGGCATTTAAGCCATTTATCTGTGAGTGTTTTTAGAGCCTCTGGTACTGTCTCTTTAAGAGCTGTCTGCTTGCAGATGTAATTAGTTTGTATGGGGGACTGTGTGTGTCTGCTTGAGTACCACTCGAGCTGTTGCCAATTCACTCCATTTCTGCAGTCACTAGGAGTGCAAAGGGAACCTATCTGAAAGATGTAACTGTTTGCCAGAAATCATTTAGAATAATAATGAAAGTACAGTTTGTCTAACCTGCTTTCTTTGTAGTCAGAACTGTGTTTGCCTAGTTCCCCATTCTAGTTTTGAACTGCTGAACTGGACCAATCAGTGTGGGTTAAGGTAGCTCTAAAATGGTGCCTTGGACGAATCAGAACTTGGACTCGTAATCTGAGCCAGCCACAAGAGGATTGTATGGGCAGTGACTCTGGGAGATGTAGTTTGGACTTCGGCGCCTTTTTGGACCAACAGGGGCAGTCTATTGTGAGTGACAGCCAATCCAGCCAAGAACTGGGAGGAACTCAAAGGAAGTGCCCGGTTTTGTCTGCTAGAGTTTCAGTTGAGCTCTGGCAGTGAAGAGGAAGGAGCCCTGTGTTTTTGGTGTGCAGTTTGAGTCGGAAGCGTGTGTAAGGCCCAAAGTTCCGGTCTGCAGCTTGTGTAACTGCTTGTTAGGACTGAATCCGTCCTGTGAAGAGAATCAAAGGATATCTGAAGTAGAAACCAGGCTCACCCTGTAGAAGACTGGAGAAATTGCTGAATTACTTTCGGTCTGTCAGGAACTGAATCTGCTGTGTGTTCTCCGGGTATTGTGCAGTAATTGGCAGTCGGGATAGAGAAGCAGCCTGCCTGGTATAGTACTTTCTTTTTACCATATAAATGTGTGAGGAGGCTTGTGTAGCTCAAGTGAATCCTGCTGCCATTAAAGGACTTTCGCCTGTTACTGTTTACCATATAAATGTGTGAGGAGGCTTGTGTAGCTCAAGTGAATCCTGCTGCCATTAAAGGACTTTTGCCTGTTACTGTTTACCATATAAATGTGTGAGGAGGCTTGTGTAGCTCAAGTGAATCCTGCTGCCATTAAAGGACTTTTGCCTGTTGCAGTTTGTCATATAAATGTGTGAGGAGTCTCGTGGAGCTCAAGAGTAGCCCTGCTGACGTTGAAGGACCCTATCTTGTTTGGAGGTCGTGAGTACTAATTCAGGGTCGCTCCCTGTTGAATTGCCACATTAAATCCAAATGGAATTACTGTACTGCTGACTGTTTAACTAATTTTTCTTTTCTCTGTGTGAAAGGGCCCCTGCCAGCTGCCACGGTTTGGACTAGCCACTAGGTCTTGGGTACCCAGGGACAGTAACTGGTAGGGATAGGCCTGTGCACAGAGCCATAGGTAGATGAGTAAAGTGATAAGCTAATTAACCTGATTTTCCCCTGTCCTTGTTATATCCCCCTAAATAAATCAGAGCTGCTTGTTTCAGCAAAGTTATACTGCCTGAGGTATTTGTCTATGTTAAAGTATTGTACTGTGATTGTTGCACTGTATCTTATTACTTTACAGGGGTCCCAGTGCCTGAACCAGTCCTGGGGGTAAGTGTATACTGTGAAGGTAATTCTGATATACTGTGTGGGCCACTAGTGGGAAGAAAGGGGGGTTGCAGTGTCCCAGAGGGCTGTGACCAAGTTAGTTTAACTATTGCAAACCCTGACCTCTGGGTGGAGGCACCCGCCATCGGATCCAGGCCCCTCAACCTGTTAGTGGCAAATCAGGCAGGGGTAGTAGCCCCTGGGATAGCGCCATCTAGGGGTTACACTTCTGTGTGTGGTGCATTGGCAGGTGCTGCTCTCTTCACCCATGCCATCAGCCCCAGCCTGTCTCACCTGTAGCCGATGCTAGGGACTAGGCGAGTGTCGGGCACTGAAACCCTCCCTTCCTGGGAGAGAAGAGCACTGCAGTCCTCTGGATACTCAGTCCTCACCCTCCCCAGCCAACCTATGGTGACCCAAGTCTGCATCAGAAACCAGGTTGCCGGCATGGTGCAAGGTGTGGTTTCCAGCTGGGACAACTGAATCTTGTACTCTTACAAAAAGTGGTGTTAAGACTTTTTGCCCAGCTGTGCTGCAGTGCTACTTTAAGACACAGGGTGTAAAAGATCAAGTAACTGTTAATGGTCATACGTTACACTTCCCAGATGACTGCTTTTACAAAGAAATGGCTATATTGACAACAGAATTTGTTTGTAACTTAGACATACAGCTGAAACAATTAGTGATATGCTGGAATATGTTTTAAGAGTATTTATAACATAGGTTGGCAAAAACGAGCCACCCAATTGGTGGCGGAATTGTGCGTGGCTGTGGATTAAATCCCCTCCTTAATCTAGCACATGCGACTGTCTTCTCTGACCTGCTGTTCCCTTTTTGGCAGTTGTCCCTTCTCATCCACCCCCCTACTCTCCCTCCCTCTCTACCTTCCCCCTCCTCCTCTTACTTGCACTTTCCACTTGCACTTCCTGTGTGTTTTGACAGTTGCCTCTGGCAGCATCTTCTTCTCGTTTCTCACCAAGTTCTCATTATCAGTGTTATCCCTGTCCTGTGCATGCCCCTAGTACCGCCTAATCTGTATGTACTCGTGATGATAAACAACTGTAACCTGTTATCCTGTAATAATTAATGTCCTGCTTGCTTGTTCTCATCCTGACATGGAACCTTTGTAAAAGAGCCTTGGATCAAAGGTAATTGTAATCCTAGACTCTAATAAATAAAAATCTACAGTTCTGTAGAGCAACTCCATCACAGTGCCGTCAAGACTTGTGTCCTTTAGAGTGAGAAAGTGAAAGGCAGCCATTGTAAATTGGGATGTGGGAGACAGCAAGCTGAGTCTCCACAGCTGGCTGTATTGCCATATTTCAGGCTTCGCGTGGGAGGGAGTCCAAGATGGTGATGTTATTTCCCTGCTGTGGGTTTTGCAGCATGGCGGTGTGCTGCTTGCTGTCTGTCTCAGTGGACAGAAGTTCTGCCCCCCCACCGATAGAGTGCGCCATGGTGCCAAAACTTGTAAAGACGGTGCTGGGCATCGCAAGGTGGTACCACAGTCATATTCTATCATTGGAGCAACAGCTATAAGGTCGGTGCGATTCCCTGTTGCCTTCCCTGTTCCCCCCCCCCACAGACACAACAACGAGCAAGTTTTTCAGAGTAACTCCCCATATGCACGTTCTCTGACTTCTGCCAAATGCTCCCCCCCCCTACGAGAATGCTTGTGCATGGAGTGTGGCAGACAGGGGGAAAGAGAAAGAGAGAGAGAGAGAGAGAGACACACACACACACACACACACACAGAGTGACAGAGGGACTGGAACCGGGACATCGAGCACAGCATTCTCAGATTTTTTCTAGCCATTTTACTGGTTGGGTGAGTGACATTTAAAAAAGCAAAATCCTTCCACATGCTTTAAATTTGTTACTTAGAATTACAAACAGAGTGGTCTGACCCAATACTGTCCGCTCCCCATCCTCTGCTCACTGACAGCTGTGTACTCCTCATACCAACGTGTCCCCTGCTAGTTTGGCGATACACTCCCGTTTCCATGTCCCGCACTGTGATTGTTGTGTGAAGGTGTCCCTCCCCCCCACCGTGGTTCAAACAGTTGAAGTCCCTATACTGTTGAAGACATCTATCTGTACAGCAAGAGCCGGGGGGGGGGGGTGTACTGTGAGCAGCTCACCGTGGTCCTCCAAAAGCAAGCAGAGAGGTGTAAGTGTGCTTGATAGGAAAGTATGTCACCTGCTACACCTCTTGTCTTTCACTGTTACATCCTCCCTCTTCCATGCAGCAGAAATGGCACAAATGCAGGTACTGTGACAGACAGTGACAGAGAGACAGGGTCACCCCCCCCGTCATGTCCGAGCTGCATGTGAAAAAATACCACCAACAGCTTAATCTGCCTCAATGTCATTTGGCATCCATCTGTATCCCCCTTCCCTGGGACAAGGCTGAAAATAGGCAGAATTGTCAGTCCTCCATTCCTGATCAACAAAAACTAAATAAAAATAAATGTGCATGTGTGTGGGGAGGGAGGGGGTGAGCATACAGTTAACATTGTGGGAAGAGTAGCTGTCATTATTATGCATAGAAATGTCCACAAATCATGTCATGGTCCTGTATGTGTGACATTTCTATGTACACTCTTTTACACAGCTATATGCATTATTTGTTAAGGGACTGTTCTGCAAGTGGCAGAATACGGTACCTTTCTTGCCATTTAAAAGGGGAAACCCTCTTCTTTGGGTTTTCCCGTCTTCTTCACATAACCCATGTTTTAAGTGCAATCACTCACACCAGGGTATGGGGTTTTGGGGGATTGATCATGACCCCAGGTGCTGTGAGGACACTTGGCCTGTGGCCTTGTGCCTCACAACGCACCCGAGGTGTTGATTAATCCCCAGTAACCCCCCATACCCTATCATGGGTTACTGTTCACATGAGCACTCAAAATGGCTAAAACTACCTGACTCTGTCTGAGCAAAACTGGATAGAGACCCTGAATACTGGATTATCAAGTTAAAAAAAAAACTGATAGGTAGCAGCCCTACACCCTCACTGTACTGCTCGCTCTCTCTTTCACTCTCATTTTCACTAGAAGGCAGCAGACAAACAGCCACATGTAGCAGTGATCTACAAACAATGGCTTCATTGAACTTTCTCTTGGTGACATAACTCTCTTATTACAACATCATATCTCTCAACCTCTCAGCATTCAGAATCACAGCACTAACTTTCAAAAATCATAGTAAATGGCTAGAATGTGTAGCACTTTCTTATTTTAAACAATAATACGTCTACATGTAGACAGTGATAAGGCATGTTTCTATCAACTTAGTTCAATTATTTAATACTTTGTGTGTGCAGAAATAGCTCTAACATTATTTAGAACATCAGTAAACATATGCAGAGCAAGGGTAAATTTGAGTGTGAAAATCATAGCGTCATGGAAAATTCATAGCAGTTGAAAGGTATGTACAGCATTCCATGAATCATCTTTAGGAAAATTTACAAAGTGTAGGTTGTTGCATCGCTGCATTTTTTCAAGGTTTTTAAATTAAGCAATAAGACATGACAGGGAGGTGAATTATGATGGCATAACAGCCCATCTCAGGTGGGTTAAAGCTTGAGATGAAGCCAAGTGCTTCCATGACCTGAGAAGGTCCATAAGCCCACTATCACGCAACCCCAGAATGCCTTACTATGATTGGAAGACTAGGTTTGCTGGCAAAAAGCACCTAGCTTCACCTGAGTTTTGTTTTTTCTAGGTTTGCTTGAAAGGACAGACCAAGGAGCAACATTAACAAAGCAAGGAGAAACATTAAGGCTTCTTTTGACTAAGCAGAGTTACTGTCTTGTTAATGTTTTGTTTTGTGCTTACAGGTTTTGTTACTGTTTTATACTTATAGGGTTTACAGTTTACTGCTTTATTTTTCTCTGATTGAAATTGTTTTCGGCATGGTATATTTTCTGTTAAATTGTTACAGGTTGTGCTTACAGGTTTTGTTACTGTTTTTTGCTTACAGGTTTTACAGTTTGCTGCTTTATTTTCCTCTAATTGAAATTGTTTTTTGCAGGGTATATTCTCTGTTAAATTGTTGTGCAGTTTGTCTTGCTGAAAGGAAGGAAAGCATGCACCAGGGTGGTGTGTCAGAGCTGTATCTGATTGTTTCTGGAGGGAACAGGCTTATACCACCCACCCTGCCCCTCACTCCACCCCATCCTGTCCCTCACCCCACCCACCCCAAGTGCATCATATCCTTTATACCAGGGGTTCTGACATCACTTTCCCAAAATGGCAAAGAACATGCACCTGTCATAACTTTAACAGTCCAGCACACAGTGTAGGGGGTAAACACATGCACACGCTCGCACACACTAACAAAAAAAAAAAAATACATTTTAAACAGGAAGGGAGAGAGACGTGGGGAGTGGTGCAATGCACTGGCTGTGGGGCAGCAGTCTTCCAGGAGACATTCTGGAGGCTGTGATGTTTCCCTATTCTCCGGCACCTCTCTGGTCTGAGGAAGGAAGGTTGCCCATCTCCAGGCTGACCTGGTGAGGAGTTGGGAAACCTCCTCCCCTACCCAGGGACCACCAGGGCCACCTCAGAGGTTGCCAAGAAAGAATGGTTGGACCATGATGGACTCAGAGAGGGTGAGGGTGGTGGAACAGAGGTGCACACCTCTAGTTGTACCTCTCCACAATTCATATGTCATTCTGGTGGAGCGTGATTACTCTATGGAGGCACCTGCAGTAGAGACCAAGGAGGATGCTGGGAACCTCCACAAAGGAGACCCTCAGGAGGGTGGCACAGGACCCCATTGAGGAAGGAAACAACTCCTGGTGGGGGACTCAATCATTGGGGGGGTAGAACTGGGAGAGGGATGGGAGAGGGAGGTCAGGTTCCTACCTGGCGCCATGGCTTGGAGGGACAGGAGGCGAATCCTCAGGATTGCGGGAGCTGCTGCATGGGAGCTGGAGCTGGACATCATTGCCCACCTAAGGACAAATGACCTTTCTAGGAATGGGATCAGAGCAGTGCAGGAGGAGTTTGTGGAGTTGGGGTGTTCTTAGACAAGTAGCATGCATGGTAACCTTCTCAGAGGTGCTGCTTGTCTATGGCATGGGTGAGGCTGGGGTACTCTGCACCATGAGATTCAATGAATGGTTGGAAAACTGGTACAGAGCTCAAGGTTTTGGCTTCATTGAGGACTGGGGGTTCACCTGGAAGGATACAGGCCTATACTGGCACAATGGTCTGCATCTGTCCAGGAGGGGAACCAGGATCCTAGGTGATAGGTTTAAATGCTTCATTGGCAAGCTGGCAAGCATTTAAACTAGCCAAGGGGGAGAGGCACTGAAAAGGAGCATGGAAATCCCAGCCCTCCCCCACAAAACAGGGTAGTTAGCGAGGTAAACACCACGGTAAAGAAGTCAATAGGGAGCAGGACAGGGGTAAAGAGAGAAAAGGGCAGTAAGGACAGGGATGGGGCTAAAAGGGGTAAGGCTATCAGAAAATGGAGGATGATGAGTACCGATGGCCATAGTCTGGGTAACAAATTTCCTGAACTAGTGGCTTTGATGGAAGAGGGATGCCTGGATATCGTGGTAGTCACAGAAACATGGTACACAGAGAACCATAACTGGGATGTCAACATACCAGGGTACACAATCTACTGGAGGGGCAGGGAGGGTAAAAGAGGAGAAGGAATAGCTCTCTATGTAAGGGAAGGGATCAAAGCAATGGAACTAAAGGATAAACAGGGAGAAGAAGGAGGAGGATCAACACTGGGGTTGTATACAGACCCCCATCTTAGAGGGAGGAAGTGGACAAGGAAATGATAGAAGGCATCTTTAGAATGGCAGAAAAAGGGGATATATTGTTGATGGGGGACCTGAATATACCAGATGTTAACTGGAGCACCATTGGTGCAGCCACATCCAAGCGCAGGGGTCATTTTCAATGCCCTACAGGTGGCATGCCTCAGACAGCTAGTGGAACCCACTCAGGAGGGAGCAATCTTAAACCTGGTACTCTCAAACAGAGAAAGAGAGAAGACCTCAGATTTAGAAGTGGGTTGCCATCTGGGAACAAGTGACCACCAAACAGACTCAACGACAGCTTTACTGACCTAAGCTGTGTTCTCCCCCCAAACTTCTTTGACCCAGTACCCACCACAACCACCCACACCTCCCACGGCCACCTGTCTACCTCCAGACTATCTCCACCATGGAAGCAAGGCCTTACCTAGCCAATGCCCTGAATGGTACTAGCCCCCTGAATGACCCAATTGACATCAAACTCCTCTGTCTGGCTCTGGACGTGCTGATAACCCCACTCACCGGCCTCCTGAACTGCTCCCTATGCCTCGGTCAGTTCCTCATAGCCTGGAAGAATGCAGTTGTTCCACCAATCCACAAAAGCAGTGACCTCCTAGCACCTGGAAACTACCGACCAATCTCCATTCTCCCCCCACTGCCCAAAGTGTTAGAAAAAGTTTTGGCGGATCAACTAACAGACTACCTTAAACCCCATAACCTACTCTGCAAAGAACAGCATGGGTTCCATGCTGGGCATAGTACCACCACGGCCCTCCTAGAATTCTCAAACTACATACATACTGCTCTTGACATAGGGCACATCATAGGGCCCATATTCATAGACCCATCCAAGGCCTTTGACATGGTCAGTCACCCCCTCCTACTAAACTCCCTCCTCCTAATGGGGTTCTCACAAAGGCCCTTGGACTGGTTTACTAGTTACCTGTTATCCAGGTCCCAGTGTGTGCAGATAAATAACACAGTCTCCTGCTCACGTCCCATCTACTCGGGTGTCCCACAGGGATCCATTCTAGGACCCCTACTTTTTAGCATGTTCTTAAATGCAATTCCCACCACCTGCCCTGAAAAAAATCATCCTCTGTACGGATGACACCGTCAACTGTGCCTCCCACACCAACCTAGCTGACCTTCAGGCCTCACTCCAGAATGCGTTCAGCCAAGCTGAACTCTGGTTTGCTAAGCATAGACTGGTCATGAACTTAAAAAAAACAAGGCCCTACTTTTTGCACATCACCAAAGCAAATTAAAAAATGCCCAACTGCATATTCAAGCAAAGTCACTCTACACCCTGGACCAGTTCTCGTCCTACAAATATCTAGGGGTTATCTTCGACTCTGCCCTCTCCTTCCATGAGCACATCAACACCCTCACATCTGCTACCAACCCACGCATTGGTCTCCTTTATCACCATAAGGACTGCCTTCTGCCAGAAACTCTGTGACTAGCCATAACCTCCTCAGTAATGTCTCTGATCGACTATGGGTTGCTTGTCTATGCTGCCACAGCTGCTACCGCTATCGGTAAAATAAAAGTGGTCATTAACAAAGCCTGCAGGCTGTTAACTGCTGCAGATGATATGATGCACACATGCACGCTCTATTCCCTCGCCCAGATCCTGAACTTTGATGAGAGGGTCCATTACCAGTTCCTGCCTGTTGACCAAAAAATCCCTCCTTGGCTTGATCCCCCCAGTCCTATCTGCCTTCCTAATCTCCCCTTCTCCCACAGTGAACACACGCAGTTCGACCAAAGCAGCACTGGCCATTCCCAGAGGTCTTTTCTGGTCAGGGCTCCCCTCCTACTTCAACACCCTCCCCCCCCCTCGGTCTCTAACCATCAAAACCTTGGCCGCCTTTAAAAAGACACTCAAGAGCCACTTTCTTGCCACCCACACCTGCACCTGCATGCACTAGGTATACCACCCATGTATGCAGCAGCCGTTCAGACCTGCCACACGACCTCTTTACAGTCAGTGGCCTACAGTCTTACTCAGGCACTCTGACAAAGGTTCCCAACAGACTGCTCTAGAACTCGCACTACCTGCCTCTCTTCACGTACCTAGTTACTCGGCTCCAGCGAAGCATAGAAGGCATGTGCACTGTCCCCTGTATCGCTCACTGGCCACGGGCAGGTCTACCTCTTACTGTCAAATATATTCTATGCACGGTCTACAGCCTGAACAATGTAGTAGGCATCCTTGTAAAATGGTCATGCTATAACCTGATGTCAAATTGTCCTGGTACTGTACCCTGTATCTTAAGGTTTACTGTGTTGCCTACAGCCTCAACACTGTATTAGACATATCTGTATATATTTTCTTGTTTTAACCTTGCCATCAAATTGTCCTGGCATTGCACATTGTATCTTGTTTTCTACTGTGTTACCTATGTCTGTATTGTGAATTGATGTTGAGCCTTTGGAAATGAGTCTCTGACTCAAAGGTTGTAATTCCAAGATTTTAAATAAATAAATAAAAAATAAACAGTGTGGTTCACAATAAATGCAGCCGTAGAGTCAAGTCATACAAAAGTGAGGGTATTGGACCTTTGGAAGGCTGACTTTGGCAAAATGGTAGAGTGCTTCAGAAAAGCACTAGCAAAACGGGCAAGAAAGAGGGGTTGCGGAACAACGGGGAAGAATCAAAACAGCCATCACAGAGGCAACACGCTTTTGTGTGAAGCAAATAAAATAAAACAAAGGAAAAAAACACTATGGTTCTCAAAAGATGTGGCGGGGAAGGTTAGGGAGAAAAAATAGCATTCAGGAAGTATAAGGAAACACAGAAGGAGCAAGACAGAGGACTGTATCAGTTAAAGCAGAAGGAAGCGGGAAGGCAGTCAGAATAGCAAAGGCCCAAACTGAAGAAAAGATGGCCAACTCAGTTAAGAAGGAGAATAAAACCTTTTACAGGTACATTAAAGTGAAAAAAGACCAAGGGAGGGATAGTGAGGCTTAATGGGGGGGGCAGAGTGTGACAGTGAAAGAGCAGAGATACTGGAGGAATACTTCTGCTCAGTATTCACAAAAGAAGAGGAGGGGAAAGTACCTAAACCAGTCAGCAGAAGCACTCTGGATAGGGAGGTCGATACCAGTCCATTCACAGAAGAAAGGGTTCTGAAAGAACTCCTAAAACTGAAGGTGAACAAAGCAATGGGACCTGATGGGATTCACTCCAGAATTCAAAAAGAACTAAGGGACGAATTAGTGACACCACTGACTACCCTTTTTAACAAATCATAGGAGGAGGATGTGGTACCTGAGTTCTGGAGGAGGACAGCTGTGATTCCCTTTCACAAAAGTGGGAGCAAGACAGAGGCAGGAAACTACAGACCTGTCAGTTTTCCTCAGTGGTAGAGAAAATGATGGAATCACTTCTGAAAGAAAGAATTGTTGAGTACTTAGAGGCCAGTGGGACACAGGGCCCAAGGCAGCATGGATTTACAGTGGGAAGGTCATGTCAGATGAATCTAATAGATTTCTTTGGGTGACCGGAGCAGTAGACCAGGAAGGGGCTGTGGGCATGTCCTACCTAGACTTTAGCAAGGCATTTGACACAGTCCCACACAAAAGATTAATAAACAAGTTAGCTAGCCAGGGAGTGGGTCCCAGCAGAGTGATAACCTGGGTAAAAAATTGGCTGGACAACAGGACACAGAAGGTAATAGTAAACGGAGTCCACTCAGAAGAAATGGGGTTACTAGTGGGGTACTGCAGGGTTCAGTATTGGGACCTATCCTCTTTAATGTCTTTATAGGTGACATTGCAGAGGGACTGGAAGGAAAAGTATGCCTCTTTAAAGACGACACAAAGATCTACAACAGGGTTGATACACAAGTGTGGGGTGGAAAGGATGAGAACGGACTTAGCAAGGTTGGAGGAATGGTCAAAAGTAAGGCAGCATAGAATAAATGCAAAGAAATGCACCTGGGAAACAAAAACCCAGGGGAAGAGTACACAGTGGGGGGGGGTAACAAAAACAGAAAGGGACCTGGGGGTAGTCATATCAGACGACCTAAAGGAAGGCAAGCAATGTGAGAAGACAGTAAGGAGGGCTGGGGGATACTGGGATGCATAGGGAGAAGCATCACCAGTAGAAAACAGGAAGTTATCCTTCTGTACAGACAGTTGGTGAGACCCCATCTGGGGTACTGCATGCAGTTCTGGAGACTGCATCTTCACAAGGACATAGACAGGGTGGAGGCAGTCCAGAGAAGGGCAACTAAAATGGTACAGGGTCTGTACTAGAGATGTGCGAAGTTGTCAAAATTCGCTCCGCATAAAACTTTGCAGATTCCAAGTATTCTGCGAAGTTTTCCACCCTCCGAAGTCCCACTTCAAAGCATTTGTTGCGGATTCTCAAAATTTCAAAGTCAAAAACTTCAATTCCTGTTACAGTCAATGGTACAGGTGTCCCAGATCCACGAAGCTTGAACTTCGCCAGCGAAGTTCAGCAAAATAGTCGAAGTTTGCAATGAACCATGAGAAATGAGGTGACATGTTGCTGCACAGACAATGAGAAGCTAGTTTTCTCTTTCGGTGAGTGTAGTGAGTTTGAGAGCGACTTAGAGAGCAGAGCTTGTGCTGCAGCTTAGAGTCAAATCTAAAAACATTATATAAAAGATCATTTTGTTTGTCAAATTGCTTCAGAACTGTTACTGTGAGTGCTCTTTGCACACACAGTGATTTTTTTGTGTTGCTTTTCTCCGTCCTATATTGTTTATTTGCAGTATTTAGTTTTCTGTTAGAAGTTGTGGTTTGGTGGCTTGTGCGGGCCTGGGGAGGGTAGGAGCAGTTTCGAAGGCACAGTTTTCTTCTGAACAAAATCAGTTGGCAGGTGCCCTATATTTTCTTAATAAAAAAAAAAATCACTGTCCTGAAAGTGATCTAACCCAAGTGATTTTTGTGTGACTGCATGCACAACTGTCTTTAGGACAAAAAAATCACTGTTCTCCAGATAGCGATTTAAGCTGAGTGATAGTTGTGTCCCTGCGTGCACACCTGCATTTAGGAAAAAAAATCACTGTTCTCCAGACAGCAATTTAAGCCAAATGATTGTTGTGCCCCTGCTTGCACACCTGTATTTATGGATAAAATCACTGTTCTCCAGACAGCGATTTAAGCCGAGTGATTGTTGTGTCCCTGCATGCACACCTATATTTAGAACAAAAAAATCACTGTTCTCCATACAGCGATTTAAGATGAGTGATTGTTGTGTCCCTGCATGCACACCTCTATTTAGGGAAAAAAAATCACTGTTCTCCAGACAGTGATTTAAGCCGAGTGATTGTTGTGTCCCTTCGTGCACACCTCTATTTAGGCAAAAAATCACTGTTCTCTGGACAGCGATTTAAGCCGAGTGATTGTTGTGTCCCTGCGTTCACACCTGTATTTAGGGAAAAAAAATTATTGCTCTTCAGTCAGCGATTTAAGCCGAGTGATTGTTGTGTTCCTGCATGCACATTTGTATTTAGGAAAACAATCACTGCTCTCCAGACAGCGAATTAAGCCGAATGATTGTTGTGTCCCTGTGTGCACACCTGTATTTAGAAAAACAAATCACTGCTCTCCAAACAGCGATTTAAGCCGAGTGATTGTTGTGTCCTTGCATCTGCTGAAGAATGACTGGGAAGAAAAGGGCAACTAAAGGGAGAGGCCGTGGAGTGGCCACAAAGAACATTTCCCAATTTGTGGTTCTTAATACTAATCCTAATAGTGGTGCAGGAACCAGAAACGTGTCTGTGAGAGCACAGGGACAGTATTGAGATGGCTCGGTGGCAGTCAGTGATAGTAGTAGCAAAGTATATGGCCCTGGTGTTGGCTTTACTGCAGTTACGTTTTTCTCTGCAGAATCTGTGGCAAACATGCTGATGGATGTCTCAATGTTAAGTGACACAGTGAGAGGAAGCAGCAGCACCACCAGCAAACAAACAACTGTGGGCTTGGAGGCTGTTGGTGCTGAAGTGCAGTTTGAAAGTGGTGCAGTTGGTGATGGTAGGTCGGAGGCGGAGCCAGATCATGTATGTCCAGTGAGTGAGGGTGAGGTGGTGGTACATGTGGAGCAACATGAGGACAACAGTCATGAAGAGGAGGTGCATGTTACAGAGCCTATGATACTTGCTGCCGAGGCAGACAGACTTGCTGAGGCTGATGAGACTACCAGCAGTGCCAACTTTTTTCCCAGACTATGATGTTGGTGATGATGATGTGTCAGACGACATGGATCCCTCATGGGAGCCTGAACAGAAAAGGGCAAAAACAGGGCATTACAGAGCGTGTCTTTCCTGTTGCCTCAGCTGCTAAAACCACCGAGGAGAAGGTCACCCCAAACACTGTTTCTCCCATTTTTTTACATTGCTCCAGTCACCCGACAACATAACAAAGAGCAAATCTCCTTTGCTATCACAATCACAGTCATCTTGGCACTAAGTAAATACAAGGCCCCATTAATCCCTTGTGTGGGACTTTTATGTACTGGACCCATCTGATGAGACAGTGGCAGTTTGTCAACTGTGTCAAACCCGAGTAAGTCGGGGTAAGAAGGGTAGTCATCTCGGAACAGGTGGGCAACACACACACCTTAAAAATAGGCACCCAATTCGGTGGCGTCGACACCAAATGGTAGCCAGCACCAGTGGTTCTGGTGCATCCCAATCAGCGAGCAATGTAAGCGAAATACACACAGCACCACTACAGGGGCATGGAGGTGCAGGTGAGGAGGAGGACATCGTTGTTGTACTGGATGGGGAGGATTCTGGCAATGGGCAAAGTAGTATTCCTAGCATCCAGAGCACCACCCCAAACCAAAATGTGATTGCTACCCTACTAGTTATAATAATAATAATAAAACTTTATTTATTAAGCGCCTTTCAAGCACCAAGACGCCGTACAAAATAAGCATAAAACAGAACCATATATAAAATCAGAATAACAACAATCTTTAATATTGACAATAAAACCAGAGACATATAAAATCAAATGACAGCACTCTCAAGTCAAAAAAGCTTGAGTCCAAAGATGGGTCTTGAGTTCACGCTTAAAGATTTCCACGGACATGCATTCCCGAAGCTGGCGAGGCAGAGAGTTCCAGAGGGTTGGGGCAACAAACATAAAAGCCTGAGCCCCAGATGATTTTAAAAGAACCCTCTGAACCCCCAGCAACCCCTTGTCAGCTGAATGGAGTTGTCGTACAGGGATATAAGAAATCAGAAGCTCTTTAAAGTAGTCAGGGCCAAGTCCATGCAGGGTTTGGAAGTTCAAAAGACCTACTTTAAAGGTAATCCGCCACTGTATAGGCAGCCAGTGCAGATCATGCAAGACAGGGGTAATATGCATCCCTCTCGGTACCCCTGTCAACAACCTAGCAGCAGCATTCTGCACTAGCTGTAAGCGGCGTATATCAACCCCAGGAAGCCCCAGGTAAAGGGAGTTGCAGTAGTCAAGGTGAGAGGTCATGAAAGCATGGACCAACAGGTAGATCGCAGGATGGAACAAGATGCTTCATCCTGGTAATGTTCCTAAGATGGTAGAATGCAGACTTAACAACTGCTGACACCTGATAACGAAGGGTCAGCCCGTCGTCAAGTACAATACCCAGGTTACGCACTAGATCAGAGGTAAGGAGCATGATCTCCCCCAGAAGTAAACCAGAAAGCAAATCAGATCTCAACCCCTCTATCCTGTGACCCAGGTCCACAGCCATAACCTAGGTTTTACCAGTGTTCAACCTTAACCAGCTCGAATTCATCCAGTTATGGATTTCAGCGAGGCAGTTGTTAAATACTGAGAGAGCACTATCCTGGTCAGGCTCAAAAGACAGGTAGAGCTGGGTATCATCAGCATAGCAGTGAAACCTCAGCCCATATCATCTTACAATGTCTGCGAGGGGCAGCATATACATTGCAAACAACATGGGGGAAAGTGTCGAGCCCTGGGGAACCCCACACTGCAGAGAGAAAGGGTCAGAGGAAATAAATCCCCGACACAACTCTCTGTGTTCTCCCAGATAAAAAAGAAGTAAACCATCTGAGCACTGTACCAGTTAGTCCACAGATGGTCATCAGGTGCTCAAGCAAAACCCCATGGTCTACAGTGTCAAAAGCTGAAGAAAGATCAAGGAGAACCAAGATCGAACGATTTCTCCAATCTCTCGCCATCAGGAGCACCTAAACCAGAGCAGTCTTGGTACTATGCCTCTTATGAAAACCAGACTGGAGCGGTTTGTAGATATTATGGATGGTCAAATAGTCCTCCAGCTGGATTGCCATTACCTTCTCAATAACCTTCCCTATAAAGGGAAGGTTAGAGATAGGTCTGTAGTTGACAAAAACATCTGGGTCCAGAGAAACCTAAGTTATGAAAAACCAAAAAGCTGCTGAGGTGCATCATGCATCGCCACAGGCCATGAGCACCATTGGCAGTCCCCAGGCAAGGAGCACCACATTATTGGTACAACGACGAGGCAAGCTATTTGGCACACCACCAGGTGCATCACTGACGGCAGCAGTGTCAAGAAAAGTTCAGCTGACGCTGGCTTCCATTTTGGATAGGCAAACAAAATTCACGCCTAATCATGGTCCAGCATGGGAGTTGAATGCAGCATGTGCACAAATGATTGCTCTGTATTTATTGCCATACTCCTTTGTAAAGAATGTGGGATTTAGGCGATCTGTGGCCTGTGCCTTGCTGAAATGGCAGGTGCCATCATGTACATGCTTTTCAAAGCATGCCATCCCTGAACTGTAGAGTACTGTATGTGACATGGTACATCATGTCCTGCAGCATTCCTCACCATAGTATGTCCATCTGAGCATGGACATGTGGACCAGTGGGAAAACATCTGGTAGCTCTTACCTGTGCATTACCGTACACTGGGCACAGGTACCTGTGGTAGCGGCCGATTGGGGGAGAGGTGAGAATTGCAGTAGGACAAACTGTGGTGGTAGCAACATGCCTGGTGTAAGAAAACATGCAACACTGACCATGAAGAGTATCCCCGGGTCACACACTGGATACTGGAAGTTGTATTAACCAAGATTGAGCAGTGGCTCCATCCCCATGCACTGAAAGCTGGATTAATCGCCAATGATAACAGCTCAAATGGCAGAAATGCATCACTGATGGGGGATTTGTCAGGGTGCCATGCCTGGCACATTACCTTAACCTTGTGGTGCAGGCTTTCTGAAGCCATCAGGATATAAAGAAGTTTTGGCTCTTGCCAGACGCATCTGTGCCCACTTCGCATGTTCATCAAAAGCACGTGACTATCTCTGTGATCTGTAGGTAAAGAACATGCTGCCTGAGCACCGTTTGAAGTTTGACGTTGTCACCCGGTGGAGGTCCACCTTGTACATGGTGGAGTGTCTGTACCAGCAGTACAAGACTATATCTGAGTATCTGCTAATTAATGTGAGTTGTGACAACAGTGGGGCATCCATGTGTCTCACAACCGAGCAGTGGCTCCTAATGGATGGGTTCATCTTGATTCTGAGACCCTTCGAGCATGAAACACAGGCAGTGAGTGGGACACTGCCTGCATCAGTGAGTTCATCCCTCTGCTATGGGTGCTGAAAGAACTCTCAGAAAGAACTGGAAGGGGACAGGATCAGTTGTGTTCCAGGACAGTAGCTGCTGCTTGTTGTTTTCACAGGGTTCTTGTGGATTTTACTTGGTAGAAGGTTAGTTCTTTTCTTTCTTACTTCAAAGGGGCTAGCAGGGTATTGTTTTGGGGGCTTCTGGAAGTTTGAAAACTAGTTTGGTGGCTGTAAGTGGGCTAATTTTGTGGATGTTTCACTGTGTAACAGGCTGTGCTGGTGGAGGCCTATTTCTTCTGATTTAAAACCTATTTGGTGGGATTTGCTTGGAGATGGTTATTTAAATTGGAGACCTATATCTGTTAATTTCAAGCCTATTTTGATGTGTCGTTAGTGAAGCTGATTAAATTGGAGACCTGTTTCCTTTGGCAGCAAACATATTTTGGGGTCTTTGAGTTGAATTTTGATTCCTTTTTGCTGACTCCACTAGCTGCAAAGGTTAGTGCATAGTGGGGGAGGGGTGTTAATGGTCTGGCCAGGTCTCACTCAGCCAATTGACTGGAGGCAGAGCTGAATCAGGTTTGAGGTGTTAGCTGCTTTGTCTTCTCAGAAAGAACTGGAAGGGGACAGGATCAGTTGTGTTCCAGGACAGTAGCTGCTGCTTGTTGTTTTCACAGGGTTCTTGTGGATTTTACTTGGTAGAAGGTTAGTTTTTTTCTTTCTTACTTCTAAGGGGCTAGCAGGGTATTGTTTTGGGGGCTGCTGGAAGTTTGAAAACTAGTTTGGTGGCTGTAAGTGGGCTCATTTTGTGGATGTTTCACTGTGTAACAGGTTGCACTGGTGGAGGCCTATTTCTTCTGATTTAAAACCTATTTGGTGGGATTTGCTTGGGGCTGGTTCTTTGGCTGCTGGGCTTGGAGGGGAGACACAGGGCTGATACACTCTCTCTTGAGTCAGGTGTCTGCCCAAGACCCGCCCTCCCCATCCCTCCTCCCCAGAATTCTGCTAATTTATAGGGAACACCTGCCCTGCAATTTGAGGAAAGGCTGCAGGTGCAGCTCATGTAGTTCTAGCCACTGGGGGTTGGATTTAAAGGCTGGGAGAGAGGAGCTTAGGGAGTTGTTCATTTCCCTTATAAGTTTAATGTGTTGTACTGCACCTAGTAACAGGTTTACTGGTGTACAGTGGGACTTTCTCTAAGATTAGTGGGTGACCTGATTAGGCAGTAGGGTATTTCTTGGACTAGGGGGGAACCTGGTGGCTCACCCAAGGAAACCTATTTGGAAGGGGATGGAACCACACGTCATTAGGGCCGGCATCTTTGGGAGGGTGGTGGGGTGCACAGGGTGTGGAGCAGCCATGATACTGGACTGGGCTTGGAAGTTTGGTGGTTGCCCAGTGTGCTACCAGCTGGCACAGCTTAGGGAGGAGGTTGTGGGATTAGGAGACAGCTGGGGAAGGGGGCAGTATGGTTGGGGAAGGGGGCTGGGGATCTCCCACGCAGTTGCACCAAGCACTGGGGGCGGGGGCATAGGGAAAGGAGTGCAGGAGAATACTCAGGGGTCACATAGGGACCCTGGCAGAGGGGGTCCAAAAGGACACTACCAAGGAAGCAGGCAGGTAACTGGGGACCCTCACAAAGGAGGGACGGAGGGACAACATTCTCAGGGAAGTAGGCAGATGGCCAGGGCTGGACAGAAGGAAGCAAGGCGGGGAGGTGGATCAGACCTTACACTCAGTAACTGCTTCAAATCTCTTCTTCTGCTCGAGTATGAGGGGGGTGATGTAGCCACGACAGGGGTGGTTAGAGACAGAAAGGGAGTGGGGGGCAGGAGGCAGGGGCCAGATAGCAGGAAGAACAGGGGGGGACCTGGAATGCAGGAAAATGGGTGGAGCAGTGAATCAGAGCAGGAGGGGCAGGGGGAAGAGGGAGGAAAGCGCAAGGAGAAGGACCAGTTGGGAGGAAAGGTAAAGGAGAAGGACCAGAAGTACAAGGAGGATTCAGTAAAGTGAGCTGAGGGTTTAGGCCAGGGGAACACGACGAGCAAGGAGGAACTAAATGGAGACAGGAAGGAAGGGAGGACGGGCCAGGCTAGTTTAGCAGATGGGGGAGAAGGACCAGTGCTGAGCAGTGAGGGGTGAATTAGGTACAGAAGGATACTCGGGAGGAGGAGGCATAGGATTGGAGGAGGGGTGCCATGGTAAATAAGGGGGGGGCATGTGGCACCTAGATAGGGGAGGAACAAGGAGCCAGCTGGGTGGAGGGGCGGTAGAAAGGATGAGGACATGGAAGGGGGGGAAATGGAGGAAAAGGAGCGGTCAGAGTGCTCCTGTTGGAGGATTCTATGATCAGGGGTATCAAATGGGATAGGGAGGAGAAGCCTGGCCAGTTAGAATAAGATGCTTCCCTGGACTAACAGTGCACAGGGCTAAGCCAGGGTATCAGCTGGCAAAGATTGTGGGGCTTCCCGGACATACTGGTCCACCTGGGTACAAATGACACTGAGGGAAATAGCGAGCTAGAGATACAGGCAAGATTCAGGAGCTTGCCAGGGTCTGTCATGACATAGGATGCACTGTTTCCTTCTCAGAAATCCTGCGGTGCAAGGGCTAGTGGGGAACACAAAAGGAAGATTAGGAGATAAACCAGTGGCTCAGGGAGTGGTGAGGCCAGAGGGTATGGGGTTGATGGGGGATTGGGGGAGACCTGGGAGGATAAGGAGCTGTATGCTAGAGATAGACTCCATCTCAATTTGGAGGGAGGAATCTTTAAGTTGAAAATAGAGGGCTCATTGGTGAAAAGTGGGGTTTAAACTTGTGAAGGGGGAGGGATGGGAGAAAAGGCTGTCAAGGGGTGCCATAAAGGAGGGACTCTGTCTCCACCCCTGGGAGCTGGAGGATTACGGGAAAAGGCCAACTGGCAAGAGTACAGACCAGGGAAAAACAGAATCCCCATGGGAACACGAGCAGGGAAATGAAACTATAGGAAAGGGTGGAAGGTAGCTCCTGCTAAATGCCAGGAGCTTGGGAAATAAAATGCCTGAGCTCCAGGCGATGCTAACTGAGGGAGCAGTGGATGGTGGTGGTCACTGAGACTTGGGCCACTGCAGGACACGACTGGGACCTGAACCAGAGGGTTACACCATGTTCAGAAAGGACAGGGGAGGGAAGGGAGAGGGGTAGCAAATGATAGTCAAAACTACATTGGCATAGGGGAGTAGAGGAGGTGGAGGGAACCGTGGAGGCGATTTGGGTCACCTTGATAACAAGGGGGACAAGAGAGAAAAATAGGAGTGGTGTATAGACCCCCTGCCTCTGGCGGAGGAGCTGGAGGACAGTCTGGTGGCAGATGTTGGGAGACACTGCAGACTGGGCAGAGGAACGGTGGCGGTGTTGGGGACTTAAACATGCCAGGAACAGACTGGGAGACTATGACATCCTCTGTGACCAGGAACAGAGGTTGTTGGATGTCCTCAAGACGCTGCCTAACTCAGCAGGTGAGGGAACCACCAGGGAGGCGTTGGTACTGGATGTGGTCCTGGAAGACAGTGACCAGATTGGGGGCCTGGAGGTAAGGGACCCATTGGTGGAGTGACCATGCCACGGTCTGGTTCTGCCTGGACCTAGGAGGGTGAAGGCTGCACAAAGACGGAAGTAACCGACTTCAGAGGCGGATTTTAAGAAATGGGAAGGATCCTAGGAGCATTTGGATGGGATTGGGTCGAACATGGACGCTGATGGTAGGTGGAAATTATCAGGAGAGGGGGCAGGATGCTACCAGCACCTGTGCAAGAGTAAGACGAAATGCGCGTAGGGGCCCAAAACCCTGCTGGTGGACCGGGAGGTCCAGGGAGGTGGTGCGGGGAAAGAGGCAGCCTATAAACAATTCAAGTGCTCAAGGAGTGAAAGGGATCGAGGGGAGTACGAGCTGATGGCTAGAAGGGCCACTAGGGTGGTGAGGGCAGCTAAGGCAAGGAAGGAGCAGAACCTGACCAGGGAAATTAGGAGAGGGAACAAGAGGTTCTTTAGATACATTGGGGAAAAACGAAGGGTGAAGGGGCAAATTAGCAGGATTAAATCAGGGGAGAGATGGACACAAGACCCGGGGGAGCAGGCTGAGGTACTAAATGAGTACTTCACCTCAGTTTTCACCAAGGAAAGTGGGGGTGCTGCATCATACATGGGAGGAGACAGCGATACTGAGGAGGGGGGGACCCTACCGATCGGTGGGTCCGGGGAGAGGGGGAGGCATCACTGGCAGGAGGGGAGGCCAACAGGGAGAAGAGGCAACGGAAGGGAAATCACAGCAGAGAGAGGAGGGAAGCCCCCAGCCCCTTTAAGATGGAGAAAGCACCGGGCCGGATAAATTACATCCCAGAGTGCTGAAGGAACTTGCAGATGTCCTGGCAAACCCCTGGAGACTTTTCACCATCTCTGTGAGGACAGGGTGGGTGCCCCAGGACTGGAAGGTGGCGCATATAGTGCCTATCCACAAGGGGATCAAGGGAGGTGGCAGGGGAACTACAGGCCTATCAGCCTGACCCCGGTGGTGGGCAAGGTGATGAAGGCATTGTCAAGGAGAGGCTAGGGGGGACCTGGATAAGTCAGGGTGCCTGGATGATAGACAGCATGGATTCATCCCGTGGAAATCATGTCAGACAAACCTGGTGGAGTTCTATGACTGGGTGACGAGTGCCTTGGACCTGGGTAGACCAGTGGACGTCCTCTTTCTAGACTTCAGCAAGGCATTTGACTCTGTTCCTCACGTGGGCCTGTTGGATAAGCTGGGAGAAATGGGAGTGGGGAACCAGATGATCAGATGGATAGGCAATTGGCTCCAGGACCGGACCCAGGGGGTCGTAGTTGGTGGGATAGTCTCATCCCCAAGGAGGGTCATTAGTGGGGTCCCACAGGGATCAGTCCTTGGGCCCCTTCTGTTCAACGCCTACGTCTCTGACATAAGGACAGGAATCAGGAGTGAGATGAGTCTCTTTGTGGATGACTCGAAACTGGGGGCGGTGGTGGATGGGGAGGAAGGGAGGGTGGCCCTACAGGGGGACCTGGAGGCTCTGGAAAGATGGTCTAGAAAGTGGAAGCTGAGGTTCAATGCAGGGAAATGCAAGGTACTCCACCTGGGGGCCAGAAACCCAGGCCAAGTGTACACCCTGAGGGGGAAAATGCTACAAGTCTCGATGGCTGAGAGGGACCTGGGGGTGGTGGTGGATGTCAAGATGAACAACTCTGAGACTTGTAGGAGGGCAGCACCCAAGGCCAACAGGATGTTGGGATGCATCGCTAGGGGGATCACCTCCAGAAGGAGGGAAGTGATACTCCCTCTGTATAACTGCTTGGTGAGGCCGCACCTTGAGTACTGCGTGCAGTTTTGGAGAGCCACACTTAAAGAGGACATTAACCTCCTGGAGAGGGTCCAGAGGAGGGCAACCAAAATGATTTGGGCTTGGGGGACAGGACCTATGAGGAGAGGCTCAAGAGCTAAATATGTACACATGGAAGAGAGAAGGGACCGGGGGACATGATAGAGGTCTTCAGGTACATGAAGAGGGTAAATAGGGAGAAACAGTCAGGGTGCTTCAAGGAAGGAGGAGGGGCCACTAGAGGGCATGGGTGGAAGCTGGAGGGGGGAAGATTCAGGGGAGAAAGGAGGAGGTGCTACTTCACTGAGAGGGTGGTGGAGCCATGGAATGCGCTGCCTAGGGGGCTGGTGGAGGCAGAGACAGTGGAGGGGTTCAAGAGGGGGTGGGACAGGTACAGGGGAAGGGTTCTGGAAGCAAAATCCAATGCAGCAAGAATATTCAGAACTGGGAAGGAAGAAGCCAGAGAAGGCGAGGGGGGCAGCAAGGTCAGCAACCAGGGTGGGGGCTGACCAAACGAGCAGACACGAAAGACCGTTAGGCCTATTCTGCTGGCATTTTAGTATGTTAGTATGCTGAGGCAGACACTGCTGAATGTGCAGCAACAACTGGAGGCAGGTGGTGACAGAGCAGTTTGCTCATTAATGGAACACATGCTGTCCACATTAGACTCCAACACCCACATAATGTATATTATGCAGTCTGAAGAGTTTGGAATTGCAACAGTGCTCGACCCACATTATAAACGTGGGCTAGCAGCCATATTACAAGGTGGGCGTCATGGGTTGCAGAGACTGACAGGACTACTCACTCAGAGGGTAAGTGGTGCACAGTTGCTACGGGCACAGGGGGCAAAGAAAGATGATGGTACTGCACAGCAATCTGGTGTTACTGCCGCCCACTTCTCTTCATCTCAACCAGGGTGTCAAACTGCAGAAAAGCAATGCAAGGTAAAGGAACCTATGCTGAATCCCATTTGGGCCGCCCTCAGGTGGGAGTCACAGACATGGAGGAGACTGAGGAGGAGGATGATCACGCTGCATGTCTTCGACTGGCAAAACGCATGGTAGATACATATTTTCCAGATACAAAGAACCTCACCATTGGAGATGAGCCACTACTATACTGGGGAACTAAGGTCAATGACTGGCCAGCACTAACAGTGGTTACCCTGAAATATCTTGGCTGCCCATCCTCCAGTGTCGGCATTGAGCAGGTGTTCAGTTCAGTGGGTGCCATTGTGTGTGACAGGCGCACAAATCTATCTCCTAAAAATGTTGGCATGCAGACATTTATCAAAATGAATGAGGCTCACATACCCTCAAAAATAGTAATGTCCATGGTAACAGCAGCGATTGACAGTGATGATGATGATGAGGAAAGTGCGTTAGGCAGACTGGGACACACCTCATCATTATCTTGCAACATTGAAGTGGATGAAGCAGTGATGGAGAGGAAGTTCCCATATGGTGACACTTCCAGTATTAAAGACTGTGAGGGATGCTTCATGGAGGACGTGGAAGAATAATGAACTCTACTATTTATTTTCTCCTTCTCCCTTCACATCCACCTCCCCACCCATCCACAACCATGTATTCCTGGATGTCAGCTTAATAACAATAATAATGTATCACATTCGGTGCTAAGATATACATCAACTATTAATTAGTGCTGCTTCTTAATTGTGTTAAATTGAACAGCTGTAAACAATGCACTATGCCACTTATGAATTACTGAACGGGACACCTGCTCTAGCCAGCAAGAAACACCGCAGCCATGCAGCAGTGTTCTCAAAACCTCACCCTTCTCCTCCTCCTCCTATTATCTCTTGTGTGCACTGTAGATGTCTTGGATCCTCCTCCAACACAGGCCAAAACAGCATGGCACAGCACTTCCACCACCAATGGTATTGGTAATCGGTATGTAGTAGGCAGCCAATTGTGATGAAGAGAACCACCTCCTCTACCTCCTCTGTACTCCCTGGGCTGCTTCAGCTATGTCCTCCTCCTCCTCCTCCTCACAATCACATCAAGTAAGAAACAGCATTGGCTTGGCTATCACTTCCACCACCATAGGGACTGATGATTCACTGCCACCAATGTGAAACAGAATCGCCTCCTGTACCTCCTCAAAACTCTCCTCTTGACAGATTACTCTTGGTCCTCCTCCTCCATCAAGCCACTGACTGAAGTCTGCAAGGCGTCATCATGTGAGTGTAACCACACTGCATTAAGGACTTCATCTGCTGCTGGTGAGACACCTGCACTGTTTTTCAGACACACTGCAACACTTCTATAAGCCTCCTAGAGGCAGAAAATCAGACCATTATTGATGAGACTCATTGCAGCATTAAAATGTTTTTCTGTAATATCTTCTTCATGCAGGTTTTACTGGTTCTACTACAGAACACAGACACCAAAACAAAATTGCACAGCCAGCAGTGGTTCTCTAACGATAAGTATCATTGCGATTTAATGTTTCCTTTGCTTTAATTTCCTCTCCTTTCTTTTGCTTTCCTTTCTTTTAGTTTAGTTTACTTTTCTTTCCACAACTTTCATTCAGAAAAATCCTTTCTTGTTTTCCAGGTGCTCTCTGTGGACTGACATCCTTTGCTTGGTGAATCATCAAGCACATCATTGCAACAAATTCAGGCACAAGGAATACCTGTAAAGATAAGGAAGAACAGCAGAGTCAATGATTAAGAAATGAAATTCATTTGTCAATTATGGCACAGAAACAAGTGGACTCAGCACACCCTAAAAAAAACAATGTTGTATATGAGTCAGACAACAGCATCCATGTTGTAATAGCTTGGCAGAAGACACCAAGAGAAAGGACTGCTGTGTGACTGAACTTCTCTGCTGGGACTAAAGTAGAAGAACTTTTGTATTTGGACCTTTAATTTAGGGTACAAAACTAACATACAAAACAAAAACAAAAAAAAGTGTGTGTTTGGGTTAACTGAACTGAATGGGTAACTGAAAAGTCATCTAGGTGTAAATCTCAGGTGACTGAAATGACTTAACTGCTGTAAGGTTAAATTACTTGTAGAAAGATCTGGTAAGTAGGGGGAGTGGCTTAGCTAGAAGGAAGCTACATTTAAAGACTGCCTTAGAAAGATTCTGCTAAGTGCTTGGCAGAAGACACCAAGAGAAAGGACTGCTGTGTGACTGAACTTCTCTGCTGGGACTAAAGTAGAAGAACTTTTGTATCTGGACCTTTAATTTAGGGTACAAAACTAACATACAAAACAAAAACAAAAAAAAGTGTGTGTTTGGGTTAACTGAACTGAATGGGTAACTGAAAAGTCATCTAGGTGTAAATCTCAGGTGACTGAAAGGACTTAACTGCTGTGAGGTTAAATTACTTGTAGAAAGATCTGGTAAGTAGGGGGAGTGGCTTAGCTAGAAGGAAGCTACATTTAAAGACTGCCTTAGAAAGATTCTGCTAATTGCTTGGCAGAAGACACCAAGAGAAAGGACTGCTGTGTGACTGAACTTCTCTGCTGGGACTATATTGCCCTGCTTCCCTTCCCTCCACCCCCCCACTCAAAACTAGTTCTATTTTTATAGGCACAGGATTTGACTGACAACAGGAACTTCCTGTTTAGGGGCAGGAAGTGAGTGATCACAGAACCACCAAGGACCCACCATCCTAGAAGGGGCAAGAGTAGCTCTCTGGCCCCCTCTAGCAGCTGGAGGTCTGCCTCTGAACAAGTAAGTGGTCTACTAGAAATACAGGATATTCTTGTCTCAGAACAGGACAATCAGGAGCTTAAAGGGCACACAGGCAGAAAGTAAGGAGAGAGAGAAAAAACCAGACGAAAGAGTAAGGATTGCAAACAGTTAGGGGTCAGAAATAAGACATGATTGAGTGGTGCAGTGCAGTGGCTGTGGAGCAGCAGTCTTCCGGAGATATTCTGGAGGATGCGGTGTTGTCCCATCTGCAGGCACCTCTGGGCTGAGGGAGGAGGTTGCTCATCTCCAGGCTGAGTTGGCCAGGATTTTGGGACCTCCTCTTCCATCCAGGGACCACCAGTGCCACTGCCGCTGCCTCAGAGGTTGCCAAGAAAGAGGAGCGGTTGGACCACAGTGGGCTCAGGGAGGGTGAGGGTGGTGGAACAGAGGCACATCCCTCCAGTTGTACCTCTCCACAATTCCCATGCCATTCTGGCAAAGTGTGGTTCCTCTATGGAGGCACCTACAGTGGAGACCAAGGAGGATGCTGGGAACCTCCACAAAGGAGACCCACAGGAGGGTGGCAGGGGACCCTGCAGGGGAAGGAAACAACTCCTGGTGGGGGACTCCATTGTTAGGAAGGTAGAACTGGGCAAGGAAGGGGAGAGGGAGGTAAGGTGCCTGCCTGGCGCCATGGCTTGGAGGGACAGGGAGCGAATCCTCAGGATTGCCGGAGCAGCTGTACAGGGAAGGGAGCTGGATGTCATTGTCCACCTAGGGACAAATGACCTGGCTAAGAAAGGGATTAGAGAAGTGCAGGAAGAGTTTGTGGAATTGGGGAGGGGCCTTAGTCAAGTAGCACGCACGGTAACCTTCTCGGAGGTGCTACCCATCTATGGCATAGGAGAGGCTAGGGTGATTACTCATGGGATTCAATCTGTGGTTGAAAACTGGTGTGGAGCCAGGGATTTGGCTTCATTGGGGACTGGGGTCCACCTGGAGTGTGCAAGCTATACTGGCATGATGGGCTGCATCTGTCCGGGAGGGGAACCAGGATCCCAGGTGATAGGTTTAATTGCTTCACTGGCAAGCTTTTAAACTAGCCAAGGGGAGGCACTGGAAAGGAGAGAAAATCCTAGCCCCCCAAACAATCACAGTAGTAAGTGTGGCAAACACCAACATGGAGGTATTGATAGGGAGAAGGGCAGGGGTAAATGGAGAAAGTGACAAAGGCAAGAAGGACAGGGATGGGGCAAAAGGGGTAAGGCCATCAGGAAATGGAGGGTAATGAGTACCAATGCTCGTAGTCTGGGCAACAAGCTCCTGAGCTGGTGGCCTTAATGGAAGAGGGATGCCTGGATATTGTAGCAGTCACAGAAACATGTAGTACACAGAGAACCATGACTGGGATGTTAACATACCAGGGTACATAACCTACAGGAGAGACAGGCAGGGGAGAAGAGGGGAGGGTAGCTCTCTATGTAAAGGAAGGGATAAAAGCAACTGAACAAAAGAGTAAACAGGGAGGAGAGGAGGTACTGTGGGTCACCTTGAGACTGGGAAGGGCACCACAATCCGCACAGGGGTTGTGTACAGACCCCATGTCGGGGAAGGAATGGACAAGGATATGATGGAAGGAATTTTAGAATGGCAGAGAAAGGGAGATACTGTTGATGGGAGACCTGAATATGCCAGATGTTAACTGGAGCACATTTGCTGCAGCCACATCCAAGAGCAGGGCCATTCTTGATGCCCTCACAGGTGGCAGGCATTAGACAGCTAGTTTCGAACCCACTGATGAGGAGCAATCTTAGACCTCATTACTCAAACGGGGCAGTGAGAGGATCTCAGATCTAGAAGTAGGTTGCCATCTGGGGACAAGTGACCATCAAACAGTGTGGTTCACGTTAAACTCAGCTACAGAGTCAAGCCATACAAAAAGTGAGGGTACTGGACTTTAGGAGGGCTGACTTTGGCAAGATGGGAGAGTGCCTCAGAAAAGCACTAGCAAACAGGCTAGAAGGAGGTGTGGGCAACAATGGAGAATTATCAAAACTGCCATCACAGACGCAACAAGCCTTTGTGTGAAGCAAATAAACAAATCAAACGAAAGAAAAGCCACTATGGTTCTCAAGAGAGGTGGCTGTGAAAGTCAAGAAGAAAGATAGCATTCCGGAAGTATAAGGAAACACAGAAGGAGCAGGACGAAGAGCTGTACCAATTAAGGCAGAAAGAAGCAGGAGGGAAGTCAGAATAGCAAAGGCCCAAACTGAGGAAAAGATAGCCAACTCAGTTAAGAAGGGATAAAACCTTTATAGGTACATCAGCGGTAGAAAGACAAAGGGAGGGATAGTGAGGCTGAATAGAATGAACGGTGGGTGGGCAGAGGGAACAGTGAAAAGCAGGAATACTGAATGAATATTTCTGCTCAGTATTCACAAAAGAGGAGGGGAAGTGCTAACCCAATTAACAGAAGCACTCTTGATAGGGGGTCAATCCCAGTCCTTTCACAGAAGAAAGGGTTCTGCAAGAACTCCTAAAACTGAAGGTGGACAAAGCAATGGGTCCTGATGGAATTCACCCCAGAATTCTAAAAGAATTAAGGGAGGAACTAGTGAAACCACTGGCTACTCTTTTTAATAAATCATGGGAGGATGGTGTGGTACCCGAGGACTGGAGGAAGGCGGATGTGATTCCCTTCACAAAAGTGGGACCAAGACAGAGGCAGGAAACTACAGACCTGTCAGTCTGACCTCTGTGGTAGGGAAAGTGATGGAGTCACTTCTGAAGGAAAGTACAGTTGAGTACCTAGAGGTCAGTGGAGCACAGGATCCAAGGCAGCATGGGTTCACAGCGGGAAGGTCATGTCAGACGAATCTAATAGATTTCTTTGACTGGGTGACCAAAGTAGTAGACCAGGGAGGGGCTGTGGACATGGCCTACCTAGACTTTAGCAAGGCATTTGACACAGTCCCACACAAAAGATTGATATTCAAATTTACCAGCCTGGGAGTGGGTCCCAGGGTGGTAGCCTGGGTAAAACATTGGCTGGACAACAGGACACAGAAGGTAATTGTAAATGGAGTCCACTCTGAAGAAAGGCTGTTACTAGTGGGGTACACGAGGGTTCAGATTGGGTCCAGTCCTTTTAATGTCTTCATCAGTGACATTGCAGAGGACTGGAAGAAAAAGTATGCCTTTGCAGATGACACAAAGATCTGCAACAGGGTTGATACACAAGGAGGCGTGGAAAGGATGAAAAGGACTTGGCAAGGTTGGAGGAATGGTCAGACGTATGGCAGCTAGGATTCAATGCAAAGGTGCAAAATAATGCACATGGGAAACAAGAACCCAGGGAAGAATACACAATGCGTGGGAGGTAGTAACAACAACAAAACAGGAAAGGGACCTGGGGTAATCATATCAGATGACCTTAAGGTTAGCAAGCAATGTGAGAAGGCAGTGTAGGGAGGGCCGGGGGTATACTGGGATGTATAGGAAGAGGCATCAGCAGCAGAAAACAGGAAGTTGTTATCCTCTGTACAGACAGTTGGTGAGACCCCATCTGGAATACTGTGTCCAGTTCTGGAGACCCCATCTCTGCAAGGACATAGACAGGATAGAGGCAGTCCAGAGGAGGGCAACTAAAATGGTGCAGGGTCTGCAAGAGAAGCGTATGAGGAGAGCGAAAGGAGCTTAATATGTATACCTTGAGGAAAGAAGGGAGAGGGGGGACATGATAGAAACTTCAAGTACCTCAAGGGAATCAACAAAGTCCAAGAGGAGTAGCATCTTTCAGAAAAGAGACTTGCAAGAACAAGGGACACAATTTAAAGATAGAAGGAGGGTGGTTCAGGGGCAATGTGAGGAAGTATTATTTCACAGAGAGGGTAGTGGATGCATGGAACAGCCTTCCTGAGGAAGTTGTGGGGTCTAAAACTGTGGGAGAATTCAAGAATGCATGGGACAGACATAAGGCAATTCTTGTGGGGGGCAGGACGATAAAGGCTGTTGGTTAACTAGGATCTGCGGCCTATCCTGTAGGTAGGGAAATGGGCAGACTAGATGGGCCCAGCGGTCCTTATCTGCCGTCAAAGTCTATGTTTCTATGTTTCTATGTTGTATCTATCCAGCAGTATGATGTCATATGCACAAATATCTGAAATTATACAATGGCAAGAAAAAATCCTGGACTCTGATTGGTCATTCTTGGGCTGGACCCGTGATGTTATCCCAGTACAACATCACGGGTCCAGTCTCAGTCTCACTGTGAACCTCTAGTTGATTGTTTGCATTTGCTTGACTTGCTTTGCTTGATTGTTTCCATTGTCTCTTAAAAAACAAAAATATTTTTCCACACAAAAACATCTTTAAAATGATTTTTTTTCTTCTGTATAACAACGAGTCATTGTATTATAGCAATAATGCCCTCCAGGGTGTGTGTCATTTGGGATAACGTCACTCCTCAGCTATTGGATGCACTCGGCCTGCGGCCTCGTACCCAACCACCTGAGGCATGATATTATCCCAGCATGACACACACCCTGTCGGGCATTATTGCTTAAATCAATGACAGAGAATTACAAATATATTAGACTTCGAACAGTAGCAATAATCCCCCTCCATTATAGTGAAAAGAAAACAAAGGTACTTACTCATGCAGTATGTCTATATGCCATCATGAATCCAGGACCACACTGAGCAAGAGGCCGTTTCTCTGACTTTGGAACAACAGCAGCACGCAGCAGCATCAAAGCACCCTCTCCATGCGGCAATAGTGTTTGTCTTGCAAGCTTCACATATGCTTTGCACCACCTTCTCTGGTGTGTGCAGCAACAGTATCTGACTGAAAAGATGTGTTTTCTCTCTGGGGCCACAATTTCAAATTTCTGGCAAAGTGCTGGTGGTGGTGGTGGGGGGGTAGCAGGCCCAAAAATGCTTAGTATGATAAATATGTTTATGTTCTTTTGCAAGTTTCACATATGCTTTGCACTGTCTTCTCTGGTGTGTGCGGCAACAGTATCTGACTGAAAAGATGTGTTTTCTGTCTGGGGACACAGCTTCACATTTCTGGCAAAGTGCTGGTGCTGGTGGTGGCGTCGTTGGCAGTGGTGGTGGCAGGCCCAAAAATGCTTAGTAAGATAAATATGTTTGTGTTCTCCTGCTGTCTTCACATATGCTTTGCACCGCCTTCTCTGGTGTTTGCAATAACAGTATTTGACTGAAAAGATGTGTTTTTTCTCTGGGGACACAACTTCACATTTCTGGCAAAGGCAGTAAACATATTAAGTGCTTAAAACAGATTTATGTTTAACTTCTCAGTAGAATAGCTCGTGCTTGTGTTACGGCTTGCACTTTTTTGGGTGGTTGGTAGTTGCACACAACACAACTACCGGTTATGCACCATCACGTACCAAGGGGAAAGAATTTATGTAATGTGGCAAATACTTGACATTTGTGGATAGGAGTGAGTACACATGATGAACTAGTGACAGTAATGAAAAGGAAGGAATGTGGTTCATCATGTGTAAAAAGGATTGAAGAAATAACAGAACTGGAGAAGCAAGGGACATCCACATGAACGAAACAATACTAAAAAGAGGACAGAGAAAACAGACCTTAAAACAACAGAGCTCTTTTTTTTACTTTTTATATTTTGGGGGTGTTTTTTATTTTTAATGGGGGGGGGACTAGATAGTGGAGAAATTAAGAACACAGATGACAGAATAACTACATATAAACTAAAATAAAATTCGAAACAGAACAACTCTGACCACCCCACCAGCAGATGAGCCATGCCCACTACCACCACTACCACGCAGCTCGGATAGGAAAGTGAGGATCCTCTCGTGGCTGGACATGGGACTGTCAAACCGATCCATCGCCTCCTGCCAGAAGGTGTTCAATTCTTGGTGTGGATCATTCACTTTAGCCCACAAAACAACAAGATGGCCATTTGTGGCTGGTGCCATGGAGTCATCACTGCCACTGTCATAACAGCGCTGCTGAGGTACACCAGGAGTACTGCTGTGGTTCACTTCATGCCTGCCACGCCATCACTGACTTGCTGCTGGCCTCATGCTGCACCACATTTCCCCCAGGGCTATCACCACCACCATTACGTGATGCACCCACATCATGCTCTTTGGCCCCCCACTCAGTGAGGTGGTGGATGCAGAGGTGCATCCTCTGGCCGCCGGTCTAAAGATGGCTCCTTCTTTTGCCACGCTTCACACACCGCCCACACACCTTGCAGATGGCCACTGTCTCATCTGCAGGGTACATATCAAAGAAATCCCACACCACAGAGTGCTGTAGGACTGGGGGAGTACCAGAAGAGGAGGGCAGGCTCCTGCTGGGGAGAAACTTGTGGCTGCTGCTGCTGTTGTTCCTGCTCCTGTGGTTTATCTTTGTCTTGCTGCTGAACTCCCTTCCTGAGCTGGGTGGGGCCCAGTCCTTTTTAAAAAAAAACATGCCTCCTAAGGTGTGGGCACCTTACTGGTGCTCCAGCACCACCTGGTCTGGACTCCGTCGAGTCCAGACGCTGCCCTCCATCACAAACAGAGATGTAAAGAAAAAGAAGTATACACGTAAAAATGTTAAAAGATCAGAAAGTACAAGTATAGTAAGGAAAGATAAGGATTAAAACTCAAAAAGGAGTAAAATTTTCAGCTCTGTAAATGAGAATGATATATATAAAATGCTGTGTCTCCTAGGCTCTGTGAGTCAGTCATACTGTCTCCACTCTCCTTCAGTTACAACTACTGAAATGAAAGCGAAACATTCACTTCCTGCCTGCCTGGAGTCTCCCATGTAACCTGCAATAAGTGAATCATGTGACAAACCATGTTTTTCATTATCTTCAAAGTTACTAACAAAGTTGAAGTTACCTTCGAAGTTAACCGGCGAGGTTTTGTCACCAGATTAAGACCATTACATTCAAAGTTACTAAAAAAGTCAAAGTTAACCGGTGAAGTTTTAACGCCAGAGAGGTAATTTCCATGAAGTTTTTCACGGAGCAGATCTGGTGACTTTGTGTGAACTTCACCGGCAGATTTAAACTTTGGAACATCTCTAGTCTGCACCAGAAGCCATACAAAAAGAGACTAAAAGATGTATACCCTCGAGGAAAGGAAGGAGAGGGGGGACATGATAGAAACTTTCAAGTACTTCAAGAGAATCAGCAAAATCCAAGGGGGTGGCATCTTTCAGAAAAGAGATGTGCAAGAACAAAGAGGCAAAGTTTTGAAGATAGATGGGGGATGGCTCAGGGGCAACGTGAGGAAGTATTTTTTCATGGAGAGGGTGGTGGATACATGGAATGACCTTCCTGAGGAGGTTGTGGCATCAAAAAGAGTGGAGAAATTTAAGAATGCTTGGCACAGACATAAGGCAGA
This sequence comes from Neoceratodus forsteri, assembly GCA_016271365.2. Taxonomy (NCBI): domain Eukaryota; kingdom Metazoa; phylum Chordata; order Ceratodontiformes; family Ceratodontidae; genus Neoceratodus; species Neoceratodus forsteri. Next base: position 1,203,776,373 of record CM057456.1, read on the forward strand.
TCTTACTTCGAGAGGGCTCTTGCAGTAGGTAATTACATATAGGACTGACGCCGTCCGGCAGCAGGACCCCACTGAAGAATTTCTAGCCAGCAGTCCCTGGCGAGGGACCGCCCCCACATCAGGTGACCGGCATCATACAATGTCGGTATAAAGGGGTGGTCCCGGATGCCCGCCTCCAGTTCTTGTCGCAGTTATTCGCAGCGCGGGTAAAATTGCGTTTCGTCAGTCCTACCTTTCACATTTTTTTACCGAAAATAGTTATTCTTCGATCAGTCGTTAGGTACATCGTCGGTGTATGTCCCCCTACACCCTCTGAGCACAAAAACAAGTGCGACTCATGCGGCGCCCAACTGCTACACAAGGACAGCCATTCCCTGTGCCTTTTCTGCCTAGGCCTTGTTGAGAAGTGCCAGCATTGCCTTAACTTCAACGCAGCTACCTGTAAACGGTGCCAACAGTCCCTGGAAGCCCATCTCCTCAAGAAAAAGATGTCTTCTATGGAAAAGGAGTTGAAAAAGTTGAGGCAGGCATCTACTTCCCCCGAAGGACATCGGAAAAAGAAAGACAAGGAGAGGCACCGAGAGAAGTCCTCCTCTACCATGTCTCCTGCTGGAAATGCAGGGACCAAGGTAACGTCCCCCCTTGGGGACTGTTTGACGGCCGCCTCCAAGGTTTTGGAGGAGGTGTTGGCCCGCCCATCTGGCTCGCCCTCGGGCCTTGCGGGCACCTCTGGGCGAATGGAGGCCTCCGCCCTGGTTCAGCCACTGTCTTGTGGCCTACCGGCATGGGTGACTCCTCTAAGTCAGACGTTGGCTCCTCCGATGTCTGCATGGAGAGGGTCGATAAGATGCCCGACCCTTTGGGGTGGTGCATGGCCTCTACCCTCCCGGACCGGATCGATCCTCCCTCTCGGCCCGCCTTCAGTGAGGGCTCCCGTAAGCCGGACGCCGGCTCCTCCGGCACCCACCGGGAACTCGCCCCTAAGCCACACGCAGCTCCTCCGACGTGCGCCAGGCGAGGGAACTGACGACAGACCCTCCCACGTCCATCGTCCCTGGTTCCCCGCAGCCTTCGCTGCCATCTGGGGAGCCTGAGTCACCCCAGCCTGACCTCTTAATGTGGACCAGCCCGTGAGGCTGCCGACCGGGCAGTCTGCTCCAGCAGCACCCCCGGCTCCCGGGTACCCACCATCTTATCCGATGCCGTCGTACCTGGGACCACAGTATCCAGCGTCGCAGTACCCGACACCAGTCTTTCCGATGCTGCAGTACCCGACGCCGGGTTTCCCGCAGCTGGGTTTTGGATACTCACCTTACTGGCACAACCCGTACACTTTTCCCCCTCCTTCTCAACCTCAACAACCCCCATGGCCGGCGGTGGATCTGCAGGAGACTCTGGCCTCCTGGTGGGCCGAGGGCCAAGGCTCAGCTCACTAAGGAGGTCGAGAGCCACCTTACGATGACGGTGCCACCATTGGCTCCCATACATCCGAGATGGCACACTCCCTCACCACCTCCGGACTCCAGTGCTCTTCCCTCTGGGTCCAGAGAGGGGCAGGACACGTGTTTACGGGTACCACCCAAGGAACCCATTCCTCCCCCGAGTCGTATTAGGGAGTCTTATTCTTCTTCCTCTTCTTCTTCCCTCTCGAATTCCTCGGACTCCTCCGAGGGATGCTCTGAGAGAGACGACGAGCCCCGGTCTCCGTCTAAACCCCAGCCGAGGACCCCTCCAAAGTCTCCTCCAGATGATCCATCTTTTATGGAGTGGCTCAAAAAAATCCAGGAAGTATACCAGTGACACTCTTTGGAACCAGATCCTAAGCGACTTAAACTTGCAGAACATCGGGATCTGCCTGTGACAGCTCCAACTTTAGTGCCACTCTGGTTTGAGCCTCACGCCGACCTTGTTACCACGATTTGGAAACAACCGTCAGCATTAGCCCCACTTCCCAGGAAGTTGAACAGGCTATACCAGGCTCCGGAGGGTGTGGACTACCTAGACTCTCACCCTCGGGCCTATTCGGTTGTGATTAACGCCATTCATGGCCGGTTGGCACATCCAAACATCTGAGCTCGTCTCCTCATGATAAGGAATCTCACCTTCTGGACCAGTATGGAAGAAAGATTTACACCTCCTCCACACTGGGAATTCGGGCCCTGAATTACATCGCCCACATGGAGGATTACCAGAAGGCTGTCCTTACCCAGGTGGAATCCAAGCTGGACTCCTTACCTGACTCCCAAGTCAAACAGGAGTTAGCCAACCTTGTCCGTTCTGCTCGTTCAGCCAGTCGCCACATTTTGCGGGTGACATACGATGCAGTGGACACTGCCAGGCAGAGCGCTGCTTTCGTCGTGGGTCTACGGCATCATGCCTGGCTCCGTGTGTCAGGTTTGGTCCCAGAGGTGCAACCCGCTATTCAGGAAGCACCTTTTCGGGGGTCAGTGCTTTTCCGGGGTGATGTCAAAGACATCCTCACCGAGTTGCAGGAGAAGGGGACGGCTCTGAAATCCATGGATTCCATGTACCATCCCCAACAACAGCAGCGCTGTCCCTTTCGCAGACGGATTCGGCCAAAAGTGAAACCGCAGGGAAAGCAGGCCACAAACTGCTGGGCCCCCGTGGCTGCTAAGCCCCCTCCATCCAAAAAAGCAGTGGGTGCTTCAGCTGTGGCGCTGCCCCACACCACTTCACTCCTTTCCTCTCCCACCGCCACTGGAATTCCCAGAGGAACCAGTAGGAGGGAGGTTTTCCCTCCACCTTCCGGGATGGGAGAGGATAACCACGGATTCTTGGGTGCTCCTGCTTATAGCAGAAGGGCATTCCATAGAGTTTCTTCAGAAACCACCCCACCACCCACCCGTGAAGTCGTCCTATTCAAGGGAACATCTTCCTTTGGTCCGGGAAGAAATCTCGGCCCTTCTTGTGAAGCAGGCGATAGAACCCGTCCCCCTTCATCTTCAAGGGACGGGTTACTATTCTCATTTCTTCCTGGTCCCAAAGAAGACGGGAGATCTCAGACCCATTCTGGATCTCAGTTCCTTGAATCTTTATGTGGAATACAAAAGGTTCAGGATGCTCTCTCTGCAGAGCCTTCTGCCCCTCCTTCGGCCGGGTCAAGGGCTTTGTGCACTGGATATGCAGGATGCTTATCTGCACATTCCCATTCGCCTTTCTCACTGCAAGTATCTTCATTTTGTTTTTCAGGGGGACCACTACCAATTCAAGGCGCTCCCCTTTGGTCTATCCTTGGCCCCCCGAGTATTTACCAAATGCCTGGCTGTAGTAGCGGCCCACCTGCGTACAATGGGAGTACAGGTGTTCGCTTACCTGGACGACTGGCTCCTGGTGGCCTCATCCAGGGAGGAACTCCTGCATTTTCTCTCCCTCACCCAGCAAGTTTTCACTTGCCTGGGTATTACCATCAACCATTCCAAGTCTCATCTGGATCCTTCCTAGAGACTACAGTTCATTGGGGCTATCCTCGATACGACTGTGAGCAAGGCCTTCCTCCCTCCGGACAGGGCGGCCTCTCTTCAATCCCAGATTTTCCTGCTCTCAGAATGCAGGAGGATCTTGGCAAGGTCGGTTCTCTGTCTTCTAGGGCTCATGGCGGCCACTATTCCGACCGTCCCCCGAGCTTGACTCCACATGAGGATCTCTCAGTGGACTCTTCGCTCCCAGTGGGATCAACTTGTGGACGACCTAGATCAATTAGTTCTGATCTCATCGCCAATGGTATGAGACTTGCAATGGTGGATGGTTCGAGAGAACCTCTTTCAGGGGGTTCCCTTCTTTCATCCTCCCTCCTCCCAGACCTTGACTACAGACACATCAGGCGAAGGTTGGGGAGCTCTTCTAGGTCTTCATCGGACCCAGGGCTCCTGGTCCAAGTTGAAACAAGCTCTCCACATCAGTGTGCTCGAGCTTTGGGCAGTGTTGTACGCTCTTCAAGCCCTTCACCAGTATATCCTCCCGGGCCACCTAACTGTCCAGATGTACAACTTGAGCGTAGTGTGGTACATCAACAAACAGGGAGGAACTCGGTCTTACCCTCTATGCAGGGAGGCAATGAGGGTTTGGGATTGGGCAACACAACACGACCTTCAGCTAACGGCCATTCATGTCCCAGGAGTCGACAACACTCTGGCAGACAAGCTAAGCTGCTCCTCTGCTGTGGCTCACGAGTGGGAACTGGACCAAGGGGTACTAGACGATATCTTTCAGCTTTGGGGAACTCCACAGGTAGACCTGTTCGCCTCTCCCCAAAATGCAAAACTTCCCACGTTTTGCTCGCTCATTCCAGAGCGAGGCGCTTTCTGGAGTGACGCTGTCTCTAGATTGGAAGGACAGATTCATCTATGCTTTTCCCCCCTATTCCCCTGATCCCACAAGTGTTACAGAAACTAGCCACAGAAGGAGCGAGAATGATTCTGATCACTCCTTTCTGGCCCAGGCAAATCTGGTTCTCTCTTCTACAGCAATATTCAGAGGATCCTCCTCTTCCTCTATCTCGAGGTTTGCTGACCCAGGATCAGGGGACCCTGGTACATCCAGGCCTCAAGTCCCTTCAACTTCATGCATGGCTCCTGCAAACCTAGCCCAATCCTGTTGTGGTGTGTCTCCAAAGGTGGCTGAGATTTTAGTGGAGGCTAGAAAGCCCTCCACCAGGTCCACTTACGCCATGAAGTGGAAGAGATTCTCTATTTGGGCAGCCTCTAAGAAAGTGGAACCTTTCTCCTGTTCAGTGGCTTTTCTGCTGGAGTACCTACTTCACCTGTTCGACCTGGGTCTCAGCCATTCCTCCCTGAAGGTTCACATGGCAGCTATCTCAGCCTATCATGTTCCCTTCACAGATAAAGCTTTCTCTCAACTGGAGGTCTCTAAGACCTTTCTCAGAGGGGTCCTCCACCTGAAGCCCCCCATCCGTACTCCTGCCACCCTTGGGACTTGAATTTTGTTCTCGAGAAACTTACTCTTCCCCCCTTCGAACCTGCGGCTTCTGCAGATTTGAAATTTATTTTGTGGAAGACGCTGTTCTTGGTGGCCATTACTTCGGCTCGAAGAATCTCCAAGCTTCAGGCCCTGATGTGCAAAATTCCTTAATTGATTTTTCACAAAGAACGAGTTGCTCTTCACACGAATCCTAAGTTTCTACCTAAAGTTGTAGCAGGGTCTACCCTAAATCAGTCCATAGAGCTACCTGCCTTTTTCACGCAGTACTCTAACCAAGGGGAATATTTACTCCACACTATGGATGTTCACCGGATTCTGAGATACTACACCAACAGGACAAAAGATCTCAGAAAGACTGATCAGTTGTTCGTCTCTTTTGCCCACAAAAGGGAAGGCAATGCTCATTGCATCACTTTCTGTTATGACAAGTACACCAAGACCCTTCCGGGCCAAGTTAGAGGTCACTCCACAAGAGGAGTAGCGGCCTCTATGGCTTGTTTCAAGAATGTGTCTGCAGCAGACATATGCACTGCTGCCACCTGGTCTTCCGTCCATGCCTTTATGAAACACTACAGTTTGGATATTGCCTCTCGCCGTAGAGCAGGCTTCGGATTGGCTGTTTTGCAAGGCCTTCTGTCTTGAGGCTTGCACGGCTAGGGCTACTTTTTAGAGTAGTTCCCTCCTCCCGGTGCCTTTCATTTGTTCCAGACTGCTTGGGATTCAGTCCTATATGTAATTACCTACCAAGAGCCCTCTCAAAGTAAGATAGTACAGTTACGTAAGAACTTACCATAACAGTAGATCTTCGAGAGAGGCTCTTGCAGTAGGTAATACCTTCCCACCCTCCATCCCCCTAGGCTTTTTCAGCTCCTTTTCCAGGAATGGAAACATCCGCTTCTCTTTCGTCCAGGTCTTCCTGGCCTGTGGCGGGAAAGAACTGGAAGGCGGGCGTCCGGGACCGCCCGTCTATACCGATGTCGTATGATGCCGGTCACCTGACATGGGGGTGGTCCCTTGCCAGGGACTGCTAGCTAGAAATTTTTCCGTGGGGTCCTGCCACTGGCTGGCATCAGTCCTATATGTAATTACCTACTGCAAGAGCCTCTCTCGAAGATCTACTGTTACGGTAAGTTCTTACGTAACTGTACTTTCTGGTGGGGGGGTAGGAGGAAGTAGGCTGTTGGTTAACTAGGTTCTGCAGTATTTCCAATAGGTAGGGAAAAGGGCAGACTGAGTGGACCAAACGGTCCTTATCTGCCGTCAAAGTCTATGTTTCTATGTTTATTATGAAATAGGTCCTTGTTAGCAAATTAGATATATTTTTTAAACATATTTTTATTGAGCTACTTTCAACCGGGCTGTTGGGCTAGGATAATGGCCCTGCTGAAAGAACATCTTGGCCAGTCAGGAGCCAGCATTCTTTCTTGACTTCTTGTGAGCAGAATGGAGGAGCTCAGTTCTGCTGGGGAGCCAGCTAAGATGGATGTGGAAGAGGCTGGGGGTCTGGTCTCTACTCTGGCCTCTGTGGCTAATGAGACCAAAATATTTTTCAATACAGCAGACCCTATGGATGCTCAACTTCACAAGGAGCTGACTGTAACAGACCAGATAATTTTTCTGGATTCAAAGGAGGATGTGGATAGTGGAATTCTTATGGGAAAAACTGAAGCAGAACTTCAACAAGCATTTGTCAATGCCGAACGTTCGCTTGCTGGTATTTGCATTGGTGTCTGGCATTTATGCAGCCCCACCCCATTGTGTTCATGTCCCTTCAGCATCCATATCCCAACAGAGTACCTCTCTGCAACTCCTCTTGCATCTGATAAATATTCCACCCTCATACTTCTTAAGTGTCTGTGTTAGGAACCCTAATGCCCTGCTTGTGCTCAAGAGAATGAGCCTGTGTGGAAACTGCAGATCATGCACTTGTAACACAGTCATTCAGTGGAATTATTTCACCACAAAATAGGACAAAGGGAAAGTTTTTGGATTTTCTCTTTGGGAGTATGTACTGGCAAATGACTCAATGATAGCATAGATCTCTCAGCATTCTTGAAAAAATATAAAAGCTGAATCAAACAGCAGTCTACCAATTATTGTTTTTTATGACTGCAGTCCCCATTGATTGTTTATTTAAGTAACCATCCTGTCATCAAATGCAATGAGTATTAAAATATAAGTGCCTGGAAATTCATTATTATTTTTTGTGCCCATAGCCATAATGGCAATTAATCTAGAAAGGCATTAGAACAATAAAATACCATAATATGATGTATATAGATGGATTATTACAGTATGGTTAGTATATTTTTTACAGAGAGGGTGGTGGCTGGGTGGAATGCGTTACCTGCAGAAGTGGTATGCAGTAGAATAGTGGACTGCTTCAAAAGGGGATGGGACAGGACAAGGGGGAGGGTTAATGAAGGGGAAGGGTGGAAGGGAGGGACAGCTGCAGAATAAGGGGTGCTAGCTGCACATTCGAGCAGACTTGATAGACTTCTAGGCCTTTATCTGCTGGCAAATTTTGTATGTTCGTATATACTGTATTCTAGATAGGGCTATAATAATCAATGTTTTCAAATTTGTCCTATAACTTAAACAGTATATGTACTTATGTACTGTATAGGACTATATTATTATCTTTTGTGGAATATAAACACCACATTATATCATTTGTATAAGTTAACTGTGTGTTTGATAATATATTTATGTCATAATTGATTCATGGAACTGATCATGAAATAGTTAATGAATGAATCTAGTTCCATTTGTTAAGGTGATTGGTTTATCTGTGTCACATGGTTGTATTTGAAATTGTATTTAAATGGTATGATACTATGGCACTATTTTATTCTGATGAAGCCTGGCAGAGTCTAGGTGAAACGTTAATTTTTTCGTTTTAGCCACCTTTTGTATTTGTCTTGCACGTTTGATATATTAAACGCTATGATATTTTCATAATAGTGTTCGCTTGTGTTGCTTGAGCTGTGTGGGTGCTTATTTGTTTGCATTTATCATTTTGAATAAACAGCACCACACTCTCCTGGTGCTCCTACTTTTTCAGTTTATATTTCACCACATTTGCAGCATAGGCATTTTGTCACCTCTGGTCATGAACACTGTCACTATGATTTTCGTACTGTGTACCGAACACTGATTTCCCACAGGGACCGTGGTATTCTACGCCGGAAGTGTGAAAACACATTTCAGCCAGGATGTGGAAAATGACAGGTGAACTGTTCACAAGGAGGTGTGGGAAAATGCAAATGTTGAAAATCTGGAGTGAAAATATTACAAATTTGCGAAGTTACAAGTGTGCGTGGGAACTGCGCAATGCATGCTTGTAAAACAGACATTGTATAGAATTTTTTAATTGAATTTTTAACGTAGGCATTTTAGGACATATGCTCATGAACAGTGTCATTGTGATTTTGTTACTTTATACCGAACAGTGATTTCCCACAGCAACCGTGCTATTGTACGCCAGAAGTGTGAAAACACATTTCAACCAGGATGTGAAAAATGACAGCTATACTGGTTATAAGGAGATGTGAGAAAATAGCAATGTTGAAAATCTTGAGTGGAAATATTACAAATTCATGAACTTACAAGTGTGCATAGAAACTGCGCAATGCACGCTCGTAACAGAGCCATGTTATGGACTTTTGCCACCAAATTTTCAACATAGGCATTTTAGGACCTCTGCTCATGAACAGTGGCACTGTGATTGTCTTACTCTGTAGCGAACATTGATTTCCAGCAGTGACCACCTATTTTATGTCGAAAGTGTGAAAAGACATTTTGGCCAGGATGTGAAAAATTACAGCTGCACTGTTCATAAAGAGGCGTGGAAATATGCATATGTTGAAAATATGGAGTGAAAATATTCAAAATGTGTGAACTTACAAGTGTGCGTGGAAAGTGCACAACGCATGCTGTTAAACAGTTATTTTTTGGAATTTTTTCACCAAATTTGCAACATAGGCTTTTTGATAGCCCACCTCATGCACGCCGACACTGTTGTTTCTTTCTTGACTTTGCTGCCCTTGTACTTGGATTTTTTTACTTGTGATAAGACTACTTTAAAAAAATGTCATGCTGAACACTGTGTATGACTATTACATAAATCTCAAATACTGGATCTTACAATTACAGTGAGTCGACACCTCACAATAGGCAGTGTTTACAGTGGCAGAGTGCTGCTTCCTTAAGCCATGAAGCACCAACATTTAGGTCTGATGAGAGCACTGCATAAAAAAACAAGAACACAGCACAATGTGACATGTTGATATTTTCCTCCACTAAATGGTGCCATACATCACTGCATACAAATAAAGAGTAGGCTTATTTACAGTCCCGGTCCTCCAGGTCAAAGTGAGGATTGAAACTGAGCAAAATTTGCTGATAAGGTTCAACTGCCTGAATCAATCAGAATAATTTCTGACTTGAAAAATAGGTAATTGGGTAGACTGGAGAGGTGAGGTACCCAGGTGCTGTAACTTCTACAGATCATTGTTCAATTGTTACTCAGGAGGACAGTGATCTTTTCATGTACTCATCTTAAATCAGTTATAAAATAATATTCATGTCTTAATCAGTGGTGAAAATGAAAACAAACAATGAAATGTCTCTGTCTTTGCAGTGTGGAAGAGAGTTTTGGCCCATATTTCGCCATTGTATGTTCTATTGTTACACTGTATTTAGTAAACCTCTATGCATTTTGGTGGAATATATGTTACATTAGCAGATGTCCTTCCACATTTTCTTCGTGGAACTGAGTTCATTTCTAGTTGTAATCAAAGTACTGTGTTCCAACTGGTTCCTAAGCCCAAGTCCACCATTGATCTTACAGAAGGTAAGATGCGGTGCACAACTGCGAGGGGGGTGCTCCTACAGAGGTAGCAAGCCTCAGACAAAATGTGAAAAAGAGAAATAGGAGCAACTCCAGACAAGTTCGAATTTAGCTAAATAGTGTTTATTTTTGCTAAAATACACAGCCAGAAACCCCTGCACTATGGTGTACTAGCCTTCAAGGGCTTCCTGGCCATGTATTTTGGCAAAAATAAATGCTATTTAGCTAAATTTGAACTTGTGTGGAGTTGCTTGTATTTCTCTTTTTCACATTTTTTTCTGAGGCTTGCTATCTCTGTAGGAACACCCCCCTCGCAGTGGTGTGCCTCATCTTAGCTTTTGTAAGATCAAGCTGGAGTTGCTCCTATTTCTCTTTTTCACCATTGATCTTAACATGCCTTGGACCATTAAGTAGTCATAGCCAACTTTCTCTGTGTGTTGATCTTCAGCATATCACAAGGTATATAGTGTTCTGTCCCTCGGATAGAAACAATCTTTTTCTGGACATGTAAAGGTACATCAATAAAAATAATTCCTATAAGCTGCCTCTCACATGGAATATTTAAAACTGAAATCAAAATAATTGCATGAAATGCTCTTGTAGGATTGCTCTGATGATAATTATTTTCAGCACAAACTATGCTTACATACCTCCGATGGGTATATACTAAATTAGACTTGACATGAATAAAGATGTGTAATGTTGCAAAGTGAAATACTTAAGTGTGTCGGCGCTAAAAGGGAAAGCCAACGCTGTTTGATCTCTCTGCCCCGACCGGTCAAAGGACATACGATTAGTCCCTCAACTATTTGAGCATAGCCAGACCATCTTCTTATTGTCCTTCAAAGACAAGCAACTCTTAAGTAATAAGCTGCACTCCCAAAAGAGAACTAAGTACATTTAGCTAAGCATACATTCAATATTTTTTTCTTTCGGTAAAGGAACTCATGCATGGGAGGCAGATCAGAGTAATGGAGCAGAAAACCAAGCTTACTGTAACTCTACAGTAGTCCAAAATGTGTTGGAACAGTTACTATATCCAAGTTTTAGCACTATGTATTACTGTGTATGTAGGTGTTAGTACAACAGAGAATAATAACAGCCTCGCCTTGTGCAGCTTTGTTTGTTTTCTTATTAATCTGCCATTTTGAAAGATCCAGGTGGCCCCGGAAAATAGGCATTTGAGTGACTGTCGAGTGCACTTACTTGGTTAATAAATACAAATTAAAATAATAAAAGACCAAGTAGTGATTTTTAAATGTAAAACTGATCATTCAAGTAACAGCACCCAGGTGCCTGCACGTGTCAGATATCTGTGATGGGCTGCAAGCAAGTTGTGTGTGTAAGAATGGATATATTACATGCATACACACACATTTATGTACATCAATTTTTTTACCAGGAAAGACATTCTGAGCAAAAAAAAAAGCTGTTTTCCAGATTGCGGGGTGGGGGTGCTGAGGAGTGCAGAAATAAGTTACAATTAGGTTACAGAAATAAACCAGTGTCCCTCGAAAAATATGTGTTTTTATGACTGAACAGTGGAGATTGCAAGCACAAAATAATGTCAAACATTAAAGTTACAGACTTGTTGTTATTCAGAAAATGCATCTTATACTAATCCCCTTATTCTATCATCTTTCTGGGTGAATATTACCACTTTTTGAGATGTGTCCCTGATTTTGGGTCTTTGTACCTGATTATTTTAAGCCCTGTCCCTGATTTATGGGGCAAGAGGTTGAGAGGTGTGTCTGTATAATATCAACGTTTCAGGTAAATATTAAAAACAAATGGAGGCATACAGTGGAGTAACCAGCCTTAAAAAAGTGTACGCACAAAAATTTAAATTATAGGCCGGGGGTCTGGGGGCAAAGTTTTTGTTTTTGGTGCATTCTGGTGCATTTTGGAGGTGTTTTGAGCTACCTTCTGTTTCATTTTGGGGGTCATGTGAAACAAAATGTGCTACCCTGTTACCCCCTCCCCATACCCAGTACGTCGCACTCTAGTCCCTTCCCATGAGTCCCCAGTCCACTATGTTGCTCAGACCACCCACCCCATAGGTCAGCCGCCTGTGCCTGTGCATAGCCCCTAGCCCTCCCTAAGCCCAGCAAGTTTCACCCTAGCTTCCCACCCTAAAATCCTTAACCCTTCCCCAGCACAGCAAGTTGTATCCCACCCTCATATCTAGAGTCTCCATCCCTCTCTGCAGCCCAACATGTTGACCTTTCTCCCAGTCCCACATGCTGGCCCCTAGCACAACTCACCAGATTCCCTGGCCCTTCCCCAGCCCACCACATTGACTTTTCCCCCTGCCCACCCAGCAAGTTGCATCCAACTTCCAAGCCCAACCCAGCACAACAGGTTGCATCATAGCCCCCTCAACCTGACTGCACACAAAGTGCAATGAACTAAACAGGTGCTGAACTCATGAACTGAATACCTTCCATCAGAAAATTTAACACACATTGTATGCAACTTAAGTCACTCTAGTCCACTGCCTCTTTCTGCCTCTTTACAAGTACTCTTCATCACCCTACCAACCCCCCTTCCTGTACCCCCCCCCGAAATAGGTACTTAAGTTGCACTGTGGTGGGGGCATCACCAGGGAATATAGGTCTGTCCAAGGTTGGAAACTGAGACACTTACTGAACCATCAAGGATGCAGACTGAATGTCCGTGGTTGTATGACTTTAATACCATTGCAATCTGTCATTCCCAGCCCAGTCCAACAAAGGGGATTTGTGTATTGTGACTTGCACTACTATAATTATGCACCTTTATTATCATAATGTATGATATAATGAGTGTGCAGGACACAAGTTGACAGAGCTAAACAGGTTGGTCAGTGCCACAAAACATAGCTGACACCAAGATAATTGAGCCAGTAGCACTAATCGCCTGAGGTGTCTTAGTCAAGTATTTTTTTTCTGGAATGATGAGTCCCATATTGTGCTTGTGACCAAATGGAACCTCAATTCTAATAGCTGTACAGCTGAGATCAGTTGTAAGCTACAGTAGTAGCCTCAGGGACTTTATAGGGCCTTGGAGTCCGTACATAGTCTAAAAGTTCAAGGTGCTCTGAAAGCCAGCTGACTATCTGCAAATTTTATACACATCTGTCAGGTAATTAACATTGTATATCCCAGCGTGCAGTGGTTCATGATCAAGCAGCAAAAGTATTTGTTAACTTTGTACTGCAGATTCCAACTCCAGGTTCATGCGGTGGGGCCGGGCTTACAGAACAAAGAAGCAATAGGGCCCCTCACGCAAAACGTCTGATCTTGGTGTTGGTGTCACCAGGAGGAGGAGGAGGAGAGAAATTACATTGTTCGATTTCTTAATCATGGTGAAGAGGAAGGATGGCAGCATGGACAAACTACAAATGCTCAGCAGAACTGATACAAAAGAATTTATACTATAAATATTTTATATGCACTAATGGTTGTTTTATGTTTATTGGTGGGACAGCAGGGCCCCAAAATATATTTTGCAGGAGGGATCTTTATGTTATTAGCACAGCTTCACCCCCCCCCCACACACCGTAATTAGACCCTTTTTGGATGGCCGCTATGTGTGTGGTCACACCCTGTTGTGTGACGCCACACCAAGAGAAAAATCATCTTACCCCACATTACCAAAATCTGCTTGTATTTAACTTAAATGTTATGACATATTATCAGAATGATATTAACGATCCTTGTTTGCAAGTTACCCATGTCCTTCTGTTGAAGCCCAGGTCATCCCTGACAATGGGATCTATGTATTTCTGCAGACCTACCTTGGATAACTAAACTAAAGGAGGCAAAATAAAACATTTTGTTGACCTCCAAGGTCTACCAGTTGTCAACCATCAAAGTTGCTTTCTCAACTAATGTACTACAGTCAGCGGACAGTTTCCAACTAAATTCAAGATGACTGCTTGACCTAAAGCCTGTGCAGCATTGCAAGTCTTGACAAATCATTCAGAGCCTGACTGCAGTAGATAAGAATTTAAAACTTGAGGCATCTTGCCAATAAAACATGTCCCCACAATTCAAGTTGTTTCTGACTGTCCTGAACACTTAAAAAGCAGCAGTTGTCACCAGCCCCTGCATGTATATTTCAAGGTGTGTGCCAGTGAGACGACTGATCCTCGGTTTTAATGCACACATATAGAATGTACATGTATCCGAATTTAACTTAAAAAACACTTTCCTTTCACGGCTCAACACGAGGTTATTGTAACTCTTGGTCTGCTGATGGATCACAACCTAGCTAGTTGTTCATCTCGCAATGAAAAAGACACTGACCCTGCTACACCAGCCCCCAGCCTGCTTAACTGCAGCTTTTTGGGAGCATGATTATCTCAGAGAGACGCCTCACAACAGAAAAAACCTGCCTGTTGACACACCTCCTATGGCATCACCCCAATTCCAGTGCCCTCCCAACCCAACCCTCCTCAAAATTTTCTTCTTCTCTGAGAGCACCTTCAGCACTCCAGAGCCATGCCATTGGAACGATGCTCCACAGCGTTTCAGGAAATTGTTGCTACAGGGAGGAAAGGGATTAGTGTTTCTGCTATAGGGACTGGTTGTCTGAAGAAAAAAAAAACGCTTCAGAAATTGCACTGCTCAGCCTGCCAGCATTGAGCAGCAGCTCCGATAGTGTTCGGAACGAGGGAAGGTATGGCATACTGCAAGAACCCTCGTCAGTGTAAGACAGGGGACAAGGGAAATGTCAGCAATCAACAACAGCTGCTACTGAAATATTAAGCAAACAAAAAAAACTGAGTTGTGGCTTCAGAGCTACTCAGCAGTGCCGAAATAACAACTAATCCGCATACACAAAAACAGACTACTCGTTCTTGAGGAGAAAAAACTCCCACTGCTAGGGAATGTTAAAAAATCAAATATTTTATTTTTAAACATGTTAGCACACTCACAAATACACACGCCAACATTTTAAGCTAGCAGGCTCTTTATCAAGACTAATAAAGAGTCTGCTGGCTTGAAACACTGAAGTGTATGTTCATGGGTGTGCTACCATGTTTAAAAATAAAATATTTGATTTTAACGTTCCCTAGCAGTGGGAGTTTTTTTTCCTCAAAAGTGAGTAGCCAATTTTTGCGTGTACTGAAATGTTAAGAATGATGCACACCTCTAACTGCAGGTGGCTTCTAACATTCTCATGTTGAGCTTTTGAATGAAGCCAGCTGCTCCGGAGCCATAGCAGTATCATGCAAACAGCGAAGGTGAAAGCTGCCAGTGCTATCACTGAAAACCGGTCTAATTGCTTAGCATTTCACATTTGCTACTCGGATACCGCTACAGCTACAATTGTCACAGGTAAATAAAATAATAGGTTCACACCCACGAGGATTTAATGCTAAATGGACCCTGCTTGACTTGCAGCAGTAAGGGGAAGTGGAAACAAATCCAGAAATTTGACAAACACCATAACGAAAATAAGGGAGAAAAAATATAATTGCAAATGGGAGTGTATGCTGGAATGCAGATGAAATTGCTAAGAAAAGTTATTCATCTCCACGACACCCACCGGGCCGCTGCCCAACGGGCAGCATTTTTATTATTTTTTTTAAAATGGCAATTTAAAAAGGGTAGATTTTTTTTTGTACGCAGTGGCATACAATAAATATGCATGGTTATGCCACTGGAGGCATATCAAGTGATCCAACCAGCACATCGCCGCTGCCTTCCCTGTATTGAACTAGTGTCCCGTCAGTACCAATTTAATTTCTACTGTTGTGTCTACTCAAACATTATAAACTTAACCCAAACAGAAAGGAACTGATGCTGTCTGACCACGATCAGCACAACAAGCTTTGCACCTAGGGCTGATACACAAAATGCACCAGTACAATCAGAACCAGTACCAGACCAGGACAAGCCTGTCGCCCGCATACAGAACACATAACAAAAAAAGCTCCGCTCTCACCTCCCTGAGCAGGACACCTAGAGGGAGGAGGGGCAGTCACTAAATGAAGCCTGCTATGTGTATACCTACCTGGGGCAAGCAGCACTCACCTCTAGCTGTTGGAGAAGGCCTGGAAAGGGCTCCATGTACTGGCTGGGCGCTTTCTTTCATCTTCTTCCCTCCCTCCTAGTTGACGCCCTGCATAATTGATGGCACACGATGGTGGCTGCAATTGCCAACATCCAGCACCTCATGTTGATTGCAATCTTTAGAAACTTGGACCAAAAAGAAAACAAACAATCATCTTATCCTCTGGGCACACAATCTTGCAGATCAAGGGGAAGGGGTTCAGGTGAAGGTGTGAAAGCTGTCACTTGCACTCTGGCTGTAGAGGCAGTTACACGGCTGTGTTTAAAGAGTCAGATGGGGAACTGGAACATCTGAAGTTAGGCAAAAATATGAACAAACTTAATAATAATGATAATCAAAACTGAGCCAACTGTGTTTTTATTCGGAGACAAAGAAGTCCTTAAAACATAAAGTCCAATTAATTTCCGGACGTCTTCACTGGTATGAGGTGCAAGCCAGAATGTCCCTACGTGGTACTCCTGAGATCTTAATTAAAACTCACTGGACTGTAAAATGTAGCAAGTCAAAGGGTCCCAGGCAATGTGAGATCGGCGGTGATCTGACAGCCAGCAAACCCATTAGTGGGGGGTTTACGCTTTCTTCTCAATGGGAGATTTCACCTTCTTTCATTAGAGGCTTGTAAGTGCCAAGTGCCAGGACCCCTCGAGGAAGGCAATTAGAATCAATCTGCCACATCCAGGGCAGTCAGCTGCCCCTGGTTCCTCCCAGTTTGCAATGATCACTTTGCAGTTCCCCTCTCCAGGTCCCATACGTGGAGGGCTACTAAAAGTTTCCCCGGTGACAGGAAGCGGGAGGGTGACATTAAGCAGCGGTGGTTTTCTTTGAACAGAAGACCAGGTCAGCCTAAGTGCTGTCATAGAGGGCTTGGACATCTATTGGTGCTATAGGGCTGTGCCTGCCACATGGACCATTGCATTGGACAGGAGGGTTGCACACCTCCAAGAAGTCCTACTGTTGCAATACGTTCCTTGTGTATACGCGCAAGTGAACGTAAAAACGTATAAAGGAGGCAGAAACACAGCACCAGATGAAACAATCTAAGTTGCAACAAACCTTGCTAAAGCTGAAAGAACTATCAAACCGACCGCACCCCATTGAAGGCCTACCTGACAATGAGATCAGTCCTGGCAGTACACCCCTGGTTACCAGTACTATACCTGGACAACAAAGCACTATTATACAAGCACCAACTTATGTCATTTACAAACTGAGCAAAATAATCAAGACACTGTGACTGTATTTTTTTTTTCTACAAACAGAAAAACTGTTTCTGGAGGTGAACGGCTCTTCATTTGTTTACTGGGGCTGACATTTACAAACAAATCATGGTCAGCTACTTTGACACCAGTGCCACTGTTATGGCTGCTTCTAACAGCACAACTGCGTCTGTCAACCTGCCCGCTGCAAAAGGGCAATGAAAACTGCAAGTGCACAGTTCATCTTCTGATGAGATAAGGAACGGGGCGCCGCCTCTCCCCACAGCTGACCCTTTCTTGCAGTCATTTACAGAGTCTGGAACACTGGAGCTCACTGTGCTAAAACTTCTGAAACTAAGACATTGGGGAACAAGTTGGGAATGGCAATTACAGGGAGCGTATCCCCTTGCCTAAGAGTCCCCCCTGCAGCAAGTAACATTAAACTGACCCAGGAGATGGTAGAATCTTCTACAGCTGTTCAGTCAGTGACTATACTGGATGCAGATATGGCAGAAAAAACTGCTCTGTTGAAACTCTTGGCTGAAGAAGGTCCAGGGCAAAAACCAAAAACAGAAGATGCACACAGAGAGTGGGAGTAGCATGTTACTATCACATAGGCACATCACAGCGAATAATGTGTCTAAAACCCCAAGTGAGCATCAAAATGCCATGGCAAAAGGAAGACTCCCTCATTCACCATTGGTTAAAGAATAATTGGCAAACACATCTATCAAAATGGATTGAGGCCCCTCCTAAATTTTCTAAATTTTTAGCACTATCAGATGCTATGAAATCCACAGCCCAGAAAAATTTTAAATGGAATATCCATAAATCTTGCCTACTTAATGCATCTTGGAAACACCTGTTTCAACATATTTTAGATAAAGTAAGCCCCACACAACCAGTGTTCCCAAACTATAGACCTGAGAAATTAGATCAAGCCTTATCACTTTTAAATGAAAAACTAATTCCAGACCTCATGTGGGAAACCCTTTGGCTGAGTGCACATGGCAAATTAAACATGTGTGGAAATCACAAACATAAGCCCATGGATGAACGATCATGTCCCTATATGGGATGTGGAGCCTTAAAGGAAACCATGGAGCACTTTGCTCTCCACTGTACCTTTTCTCACACTCTGTTTTTTTCTGACCCAGGCCTGGAACCTACCATGTTTAAAAAACCTTACCTATGAGACCCTAATGCTAGGTGACTATACAAATAGACCGACCAGATATCATAAGGGATCATTATCAGTACAGTTTTCAGGTGTAAAATTCTATCTGTGGAATGCAAGGGTACAGTGGGTACTTCGGCAGCAGCAAATGCCATACTCTGTTTTTAAAGTCATATGCGAAAATGCTCTGAGAAAGATTTATGATAGTTATTATAGACTGTGGTTTACAGACAGTCAAATCTTGGTGGAGAGGCCTCTCCTTTTTTTATTAAATTCAAGCAATCTTGTGAGCTAGACACATAAATCTCTTTTCTGAAAGAGTCTAGAAAATACAGATTTTTGTTGATAGATAAGATAGACGTGACTACTAAGGTGTATGCAGTTCTTTTTTTTTTGTACACATGATGTTTCTCTTCTGGGGTTCCATGATGTCTGTTACCTTTATGTTGTTGTTTTTTTTTTTTGGTTTGTTTTTTTGCATATTATCTGTATTTCTTTTTCTTTACGGAAAAAAAAACAGAACATTTTTGTTTAGGTATATTTGGTATTATACCCTTCAATAAAACATTCCCCTACTATTTTCAAGAAAAGTCTCCTTGGTCTTTGAAAAGGGGCCAACAAATTGAAATCCTTTCTAAATACATGTGGCATGCAGTAGGCTGGGAAAATATTAGGAGCTGCTGGAGGAAGATACAGTGGGGATTTTAAGAGACTAGAAATACACAGTTAAACTGGGGCCGTTATGCTAGGAGCCTTTCTAGATTTATTTATTTAGATTTTGTTTACTAGGTAAGCACACTGTGCAATTGAATGCCTATTTTCAGGTGCAAACCTAGAAGTTACAACCAAAATAGTGTCAGTGGAAATACATTGTATTGTAACATACAGTGGCACGAAGCAAACATCACACAGAGCAAAGTACATAGTCTGCAGTGCAGTCAAATACAGAGATGATGAACTAATGCGAGAAATATTTAACCGTCTTGGAGGTTATCTCTTCCATGAACCCCACTGTGATTATAGGGCCAGAGGCACAAAAGCCTGACATGTGGCAACATAGGACTTTGGACCCACCACATCAGGACACTGATGTCACACACATGACTATGTCATACAGTATGTGTGACATGGCATGTGCCCAGCTGCCTCCATTCCATTTCTTCTACCACCAGGAAAACTTGTATCCTCACTGAGAACTCGCCTCGCATCACCATGTCAATGTTTTATTGAGGCATGTAAGAAAACAAGTCTTCAAAAGGACCTCCCAAGTCAGAACTGGTATAGATAAGTGGTTATAATAAAAGACTGTGACCCAGGAGACCTAGGTTCAAATCCCGTCAGAGCCTCTGACTCACTGTGTGACCATGAACAAGACATTTCAGTCCCCCTCCTCTGGCTTTAGTCCTCCAAGCTGTGATGTTGTGTCAACAGAAACTCACCAAAAATTAGACTCTGCATCTTAGCTTGGCTAGCCTATGTAAACAAACCGTACAACTTTATCTCGGACCAGGATGGAACACAAGTTTATTAACTGTGGATGACAGTTGTGTATTTATGTCTCAGAAAGGACATGTAGTTTTTAAGTTTCCTTATAAAATGTTAAAGGATATCTTGCTTGTCTCTGCAGTTTGTTTCCTTTGACATTGAAACTAGGCATTCTCAGTGCCTTTGTTGTTGTCCTTTATCTCCCATAAGTATACCCTGCTGACATTTTTAACTTTCATCTACAGTATGCTATGCTGTAAGCGGTGTCTGAAAATCATCGGAGATCACTACAGCACAAAATTAAGTAACTGGAGTTATATTTGTCTTGTAAGAATTTTTGTATAAAGCACTCTTCTATAAACTCAGAGTACTGTACAAAAAAGTAAAAAAAATGTAGTAACTTTATGATAATTTTTTACTTGTGTATATATATATATATATATATATATATATATATAATCACAACAGAAATTAAAATTTAGTAATGGTCCATGGAAAAGATTTAAACTAGGAGAGGGGGAGTACAGAACTAGAAAAGGGTTGGAGGATGAATCAGCTGGGTCTTGCCTAGTTAGCACTCCCCCACAGGAAGGGGCAGGGGATATAGGGATAAATAAGATTGAGCAAGGAGGAAATTGGTGGAGGGGTATACTGGTAAATGCTAGAAGGATGGGAAATAAATTGGGGGAGCTAGAGGCCACGATGGTGGAGGAGGAACTGGACCTGGTTGCCATAATGGAGACGTGGTGGACAGAAAAGCATGACTGGGAAGTGGTTATCCCAGGGTACAGCCTTTTAATGAAGGATAGGACAGGGAAAAGGGGGAGGAGTGGCACTATACGTTAAGGAGGGGATAAAGGTGGCAGAAAGGCAGGACAATCTGGGATTGGTGCAGGTCCTCTGGGTCATGTTATTCAAAAGGACTGGAGAGGCAATACAACTGGGAGTGGCCTACAGGCCACCAAATCAAGCGGAAGAAGTGGATGAGGATTTTAGGAAAGAGGTACAAAAATTGGCAAGCAAGGGGGAACTTCTGCTGGTAGGGGCCTTTAATCTCCCAGACGTGGACTGGGAAATTCCAACAGCAGCATCAGCAAGGAGTAGGGTGATACTGGATGCCATGCAGGAAGCACTCCTGCAACAGCTGTTCAGCAAACCGACTAGGGTAGGGGCTATATTGGACTTAATTCTGACAAATGGGGAAAGTGTAACGGAAGTCTCTGTGGGGGAAAATTTGGAGGCAAGTGACCACAGAGTAGTTAGGTTTAGTATTAGGATGGTGGAGGAAGGGAGCTGAACCATCATCAAGGTGCTGAACTTCCAGCGGGTGGATTTCTATAAAATGAGGGAATTCTTCATGGATAAAATGGAAGGCAAGGAAAAGCTGGGGACGTGGAAGAACTGGGAGGGGCAATAAAAGTCAAATTTTGAAGGCCACTGAGAGGCACATTAGAAAGGTGAGGAAGGAGGCCGCTTTTCATAGAATCATAGAAAAATTCAAGCTTAGAGGTCAGACAGGTCACTGGATCAGTGGTGGTACTCGTATTTTTTATCTCCCAATGTAGCTATCCAAACTGTTTTTAAAAAGCAGCCATCGTTTTACTGGGAATCACAGACTCAGGCAAGGAGTTCTACCATTTCACAACTCTCTGGGTGAACCACCTACTTCTTTTTCTTGTTTTATTTGTGTCTCCTCTTATTTTTAAATTATGGGTGCGTGTACTTCGTATTCCCATAAGGTTTGAGAGACCAATAGTTTCCCACATATGTATGTCTTGTGTGGCTTTAAATACCAAGCATAAGTCCCCCCAAGCTGTCTATAGTCCATCGAGTACATTCCCAGGTCTCTCAGTCTCTCCCCATAGCTCTTATGATGGACAGAGGAAACTAACTTAGTTGCCATTCTCTGAACACCCTCTATTAGGGCTTACTTTTTGTACTCTAAAGAGGTAGGAAGGATAATAGAGGAGAAAGAAGGCTTTCAGGGCATAAAAGAACATGAGGACTACAGGGAACATTTTAGAGTGGCAGGGCAGACAATCAGGAGGGCGAAGGTGGATGTAGAGGAGAAGATAGTGAAAAAGGCCAGAAAAGGGGACAGAAAAATTCTTCAGATACATAAGCAAAAGAAGAAAAAATAAGAAGGGTATTATGAGACTTAAAGGGGAGGAGGGAGCAGTGGTTGAGAGGGACGAGGAAAAAGCAGACAGACTAAACAGGTACTTCTGCTCAGTTTTCACAATCGATCTAGAGAGGAAGGGACCGGAATTGAGGTGGTAAGGCATGGAAGACAGGGAGGTGGACACTAGCCCTTTCATGAAGAGCAAGGTATTGAAGGAATTGGGTAAATTAAAGGTGGACAAGGCAATGGGGCCAGATGCCATACATTCCAGGGTACTCTGGGAGCTAAGGGAAGAGCTGGTGGCACTACTAATGAGGCTGTTTAACTTGTCTCTGGATATGGGGTGAGTTCCAGAGGACTGGAAAAGAGCAAACATGGTGCCATTGCACAAAAACAGTGGGAAGGACGAGCTGAGTAACTATCGCACGGACAGTCTCACTTCGGTGGTGGGCAAGCTTATGGAGATGCTCTTTAAGGAAAGGTTAGTACAATACCTGGTGGAAGGTAGTCATCAGAATGACAGAGAACATGGGTTCACGGAGGGAAGATCATGCCAGAAAACCTTATGGAATTCTTCAACTGGGTGACAAAAGTGAGTGATCAGGGAGCGGTGGTGGATATGGCCTATCTGGACTTCAGCAAGGCATTTGACACCGTCCCTCACAGGAAGCTGGTGAGCAAGTTGGGCAATTGGAGGTCAGGGAGGAAAATAACTGATTGGGTGGAAAAATTGGCTTAGGGACAGAGGCCATACGGTGGTGATAAATGGGATCCACTCAAGGGAGGAAAGGGTGACAAGTATAGTTCCCCAGGGGTCAGTATTGGGGCCAGTACTGTTTAACATTTACATTGGAGACATAGCGGAGGGACTAAATGGGAAAGTGGCTGTTTGTGGACGATACAAAAATTTTCAATAGGGTGGACACACCAGAAGGGGTACAGCAAATGAGAGAGGACCTGATAAAGCTAGAGAGGTGGTCAGAGAGTTGGCAATTTAGATTCAATACAAAGAAATGCAAAATAATGCACATAGGGCACAAGAATCCAAAGGCCACTTACACATTAGGAGGGGAGGAGATTTAGGCAACGCAGCAGGGGAAGGATCTGGGGAATATCATATCAGATAACTTAAAGGAGGCAAATCAGTGCAATAAGGTGGTGGGTAAGGCAAACAGAATGCTGGCTTGGATAGGGAGGAGTATTGCTAGTGGGAAAAGAGAAGTGATCATGCCCCTATACAGGTCCATGGTACATCCACACCTGGAGTATGGGATACAGTTCTGGAGACCTCACCTACAAAAAGACATTGATAGGGTGGAGAGAGTTCAGAAGAGGGTGATCAGAATGATGCAGGGCATACACAAGAGGATATATGAAGTGAGGATAGAGGAGCTTAACCTGTATTCCCTGGAAACAAGGAGGGAGAGAGGGGATATGATTGAAACTTTTAAATATCTGAATGGAATAAACAATGTGAAGGAAGAGAGCATCTTCAAGAGGAAAGTAAATTAAAAAACAAGTTGACATGGCTTTAAACTGGAGGGTGGAAAATACAATGGAAATATAAGGGGGAATTACTTTATGGAGAGGGTGGTGAGCCCATGGAATAAGCTACCGGAGAGGGTGGTTGATACAAAATCAGTGGGGGAGTTCAAGAAGGTGTGGGATAACTATATGGGATTGAACAATAAAGGGCGGGATAAGTACACTAAAGGGAAAGAGGGGATAGGAAGCTACATGGGAGAGACGGGTGAGGAGTAGGGTGAAATGATTGGAGATACATATGGGGAGGGGATTGGGGCAGACTAGATGGGCTGATGGAGTCCCTTTCTGCTGATACATTTCTATGTTAAGAACTTGATTATAGGTAAGTATAATTAAAATAAACATAACATTTGCTTTTATTAAAAAAAAATATATATAACACTGAAGACAGGGAAGGGAAAAGAACATTGTTTAACCAGGAGTAGCACACTAAGCCGAAGCTTGTTTCCAGATGTGACCTGGGAGCACAAGGAAGTTAAATGGTTTGCTCAGGATCACACAGTATGCACCTAGGCGGCTGTGGGATTCAAACCCAGGTCTCCAGGTCTACAACTCAGAGCCTTAACCCACTGCGCTCTACTGCCTCCTCAGACAGAGTATAGCTATATCCTTCTATGGTGTATTTTGTGCATTTGCTGGTTTTACTACAGCAGCAACAATGGCAGATATGGTAATATGGTTATTAAAGGTCTGAAGGGAGTCTAGGTTAGTCATGCCCATCACCCACTTCATAAGCAATGGTGTCTAGTGCACTTACTCGGTCAACAAAAACTAAAAAAAAAAAAAAAAAAAAAGGGATACTGAGCAAACCCGTATTCATTTATTGGGATTCAGTACCTACTCCACTACACAGGGTATCATATGATTCACTTGCAAAGCTGAAATTTGTCCTGACTTTTTTTGTTTTTTTTGTTACTTGCTGAGACATCAACTCAAGGATATACCTCCCCAGTTTTGGCTGGCTCCTGGCATACCAGGATCCCTAGCACTCACAGCTGGGTCCTGGCATACTGGAATCTCAGCGTCACTCTGCTGGATGCTGAGGTTTTTTTTTATTTTTTCCCCCTCATCCCCAACCACTGAGGGTGCTGGCATGAAGGATTTAAGTCCAGGCTGGTAACATTGTCGCATGCTGCAACCAAGTGCCTAATGTTGTCCTCCCCTCCTGACTCCATGAGCCAAGTACTGCTGCCTGTGCTTCCACCGGTGGCAGTACTAGGGTGCTATAGCAGCCCTAATTTTTCCTCTCCCCTCCAGAGGAGGAGGAGAGTGTCCTCTGGGACGCTCAATCCTCCCCCCCCGACGACCCCCAGTGACCTAGGCTCGTTCCTGAACCCGGGTCTCCGGTTTCCAGAGCAGTAGCTGTACCACTGCACTGATGGGCTGGCTTGTCCTGACGTATCTTGAAAGCTTGTGCTACCTTCATGTCCACTGTCTCCACTAGTAGGCTGTTCATTAGGTTCACTGCCCTCTGGTGAAAAAGTGCCTCCTAATGTTACCCCTGAGTTTACCAGCTCAGAGCATCAGGACGTATTTTCGAGGTCTGCTGTAGGACACCAGATCGAACATCTATCTGTTCCACTTCATTGATGTACTTCAGTTTGCAGAAAAACTGAGATTATGTCCCTGCTTGACTTCCTTATCTCCAGAATGAAGATGTTAAGGTGCTAATAGAACACAAAAACACTTTTCTTTTATAATGCTTTCAGTGTGTGTAAGTGCATGTAGGTAGCTAACAGTGTCCTCTGCCATTTGGATATATTCGAATTCTTCGTTTCTGCTGAAAATAGGGCATTCACTTTTAGAAAACAATTATGTAAGTAAAAGGAAACCAACCCTAGATTACGTAATTGTATCTTCAATGTGGTTTCATGCCTACAGGATCTCTGGTTAGTATGAGAATTTCCACTGTCTTTGGGAGGTTATAGCCCAGCTGTGCCCTGAAGGAAAGAGTTGCCAAGTGATGTAGTAATTTATAGGTGATTCTCAAACAAAAGATGAGCTGGGACTGAAAAATACTAAAATGTTTACAGCAGCAATGAAATAATACTACAGAATGGGCTGTTTCATGGTAATTGTGTTACAGTTTGCCTGGCTGCCAAATTCTTTATTCCATTGTCAGAAATTAATACAGTTGATTATGGAAATGCACCCTGCTCAGTAATAAGTTCTTGGCTGGATTTCAGCATTATGCAAGCAGTCAGATAATTCACATCTTTGTATTCTTGTCTACAATAGTTATAGAAAAAGGAACAACGGCTCCATCAAGACAGGGTATAATTCACAAAGTTGAAAACTGGTTGCAAAAGGAACATGTTTTAATACTAAACATCAAAAAGGCATGTGGTTTACTTGCATGGGCAACACCCCGACATTATGTACGGACAGGCTGTTTTGGATTAATGTGATTCAGGAGGAAAAAATGTATATTTCAGAGAGGTGATTTGAAAATGATACTTAACAGTGACATAGGAGCAGAATGCGTCGGCAGAAAGAGCTAGAGGCCCATCCAGACCGAGAGGGGTAGGCTGACATTTGGGTTAGGATATACAATTACGAACTTTCATTGTGCTACAAAAAAGGGTATTAATTTGCAACAAGACCCCATATAGGGTGTGTTTATATTACCATTGAGTGCGGGGAACAAAGGGGTGAGGGTGAACGCTCTGTTTATATTTTCTGTACTGTTGTATGCTATTTCAGTTTGTTTTAATTCTGTTTATCCTTTTGTGGGGAGACAGTGGAAGGGGAAAGGGCAACCTGCAGATTATTATCTATATAGGATACATATATAGGGTAAGGGATCAGGCAAACAGAGAAACATAGAAATTGATGACAGATAAAGACCGCTAGGCCCACCCAGTCTGCCCAATTTCTCTACCTGCTGCAGAAACCACAGATCCTACTTGATCTCCAGCTCTATTCTCTTTCCTATCGCTAGGGTTCCCCTATGCCTATCCCAGGCATTTTTGAATTCCCCTACCGAATTTGCCTCCACCACCTCAGCTGGTAGGCTATTCCATGCATCCACCACCCTTTCAGTGAAGAAATATTTCCTCATGTTACCGCTTAGTCTACCCCCTTCCAGCCTCATGTCATGACCCCTTGTTCTAGAACACCTCTTTTGTAAGATTTTTATTTTATTTAGCTTTTGTTTACTGGGTAAGCACACTAGGCAAAAAATGCTCATTTTCAGGTACGACCCAGGAGGTTACAAAGGTATAAATACAAAACAAGAAGACATACAGGCAGTCATACAGTGGAAATTTTATTTTTTCTCTTAACTCTATTTATTCACTTGGTGGTCTGGGGCATCTGTCAGGCTGGCTTACTCAGCATTTCCCCCAACTGTTCACCTGAACCACATCTCCCCACTGAGACATCAAGATCAGGATCCCCTTCTCTCCTTCCAGGCCCATACAGGAGGCCGAGGATCCCCAAGGGGTAAGGTCAGGATTATGGCTGGCACTGAACATGTGGGGGTCAGCCCCTGGAGACCAGCTGTCACCTCACCCAGCCACCAGGGGTATTTCCTTGTTTTTCTCCCCTCGGAGTGCAGCATGCAGTGACGCCTGTGCACGGCTGCTCTGCTGGCATCAGCCACACTTTGCCCCTTGCATTCTGGCTGGTGTACCTGCAGTACCCCCAATCTCCATCGGGGTCACCAGGACACTGAGCAACCCTGGAGCCCTCCCCAGGGAGAGGATCCTTTATCCTCTCCCTCTCCTGCTGACTCCCGACAACCTGAGTCCGTCACTGAACCCAGGTCACCGGTGTGGTGCGAGGTGTGGCGTCCAGTGCCTCAATCCTCAGTGCCACTGGGCCACCTGGAATTTCTGTATACAGTTGTAACCCCATGGTGGCTCTATCCCAAGGGCTACTACCTCTGCCTGCTTGGCTTGTAGCAGGTTAAGGGGCCTGGATACGGAAATGGGTGCCTCCACCTGGAGGTCAGGGTTGTTAGCCTTGCTTAACTCGCACAGCCCCCGGACAATATAACACCCCTTTCCCCATTAGTGGCCTGAACAATATACAATAATCACTGTCACGATACCCCTCATACACCATACAAATATCCACACTGTTAGCACTTACCACCAGGGCTGGTTCCTCTGGCTTGACCCTGGGGACCCCCTGTAAAACAAGGTTATGCACAGTAAATAGCAACAGTACAGTACTTTTGACAAAAACTGGAACCACAGTCAGGTTAAATGCAAAAAAGAGTTAGATCTGATTTATTTAGGGGACTTGAACAAGGGAGGGGCATAATCAGGTTGATTGGCTTAAAGGCTATATTAATCAGTTATGCATACGCTTTATATCCCCAAACAGTCACATCTCTGGGTACCCACGTAGGAAGATGGTGGGCTAGCCAGGACTGTTGCCCATGGTAGGCCGGCGTCGCAGCTTGTTGGGGCCCTGTGATGATAGAAGAACATGCACAACACACACTATTTGTAATCCGGAGCCGGAGGGCTCAGTTTGTGAAAGAAAAAGCAACAACACAATCAGATGACACACTTTAGATTAAGCTGTTGTTGCAGGGAACTACCCTGATGTTTACTCATGATGCACAATACTAGACACAGGCAGGACAAAAATCGAGACTGCAGGTTGTTGATCTGGAGTGCCAGGAGAAGGAGGGCCCACACGAATCACCATGGCGTCATTCCTGTTCAAGCATGGAGCAGGGGGCTGATCCCCATGCAGGTCTCTCGTCGATGGCTTTCTCTGTGGAGCGGGTAGTCTGGCTAGGCCCGTGTGGCAAGGCACAGGCCAATTAGAGATAAATACAGATTTCAGTCCGTGGAGTTGGATGCAGCCTCCAGCAAGCAAAACACAGTTCAGACAAACAGTGGGGAACTAATTTATGACCCACTATCAGCGCACAGCACATTTACATGTAAGGAAAATTCCACTGTACCGGGCCAGTGGCTCCCCGGTCGCAATTACAGAGTCTCTGCACAATCTGGCAGTTCAGAGGTGGTTGGAAGTCCTGACAGGCCGATCGCATTCAGCAAATCTTCAGTCTTCTTCAGATCTGAGCCTGGTCACAATTCAATGGCTTACTTCATTCTCACAAACTCGGATTTGGTCCAAAATACTCTCTTCTCCCTCTCAGGGGCAGCAGGCAAACAAGTAGGCACAACTCACGCCTTTCCACAGTTCTCCCACGCGAAACTACGCAGCAGGGCTGCGCGACTGTCTCGAGCTGTTGCTTCTTCACTTCCCAACTTAGATCTGACTCAACTGCCAGCAAGCCTGGAACTTTCCCCAGGATCCAAAAGGTTTGGCTGACTGATCTGTCTGTCAGTCACAACAAGGACTTCCCCTCCAGGTTTGATTAGGCACCAAAAGCCCAAAACTACAATTCCTGCAAGTTTTGCCCCCACCAAGCCCCTGTACGCAGGCTCCATTTTAGAATCCCAAAAGCACTGATTGGCCCATTTCAGCAGTCCAGGACCAAAATGGTGGTGATGAACAGAACAGTCCATGCTGCAAAGAAGGCAGGTTCGACAAACTACAATTTCTTTACCACTCTAATGAATAATCAGCAAACAGTTACATCTTCTAACAGGGCTCCCTCTGCGCAATTAGTGATGGCAGAAACGGAGCAATTATCTTGCAGCCCGGGCGGGACTCGAGTATAAAAACACTCATCCCCCCCTCCCAGATCAATTATAATGGGAATCTACGCAGCCCTTAAAGAGACAGTACACAGAGGCTATACAAGCACTCTCGGACAATAACATCTAAACTGCTAGAATGCAGGACACCAGCCTGGCAGTGAGCATTTAGACAAGCTCAAGGAAGACTTTTCAGGAACCCCCATTTATAAGGGGATTACACAGTAAATTCATTAATTGCTTGAGTATAGTAAAAGACATAGGACATCAGTCTTATCCAGGTGTGAAGGTTAGGGAGACCATGCAGGAAGTATGGCACACCAGGCACACTAAGGACAGTGACAGAGGCAGATTTCAGGTGTGCCCATAGGGGTCTCTTAAATGAATAATGGGAAGTGGTACACCTGTTAAGTACTGGGAGGGAGTTCCAGAATTTAGGAGCGTAGGCTCTGTCTCCAGACAGAGAATGTGACTTTGGGACAAGAAAGGACTGCGAGTCAGCAGATCTGAGTAGGTATGATGGCTGGGCAGGTTTGAATAGTTTGGACAGGGCAGGGGGAGTGGCAGAACGGACAATTTTATCAAGAACAAAACAGCGGTAATTACATGGAGACAACCAGTGTATCTTGCTATACAATTCACAGTGATGGATGAGGTGGGGGACAGTGAGGGCAAAGTGACAGACGTTGTTGTATGTCACATCCCACTTAGCAAAGCTGACTTTTGTAGCAAGGGTGAAGTGGAGAGACCATAGCTAAATGTAGGGAGAAGAATTCGTTTGCAAGGGCAAGACATGCAGCTGCAGTTAGGTTCCCCCTGGCCTTATAGGCTAGGCCCAGCTTGATATCTGTTGCTCTATAAACATTTCGGATATGCGAGGAGCGGTCTAACTGAGGGTCAAGTGTAACTCCCAGGTATTTGAAGGAGGAAGCAGAGGCAACAAGGGATCCATCTAAACTCATAATCATCAGAGGGGTTGCGTTGTTCTTACGCTTGGCAGAGGATCCAAAGAGCATGGACCGAGTTTTCTTTAGATTAAGAACACGCTTATTAGAGAGGAGCCAGCTCTCCTTAAGTAGCTTATGGAAGTCAGCTTGTAGCTGACGGGTTATAATGTTTTACAATGTTGATGTCACATGAGAGCCAAGTCATCAGTATAAAGAGTCATGCTACTATGGGTAGGGACCTGTGGGAGTCATTTATAAATAGAGAAAATAAGATAGGGCCTAAGATGAATCCCTGTGGGACTCCAACCTTTATGGAAACAGGTTCTGAAAGGACTCAATTGTATTTCACTAGCTGTTGTCTACCGGCAGGGTAATTTGAGAACCAGGCTAGGGTGGGGCTGGACATGCAAGCAAGCAAAGTTTCACACACAGAAGGGTGTGATCAACTAAATCGAAGGCCTTGGTGAGGTCTACGAAGATCATGCCTGTTAACATGCCAAGGTTAGTTAAAGTTCTAATTTCAGATGTGACCTTAACAAGGACTGTTCCAGTACTATGACCCTTACAGAATCCATGTTGCTTAGGGGTCAAAAAGTTATGTTTGAGCAGATACTCAGATAGCTGCACCTCAACTACTTTCTCCAGTAGCTTGCTGACAGCAGACAAGATGGCTATTGGCCAGTCATTTTTGGTGCACTTACGGTCGCCCTGCTTGAAGACAGGTACCACCCTGGCTACCTTCCAGACTGAATGGACCACACCTGTGGTTAGAGACAGGTTCATTATATGGTAGATTGGCCCCTAGTTTTAAGAGTTTGGGCTCAAGATTATCATGACCTGGGCTAGAGAATGGAGAGAGACCAGCAAGGAGTTTATATGATTCCCTGACTGAGATGGATTTAAGATGGGGGGGGCTGGAAGGCGACTGCAGCAGGGAGGGAGCTGTGGGGGGGGGTCAGTTTTAGGTGTCAGCAGTAGTAAACTGGGTGGTATAGGCTGATATGTCCGAGAATTGATTATTAAAGGTATTAGCGATGGTAGTTGCATTATTACAGTTTTTACTTCCAACAAGCATGTCAGTGGTATCACACCAACTGTAGCCACCAATTACAGTTTTGATGGTATGCCAGAAATTCTGTGGATCACTGGTGGAAGACAATAGGTCAGTTGTGCAATATTCGCTCTTGGCGGCACGTATTGCTTTTTTGCAGACATTGTGGAGTGGGCGGTACTCATGGTAGTCAAATGGCGCCTTTGTTGCCTTACACTTACCCAGTGCTTGTCTCTGGCCTTCATGAGAGACAGCAGATTGCCATGCAACCATTTTTTAACAGTCCCTCTGACTCTCTTCCTGACATAATGGGCATGCTTGTCCTGAAGAGGAGGAAGAATGTTCAGGAAGTTATCGAGAGCAGTGGAGGGCTCAGTGGCAGAGAGTACCAGGGGACCAATCCGTGATAGCCAGATCCTGAAGAAAAAGTTCAGGATTAAAATGGGAACAGTCCCTTCCTTGGATAACTTTGTGAGGCACTTTGAGGGAGGAGATTTTCCAGACACAGAAGGTGGAGGAGTGGTCGGATAGCAAGTCGGGTAGTGTTCCAGATGATGAGACTCTGTCAGCCCAATTAGTCCTAACCCAGTCAGGGAGTGAGTTTTTGCCCCAATAGGGAGAGGATCGCATAGCCCCATTTATGAGTTGGGCGAAGTCAACAGCAGCTAACAGGGGTTCATATTGTTTGGGATTAATCCTTGACCAGTTAAGGTTGAAGTCCCCAAATCTGAGTACTTCACTAGTGGAGACTTTAGGACCTATGCCATCAAGCAGGTAGGAAAGTCCTTTTACCCCCTGCTTAGGAGGGTTATAGACACAAAGTATATGGATCTTTTTGCCATTACCCAGGAGGGGTAGTCCATGGAAGAGTTCACAAGTTATGGGGGAGATCATGGTGAACGGGTGACAGATTAACATGACTTTTATACAATAATAGACCTCCTCCATGTTCTGACTGGCATGGTCATGGCGCAGCAAGCTGTAAGTAGGAAGTGGACAAGCTGGGTCTGGAGTGGTAGGCTTGAGCCAAGTCTCCGTATGGCACAAAACATCAGGGTTGTAATGAGTAACCCAGGCAGTGAGTTTGGTGTGATTATGCAGGAGACTACGAACATTAAGATGAGCAAATTTGAGACCTTTTAAAGAAGGAGCACGGGACAAGGAGGTGCCTGGTCCTGGGTTTAGCTCAATGTCACCAGCAAGGAATATAAGGAGGATAAGGAACAAGAGTAGTTGCCATGACCAGACTTTCTTTCGATGTACCCTGAGGGAGTGTGGCATGAATATGAATGACCGATGGATCAGTCTCAGAGATCTGCTCGGGAAGCAGCACACTGGGCTCAGATAAATCTGCCTAGAGGTGATGTAGTTTGAGTAGGTAAAGTCAAAGCAGGACTGCGACTCCCATGAGCCAATTAATAGAGGGAGATATACAGATGTGAGATGCAGGGTCAGGAGGGGGAAGACAATACAGGCAAAGATATACATCTTAGGACTTGGGCAGAAGAGAAGTGAAGAAGGGAGAGAAATCAGCAGGTTTAGAAAAATAGGGAATAAAGAAGGGAGCCATTACTAGCTGACAGCACAGTGATAAATGGGCAAAATGACAGGGTCTAACAGCAGTCAGGTGAAGGGATAATAGGGGTAAAATAGGCAGTGACTATTTTCCCAATAGAGTTGACTAACCCTTAAAGAGAGTGGTTATACCATTAGACAAGCAAGGGGATTGCAATATCAGCTGGTGCCTGCCACGGGGCGGGGGAGAGTGTTAGTGTGAAAGTCTGCTAAAATTTCAGCTGCAGCTAGGTATAAATAAAGCACCACCTGCTGATGGAAGAGTAAAATGCAGCAAGGTAGTGGGGGGAGCTAAATTGGAGTCAGGTGAAGGAGATAGCACAGGACAAGTAGAAAGTACTAAAGAGGGGATTAAGGTACTAGAGGATCACACCAGGTGGAAACACTAACAGGCTGAGTGGTCTAGAGGATAGAGTTGCAAGCATCAGAGTGAGATAGGCCCCACAGGCCGGGGTTTCAGTCCCCAGGGGGAGAAATAAAACAAAGTTAGGGTCTGAAATTACTGAGAAGGCTGGCAACACGGTTGAGGTGAAGAAATGAGACAGAAACAGATTGACAGAGTGCTACTAATTCTATTAAAATTGAGTGGCAGGTACAAGGGAGAGCACAGAGATCCCTAGTGGCTCACCAGTATAGGATGCTAAAGGGGTTTTGGGGAGATTAACACTGGTGACAGTGAATAGGTGCCCACACAGGGTAAGAGGGATGGGTGGTGAGGCGGGGCAACATAGTCCTTCACAGTCTGCAGTACCTGTAACAGTCAGTGCAGGTGTCCATTCATTGGAGGGTGGGGTGAGAGCCAATAAGCCCTCGGCAGCATCTGGGGGCCTGGAGTGATACAGCAGCCTATAAATACAAAGAAGGGATTAGGAGGTCAAAGGGAGAACAATGGTGGGGTCAGGGTGGGAAACGGGTGAGCAGACATGAGGGAGGAGGGCAGCACACATTCCTCCTACAAAGACACAGTAGATTCCCCTGAATGCAAGAAATTCTCTTATTCAGTAATTCCCCCTATGCATAAACACCCCATAAACACACAGTCCTCAGAGTATCAGCAGATCACAAATTTGGTACGTTCCCTAAGCATAGACACCTTTTACAGCTACACCAAAATCACTGGCTCTGAACCTAAACCCTTAAGGCACCTAGGCAGCAACAGCACAAACGGCTACCATTTCATGGCTGTAAATATAGTATTCAGTGCTGTTCCACCAACC
Organism: Neoceratodus forsteri; assembly: GCA_016271365.2. Taxonomy (NCBI): domain Eukaryota; kingdom Metazoa; phylum Chordata; order Ceratodontiformes; family Ceratodontidae; genus Neoceratodus; species Neoceratodus forsteri. The sequence continues at coordinate 1,203,810,189 of CM057456.1, forward strand.
TGACATGCAGCAACACTGTGTACAAAACATTTTCATAAATTATAACACAGTCCTTCACCTTCCTGTACCTTATTTATGCCTTTGAGATATTTGAAGGTCTCTATCATATCCCCCCCCATCTCCTGTCCTTCAGGGTATACATATTGAGATCCTCCATTCTCTCCTCATATGACTTTTAGTGCAGGCCCTGCAGAATTTTTGCTGCCCTTCTCTGAACTGCCTCTACCCTGTCTATGTCCTTATGGAGATGCAACCTCCAGAACTGGACACAGTACTGCAGATGAGGTCTCATCAATGATTTATACAGTGGCATTTGTGACAAGTTTAAAGGCAGGGTATCGGGTCGCCAAATTAAAAAAAAAATTGAGAGGGGAGGATGTAGGAATCTAGCAGCTGGTACAGACAGAAAGGAATCAGGGAAGGGTGGAAGAAGAGGGAAGCAGGAGGATACTGGGGGCAGGAGGGTAGAGGGAGAGTAGTTAAATGCAATGGCTACAGAGCAGCAGTATTCCTGGATTCAGTGTGGAGAGCTGGGGTGGGGGGGCTGGTGTACAGCAACCTGGGGCAGCTAAAGGTGGAGTTAAATTGGTTGAGATGGCAATTAGACAGAGTGGGAGGTAGATAGAGGAAGGGACAATGGAGAGATGAGCAGATTAGGACTGTTGAGGGCCAGGGGAGCTGCAAAATGTGTGTGGGGGGGAGACAGGGGGTTTACCAAGGTGTCTAGGGACAGAGTCTCCACATAGACCAGGCAGTACTGGAATAGGAGAATGGCAGGAGGTAGAGACATGGAAAGTGGGGAAGAAAAACTATGCATGGAGGCAGAGGAAGGGTGCTGAAATGGGATGCTAAGGTTTGTCCTGATGTAAGGGCACCAACATCAAACAGGTTCGTGGTACTGGCAGGGCTACAGGACCACGAGGCACACGGTGGGGGGGAGATCAAGGCTCAAAAAACCACAGAGGAAAATATCTGCAATATGGGGACTGAAGAAAAAAGTAGACTGAGGGTGAAAGGAGGTATATCCAGTCAAAGAGGAGCTATGGGTAGAGAGGAGGGTGGAATAGTGGGAGAACAAGGAAGGAGGGGGACTGCAGCAAATAGCAGGGGACACCAGGGAGGATATGGAAGAAAAGGGACGGGAGGAATTGTGAGAGAGCAGTGGGAATACAGAAGGGATGATTAACAGGATGAGCAGTGAAGGGGAAGGAGGCTGGCCCACAGGGGCAGACAGGTGGACAAAGACAAAGGCAAAGACTGCAGGGGAGGAAAAGGTGTTGGTCATTGGGGATTCTGTTATCAAGGACATACACTGGGCAAGGAAATGAGACCTATATAGGAGAAGGAATGTAGAATGTGTGCCAGGGATGGAAGAGGGGTTGGCAGGGCCTAGGATCAAGGAAATGATAAGGAAGCTGGGGCGTAAACTCCCCTTGATCATTCACCTAGGGACAAATGACATTGCAGAAAATGAGGTAGGAATGGTGCAACAAAGTTTTAAAGAACTAGCAGGGAGCTGCAGGAAGTCAGTGAGTTCACTGGCATTCTCTGAGGTAATCCAGGTCCCCAATGCCAAAACAGGCAGAAAAAAGAGATTAGAGTGGCTTAGGGCCTAGTGCACGTTGGAGGGGTTCATTTGCATTGGAGGGTAGGGAGACAAGCGGAAGGATGAAGGACTACATTCAAAGGATAGGCTGAACCTCAGTGAGAAGGGGTCTAGAGAGCTTAGAGGAAAACTGGTAGAATACAGGAATGGGGCCCTGCATTTAAACTGATAAGGGGGAATATGAGGCATGGGAAGGCATGGAGGTCAGTGAGGGGGCGGGAAACTAGCTGACATTGCCCCACAAATGGGGGTAGGGAATAGAAGAGGGGATGATGGAAATGGAGGGCAAAAGATTTGGAGGGCCATGTGTGTGAAAGCTCGAAGTCTGAGCAACAAGATTGTGGACCTAGAGGTCACCATAGCAGGGAAGAACCTGGACCTCAGAAGGGTCGATTTCAAGACAATGGGAGAATACCTCAGGGATGCCCTGGCAGGGATAGGGATGCTAAGTGGAGTCCAGGACCAGTGGGTAAACATTAAAGAGGGCATCAAAAGAGCTATGAATCTCTGTGTAAGGCAGGTTTGCAAGGGCAGGAGGAAAAGGAGACCACCAGTGTTCTCTAGAGAGCTAGCGGAAACAGAAAGAGTGAAAAAACTAGCATTTAAAAAAATACAAAAAGACACAGAATGAGGAAGATAGGTTAATTTACCAAGAGAAATAGAGGCAGCCAGTGAGGAGAGCAAAGGCACAAATAGAAGAGAATATTGCCTAGTCAATAAAAAAAAAGAAATAAAACCTTTAAATATATTAACGAGAAGAGAAAGGTCAATGGGGGATAATGAGAATAAAGTGCGGGGGGGAGCTGTGAGGAAGGGGACCAAGGGAAGGCGGACATATTTAACAGATACTTTTGTTCAGTATTTACAACAGAAAGGATAGGTGACAGGCCAAAGATAATAAACAGTGGCAAAATTGGTAGGGAAGTAGACACTAGTCCTTCCACGGAGGAGGAAGTCCTTGGAGTACTAGCAAAATCAAAAGTTGACAAGACAATGGCACCGGATAGGGTTCACCCTTGGATACTAAAGGAGCTTGGAAAGGTGCTGGTGGCACCACTGGCAGTGCTTTCAACTTATTGCTGGATACAGGGGTGGTTCCAATGGACTGGAGGAGGGCGGATGTGGTCCCACTTTACAAAAGTGGGAATAGGGAGGATACAGGAAATTATAGACCTGTCAGCCTGAGTTGGGTAGTGGGCAAGGTTATGGAATCACTATTGAAATAAAGGACAGTGGAATACCTTGAAGCAAGTGGATTGCAGGATCAAAGGCAACATGATTTCACAGTGGGGAGGTCTTGCTAGACAAACCTGATTGAGTTCTTTGACTGGATGACTCTGGAAGTAGATCAGGGTGGAGTGGTAGCGGTGGCATACCTGAATTTCAGGAAGGCCTTTGACACTGTTCCACATGGAAGACTGGTGAACATGCTGGCCTGTCTGGGAGTGGGACAGAAAGTAGTAAACTGGATAAGAAGTTGGTTGAGTGGCAGGAGTCAGAGGGTGGTGGTAAATGGAGTCCACTCGGGAGAAGGCAGGGTGACAAGTGGGGTGCCTCGGGTCAGTACTACGCCTGGTCCTCTTCATTGTTTTTATCAGCAACATTGCAAAAGTGCTAGAAGGCAAGGTTTGCCTGTTTGTGGATGACACAAAAATCTGCAACAGGGTGGACACACTGGGTGGGTGGGTGGAAAAAATGAGGAATGATTTACGGAAGTTAGAAGAATGGTCAAGTGTTTGGCAGCTGAGTTTCAATGCTAAAAAGTGTAAAATCATACATTTGGGGCATAGACACTGGGGAGTACATACCAATTGGCAGGGGAGGCACTGATAACCACCAAACAGGAAAAGGACCTGGGGGTAATAATTTCTGAGGACCTGGAGGTAGCCAAGTGAGTGAAAAGGCAGTGGGAAAGGCTAGTAGAATGCTGGGGTGCATAGGGAGGGGGTATCACCAGTAGAAAGAAGAAGACAGTGTTGTCCCTGTACAGGTCACTGGTAAGGCCATACCTCGAGTACTTGTCCAGTACTGGAGGCCCCACCTCTGGAAGGACAGGGATAGGGTGGAGGCAGTACAGAGGCTGGCAACCAAAGTGGTGCAGGGACTGCATCAAAAGCCCTACAAGGAGAGACTAAGAGAACTGAATATGTGCTCGCTGGAGAAAAAAAGCGAAATGGGGGATATGATAAAAACATTCAAATACATGAGTTATTAATAAGGTACAGGAAGGTAGCATTTTCCACAGAAAGACAGACCCAAGGACAAGGAGTCACGCTATGAAGCTGGAGCAGCAGAGGCTCAGAGGGGATGTGAGGAAATATTTCTTCACAGAGAGGGTGGCGGAAGCCTGGAACAGCCTCCCAGTGAAGGTGGTAGGTGCCAAATCAGTCACAGGATTCAAGCATGCATGGGACAGATACAAGGGGACCTTGGAAGGAACACAAGGGGTGAGGACAACTGGAGATTGTACAAAGGTTGCAGTGGCACAGTAGGCAGGGAAAATGGGCAGACTGGATGGGACAAAGGGGTCTTTATATGCTGACAACTTCTATGTTTCTATGTTTATGCAGTCTACCCAAATGAATAGTGTTGTAAGTGGTGCACATGCAGAGGGCACATTTCTTAAACGAACGTTGCCTCTGAGGCAGAGATTATGAATAGGGCTGCCTCTCAGGTAGGACTTTAATCTCTACAGCTAAAGAACTTCACCTCTTCCGCACAGGGGTTGTATACAGACCCCCTTCTCAGGGGGAGGAAATGGACAAGGAAATGATAGAAAGTGTACTTAGAATGGCAGAAAAAGGGGAGATATTGCTGATGGGTGATCTGAATATGCCAGATGTTAACTGGAGTGCAGTTGCAGCTGCCACTTCAAAGAGTGGAGTTATTCTAGATGCCCTACAGGGGATGTGCCTTAGACAACTAGTACTGGAGCCCACTCGAGAGGGAGCAATATTAGACTTGATTCTCTCAAATGGAGATGGAGGGAGGATCACAGATGTAGAAGTGGGTAGCCATCTGGGAACTAGCGACCATCGAACAGTATGGTTCACAATAAACACAGCAATAGAGTCAAGCCATACAAAGACAAAAGTACTGGACTTTAGGAGGGCTGACTTGCTAAAATGGGTGAGTGCCCAAGGAATGCACTAGCAAATGGGCAGGAAGGAGGGGTGGAAGAACAATGGAGAATAATAAAACTGCTATCACAGAGGTAACGAGCCTTTGTGTGAAGCAAATAAACAAAACAAAATGATGAAGAAACCACTATGGTTCTCAAAGAAAGTGGCAGTGAAGGTTCAAGAAAAAGAAAGCATTCAGGAAGTACAAGGAATGCAGAAGGAGCAGGACAGAGAACTGTATCAGTTAAAGCAAAAGGAGGCTGGGAAGGCAGTCAACAGCAAAGGCCCAAACCAAGGAAAGATAGCCAACTCAGTTAAGAAGAGGGATAAAACCTTTATAGGTACATCAGGGAGCGAAGGAAGACCAAGGAGAGGATAGTGAGGCTTAATAAAGGGAGGGAGGGTGGGCAGAGGAGACTGTGAAAAGGCAGAGATACTAAACAAATATTTTTGCTCAGTATTTACAAATGAAGAGGTACATAAAACAAACAGTAGAAACACTCTGGATACAGAAGTTGATACCAGCCCATTTACAGAAGAAAGGGTTCTGAAAGAACTCTTAAAACTGAAGAGTGGACAAAGCAATGGGGCCTGATGGGATTCATCCCAGAATTCTAAAAGAACTAAGGGTAGAACTAGTGACACCACTGACTACCCTTTTAACAAATCATAGGAGGAGGGTGGTACCCGAGGACTGGAGGAGGGCAGATGTGATTCCCTTCACAAAAGTGGGAATAGGCAGAAGCAGGAAACTACAGACCTGTTAGTTTAAACTCAGTGATAGGGGAAAATGATGGAATCACTTCTGAAGGAAAGAATTGTCGAGTATCTAGAGGCCAGAGGGCAAAGGACCCTAGGGCAGCATGGATTCACAGCGGAAGGTCATGCCAGACTAATCTGATAGATTTATTTGACTGGGAGACCAAAGTAGTAGATCAGGGAGGGGCTGTGGACATGGCCTACCTAGACTTTAGCAAGGCATTTGACACAGTCCCACACAAAAGATTAATATACAAGTTAGCCAGCCTTGGAGTGGGTCACAAGATGACAGCCTGGGTAAAGAATTGGCTGGAGAATAGGACACAGAGAGTAATAGTAAATGGAGTCCACTCAGAAGAAAGGAGGGTTACTAGTGGGGTATCGCAGGGTTCAGTATTAGGACTGGTCCTCTTCAATGTCTTTATAAGCGACATTGCAGAAGGACTGGAAGGAAAAGTATGTCTCTTTGCAGATGACACAAAGATCTGCAACAGAGTTGATGCACAGGGTGGGGTGGAAAGGATGAGAAGGGACTTGGCAAGGTTAGAGGAATGGTCAAATGTATGGCAGCTTAGATTCAATGCTAAGAAGTGCAAGGTAATGCACCTGGGAAACAAAAACCCAGGGGAAGAGTACACAATGGGGGGTGAGATACTAACAACAACAAAAATGGAAAGGGACCTGGGGGTAGTCATATCAGATGACCTAAAGGTGGGTAAACAATGTGAGAGAGCAGCAAGGAAGGCTTGGGGGATACTGGGATGCATAGGGAGAGGCATCACCAGTAGAAAACAGGAAGTTATTATCCCTCTGTACAGACAGCTGGTGAGACCCCATCTGGAGTACTGTGTGCAGTTCTGGAGACCCAATCTCCACAAGACACAGAACAGGATGGAAGCTGTCCAGAGGAGGGCAACTAAAATGGTGCAGGGTCTGTACCAGAAGACATATGAAGAGAGACGAAAGGAGCTTAATATGTATAGCCTCGAGGAAAGGAGGGAGAGGGGGGACATGATAGAAACGTTCAAGTACCTCAAGGGAATCAACAAAGTCCAAGAGGGTAGCATCTTTCAAAAAAAGAGGTGTGCAAGAACAAGAGAACACAATTTGAAGATAGAGGAGGGGCGGCTCAGAGGTAATTGAAGGAAGTATTTTTTCACCAGAGGGTTGTGGATGCATGGAATGGCTTTCCGGAGGAGGTTGTGGAGTCAAAATCAGTGGTGGAATTCAAGCATGCATGGGACAGTCATAAGGCAATTCTAGGGGGTGGGGATAGGAAGAAGTAGGCTGCTGGTTAACTAGGATCTGCAGCTTATCCAGTAGGTAGGGAAATGGGCAGACTGGGTGGGCCAAGCGGTCCTTATCTGCCATCAAATTCTATGTTTCTACCTCACTGCTCCGCCAGCTTGGTGGTGTAGTGGAAAGGTCGACAGCCTGATAAACAAGAGACTGTGAGTTAAAATCCAGACAGGATCGCCTCAGTCTTCTTTTGTCAAAATTGTACTCGAGTGGTGATCCATGGCGATGTGGAACTGTAATAGTAAATACAGGACTGAAAAGTGCAACAGTAAAGTGCTGCCTTGGAGACAACATTCATTTAAGAAAGGTGTCTGTTGTGATTCCAGCAGTGAAGGCCAGGGGCATGTAGGGTTCTACCATTTGGCCCCACAGCAAGCACTGGCACAAGCACCACAGCAATCAATTAACAGAACAGAAGGAAAACAAAAGATCCTTTTCTGTGAACTGTGCTTTGCCATGGCATGCTGAGATATGCCGGGTGCCAGCACCCGGCAGAATACAACATGCTGCTGGTCTTCACTGTAATTTCCCCACATTTTATGTGGCAGTGCAGGGTATATGCAAGCTCCTCATTCTGCAACTAGAAACGGAGGATACTGTTTTATATCCCAGCCTTAAAGAGCAACTTTACAGACGCTCACACCAAATACCATGAAGAACTATTAGCTGCCCCCAAGTCATATGCTGCCAATATCACTGTTCATATGTGCCCCTATTTTGGAAGGGAAGGAATCATATTTTGGCTCCATGGAGCCGAGCCAATCCCTTCCACTTCCTGATACCTCCTGATACTGCAATCCTCCCCCTAACCGCCCCTGCGCTTGCACATTTGTAATGTCACTATATGGAGAGTGTTGGAGTGTGCTCTATAGACGTGAATGGGTCCATTTATCAAACAACGTTTTTGGCATTTTAGATGGCCATCACGACCAAATTAAGGCCACTTCTCAATGAACAAGAACCTTGTTAGTTGAGCAGTGTCCTTGATTTATTTGTGATGGCCATCTAAAATACCAAAAACGTTGCTTAAAAATTGTCACATTTGTGTGTGTGGCACACGTCCCTGCACTCTCCATATAGTGACATCACAAAAAGTGCTAGCGTGTGGGTGGTTCAGTGGTTGATTGCAGTATCAGGAGCTACCAGGAAGTGAAAGGGATTGGTTCAGTTCCATGGAGCCAAAATATAATCCCTTCCATTCCAAAACAGGGGCACACACTGTACAAACGGTGATATTGGCAGCACATGGCTCATGGCTTGGGGGTAGGTGAGGGTTCTTTATGGTTTTTTGGGAGGGGGGGATTTTGCAAAAGAGCAGCATAGTTGCTCTTTAAGTGGTTCTTTAATCCTGCTGCATATCCATAAGGGGAAGAGATTTATTTTTGTTATAGATTAAATGTTATACTACACCAGTGAGAACAAATTTGGCTAGATAAATGGTGTTATTATATTAATGATTTACCTACTATCAAGATAAAAATGTTTCTCTTGGGGACAGCCTCTCGACACCATGGTAGTGCCACCACTTGCCATGCCTGTGACCCCGGTATGGGAATGAGCCTAGGTCATCAGAAGGTCATCGTTAGAAAGAGGATTAAGCATCCCAGAGGCCACTTCTCCAGGGAGGGAGGGAGGGAAACTGACTGACACCACATTGTTACCTGTGTGATCACTGGTGTCAGTGCAGACAAGAATGACTAGCGAGGGGGAGGGAGGGAAACTGACTGACACCACATTGTTACCTGTGTGATCACTGGTGTCAGTGCAGACAGGAATGACTAGCGAGGAGGGAAGGAAGCTGACACCACATTGTTACCTGTGTGATCACTGGTGTCAGTGCAGACAGGAATGACTAGTGAGGAGGAGGAGGGAGGAAACTGACTGACACCACATTGTTACCTGTGTAGATCACTGGTGTCAGTGCAGAAGGAATGACTAGTGAGGAGGGAGGAGAACTGACTGACACCACATTGTTACCTGTGTGACACTGGTGTCAGTGCAGACAGGAATGACTAGTGAGGAGGGAGGAAACTGACTGACACCAATTGTTACCTGTGTCACGGTGTCAGTGCAGACAGGAATGACTAGCGAAGGAGGGAAACTGACTGACACCATATTGTTACCTGTGTGATCACCGGTGTCAGTGCAGACAGGAATGACTAGTGAGGGAGGGAAACTGACTGACACCACATTGTTACCTGTGTGACCACTGGTGTCAGTGCAGACAGGAATGACTAGTGAGGGAGGGAAACTGACTGACACCACATTGTTACCTGTGTGACCACTGGTGTCAGTGCAGACAGGAATGACTAGTGGGAGGGAGGGAAACTGACTGACACCACATTGTTACCTGTGTGACCACTGGTGTCAGTGCAGACAGGAATGACTAGTGAGGGAGGGAGGGAAACTGACTGACACCACATTGTTACCTGTGTGATCACTGGTGTCAGTGCAGACAGGAATGACTAGCGAGGGAGGGAAACTGACTGACACCACATTGTTACCTGTGTGATCACTGGTGTCAGTGCAGACAGGAATGACTAGCGAGGAGGGAACTGACTGACACCACATTGTTACCTGTGTGACCACTGGTGTCAGTGTAGACAGGAATGACTAGCAAGGGAGGGAGGGGAAACTGACTGACACCATATTGTTACCTGTGTGACCACTGGTGTCAGTGCAGACAGGAATGACTAGCGAGGGAAGGAGGGAAACTGACTGACATCACATTGTTACCTGTGTGACCACTGGTGTCAGTGCAGACAGGAATGACTAGTGAGGGAGGGAAACTGACTGACACCACATTGTTACCTGTGTGATCACTGGTGTCAGTGCAGACAGGAATGACTACGAGGGGGAGGGAAACTGACTGACACCACATTGTTACCTGTGTGACCACTGGTGTCAGTGCAGACAGGAATGACTAGCGAGGGAGGAAACCGACTGACACACATTGTTACCTGTGTGATCACTGGTGTCAGTGCAGACAGGAATGACTAGTGAGGAGGGAGGAGGGAGGAAGCTGACTGACACCACATTGTTACCTGTGTGATCACTGGTGTCAGTGCAGACAGGAATGACTACTGAGGAGGAGGAAACTGACTGACACCACATTGTTACCTGTGTGACCACTGGTGTCAGTGCAGACAGGAATGACTAGTGAGGGAGGAAGGAGAACTGACTGACACCAATTGTTACCTGTGTGATCACTGGTGTCAGTGCAGACAGGAATGACTAGCGAGGAGGACGACTGACACCACATTGTTACCTGTGTGATCACTGGTGTCAGTGCAGACAGGAATGACTAGTGAGGGAGGGAGGGAGGAGAACTGACTGACACCACATTGTTACCTGTGTGACCACTGGTGTCAGTGCAGACAGGAATGACTACTGAGGGAGGGAGGGAAACTGACTGACACCACATTGTTACCTGTGTGACCACTGGTGTCAGTGCAGACAGGAATGACTAGTGAGGGGAAGGAGAGAAGCTGACACCACATTGTTACCTGTGTGATCACTGGTGTCAGTGCAGACAGGAATGACTAGCGAGGGAGGAACGGACTGACACCACATTGTTACCTGTGTGACCACTGGTGTCAGTGCAGACAGGAATGACTAGCTGAGGGAGGAGGAGAAACTGACTGACACCACATTGTTACCTGTGTGACCACTGGTGTCAGTGCAGACAGGAATGACTAGCGAGGGAGGGAAACTGACTGACACCACATTGTTACCTGTGTGATCACTGGTGTCAGTGCAGACAGGAATGACTAGTGAGGGAGGGAGGAGAGCTGACTGACACCATTGTTACCTGTGTGATCACTGGTGTCAGTGCAGACAGGAATGACTACTGAGGAGGGAGGAAACTGACTGACACACATTGTTACCTGTGTGATCACTGGTGTCAGTGCAGACAGGAATGACTAGTGAGGGGAGGAAACTGACTGACACCACATTGTTACCTGTGTGACCACTGGTGTCAGTGCAGACAGGAATGACTAGTGAGGGAGGGAAACTGACTGACACCACATTGTTACCTGTGTGACCACTGGTGTCAGTGCAGACAGGAATGACTAGCGAGGGAGGGAAACTGACACCACATTGTTACCTGTGTGATCACTGGTGTCAGTGCAGACAGGAATGACTAGGGAGGAGGAAACTGACTGACACCACATTGTTACCTGTGTGACCACTGGTGTCAGTGCAGACAGGAATGACTAGTGAGGGAGGGAGGGAGGGAAACTGACTGACACCACATTGTTACCTGTGTGACCACTGGTGTCAGTGCAGACAGGAATGACTAGTGAGGGAGGGAAACTGACTGACACCACATTGTTACCTGTGTGACCACTGGTGTCAGTGCAGACAGGAATGACTAGCGAGGGAGGGAAACTGACTGACACCACATTGTTACCTGTGTGACCACTGGTGTCAGTGCAGACAGGAATGACTAGCGAGGGAGGGAAACTGACACACCACATTGTTACCTGAGTGATCACTGGTGTCAGTGCAGACAGGAATGACTAGTGAGGGAGGGAGGAGGAGGCAGGCTGACACCACATTACCTGTGTGACCACTGGTGTCAGTGCAGACAGGAATGACTAGTGAGGAGGAGGAGAAGCTGACTGACACCACATTGTTACCTGTGTGACCACTGGTGTCAGTGCAGACAGGAATGACTAGTGAGGGGGAGAAGCGACTGACACCACATTGTTACCTGTGTGACCACTGGTGTCAGTGCAGACAGGAATGACTAGTGAGGAGGAAACCGACTGACACCACATTGTTACCTGTGTGATCACTGGTGTCAGTGCAGACAGGAATGACTACTGAGGGAGGGAGGGAAACTGACTGACACTACATTGTTACCTGTGTGACCACTGGTGTCAGTGCAGACAGGAATGACTAGTGAGGGAGGGAAACTGACTGACACCACATTGTTACCTCTGTGATCACTGGTGTCAGTGCAGACAGGAATGACTACTGAGGGAGGGAGGGAAACTGACTGACACTACATTGTTACCTGTGTGACCACTGGTGTCAGTGCAGACAGGAATGACTAGTGAGGAGGAGGGAAGCGGCTGACACCACATTGTTACCTGTGTGACCACTGGTGTCAGTGCAGACAGGAATGACTAGTGAGGGAGGGAGGAGGGAAACTGACTGACACCACATTGTTACCTGTGTGACCACTGGTGTCAGTGCAGACAGGAATGACTAGCGAGGGAGGGAAACTGACACACCACATTGTTACCTGAGTGATCACTGGTGTCAGTGCAGACAGGAATGACTAGTGAGGGAGGGGGAGGAAACTGACTGACACTACATTGTTACCTGTGTGACCACTGGTGTCAGTGCAGACAGGAATGACTAGTGAGGGAGGGAAACTGACTGACACCACATTGTTACCTGTGTGACCACTGGTGTCAGTGCAGACAGGAATGACTAGCGAGGGAGGGAAACTGACACACCACATTGTTACCTGAGTGATCACTGGTGTCAGTGCAGACAGGAATGACTAGTGAGGGAGGGGAGGAACTGACTGACACACATTGTACCTGTGTGATCACTGGTGTCAGTGCAGACAGGAATGACTACTGAGGGAGGGAGGGAAGGAAACTGACTGACACCACATTGTTACCTGTGTGACCACTGGTGTCAGTGCAGACAGGAATGATTAGTGAGGGAGGAAGGGAAACTGACTCTTCCGACACGTTGCCACCTGTGTGACCACTGGTGTCAGTGTAGGCTGGAATGACCAGCAAGGGAGGGAGGATAGCAGCTCACTCTGTGTGATATCATGCAGCTGCTGGAGCCCCTGCTGCCAATGTTCTGAGAGGGCAAAAAAAGCAGAAAACCCCAGGTGCCTAGGATGATGCACTGTGCTGCACTCTCAGACCCTGCACAGTGGCCATTACTAGAGGCACTGAAGTCAGAGTTCACCAAGGGGGTTGGGGAGCCCCAAGGAACTTACCATTTGGGGCAGCTTGGAAGGGTGGATGGCATGATGAGTTCTGCAGTTCAACACCAGGTTGAATGGGAGTGGTTTGATAACAGGGGAGATAAAAAAACACAAATAAAATAGAAACATAGCCTGTGACCCAGGTATGTGGTGTCTGCACAAAAACGGCAATGGGGGGAATGCTAGCAACTACAGGCTAGTCAGTCTCACATCAGTGATGGGGAAGTCATTGGGGACACTACTGAAGAAGAAGTTCATGGAGCGCCTAGAGGCAAAAAGGCAGCAGGACCACCGGGAGCATGGTTTCACAGGGTGCAGGTCATGTCAAACTAATCTCATAGATTTCTTTAACTGGATTAGCAGGGAGATGGATCAAGGGAGAGCAGTAGATGTGGCCAGTCTAGTCTTCAGTAAGGTTTGTGACACTGTGCCGTACAGAAGGCTTGTTAAGAAACTAAGCTCCAGTGATCAATATGGCCACACCTTTGTTTCTCTGCTCCACTGTAACTGAAGTTTAAACTTCCTTTTCCTATTTATTGGTGTAACCCCCCTGCAAATGGGGGTTCCCAAAAGTCTTCCAGGAGCTTGCTTGAATGCTCCAAGCCTGAATGGTGTTTGGCGTTTAAGCCATTTATCTGTGAGTGTTTTTAGAGCCTCTGGTACTGTCTCTTTAAGAGCTGTCTGCTTGCAGACATAATTAGTTTGTATGAGGGGACTGTGTGTTTCTCTGCTTGAGTACCACTCGAGCTGCTGCCAATTCACTCCATTTTTGCAATCACTAGAGTGCAAGGAACCTATCTGAAAGATGTAACTGTTTGCCAGAAATCATTTAGAGTAATAATGAAAATACAGTTTGTCTAACCTGCTTTCTTTGCAGTCAGAACTGTGTTTGCCTAGTTCCCCATTCTAGTTTTGAACTGCTGAACTGGACCAATCAGTGTGGGTTAAGGTAGCTCTAAAATGGTGCCTTGGACGAATCAGAACTTGGACTCGTAATCTGAGCCAGCCACAAGAGGATTGTATGGGCAGTGACTCTGGGAGATGTAGTTTGGACTTGGCCTTTTTGGACCAACAAGGGCAGTCTATTGTGGTGACAGCCAATCCAGCCAAACTGGGAGGAACTCAAAGGAAGTGCCGGTTTTGTCTGCTGGAGTTTCAGTTGAGCTCTGGCAGTGAAGAGGAAGGAGCCCTGTGCTTTTTCGGTGTGCAGTTTTAGTCGGAAAGCGCTGTAAGGCTCCGAGTTCCGGTCTGCAGCTTGTGTAACTGCTTGTTAGGACTGAATCTGTCCTGTGAAGAGAATCAAAGGATATCTGAAGAGTAGAAACCAGGCTCACCCTGTAGAAGACTGGAGAATTGCTGAATTGCGCTCGGTCTGTCAGGAACTGAATCTGCTGTGTGTTCTCCGGTATTGTGCAGTAATGCGATCGGGATAGAGAAGCAGCCTGCCTGGTATAGTACTTTCTTTTACCATATAAATGTGTAGGGAGGCTTGTGTACTCAAGTGAATCCTGCTGCCATTAAAGGACTTTTGCCTGTTACTGTTTACCATATAAATGTGTGAGGAGAAGCTGTGTAGCTCAAGTGAATCCTGCTGCCATTAAGGACTTTTGCCTGTTACTGTTTACCATATAAATGTGTGAGAGGCTTGTGTAGCTCAAGTGAATCCTGCTGCCATTAAGGACTTTTTGCCTGTTGCGGTTTGTCATATAAATGTGTGAGGAGTCTCATGGAGCTCAAGAGTAGCCCTGCTGACGTTGAAGGACCCTATCTTGTTTGGAGGTCGTGAGTATTAATTCAGGGTCGCTCCCTGTTGAATTGCCACATTGAATCCAAATGGAATTACTGTACTGCTGACTGTTTAACTAATTTTTCTTTTCTCTGTGTGAAAGGGCCCCTACCAGCTGCAAACGGTTTGGCTAGCCACTAGGGCTTGGGTACCCAGGGACAGTAACTGGTAGGGATAGGCCTGTGCACAGAGCCATAGGTAGATGAGTAAAGTGATAAGCTAATTAACCTGATTTCCCCCTGTCCTTGTTATATCCCCTTAAATAAATCAGAGCTGCTTGTTTCAGCAAAGTTATACTGCCTGAGGTATTTGTCTATGTTAAAGTATTGTACTGTGATTGTTGCACTCTATCTTCTTATTTTACAGGGGGTCCCAGTGCCTGAACCAGTCCTGGGGGTAAGTGTATACTGTGAAGGTAATTCTGATATACTGTGTGGGCCACTAGTGGGAAGAAAGGGGGGTTGCAGTGTCCCAGAGGGCTGTGGCCAAGTTAGTTTAACTATTGCAAACCCTGACCTCTGGGTGGAGGCACCCGCCATCGGATCCAGGCCCCTCAACCTGTTAGTGGCAAATCAGACAGGGGTAGTAGCCCCTGGGATAGCGCCATCTAGGGGTTACATTGGGAACTTTATCTGCAATCTAAATGGCAGCACAGACTTGTAATAAAAAGAAGGAAACTGCAGAAGTTCAAACCAAAACCTTGGATAAGTTCATTTCTCTTAAAATTGGGAAACTGACCTCGCAGGGAGGAGGAATTGGATCCCTGCGGCCAGACAGGGTGATGGCTTCCCCAACTGCCCACCCAGAACTGGGTGCAAGAGCAAAGACCATAATAAAACCTACACTGGCTTCCATTCAAGCTTTTTTGCTTGAATTCCTGGGAGACACGAAGCTTTATTAGAAGTAGAGAGTTCCCTTACTGAAATAACAAATTGATGCCAGACAATTGAAGCAAAGGTCACCACAATGGAGTAGAGGCTGGATGGCATTGAGGAGAATAACAAAAAATTCTTGCAGCGAGTCTTAACTGTGGAAGGAGCTGTTAATGCTTCATTACATGAGCAACTTGCCACTATAGCCAATTTGAGAATATTGAAAACACCCTTTTGAGGAAGAATTTAAGACTGATCGGTATGCCAGCACGCGTTTCAGATCTAGATTTGAAGCCTGAGGTGGAAAAGATTCTCATGCTTGCTTTTTCACCAGACCAGCTGGTGCTTTTCGAGTCCATCTTCAGACCAGTAGCAAGAACCAACCCTTCAAAACAACAGGACTCTGAGTCCTCAGCGAGATACATCATTTGTACCTTTGCTGCAATACCTCAAAGAGATAACCTCTTACAGGCTACAAGGATAAAAAAGGGCTTCCTATAAGAAGGTGTGAAGATGCATATATACAGTATCCTGACTTTTGCTTAACCACTCAAAGATAAAGGAAGAGTTTTGATCAGATCAGAATTTCTGAGTGCAGGAGTCACGACAGTTTTGCAGTCTCCTGCTAAGTTGAAAATTACTTTCCAGGGTGAAGATAATTTTTTCGCAGATGTGGATGCAGCGCATACATTTTATGAAAAGTATGTGGCCCTCCCTACAGATTTGGGCTCTGATCAGGAAGATGAGGAGGAGGAGGACCCGGAATCGGTGGATAATACACAATGTATGCCTATGGCAACTTGATCGATGAACAGCGTATTTGTTATTTAATTCTAAGCTTTAAAATGGAAAGACTTTCATTATTGATTCACTTCTGGTTGATTTTTATTATCTTTGCTCAAGATGAGCTCTATTTGAATTGAAACTTAAAGGATGTATAAAGCTTGGAGCAGGAGAAAATATACGTTGCATTTGATTATTTCTTATTAACCCCTCAGAATTAATTGTTATACTTTCCTCTCATGTTTTCTCACTTTCAAGAAGTAAAATTTTGCATTGCAAATGTATGGAATTATATTTTCTCTCTGAAAACATTTTTTTTTAAAGTATAAAAAAAAGAAACTAAGCAGAGTGGGTGTGAGGAAGAAAGGGACAAGCTGGGTATTAAAATGGTTAAGGGATAGGAGGCAAAGGGTGGTGGTAATTGGTAACCAGTTTGTGATAGGAAAGTGACTAGTGGGTTGTCACAGGGTTCAATACTGGAACGGTACTCTTCAATTTCATCATAAGTGACATTGTGGAGAAGCTTGAGGGGAAGGCGTGTCTCTTTGCAGATGATACACAAATCTGCAACAGGGTTGATACTCAGGAATGGGTGGAAAGAATGCAAAGGGATCTGAGGAAACGAGCAGAATGGTCTAGGGGGTGGCAGGTAGGTTTCAATTACAAAAAATGCAAGGTTAGTGCTTAGGGCTGAGGACCACAGGGGCAGTATATAAGATGGGGGAAGCAGAGCTTACAGTCACCAAGCAAGAAAGAGACCTAGGGTCATCATATCTGATGACCTGAAGTTAGCTGGGCAGTGTGACAAGGCTGTGGGAAAGGCTAGCAGAATGCTGGGATGCAGTGGGAGAGGGATTTCTAGCAGGATGAGGGAGGTGATGCTGCCATTGTATCACTCAATGGCGAGGCCCCTTCCAGTTGTGGAGGTTGCATCTCTGCAAGAAAATTGAAAGGATGGAGGTGGAACAGAGGAGGGCAATCACCATGGTGAGGGGTTGCATGAGAAGCCATGCAAGGAAAGGCTGCAGGAACTCAACATGTACTCCTTAGAAGAGAGAAGAGCAAGACTGGACATGACTGAAACCTACAAGTACCTCACAGGAGTGAACAAGGTGCAAGTGGAGGATCTATTTTAGAGAAACAAAGGCAATAGAACAAGGGGGCATGCAATGAAGCTAAAGGGGGGAAGTGTAGTAGAGATGCATGGAAATACTTCTTCATGGAAAGGGCTGTGGATGATTGGAACAGCCTGCCAGAGGAGGTAGTGGGAGCAAAGAGATTGTGGAGAGTTTCAAACTTGCATGGGATAGGCACAGGGACATATTAGGTAGAGGAATAGGGGAGCGACACCTTTGACCTAGCAGGGTTAGTGGTGATGGAATAGGCAGGGATCAGAGGCAGACTAGATGGCCTAAGGGTCCTTTTCTGCTAATAAAATCTATGTTTCTGTGAAGTCAAACCAACAGTTGCAGACTGTGAAATGGAGATTCCATATACCTTCACAGACAGACAATTGAGTATAGAGAACTCTTGTTCATGCTACTAATACTCTTACTTTCCCTTTTTTTTAATTCTTAATGTTTAATTTGCACTTTTCTGTCCTTACCCACAAAAGCTTAGCTCCTGACAGGCATCTGGCTTTGTCACCTTCACCACACTTCTGTATTAAGCCCCTCAACTTGCCCTCTGAGGTGAGGCCAGGGGGAGGCCCCATCGAGAGATTATTTGGGTGCCTGTGGGTGTGGCAGGCTGGGTAGAGCCTGAGTATCCCAGGCATCATGGAGATGGTTTAGGATTTTTTCGTCATTAGGACTGCCCCTGAGGTACTCTCTCACACACATGGGCTCCACTGCACAGATGCACACACTATTGTGTGACATCATGTGGAGCCAGTGAGTGTCCCCCTCCCTGCTGTGCACCAGAGCTGCACCTGTGCCTGCAGACACCCAGGTGGCAGTACAAGCTCAAAGCTAGGCAGTGTCCCCTCCCTGGAGAGGGGCGATATCTACTGGAATGTTCAATCCCTCTCCCCCAGGCAGCCCTCTGTTGATTCAGGTGCATTCCCAAACACGGATTACTCTGTGACCTGCAAATAGCTCCCTGTCATTTGCAGATCTATTTTCAGTACTCTATATGATTAACAAGTGATTGTATTCAAGTTCACAGTAACAAATTATCTACTTAGATGGAGAATATAGGTGAGTACACATGATCTCCTATGAAATGCTCGCTGTCTTCCTAGATCTCAGCAAGGTGTTTGATACTGTGGACCACAACGTTGTCCTCCTTAGCCTCAGGAAGCTAGGGGCCACTGCGTCCACAGTACAGTGGTTTGCCAGCTACCTTTCAGGTAGAATCCAGAAAACTAAGGCCAACAGCTTAATCTTGAACTCCCTCCCCATCACAAGGGGTTTCCCACAAGGGTTCATTCTAGGCCCTATACTTTTCTCTATATCAGCTCCCTCGATAATAATATTGTTAACCCTAAGCTGCATTTCTTTCCCGATGATATGGTCCTCTACACTTCAAAACCAACGCTTACCAAAGTCTGCAAGGAACTGCAAACTGACTTCTTAAAGTTAGAGCAGAACCTCATCAATTCTAAATTCCTACTAAATGCAAAAAAAAACAAAGGTCATGCTTTCCACCCTCAACAATAACCCCCCCCCCCCACAAACTTGGCTGTATACGTCTATTGTTACCACTCTAGGTGAAACTCTTGAGGTTGCAGATAATTTCAAATATCTTGGCATGTGGCTTGACAACAAACTATCCTTCAGCACCCACATTAACACCTCACCAGCAAACTCAAAGCCAGATTGGGTTTCTTCTTCAGAAACAGGGCCCTCTTTCCTTCTGAGACCAGACTAAGGCTAGTCCAGGTCACGTTTCTCCCACTTCTCTACTATGGTGATATCATTTATAATGGCACCTTGGCCATCAACCTGCACAAATTGGATGTCCTGTTTCACCGTGCTCTGTGGTTTCTCATCTAGGCCCCATTCAGAACTCACCACTGCGAACTCTACTCTGCTGTTGGCTGGACATCTCTAGCAACCAGGTGCGTAATTCACCAAGGAATATGAATGCTTAAAATCCTGCTGAACAAGCTCCCAGGCTATATTACCTCCATCATACACATCTCCCATAGCACCTATTCCTTAGGGAAGCCCGACTTTATCCACCTGAGCATACCCAGAATACGTATGTCCCATGGCAAGGGTGCCTTATCCTGTGCCTTATCCACAGCCTGGAATAGCTTACAATCAGTTCTCAAGCTCTCCAGCATTGTCTCAATCAACTTTTTCAAAGCCTTATCCAGAAGAAAACTTAGTGAAATGCTGTATGCAACTGCCGTCAGTTGTAGGCCCCCCTTTTTCCCCCAGCTTGGCCTCCTTCCCCCTCTCCATCCCTCCCTCTCCCCCTCCCTATTCCTGCCCTCCCTACCCTCCCTGTCTCTTCTGGCTACCAATCGTTAGCCTACCCTTACTTCTCCCCAGTGCCCTCCTGCAAATTTTCCCCTCTCCTTTCCTTCCTCTACCCTATCCTGCAACTAACACTCCCCTTCCTGCTGACCGGTGCTCCCACCCCGTTACCCCCGTTCCTTTCCTGCCCATCACTCTTTTTCTCGCACTTAGTTCCTGACTCTTCTCCCCTCTCCCCCTTCCTTTTACTCCCAGATCTCCTAATCCCTTCCATTTCTCCCCCTTCCTGTTATGACTTCCTTCTCCTTCCCTCTGGACAATCCCTATTTTACTCCTCACGCCCTTTACTCCATTCCTATCAATCGTACTCCTCACCCTCAGCAACCCCATCATAATTCCTCTGTTATTCCATCCTCTGTTCTGCTGTCTCTACCTACGTGTCTTCACTTTTTCCTTCACACTCTTCCTTACCAGGGTAATATTATCCAGTGCACTTATTACCAGGTTGTACTTAAAAGATGTAATTTGACTGTTTTTCACTATTACGCATTGTTACTGTATGTGCACTGTATTGGCACATGCTCCTGTATTTACACTGTATTTGTACATCTCCCAAATGTATTGCAAATCCTATTGCTGTCATATACCAACCTTTGTTGTTGTATTCCCTGTGTTTGCACCGTATCTCGATTTCCATCCAATGTATTGTTATTTGTATTGTACATGTTTCTGCTTCATGTTCAGGATCTCCTTGTGAATGAGCCTGCTCAATGGAGTATTCCTGCAATAAACCTGAATTGAACCAAGTAGAGAAGGAATCTGCTGCAGCTGTGGAGAAGATGGATATATAAAAAGAGTGTCAGTCCTTACAGGCTGTGAGGAAAGTGAACAACCAGTTTAAGAAGCAAGCTACAAAGCAGGAAAACTTCAGAGGGGCCCAGTAAAAAAGCACACTGGGACCCTGAATACTATGAGCTCTGTAAAATCTACTAACTTTCTGACTGCAATCCTGCACGCCCTAAGGGACTAGTTGAACCTTCATGGAAGGTGAGTGTCCTCACTGAGGAAATGGACTCACAAATATCCTTCATAGTGGGCCACAAGTGACCATAATGTTCAAAGACTGGCATGACAAGCATCTATTACAATGGTAGCCATTGCCATGATTAGCAATATCTGATGTTATGGTGTGCCATGAGGCAATTTCGTTCTCATTAGCTGTATGTCACCCAATGCATAGAAAGCATTATCAGCGTGTGACATGGCCTGGCATGGTCTGTTATGGCTATTGATGGTGTTGGCTACCACTGAATATTAGGAATTGCCTCCCCTGGATGGACTAGATTTGTGGGTCTGAGTGACCAGAACTACTGTTACCTAGGATTCATAAAGGTATAGATTAAGTTTCCTCAGAAAGTAACGGGAATTGAAGTGTCAGTGGAGATGTTGGCCTCAGTTTCTCCAGATGTACAAAAAGGTTCCTGCCCTTGTTGAGGCATGTTTGGATGCCTAGCATAGCTGTGCAAGGGTTGGAAAAGAAGCAGTTAGTAAGAGTGCCACCCACCCATGCCCTTGTAAAGGATGCTTACAGAGCAGGACACAGACATGATCTTAAGCAACTGACAAGCACATTGGAGTGGTCTGGCACCTGCCAAAAAGTGGAACTCACTTTGCAACCTAACTTAGAAGTACCATCACCAGTCATAAAGTTCTGAAAGGATGTGAATAATCAGATGGTTATGGCTGAAACCCCAGGAGAACATATCCCAGCAGAACACTGTCTGCCTGAAAGACTGCTAGTGAAGTCTAGTGTGTTGCCTGTACGAGTCCATGTATATGCAAGGAGGTTCATCATCCAAGTGAAGACTGTGTCAGACAGAAACATTGTCAGGTGAGAACACACTTTGGCTTATGTGCATTGTGCAGACATGGCAGTCAGCATGAAGACATCTTTGGAAGATGCTGGAACTGGGACTGATCCAGCATTCTTTGATTTTGGAAATTCACTCATAGCAAAGCGATAGAAGACTGGTGTGAGTAAGAAGCTGTCACAGAGGAGTAAAGTGGGTTTTTTTTCCCCTGAGTGAGTGGGATGTTGGATGTGTCCAAATAGAGGAGCACCCCAACAGACTTCACTATGACAGATGTTTTCATGAAAGGTCCCAAAGACTGGCACTAGCTGACATAGATGATGTAAAGTGCCATCTTCAGGAAATGTTGGCAGTTGGGATCATAAAAGAATCAAGGAGCCCATATGCCATACCTGTAGTTGTCCGTAAGAAAAATGGCAGTGTATGGTCATGTGTTGGATACCAAACATTTAAAAAGAGGACGATCCTGAATCAATACACCATGTCAAGGGTACAGGATGCCTTTGACTGCTTGAATAGAAGCAAGTGGTTCTTGGTGCTTGACCTTCGCAGTGGTTATTATCAGACCCCAGTGGCCAGGAAAGATCATGAAGAGGCAGCCTTCATCTGCCCACTTGGCTTCTACAAATTTCTGCAAATGTCACAAGGAATTTCAGGTGATCCAGCCACCTTCCCCTGCCTTATGGAGCAAGGTATTGGGGGCATTAATCTTCTGTAATGCCTAGTGTACCTAGATGATGTGATCATCTTTAGCAAGACACTTGAGGAGCACAAGGCTCTTCTACTGAAATTTCTGGACCGATTGGAGTTTAGACTCAGACTCTCCATTGACAAGTGCCCATTCTTCCAGATGTTGGCAATATATGTTGAGAATATTGTCTCAAAAGACAGCATCCATACTGACTCCAGCAAGGTTCAGGCTCTCACCACCTGGCCTAGATCCAAGAATCTGAGGGACTTACAGTGCTTCCTTGGATTCTACAATTACTACCGATGTTTCATAAAGGACTGTGCCAAAGTAGTACATCAATTGCTGAACTTGACTCAGTGATATTCTCCTACCAAAAAGCAGAGACAAGTCCCTCAGAGATGCTGAGACTGTTTTACTTCAAAGTGCATAATCCATTTGAATTATTGTGAAATAGCTCATGTGCAACAGCATTAAAGAAGATCACCAATTAATTGACCCATGCGCCAGTGCTGGCATGTGCTGATCCAGTGGGAGCATACACATTAGATTTCTGCAAGGCCTTTGAGTCAGTGCCTCATGGGAGGCTGGAGGGTAAGTTGCAATATGTGGGGGCAGGGACAAAGATGGTAAATTGGATTGTGAACTGGCTGAAGGGGAGGCAGCAACAGGTGGCGGGGGCACTGTCTTCCCCAAGGGCAGTGACAAGCGGGGTGCCACAGGGCTCAGTTCTGGGTCTGGTGTTGTTTGGGTTACTCATATCAGATATCTCACATGGCATTAGGAGCAAGACCAGTCTGTTTGCAGATGATACAAAGATAGGGGCAGTGGTGGACAACATAGAGGGGTGGCAGGGGCTACAGGAGGACCTGATCAAACTGGAGGAGTGGTTGGAAAAATGGCAATTGAGCTTCAATGCAAAGGAGTGCAAGGTTATGCACTTTGGAGCAAGGAACCCAGGGAGGAGCTACCAGTTGGGAGCAGTTCAGATAGAGGTCACAGAGGAGGAGGAGAAGGACCTAGGGGTGATCATAACGGGTAACATGAACAACTTGGTTCAGTGCAGGAAGGTGGCAGCTAAGGCCAACAAGATGCTGGGGTGTATTGAGAGAGGAATCTCATCCAGAAATAGGGATGCGATCTTGTCGCTGTACAGGTCACTAGTCAGGCCACATTTGGAGTACTGCATGCAGTTCTGGTGTCCCTTTCTGAAGAAGGATATCAGATTGCTGGAGGGGGTGCAGCATAGGGCAACTAAGATGATCCAGGGGCTGGAGGGCAAAATCTATGAGGACAGGCTGACTGAGCTGAATATGTACACCCTGGAGGAGAGGAGGGATTCAGGGGGTACGATTGAGACCTTCAAATATTTGAAGGGGATTAACAAAATGGGCACAGAAGGGATATTTAAACTGAGGCGAGGAAGAGACACCAGAGGGCATGGTCTCAGGTTGGAGGGTGGAAGATATCGGAGCGAGATGAGGAGGCATTTTTTCACAGAAAGGGTGGTGGAGAAATGAAACACTCTACCTGAGGAGGTGATATCCCATAGCACATTGGGCAGTTTTAAAAGGGCATGGGACAGGGTGCAAGGGGGGGACAGCTGCAATATAAGGGTGCTAGCTGTGCATTCGAGCAGACTAACTTGATAGACCGTAAGGCCTGGTTCTGCTGGGAGATTTGTATGTTTGTATGTTACACAGCCTCAGTGGACTTATCAGCAATACCCTGAAGGTACAGTATGAGGCCCATGATATTTGCAATTAGATGTTTATTGTCCTCTGAGAAACACTATCCATTTCACAAACTAGAGTATTAACTCCAAAGTGGGCCATGCTAGATCAGTTCCATAAATGTCTACATGGTGCCAAAATAGCTGTCAAAACTGATGATAATCTGTTGACAATTGTGACAACTAAGACCAAACTGGATGCACCTGGACATCACTGGTTGTCATCTCTTTCAAATTCTTATGACTACAGTGTGGTTTATTATCCAGGACTTAAAGGTGATGGGAAACAGTTTTTACACCTCTAGAAACCCCATTGTTTTTTTTATTGGCTACCTAGTATTCTGATATGTTTAAGACCTTTTTTGTTAAATTAATAATCTAATTTTGTTGCCTTTTAAGGACCCTGAATCCCTCTCTGCTCATCAATTGCTGCTCTCTTTTCATACTGCCTGAAGATTCTGTGACCTCACAAACACCTTCCCAGGCCATTCAGTTGAATAGTGTGGAATGGGAGTTTCTGGTGTCATAAAATGTCTTAGAAATATGAAAATCAAGAGCAGTAGCTGGTGAGGAGAGTGGAACTCAGTGTAGGTCTGGTGCACCCCAAAGCTAGATTATTTATAAAAAAAAATCAATTTTATCAAAAAATCATCGAAGTGTATCAGAATACATAACTGGGATGGAAAGGAAGATGGAAGGGCAGTTAACTATGTAAAACTAATTTTCTATCTCCTTTAATCACACTGATGGGGACGACTTGTCTTGGCAACCCCCTAGAAACTCCAGCAGTGCAGCAGAAAAGATTCATATTCCAGAGCATGCAGTCAAGGCACTGTTATAAAAGTATGATATGGATGAACAAGTCCCCTTGCAAATTCTAACAGACTTGTGGAAACCCTAGGAGCATCTGTGGATTGTCTTCTCAAGGGTTACTGCAGTTTTGTCACTTTGAATATGAGCTCTCTGCCCAAGTTAAGTCAAGAGAATTTAAAAAGGCAGCAAAAAAAAAAGAGCTTAAATGACATCACCATCATTACCCTTGAGAAGAGATGGGATGTCACCCAAATGATCTCAAATCGCCCAGACATGATCCTACTCTTGTGAGAGTGGACCACATTCAAACCAAAAGATAAGCTTCTTTTATAGACAAACCCAAGGGCCCAAAGGATTTACCAGACAACAACTACTTTTGCTGCCCAGATACCAAAAATGGTCTTGCCCTCCCTACATGATGACATGGGACATATATGAAGTGCCTGGACCCTGAATCTGGCCTGAGCTCAGTTTTACTGGCCTAGGATGGGAGCTGAAATTGAAAGATACTGCAAGTAATGCAGTCAGTATGTCTGAAGGAAGACCCTATGGAAGAGGACAGCCCCTCTGATGAACACTGCCACAAGTGCACAGATGAAATGTGTACATTGACTTTCCCAGCATGAAGTCAGACAGCAAAAGCATCTGCAATTGTGGGTGGTGACTTACCACTTCACAAGATATGCTTAAGCATTTCCAACAATGTACCAGAAGGCAACCACCTTGGCCATGGTAGAAAAGTTCTTTGTGTATTATGGAGCACTGAAATGGATCCATGTGGATTAAGGTAGAGACTTTGACAGCAGATTCATAAAGAAGTTAGTGGTTTAATGGAGGAATCAGAAATCAAGGACTACTCCTTTTTACCTCAAAGAGGATCCCAAACCTGAACAGTTTAATTGCTGTTTCCTAAACATTTTTTGGGAAACATGTTGGGAATACTGGACCCCAAATAGAATGCCAGATGTAGCCAACAACTAACCACCCGGGTCCATGCGTATCACTGACCAAAAGTGATGTAACAAGATTTTCTCCCTCCTATCTAATGTTCAGGTGTGAAAACAGATTGCCTATTTTGGAATCTCCACAGATGGAGCCAGACTAGAAACTTACTTGCAGTATGTGGAAAGATTGAAGGATTAGTACCTGCTGCCTACAGGTTGGCATCAAACACTGCTACCAGGAGGAATCAAGCTAAAAAGGTCCACTATGACAGAAAAGGTAAGGGCTCATGAAACTGCTGCCCAGAGGTGGCACAGGGACATTATGTCGACCACGGAACAGCATGGTCAAAAACCACGCATGAAAAGCAGCGTAGCCAAAGGTAGCACTCAGGAAAAACACTGAGCGCTGCCATGGCTATAAAAAAGTAGCTACTGTGATTTTTATAAGACCCATATTGTGGAATACTTCTTTGTGCCCTCTGCTTCACCGTCCAGCCAGAGGCCACCCCAGAACCATGTTCTTGAAACCCAGTGTGAAATCCCAGGCCCAGATCCAGCACGGCTCTCTTTGGATCAGAATCCAGAATTCCTGCACTTTAGGGCAAACCCAAAATATATAAAAATGATTTCCTCTTTCCTCACAGTCTTTCCAGCACCTGTCCATATTCCCCCCTGTAAAGTGTGCTGTCAGAAGAGGTGTGAAAGAAACAAATCAGGATCTTCCACTGATATTCCCTTCATTGGGGGGATGCTATCACCTTCCAACACTCCTTCAACAGCTTGTCCTATTATTGGTCTGTGAAGTTGTCATTCATTTCTATCTTCCATTTTTCCCTAACCCTCAACAGGCTTGGGTGAGTAGCAATCAAAATTATGGTATATGCCACTGATATGTATTTCCCTGGTACTTTAAATTTGTTAGATCAGTATAGAGATGCCCCATGATGTAAGGGTCTTGAGACCTGCTCTAGGTGACAGTGAGTGAACAGGTAATGCTTGTGCTGTAAGTACCAGAACAGATCCTTAGGATATTTTAAGTGTCCTTGAGGTGACTGAAAGACACAGTTAGCCTCCCACTCACCATCTGCACATGCCGCAGAGCCAGTGCATCATTGAGAGAGCGAACAAGGATGCAAGCAAAGACGCCCTTTTTTCTCGAGTATACCACACCAAGTCAAGACTTGGTTTCTCCATTGTGATCACCTGTGCTGCTTAGGCCACTAAATAGTAAAATTCAAAGTTTGGCAATCCCCACCCTCCCTGTTCTTTGGATAGACAAAGCGTATTGAGACCTACCCGAATTCTATGCCCCTGCCAGAGGAATTTTAAAGTGAGTTTTCTTAGGTGAGTCCAGAAAGACCTGCATATTTTAATTGGAAGGACTTGGAATAAAAACATGAAGCGGGGCAGGACGTTCATTTTAAGGATCTCAATTCTACCACCCAGTGCGAGATGCAAAAGGCATCAAGTCTGCAGGTCTTTAGCAATTTCTTCCACCAGAGTTAGATGGTTGAGAGAAAAAAGTCTTGCCAGCAGGGAGTGACTTTAACTCCCAGGTAGCAGGAAGAATTTTGGGGGCACACTTACAGAGGAAGGTGTCTCTAAATGCCAGTGGGCAGGTACCCGAGGTAATCATTGCCTCAGACTTGGAAGTGTTAATTTTGTACCCTGAGATGGAGTCATATGTGGATAACTCCTGCTGAACAGCAGGCACAGAGTGGACAGGATATTGGAGGAAAAACAGTATTGTTGGTATAATGGATATTTTGTGCTCCAGGTTGCCCACTCTAACCCCTTGGATGTGTGCAGTGGCCCAAACTGCCACTGCCAGAGGCTCTATACATAAGGCAAATAGGAATGGGGAAAGGATGCACCCCTGCCTAGTACCATCAGCCAACAGGAACCTAGAAGAGAAAACCCCATTTACCCTAACACATGCTTCTGGGGATTGATATAAAGCAGAATTACTGGAGAGAAATTGGTGGCCAAATCTCAGACCTTCCAGGATCGGGAGGAGGTGGGCCTAGTCAATCCAGTCAAAAGCCGTTTCTGCATCCACTGAAATTGCCAACTGGGAAAAATTTGAGGAGTGATGTTCTGTTGGGATATTAAGGAGGTGCCAGACATTGTCATTAAGATTTCACTCCTTAATAAATCCAGTCTGATCCAGTTGACCAGGCTCCCCACCATCCCCTGTACTGCAGAAGCAGAATCACTGTAAACAACTTGAGATCAACTGGGAGTAGGGAGATAGGACGATAAGATTCACTAGCTGTGGGGTCCTTTGCTGGTTTCAACAGTACTGATGTCCTGGCTCTCCTCCAGGTCAGTAGTGCCACCTCCCCCTTCAGGAGAGCTACAAACAGTCTAACTAATTCAGGGGTCAGGCGCTCTCGAAATGTTTTAAATTATACAATGGCGACAAAGAATCTTGGATTCTGATTGGCCAATTTACAGCTAGACCCATAATGTTATCCTGCAATAACATCATACCTGTGATGTTATCCTGGATAACATCACAGATTTACTCCCAGCACAGAGAAGACCATATTAAACATTTAAAAAAAACAAAACATGCTGCTACGGAAATCAGCCTCATGTAGTAACTGTACCCTGCTCGCCGAATTGTACAAGTCACACACGCTGTCCCTGCCAACTACCTTGACCGGCAGCCCCAGTCTGATTTATAATTCACCCCCACAAAAAAATGCAGAAAACACACAGTAACAGAACACCGTGGTGATAACTGTCCGAGTGAGTGAGTGGGACCCGCATCTGTGAACAGTCACTGTGCAGCTGCTCTCCTCGCTTGCACTTCAGTTTGCATCCATTTTTTTAAAAATTTGGCCAGGAATCTTTTCTTTAAAAGTACATTTCCCTACCTCCTTTCATATGCCTAGACAGACTGGATTGGCAGACATCCACTTGAACGTGGCTTCAGGCAGACGCTGACTGGAGGTAAATGGTGCGGGACCGCTAGAAAGTGGCAGCAGACAGAGGCTGGTGGGAGGGTAATGGGGCAGGAACTCTAAGCACAAATTTTATCCACTGAGATAATCTCCCGGTACAACATTAAATGGCAACCTGTACCGGGAGAACTGCAACCAAGATACAGTTTGGGGGCAACAGACCGAATGAAAGGAAATCACATGTGGAACCAGCAAGCATATAAAATGGAACAAAATGCATCTACTGTACAGACAGTGCCACCTGTTGGATAGACATAAAAAGGAACTTCTTTTTCTATAAATACACTTCCAATCACAAAAAAATAGTTAAAACTTTTACAAAAATACTTCATTTTTTTCCTTGTAGTTAAACGTTAGCTATTGTATAATAGGAATAATGCACTCTAGGGTGTATGTGGTGCTGGGATTACGTCACTTCTGGGCTGTTGGATGCACTCGGCCTGCGGCCTCATGCCCAACCACCCCAGGCGTGGCATTATCCCAGCACGGCACGCACCCAGTTGTGCATTATTCCTTTAATGACTGCTGTCACATTCACCTTCAGAGCATTCCATCTTTCTGCCAGATAGGTGTTTCCCACCCCCACTGTGTCGACAGTAGTCAGTGATCTGATGTTGTACTAATTCTTTAAATTCCATCTGGTTAAGGAAGGAGTTATTTACCCTCCATATTGATCTGTGAGGGGTGGGAGTGATAAGGAAGCTAGTTTCTGTAGGAGAGTGATCAGAAAGGGTGATGTTCCCAGTTTTAGCCCCCTCAATTGTGTGTGCCCCTTCTCCATTCATTAGAATGATGCCTAATCATGAGTAGGACTTCCAAGTGGCTGAGTAAAAAGTAGAATCAAAGTCCCTGGGATGCAGAAACAGACAAGTGTCCACAAGACCCATTTCTCTAGTCAATTGCTTTAGCTCCAGGGCTGGCCCACTGGTGCTGAAGGTTGAGGCACTGGACGCCACAACTCGTGCTACTCTGGTGACCTGGGTTTGGGAGCGAGTTCGGGTTGTCAGAGGTCAGCCAGGAGGGGAGGGTGTAGACTTGGATCAAGCTGCTGACTGGCAGCTCTTCTTTCCCCAGGGAGGGTTGGAGGCCTCATGCAGCTTTGGTGGCTTCTGCTGGTGATCGGACAGTGGAGCTCGCGGGGCATGTAGAAGGGGGTATGGGAGCCATGGAAGATGTCCTGCAGGTGGGTGCAGGAGTGTGCATATGCTGCACTGGACACCAGTGCACGTCGCACTCCCGGGAGCCACAGAAACATGGAAAATACCCTGTCCCCTGGTAAGCAAAGGTGGGTCCAGTGGCCAACCTCCACACCCAATGCCGGGTCTTCCAGCCTGGCTCCAGTGCTCCCTCATTCCCTGGTCATCTGTCTGGATTTCGTAACAGTCACCAAGAGGAGTCGGCAGCCTGCCCTGGGGGGCATAGATATGGGGGGGTCGGAGACCAGAGGAGCAAAGGGGGAGTCCCACCTGGAAGATAAGGCTGGGGACTTCAGGCAGGGTTGGATAAGGTGGGGGCTGAGCAACTACACCAGAGAGAGTCTGGAGGTCAGAGAAGAGGAGGATTAACAGAGTTGGTGAAAAAAAACCCTGCTTTATTGCCTGTTCCATCCTGTGTCCTCCGTCGCTCCCCTGCTGTAAATGTTTCCTGTCATGACCCTCCTGAAGGACTGCTTTAAAACCACCCTCAACAACAGTAAGGGTGTTGGAATAGGCTGGGAGAGATAATTGAGTGGCCTGGAAAAAAGCATGCCATCTGCTTCTGAATTGGGAGCATATAAGTTGAGGGAGTAGAATGGGGTATCTCATAACATCCCTTAATACTAACATACCAACCCTGGGGATCTGCCACTGACCCAGTGTTGTGTAAGGGCATCTTTTTGATTAAAATTACAACCTCACCTGTGCAAGCGTTAGTCATAGGAGGCAGAGTGACACCCACTCAGGAGTGATCCAGTTTGCTGTGCTCACCCTAGGTGAGGTGAGTTTCCTGCAGAAAAGCCGCCATAGCTCTTTGTTGATTTAGCTCTTTCAGCACTTCTGGCTGCATGATGGGGTTGCCGAGACCCTCAACACTGTATGATATGATTTTTCAATCACCAGCCATACATCTGCAGGTTGTCTGTGAGCACCTTCTTCTCCCATTCAGGTGGGCAGATCCACCTGGCTGAAGTGGTGTGAAAACACAAATAGTATGAACAATATAAACTAACAAAAATAAACTGCATCAACAGAACCAACCAGTAACTTTCAGTTTGTTCCAAATGTTAGATGCAGGAGATCTGCATCGCTGTCATGGTTCCCCATGCATAGGTGTCAGGCCTCATGCAGCGCCTAATAAGGTACTGTGGTGACTGGCCTCAAGATCATTTTCCAAAGGCACCCAACTGAATCATCACCACCCAAATCAAAGTTGTAAATCAGAGACTCAGGCTGCCTGCACTGTGGTACTGATGACCTGGGTTTGGACGCGAGCCTGGAAAGTCATGCCGGGGATGGGCTATGGCCAAGACAGCTGCCGCTCAGCAGTGCATCTCAGGGAGGGTTGGTGGTGGACTCCGCCAGCACAGTGACTCCTGCAGGTGGACCAGGGTGTTTTCTGCTGTCACGTGGACAGCTGTGGCTGTTCAAGGCCAACACAGACATCGTTCCCACCAGGGAAGGTGGGAGGAGAATGCAAAGAAAAATGGTGGAACTTGGACTCCATGATGTTCCACCCACTTGCCCTGATCCATGCTACTGCATGGGCCACTACTGAGCCATTATCCTCCAGATTGGGGGGGAGGATGGTCCCACCTTCCTGTCCCTGCCATGGTGGGCTCTGAATCAGGTGAGTACTGGTGGAGGTGGTAGCTGGTCGTGGGAATGGTGAGCCCAAGTTGTTCACACCATGGGAAAAAAAAATTTAAATTTTTCAGCTGGCTGCAAAGGGAGCCCCTTCCCCAAGACTGAGAAGGCCAACACTCTGCAAGGATACAGAGTGTGGACAAGGGGTAATCTGCACCCAAATCTTCACCTCCCCCACATGACTCAGAAAAATAGATGGGTAGCGCCATCGGATCCCGTGAGCTGCCCCACCCCAGCACACCACAGTCCCTTGGTACCGCTATAAACAGCTGCTGCCGAGGCTCAAATTATGTCACTACAGCTCCATGACACAAGAAAAGTTAATTGTGAGGATCTGACGGAAGTGAGGGGCTGGGGCCCCTGAGAGCCCTTCTCCCACCAAACGGGTCCAAGAAGTTGAAGTACAACCAATGCAGAGTGGGTTTGCATTTTAACCTGCAGGAAGTTAAAGCCAGCAGAAGCATACCATACACTGCAGAACTGGAGTAGCTTACCAAGCACTGGCAGGGTCCCATACAGAATACCTATATTGAAATATGCATGCTAGGTCATTGATGTGTGAGGTGGCTCCCCCCGCAGCCCTAAGTGAGAGTGATCCCTGAGCAGTCAACCACCCTTCCATGAGCAATAAACAATTCAACTGTAATCTTTATTCCCTATGTGGTGCCATGTCTGGAACCCCCCCAAGAAACCCATGAGGAAATACATCCCATTCATTATGGCATCTTGCAGCATCAAACATAGACATAGACACATAGACTTTAATGGCCGATAAGGACCGCTTGGCTCATCTCGTCTGCCCATTCCCTACATATTGGATAAGCTGCAGATTCTAGTTAACTAACAGCCTACTTCCTCCTACCCTTCACTATAATTGCCTTATGTCTTTCCCATGCATTCTTGAATTCCCCCACTGTTTTTGACCCCATGACCTCCTCAGGAAGGTGGTTCCATGCGTCCAACACCCTCTCCATGAAAAAATACTTTCTGACGTTGCCCCTGAGTTGTCCCCCCGCTACCTAGAAACTGTGCACCCTTGTTCTTGCACATCTCTTTCTCTCAAACATGCTCCCATCTCGGATTTTATTGATTCCCTTGAGGTACTTGAAAGTTTCTATCACGTCCCCCTCTCTCTCCTTTCCTCAAGGGTATACATATTAAGCTCTTTCAGTCTCTCCTCATATGGCTTCTGTTGTAGACCCTGCACCATTTTAGTTGCCCTCCTCTGGACTGTCTCCATCCTGTCTATGTCCTTACAGAGATGGGGTTTCCAGAACTGCACGCAGTACTCCAAATGGGGTCTCACCAACTGTCTGTACAGAGGGATAACAACTTTCTGTTTTCTACTGGTGATTCCTCTCCCTGTGCATCCCAGTATCCCTCCAGCCCTCCTTACTGCCTTCTCACATTGTTTGCCTATCTATCCTTAAAGTTATCTGATATGACTACCCTATGGTCCCTTTCCATTTTTGTTGTTGTTAGTGCCCCATCCCCCCATTGTGTACTCTTCTCCTGGGTTTTTGTTTCCCAGGTGCATTACTTTGCACTTTTTTGCATTGAATCTAAGCAGCCATTCTTTTGACCATTCCTCCAACCTTGCCAAGTCCCTTCTCATCCTTTACACCCCCCTTGTGTAGCAACCCTGTTGTAGAGTTTTGTATCATCTGCAAAGAGGCATACTTTTCCTTCTACCCCTTCTGCAGTGTCTCCTATAAAGACATTAAAGAGGACAGGTCCCAGTACTGAACCCTGCGGTACACCACTAGTAACCACCCTTTCTTCAGAGTGTACTCCATTTACTATTACCCTCTGTGACCTGTTGGTCAGTCAATTTGTTACCCAGGCTATCACCCTGGGACCCACTCCCAGGGTGGTTAACTTCTTTACTAATCTTTTGTGTGGGACTGTGTCAAATACCTTGCTAAAGTGTAGGTAGGCCATATCTACAGCTCCTCCCTGGTCTACTACTTTGGTCTCCCAGACAAAGAAATCTATTAGAGTCATCTGACATAATCTTCCTCCTGTGAATCCATGCTGCCTCGGATCCTATGCCCCGCTGGCCTCTAGGTGCTCAACAACTCTTTCTTTCAGAAGTGATTTCATCATTTTCCCTACCACTGAGGTTAAACTAACAGGTCTGTGGTTCCCTTCCTCTGCCTTGCTCCCAGTTTTGTGAAGAGGAATCACATCTGCCCTTCTCCAAACCCGCATCATGTATTGTATTTTAACATTCAAACAAAACGGTAACATGTTCAGGGAAAAAAACAAACAAACTAGCAACTGGTCCAACAGTTTTTGTGAAATTGTAAAACTCAACCTATTGACAGGAAATCAAGACAGAGTCCACAGTTCTCCATAGAAGTAGGCCTCCATCAGGAATGCAGGGTGGCCATGTGAGTTAAAGGACAGGAGCTTAACTAACATAACATATATATAAGATAAATATGATATCTTCAGTCAGACCATGTCATGTTCTGTTTATACAACTCATGCTTTGCCCCCCCAACACAACTCACCACATGCCTCTCTCAATGCAATGGGTGACAGAAAGGTGATGGCCCTAGCAATACAACCCTCCTTACAGAAATGCTGCCAAAACAGCAGATCTCATTTATTGTTTAAAAAATATCTGGTGGATTCTGCTATTTATGGTTGGTTTTAAAAAGAGTTATTTGGTTTAAAATGCCATGCCCCCCCCCCAACTGAGCTCCCCATGCCCTCCCCCCAACATAACAGATTATATAGGGTTTTGAAATATCTGGTTGATCCTGTCAGTTTAAAGTCATTAAAAATATCTGGTTGATCCTGCTATTATTTTGGGAAAAAGTGATATTTTAAATGCTTATCTGGTTGATCCTGCCACTCTGAGCACTTTCTCTTTCCCTCTAAATGGAGCGTGACCGAGTGCTATGCACACTGATGATTGTTACATTGCCAGATGTTTTCTAGGAGGTACCCAGGGTTCGAAAAGTCAGAAAGCGCAGTGCTTTATGCACAACTTAGTGTCATTTGTTGAAAAAAAAGCTGCCGACTGCATACAGACTGCAGTAAGCGAGTTTGTGGCTTCAGAACAGCAGAGGGAAGTGCGAGCATCTGTTGCCTGGCAACAGATGCTCGCGCTTCCTTTTACTGTTCAAAAGCCGCCGACTCGGTCACTGCTGCAGTCTGTGTGCAGTCGGCAGCTTTTTTTCAACAAATGGCAATAAGCTGTGCATAAAGCACAGTGTTTTCTGACTTTCTAAACCCAGGATACTTCCTAGAAAACATCTGCAGTGTAACAACCATCAGTGTGCATAGCACTCAGTCACGCTACAATTACAGGGAAAGTGAAAGTGCTCAGAGTGGCAGGATCAACCAGATAAGTTTCGATATGCTGTATAGGAACATGGAGATAACAGATAACATATAGGAACATGAAGATAACAATGTTCTCTTCACTGGCCAGCTCAGATATATATATATATATATATATATATATATATATATATATTAGAAAATCCAAAATCACACATGCCCACACAATGCAAAGCATCATGGGCTGCATATGCAAATCACCACAGAATGTTATGCTGGTTCAACTTTAAGCAGAATTGCATGGTGCCGAAAAGTCTCTCACACAGTTTGCAAAGGGTGCTAACAGATGACATAGACACGTGTTTCATCCTACCAGGACTCATCAGTATGCCTCGTCTGTTTGACACCCCAGTGTAGCCCATGATGCTTTGCATTGTGTGGGCATGTGTGATTTTGGATTTTCTTGAAACTTGGCTTCCCAGCCAAATGCCCTTTGGGGTAACCCTTGCCTCAGTGTTTGCACACAGAGGTTCTTTGTCTTATATATATATATTAGTTCACTAGAGTCAGGAGTGGTACCGCAGGACCGGAGAACAGTACATATAGTGTCCCTCCACAAAAGCGGTCCCAAGGATGACCCAGGGAATTACAAACCAGTCATTCTGACCTCCCTTGTGGGCAAGCTGATGGAGACCATCCTAAAGGAAAGATTGGTGGAATATCTAGAGGAGCACGGTCTTCAGGATGTGAGGCAGCATGGGTTAATGGAGGGGAGATCATGTCAAACAAATCTGATTGACTTCTTTGACTGTGTCACTAAGACAGTAGACAGGAGCCAAACGGTAGACATCCACTATCTTGATTTCAGCAAGGCCTTTGACTCTGTTGATCAGGAAATTGATCAGGAAATTGGTGGATCTTGGGGTTGGGGAAAAGATGACCTGATGGGTGGAAAGCTGGCTGAGGGACAGAACCAAGAGGGTGGTTGTGGGGGGAAAGTTATCTGGCACCAGAGAGGTGTTGTTCAATGTCTTCATCAGTGACATTGGAGATGGCATTAAGGGCAAAATGTGCCTATTTGCAGATGACACCAAGCTCTGTGGGAGAGCAGACACAGCTGAAGGGATACAGGACCTACAGAAAGATCTGGAAAAGCTGGAGAAGTGGTCCAGGATCTGGCAGCTTGGCTTCAATGCCAAGAAATGCAAAGTTATGCATATTGGAGCCAAGACTCCCAGGACGGAGTACTACCTGGGTGGAGTCCGATTATCTGCATCAGAAGAGGAGAAGGACCTGGGAGTGATTATCACTAGTGACCTGAAGCACTCCATGCAGTGCAAGAAAGCAGCAGCAAAGGCAAGCAAGATGCTGGGATGCATATCTAGGGGGATCAGTAGTAGGAGAGACAAGGTTATACTGCCCTTGTACAGGTCACTGGTAAGGCTATATCTATAGTATGGAGTTCGGTACTGGTGCCCACACCTCAAAAAGGACATTAACCTGCTGGAGAAGGTCCAGAGGAGGGCTACAAAGATGATAGCAGGTCAGCAGGGTAAGGCACATGAGGAGAGATTGAGGGCACTGGACATGTACTCCCTGGAAGACAGAAGAGAGAGAGGGGACATGATTGGGACCTTCAAGTACTTGAAAGGAATAAACAAGGTTGATAAGGAGAGTCTATTTAAGCTGAATGGCAACCATAACACGAGGGGGCACAGTCTTAAGCTGGAGTGTGGGAGGTTTAGGAAGGAAGTCAGGAAGCACTTCTTCACAGAGAGGACACTTGGAAAGCACTGCCAAAAGAGGTCATCTCATTGAAGACAGTGGGCAGCTAGGGGCATGGGGGAAGGTAAGGCTCATGAGTAGGGAGGATGGGAGGAGTGGGGAGGGAGGGCAGGGACATTAGCTCAAGCTGTGGACCCTGCAGTACAAGCAGACTTCATAGACCAAATGGCCTTCTTCTGCTGGGTTCTTCATATGTTCATG
This sequence comes from Neoceratodus forsteri, assembly GCA_016271365.2. NCBI lineage: Eukaryota > Metazoa > Chordata > Ceratodontiformes > Ceratodontidae > Neoceratodus > Neoceratodus forsteri. Next base: position 1,203,846,943 of record CM057456.1, read on the forward strand.
TGTAACTCACTTTGTGTGGCAGCCATGAAAATGAAAAACATCAGTACCTGCTATGGGACTATGATCAGTCTTGAGTATCAGCTCGACCAGCAATGGTAGCTCTCACACATTTCCCTTGTTGCCAAAGTTTCTTCCAGGCTGCCAAGGTGGCCTGGCATTTTTGAACTCTGGTGGATGACTTAGGGTGGATCATGTGTGAGCCTGCAGTTCTTTTTCCAGGTACAAAATGCTTGCGTCCTGTGTAGGAAAATTTGGTGCGACTCCCAGTGGGCAGATGGTATCTGCTGCTTCTTCCAGGCTACTAAAAAACTTTGGGGCCAGACTGCAGACAGATTTTCACTTGTGGGGCAAACAGTTGTGCCTTTACTCTTGTCTTGCAGCACTTCCACTACTTCCAAAATCCTTCATCTCTGTGCTACCTGTCAGGGGTGAAGTCATGTTTCAGGAACAGCCACCAGTCACTGAATATATTTTCCTTTTTTCCCCCCACACCTTGAGCAGTATTATAGTCTTACATCTGTAGTCCAAGAACCACATAAATATTGAGCAGGTTCGAGCCTTAGCATTTTGGGCTTTGGTGTTAAGGCTTGATGCACCCCCTCCAGCTTCATAGCCATGTGTGCCAGTAATCCCAACAATTCTTTCAGCAATGAGACAGTAAATACAGCCATTTCACCCATTTCTGTACATTCCAATAAGCCATCAGTCTGAAATATTGCGGTGGGGGGATAGAGATTCCAAATCATTCATTATCTCTGTTGCCTCCCTGTCTTTTTTGAGAAGGCAGAGCAGGGCATCATCATGTAGAGAAGGATTAGTTAATTCTGCTTGCTGTGGAGAGAGTTAGTGTGGAGAGGATTTGTAAGTTTTGCTATTGTTTTAATTGTTTTTTTAATTTAGCTTACAGTGGAATTCAACTTAAAGGTTTCTGTGGCTGGAGGGATTGAACAGGACATGCCAAGACTTGCCCACCCACAAAGCCTTTATATGCTGACAGAGCCATCGAACTGCAGGAGAGAAGGATTAGTTAATTCTACTTGCTGTGGAGAGAGTTAGTGTGGAGGGGATTTTTGTAAGTTTTGTATTGTTTTTTAAACTGCAGGAGAGAAGGATTAGCTAATTCTACTTGCCATGGCAAGAGTTAGTGTGGCGAGGATTTTTGTAAGTTTTGCTATTATTTTATTTATTTATTTTATTAATTTAGCTTAAAGTGGAATTTAGCTTAAAGGTTTCTGTGGCTGGAGGGATTGAACAGGACATGCCCAGACTTGCCCACCCACAAAGCCTTTAAATTCTGACAGAGCCATCAAACTGCAGGACAGAAGGATTAGTTAATTCTACTTGCCGTGGAAAGAGTTAATGTGGAGGGAATTTTTGTAAGTTTTGCAACTGTTTTATTATTTTTTTAATTTAGCTTAAAGTGGAATTTAGCTTAAACGTTTCTGTAGCTGGAAGAATTGTAAAAACCCTCCTACCCACTCCTTTCATCAGCCTTTCTTAAATATTGAAATGCCACTGGGGGTTGGGTTTGAGGGCTGTGAAGGAGGAGCTTGGTGAGCTGCAAACTGACCTGAGCTATCAGGGCAGGTCAGGAGGGAAGAAACAAGCAACAGCCATATGAACTAATTCTTAAAGATATATATAAATATTTATAACTTATGAGTAGGACTGTGGTGTACAGTTAGTACTGTAGATCTTATGAGTAGGACTGTGGTTTCCAGTTATTGCTGTAGTTGGCTGTCTTAAGCTGCATGCAAGGGCATTTGGTATTACAATTTCAGCTAGAGGCTGGGCTAGGATTAGTTAATTCTACTTGCTGTGGAGAGAACTAGTGTGGAGAGGATTTTTGTAAGTTTTGCTATTGTTTTTTTTTTTTAATTTAGCTTAAAAGTTTCTATGGCTGTGTTTTTTTTTTTAATTAAGCTTAAAGGTTTCTATGACTGTGTCTTTAGAATTTAGCTTAAAGGTTTCTGTGGCTGTGTTTAGTGAATTAAGCTCAATGGGGGGCACAACGGCCCCACTTAAAGCCAGGGTGAGGGTCCTAAAGAGGATCTTGGGCAAACTTCTAATTTCTGGACTGTATATGTTTGTGAGACTTGGGAATGCTATTGGTGGATTTGTAATTATGTTCATAAACAACTCCAATCAGTATAGAGATACTATATTTCAATGTCCTGTGTAGGTAGTGTGAACCATGGGTAGGATTGTGGGGTGCAGTAGTTGTGGGGCGGCACTGTGGATGAACATACTGTGGAGGCTGGGAGGGTGTCCAATATGCCACAGGCTAAGGAGGCTCAAAGAAGAGGTTCAGTGGCTTGGCAGGGAGCCAGGGAGACTGAGGGTGAGGGGAGGATTGCGTTGGTACAAGGGCTGACATCTGAGAGTATCAGGGGGCACCTCAGAGACGGAACAGTGGGCCAAGGGAGGGGACAAACTAGACAGGAAGCCAGCTGATGAAGGCCGGACTCTAGTATGGCCTAGCAAAAGAGGAGCAGCAAGAGGGAGGAGAAAACACATGGTAATACAAAGAGGGCAGGGAACATGTTTTCTGTACTAGCGACACATGGGGAAGAGGATGCAGGAGGAGATTGCACAAGGGACAGTACTCATGAAGAGGAAGGAGTGAGGGGCATCACTAGTGGAGAGATTGAGCACGGCGTGGCGGGGGAGGGATAATACTCAGAGAAGTGAGGAGGGAGAGGGAGGTTGGCAGTCAAACAGGAGAAGGGGGAGTGATCTCAGTTGAGAGGGGCAGGGGGGAAGACACTGGGGCAAATAGTAAAAGCACCACCTTGAGTGGCCCTGGGAATGAGAACCTGGGTGGGGCGGTGGCGATGGGCACAAGGAAAAGGAGGGGTGTACTGTTGTTGGGGACTTCATACTCAAGGGATCAGATGGGCAGCAAGGGGGAGAGGCACAGTCGGATATGGGTGGAGTCCATACTAGGATTAAAGGCAGACAAGGCAGGGCAGGCAATCCTAAGGTGCACAAGGAGGTGTAGGAGGAAACCACACATTGTGGCACATGTGGGGACAAATGACCTAGCGGGGGAAACAGTGGAGATAACAAGGGAGAGGTTTGAGGAAGTGAGAAGGTTGTATCAGGAGACTGCGGAGTGTGTGGCCTTCTCGGAGGTGCTCCCAGTACCCTGTGCAAGCACAGTGAGAAAGGAGAGCATTGGGGAGTTGAATGCATGGTTAGTAGAATGGTGTTGAACTAAGGGGTACAGGGTTGTGGGTAGCTGGGGCAGTACCTGGGATAATAATCTGTTTGCAAGGGATAGGCTGCACCTGAGTGGGGAGGGGAAGGAGGTATTAAAGCAAAGACTGGGGAGGTATATTGCGACAGAGGTGGATTTAAACGAGATGGGGGGGTGGCAAGTGGACAGCAAGTAGGCAGGGATCCGGTAGAGTGGAGTCACAGCCTACCCCCAGGCTAGCAGGGAAGGACTTGGGGCAGCTGAAAAGGGAAGGAGTAGAAGGGAGGAGATGGAGAGTGATGAAGGGAAGGGGGCAGGATGGAGGATGGTCTCGCTGAATGCGAGAAGCTTAGGCAACAAATCAGCTGAGCTACAGGCACTATTGGAAGTGTGGAGGGTGGATACTGCAGCTGTCACAGAAACATGGGCAACTGAGCACCAGGACTGGGATCTGGCAATCCCAGGGTACAAATTATACAGGAAGGACTGTAAGGAGGGGAAGGGGTGGGGTGGCAGTCTATGTGAGGGACAGGATCAAATGCACAATGGATGTGGGGGAGGAAAGGAGAACAGAGGTAATCTGGCTGCAGCTCCTAGACTCAAGGGGTAGGAAACTGAGGTTTGGGGTGGTATACAGGCTGCTGTCCCAGTCTGAGGAGCTTGACAGGGAATTAGCGGGACAAATCAGAAAGGTACGTAAAAAGGGAAGGTGACCATTGTGTGGGATTCCAACTTGTCGGGGGTTGACTGGAGCATTCCAGACACCTCCAGTGCTAGGGAGCAAGTGCTCCTGGACATGATCCAGTAGGGTCTCCTGACGCAGTTGGTCAGGGTACCTACAAGGCTAAAGAACACTTTAGATCTGGTATTGTCGAATGGGGTGGCAGTAAGAGAAATAAGGGTGGAGGACCCGCTAGCCAACAGCGATCACCAAATGGTGTGGTTTAATATCTCGATGTATGGGGAGCCAGAGAAATCAGTAACCTGGGTGGTAAACTTCAGGGGGGTGAACTTTGGGAGGATTCAGGAAGTACTGAAAGGGAAACTGGAGGGCATAAGGCAGGTGATGGATGTGGAGCAGAAATGGGATATTGTTGAATGGGGGATTACTGAGGCAACGGAAGCCTGCACCAAGACACAGAATAAGAGGAGCAGAGCAAGGAAACCATGCTGGTTGAACAGCAAGGTAGTAGAGGTGGTGAAGGCAAAACAAGAAGCACACCAGAGGTCTAGGCGGACGGGGAAGGGAGTGGACAGGGAGGAGAATGCAAGATGGTTCAGGGAGGTGACCAGAAAAGTGAGAGAAACCAAGGCCTAGAGGGAGCTGAGATTAGCTCAGGGAATTAACGGCGGGATACTTTTTCAGATACATCAGGGAGAAAAGGAAATGCAAGGAGACAATAGTGAGGATAAAAAAGGGTGAGGAGTAGATGGAGAAGGGGGAGGAACAGGTGGAAGCACTGAATGAATACTTTTGCTCAGTGTTCACAGAAGAAAAGGGGACCGCCACCACCATGGGCTGGGAGGGGTGGGGATGGGGGAGAGGAAGCAACAGATGGAAAAATTGAGGGAGGTAGAGTGCTAGAGGGACTGAGGGTGGACAAGGGACCAGGGCCGGATGGTATCCTCCCCAGGGTGCTGAGAAAGAGATGGTAGAGGTGTTGGTGGAGCCGCTGGCGGATCTGAGGATAGCACATGTAGTGCCATTACACAAGAGTGGACCAAGGGATGAACCAGGTAATTATCGTCCGGTAAGTCTCACCTCCATAGTGTGCAAACTCATGGAAATGATACTAAAAGAAAGACTGGTGTCATACCTGGAGGACAACGGCCTCCAGGATGTAAGGCAGCATGGATTCATTTCGGGGAAGTCTTGTCAAACCAACCTGATACAATATTATGACTGGGTAACAGGTGAGTTTAATAAGGGTCATGCAGTGGATGTTCTTTACTTGGACTTCAGTAAGGCCTTCAATTCAGTGCCTCATGGACAGCTTGGGGGGAAGCTAACTGGTGTAGGAGTAGGGGCAAAAATGATGAACTGGATTACAACCTGGCTGAGTGGGAGGCTGCAACAGGTGGTGGTGGGAGTGGAATTCTCAACTCCAAAGCTGGTGGTGAGTGGGGTGCCACAGGGCTCTGTGCTGGGACCAGTATTATTTGGGCTGTTCATATCAGACATTGCGCACGGGGTGGTGAGCAAGGTAAGTCTGTTCGCAGATGACACCAAAATGGGAACAGTGGTGGATGGAAGGAGGAGGGAGGGATGGAAGTAGCTGCAGGGGACCTAAGCAAGCTAGAAACTGGTCAGAGAGGTGGCAGCTGGGGTTCAATGCAAAGAAGTATAAGGTTATGCACTTCAGGGCAAAGAACCCAAGGAGAGAATACTGGCTGGGAGGGGGTTAAGCTGGAAATCACTGAGGAGGAGAAGGACCTAGGGGTAATGGTAGTAGGGACCATGAACAACACTGCCCAGCGCAGGAGAGCAAAAAGCAAACAAAATGCTGGGGTGCACAGCAAGGTTTTTTTTGTCCAGGTAAAGACAGGTGATCTTGCCCCTCTACAGGTCACTGGTGAGGTCGCACTTGAAGTATTGTGTGCAGTTTTGGAGGCCATACCTGATGCGTGATATCAGGCTACTGGAGGGGGTGCAGAGGAGGACAACGAAGATGATATGTGGAATGGAGGGGAGAGACTATGAAGGGAGGCTGGGAGACCTGAATATGTACACCCTGAAGGATAGAAGGGACGTGGGGACATGATAGAGACATTCAAGTATCTGAGGAGAATCAATAAGGATGGGGCAGATGGGGTCTTTAAGCTAAGGAGGGGGAGGGTCACCAGGGGTGCAGGCTAAGAATAGAGGGGGGAAAATTTAGGAGGGAAATGAGGAGACACTATTTCACAGATGGTAGTAGCAAAATGGATGCACTACCAGAATGGGTGGTATCATGTAAATCTGTGAACAGCTTTAAAAGGGCATGGGACAGGGAACAGGGGAGAGTGAGGGTGGAGGAGGTGGGGAGTGGCAGTGGGATGACAAAGGCGAGGGGGTGGGGCAGCTGCAAACTAGGCGTGCTAGCTGCACACTTGAGCAGACTTAGACTGGGTGGTCTGTTTCTGCTGGCACATTCGTATGTTCATATGTACGTATGTACAGTAGATTAGTATGGGATGTGAGCTCTGTCAGACCCTGCTCTATTTTGGTAGTCTGAGTTTGTTTGGCTCGGAGATCCACCTGAGTAGCAGGCGTGGTTTCTTACAGTTTGGCTTGTTTAGCTGTAATGGTTTTTAATTCAGTAACCAACTACTTGGAGGTAATGATAAAGGTTTTCTCACCTGTGTTGGCCTCTGCTGTGCAGTCAGGCCTTGTGCGGAGCACTGTAATTGCTTCACTTTGGGGCTCTTGGCAATAAAATCCTTCAGTTTGTGTCTCATAGACATTCTGTCACTGCTGTTGAAGCTGTTTTATGGAAAGTTGATGGGTTTCTGAGGATGAGAATGTTAATAGATTAACAATTGCCCTAGACAGAGTGCAACCGTCTTGCTGCTGTAAAGGTGGTGACATCACCGGACGTCACATAGGGTTTTCATTGTCTTTTATTATTTGTAGCTAACCCCCACCCTCCCATTTACCAGCACAGAGACTATTTGTTGTCTTCTGAATTAAAATATGAAGTATATTTCAATAAAATGTTTTCATTTTTATCTTTTTATTTTTATTCATAATTTTAAAATATTTTTTAAATGCAGTAAGACACTCCAAGATGTGTAATCATGGTGAGATAATCATACTTCTCGGGTGCCTTTAACAGCACGTGGTGCAACAAAGCACCTGGGGCATGTGATTATCTTACCATAATTAAGTGGGCCTTACCTGGTTAGCAAAGAATAAAAATAAATGTTTGTTGCTTACAAACCGTTTGCATGCCAGTTGTACTTAGACCCATGCTGAGTTTAAGAAGCCCTAATGACTGCATGCAAAAAAGGGGCACAATTAAAAAGCCTGAGGTACAACCCAAACATGGGACACAAAAACACTTGACAATTTTCCACAGCCAGGTAGCCTGCAGGACAGAGAGGAAGCAGACCAGGAAGAGAGAAGTAACCACCAGAGAGCACAGAAAATATACATATTGAGAGATGGGGAATCAAACATGATGTACCAAGGGAAATAGCAGTCAGAACGAGAACCAAACTGTTAAATATGGAAGCAGGTTCAAACAGGAATCAAGATAAGGATGCAGACCAGGAAGAGAGAAGTGAAAGTCTATCACTGCCTATTGTGAACAGATCTGATCTACCGGTAGACTAAAAAGATAATGAAAACGTACGACATGCCAGACATTCTGTAACTCTCCACTGTGACTTCTCTACTCATACCAGGCTGCAAGTATCCCACTCCCCCATATCACTCCACCCATTTTCTTTTCCTGTTTTTCCTCTCCCGGTGCCTGCACTGCCCCCCTACCCCTTCCCAGTTACCACTACACATAATTTACTTCAATCATGCTCGCCTCTGTATCATTTTGTAATTGGTCACTGGACTTGCTGCACTTTTTTTGAACATGTTGTATCTACCTTAAAAGCTGTTTATTATCTACCCCTTGTTTTATGTTTAACAGCCAGCATAGCCTAGTGGTTAGTGCCCAAGGCTGTGACCCAGAAGGTCTGGGTTTGGATCCCTATTCCCATAAAGGGGCTGGCAGTATGGCCTAGAGGTTAGAGCAGCAAACTGTGAATGAGCTTGGTAGGTCCAGCAGACATGGATTTGATTCCCACAACCTCCACTTGCATACTGTGTGACTCTAAGCAAGTCCCTTAACCTCCTCAGTGATCCGGGGTCACTCCTGAAAACAGGCACTTCTGCCTGGTGGGCCTTACCTGGTTACCAAAAGAATAAATAAATGTTTATTTTGCACTGTAACAACTAGCTGTACTTTTTTCTGCATTTCCTTGTACTGTAGACGTTTTTGTTGTTGTCCACCACTTCTCTTGTAAACACTGGTGTGCACACTTGTCTCGACAAGACTGGATTACTGTAATGCTCTGTAGAAACATAGAAACATAGAATTTGACGGCAGATAAGGACCGCTTGGCCCACCCAGTCTGCCCATTTCCCTACCTACTGGATAAGCTGCAGATCCTAGTTAACCAGCAGCCTACTTCTTCCTACCCCCAACCCCTAGAATGGCCTTATGACTGTCCCATGCATGCTTGAATTCCACCACTGATTTTGACTCCACAACCTCCTCCGGAAGGCCGTTCCATGCATCCACAACCCTCTCTGTGAAAAAAACTTCCTTAAATTACCTCTGAGCTGCCCCCCCATCTTCAAATTGTGCCCTCTTGTTCTTGCACACCTCTTTTTTTGAAAGATGCTACCCTTTTGGACTTTGTTGATTCCCTTGAGGTACTTGAACGTTTCTATCATGTCCCCTCTCTCCCTCCTTTCCTCGAGGCTATACATAGTAAGCTCCTTTCATCTCTCTCCATATGTCTTCCAGTGCAGACCCTGCACCATTTTAGTTGCCCTCCTCTGGACAGCTTCCATCCTGTCTATGTCTTTGTGGAGATTGGGTCTCCAGAACTGCACACAGTACTCCAGATGGGGTCTCACCAGCTGTCTGTACAGAGGAATCATAACTTCCTGTTTTCTACTGATGATGCCTCTCCCTATGCATCCCAGTATCCCCCCCAACCCTCCTTGCTGCCCTCTCACATTGCTTGCCCACCTTTAGGTCATCTGATATGACTACCCCCAGGTCCCTTTCCATTTTTGTTGTTGTTAGTATCTCTGTCCCCAGGGCCATCTGCAAAATGGCTGCATCGCTTGTAGCTGGTCCAGAATGTGGCAGCCTGGCTTGTTGCTGGGATCTGCACTGGTTGCCCATGTGGTGGCGCATCAACTTCAAGGTGTGCTTGTTAACTTACAAGGCCCTGCATGGCCCAGATCTGGGCTACCTGAAAGACCTCCTTACCCCATATGCTTCTGGCCATTCCCTTTGGTCAGTGGATGCTGGACTTCTATCCATTCCAAGATCTTGCTCAAAGTCCTCGGGGGATAGGGCATTTGGAGTGGTGGCTTTGCTTCTGTGGAATGCTCTTGCCCCAGAGGTAAGTGGTGCCCTTCCTGGACCACTTTTAAATCCAAGCTGAAAACCCACTTGTTTACCACGTGCTTTGGGGCATGATGCTGTTACTTAATATTCTGCTGTGTTTATTCATTACTAGATAGCATTTCTTGTTCTAACTGCATTTTTTTTATTAGTTTGTTTGTTTCTGTGAGGCACCCAGAGCCCCTGGGTTTGGGCGCCATATAAATAAAATTGCCTTGCCATTACCTTGCCTAACCCCCCCCCCACCCTTCTGTCGCACTTAGAAACAAACTCTGACTCAGTGTGCCATTCCTGGTCAACAACTTGAAAGTAAAGGATTGTGTATAAAACATACAAGTGTGTCATAGAGACAAAGTGAATAGTGAAGTTTGCTGCTCACCAGAATTGGGTATGTTACCAAAAGAATTGTTAGACTATGGCTGCCTCTTGGAGTCCAACCCCCTTGGTAGTCGTATATGCTGTAGCAAATTACAAAAGTGTCAAGATCAGAAGATTAAAGAGCAGCTGACATGTCCTGGGCAGGCAACGCATACCCAGGAGTTGCCTGCCTGAGGAGCTAATTTATCCCTAAGTTGAATGTATATCCGAACATACAAAAGAAGTCAGCAGATAAAGGCCCTGTTGGTCTATCATGTCTGCTCGACTGTCCAGCTTGAGGTCTATACCACAGCTTACTTTTTATTTAGGATTAAAAGCAGGACTTGCATTTTAGTGCCCAGCTCATAACGTCTGAGTACAAGATGAGTGGCCGAACAGCGCTGCAGCCCCATCCCTAAAAGTATCATATTGATGATACAAGATAGGGAATGGAGCTGCAGGCACTCCATTCTTTCAGATGAGACATTAAACCGAGGTCCCATCTGCCTGTTCTGGTGGTAGTTCAGGTGGATGTTAAAGATCCCATGGCACTTCTCAAAAAGAGTAGGGAAGTTTTTATTAGAATGAAAACATATTAAACAACACACAATAAAGTTAAATATTATAAACATAAAATAAAAAGAGCCTGAAACTAAAAAAAAGAAGGAAAGAAAGATTCAAAAATCAAATACATTAAATAATACTTAATGAATATATATAAACAAAAACAATTATTTAAATTTAATAAATCTGTGAAAACCTTTCCACCAATGAGTAACCTCAACAGATGTAAATAATTGTTTGACTTTCAAATATATTTTCTTTAATTCTTGAACAACAATCTGACAATAACCTCCATAAGTCATTTTATTTTGATAAATCACCCATTGGCATCTTGCCTGCCATAGGTAAAATCTGAGGCAGCTTAAAAAAATAGTCAGGGTATCTTGATGGAAATATGCTAAACCTAAGGGATAGATACCTAATACTAAAATATCATAGGTAAGATGTTGTAACCATGATAAATTCCATTTCTTTCCTAAAAAAACCCATAACGATTTTGCATAGGAGCAATCTAATAAAAAATGTTCCATTGTTTCTTCTAAATTAATACACTCAAGATATGGACAGTTGCTTTCAATTTTCACTTTATATTTCGAATTACCCCCACACTTAATCTACCATACATTAATAACCACTGTGCTTCCCACATATGGGGGGAAGCCTTTTGTTATTCAATTCAGCCATAACAAAACAATTTTTGACCGTAGGACAATTTTTAAAGCTAGGTTCAATAGGGTCATATTTGGGTAATAATCAAGTTATATAATGTACGCACTGAATTCTTCTGTATCAAGACCTTAGTAATTTGCCATTTATATAGTTTTTGAACAGCAGACCTAAAATAAAGAGGGGTGTGGACATGGCTATTCAATTTTGGGGCCCTATTATGCCAAACAGAAAGATATCTGCCTAAAGCTGTGGAAACCCATGCTGGACCATCTCCTTTTTTATTCATAAGTCCAGTTTTAATCATTTGGAAAAAAAAAACAAAGCATGAAAAAACATGATTAGATCTATCATACCCAGACCCCCTTTATTCTTCTCCAAATATGTGTAACAGCATTTTACAGGGTTTAACCTATTTCCCCATAGCATCTGAAAAAATGCACTATACAACCGTGTTTCAAATTGCATCAGCAAAGGAAAAATCATTGCAATGTACTGCAAACAAGGAACGATAAATTGTTTTAATATAAAAATTATTTTTTGTTTGGACAGTTTCCACTGCTTCCGTCATGCTATCTCTATGCCGATGACTTTGTGCTTCTGGCCAGTTCCCTTGAAACCAGGTACATAAACACTAGGCTTAGCTCTGATTTCATCTGCATTCAATCTTGGCTCATGGCAAACAAGCTTGTTGTCAACCTCCAGAAGACTTAGGCTATGCTATTCAGGTCCCTTGCCAAGATGAGAGTGTACCTGGAACCTCTTGAAGTTGTTGGAATGGATGGTGTCCCTGTTAAGGTGGTAGACTCCTTCAGGTACCTGGGGTCACCCTTGACCCCCAGCTGGACCTCTCCCTGCGCATGCAAAACTCCTGCAAGACCACAAACTACAAACTGGGCCTGGCATAGAGGGCAATGAGCTGCCTTACCCCTGCGGCCTGACTCGCCATTGCTAAAGGGGTGCTTCTCCTCATGCTCTGCTATGGGCTCACCTCCTTCGTGAATGCCCCCAAAACCTGGCTCACAAAATGGGACACAGCGTACAGCAATGTTTGTCACTTCACTCTATCAGCTCCCTGTCTCACCCATCACTGTCAACTGTACGCTAGGCTGGGGTGACTCTCTCCTAGTAACCATCACTCCTTTGTCTTGGGCAATTTTACAGACAATATCCTCTGTTCATCCACACCTCTTACACTTGCCAATCTGCTCAAACCTGTCCCCTCTAGTTATCGACTGAGGTCTACTGACTCCCAGGCCCTTGTGGTCCCAAAAACATGCTCTCGTGAGGGGGACTGTGCTTTCAGAGCCCGTGCCCCCAGAGCTTGGAATCAACTCCCTGCTCATGTCAGGACTGCTCCCTCCCATAGGAGTTTCAGGTCCTCCCTTTGGGACCACCTAAAACAAGCATCAGCCTGCCTCTGCTCCTAGCTGTCCTCCCCTCCATGTTTGCCCTGATGTCCTTTTGACAGCTCATGAGCAACTGTATAGACTGCACTCCTCGAATAGGCTCTGCGGATATCTGTTTGTCCCCTTGGCCACCTTCAGTGGCTACCATGCCCTATTTGCTGCACTTACTATGTATTTTCTATCTGCCTGCACCTGTCTGCAGCCTGCTGCCTATTCCTGTCTGTACCTTGCTGAATCTGTTACTCTCATGTTCCACAATATGTTATTTACTTGGGCTGTCTGCCTGCACTGGACTGTACCGTATTGACTAATTGTTACCTTGTCTCTGAAGTATTGTTTTGCCTTTGTAATTCTCCCAGGTCGCTCCTGAAAACAGGCACTTGACTGTCTAGTGTGCTTACCTGGTAAACAAAAGCTAAATAAAAATAAAAAAAAACTTCCTTTCTATTTTTTTAACTGCAATTTCCCAATTTTCAGTTGGTAGATTTTGTGATCCAAAAAGAACACCTAAAATAGTAAGGGGAATAGTTGATATAGAAATTCCACTATGTTGAATCTCTAACTGAGTCCCAGTTCCAACAATTAAACACTTAGTTTTAGTAATATTTAATTTAGCAGTTAAAATTGCTGAAAACCTGTCAAATTCAGATAAAAGAAAACATCAAATGCACAGGGTCTGTCAAAGAAATATAGACATCATCAGCATAAGCTTGTGAAAGTAAATGTTGACCAGAACTAGAATTGAATATTCCTGGCCATCTAGGTACCTCTGTTGAAGAGCACAGAAGGGGGTCTAAAGAAAATATATATATGATAGAGGACTCAGAGGGCATTCTTGTCTGACACCAGTCTGTAAATAAAATCTACGTGCTGTAACACATTTTATGAGTGGGTAAACTTTTGTATGTTTATATAAAAGCCAAATCAGGTTTAATAATGGATCTGGAATATTATAGTGTTTTAATAATTGAAATAAATAAGGGAGATGAACTCTGTCAAAGGCTTTTTCTAAATCAGCTGCAATATAGCCTGAAACCTCCTGCAAGTGTTAAATGTTCTATCACATCCCTAAACACCATTAGAGCTGTTTGAATTTGTCTATCTGGAAGACCACCGAATTGATAAGGGGAAATTACTTGCAATGCATACAATTTAAGACAATTATTAAGCAAGATTGTTAAAATTTTATAATCGGTGTTCAGAAGTGTGATAGGCCTCCAAGTTTTAATATCATGTCTGTCTCCTGATTTAAACAAATATATCATTACTCCCTCAGTAAAAGAAAAGCACACTTGATTTGAAGCCATAAAATATTGGAAGACCAGTTGGAGACAGGTTACTAGTAATTTAGAAAAAAAAATTATAGAATTTATTAGGAAGCCCATCCAGACCAGAAGTATCACTTTTAAGCTGATGAATGGCTGATTCTGTCTCCATTTCTGTGATAGGAAACTGTAACTTAAGGGCTTCCAAAGGAAATGACGGTAAACACACAGAAGATAAATAATTTTCAGTTTCTAAAGGCAAAATAGGAGACTGTGGGGCCAAGGAACTAAAATGATGCTCTATCAAAGATTCAATATTGGCCCCAGAATCCACTATATTCCCTGCATCATCCTTCAAATAATCAATGTGCATGGACTCTTTAATCTGTTTGCAAGCTTCAAAGGGATCCCCAAATGATGATTTCTTGGTGCTATTAAATAGCATTGTCTATATGGTATATGCTCTATCATATTGATAGGACTGCAGTTCTCTTTTAATATTGCTAATCTGCACTGTGTAATTAACTCGAGATGTGTTTGATAAAGTGTAAAGCTTTTGTAATTGGTTTCTAAGTGTGAGGTATTTATGAAATGTAATATTCCTTGTGTGTTTCCCAAATTTTTTAAACCAGGTACTGAAATTGGTTTTGGTATCTAACCACCACTCTCCCAAATCAGTATATAGGAAAGCCACCGAAATTCTTGCTTTAATAATAGACTGAATTGTATTTGCAACCAAATTTTTGGTAAGGATTGAGGTATTAAGTTTCCATCTATGATTCTGTCTAGGTGTCAATAAGGTGGCATTAAGTGGAAAAATTAAGATCAAATGATCAGAGAATTCCATAGGTTGGTTGTGCCAGAAAAGTTCCATTAGGTACATTCGAGGAAACAAAAAATTAATAATCAATAGTAAATTTATATTTACCCCATTTATAAGCGAAATCTGGGCCTTGTGTTTGGAATTTAGAACAATTGGTCAAACCAGCCAATTGAATGATATTTCCTAGAGCGTTGGAGTCACAATAATTTTTTTTTATTATCAATAGTCTGTTTCCTTGGGAGACTACAATTAAAGTCACCTCCCCAAAAAAGTTTGTAAGAGAAAACCAAATGAGGCTGTACAAGTTACCCTATTTGCCTTAGATTGAGAATTGTAAATATTTATAAATCTATAGTCAATATTTCCCAAACGTCTGTCTAAAATCAAAAGTCTAGCAGGAAAAAGATCTATTAATTTGAACAAAGTAAAATTATAAGAATTAAAAAGTATTCATACACCATCTGCACTATCGGTTCCAAAAGACCAAAAGGTAGGACCCCAGGGGCAATCCCTTTTGAAAGAGTCTATTTGTTCAAAGGAGTACATCCATGTTTCCTGCAGGAAACATACCGGTACCTGTATTTTCTCATCATGTATAAATTGAAAAATGGCTTGTCTTTTATCAGACTTTACTAGAGTATGTGTATTTAAAGAACCCCAAGTCAGTGTAGTAAGATCGATGTCATAATACTATGATGGCTTTATTTCTTCCGTTTTTTTCTTTTTTTTCCCTTTATAATCCTCAATAACCATCATTGAAGGATCCTGTGAGGATTTTTGTGAATCTGAATCTCCTAAATCTATCTCTGAATCACCCCAAAAAAGTGCTGCATAGGAATTGTTAGATTCAGTATCAACTGGTTGGGGGGGGGGGTTGGGATTTAGCTTTAATATTTCTTGTAGATCTCCTACGTGCCTGAGGAGATGTAGGTGGAGGAACAGTGGGGATATCATCTCTGACATCCTGATCCTCATAACATACCGGCTGTAACAAGGCAAGAGAGGGGGAACCTACAGCAGCAATTTCTGTTTTTGGTACAACAACCAAAGATACCTCCTCCAAAGGGAAAGATAGAGGGGCCTTGGATACAGGTTCCTGTGAATCCTGTGAAGGTCTCACTTCCATCTCTGGGGGGGGGTAGCTGCTTCCTGTGCCTGTTGAATCAACAAATCAGGACTGATACATGAGGCCTTATTCTTTCCTGCCCATGGGCATTCATGAAACACATGACCAAATTCTTCACATAAATCACATTGTGTGTGATTAGTACATTGCATTGTGACATGCCCTATTTCACCACAATTGTCACATCATGGTCCATCACAGATGCTGGAAAGATAAGTTTTTGAGCCACATTTGTAGCAGGCCCTAGGCTGCCCTCCATAAAAGCAGACACCCCTATCTCAGCCCAACAAAAAGGAATTTGGAAAATGCTCTACTCCTGTATCTGTTTGTCTGAATTTAACTTTGTATTTCTATCCCCCAGTCCAGAATATCTCAGTGTCCAAAATAGGTTCAGGTGCACTTAAAACATCACATTTTTGTGATAACCAGTAGGTGATATCCTCTACATGGACCCCCTCATTCCTAAACATAACTATAACATATTTTATCAAAGGTTTAATGAGGGGAATAACCAAAAAGGGGGTCCACGTAGGGGAAAACTTCATCTGCCCATATCTCTCCCGAAATAGGTCCAAAGAATAAGCAGTGCCAAAACTAACGTAGAAATTGTCCTCTCTTGAAATGTTAATGAAGTCAAAAACCTCCTTGGGAGAGAAATGCAAAGAGTCTTTTAATAAACATTTCCCCACATAATGGTGGTCTCGTCTTTCTTCCAAACTCCCTTTATATCGAATGTGCACTGCGTTTCTCCTAGGAGCACGTTCTTTCTTAGCACTGGAAAAGGGTTCTGACATAAGTGGTTTTCATCTAGGATCTGTGGGTTGGTCTAAAGCAGGAGGTGGTGTATCAGTCAATTCAGGTTCAGGGGTTGTATTGGAAGGAGGCTTTGAGCTTTCAGCACAAGGTGTTTCAATAGTCTTTATATTCGGTGCCTCAATATGTCCAGAAACAGGGACTGAAAAATTTGCAATGTTTGGAGCAATAGCCCCCTGAGCTCCTCCTGGCTTCCAATTTGGGAATGATTGTGAAAAAGAAAATGAGGAATCCCATGTGGGGTCAGGTAACCAAATGCCTCTAAGAGTTTGTTGCCAGCCTGTCCCTGACAGAGCATTTTTGGGTGTCCAAGTATCTGTTGATATGGCTGTTTCAGTCACCTCAGTATGTTTAATGTCTGTCGAAGCCAAAGGGTTGTTGCATGAAGCTGTGGATTTAGGAAAGGTTTTCTCTGATATTTGCATAACCTCCTCAGTTTCCCCTTTTTGAGGAAAAGAAAAGGAGGTTATCCCTGTTTGAGAGTTAATTGTCTTTTGAAATATCGTATGGGGAACTTCAGATCCATTCTGTTTAAAATCAGCAGGAGTTTTAAAGACGAATCCAGCTGCTTTGGTAAGCTGGGTTCGCGATGTGGTAGGAAAGCTGTGTGGAATAAAACTTTCAGCCGCTCCTCGCCCATCGGCATTTACAGGTAACAGTGGCGCTATCCCCAGACTACATTTATTTGTTCCATCCTGGCTAGCTGAAGGCTTTAGGCACTCGCTCACTGAAGCAATACAACTGCCAGCCTGAAAAGACATGTTTTCCATAGTAGAAGCAGAAGTATTAGGCAATGAAATGGAAAGTGACTCACCTGGCCCAAGCGGGACCTTTGATGTTAGTGCGTCATCCATAAGTTTGACAGTCAGGTCGGAGTGTTTGACAAGGGAGGCGCCAGCTACTTTCTTAGATGATGCAAGTAAGGGCTTTTCCAAGTAATTTGGTGGCATGAGCCACCTTGATGTTTGTCGAAGCAAAGCTTGTGAAGTCAAAGGGGATTTCATTTTAGATGTACCCTAATTTTCGGTAATTTTACTCAGATCCTCTGTAGACAAAAACAACTCAGGAATTTCTTCTTCAGAATCAGCATCTGAACATAAAGGTTGAGCAGCCTCTCAGGCTTAGCTACGGTGGGAAAGGAGGCCTGCTCTCCCACCTGAGAAACATCCTCTTCCTCTGGAGTCTCACACCGAGTGGCCATCTTGCACGCAGACAGCAAGTCCCCCTACTGACGAGTAGGGGAATTTCCCCGGTGCCCTGGCCAAATATTCCCCCATTCACTAAAATACCACCAACAGCTTAATCTGGTTCAAAGTCAGTTGGCATCCATCCGTATCCCCCTCCCCTGGACCGTGCCTGAAAATAGGCAGAATTTGTCTAGTGCACTTATCCAGTCAACAAAAACTAAATAAATAAATGTGTAGATCAGGGGAATTGGGGGGGAGGTGTCTAAACATACATACATGCATACATACATACAGTATCTTTGCTTGTAGTTATATATGGATGGGACTGTAATATTATATAGAATATATATTACAACCCCATACATGTATAACTACAAGCAAAGATACTGTATGTATGTTTGGATGGCTCCCCTCCCCACATATGTAGTGGTTGTATCCTTGTGGAAGACTATCTAATACAGTAATAAACAAAGATGTCCAGGGCAACATCAGAGAGCAAGGAACACTAGATCTAATGTTCAGCAGTAATGACGATTTAGTTAGAGCCATGAAAAAGCTAGGAAACAGTGACTGTGACATCATCTGATTCATCACTGAAAGGAACTGGGATATACTGTGCTCCTTCACAAGGTAGATATTCAAAAAAATGGGGAAACACAGCACAAGTGCCTTAAGAAAGCAAACTCATGGGCAGAAATGTTAAAGGGGAACATTTGTGCCCTGCGGCTGTCATAGTTACAATGCCCATGATGAGTTCTTTAAAACAAGGTATTGGGCTCAACTGTAGCTGGAAGCAGTCATGAGAACTAGTGGCTAAGTCTGTTGAATATTGATGCTGTGTTGCCACTGTTTTATAGGACATTGTGATGTCATGGAGGAACAAGCTGTTCCTAACTGCATGTAATCAAACACAGCTTGCTCCCCCATGACCCATGACATCACAAGGTTCCATAAAATGATAGCAGTGTAAAGTGGTGCCAAAATTAAACAGACTTAGTCATGTACATATCTGGATTGCTGCCGGCAACAAGTAAGCTCAATACCTCATTTGAAAAAGCTTTTCTTGGGCTTTCAGTCTATGATAGACACTGTACGTAAATGTTCCCTGTTAAGTGAAAATGGAAAACACTCAACTTCCATCAGGTAACTTTTAAAACAAGAATGTATCCCAAAGATAGAAAATCCAAGAGTTTAATCAGTCAACTAAAATATTGTTTTTTTAAAACAAACAGGATGCTGAACCATGTCAGTGACTCAGTAGGTAGTACACTCACCTCTGAGGCCGGAAAATCTGAAGGTTGTGAGTTCTAGCCCCACACCAGGTACTTGGAGTAATACCCATAACTGTCACTGTAGTGCAGTATGAGGGGATTGCTGCACTGGTGAGGTGCCATCCTTTGGATGAGACGTTAAATCAAGGTTGTGAGTTCTAGCCCCACACCAGGTACTTGGAGTAATACCCATAACTGTCACTGTAGTGCAGTATGAGGGGGTTGCTGCACTGGTGAGGTGCCATCCTTTGGATGAGACGTTAAATCAAGGTCCCTTCTGCCTGTCTCTGGTCACTGTCCTGGTAGAAGTAAAAGATCCGATGGCACTAATCGAAGAAGAGCAGGGGACTTTCCCCTGTGTCATGGTCAACATTCTTCCTGCCAATAAGAAAGGTCCATGCAACCCACCTCCCAGGATGTA
The DNA here is from genome assembly GCA_016271365.2 of Neoceratodus forsteri. NCBI lineage: Eukaryota > Metazoa > Chordata > Ceratodontiformes > Ceratodontidae > Neoceratodus > Neoceratodus forsteri. The sequence goes on from CM057456.1 coordinate 1,203,866,163, forward strand.
TCTGGAAACAAGCTATAGCAGCGTAGTGTACCATATTCCTGGTCAACAATTACATATAGAATACGGCATGGGGATGTAGTGGTTGTATCGTCAGTGGTGCGGAAGGTAATGGAGGCATTAATCAAGGAGTGGGTGGTGGATTACCTGGAGGAGAGTGGCTTGTAGGACAGCAGGCAGCATGGCTTCATGAAGGGGAAGTCTTGTCAGACAAACCTAATTCATTTCTTTGATTGGGTGGCTCAGGTGATTGACCGGGGGGGGGGCTGTGGATGTGGCCTATCTGGACTTCAGTAAAGCCTTTGACACCATACCCCATAGGAGGCTGGTGAGCAAGATGGAAAGCCTGGGGTTGGGTGGGAAAATAACAAGCTGGGTGGAGGCCTGGCTGTCAGGAAGAACTTAGAGGGTGGTGCTAAACGGGGTTCATTCTGGGACAGCGAGGATGAAGAGTGGAGTGCCACAAGGGTCAGGTTTGGGTCCGCTTCTCTTCAATATGGGATATACTGTGTCCAAGGTGGTAGCCTGGAAAAAAAATTGGCTAGACAACAAGATGCAAAGGGTAGTAGTAAATGGAGTACACAGTGAAGAAAGGAGGGTTACTAGCAGGGTACCGCAGGGTTCAGTACTGGGACCAGTCCTTTTTAATGCCTTTATAAGTGACATTGCAGAGGAACTGGAAGGAAAAGTATGTCTCTTTGCAGATGACACAAAGATCTGCAACAGCGTTGATACACAAGATGGAGTGGAAAGGATGAGAAGGGACTTGGCAAGGTTGGAGGAATGGTCAAATGTATGGCAGCTCAGATTCAATGCAAAGAAGTGCAAGGTAATGCACATGGGAAACAAAAACCCACGGGAAGTGTACACAATGTGGGGTGAGATACTGACAACAGTAAAAATGGAAAGGGACCTGGGGGTAATTATATCAGATGACCTAAAGGTGGACAAGCAATGTGAGAAGGCAGTAAGGAGGGCTGGGGGATACTGGGATGCATAGGAAGAGGCATCAATAGTAGAAAACAGGAAGTTGTTATCCCTCTGTACAGACAGTTGGTGAGACCCCATCTGGAGTACTGTGTGCAGTTCTGGAGACCCCATCTCCGCAAAGACATAGACAGAGTGGAGGCTGTCCAGAGGAGGGGCAACAAAATGGTGCAGGGTCTGCACCAGAAGACATCGAAGAAAGACTAAAGGAGCTTAATATGTATACCCTTGAGGAAAGAAGGAGAGAGGGACATGATAGAAACTTTCAAGTACCTCAAGGGAATCAACAAAGTCCAAGAGGGTAGCATCTTTCAGAAAAAGAGATGTGCAAGAACAAGGGGGCACAATTTGAAGATAGAGGGGGGATGGCTCAGAGGTAATGTGAGGAAGTATTTTTTCATGGAGAGGGTTGTGGATGCATGGAACAGCCTCCCTGAGGAGGTAGTGGAGTCAAGAACAGTGGGGGAATTCAAGAATGCATGGGACAGACATAAGGCAGTCCTAGTGGGGAATAGGAGGAAGTAAGCTGTTGGTTAACTAGGGTCTGCAGCTTATCTGTTAGGTAGGAAAATGGGCAGACTAGGTGGGCCAAGCGGTCCTTATCTGCCATCAAATTCTATGTTTCTAATATCTACATCAGTGATATTGCTGAGGGTTTGAGGGGGACGGTGTGCCTATTTGCTGATGATACAAAAATATGCAATAGGGTGGACACCATGGGGGGTGGAGGACATGAGGGAGGACTTAGACACTTGAAAAATGGTCTGGGACATGGCAGCTGAAATTTAATACCAAGAAGTGTGCTGCAATGCATTTGGGGAGAAGGAACACAAGAGCAGGGTACACCTTAGATGGGGTAGAAATTAAAATAACACAGCAGGAGAGGGATCTGGGGTCTTCTCAGATCTTAAGGTAGGAATCCAATGTAGCAGGGTGGTGGGAATGGCCAGTGGAATTTTTGCATGCATAGGCAGGGGCATTACTAGAAGAAAGAGGGAGGTAATAATGCCCCTTTACAAAGCCATGGTGAGGCAGCACCTGGAGTATGGGGTTCAGTTCTGGAAGCCACATCTCCGCAAAGATATAGATGCATTGGAAAAGGTTTAGAGAAGGGCAACCAAGATGGTGCAGGATATGCAGGGAAAGTCACATGAGCAGAGGTGTAAGGAGCTGGTTTTGTACACGCTACAGACAAAGAGGGAAAGGGGAGACATGATTGAAACTTTTAAATATGTAAAGAGGCTCAATAATGTGGGAGAAGAGGGTTTACTTAAGAGGAAGGAGGGGGTGAAAACAAGAGGGCACAGCCTCAGACGGCAAGGAAAAAGATACAGGGGCAATGTGAGAGGGTGTTTCTTCTCGGAGAGGGTGGTGGAGCCCTGGAACAGACTACCAGACAGGGTGGTGGAGGCTAAATCGGTGGAAGAATTCAAGAGGGCATGGGACAAGCATATGGGGCTGAGTAGCGGGGGGAGGGTGGGGGCTGGCAGGGAAGGGGAGGTGTAGAGGGGAAAAAAGGGCAGACTAGATGGGCTGGTATGGTCCTTTTCTGCCGTCAAGCTTCTATGATTCTATAAAATGTGTATAATGAGGATTTTATGCACACCTGATGTGTGCGATGCCCCATGAACTCCAAGGGTGAAGCCTGGAGGGTTTATGAGGGTATTGCACACTAAGGGTGTGCATAAAATCCGAATTTAAACACTTTCCTATGTTTTATTTTTTATATTTAGTGGTTCTTTGAATCTTGCTATTGAATTGTCCAGTTCCGGCATCGGCATACTTAGGAATTTTTCTGACTCACCCTTCTCTGTGAGTTACTTGGTAAACAACCGGATGTCACTTTTTGTCTTTTTTAATGTATTTCTGTTTTCTTGCTCTTCAATGAACTTCTGACATTCCGATTCTGTCTCCGGTGTAAATCGAGATGAGGTTACTATGTTTTAATTGTTTTTGGCTAAGATTTATTTAAACTACTGCAATATGGTTTTGGTTTGTGGTGCCTGACAAGGAAGCAGTTTGTTGCACTGGCGGTTTCCAGGTGCGGTGTGAGCGACTTGAGAGTGTGAAGGAAGGCAGCCGTGCAGCTGCTCACCTGCCATGGGAAGTGGTGGCTGAACCTTTGAGAAGAAAAGTTATAAAACCCGCGAATCACGGTTCGTTATTCTCACGTGTGAATAACTGAGTTTTCTAGTCACTGCCGCCAGTTGATAAACATCACTAACCAGTAAATGTACAGTAAATAAATAGTAAGTCATATGATTCTACACACTCCTTTCCAATAACATGCTTGTCATGGTTACCATCACATTATTCAAGTAGTTACAGTAGAAGACATAAGCCTATGTGGATGGTGAAAGATGTACTCAGCAAAATCAGGAAAAAAGACACATTCAAGATAAGAAAGTTGCAAGACACCAGTGAAAACAATCAGATCTACAGGGGCAAACTCCAGGATTGCAAACGCAGAATCACAGTTGCAAAACATGGCAGCAGAACAGACAGCACTTGAAGACAAATCCGGAAATAAATGGACATGTAAATGAGAAGAAGACAACATTAAACATCTGTTGTACCACTGAAGGATTAAGAAATTAGGACATAACCATGCAGGAGCAGATGGCTGTATGCTTAAATGAGTATGTTGCATCAGTATTCACAGAAGAAAGAGATGGAAAAATATATGGGGAATCAAAGATTGTTTACAAGGAGGAGCAGCAGGACACACTATAGTACAGAAGTGTGAAACTTGAAGTGGTTGACAGTATGCTGAAGATGATTAATGTGAACAAAACATGGCAGTCTGATGGAATGCAACTACTGAGTGAAACAGAAACATAGATTTTTGTCAGCCGATAAGGACAGCTTTACCTATCCAGTCTGACCATTTGTTCCTGCCAAGAACTGCTTACGTGCTTGGCATTTGGAGAGTGGCCTACATTGCACCAGTATTCAAACAATGTTCCATTGCTGAGCCTAGGAATTATAGGCCAACCAGTTTAACAGCAATACCATCGATGCTCTTAGATACAATATTAAGAAACAGAATTATAGTGTATTGGAGAGGGTTATTGTTAACTGAATTCCATTGTTTCCCAGTCTTGTTGTACCATCGATGTGATGTGACGATGCTGTTGTACCATCGTGAATATGTCACATCGATGGTACAACAACACAGAACATCTCTGCATATGCACAATTTGTGATGCTCCGGACCTCGGGAAGTGGCCACAGCAATGAGTGCTGTCACAGAAAGCCGAACAGTGAGTTACGGACTCACAGTAAGGGCATACAGTTGAACCTTGATTTTCCGGACCAGCCGGGGATGTGGAATTTGTCCAGATAATTGATCGTATGGATAATTGAAGTTTGACTGTAAGAGGTAACATTGTTTGGGACTAGGTCGCTAGTCCGTACGAATGAATAATCAGGATAATCAGTGTCCAGATAATCAAGGTCTGACTATATTTCCTGTTTACTGTCGCCCTTAACACAGCCAGAAACTATAGATGTATAAAACAAAAACAGATTCTCTGAGAGAAAGGGGGGCTGGAGATGGAGTGGGACTTATTCTTGGAATGGGGGGGAGATGGGGACAAAGTCTGACATCGCGGTGCAAGGGAGAAGTGTTCACCTATTGATTAACTGTTGCCCATACACTATACAAGACAATGGATGGGCAGCATTAAACAACAACACTGGTGTTCACTTCTCAAGGTTGCATGACAACCAAAAACCTCTTGAGCTTCACCCCCCGAGGTTTACATGGTTGTCATGACAACCTCTCAACGTGAACAGCAGTGTTGTCATTCACTGTTGCCCATCCACTATCCTCTATGTTGAGCATTTACAGAACAATATAAGTGCAGTTACAAGTTACTTCTTATTGACTTTTAAAGAATACAACATGTGAACATCAGTAGAGATACAGCAAAAGTATGCAACAGCATATAGAACATTAATTCAGTGGTTTTTAACAAGTGCATGTGTACCTGTATATCCACAGCTAAAGTTCCCTAAACCTGATAGTTCATGCAAAATCTGTAATGAAGGATGATACATAATAATTGGCACCCCACCGCCAACACGGGGCAGAGGTCTTTGCTGCATGTATTTTGAATTCAATACATTTTTCGATAATTTATTTAGTTTTTGTTAACCAGGTAGGTACACTAGGCAGAAGCTACCTGTTTTCAGGTACGGCCTGGGAGAGTTACAATACAGCTGATACAACACCAGAACAGTATACAGCAAAGTACAATAATGTCCCAGAGGAGCTTGATAAGGAGGAAACCTGTGGATGTCGTGTATCTGAAATTCAACAAAGCTTTCAATGCTACCACACAAGAGACTCATTCAATTGTGTGGAGAATCTTGGTATAACCAATTATTTATTTCAGTGGATAAGAAACTTTTTACAGGACAAGAAGCAATGGGTTATAATACATGGTAATCTCTTCACATAGGAAGAAAGTGACCAGTGAAGTTCCACAAGGTTCTAATCTGTACTAGACCAACATTTTCTAATAGGTGATTAGGAGGTGCGCACCAATAGCTGCGTTGTTATATTTACTGATGACTCCAAAACAGGGAAGGTAGTTGCATCTCAGCAGGAGATGGATGAAATGTAGAGGTACCTGCACATGCTCAGGAAGTGGGTTGGAAAATGGCATACAAATTTCCATGTTTAATAATGCAAAGTGATGCCTCTAGATTGGAATAACATGAAGACATGTTACCTAAACAACATACAGATTTCTGAAACAAGGCAGGAAAAGGACCTGGGGTAATGATGAGCATGTCTGAATGGGGGCAACAGTGTAGGGTAGCAGCTACCAAATAAAATCATTGTGTGCATTATGAGAATTTTCATAAGTGGATCGAAAGATATTGTGATGTTCATCTGCAGATCACTAGTCAAACCCTATATTCACAAGCATTTGTCAATATCAAATGTTTACTTGCTGGCATTGGCAGTGCAGGAGTTAGAGAGATGCATAATAGGAATGGCAGTGAAGTATTGAACTAACGCTAACCCCCACCCCCTCCCTGCAGAGGCTGACAGACGTTGGTGGCGTGCCTTTGTGCCATTTCCCATAACGCTCAAGCCATTCCACCTCACTTCACTCTGCAGACACTGACAGGTGTCGCGGTGTGCCTTGGGATCTTCAGCCCTTACGCTTACCCCATTTCATAAAGAAATAAGCTGAGATGGGTGCAGTATAGAAGAATGGGGTGAACGTTAGGGCCGAAGACCCCAAGGCACACCTCGATGCCTGTCACTGGCTGCAGGGTGGGAGTGGGGGTGAAAAGGCATAAGCATTACAGCTGATGACCCCCAAGTCACACCCAAGATGCCTGTCAGTCACTACAGGTTGGGGCATTACAGTTGGAAACCCTAATGCCCCGGGGCGTCTGTTGATATTTTCACACCAAATTTCAACATGGGCTTTTTGGGACCCCACCTCATGAACAGTGGCACTATCATTTCATTACTCAATCCCGAAAGGTGATTTTGCAAAGCGACTACACCATTCTGCCCCACAGGTGGGAAAACACATTTCAGGCTGAATGTGAAAAATGACAGCTGTACTGTTCATGAGGAGGTGTGAAAAAATGGCAATGTTGAAAATCTGGAGTGAAAATATGAAACATTGGTGACATTACGAGCATGTGTAGAAACTGCACAACGCACGCCCGTAAAGCAATAATTATTTGGAATTTTTTCACCAAATTTTCAGCATGGGTATTTTAGGACCTCCCCTCATGAACAGTGGCACTGCAATTTTGTTAATCTGTCCTGAAAGTTGATTTCTCACAGCTAACGCACTATTCTGCGCCACAGGTGTGACAACATGTTTAGGGCAGGATGTGAAAAATGACAGCTGTACTGTTCATAAGGAGGTGTGAAAAAAATGGCAATGTTGAACATCTAGAGTGAAAATATTAAAAATTGCGAAGTTATAAACATGCTTAGAAACTGCATAACGCACACTCGTATTACAGTCATTTCTTGAAGTTTTTTTCATGAAATTTGCAGCATGGGTTTTTTGGGACCCCACCTCATGAACAGTGTCACTGTTGTTTTATTAATCAGTCCCGAAAGGTGATTCCGCACAGTGACCACAAAATCACCTTTCAGGACCCAGTAACAAAATGACAGTGACATGTTGAAAATTTGGGGCCACAATTCCTAAAAATGGCTGAGATATCAACCTAAGTTGAAACCCCCCATTGACTCCTATTATACAGCACTTATCCAATTCCTCAGTTCGCAGTTCGGCTTTAAAGAGTGCAGATGTGTCCCGGTCCAGAGAAGATCACTGCTCCCGACCTCCGGAGGGTAAATATGGGTGAGGAGGGGGTGTGGGGAGGTGGGTGCTCAGTGGGAGGAGGGGACTGGGGAGATAACAATGGACAACAATGGCGTTTTCTTTTCTTTTTACAGGTTAAAAAAAAAAAAAAAAGATGCCAGGGAGATGTTTTTTTTTTCTTTCACAGGTTAAAAAAAAAACCCATTCGGCACACTGGAGTGGGCTCCCAGTGTGCCACAGTGCTGGTGGGGGCATGCCGACATGGGGATTGGGCACCCCGATGTCGGCAGATCACAGACGGGTTTTGGAGGGGCACATCTGACACCGGGAGTGGGCATCCCGGTGTTGGAAACATTTTTGCACAATGGTGTGGGCTCCCAGTGTGCCCCATTAATGGAGGGAGGGGAGATACATGCCGACATGGGTATTAGGCATCCCGATGTCGGTTTTCCTTGGAGTGTGTGGCAGGTGGCAGGAGCTGTGGCTCATTACTCATTTCACCAGGAAAAAACACACAGAACAAACAAGTTGTTGGTGGAGCAAGGGCCAGTAACAGAGTGATGGGTGGCAGGAGCCGACAAGGTTGCAAGGGAGATGCCGCTGCAGTGATGAAACTGTTCATGATTGCAGTGATAGATTGGTTTCAACTCCTTGGCTCTCTTTGAAGCTGCTGTCATTGGCAGCTTCACCCTTCAATTGGTGACTGAGGGACGCACCCAGTAAAGCGTTCGCTGCATTGACCACAACACTGACACACCTCTGAAATGTGGTACTGTCGCAAGATGTTTCTTGCACATGCGCTGCGTGCATGCACGCAAGCAGACATAAAAATAGTGTACAATTCTGGTCCCCATATCTGAGGAGAGATATCAGAAGGATTGAAAAGGTGCAGAGGAGAATAGCCACAGTGGCTGAAAGCTTGAAAAACATTGGCTGCAAAGACTGACTGGCAGAACTGGTACTGTTCTCTATGGAAAAGCTATATCTGTATAACACACCCTCCCCTCCACTAAAGGGAGGGTGTTTTACTGAGCGATCTAGTTTCCCTGGGAGGGTTGTGCTGGTGATGCAATGGTTAAGGCTGCCAGGCTCAGGTTACAACTGTGAGGAGTCCTAGGGATAAGGTGGCCATATAAACAGAGGAAGAGGTCTTTCAGAAGATGTAGCTCTAGAGAAAGGTGGACCATGGTGGTGTTTTACTTCAAAGGAGGTGCCCTGATGGTCTTTGGGCTTAGACTGCAGTCTAGAGGGTCTGAGTACCAAACAGAAGGACCCATAGGCAGACAGTGAAGGATGCCTGGAACAACTAAACACTGCTCTGCCTTATCGTACAATAGGAGGGATGGAAGGTAAGTCTAATCACCTGGAGCAAAGTTCCCTGTTAGCCCTAGGGCTGGGACACAAGTGGGTGCAGGATTCCCAGATGGGATGGGATGGGCTGAGAAGGCCTGGCCCAAGGGACAAGGTGGGTGGGCCCTAGAACCTCCTGCTTGGCCTATGGACCCAGCAAGGATGCACTAGTAGTGGTGGCATAGTAGAGAGCACGAATAACAAAGCTATAAAATACACAGAGCTTAAGCATGAATGCCCACAGAGCACAGCATACAAGTGTTCCAATAAACTATGTACTGGACTATTATCAATTTACTTGATGAAGACTTAATAAAGGGATCAACTTATGCGCTATCCTGACCTCAAGCATTTCTGTTGACTTAAATGGCTATGGTGGGGTATGCATCTGATTTGCCCTTAGTCTCCACTATCCCACCAAAATATAGCCTAAGCCACCCCCATCACATTTGGGGTTAGTATTGCCAAGGGCCCCGGGATATCTTGCAGTGGAAGCACCTCTGGGATTTGGAGTGCCAGCACTTCAAAATGCCTGACACCAGGTTGTAGCCATGAGGTTAGTTTTATGTTAGAAAAAAAGATGGCCTGTTGCCATTTGTTTTACGTGCCTGCACCAGTGTCCTGGGCTGTGCACGAGCACAAGAGAGAGAGAGAAGCATGTGAAAAGAGGTTCCCTCGGATGTAAGAGTTGGCATATTTGCATTCTCCCCATTAGCAGTCACTGATTTAGGCAGAGGAGGAAAAGCAGTGACCATGCCATTCTGTGGGGCAGGAAGCTGGATGGAGAGTGTAATAGCATGTTGTGCTGGGAGGGAGTCTTATAGGGAGAGGACAGTTTGCTGCCTAAGGACAGTATAATGACTTTAGATTACTGCAGTATGGCTCCAAAGGTGTCCACTCAGGTTGCATTCGCCCAGTGTGTGTCAGGGGAGGGGGCAAAGGATAACAGCAAGACCCCTCTAAGTATACCACCACTATGTTCATGGCCCTGTGTGCACCCAAGGGTAGGGCAGAGACTGAGGATGTGGCAGTGGCTAACACAGAGGACCTGCGGTCACCCAAAGTCCCTGAGGCCACTCCAACCCCTGAGGCATCCATCAAGGAGAATGTCCACATGAAAGAGGTAATTCAAAAAGGAGAAGAAGAGTATCCAGTTGTCTGAACTCTGAAGCCCTGGACTGGTGGGACTGGGACCCAAAGGATGAGGAGGTGGAGACCTGGGGGGCTACTGAAACTCCACTTTCTTAGCCACCACCAGAGTCAGCAATGAAAAGACATCAGAGGCTGACTGTGGCAGAGCCTTGCTGATTGAGTCCACCTCTCCAGGGGAGAAAACTGAGCCAATCAGAAGTGTAATATGAGCCCTTGTACATGAACATTCCCTGCAGGGCAGTGCTGGAATCCATGGGCATGCTTCCTAGGGGACTAGCCAAGGAGGCACCAGACCTCCACAAGAACACCAGTACTCTTGATGAAGAGGAGATGTGGCTACCACCAGGCCAGGGCAGGCCACAGGACCACCCCCAAGCTATGCCAATGGACTGCAAGCTGAAAAAGAATGTGGAAGATCTGTGGGAGGTTGATTTCCCTTACCTACCCTGATGGGCATGAGATCTCCTGAAAACTCACAGAAAGGAGTGGCTGATAGAGAAGGTTATACAATGCTTCAAGCAGCAGTGCAACGAAAAGTTGTATTTTTTTGCATCTGTGATTTTAATTTAGTAACATGCTGCTTGATGCCTGTTTTAAGTTTTTCTAAGAGTTTCCTTCTGTTCTTTATTATTTTGCAATCAGTTTGTGTGACATGTTTGTTCTCTTCATGTGACTTGCCGGGCAGTACATTAATTCGAGCAAATTAATTACAGTTTTTATTGAACTAATAAAGAACAATAAAGAACCGAAGGAAACCCTTAGAATAACTTAAAGTGGACATCAAGCAGCATGTCACTAACCTAAAATCACAGGTGACTGCAACATTACAACTTTTCATTGCACTGCTGCTTTCATTGAGGATACGTGTGACATCAGCTGGAAGAAACCATTACAGCAGCAGCATTGAGTGTTGTGAAGATAGGACATGCGGGCAGCAGCATCCATGTGGGAGCCATGGTGTTTACAGAGATGCTATAACACACACTTTTGGCATTCTCATAGTGGAGCTTAGATGCCGCTGGAACATATGGCACAACACAGGGAACTGACAAAGAAAACCAGTGCACAGCTGGATTATTCTTACACAAATTTATTGCACATACATCCACAAATGAGTTGTGACTGCTCTGGTACCCTGACGTTTCAAGGCATGCTGCCTCTAAATCATGGAGGTATGGCTTAGTCACATCAGCTAGCTGTAACAAATGAGGGGACAGTACATCTGAAGGTAGGGGAGAAGTTGGTAGAAGGTCTGGGATGAGGACCCAGTCCAAAAAAGGAGATGGTCTGCCAGTCAGGCAGGGCCAGTTTAAGAGGCTGAAGGGATTTTTTTAAATCATGGATTCAAGTCTGTGGACTCACAATCAGATTTACCCTATTTCCAAATGTTTATATCCTTTTTGATGTATTTACATAGGATGAAAAAGGTGCATACCATATGTATTTTGCTTCTCTTCCTTTGCAGGATGGGGTGGGGCAGTCACCACCAGTAAGGTGGCATTACACACCAAGTTTCAGGTGGTGCCAGGGCATGTTTTGCCATGGGCCAGTTTAATAGGTAGGCGTAAAGTCAACACTGGCAACCAATCTATTGGAAACTGGAGTGGGAGATGTAAAAATGATGGGCTCAGCAGGACCGTTCATTATACCACACTGTTCATTTTGGCAAGGGACAAAAAACCTCCAAAACCAAACTAGGTTTCGCCATGCTAGTGCCTCGGTAATTGACAGTGCTGTACAGGACTCCCTCATTGCTGCCTGTAGTCCTTTCTAGCAGGCAAAGTCATGGTTATGCTTCCTGATTGCTGAATTTTTCAGGGCTCCCCTTGGTCTAACCACACTACCACTCAAGTTCCGTACCGTGCGAGTCTGCCAGCATAGCATATATAAGGAGGTGGTTCACAGGAGACAGTGGCAAACATAGTGGCTATAATTTCCCTTGGTGTAAGCCAGGCACAATAGTACTATCATGCTGCTCCCCTTTTCTCCTATTCATGTTCTTAGCAATATGAGGAACTCCAGGCTGTTGTCAAGCAAGGGCCTAGTTTATTAACATACTGCTTGAGTCTGCTGGCATGGCATGTATGAGGATGAGATTCACAGGCAGCAGTGGCAAAGACAAAAAAGGTAAACATTTGTTGTACAGTACGTACCAGTATTTAACGTCTACAGGGTGCCTCTCACAATGTTTCTTGCAGGTTTTTGATTATCACGAACACAGTGATTTCAACCGATATCTGCTAACCTGAATGGCTGATAGAGATTTCCTCCAGGAGCCATGGACAGCATTCATAATAAGAGACATTTTGCTATGACAGGGTACATTATGGTAAGGGAGCACTGTATATATATATATATATTTATATATATATATATATATATATTTATATATATATATATCGGTAGTTACCCCACAGGCTAATTGGGGACTTGGGTGTATGCATTCATAAAAAGTATTTTGGGTAATGGTTAGTCACGTTCCTCAGTGGATTAGTAATTGGAAGATATTTCTTCGGGGACCTTGCACATGGGTGCAAAAGTCTCACCCAATATCCATATTATAACTATGCAGATCATGGGCCAGATAGTAGTTCACCCTCCCCCCCCGTTTGGCTGTGGGGGTGGGTTACAAGGCTTTGCATCCTTTTGGTTTGCTGGGGACAGCAATCATTTTAGATGGGGTAGTATGCAATACACTCCGCCTTCCACTTAAGGGTGAGTGTGCTAGTGTGCCACCTACTGCTGAAACTTGCTGCCCGAGAAATGTTCAGGCCTCTGACGTACCTCTTCAGTAACTCCTTAGAGCTGTCTTATGTACCTTCTGGCTGGAAAACTGCCAGCGTGGTTCCCATTCATAAAGGAGGTGACCTGGGAGATGTAAAGAACTTCGTACCTATTCCTCTTCTGCCTGTGGTCTCCAAAGTACTGCAACACATACTACACAACCAAATCATCGAACCCCTGTAGAAAACCTCTCTGGTTGATGAATACCAGTTAAGTTTTAGAACAGGCCACAGAACAGTCACTGCCATGACAAGGGTACTTGATGAGATCAGTTTGGCCATAGAGAGAGGAAACTATGTTAGTATCATCTTCATTGAGCTATCAATGGCCTTCAACTCAGTGGACTACAGAATACTAGTGACCAGACTAGCTGAGCTGCACATGAGCGCAGAAGTAACCAGTTGATTTGGCATTATCTAACCACAAACTGAGTGTCAGGATACATGGCACCAAGTCTGCCCCCTTTCAAGTTATTAAAGGTGTAATACTGTAGAAACACTTTGTTTCCTTAACTACACTGTAGTTACAGTGTAACTGTACTGTAAGTACATTGCAATTGCACTGTAGTTACATGCAACAAACATATAACTACAACGTAATTACCTCTGTTGTATGTAATTAATGATTACTTACCCCGCAGTTACATTGAAACTGTCATTTAAAGTGTGACCGGTGTATCATAAGGCTCAGTACTTGGCCCCTTACTATTCTTTTCCTATATTAAAGATCTGGGTCAGCATGTCAGAAGGTGAACTATAGGCTGTGTGTGGATAATACTGTATGCCTCTGGAGACACCATCCCTGTTGTGCAGACTGCCCTCCAAAAGGGGTTTCATGACCTGCAAGCCTTTTTCCTTGACTCAAAACTACCTTTAAATGTGGGAAAGACCAAAGCTAAGGTATTTGGGCCTGTCCCATGACTGAAGAACCACACTAGCTCTGCTCCTCTGGTCATTACTACTACTGACAGGTATTTCTGGAAGTGATTAGTGAATACAAACATGTGAGTTTCTGTGCTGACTCACTCCACACAGGGAACACCCACACTGACAAACTCATCAAAAGCCTAGGCTCAACAATTGACTTCCTGTACAGAAACTAATCCTTGCTGCCCCTGGACTGCAGAGCGAGACTAAGCCAATCTGTGATACACTTTCCTTTCGACGATATGGACATCTTCCTCCTTTGTGCCTCCAAGTCCAGATTGGCCAAATTAGATGTTCCTTATAACAGACTAACCAGGCTGATACTTGCCTGCCCTCATGACACTCAGCATTGTAAAATCAACAGTGTGCTAACCTGGGCGTCTCTGGGAGACAAGAAGGAACTGCACTTTAGCCTGTTTTTGAAATCTGCTGATCAAATTTGAGTAACTCTTCGCCCATTGACTGGCAGCCTCTCTCTGGGCCTAGTTCCCTGATGCCAACCCATAGGCCTTTCCTTTCAATTTTAAATTGACCACTGTGCCTTAACTCAATAGGCCAAAATCCCAATCCACCCTAATCAACATTACTCAGACTTTCACTTTCCAAAATTATGTTGATACCCTGCAAGCCACAAATGGAGTAATTCGCAAGTAATGCTGTTTACTACAAACGCTGCAATTTAAAGACACAATCCTCACTAGTAACAGATTAACATGATTGCAAAAACTGATAGGGCTGGGTCCTGCAACTTATGAAAGTGGTAGGGCCAGGGCCAAAGTGCCCCTTCCCCTATTTCAGAACCTATACTTGGAGGTCCTTTGCTTTCAGTCACAGATGCCCAACTGTGTGAAACTCCCTTCCAAATCCATATGCCTGGTAAACTGCCCCTTGACCTCCAGTACAAACATCATGAAATGGTTTAGTCTCCTCTGGGCCTTGCTGCTCTAATTCCAGAGGTATAAAATACGTAGCAACAACTGTGAGCTTTTGTCCCTACATCTCCTGCACTGGGCCTTGCCTTTCATTTGAAACTTTGTTATGCCTCTGTAAACATACAATGCCTTGTAAGCTGTACACTGTGTCTAGCACTATATATGTCTGTAACATGTTCGCTTGTTATGAAAAGTTTTGCCTTAACAGGACACCATAGTGAACAAGCTTTGTGTAATGGCTTTTATCCAGAATAAAAATTGAGAAAAAAAAAACATTTTAATCTAGTTCTCCTCTGGGAGGGTTATGTCTATACCTCCAAACTTCCAGTCTTGGCAATGTGAGGCAGTGACTCTCAAAATGTTGGAAAAATGGGCAAAATGTGGGATTCTTAACCTGGCTGCACGGGACACAATGTGGACACATTTTGTGTGGATGAAACATGTTTTTAGACAACAGTGTAAGATAAATTTGTAATAAACACAACAAATGTATTTATTTCATTTACTTTTTTGAAAATTGGTGACCAGGAAAGGCACCGAGCCGAGGCTTGTTTACAGGTGCAATCCGGGGGAAGAGGACAGGGGATACAAAATACTCAGCACAGACCAATTCACAGTTGCAATAAAGTGCAATCAGAATAACATGATGGATACAGGTATAAGTGTAGAATGAATAGGCAAGGCAAAAAAACAAACAATTAAGCATCTCAGCCATACCTATGCTGAAGTATGATAGCAACTGCAGGGGGAATGTTGGAGAGGGGGGAAATATGAGCACTGGGGAAGGAACGGAGTTGCAGCTGATACTTGAGGGAGGCAGGAGAGACAGTGAAGCAGAGGGATGTGGTGAGCTGGTTCCAAAATGTGGGAAGACAAATAATACAATACAGTATTGAAACCTGTGCACTTACTACAAACAAACTAGAAACCCTCACAGTACATGCTTTTGCAGCTCAGTATACATAAAAAATTATTCTGTGTTCAAGTCGAAGTACATTAGAACATTTCACATAAGCCTTCCTGCAATTCTGAATATTTTTTTCTTGTCCAAGACCACACACACACACACACACACACACACACTCACAGCAATACTTAGTGAACCCCACCTGTCTATGGAGTACCCAAGAAATACTATAGATACATACAGTACATAACAACTTAAATTTAAATTAAAACACTGACTCTGGACTCCTATCCACTTGCTCCCGACTGTGTGCTCCCTGAATCTCAATTCCTGAGCTGCTGACTGGCTCTCTGACTCATGGTGTTGCATGCTGGATGCCTGCCAGGTTGGGTGCTGGACTGGCTCTTGGTTGCTGTTTGGCTCTCAGTTCCTGCTGGCTAAGCTACAACTGCTGTGGCTCTGAGTCCTGGCTGGTATTGGCCCATACTTAGGTTCCTTTGGCTGCTTCTGGCTCCCCTGGATTGGTTGCTCACTGCTCCTGCTGACAAGCCGAAGGACCCTTATAGGGGAAAGTGAAGGATATCCTGGGACAACCAGACACTGCTCTGCCATACAGTAGGAGGGAAGGAAGGGAAGCCTGATCACCCATGGCATTAGGAAAGCAGAGCACCAGGAGGAACATTTCCTGTAGGCCATTGGTCTGGGAGGCGAGTGTGGGCAAGATTCCCAGATGGGATGGGTGAGAAAACTTGGACCCAGTGACAATGTGAGTGGTCCTTAGATTCTCAAGGTTGGCCTATGAACTTGGTGTACACTGGTGATGCCGTGACAGCACAGACAGCATGAATAGTAGTAGTAAAATCTTTATTTTTCCACAGGAAAGAATGACTTACACCATTGGGACAAGTCCCATTTACAAGGTGCTCCTGTATAGTAACACTGTAAACTTCACGGTGGCTTAAGCATGTATACTCATGAGGCAGAGGATGCAAGTGCTGTAATCATGTTGTAAACTGTGATCAGTTTACTTGATGAAGAATCACATTCGAACATATGAACATACAAATCTGCCAGCGGAACAAGGCTCTACAGTCCATCTAGTCTGCTCGATGTGGGCCCCCTGTTACAACTGTTTACAGTGGGTCCTACCCCCTTCAACTCTATCCTTCCCCTTTACCTTGTCCCACCCCCTCTTGAATCCACTTACCATCTTCTGGTTGACAATTTCTGCCGGCAGTTCATTCCAGCTTGCAACCACCCACTCCATAAAGAAATGTCTCCTAAACTCCTTCTTGAACCTACCCCCACTATTTTGTAGCTGTGCCCACTGTATTCCTGTTCTACTCAAGCTAAAGAGGTTCCCAAGAGCCACCTTGTTTATACCTTTAAGGTACTCAAAGGTTTCAGTCATGTTTCTACTCTGCCTTCTATCCTCCAGCGAGTACATGTTAAGGTTCCTTAGCCTGTCTTCATATGGGCTGCCCTGCTAACCATGAAATTCTTCATTGCACTTTTCTGTACCACCTCGAAATGATTTATGTCCTTTCTCAGGTAGGACTTCAATAATGCCCACAGTACTGCAGGTGTGATCACACCAAGGATCTGTACAGTGGCAGGTAAACCTCTTTCCTTCTACTTATAAACCCCCTAGCTATGCACCCCATTATTCTGTTTGCCTTGGCTGCTGCCTTTTTGCATTGTGCAGTCTGCTTAAGGTTACTGGATAGAGTTATCTCCAGACCATTTTCCTCCTCAGACACTGTGAACTTTGTCCATCAGCCTGTGTTTGGCTCTTGGGTTCTTGCAGCCAGTGTGCATGACTTTGCACTTTTTTGCATTGAAGCCCAGTTGTCAGACACCAGACCACCTCTCTAGATTTCAAAGGCCCTTTCTAAGGTCCCTGAGCCCTTTTTTGGTGTCCGCCTTCCCACAAAGTTTGGTGTCATCTGCAAAAAGACAAATCTTGCTACTAATGGCTTTCCCTATTACATCAATGAACACATTAAACAACACATGTCCGAGCACCAACCCATTGCAGAACCCACTGGTAACTTCTCTCAATCCTGATAGCTCTTTTCCACCATCTTGGCTACCTCAGAGGTTTCATAGATACATAGAATTTGACAGCAGATAAGGACCGCTTGGCCCACCCAGTCTGCCCATTTCCCTACTTAATTGATAAGCTGTAGATCCTAGTTAACCAGCAGCCTACATTTTCCTACCCACACTCCGATAGTTGCCTTATGACTGTCCCATGCTTGAATTCCACCACTGTTTTTGACTCCACAACCTCCTCCAGAAGAAAGAGGAGTGGTTGGACCATGGTGGGCTCAGGGAGGGTGAGGGTGGTGGAACAGAGGCGTATACCTCTAGTTGTGCCTCCCCACAATTCATTCGCCACTCTGGTGAAGCATGATTCCTGTATGGAGGCACCTGCAGTGGAGACCAAGGAGGATGCTGGGAACCTCCACTATGGAGACCCACAGGAGGGTGGCCCAGGACCCCACAGGGGAAGGAAACAACTCCTGGTGGGGGATGCAGTTGTTAGGAGGGTAGAACTGGGGGAGGGAGGGGAAAGGGAGGTAAGGTGCCTGCCCGGTGCCAAGACTTGGAGGGACAGGAAATGAATCCTTAGGATTGTGGGAACAGTGGCAAGGGGGAGGGAGCTGGATGTCATTATCCACCTAGGGACGAATGACCTGGCTGAGAATGGGATCAGAGCAGTGCAACAGGAGTATGTGGAGTTGGGGAAGGGCCTTAGACAAGTAGCACACGTGGTAACTTTCTCGGAAGTGCTACCTGTCTATGGCATGGATGAGGCTAGGGCACTCCACACATGGGATTCAATGACTGGTTGAAAAGCTGGTGCAGAGTTCAGGGATTTGGCTTCATTGGGGACTGGGGCTCCACCTGGAGGGATGTAGGCCTATACAGGCATGATGGTCTGCATCTATCCTGGAGGGAACCAGAATCTAGGTGATAGGTTTAAATGCTTCAGTGGCAAGTATTTAAACTAGCCAAGGGGGGAGGCACTGAAGAGGAGAAGGGAAATCCTAGCCCCCCCAAAAAAATCAGGGTAATTAGTGAGGTAAACACCAAAATAGAGCAGTCAATAGGGAGAAAGGCAAGGGTAAATGGAGACAAAGATAAAGGCAGTAGGGACAGGGATGGGGCAAAAAGAAATAAAGTCATAAAAAAATGGACTGAAATGAGTACTAATGCCCATAGTCTAGGTGAAAAGCTCCTGGAAATGGTGGCCTTAATGGAAGAGGGATGCCTGGATATTGTGGCAGTCACAGAAACATGGTACACAGAGAACCATGACTAGGATGTCAACATACCAGGGTACACAATCTACAGGAGGGACAGGGAGGGAAGAAGAGGAGGAGGAGCAGCTCTTTATGTAAGGGAAGGGATAAAAGCAACAGAACTAAAGGGTAAATAGGAAGGAGAGGAGGCACTGTGGGTCATCCTAGAGACTGGAAATGGCTCTACAATCTGCATAGGGGTTGCATACAGGCCCCCGTCTCAGGGGGAGGAAATGGACAAGGAAATGATAGAAGGCATCCTTGAGATGGCAGAGAAAGGGGAGATATTGCTGATGGGGGACCTGAATATGCCAGATGTTGACTGGAGCACCTTTGCTGCAGCCACATCCAAGAGCAAGGCAATTCTCGATGCCCTACAGGGGCATGCCTCCGACAGCTAGTTTTGGAACCCAATCAGGAGAGAGCAATCTTAGACCTGGTACTCTCAAATGGGGATGGAGAGAGGATCTCTGATCTTGAAGTGGGTAGCCATCTGGGAACAAGAGACCACCAAACAGTGTGGTTCACAATGAACTTAGCTGTAGAGTCAAACCACACAAAAGTGAAGGTACTGGACTTCAGAAGGGCTGATTTTGTCAAACTGGGAGAGTGCCTCAGAAAAGCACTAGCAAACAGGCAAGAAGGTGGGGTGGAGCAACAATGGGGAACATCAAAACCGCCATCACAGAGGCAACAAGCCTTTGTGTGAAGCAAATAAACAAATCAAAATGAAAGGAAAAACCAATATGGTTCTCAAAAGAAGTGTCAGGGAAGGTAAGGGAGAAAAAGATAGCATTCAGGAAGTATGAGGAAAAACAGAAGAAGCAGGACAGAGAACTGTACTAGTTAAAGCAGAAGGAAGCGGGTAAGGCAGTCAGAATAGCAAAGGCCCAAACCGAGGAAAAGATAGCCAACTCAGTTAAAAAGGGGGATAAAAACCTTTACAGGTACATTAGGGAGCAAAGAAAGACTAAGGCAGGGAAACACTATCCTATTGTCACTTAGAATGTTCAGGTACCCTCTGCCTGCTGCTAGAACACCTGTGTGCCTGAAAGGGTTCTAGATCTGCAGCATTCATACAGACACGCTGTGCTTAAACCTACATATCTTAAAAACCATACATCCAATTTTAAAACTGTAAAAAGAAAAGTTTTTCAGGACAAAAAGTTTTTGAAAATGAGTGAGGTTTGGTAATGTCTATTTAACTGGATTTAATGTTGTGTAAGGTTGTTTTCATTTTTTAATAAATTCTGTTGATTTTATCTAAATATAATTATGCTCTGTTTACTTAGTCATATAAAAATATTAAATGTCTGTAAAATTGTTGATTAAAATTGTTAAAAATATAAAATAAACATCTGTCATAGTCTAAATATAAATTTTGCAAGTTTTTTACCACTTTTTTTAGTCAGAAATTAATATCTGAAT
Source organism: Neoceratodus forsteri (assembly GCA_016271365.2). Classification (NCBI taxonomy): domain Eukaryota; kingdom Metazoa; phylum Chordata; order Ceratodontiformes; family Ceratodontidae; genus Neoceratodus; species Neoceratodus forsteri. Next base: position 1,203,886,248 of record CM057456.1, read on the forward strand.
GTCTTGTTATTACAGTTTGAGTTTTTTGTTCCACTCCACTGGTTGGAATTTTGCAGTGTTTAATTCTTCTTACGCACTGATTTTAGTTTATGAATCTGAGTATCAATTTTTTTGTTTTCCCCTAGTTTAGTAAGAACATATTTACACAGTACCTTAGAAGGACATATCAGGAAGTGATGCAGGAAGGAAGTGCTTTGTGAGGTCAAGTGATGTAAATATGAAGAACACTTTCAGTGTAGGTCAGGGAGCTGACACAGGAAATGGATATATTTGTTAGTGTTGGAGGTCCCTCTATGATTAATTGCATATGTGCTGTAGTTAAAATGTGTAATTTCATTGAAATAAACTATTTTATTTTATTTTTGTAGTAAAATCCCATAATAAGTATAGGAAACTGTATTTTATTTGTGCTGTTTGCTTTATCATACTGTAAATGAAGCATGATGTTGTTCATGTAAAGGTTCACAGTCTTTCAGTAAATATCATGTTACATAAATCTGTGTATTATTTAGTTTCCTGGCATAGTTTATTTTTTGGGGGTTGTATTATGGGATGGTTTAAGGTGAGGGAATGACTATATGATGAAGCACTGTGTGTTAGTGGTGGTGGTGGTGGTGGGGGTCCTGCATTCATTATACAGGCTCAGATGCACTTCATATGTTCTGGAGATATGAGAGGGGCTGTATGCGTATAATAATGGTGCTAACTGACACTGTAGATACATTACAGGTATACGTATAGGATGATGAAATTGCTGAAAAGGCACTGGTAATTTGGGGTATACTGTGTCATGGGGAAGGGGGTGGGTGTGCCTATACCAAGGAATGATGCTCATAGGCACTGCAGTCCTTTTGTGTCATGAATTGGCACCCATCCTTGGGGGTATACTCAGTTGTAGGGAAGCAGGTGGGGCTGCCTGCACCTGGTAATGGTGTTCATATGCCATGCAGAAACATTGTGGGTACACATGCAGGGTGATGACATGGGCATCTGTAAAGGTTATGTACTATGTGCTGTGTCACATGGTTTGCCTGCATACACATGTGATATGTTGCAGCATTCAGTATGTAAAAAAACAAAGACAAGGCGCTGCGTCAGCATGTGGTCTAAAAGCAAAACAAAATGGTTATATTAAATGCATGCTGAAAATAGAAAATAGAGTTAAAAATCTACGTTTCTACCTTAGGTCTTCTTTCAAGAAATATCTAAAGAAAAAAAAACACTAACTTGTTTTCTTCTCTTTGAGATATTTCCCTGAAAAGAAAAGACTTCTCCAACACAATAGATTTTAACTCTATTATTTCAACCGATGCATTAACCATTTATTTAACGTCAATATGGCGCACTGTGTGGGTGGGAAGAGTGTGGGTATGCCTGCACCATGGAGTGATGCTCATTGGTGCACATGTGTACTGTATGATATGTTTCATTTGAATGGACTGTATAAGTCATCACTGGCACTGATCACATCACAGAGCATCAGAGGTAAGGGATGGTCTGAAGCATTATGAGCACAAGGGACTAAGAGTGGTTCTGGAGTGATTCGAACTTGAATAGAACATTACAGTGCATCTGAGGTAGTGTTGGAATGAATCTTGATGTGCACAATGAACTACACCATGGTGACTGAGGATCCATATCAGTAATGTACATCACAGAGTGTCAGAGATAAAGTTGGACTGAAGACTGATGAACAGATGGACTAAATCAGTGACACTGGTGGGATTTGAACCTGAACAGCACTTTACAGTGCAGTAGAGGTTGAGGCTGGACTGACACCAGATCAGTCAATGAGCAACACCATTGGCTGTGAAGGATCTGAACCTGAAATGCACTCACTGTTCACTGAGTTTGGAGCTCGGCGTATGCATAATAAGGATATATTTTACAAAGTGGCTGTGGAGGATTTGAGCATGAGATTTTACAAGTGGCTGTGGAGGGACCTGAGCCTGAAGAATACGGTTGCATCAGAGACTGGGGGCTGAACTGATGTCATATGAATTGATGGGCTACACCCAGTCGATGTGGAGGTTTTGAACATCAGATGCACTTCACAGTGCATTATGGGATTGGTCTGGACTGATGCATGGTAAGTCGATGGACAACACCATCAGCTGTGGAGGGATCTGAACCTGAAATGCACTTCACTGTTCACTACAGTTTGGGGCTCGACTGAGACATGATAAGGAGACAGATCTTATAAGTGGCTGTGGAGTGATTTGAACCTGAAGAATACTTTACAGTGCATCACAGATTGGGGCTGAACTGATGTCATATGAATTGATGGACTACACCAGTGGATGTGGAGGGTTTTGAACATGAAATGCACTTCACAGTGCATTATGGGATTGGTCTGGACTGATGCATGGTAAGTCGATGGACAACACCATCACTTGAGGAGGGATATGAACCTGAAATGCACTTCACTGTTCACTACTGTTTGGGACTCGACTGATGCATGGTAAGGAGCTAGATCTTACAAGTGGCTGTGGAGGGATTTTAACCTGAAGAACACTTTACAGTGCATCAAAGGTTGAGTCTGGAACAAAGTCATCACAGTCGATGGACAACACCAGTGACTGTGGAGGATTCAAAACTGATTTGGGCTACAATGCATCAGAGATTGGGGCTGGACTGATGCCAGATGAGTTGAAGGCATCACCATTATTTTTCATTTTAAACAATCAGCAACTGTGTATTAGGGAGAAAACTCAAGTGCAGAGCATGAGACAAACATGCTGCTACCCTAACCACTTATCATCCATAACGCAGAGCAACATGCACATACATTTTAACATAGCCATAATCCGAACATAAACTCTTTAAAAGTAACAAAAGTGCTGAATTCATGTGACCTCATCTAGTACATGCACAAGAAACACTCTCCTATCACGAATGCCAGTGGATCCATAAGATGTGATCACACAGGATGACCAGAAATTATCCCAAAATGAACAAAGAACAACTATGAAAACTTTTATCATAAATAAAATAAAAACAAATAAAGTAAATACAGATTACAAATCAAGGTTTTGGCACTGAAATGAAGTGAGTATTTTAGGATGAGCGCAGCACCTCCATCTTGAAACTAAGTTTCCAGTCACCACGCTCTTCCTGCACCAGTGTGTGCTCTGACTGGTTAATGGAAATAGTGACGTGTACAATAAGCACAGAGCTAGCATGGCAACAGTGAGGATCAATATGACCAAATGGTGATGCACTACAGAGATAGGGCAGGTGTAGGTGAGGGCTGCGACCCCTAGCTAAAAACATAAAATAAATAAATAAATAATATCACTGTACACTTCAGAGCCCAGAAAGCCACTTTCCCTCCAGTGGACAGTTGACAAAAATCACAGTCCTTGGCAGATGCTAAATAAGGATTTAGTCTAACATTTCAGGCACACACATTGAATAGAATAGTGGCAGGCACAACAAAGATCTGCGTGCAGGTTCCTGGTGCTTCGACAACTAAGGCTTCATCAGGGGATGATGCCTGCATCTAAGACAATCCCTTTATACCAATTAAATTCAGAATTGATGATGTCAGAAAATCCGACCAATCACAGAGCTCAATTCTTAAATACAGAAATATTCAGCTCCCTTAGTGGTGTAAATGGATTAATAGTTATAACAATCATGATATCAGTGACAACATGTTATTGTAGAAAAATACCCCAAAAGACAGAAAAAAAATACACCAAAGTGGTGCTGGCCAATCGGATTGCTCGAATAAAAAAAAACGTAAGTTATGAAATTAATTATAGTGTCAACCTGATCAACTTAACATGTTACACTAAAACAAGATGATTTGTTGTTACAATACAAACTAATGGCAGAATAAACATAATACATTTTCATAGCACATGCAAAAATAGTAAATTTATTTATTTATATATTAAGGCTTGTTTTCTCAAAAATAGCCAATGGGAGCATATATTATATTAGGTCAAATCAATAAGGGTACGATGTCCCCTATTAGCTGGTACAACTCAATTCATCAAATGTAAACAAATGCTTGAGCTGCACCAAGAGAAAGATATGGACGCTAATTGGTGTCATCAGGCACTACAGCATATGGTTTAGGATGCCATATGGCGTCATCAGGAAAAAGAGGTATTTTTTTTATGACGCCATATGGCGTCATCAGGAAGGAATGAGTTAGGGAGCAAAGAAAGACTAAGGCAGGGATACTGAGGCTGAACAAAGAGGAAGGTGGCTGAGCAGAGAGCGACTGTGAAAAAGCAGAGATACTGAATGAATACTTCTGTTCAGTATTCACAATGGAAAAGCAGGGAGAAATACCTAATCTGGTCAATAGAAGCACTGTGGATAGGGGGGTTGATATTAGTCCTTTCACAAAAGAAAAGGTTCTGAAAAAACTCTTAAAACTGAAGGTGGATAAAGCAATGGGGCCTGATGGGATTCACCCCAGAATTTTAAAAGGACAAAGGGAAGAACTAGTAACACCACTGACTAACCTTTTTAATAAATCATGGGAGGATGAGGTGGTACCTGAGGGCTGAAGGAGGGCAGATGTGATTCCCCTTCACTAAAGTGGGAGCAAGACAGAGGCAGGAAACTACAGACCTGTCAGTTTGACCTCAGTAGTAGGGAAAATGATGGAATCACTTCTGAAGGAAAGAATTGTTGAGTACCTAGAGGCCAGTGGGGCACAGGACCCAAGGCAGCATGGATTCACAGCAGGAAGGTCATGTCAGACAAATCTAATAGATTTCTTTGACTGGGTGACCAAAGCAGTAGACCAGGGAGGGGCTGTGGACATGGCCTACCTAGACTTTAGCAAGGCATTTGACAAAGTCCTGCACAAAAGATTAATAAACAAATTAGCCAGCCTGGGAGTGGGTCTAGGGTGGTAGCCTGGATAAAACACTGGTTGGACAACAGGACACAGTGGGTAATAGTAAATGGTCCACAGTGAAGAAAGGAGGGTTACTAGTGGGGTACCGCAGGGTTCAGTACTGGGGCCGGTCCTTTTGAATATCTTTATAAGTGACATTGCAGAGGGACTGGAAGGGAAAGTATGTCTATTTGCAGATGACACAAAGATCTGAAACAGGGTTGATACACAAGGTGGCGTGGAAAGGATGAAAAGGGACTTGGCAAGGTAGGAGGAATGGTCAAATGCATGTCAGCTTAGATTCAATGCAAGGAAGTGCAAAGTAATACACCTTGGAAACAAAAACCCAGGGGAAGAGTACACAATGGAGGGGGGAGATACTGACAACAACAAAAATGGAAAGGGACCTGGGGGTAGTCATATCAGACGACCTAAAGGTGGGCCAGCAATGTGAGAAGGCAGTAAGGAGGGCTGGGGGGATACTGGGATGCATAGGGACAGGCATCACCAGTAGAAAACAGGAAGTTGTTGGCCCTCTGTACAGACAGTTGGTAAGACCACATCTGGAGTACTGTGTACAGTTCTGGAGACCCCATCTCCACAAAGACATAGACAGGGTGGAGGCTGTCCAGAGAAGGGCAACCAAAATGATGCAGGGTCTGCATCAGAAGACATATGAAGAAGGACTAAAGGAACTAAAGATGTATAGCCTGGAGGAAAGGAGGGAGGGGTGACATGATAGAAACTTTCAAATACCTCAAGGGAATCAACAAAGTCTAAGAGGGTAGCATCTTTCAGAAAAAGAGATGTGCAAAAACAAGGGGGCACAATTTGAAGATGGAGGGGGGATGGCTCAGAGGTAATGTGAGGAAGTATTTCTTCACAGAGAGGGTTGTGGATACATGGAACAGCCTTCCTGAGGAGGTCATAGAGTCAAAAACAGTGGGGGAATTCAAGAATGCATGGGACAGACATAAGGCAATTCCAGTGGGGGGTAGGAGGAAGTAAGCTGTTGGTTAACTAGGATCTGCAGCTTATCCGTTAGGTAGGGAAATGGGCAGACTAGGTGGGCCAAGCGGTCCTTATCTGCCGTCAAATTCTATGTTTCACCACCACCACCCTTTAGGTCCTCCCACTGAGCCAGTTTCCTACCTGCCCCTAAGTCCTCCAACTTTTGGATCATCCTCATATGTGGAACCAAGCCGAAGGCCTTGCCGAAATCTAGGTACAGTATGTTGAGTGACTGTTCCTTGTCAGCAGCTTTCGTTATCCAGTCAAAGAAGATGATCTGACATGATGTCCCTGGCATGAACCCATGCTTTTTCTTGTCTTGGAGCCATTAGCCTTGAGAATTCACCCAACCATTCTTTCAGAATGGTCTCCATCAGCTTACCCACTATAGCTGTCAAGCTGACAGGCCTTTAGTTCCCCGGGTCATCCCTAGGCCCGCTGTTATGACAGCTGGGGAAGCTGTTGCAACTGGTGAGGAAGCTGGAGTTGGAAGGGCTGCTTTTGTGGGGTCTAACTGGCCCTGTTGCTGCTGCAGTGCTGAAGGACCCAGACCTGCTTCTCTCACCACCGCAGCTGACCGCCGCTTGGCCATGCCATGCTCTGGTACCATTCTTTTTACAATGGCAGATTCTCACTCTTGCTTCTGCCTCTCTGCACTTCTGCCCTTCTCATCATTGTAGCTGCTTTGATGTCACCAATGAGGGACGGCATAGATTTTAAATAAAAAAAAAACATTGAACTGTGTACTAAGGAAAAGTGACAGATGAGGGAAACTGCTAGCAAGGGATACTGGCACAAAGCTGCTGCAATAAATAAACACATAAATAAATCAAGTCCCTGCTCACATGGCACCTACATGTGTACTTTCTATGGCTGGGGCTCATTATCATATGAGGGGGTCCTTTTCTTTATTGTACAAGGGCCACCACTGGCTAAACTGACCCCTTTCACCTGTCTCATGGGTCTTGGGGACCAAAGCTGGGAAGACTGGCTGGGAACCCCCAAACTGGGTGCTAATTGATTTTTTGTCAGCCTCAGTCTAAGGGCATTACATGAGGATAGGCTGGAGACCTTGAGCATGTGCTCTTTGAAGACTAGAAGGGAGAGGGGGGACATGACAGAGACTTAAAAGTTCGTGAGGTGTATCAACAGCGTAGATTTCAGGGTGAGATTCATAAGGAATGGAGACACAGTAACTAGGGGACATTGGTAGAGGCTGATTGGTGGGTAGAGTTTCAAAAGGGATATTAGGAGATACTTTTTCACAGAGAGGGTGGTGGACACCTGGAATGATCTACCAAAGCTGGTGGTAGAAGCCAATTCAGTGACCAGTTTTAAATATGGATGGGACTGGGATAGGCACATGAGGATAGTTAGACCTAAAGAGGGGGTTGAGGGTAAGGAGAGGGGATACTGGGGCACCAGAAGGGCAGTAGGCCCAGTAACAGTGGGCCATCATTACGTCCAGTGTGGAGTTAGGTAGGAAATGGGCAGACTGGATGGACTAATGAATCTTTATCAGCTATCAGAATCTGTGTATCTGTCTATATATGACAGTGCTAACCAGCAGGGCTTCTCATGTCACCTCTAGTGTTTATCAGTCTATAGTGCAATTTTATAAACATCTTGCTGCTGAAGTCAGGCAACAGTTCTAGTTTTGTGGTTAGTTGTCAGATTTGAGGGACGAGCTGAGATAGATATGTTCTCTTTCATCAGGATTCTCAAAGATCCATGGTTAATACCACTATGTATGCATATTCCCTAACACTGTCAATATCAACACTTCTACCAGCAGATTTTGATAAATTCTGCTCTTTTCTGTGAAAAATATGTGTGTATATTAACACAATGGGATCCATGCTACTCCTAGCATGAGGCAGAGGAGGGATATAACTCAAAGTCAACACCAACGGCTAAATTCTAGCAACCATTTAATCACCGGATGCTTTGACCATCTTGGTAGACCCAGTGGATGTGAAACAGGAACTGATAACAACACAGCTGGTCCCCCTTAGCAAAGAGAAAGTAATAAATAAAAACTAACAATACATCTGTCATCCTAAGATCAAACACATGTAAACACCGTTATAGAAAACTAAATAAAAAGAGGATTGCATTGTTGTAAACATTATTTTATTAGAGGATGCATTAAATAATTTTCAATTGTGTTCTCGAGGTTCATAATAATTTGGCCAATATATTCATGAAGTATGTATAAAGAATTTTGAGGAGGATTTTCTGATCTTCTACTGTATTTATTTGTGACATAACAGTGCTTTTTAGAACACTTGAAATTGGGATATTTTGGAATCACAGAGATAAGTCCTGTTTTGTTCCAGAGTATTTAAAAAAAAACAATAAACAATTTGAAAAATATAGAAAACACTAATTTTCAATATAATTATTGTTAATAGAATGGTTTTAGATGTTTGATTTTTCAAGATACATTAGGCCACTTGGGTAACTATAGGCCAGTCAGCCTGACATCTATAGTATGTGTAAGCAATAATACTCGACAGGCTGGGCAGTATTGGGAAATATCAGACTGCCCAGGGGTGTAATGAGGCCCAACACCGCAGGCAGAGGGCCTTATAGCCCCTGGTAGGTCTGGTATTTCCCAGTACCACCCACCCTGAAGGGTATTATTGTGATTAGAAAATGAGCCCTGTAAAAAAAATACTTTAATAAAAGTAAAGGTAATATAAAATTAGTTTCAAATAAGTTTTATAATAAAATAGTTCCTCCACCTGTATTAAAATAGTTTTTTTATTTTTTTGAGGAAGGATTTTTGTCTTAGAAGAGCCTCCCTAGTTGTGACAGACTGGTTGTCATGGTTACCCCCCCACACACACACAAGCAGGCAGACATGGTGAGTCATACTTGATTCCTTTGAGAAAGTTGAGCGTCTCCCCACTACACACACACACACACACACACACACACACACAGACATGCAGGCTGTGATTAATTTTTTTTTATGTTGGCACACTTGCGCAGCCAACATCTTTCTGTAGTGTAGATTTGGAGGCGTGGTCGCTGTTGGGCAAATGCAGGGCATGCAGCAGTAGGTACGTCGCACATTCCTCAACCAGCCAGCAGCAGGGGATGACACCCTGCCTAGCTAATGAGGCGAAGACATCACAGAAACGGTCTGCTGCAATGAGGAAGCGAGCTCTCATGCAGCATAATCCTACGCCCTCCCCTACGTGCAGGGCAACATGGTGGCAGTGACTGCTGCTGTTGCCTGTCAACCCACCCCCATTATGTGCCAATGGGGTGCCCAATCCCCATCGGCATCATGTAACCCCCTTTATTGATTGCCGAGGGTGCCCAATCCTCTCGGCATCATGCCACCCAAAGAGTTTTCTTTGCGATGGGGGCCCAATCCCGTTGGCATGTATCCCTCCCTCCTTGAATTTTATGGGGAGCCCTCCCCATCGGCAATAATGTTACCACCCCTTTGTTGCTTGCCAGGGGTGCCTTAATCCCCGGCTCCTGTGACCCCCTTTCCTTGTTTGCCGACGGTGCCAAATCCCCGTTGGCTAAAAGCACCCACACACAATACGTTTTGAGGGCGTATGGGAGCCCACCCCAGCATGCCAAAGCACCTATTAAAATGAAAAAGGTCCCCTGATGTCTTTTATTTTTTTTAACCTATAAAGCAAAAACGGCCCCTTGAAGTCTTCCAACCCCCCTCCCACAACCCGCACCCACCCACTGTGCACTCTGTCTCCCCACATCCCCCTCACCCCATACTTACCTCCGGAATCCGGCACGATGATCTTCCGTGGACCGGGAACACGTCTGCACTCTTCAAAGCCAACCGCGAACTGAGGAAATGCCAGTAAGCTGTATAATGAAATAAATAGGGGGTTTTCAACTTTAATGCATATCTCGGGCATTTTTGGGAATTTTTACACCAAATTTTCAACATGGGGTTTTTGGGACCCCTCCTCATGAATTCTGGCACTGTCATATTGTTAATCGGTCCCGAAAGGTGATTTCGCAGTCACTGCGCGGAATCACCTTTCAGGACCGATTAATGAGATGACAGTGCAACTGTTCATGAGGTGGGCTCTCAAAAAGCCTATGTTGCAAGTTTGGTGGAAAAAATCCCCAAAATGGCTGTTTTATGAGCGTGCGTTGCGAAGCTGCTACGCAGGCTCATAACTTCACGAATTCACAATATTTTCATGCCAGATTTTCAACATTGTCATTTTTGTACACCTCCTTGTGAAAAGTACAGCTGTCTTTTTTCACATCCTGGCCGAAATGTGTTTCCGCACTTCCAGTGCACAATAGCGTGGTAGCTGTGGGAAATCAGTGTTCGGGTCAGATTATGAAAATGACAGTGACACTGTTCATGAGCAGAGGTCCTAAAATGCCTGTGTTGAAAATTTGGTGACGATACTCCATAAAATGACTGTGTTACAAGCGTGCGTTGGCAGATTGACACATGCTTGTAACGTCATGCATTTGTAATATTTTCACTCTGAATTTTCACCATTGGTATTTTTCCACACCTCTTGATGAACAGTACAGCTGTCATTTTACATATCCTGCCCAAAATGTGTTTCGGCGATCGGTGCAGAATAAGCAGTCGCTGTGTGAAATCTCACTTTTTGGGACAGTTTCAGAAAATAACAGTGACATTGTATATGAGCAGAGGTGCTAAAATGCCTATGCTGAAAATTTGGTGCTGAACGACCATAAAATTACTGTGTTACAAGCGTGTGTTGCGCATTTCCCACACACCCATGTAACTTTGCAATTTGCAATATTTACATGCCACATTTTCAACACTGGCATTTTTTTACACCTACTGTACAGCTGTCATTTTTCACATCCTGCCCAACATGTTTTCCCGCACTGCACTACCAAAGCCAATACCTGCGCGACAACATTCGGCATTGACAAATGCTTGTTTTTACTGGCATTGGTTCGTCCTCCTACCCCACCGTGTGTTGCATGACGACGACAGATCAAGAAAATTGAACAATACGGAAGAGGTATCTTTCTAGAAAAAAAAAGGTGAAGCTGGTATGTTTTTTCAACTTTTCTTTCTGTTTGGCAGCAGGGAAAGCAGTGAGAGAAAGGGGAGGATAGCATGAGACAATGCTATAAGAAATGGCCAGGACTGTGCTGGCGATTTCCTTTAGAATAAAAAAAAATATGTTTGTTGGGAAAAACAAAGATTTTGTTGTTTCTGCATTTCTTTTTTTGTTACTAGGAAAACCAAGTGGCCAAATGGGGAATAGCGCTGGTTGCACAACCGTAGTACTGCAAGGAACCTAAGCTTTTCATTGTTTTATTCTTTTTCTTAAATGGGCTGTAATAAGACATCATGCTGGATTTTGGAGATGGGGTTATGTTTCTTGGCGAAAGAAAGGCTGTTTAGTGTTTTTTTTTATTTGTGTGGAGCAGTTTGGGTGCTGTTGTGGCTAGGGAGGTCAGTCTTGCTAAGTGAGACAGAAAAAAATGGCAGTTGGCAAGTTAGAAAATTTGGGGTTGCCCAAGAATTCCCTAAGTAATGGGGCACCCCGGAGTAGGACTTGTTATTTGCTAGGCTCTATAGAAAGTTAATGTACCCCCTTACTATGGCTCTCAGCTAGTCAGGGAGCTCATAGTATCTAGCCCATTTTCTAAAAACTCATGGAGACCATACCAAAGGCTGGGCTGGTGAAGTACATGGAGGAAAATGGTCTGCAGGATGATAAACAGCATGGGTTTGTGGCAGGCAGATCATGTCAAATGAACCTAATCGAGTTTTTCGATTGGGCTATGAGGGCAGTGGACAAAGGCCAGGTGGTGGACATCATATACCTGGATTTTAGTAAGGCCTTCAATTTGGTACCATATAAAAGGTTGATAATGAAACTGAGGGACCTAGGAACGGGGAAACAGGTGGTAAGATGGACTGAAAATTGGTTGGGGGCAGAATCTAGAGTGTAGTGGTTGGGGTCAAATTCTCCAGCACCAGGGAGGTCACCAGTGGGGTCCCGCAGGGATCAGTGTTGGGGCCACTGTTGTTCATTGTCTTCATAAGTGGCATTAGGGAAGGCATTAATGGCAAAATATACCTGTTTGTGGATGACTCCAAACTCTGTAGGAGGGTGGACACCAAGGAGGGGATACAGGACCTGAGAGAGGACCTTGCCAGATTAGAGAGATGGTCAGGAATCTAGCAACTTGGTTTCAATGCCAAAAAGTGCAAGGTGATGCACATAGGGGCCAAGAACCCTAGGGCAAAGTATTACATTGGAGAGATTCAGGTAAATACATCTGAAGAGGAAAAGGATCTAGGAGTGGTGATTACAAGTGACCTGTAACACACCTCCCAGTATAAGAAGGCAGTGGCAAAGGCTAACAGGATGCTGGGGTGTTTTGCAAGGGGATTCAGTAGCAGGTGGAGTGTAGAGGTCATTGGTGATACCACACTTAGAATATGGGGTGAGGTACTGGCATCCATACCTTATGAAGGACAACAGCATGCTGGAAGGGGTCCAGAGGAGAGCAACCAAGATGATAGAGAGCATACAGGATAGGTCCTATGAGGAGAGGCTGGGAGCTCTGGGGATGTACTCCCTGGAGGAGAGGAGGCGGGGAGGGGGGATACGATAGAGACCTTCAAGTACATGAAGAGAATTAACAGAGTGAAAAAGGAGGGTCTCTTTAAAATGAGTGAAAACAACACCACTAGGGGACACAGCCTAAAATTGATGGGCGGGGGATTCAGAACAGATGTAAGGAAACTTTTCTGTATGGAGAGGGTGGGGACCACCTGGAATGAGTTGCCAGAGTAGGTGGTATCAGTAAAGACAGTGGGAGCATTCAATAGGGTCTGGGACGAACACAAAGGGAACCCTTGGAACCAAGGAAAGAGGTGAAGGAGGGTAGGGAGGGGTGGTTAGGGGCAGGGTTAGTGGCGTAGGTGTAAGGCCAGACCCTGCGTCATTTATAAGCAAACGCAATAGACCAGGTGGTCTTCTTCTACTGGCTCTTTTCATATGTTTGTATGGGCCTGATATTGAAAAAGTGCAGGGCCATTTTACATGAACAAACAGCCCCATGTGAGCAACCCATATTAAAATGGTCTGTTTAGGCTGTCCAGTGATGCGGTGGTAGCATAGTTTGCTACCATGCCAACAACCTGGGTTGGAAGTGAATCTCGTATGTGAATAAGCAGGTTTCTGAGGGGAGCTGCCAGTGGTATCTTGTCCTCGACCAGTGAGGAAGGCATTGCATTACCAAAACCACAGCAACCCCTGTGGTTCAGCTCTTGTGGTTTGACCCATCAGCTGCTGTGGGAAACTGTGTGCTTGCAAGGCCACAGCATTGTGTGGCGCTGCTGATGGTGGTGGGTAGTGGAGAAACAGGAGAAAATCAGGGAACGAAAATTGTGCAGGCCTGTCAGAATGATGGCAAATAAGCTCCATTCAAAGAGGTCCTATGGTACAGGATCTGCAGATTGTTAGGCCCAAAGTGGGACACAGGATAGCTTGAGGTGGGGAACAAAAACCTGTATAGAAAAAAAACGGGTTGCTCACTCAAGGGAATGAAGTTCTGATTTGGCTGTTTATGCACGCAGTGTTTAGACATGAGTATTTTTGTGCGTTTTGGTTGAGGTGGAGGAAGGGGCAGGTGACCCCACCCAACCACTGGACCACCAGGTATCAGCACAAAGACACAGGAGGCTGGGGATTTACAAAGTAAATATCACACATTATGAGGTATGTAAGGAAAACCAAGGGGTGAGGATTGGGCAAATGTTTGGGCCCTTGGTGGAGCCCAATAGGCCCATAATATAAAATGTGACTACAACAAAAATCCATTTCCAGCATGTACCAGCCTTGCTGTACAGTGCTTTATGGATCAGGACTGGTATGTGCCCTGTAGAGGCTGGTATACTCCTGAAGTGACTGGGTGAGTGGTCCTATTTCATGGCATGGATAAGGGGTGGTTAAATAATCACCTGTACTTCTGTAAAATGGGTTGTTGAGGGAACGCATCTGGGTTCACTCATTTGTCTGCTCACACTGAGGAGGAGGAGGGGCTACTGCTTGTCCCTCATGCCAGTGGGATTGAATGTTGCATAGATAACCCCCAGTGCATCAGAGCTGCATTCTTCTCTTACTGCAGGCCACTCATTCAGCACTGAACCCTTGTGCTGCAGCTTCTAAAGTTTAAATCTAAGTAGCAGACATTTTCTACGATTTCAAGTGAAACAATTCATATAAGCAAACAAATCTGTTTTGAGGTTTATACCACCACTTCACTGAGTATTTAAAAACAATGATGGTTTAAGCCTCGGGAGGATTTTTTTTGTTTTCTAGTGAGATGTTTTGTATTGTATAATTGTTTTGGAATGTGCTCATTGTTTAAAAAACAATAGTGGTTCTATTCCATCATTAAGAAAACAATGCCATTCCATGTAAAATAATAATAATTCCACTCAGAAAAGTACTCACATTTAAATTTCATCTGGTTTGGTGATGGTGAGATAAAAATAGTGTAAAACCACTTTCTTTTCTGGCAACCTGGTGTTAGTTATTGACCATAAACAGACCGTACAAACAAACTGCTCCAACAACGAGCCTTAGGATTCATGTAGAAGGACAAATACAGTGCTGCCAAGCATGAGTAAGGCAATCTTTCAGGTATTCAAGGGCTGTGTTCTGAAACAAGCTTGCATGGCAGAAAGGGAGAATCAGCACATTTTGAAGGGCAGGGCGCCTCTGCTCTGATGTGCAAATACTAACTTTTTAGTTTGCTCAAGCAAGACATTGCTCCTTCTGCACAGTTCAATGTATGCTCATCTGGTGTGGATCCTCAAAAATGGGACAGCTGTGGATACCTGCATGCTTGTGGCCCACAGCAGAAATTCTCTGCTAAAAAACACATACTGTGAAAAATGACACCAGAGAGATCTCCCCTTGTAAACTTTAACCTACTAAAAGCAGAACTGTTTGCAGTATGGTATTCCCTTAAGAGCGCTGAAAGTCCATTTCACATGCTGGCTAGCTCCATAGGAAATAATGTTTAATTTTTCATTCATTATGTCTAGTCAGAGAAAACTGGAGTGCCACTGAGCCAGGTTAATTTACAATAGCATCCAGAGCAAGTGCAAGTACAAAGGTCGTAGGTAAAACCTTTACAATGACGTGGGGGTCAGCAGAGGGGTCTGGAATTTTGTCAAGGGAGTAGCAATTTTGTCAAGGTAGCACGCCACCCCCCCCAAAAAAAACCAACCTGAAAATGTTCAATTTTTTACAGCTCAGATTAAGCTAAAAGAGCTACTGTTTGCTGGCCTAAGGGGGAATTGGGTGCTACTTCACTACAAAGCTGGATCCGCTAGTGGGTCAGCCAGTATTCAGTGTTCCAATAAATAGATGCTTTCAGTATCTGTATATGCAGGGTTGTCCTCTTTCACAAGGCATGCAGCAATACACTTCAAATGCCAACAGATCTCCTGGTCCCAAACCATGCCTCCTGCTGTGGGTATCACCTTGGTTAATTGCCCTGGAGCATCCAGAATTTATGTCCTCTGCCCTTTAGAGTGATGCACCATCCAAAATTAAGAATTTACTTCTCCCTATTGTTTATTTCTGGTCTTGATCCAGAGTGCTGTTTAGTCTGCTCGAACAGAATCTGTCTATAAGACAAGCTGTCAACAAGGCAGACACTATTGTATATGAGAATGGGCATTCCAAGAGCTGCAGCTGTCTCTCTCTGCAATCTGAAGGCAGTGATGTTGCCAGCTACTAGAAGCGTGCACTCTTTGACACCGTGCACTGCATTTTTTTGCGGATCTTATGATACTAGAAGTGGGCCTTCTCGGCTACTCAGAATGTAGTCTATAAACATATTTCCTGAAGCTCATAAACTGACCCTATAGTAAAACCAAGTAACTCTGATCTTTGGAATTCTGTTTGGTAACGTTTCTATTCTTTCCTTGTTTCCCTCAAAGTTTTAAAGCATTAATTCTGAAATGTAGTACATACCAAAAGTAATTCCAAGTGTATCTTTCTGAAACTTTAAAGTATTAGGCAATAGCCCAAGGTTATATTTGTGTTTTGCGGTTATCTTTACCACTTCAACTAAATCTTTTGCAACTTGGTGAACATGTACCATATCAGTTACTACCACAAAAGTATTACGAAATCATGTGCTTGTGACTAACAGCCCAAAGTTGTTTTTTTTTTGCATTTATGTCACACTGTATACCTAATTCATTTCAAACGTGTTCCTGTATACAGTATGTACTCCATTAGTAATTCAACACAAACAATAATAAAACCAAATGCCTTTGGCATTAGCATCTGGAAAGAAGTCAGTGATTACAATTTTGCATGTTCTATGTTTCCTTTACCAATAGTCAATCAATTCTTTCTAAAGTGATTTTGGCACTTCTAACAAAAGTTTGAAAAGCATAATATTTAGGCTAGGTATGAGATGAATATTTGCTTTGTAATTCATCTTTGCTTTGTACCGCAATAGCGGCCTACCCCAACTATCCGTATTTGGTTGAATACCTAAATTAAACCAGTCCGAATACCCAGTAGTCATTTCTGCATTTGGAGCAAGCTTCCCACCACCTATATGTTGGTTATTGCACAGGGTGACACATCTAGTGACACATCCAGTCACATGTTCTCCCATGTTCCCATTTTTCCAAGATGGCTGCTGCACACTGTGTGAGCGTAGAAGGAGCTGCAATAGCAGGGGTAGTGAAGGCATACTTAATTTTATGACAGGTATACCACTGTTACCTTAATAATTTGAGAGCCACTACCCTTTCTGGTATTTCTTGTGTAGCCATTTTGTATCCACAATACCCACCTATCTGTTTTGTCCCCAGCCTGCAGGAACAGGTGTCCTTGCGGTGGAGGAGCTGACTCTGCTGGCTGTTGAGTGACAAACTACCCTGTGGATGGAGGCTGTGGTTGAACGGGTGCTGTAGAAGATAGTTGAAGAAACTTTACAGCCTGGCACTGAATTTCTGAGAGTGGTGGTGTTGGAGGTGCCAGAACAGAGAGTTGAAATGTATACTTCCTTAGACTAAAAATTTGATGGATTTGTTTTACCCAGCTAAAAGGAATAAACTTAACAATTTTATGATTTTATTTGACCCTTCAAAATACAGAGAGCTTATTATTTAATATTTTAGAAGGTTAACCTCACAAATCTGTATTTACTGGCTGTGGTCTTTCTCTGGGTGCTGTGTTGTCTGTGGGTTGCTGTTTACTCGTGGTACAGGGGTTGGGGGTTCTGTTCCTGGGTTGGGATGTTTTTCAGCTCAGAGTGTGCCGTGGGTCTGGGTGACTGATTGGGGTGACCTGTGGTTGAGAGCCGTTGCTCTTTTCTTTTCTGGAGCTGCTGTCATGCCCTATCTGCTGCCTTGGGGGCATTGTAATTTTGCTTGGGGCCACAGTGATTTTGCATGGTGTTTTTGCTTGCTTCCCCTGGGTGTTTGGCTCACCACTAGCAGGCTCTGTGTTATTTTAATTGAACACTCAATATGGCAAAAAGTAAGCCTTTTTTCCCTGCACTCTGGCCAATCCCAAATAATATCACTGCATTCATTTTTATGTGATTGCTTATTCCAAATGGGGAAAACTTAGGATTAAAAAGGGTTTGTAATAACTTTAAATTAAGCTTGATAAGTTTATTATAAAAGTTTAAATTTATTTTAACTTTTGTGCCATGAAGACCATGTGATCATTTTGAACACTTGACCTCATTGTGACACATGGACAGCCAGTTCTGAGTACACTATGATTTTTGTATATAAAAATGTATTATGGACTGTCTCTCATGAGAGATGCTGAGACAGCATGTGAGATGACACACACACACACACACACACACATACACAGGTTTTAGACACAAGATGTGACCTGGAAGGCCAGGAGATAATCACAGGCTAGAAGATACCTAACTGCCAAGCTAGATCATAAACTTTCATAATGCTTAGAGGAAGAAGAGCAGGTTATGACGTTTTAGTGTGAAGTCATAAAAGTTGCTCTGATGTCCTGGAAAGGGGAAGCTGATCATAAGATCACAGAAATGTCATTTTAGAAAGAAAATGAGCTGTGCTGCGATCACAGAATATTAATTTGCCTTCTGAAAAAGACATCCTGTTTTTGTATAGATATGTTTTTTTATATATTCTGACAGGGAGGAGCTAGGTGACCTCATGCAAAGAGGTGGGCAAAGCCAGCTTTTAAACAGTATTCTGTTTTCCTTCAGAGACACACACTTCTATCTACACTCTGACAAATAAACATCTTTGAGCACTTTAAGCAAGTATACAGGTAGAGAGAGACAAACTCTAAGTATTGTAGTAGGAATTGCACTGTTAAAACCTTGTTCTTTTAAAAGATTGTATGGTTCTTGTGATATATGGTTCTGTATTTTATGTTTTACTGTACATACTTTTATCTATTGTAGTCAAACTCTATTTTTAGAGCCTACTTGGTCTGTCTTTGAATTTCTTTTCTTTAACAAATGAAGTATATATGGTTAAAGCAGACACTGTGCATAGGCTTGAATGGTGATACCAAACTGGAAAAAGGTAAGAGTAATCTGAGGTCTTTTATTAGAGTTTTTAAGGGTTCATTTCTTTACACCTGGGTTAGGTGCCTGTAAGCAAATATATCTGGCCCCCCCAAAGACAGAAATATCTGAGCCTGTGCATTGGGTACGCTAGCAAGAGGTTCACAGTTTGAATCCCTCCAAGACTTGAGACCAAAGGTTGATTCGAACCCACAAAACAGACAGGAGGGTTACCCTGTTTCTGTTAACTGTTTACAAGACTGCGCTCAGAGGTTGGCACTTTGGGAATAGAGGGCTGACCTGTTGAGTGGGTTTGTGACAGATTGGTTGGCTGCCGTGGGATACTTTTGGTATTACAAACTTTGATTGTTCAGTGTGTCAGCTTAAGACTGTCAGCTCACTTGCAAAGAAAGAAAAAGGCAGCGATTTAATTTTAAAAAAAAGGAAACAGAACTATCTCACTTGGCGTACAGTCAAGTTCCTACCTGTTTTATTTTTATTTCTAAAGTGCAAGTCAGAGTAGCCGTAGTTAGGGAAGAAGATGGCTTCCAACTACTGCAGTCACACTGTAGACAACTTAAAGCAGTTGTGCGGGGACAGAGGAGTCCCATTCAAGGTGAAAGCCAGCAAGCAGAACCTCGTGGATGCCCTGATGGTAGCAGATACCCAGAGCAGCGAGTCACAGACCGTGATTGAAAAGGACCAGACCTCGAGTGTGGCAGGGCTAGTGGCCAGTGCAGTGTCCAGATCCAGTGAGAATGACAGCAGAGCCACTGTCAGTGAAGGGCCACAACAGCAGGGGGAAGGTCAACAGCATCCTGGATCCAGAAGTACTCAGGCTGCAAATTGAGTTGCACAGAATGGAGCTGGAGTTCCAGAGGGAGGCAGAGCAAGAACGCCGAGAGGCAGAGCGAGAACTCCGAGAGGCAGAGCGTGAACAGAGAGACGCTGAGCATGAGGAACGTGAGCACCAGTGAGCTGCAAAGGAGGAGAGGGAGCGAGAATGCCGAGAGGCAGAGCAAGAACAGAGAGATGCGGAACGTGAGAAGTGTGAGCGCCAGAGGCAACATGAAATGGAGAAGCTACGACTCCAGCCAGTGGCAGCAGAGCAGATAAGTGGCTTGGGTTTAACTGGGACTACAGGACTGGGTTACAAATTGAATTCCAAATTGATAGCCGAATTTAAAGAGGAGGAGGATATGGATGCCTTTTTAAATTTTTTTGGAAAAGTTTGTATTCAGGCTAAAATTCCTAGGGAGTCCTGGAGCTTCCAGCTATCCCCGCTACTTACCGGGAAAGCTCGGGATGCATTAGGTCAAATGGACAATGAGAACAGCGATGACTACAGCAAACTTAAAGCTGCACTGTTAAAGAAATTTGAATTAACTGCTGTATCATACAGAGCTAAATTCTGTAAGCTCAGGAGAAGCCCTGACATGAGCTACGAGGAGCTAGCCATGAAACAACATCAGTTTTTAAAACATTAGTGGGAAGGAATTGAGGCAAACTCTGTTGATAAAATTGTTTGTGTGTCCCTGAAAGCATGCCAGTGAATATGAGGGAACACATGCACCCAGTCATGGTAAATGGTGTACAGACGCAAGGGTTAAGGGACACAGGGGCATCCTTGACCTTGGTAAGGGGGGATCTAGTAAAGCCTGGTCAACTTATAGCCAATAAATACGTCACTGTACAGGACTTTACTGGTGAGGCAAAAACATTGTCCCACGCTAGTGTTCTCCTAGAGTGGGGTGAAACGGGGAACTGTGCAACAGATGGCTGTAGCCAAAACGTTAGCAGTGGATGCGATCCTGGGCAACAATCTCAAACAGGGAATGGTATGTGCAGTTACCCATAGCCAAGTGACAAGGGAAAATTATAGTTCACTGAACCCTACAGAAACCATCGTGGAAACCACTGAGAGGCTGGTTCCCCAGCCTGTGTCTCCAGATGGGGAGACTAATGAAAAGGGGGTAGAAATTTCCACAGTAGCAAGTAACCACACAGCTACAGACGGTTACTCCAAAAGAGGGTGGGGTGACCCATTGTCAGAGGGTTGGGATTGACAGTGATCCTGAGTGGCCTGACGCTAGTGCTAGGGATCCTAGTTTAGTGACTGAAGGGGACCTGTCCCATGCCTTGGGAATGTGTGAGGGGTTTGTAGGTGCTCGAAGAAGTGACCCAGTTTAGAGAAACTGAGGGCTTGGGCAGACTCAGACGGCACACAGGTAGGTGACAGCAGACATAAGGTTTATTGGGAAAATGGACTTATGTATACTCAGGCTGTGCAGACAGAGGGAGGGAGGGGTGCTAGGCAGACAGCTTGTCATTCCCAAGGGGTATCGTGAGCAGTTGCACAAGATTGCACATGATATTCCCTTGTCTGGCCATCTGGGAATTGCACCCACGATGCAGCGATTGGCCCAGAATTTCTACTGGCCTAACTTCACCCAGCAGGTGAAGGAGTATTGCAGGTCTTGTCACTGGTGCCAAGAAATAGGGAAGGCAGGCAAGAAAACCCAAGCTGCCCTGATTCCATTGCCCAAAGTGGAGGAGCCATTCCAGAGGGTGGGAATGGATATTGTGGGGCCTTTAAATACCCCCAGCTCCTCAGAGAAGAGATTCATCCTGACTGTGGTGGATTATGCCACCAGATACCCAGAGGCAGTCACCCTATTCTCACTGAGGACATACAAAGTGGCAGATGCCTTACTTGGGATTTACTCCCATGTTGGGTTTCCACAGGAGGTTATCACTGATTGAGGGGGTTCCTTCATGTGGGACCTGATGAAATGTTTATGGGAGAAGTGTGGGGTGGTGCAGAGATGCATGACACCGTATCATCCACAAGCCAATGGTCTTGTGGAAAGATTCAGTGGTACCCTAAAGTCAGTGGTCTGGGTGTTTGCTGAACAGCATGGGAGGGACTGGGAGAAATACCTTCCCCACCTGTTGTTTGCATACAGGGTGGTGTCCCAAGAGTCGACAGGATTTTCCCCTTTCAAATTCTTATATGGACGCTGGGTACGTGGGCTCCAAGACTTGATCCAGGAGGACTGGGAAGGCAAGCATGCCACCCAGGGAACTCCCATTGTGGATTATGTCCTTAGGTTTAGGGAAAGGCTGAAGGAGCTTATGGGGACAGCCCAGAGCAACCTGGCAGCTGCCCAACAGAAACAAAAAGTGTGGTACGACCGCAGAGCCAGAGCTCGCTCGTACATGGTGGGTCAGGAAGTCATGGTCCTTATTCCGGTCCAGAAGGACAAGCTGCAGGCAGAGTGGGCAGGACCGTACAAAGTGGTTAGGAAGGTAAATGACGTTAACTATATTGTGGATTTACCTGACCGAAGACAGACAGAGAGGATGTACCATGTCCACATGATGAAGCCATATGCAAATAGGGCTGACATGGTGTTTGCAGTGTGTAGTCCTGGGGAGGGGACGGATGAAGGAGACCCCCTTCTGGACTTTCTGGAAGAAAGTAAGTGGGAGTCCTCTGTGGAGGCAGTAAAATTGTCTCCCCAGCTGGCCATGGATCAGATCCAGAAAGTAAAGGAGGTTTTAGCAGACTTTGCCCCATTGTTTAGCTCCAAGCCTGGACTAACCCCCTTAGCGATGCATGATGTGGAGACTGGGACACAGACGCCCATACTGTGGACAGCATATTGGGTGTCAGAGGCTGTCCAAAAGGACATTAGGAGGGAATTGGATGAGATGCTGGATTTAGGGGTAATCCAGAGATCCCACAGCCCCTGGGCCTCACCCATAGTGCTCAACTCGTTTCTGTGTGGACTATCATGGACTGAATGCAGGCACAAAGTCAGAAGCCCTCCCGATGCCCCAGACAGATGAACTCCTGGACAAGTTGGGCAGGGTGACCTACCTTATGACCATTGACCTGACAAAGTGATATTGGCAGGTAGAGTTGACAGAGCTAGGGAGAGGTTGTCCTTCATCACTCCAATAGGCTTATTTGAATTTAAAGTAATCCCTTTTGGAATGAAGAATGCCCTGGCCAATTTCCAAAGGTTGGTGAACTAGGTGTTAAATGGTGCTGAGGAGTACGGCATGGCATACCTGGATGACATTGCCATCTTTAGTACCAACAGGGAGGAACACCTATCCCACCTTAGAGAAGTGCTGGGCAGGATACAGAGGGCCAGGCTCACTGTCAAAGCCGGGAAGTGCCAGGTGGCCATGGAGGAAGTGGCATACCTTGGACATGTGGTAGTCCATGGACAGCTCCATCCTAACCAAATAAAAATAGAGGTAATCCAGGTGTGGCCCAGACCAGAAACACAAAAGCAGGTCAGGAGTTTTCTCAGGACAGCAGGGTACTATAGAAAATGTGTACCTAATTACAGTGCCCTGGTTGCTCCCCTATCTGACCTGACAAAGAAAAGGATGCCCAAGAAAATTACCTGGGACCCAGCCTGTGAGGAAGCCTTTTCCAAACTAAAAGAGACACTGTGCAGTGCTCCTGTTTTGACAAGTTCTGACTATAGCAAACCCTTTATAGTTTGGACTGATGCCTTAGATGTGGGTATTGGGGCAGTACTGAGTCAGACATCCAGCCAAGGGAGGGATCACCCAATAGCATACCTGAGTAGGAAGTTACTTCCCAGGGAGCAGACATACTGTACTGTGGAAAAAGAATGTCTTACTATAATGTGGGCCCTAAAGAAGTTGGAGCCATACTTGTATGGGCAGCATTTTGTGGTACAGCCTGACCACAACCCCCCTGGTTTGGCTGACGCAGATGGGGGAAAAACAATGGTAGATTGCTAAGATGGAGTCTTGCTTTGTAAGGGTATGATATGACAGTTCTACATAGGGCTGGAGACTGAAACCAGAACTCAGATGGCCTGTCCTGTGTCCATGAGGAGTGAACTGATTTGGGAAGCTCATCCCATGCAGGGGACAGAGCCCCCAAATTCAGTCTAGGTGGGGAGGAGTGTAACACGTGGACAGCCAGTTCTGAATACACTATGATTTTTGTATATAAAAATGTGTTATGGACTGTTTCTCATGAGAGATGCTGAGACAGCATGTGAGACACACACACACACACACACACACACACACACACACACACAGGTTTTAGATACAAGGTGTGACCTGGAAGGCCAAGAGATAATTACAGGCTAGAAGATACCTAACTGCCAAGATAGATCATAAACTTTTATAACGCTTAGGGGAAGAAGAGCAGGTTATGACATTTTAGTGTGAAGTCATAAAAGATACTTTGATGTCCTGGAAAGGGGAAGCTGATCATAAGATCGAAGAAATGTAATTTGAAAAAGAAAATGAGTTGTGCTGAGATCACAGAATATTAATTTACCTTCTGGAAAAGACATCCTGTTTTTGTATAGATATATTTTTTTATATATTCTGACAGGGAGGAGCTAGGTGACCTCATGCAAAGAGGTGGGCAAAGCCAACTTTTAAACAGTATTCTGTTTTCCTTCAGAGACACACACTTCTATCTACACTCTGACAAAGAAACATCTTTGAGCACTTTAAGCAAGTATACAGGTAGAGAGAGACAAAATCTAAGTACTGTAGTAGGAATCACACTATTAAAACCTTGTTCTTATAAAAGATTGTATGGTTCTTGTGTTATATGGTTCTGTATTTTATGTTTTACATACTTTTATCTATTTTAGTAAAACTCTATTTTTAGAGCCTACTTGGTCTGTCTTTGAATTTCTTTTCTTTAACAAGTGAAGTATATATGGTTAAAGCAGACACTGTGCATAAGCTTAAATGGTGATACCAAACTGGAAAAAGGTAAGAGTAATCTGAGGTCTTTTATTGAAGTTTTTAAGGGTTCATTTCTTTACACCTGGTTAGGTGCCCGAAGGCAAAGATATCTGGCTCCCTGAAGACAGAATTATCTGAGCCTGTGCATTGGGTAAGCTAGCAAGAGGTTCACAGTTTGAATCCCTCCAAGACTTGAGACCAAAGGTTGATTCGAACCCACAAAACAGACAGGGGGGTTACCCTGTTTCTGTTAACTGTTCACAAGACCACACTCAGAGGTTGGCACTTTGGGAGTAGAGGGCTGACCTGTTGAGTGGGTTTGTGACACTCATGACCACAAGTTTTAGAGAAAAAAGCAGAGGTGCTGGCAAGTCTGGCATCTCAGCTTAGATCTGCCATTCTCTCCTGTGTGATTTGTGCAGATACAGGCTGAGCAAGTGAATTATTACCCTCAGCTTATTATATCTTTTCACCCCAGCTAATTTTAAGATCAGAGTTAGATTTGGCATAACTCGCCGAAGTATTCTTTGAGACAGAGAAAATTGAAGATTTTAAAAGGCTGACCCTCATTGAAGCAGTAAGTTCACTGATCATTAAGAAGAACAAAAGGGTGCAACTTTGGATTTGGGAAATTGCAGTGTGTGGCACGGAGGGTTGGGCTGTAGTTAAAACACCATTATGAAATCAGGATTGTGTTTGTTTTATTTAAATTTAAACTTTGGAAACTGCCCTTATATTGGGGAACTGCTAAGTATCACTTTTTTATAAAGTATAATATTTACTGAATATATTATCAGGTTATTTCTTTTAAACTCTGAATGCTTTGCATGCCCTGTTCTCATTACAGTTTTGTCCTAGTTTCCCCCATCTGTTATAATCCATCGATATTGTTGATATCTGCAGTAGTTTTGTAATTGTTTTTCCTTTTAAGTCTTTGATGAATCCTGCCAACCCCTTGCTTTTGATCCCATTTCTACAGTTTTCTCCTGCTTTGTTATGTTTGGCCTTTCCTGAGAAGAAAAGCAGTAGCTGTATGAACGAGACTGCTGCCTGTTCTTTTGAGAGGCCTTCAGCTTAAAGAGATACTGTGCCCTGTTAACAAAAAGGAGTAAATCAAATCAACTTTATTTATAAAAAAGCGCCTTTCAAAAACCAAGGCACTTGTACAAAAAATAATAAAAAAAAAAATCAAAACAATAAAAAACATAATAAACATGTTAAAACCCATGGCTGCAACATTAAAAATCAGCACATGCCAGACTAAAAAGAAATGACTTCAATGCTGTTTTAAAACTTTGGATGGTAAGGCAATCTCACACCTGATGAGGCAGAGAATTCCACAGGGTTGGGGCTCCAAAACTAAAAGACCTGGCCCCAGATGTCTTTAAATGAACCCTGGGAATCTCTAGCAATCCCTTGTCAGTGGATCAGAGAGAGCGGGAGGGACAGTAGGGATGAAAGAGATCTTGCAGGTAACCAGGTCCCTGGTTGTGTAGGGCCTTATAGGTCAGCAAACCGACCTTGAAGGTGATCCACCACTGTACTGGCAGCCAGTGCAGTCCATGAAGCACAGTCGTTATATCACTGGTCCTAGATGAACCAGTCAATAACCTGGCTGCCGGATTCTGCACGAGCTGCAGGTGGTGGATATCAACCCCAGGTAACCCAAGGTAAAGGGAGTTGCAATAGTCAAGGTGGGAGGTAACGAAGGCATGGACCAGAGTTGGAAGATTGTCGGAAGGAACCAGGTGCTTCACCCGGGCTATATTCCTCAGATGGTAAAAAGAGGTTTTGACAACTGCCGACACCTGCGATTTAAGTGTCAAACAGTCATCAAACATAATACCCAGGTTCCGCACACGGTCTGAAGTAGTTAGCTGTACACACCCAAGCCATAAACCTGAAGGTGATCCCACCAACAAACCTGCCTCCCGATGACCTGAGTCTACAACCAACACCTCAGTTTTTTCTGGGTTTAACTGCAGCCAACTCCCATTCATCCCGTCCTGGCTTTCAATGAGACAGTTGTTAAAAACCGAAACAGCAGCATCCTGGCCAGGCGCAAAGGACATGTATAGCTGAGTGTCATCTGCATAGCAGTGGAAACTCAAGCCATACTGCCTAATAATTGCTCCTAACGGCAGCATATACACTGCAAAAAACATGGGTGCCAAAATGGAACCCTGCTGCACCCCACAGGATAGGGGGAGTGATGCGAAGGAAAAAATCCCAGACACCACCCTCTGGGTCCTACCCTCTAGGAAATATCAAAACCATCTGAGCACCATACCAGACAGTCTACAAATGAACCACAGGTGCTCCAATAGCACACCATGGTCTACAGTGTCAAATGCCGCAGAGAGAGATCAAGAAGGACCAAGATGGAGCGGATCCTTCGATCTCTTGCTATTAGGAGGTCATTAAGCACCCGGACAAGAGCTGTCTCGGTACTATGTCTTTTTCTAAATCCGGACTGGAGAGAATCATAGACATTGTGGCTGGTCAAATGATCATTCAGCTGCGATGCAACCAGCTTCTCAATAACCTTACACACAAAGGGCAGGTTAGAGACAGGCCTGTAGTTAGCCAGACATTCTGGGTACAAGGAGGGTTTTTTAAGAAGGGGCTGAACCACGGCCTCCTTTAGAGGATCAGGGAAGATCCCCTTCTCCAAGGACATCCAGACTATCCCAGCAAGGACCGGACCGATTTTACCCACACAGCCCAGTAGGAGACGTGTGGGGCCCCGGGTCCAAAGTACAGTTGGTAGGATGCAATGACTGAATGATCATCACAATGTCACTGATCATGGGGAGGCTGAAGTCACACCACATAAACTGGGCATCTGACATCTCCTGCTGACCATCACAGCCCCCATTAGGGAGGGTCAAGCAGATACCCGACCTGATTGCAGCAACTTTATCTGAAAAGAATCGAGAAAACACCTCACACTGTTCTTGAGAAAAAGACAGGTTGGATTGCACAATCTGTCCACTGTCCAGAAAAGCTGAGCTGGTTGATTCTGTGCAGCAGCAATCTCCCTGGACAGGAATATTGCCTTCTTACAGGTAGTTGCTGATTGATAGACCACATAATGGTCCATCAAACTAAATCTGTCACACTCCAGGCTGGACTTCCACCAGCACCTCTCTAGCCTTCGTCCAACTCTCCTGAACTCCCTCAAAGTCTCATCAAACCAAGGAGACTTGGGGCAAACAGTGAGGGGATGAACATTAACAGGAGCAATGGAATCCAGGGCCTCTACCACCGCCTTATTATAGGCAAGTACCAGGTCCCCTGGATCCATGCATTCAGTCAGTAAACCCGATAGGTCCAGTACCGCCATCAGGCCATCTGGTGAAACACCCCTCAAAGGGTGGTACCAGACCATCTCCATTGGGGCTGGCCTCGAAACTGAACCCAGTGGTGTGATGGTCAGACCACCCAACTGGTTCCACCACCAAATCGGATATCTCCATCCCCAGGAGAAACACCAAGTCCAATGAATGACCACCAATATGGGTCGGGGAGGAAATAACCTGTGTAAAGCCCAGTGAAATCATTAGCTGGAGGAAGTCCTGACCAAACTGCAAGAGTTCATCATCAACCCAGGCATTGAAATCCCCCAGAATCAACCATCTGGGGGATCCCAATGTCAGGTCAACAATGAAGTCCACAACTTCCTGCAGGAAAACATTCTCATCTCCTGGTGGATGGTAGACAAGAAGTTTCCTGTACCCCACACCCTCACCCATGATACATTCAAAGGAGTTGGTAGTTTCCACTGGTACTTCCATTAGGCCCAGATCGGATCTAAAAACAGATGGCAACACCCCCACCCCCCACGATCCATCCTCTGGTGGTGTATCACTGAGTACCCGGCTGGAATTGCTGATGCCAAGACTGGACCAGCATTATCATCCAGCCATGTCTCAGTGATGCAAGCCAGGTCAGATGACCCAACAAGATCCGCTATCACAGCGGTCTTTTTCTTAATAGACCTGGCATTGCTCAACACCACCCGAGTAGAATGGGAACCTGAGGAAGACTGAGTTACCTGCCTGCTACAAGCAGAGCCTTTGGGTATGGGAACCAGACAGGGAGAACCCCTTTCCTGGACCCATTTTGCCCCAGAGTGTCTCCTTGTCCCCACTATTCCTATCTGCCCACTCCTTTCCATTCCCTTTCCAGGCCAGGCCCTTGTCCTCCTCCCTCTAACAATCCCCAAGGCTCTACACTATCTATATACCTCTGGCAATAGTGGAGGCAGGAAAAAGGATGGAGGTCCCTGAGCCTGGAGGGGGAATAATACCCGACTGTCTTTATGCCTTCCCAACACATCTTCATAAATCTGACAGATACCAAACTTAACAAAAATAAAATAACAATGTTAAATTATAAAACATTCAATCACATTTAGTCAGGTCTTTACAAACCCACTGCCAGTACATCCACAGCTTTTAGATATACATCTCAACTAAAAGAGGACAGGTTGTGACATAAAGTCAAACCAAGTTCAATCTCAGTGAACAGTCCCAAGTTGGTCAAGTTTGATTGCCACAAAGACAAAGCCTTGGTGGCCAAGAAAAAAAAAAAACGAGCCACATTGCAGTCACACAAGCCTTCAGGATACAGCCCAGGAAATCCATGATATATCAGTGGGCTGGGGTGTGCAAACCAGGTCCCAAGGTGGGCCTCCCCTCCAACTGTTCCAAGCTCACTGGTCCCAACACCCTGCTGCCCTCAACCCACAGCTATAATCCCCCAAGGGACATGCCACAAGGAATGACCCACAAGGCATCTAGAAGAAGCCCAACCAGCACTCCAACTCCCCAGAGATACAGAGGGCAACTCCCACTCGGTCGCAGGAAGCACGGTTGACTGCTACCCCAGGCACATGTAGGAGACCCCCAGCACAGCACCCAGACTATGCCACTCCTCCAATCTCAAAAACCAGCTGACATCCAATATCCAGGACAATGTCCACACTCCTCTTGGGCAATCTAGTGATATTACTCACAGTTCACAATTCCTTCATCAAATTCAGGGCCACAGCCTGTGATAATCCAATCGATCCAAAGAAACTCCCAGCCTCTAGTCTTAAGCCATTAAACTTTTCACAGCAGTGATTTAGTCAGTATGGTGTTCTCCCCCCAAATCTCTCACGTTAGGAGGGATGAACTACCACACCAGCAACCAAAGCCACTGGCTCCAGATTTAAAATGCTCTTTCCAAAAAGGAAAACATGACCGACTAGGGAATTGTTCAGTCTCCAGCTGAGCAGACAGCAGACAGGCAGAGACCAATGTATTACCTGAGGGATTAGCAACAATTACTGAACTGGTAACAATTTCATTTAATTGCACAGGGAATCATACTTAAGAACTACGTATATACAGATTCACATACTCTTATTACATAAGCATAGAGTGACTCTATATGGACCTTGGTGTCTTTTTGCTTTTGCTTTTGCACCACCTGCAGACACAGTCTTGGATTCATTTTAAGACTCCTATTGATTGGACAGTCTGAGAGAGCTCCCTGAAGAATTTGCAAATAAGGAACTTTTTTACAGCTTATCATACATTGTATATAGATTATATAATTATTCTTGAATTGTTTAATATTTATCATACTTTCTGTTCCTTACTACATATACCAGAAGTGAGAAAGTGGTTTTATCAAGGGAAAAAAAAATAACAATGGGAGTGTACTTAACGAACCATTACAAATTACTACTTCAACCACATTAGAAACTAAAAAGTCACTTTCTTATGCTGAGATGGCAAAAAAGAACATAAAAAGCAAACAACAAAATAAAGACTTGGCCTGTTCTAAATTAGAAATTCAGGGACAGCAAAATTCTCAAGACGTTAAAGAGAATACAAATATAGAAGCAGTAGATATCAAGCTAACACAGAAGAAAAAAAAAATTAAAAGGAACAAGTATTTTGGTCAAGAATTCACTAGGAAAGATATAACAGATTTTTTTCCTGTCAAAATATCACATAATAGTTAAACAAAAGTACAGGAACAGGCCCATGAAGTAAATTCAGGGCCTGCAACTGCTCATAACTGCAAACCAGCCAGAGAACCCATGAAACAAAACTAGAGCTTTTCAGTCCACTTGAGATCTCCTGAAATTTAAATGCTTACATTTCTCAAGAACAGTTTTCAAATAATTTATCTATATTGGCATGATCTCCAAACACAGTATTCCAAAATTTAGACAGGGAAGTAGAACAAATAGAACTGGATACAGATTTCTTGGCTCAATGTCCTAATAGTCTCTCAAAATATACAATAAAAGGACTAGCTCATTCAGTAATAGCTAATATAGTCTTACTGGAAGCACTAAATGAGTTAAGAAATGGAATGGAAAGTTTCACAAACATAGTATATTCTCAGATGGGAAACTTAAATAAAAATAGAGAGTTTTAAACAACAAATGGCAACACAGAAACTCTTTGTCAACAATTCATATGCCTGAGACACCTAAAGAGAAAGGTAAAGTGGAGCAAATAAATGTAAACATACCAAATGGAAAGAAAAGGAATAAACAAAAAGAAAAAGATGAATCCAGTGAAAGAACAAAAGAGTCCCCCCCCCAAAGTTGAGGATGGACTCCATAATGATGCCACTAGATCCTTAGATTAAAGTGGTAAAAAAAAATTCCAATTGAAATGATAACAAAAGTTACATCCACAGACAAGGTGGACACTGGTCCTAAAATTTCCCATAATCTGGAATCTTCAGAAAACTTATGAGAAGGGGTTAAACAGGAACTTCTGAAACTCAGAGGAAATGGGGTAACTTTGAGGATAGGAGGCCTCTTCTTAAAAACTAAAGAAATGCCAGACTCTCTGAGGGAACTTATTGGACACCTTTTTACAGCAGAATTAAATATCCCACAAGTTAAAGAAAAAATATTAATGATTTATAGAGATATAAATGATGATGCAATGCATGTATATGTTTTGGTTTTTGAAATGGAACTAACTAAGAGAGTCTTGGCCAAACAACAAAGACTTAAATTTCTAGGCCTTGAAGTTTTGCCCTCAGTTACCTGGCAAACCATTAACAGTAATGTTTCTAAAGGGGGTGATTTAAGAGGTTTGCTGGATTGAGATACTTTTGCCTATAAACCTTTCACTCTAAAATGGAACTTTCAACCTGATATACCAAGTAGACAAATGGAGAAAGAAAATAAAACATTAACTTTTGCAATAGTTGGCATAGAAAGAAGGTAAAAATAATAATAATAATATCTTAACAACTTTCATCCTAACATTACTCTCAAGTGCTCTAGAAATAAGCAGTAACAAGCAAAATGTAGAAAAGGTTGAAAGAGTCTTCCCGCCAGGAAGGGGAAACCAGATAAACCATTCTTATCTGACATTTTTCAACAATTTCTGATAAGAGCTTATAAATATAATCATGCTGACATTTTAATAGCCGACATGTTTGATCTTAAAATTCTGAGAGTTCTTCCTTGAGTGGAAAACAGGATTGACTGGACCAAAAGGATATTGTGTTTACTAGGGAAAATAGTAAATTAGGAAAATCTACCAGTGATGCAAATTTCCTGTCTTGGAATATAACAGGTCTAGTGGGTAAAATGGTAGATCAAGGCTGGAGAGCATTTATTGTTGATTTTGATGTCCTTCTTCTCCAAGATATGTGGTCATTGGAGGCAGTTAATATAATGGTTTCCATTGACCTTTTCCCCACCAGTTAAGCTAAAGAAATTTGACAGACCAATTGGTGCATTAGCAATTTATACTAAAATTAGGAGGAGTATAATAATTGTGGAAATGGTTAAAATTGCACAAAAATATATAATTGTGGCTATAAAATGGGAACATCATTTATTTATTATTATAAACATTTATATCCCACCCAAAAAGCAATTACAAAATTCCCAAAACATATAGGATAATCTAGCAAGGGATATAGACTCTACATTTAAAAAAAGATTCCATACAGTACTATCTTAGCCGCTGGAGATTTTAATGCTAGACTTGTGAATTATGATAATTTAAATCTATAGAAGGCACAGACAGACTTTGAAGGCTGTAGAGAGAGGCATAGTTTGGATAAACAGAGAAATGAATATAGGAAAGAATTTCAGAAATTAATTTAAGAAAATACTTTGCTTGTTCTGAATAGCAGAATACCTGGTGAAGTGAAAGGAAATACCACCAATTTCTCCTCCTCCAATGGGCAGAGTGTTATTAATTATATATTATGTAATCCCGACAGTTATAAATTATTCTTCAATTTGAACACTGAAATGAGAACAGAGAGTGGTCATGTCCCATTATAATTGAAGGTAACAACAGACAATAGTTCTAGTTCCAGTGAAGAAATCATAAAATGTGGTCATTTAAAAGGAAGGGTGATAACAAATATTTTACATAACTGACAGCAGCATGTTAACTTCTATGACAATTCTCAATCAATTTCTGCTCAAGTCTTTGAACAAAAAATAGATCAATTACATGAAGAGATAAAAATATGATTTATGTTAACAACAAAATAGAAAATCAATCAACAAATAATTTGTGGTTTAACTCTTCATGTAAAAAAGCAAAGAAAGATTTAAATAAATTAATAAAGTGGACTAAAAAACACCCTTCAAAAAATAATTTCACTAACTTAAAGCTAGAAAACAATATGTTACATTTTTGGGGACAAAAAAAATAGGAATTACAGCACAAACAGTGGGTGGAAATGTTCCAAGTAATTCAAGAAAAAGATAATAAATCTTTCCAGAAAAAGGTTGCAAAAGAGTAAAGGAGTATCAACCCTCTCTAGCTGTATACATCCCTAAAGAAACATGGGTGGAACATTTCAAAACAATTTTTTTCTAAAATTGATCCAATAGAAGTAGATTCCAGTGTATTTAAAGGTGAAATGTAACCTATTTTCGTGGTCTGGTTACTGTTAATTAGTTAATGTTATGCCATGCAGATGCCCAAAATGTCTAATTCATACATTATTTGTTTCATTTATCATCTGAAATACTTGTGTTGAGCTGCCCTGGTAGCAACAGAAACACTCCTATACACAGGAGTCTGTCAAGCTGAAAGGGCTGTGCTGTCAAAAGTGATCATGTGATCAAAAATTTCACAAAGCCTGTACACTGCAAATTCTGACAGCACTAAAGCGTCAGCTGTAATCTCTGTTAGATCTGATCTCCTTTTGCTCTTGTCGTATTGGTGTCATAATTACAATTCAAATCAACATTGTGAGTGCTTGTTTTTTTTTTTGAAGGGGATCTGACTGAGTTAGTTTGTGTTATTTGCTATTTCTGTTTGCTAATATGTATTTTTGGCTGTGAATTTGATTTTTTGGTCTGTGGACAACAGATTAGTGTCAGGGCGCTGTAGGATGTGATGATGAGAGGAGCTGAATGAATGTACATTTAATCATTGCTTCTGTACAGTTTGCTGTTCATTTTTTTCATTCATTAATGAATTTGACATTTTTTTATAGACATACAGTCTGTCAGAGGTTTAATTTATATGCCAATACCAGTACAGAAGATTGTGTGTGATAGTCTACACATTGACAAATCTATGACCAGCTGCGTGTATGAAGTATGTGCTAAAAAATAATGTGAGTTTTGGATAAAGCGGTGTGTGTGTGTGTGTGTGTGTGTGTGAGTTTTTAATCTCCAGGTGGGTTGTCAATGAGGAGAATATTTCATATCTGACATGAAGTAGTTTTGCTTGTGAATCAGTGTGTGAGAGAAATTAATTTCTTCTGGTAAATTCATAATTGAATCATTTCATTGGAGGGACGTTGCGTTTTTCATCCTGGTGTGAACTAGACAGTTTGATTTTACCCTACCAGAACCCATCATTAGCACTTCTTTCTAATGCTTTTAATAGTTTCATTCATTAATAATTTGCCTGCTGTGTTATATGCCGCCTATGTCTCTATTAGGATCCTTGCATAGACGTAATGTAAATTATCTACTTGCTTGCTACAGATTTCTTTCTTTCTTTACTATGTGTCACAAATTTCTGTTTCAGTCTGTCACAAATCCATACCCCAAATGGATTAAATTATTTGGCTTTTTATTTTTAGTCATCCACAGTGTAGCTTCATTGTCTAAAACAAATTACCCTCACCCCTGCCCCCACCTACCTCGCACCAACACAGGTGATGATGCTGCCTGGGATTAAAGCTTCTTTCTTCAGTATTTTTACTTGAAACTTCCATTCATAGCTAGATCCGTTTCATGGTCTTTGAGGTTCTAGCAACTGTAGTGTTATATATATTTATTTAACTGTTATCATTTATTATGTGTAACTCTGATGGTAAACTCGTTATGAAATAGTGACATGGTATTCACACCTTTTATTTCTTCTTGCTTGAGCTTGCTGTTTTGCATTTACAGCCCGATATAATGCCTCCACTTGAACTATCTTGAGCACTTTTGTTACGCGATTGTTTTTTCAATGTTTGTATGGTGCTGTGTAACTTTAGAAAACAAACTGTTTTGTTCTCCTCTATTGCCATTTGCTTTATTTGTTCAAAAGTGGTCAGGCTACTATAATGTAAGTTCTAAGCCCCTTTATATTGTATGAATGGGTTTATATAGTAATTGTGTATGTTGTATTTCATCATTTTCTTAATTTGGTGCACCATGGCATACATTTGATTTAACCGTTCTATAATTTTTTGAGAGGCTTGCTGTATTTACTGCATCATTTTTATGCATAATTTTGTTGCAGTCTCGATTCTGGCCCCCATTCACAAGCTCTCATACAATATAATTTAATTATTTATACTGTCACATATAGATAAAGTTGTGCAGTACAGCTACATAGGGTTATAGAGACAACTGTTACTGTTTTTGCATGTACCATCTCATCTGACATTCTGTTATCTCTACATCTTTCCCATGAATAATTATGTATTCACATTGCCTCTCACCCAACCTACCCAAGCTGCATAGTTTGACGCATTGATCTCTATTCTGCCTTCATAAGTTAAAGAGGGACTCTGGCCAAAAGTGCTACATTGCAGAATTAGAATAAGCATACCCCCAATAAATCTCATACCAAACATTAGGTTTCTGTGTTACTTCATTTTAAAGTCATGGGCTATTTTGTAACCCTGATTTCACTGCCTGTTCAAAAAAGGCAGTTTCAGTGAAGAGGTGCTGATGATGTCATCTCCTGAACTCGCAGTCTAGCGCTCCCTGTCAGCAAGCTTATAGGATCTGTTTCTCCAAAGTTAAAAGATCATTCTGCAATGGTTTTCACAAGTAAAACAGGCAGCACCATTCTAAAACAGTGCTATAGAATCTATCGGTTTCAGGTTTTGTAACAAAGTTGACAAATTTGTATTTTAATGCGTTTTTTGGTGTGGTGCATTTCTTCAGAGTAGCAGGATGCTGAGTTAGCATGCCTCCAGGCTGCTGACACCATTTGTGGTGTTACTCTACAGTGCGTGTTAGGAAGTTGCATTGCTGCAAGTGTTGCAATGTTGGTAACTGCATTGCTGTTTGTCAGTGTCTGCTTTACAGTCAGTTTTAATAGGGGTCTTATATGTATTAATTCCTACTAGGGGTAAAAGTGATAGCTCTGGTAAAAATCATTGTAATGTGGAGTACAACGCAGATGAGCCTGAATATAGCTCAAGTAACAGCCTGTCAATGAGAAAACAGAAAATGATCTCTACTCAGCTGAGCATCCCATTCATTCATACTTTTATGATCAATAAAACATTGATTGATTGATTGATTGATTGCTTGAGTGATTAAGCATTGAGCTGGCTACTGCATAGAAACTCTTAGCAGGGTTTCAAAATAGCACTACCTCTCCCAACCCCATTTACAGGGTGATGGAATAATTGATTTAAAGTGCCATCCAGAGAAATCACCTCAATTGAATGAGAGGTGTGAATGATCACAGCCTTTCACCACATCAGAGATATCCAGTCTGCAAATCTCACATTAGTGTGCTGTGACTTAGCATCCAGCAACCAAGGAGAAAAGGACCACAACAAAAAAAGTCACCAAAAGCCAAAAAATATGAATTTGTCAACTTTGTTACAAAACCTGAAACACACATAGGTTTTAAAGTAATGTTTATTGAATGGTGCTGCCTGTTTTATTGGAGAAAACCATTTGCACATAGGTTTTAAACTTTGGAGCAGGTTCTGTAAGCTTGCTGACAGGGAGGGCTAGATTGTGAGTTCAGGAGATGACATCATCAGCACCTCTTCACTGAAACTGGCTTTTTTGGACAGGCAGAGAATTTGGGATTATAAAATGATTTGTAACTTTTAAACAAAGTAACTTAGGAATCTCAATTTTGGCATGAGGGTGATTGGGGCTATGTTGATGCATATTCTGAATTTATTGATGCCAGTAATTTGTGACCATAGTCCCTCTTTAAATAACTTCCTATACCGTCATTACTTTTGGATGTTAATATAATGACACTAATTTTATTTTCTCTCATGCTGAGAGTACATACTCGGCTAACATTGCTTATCTTCGTTTGGTATTTGATGAAGTCATTATGACTTCTTTTTGTCTTTGTCCATCTATTTACTGATCCTCTGTAACAATCTAAATCTTTGCTTTGTGACTTTAGAATACCACACAGTACTATGTGGCGTGTGTGTGTGTGTTTTTTTTTTTTGGGGGACTTTATCTTACAAACCAATGTGTGAATATCACCTCATTCAAACTGCTGGTGATATACCACTCTATGCTTGCCATTACCTTACTAGTTTCCTTATGTTTTGTTTTTAAACAATGCTGTGCCTCTTTTTGAGCACCAGATGAGAGCACAATCTGGTCCATACCCCGTTTGATCATCTGATGTTCCTTTTCTGCCAGTCTTTGCATTGACCATGTGTTTATGTCCTATAATTTGTATCCTTTACATATTTTTTGTCACATTTTCTATTTTAGCTGCCATGCTATAGATAAGTTTACTAAATAAATTATAGATGTATCTATATATTACCTCCCACTGTCCCCTCTCTCCCACCACCTGTTTTGAGATGTCTGATCTAGACACAGTGAACTGCTTCTCATTCCATACAGTCACCAATGACACCTGTATATCCCATATTGTGGTGGTCATGATCCATGCTCCATTTTGTTTGTCCTATAGCTGTAGCAAAAAAAAAATTGTCTGATATTTCCTTATTTTTTTTTAAATTTATAAAGAGATTCTCTTTGCTGACTCTTTAGTGGACATGCAGATAGTAGAAGGTTTATCTATAAATACCACGGAAATTTCTGAGCCTGCCATTTTGCTGTGACTGCTGGCCTTTCTAAATTATCTCTCAGTCATTTATCATTTTTCATGAAATTAGATCCATTTGAGTCCATGATTATTGTCCTTATTTAATTCAATTCTAAACTAGTTTGTTTTTCAAACCACAATGAATAGTAATAACGAATCCCTTTTTTGAACCCACTATGTGCCTTCTGAGTCACTTTCACTGTTTGACATCACCAGGTATTGTACCTCCTTCTCTTGAGTGTGTTCCTCGACTAGTTGACAGAGGAATGTCCCTTGCAGGTAGTCATTCAAGTTCCTACTCATGGCTGATACATCGGCAGTGATGCCCCAATCCACATCCTGTAATTCGAAGTACCCTACTAGCAGTACCCCCCCCCACATGAGGGACATTGTTTGGATTGCTAGCAGCATTTCTTCATCTGTCCCATCCCCTCTGAACATTATGTCTGTAAATCACTCCCATGCAGATAGCTTCACTATTCCCTCTCTCTAGATTGACCCACAGTGCCTCCTGCCCTCCCTTCTCACCTAGTACTCCTATTACCTTTTTTTTTCCCCTTACAGAAAGTTCCACTTCTTTCAATTTTTCTGTCTATCGTGTCACTCGTATATAGAGTATATCCTAGAACAGAAAATTCACTGTCCTGGTTTTCATTGCATCATATGTATGTGATGGCTACTAAGTCTATTCCTACCTCTGCCATTGTAGTTTATATGTAATCAACCTTGTGACTCATTCTTCAAGCATTTGAATACGTTGGTCTCCATGTTGTGTTGTCTCAATACTTGACTTTCCCCTTATGCTCACCCCTAGCTTGCCCCATTATGATTTTCAGCTCCAATGGTATCTACCATCCTTTGACAACTTGTTTTGTCTGCTTATTCTATTGATATAATTTCCTCATAAGTCTTGCTATTAGCCTTGTGTACTACTTTAGTTGTGACTGTGTGTCTGTCTTCTCAACTTTTTCGTCCTTCATCCTTGTTTAGTGTAAATGCATGCCAATGTAGAATTTAAACTGTTCCCTAAGACCTTCAGATCCCCCACTGGATGGATATTGGGTGGGTTGAGCACTGGTTGCCGGGCAGACAACAGAGGGCTGTCGTTAGGGGGAAGACATCCAAGTCAAGGCCAGTAACCAGTGTGGTACCACAGAGTTCAGTTATTGGAACTGTTTTGTTCAATGTCTTCATCGGAGACATTACAGAGGGGAACAAGAGTAATATCAGCCTATTCACAGATGACACTAAGATTTGTGCAAAATTGATCAGTGAGGAAGGGAGGCAAGTGCTCATGTAGGATCATGCAAAAATTGAAAACTGGTCAAAGGAGTGGCAGTTGGGGTTTAAAGCTAAGAAGTGCAATGTCATGAACCTCCGAGTCAGAAACCATAGTGCCAGATACTGGCTGTGGGGAGTGCAGTTAGCATCTTCAGAGGAGGAAAAGGACCTCAGAGTGATAGTCACAGGTGAAATAAAGGTATCAGCATAGTGTGGGAGGGCAACAGTAATAGTAAATCGGATGCTGGGTGCATTGCCAGTAGGATCACCCTTAGAAATGAGGAGGTCATTATGCCCTTGTATAGCTCTCTGGTGAGGCTGCACTTGGAGTACTGTGTGCAGTACTGGTGTACATACCTCAAGAATGATGTGAGATTACTAGAGTGGGTGTAGCTGAGGGATACAAAAAATGATCATGGGACTGGGGGGTTGCCTTGTGAGGAAAGACTGAGGGACCTCAACATGTACTCTTTGGGGGAGGGAAGGGAAAGGGGGGACACGATAGATACATTTAAGTACTTGAAAGGTGTAAAAAAAGTCATATAGGTAGGGCTGTTCAGCTTAAAGAGGGGTATGGTCAGTAGGGGACACAGTCTGAAGTTGGAAGGGGGAAGGTTTAGGAGGGAAATTAGAAGGTACTTCTTCACAGAGAGAGCTGTGGTGGAATGGAATGCGCTCTTGGATGAGTTACTTGAACTGAGGTCAGTTGATAGAGTCAGGGACATTGTTAGTACTGACAAGAACACAGTTAGGGGAAGGACAAGGAGAGGGGATGGAGGGAGGGGACTGGTTGGTGGAGGCATGGGATCATAATGTCGCAGATGAAACTGTGCACATCAAGACCACATTGCACAATTCAGCACCTGGCAAAACCTGACTGTTTTTTCTTGCATTTTGTGGGGTACTTCACCCCCGTACCCCTCACTCACCCCAGAACTATTATAATCAACTCTGAGGGGGTGTGGACACAGGTGCAAGAAATATAATTGAAAAAAAAAGTTTCCCTAGAAGGGAATCAAACCACTTCCCCTCAACCCCATCCACTACTGGGTCGGGTGCTCTAGTCACTCCACATGGGAGTAGCTCAACCGAGCACCCAACCGGCAGTGACTGCATCCACTTCCTTATTGCTGGGTGAGTGTCAGGGGGTAGCGATACTTATTATCTCTGTAATTCCCCTGTCACTGTAAACCCACACGCGGTAGTAGCAGCGTGGTCTTTCTGTGTGCAGTATCGTCCGCGATATTATGACCTGGTAGGGTTGGTGGAGGGAGGCAGCTTCAGTAGTATTAAACTGAGTTCTACACATTGGCAGACTTTATTGACCTGTGAGTTTTTATCTGCTGTCAATTTCGTATGTTTGCATGTTTGCATGATATAAACTAGAAACATAGAAACATAGAAGTTGACGGCAGATAAGGACCGAAAGGCCCATCCAGTCTGCCCATTTCTTTTTCTACCTTATAAATGTGCCATCGGCCTTTGCTCTGTCAGTGACCTATCTATTCGTAGTCATTTGTATTGCTCCCTTATGCCTATCCCATGCCTGTTTGAAGCCCTGCACTGTATTCATAGCCACCACTTCTTGTGGTAAGCCATTCCATGCATCTACCACCCTTTCTGTGAAAAGAATTTCTCACATTCCCCCTTAATCGGCCTCCCTCTAATCTCATGCTGTGTCCTCTTGTCCTGCTATTTTCTTATATTTAAACATGTTAGACTCTTTCACCTTGTTTATGCCCTTAAGGTGTTTAAATGTCTCGATCATATCACCTCTCTCCTCCTTTGCTCAAGGGTATACATATTGAGCTCCATTAATCTGTCCTCATATGTCTTCTGATGCAGTCCCTGCACCATTTTGGTTGCCCTTCTCTGGACTGCCTCAATTTGGTTAATGTCCTTGTGAAGGTGTGGCCTCCAATACTGCACGCAGTACTCAGATGGGGCCTAACCAATGTCTTGGACAGAGGGATTATTACCTCCCTCTACGACTTGTGATACCCCTACTAATACACCCTAACACCCCCTAGCCTTACCTACTGCTTTAGAGGTCTGCTTGGATGATTTTAGGTCATCAGTGATGATGATGCCCAAGTCTCTTTCTTCCTTTGTGACTGCTAGAAACTCCCTCCCAGCCTATAAGTGGCTCAGGGTTTCTCTTCCCTATGTGCATGATTTTGCACTTCTTTGCATTAAATCCAGTTGCCACTCTTCTGACCATTCTGCTAGTTTATCCAGATCTCTTCTCATTCTGCCCACCCCATCTGGATCATCTACTCTGTTGCAGATCTTGGTGTCATCTGCAAACAGACAAGCCTTACCCTCTAGTCCATCTGTGAGGTCACTAATGAAGATGTTGAATAGGACTGGCCCCAGGACTGATCCCTGAGTACCCACTTGTGACTTGCATCTCTTCTGACTGTATACCATTTACCACCACTCTCTGTTTTCTGCCAGTCAACCAGTTTGCCACCCAGTTGACCAACTTCTGACCCACCCGAGCCTACCTAGCTTATTTATCAATCTTCTATGTGGAACAGTGTCAAAAGCTTTGCTGAAGTCAAGGTAGGCGACATCAACTGCTCCCCTTGGTCCACCACTCTGGTTACCCAGTCAAAGAAATCTATGAGATTAGTTTGACAGGACCTTCCTTTTGTAAACCCATGCTGTCTTGGATCCTGTGCCCCTATGGATTCCAGGTGTTGCACTATCCTTTCCTTAAGGAGTGCCTCCATAATCTTGCCCACTACTGAGGTAAGACTGACCGGTCTGTAGTTCCCCGCCTCCTCCCTGCTACCACTCTTGTGGAGTGGGATCACATGAGCCCTTCTCCAGTCTTCTGGGACCTCTCCTGTGCTCAGAGACTCACTAAACAATTCTGCTAATGGCTCTGCTAGTTCCTCCTTAGCTCCTTAAGTACCCTGGGATGTATGCCATCAGGTCCCATTGCCTTATCCACCCTGGCTTAGCAAGCTCTTGTGGGACCCTTTCTTTTGTGAAGGGAGTAGTGCTCACCTCCCTCCCCCTGTGTCCATGATGCTGAGCTGTGGGCCCTGCCCTACCTTCTCTTCAGTAAATACTGAGCAAAAGTATCTATTTAGGATAGATGCCTTTACAGGGTCCTCCTCCTCACATGCTCCCTTTTCTCCATTAAGCTTGCATACCCCTCTGGACTTTCTCCTTTCACTAATGTATCTATAGAAAGTCTTGTCACCTTCTTTACTGTTACGTGCTAGTGTTTCCTCAGTTTGGGACTTTGCCTGCCTTCTGCCTTACCTGCTTCCCTTAGGGCAGTTTGGTATGCCTCCTATCTTCATCCCGCTGTGTTCCTTATATTTTCTGAAGGCCAGCCTTTTGTCTCTGACCTTTTCTGCTACTGTATTTGAGAACCAAAGTGGTTTCCTTCTTCTTTTACACTTCCTTTTCTGTCTAACACAATGGGATGTTGCTTCAAGTATTGTATCCTTAATGCTTGCCCACTTTGCCTGTACCTCCTCACCTGTGTTTCTTTTTGCCAGGGCTAGCTTAACTCTGTTGGCCATCTTATCAAAGTCAGCTCCTCTGAAGTCCCATATTTTGCCTTGGAATGGGATGATTTAGATGTAGTAGCCAAATTGAACCATACCATGT
This sequence comes from Neoceratodus forsteri, assembly GCA_016271365.2. NCBI lineage: Eukaryota > Metazoa > Chordata > Ceratodontiformes > Ceratodontidae > Neoceratodus > Neoceratodus forsteri. Next base: position 1,203,928,629 of record CM057456.1, read on the forward strand.
GATGGTCACTGGCCCCAGGTGACCTTCTACCTGGAGATCTGTGATCCCTTCTTTGTTAGTCAGTACTAGATCTAGGATAGCCCTGTCTCTTGTGGGTTGCTGTACCAGTTGTTTTGAGGCCCTCCCCTGCAGGAATCCACTATGTGTCTAGTTCTGGCCGATGTTCCTGCTGGTATTGACCAATCTGTATCTGGCATGTTGAAGTCTCCATTATCAGAACCTCCCTTTAGCTGTCATGTTTTGTATATCTTCTAACAGTAATGTGTCTATGTCCTCCCTCTGGTCTGGGGGCCTGTAGACAACCCCAGTTCTTATGGCTGTCCCATTTCCTGTTTCCAGGGTGACCCCCAGTTCTTCTGGCTCCTTATGTGTATTCTGAATTTCTGTAGCTTTGATATTTTCATTGACATACAGGGCCACTCCTCCCCCCCTTTTGCACCTCGGTCTCTTCTGAACAATACATAGCCAGGTACTGAAGTCTCCCAAGTGTGGTTACTGGTAAACCACGTCTCACTAATTGCTACTATGTCCAGTTAGCCTCTGACATTGTGCCTGCAGGTCTGGGATCTTATTTCCCAGGCTGTGAGCATTGTGTACATGATTTTCCATTGGCCAGATTTTGGTGTGTTAGTTGTTGGGTGAAGTTTGGCATTGCCCTGTGCATCGTATGGGAGACAAACCTTTTTCTTACCTGGTGATGCAAATGAGCGGCAAACACGCTGAATTCCTGTTTGACCACTAGCTGAGGGGAGGGTGTTCTTCCCATTTGACGTATGGGGTGCTGCACCCTCCCCATTTGCTAGTTTAAATATTCTGCAAAGACGTCAAACTTCTGCCCCAATGCACTGACTCCTCTTTAGTCAGATGCAGTCCATCAAATTTAAAGAACTTTTGCTCCCAGAACTGTTGCCAGTTCCTACAAATCTGTGTCCTTTTTCTGGCACCAGTCCTTGAGCCACGTGTTTAGCTCCCTATCTCCCTTCTCTGACCTTCCGTCCATCTGCTCCCTTCTCCCAGACTGGCAGGATCTCAGAGAAGGAGATGCCGACGAAATAGATGATAGTTTGTCACCCAGCCTAGTCAGGTGTTCCTTGGTCTCCACAACTGACCGGCTGGTGAGATCGTAGTTCCTATGTGTACTAGGACATCAATGTTTTTCTCCTGCTTTGTGAACAATTTTAGCAATGCGGTCAGTGTCTCTCCATGCTGATGTACCTGGGAGACATCTGGCCGTCACCTGGCTGGAGATGGGTATCAACTCCCGAATCATGGAGTCTCCTATGATCAGAAGTTTTTGGATTTCCTTTGTGCTTGTTTAGTTTTGGTTCCTGATTTGGGTGAGTATTGTTGTGCCAGCTCCTGTGCACGATGTTCTGCTCTGCAGTGTCTTCTGCCTCTTTATTTGATTTCAGAGATAGAGGCAGATACCTGTTTGAAGTGTTTATATGGTTTTGGAGGTAATGTGTTGGAGAGCAGAGAGTGATGGGGCACCTGATTTGCTCCTCCTAACCACCTGCCAACCTCCTGGACCAACTACCCTCTCTGCGGTCGAGGTTTTCTGTTGGATGCTGGGAAATGGCGGGTGGTTCTTATAATGTATTTCCTCTTCAATATGAAATTGAGGCGTGCAATCTCTGCCCATACTGCCCGAGCTGAGACCTAAGATCTCCAAAGGCCCAGCATGTAGGACAGTGTCCTAAATCCTGTAAGACTGTCCTTCTGAAAATTGTTCCACAGTACCTGCAGTTAATGAAATCCATTACAAATAAGTTGCTGGGTTTGTAACCTAGTCAGAGTAATTAGAAGGAAAAAATGCAAGTAATGGTTTAATTGTGCATTGTTTAACTTGTTATAACAAGTTAAATTACTAGTGCCCTGTAAATGAGATCACCTTGTGGAAGCCCACTGATCCGCCCCTTCCTGCTCTGCCACAGGAAATGTCACAACTGTGGTACCCTATAAAGGGTGTAGCGTGGGGTGGTTGGGGATGGGGTGGGTGGCTGGGCCCTTCCCTGCCTAAAAGAAGAACCACGGACGAAAGAACAAGGAGGTAAGAGCAGAAACAATCAGTCAACAACAAATGCAGTAACCCTGAAAGCTTCTCTAATGTTAGATAAAACTGTAAAACCTGTAAGCACCACCTGTAATAATTTCAGAGAAGATATACCCTGTAAGAAACACTTTGCTCCAGAGAAAAATAAAGCAGTAACAGAAGATATACCTTGCAAAAGACAATTTGAATCAGAAGATTACAGCAGTAATCTGTTAGCACACACCTGTAGGCACACCTTGTAATAATGCAGAAGAAGGTATACCAGCAACAACAATTTGAATCAGAGAAAAATAAAGCAATGAAATGTTAACAACAAACAGTAGCAATCCTGTGAGTAAAAATAAAAACACCACCACACAGTAAATCTGCTTAGCCAAACTAAGTCTTAATCCTTCTCCCTTGCTCTGGTAAGTTTCTCTACTCTGCCTTTCAAGCAGTCTTAGAAGGAAAGAGCTCAGGTGAAGCTAGGTGCCTTGGCCAGCAAACCAAGTCTTCTACCTACCTAACTGTTGGGTTTTACTATAGCGCTGTGACAACACTTGCACCGACATCCCCCACAGCAACAGACACAATGCTGAGTATCAGCATTGTGCCATTGGGGATGTTGGTATGTTTCCATTGGAGGGCTGTGCCCCCCAAACACTCCATATGGGGGGCTCCACCCCCACACCCCCCGGTCTCTAAATATCTAACTCCGAGTTGAAGTTGAACCGGGGAGGAGGTGCAACACCGGGAGCCACACCGCCCGTGTTTTCCTTGCACCAGCAGAGCAATGCACCACAGACAGGCGAAATCTGTCACTGTGCTGGTGTTCACGGTGGAGGTGTTGACCTTGCATTGGTACACTGACTGTTGCCCCATGCACGGGCCCTTATCTATCCATATTTAACATCAGACCCCAATTGAATCCAAAACAATTCTCTATGCACATGTTTCTCATCCATTTGTTAGATTCCCTTTTTTTGGATATCCCTAGTTTCTATCTTTCTGTATACAGGCAGCACCACCTAGAAGATCATGGAGCTTGCTACCTGTCCACTACCTCAACAGACTGTTCCCCTGACTGTATTTTGCTCTGCTAATGTCTATGTCAGTATATTTCTGTTCCCATGTTCATGTTTTTTGGTAGGCATAACAGGTGAATGTCAGAGTTGTAGATAAGCATTTGTAACATACTCATCATGCCACAAACTGTTAAAGGTAAAATGTATAGAATCTGGTTTATTTTGTGTGGCATGCTGACTAGGCAGTTGTTATTAGGATGATACTAGCATTGCTCAATTTAGATGACAAAATGTCATTTTTTTTTTTTTTTATTTAAATTTTTTTTCTGTTACCTAGTCTGGACAATGGTTTATTGTGCATATCCTCACTGCAACAATGATGACAACAGCAGAAAATCATTGTTCACATTTCCTAAAAACAAAAAAATCAGACAAGCTTGGATAAAAACATGTAGGCATGAATTAAGTTGGTGTCCATGCGATAAATCAGTCCTGTGTGAGGATCATTTTCAAGTGTCAGATTTTACCATGATCCCCAATCTAGCCCATCAATGTGGGTATCATTGTTTAGATCTGAAGAAAGGAGCAGTTCCTATGAGCATATCATCGTCCCTAGTCCCAAGCCAAGAAAACTTAGCGATTATTTAAAATAGTACCCTACAAGAGGTAGGTTGGAACACAGCATATCATGTGTGAAAATGTAAGCCTGAAAATCAGCACATTGTACTGCATAGGAGTGAATGTTTCTTATTTTTCTTGTTCCATATAAAACAGATTCTAGACAGCACAGCTTCCATAGAAACAGTGTCTGAATGTGGTCATATGGACGTTGATTGTATAGAGATGGCAACATATGATATAAGTAAGCATTAATGCCCGACAAAGGAGGCTTCTACTGGGGAATTGATGCATGGTTGGGGGGGTTGTGGCACGGGGTCTTGGCCAACCATGCATTAATTCCCCAGTAGAAGCTGACCCAGGAGGGCATTCCTGTGTTTGTAACATGGGAATACTTGCATTGTTGTTTCTGTTTTTACAGTTCTGTTAGCTGGAACTGTTCAGCTTTGTGTTGGTGCAGTGAGATCCTGTGTTTTCACTGCGATGTGTGTTCTGTTTGCTGCTGTGACAGGTAGTGGTGCTAGAGTCTGACCCGGTGACCCCGTGATTAATAGTTGGAGCAGGCATTACCAGTGATTAATCACCACTCCAACTTTGACTATTTGGTGCATTTTGTCCAATGACGTTGCCTTGTTTCGGGTTTCTCTTTTTTGCCATGTTACAAGCTCAGTCGAAAGAATGGAAGTTGTTGCATCTGGATGTGACATAGGAGTCCAAGCTGCTTCAGAAGCAAGTGAACCTTTTCAGTGTTTTATTATTTGGATGTATATAATTTGTGTATGAATTAAATAAATTGACAGTGTGGGCTGTAATTGGTAATGCAGTTATTCACTCAGTGGTATGCAGTTCATATGACTGTGGTAGAATGCCATTCTGTTCATATAAGCAAGGGTGTATCCAATCAGCTTCACTTTACACATTTATAATCATTATTTATAATTCATTGTGAAATGCTGATATGCATGGACTTTCATACCTAGAATATGTTTGATCTGCTGCAGTATTGACATCATAATATTGTTATGCTGCGTTAGTGATGTCACTACTGCAGCCAAATAACTTGGAATGCAGCCAAACAGTAGATTACCTCTATAATCAGATATACTAGAACTTTTATTTGTTTCTTAACTTTGAAATAACTGGAACATTTGCAGTATATTGAGTCGGTAATTCGAATATGTCACCTACTCTAGATTATTCCCATCTCCCCCTCCCAACCCAACCACCACTTCATTAAAATGACGCTTAGTGTCTGAAATTGCCACAGACTAGCTTGTGTTTTCATCTAGATTTTTATACGGCAATCTGTACCAGGGATATCTTTGGAGTTTGAGCTTGAGGTTTCTAACTGATGTAGAAACTTCTTGATGCAGACACAACAGTTTAGTGTAAGACCGCCCACACAGCAACATCTATTCTTGAACATGTGCCAATTACTATATATTATTGTTGACCACCATCCAGCAAATTTGGAGATTTTGAGTTGGTTTGGATCCATGAGTAGTTTCAGTACCTGGCTGAACCTTTATTGTGACCTATATAGATATGTGTACTAACTGTCCAGAGATTGGAATGGACAGCGATCTGTTATGTTATGTCTAGCATTTGGAGGAGGTGGCAGCAGTTAGGAGGGTGTGATAATTTGATCAGTTCTAAGATGTAGAATACACTGAAATAGAAATTAATGAGTACGTCATCACATTTAATGTTCAGTTCTGCCCTTTAATCTGGTTGCGTGCAAGAATTCATAGGTTGGTTGTAAATGGTGACTCGGAAGTCTCGGATATCAGTTCCATGCCGCAATCTACGTATTGTATTCATAAGTATCATTGTGGATTGGTCTGAAGGTATGGTGACCCCCAGTGAGGATGCCATAGATTTCAACAAAGGGTGATAACTGCTTGAGGTGTGGATCAAAATGGAATCTGAAGCGCCGGTGAGATGGGTTTGGTGTTGGGTGGTGTGTGTAGGCGGGCACTGGAGATTGCCATTGCCTATCCATGTGCCATGGAGTTTTCTTACTGCTGTACGGTCCACTTAGAGTGTGGATGTGCAATGATGTCTGCACACTTGCATTTTGATGTCTGTCGCAGCTCCACCCCCTTATTGCATCACTCCCTAAAGTATCCCGGATCTCCATCGTAGGCCTCTGTGGAACGATGGCGGGTCCACTACCCATCCATGGAGAAGAGAGCAGTCCTCCGGATGCTCCATTATATCTCTCCTCTGCCAACCCCCGATGTCTCGAGTTTGTTCCCAAACCCCGGGTCGCTGACATGGTGTGAAGTGTGATGTTCAGTGCCTCAACCATCAGCGCCATTGGGGCAATGAAAACATGTGTTTAAGCAAATACATTTTATGCAACTGCATAGATATTTGGGGATGCCATACTTATGAGTTATGATTCCTGAACCTGTTACAAGGATAGTAATTCTGAACCATTGCTGACAGGTTAGTGCAAACAAATGGGCCAGCTGATAATTTATGTTACTTCTAAATAACATCTTAATTTTTACTTACAGACCATGGGACCGGTTCTACAAGAGATACGCATGGCATAACAGCACTTGTGCCAAAAAGAATGGCGCAAGTAGCAAGTTACGCCAGCAGTTGCGACGTGTGGGATTCTACAGTGTGGCCTGCAACATGTCGCAAGCCACTTGCGCCAAAGAGCAGTTATGCCAGCAGTTGCACCATAAACCCCCTGTGACATGGTGCTAGGGGGTTTACGGCAGCAGTTGTGCCCTATTCTAGTAGGGCAGCAACAAAGTCCCCAATGTCGGGATTCTACAAGAAGCCCCAGAGAAGAACCGGCAACGTAAGTTACACCAGCATTTAGCTGGCGCAACTGTACATACATCCTCCGGGGGTTCTGTAGACCCACTGTACCCACTCCAGGATGTGCTCCATGCCAAGAACACCCCCGTTGGCACCTCACAGGGCAGCCCACAACCCCCCAGCCCCCGATCCCCCATAGCAGATGTGCCCAGCTGGGCATCTCGCACCTCCAGCTCCTAGACCCCAAACCTAAATGCCCTGCAGGGCAGCCCCACATCATGCCCTAGAACCCACACACCACTTGCAGCCCTGCAGAGAGCAGCTGTATTCCCCATCCATTCCCCGACCTGATAGTTTGCCGCAAATGTGTAAAACATAAACCTCCCCGAGATCCCTGGCAGTCTAGTGGCCCCCCTCCTGCCCCATCCAGCAGTACCAGTCCCCCCATCCATCCCCAGCTGGTGACTGGCACAGCCCACCTCTCACCTCCACGGCCAGCCACCGACAGGCACTGCATGAGCACTTGCTGTAAAGATGTGCTCAGAAATGAATGAATACTCATTTATTTCTGAGCATGTCTATACTGATGAAACGCCTGATGCTCGATCGTGTTTCCTCAGAGAAGTGAGGAGGTGGGCTATGCGTCACCTGGTGAGGATGGGTGGGGATTTGAGTGGACTGGCGTTGCTGGATGGGGCAGTTGAGAACCACTAGACTACCAGGGATCTTGGGGTTTGTAATAGTTATCCTTTGTGGCACTGAATTCGAGTTGGGACTGGATCAGGGGACTTGGCTGCCCTTCGGGGTTTTGGTGGGGCACTTGCGCTTGCTAAGGGGGGGCTGCGACTTGTGATATGCCCCTCGGGTATGCCCTTTGGTTGGCATACCTGTCCACGTGTTGCAAGTCATGGGACTTAGCTGCGGAGACCCTGCCCCTTCTAGAATAGGGCATAGGGTCCATGTTGGAATGGCGTTTGATGCAAGTCGCCTTTGGCGGTGACTTGTGCAAGCTTCTAGAATTGGGCCCCATGTGTAAAAAATCAAGACAGTTGCATGTGGCAAAAGTCAAGGTACTGAAGTTAGAAACCTTAGTCGTACTCCAGACAAAGGCATACAATGAGATCTGCTATGCATCCCCTGCTGCCTGTCACAGTTTGTGCAATGCAGTTCCAGCAGTGATGTTGATAGTGAAGCTGATTATGAGTCTGACTCATTCACATCATCTGAACAGGAAGTTCAAGGAAATCAGGACCCAGAATGGAGGCCTGTCCCTGGTGAATCTGATTATTCTATTGCTGAGGCATCACAGGACAGTAACTCAGGGTACTATTAATTTATTTACTTTCTTTTGTGATGTGGTGCTAATAATATTTGACTTAGTCATATGCGGGTATAAATGGTTTACGACTGGATAACGCTGGTATTTAAATAATTTGAACCTGCACGGTCATTATCTAAAGAGATTTACCTTTCTCACTGAGCCTATCCCAAATCACTCTTTAATCTGCCCTACTGACTTACACGATGCCACCCATTTAGGATGCGCATAACAAGTGTCCACTGCCCTATCTGTGAATATCCATTTCCTGTCCTTCTTCATAAACTACTCATCACCCATCTAGTAACTGGTCTTGTTATTGTTAAGGATATTGCACAGGACCTAGACGGCAGAATTTCACTGTTCGCTGATGACACAAAGCTCTGTAACAGAGTAGACACACCAGAGGGTGTAGACAGAATGAGAAGCGACCTGCAGAAACTTGAAGAATGGTCAGAGGTTTGGCAGTTGAAATTCAATGCAAAGAAGTGCAAGATAATGCATATGGGGCACAAAAACCCTGGCACAATATATCAGTTGGGGGTGAGGATATAGCATGCACCAAGCAGGAAAGGGATCTTGGGGTTGTCATCTCTGATGACCTCAGGTAGGGAAACAGTGTGACAAGGCAGCAGGTAAAGCAAATAGGATGCTGGGATGTATAGGCAGGGGCATCACCAGCAGGAAAGGGAGGTCATAATTCCGCTATACAAGACACTAGTGAGGCCCCACCTGGAGTACAGTGTACAGTTCTGGAGACCATACCTGCAAGGACATAGACAGGGTAGAGAAGGTTCAGAGGAGGGCAACAAAGATGGTGCATGGATTGCATCACAAGTCCTATGAAGACAGGTTGAAGGAACTGAACATGTACTCCCTGGAGGAGAGGAGGGAGAGAGGGGATATTATAGAGACATACAAGTATCTTACAGGGAGGAACAGGGTGCAGGAAAACACTATTTTAAGCAAAAAGATGTTCCAGGACTAGAGGCATGGGATGAAGTTGGAGGAGGAGGACGATTCAGAGGAAACATGAGAAGAAATTTCTTCACAGAGCGGTGGTGGACAAGTGGAACACCCTGCCAGAGGAAGTGGTGGGGGCTGAAACAATCACAGGATTTAAGAATGCATGGGATAGACATAAAGGAATTCTGGAGGTCAGGGGTAAGGGGCAACAGACTTCTAGGAAAACAAACTGAACTTACAAGCTCAAATGGGCAGACTGGGTGGGCCATGGGCCCTTATCTGCCGACACTGTCTATGTATCTATGTATCTATGTTATAACCAGACATAAAGATACCCTTTTTTACCATTTTATTTCTCCTGTTTAAGTTCTTGAATGTCCAGAACACGTACTCACTATCTGTCCTGTCCATAAGGTAGTGTATGTTCAGTGCTATAAACATCTCATCGCATGAATTGCCCCGATAACCAGCTATCATCTTTCTAGCCCTCCTCATATGGACCTTCTCAGGCTGGTTAATGTTCCTTTTGAGGTGTGAGCCCCCTGTAAATGCCTTCTCCATTGTGTCCTCCTTCAAAGATAATGACAGCAAATTCCTGTGATCCGGGATAGTCGGTAGGAGGTTTGTCTGGTGTCAGGATGTGGGCGTTGGCTCCTGATACATCACCCGCATACAGTTTCTCAACCCTCAGTGACACGGAGCTGGCTGAACATCCTCACTTGCATTATTAGCCAGTTGTTAAGCAATTTTCCATATGTTCTGGTTTATGGTATTTCTGATTTTAATATAAGCCACCTGTTTTCAATTACTGTATGAGTGATAAAAGTAATGATCCTACTATGCAGTTTTGCCATTGTTATCTTCCTCTTTAGCCTAGTAACATTGGAATAGACAGTATTATAGTTTGTTCATATACTTCCTATATATTCATCGGCCATAATGTTTAAAGTAAATATTTATTTAACAAAATGTTAATATATGTCATTACTGAATCTTTCATTGAATTATATGATAGGTTGCTTCAGTTGAATGCCAACACACCTCCAGAGCAGCAGATGAAGTGTATCATTTATGAATCTGCATTGGTTACTTTGTTTTTAGCATGCAAGACATGCTATGCAAGCACATCAGTGTGCTTGAAGAGCAAGATAGGGACATCAATCACTCTTGAGATTGTTTGTTACAATGGACACCGTGATAGTTGGACTAGTCAGCCAGTTTCTGGGTGGATGCCAGAGGGGAATCTTGAGCTGGCAACAGCAATATTTTTAAGTGGTGTAATGCCGCAGAAGGCATTTATTATGTTTTCTTCCATGAATATCCCAGCCATATCATATCAAACCTTCTGTTTGATTCAGAAATCATACATTACTCCAGCAGTAGAAAAGGTCTGGAAAAATCAACAGAGCAATTTGTTAAGAGAATCATCTGAAAAGTTAGGGAGGCAGTATAGCGCAGTGGTTTAAGGCTCTGAGCTGCAAATTTGGAGACCTGGGTTTGAATCACACAGCCCCCACTTGCATACTGTGTGACCCTGAGCAAGTCACTTAACTACCCTCTGCTTCCCAGGTCACACCTGTAAGCAAGCTTTCAGCTTAGTGTGCCACTGCTGGTTAAACAATTTGAAAAAAAAAAAGTTACATTTGGGAGGTGATGCAAGATGCTGTTTGTCTGGCCACTAGGTTAAATATGGTAGCTATAGTCTTATGGTCTTAAAAAAACAGAAAATTCTTCACATGGAACTCATTCAGGTATTAAATTATAATATGAGGATGTTGTGATCCTAAAATGTATTTATTTATTAAATTTTGGTGACCGGGTAAGTCCACTGAGCCCCGGAGGTCCCTTTTTCAGGGGCAACCCGGGATTACATAGCATTGATAAATAATTTGATACAGTCAACTCTAGTTACATGTAATGCAAGCAACATACAGTCATGGTAGCATACAGGAATGTAGTAGAACATTAGGAGTAACAAGAAAAAAAGAGAGAGGGGTGAGCCACATTGCTGATAAATATTGCTTGACCCAGTAGGTACACACTAGAGGTAGTATAGGACTGGGAAAATCATTTGTCCGTGGGGTGGTCCCAGGAACCCTTGCAATGGCAAGTAGTAGTTGCCACCATGTGGGCCTTAAGCCTAGTGCGGAACCTTTTGATAGAAGGTGCTTCCTGCACTACGGGAGGGAGTAAGTTCCACAGGGTGGGAGCAGTGTGACTTACCCCCCGCCTTGGGTCTTACTCTGGGGACAACTAGGAGAGTTCGGTCTGTTGTGTGGTGAAGCCAGAGATTGGTCTTTAGCACAATGAGTCCGGAGAGACTGGGTGGAGGAGTTGGACTGATTAACCAAGTTTATCTCTAGAAAAAAAAAAAAAAAGATTAATAACTAAATTACTGTTGCTTATATAAAACGAAATGTATTCTGTTTAAATTTTATTATAATTTAAAAATATTAACTTTATTCGATTCATTTAGTGCAATGAAGTGAGCAGCTCCAATGCGATGCAGCTGGAGGGCCTGAAGTGAAGTCCGGTTAAACTTGAGGAAAGTAGTGTAACTATACAATTAATAACAACTGACCGGCACCCTCAAATACACAAATTTCTCTGTGAAGAACGCCCCCAGTATTATCATTGGTATGACGTGTGGCATGTTGCTAAAGGTAGTGTTTCGCCCATCCATACCTATCATGATTGATTTAACATTGGTTGTGCAGTAATACTAATTTTAGGTAATGATATGTAAGTAATAAGACATGACAGGCGTGCATGTAAGGATCTTAATGCATGCCCTGAAGGTGTGCTAAGACCCAAGGCCTATGGGAAGTGCATTGAAATTCTGTAATGCACACCCTGGAGTGGCTTATCACAATTATAAAATGGGCATCAATGCCATGACAAGGGTGTGCAAAACGATACTGCCACAGGTAGCATGGAAGCACCTGTTGGTAATGAACAGGTCGCTACCCACCCACTCCCTCCCTCCCCCCATGCACTGCACCCAACACCCCGATTGACCCATGTTTGGATGTACGTTACACACATGTCCTGATTGTCTGTTCCCCTTCCATATCCTGTCCCCTATCCCTGTAGATAGTGTGATGCCTGTCTTGGTTTGTGTATGGGAGTAACATCATGTCATGTCATCCATATGCTCTGTTGGTCAAGTGGCTCCTGCTAAACCCCCTCCACCCACCTGCTGGGTACTCCTCCGAAACAACACCCTGGTCCCATCCTCTTATCCTGCTATGGAGATGGCCATTGGCACAGCCTTTTCGCACTCCTCCATGCTCACCCCTGCAATGATACCATTGAGGAGTGTGGAGAGTTGTGCAGGTAGCCTGCTCCTAATGGGTTGGTGGGTGGGGGGGTCGGGGTGTAGTACCGGTGCCATACCTGGTGGGGGTTGGGAGGCAGGTATATCTATACTGCCAGGACATGTGTGTAGTGTATGTAACACACAGTTGTTGATCAGGTAGAGGGTGGTGTTCCTTTAGGTGCCGCATTGCTAGCGTTGTAATGCTGATGCCATATTGACCTGTAGCCTTGACTAACAACCCTTTCAATGCCAACCATTTTCCAACACATTGGCAAAGATCTTTGGTGTTTGTGGTTTTTTTAGGTGAATGATCTTGGTAGGACTTTGATATGTTATACCCTCCTTTATATGTTTCAAGGCCATCCAGACTTTATTAGACAAATCTGATTAGATGAATCAGACATGGAGTGTGATGTCATTTATTATGTGGTAGTAGAGAAGTGATCTGAAATTATAAATCACAGCTCTGTGGTTTCTTTGTGATGCAAGGATATGTATTGCACTTTTTTATCACACTATAGGTGTAATCAGTTGACAGTTTGTTGTTATGTGCTAGTGATATCTCGTATTTTAATAACTGTAAAAAATTTCACTGTGACATTCCACATTTAGGTGTCGGGAAGAAACTGGAAACACTGAACAAAAAGGTCAAATGTAGATCTATATCACCGTGTGTTCATTAAATCAAAAACCATATGTACTGGTGTGCTGCTACGAGTGATGGGGATGGTGATATGTGCTGCTCCAAGTGGAAGAGCATCACTAACCACGTCTGTAGTATTCATGATGGTCATGATAATTTCCCAAATTGCATGCACTGTGAAATTGATGAACATAACTGGTTGGTAAAGGGTATGTGTTAGATATAAATATGTAAATATATATTTCTGATTTGGAAAAAGCTATTCAATGTGAAAAGGATGTTTTTTTTGGTTTATGGTTCATGACCTAATGTCATAGAAGGTGCAACACTCGTACAATCAACTTTGTTGATAATCAGAGAATGTTAGCTTTATGGTTTATGTAAGTCATGACATTATGGTGAAATAATCACAGGGATGGTCATCATGCTGATGATACATATGAAGCATGTAAGTAAGATTCTTTAATAGAATGTCCTGGACTGAATTTTAAAATAAGCAATGAGTTCAACAGTTATATCTACTCAGATCTCTTGTTTTGGTTGAGAGTGGTCAGGCCAGGTGTTATGTGTGAAATGGGTGTGTTAATTTCAAATGCAAACTCTCTGATGAACTCTACCTGCCAGACTGCCATCCGTGGTTCTGTTCTGAAGCCACCAGCCCCTCACAGAAGCCCAGGTGGTCCGAGTGCCACAGCTGTGGTTTTCTGATGAACCCGACCTATCAGACTGCCATCCGTGGTCTGGTTCTGAAGTCACCAGCCCCTCACAGAAGCCAGGTACGGACTCTCACTCGGGACTGATTACCTCCAGGTAGGGAGCCCTAGGACCTTGATTTTCCTTTTTTACATGAGGACAGTTATTTCTGGGTTTAAGTCTAGCTGTGACCCATTGGCTGCAGTTAGCCCCTGGAGTACTTTGATTGGCTCCATATAGCTCTGTAATGTGAATGCTTGAATGATATTTTAATGGATTTTGTTTTCTGTTATTACTGTCTTGCTAGTATTTTAGAGTTCAAGTTTTGCTGATTTAATCTACGTGCCTGTAGAGTGTTACCTCTTAAGACCCAGCAACGATCTTAGTTCAGTTCTTAAACTCATGGCCCCCTCCTTTGTCACCTTTTTACTTTGGTATTGTGTTTTAATTAGCCTGCTCTTGCTCTCTCAGACCTTGTGGCACCTTGCCTAACATTTTGTTCTGTGACCCATCCCCTGTTTAAGCCATTTTGTATTTCTTTTCAGCTCCATGAACAGCCCTCACCCCCCTGCCTGTCTTATTTAATGTCCCCCTGTCTTTCTCTTTTCAGGTGATCTGAGTACCACAGCTGTGGTTCTCTGATGAACCTGACCTGCCAGACTGCCATCCGCGTCTGGTTCTGAAGCCACCAGCCCCTCACCGGAGCCCAGGTATGGACTCTCACTCGAAGACTGATTACCTCCAGGAAGGGAGTCCTAGGACCTTGATATTTCAGCCCACTCACTCAACCCTGTTCCTGTTTAAGTTCACTTAAACCCCGCCCTGGCTTACTAGCTCACTCCTACAGGCTTCTGCCAGCCAGCTCCTCAAGTTTAAAGTGACAGCAACACTGTTTCTTGCCAAGCACATTCCCTATCTAATGTAACTAGATTGCGTTCCAGCATAGTGGCATTCCAGCTATGTAATATAGCTTAGCTCAACGGTCCCCATGGAGCAGGTTATTATTCCAGCTTCTCTCATGACCATTGTACAGCACTCATATTACCACTACTATTTTCCTGTGTTATGAACAACAATACTTATGCTTTGCTGTCTGGCTGGCGGCCTTATACTTCCCACTGTATCCAGGTCCACACAATGCAGACCTCTCTATTATTACTTTGCATTGTATTACCTCCCTCCTCACTCCTCTAGAGCCACATACTGACTGTTTCCAGGTTGAGTACATTATATCTCTTTGGTGGGAGGACATTCACTGCAATCCACTTCCTGGTTTCCCCTTTTTGTTGGAACCTTCCTTTCAGACGCCTTGGAATCCTTGAACCTCTGTCTTCCTTTTACCGTACTTTAACCACCCAGTAGTGCCTCATCTGTCCCACTTCCACTTACTCTTTTGTAAGGCTAGGTTACTGCTCTATGCAGTGCTAGGATCACTTAGTTACCAAGGTGCTTACTCTTCATCTAGTTCTCTCTCCCCATCACAAAAAAGAATGTACCCATATCTTTAAACTGCTACAAAGTGCCCTGAGTAAAATGTTGCTGATATTATTACTCTGTTCAGGCAATGCTGAACTGAACCCTGGACCATTTGCTTCGATAACAGCTCCCTCGGATTTGGCTCACCTCAAGGGTATAAAATTCCTTGGTACTAATGTTTGTAGTCTTCTGAAGAAGTTTGATTCCATTCAGTCTTGGACCTTCCATACTATGCCTGACTTACTGGTAGTAACTGAAACCTGGCTCAGCCCTTCTACTCTGGATTCTGCCATTAACATTCCATCCTATAACATCTTCTGAACTGATACTAGATACATTTTTGGTGACCATTACCAGTTGAACCTCTTTGCCCAAGGAGTTTTAAAGTTTGACCCTGAAGGTTCAGCTGTACTCCTTCCAATCTCTGTGTGTTATTGGATGTTACCACCCACTCTTGGCAAGCCTAAAGACTCTAGACCACATACGCAATGAACTGAACATGCTGACTTCAGAAGTCATAATTTTGGGAGACCTCAACCTCAACTGGCTCTCAGCAGGCTCTGAACCCCTTAAAGAACTATGTGACACCTTCAGCCTTACACAACTAATTCCTGAAGTCACATGCCCTAATAAGAAAAACCCTACCAACAGTACCTTAATTGACCTTATTCTAGTAAAGAAGCCTCACCTTTTCACCCATTCAGGTGTTTTTTTCACCGACCTTAGTGACCATTGTTCCATTGCTTGTGTGAGGTCCGCTCCCAAACTAGTCTCCTCTTCAAGATATATATACAAAAGAAGCAAATGTAGCTTTGCTCCTCTAGCATTCCTTTATGAATTACAAAACTCTAGATGGTAAGATTTCTATCTAGCCAAGTCAGTGGGCGAAGCATATAAATCCTTTCGAAGGATTGTACTTTTGGATATAGATAGACACGCTCTGTTGGTTAAAGTTCTCTCAAAGACAAAATTGTGCCCATGGTTTATGGCCAACCTGAATGCTGCTCTACTTAATAGGGATGTTCTTTGGAAAAAAGCATGTAAAACCAAGCTCCCTGCCAACTGGTTGGCTTTCAGAATGGCTAGGAACACTTGTACTAAACTTGTCAGATCTGAAAAAGCTAAGTATTTTCAGAATGAACTGGACTCATCATCTAACTGTGCTGCTATAAGTTTTGGAAGACCATTAAGAATATAGAAGGGCATGAACTGGCAAATTCTCTTCTTGCCAAAATTCTCTCTTGTGGTCTCCACATTCACTGACAAACAGACAATCCTAGATCTGCTTAACAACCACTTTGCCACCACTGGGTTCGCCTTTGACTCCTCACCCGTCTATAATCTCTGCACACAACTTTGTAGTCAGGATATCGTTAGACCCACCAACATTACCTCAATCTCTGACATGCCCTTCTCCTTTAGCCCTGTGTCATTGAAACAAGCGGAAGATCTACTGCTAGCCCTGGATACCAGGAAAAGTGCGGGCGCTGATCTTATTGACCCCTATTTTCTGAAGCTCACCTCACGTGTATTATCAGCACCTATCACCCATCTCTTTACTCTATCTCTTGCCCAAGGAGCCCTCCCTCCCATTTGGAAAACTGCCCATGTTATTCCCCTACTAAAATCTGGTGACCCAAGTGATCTAAACAATTACAGATCAATATCTCTACTTCTCATCCTCTCTAAACTGCTCAAGAAAGTGGTTAACGTGCAGCTTAGGAAGTACTTGGACTCCACCAATCTGCTTAACCCTGCTCAGTCAGGATTCAGAGCTTGTCACAGTACAATATCCACACTCGCAAAGGTAACCAATGACTGGCAAAATTCTTTGGATGTCAAGAAATATGTGTGTGCTTTGTACCTTGAACTTAGCAAGGCATTCGATACAGTGGACCATGGCCTGCTGTTGGACACACTTCAAAGCATTGGCCTAGATTATTCTGCCTTGAAATGGTTCAATAGTTACCTCTTTGGGAGATTCCAACAGGTTAAAGCCCAAGGGGGTCTCTCTCTCCCCTAAAATTGCTCCAAAGAGGTGTGCCGCAAGGATCCATTTTAGGACCACTGCTATTTACTCTTTATATTAACAATATTGACTCTGGAATCAAAGCAGTGGACATTCATCTCTTCACTGATGACACTGTCATATACGTTGCTAGGCCTACCCAGAGCAGGCCTGTATGAACCTACAGGTGGACTTTAATCAGCTGCAGTTAAACTTATTGAGCCAAAAACTACTTCTAAATGCAAAAAAAAAAAAAAACAAACACAAAGGTCATACGTTTCTCACCTTATGTCATAAGTTAAAAATCTTCTCTACATAGCTTAACTCCGCAGATTCGATCACTTCTAGGAGAACCTGTTGAATATGTGACAAAACTTAAGTATTTGGGGCTTTGGATAGACCACAAGCTTACATTATGTGACCATATTGAGGAACTATCAAAGAAGCTAAGGCAGAGACTAGGCCTGTTCTTCCAGATCAAGCATCTTCTATCCCACAATGCCAAAAAAAAAGACTGGTCCAAACCACCTTTCTATCCCTTATTGGACTACGCTGACTACCTCTATGGCCAAGGCTCTGCTTCCACACTCTCTAAACTTGACTCGCTCTATCACCAAGCTTTGAGATTTATCTCTGGTCTACCATAACTCACCCACCACTGCTCTCTATATGTTGCAGTAGGCTAGACATCCATTAGGTTCAGAAGGCAAAGAAATGCAGCCTTTTGGACTTTTAGAGCTATCACACATAAGCTCCCCAGTATATCTCTGACTGTTTGCCCCTATGCACTGTAGGCAATTACTCCTTGCGCAGCCTCTCCTTTATCTCCTTATACATTCATAAAGTTAATTCATGTTTTGGTAAAGCATTTATAAGCTATGTACTCCCTCACCTATGGAACAAATTACAAAAAACTCTGAAGCTGGCTGTCCCGACAACTTTCCCCTCCTTCAAAAAGCTATTCTTTCATTCCTTCATAGAATCCTGTAACTGCCCCCCCAGAGGCCAGTGAAATAAGTGTTGGACATCCATCACCAGGCCTTGTGATTCCCTGTTTATCACTCCTTCTTCCTTCCTCTCCCTATCACCCCTCCTTCCCTGTTTTCCTGAACTGTTCATGTACATACCGTATAATAATGTATATTGACAATGTTTCTTTTCTTAGCCTCTTGCATGTTGCCTGTATAGACCTTGCCTAATACTGTACTATGTTTATGTCCTCTTCTATATTGTATTCCTTGATTGTACACTCACCTTTTTCCTTTGTATATTGTTTACTTTTATGTGTACTTCTCCAGTTCCACCTTGCAAATGAGCACAGTTAATGATGCTTCGCCTGCAGTAGCAGCTCTAGCCACAAATGGTTACCAGGGCACAGCTGAGGCACAACCAGTGGCAGCCAGGGCACTGATATATTATTACTATGGGGGAAGCTTTGCACCATACTGGGCACCAAAATTGAATGATTGAAACTATCATAATTGATCTAAGCAGTAAGACATGGCTGGGTGTTGGTAGTATTGAGATACCTGCACACCCAAACAAAGACACTCACAGGCCTGAAGTGGAGCCAAAACCTCAGTTTTATCTGTTGCCAGGTAAGGAGCAGGGAGTCCTCTGTCAAAGTGGTAGGGTAAGGAGGGGGATTTTTCAAGGTCATCAGAGAAATACCAGTAGTGAAAACTCTGAATAGTATTTGATTTTTTAATTTGTGTATATGTGTAAGGGGGGGCTCATGAGAGTAAATAACATTAAATTATTTACTTACTTTATTTACTTATTTTAATGGCCTAGTTGAAGTTTTTTTTTATACTTGAGTAAAGGCTGCATCCAAGTTTATGATGGAAAATAAGAAATAGGTGGTTTATGAATTCTGTGAGTTGCCCTGCTTGGCAGGGACTTGCTTTAGCCAGTGATGCACTCTCTTACTGCAATGGCTAGCACCAAGTCTCAGCCAATCAGGATACATGGAATTATTTGCCCATTTTATATTGTTGTATATGGGTGTACCTAAGCTGTAATCATATGTCTGAGCTGTTAGCAGATGGACTGCAGATATAGGTATAAGAAAAACTAAATACACAGAAGTAGTATCTCAGATGATCATATGATATATTTTTCTCCATACCTCAGGTAGTAAGGAATATGATGAGCTGAAACTAGTAGTGCACAACAGCAGCCCACTTAAGGATGTGGCTAAGCTTTCACCAGCAGATCAGACTTTGGAACTGGAGGCCTATCACACGGTTGTCATACATTTCCCACCAAAATCTGTGCACTATTTTTTTGAATCAATGCATGCTAGGTAAGACAAATGCCATAGATGTGACCATCAAGTATCATGGATTATATAATCTCATCTCATTTTATGTATGTATGCTCCTGGGTCATGCCTGAAAATAGTCAACTTTGGCTAGCGCACCTAACCCGGTTAACAAAAACTAAATAAAAGTGTGTTTATATAGATCATTATCCACTTTTTTTGTTAGGGAGTTGGTCATCAAGTTGTATATGTTATACTTACTGTACTCTCACATCTTATTTCCACTACCTCAATTGTAAAATATGTTAAAATCATTGACCTTAGAAAAACAAGGGGTCTCCGGGGAGCATCTCAGCTG
Organism: Neoceratodus forsteri; assembly: GCA_016271365.2. NCBI lineage: Eukaryota > Metazoa > Chordata > Ceratodontiformes > Ceratodontidae > Neoceratodus > Neoceratodus forsteri. The sequence continues at coordinate 1,203,948,126 of CM057456.1, forward strand.
AATGGCACCAAAATAGGTCTAGGGAATGATCGCCCGTGGAGAGCGCTTATGTGCCCTATTTCAGATGCCAGAAAATGAAACATAGGTAGAGGAAGGAGGTCGGGAAGCTGGCCTTTCTTTCTTGCTAAAAGAATGGTATTTAAATACTTTTTCATTTGGGAATCTGAGGGGCGGGCATACCTGTAGTGATCGCCTTAGGGCATTGTTGAATATATTAACAAATAATGGGGTGCCTTCAGAGGAGGAGGACTCAGAGACCTGGAAAGGAAGTTTTCTCAGGGTTTGACTGTGGAATCCTGGGGGGGATCCTGGACTAGGCCTGGAGCACCACACGGATGCCGAGGAGTCGGGATGGGGGCCTGATGACCTCAGTAAGCATGCTGGAAATATATAACTTGAGCCTTCTAGAGGGAGGCGACGATAATGATTATAAGTTTAAACCCACCATGTGGCATGCACTGCCTAGGGCCGAGAGCCAGGGAAACTTTCTAGCCGAAAGGACTCTATAAAGTTTTTCTACAGAGAAAGAGACTGATTTGACTAGGAATGTATAAAGAAATTTGGCCTAAAGGAACAGAAGACAGTAAGGTGAAGGGAGATCTGAAATCTGAAGACACACCTGCTAAATAGAAGGACTAAATGTTTTAATATAATAAACTACCCTGAAAATTTATTAAGGAGGGGGAGGGAGAAGCGAGATGAAGTGGCCAGAGATATGCACCTGTACAATCTACCTCAGTTTACTGTTATTTAGTCTTTGTGTTTATAATTTTTATTTGGGATTTTATTTTGAGGGACCAGATTGCCTGAGTAACATTCCAGCTGGGGCCCACCTTATTTCTCAGTTGTATTATAGGGGATATGTACAACCCCTGGGGCAGGCCTACAGAGTAAGGCAAGAAGCCTACATTCGACGGAATGCTCCTTCTTTGTCAGAGATGATTCTGACACTGGAAGTCACTATGTACATAGGTTACAGAGGAGTGAGGAGAGAAAACTGTTTGGGGAACAAAAATAAGGAAGGGATATAGGGACATCAGGGAAAACAAACAGAAGAGACATGGAAACAGTATAATATGTAAAAGGATAGTGTGACCCAGGGCAATAGATAATACAATAAAGACACAATATAATAAAAGAGATAGAATGGAAGAAGAGGGAAAATATTACAGCTATATAGATGTATCAGACTAAGAAACTCCATAGAGTGATATCCCAGAATGTCAATGGATTGTGCAATTCTATAAACCTTAAAAAAAAAACCTATAACCTTAAAAAATGCATCCCCCAATCATTCTCCTACAAGAGACACACTTATCCAAAGATGAACACCAGAAATTACTTGAATATGGAATGTCGAGTATTGTAGCAAGTGCTTATGTGAGGGGACGAAGGAGGGGATCAGTAATCCTGATACCAAGATCCTCAAATTTTCAAATTATAGAATCTTCTCAAGATGATGAGGACAGGTTGTCCTTGATTAAGGGAAACTGGGAGGGAAAGGTCTACACAGCGGGGAGTTTGTATATTCCCCCAGGGTCAGAGAGTACTGTATATCAAACTATTTTTGATAAAATCATAGCATTAAAAAAAGGGGATATTGATATTGGGTGGAGATTTGAATCTTTTACTGAATCCTTCAAGCGATAGTTCAAATCGTAATATTCCTAGAGCTACAAGGGGACAGAAACATGGTAGAAGGCTAATAAAAGATCTTGCCGTAATAGATATCTGGCAACACTGCTATCCAGCATGCCAAGGCTAAACACATTTTTCAGGTGTTCACAACACTTACTCATGAATTGATTATTTCCTGGTAGAAGTGGAATCTATAGATATAATACATAACACAAAGATCTCACCAATTCATTTGTCAGACCATGCAATTATTACAGTGGAATTAGAATCAGAACAGGAAGTTATAAGTAAAGACCTTCTTATGGGAAAAGGCGTTTCCTACTTTGTTTTGATTTTATATTGCTGTATTTGAATATATGTTTGTATTTGATTTTATACTGAATGTATTTGAATATGCTTTCATGCCTGTTCTTGCTGTGCAGTGCCTTGAGACTTTGAAAGGCACTCAACTAAATAAATGTTATTATTATTATTATTATAGTGAGACAATGGAGGTTCAATAACATGTTTATTAAAGATAAACAGTTTTAAAAAAAAATTAAGAATGGATCCATAGAATACTACAAGAGAATAGTATGGAGAAGGTGCAGGAAGGGATATTATGAGACACTCTAAAATCTGTATTACGTTGTGAAATCATAGCATATGTAACCCATCAAAAGAAACACAGAGCTAAGAAACAAAAAGAGTTAGAAATTGAACTAGGGAGATTACAACAACTACATGCGGGAGGAAGGGGAGACATAATTACACAGATAAATCAGGTGAAGACAAAATTACAAGACTTATTAAACCAAAAAACAGAACAAGCTTTAATGTATGTAAAACAATGATATTATGAGGGTGGCAGTAAGGCTGCTAGAACCTTGTCTTATAGATTAAGAAAACAACAAGCAATTTCACCAACAATAAAAATAAAACACCCTACACAATCTAAAATATTAAATAAAACAAAAGATATACTTGATGGATTTAGGGAATTTTATTTAAAACTATATAATCAACTGCAGGAACCAGATGAAAAATATGAAATTGTTTTTACAAAAATGCAATTACCTCACATTACAGAGGAACAAAGTAACTTCCTAATCAGTTCCATAACGACACAAGAGATAGGAATGGTCCTACGCAACTCTAAATCAAATAAAAGCCCAGGCCGAGATGGCTATATGGCAGAATTTTATAAAACATTTCAAAAAGCATTACTCCCAATGTTAATTAAATTATTTAATGCAATACAGGAGAATACTTCTCCTATACTGAATAGTTGGCAGTATGCCAATAAATCTACTATACTAAAACCAGATAAAGATCCATTAAATTGTGAATCCTATCACCCCATATCAATTTCTAAACCAGGACTACAAATATTTTACAGCAATTATGGTTAAACGACTAGAGAGCATACTGCCAAATATAATTAACAAGGACCAAGCGGGTTTTATAATAAAATGCCAAATGGCAGACAATATTAAAAGAACAGTATTTCTTTTAGAAGTGATCCAACAAGAGCAACCACCTTTATACTTTTAAGTATGGACACCCAGAAGGCATTCAATAGAGTCTCCTGGCAATTCTTGAGATACACGATGGAGAAGTTCAATTTTCCAAAAGGCTTTTTAAATATTATACAATGATTATAGACCTCTCCACAGGCTATGATCAAAGTGAATGGATCATATTCAAACCATTTTACCCTAAACAGGGGTACTCGTCAGGGCTGCCCCCTATCACCTCCTATTTGCCTTGTATGCTGAACCCTTAGCCCAAGCTATTAGAGAAAATATACAGATTAAGGAATAAATTATCTTAATACCATACACAAAACAGCTTTCTTGCTGATGACCTGCTAATATATATGGAGCCAAGACCTCCATACCAGAATTGTTCTCCCTCCTAAGAGAAATGGAGTCCATTTCAGGATACAAGTTAAATACAAGTTAAACAGAAGTACTGAGCTTTAACTATCAACCGAGTAAGGCAATTCAAGAGAGATATCCACTGAGATGGAAAAGTAATAAATTTGATATTTAGGGATAAATCTTACAAAGGAAACCCATAACCTCTATGAAGCTAATTATACACCACTTATACAATCTATTAGAAAGGATTTCCAGAGATGGGACCCTCTCCCTCTCATGCTTAACCAAAGGGTTGATGTTATATGAATGAACATACTGCCAATATTCTTGTACCTCTTTCAGACCCTCCCAGTCCTTCCACCAAAAAAAAATACTTTAAAAAATGGAATAGTATGATATCTAGGTTTCTATGGCAGGGGAGAAAACCAAGGATAAAGTATAAGACCCTCCAGTTGCCAAAAAATAAAGGAGGATTAGCCCTACTAAATTTAGAATAATATACACAAACAGCAGTAATATCACACATACTTCATTGGCTAGATAAAGGGATGGACCCACATTGGAAAGAAATAGAACAAGGGACCACAATAGAGGAGATGGAGAAATATTTATTTAGACAAACCATTTCAAAAGCAACTATGGAAAGAGAGATCAGATTTAAAAAACAAGACAAATCCTAAGTATACGGAGAACAATAATACAAAAAAAAAACAAAGAGCCAATAAAACAGCTTTTACAGAAAATTACAGCAGACCCCACGTTTGATCCAGCTAGACAAGATTATAATTTTAAAAGGTGGCAACACCAGGGACTTATTTGATTCTATCAATTATACGAACAAGGAATATTTAGCCAATTCCAGACTTTGGAGAGAAAGTACCAATTAGTGAAGCACGATTTTTTCAGATTTCTGCAGATAAGAAATTACTGTAGGAACCTGATGGGCATCACCTGGGATCCGGTGGAAATACATCCACTAACGAATATTATAATAAACTCAATAGAGATAGCAATACCAGATCATGTAATTTCTAAAACATATCAAGCCCTAAGTAGTAAACAGAAAGATATTATACTATGTTCATAACAACGATGGGAAGAAGAGCTAGGTATTAAATTAGAGAAGGAAAGATAGGAATTGATATATTTGATAGTCCATGGGACTACAAGATCTTTGACTTGGAGAGAGTTTGGTTGTAAGTGTATAATAAGGTTTTTTAGAACACCACAAATAGTAGGAAAATATGATGTTCAACTTGGATCAGAGTGCTGGAGAGGATGCAAGGAACCTTTAGCTAGCCGCAAGCATATTTTTTGGAGCTGCTCACTCCTAGAGACATTCTGGGGAGAGGTGGGGGGAGCATTGGAGGAACTGTTCCCAGAAATAGGGACTTTGACACTAGGATGTGCACTTATTTTTGACTTCCCTAAGGAAATGAGGAGAGGCAACTCTAAGCTTTTGCTAGACATATTACTCCTTGCAGCTCATAAGGCTGTGATGAGGAGATGGCTCCAGAGGTTACCACCCTCTTCTCAGGAATGGGAAGACATAACTTATCAACTATATCAAATTGAGCTTTTGACTGCACATATTAACCTAAAGGTTAAGTGATGTACTGAATTCTGGATGAAATGTTGGATCTGGATATCTAGACATAGACAGGATTTAATTCCATAGGAGAAAGTAAAATCTGTATGAGATTTGGGAAAACCGCAAGGGAGCATATGAAAGTGTTACCAAATGTATTTGTTAATTTTAATTAAAAATGTATAAACGGATAAAGGCCTGAGCACTAAACAAATGTCTTAAACTGTATTATATATATTGTAAACTGAATGAACAAATGATGTACCCTGATCTCTACCTGAAAAACTTGGATACAATAAAAATATATTTAAAAAAAAAATTCATTGACCTTAATATGTACTAGCTGAGGGAGAGGAGGGTTAGAGGGGTACATGATAGAAATATTCAAGCACCATAAAGTCATAAACAGTATGCAAGGTGGGGAGGGGGTGGTATCTTCCCATATAGGAAGAGTACAGGAATGAGGTATCAGGAAATGAAGTTGAAATGAAGCAGGCTAAAGACGTATTTCTCAATGGAGTGGGTTTATGACAGATTGAATTGTCTGTCAATGGAGGGTTTATTTATTTATTTATTGAAATGTTTCACCAGGAAGTCACACTGAACAACAAGTTGCTTGTCTCCCGATGCATTCTGGGGGGGGGGGGGCATAAGGACTGAATGCAGAGATTTGGTACAATAACACAAGATAACAACGATTTATATTTGAATATATGCGAATAAAAGTGAGTAGACCGAGCAGTGAGCAATGAAATAGCAGAATGTTAACAGTTTTGAACTAGGGAGCTGGATGATAAACAACTGATATAGATACAATGGCATACAATTTACATTAGAATGCAAACTCTAAGTGACTCCTAACTGTGTAGGATATGACTGAATGGAATAATATTAGTGAGAACTAGGTCGAGCTAGTGAGGAGTAATACAGACAGTACAAATAACTAAGATACGCCAGAAGTGCAAATAGTCTATTAGTGCAAATGAGATTTGTGGCAGCCATATGTAGGATGGATAATGGAGGGGGGGGAGAGGGGGAGAGGAAGTGGGGAGGCAAAAGGTGGGAGGAGATGGGGAGGGGAAAGGATACTAAGAACCCTGCCAGGGGTCAAATCAGAGCAAGGATTGAAGAAGGGATGATTGCAGAAGTAGAGAGAAGGGGAGGATGGAGGAAGAGAAAGGCGTGGGTAGGAGGAGGAACTGGTGTGTTGAGGGACGTAACGAGTTCTGGCACCTACAGGATGCTGAGTATCCTGCCAGGGAAGGAACAGGCAGGGATAAGGGTGGCTTTAGTGCCAAGAAGTGGAGAGAGGTAGGAGGGAGGTGGAGAAGGGTAGTAGAGAGGGAGGAAGAGAGAGAGAGAGGTAAGGGATTACCAAGAGCTAAAGACCCAAGGGGAGCTGAGAACCCTGTCAGGGGTCAGGACAAGCAATGGAGGATGAGGGGAAGGAAGATGAAGAGGAGAGAGGTCTGCCAGGGTCTGTTCCCTCCAGGATGTTGAGAACCCTGTCTGCACAAGGCAGAGGTAGAGCACATCAGACAGGAAGCAGATGAAGAAGAAGAATCAGCATTTATATAGCGCTTTTAATACACAGTATCCCAAAGCACTTTACAAGCAATGCTAGACTGGTAGTGAAGTGACTGAATGTGTGGTGACGGCCATATTGCACATCATCACCCGCACACAACCTGGATAATTGCATGAACCGGTTTGTGGGAAGGGGAATGTTGGCCAGGACACCGGGAATGTTTCCTGCTCTTTGCGAAGAGTGCCCTGGGTTCTTTTACTTCCACCTGGACACCTACCAGGACAACACCAGGATGGGCAGAAGGGACCTCAGTTTAACATCTCATCTGAAGGAAGGCACACCCCAGCATTACAGCACCCCCCCAAATACTGCATTCGGATGCCAGTGATTTTTAGGTGCAAGTCCAATCCCGGTGTGGGACAAGAACCCACAACCTTCTGGTCCAGAGGTGGATGTGCTACCAACTGACCCACGCTGATAGTAGGTATAGTAGGCAGTTTAGAAGGGGGGACAGGGATGGGTGGTAAGGAGGAGTAGGATTAAGGTAAGGAGAGAAGAAAAATTAGTGAGGGAGTGGAGAGGGAGTAAGAAGGGGTCAGGTCAGGTGGAGGAGGAGGAGGGAGGGAAGAGGGAGGAGGAGGAGGAGGAGAGAGGTATGCCAGGGTCTGTCCCTTCCAGAAGTTGAGAACCCTGTCTGCACAAGGCAGAGGTGGAGCACATCAGGAGGGATGCAGTAGTATGCAGTTGAGGAGTGGGGGAGAGAGAGAGAGAGAGAGAGAGAGAGAGAGGGGAGGGGTGGAAAGGAGGAATAGGATTGAGGTAAGGAGAGAAGAAAAAATAGTAGAGGAGTAAATGATTGGTAGTAGAGGTAGAGGAGATAGGATTTGAGTGAAGTGAGGGTAGAGGTGGTTAATTAAGGTAGATTAAACTAAGAGCAGTTAGAGGAGAGAGATTTGTGTACGGCTGCTCTAAGGGAGTTGGAGGAGGAGGAGGAATGGAGTATTTGTGGGGGAAGGAGAGATAGTTCCAGGCTTTAGGGAAGCAATAGGAAAAGGCAGACTGCCCAGCAAGTATGGAGCGATGGTGGACAGCCAGGTAAACAAGACCATATCATGGAATGGGGTGAAAAATGAGGAGTCGGTGAGGAAGGAGGTAAGCTGGGAGAGGACTAAGTGTTCTTGAAGCTTAGCAAAGGTCAGGAGGAGAGAGATTGGGTGAAAGTTTGCAGGAGAAGAAGTGTCATCACTCTTGGGGAGGGGGAGGACAACTGCATGTTTCCAGGGGATGGGATGGTAGAGGACGAGAAAGAGAGGTTGAGGATGAGAGATAGCAGAAAGGCTGTAGAAGAGACTGAGAGGTACAAGAACTTAGGGTGGTGGTAGTGATCTAATTTGTGGGATTTAAAAATGCCTTAGACAGACATAAAGGAACTTTAACGGTGGGAAAGAGTGGAGAATGGTCTAGTCTGCTTACAGTTTCTATGCTTCCATGCCTCATTCAGAATGATTTGTGGTGTTTACAGTCTGGTACTGGCAGTACTCCACTTCAGTGAGAATAGTTGCAGAGCTCAGGCATGAACCAAGGATGGAAACAAACAGCTGAGTGTATCATACCCAAAACACCATCAAGGCACCGGGATTGTGAAAGAAGTCAAGGTTCCATGCATCTTTGATGAGAAACTAATGCTTAATATAATCTGATATTGCACGCTGCTAAAAAAAAAGTCAAACTATCCACCTTTATGTGTTATCCTCACTGTTTTTCATATTCCAATATTGCTACTTTGCCAAACAGGTCATGTGGATTTCTCAAGGCAGCAGGTGGTGCTGCCCATCTGCTGTTATATAATTTTAATGTCTGTGTCAGTCTCATTAAGCCTAAGGATGTCACTTGTCATGTGTAATAACTAGACACGCTCTGTGTAGACAGCTGATCTATCTGGTCGTTTCACTTTGACTGATTTTTTGTGGTGTGAAAGTAAGACACCTGCAACCTGTCATAATATTACTAACACAATAAAATATGTTTGTTTTCATTGTTTGATCAACTCACAACAATTTTTTTGTATGAATTTCTAAACACCACTATGGAAAAACCAGCAGAAGAAGGGCATTTGGACTATGTATTCTCTACCCACTCCACTGGTCCTCCCTACCCATGATCTTGCCTTCCCCATAATGCCTATCCCAGCCTCTCTTGATGTTGCCCACCATCTTCAACAAGACCAACTCTTCTGTCAGTGCCTTCCAAGTGCCCACCACCATCTGTGTGAAGAATTGCTTCCCAACCTCCCTCCTAAAACTCCCACCCCATCCAGCTTAATGCTTTGCCCCCTCGTGTTATGGTTGCCACTCAGCTTAAAGAGACCCTCCTTATCCACCTTATTTATTGCATTCAAGTACTTGAAGGTCACGATTATATCCCCCTCTCTCTCTTCTTTCCTACCAAAAGTACATGTTCAGTGCCCTCAAGCTCTGCTCATATGACTTACCCTGCTGACACACTAGAATCTTTGTAGTCTTCCTCCGGACCTTCTCCATCTGGTTAAAGACAATTTCATGATTTCATGTTGTGGGCACCAGCACTGTACTCCATACTCTAGATGTTGCCTTATTAGTAAACTATACAAGGGTAGTATAACCTCCTCTCACAAACTAATGAAACCACTAGCTATGCGTCCCTGCATCTTGTTTGCCCTTTGGTAACACTGTGTCATCTACCCTGATCTGACACTACACGTCATGTAACAGTAATAGAAGATACTCCCTGGTGATATAGGGTCCCCCTTCCTGACCTGATCCACCTGACACTTAAAAAGTTAAGCTAGGTACTCCTTGGTGATCAGTGCCCCACCAAGCTGAACAAGTGCACCACCTGCTCCACCCCACCATCATAGGCCATTTAAGCAATAATGCCCAACAGGGTGTGTGTCGTGCTGGGATAACGTCACGCCTCAGGTGGTTGGGTACGAGGCCATAGGCCGAGTGCATCCAATACCTAAGGTGTGATGTTATCCCAAATGACACACACCCTGGAGGGCATTATTGCTATAATACAATGGCTCATTGTTATATATAAAATAAAAAAAGAATTTTAAAGAATGTTTTTATTAGTGTGGAAAAATATTTTTGTTTCTTAAGAGGAGATGGAAAAAGAGCATAGGCTCGGGCTCCATATTGGTTCACAGTGCTGAGACTAGACCTGTGATGTTGTGCTGGGATAACATCACGGGTCCAGTCTCAGACTGACCAATCAGAGACCAGGAAATTTTCTTGCCATTGTATAATATCTGGTGACCGACACAGCCCTCTGCACAGCATCACAGCTGGCCACAGAATGAACTGTCAGATTGTGTACAGTATACATTACGCATTCTGACAGCTCATTCGGCAGCATGACATGGTGGTATGCAGATGGCTGTGCCTGTCACCGAATAATGGCCTATGATGGGTGGGGAGAGGGCAGGGTGGTTGGCATTACTTGACAGGGTTGGGAGTGCCACTAGACAACCAGGGAGTATCTTCTATAACTATTTAAGTGTTGGGGTATATCGAGGCTTGAAAGGCACAGTGTTGCCATGAATTGCCTCCTACACTCCATGCTCTGTTATTGGTTAACAATAAGAAAATGCTTATGGTAGAAATAAAAAAAATATTGAAGAAATTGTCATTTATGTGTGTTCTACCTAATAAATATGTTGTATTGATAATATTGATGGTAGTTTATATTCAGAGATTTATGTTTTATTTCTTTCAATGTTTGTTTAGGGTACATGGCAGAGATCAAAGACAACGTCTTCAGACTAGGGGCCGAGTATCCTACATACACTGTGGCCAGTCATTTGCATGAATATAATGCACCTCAACCAGTTTGCAATGCATTTCAAAAGAAAGATAAACTTGAGTTAGTGAGAATGCACCAAACACGTTTTGACCGGAGTAAGGGTAAACCAGGCAGTTAATTTGGCTGTTGCATCATTTAGCCTACAAGGAAACAGTGACATTGAAAGATTGTATACCATTTGTAAAAAACATACCATGTGTAGCATAAGCAGAGTAATACAATCTGTAGTACATCTACTAGTGGAATTTTAAGTTTCCCTCCCACAGCAACATTAAAAAGAAATGTAGTTTACAGTGTGACCTGTATTGATGAATGCATGGGATTACACATATATACATGCATGCAAAACTGCATGTAGATTATACCCAAAGGTCTATCTTGTCTGCACAAGATGCAACTATCAACTTAAGTTTCTACTACAGCCAATCATCACCCTTTATGACCATTTCCTATTACACCCCAAGCACCCTGCTGCAAACCTTCCAACCTAACTGTACCTTACCATATACCATATACCATATACCTATCCTACCCAATCTTAAAACCATACTATGTTGCTGTTGCCATAAACTCTCTTACAGTAGTGCATCACACAGTGACACTACTCGTATTTACTTTACTATAATAACAGCTTACAGTTCAAACTAAACTGAGTTTCAATGTATAGTACTTAACCTGTATTTTGGTAAAGAGAACTACGCAATAACGTTATTTTTAATATTTGTTTTAATAACTGTTATGTTACTGTTAATTATTCACTTCCCCCTTTTCCCTGAAGCACCTGGTCATGAGTCATATATTCTCAGTGTATTTTACTGTCTGACTTCGTAATTATTATTGAAAAAAAAAATATGAAAAAATATTGACATATTTTTGAAAGATTCAGTTTACAAAAATTATGTGCTAAGGGCAAATGTTAGTAGATAACCATTTAAACCTATATGCACTATGAGAATATATGCATCAAACATACATGTCAAATGTATCAAATAACAACACATGAATTATGTCATGTGACATGTGTTGACCAATGAGATCTCAGGTTGCACTATATCAAATCCTCAACAGGTTATAGTGGAATAGGTAATATTGAATGGGAAAATAATGCACAACCAGTTTGTTCTGTCACAGAGGGGTTCTGATTCCCACCTGACCTCAAGAACAAAGCTCTAGTGGTAAGGGAGAATCAGAACCTCGATGTGACAAAACACACTTGTTATGCATTGTTACTCAACCTGTATTTTAAAAGTAAACAGTATTATGTAAAACATAAGCATTTTGGCTGTTACTACAGTATATAGGAATGAACCTTACATGTTCAGTCTCTATAAGTTCATAAATGCTGCAGTACTGCATAAGGGTACAATCATATTCCATGACATTTGAACAGTGGCACAGCAGCATTTTGAAAAGGATGTACTCCATTACAGAACAATACTCTTACATACAATATTATCTAGATACATATATGGGTCTGTTACCTATTGCAAACTACACATTTTGATATTCAGTCCTGTAGATGGAAATACTGTGGCAAATTTGCAGACTATGAAATTTAATTTGAGGAGTGTATTCTTTCTTTGATTGCCTTTTATAATGTTATCGTCATGTGAAATCAAGCAACATAATATTCATTCATAAGTTATTTATGAGTACAGCTTTATTATCTCAGTTTGATACAATTGCTAATTATGACTGGTCAAAATTCCACATTTATTTGAATGTTTGATATATTTTATTAGCACACAAAAAAGTACATTACTATTATCAAAACCAAAATAACCTAACCAGCATGCACACATCCCTGAACTAAGCATATACAGTCTAAAAGTATCACATCTTGATAAAATCATATTTATGTACCAAAAAAATTGATGTGGGTGACTGTGTGGGGAGTGGGTGATAATTAATACATTCACATAGATAAAAGAGAAGAACAGAGCTCAAGGAGAGTTAATCATTTTTACAAGGTAAATTAGACTCACAATTGGTAGTAATAAACTAGAAGGTTAACAAATGATAAATGTACATTTTAGTGGACATTGTGGTACATTATGCCTAAACAGCAGAGTAGCTGGGGTAGAGAGCATGCCATCACAATAAGCAATTCAAAATAATTATGCTGGAAATTAATATGGTACTAAAAGTAAGAGAAGGGGGGGAAACAGACTGGTCAGTGTGATGAAGTATACTAAATTGGGGCATCCATGAGTTCTCATCTATAATTCCAGTGCAGGCGTCACTGAACTAAAGATGGTAAGTGGACCCTTACCCATGTCACATATACATAAATAAGTATGATAGAGCAAAGCTGCGCTGATCTGCAGACATGTTTTGTATCAATACTTGTTTATACTATGCCATTATAGTAGTGATGGACTGGCCCACCTAGATACCTGGAAAATTCCAGGTGTGCCCCCCACCCTCACTTATGCTCTTACTCAACTCCCAGACTGAACATACTTAAATGTATCAACTGTTTTATGTTGAAATGGGATGTTCTGATCACTGAAGAAAAATCTAAATTGCAAAAATATAGTCTTTGTATAGTATCAGCTTGAAGTGTAAAGCTGAGATAACTATGACCCTCGGGACCCATTATCCATTTCCAGGTGGGCCCCCTGTATCCCATTCTGACCCCGCACTATAGGTGGAGTCTACATACAACCATGTGAAAAGAATAGTGCCAGGGATGACACTCTATGAGAGCAAACCATCCTTACCCCAATATGTTAGTGTCGCCACCAATGATGTTGTCAACCCCTCATCACAACCACATGTATCATTGACAAGGTAAGGAAAGGGGACCTGACTACGTACAATCAAACCATAACTGAATTAAATAATGCTTACCACCATCCACTGGATCCTGTTATTTTTTTTTCTTGGTAATATTAGAGCATATGAGCATATTATACTTTGATGTCAAACAGAAATGTTGCATGGTATAATTTTACATTTCCATATAATTGGCAACTCAAATTATCCATTGGAAGTGACGTTGAAATTGATAGAGCCTGAGAGACCAAATTTCACTGACCAGATGATGTACACTTAAATGGTACTTCATAACATGATCCACAAAATTGCCTTTCTGACAATAAATACCAAGTTTGACAAAACATAGGATTACTACAGTTATATAAATTGTAATATTGTAGTTTTGAAAGTCTTAGATGGTCAATCAAATGCTAAATCAAACACAGACTATAATTTCAAATATCATTGCACAAATCAACATCATAATCAAAGCATGTTATTAACATATGACTATAACAACTGGTTACATAGCTTTAGAAATTTAATCAAGATAAATCAGAAACTGTTAGCTGGGGATATTTAAATCCACAGTACTCAGCAGAAGGAAATATTTCACGTATCTTGTGCACGTCACATGAAGGAAGGATTTTTCGAACATTCTTCCCTATTTGCTTCAAAATCCACCTCACAAACCATCTGTATGAAAGGTAATGGTATACCCTGAAAATTACACTAAGCAAAATAAGAGACATTAAGTATTTATTTTCAAACAAAAATCATGGTAACAATTAACAAAAACTTCTGATGATTTATAACTGATTAAGAGACAGGTAGACAGAGTTCTGGCTTCTGATTTGCCAAGAGCTACTTTCATATAGGCAGTTTCAGTATATCAGAACAACAGCACAGCTGAAAGTACTGTAGCTCAACAAAAATAAGTTTAAAATACCACCTAATACACCTAATAAGTAACCATCATGTACACTCAATAAGACACTCCAACCAGCCGGGTGGCACTGATGGTTGATGTGCCGGAAGCATAACCTATCTCCACAAAGGCAACCCATGTTCAGGTGCTAACTCATTTTCTGGGGGGGGGGGATCAGTCAGGGATAAGAGGCTCAAGAGTCTGAAGGACTGCTCTCCATTCATGGGGAGGAGGGTGATGCACCCCACAGTTCTTGTGGCTCCCAGTGGAGTCTGGGACAATTGCAGCTAACTGGGGCATTTACAGTGGTTGGGGATGGGTGGGTGTCAGCGGATGTCCTACACGTGGGTATGGGATCACACCCATCATGCACTATGTGTCAAGGCATATCTGGGATCCATGGGATACAGAAAACAAAAATGAGCTGTAAACTGGGTAGGTGAATGTGGAAAACCAAGGATGGCACACACGGTCAACATTGGATTCTTCATGCCAGCATCTGGCTATCAACCTCACACCTGCCACCACCTTGATTCTACATAGAGTGTCAGAAGAATGGCAGTCCCACCTTGGGGGACAAACAGCTTGGGTGGCTGGTAGTTTGGGATGAGGCACGAGATCGCCTCAGGATGGATGCTGGATTTGAAGTACACTGCATTCAATCGGCCCAGAATACTCATGCCAAACAATGTAAAAAAAATCACAACATTAAACAATCCCAACTCACCACAAACAGCACTGCATTTGTTATGGGCTATTACTGTGTCTATTTTGCTCCTTTCTTTTTTTTAAATCATCATTTTTCAACGACTAGCTGGGTAGGAGTTGATGGCAGACAAAGAGCTAAGGAGCATGAAGTTAGAGGTCGACGGGCAGCCATCAACAATGCAACTTTCAGTGTCCTAATATGGAGGGTGGGTGGGGATGGGAAGTGTGAGAAGATGGGTGATGGGAAGAAAACGTTGTGGTCAAAAGTCAACTGACGCAGCAAGAATCTCATATGGAAGGGGCACAAAAAAGTAAAGGAAGTGAATATTTGACTGTGATCTGGCCAATTACAGACCCCAAGGAAAAGCCACTGCAGACAGTAATAAAAATGAAACCTTTATGTGCTTTTGTCCTATATGCTATATAGAAAAGTGTATGGGAGCCATCCTACACAACAAGACTAATCTTCAACCCATGTAGTTAATGAAATGACTGAGGCATCTCTTGAGCTTCCTGCTCAAGGTTCTGAGTCATCACAGGAACCACTCAAGTGAAGAATAACCATGTTGTGAATGGGCTCCCATACACTATCCTATTTATACATAAAACGGCAACAGGGCTCTTCCATGAGTTAGATTACATGTCAGGTAATCATAACCAATAGGCAACATGGCACTGTTATGCACCTCATGCCACATAACACCCTCTTGGGGGTGATTAAAATACTATTAATTGAGCCGCATCTAAAATTCAATTGTAGTTTAAACTCCGACATCATATATTTACTATATCTTGAAATTTCTGTGAGTCAGAATGGCAATGTGAACACTTCTATTTTCTACATACCAGTGGACAGGATGACTCTTCATCTGTCTTTTAGCTTTCATCCATGACACATGGTCACCAACATCCCTAAGAGTCCATACCTCCATATATGGATAAACTACAGTAAAGATTAATTTTCAACTATAAACAATGGAACTTTACAGCAGATGATACTTTCTAGAAGAATTTCTATATAACTTCCCTAACTGGCTGTTTTCACTGTACTAAGGGTGCATTTATGTCCATCCAGTATGTAATATGTTTGATAAAATTATTTCCACACTACTCATATCATTCTGACTATCAAACTGCAATATTAATTGTTTAGTAAAATATCATATTTACTCATGGATTGGCTTGAAATCACTCTGAGGCCCAACCTCGTATATAAACGTGTAGTATAATGTCTCCAGAACATATATATCAAGGCAATTAGGTTGAAAACCAGGATGTTGAGTTATGCAGTTGAATTCTGTTGTATGGAGCCATTCTTGAATTTTGGAATAATAATAACAACATGCATTTTCACAACCAGTAGGCATATTGGTATCATTTCCACAACTGCACCTGTTATAAGACACAACAAATATTTAAAAGAGACTTGAGGAATGTGATAATCACATATAGAGCAAAGTCACATCCGATATATAATTCAGATTTATTTCTTTTCTGTGTAGGATATTACATGTGTGCACATACAGCATACAGAACTGATGGTCAGTATTCACTGATTAGGGGAAAATCAGGGACCACAGTTGGGCAGCAGATCAAAAGGGGATGGGGTGGGGAGCAAGAGATGGATACCATACCACTCTAAGTGGAGGCAGAGCAGTAAGTGCTCGTAAAAATGAAATTGGACAAAACAATGATGCCAGATGGCATACATTTGAGGATATTATATGAACTTTGAAGGGTACTACATGCTTTAGACAACTAATATTGGAACCCACTTGAGAGGGAGCAATCTTAGACCTGGTTCTCTCAAATGGAGATGGAGAGAGGATCACAGATGTAGAAGTGGGTAGCCATCTGGGAACTAGCGACCATCGAACAGTATGGTTCACAATAAACACAGCAATAGAGTCAAGCCATACAAAGACAAAAGTACTGGACTTCAGGAGGGCTGACTTTGCCAAAATGGGTGAGTGCCTAAGGAATGTACTAGCAAATGGGCAGGAAGGAGGGGTGGAAGAACAATGGGGAATAATAAAAACTGCCATCACAGAGGTAACAAGCCTTTGTGTGAAGCAAATAAACAAAACAAAATGATGTAAGAAACCACTGTGATTCTCAAAGGAGGTAGTAGTGAAGGTTCAAGAGAAAAAGAAAGCATTCAGAAAGTCCAAGGAATCACAGAAGGAGCAAGACAGAGAATTGTATCAGTTAAAACAAAAGGAAGCTGGGAAGGCAGTCAGAACAGCAAAGGCCCGAATCAAGGAAAAGATAGCTAACTCAGTTAAGAAGGGGGATAAAACCTTTTTTAGGTACATCAGGGAGTGAAGGAAGACTAAGGGAGGGATAGTGAGGCTTAATAAAGGGGAAGGGGTGGACAGAGGGCGACAGTGAAAAGGCAGAGATACTAAACAAATATTTTTGCTCAGTATTTACAGATGAAGAGGGGGAGGTACCTAAAACAAACAGTAGAAACACTCTGGATACAGAAGTTGATACCAGCCCATTTACAGAAGAAAGGGTTCTGAAAGAACTCCTAAAACTGAAGGTGGACAAAGCAATGGGGCCTGATGGGATTCATCCCAGAATTCTAAAAGAACTAAGGGTAGAACTAGTGACACCACTGACTACCCTCTTTAACAAATCATGGGAAGATGGGGTGGTACCTGAGGACTGGAGGAGGGCAGATGTGATTCCCCTTCACAAAAGTGGGAGCAGGGCAGAAGCAGGAAACTACAGACCTGTTAGTTTAACCTCAGTGATAGAGAAAATGATGGAATCACTTCTGAAGGAAATAATTGTCAAGTACCTAGAAGCCAGAGGGGCACAGAACCCAAGGCAGCATGGATTCACAGTGAGAAGGTCATGTCAGATGAATCTAATAGATTTCTTTGACTGGGTGACCAAAGTAGTAGATCAGGGAGGGGCTGTGGACATGGCCTACCTAGACTTTAGCAAGACATTTGACACAGTCCCCCACAAAAGATTAATATACAAGTTAGCCAGCCTGGGAGTGGGTCCCAAGATGATAGTCTGGGTAAAGAATTGGCTAGAGAATAGGATACAGAGGGTAATAGTAAATGGAGTCCACTCTGAAGAAAGGGGAGTTACTAGTGGGGAACCACAGGGTTCAGTATTAGGACCGGTCCTCTTCAATGTCTTTATAAGCGACATTGCAGAGGGACTGGAAGGAAAAGTATGTCTTTGCAGATGACACAAAGATCTGCAACAGAGTTGATGCACAAGGTGGGGTGGAAAGGATGAGAAGGGACTTGGCAAGGTTAGAGAAATGGTCAAATGTATGGCAGCTTAGATTCAGTGCTAAGAAGTGCTAGGTAATGCACTTGGGAAACAAAAACCCAGGGGAAGAGTACACAATGGGAGGTGAGATACTAACAACAATAGAAATGGAAAGGGACCTGAGGGTAGTCATATCAGATGACTTAAAGGTGGGCAAGCAATGTGAGAGAGCAGTAAGGAGGGCTGGGGGATACTGGGATGCATAAGGAGAGGCATAACCAGTAGAAAACAGGAAGTTGTTATCCCTCTGTACAGACAGCTGGTGAGACCGCATCTGGAATACTGTGTGCAGTTCTGGAAACCCAATCTCTGCAAGGACATAGACAAGATAGAAGCTGTCCAGAGGAGGGCAACTAAAATGGTGCAGGGTCTGCACCAGAAGACATATGGAGAGAGACTAAAGGAGCTTAATATGTATAGCCTCGAGGAAAGGAGGGAGGGGGGAATGATAGAAACTTTCAAGTACCTCAGGGGAATCAACAAAGTCCAAGAGGGTAGCATCTTTCAAAAAAAAAGGGTGTGCAAGAACAAGGGGCACAATTTGAAGATAGAGGGGGGCAGCTCAGAGTTAATGTAAGGAAGTATTTTTTCACAGAGAGGGTTGTGGATGCATGGAACGGCCTTCCGGAGGAGGTTGTGGAGTCAAAAACAGTGGTGAAATTCAAGCATGCGTGGGACAGTCATAAGGAAATTCTAGGGGGTGGGAGTAGAAAGAAGTAGGCTGCTGGTTAACTAGGATCTGCAGCTTATCCATTAGGTAGGGAAATGGGCAGACTGGGTGGGCCAAGTGGTCCTTATCTGCCATCAAATTTTATGTTTCTATGTTTCTACTAGCATCGACTAAAGCAGTCATGTTCACCAAGTCACTAAACACAGGAGTGGTTCCTGAAAACTGGAAGAGGGCATGCGTATCCACTCTGTATAACAGATGTAGTAGGGAATAGGTGGATAACCACAGGTGGTACTGCCTCACCGCACTGGTGGTTACAAATGTGGAGGAACATCGTAAAGACTTGATATTGGCACACATGGAATTAAACTATGCCAATGATCATAGGCTAAAAGGATTTACAGCAGAAAGGTTGAGTAAAACAAATGTTATGATTTTTTTATGGTGTAGCTAAGGAAATAGTGATGTGGACAGCCAGTTCTGAGTGCTGTATGATCATTTTTTGTAAAATAAAAATGTGTATGAACTGTCTCCCATGAGAAATGCTGAAACAGCATGTGAGATCACCACACACACACACACACACACACACACACACACACACACACACACACACAGGTTTTAGATACTAGGTGTGACGTGGAAGGCCAGATGCTAATTACAGGGTAGAACAGGCCTTAATCAAGGATCTCCTGTTTGTCTGAGATAATTATAGCTGTAGTTGCTGAAGAGGAAAATCATAAAAAAAAGTTTTTGACGTTAGGGGGAGAAACCAGGTTTAGCAAACTGGTGCGAAGTTGTAAATGTTCCTTTGATGCCTGTGTGAGAGAGGGTACTGATTAAGATCAAAGAGAATCATTTGAAGAAAATGAGTTATGCTGAGGTTGCAGAATTTAATACTTGGAAAAGACATGCTGTTTTTATGTAGATACATTTTTTTATATATTCTGACAGGGAGGAGCTAGGTGACCTCATGCATATAGGTGTGGAAAACCAGCTTTTAAACATTATTCTGTTTTACTTCAGAGACACTTATCTAGACTCTGACAAAGAAACATCTGTGAGCACTTTAAACAGGTATTTAGAAAGATAGACAAATCTAATCACTGTAGTAGGAATTGCACTGTTTAAACCTGTGTTCTTTTTAAAGATTTGTATGTCTTGTGATATAATAGTTCTGTATTGTATGTTTTACATATTATTATCTATTTTAGTAAAACTCTTTTTAGAGCTTACTTGGTCTGTCTTTGATTTCTTTCCTTTACAAGTAGAGTATATATGGTTACAGCAGACACTGGGCATAAACTTGAATGGTGATACCAAACTGGAAAAAGGTAAGAATAATCTGAGGTCTTTATTAAAGTTTAAGGGTTCATTTTTGTACACCTGGTTAGGTGCCTGTAGGCAAAGATATCTGGCCCCCGAAGACAGATATATCTGAGCCTGTGTGTTGGGTACACTAGCAAGACGTTCACAGTTTGAATTCCTCCAAGATGTGAGACCAAAAGTTGATTCAAACCCACAAAAACAGACAGGAGGGTTACCTTGTTCTGTTAAACTGTTCACAAAACTGTGCTTGGAGGGTTGGCACTTTGGGAGTAGAGGGCTGACCTGCTGAGTGGGTTTGTGACAGACTGGTTGGCAGCGGTGGCATAAATTTTGGTATTACAAGCTTGTATTGGTCAGTATGTCAGCTTGAGACTGTTTGCTCACTTGCAAAGAAACAAAAAGGTGGAGTTTTATTTAAAAGGAAACAGAACTATACTACTTGGCATACAATCAAGTTCCTACCCATTTTATTTTTTTTCCTAAAGTGCAAGTCAGAGTAGCAGTAGTCAGGGAAGAAGATGGCTTCCAACTACAGCAGGCACACTGTAGATTACTTAAAGCAGTTGTGCGGGGACAGAAGAGTCCCGTTCAAGGTGACAGCCAAAAAGCAGAACCTCATAGATGCCCTGATGGTAGCAGATACCCAGAGCAGCAAGTCATGGACTGTGACTGGAAAGGACCAAACCTTGAGTGTGGTTGGGCTAGGGGTCAGTGCAGTGTCCAGATCCAATGAGGAGGGCAACAGGGCCTCTGTCAGTGAAGGGCCACAGCAGCAGGGGAAGGTTACCAGTATCCTGAATCCAGAGGTACTCAGGCTGCAAATTGAGTTGCTCAGGATGGAGCTGGAATTCCAGTAGAAGAGAGAGTGAGAACAACGAGAGGCGGAGCGAGAATGCTGAGAGGCAGAGTGAGAACAGAGAGACGCAGACTGTGAGGAGTGTGAGTGCCAGCGAGCTGCAGAGGAGAAGAGAGAGGAGCACCAGAGGCAACATGAACTGGAGAACCTACGACTCCAACCAGTGGCACCAGAGCAGGTAAATGGCTTGGGTTTAACTGTGACTGCAGGACTGGGTTACAAATTGAATTCCAAATTAATAGCCAAATTTACAGGGGGGGGAGGATATGGATGCCTTTTTAAATTCTTTTGAAAAAGTTTGTTTTCAGGCTAAAATTCCTAGAGAGACTTGGAGCTTCCAGCTATCCCTGCTACTTACTGGGAAAGCTCGGGATGCATTGGGTCAAATGGACAATGAGAACAGTAATAATTACAGCAAACTAAAAAGCTGCACTTTTAAAAAAAGTTTGAATTAACTGCTGAATCATACAGAGCTAACTTCTGTAAGCTCAGGAGAAGCCCTGATATGAGCTATGAGGAGCTAGCTACCAAACAACGTCAGTTTTTAAAACATTGGTGGAAAGGAATTGAGGCATACTTTGTTGATAAAACTGAAAATGTGATTTTATTAGAACAGTTTTATTGGGCTTGCCCAGCAGAACTAAAAATCTGGCTAGAGGACCGAGATCCCAAAACAGTGCAAGGGGCTGCAGAACTCTTGGACCACTATGCCAAGAGCAGACCTGCTCTGAGAGCAAATGGGGCAGGCGTGGCAGTGCAGAAAGGGAAAAGCGTGCCTTCAGGGCAGCTAAAACCCTCACTGCCTCCACCGAAACCAGTTAGCCCCAGGATTCAGAGAAAAGATTTCTCTGAGAGAAGAAATGAATGTTGGTTGTGTAAAGAAACTGGGCATATTGCCAGACAGTGTCCCAAAAAGGCGAGCAATAATACACAACCGGATACTAGAAAAGAAATGGGTTGTTTGTGTGCCCCTGGAAGCATACCAGTGAACATGAGGGAACACATGCACCCAGTCATGGTGAATGGTGTACAGACGCAGGGGTTAAGGGACACAGGGGCATCCCTGGCCTTGGTAAAGGGGGATCTGGTACAGCCTGGTCAGCTTATACCCAATAAATACGTCACTGTACAAGGGTTCACCGGCGAAGAGAAAACATTGCCCCTCGCTAGTGTTCTCCTTGACTGGGGTGAAACAGGGGAAATGTGCAACAGGTAGCTGTAGCCCAAACATTAGCAGTGGATGTGATCCTGGGCAACAATCTAAAATGGGATGGTATGTGCAGTTACCCGTAGCCAAGCGGCAAAGGAAAATTTAGTTCCCTGAACCCCACAGAAGCCATTGAGGAAACCACTGAGAGGCTGGTTCCCCAGCTTGTGCCTCTAGTTGGGGAGACTAATGAAAAGGGGTGTAGAAATTTCCCCAGCTGCCAGTAACCACACAGCTACAGAGGGTTACTCCGAAGAGGGAGGGGTGACCCATTGTCAGAGGGTTGGAATTGACAGTGATCCTAAGTGCCCTGATGCTAGTGCTAGGGACCCTAGTTTAGTGACTGAAGGGGACCTGTTCCATGCCTTGGGAATGTGTGAGGGGTTTGCAGCTGCTCAGAGAAGTGACCCTAGTTTAGAGAAGCTGAAGGCTTGGTCAGACTTGGACGGTGCACAGGGAGGTGACGGCAGACATAAGGTTTATTGGGAAAATGAACTTATGTATACTCAGGCAGTACAGACAGAGGGGGGGTGCTAGGCAGGCAGCTTGTCATTCCCCAGGGGTATCATGAGCAGTTGATCAAGATTGCACATTATATTCCCTTGTCTGGTCATCTGGGAATTGTGCACACGATGCAGCAGTTGGCCCAGAATTTTTACTAGCCTAAATTCACCCAGCAGGTGAAGGAGTATTGCAGGTCTTGTCACTGGTGCCAAGAAATAGGGAAGGTGGGCAAGAAAACCCAAGCTGCCCTGATTCCCTTGCCCATAGTGGAGGAGCCATTCCAGAGGGTGGGAATGGATATTGTGGCACCTTTAAATACCCCAAGCTCCTCAGGGAAGAGATTCATCCTGACTGTGGTGGATTATGCCACCTGGTACCCAGAGGCAGTTGCCCTATCCTCACTGAGGTTAGACAAAGTGGCAGATGCCTTACTTGGGATTTTCTCCCGTGTTGGGTTTCTGCAGGAGGTAATCACCGATTGAGGAGGTTCCTTCATGTCAGACCTGATGAAATGTTTATGGGAGAAGTGTGGGGTGGTGCAGAGATGCAAGACACCGTATCACCCACAAGCCAATGGGCTTGTGGAAAGATTCAATGGTACCCTAAAGTCAATGCTTTGGGCATTTGCTGAACAGCATGGGAGGGACTGGGAGAAATACCTTCCCCACTTATTGTTTGCATAGAGGGTGGTGCCCCAAGAGTTGACAGGATATTCTCCCTTCGAACTTTTATTTGAACGTTGGGTACATGAGCCCCTAGACTTGATCTGGGAGGACTGGGAAGGCAAGCATGCCACCCAGGGAACTCCCATTGTGGGTTACATCCTAGTTTTAGGGAAAGGCTGAAGGAGCTTATGGGGACAGCCCAGAGCAACCTGGCAGCTGCCCAACAGAAACAAAAAGTGTGGTACGACCGCAGAGCCAGAGTTTGCTCGTACATGGTGGGTCAGGAAGTCATGGTCCTTATTCTGGTCTAGAAAGACAAGGTGCAAGCTGACTGGGCAGGACTGTACAAAGTGGTTAGGAAGGTAAATGATGTGAACTACATTGTGGAGTTACCTGACCAAAGACAGACAGAATGGATGTACCATGTCAACATGATGAAGCCATATGCAAATAGGGCTGACATGGTGTTTGCAGTGTGTAGTCATGGGGAAGGGATGGATGAAGGAGACCCCCTTCTGGATTTGCAAGAAGAAAGTAAGCGGGAGTCCTCTGTGGAGGCAGTTAAATTGTCTCCCCAGCTGGCCCTGGACCAGATCCAGAAAGTAAGGAAGGTTTTAGCAGACTTTGCCCCATTTTTTTAGCACCAAGCCTAGACTGACCCCTTTAGCAACACGCGATGTGGAGACAGGGACGCAGATGCCCATACAGTGGACAGCATATCGGGTGTCAGAAGCTGTCCAAAAGGACATTAGGAGGGAAGTGGAGGAGATGCTGGATTTAGGGGTATTCCAGAAATCCCACAACCCCTGGGCCTCACCTGTAGTCATTGTACCTAAGCCAGATGGCTCTACTCATTTCTGTGGGGACTATCATGGACTGAATGCAGTCACAAATTCAGATGCCCACCCGATGCCCCAGATGGATGAACTCCTGGACAAGTTGGGAGGGGCAACCTACCTTACAACCATTGACTTGACCAAGGCGTATTGGCAGGTAGAATTGACAGGCAGAGTTAGTGAGAGGTCGGCCTTTATCACTCCAGTAGGCTTATTTGAGTTTAAAGTAATGCCTTTTGGAATGAAGAACACCCTGGCCACTTTCCAAAGGTTGGTGAACCAGGTGTTAAAAGGTGCTGAGGAATACACCGTGGTGTACTTAGATGACATTGCCATCTTTAGTACCAGCTGGGAGGAACACCTATCCCACCTTAGGGAAGTGCTGGGCAGGATACAGAGGACCGGGCTCACTGTCAAAGCCGGGAAGTGCCAGGTGGCCATGGGAGAAGTGGTATACTTCGGGCATGTGGTAGGCCGGGGACAGCTCCATCCTAACCAAATAAAGATAGAGGTAATCCAGGCATGGCCCAGACCAGAAACACAGAAGCAGGTCAGGAGTTTCCTAGGGACAGCAGGGTACTACAGGAAATTTGTACTCAATTACAGTGCCCTGGCTGCTCTGCTGTCTGACTTGATAAAGAAAAGGATGCTAAAGAAACTTACCTGGGGCCAAGCCTGTAAGGAAGCCTTTACCAGACTAAAGGAGGCACTATGCAGTGCTCCTGTTTTGACAAGTCCTGACTATAGCAAAACCTTTATAGTTCAGACTGACGCCTCAGACATGGGTATTGGGACAGTATTGAGTCAGACGTCCAGCCAAGGGACAGATCACCCAGTAGTGTACCTGAGTAGGAAGTTACTTCCCAGGGAGCAAGCATACTCTATGGTGGAAAAAGAATGTCTTGCCATAGTGTGGGCCCTAAAGAAGCTGGAGCCATACTTGTATGGGCAGCATTTTGTGGTGCAGACTGACCAAAATCCCCTGGTTTGGCTGACGGAGATGGAGAAAAACAATGGTAGATTGCTAAGATGGAGTCTTGCTTTGCAAGGGTATGATCTGACAATCGTACATATGGCTGGAGCCAAAAAACAGAACTCAGATGGGCTGTCTAGGGTCTATGAGGAGTGAACTGATTTGGGAAGCTCATCCCATGCAGGGGATAGAGCCTCCAAATTCAGTCTCGGTTGGGAGGATTGTGATGTAGACAGACAGTTCTGAGTGCTGTATGATCATTTTTTTTTAAACAAAAATGTGTATGAACTGTCTCCCATGAGAAATGCTGAAACAGCATGTCAGATCACACACACACACACAGGTTTTAGATACAAGGTGTGACGTGGAAGGCCATAAGCTAATTATAGGGTAGAACAGACCTTAATCAATGATCTCCTGTTTGTCTGAGTTAATTATAGCTGTAGTTGCTGAAGAGGAAAATCATAAAAAAAGTTTATGACGTTAGAGGGGGAAACCAGGTTTAGCAAACTGGTGTGAAATTGTAAATGTTCTTTTTTTTTTATACTTTCTCTTTATGCCCCCTTCTCCCTGTGCTGGTTTCCTTTCATTGGGGATCCCTAGGCTGTGTAATCCCGTAGTCCTGCCCCAGGTACCTCCCTCCAGGTACTGGTTAGCCTTTCCCCATCCTGCCTCGGTTTACCCCCCCCGAGTGGGGAGGAGAGAGACCCCCCCCTTTAGTCCCCCTCTCACACCTCAAGTATGCATTGGAAGGCATCACCAGCCCCATCTATGGAGCCTGGTTAAGGGTTATCTAGAGACAACCGGTTCCTGTCTACAGGAACCCAGCACAAGGATTTTCCATTTTTTCCTGGTCCCAGCCCACAGGATGTCTACACGAAAGGGGGGCCATGGAGAAACACACATCATGACGTGCTAATGCTCCAGCTCCCAGCAGACATCCTCCCTCCCCTTATATGCTGTCTCACTGCAACTCCACCCGTGGTCACCCAGGTGGTGGTATCGCAGCGGGACCCACATCCTAACCCACCCAGAGGAGGAGAGCAGCTCCTGAGTGCTCAATCCTCCTCCCCCCAGCTGCCCGTGTCCGTTCCTGAACCCGGGTCGCTGGTGCTACAAGTGGTAGCCCTACCGCTGTGCTGGCGGACCAGCCTGTAAATATTCCTTTGATGCCTGTGTGGGAGAGGATACTGATTAAGATCAAAGAGAGCCATTTGAAGAACATGAGTTATGCTGAGGTTGCAAAATTTAATAGCTGGAAAAGACATCCTGTTTTTATATAGATATTTTTTTTACATATTCAGACAAGGAGGAGCTAGGTGACCTCATGTAAATAGGTGTGGAAAACCAGCTTTTGAACATTATTTTGTTTTACTTCAGAGACACTTTTATCTAGACTCTGACAAAGAAACATCTGTGAGCACTTTAAACAGGTATTTAGAAAGAGAGACAAATCTAATTACTGTATTAGGAATTGCACTGTTTAAACCCTTGTTCTTTTTAAAGATTTGTATGTCTTGTGATATAATAGATCTGTATTGTATATTTTACATATTATTATCTATTTTAGTAAAACTCTTTTTAGAGCTTACTTGGTCTGTCTTTGATTTCTTTCCTTTACAAGTAGAGTATATATGGTTACAGCAGACACTGGGCATAAACTTGAATGGTGATACCAAACTAAAAAAAGGTAACAATAATCTGAGGTCTTTATTAAAGTTTAAGGGTTAATTTTTGTACACCTGGTTAGGTGCCTGTAGGCAAAGATATCTGGCCCCCTGAAGACAGATATATCTGAGCCTGTGCATTGGGTATGCTAGCAAGATGTTCACAGTTTGAATCCCTCCAAGACTTGAGACCAAAGGTTGATTCAAACCCACAAAAACAGACAAGAGGGTTACCTTGTTCTGTTAAACTGTTCACAAGACTGCGCTTGGAGGCTGGCACTTTGGGAGTAGAGGGCTGACCTGCTGAGTGGGTTTGTGACAATGTTCACCAAGTCACTAAACACAGGAGTGGTTCCTGAAAACTGGAAGAGGGCATGTGTATCCACTTTGTATAACAGATGTAGTAGGGAATAGGTGGATAACCACAGGTGGTGCTGCCTCACCACACTGGTGGTTACAAACGTGGAGGAACATCATAAAGACTTGATATTGGCACACATGGAATTAAACTATACCAATGATCATAGGCTAAAAGGATTTACAGCAGAAAGGTTGAGTAAAACGAATGTTATGATATTTTTTTTGGTGTAGCTGAGGAAACAAATCAAGAAGGGACGGTGGATGTCTAATGACATTATTTCAGCAAAGATTATGACAATGTCACACATAGAATGTTGATTGCGATGTTGGGTAGTCAGGGGAGTAGGCCACTAATAGATAAACTGGATTATTAGCTGACTGACGAACAGAAAGCTGAGGTGATGGTCAGTGGTGTCAAGTCAGGGAAGCGGGGTGTGAAACAAGGTGCACGACATGTATCAGCCATGTGACCAGTCATTTTTAATGTCTTCATTAATGACAATGCATAAGGGGTGAAAGAAAAGTCTGCATGTTTGTACATCACCCAAGATCTGCAACAGGGTGGCAACCTCGCTTGATTTAGTTCCCCTCTTGCCTCAACTGTGACCTGTTACCCCAAGACAAAGGATCTGCATCCTGCCTAACTTTAGATAGAGGTGCACCTTACCCCAGTATATTGTTGTTTTCTTTTTTCTTTTTTTTCCTTTTTCTCTTTCTGCACAATGTATTTAAAGCAATATTTAATATCTCTACATGCCTCAAATAATGCTTTGTTCTATGCCTGCAACCACTGTATGTTACATGTTACGGTTGCCCTTTACTTTTGATATTTTTCACACTGTTTTTGTCTGACATGGAGCCTTTGTAAGTGAGTCTCTAACTCAAAGGATTGTAATTCTGATATGTTTAAATAAATAAACAAATAAAAACTCCAAAAGTGGTAGGAGGGACATAGAGAAGCTTGAGAAATGGCCATAGGAGTGACAACTAATGCTCAGTACCAAGAATTGCAAATAAATACTCCTGAGAAGAGAGAACACAATGGAGCGCTACAATGTGTGTGTGTGTGTGTGTGTGTGTCTATCACCAAGTAATAAAGGATCCTGGTGGTAATCATGTCTGATTACATAAAGATGTACAAGCAGATCACAAATAATGCAGGGAAGGCCAGCTTCACACTAGGGTGAATAGGCAATGGTATCAGTAAGAAAAGGAGGGAGAAGATGGTGTCATTGTATAAAACACTACAGAGATTGCAGCTCTGTAATGCATAGTGAAGGTGTTCGCTTGTCACAGGGAGGAAGTTCAGAGCATCTATCGGATGCTTCCATTTGGGTGTGGTGGGGGGGCATATTCACCTGGAGGTGGATTGTGTAACATACTTGGCAGAGTGAAGCCTCGGCACGTCATGACGTGTCACTGCCTCAGGATGCCATCATCAGACTCAGCGAGGGTGGAGGGAGTGTGGATGGCAGAAAATGGAAAAATCATTCACCAATCGATCTAATGACAGTGACAGGGGACGGAGTGGTGGCGGGTGAGCCTTTGCATTCCAAAAGGAGTTGCCAGTCAGTGGTGCCCGTAAAGGAGAAAGTAAAAAGAAAAAAAGATTATTGAGGCTGCACCTAAAATACAGAGTGCAATACAGGAAGTCAAACCTGATAGTTGTAATGTTCTGTAAGGAATTGCTTTGGGCAAGTGAAAGAGCTATCTGAAGTCAATGGTTAAAACAAAGCCTCAGCCAAACAGGACACAAGGAATTCATTCCCACGTAATATTCAAATTGGTAAATTAAAACAGATGAGTTGTATAAGATGAGTATGAAAATCCATGTTTCATAATTGAGAGAGACTTGGTTCTGGCCATGACAGCTAGAGAGCAACACCAATGGTTAAAAACAAGTCACTGCAGACCATGGCAACTAACAGAAATAAAAACACTTACTTCCTAGTTAACATAACAAACATGTTAGCAAACTTCACTCGTATATAAAAACATTAGACTATGCTCCAAAAAAGTGAAAGTCAATAAAGAAAGTACTGTAATGTTATGTATAATAAATAACATATCCTTTATACAGTATATTCATACAAACATTTAAGAAATCTGATAAATTCCTGATTATACAATACTGGTGTTTATTTCATAATAATGAAAAAAAAAAACACCTATTGCAACCAGTCTGTCTGAGAAGTCCTGTGTGGGTGGAGAAACAATAATGGAGTAATGAAGAGTTTAAAATACTTATATTATAATTTTGAATTTTTTGAGAATTCCATGTTACCATTATGTGACTGTGTGTGTGTGGTTGGGGGGAGTAAGTTGGACCAGCATAACATTCTGTGGTGATTTTACATATGCAGCCCATGATGCTTTGCATTGTGTGGGCATGTGTGATTTTGTATTTTCTGGAAACTTGGCTTCCCAGCCAAATGCCCTTTGGGGTAACCCTTGCCTCAGTGTTTGCGCGCAGAGGTTCTTTGTCTTTTATATGTATGAAGGAGATTTATAATACACAAAAAATACAGCAGATTTCACAGGAAAATAATCACATGGTGTTCTGTTTATGAAGACAGTGAGATGACTATAAATTTAAAAACATTTGTCAGTAGACCGCTGTACGTTACTAGCATCACATAAATATAATTTGTGTGACTGAATGCAATCAAAGCATTTTTTTGATTCACCTGCATCCATTTTATGTGGTAGTATCCAAATCTTGGTTATGGTCCGCCCATGTCTCTGTCATGGCAGCTATATCTATTTCCAATTCTGCCATCAGTGATTGTAGCTCTGGTATGTTATTCCCTAAGCTCATAATGTTCAGGGATACTGCCCACCAGCCATACCCACACATATCTTCCTCTCCTGTAGTCCCCTAACCTTTCACTTAGTCAAACTATTCCCTAATTCCCTATCACCATCAGGGAGGGTGTGTGTTTGTGGGGATGAGTGGGTAGGGGTTGGAGGATGGGGGTGGAAGGCAGGATGTCTCCCAAACCTTTTGTCACATTGAGTCTACTTTGCCCTAACCGCACCCCCCCATGGCTACATTTTCCTTTTAACAACTGCTGACCACTCCTTACTGAGGTGCAGTCAGACAATCGCTTCAAGGATATTGTCCTCCCACATTGGTCCCCAGCCCCCAAGCAGCCAAAATACAACATCCTTACATAAAGCTGTCAGCCATTGCTTGAATCCCTCTGTACTCTGTTTCTGGAATGTGGCTGCTTTTGGCACAAGACACAGCTCTGAAATGGCAATAGATTGAACTCCTTAATACATAGCCTGTCCAACTCCTTGAATACTGCCTGCACCTCCTTCACTCTGTTCCCATCCAGATTATTAGTGCCCATATGTAGCACCAATTGAGTCACCCCACCTAATAGCAGAAAACATTTACCACTGCCACTCTGCTAGTACATTTTGGTCTTCCTTTTCCCACCATTCATCATGCTATTATCATTGGTGCCCTCATCCCAACCTGTATTCTATTTCCCCATCCTGGTATAAATCCAGTTGTTGGAAGAAAGTGCAAATCCAGACACTTCTCACAGCAGTTTTCACAACCAAGGAATGTAATAAAGCAAGTGTTTTATTTTCTTTAACAAAACAAAGCTTCAATTAAACAATGCAAATGGAAAACAACTGCACAGTCATACACACTAGCCACATCCCTTCAGCCTTCCTCAGGGAGCATGTGGTATTCATCCCCATTCCCTGTTCTATTAACACCTCCCCTGCTCCCTTACATACAGGAAACCAAGCTCCCAAGTTCTGACCCTATCTGCTTTTTCTGTGTTTGCCTAACTTATTTACTTCCCATTTGCCTGAAGTACAGGTAACCCCCAACCACAACCCTCCACTCTGCCTTCCAGTCACCAGTGTTTTAACAGGTTCCCTCTCCATCACTTTTGTGGAGTGTGACCTAGCTACGTGTGTGTGTTTCCTCACATCCCTCTTGTTATGATGTCTCTAACCTCAAGGTACCACCCCACTACTGCATCCCTCTTACCTCTTCCTACAGCCCAGTCTTTATCATTGACCCTTCCTTTGTCCATGATGGTCTCCCAGCAAAACACGTCAGCCAAAGATGCAATGGAAGACAAAGAGGTGTGGTAGTATTGCATTTAATTTATACATATAACTGGATCTTGATCTAGTTAGGTTGTGCTTGGATAGGTGCATGAGGTGTCTAACTCCGCAGTCAACCAAGTGTCTGATTATTTTATTAAAAACAATTTAACAGTTATGTATATATTCAGACAGTGAAATGTTATCAGCTACTGACAGTGGCATTGGCTGTCTCCATATCCGATTCTGTCGATGATTCAGATGACAAACTTGCAAGATGGACTGGGGCTATCTGAGTTGTGAGCAGCTCAGAACTGTAAAGTTCTATGACGTGCCTCCCAAAACAACTTAAATCTCCATAGTCGCTGTCTTCATCATTAGAATGTATTGCAGCAGCCATAACATTGTGCACACTCTGTATATGATATACAAACAAAAAAAAATAATACCAAACAATTGAGTTCATTGTTTTTAAACCCCCCTCTAACAATTAAATGTGATAATTCACTGTAAAAAAAAAAAAACAATTGGTTGAAGATGTAAGAGTTTGGTTGTCATTGCAGAATGAAATTTGTAGTTGGGTTAGCACAAAAGCAATATGAATTAAAGAAAATAAATACTACTAGAACAGGTGATGGACACAAGTTGAATATACTACAATAACCATGGGGGTAGCTAGAAGCAGGCAACAGCAATTTGAGACACCACTGATATCCTAAACATGAAAACAAGTTTCAGAAACATTACCAGCATGTGCCACACTGTTTGACATGGGGCACAAGTACCTTATACAAACATTGTACCTCTAGCTGCTACAAAGAGGAGATGTAAACATTCAAATAAAATAAATTAATCAATCCACAGGGCGGCACAATTTAGTTTGTCAATGCATACTATTGCAGCAAAGTGTGTGCAGTAAATGATGGACAAAGGGCATGTTAGTTTCAAATCAAATTCACTAAAAATACCACCAACAGCTTAATCTGGTTCAAGGTCAGTTGAAATTCATCTGTATCCCCCTCCCCCGGGTCGTGCCTGAAAATAGACAGGATTTGTCTAGTGCACTTACCCGGTCAACAAAAACTAAATAAATAAAAATAAATAAATAAAAATCAGAAGGTCTCAAAACCACATCCATTGATTGGTGCAAGGTCCCACTTTCTTCAAGCTGATTTGACTCATTAGCCATGCCACAGATGTTACAATTAAAAATTCATGTGAAGGGACTGAGAATCAACAGGTATTCACAACAACTAAAGAGTAACTTGGCTTGATTCTATATTATGGATCTAAAGGGTTAATAAAAATTAAAAATGAGTGATGCAGTTATTAGTAGGGGGTACACAATACATGGCACAAAATACATCCTATAGTAAAATTATACTTCTCTCCATTTTGGGGGGCTGCACGGTGTAATTCAAATGTAAATGTGGGCAGATACTCAAAGTTAATTACACAAGACAACATATTCAATACTGGCCAGATCTTACATCTGGATGCTTAGGCGCGTATGTGTGACAAGTTAAAAAACATGGGATAGGATAAAAATATTTCAGCTAGGCCAACACACACATATGAAATATGCACCAGAGGTATTTGCAAAAAAAAAAATAATAATAATAGAAATAAACAAATACACAAATAAAAGGAGATAAAATTGTAAAGTCTAATTACAATGATGTTACCAACAAATCAGATTTTACAACTACACATCCCAAATCCCCCCCAAAAAAACCAACACCACATCATAATAAAATTGGATTTATATAGAAATTTTAAATTGCACATGCATATTACTAACTTGAATTTTGGGTTTTCAAAAACTAAGCACTCAGAGATCTTCAACAATATAACAGACCTGTGATTGTTCAATCCTGACACCGAAAATCAGGGGTAATTGGACGTGTAGCATTGCTATATGAACTTTAGCTGATGGCGGTGCATTACTAATTTTTAAACCGAGACAAAGATTATAAAAAAAAGTGGGAACTTCAAAAACAAGATGCCAGGTCGGGCAGACTGCTTAATAAGAAATACCATCATGTAAAAAATTAAAATGCTTGATACCAATAACCATTGCCTATGCTAACCTCTGCAATGTATGATGATAAATTAGCACATTACAACTTATGACTGTGTGATTTGCAGATGACGCAACGTGACAGCCAAAACTGGCGAGCATGTTTCTCTACATGCTGGTGTTACGTCTCACAGACATCACGGCCCACACACACATTTAATTAAATATTAAATACATAAAATATCATGCTTATGACAAAATCTGGAAAGTTGAAGATAAAATACCAGACAATATAACACAACCCTCCACTGCCACCAACACACATGCACAGGGTGTGCTCAAGCGATGCATTTGAGCTGTCCAAGTATCTTGAGCTCCTAACTATTCAGTTTTGGTAACGTCTACATTTCTAAAGTGTTTCTTTTTTTAAGAGGGGTATAGTGAAATTCAATCATTCACCAGAAACAAGAGAGCAAAGAACGTATTTTAAACAAAGTGAGATAATAAAGCTAGCTCGCAGTATAACACCAATCACTTACACTGGTACACCATTGAGCGTCTGACAGCCATGAGGTCTGATCTGATCTGCAAAACAAAAATTAGCAAATTATAAGATTAATATTATTAACATTATAAAATAGCGCTTCTTCAAATAGCATGTACAACAGTCTTAAAGCACTTAATCACACAATAATGTAACAAACAATCACTAGACATACATCAGTAAAAACATGGTGAAGCAGTAGCATGCGGTATATTGTCACGCAAAAGCTGACAGGGGCTGCAACATCATCGCTGCCATGCGCAGCACTTTGCCTAGTCCAAGAACTGATATGTGAGATGCAGAAGTAGGTATTCAAATAAGACAAAAACATGACAAATTACATACAAAATCAACTTCAGGAGTTACCAATCTTTATTTAAATTTATAAAATACATCGACTGAAATGGATGCCATACAAAATAAACCATATTCTTCACATTTCACCTTTAAGACCTTTAAGAGGACTTTTCAGACCCTAACAGTGTTCATGGTAGAAGAGGCTGAAACTGCCATTCTAAAACTAAAAAAATAATAAGGTGCCAGGCCCTGACGTCTTCTTCATAAGATTTATAAAGAATATAAAGATTTCTGGATCCCCACTTTGACTTATTTTTTTTTAACATTTGTTTAATCCAAAATATATCCAATATCATGGACTAAAAATACCATTGTTCTTATACATAAAAAAGGATCAGTTTATTATCTGTCTGACTTCTATCCAATGCGCTTATTGGACATAAGTTCTAAGACATTCTGTAGGATACTACTGGATAGATTAACTAGATGGATGGATACGCCTTCTTTGTTATCACCCTTCCAAGTGGGATTCAGACAGGGTTTTCCAGCCATTGATAACATTTACTGCTTTACACATCTTATAGAAAAGTATCTTCATCTGAGAAAAATGAAATTATTCACTTTATATGTTGATTTCTCCTCGACTTTTGATTCAATAAATTAATAGAAAAGCTCAGGGAAATCTTATTCGAAAAAAGGTATCGATCATTCTTTGCTTTTTCTTATACAGTATGTTCACTATATACTAAAACTGCTGCTATTAGATATGATAATAAGGGCAATGTAACACAATCCTTCACTACTAACAGAGGGGTAAAACAGGGCTGCCTCCTTGCACCTTCATTATTTAATATACTGTATATATTAATAACTTATTAGAGTCTGAAGAATCAGGTTTATATGATTTCCCCAAATTTAATAAACTGCCCTTTCATATAATGGCCTATGCTAATGATATGGTGCTTTTTTTACCTACAAAACCCAATCTCCAGAAGAAAACTGAGATATTTCATCAAGAATGTGAATCTTTAGAACTTAAAATAAACTTAAACAAAGCTAAGGTAATGATTTTTGGGAGTAATTCAAATAATCTTAATAATGCCAAATTCTTTAGGAGCTGAAAGAACTGAGATAGTAAAATAATATTGCAATCTAGGCATAACATTTTTTTCCTTCACAAGCTGGGCACAACATATTAAAGATCAAAATTTAAAATCAAAATTGGCTTCCAATGCCCTGTTAAAATATAACTACCAATGTGGAGGAAATACAGTCCTACTGGCTCTTAAAGCAGGAGAGGCACAAATAAACTTGATGGAGCAAAAAATCTGTGGTTCTTATGACTCCAACAGTTTGGAGAAAACTCTGTCTTATAAAGCTCTCCTAAGAGTGCCAAACTCAACCATTAACATAATGATAAGGGCTGAATTTGGAAGAATTCCTTTAAATGCTCTCAAGGAATTAAATCTTATAACTTATTGGTTAAAGATAATGAATAACACAAATAATGACCTCCCAAAAATATGTTTGCTAGAAAAAATAAAATGGGCTAACAAAGGATTAAAATCCAAATGCTTAAACTCTTTACAAAACATACTGTCAAAAATGAACATGCAGCACTTATGGAAAGATTCTAATAGAAATATTAATATTTCTTTACAGTATAGAGATTGAATTAAAAATTAATTTAACTTAGTACAAACAACAGACATGGAGATTATTATAAACAAAAATGTGCCTTATAGTTTAAGGAAAACAAAATGGTGCAGTCTCTAGAAGAATACCTAATTGTGCCATTACAACCAGAATTCAGAAAACTTTTAACATGGACAAGGTCTGAACTTATAATATCCAAATATATACGTATTATAATAAAAAAATATAATCCAATACATCCCAACTAAACAATATTTGCCTGTGTAATAAGGGTTTTCAGGAAACAATACAACATGTGATCACTATCTGTCCATGATATTCCAAACTAAGAAAGCAATATTTTTAAAAAATGTGAACAATTTATGCAAATGTAAATTATGACCCTATCTTTATATTGCTGCACCCAAAGTATTTAGAAGATGCAGACATGTTATCAAAATTCTTGGCCTCCATGGTCAGAATAAAAGAAAAAGTTTAGAATCAGAAATATTGCACACTAAAGACTAGCCCAAGGTGGTGTTTGCTTGTCACATATCTGTACATTGTCATATAGAAAAAAACAATTGAAACTAAAAGCATGAAGCCTCAGCTCCTGTTTAGAATTATTTACCTGTAATTTGATTTTAATTTAAAGGGTTTTATTATTTTTAACTATGTTGTACTAACCATATTTGTCCCATTATGATTGATCAATAAACTGAATTAATTAATTCACCTATATTTAGACCATAATATGTTCCCACCCTCAACAAGCTACTAATTGCTAATTTTGCACATGTTGAAGCTATAAAATATGAAATGCCAAATGCAGGTTTGCACAGTGAATGTTACTACCTCACTTTACTTTTAAATTATGACTTAAAGAGAAACTGACATTTCTTGTCATTTGTGATCAGTTTGCCTATATCAACAAAATTGGAAAACCAACTGATGTGAATCCCTGCACATGTGTAATAATAAGGGTTACACTTTATTTTAAGTGTCGGTTTCAATGTAACTAATTATTAATTACATGCAACAGGGTAATTACACTGTAGTTACATATTGTTGCATGCAACTGCAGTGCAGTTACAGTATAGTTACACTGTAACTACACTATAGTCAGCTGACACTGTTCACCTCAGGATGGGCATTATCCACTAAACCTCAGGCACTGGAAGCATCTGTACTTTGGGAATGCATGTCTATAATGGTGCTGTCCTGAAGTCTAAGCACATGCATGGTCGTTTTTACTTTTTTCAGGGCAATGTAAAATAAGGCTACATTCTGGAAGGGTGTTCAATTCTGAACAAGTAGACATATCTCTTAAATGAAAACGAGCACTGGAAAGGTATAAAAACCATGTCTGAAAAACTCAGCTGAGATCCCGAGCATGTGCATCAGCTGACACTGATATCACTGACACGCATGCTTGGGATCTTAGGTGAGTTTTTCAGACTTGGTTTTTATGCCTTTCCAGTGCTTGTTTTCACTCAAGAAACACATCTACAGTACGTGTTCAGAGCAAAACACTCAGACTGTAGCCTTATTTTATGTCACCCTGAAAAATGAAAAAATGACCATGCACAAGTTTAGGCGTCAAGATTGTTCCTGAAGTACAGATGTGTCTGGTGCCTGAAGATTAGTGGGCCGTGCTCATCCCGAGGTGAACACTAAAAACTGATTGACAGCATTAAAAACAAATTATTATAGATATTGAAGAATCCACAACAGTTAGTTTTCCAATTTTGTTGCTATAGGCAAAATGGTCACACGTGACCAGAAATTTCAGTAAAAAGCTGACAGTGTCCCTTAAAAATACCTTAAATAAAAAATTAAAAAATGGAAATGAAATAAAAATAAAAATGAAAATAATAATGACTACAAGCCTTGTGTTGTATTACACTATTCATATTAATTATTCAACCAATACTGCCATCAACTATTCAGTATTTGATTGACTACTAAGACATACTATTTGTCCCATCCCTAATTTAGGACAATTTTGCTTGTATTTGCAGTTCTCTTGCTTTGCTTATCATTACTGGAAACATTTTATAAAAACAGAATCCTTGTCCCACAGAGTAGAACACAAAATCTGCACTCTGGGATCAAGAAATAAAAGCCAGTTAAGGTAATATGCTGCAAAATTCACATTTGTTTAAGATGCCAGAGCATGACAAAGCTCTGGTGCTTCAACTAAGCAGACCTTCGACAGAGGGCATGATTTTTGCAACATATTAGCCTAATTGGCTTTTATTTCTTTGTTCTTAGTTCTTGAGTGTGGATTTTGTGTTCTCCTTATGACTGTTTGGGGCTGGCAGCCCCTTTTTTGCACTGCCTGTATGCACTAGCAACACTCAAGCCTCATTCACATGACCAACTCTGAGCCATTGTTGGTGGTGCACAGTGGCCAGATCCATGCCATTGTGCACATCTGAATGACACTGTTTTCTGGATTTCTCATTGTGTGGTGTTGTGAACGCAGTCCTTCTTTTCTTGGGATCGCATAGTGGTGCGGTGTTTCGTGCTGTTCTGCTTGGCTGTGTGAACAGACAGCACCACCCACAACACTGTGACAGGCTTTTCCCAACCTGCACTTGTGGTTGTTTCACAGCTGCAGTGCCAGAAGGCTCGTGGATGGGTCTTCAGACCTGAGTGCAGCCAAAGGTTGCTTCTGGTACTATAAACACAGCTGAACTCAGGCACGTGGCACTTTTTGCAAACTGAGGGCTAAAAATTGCAGAAAACACAGTCTCAGAGTTGAGTCATGACACTGGGCATGCACGTATGCATATGCCCAGTTCTACTGCTTGACTCTGAAACCATGTTTCCTGCAATTTGTAGCCATCAGTTTGCAAAAAGAGCCACTTAAATGAGTTCAGCTGTGTTTAAACTACCAGAAGCAACCTTTAGCTGAACTCGGGTCTGAAGACCCACCCTTGAGCCTTCTGGCACAGCAGCCCCATTTCTATGGCAACACCCGAACTCCACTGCCCCCCCACTGGAACCCTCATTCAAATGTCAGAACACCTCTGAGAGCAACTGCAGTACTCAAGAGCCATGACATCTGAATGCTGATCCATAGCATTTCAGGAAGAAGTGTAACAATGATCAACACAGTGCCAGTGTAAATTCTCGTCATGTGAACAAAGTATTTGTCCCATAGAGTGCATTTGTTTTTGTTGTTGAATCCTTTGCTGTAGTCATAATCTTCTGTTCGTAACATCAGCGTTTGTTGTTGTGGAAATGACTATGACATCACAAACAGAGCATTGTGACTTCAACAGTGGATTAAACAGCAGGAGTAGACCAACCGTAAGGGGCAAGAAAGGTATTTACTCACCCGGTAAAGGTGATTATGTGAGTATCCTTTATAGTACTCCGCAGTCATGAACCTCTGGGATATTCCCCTTCCATCCTATAGGTTGATGCATGATCCAATCAAATTTAAGCTGGCCTCTGACTAACCCCCTTGTCCCATCCCAGTTACACCAGTGTGATGCTTCCACAGCAATTGGAATGATACCTAGAGACAGGAAAGAATGAGAACTCCAAGAAAGAAAAACATCATCCCCTCTACCTAGCACCTGGTAGTCCTACCTAACTACTGACCTAGAATATAATATGAGACAGTCTGTATTGACAGTACATGATTGTCCTTTATTGCATCAGTAACAGGTACATAATACTTAATTTAGATCACTCAGATTAGGATCGAGAAATAACACTTAACAAAAACAAAGAAAAAAGGCAGCAGGTAGACTCAATATTAAGTTCTGTGGGTTCCTGTGCTTATTCTTGTTGCTGGACACCATCTGCCATCCTGGGTGGGACTGTGGAGTACTATAAAGGGCACTCACATAATCATCTTTACCAGGTGAGTAAATATCATTATATTTCATACCCTTTATAGTACTCTGCAGTCATGAACCACTGGGATGTGTGCAGCAGTGTATTCAACCTTGGTTACTTGGAGTGGGGTTAGGCAGAAGTGTCCCTTGGTTGGAGCCCCCTCCTAATACTTCCCTACCAAAGGAGGCTCTGTCTGTGGAAGCCATGTCCAGATGGTAGTGTCTGATAAAGGTGTGTAGGAAAGACCAAGTGGCTACTGAACAAATGTCAGCTATGGAAACCTGGCCCCTCTCTGCCCAAGAAGTTGCTACTGCTCGGGTGAAGTGTGCCCTGATATCTGCAGGTGGCTCTTGGCCTGCCTCCTTGTAAGACTCTGATATGGTTCACTTCAATCACCTAGCCGTGGTGTCCTTAGAGGCTGCTTGACCCATCTTGTTGTCTGTGGTCAGGATAAACAGCCTGTCTGACTTACGTATGTTGCTGGTATTAGTGAGGTATATCCTCAGCTGTTGACCAACGTCCAGTGGGTGTGGAGTGATGGATGAATCACCCTCTGTTATGTTCAGTACTGGCAGTTGTACCTCTGCTCTAAATGAAATGGGATGATTACCTTTGGAATAAAGGATGGGACAGTTCTGAGTGTGACCCTGTCATTATGAAAAATTAAGAACGGCTCTCTGCATGATAAGGCTTGTAATTCCCCTATCCTTCTGGCCGAGCATATTGCTACCAAATACACAGTTTTTAGGGTATACCAGTAAAGTGAGTCCTGTTGGGTAGGTGGACCCTGAAAGACCTCCAGAACAATGTTCAATTGCCATGGGGGGCATAGCTTTCTGATCCTAGGTTTAGCTATTGTGACTGCCCTTAGAAGCCTAACTATGTCTGGGTGTGAGCCTTTGTTTCCTATTTCTGGTAAAGGACCCCTGATGGAAGATATTGCTGATGTTTGCACTCTCAGGAATGAGAGACTCAGGTTCTTGCTTGCCCCATCATTCAGGAAATTGAGGATCTGTGGTAGTCTGGCAACTGATGGTGACACCCCTTTCTCCAGACACCATTTGCTGAAGATTTGCCAATGTCTGTGGTATGTTGCATTAGCAGGCTGCCTCCATGACTGCATGAGTCGGTCTACCACTCATGGAGGGTAATTCAGATTCAACAGTTTCTGCCTTTCAGCAGCCAGGCCATCAGCTTGAGAGATGAGGGGTTGGGATGAAGAATTGGTCCTTGGCTCAGTAGGTCCAGCCATTGTGGAAATTTCATTGGGGAATCCACTTACATTGTCTGAATCAAAGAGTACCAGGGTCTCCTGGGCCAGTGTGGTGCTACCATGACCACTGCTGCCCGTGTGGTTCGTATTTTGTGTAGGACCTTGGGTATCATAGGGACTGATGGAAATACATATGCTCTGTTGAATGACCATGGAGCTGACAGAGTGTCTATCTCCTGTGCCTTGTGATCCTTGAACCTGGAATGAAAGTCTGGTAGTTGGGTGTTGTGGTCTGTGGCCATGAGATCCACTTGAAGTGGTCCCCATCTGTGCTGGATCTTTTGGAAGGCTTTTTCATTGAGTTTCCATTCTGATTGATTTATGGTCACCCTGCTCAGCCAGTCCACTTCTGTGTGGGACCTCCCTGCCATGTAAATTGCTATGATTAACTGTAGATGTTTCTCCACCCAATACAAGACTTTCAATGATTCCGTAATCATGGATTTTTTGAGCTTGCCCCCCTGCTTGTTGAGGTATGCCACTGTCACCTGATTGTTGCATCTCACCAGGACTGCTTGGTTCTTGATTAGAGGTTGAGAGAACTTCAGTGCAAGGAAGACTGCTCTCATTTCTAGAATATTGATTGGTAGCCATGTCTCTTTTGGGGACCATAGGCCCTGTGCCACATGATTGTGGTACGATGTCCCCATCCTTTCAGGCTGGCATTCATGGTGATGATGGCCACGGGTGGATTGGATAGAGGCCGACTCTGCATTAAATTTTCCCTGTGTGTCCACCAATGCAGTTCCATTAATACCTTGGCAGGTAGGGCCACTTGAAATCAGAAGTTTTGGAATGATTGGTCCCAGACCACTATTATATATCATTTGTTCTAGCAGTCTCATGTGTAGTCTGGCCCATGGTTCCATGTCTATAGTTGCGGCCATGCATCACAGTATTTGCAGGTAGTCCTGCACTGCACTTTTGGGTCTCTGGTTGACCCTGCAGACTTGGGAGCAGATTTTGATTGCCTTGTCAATCATCGGTGTTACCTGGCCGTTTTGTGTATCTATCATGGCTCCTAAGTGGGAAAGAGACTATGTCGGAGTTAGTTGACTTTTCTCTCAGTTGATTACCCACCTGTGTTCCTGAAGACATTGCACTGCTAGGCTTGTATTGCATCGAACTTGTTCTACTGTTCTTGGCCAGAGTAGCCAGTCATCCAGATAAGGGATGACATGTACCCCTTTTCGCACAGGTGGGCCGCTAGGACTACCAGAATCTTGACGAATGCCCTGGGGGGCTGATGCCAGACCAAATGGTAAGCAAGTATATTGGTTGTGTTGCCTTAATGTTGAAGTGGAGGTACAAGTGGTGTGCCTAATGAATCGGGATGTGCAGATACGTGTCTTTCAGATCTATTGATGTGAGGATATCCCCCCTTGCTGAATGAATAGAAGCACAGGTTGCAGCGTCTCCATTTTGAACTTCTTGTAAACCACAAACTTGTCCAAGAACTTTAGTTCCAGAACTGGTCGCATGCCCCCTGTCTTTTTTGGTACTATGAAGAATAAGGAGTAGACTGCCAAGTCCCTCTCATCCTTTGAAATAGCTCCACTTTTGAGTAAGTCCTGTATTGCGAGATCTATTGCCCAATTTTTCTCTGGGCATGTTGGCGTCAGGGAGATGAAAGGTTTGTGGGGACCCAATCTGGCTGACAGTCCAATGACATAACCTCTTGAGATCGATTCCCTCACCCATTTGTCTGATGTCATGTGGGCCCACAAAGCTGCAAATCCCTGTAGTCTTCCTGCCACTGGTGGAGGATTTGCTGGGGCCCATGCACCCTCATTGCTTCTTTCCTTGGTTCTTGAAGTTGGGTTTGTATCTGCTGCTGCCATAGGACTTGCTGTGATCAGGTTTTGACTTGTTTCCATACACTTTGTGCTGGAACTTTGGTCTCTGGGGCCACTGTCTGGAGTTTTGGGTAAAGTAGTGCTGTGATTGTGCTTGAAGACCCTGGATTTGGGACAAAAAAGTTTGTATGATGGTATGTAGACATCCTTTTCCCCCTGCATCAGCTTACCTTCAGATCTGTTTTTTAGGTAAGGGGTGAGGCCATTGCCAAACAGTGCATCTTCCTTAAAAGGTGCTTTCATCAGGGTGCCTTCGATTCGTTGTTTGCTTGCCATAGCTTCAGCCAGCACACGTGCCTGGCTCTGTTAGCCATAACTGTTGTTCTCGACTCAAATCTCAGAATGTCTGACGATACATCCAAATGTAAGTGCATTCAGCCACGTCCGATTGGGGAGAGTCTTCCAGGATGGGCTCGGTCAGAGCTTCTGTCCAGCGTAGGAGTGCTTTGCTAGTGAACCAGATGGCTGTATCAGCAGCCTGTGAAAGACCTGATACTTTGTGTATTTTTCCAAGGTGTTCCTCTATTTGTTTTATACATGGAATCTTTCAGTACTGCTGCGCTTTCTATTGGTATGGTTGTGCACTTGGAGAGTTCTGACACAGGTTGGTCTACCTTTGGGGCCTTATCCCAGGCTTCTGTTCTTGTGTCAGACAACAGGTACCAATTATGGACCATGTTCTTCTCTGGTAGCCTTGTCGGTTCTGAGGTGTCATACTCTTTACTGATAATTGACTCTGTGGTCTTGCAGGATGGGAAATGGACCTT
This sequence comes from Neoceratodus forsteri, assembly GCA_016271365.2. Taxonomy (NCBI): domain Eukaryota; kingdom Metazoa; phylum Chordata; order Ceratodontiformes; family Ceratodontidae; genus Neoceratodus; species Neoceratodus forsteri. The sequence goes on from CM057456.1 coordinate 1,203,991,666, forward strand.
CTCCTCTGGTTCACCCATGGCAGGAGCGGGTCTTCTGACATGGACGGATGTTCAGTTTTATCTGCAATTTTGAGGGCCACCCTCACCATTCTGATCAACTCTGCAATATTCTCTCCATGGCACATTTTCTTTGATTTATCTAAAATTTCCTCTTTTCTTTATTTGGGTGTAGTGTTCTCTGTATCCTCTTGTGGTCGCTTGGGGGGGTCATTCCCCACTAGCTTTTGGGGTGGTCTTCTCGGGGTCAGCAGAGGGTTCCCTGATTTTAAGGACTCAAGCAGTTGGAGTAGCAGTTGTGCTGGGCTTATGTCCAGGGCCAGTGGGGCCATAGAGGGGGGCTGCCTCTGTCTGAAGCTTGCTCCTCTGAACTTCCTGAAGCCCTGTTTTATGATATTCTGCAGACTGGGCAGTTGGTGTCCTCATCGTTGACTTCTGGGAACATAATTCTGCATTTCCTGATTTGGGAGGGCTCTATGTTTTCAGTGATGTGGTCCCAGGCAATATGGCTGATGTAGTCTCATGAGAATTCCCGCAAGAACTGCAAGTCCTCTATCAGAGTGATGGTGGCTTTAAGCGTTGTGAGACACTGGGGCATTCTGGGAGCCAGGAAGAGGACATCCTGCTGGAAGCATCATATGTGATACTCGGATGGTAGCGAGAGGCTACCTGCTGCAACCTTCTAGCTACTCCTGGAATTTTTATTGCCCTTTTTGCTGCTCTTTTAGTGAGTAGGGCATGGAATGGTGGTCAAGATGGCCACAAAACATTTGGTGGGTGGAGAAACTGAGGGAGACTACTGATCATCCTGGAGGAGTGGAGCTGTAACTGCCAGCCGAGCCTTAGAAGAGGTGAGTGACCCATTACACGTTTAAAACTCCTGGCGTGTGGTTGGTGCTGTGGCTGGGAAACTCCTGGAAATTCCCTAAGCCAGTGGAGCTCATCGGTATTGAGGAGGTGGTTTGGGGGGGTGGTCATGGCAGAGAGAGACACCCAAGTAGGGAACTCATCTGCCATGCAGAGGAAAAGACAACAAGCAGAGCAGCAACAAACAAACCCCTGTGTTTCACTTAGAGTTGGCTTGTCGCTCCTGGAGGGACTGGCCATGCCACTGTAGCTATGACTAGTGATTGTTTTGCACTGAGAGAAGGACAGTGATCAAGCTGGGGAGGGAGCACTATGGGAGGGATCCCTGCCCTATTCAATAGTTTTAAAAGGTATTACCCATTTCTGGGAGCAAGTGGGGGGAAGGGGCTAGCAGATCATGGAATGTTTTTCTTGGGTTACAGACTAGTTCCTTTTCTCTTTTTTTCTAGTTTAATTAACTCCGTGACATGGTATAGGCGCTGTCTAACAATGAAATCTAACTCCAGTGTTAGTCTGACTCTCGGTAACTACCAGGTGCTGCATTGGTTAGCATAGGGTTAAAGGCAAAAAGAGTTCTGTACCTGAACATTTATGCCAGAACTGACTGGTTATTGGGAGCAGCTTGGATTGTGACCAACCTCTCTGGATGCACAAAGTAAACTGGTGTAACTGGCATGGGACAAGGGGGTTGGTCACAGGTCAGCTCAAATCTGATTGGATTGTGCATCAACCTATAGGCTAGATGGGGAATATCCCAGTGGTTCATGACTGCGGAGTACTTAAAGGGTACAAAATATAATCCTGTTTCCATGTAATGAACCTACTAATAAAGGAAAGCAGGAATACAAATACAGAAACTCTACAAACTATAAGCTGAAGTGTGTAGAAACGTTTGTCTACAAGTGACAAAACACATTAACCTTGATAGATGCATGTCTAAAATCATTCCAGAAATATAGTAAAACCAGATACCTGTACCTTTGACCTTCAGGGTAAAGGTCACAAGAAATGTTTACAGCTTTCAATGAGCTCCTTCAGAAACTTGGCAGCTTTATAAAGTCAAGTGATTAATGACCTTTGACCACTACAGAAGAGATCAAAGTGGAGCAGTTCTTCTAAAGGTTGCTAGAAACCACTAGTGATTATCCTCTGAGGCCAGAAGATCAGAAGGTTGTGGGTTCTTTCCCCACACCAGGCACTTGAGTTAAATCCCAATACTGACACTGTAGTGCAGCATGAGAGGGATGCTGCACTCCTAAGGTGCTGTCTTTCGGATGAAACGTTAAACCGAGGTCCCATCTGCCTGTTATGGTGGTAGATCAGGTAGATGTTAAAGATCCTATGGCACTTCTCAAAAAGAGATGGGGAATTCCTTTGGTGTCATGGCCAGATTTCCCAAATTTACTAAAAACAATACCACCAACAGCTCAAAATCTGGTTCAGTTTCAGTTGGCATCCATCTGTATCCCCTTCCCCTTGGATGAGGCTGAAAATAGGCAAAACGTTGTCTCGTCATCCTCCCCGGTCAACAAAAACTAACTAAATCAATAAATCCAATGGCTTGGCCCCTGAGTACCTAAGTGATTTGATATAAGTGCCATCTTTAGTTTGATGCATTGCCTTTCCGCCAGTACCTTCCAGCTATGGCAGTTATCAGGCTTGCTGCTTATGGGAATTGGGCTTTTTAGTTTATGGCCCTCAGCTGGCAGCCTAACCTCACTTTGAAATTTGATCTGGCACTAAGATGACCACGTTTAAAACAAAACAAAAACCTTTGTGTACCATGCTATATACTGTACATGCTCTTTGATTAGCTTCACTGTTTCGACTTATTGTCTTCCTAGGCTTTCATAGCAAAGGTGGGATATGACATTACCCAGCATTAAATGAATTTTGTAATTTGTGTGTTGCGACTGCAGTATTTTGAAAATGGGGTAGTGCTATACAAATTGGCTGAATATGAACAAAAAATCAGAAAAAAGATACAGAATAACTAATAATTAAGTGTTAAAAACAAAACCAGAAAAAGAGAAATGTGAAACACTCCTGACTTCTAAAGGTGCAATTGTACGATAAACAGTAACAAAAAAAAAAAAAAAATAAACAGAAAAACTGTGCACGCACCAAGTGCATATGATTATTTATTGGTGCTAAAGAGAACAGCTGACCAATTGTGATTCTTTATCAGGGGCCCCCTAAGGAAGACTCATACCTGGTCGGCTATTCTCTTTCGCACCAATACTAAATAATCATATGTGCTTAGCATGTGTACTGTTTTTCTGTTGTTTTTTTTTAGTAAGTGTTATGAATAAGAAGGTTCACAGCTTAGTGTAGTAACATCATTAGCATGAGAGCAAAGCTCGAGTGCCTTTATGATGTCACACACCAACAATGTGTGTGAACTTGTGAGTTCTTAATACTAAGTTGTTTGTTATCCAAATAGTGGTTTCTTACTGCATCTTGTTTTTTCAAGTCCAGAATTGTCTGAAGTTTGAGTCTAGCCACAGTTTAAATCCCAAAATGGGGAGGCAGTATAGTGCAGTGGTTTAAGCCTCTGAGCTGCAAATTTGGTGATATCCAGCAGGCCAGACCTGGGTTTGAATCCCACAGCTTCCACTTGCATACTGTGTGACCCTGAGCAAGTCACTTAACTTCCCTGTGCTCCCAGGATGGTCCTGTAAAAAAAAAGCTTTCAGCTTAGTGTGCTACTCCTTGTTAAACAACTAAGAAAACAAACAACAGAACTATTTACACAAACTAATACAACAAAAATGTCCCAGACGGTAAAGAATTTTTTTTTTTTATGTACCCCCCCCACACTGGTGGGGCTTACCTGTTGAGCTGTCTGAGGTTCAGGGTGGGTCCATCTGTAGTGCCTAGGTGAAGATAAGGTGCTGTTTAGTTTTTTGTTTCTATTTCTGTGTGCTGGAGATGAAAGGGGTGCCCGGTGCCCAGAGATTGGCTAGAGGAATCGGTAACCTCATCACTGCAAACCAGACTACAAACTTGGCTGGCTAATGTGTTTAAAAGTTTAAAGTATGCAGTGAGCTTCAAAAGAAACTGTGTGTAAGCAGCAGCAACAGGTATTGCAAAAAAATGTAAACAAATAGACATTGGCATCTTGTTGACCTCTGACACCCGAAGTCAGCCAACCAGAATGTAAGCGGTTCTCGCAGAAACTAAAAGAACTGTGGTAGAAAAGCAGCAGAGTGCTTGGTGCCATTTTCCAGCCACCAAGGGAGACAGAAACATGACAGACAAGCCTGACAGTGAATCAGAAACCAAACTGGGAGTGTGCTGAGCTGAACCCTTTCCCCTGCTGAGGAGAAGATTCAGTCAGTCCTGTTTAGGCATTTGGAGAGTAAAAAAGTACTGAACAGGAGTGCTGAGGGCCTATTGAGGCCTCAGAGCAAGAGCTCCTGGTTGAATCCTGTTTGGAACTGTTGGAGTTCCATCTGAACTGTGTTGGAGTGCTGATGAATCCTGCAAAAGCTGCAAGAGATCGAGTTGCTGGATTGCTGAACAATCTGCTGAGCCGTGCAAGAAATGCTATACTCAGCGGTAGGAACTAGCCATTCTACCCTGTCTGGTGTGACAAGTGAAGACGTGGTCAGGAGCTTGTCTCCAGGTACCTGGTAACCTCGATCAGGAGACACCCACTGAAGTGATGTGATGTAGTTCTTTGTTCTGGCCCTCTTAAAACCTGCCATACTGCCACATGCTACTGGATGAACAAGAGAGAGGGCTGCAAAGTGAATGACCAGGCCAGCCTAGGCCTGCATCAAGAGTCCACCTGCTGCTGTGTCCACTGCTGTGAGACTGCACCACAGGCTTGCAAAACCATCTGTTCAAAACCAGCTGTAGCTGCTCATATACCAATCCAGGATGTGAGTACTGGCCTAGCCATTAGAAAGTTGCTTTAAAACTTCCCTGATGGATTACAATCCTTGTTGCTGAATTCACGTTTCCTTTGGAATACAAATAATTGTTTGATGATAAAGTACTAGTCAAAAACCTGTTGTGTAGGGAAAAAAGCAAGCAGCAAGCTTGCATCCTTTAAGTGCACCAGTGTAAGATTCCAGGCACCGCAGTATCAGGCCTGCAACAGTGTGTATTTTACCTAGGTACTCAGTAGTTTAAACAGAACTACAGTTCAAAAGTAAAAGTACTGAACGTGTATTAAAACTGTGGGCATCTGCTTCTGAGGGTAGTGGATGGCCTTACAGTACAGTTGGCCTTGCCTAGAACAATTGCAGATGTGTGTGCCAGGAGGCCAGATATTACAGCTCTGTGGAGAGGCCCAGACATCCAGAGGTTGCTTGCTTGTGGTGAAGCACTGCAGTTATTGAAAGTGTTGGTTTTGTGTTTACTGCAGCAGTTGTTGCCAAAACGCTTACCATCAGTTCTCAGACTTTGTCATAGTGAGCCTCCCCCAAGCCATGAAAAAGATCCTGAGACAACCCCAAATTTTGAAATAATTTTGGTCCTCCTCAAAGAAAATTAGCATACTCTGCATGGTACATCAGGAATAAAAGGAAACTCCTTTAAGTAGTTGGCTCACATTTTATTCAGCTCATTGTAACCCCTCCCCAGGCCAGCCTACTTGCTTTGCTATTTTGACTCAGGCCATTGTTACCCATGTCGCAGTACCTTCATGGGTCAGATAGACTACATTCTCTGCCTATTTCCTTTCTATCTGGAATAAGTTTCCTACCCACCCCTTTGCCTCTCCTCCTCTTATCCTTTTCTTAAGAACTTCTCAGGGATCCTTTTGTTCTCTCCAGTGTTTGCTCCTAGTGCCTCTCTGCTTAACCCTTATATTAGGGCTGTTCTGCCACCAGTCTAATTGTTCATTTGTTATCGCTCATTATTTGCTCATTGTTTTTTTTGGTTGCACTATTGTTCATTTTGTATTGCTTGACTGCTTTACAGTTACCTTTTGAGTTCTATTCACTCCCTGCCCTTCCCCAGGTACACCTGAAATGAGCCCTGGCTCAGTGTGCTTTCCATCAATGTGTAAATAAATACATAAATTCACCTCCTATTATCCTCTTTCAATTTGACTCGTCCTTTCACACAAAATACCTAAAGCTCAACATTTAAATACAGTACTTTTCCAGACATCCTTGAGCCTCCCTTGGAACAGGTTGGGGCCTCCCCAGGGAGGCTGGCCTCACCATTTGAGAAACCGTAATTCCATTTCCTTCACAGGACTTGTGTTCCATAAAAATAACGTCTTGTTTTTAGTTTCTTGCAATCTAGTGTGTGAGCATATTATTAGGGATCTCCAATAATTGGCACAAAAGTGTATTTGGTTAAAATTAAAGTGTGGGTACTGGTTGGTTTCAGGGTGGTATCTGAAAGTCATTGAGGAGGTGAGTTGGTACTGCATCTCAGGGGGCAGTATCTCACTCATTATCTAATCCACTATTTCCTTCTCTGGGAGGAGGAATGCCCTGTTCCCTTTGTTCCCTTTGTGAGCCAACCTCCCCTGCCCTAACATGAGGAGTTTAAGCAGCCTAGCCGCTCAACTTTGCTTGGCTCCTACTGGGGCAATGCAGGTGTAGTAACTGGGAGTAACATCTGGAATATCTGCACAGCAACCTGGTTATATTAACATTGTACAAAATTATTTTTTAAAGTTGCTTTTCCTCTGGCGTAGTCAAACTGAGTCAGAGTGAGGATGTAGTGACTCTTTTGCATTTTTTAACTATTTTGTTTACAGTTGTAAAGCTTACAGGACTGTTCAAACCACCTAAATAATGCTGGCAATAATGTACTGTTTTATATGGTAGTTTTTTAGGGGCTGTGACATAGACAGGCAGTTCTGAGTGCTTGAGTGCTGTATTAATTTTTGTTATTCCATATAAAATATGTGAAGGGAAGGGTCAGTTCAAGGAAAAGGCTGTCTTACTGGAACTGACACACCAAGACCCCCCAGGGATAAGTTCAAAGGACAGGAGGTATTTTAAACTGCAGAGATCCGGGGTGCAATTACCTTGTCAATTTGCTTTCATCCCAGGAAATAAGATTAGCCATTCATAATGCCCTCAGGGAGATCCTTTGACTTGCATATTTGCCAGGAAGGACTTGTGGGGAGGGGCATCGGAGAGAGGCCAGAATGGACATTGAAGAGGTTTGATGTCTTAGCCAGGGAGGACCTAGACAGATTTGGAAGGTCCAAAATACATTCCCGGGGAACCCTTGAATTACATCAGAAAGACCTGAAGTGTAGATTCCAAGGTCCAGACAGGACTAAAGAGGCCAGTACACTTTTGTTTTGAATACAGTGACTTAGATCAAAGAAAACTTTTGAGATGTATGTGTAGCAGAGCAAAAACCAGTTCTGACCAATTAACCTGTGGAGAGGAAAGTCAGTGAGGTCATCCCATATTTTTTTTAAATATTTTATTGGGAGACCCTGTATTGTAAAATATAGAGTTTGATACACCAAGGTGGGGTTAGTGACCTCATGAGAAGGCCAGCTCAGAAGTGTGTTTAACTGCTGAGAGAACCTGACAGAGACACACAAGAAAATATTTCTGACTGGCACAAGAGACTATTATCTGACCGAAGGAGAATCATCACAGCACTGAAAAAGAGTAAGATTAGACCAGTCTAAATGTATGTATTGTAGGAACTGTACTTTTTCCTGTTTGTTTTAAGGCTGTGTGTATTGGGATATATATATTTTGTTCTGTAATTATTGTTCTGTTTTGATATTTTTAAAGTAAAGATATTTTTTTACAAACGAAACTGCTGGAGTGCCTTGACAATTCTTTTCATTTCAAGTGGAGCTTTTTAAAGGTTATAAGTACACTGTGTATGGGCTTATTGTATACCAAACTGGGAAATGGACAGAGTTCTCTAAAAGTCTTACATTGAGTTCTAAGGGTTCATTTGAAAGACCTAGTTGGGTGCCCATAGGCAAAGATATCTGGCCCCCTGAAGACAGAATTATCTGAGCCTGATAATTGGGTACACTAACAAGAGGTTATCAGAGGTTTGAATCCTTCCAGAGCTTCAGACTAAGGTGACTTGAACCCACAAAACAGACAAGAGGGTTACCTTGTCTGTTCACTGTACACATATCATACGCTCAGAGGTTGGCACTTTGGGAGTAGAGGGTTGACCGGCTGAGCGAGTTTGTGACAGGGGCAAATAGCATTTTCTATCAGCGCGTAATGTACTGAACTCTGCAGGTGAGTAAGTGCAGCTCAGCTCACACTCTGCAATACTGTTTAGAAAACAGACTGAATATTGCACCTGATAATAGTTGTTCTTCATGTTCTAAGGTGTTGGGAACACATTCCAAGGTGTGTAGAACAACTTTTTCGTTAAACATGGAAAGCATGCTTACAGTGCAGTATAAAAGTTATTTTTTTAGCAGAGGATGTCAGTGTAACTATGTAACCCTAAATCTGGAGAAAAAAAAAGGAAGAATTTGAGGGAATCTGTTCCAGCTGAGCTGAATATTTGTTCCTGTTGAAGACTGGAAAACTGCCCACTCACCAAGAAGGTGGTTTAAAATAAAAATATGTATTGCCAGGTTTTGACGCAAGTTAAAAAGTTCCTGTATAATCACTGTTTCATGGCTGAAGGACACTTGTGAATCAGTGGTAGCGTCCAAGCCAGGAGGCTAAGCAAGAAAGGCTTAGAGTGGACATTTAAGCAAGGAAGACCATAGAATATGTATAAAGCAACCCCAAATCCTAACACAGGAGTCAAAATAGAGATCTGCAAAATAAGACACAAGAACACAGGGGAACTTATACACCCCGAGGAAGTGGTCCCTTGGCATTGAAACACTGGTGGCTACACAGGTCTTTTGCTAAAACTTCCATGGATGTGTTTCCAGCAAATGTAACATATTTTCTTTGTTACTAATTTGAACACTGCAACACATATGTGTTGCAACTGGAGAATTACAAACCTGCCAGCCTTACCGCCATATAGGGTAAACTGATGGAGTCACTTTTCATAGAGGACCTTGTGGACTACCTAGAAAGCAACGCTCTACAGGATAGTAAGCAGCATAGGCCTGTGGCAGGGAGGTCTTGTCAGATGACCCTGGTAACATTTTTTGACAGGATAACAAAGGTAGTGGATATGGGCTATGCTGTGGATTTACTCTACTTCAATTTCAGCCAATCTTTTTACTCTGTGCTAGGCAGAAGATTGCTGAAGAAGCTGGAGGACCTGGGCATGGGCACGGTTATGGACATAGTTAGATGGATAGAAGACTTGTTGAAGAAGAGACAGCAAAGAGTGGTGGTAAACTGGGTCAAATCAGAAGAGAAGGGTGGTCACGATTGGGTTGCTGCAGGGATCTGTCCTGGGTCCTGTCCTTTTCAATATGTTCATCAGCGACATTGGAGAGGGCATCCAGGGCAAGCTGCATCTCTTCACAGATGACACGAAGCTCTGTAATAGGGTAGTAGTGACAAATGGATCAGAGCGATGCAAAGAGATCTACAAAGGCTAAAGGGTGCTCCAAGGTTTGGCAGCTGAAATTCAATGCCAGAAAATATGCAAGGTTATGCACCTAGGGAAAAATAAACACAGGAAAGATTAATGACTGGAAGGGGTTAGATTAAGCACTACACCAGAGGAAAGGGACCTGGGAGTCATTATTAGTGACTCCTGCAAACAATCAAGGCCTATAGTAGAGGCCTATAGTATGGCTTGTAGGATACTGGGTGTGTCAGAAGGGGTATTGACAGCAGGAAAGAGGAGGTACTACTACCTCTATATAAGTCTCTGGTGAGACCACATCTGGACAATTGTGCTCTGTTCTGGAGTCTTTACCTAAGGAAGGATGGGGACAGGTTGGAGATGGTACAATGCAGGATGACCAAGATGATTCAGGGATTCAGGGCCAACAGAGGAGATCTTAAAAAAAGAGTGCAACAAGGCACCAGATGTGTACTTACTGAAGACCAGGTTGGGGGGGTATTATAAAGACTTTCAGGTTCCTGAAGAGAATAAACAAGGTGAAGTGCCGGGAACTATTTAGCAGGAGTACAGAGCCAAGAACCTGAGGTCATAAGTAGAAACTGATGGGGGAGAAGGTTTAAGAGGGTTGTGAGGAAGTTCTAATTTACGGATGGGGTGGTGGAGCCGTGGAACAGTCTCCAGCAGTGGAGGCAGGCACCAAGACCATAAATGGTTTCGAGCATGGCTGGGACAGAGAGAAGGGCTTAGTGGTTCCTTAGGTCAGTAGCTGTAAGGAGGGGAGCAGAGGGTGAACTGGAAAGGATAAAGCCCTCTGTGGACAATAGGTCTTGGGGCAGATAAGAACTTTGGGCAGACTAGATGGACCTTTGGTCTTTTTCTGCCATCTATGTTTCTATACAGTATGTTGATATATCATGACTTTCTAATTTAGGGCACATTTCTTTTCTGTGGTAGAAACTAATCCTTGTGGGGGAGAGATGACACAAATTCAAGGCAAAGCTAGTACTGTAGTTTGGATTTTCACTCCTACTATTTGATACTCTCACAGTATATCCAATAGTATGTCTTTTCTAAAAAGTCTTTCTATTTTGCTTTTAAATTTTTCTCAAAGGGGAACAATAGAGTACAAAGAAAGGTGACAATATAGTTGCCAAGGGAAATTATTCCAAATAAGCTACTGGCCAAATCTGCAACTCTGTTAGGGCCAGAAACACAACACGTTTAGTCACCCCTCTCTTTTCAGCAGCAGGCATCCATTTTCCATATCACTAGCACAGGAAATGACATCAGAGAAGGGGGATAAAGAAGTAAAATACAGAGCTGCCAGTAATTCCTAATGAAGAGTTGTTGATCTTCATGACTCTCAGTGTCATTGTTAATAACTTATGCTGATGGCATTTTCAGGCACCAGCACTCATGCAAACTTTCAAATTTGCAAAGCGCTGTTTCACGGAAATACATTTTGCACCATTTAGAAATGTTTCATAGTGCCAGAGCCACCAGTTTACATAAAATTTGTGGTTTGTCTGCTTTGTATAATATTTTATGACATCCCCATTTAGTGAATGGCTTTGTGCCTGTGAGGTTTGCAAAATTTCATACAGCTAGTAGTATGTAAAATTATTTTTGAGCCAGTGCCATTTTACATATTTGTTTGCAATGGTGCAATTTTGTATAGGCTGGTGTGCTGGCATAATGTTGTGTAATGTGAGGCAGGGTGGTGTAATGGTTAGATCACTGTCTTGAGAAGTGGGGAATCACAGGTTCAGACCTCAGCAAAATAGTCACTGTGTGAACTTCAGTAAATCACATAACCTCTCAGTGTTTCTATCAATCCAGCTGCAGAAATGGGTAGATACAGGGCCTTGAGGGAAATGAGGTTTTACCTCAACTAGGCAAGCCTCACTATTTTGTGATGTGCGATAGGACCCCAGCTGATATAAACAACTCTTACAGAACTTACAACAGAAACAGAGCTCATCAGCGTTACCAGTCTTATCTGGGAGACACCCCTGAACCAGCATAGCCAGTATTTCACAGGCAGGATAGGTAAAAGCGAAGGAACCCCCTTTTATTAGTGTTACTTTGTTCCTGAAGATGTGAAGTTTGAAATAATCTATAACGGATTGGGCCAGTTGCTATGCCAATCAGAAACAGCCAGTCACTTAATAATTTAGTGACTGCACCTAGGAGGACCAGGGAACTGAAAAAGTTGTAGGTGCTGCTATAGATGTCATGCTGGAAAGACAGGCTGAAATGGTCTGTGAGAGGCAAAGCTGCAGAAAACCTACTGTTTATTTAGTTTGACTAAATAAAGCTTATTTCTTTTATTTTAAAGTGACTGTTCAAATAAAGGCTTTTCATTTTGAACCTTGAAAAGGGTCCTTGGTTAGAGTGTTCTCAGAATTACTTGTACTCTACCAGCCAGGGACCCTATCACATGTCATCACAAGACAGTTATTGTTTTATGAAACCTACTTTACCAGGGGTGCCCAGCTGAGATACAACCTCTCATTTTCTGTGAGATCTTGTATCTATCCATTTTTACAGTTGGATTGACCTGAGCACTAAGAGTATACAACTTGCTTATGGTCAGACTGACTATTTGACAGTGCTGAGGTTTAAACCTGTGACCCCCAACTTCTCAAGCTGGTGTAATAACCACTAGACCATACTGCCTCACATTACACAGAATGATGCCAGCACAACAAATAATGCAACATTGCATCATTGCAAACAAATATGTAAATTGCCACTGGCACCAAAATTATTTAACACACTACTAGCAATCTGAAACTTTGCAAACCTCACAGACACAAAGCCATTCACTAAATGGGGATGTCATAAAACATTATACAAATGTGTCAAACCAAAATATTTTGGAAACTGGTGGCACTGCCACTATGAAAAATTTCTCAAAATGGTGCAACATTTATTTCAATTAAACAGCCCTTTACAAATCTGTAAGTTTTCAGGACATCTGGACACTGAAAATGGCATCAGCACAAGTTATTAACAAGCACTTGGCAATGCCAAATGTTTGCTTGCTGATATTAGCATTGGAAATGCAGGAGTTAGACAGATGCAGAATAGGAATGGCAATGAAGTATTGAACTTCACGCCAACCCCATCTCCACCCTGAAGAGACAGACAGGCATTGGGGTATGCGTTTGGGTCATTGCCTCATAACATTAATGCCATTTCACCTCACCCTATCCTGCAGATACTGACAAGTGTTGAGGTGTGCCTTGGGATGTTTGGCTTCACAGTCACTCCATTCAGTAAGGACATACATGGAAATGGGTGCAGTATAGGAGAATGGGGTGAACTTTGGGGACGAAGAGTCCAAGGCACACCTTGATGCCTGTCACTGGCTGCAGGGGTGGGGAGTGGGGGTGGAATGGCATGAGCATTACAGTCGTCAGTCCAAAGGCACACCCCTGATGCCTGTCAGTCTGTACAGGGTGGGATGTTATGGTTAGAAACTCTAATGCCCCGGGCGTTTGTTGGTATTTGCACTACAAATTTTCAACATGGCCTTTTTGTGACCCCGACCTCATGAAAGCATTTGGGACCTCTTCTCATGAACAGCGGCACTGTGATTTTGTTAATGTGTATTGAAACACAGATCAGACAGGATGTTAAGAATGACAGCTGTACTATTCATAGGGAGGTGTGAAGAGATGGCAATGTTGAAAATCTGTAGTGAAAATATTAAAAATTCTTGAACTTCTGAGCATATGTGGAAACTGTGCAACACATGCATGTAACACAGTCATTTAGTAGAATTATTTCATCAGATTTTCAACATAGGCATTTTGTGACCTCTGCTCATGAACACTGTCACTATGATTTTCCCAATCTGTCCTGAATATTGATTTCCTACAGCAACCATGCTATTCTGCGGCAGATGTGTAAATGCATATTTTGGGCAAGATATGAAAAATGACAGCTGTACTGTTCATAAGGAGGTGTGAAAAAATGCCAATGTTGAAAATCTGGAGTGAAAAGATTACTGATGCGTGAAATTACAAGGGTGCGTGAAAATTGCGCAATGTACGCTCGTAACTAGATATCGTGGCTCTCTCAAACATATTGGTGGACATGGGGTGTGAAATTGCCTTCTCCAAAAATCTTTCCAGTCCTGAGAGCTTCTGATGCACTTAATAATAATATACATAAATTCAATAACTGGCTTTGAATGGGATGCCTTAAACAAACTCAAGTATGTATCACCCACTGGGAAGAATTTGTTGGTAGGCCAGAGCTTTTTTCCAGGGATGGCTTCCATTTGAGCCATATGGAAAATCAATTAGTGGGAGAACATATATTGAAATATATCTCCAAGCATTTAAATGGCTTGATTTGGGGGAGAGATTAGCCCCTCCCTTCCAGAGGCAATTGACACAAGCATATAGAAATAACCAGTTAAAACAACTGAAATATTTATATTTCAGTGCTAGAAGTCTCAATAACAAAATAGATGAGCTAAAGGCTCTGCTAGCAGTAGATAATATTGCTGCAGTTTTGATTACTGAAACCTTGGGTGATGAAAAAACATCCTGGGATATTTCAATACCTGGGTATATGCATTATAAACAAAATATACAAAATAATAAGGGAGGTGGAGTTGCCATTTTTCTTAGAGAATCCTTTCAGTTGACATATTGAGTAAGCAATAAGGCATGCTGGGGTGTGCGTGAAACACATTTTACTGCATGGCCAGGGGTGTAATAAGGCACAAGACTGAAGGCCGAGTAACTTTAGCCACTAGCCGTGTGGTAAAATGTGTTTCACGCAGATCCCAGAGTGCCTTATTGCACTTATAAAATGGGCTCCTTTTTTTAAAACTTTTTCAGTTGGGAAAAGCATGTTTATATGTAGAAACAATAGATTTACTTGTGTACATTTATGATAAAATAGTCCTTCCACCCACTACAAATGATGTCACTGATGATGATGTAATTGTATTATTGCCTACTTTCTTCTTCCTGTTTTTATTCCCACATTCAAGATATGGAATGTTTATCATGGAATGTTTACCATGGAATATATGGATTCAAAATTCTGCTCAGTTTCTTTCCTAAAACTCTGTACACACAGACAACATAAAGGATAGTGTATTGGCAACAGAGAACAACAACAGTGTTGTTCACTTCGAGAGGTTGTCATGACAACCACTGAAACCTCGAGAGCGAAGCTCGAGAGGTTTTTGGGTGTCATGACACCTCGAGAAGTGAACGGCACTGTTGTTGTTCACTGTTGCCCATACACTGTCTTTTATAGTGTATGGGCAACTGTTAAAAAAACAATTTGTGGATTTTTTCGGGTTCACACTGTGATGTCGAGGAACCCCCACCCCCGCCGAGCCTGTGTCATTGACAACACTGATCTTACTCTGGGTCCGCATTTTTCATTGAAAACTTGGGCTGTGCTATATGCCGTCTAAGAATTGAACTAAAAGCACTTACTTTTAAATTGCGATGTCCTCCAGTGCCGATGCTGAAGTTCCCTGGCTGTTTTAATGATGAACAGAAGTGCGACTTGCACATGCGCAAACATGGGCAGAGCTGTTGTACCATTGATGTGATGTACCAACGATGGTACAACAGCTAAATTACGTCACATCGATGGTGCAACAACAACACTAGTAAATGATGGATTTTAGTGATTATAGCGTTCTACCATACACTATAAAGGCCTTTCTTACAGCCACAGACTCAATTATCTCACTGTCAGGGCAAGAAGAAGACAGTTACCTGATGAGCAGGTAAAGATGTCACTGTCAGCTTAGAAACAGTTGTAGTGAAAACTATAAACCATACTTATTGTTTCTAATTTGTTTATGTACATAAGGAAAGTGTGATAATCAAGGAAGCTACAGTTAATTAATTTGTTTTATTTTTTATTTAAGTAGTTCTATTTTTAGGGCCCAGATGAAGTTTTTTTTTATAGTGTAAAGGTAGCGCCATGTTTGTGGTGGAAGATTAGTTCTGGCTGTAGGGGGCTAACTGAAATGCATGTGTTCCAAATGCCCATTGATCTGGTTTCCAAACTCTTCACATTCCTTTTTTTTTTTAGCCATGTGTAAACCATATTTTACACATAAATAACATCCAATCAGATTCCATGATTATACCCTGCCATTTTATAAATTACGTTAAGTCCCCTGATAGTCCGTCTGAGTCACTATGGATTAAAGTGTTGTTAAATACAAAACAACACCTTATTTTATGAGTATGTTATCACCCACCCAGTACACCCACTGAACTTTTTGATATATTAATGACAGAAACAGAATCAGCATGCAATTTAGGGGATATCATTCTTGCAGGGGATTTCAGCTTAGGTGAAATTGACTGGCAGGGACTCTCAGCTACCTCATGTAGAGGGAGAAAACTATTAAATACTTGCCAACAGTGTAACCTTATATAAAGGGTAGAACTCCCAACTCGGGGTCAAAACATCTTGGATCTTGTTCTCCATAGTACAAATCTAGAACTCAAGAACCTAATAAATCTCTCACCAATTGGGAACAGTGACCACTATTCCATTAGGTTTGAAACAGAACATAGAGTAGCTCAATTGAAACACAGTTCTAAAATATGTGTGTATGAAAAATCTGACATCCTAAATATTAAATCTAGCTTAGATAGTGTGGATTGGCAGGCAATTCTAAATACCCAAGGTAGTAAAGATTACTTTAATACATTACAAAATAAAATTATTGATTTAAGGAATGTGTATATTCCAACTAAGTAAAACAATTCCACAAACCGGTACCAGCCAAAATGGATGAATAAGTTAATAAAACGTCTCTTTAAGAAAAAAAACAAGCAGTATGCAGCATATTTAAAATCTCAAACATCATCAGATTAGACTCTATATCAGAATATTAAAAAAAAAGGTAAAATGGTATCAGAAAAGCAAAAAAGTATTGGGAGTTCAAATTAGCTGCAAATGCATGTAAGGAAAATAGCAGATCCTTCTTTGCAAATATAAATTCCCTTACGAAGCCCACTTGCCAAGTTGATCCCATTCAAGTAAATGACTCTCTTGTTCATGATCCTCTTGATATGACAAACTTATTTAATATAAATTACTGTTAGTTATTTTCAAACACTCAGACAGTTGCTAAAATCATAGACTCTGTAGGTTGTATTATTTTCTTATTCCTTATTGGAAACTGAAGTCTATGCAAAGTTGATAACCCAAAAAGGGAAATTTAGCGTATCTCCAGATGACATATTGGGTCATCTTCTGTACTTGTTGGTGGGTAGTTTGTCTTTACCTCTAAAAATACTTTATAAACAGTGTATTAATCAAAATTTTGTTCCAGAACCCTGGAAAAATGCATATGTGATTCCAATCTGATAAAAAAAAGACCAAAATAACTGCTGGGAGAATTATAGACCCATAAGCTTAATCTCTCCCATGTGCAAAATCATGGAACGTGTAATATAAGATAGGATTACACTCTCCCTTGTCTGTCCTAGATATTGAACAACATGGTTTTAAAAAGGGCTGTAGCTGCCTGGCAAACTTATTATGCTTCTATGTGGAAGTCCGTTTACAGCTTGACAGCAGTCTCTCATATGATGTAATCTATATTGATTTTAGTACGGTGTTTGATCTACTCCCCCGTTGGGCACTACTACAAAAACTAATCTCTGTTGATATTGATTATACTAGAGTAAGATGGATATCAAAATGGTTAACTGCTGCATTCTATAATGCTCAGATTTCATTCTCTGCCTGCCTTGCTGGATGCTTCAGAGACTGCTCCTCAGCGTGACTGAGAAAAACTTTATTTTTACAAAAAAATATAAGTATTGTCGTTATTTTACTTAAGTTCTGCAGTCCTTTGTAGTTCTATGAAGTTTTGTTATGTTTTAGTTAGTTTGCGGTAATCCCTCACTGGTTCCTGGAAACTGTTGGGGAACCGATTAGTTAGGGTTTACTAGTGTTTAATCATCTTATTTTAAAAGTTTATCCTGACCTAAGTTGTGTTTCTTTACTGGGTTTACTCCTGTTATTTTATTATTAAAATAGCGTTTTTTCTCGATTGAGGAACCGACCGCTAGGGTCTTTTGATTACTGCTCTGCAGTGCTTAACTGGATCAGCTTGGTTCAGAAACCGACAGGGTTTTATTTGTGTTTTTTATTAATTATATTAGTAATGTCCGAAAAGTCTAAAAAGAAGATTGGGCCAACCTGATTTAAAAATTGTACTCTGGGAAAATTTTTGCAAAAGCAGACAAGCATAACTTGTGCTTGTATTGTCTTGGAATTGAACATTTTGAACCTGATTGTGAGATTTGCAAAACTTTCCCAGAAAAGACTATTGAAAAACACCTTAAAGCGATTTACCAAGTTTGGATATATGAACACATATACTGCAAGGTGACTGCATATAGAACTGATTTGCAATGTATTTGATAGATGCATAGCCTATTTTAGCAAATTAAATCAGGTTTTCACCCTCACAAACCAGGAAGTATCATTTTGTGTATTTGAGCCTGTATTTGGTGACCTCTGACACTCATTACCTTTGCAATGTCACTACAGGGAGTTCTGTGCTCTGCAATTAAAATTAGTTATTGGTCATAGTAATTCTGTCTTGATAACAGAGCTCTTGGTCACAGCATGCAGCACAACAATGGCAGTGTCAAACAGTTCATTTTCAGGATCTGATGATGAAAGCATTATGTTGTCCTGCACTAACAGTGATCTTTCGGACACTGACATAGTGCCACAATTTGACAGCCTCTGCATAGTAGATCCCCATAGGGATGACCCTATTACAGCAGCAAGAATGATGTGGGCAGTAGCTCAGGCAGTCACAGCAGTAGTCCCAATCCATTCCAGTACAGCAGCGAGAGAGCAGACTTAGCAACACGGACTGTTAGTATTATATTTTGCTACTTAGTGCTACGGTTTGGTTCCCATCATTGCTGTCATTTTACTGTGCAAAATCGAAGTATGGTGTGTGTTCTGTCACTCCCAGCATCGATCTGCCCACACAAATGCTAGTGATAGTACCCTGAGTTTTTATATTTCTTTTTTGGGGGGGGGGGATTGCTTTCCCTATGCGAATGAGTTGTTGGCTACTCCAGCTTGACACTGAGAGCACGGCTTGATCTAGTGGCATTGCTTGAACAGGATAAATGGCTCACAATTTGTCCAAATCCAATTTGTCAAAATTCCTCACCTGGTACTAGTTAGTAGTGAACTCCCGCCAATTGATTTATCAGTCACTCACTCTGATGGAGCACAGGGTGGAAATTACAAGCAGGCACCTTGTACCCCAACCACTCCAACTCCCCCAGCTGCACACACACACTTGGAAAAATGCTGCAGAATAGAACTTTTACTATCTGTAAATCATTGATACTGTTTGGGTCTGTCTTTGCCCTAGTGCCAACTAGTCTATGCTATAGCTTTCTTCTCTTTGTATGTGTGTGTGTTTGGGGATGGGGGCCTGCTTGTACTTTCCCTTTTAGAGGTATCAGTGATTGAGTAACATGTTGAAGTCACCGGTTCCCCTGTTTACGGCATGTTATAAATTTAAAACTACAAATTATTGCACCAGCTTTGTGTTACCTCTAAGCGCTCAGGAACTATACAGACTACAGCTGCCATTAGTGTCTGCATAAGCATCTATAATACCATTCTGACATTGGCTTATTGCCGCTACATGTGTGCCTCCAGGTACATTATGAATTGAGCGAAAAATGCACAGTACAGTCGGTGATCATCCCCCACCCTCCCAAGGTTAAAAATGACACTGCCAATACCCTTCTCATGGAGGAAGAGACTGCATTTATGTTTAGATAGCCTAAGTACAGTTTGATTGGTCCACTACAAAAAGGGACATATCCTTGTGGTAGGTACTCAAGTGTTAGACTGTATTAGAACCACCCTTCCTCACTCATGTCACCATACTTCATTACCACATAGGTCTGTGTCAAGCCACTTGTGTTTTCCCATTTTTTCCATGACAGTGGATCTCTGATGCACATGCATAAAGTGTACAGCAAATACAACAGATGCTGCACTATACTGTCTCCCATGCCTTACCGATGTCATGGTGCATTGTGTAGACTCCCTGCATTCATTGCTGTGTAGCCCATATTTTGGTTCAGACATTATTCCCTAAGTATGCCAAACTGACTAGCACACTTTGCAATATAACACCATAGAAGCTGTACATTGGTACCACAGTGTCGGGAGAGGATGGCAACTGCAGTCTCTTTTGGAGATGCTCCGGAGCACATACAATGATGCTATAATCCTAATTATAAATAAAGACTGTATGCTAAAATGTTAAAAAACTAAGTGTTTAATTTTGAGATACATAGATACATAGATACATAGATATATAGATACATAGACAGTGTCAGCAGATAAGGGCCTATGGCCCACCCAGTCTGCCCATTTGAGCTTGTAAGTTCAGTTTGTTTTCCTAGAAGTCTGTTGCACCTTACCCCTGACCTCCAGAATTCCTTTATGTCTATCCATGCATTCTTAAATCCCGTGATTGTTTCAGCCCCACCACTTCCTCTGGCAGGGTGTTCACTTGTCCACCACCCGTTCTGTGAAGAAATTCTTCCTCATGTTTCCTCTGAATCGTCCTCCTCCAACTTCATCCCATGCCCTCTAGTCCTGGAACATCTTTTTCACTTAAAATAGTGTTTTCCTGCACCCTGTTCCTCCCTGTAAGATACTTGTATGTCTCTATCATATCCCTCTCCCTCCTCTCCTCTAGGGAGTACATGTTCAGTTCCTTCAACCTGTCTTCATAGGACTTGTGATGCAATCCATGCACCATCTTTGTTGCCCTCCTCTGAACCTTCTCTACCCTGTCTATGTCCTTACATAGGTATGGTCTCCAGAACTGTACATTGTACTCCAGGTGGGGCCTCACTAGTGTCTTGTATAGTGGAATTATGACCTCCTTTTTCCTGCTGGTAATGCCCCTGCCTATACATCCCAGCATCCTATTTGCTTTACCTGCTGCCTTGTCACACTGTTTCCCTACCTTGAGGTCATCAGAGATGATAACCCCAAGATCTCTTTCCTGCTTGGTGCATGCTATATCCTCACCCCCCAACTGATATATTGTGCCAGGGTTTTTGTGCCCCATATGCATTATCTTGCACTTCTTTGCATTAAATTTCAACTGCCAAACCCCTGACCATTCTTCAAGTTTCTGCAGGTCGCTTCTCATTCTGTCTACATCCTCTGGTGTGTCTACTCTGTTACAGAGCTTTGTGTCATCAGCGAACAGTGAAATTCTGCCTTCTAGGTCCTGCGCCATGTCACTGATGAAGATGTTGAATAGGACCGGTCCCAGCACTGATCCCTGTGGTACCCCACTGGTCAGTCTTCCCTCTGTGGAGTGACAGCCATTTACCACCACCCTCTGTGTCCTGCCACCCAGCCAGTTACCTACCCACCGCACTACTGTCCTGCCCACACCCATATTCCCCAGTTTGTGTATAGTCTCTATGTGGCACAGTGTCAAGGCCTTGCTGAAGTCCAGATAGGCCATGTCCACTGCCCTCCCCTGATCCACCTCCCTAGTCACCCAGTCAAAAAATTCAATGAGGTTGGTCTGATATGACTGCCCCCTGGTGAAACCATGCTGCCTTGGGTCCTGTAGTCCATTGACAACCAGATGTTCCACCAATCTCTCCTTCAGTAGTGCTTCCATGATCTTCCCCACTACCGAGGTGAGGCTGACTGGTCTGTAGTTCCCTGCTTCCTCTTTGTTCCCACTTTTGTATAAGGGGACTACATCTGCTGTCCTCCAGTCTTTGGGTACCTCCTGTTTCCAGTGATCGGCTAAACAGGATAGCCAGAGGTTCAGCCACCACCTCTCTTAGTTCTTTAAGGACCCTGGGGTGCACCCCATCTGGCCCCATTGCTTTATCAACTCTTATTACTTCCAGTTCCTTCAGGACCCTTTCTCGTGTAAAGGACTTGTGTCCATTTCTGCACCATTCTCACCCCTTGTACTCCCTTCAGACCCATTACCCTCCTCTTCCTCAGTAAAGACTGAGCAGAAATACCTGCTCAGTATGTCAGCTTTACTGTTGTCATCCTCCACGCGGTCCCCATCCTACCCCTTCAGTCTCACTATCCCTCCGTTTGTCTTTCTTTTTTCACTTATGTACCTGTAAAAGGTTTTGTCCCCTCTACTCACTGATTTTGCAATGTGTTCTTCTGTCTGAGCTTTGGCTTCCCTTACTGACCTCCTGTCTCCCTTTGCTTCTCCTGGTACTTCTCCCTATCCCCTTCTGCCTGTGTCTTTTTGTATTGCCTGAATGCAATCTTTTGGCTTTCACTTTCTTTTGCTACCTCTTTGGAAAACCATAATGGTCTCCTCTTCCTTTTCCTCTTGCTAACCTGCTTAATACATAATTCTGTTGTTCTTGTAATCCCCATTTTAAATACTTCCCACTGTTCCTCAACCCTTGATTCCTGTCCCATTCCCCTTAATGCCTCTTTCAAGTATCTCCCCATTTTCCCAAAGTCTGCCCCCCTAAAATCCAGGATACGTGTTTTTGTGTGGTTTGGTTCTGCTCGTTCTGTGATTTCAAACCACAATGACTGGTGGTCACTGTTTCCCAGGTGCTCCCCCACTGTTACCCCCATCACACTGTCCCTGTTTGTGAGCACAAGGTCCAGTATTGCCTTCTGCCGAGTTGGTTCCATGACCAGTTGCTTGAGGAAGGCACCCTGAAGGGAGTCCAGGATAAATCTGCTCCTAGTTGATGCTGCTGCTTGAATGCTCCAGTCCACGTCTGGAATATTGAAGTCTCCAACCAGTACTACCTCACCCTTGTCTGCCATCCTTTGGATGGCTCGCATCAGCTCCCTATCTGTTTCTTCCTCCTGGGCTGGTGGTCTATAGACCACACCTGTGCAGATGGTTGTCCCATTTTCCTTTCCAGCTTAACCACAGTATCTCTCCCCATTTTGTTCCTCCTGGATCTCTGTGCCCGCGCTTATGTCATTTTCACATACAGTGCCACTCCTCCTCCCTTCCTGCCTGCTCTGTCTCTTCTGAATATGTTGTAGCCAGGTATGGCCATCTCCCAGTTGTGGTTATCATTACACCAGATTTCAGTGATGGCCACAATGTCCAGGTCTGACTGCACCATGACAGCCTCCAGATCTTCCATCTTGTTGCTAAGGCTCCTGGCATTTGCACACATGGCTTTCATGATTTGACCTCCCTAGACTGTCTCACTGTTCTACTCCAGCCCTTCCTTGGTTGTCATTTATCCCTGGTTCTCCTTGCTGTCTGCCCGTCTGCTGAATTTGCCCCTTTCTGCTTATCCACCTCTTGGGCACTAATCTCCATCTTTTGCACACTGCTTTGCAGAGATTGCCACTCCTCTGGTTCACTGGTTCCACTGCTAGCTGTGGGGGGTGAGCAAGTAGGTACCCTCCTTGCTGGTCTGCCACCCCCCTTTGCTAGTTTAAATGCTTGTCAATGTAGCATTTAAACTTATCATTGAGTGCTTAGATTCCCCTCCAGGATGGATGCAGGCCGTCAGGCTTGAACAAACCTCCATCCCTCCAGGTGGGTCCCCAGTCACCAATAATCCAAACCCTTCCTCACAGCACCAGTTCTTCAACCATGAGTTAAAGTTCCTGGTGCATGCACTCCTATGCTCTCCCTTGCCTCTCACAGGTAGTACTTCTGAGAAAGTGACAGAAGTAGCTACTTGCTTGAGACCCCTCCCCAGTTTCCTAAACTCTTCCTGAACTTCCTTTGGCTCCCCATTTGCCAGGTCATTAGTACCTAGGTGGATAATGACATCCAGCTCACCCTCCCATCTTGCCTTCCCAGTGATCCCCAGGATCTTCCTTCCATCCCTCCATGCCGTGGCACCTGGTAGGCACCTCACCTCCCTGTCCTCCCCCTCCTGTGTTCCTAGCTGGATCCCTCTTATGATGGAGTCCCCCACCAGGATTCACTTCCTCCTCCTCTGGGGTCCACTGCTTTCCCCGCTGAGGTCACCTCCTTGGCTAACCTCCACATCCTTTCCTTCCACTTCTCTGGGTACCTGTATTTGGTTGTCCTCGTTTGCCAGTGTGGCATATGAGTTCTTGAGTGGAATAGGATCTGGGATGTGCCTCTGCCTGACTGCTCTAACCCTCCCTGAGCCCACTGTCATCCAAGTGCTCCTCGTCTCGGCATCCTTTGAGGCAGTTGCATTGGACTGGGTGGTCCCTGGATAGGGGTGATGGTACTCCTGATCCAGTTTACTTCCACTCTGAGTCTGGCTACCTCATCCCACAGTCCAGATAGATGCATGCAGATAGGGCAGCACCTCAGTGTCCAGAAGGTCTGCCTGAATATGGCTGCCCCACAGCCACTGCATTGCACCACTCCCCCACATTATACTGCAATTCCACTACTTGTCTGCTACTGAAGCTCTCCTAGTTCCTTTTTTATTAATTTACTGTCCTAAAAATCCTGCCACTGTTCCCCTATAATATTTGAAAATACATACACTTCTATCTAAGCTCTTTATCCTTACAATCAAAAGGTGACTACAATCACAATAATCTACCTTCTACTAATACAGATTCTATCACAGAATCAGAGCACAATGCAAAAACATCTGCTACTTAGCAACAACAAACAGGTGACAACATACCAAGTTGATGTAGCTTTTTTTTAAAATAGAAAAGAAAAATGTAATTGTTTAAACCAATAGAAATCAGCAGTTCCAAAAGCACCTTGAACTACAAGAAAGAACACAGTACCACACCTCTGCCACAATAACTAAACAGTTCTAAAACATTGGAGAAAGAAGAGAAAAATTAGAGACTGAGCAAAAAGATACAATGTACTATAAAGTATTAGGCAATAGGTATACTCAGTTGTTTAACAGAGAGAATAAAGTACCTACCAAAACAGACAGGATACCCACGAATGACACTTAGGTTCTCAATATCAGACACCACCAAAGGCACATTCAGAAAGGGTTTAAACTACAGTATTAAAATAGTATTAAAATTAACCACATCAGAGTAGAAAGATCACACTAAATAAATGTAAACTGTAAACTATGTAAAGTATAACTATGTACAGTATTTAAGTGATTTTATTGCATTCATTTATAAACTTAGCGAGGAGCTGACAAGCTGGAGAAACAATTCAGTGCACCATGTCCCTTTATTCATGCACATCTAAGCATACTTTGGTGATCAGTGTTATGGTGCTTGCATGAGAACACCAAATGAGCCCAAGAAAACACAGGAGCACAGGAAAAAATATAAACTGTCTATAATGATGGTGACAATCAGAAATGCAATAGTAAAGGCAGTTTACTGAAGCAATCACACTGAAAGCAGCACTTGCCAAAAATGCACAGTTTGTTGCACTGTTCTCCTGGGATTGGAGTGTGCAGCTCAGTGATTATACTCTTACTGCACATTACAATTCTGAACTGTTGCAAAAGTCATCCATTTAACACAGACCTCTATGTACCAATACTGAAAACTTACTGCAATTTATAGATCTGCCCAGTTCAAAAGTCCTCCTTTTGTGTCCCAATACGCTACAGATTACAGCTCCACTCAGTTAAAATAATTTATTTTTTATATAGACTTGTTGTTATAATTATGTACTTGCAGCACTTACTAAAATTGTAACACTGTACTCAAGCAATGTAGATTGTGATGTTCCTAGAACTGATGGATCTAGGACACATAGCTTAGTCAGATGAGTAAAACTGAAATGACCACTTCTGCAATCCCAAAAGCAAGTATCCGCCTCAGCTGCCAATATAACAAACAGTTTCAGTCATCAGTGCTGTAATTTTTGCCAGTTCAGTTTTGGATCTGCACTCACTGAGGCTGGGTCCAGGAAAGATGAATGAACAAGCAGTGAGAAAGGCGCAGTGGGAACACCTTCCCTGTGCTGATGTCACTCGTGCATGTGGATGTACTGCTCATGTGCTAACTTCAAACAAAGAAAAAAAACATGCAGAGACAACAATGGCACAAAAATTTAAAAAAACTAAGCATCTGAATATATTTAATACTTAACTTCAGGACAGCTGAGCTTTGCATCACTCAATGAAGGGAAGGTGATCTGCAAACATGACATCGGGGGAAGTTGGTAAGTCACTTTAAGCGTTTTAAGGAGAAAATGTCCTCTACCTTGGTTCCGGATCTGGAAGATCTGACCGCACAGCAGAAAGAAAAGTCTAAAGATGTTGATACAAATGCCCCTGAAAAAGGTGAGACATCTAGACTACAAAGATCGGAACCAGTAAAGGATTCAGTTCCTTTAAAGAAAACTGATAAAAAGAAACATACTGATTCCCCAGCTGGAAAAGCAACGGGGCTCCCAGTATCTCAGTCAAATATGTCAATGACTGATCAGGTTGCACAGGCTTTACAGATTTTAAAAGCCTTGCAAACAGGCTTGTGACTGGTTCAACAGCAACTGACTGCAACTGGTCCAACGGTTTCAGTCTTGGGCTCCTCTGCTCAGAGTGCAGTTATGTTTAATCCTTCTCTGGAGGAATATGGAGAGGACTGCAAGGAAGAGGAGACAGTTAAACTGAAGATTTCATCGGAGCATGGGTTTGAATCCCAACCTAGGGCTCCTGGGGACCATTCCTCACATTTCACTTTCATGAGGCAGATGGTGGAGGCACTAGAACTTACACCATATAAAAATGAGCAGGATGAGAAGGAATTGCAATTCCTAGAAATTATGGGGCTATCAGCCACAAAAAAGATCATGTTGCCTACAAACCAATTCTTGATGAAACAGGTGGTACAAGTACTGGAAACCCCAAATTCTATACTACCTGTAGATAAAAAGGCTGACAAAAATTACCATCTAGACCCCATGGGTGCTGAATTCCTGTTATCTCACCTAGACCCAGAAGAGGTGGTTCAGACAGCTGCATGTGATAAGGCCAAGTTGCCTCTGGCCACCCCTCTTCCTAAAAAGGATTCCAGAAAATTGGATGGAATGGCAATGAAGGGGTACCTGACAGCTTCCATGGACATCAGGAAAGCTAACTACATGGCTTATGCAGCCCAATATCAGAAGACCCTTTGGGCTCCAACAGGGCTTACAGCTGACCTTATGGAAGCTGCAAAGTGTGGCTTGGAAGCCACAAAATATTAGTTCCATGTGGCTGTGGATGTAAGCAATAATGCAGCCAGTTGGATAGCTTTAACCATTGCCTTTACTCAGTTTACTCAGTTTTATTAAGGCAGAAGCAGGCACCTGGACTGGCCCATCGAGACTGTCTTCCCCACATTAGTGGGATGAATTGATTCTTACTTGCCCATTAAATATTGATCTAATTTTCTTCTAAATACCTCAAAGTTACTGGTATTCACCAGTTGTTGGGGGTAGCGAGTTCCATAATTTATATGTTTGTACTGTAAAATAGTGCTTTCTTTTATCTTTTTTGGGACATCGGAATGTGTAACTGCTTACTATGACATCTTAAATTATTAGGCTTAGGTGCAAAAGATAATTTGCATTCATTTGTTAGGTGATTTTCATAAAGAATTTTAAAAAGCATAAGGAGGTCTCCCCTATTTCTATGTAATTGTAGATTGTACAGGATAAGTGGCTTGAGCCTATCCTGAAAAGATAATTTCTTTACCCTTGGGATTATCTTGGTTGTTCTCCTCTGCACACTATCCAACACATTTTTGTCCTTAAACAAATATGGTGCCCAAAATGAGGACACAAGTGTGGCCTTATAAAAGAGTTCTATAGTGGTATAATGCAATTCTCATTCCTAGTGGTGAAAGATCTTTTTAATAGCTGTCAGTAATCTATTTGCAACCTGTGCCACTTTCCTACAGTGGTCCCCGATGATAACATAATGTTCACTGTTATGCCAATATCTTTTTCTGATGTAACTGACTTAATAGGATGTCCATTTAGGTAGTAAGTATTATTTGAGTTATTCCGAACCAGATGCATTATGATGCATTTATCAGCATCCTCAGACCGAGTGCAGAACCTGGGCGTTATATTTGATGACTGTCTGACTTTAAAATCACAAGTGTCAGCAGTTGTTAAAACTTCTTTTTACCATCTGAGAAATATCACCTGGGTGAAACATCTGGTTCCTCCTGATGATCTTCCAATGTTGGTTCACGCCTTTGTTACTTCCCACCTTGACTACTGCTATGCCCTTTACCTAGGGCTGTCAGGGGTTGATATCCGTCACCTGCAGCTAGTGCAGAACGCGGCAGCCAGGTTGTTGACTGGTGCTTCGCGAGCCAGTCATATAATGCCTGTGCTTCACGGTCTGCACTGACTGCTGATGTGGTGGCAGATCGCCTTTAAGGTTGCTTTGTTAACCTATAAGGCCCTACTCGACCAGGGAAAAGGTTACCTGAAAGATCTCCTTTGTCCCTACTGTCCCCTTCGTCCTCTCCAATGCACCGATGAAGGATTGCTAGAGGTTTCCAGGGTACATTTGCAGACATTGGGAGCAAGGGCATTTAGTTTTGTTGCTCCATCCCTGTGGAACTCTCTACCTCATCAGGTATGAGATTGCCTAACCATCCAGAGTTTTAAAATTGCTTTAAAAACATATTTATTTAACCTGGCTTTTGCTGACTGATGGGGTTATTTTACTTTACTATGCTGCTATTATTATATTGCTTTTTGTGGAATTATATGCTTGTTTTATAATAATTTATTTTATTTTATATATTTTATTGTACAGGCGCCTTGGTTTTAGAAAGGCGCCTTTTATAAATAAAACTGATTTGATTGATTTGATTTGAACATTAAATGCCATTTGGTTATCCAAAGCCCATGTTTCTATTAATTCTAAATTTTTTGCTGGTTTCATTAGCTTATCAATAGTGTCTACCGCAGAGCTGAGCTTAGTGTCATCTACAAATTTGCTCAGATGATTATTTATGTTCTTGTTCAGGTAACTAATATAGATGCCAAATAGTGATGGTCCCAGGACCAAAC
The DNA here is from genome assembly GCA_016271365.2 of Neoceratodus forsteri. Classification (NCBI taxonomy): domain Eukaryota; kingdom Metazoa; phylum Chordata; order Ceratodontiformes; family Ceratodontidae; genus Neoceratodus; species Neoceratodus forsteri. The sequence continues at coordinate 1,204,019,987 of CM057456.1, forward strand.
CCTGGGGGGACACTACTCATAACTGGTATTTCCTTTGATGTTGTTTCACAGATTTTAACAGTCTGGGTATGATCTGATTGCCATTCAGCAATCCATTTGATGATATACGTATTTAATCACATATTATTCAACTTTTCTATTAGTTTATTATGTGATACTAGATTGAACGATTTTCTAAAATCTAGAAATATAATATACAAGAACCAAGTCAAAGGTGGCTAATACGTGGTTGATACTGTGATCTAGATCATTTTCAACATCAATATCGGGATGCCAATGCTATGCGCGCCAGCACTTGTGGAGTAAGTGCTGGAAGTAGGGTTACACGGCTTGTTTTATATTTGGAAAAGGTATGCCATCTATGTTAAGAAGAGAGTAACCTTAACCAGTAGATCCTATTGCATTTCTGTCCCTGGTGGTCTCTATCCCTTTTTTTTCTCTGTGGTTGCTCCTAGGGAAGAGGGCCAAAATGATGGTGGTGAGCTGGAGCTAGGAGCGCAACAAGGGAGATGGTCAGATGGTTAAAGGGATATTGTGTGCAGAAGCTTGGCATTAAGCCTTAAGAAGATCACTGAAAGAACCAATAAAAGAATTGACAAAAAAGTTGTACAGCAAGAAGGAAAAAAAACCCAAAAAAACCAAAACATTTTTTTTTACCTTTTCCTCTTCAGCAGTTTGTCTGCACTGTGTCTTGCTGTGGAGTTCCAGAACTACAGAGATTTTAAGTGTGACTATTGTGATTTTAGCTGCTCGCCTGAGACTTCTATTATAGTCCAAGGCTACATTTTGTATTTTTATTTGTAATAGTTGAAATAGTTATAGAATTTTGATTTTAGAACTCTACGTTGTTGTTACTGGATTGGCTCTGGTTGTCACATGACCAGTACCCATAAAGAGCATGCCAGCATTCTGAGGGTCAGATTCACCATTTTTTGCTGAACTCAACACACTGCCCATAGATTCGGTTTGGGCCTCATTGGAAATAGCTAGAGCCGACTTTACAGAGCATGTGTTTGCTGCTGATTTAGAATGCGAGGACATAAATGTGTCCTTAACAGGCACTTCAGAATGAAAGTTTTTACTAGACAAGAATAAATAAGTGTGTTTTTTTTTAACTAATGGATTTGTTTTAAACAAACTATTAATTGGAACTCAGCTGGATATTCAGTCAAAAACAGTAACAGTTTTTAGAACTAGGTTCCTTTTTAGATTGCTGAAATACCTGCTTCTGGATAATTTGAGACAATTTAAGATAATCTTACTGATTACATTTTTTATGTTCTGTTTTTAGACAATTTCCACATTAATCCAAACCACTGGCCCTCAAGAGGGAATCAGCAGGTTATACTCCTGGACAAGTGGACTATATTGAGGCACTTGGTTACTACTGATGTTGAATTATCTTTGTATTTGGATTACTGCTGTTCTCTGTTTCTTGCTGTTAGTGCTGCTACTGCTTTTTAATGCTCCTATTTGAAGTAAATTGTGGTGACTTGAGAAAGTTAAAACTCTTCTTACGAGTTCTTACAAGTTATAAGCTGCAAGTCACCAGTTATTCAGAAGGCTACAAGACAGGTGGTGACAGGTGAAGAAAGAGGTGTGTTTACAAACTGATTAAAACACTATGTGGTCAGTGTCTTGTGGCAAACATAAAGTGCATTAAGAAGGGCTTAACATCCTGTGGCATCCCCACTGAGCCTGCACAGCCCCCTGTTCCTATTTTCATTTTTTTTGTTTGTTTAATAAGTTTTTTGCTTCTATTCTTCTTTTTTGGTGGATGTTACTGGTGTTATTGACCCTGATATCATTGCTGCTATTGTTGCTACTGATCTTTGATATTTTGATATATATTTGATATAATCAATATAATATTATAAATTACATATTTTGACATAGTTTGGATGTAGTTATATCTATCAGGTTACAGACTTTAGAGACCCTAAGAACCTGTGATACATTGAGTTATACTGAGATATATTGAATTTCAAGTATAGTAAATCCATATATCTTAAACAACGAATCATTTAATTACTACACACAACAAAACTGGTTTATATTGGTTCAACTGGTTTAATCAGCTATTGTACATCTAACCCTAGCTCTAAGTTTCTTAAATCTGAGATTGATAGACGATCATTAGATGTGATGCCTGCAGTTACCAGAAGTGGTAAAAATGGTGAGGGGATCACAGTATTAACACTGAAGGAAAGAAATCAAAGAAAAGTGTTATCTCACTAAACAACTGGCTAACAGGGCTATACATAAAAGTTGTAATAAAATGACAAAAGGGAAACCAAAGTACAAAATAAACAAAAATGCAGTCGATGATAAAATAGTGAGAATTATAAACACATCAACCCCAAATGGTGATATACTGAACAACATCAGAACTTAATTATGATCAAAAATCTAAGGTAAAAATGGACACTAATGAACAAATGGACAGCAAAATATATACTCAAGAAACAGAGGAAATATCCCAAATTATTTTTCATCAGTTTTTCATAATTTATTGGTGTTGGACAATGAAATTAGGAGCATGAGAGAAACAACAAAGAGAACGGAGGATATAATTTCAACAGAGGTGGACAAAGAAGAATGTCTGCACCAACAGCCTATTAATTCAAAAACATTTTTATGATGTCAGTTCATGGACTATGAGCCCAGAGAAGTATGACCCCCTTAGAATACTCCCCTGACATCTCTGGTATAACAAGGGAAGTATTTAATAGTTTAGGGGACCCATTTGAGGCAACAATTTTGATGTACCAAAAATTAGTAGTTATGAAACAAGATTTAGCATGCCTTAAGGGGATAGGTATCAATAACAAATTAAAGACACAAGAATTAAAAATATAAAGAAAAATGATAATGGAGAGCATGGGACATATAACTTAGAAGCAGGTGGAAATCAGATACTTAGCTTACTACATGGGAATGAGGTTGCCTCCATAGAAATGGTTATCAATGATGCTGTGGATAATATTGAAGAGATTATCCCCAAAGAGATGGATTATTTTGATGTAACCAATATAACAGTTAGCACCATAAACACAAGCAATGAAGGGCTTGATTGTGTTATGTTGCTACATGTAGATGTAAGGCAGGATAGTATCTGTAAAGAATGAGAGGAGAAATTTGGGGACCTACGGCATAAGGGTATAGAACAGGTGCAAAAACACATTAAATGCCAAGATAAAATTGCAAAGCAAGAAAAAGAAAAGAGAAGGAAACAAAAGATCAAGAAGGAAAAAACAAAATTCAAAGAAATGGCTGTATATAAAGGACTAGATAATCTCAGTAATAAGGAGATACAGAAGATGGTGAGTGAAATTAAACTTAGACAGAAAACAAATGATAGGGACAGCAAACAGGAATCAACACTACAGGAAGTGAAAAAGATTATAGAAGCAAAAAAAGACAGTTCTAAGGATAAAAAAATAGGGAAGATTGTCATCTAATTAGATGAGAGTGCAGGGAAAAAAGAAGGAGACAACTGGCAATAACAAAGAGAAAAAACAACATAATACAAATAAAAATGTGAAAAGGGAAGGGTAAAAAGAGACAATCTACAAAGAAAAAGGAAGCAGTTAACATTATTCATTCTAATAAAAAGAAGATAGAATAGAAAATCAGCAAGAGACACCCCAAAGGGAAAAAGAGGAGGTTCACATGGATAAAATAGAGAACAAAAAAGAAAATAAAAAACCAAAAGGAATGGGAAAGAGTAGAGATTATAGGAGTGAGTTTGGGATATTTTTACATAAAACAAAATGTACGGATTATACTCTACCAATGTATAGAGTCTCATGTATCCCCTAATGAAACAGCAGAAAGCTTGACTAATATGGTTAAAAAGCTATTTAGAGCCATTGTAACTGGATGCACATGTGTGATAGATTATATCAGTATTATTAGACTCATGGTAAGTTCTGAACTAGTTCTGTTGATGACTGATCAATTATTTTTAATGAAAGCAATAGCCATCAAGAAAAAGGAGACTGAAGGGTTGGGAATCAAATTAGGTGAGGTCACCACCCTTGATTTTCTATTCCCAGAGTTCTATAAAACAAGACGTTTCGGAATGGGCAATCATGAAGTAACAGTGTCAATTTATGGACTTGTACAGAAAAATAGAGAAAATAAAAAAAAACATCAAGGGTATTTTATTGGACACCTTAAACACCATTTTGAATACACACATGTGCAATCAGGAAATCAATAGAGCTATTAGATGGGAAGATGAGGGACAAATAACAATGTGGATAAAAAGGGGAGACTACTAGAATTACTAGAAGTTAAAGAATATTGCATGAACTGGGTATATTTGTTTATGTAGAGGATGTCTATGAAGAAAAGAATGGAAACTACAATCCAGAGAAAGAAAAAAGTACACAATGGGAATATATAATTCAGACTTCAAATAAATATGAAGTACTGGCAGATGTTGATCTGTGACCATCAGAATTTGGAATAACAGGAGGAAGGCCACATGGACCTAATGAACAAGAGAGCTCTATTAACAGGAAAGGTGAAACAAGACAAAAAACATTTAAGATTCATGATTCTGCTTTTTTCCTGTATTGCAATGCTTCCAGTTTATGTGACAAGTTAGGAGACCCCGAAATGGAACAATATTTAAAAAAGTTTGATTATATCTGCATTCAAGAAACATGGATGGTAGGTGACATTCACTTAAATGGATATAAAATATATTGGAAAATGGCCAGGAAAGGTAAAAAACATGGTAGAATTATAGGAGGACTGGCAATATTATGCAAATTAAATAATTTTAAAACACAGAAAAAATTGACAATAATAGTGAAAGCATACTGGTAGTCAATAATACTAAGGGTAGCAAAGATAATTTAATAGTGATAAATATTTATGCTCAACCAGAAAACAGCATTTATGGAGACAAGAACTGGTTAGAGCACATAGAAGTTATAATAGAAACTTTACAACAAGACTACCCCACAGGTAACATACTTGTGGTGGTGACATGAATACTAGGGTTGGCAAACTCCAAGGAGTATCAGAAGAAATTGTTCCCTTTACCACTCAGGTAGATAATGAATTTATCCTCTGTGAATGTAGAACAAAAGATCACAGAATGAACAATAAGGGATTAGAAGTGCATAACTCATTTGTGGGAAAAAAATTATATTACTTAATGGAGGAAAAAGGGCAATGAAAAGGGTAACTTTACTTTCATGGGAGGAAATGGCTCTTCGGTAATTGACTGTATTTGGGTAAATATACAAATGATCCAATATTGTCAGAGTCTGGAAATAAAACTTAGATTAGGAAGTCAACACTCGGCATTAGAGTTAAAGATAGGATTAATGGGGACTTGTAATACAGTTATGCATGCAATCCCTTTAGAGATAAGAAAATGAAATTGCGTAGGATGGGGAATTATAGAAGGAAACAATTTATCTGAAATCCTAGATAGCATGGAGATATTAGAGAAACTACAACATTTTATAGAAAGGAATGTAGATGATACCATATTAACATATTTTGGATCAATAATGGGGTCAATATCTGGTATAATAATAAAAAAAAATATTAACAACACAGAGGGTCACGTATGGTATAATGACTCCTGTTTTGTAAAGACATACAATATCCACTGGAACTCCCATGTCTATACTATTACTGATGCTTTCATAGAAACAGATGAGATTGGTTGTACATGATCTTCCCCTTACAAAACCATGTTGAGTCTGGTCAGTTAGGCCTTTGTCAATAAGTTCTTTATGCACTCTTGCCTTTAGTATATTTTCTAAAGTTTTACAGGCAGCCAATGTTAGGCTAATGGGTCTATAATTACCTTTATCGTTTTTATTCCCTTTTTTGTAGATAGGCACCACAGCTGCTTTTTTCCAGTCAACTGGTAAGATCCATTGCTTAAATTATTTATTAAAGATTATGTACAGCGGTGTTCTGATCTGATTGTTTCCTTAATAAAGTAAGAATTTAGATTATCTGGTCTTGGGGATGAATTTTTGATCAGTGTACTTATAGAATGAGTCACTTCATCTAAAGTTATTTCCTCATAATCAACAATGACATGAATTTGAATTTTTTGTTGATATTTTTTTGTGAAGACAGATCCAAAGTAGGTATTAAAAGTGTTTGCCATTTGTTCTTTGTCTTCTATTACAACACCTTTTTCAGTCAGTGAGTTCATGGTATGATCTTGTCTTTTATTATTAATGTAAGCATAAACGGCTTTTTGGTTGTCCTTAGACACTGATAGTTTATCTTCCAATTTTGTTCTTTTCTTCTTAATTAAATTGTTGGTCCTTTTTCATTCGTGTTTGTGTGCTATTCTGTTCTCTATTAGATTTTTTGAGTTTTTTCCAAAGCCTTTTCCTTCCTTGTAATTTGCTTCTTAATGTTGGATATTAACCAGTGAGGGATTTTTACCATTGCAATTTTGTTTTTTTTAGTGTGATATAAAAACGTTCCAGTTTATTATAGTTAAATAACATCCAGCTTTCATTTACAGATAAATCATATAACATTGAATCCCAATCAAATTCTTGCATTGCTGATGTAATTTTGTTATAGTTCCCTTTTGTATAGTTGTATTTGCAAGTTGGATGGCCATGATGAGTCTTCCCTATATCCACGGTAAAGACCACAGAGTAGTGGTCACTATTACCAATTGGTGGAGATACTTATAGTTCAGTTATATTTTCTGGTGAGTTAGTTAAAACCACATCTAGAATGTTTTTCCCTCTCATCGGTTCTGAGACCATTTGCTCAAGGCCGTTTTTTAAGAATGTTTCCAGATACAAGGAGTAGTAGTAGTAGTTAGATGATCCCAGCTTATCCCAGGTAGATTGAAATCACCCAGTACTATTACTTCTCTATTTTGTGCAAGGTCAGTTATTATTTCAATTAATATTTAGCTTTATTCAGCATTAACTGATGGAGATCTATAGAAGTTACCAAAAAGTAACTTCTTCCCATTTTTTGTGCTATTTGAACACATACACCCTCAGTATTTTTTGATGTTTTATTTAGATGGTATTCTGAGGATTATATTGAATCCTTGACATAAATGCACCCCCCCCACCTTTTTTCAATTCTATTCTGGTAGTATAAGTTGTACCCATGTATATTATTATACCAATGTAAAACACTGTCCCATCATGCTTCACTTACTGCAACACTATCTATATGATTCTGTTCCAAAATTGTTAATTCCGATAATTTTGTGATATTAAGACTTCTGGTGTTAGTAACCATGATTCAATAATCATCTTTCAAGACTGGACTACTTCTGAGAGGAGGACCCTTTTCCTCCCATGATCTAGTTTAAACAGCCATTTATATGTGTTAACTATTGTTTTTCCTAGCAGTGCACTACCTCTTTTATTAAGATGTAGGCCATCCCAACTGTACAAACTGCTATTATGTGAAAATCCTTCCCAATGAGTTATACATATAAGCCCCTGTTCCAGTGTCCTTTTCCAGAGCCACTTATTTGTTTGTTTAGCCCAACATGCTCTAGGGACGGGAAGGATTTCTGAGATGCATATCTCACAATTTCGTTCCTTCAGACATTGAACCAGTGAAATGAAGTCTTTCTGTATGTTTTCCTGTGTGACTCTATAACATTCGTTCCCACATGTAAGACAACTAGTGGATTCCTACCCAAGTTCTTTAAAATAGTAGGGAATCATACATTCTATATCTCTTATCCAAGCCCCCCCCCCCCATTACTTGAACAAGTGCGATTAGTTTTATCCTGATTAAATATGTAACTATCAACATATTTTAGAATTGAATCCCCTAGTATGTAAACCTGCCTGGTTTCATTAGTGGGAGCTGTAGCATTTATTTCCATTTCATTGTTTCTATTATTGTCATTGGCTTCAGTGTCTGTCTCTTGTCCATCAGTTGCCACCAGCTTATTGGTCAAGTTTTCAGTGTTCTCAATAGCTGTGATTTCATTAATAACATCTTTTTTTTATAATAACACAAGGACTTCTCATTTCCTTGTGTTTCCCTCCATGAAGTGCCTTTGATTCAGATTTTTTTGCCATTAGATTTCACCTCAGTATCTTTTCAGATCTAGACCTGTATTGCTGTATTACTCTGATTTATTTTCCCCTTGTCTGCATTGGTTACCTCCAACAAACAGCTAGGTCTATGTGTAATCTTAGAGCTATCAGTTGAACATGTTGGAGTTTCCTTATTTACCAGAGTACTCCCCATGCCCATGGAACCACAAGCTGGTGTTTTTTTACATCATTCCTGTATTATGTTCTTCTGATTTGTCATGCTTCCCTGAGGTATCTGTACATAAGGCTTCAAACCTATTACGTGTAGGGATTTCAAAATCCATAGCTCTTCTACCATTCTTTGGTTTATTTTTAATCCATACAGGGCTCCACTCTGATTCACTATCACTTTCAGCCTCCCATGATCTTTTAAGGGATTTCTCTAGGGGCTTCCTACCCATTGGTTTTGGCTGGTTGACAGGGGCTCCACTTTGTACATTGGTTGCAGAAGCAGCTTTTTCGACCATTAATGCCAAAATTTGCCTTTCCAGATCTCTAATCTTATTTTGCAATATTGCTATTTCTCCTCACTGATTACATTTCAGCCCATCAAACCCTGCGCCTCGAGGCAGTTTGCCTGGCTCAGGACAACCAGCCTCACACAAGACACTCAGAGTAAGGCAATGTACTTTCCTTTAGAGGACTAGTCCCTTTTTGGCAGTAAAACAGAGGCATATATGAAAAAAGTGGATGAATGCAAGTCCACTTATAAAAGCAACTCTGCAAAGGAAAAGGCCTCAACTTCCTACTGGCCATATGGAAGGGAAGGTAGAGGTAGGAGTTATGGTAGGCACTTTAACCAGGCACAAACTACCCCAGTTACCAGCAAAGGTGTTGCTACAGAGGTAGAGGCCACAAGGGCACCAAAAGAGGGGACCAATCCCTTCAAGCTACTACACTAGGAAAGCAGAACCCTTGATGTGACAGTCAGGGTTGTCTCCTTAATCCCAGTTGGGGGCAGACTGACCCACTACTTTCAAAATTGGAAAATCATCACCACAGACAAGTGGGTGCTGGAAGTGGTGAGTCAGGGATTAGCCCTCATCTTCAAAACCTTCTCCCAACTGAGGCCAATGCATTTTGCCCATCAGAGAGGACACTACTAGAACAAATTCTAGTCAGAGTTCATATGACTGTGGAGAGCTTTTGGGATGCTTTTACCCATCATTGCTAATGAATTTGCACAATGCAGATCTGCTGAGAGGCAGTTTCAATATGGTCTTCCTTTTACACATCACATTTTTACAATGTATTTTTCTAGAATATGCCTGCTGATTGTTATATATTTAGGCTGGATAGTTCACAGAAGAAATGGCATCTTATTTTTGGGTGGCGGAGCACTAGCAGTAGGATGCTGGAATGTGTCATACATAGCTACGAGCTGTGTGTGGGTGATAATGCCCAGTGGCCATACACCTGAGGCACTCACATGCAGCTCCATCGTCCCAGTGCCGTTGCACTGCTCAGTGTTGGTGAAAGCCGATGCTGTACTCACTCTCACAGGTCCTGCAACAGGCATGTTACAGCCGACCTCCCATTTGTTTGTACAATCAGGGAATTGCAAACACACTATCCATAGCCTGGGGCATACACTACAAATTGCATTGCAGGATACCACACCCCATGGCACCCAGGATACCTCAATAGTCCAGAGGGTGGCATGTTACACAGGGGAATGGGGGAGAGTGTATGACAGCAGGAAGATACAGCATTGACAAGGCATGCATTGGAGGTATGTCAGTTCCCTCTAATGATTTGTCAGGGACATACACAGTGCTGCATACACTGGTGGATCCACAGCTTGTGTAATGTTGCAATGTATGGTACAGTCCCTTGGGTCATTCTGGAGTGCAGGGCCTGGGTCCAGTGTAGTCGGCGGCTGGCAGTGGCAGGGTGTGGAGGACAGTGCCAGTCTCTGCAACAGGTCGGGTATGAGGAGAGTGGGGTTGTCTATGTACCAAGGCAGTGGGTGGAGGTCCTCTATGCTATGGTTATGGACCATGGTTTCCTCTGATGCAGTTGGGTCCAGGGGGGCCCTACACTTTGGAGTTCTTCGGGGATGGAGCTGGATCAATAGGGGATGGGAGGGGGTACCTCTAGTCCACCAGGGCTGCCAGGCTGCTGTGCACCTGGGTGCACTTCTGCAGCCCACCTGTGGGTGGCTGGCTGGGTTTGGCCAGCTATCCATGGCCTTGCTTTGGGCCCCACTGCTCTGGGCTGTGAGGGGCAAATTTCCCACTACATATGCCGCAGCACAGCATATGCATGGGAACGCACCTTCGACTTGCATAGCATACCATTTGTGTGCACCCTCGCCCATTCCCTTGTGGCAGGAGCATCCTGCATGTTTGAATATCATGCTGTGGTGCATTGTTGGAGTTGTGCAGCACATCCCCCTTTTCCACTGGGATGCACTGCGTATCTCCTTTGAATATGAGGCCCTGGACAAGGCTACCCTGAAGAAATACATTATCAAAATGGGAAAATCATGATCCCACTGAAAACAAGATATTGCATCTAATCTGGGACAGCCTGAGTAAATACAGTGCAAAAAATGTGTAAATGAAGATCCCTATGACAATGAGATGTAGCATCTCCCCTGCGCTATACAGGATACAAAATACAGGTTAAGAAATATTTAAAGGAAATCTACTCTAAACTGAACTTCACTGTGGTCACTGACATAAACAAACAATTTCTTTATTGTAACAATCACACAGAAGTGTGGTGTGCATATTTTATGGAACACATACAAACAGAGGTGAGAAAGAATAAGTGCCTCAGCTGGGACTTGAACCCAGGCCACCCAGAATACCATTCCAGTTGTGCTAACCAGCTGTACCACTGAGACAACTTGAACCTGAGCTGTCGTTGAGCACATTACTCTTTCTCAAATGCACAACTCACTGGCAACACAAATATTTACTTGTAACAATCACCCAGGAGTGTGATGTGCATATTTTATGGAACACATACAAACAGAGGTGAGAAAGAATAAGTGCCTCAGTTGGGACTTGAACCCAGGCCACCTGGCAGTATTTTGGCCATGAGGATGGTGTGTAGTATGTGTGTACAAAATATAGGATAAGAAATATTTAAAGGAAATCCACTCTAAACTGAATGTCACTGTGTTCACTGACATAAATAGTTTCTTTATAACATATTAGAATGCAATATTTATTTTGAATGTTGTGACCATGAGGATGGTGACTGTACAGAGTGTGTGTGTTTGTGTGTGTTTGCTGTAGCTCAATATATTTTTTCCCAAAAAGCATAGTGGAAAATTGCTTCCGATTGCTACATATTTAGTTTAAGCAGTTCACTGAAGACCTGGCATATGTCTGAGACAGTGCTCATCAGACAATGTCTGTATAAGTTAAAAAACTGTGTAAATCATAGATTTCCTGGGAAAGAGTGACATTTATGAGGTATGAATCTTTCTTGAAAGACAATACATTCCCAAGTGAAACTAGTATCAAGAAGCTGTTTAAATGCTAAGTATTTAAATGTGCAGTTGGTTGCATTCTGAATGGGGTAAACAGATCTCCAATTTAATAGGCAACCAATATTTAACAAATATTTAACAAGCTGTTTCAGTTTCCTAATGGCATCTGATAAGCAGCTTGGAGTTATGTCTCCAACATTCTTAATGAAAAAAGGGAATATTTTATTTCAGTTGGCATGGAAGGATACATTGAAAAGTCCAACACATGTGTTCCACGATACTCCATTTTCCAGCTACAGATAGCAAGATGGCTATAGGCTTCGCCCACAGCCATAAAAAGAAGTGTCCACCCTGCTGGCATCAATGGCAGTAGAACCAGTTCCTTCCTCTCAAAAGGGAAAAGGTTTCTACTCCAGATATTTCCTAACCTCAAAGAAAAATGGGGAGTGGTGACCCATCCTAGATCTGAGAGCTTTAAACAAGCACCTTATAAAGCCAAAGTTCCAGATGGTAAACTTGGCAATGATCCTTCGGATACTAAAATGAGACTGGCTGGCATCACTGGATTTAAAGGATGCCTATTTACACATTCCCACAAGGAAATTCCACAGAAAGTATCTAAGTTTCAGACTGCCTTCAGGTCATTACCAGTTCACAGCTCTGCCTTTTGGCCTAACCTTTGCCCCCAAGGCATTCACAAAGTGCTTGGCAGTGGTGGTGGCACACTTAAGAAGGCAGGGCATATGGTCATGGGACAATCCCCCCAACAGGTAAAAGAATCTCTCAGGATCACCCAGGAGACACTGGAGTCCCTGGGATTTCTCATAAATGTCCAAAAATATGTGTTACAGTCTGTCTAGGTTCTGTACTTCATAGGAGCAGAACTGGGCACCTTCCAGGGATGAGTTTTCCTTCCTCATGACAGGGTGGACAACATCCTTCATATTGCAAGATTATTCACCAGTAAGACATTTCCTGCAGTTGTTGGGACACATGGCTGCAGCCACAGGCACAGTGCAGGGCTACAGATTCCAAATGAGGGACATCCCGTTCCACCTCAGGGCACACTGGTGCCAAAGAAAGGACTCCCTCTCAAAGATGTTGCCTGTAACAAGGACTCTGTTACAGACTTTACAGTGGTGGAAAGACAGAGCCAACCTATGGGAGGGAATTCCATTCAGAAATGAATCTCCTACCCCAGTGCTCACAACAGATGCCTCACTTCTGGGGTGGGGATCACATCTGGAGGAACACACACTGCATGGCATTTGTTTATTTAAGAGTTTTACTAGAAAAGCACACTGAACAACAAGTTGCTTGTCTCCTGGTGCATTCTGGGGGAGAAGGTATGAGGAGGGACATAGCAGTAAACAGAATTATAATAGCAGAAATTAACAGAGGGACAATAACAAAATACAATGATGATAACATTTTTCACTTAGCAAAAATGAACAGATGAGAGAAGTGCTTTGGTTGACAGTACAATAAAGAAATGTTACATGGAGCAATACAAGTGCCCGTCCTGGGGAATAAATTACGCAATAGGTACATAAAGCGCTGAGTAGAACTGATAGTAAGAATACATAGTGGAGAGCTGAGTAGGTATGGAGGGATCTAAGTGGTGGAAAAGAAGGGGATATAGAATAGGTGCTCATAGAACAGTGGGGGAGGAGAAGCTATAAGAGTTTAATGGCATAAACAATTTACAGAGAGGCAGTTGTGGAGAGCTGAGGAGCTGGAGTGGGGAGAGGAGGAGTGTCTTATTTGGTGGGGAAGAGTGTTCCAAAGCTTGGGGAAACAATGTGAGAAAGCAGCTTGTTCTACTAATGTAGAGCAATGGGGGACTACCAAGGTATGGGAGTCATGTGATCTAAGAGAATGTGCAGGAGGAGGAGGATGGATAAACAATGAGGAGGAGAGGTAGGATGGAAGAGAACCAAATCAATATTTGGAGATAAATTTTGCGCAGTGTAGAAGATGTCTATTATCTAAAGAAGGAAAAGCTAGAGAGTGGTAGAGATCACAGTGATGTGTGAGGGAGGGGGAGTTCATGGCAAAATGGCAGAAGGAGCTGAAGAGAGTGTCCAATCTGGATAAGGAAGACTTGGGAGCAGCACTGTAGACTACATCACAGTAGTCAAGAATCAGGAGGATCATCTTTTGGACTAGTTCCAGTCTTGCCAGTAGAGGGAGTGCTCTACGGTTCCTTTATAGGGTGCTGAGCTAGGGGCGCAGTTTTTCCAGGATGGCGTCTACATGTCCAGAGAAGTTGAGGTGTTGGTCAAGCCAAACCCCAAGGTATCTGAAAGAAGAGGTGTCCTCAAGGATTGTCCCATCAAGGGTGTGGAAGGAGGGCAAGGAGGGGAGCCTAGAGAGCCTCTGCCTAGTGCCAAATGTCATGGAGACTGTCTTCTTGGCACTGAGATAGAGTTGGTAAGAGTGAAATCAGTTCTGAACATTATCAAAGTCCTGCTGGAGACTGATTTCAACTTCAGAGGTGGAGTGGCCAGAGATGTACAAGACTGACCATGTCATCTGCATACATATGGATAGAAGATGAAGTGCAGAAAGATGGAAGATTATTTAAGAATATGGAGAACAGTATGAGACCCAGCATGGAGCCTTGAGGAACACCTTTGCTTATGGGCCGGTAGAGTATCAGCAATTCCAACTGATTGGGTCCTACCAACAAGATAGGCTCTTAAACAAGCTTGTGGCAGAGTCAGATAGTCCTGCTGAGGAGAGGGTATTTAGGAGGAGGGAGTGTGAGACCGTGTCGAATGCTTTAGCTAGATCGATGAAGATTGCTGAGGTGATATACCCTCTGTCCATCCCTGAGAAGATAGAGTCAGTGAGTCTAATCAGTGAGGTAGTAGTTGAGTGATTCTTCTGAAAACCAGATTGGAATGGTGTGATGTGAAAAAACTGGAGTCAGCAAGATAGGAAGAGAGTTGCGAGAGGACCAAATATTCTTGAAGTTTGGCAAGGATAGGGAGGAGAGAAATGGGTCTGTAGTTCCCAAGTGCTGTGTAATCACCACCCTTAGGAAGTGGTGACACAGTAGCATGTTTCCAGTCAGTTGGGACAGTTGCCAGTCTGAAAGAGAGATTAAGGAGATTGGACAGTGGTGTGGAGACAGCAGTCGAAGAAAGGAAAAGTAACTTTGGGTCAAGACCATCCGGCGAGCTGCCTTTGGATGGGTTAATGGCAAGAAGAGCTGCCAAGGTGTCTGTAGGGGAGATACTGGGAAAAGTGAAGGGGTCATTGGGGGAAGGGTATTAGATGGGTAGGAGTGGATGACAGATGGGGGAGAAGGTAGGGAGGCCAGAAGAGCAGAGGCACAGGAAGTAAAGTAGGTGTTACATTCTGTGGCTACTGAGAGATTGTCTATAATAGTAGAGTCATTTATGTGAAACAGGGGAGTTGGAGGTTTGGAAGAAGGGAAGGAAGGGGTGTGGATGATGTTCCAGAATTTGGAGGGGTTATTTATGTTTGATTCAAAGGTAGAACTGAAATAGTCAGCTTTAGCCAGCTGGGTAGCTTTTGTGCAAGCATTTCGGAGAGTACGGTAAATCTCAAAGTCTTTTGGGTTCTTGGAGGCATTAAAGGCTTTCTATGCTTGGTCATGTGCTCTTTGACAAGCCAGGAGTTCAGGGGTTATCCAGGGAAGATGATTTCCATGGACTCTAGTTTGTCTGAGGGGGGGCATGGTGATTCCAGATGATGAGAAATTTGAGTTTGAAGTAGTTGAGCACTTCATCTACAGAGACAGTAGGTTTAGCAGGGGCCCAGTTTGTGTGGACTAGATCGAAGAGGATGTGAGCTAGGTTTAGGGATTTGTATGATCTCATTTGCAAGGTTTTTTGAGGAGCCTTGGGCCTGTGGATTGTATGTACCATAAAGGGCATATTGTGGTCACTTAGGGCATCAGGTAGTACTCCAGATTTAATGATTCTGTGTGGGTGTGATGTTCAGGGCCCAGTCAATCAGGGAGTGGTTATTAGTTTTGTTGTTCAACCAGGTTGAGTCTTGGATGAGTTGCGATAGGTTGAGAGCAGCAACATCATTTCAAGCCTTACTTAGTGAGGAGGCTAACCAGTTCTGATTGAAGTCATCCATAATGTACAATTGTACAACTGTATAATCTCCGACAGAGTCACTGCTGCACATAACTCTCCTGGAGCTCAGGACAGTGTTTTTAGTAATACAATCCTTCGCAACCCTGATAAGAGACAAAGTGGTACAAATCAGGACAGAAAATACCACCACAATGTATTACATCAACAACCAGGGAGGGACAAGGTCTGATTTGCTGTGTACAGAAGCAATGAAGATTTGGAATCCAGTATACTCCATGCAAGTATCACTAGTAGCTGTCCACATCCCAGAAAAAAAAACACCCTGGCAGATGCACTCAGTAGGCCCAACCAAAACCACCATGAGTGGTCTCTTAACAGACAAGTACTGGAAGTGGTGTTCTGAAGGTGAAACACACCAGATATAGATATCCTTGCCTCAGAAGAGAATCGCCAGTTGTCCAAGTTCTGCTGCAGGCCTCCAGTGAGGGGGACTGTGCCACTGGATGCTATGGGGCCAGACTGGTCAGGAAAAACTCTGTATGCTTTTCCTCCATTCCCTTTGTTGCTCAGGGTCCTGATCAAGCTCAGGTCCCAGTCAGCTACAATGATTCTGATAGCTCCAGATTGGACCAGGCAGCCTTGGTACTCATTGCTGCTGTCTATGTCTGTGGCCCAGCCCATACACCTCCCTCAGAGACACAATCTTCTGACCTCCTACTAGGGGAGGATTCTGTATCCGAACCTCAGGTCACTCAGGCTCAAAGCAGGGCTCTTGAGGACCTCGAGTCTGACTTTCACCTCTCAGAGGGTGTACTTAGGATTCTGAGGGGTTCTAGGAAATCTAGGAAGAAGACATATGCTTCCAAATGGAAGAGATTTTCCATATGGTGTGGCACCAGAGATGTGTTACCTTCCAAAGCAGGGATACCAGTCTTGCTAGACTACCTGACTCACCTGCATTCAATGGGATTGCAACCCACTAACCTTAAGATACATTTGGCATCAGTCTCTGCCTACCTTTTGGCTGGTAGGGGCATCTCTCTAGTGGTTGATCCCATTTTCAAGAAGAATTTCAAGGGACTGGCCCATCCCCCCCACAGGGAACCGGTGCCTTCATGGAATCTAAATGTCTGTGTTGCCAAGATCAGGGAACCCCCATTTGAGCCATTGGTCACAGCTTACCTAAAATTCATCACCTGGAAGACTATTTTCTTAGTGGCTATCACATTAGCAAGAAAAATAAGTGAGTTACAGGTCCTATGTGTGGACAGGACTACATCTCCTTCCACAGGGACAAGGTGGTGCTCAGGACTAATAGGAAATTCTTCCCAAAAGTAGTCTCTAATTTTCACCTTAATCAGTTTATCACTTTGCCAGCTTTCTTCACTGATCACTCTAGTTCAGGGGAACGTAGATTACACAGCCTTGATGTAAAGAGAGCTCTCAAATATTATATTGCACATACCAAGGCACTTAGCCAGGACAAACAACAGTTGTTCCTGACCTATGGTGATGTGGGAAAAGGGAAGACAGCTTCAAAAAGGACAGTTGCATACTAGATAGTGGCATGCATCCAATTCTGCTACAGTAAAGCTGGCAAAGAGCTCCCAGTAGGCCTGAGGGCACATTCCACACGGGGTACAGCTGCTATAATTTATTTACTGAATTTTGTTGACCCGGTAGGCCCACTGAGACTAGAAGTCCCTCTTTCAGGGGTGACTGGGGGGGATACAGATGGTAACCAACTGAAACTGAACCAGATTAAGCTGTTGGTGGTATTTTTAGTGAATGGGGGAAATTTGGACAGGACACTGGGGAAATTCCCCCTACTCTTTTCGAGGAGTTCCATGGGATCATTAATGTCCACCTGAACAACCACCAGAACAGGCAGATGGGACCTTAGCTTAACGTCTGATTCGAAAGATGTCACCTCAGGAGTGCACCACCCTCCTCATGCTTCACTACAGTGTCAGTATTAGGATTTAACCCAATCCAAGTACCTGATGTGGGGATAGAACCCATAGCCTTTTGATCCTCTGGCTTCAAAGGCAAGTGTGCAACCTGCTGAACCACTGACACTGACAATGACACTGACAATAGCAGCAGCCAGGGATATCCTCTTGCAGAGATCTGCAAAGCAGCTACATGGAGAACAGTACACACTAATACAAAGCACTACAGCTTGGACACTCAGTCCAGGGGTGATGCCAGGTTTGGCACTGCAGTGCTGCAGAGCCTGTTCCCTAAATAGGGTTCTGGGCCTGCCTCCAAAGGTACTGCTTCATAGTCTGCTAGAGTTAATATTGAAGAATCCCTGGGGTTAGAAGAAAAATTGACTCACCTTAGTAATCTGGTTTCTTCCAAGGTATTCTTCAATATGATTAACTCTCCCTTCCTACCTCTTCTTCCAGAACCAGTTAACCTCTACAACACAGCTGGTACTCCTTCTGATCTGTTGGCCTTCCACTGGTACTGTTAAGTTTAAACCAGGTGGCCCTGTTCTTCTTATTGTTAGCCTTTTTAGGGCATTCCCATTGACATGGGGTGAAATAGGGGAGTAATCATTATTATTAATAATAGTTAGCCATTGACTATTAGAATAGTTTGATTAGAGGGTCTAGTTGCAGGCTCCAATGAATCTGAGCATTATAGAACATAGCAGTTAGTAGGGCAGCAGGTTTGAATTGTGGCACAAGTCAATAGGTTCCACTATTTCCATAAAGTTCCATTCATCTCTGGAGCAGTGCAATTCAGGAGGCTAACTGTTAGAGCTAATGATATTGAAGAATACCCTGGAAGAAACAAGATTACTACGGTGAGTAATTTTTTCTCCCAGTC
Source organism: Neoceratodus forsteri (assembly GCA_016271365.2). Taxonomy (NCBI): domain Eukaryota; kingdom Metazoa; phylum Chordata; order Ceratodontiformes; family Ceratodontidae; genus Neoceratodus; species Neoceratodus forsteri. The sequence continues at coordinate 1,204,038,430 of CM057456.1, forward strand.
CATGCGGGAGTTGCTTAAGGAAAGCTGGGAGGGAAGAGGCTGAAGGAGGGTGGTGTCACTGGGGTGGAACAGAAATTGAGCATGATCTAGAAAGGGTTATTACAGCTGTCTAGTCTATGCATCAAGGAATTTAACAAGATCAAATGTAGAAAGAACACCTCTATGATTTTCAAGGGAGGAGGAGGTTGCAGTGAGGGAAATGATGGTTGGCTTCCAAAATGTATAAAGCACATCAGAGGGACGACAACAGGGAGGCGTTCCATCAGAAACTGGGAGGTGTGCTATTTAACATAGAAAGGAATGATTTTGAAATAAAAATCCATAACAAAACACTAAAAAACTACAAATTTCAATAACTTTTTACAATTTTTGTTATAGATAATTTGTATAATTGCAAAAATGCACTCCAGGGTGTGGGTTGTTGTGGGATTTTTCCACTTCATGAGTGGTTGAAGTCACTCAGCCTGCAGCCTTGTGACCAGACATATGCAACTCCCACAACACACACACACACACACACACTGTCGTGTATTATTGTTTAAGTTGACTGCTGTCTCACAGCACACTGGCTCAAGGGGGTTTAAACAGCTGAAACTCGACAATGCTTGATTGCCACCCACATTCAACCGGAGAAGATAAAGACTTCTTGAGGTAATTTATTGTTGCAGATTACTCTTACAATCCTTTCTTTCCTTGTGGCGTTACCAGCAGTTGAAATACATCAGTAAAAGTTAAGGACACTTCTGATAGTCATGGTACAGGTTCTTTTAAAGATTGCAAAAGCTCAGTCAAGGAAAAAAGGGTGCTGCCATCAGGGTTTAGGTTGACTATGCCACCTGAAGCAGGACTGAGGGCATCACTGATATGGCAGGGAGGTGAGAATTGCAAATGAAACATTTTCTTAGCTACTTCAGGATCTGTGAAAGTTCTCTTTTTACCATCCATTGTGAACCTAAGCCTGGTGGGAAGTAGAATCGCAACTGTAATCCCCTTTTGTTAAAGCTCTTTTTTTATGGCTGAACAGCATTTATTTTGCAATATAACTGGCACCAAAATCATGGTATACACTGAAATGTACACCCTTTTATTTTTTCCCCCATAATTTGTTTAGTGCCTTTGTCACCCTGACTGCCCCCTTCTGACAGACCCCCCCCCAGCTCCATCACTGGGCTTCTCTGGGGCATACCTTACACCAATGTCCTCTGCCAGAGGACTGTGGTGGTGCCCGGCCACCAGTGCCAGGCCTGTGGATGGTCAGGCATCATCCTGCCACCTGGAGGGATTCCTCCTGGTTTTTGCCCTGGGGCCTATGGATGTGGAGTGGCCACGATATGCAAGCTTCACGTCCGAAGAGATGCCCCAACAACCTGAATGTGGGGGTCCCTTTCCCTTACATAGTGACGTTGCATGTGCTGCTATCCAGCTGTTGCTGGGTGGCAGTCAAGCAGTGCACCATGCTAACCCTGCTCCTGAAGAAGGAGAGCTGTACTGGGACACTCACTCCTTCCTCTCCCCGCCAGCCCCCAAGCAACCCATGACTGTTCCTGACCCTGGGTCACCAGTGTGGCAGGAGGTAAGGTTCTCAGCCCCCCACGCCACTGGGCCAGCCTGAAATGCACACTTTTAAAGGTTAGGCAACACTCCATCCTTACTTTCCTAACAATGGCCTTCTTTTCTTGAAACCTATAAGGAACAATATACAGTAAATTGATCAGTGGTGCTTTGAGCTATTCTGTGCCATGTGTGAGCCACTCCTGTGAGCTCTATCCAGTGTATTGTATTTGTATTTTTAGTGTTCAATCAGTTTAAAAATTATCATTACAATGTTACATAGCAAGTTATAACCTACAAACACCAGTAAAAACTTTAGAAATGCTTAGGCTAATACACTTTATCCTTATACAACATTAATTCCATAGAATACACTTCATAGGACTGAAATAGCACTAGTTCTCTTTCTCCTGATTTTTTGCATATTGAACAAATAAAGAACAATTCTTTTTATAATGTATTCATCCTCTGCAGTAAACAGGATATTCAACTATTTAGTATCATCCCAATAACCAATAGAAGAAATGACTGGACCGAGCCATTTCATTCTTGCTGCATTATACCATCTGCATCTTAATACAACGAGTGCTACATTTTCATTTTCATTTCCATTACAATAGCACCAAGCAAATATTGGATTGTTAGTTCTGTTTAATCTTGAAAGCAGGACATTTGATACAAAGAAACATATTCTAAATTTTGTATAGATTCTTTGAAGTGTTGGATTTTCAAGAACTTCCAAAGAGAATTGGAAAAAAATGTTGGCAGTCATTACTAGTGTACCAAAGGGCAAATCTAAACTGTGCAATGTGTTCTAAATCAGTACACCTATATTTGTTCACCGAAATGCTTTTTATATAGCTTTTATATTGATAAGCAATTATAATAGTCTGTAAAGCAAGACTAAATGTATTCAAGTGTCCCACTGAGTTCAAAATCTTCTTAAGAGATGCTAACCATTTAGATTCCTTACAATCAATCAAATCCCGATAGACTTTTTCTTCCAGACATTTTCTGGCTAATCATTTCCTTTTGAGTTTGCTTATTTTAATCCAAAAATGTATTACTCTGGATTCAGCCACTGCATATATATATATATATATATATATATATATATGGGGAAGGCCCAATTCAGCATGAACAAAACATATCGGTGTGGTTTGAGGAAAAACAATTATCCAACGTAATGTCTGCATTGCTGCTTTATCTAGTTTGTCAGATATTTATGGTCCCATGTTTCAGAGCCTTAAAGAGTCTGAGAATTGTATTTAGCTTCAATTGCTCTTGTTAAGAGGGTGATAGAACCCCCAATGTACTTAAGGTTAAATCTTCTCAAGGCCAAGATAGTCTTTTTTTTTTCTAAGTTCATCACAATGTTTTCTCCGTGAAAGTGTCTGTCCAAGGTACTGGTATTCTTTTGTGACTTCCATTTGTGTATTATCTATGTACCATTTAAATGTAACCTCTTTACCTCCCAAAAATCATGACTTTAGAGTTTTCCATATTCATTTTAAGAATATTTTAGCTGCAAATTCTGCTAACATATTTAATTTTAGTTGTAGACCTTTGGTGAAAGGAAAGTAATGAAAGATCATCTGCATATGTTAATATGACACATACCTCATCACCTATTTTTGGAGAGCCAGAGGGAAGCTCAGTAATTGTATTAAGCAGTATATTAATGTAAATTGAAAAAAGTGTGAGTGCAAGGATGCAGCCCTGTCTCACTCCAACATCTATGGTAAATTATACACAAACAGTAGTGGTGGAATTTCTTATTTAAGCCCAAATATCTGAATACAGCAGTTTAATAGAATTTATTAAGGCTGGACAAATCTCCAAATTTCTCATCATAATCCAGAAAATCTCTATATTCACTTATCGAATACTGAAGAAAAGTCTATGTAAGCCATATAGACTTTTTGTTTACGTAACTGTACATGTTTCTCATGAATATGGTGAATTAGAAAAATGTTATCCAGGGTGGAAAATGTTTCACGAACACCAGCCTGTGCTTGTGTAAAATCTCCATGTCTGTGAATTTCAGACAATAATCTCTCTAGAAGAATCCTTGATAATATTTCTTCTGAGATGTTGATCAAGCATATTGGATGATAATTAGAAGGTTAGGTTCTGTCACCCTTTTCAAAAATGGGGATGATCACAGATCCTCGACAAGAATTTGGAATATAATTTTGCAGGATATACTGTTTAAAGAAATCAGCCAGAAGCTGTGCCCATTCATGGTTCATGCATTTAAATTCTTCTCCAGGAATTAAGTCTGGGCCAGAAGTCAAATTTGTTAAAATTTTTGTATAGCTAAAATAACTTCAAGATTTGTGATTTCTGATAGACTATACCTCACATCAGTCTTTAGTGGGATACCAACCACCTTTCTCTGGTGGACACACAAAATATCTGAAAAATGTCGAACCCACCCTTTCATAGCCATATAGTTCTCAAGCTCTTTAAAGGATGATTTACATCCATGAGCTACTAAGTGCCAAAATAATTTAGTATGTCAATTAATTAATTAATGCCCTGGGTTGTGCCTGAAAATAGGCAGAATTTGTCTAGTGCACTTACCTGGTCAACAAACACTAAATAAATAAACTAAAAATTATTGCTGTATTCATTTGTTCCTATATGCATTTTTTTAGTCAACAGGTACAATTTATATTTTTTTCTTTTCTTTTCAGTTTCAGGAGTTCTTTCTGAAGCCTTTCTTCTGTGAATGGACTGGTATTAACCCTCCAAAACAGAGTGCTTCTACTGATTGGATTAGGTACCTCCTCCTTTTCTTTTGTGAATACTCAGCAGAAGTATTCATTCAGTATCCCTGCTTTTTCACTGTCACCCTCTGCCCACTCACCCTTCCCTTTATTAAGCCTCACTATCCCTCTCTTGGTCTCTACTGGTGATGCCTCTCCCTATTCATCCCAGTATCCCCCCAGCCCTCCTTATTGCCTTCTCACATTGCTTGCTTGCTTACTCTTAGGTCGTCTGATATGACTACCCCCAGGTCCCTTTCCATTTTTGTTGTTGCTGGTACCTCCCCCATTGCATAATCTTCCCCTGGATTTTATATATATTGTGTAGAAACATAGAAACATAGACTTTGATGGCAGATAAGAACCACTTGGCCCACCCACTCTGCCCATTTCCCTACCTACTGGATAAGCTGCAGATTCTAATTAACCAACAGCCTATATCCTGCCACCCCCCACTACAATTGCCTTGTGTCTGTGCCATGCATGTTTGAATTCCCCCACTGTTTTAGCCCCAACAACCTCCCCAGGAAGGCAGTTCCATGCATCCACCACTATCTCTATGAAAAAAAATTCCTCACATTACCCCTGAGCTGTCCCCCCTCTATCTTAAAATTGTGCCCCCTTGTTCTTACACATCACTTTTTCTGAAAGATGCTACCCTCCTGGACTTTGTTGATTTCCTTGAGGTACTTGAACATTTCTATCATGTCCCCACTATCCCTCCTTTCATCAAGGGTATACATATTAAGCTCTTAGTCTCTCTCTCCATAATATTTCTGATGCAGACCCTGCACCATTTTAGTTGCCCTCCTCTGGACTGCTTCCATCCTGTCTATGTCCTTGCATAGATGAAGTCTCCAAAACGGCACACAGTACTCCAGATGGGGTCTCACCAACTGTCTGTACAGAGGGATAACCACTTCCCTTTTTCTACTTGTGATGCTCCTTCCTATGCATCCCAGTATCTCCCTGGCTCTCCTTACTGACTTCTCACATTGCTTAGCAACCTTTAGATCATCTGATATGACTACCCCCAAGTCCTGTTCCATTTTTGTTGTTGTTAGTACCTCCACTGCTATTGTGTACTCTTCTCCTGGGTTTTTGTTTCCCAGGTGCATTACTTTGCACTTCTTTGCATTGAATCTAAGTTGCCATATGTCTGACCATTCCTCCAACCTTGCCAAGTCCCTTGTCATCCTTTCTACCCCCCTTGTGTATTAACTCTGTTACAGATCTTTGTATAATCTGCAAAGAGGCATACCTTTCCCTCCAGACCCTCTACAATGTCACCTATAAAGATGTTAAAGAGGACTGGACCCAGTACTGAGCCCTGAGGTACTCCACTAGTGACCCCCCTTTCTTCAAAATGTGTTCCACTCACTATTACCTTCTGTGTCCTGTTGTGCAGCCAGTTTGCAACCCAGGCTACCACCCGGGGACCCACTCCAAGGCTGGCTAACTTGATTATTAATCTTTTGTGTGGGACTGTGTCAAATGCCTTGCTAAAGTCTAGGTAGGCCATATCCACAACCCCTCCCTGGTCTATTACTTTGGTCACCCAGTCAAAGAAATCTATTAGGTTCATCTGACATGACCTTCCTGCTGTAAATCCGTGCTGCTTTGGGTCCTCTGCCCTGCTGGCCTCTAGGTACTCAGCAATTCTTTCTTTCAGAAGTGATTCCATTATTTTCCCTACCACTGAAGTCAAACTTACAGGTCTGTAGTTTCCTGCTTCTGCCTTGCTCCCACTTTTGTGAAGGGGAATCACATCTGCCCTCCTCCAGTCCTCAGGTACCACCCCATCCTCCCATGATTTGTTAAAAAATGTGGTCAGTGGTGTCACTAGGTCCTCCCTTAGTTCTTTTAGGATTCTGGGGTGAATCCCATCAGACCCCATTGCTTTGTTCTCCTTGAGTTTTAGGAGTTCTTTCAGGACTCTTTCTTCTGTAAATGGACTGGTGTCAACCCCCATACCCAGAGTGCTTCTATTGTCTGGTTTAGGTAACTCCTCCTCATCTTCTTTTGTGAAAACTGAGCAAAAGTATTCATTCAGTATCTCTGCCTTTTCACTGTCTCCTCTGCCCACCTCCCTCTCCTTTATTAATCTTCACTATTCCTCCTTAACCTTTCTATGCTCCTAATGTACCTATAAAAGGTTTTATCCCCTTCTTAACTGAATTGTCTATTTTTTCCTCGGTTTGGGCTTTTGCTATTCCAACTGCCTTCCCCACTTCTTTCTGCTTTAATTGATACAGTTCCCTGTCGTGCTCCTTCTGTGATGCATTATACATTTTGAATGCAGCCTTTTTGTCTTTAACCTTCCCTGCCACCTCTTTTGAGAACCATAGTGTTTTTTTACTCCACTTTGTTTTCTTTATCTGTTTCACACAAAGGCTTGTTGTCTCTATGATGGCAGTTTTGATTTTTCTCCATTGTTCTTCCACCCCTCCTTTTTGGCCATTTGCTAATGTATTCCTCAGGTATTCACCCATTTTGCCAAAGTCAGCCCTTCTAAAGTCCAGTATGCTTGTTTGTGTATGGCTTGTCTCCATGGTTGTGCTTATTGTGAAGCACACTGTGCAGTGGTTGCTTGTTCCCAGATGTCTACTGACTTCTAAATGTGTGATCCTCTCTCCATTTGAGAGTACCAGGTCTGGTATTGCTCCCTCCCAAGTGGATTCTAACACTAGCTGTCTAAGGTCTGCCCCCTGCAGGGCATCGAGAATGACCCTGCTCTTGGATGTGGCTGCGGTCCATGTCATCCAGTTGACATCTGGCATTTTCAGGTCCCCCATCAACAGTATCTCACCTTTTTCAGCCATTTTGAGAATGTCCTCTATCATTTTCTTGTCCATTTCCTCCCCTTGAGATGGGGGTCTGCATATAACCCCTGTGCAGATTGTGATGCCATTCTCTGTCTCCAAGGTGACCCAGACTGCCTCTTGTCCTCCCCTTTACTTCTTAGTTCTGTAGCTTTGACCCCTTCCCTTATGTATAGAGCTACTCCACCTCCTCTTTTCCCCTCCCTGTCCCTTCTGTAGAATGTGTACCCCAGTATGTTGACATCCCAGTCATGGTTCCCCATGTACCATGTTTCTGTGACTGCCACAAAATCCAATTTTTCATCTTCCATCAAGGCTACTAGCTCAGGAAGCTTGTCTCCCAGACTACGGGCATTGGTACTCATTGCCACTATTTAATGTTGGCTTTATCCTTTTTTTCCCCCATGCCTGCTCTTTTTGCCCTTGTCTATTTTTCCATTTACCCCTGTCCTGTCCTCTGTTGAGCACTGTACCTGTGTTTACCTTACTACCTGTCATGTTTTGTGGGGGGAGGCTTGAATTTTCCTGCCTCTTATTAGCACCTCCCCCCGTGGCTAGTTTAAAAGCTTGCCAAGGAAGCATTTAAACCTGTCACTTAGGAGCTTGGTTCCCTTCATGGACAGATGCAGACCATTGTGCCAGTATAGACCTTCTTCTCTCCAGGTGTATCCCCAGTCCCCAATGAAGCCAAAGCCCTGTGCTCTGCACCAGTTTTTCAACCATTCTTTAAACTGCATGGTGTGTAGTCACCTAGCCTCACCCCTGCCATGGACTGGCAGCACCTCTGAGAAGGTAACCGTGCTTGCTACCTATCTGATGCAACTCCCCAACTCCACAGTTTCATCCTGCACTGCACTTGTCCCATGCCTAGCTAGGTCATTTGTCCCAAAGTGGACAATATATCTAGTTCCCTCTCCTGTGATGCTGCTTCTGCAATCCTGAGGATTCGCTTCTTGTCCCTCCAAGCCATGGCACCAGGCAGGCACCTTACTTTCCTCTCCTTTCCCCAGGTCTACCCCCTAACAATTGAGTACCCTATCAGAAGCTGTTTCCTTCCCCTGTGGTGTCCCTTGCCACCCTTTTGTGGGTCTCCCTTGTGGGTTGCCTCAGCATTCTTCTTGGTCTCTACTGACAGTGCCATCATAGAGGAACCTTGCTCTGCCAGACTGGCATATGGTTTGTGTAGAGGTACAGCTAGGGGGCTTCACCTCTGTTCCACCACCCGCACCCTCCCAGAACCCACTGCAGTCCAACTGCTCTTCATACTTGGCAGCCTCTGTGGCAGTGGTGCTCTTTGGGTGGGGGAGGCCTTCTTAGTCCTTGCTAGTTCAGCCTGGAGGTGGGCAACCTCCTCCCTCAGAGCTGACAGTTGCCTGCAGATAGGACAGCAATGCAGTTTCCAGAATGTCTCCCAGAAAATTGCTGCCCCACAGCCAGTGCATTGCACCACTCCCCACATGTCCTTCTCCCTTATAATATACAATATGTAATATATATAATATATATTTTTTTCTTCCTTTTGTGGTGTGTACTTACCCTTTATACACTGTGCTGGGTTATTAAGAATATGACAGTTCTGCCCCAAGACCTGTTGAGGAAGTGATGTCAGAACCTTGGCTATAAAGGAAACATCACGCTTGGGGGGTGGGGTGTGGAGAAGGGTGGGTGGGTAGTCCACAACCACTGATGACTGTTAGAAACAATCAAATACACCACTGCTCCACCACCCTGGTGAGTACTGCCCTTTGTAGTAATTCAGCAAACCTCCAGTAACTGATTTGTCAACTATTTAAAAGTAATTTGATGCAAACTGTAACAGAATACTAGTAAACAGTCCAGTTACCCACAAACAAAAATCAAATATGCAGTTATTTCAACCCTTCTGAAGTTGCTCACAAGATAAGCAGTTTTGAAAAAACCCTTTCTGATTTAAAAATGAAACTAATTAAACACAAAGCAATACCAATGTAAGACTGTAAAGTAAGGAAAACTTCCCTCAGAAACATAGAAACATAAATTTTGACGGCAGATAAGGACTGCTTGGCCCATCTAGTCTGCCCATTTCCCTACCTACAGGATAGGCAGCAGATCCTAGTTAACCAACAGCCTATTTCTTCCTACCATCCACAAGAATTGCCTTATGTCTGTCCCATGCATTCTTGAATTCTCCCACAGTTTTAGACCCTACAACCTCCTCAGGAAGGCTGTTCCATGCATCCACTACCCTCTCTGTGAAAAAATACTTCCTCACATTGCCCCGAACCATATAACCATATAGATCATACACAAATAGAAGTTACAAAAGAATACCAGTACCTTGGACAGACACTTTCATGGAGAAAACATTGTGATGAACTTAAAAAAAAGACAATCTTGGCCTTGAGGAGATTTAACCTTAAGTACATTGGGGGTTCGTATAACCATATAGATCATACACAAATGGAAGTTACAAAAGAATACCAGTACCTTGGACAGACACTTTCATGGAGAAAACATTGTGATGAACTTAAAAAAAAAGACTATCTTGGCCTTGATGAGATTTAACCTCAAGTACTTTGGGGGTTCTATCACCCCCTTAACAAGAGCAATTGAAGCTAAATACAATGCTCAGACTCTTTAAGGCGCTGGAACAGGCACCAGGTTTCCTGAAGGCAGTTGATAGAAAAAGTGTCAAGAAAATCTACAAGATCCTTATCAGCTAATTTTGTTTTAGAATCTGTAATATTCCATGATATAGTTGGCATTCCCCCTCTAGGGTTTATATTGTTATCACCATGATCAGTTCTTTTGATTCCTGCCTAGTTGATTTTTGTTTAGTTACTGTCAGTCATTCCTCCCGACCAGCCAGTGCAATGTATCTATTTTCTACTTGATATTGCAATCTTGTATCTAAGTTATGACTTGAAAGCTGGTTATACCTCCATTTTTCCATTTTTTGTGCCTCTATTGGATAATATTCGGCTTTGGATAGATGATCTGTTACTATCACTGGCTCAACCACAAAAAAAACAACGTATTGTCCAAAGTGTCTGTTTTTGTCAATAATCTATCTGCAATGGCTTTGTTTATGCAAAGCAGGATCAACCTGTCTCCCATTAAACTCGGATGCCTAAAGACATCCAATATTCCATTTCTGCCCAGTCTGACTCCCGGAATATTGCTAGGAAAAGTACAAAAGCCCTTTATTAATTTTCTCTTAGATTCTCCAAACATCTTTGGCAGACCAAAAATAGAGAGTGAAACAGGGCTGTATCCTTTATCAGTGCCAGCCCAGTTTTCATTATTTGAGTGTTTATCAACCAACTCCACTTGGAGATTCCAGTGTTTGAATTCTGAGGCATTTCTCCATAGATAATTAATAGTTCTCCTGTGAGTACAGTAAATATTCACAGGGTTAATAGACTCATATGTTTCAATCCTGTTTATAGAAACATAGATTTTGATGGCAGATAAAGAGCGCTTGGCTCACCCACTCTGCACATTTCCCTACCTATTGAATAAGCTGCAGATCCTAGTTAACAAACAGTCTGATTCTTCCTAACCCCTACCAGAATTGCCTTATGTCTGTCCCATGCATTCTTGAATTCCTCCACTGTTTTTGACCCCACGACCTCCTCAGGGAGGCCATTCCATGAGTCCACCACCCTCTCTGTGAAAAAAATACTTCTTCCTGTTGCCCCTGAGCTGTCCCTCCCTCTATCTTCAAATTGTGCTCCCTTGTTCTTGCACATCTCTTTTTCTGTAACATGCTACCCTTTTTGACTTTGTTGATTCCCTTAAGGTACTTAAAAGTTTCTATCATGTCCCCCTTCTCACTCCTCTCCTCGAGGGTATACATATTAAGCACCTTTAGTCTCTCTTCATATGGCTTCTAGTGCAGACCCTGCACCATTTTAGTTGCCCTCCCCTGGACTATCTCCATCCTGTCTATGTCCTTGCAGAGTTGGGGTCTCCAGAACTGCACGTAGTACTCCAGATGGTGTCTCACCAACTGTTTGTACAGAGGGATAACAACTTCCTGTTTTCTACTGGTGATGCCTCTCCTTATACATCCCAGTAACCCCCCAGCCCTCCTTACTGCCTTCTCACATTGCTTGCTTACCTTTAGGTCATCTGATTTGACTACCCCCAGGTCCCTTTCCATTTTTGTTGTTGCTTTTGGATGTGGCTGCAGCAAAGGTGCTCTAGTTAACATCTGGCATATTCAGGTCCCCCATCAACAATATCTCCCCTTTTTCTGCTATCCTAAGGATGCCTTCTATCACTTCCTTGTCCATTCCCTCCCCCCTGAGACAGGGGTCTGTATACAATCCCCATGCAGATTGTGGTGCCATTTCCTATCTCCAGGGTGTCCCACAGTGCCTCCTCTCCTCCCTGTTTACCCTTTAGTTCTGATGCTTTGATCCCTTCTTTTATGTAAAAAAGCTATTCCTCCTCCTTCTCTTCTACCCTCCCTGTCCCTCCTGTAGATTGTGTACCCTGGTATGTTGACATCCCAGTCATGGTTCTCAGTGTACCACGTTTCTTCAACTGCCATGATATCCAGGCTTCCCTCTTCCATCAAGGCCTTTACTTCAGTCAAATCACTGTCTTCAATTTGTAGCCCTAAAGCATCTCTAAAAAGATTCAGCACTCTATTTTTCAGGGTATAATTAGTTTCCCCATCTCCTTCCTGAGTCCATTTAATCTCAGGAAGTACTCATCCTTTTCTGTGCATCCCTGAGCTTTGCTATAGCTTAGCTTAACCTGTGAGTCTAGGATTTTTGGATCCATATCTAATTGTGTTATTTCCTGCACTTGTATTTCTTTAAACACTTCATTGGCTGTTTCAGGTTGAGCATTATTTAAGATCTTTTCTCTGGGGACCTTATTTGGACTGACTATGTCCACTTGGATGGGAGTTTCCAATCTACTATAATTCAAGGTGGTCTTTTTATTATTATTTTTTCTTGTTTTTATTCACATTTTTGGTTTTTTATTGTTCCTTTGTTCTTTTTATTGATGTTTTTTCTTTCCTTTTGTTTAATAGGATCATCAGTTAGGACTATTGAAGGAAAATCTGGTCGAATTTTACTGGCAGTATTGTCCAGCTCCTCTGGTTCAAGAATGTGAATAGAGGAAGATTTTCTAGGAGGATGGGTTGTATTTAAGAGTCTAATAATATTGTCCATCCGAGCCCCATTTATTGCAATATTTTATTTTATGGTATCAATTTCAGCTCTGGTAACAATAAATTGCTCCATCAAAATAAGATTCGTGCTGGCCCAGTGGCGTGAAGGGCTGAGGCATCAAACCTTACCTCCTGTCATGCTGGCGTGCTGTGTTCACGCTGTGAGCAGGTCGTCGGGATCAGCCAGGGTGGGAGAGGATACAGCATCCAGGGGACAGCTCTCCTCTCCTGGGGAGGGTGGGGAACAGGGACCTGCACTTGCCTGACACCTAGCAGAGGCTAGGTGTTGACATGCTGGGTCCTGTATGTTGGGGCATGGAGGAGGAGCAGCCAACCAGCATATGGCATGTGGACACACATGTGACTCTGACACTGTCAGCTCTGCATGCTCCTCTCCACAGAAAAGTGAAAATTCAGTAGTCCCAGTCGAGCAGGATGAAGGCCATTCTCTGCAGGCACTGCCCCCAAGAAGACACTTCCCCGATGCTGGATCTGGTCCTGGTGGGTTGGGATACTCACTACCACCCTGCCACAGAGGGTAAGCCATGGGAGTAAGATGGGAGGGAGTCTGATGTCAGGGGACGGGGCTGGGAGGATGGCAGTATATAGAGCCAACCATGGACCAGGGGAGGAAAAAAAAATAAGATTTGCTCTGTGCTGATTTTTCATGATAGTAATTATATCCTGACTCAATGCTGTGGGATAATACATAAGGGACTCTTCCTTTTTTTCATGAGAAACTCCCATTCTCTCTTCAATCCTTGGAACATGATCCTCTAAGGAGATTATTTCTACTTTAATTGTGTTTTATTTCTCAGTTCAGAATCTGAAGTTTTTAGGCCCTGTATAGTATTATGTAGGATTGTAGGGCCAACATGATTTCTGAAAGATCTGTTTTCTGATGACAGATTTCCTGGTTATCAACCAGCACTGAACACTTCCCACTTTTGTTATTAGACCTTTCCAGACAAAATGGCGCATTATCATGACTATCTAAAGAAGCCCAGCCAAGTAAATCTAAACTTGATTCAAGGAAATTTTGTTCATTATTTAAATGTATTGCCTCTTTGGAGGTAGTTTTGTCATGACATTGACTCTCTTCGATCACAGATTTCTTACCATCTATGTGTTTTAAGTCAATATCCCCAGGTATATCGGGAGACAGATTAAGGCTTCTCCTCTTTGGAAGTGTCAGATTAGTGCAATTGAGAGTAGAAGTAAAATTAGTAGTTTCTTTTATAATAGTCCCTATAGTAACACTTAGTTTATTATAATCCTTCTTAGATATTTGTTGTTTTGTACAATGAGAAGAAATCTTTGTTTATTTCTTTTTACTCTTTGAGTCCGAGATTTCATCCCCTTTTTTGCCTTTTCTTCTTTCTTTTTCCCGTTTTCAGTTAAAATATGTCAAGTTTTCCCTGCCTGATTTTACCATTCCCCTTAAGATTTTTTTTGTTTCTTTGTTCTGTGTATACATGCTTTCATATTGCACTGATGATTCAGCTTTAGAATCTAGAGTCTCTGTTTTTTTAAACACCTCCTCACCATTCATTATGTGCTCTGGAGAGTCAATAATCTGCCTGCTATCTTCTAATTGAGTTAAAAGTTGGGCTTTTGTCAGAACCATACTGTGGTCAAAATGGATTATTCACTCCTAAATTTTATATAGCTCAATAGTCTGGAAGAATAAGAGCAGCACTTAATCTAATTCAGGCACCAGCCTCTAAATCTTTATAACAGAACTGCCTACAGTAGTACTCTCTTTCTAAAGATGTAATAGATAAATAACGTATGCATTTTCTAACACTGCTCAAGGAGACCAACTAAGAGCACACTTAATCACTTCAAAAATATAGCCTGCGGCCCAGTGGCACCGAGGGCTGTGGTGCTTGATGCCTTACCTCACGCTATGCTGTTGACCCAGGTTCAGAAATGACCTCGGGTTGTTAGGGTACCAGTGTGGGGGGCAGGATTGAGTGGAGCCAGTAGGCTGCTGTCCTCTCCTGAGGGGGGTGGGTTGTTGCCCTCCCATAGTTCTGCTGTCACTGGGTGGAGGTCCAGTGTGAAGCGTAGGCAGAGAGGGTGGCAAGGATGGGAGGGTGGAAGGGGCTGAGCTGGCACCACAGTGTGTGTGTGTGTGTGTGTGTGTGTGTGCACCTCCACACTCACACACACGGCCATGTGCTGGGGCCTCGGGAGGGTGAGGTAAAACCAACGAAAACCACCATAAACATAATAACTAAAAAAAAATAGCCTGTATAAATAATATTGATGTAGTTCATTAAGCCAACTACCACATTGAGAATGGCCCCTTTGCACACCAGCTTGTTGGCGTAGTGGTAGTGGTACCGCTTGCAGCATTGGCGACTTGGGTATGGGAATGAGCCCAGGGAGCTAGAGGGTCAACCGTGGGAGGAGGATTGAGCACCCAAGAGGCACTCTCCTCCTCCAGGGAGGGAGGGATGCTGCTCCCGCTGCGATGCTGCCACCTGGCTGCACACAGGTGGAGGTGCAGCGGAGGGCACTAAGTGGGAGGGGAAGATGTCAGCTGGGGTCCGGAGAGGCATCACGTCTCAGTGTGCGCATGCCTCCACAGACCTTCTTGGCCACTGACATCCTCAGGGATACCAGGGGAGAAAACAGAAAATGGCCCTGCAGTTCCTTCTGGTGATGGGCCCTGGTGAGGTGTGGTACAGTCCCGAGTCGATTGGAGGCCCAACACATGTGGAGTAAGTGGGGAGGCAGCTAGACCTCCTGCTTTCCTGCCTGGGGGGATCCCCAGCAGGATGGGAGCCAAAGACCAAGTCTGGGGCTTAGGCTGGTCCCCACCACGGGAGTCCCTGAGGAGAGGAGGACTGTGGAGTGAAGGGGGCATGAGCAAAAGAAAAAAAAGAGAGAACAAAAAGCACTCTGGGTATTCTGAGCAACAGTACTACAATTTTCCCAGATCACCAAAGTTAGCTTTTTCCAAAAATAAGAGCCTCGTAGTTTAGAAAATATGGCTAGTTAATTTCCTTTCTCCTTTTTTTTTTTACCAAGAGTCTCTTATTCCGAGATGTTCTGCTTAGGACTTCATTAACCCACTCTTCTTCTTTTTTATTTTTTCAATCCAGTGTGCCAATTACTCAGTTTGCCAGATTTAAAGACCAGGTCCAAGCGAGATCTTCAATAATGAAAGAACTTCCCAATGATCTTTATGAGTGTTTGTAAGAAAAACTAGAAAAGTGTGGCAGAAAAAAGGAAAAACACATAAGCACCAGCTAAAATATAATAACTGGCGAGCAATTTTTCCTATAAACTCAGCCAGTTGATATTTCCCATAACAACTAGTCGGTTGTTATGACATTCTCGCGCCCAGTCACTCTGTCGGTGCCGCTCACTCATTGGCTTATGTTCTGTGTCAGCGCAGGCTGCACTCTCTCTTACAAACATGGCGGCTCCATCTCTCACTTCCCAAGGAGTTGCCACAACAAGAAGCATCCGTCCTTTCTTTTTTTTTTTGTTTCCTGTATCTGGTTGATCCAGCCTTTTTCCCTGCTAAATGTCTGGTTGATCTTGCCGTTTGTCTGTTTTGGGATAAAATTACCAGAGCTACAAGGGAGCATGCCAGGGAAGCGTGGTACACACAATCTCATCAGAGACAAACTGTAAGGTAAAAACAAAACAGAAACAAAAAAATTAAAACAAGAAAAAGAACTATGTTAAGGAAGGGAGGTAGAGGGCAGAACACAGAGGAAGTCAGATTCTGTGTGTGTGTGTATGTTTGTGTGTGTGTGTGTGTGTGTGTGTGTGTGTGTGTGTGTAGTGTGAACACTGAAGTCAAGCAGGAGAAAAATTGCTGACCTTTTATCATAATAAATAAAATAAAAGATGGTGAAGTGTGTCATATTCGAATTTAATGCTCACCCTCGGTGTGGGATGCTTTGATAAACCCCTCGGGCTTCGCCCTCGGGGTTTATGTAGCATCCCACACCTCGGGTGAGCATTAAATTTTCATAACACACACTTCGCCATCCTTTATTCTCTATTTATTGAGTGGTCTAAATAATATTATAAAACTTTCCAACTAGTAGGTCAAGTACAGTAAAAACTAAGTTTGCCCCCAATAATTTTTCAGTTCTAAAAAACACAGCCAGTACTGTAACATGCCAGCCAGTCACACAGCCTTTGTTTGTTTTTATTTGTATGTATATTTATGTATATTAGCGTATTGTGGAACTTCTTTGTTATAATTAACTTCTACAATAAAGTTCCATATATAGCCAAATTACTAAAAATGATATCTTCAAAGTTTTTAATTTTTCTAACTTGTACATCCAATTTTATAAACGGGTTATGTCACCTCGACCACAGGCTGCCTTTTCCTCCACTTTGTCCTCAGTTACTCTTGTTTTAAATATAGCATGGAAGAAAATCATTGAAAGGCAAGAAAAGAGGCATACTGCTTAAGCTAATCTGAGCTACTGATACCACAAAGAAAACTTTGAAACAACATAATAATTAGGTACAATTCAGCTTGCATTCCATATATATTCTGTATGTTTCTCTTTCCCATTATTTATTACTGAGTAAATATGCACGAGTACATGATCTTTATCTCTTAGAGTTCATCTGCCTCAATAGCTGACTCCCTACTTCAAGTCCTAATCCTCTGTTGTGACATCACAATGTGTTGCTGTCAGAGTAACTGTCATGTCACAAGCAGAGCATTATGACTTAAGGTAGGGAGAAAGCAACAGGGCTAGACAAACTCTTCAGGAAAAAAAGATTTTGTTTTAATGCTGATGACCTCAGTAATAAACAATGGTGAGGAAGTATACAGAACTAACTTGAAACACAAGCTGAACTGTGTCTAAATATTATGATTTGTTAAAGTTGTCCTGAAGGTGTCAGCTGCTCTTTAAAAGAGCAATAATTTCAAAATAAACTCTGCACTTTTATAAAAATAACACTGAAGTTACCTTAGATTTTAGATTAATGCCTATTAAAAAAAGAAGTGCACCCAGCTTAGAAACACATCCAGTTTGCAGGTATTCAAGATGGCGTCTATCGGTAAAGACACCAAAGCATGCGTGTTTTATCTTTGGAATGAATCCCTGCATAATACCTGCATAGTATCTACATTGAAATGTATATAGACACCTTACCTATGTCACTTCACCTTAATATGTTTTAGATGTAAAAATAGTTATCAAAAAACCTTATACAGTATGTTAAAATAAGGGTTAGGACTAAGTATGGAAAATGAAGGTCGAGATTATATAGGGAAATTCCTTCATTGATTTTGCCGTGTGTATATCAGCCATGGTATTACATGGAATTACATCAATGTATTACTCCAATTAAACATGTTAGGACAGGTGGAGTCATAATTACTTAGGCCCCCTAGGCCTATAAAGCTGATCTATAAAAGCATAGAGCCAAAAATCCAGGGTACTTATGCTATAAAAATACAAAGAAGAGCAAATAAAATGTAGTGGAGGCACTAAAATGACGCCAATCCCCAGTTAAACCTCAGCAGCCTTAAGGACTATCTAAAAATTATCTAAACATTACTCCTGTTGGCAGACCCCGTGTAGCTCACATGTAGTTCATATGACCCATATAACCCATATAAAACAACAACCATATACAATAACAATAAAATAAAAAATACTGCTTAGACAAGCACTATGACTGGAAATTCATTAAGGGTATAAACCCAGTAAGTCCAGTAAATCCAAGTACTCTGCTCTTCCTCTTCGTTCAAATCCTTATTCCTTCCTTACTTCTTCCTTTTTTCCTTCCCCAGACTCATAAGCTGTATGGTACTTTGAACAAATTCTCTGTCATTTCTGTTGTATCTGTAATCTCTGACAGTTTCTTGCAGTTTGGACCATACGCACTCAGATCATGTCGTGAACAGACAATCCAATTCATGTCTCTGATGTCTGTGGTATCCTGGCTCTCGACTTTCAAACTTCATAGAACAAGAATCCTACTACTGCCACAGCCCTGGCCATACCCTCTGCAGGGCTTTCCGCTGCTGGTAAACCAATATGCAGGTTCTTCCACGCTAGACTCCACATGTACCTGCAACCAACAAACAGAAGCACAGGGCAGAACAGTAGGTCCAAGTATGACCACACAAGAGCTTCTGGAAAGCGGTCTACACAGAAAAATAGTTGAGGCAATGGTGGTGTACCTGTTAAAGTTGTTCAGAGTCTGTTGTAAACCTCTTGCTAGTTCAACTACTCCTCAGCTAGAATGGCATGCAGCGGCCATCTTGGAAGAAAGGTCTGCAAACCCCTCTCTATTCAATGATTTATAGCTCCACAGGGTATTTCTTCCCCATTGTGATAATTAAGCAATAATGCATGACAAGGTGTGGGTTGTGGTGGGATAACTTCACGCCTGGGGTAGTTGGGCACGAGGCCTCAGGCCGAGTGCGACCAAGGGCCCCAGGCATGAGGTTATCTCAGCACAACTCACACCCTGGAGTGCATTATTGCTATTATACAATGGCTCATTTATAATTAGGAAAAAAAAATAATTTTAACTTGATTTTCAGGTCATTTATTAATGTGGAAGGATATATAGGGAACAAATAGTCCCCTTTTGGCCAGTAGGTGGTGCAGCTGGTATAGGAATTGATTCTGTCTTTGCATTTAACTGCCCTTCAGACACAGTTTTCTCTTGGTGTTGTAGTCTGTTTCTTCCTGCAAAGAACTTTTGCTGTTTTGTTTTTTTTGGGTGGTAGTTTGTAGTCTATGCTTGCCACAGAGTTCAATTTAGCCGGCCGCACTGCCTGCTGTTTTATTGGGTGACTGCACATTGGGAACAGCTGACAGACGTGAACGAGACGTCTGGGGTTCCGAAATGGGCAAGTGTCCGGTAGCTTCTGAGGGGGAAATGTGTTCTTATGCCACGTAGTAGTTGGTCATGATCCGGAATAGTTAAGGGAATATTTGTTTTTTATTTTACGAAGGAGACACTGCATGCGGTTCTCCGGGGAATGGATGAGCGGCATGGAGCAAGCAAGTGGTATACTGATGCATGGAACCAGTAGATGAAGGTGGTGGTGGTGGCGCTAAACGGACTGTTTTTTTTGTTTTCAATTTACTCCATTTACTGGTGACTGAGCTGGGTCTGGGAGTAATCAAGGAGTAAGTCTCTCATCCTGGGTCAGCTGACTGTTGTGAGGTGAGTGTACGCATGCTTACTAGACCGAAGCACTAACAGTGTGCCAATCTGCTCATAATGGCAGTTTAAAAAAAAAAATTACTTTGAGGATTTTGGGGAATGTACTGTGTGCGAGCTGTTGATTTCATTTAGGCTGATTTTCACTTGGGTACACTGCGAGGCGGGTGACAAGTGGAATCACGGAAGCAGGCTGTTCAGCAGGGTAACTGAAGCAGGCTGAGTGCAATGATTATGGGAATGGCTGATGCGGTCATCTGTGGACTGGGACTAGAGCTGTGATGTTGTACTGGGATAACATCACAGCTCCAGTCCCAGACTGACCAATCAGAGGTCAAGATTTTTCATTGCCATTGTATAATGATCATTTCTTCAAAAAATATCACCAGGTCATTTGCTCCTTTCAGCCCTTCTGGGACCCAACCCAAACTCAGGTTACCTTTAAGAGAATGATCCTCACAGAAACATTCAAATACATACAGTGGCACAAGTCACAGCAGGATGAACTCCACAGAGTTGACAAAAACTAGGGTAACTGAGCAGACCAGCATCGGTGATGAAAAAAGCCTGTGTGTTATCCACTCCAGAGCACCCCTGGCTGCTCGCTCCACAGGTCCAGAGTTAGTCATCCCCCCACTGGGTAGTTGTTGATCTTGTAATCTGGAAACACTATGGGTGTCAAGGTCTGGTGACTTTGCATCACCTGCAGCTGCTGAATAATGCCTGGCATGACATGGACTGCTGCTTCTGTGCTGCAGCCAATGAAAGCTGGTGCCATGTGGGTGTAAAAGATGGTGTCTGCACTGTATCCAGGGTTGGTAAGGCTAGGCCAGGACCTTTCATGTTCCAGGTGGCTTCCTCTGCTGAATCATACATTTCTGGCCATCTGTTCTTTCCTTAATGTTTGCAGTAAAGGGATATACTGCAGAACTAGTTATTTTCACACTAAGTAGTTTTAGCACAAACACAAATGCAACCATCATTTTGTAAAATAAATTTAGCGCTAAGTTATTAGCACCATATTCACTATAATGGAAAAATTGCTAATAGCATTAATTTGCATACATTTATTTTCACCCTATTTAGTGCTTGAGCAAAAATAGCAAAAACTATTTGGCAGTGAAAATTTCAGGTTTTACGGTATGCCCTGCATTGTTGCATTGTGCAGGTGGGGAAATTGTTATCTACGCATATTCTCATATCTTGCAAGTTCAGCACCCATTTTTAGCCAGGTTCTCTAAAGTATATCTTCTGTAGTAGCATATTTATGGAACCTTAACACTATTAATGTGGGTCTCTGTTTAGGGGATGTAGGTTTAGGTACTAGGGCCCGATAAGCCTTTTCAATTTCAAACTAGTAATCTGGATCCAGTTCCAGTATTTCAACAGGCTCTCAAGAAATCGGTTTAAGTTAGTGCCCTCCTGTAATTCTGGGATGTCATAAAGCCTAAGTTTTTTTTTTTTCATGCTCTGACTTTAGAATCCTCCTGCCTATCTTGTATTGCAGCTTAGGTTTGGAGGATCTGTGCTACTACCATCTCTAATTTGCCAAGGTGGTCCTCCAAGTCTGAAATGTGCTGCTCTGCAGTCACAACTTGCTACACAAATTGGTCTACCATTTCTTTTATAGCCATAAATTATGTTAACTCTGTGTGGATGTGTGGATAGCGTGCAGCTCTCTCAGTATTAAACTGAATTTACTTCCTTTTTTGTTTGGTGTGTGCTGAGCTTGCCTGGTGAGACTGTCTGAACTGCTGCCCTACTGGGTCAATACTATGCATGTAAGACAGCCTGGTATTACCCACACTGAATAGTGAGTGCCTTGGATTACAGCAACAGGAGTACAGTAGCAGTAGGGGAACACTGCTACCCCTGTTGTTGCATACAGCTCGGGAGGCTGGATGTTGCCGCAGTGCTAAGTGCCTGGTTGAGCCAGTCCATGGAGGTGTGGCTAGGCACCAGCACACAGCACATTCGGGAGACCAGGGACCATGGTTGGTCCTCCGGTTCCCCTGCTACAGCTTTTTACCACTTTTTTTATTAAAAAAAAACAAAGTACCCCCCTCCTGAGTTTCTCCCCATTCCCAGGGTCCCCCCTCGGAGTTAGTTATTTAACACATGAAGACCTATTGTGATCAATGGGTGCGGTGCACAGAACAGGTCTGTATTTTGCTTGACTGTTTTTGTCTGGCGCTGTTTCGCTGCAGCATTTTTAGCTGCGCTGTTTTGCCATGCACGGTTATGACCCTGTGTCAACTACCGCCATGCTGGATGCATGGGAGAGCTGAGTCAGACCTCTCTCCCAATGATCCACCCCCATCTGCTGGCTTGCCCTTTGCCATTCCTTTGGAGTTTTTCCTTCATGATTTTCAGAGCCTCTGTAGGTGTAACTGCAGACTTTTCAGATGCCGATTGCTGTAGGTAGAAGATGACTTTCAGGCTCTGGAGCAGGGGAGCTCTTTCAGCAGGCTGCCCTCAGAACCATGATGTCACTGGAAGCTGAGGTGTGCTGTCCTTTGGATGAAATGCTAAACCAAGGTCCTGTCTGGTGGTTGTTCAGGTGGATGCTAAAGATCCCGTGCACTTCTCGAAAAGAGCAGGGGGGAATTTCCCGTGTTCTGGCCAGATTTCTCCCATTAATTAAAATACCACCAACAGCTTACTCTTGTTCATAGAAACATAGAATCTGTTGGCAGATAAGAACTGCTTGCCCACCCAATCTGCCCAGTTTTCCCTGCCTATACTTTCATTGCAGTCCCTACCTGATCCTCCCCCCCGGCATTCCTACTACTTTCCTCCGTTGTTCAGTTTGAGTTGGTTTGCATCTGTATGCCCCTCACAGGGAAAAGGCTGAAAATAGGCAGTGTCCGGCAAGCCCTCCTTTCCTAGTCAACAAACAAAAAGCTAAATTTGCTAGTGATAGGACTCTGTGCATTATCAGAGGGATCAGATCAGACACTGTCACAACAGGAAAATTAACATCTACGGAAGCCAATGTCTCCCATACTTGGTTTACAAATCTAATTAAAGAAATGCCTTAAAGATTTTGAGTATACAGTAATAAGACAGATATGCACCACTCCAATCTTTCCCTCTCTCTGCAACTTTTCTTGAGAAAAGTCTCCACTACCTCTGAACTTTAGGATATCTGCACTATCAAATTTCAATAAGGTTTTAATAAAAACTGCCTGGCATCACTTGAAGAAGAGACCCATGTAACCCTGAACACTTGTGTACTGTAAATTTATTCTTGGTCTAATTAAAGGCAGCAAACCAATTGCTTTGTCTTTACTTTCTACCCATGTCACAGCCTCAGGGCCAGAGTAGAGCAGAAACTTTTTTTTAGAACATATTAAAATCAGAACAGATTTGTAAAGATAAAAGGCCAAATGTGATTCTTTTCTGCAGCCTTATTTGGTGGTTAAGAGATTATCTTCTGTATAAAAAGATGAGAACTTGCCAACACTGAAAAATAACCTTGCTTGTGCTAAAGGCCCAGCAGTGTTCATATATGTACACAGAGTACAGGGTTTCTGATGCTCCTCCAGTAATAAATACACACACACACACACAGGGTGGGGGATGGGTTTTATCATGGGGCAGCATGCACCACTCACCCCAGATGCTCTTATTTGTGCTTTCTCCAGCCAATATAATCCCCAAAAAACTAATGCATGTGCTCTTGCAAGTACTGTAGCCGCTCTGACAAACGTCAGCCTGGTCTACTACACACACTAAAATGATCTTTAACTTGCCCCCAGACAGCCCCACTCAACAGAAACAAAACCGGACACTGTACCCATCACAGGTTTTACTGTAGTGTGCTCAAGTCTACATACATACAGTGCAACAATAGTCTCAAGACTCCAAACGCTAACAGAAAAGGAACACACAGTCACCAGGTTGTCAGCTCACATTTGTCCTCTGTAGTTCTTTATGGGCCTTCTCTATCTGCATCTGCATTTTTCAATCGAGTGTACACAGCACAACAAGTCAACCTGGCTGCTAAGGTATAATAATTTTAAAGAAACTGAGATCAGCGCATCAGTCTCTGCAAAGTAGGGCAACTGGGCTGGCCATACTGATTTATATATGTGGTCTCAGGATGTCCTTATATTTGTATGCAAACAGACTAGATTGTAAATCTGCAGAGGTGCCAGGACAGCAGTTAAAACGTAAGTGATTGAGCCAAATGGTTTTGGGAACAGGGTGCTAAGTGGCATGTCTACTGTGATTTAATGGGGGTAGGGGGTGACAATCAGTGATTACTTGCCGTTTCTCTAAACAAGTTAGGGTAGTGTGTAGCTTCTTCAAGATGAGAGTACATAGTTACATAGTAGTTGTCAACAGAAAAGAACCTCCTGGTCCATCTAGTGAAGTCTGCCCTATTTTCAGCTTAGTTCCTACTTCTTAAGTATGGGTCCTGCTAGACGAAAGATTAGCTTTGTTCAGCAGAAGCTTCAAAGGGCACTTAAGAGTTATCTGTTGTCTGAACAGTTGGAGAGGTGCCAAAATAAACAGTTGATATTCTGTCCCACTTCCATCCCTTGTTTCCACACCCCTGGTGGTGGGGTATTGTGTAGTAGTCGGTGGCCACACCTAGGCCCTCAAGGGAGTGAGTCATTTTACACCAAAGGGGCCAGCCTGGGTTCTTCATTCACAGATCTCTAGGGATGGGGAAAACAACTTATTGACAGTGTGTGGGGCCTGCACCTAGGGACAGGGGTGTCGGCAGGCATACGCACTATACTCAGCAGAGTACAGTAAAAAAATCAGGCAGGGCCAACAAATCAGGCAGGGGCAACAAAAAGAGGAAAGCAAGGACATTGTGACTCACATTGTGTCTGTGTCACGCTGAATTCTTTCACCTTTGTTGCTCACTATGGGGCACTGATGCCACCAGCTAAATACACAAACAAGAACAACCTACCAGGCAGACAGAAAAACAAAGGAAGGTGGATTACAGGTGGAAACTGATTACTTGAACGCAGACACGGCAAACAGAAGGGGGGGCGAGCCTATTGTTGGTGTGGCATGGTAGCGCATATTTTGGTTTATGTTTACATAATGGGGGGCAACTGTGTCTCAGGTTTGAGTACAAGTTTAAAATTCCTGGCTACACCCCTGCCTAGGGATATTATGGCGAGCGCCCCAGGATGTTGGAGCAGTATGCCAGCTGGCCAAGGAAGCAGTAACTCTTGCTGTGTACTAGCCTGACTTAAATGGTTTCCTGGGGAGAGTGGGCAGTGGCAATCTGTATATGTCTCACAGGGCTTCGGTAGGCTGGCCCTTCACATTTCCCCTGATCAATAAATTCAAGACACAGTGCACTAACTCTTCAACTGGTTGTGTGAAACATACTGTAATTTACATTGACTTGTGCACAGTCATTATGTGAGGTTGCATACTAGAAACATTAATGGTTTGCTACCTCCTCATAGGGCCCTGAATTAAACACCTCTACAAATACTCCTCCAGTGCCTGAGGGAAGTGGGGTCCAAACATTTATTGAGACATAATACAGGTTAAAGATCCCCGTTCCAGCTGCAAGGGAACAGGGATGTACCACAAGATTTACATGTGACCCAAAGACGGATCCTGCCACATTCACATTCATATCTACACAAACACTAAACCCATCCAGCTAACTACTGAGAGATATACCCTCCCATGCTTTTCTAGTGGTACCCCCTTTTTGGGCAAAGGAACTAAGGTAGACTTTGCATACGTCACACCTTACACACTACCCTGGACTCAATATCTCATTGTTCCTCACACTTCCAGGTCTATCAGTCCCTGCATGCTCACTAGCTGGGAGCCTGGTAGCTGGAGAACTTCTTGGTTCATTTTCTTCCTGACCCATTGGATCTTAACCAGTGATAGCTAAGAGGTAGCCTGCCTTGAGAAGGAGCTGCCAACAGGCCCACACCATCCTGTTAATGGAACAGCCCACAATGAATAGCAGGGGTGGGCATTTGTTTGTGGGCATGTCCCTGAGTGATGCCTGGGTAGAGAGGGGGAGTGGGAGAGGTAGACGTCATGTAGGCAAGTAGGGACCACCTGCTAGGGGCAGGGGAACGAGCAGGTAGGCAGGTAGGTTCCCAGGGAAGGAGATGGTCTGAGGCCAGAGGGGAGGAGTAACATGCTATGTAAGCACAGTTCCAGAGGGGCTCTTCCTCTTTGTTTCTCTCTCTCTCTCTGGTCGATGCAGAGGTGAGAACTTTGTCTTTTCCTGTTTACAAGATCTCCATAGGCAGGGAGCTTGTCAGTTCAGGAATATAGTCGGTACTCATTTAGCTTCTGCAGCCAATTTCCCTGACTTTCTCTTTTTTTTAAACTTCAAGTTTATTTAAGTATAAGTTAAGCACAGGCATAACTCATTACATAATACACCATCACACATACAGTTATGTCAGTTGATATACTTTGTTTCCCCAGATAATTTGGAGTAGTCATTACTCTATGTATGTCTTTGTGTGTTTTTCCTTCATTTGTTTTTTCCTCTTCCTTTTACTTTTTCCCCTTCCTTCCACTTTTCTTCTTTGCCTTTTGTAGAAAGAAGAGCACATCCAGCTTTGACAGTGTTGCATCCTGATCATCTGATGTTACAGATTAATTTAAACAAGTCCAGCCTGAATCTTATTCAAGAAGGCTCTGTGCTAAATTCCCTGTGTTCCACATTCAATAAAATTTCAAAAAGAAGAAATGAATCATTGTTCAACTTTAATAAACACGTTTAACAACAAAACTCATTATCTGATTGGTTTATTTAATTGTCCTGTAAATCTATATAACTACCAATTTTAAAGCAGTATGATCTCCGGGGATTCCTATCAGATACTCTCAAAACCTTTTAGTGTACAAATGCTTGTTGGGATAAGATTGCAATTCCTTCCTGTTCTTCTAGGAGGTGCATGAAGGGTAGCCAGGTCCCATTAAATGTGTCTCTCTGTAACCTGAGTTCAGCCATGACCCTCTCCATTGTCTGTATACTCTTTACTATCTCTATCTATTCCTGTTGGGTTGGTGGGTTGAGGTCTAAGCATTTCCTTGTAATGGTCTTACCCACAGCCGCTAACAGAATGCCCATAAAAGATTCCTGAGCGTTTGTCCTCTTCCCTTGAGGGACAAACCCCCAAATCATATGCTTAAAGTTTAGGGGTTCCTGAATACCAGTCATTCTCTTGTAATGATTTTCTACTTGTCTCCAGAATGGCTGAAGGACCGGACAATCCCAAAATACATGAAAGTGGTTCCCCACCACTCTACAATTTCTCCAATGGTCTGAAAAATTCAAATTATAATGTTTAGCTTTAGTTGGAGTATTAAAGAACCAACCAAGGATTTTCCATCTAAATTCTCTTCAAACATTTGAAGCCAAAGTACGGAATATCCCCTCCCATATCTGTTGCCATGTTTGTGCCTCTAAATGAAACCCTGTTTCTTCTTCCCAAGCTGTCTGGCACAGCAAAGGAGAGGTATTCAGGGAGTCCCAATATATTTTGACTAATTTAGAGATATAACGCAGTGGTTTAAGGTCCTGAGCTGCAAATCTGGTGACATCCAGCAGACCAGACCTGGGTTTAAATCCCACAGCTTCCACTTGCATACTGTGTGACCCTGAGCAAGTCACTTAACTTCCCTGTGCTCCCAGGTCACTCCTGTGAAAAAGCTTTCAGCTTAGTGTGCTAATCCTGGTTAAACAACTAAAAAAAAAAAAATAAGATGCATTTCCCCCCTTGTTTCTGCTGCCTTTAAAACAGCTGTTTCCAAAGGGTGAGGGTATGTTTGAATCTCCTGAAGATTGATACCCCTTCTAAGAAATGATAGCACCTGGAGGTAACGGAAAAAATCCAGTGTAGGCAAACCAAATTCCAACTGCAGTTGTTGGAATGTTTTAATCTGTCCTTGCTTTAAGAATTGTGAAGATTTACCCAGTCCTAGTCTTCTCCATCTTCCAAATGAGTGGCCTGTCCTAGGCGGGGGGAATTGGGCACAAGTTATAATTTCCATCCTATTTGAGAGAGATGAACCTATACCTAAATCTCATTTCACAACACCTCATACCCTGTACATCTGTTTCTGCCATTGGTTTCCCATCTTGATTTTTCTAAGATTTTCCGGGGATTCTGTAAAATCCATAACCGGGCTAAACCCTAGGCTACCCCCCTTCTTCCTGCTCTACCCAGGTATTGTATGGGCCCCTTTTGTGGTAGGCCACCCAGGAGTTATGTGAGCCATTTGATAATGGGAGGGCTTTAAGCCCGAGGTTCGATGGGTGGAAGAACAACGTCACTCCCCCATCAGGCTTAAAAGGTCACTCATCCTGGACTCTGTCAGGATTCTTTTTTCGTTGCAGCC
Source organism: Neoceratodus forsteri (assembly GCA_016271365.2). Taxonomy (NCBI): domain Eukaryota; kingdom Metazoa; phylum Chordata; order Ceratodontiformes; family Ceratodontidae; genus Neoceratodus; species Neoceratodus forsteri. The sequence continues at coordinate 1,204,066,284 of CM057456.1, forward strand.
GGAGGCTCGGTCCTCCATGCTGCATTCCTCCGTCCTTGTTGTCTTTCTTCCTGGCTGCCTCCAGCGGCAGGTTCATTTCGTGCCACTCCTTTCACCTTGAGCGCTGTTGGGCACTCTTCTTCCTTTCATCGGCCAGCATTTCAATCCCTCCCCTCGCTCTCTTGTCTCATTGGTGCCCCCGCCTCCTGCGCTTACCTCGCCGTGGCTGCATGTCCCTTTCTAGCCTTCTGCCATCTGCTTGCACATCGTAGCCACCCCCGTTCTCATATTTCCTTGTTTTTTCTATTTCACCTCTCTGTTGTGCTGCCTGCACTCTGGATGTGCGTCCCCTGCCTGGCTCTGCTGGTGGCAGTGCTGCTACCACTGTAGCTCTGGATGTGTAGCCTCTCCACCGGGAGTACTTCAGCCTGACTGGCAGCTGTGGCAGAGCCTCCCTGGTACTGGTACTGTATTATTAATCTTCTGGCTATGCAGTCTCTCTGGCAAATGCGCTGTGGTCTCTCCAGTGCCAGTTCTGCGCCCTCCTGGATACAATTGAAGGGAAAGTTGTGGGAATCAAACCCTGATCTGTTGCTTGTGCTGGGTTCATTTGTCATTTGTTGTTCTGGCCTCAAGGATCTATTGCTGGCTCTCCTGTTTTCCTTTTGAGGACGTGGCCCTCGTCATCGGTGCACTACCAGGTTTGGATTCTCTCAATCCTGTCATTGTTCCTCAGTGGTATTCTAACCTTGTCCATCATTACTTCCTTCTTTTCCTGACTTCCATCTGCTCGATTGTGCACTGGGTTTCAGGGCAGGACTCCTTACTGCTGGTGAGTGGGAGCAGCCTTGTCCTACTCCATTTCGCAAACAAGTTAAAAAAAAAAACAATTTGACTGCTCACAATGCAGCTGGAGCTGGCTATTCTGGCTGCTTTGCTCCTCTGATACTGCTTTTGATAGCTAGTCCTCTTGTTGCCACTCTGGGTCCCTTCCTTTGTTTCTCCCTCTCGGGGGTGCTCTCCCCTTCCTCCTTCCTTGTCCTGTTCTTGCTTTTGAGGTTTCCCCTATCCTGTATCTGGCCCTATCCTTCCATTGTCCTTGCTCCGTCTAGCCTACTATCGATATTTCTTTTTGGGCATATCTAACATGGATCAGCCTCTCCACCATACTCTATGTAATGTACTATACTGTATTATAAGTCTGTTATGTGATATTTTGCTGTATTTCTCTGTCTCCCACCTTGTACTACTTGTAGCCGGGTCGCACCTGGAAACGTGCCTCGGCTCAGTGTGCCTTTCCCGGTCACCAATTTTAAATAAAATAAAAATAAAATAAATAAATATGCCACCTAATTCATATGCCACCTAATCTGGCTTGCCCTACTGCAGTTCTCATCCTGTACCGGCTGGGTTCTATGCTACCCTATAGACCTCCCTACTGTTCTTCGTCCTTTCATGCCTCGCTTTCCAGTACCTGCCTTCATGGCGTAAGTCCATCATCGTACCTCACCAGTTCCTATGTTACCTTCCTCAGCCTAGCGCCTCTTCTCGTCCTGGCAGTCATGGATTCTTTCCTCTCATGGCTTCCCTCCTCATCATACATCGTCCGATTTGGCTCCTCTTAATCGCCCGTCCTAAGCATACATTCTGGTTTGCATACCCTCTGGTTCCTGACATACCGTCTTGGCCTCGTTTTCTGCCTCCTTTCGAGGAGCTTCATTGCTCACCTCACTCTATAGAGCATGATACCTTCGTTCAAGTTCATTTTCAAGTTCATTCCCATCTCCTCTTATTCACATTCCATATCAGCCATTACGGATTCCCTTCAATTGAGGCCTGCAATCGATATTTCTTTTGGCATAACCATTCTGACTCATCGACCCGCGGCCATCCTGCCGCATGTATCAGGTTAATTGCTCCGGTCCTCCTTCACTCATCATTTCCTCATCGTCTCTATTTTCATAGCTTACTTAAGCATTCCTATCATTGACTCCTATGCTTCATCGACTACAACATCAGGGTCTCATTGTTCAAGTCACATAATAATGCCTTTTTGGCCTCAGTGTCTACTTACTCACCTCGCTCAATCCAGCATACTTCTCATTGGATCTTATGCTACCTCATCGACCTGCCACCCACCATCAGTATTCATCGTTGCCTCATGTTCCTTCTTCAATTTATGCATGGGCTCATGTTCCCTGTTCAATCTGTGCTTTCTTTTGGGGACTTTCCCTATTCCATCATCATCCTCCTTACTCATATTCCTCTTGTTACCATACTCTTCTCTTCAACGACATTAATGAACCATTCTCTTTACCAACATACATCCTCAAATCAAACGTCATCAGCCTGCAGGGAAGGTGACCTAGGCCTTGGATCCCTTTCCTCCTCAAAGGTTTTTTTTTCTCTCCCCTGTGCCAATGGTCATAATATTAGTTAGAATTAGTGCTTTCCTGATTAGTTAGTTAGGTTCTGCTGTTGGATGGAGGTGGAGGTGGCCCCGGCTTTCCCCTCTCTTCTTAGGAAGTCAGCCCTTATCTTTTCAGAATTCATTCATCATCCTCACCTCTTTGAAGCTCAGCACCTGTGGGTATTCTTTTTGGGCTTCTTCCTAACCTACCTTTAGCCGACGCAATCATTCCCAGGGCACCTGTTGGGGGGGGACCCTCATCTAGGGTTCCTTGCATCGTACCCCTACAGGGTGGTATATCCCATGGATAGAAAGGTGGAAAGCCACAAAGTAAATGAAGTTACACAAGCATCATCTCATATCTCATCCGGGTGCATAAGCACATCGAATGGGAGGGCTTTAAGCCCGAGGTTTGATGGGCGGAGCAACACGTCACTCACCCATCAGGCTTAAAAGGTCACTCATCCTGGACTCTGTCAGGATTCTTTTTTCGTTGCCCACCGTCCACCCCTCCTCCACCAGCGTCTCATCTCTTTTTCCCATGGGCTTCTTCCTAACCTACCTTTAGCCAATGCAATCATTCCCGCGGCATCTGTAGGGGGGGAACCCTCCTCTAGGGTTCCTTGCATTGTACCCCTACAGGGTGGTATATCCCACGGATAGAGAGATGGAAAGCCATAAAGTAAATCAAGTTACACAAGCATCATCTCATATCTCATCTGGTTGCATAAGCACATTGAATAAATTTTAAGGTTTGTCAAACCCAAACCTCCTTGTGATTTTGGACAGAGTAAAGTGTCTCGTGACATCCTAGCCCTCCCTCCTCCCCATACAAAATGATAAAGGGCCTTCCTTGTTTTATTCCATTCTGCACTAGGAATGTATGTAGGGAGAGAGTTAAAAAGAAAAAGAAATCGTGGGAGGACATTTATCTGCATAGATTCTACTTTGCCCATTAAGGTTAAGGGGAGAAGTTCCCATTATCTTAGGTCGGTAAAAACTTCTTTCATAAGTTTACCATAATTCACTTGAAAACGTTGTTTTATATCTGTAGGTATATAAATACCTAAGTATCTAATACTGGAATCTACCCATTTAAACGGAATCAATTGCCGTAACTCAGGGGTACAGGATCCACTAATCAGCAGAACTTCCATTTTATCATTATTAATTTTGAAGCCTGAGACCTGTCCATACAATCATAGAGTCTGGACGAGGGTGGGGAAGGTCACCACCGGAAGTCTTAAATAAAGCATAGTATCATCTGCGTATAAGGAGATCCGATTCTCCTCTTCCACCACCCTAACCCCCTCCAGTTCTGGATGTGATCTGATATATTCAGCCAAAGGCTCAATACTCAGCACAAACAAAATGGGTGTCAGGGCAACTCTGTCTTGTTCCCCTCTGTATAGCTAAACTATTAGAGGTTGTGCCATTTACTTTTATTCTGGCTCCTCCTTATGTTATCCTTACGGTACCTATGGGGAACAAAACCTGCCTGATCTGGGTGTATCAGTTTTGGCAAAAGGGTATTTATCCTAGTAGCTTTAATGTTTGTAAAATTTCAGAATCTACATTAAGAAGAGAGTTTGGCCTGTAGGAGGTGCATGATTCAGGGGGTTTACCTTCTTTCAAAATTACTGCAATGAAAGCCTCTCTCCAGGAATGGGAAAGTCTGTCTCTCCTTCACATGCGTTAAAAGCCTTTCCCAAAAGTGAGACAAATAATGTGCTGAATTTTTGAAAAAACTTAAATTCGTCCAGACCTGGCGACTTGCCAGTCTTCATATTTTTAATAGTCTGACCAATTTCTATAGTGGTGATTAGGGCTTCTATCCATTTCTTTTCATCTTTGGATATTTTAGGGAGGGAAATATGAGCTAGGAAGTCCTGGATATTTTGGCAGTCTACCCCTCCAGGAGAATCCGCCAAATAGACAGTTGTGTAATAACCCTTGAAGACCTCTACTATTTCTTTTGGGGTATAATTGCTTTTTGTCTCCCTCAAACTGGTCATCCTAATTTTCTTCACATATTTTTCCGCCTGCATTTTCTGAAGCCTAAAAGCCAGAAGTCGACCAGCTCTGCTATCCTACTCATAATATTTTCGATTTAAACGTCTAAGTTTCCCTTCAATCTGCTGGTCGAGATTGCTCTGAAGCATGCTCCTGACCTCCACTTCTTCCAAAGACCTCTGAGTCCCCTTAGTTTTGTGTTTCCTTTCTAGTTGTTGTAACTGTTTTTCCAGGACTTCATGCTTTTCCCTTCATTGCCTCTTTAATGTGGACGCATGGAGATTATCTCCCCCTTCAAGACTGCTTTTAGACCATCCCAATACCATTGAGGACTAGGGTCGTTAATATCATTATTCCCTTGATAGTCTTCAATCACCCCCTTTATTAAGTCTCGGAACTCCTCCCGCTCTACAAGAGAAGAGTTCATCCTCCAGAAGGTGCATCATTTCCAGTCCCCCAACTAAATTTCCAAAGTGACCGCTGAATGGTCTGATACTAATCTGGGGTGTATTGTGCATCCCTTTATTTTATAAAAATCGAGGTTACTACATAAAAAATAATCAATTCTTGAGTAAGATTTGTTTGGGTTGGAATTTATTTATTTATTTAGCTTTTGTTGACCGGGTAAGTGCACTAGACAAATCCTGCCTATTTTCAGGCATGACCCGGGGGGAGGGGAATAAAAAGTATAATCCCTTGAGGTGGGGTTCAGTTCCCTGAATACTTCCAAAAGTGCCAATTCTTTCATCCCCCACCTTGCACCACTCGACTCATGTTCTTATTAGTAGCTACATTCTGTGAGGAATGCTCCAGTGAGGGGTTCAGAACACAGTTGAAATCTCCCCCCATTAATACCATCCCATCTTCTAGCTCTGATATTTTTTTAAATGCCCGGTTGTAAAAGGATGGATCATCTGAATTGAGGACATAGATATTTATGAAATGCACCTTCTGGGAAAATTCCTCCACAGTGGCCAGAACCTCTCTCCAGTCCCTAAAAGTCTCCTCCTTAAGGATCTCCATTGTTAAATTCCATCTGAATAAAACAACTGCCCCTGCTTTTTTCCCCAAAGGGGTGAGATGCCCCCACTGCCTTGACCATCCAAGATCTTTTAATCTTTTAAGCTTTAAGTGCTCATCTGCTGATAATCCAGTTTTCTGCAAAAAACAGATATCTGCACTTAGTTTTTTAAGATAATGTAAGATTTTTATTCTTTTAATTAGTGAATTAAGCCTCTGAACATTCAGGGAAGCAATCTTCAGCGTACCGATTTAAAAAACTAAATAAATCCTATGTTTCTTGAATCCTTCTTTCCCTCTAATAAGTCTCATAGCCCTCCAAACCTTTTGCAATCCATTCCCCAGAGAAATGTCCCCATCCGAGATTTGTATTGCCCCATTATCAATATACAGCCAGCCATAATCAGAACTGTGCACAACAGGTGCTAACTGAAGACTATGATTTACATTTAAACTAACAGATAACTTTGAACAACATAAAAGCGCCATAATCCTGGCCAACATTAGCAATGTTATGCTTCCAAAGTTACACGATGGTACTCGTGAGCCCACGGAGTGGTAGTAGCTTTGGCTACTAAGCTTGTGAAGGCCACAATTCAATTTCAATTTTATTGATTCGGAAGATACCTGTGAGCCCAAGCTCTTTTACAAAGGTTCCACATCAGTGAGTTAGACAAGGTACAAAGTAGTAATCATAAAAAACATAAAAAACAACACCCAGTATAGACATGTACACAGACATTGTGTGTTACAGGTTAGAAGGGTGAGTTGCATGAGCACAGTTATAAAGGCAGTAATAGTGCAGCCCCTAGGAGCCGTGTCATCAGATGGGGCGGGGGATGGTCAGAGGAAATTTATATAACAGTCGGTGGGTGTGAAGGGTAGGCTGTGGGGGCATTGTCATGACCAAGTGCAGCCAGGAGGACGTAAGGCGAGACAAGTGCTGAGTCAATCATAAATTGGCAGGGAATTTGGATACCCGAGATTAGTTGCAAGAACATTTAGAGATTGTACTTAGGTGTTGTTTGAGGTTAGTTTTAAATTTGGCTAGACAGGGGGTTGCAAGAAGGTGCTCGGGTAATTTATTCATCCACATGGGGGCACGGTAGGCAAATGCCCATTGCCTGAGCGAAGTACGACAGAAGGGGATGGACAGGGCCCCTCTTGTCCTCCCTCTTGTGGCCTGTGGCGTGTTTGCAGCCACTAACAGATTGCCAATGCAGGGTGGTGTTTTACCCATGAGCACTTTCTTCCCTAGGGTGCACGTCTGATGAATGACCCTGTTTTTTAGGAATAGCCAATTTGTAAGCTCATACAGTGTACAGGTGTGCATATTATGCTGTAAATCTAGGGCTAGCCTGAAGGCCTTGTTTAGTGTCACCTGTACCCATTTCAATGCAGTATCCATTGCCACCCCATATATCACTATTCCATAGTCGATATGTGATAATATGGAGCTGTGTACTGCAAGGTGGAGGGCCTCAGGAGATAGGTATTTCCTATGCCTGTAAAGGACACCAGCATGATCCAAAGGTGTCAGGAATGAAAATAAACATCACTGCTATAGTGAGAATTCAGCAGTTATTGCAGTGATATTTTTTTCAGATCTTCCTGGCCCCCATCCGAGGGCCTGGAGCCGCTCTTCAGAACCATTAACAGTTAACAAGCTGTTAACACCAGCAAAGAGAGCATTCCCCTTCCCCCCCCCTCCCCATAATCCTGTGATGTAACCCATCATCCTGGTTCCATTTTAGAATCCGTGGGCTGCAGGATCAACCTGGTAAAGAGTATACTTCCCCCTTAAATTCTTTACATTTTTTATCAGATTAACTATAGTCTCAGTGTTATTAAGGAGTGAGAGAAGTTCCACTGAGTCTGTCCATGTTGGTTAGAACAGTATTTGTTAACACTGTTCTGCTGCAGCTCGGGGGGGGGGGGGCACATATTTTCCCCAAAGTGAAACCGATAGCAGTCACCACCATAAATCAGTCAGACCTCCTAAATGTTCTCAGGATGGAAGAGAAGAGGCCAAACAATGTACTGGAGTAGTCCCCAATAAGCACTTACAGAATCAGGTAGATGAGTCTTCCTGCTGCATTTCAGTTAAATTTTCATCCTCTAGCCCTTCCTTAGTTTCCCATGACAGGATCTCCTTCAAATCCACATTTAAGTGAGAAGGCAAAGACACAACCATTGGCTGAGAGCGTTTAGGTCTGCCCACTCTCCACCAAGCAACACGAGCTATTTCTTGCTCTAAAATGTCTGCCTGTAAATCGGGACAGCAGATTCCCAACTTCCACAGAGTAGGTGCTGCTTCATGCAGAGTCAAAGATAGTTGGGCCTTTTTCCAGATGAATATGCAGGCATGCAGGGTAAAGCATTTGTATCTTAATATCTTTTTCTTTTGCCATTTTTATGATTGCCCTCACCTGCTGCCTTTTGTCATTTAGCTGGTCAGAGAAATCTTGACTAAAAAAAATTTTCTTACCATCTAGTTGTAAGTTAGCTCATTTCCACGCCGTCCATAAAATCATCTGCCACTCCTGGTAATTTAACATGTGAAGTATTATGGATCTGGGTTGAGCATTCTGTTCCCTCGGCTTTGGGACAAGAGAGTGATGAGCTCTTTCGATTGTGAGTGTTTTTGTTTCTGAAATGTTCAATACTGAATGAAGCAAATGTAAAATTAAATCCTCCATTGTAGGGCATGAACTCTCCATCTCCTCAGGAACTCCATATAAGTAGAAATTATTACGCCGTGAGTGATTTTCTTGGTCATCTAATTTTGCTTGGAATTCATGTTCCCGGTGAGCAGGTATAGAATAGCCCAGTCGTGCTGGCTAGTAGAGTCTGCAAGGGTGCCAATTGCCTGATCGGTGGCTTCCGTGTGTCTGTCCATCTATTTCAAGTCAGCTTTCAGATTTGCTACTGAGGATTCAACTCGATGCAGTGCTTTGATTATGCCATCGAGGTAGAACTGTGTGTTGGTCTAGTAACTCTATCCCCTCTTCGGAGTCTGCTATGCTGGTGACCGGTGAATCAGGCCTAGAGTCAGCGCGGAGGGCCTGCTGCTTATCCGACTCCATCAATGATTTAATCTTAGCAGCCTGTGAGTGTTTCCCTTTAATTTTTACACTTGCCATCCTGAAGATTGTACTCAGACCACTATCGGTACTTTTTGTTAGATGAAAACTGATATTTTTAATACATTATTAGTGATGGCTCCTGGAACTCTCGGACTATGCAGCCATATAAGCGGTGACGTCACCAGAAGTCCGTTTCCCAGACTTTCTAAATTGCATCCCCCCCTCCTGGGGCATAAGTATGAGAAGGAGAGAGGCTGGAGGAGCATGCATTCGAGCACAGAACACCTAGTACAAGAGAGGCTCTGGCTCACAGAGGGGGCTTGCTGGACTCGAGGAGGTAGAAGGGTCCCAAGTCTGGAGTGGCACTTGCTCCTTGTGGGCTGAGAATCTAAAGGCTGGGTCCCAGCAGGGATCAATTGTCTTATAGGGCACAGTTCCCCCCATTCCACCCAAACAAACTGGGACACACACAAAGCACTGGAGAGAAAATGGCCACAGCCATATATTTATTAATCAACTGAGCATCACTACAAGTCAGCTAGACGTGCGCTGCCCGATAGTCTTGGTTGGTGTTTTCTATTGCTTAACACAGGCCTTCCCTTCACCTGTGGAAAGCTGCTCCACCTTGCAAACCCACATGAGGGAACCCGCCTCTGGGGCATGAGGGGTGGCTCTTGACCAACTGCCATGGTATCCCCCCCTTAGGGGACGCTATGATGCCACAGGCCCTTGCCAGGAGAGGCTGCTGTCTTAACTGCCATGCTTTTCGTTAAGGGTGAGCACCAGCTGGACAGCTCAGCACTCCCGTCAGCCTCAGGGTGATCTGGCTGCACAAGACCATGATCCCCTGTTACTTTTCTTACAGACTAAGTAAACTTAATCCTATACGGCAATGGGGCAGGATCAGACTGCATAGTCCTTGCTAAAGCAATAACAACCAGGGCTGCCATAGAGTGGTTACATTACAAGCATATCAGGTGGTCTAAGGAAGGAGGTTGGGCAGACCAGATTCTCATTAGCTAGTGGCAAGGCACTACTGTCCCAAACAAGTGGACGGCTTGGAATGGGAGGCTGATAATTTGAAGAATTTCTGTGAGAAAATTCTGTTGTGAGAGACAGCTGAGGACTGTCATAGGAACTAAAATTTGAACCCTTTGCCTGGGGGTAAAGAAAATTCTGTACTGTCCTGAACAGTAAATAACTTTTTTAATAAAAAACATATATTTTTCTACTAGCAACCTCACCAGATCTGTGGTTCACAAACTTATCAGTACTAATGGCCTTCTAGAAGACACCCATACCTGAAATGATGAGATTTAATTCTGGGTTCAGAAGTATAAGGAAAACACGGAGTGAACAACTGCTCAGTCACCAGGAGAGGTGTAGTATTGTGGGCTAGCCATAGATAGTCAAATTGATAATACAGGGGGCCAGGTAATGTGGAATATCCAGTCCTGTCAGTGACTTCACTTACACAAGTCACAGACAGGATCCAGGCAGTGGGTATATTGTACCTGGATTTTAGCAAAGCCTTCTACTTGGTGCATCATAGAGGACTGGATAAGGAGGTAAGCAATCTGGGAATAGGGGAGAAAATGCATAGGCCAAAAACTGGCTGATAGAACCCAGAGGGTGGTTCTAAATGCCAAATTCTCTGAGAACAGAGCAGTGTGTAGTGACTATCACAGGGGTCAGTCCTGGGACCACTCCTGTATAATATGTACACCTGTGACATTGGAAAGGACTGGGAAGTTGTGTAGTAGAAAGCAGATGGGGGAATCCAGTCTGGCAGAGAGAAAGTTTATATTTATTTATTTAAAATGTGATGTCTGGGATAGGCACACTGAGCCGGGGCTCATTTCCAGGTGACCCGGGGAGGGGATACAACAGGGAGTGAAACAACAGTAGCAAAGTGACAACAATAGGTGCATAAACATATACAATAACATCATCGTATAAATAATGAATTTCAGACAAAGAAAAAACACTGCAAAAAGTGTACATGTGCATTGGTTATGTGGTAGCCAGGTTGAGAGCTAAAGGAACGTGACACCATGTTGGACAAGACATTTGTATAGAACCAGTGAAACAAATTCAGATTACAGAGCTCATTGAGTTGTAAGCTATACAACTGAGTAGGGAAAAAAAAGGAAAAAAACAGGTACAATAGCTGGGGGTGGGGAGGGGTCAGACATGGGTTATTGTGAAGAGAAGAGGAAGAAGTCTATTTGCAGGTGCATTCTTTAGTGAAATGTGTCATTAACAGTGGTTTATAGGCTATAAACATGTTCTAGTATTAGTTTAAGGAGAAGACAGGCTACAAAAGCTCCTTCAGAAAGAAGTCATATAGAAACATAGACTTTGACTGCTGATAAGGACAGCTTGGCCCATCTAGTCTGCCCATTTCCCTACCTACAGGATAGGCCACAGATCCTAGTTAACCAACAGCCTATTTCTTCCTACCCCCCACAAGAATTGCCTTATGTCTGTTCCATGCATTCTTGAATTCTCCCACAGTTTTAGACCCCACAACCTCCTCAGGAAGGCTGTTCCATGCATCCACTACCCTCTCTGTGAAATAATACTTCCTCACATTGCCCCTGAACCCCCCCATCTTTAAATTGTGTCCCCTTGTTCTTGCACGTCTCTTTTTCTGAAAGATGCTACCCTCTTGGACTTTGCTGATTCCACTGAGGTACTTAAAAGTTTCTATCATGTCCCCCCCTCCCTTCTTTCCTCAAGGGTATACATATTAAGCTCCTTTAGTCTCTCCTCATACAGCTTCTATTGCAGACCCTGCACCATTTTAGTTGCCCTCCTCTGGATTGCCTCTATCCTGTCTATGTCCTTGCAGAGATGGGGTCTCCAGAACTGGACACAGTACTCCAGATGGGGTCTCACCAACTGTCTGTACAGAGGGACAACGATTTCCTGTTTTCTGCTGCTGATGCCTCTCCCTATGCATCCCAGCATACCCCCAGCCCTCCCTACTGCCTTCTCACATTGCTTGCTAACCTTAAGGTCATCTGATATGATTACCCCCAGGTCCCTTTCCTTTTTTGTTGTTGTTACTACCTCCCCTCCATTGTGTATTCTTCCCTTGGGTTCTTGTTTCCCAGGTGCATTATTTTGCATTTCTTTGCATTGAATCCTAGCTGCCATACTTCTGACCATTCCTCCAACCTTGCCAAGTCCCTTCTCATCCTTTCCACGCCTCCTTGTGTATCAACCCTGTTGCAGATCTTTGTGTCATCTCAAAGAGGCATACTTTTCCTTCCCAGTCCCTCTGCAATGTCACTTATGAAGACATTAAAAATGACTGGACCCAATACTGAACCCTACGGTACCCAACTAGTAACACCTCTTTCTTCAGAGTGGACTCCATTTACAATCACTTTCTGTATCCTGTTGTCCAGCCAATGTTTTACCCAGGCTATCACCCTGGGACCCACTCCCAGGCTGGTTAATTTGACTATTAATCTTTTGTGTGGGACTGTGTCAAATGCCTTGCTAAAGTCTAGGTAGGCCATGTCCACAGCCCTCCCTGGTCTACTAATTTGGTCACCCAGTCAAAGAAATCTATTAGATTTGTCTGACATGACCTTCCCCGCTGTGAACCCATGCTGCCTTGGGTTCTGTGCCCCACTGGCCTCTAGGTACTCAACTATTCTTTCCTTCAGAAGTGACTCCATCACTGTCCCTACCACAGAGGTCAGACTGACAGGTCTGTAGTTTCCTGCCTCTGTCTTGGTCCCACTTTTGTGAAGGGGAATCACATCCGCCTTCCTCCAGTCCTCGGGTACCACACCATCCTCCCATGATTTATTAAAAAGAGTAGCCAGTGGTTTCACTAGTTCCCCCCTTAATTCTTTTAGAATTCTGGGGTGAATTCCATCAGGCCCCATTGCTTTGTCCACCTTCAGTTTTAGGAGTTCTTGCAGAACCCTTTCTTCTGTGAAAGGACTGGGATCGACCCCCCTATCAAGAGTGCTTCTGTTAATATGGATTTTTACTTCAAGGGCTGTACAGCTAGGAGGACTGAATGAGAACATAAGACTTTATACCCTTCCTCTGCATTCATTTTTATTTTGTAATGATGCTAAAAAGGTTTTCAAGTAAGCAATAACCCACAACAGGGTGTGCGATTATTGGGGATTAATCAACACCCCGGGTGCGTTGTGAGGCACAAGGCCATAGGCTGAGTGTCCTCACAGCACACTGGGTGTTGATTAATCCCCAATAACCGCACACCCTGGAGTGAGTTATTGTGCTTATAACATGGGCCACATGTGGAGAGAAATGGACAAAAACTGTTGTAATAACAGGGAAGAAATGTGGGAACTATTTAGTGTTCTTCCACTATTTATGGCTGCAGCACCACACTTTTCTGTGTTCTAACACAATAAAGATAGTTCTACGCAGAGAAGTTTGTGGTGAACAGGTCACAGATAATAGAATCAAGGAGAAGGTGGAACTTGTTATTGTAATGTGTAAAGTACACAGGGTGCTGTATTTCTATATTCCTACTGTGTGGTCACACTGCATGTATTCGTTTTGTGTGGTCACACTGCAGTCTGTGACTTTGTACAGCACCCCCCCTTCTCTGGTGACACTGAATTTTGCAGCTCCCTACAGCCCCCAAATCATGCCACAACTGCCACAAATACATTATTCAGTATGGCTGAAAAACAGCACTTGCAGTACATGCGCCAACTGCCGAACTCCGATGGTTTCAACACACTGCGCTCCAATAATCATGAGTCTTTCTCTGCCTGCAGCACATACACTGCCGCACTCCTGAAAGTATACTGTGTATCGTCCATCGCTGTTCACATGGAACATCGTGGAATTTTGCCTGCTGTGAATCTCTCTGTTTCGGGGACACCTGCCCACATTGCCGCCACGGTCAAAATCATGGTGCAGTTCGTGGAGGTCTGCAGGGCGGGTGTCTGGGAGAATGACACCAAAAGACAGAGACAACATTGCAGGGCTTCCCGTTCCTGCCTGTTCTACAAGGAGTGAGGAGCTTTTCTCTGTTTCACTCTGTGCAGGTTGTGATTTCACAGCAACGGTGACTTGGTAACAGATTCTCTGTCTCTGGCTGTGTGTCTGTGACAGAGGTGTCAGCAGAGTGAGTAAGTCACCAGGATTGGGGGGACCTGTGCAATGGGTTAGGGGACTTCCCTGAGTGTGGTTACATTCGTGACCATTCTACTGTATGGGGAACACTATGCCTCGCTTAGCGAGAGTTTTAAATGGTTGCCGTTGAGAAATCAAATTGGTGAGGAATAATAAGTGCAGCTCTGCCCCGTAATCTGGCTTTCTAGGAAGGAGACTGATCACCACAAGCAAATGACCTGACTGAGTAACGGAGATTTATCAACAGTCACATGATTAATCTCTGCCAATCAGATCATAGAAACATCCTTGCCCATGTTATAATGTCCATTGATGACTGAAATATATTTTGTTCTTGTTTCTGTATAGATATCTGTACTAATTCTCAGCCTTTTCCTTCTTTTCCAGAACCAGGGGGATTTACAAAAAGATTCTGCCCTTCAGTATCTTCAAGTAGTGTATGCTAGGTTTGATAAATGTATTGAATCTACCTGGTTTCTGCAACTCATAGCTGCACTTTGGAGCTAACTCATTTTTCTAATATTCAGTTTTACTGCTGACTCAGAGATGCAAGCATGCATTATGATTTTAAGAGGGACAACGGGATCACTTACCACTTTAAATGAACACATTTAGCAGGGCCTGCACCACTCAAACTGGTTCTCTCAAATAGAGAATTTTTTCCCCCCAACTATTTTTTCGGCTCTCAAGCCAGGTGGAAATTTACCCCTTGTCTGCCCCTGACACACAACCCCCAATTCCCCTCCGGCTTTCTACCTGTGGCCCATGACTTAACCCCTCATGGCGGGGCTCCCTTAGGGGAGAAACTGAGATCGTCCATTTGATCCTATCTGAGTCTTAGACTTAGCATCTATTCAGAGTTGGGATGAGCCAGCTTGGGGGCTTTGTGCTGCACTGCCGTTGAGGGTTTTTGACTTGTGCGTTGCCCCTGGAGGATAGGATGGGCAATGACATCCTGGTGATGTCAAACATGCTCCCATGCCTGACACGCTGATGTCTGCCTGTATTCCAATCCCCTTCTCTTGTGGTATCTAGCTCACCAACCCTCAACCAATGCTAAGGGTCAGACTACCATCAAGTGCCTCAGTGCATCTGCCCTGAAGAAGAACTGTCCACTGGATGCTCCTGCTCCTCCTCCTCCAGCTGATCTTCCAATGCTCTAGGCTCATTCCTGCACCCAGGTCATCTGCATCTCAAGCAGTAGTGCTACCACTTGCATCAGTGGGCCAGCTTCAAACTGAGGATTTTTAGTTATAATATGTTAACACTATTAGCTTAATTAGGGATAGGGACCAAGCCCTTGGATTGTACCTTGACTTAGTTACCAGTCTTGTACCACAGATTCAGTGTAAATCTCTAGTAGCTGATTGTGGTGTGAACTGGATCAATGCATAAATTTATAGCCAATTCTGGTTGCACCCTTGTTTGAGTTTAGATTTGTAAAAAAAAGTTTGGGAGTTCGAGCACATCAAGACTAATTAATTGATTAATTTATTAATGGAGAAGCAGCTCCCTATCTAATTTAAAGCAAATTGTTAATGATGCACTTTCAGACTTATTTTAGGGGCTGTCTGTATAGCCCAAAGGTTAGAGTAATGAGCTGTGAACAAGCTTGGTACATCCAGCAGACCTTGGTTTGATTCCCACAACCTTCACTCACATACTGTGTGACTCTGAGCAAGCCACTTAACCTCCCCACTGCTCCCAGGTTGCCCCTGAAAACAGGCACTTGTGCCTACTGGGCCTTACCCTGTTACACAGAAACATAGATATTTGTCGGCATAAAAGGACCCCATGGCCCATCCAGTCTGCCCGATATACCCCCCCATCTAATTCATCTTACACCCTCCATTCCCTAACCCTTCCTCTCTTATTCAGCCCCATGTAGGTGTCCCAAGCTCACTTGAATTTACATAGAAACTTAGAAGTTGATGGCAGATAAGGACCACAAGGCCCATCCAGTCTGCCTGTTTCTTTTTCTACCTTATGAATGTGCCATTGGCCTTTGCTCTGTCAATGGCCTATCTATTCATACTCATCTGTATTGCTCCCTTATGCCTATCCTATGCCTGTTTGAAGCCCTACACTGTATTTATATCCACCACTTCCTGAGGTAGGCCGTTCCATGCATCCACCACCCTTTCTGTGAAAAAGAACTTTCTCACATTACCCCTTAATTGGCCTCCCTCTAATCTCATGCTGTGTCCTCTTGTCCTGCTATTTTTCTTATATTGAAACATGTTAGACTATTTCATCTTGTTAATGCCCTTAAGGTGTTTGAATGTTTAGATCATATCACTTCTCTCCCTCCTTTTCTCTAGGGTATACATATTGAGCTCCGTTAATCTGTCCTCATATGTTTTCTGATGCAGTCCCTGCACCATTTTGGTTGCCCTTCTCTGGACTGCCTCAATTTGGTTAATGTCCTTATGAAGGTGTGGCGTCCAGTACTGCATACAGTACTCCAGATGGTGCCTAACCAGTGTCTTGTAAAGAGGGATTATTACCTCCCTCTTCTGACTTGTGATACCCCTACTAATGCACCCCAACATCCCCCTAGCCTTACCTACTGCTTTAGTGGTCTGCTTGCATGATTTCAGGTCATCTGTGATGATGATGCCCAAGTCTCTTTCTTACCTTGTGACTGCCAGCAACTCCCCTCCCAGCCTATAGGCGGCTTCAGGGTTTCTCTTCCCTATGTGCATGGTGTTGCATTTCTTTGCATTAAACCCCAGTTGCCACTCTTCCGACCATTTTGCTAGTTTATCCAAATGTCTTCTCATTTTACTCACCCCATCTGGATCATCTACTCTGTTGCAGATCTTGGTGTCATCTACAAACAGACAAACCTTACCCTCCAGTCCATCTGCAATGTCACTGATGAAGATATTGAAGAGGACTGGCCCCAGGACTGATCCCTGAGGTACCCCATTTGTGACTTGCATCTCTTCTGACTGTATACCGTTTACCACCGCTCTCTGTTTTCTGCCTGTCAACCAGTTTGCCACCCAGTTGACCAACTTCTGACCCATCCCAAGCCTACCCAGCTTATTAATCAGTCTTCTACATGGAACAGTATCGAAAGCGTTGCTGAAGTCAAGGTAGGTGACATCAACTGCTCCCCCTTGGTCCACCACTCTGGTTACCAAGTCAAAGAACTCTATGAGATTAGTTTGACAGGACCTTCCTTTTGGAAACCCATGCTGTCTTGGATCCTGTGCTCCTTAAGGAGTGCCTCCATAATCCTGCCCACTACTGAGGTAAGACTGACTGGTCTGTAGTTCCCTGCCTCCTCCCTGCTACCACTCTTGTGGAGCGGGATCACATGAGCCCTTCTCCAGTCTTCTGTGACCTCTCCTGTGCTCAGAGACTCACTAAACAGTTCTGATAATGGTTCTGCCAGTTCTGCCCTTAGCTCCTTTAGTACCCTGGGATGTACGCCATCAGGTCCCATTGCCTTGACCACCCTGAGCCTATTGAGCTCTTGTATGACCTTTTCTTTTGTGAAGGGACTAGTGCACACCTCCCTCCCCCCTGTGTCCATGATGCTGAGCTGTGGGCCCTGCCCTATCTTTTCTTCAGTAAATACTGAGCAGAAGTATCTATTTAGGATAGATGCTTTTACATGGTCCTTCTCCTCACATGCCCCCCCTTATCCCCTTTGATCTTAGCAATGCCCCCTCTGTACTTTCTCCTTTCACTAATGTATCTATAGAAAGTCTTGTCACCTTTGACCACTGAATCTACCCCCACGACCCATTCTGGCAGCCTGTCCCATGGCCCCACAACCCTCTCAGTGAAGAATTTCCCCCTAACATCTCCTCTAAACCTACCCCCCTTCAGTTTGAATGCATGCCCCCTAGTGGATTTGTTCTCATTCATCTTGAAGGTGCTACCCACCCTCACCCTGTTTATTCCCTTCAAATATGTGAAAGTTTCTACCAGGTCCTCCTTTCCCTCCTCATCTCCAATGTGTACAAGTTTAGTTCCTCCAGCCATTCCTCATATGACTTCTCGTGTAGCCCTTGCATCATCTTGGTTGCTCTTCTCTGGACCCTCTCCAGCCTGTCCCTGTCCCCTTGTAAGTATGGCCTCCAGAACTGGAACCCGTATTCTAGCTGTGGTCTGACCACTGTTTTGTAAAGTGGCATGATAACCTCCCTTCTCCTGCTTGTGAAGCCCCTTCCTATGCATGCCAACTTTCTGTTTGCTTTCCCTGCTGTCTAACTCCGCATAATGAGTCCCAGGGTTCCTTTTATAATTTATTTATAAGTTTCTCTATTCCAATTATAAAACACTAGAAAATGTAGGGAGTGAGAGCAAATCAGAATGCAAAAAGTACAGTCAAAAGTAGCTCCCACTCAACCTCCAACAAGTCGACCAGTAGTGATATTTATAACGGTGGTAATTTATTGAACCCACTTCCTTGGTAACAGCATATCTTCTGTTAGCTCCAAACAATGTTTATTTCATAATGTGATGTTTCAGAACAACAAATGTTCCTTCCTCAGACAAGGAGCTTTTCTAATACAATCACTACTTCAAGCTGAATAGCACATTTAATTTCTGAAAGCAAAAAGAAAAATAATTTATGTATTTTGCTTCTCCTTTTAAATAGTCTGATCAAATTCTGAGAACTACTGCTTTAAAATAAATAAATGAATAAACAGGAGGAACACTACTGTATCCAAAAAACTCTATCTGAGTCCCAGACAGTACAGGCAAATAAACGTTATCTCAGTAATGGGACTAGAATGAATCGCGG
The DNA here is from genome assembly GCA_016271365.2 of Neoceratodus forsteri. NCBI lineage: Eukaryota > Metazoa > Chordata > Ceratodontiformes > Ceratodontidae > Neoceratodus > Neoceratodus forsteri. The sequence goes on from CM057456.1 coordinate 1,204,084,696, forward strand.
GTTGGGGTGCTGCCCATTTACCAGAAAAAAACAGCCTGATCAGAAGAGAAAGAAATATTTTAATGCCAAAACCTTAATAAATATAAATGTTGTTGTGCTCCAACCAAGAAAATATAAAAATGGCAGTCAAATCTAACCTGTATTACAAACAGGCACATCAAACTACAAATAGGAGCTCACTTCAGAGCTTTTGTTTCAGAGAAATCTGCAAATGAGGAATATATATGTGTAACATACTTTAAGCAGCGTGCTGGCATTGCATTTAAAGCTTTTCCAACAGACAAATGTGTTACTTAAATACCTTAGACTATAGCGTTACTCCACGCTTCAAAATTCTTGATGCCATGCCACTAAGAAATCCAAATCAAAGACTTAAATGCCGAAATGCAGTTCGGGCAGCACACTCGCCAAACAAACCCACCGAGAAGCAGAACAAACTGCTAAAGCAACGCTGAAGGCATTTAAATTTATCTTGCATGCTCAACAGAGCTTTCAGAAAGAGAAAGGGGCCAGGCCAAGGATAAACACGCAGAAACATGTGAACAACACGAATGATGTCACCCTAGGCGGCCCGGTCAAAAAGAAATCATTCCCACAAGCAAAAAATGCACAGGATGATGCCCCTAATTCAAGAAAGAGCCTAGCTTGGCTCATAAATATTTACAAGTGTACACAGTGGTAATAGACATGAACAGGCTCAGTAAAGTGTACATTTAAAACAGGGAGAAAAGCTCTGAAGTGAGCTCCTATTTGCAGTTTGATGAGCCCGTTTGCGATACAGGTTAGATTTGACTGCCATTTTTATATTTTCTTCGTTGGAGCACAACAACATTTATATTTATTAAGGTTTTGGCATTAAAAATAGTTCTTTCTCTTCAGACCAGGCTGTTTTTTCCGGTAAATGGTCAGCACCCCCACCCCTACCCTCAATTCATCCTGGTCCCATTGCTGAGAAAAAGTTTATGTGCCTGTACTGGCTGGAACTCAGACAGAGTTTTTTGGATACAGGTGTGTTCCTCCTGTTTATTCATTTATTTATTTTAAAGCAGTAGTTCTCAGAATTTGATCTGACTATTTAAAAGGAGAAGCAAAATACATAAATTATTTTTTGTTTTGCTTTCAGAAATTAAATTTGCTATTCAGCTTGAAGTGGTGGTTACATTAGAAAAGCTCCTTGCCTGAGGAAGGAACATTTGTTGTTCTGAAACATCACATTATGAAATAAACATTGTTTGGAGGTAATAGAAAATATGCTATTACCAAGGAAGTGGGTTCAATAAATTACCACTGTTATAAATATCACTACTGGTCGACTTGTTGGAGGTTGAGTGGGAGCTACATTTGACTGTGCTTTCCCTGCTGCCCTGTCACACTGTCTCCAAACCTTCATGTTGTCTGAAATTGTGATCCCCAAGTCCCTCTCCTGCTCTGTTTCCCCTAATTCCCCCCCCCCGCCCGAGTCAGTACTTCACCCTTGGGTTTTTACACCCTACGTGCATAATTTTGGATTTTTGTGCACTGAATTGTAGTTGCCACTTTGCTGACCACTCCTGCAGCCTGGCCAGGTCCTGCATCATTCATCAACGGTGTTGTGCAATGCCAGATCTATTAAAAACAAGACAGCTATTGTAGCTGATCTTTTTGGGTCAGCTGATCTGACTTGCATTACTGAGACTTGGCTGGACGAAAATGCTGGCCCTATATTGGCCTCGGCAACTCCAGCCGGGTTCTCGGTAATACACCGTCCAAGGCAGGATCGTAGGGGCGGAGGTGTGGCCATTATGTTTAAATCTGAACTGGGCCTTGTGGATGTTCCATTGGGGAACACCAGATCTTTTGAATATATCCTGGGTGAGGATGCAGGTTGTGGTATTCTCCTCGTCTACCATCCACCAGGTGGCGGCGGAATTCCTACAGGAGATTGCAGACTTCATTGTGAGCCTTGTGTTGAGGTTTCCCAGATTAATTCTTCTGGGCGACTTCAGCGCTTGGGTCGACGATGAACTCTCATTTTGGTCAAAGTCTCCTCCAGCTGATGAGTGCACTGGGCCTGACACAAGTTGTTACCACCTCTACCCATATTGGAGGTCATTCACTAGATCTGGTCTTTCTCTTGGGTATGGAGATCACTGACTTGGGGGTGGAACCAGTCAGTTGGTCGGACCATTACACCATAAGGTTCAGTTTCAGGGCCCCCTCTAATAGGTCTGCCCCTATGGAGATGGTTCAATACTGCCCTTTAAGGGGTGTTGGCCCCAATGACCTTACGGCGGTATTGGACCTATCGAGTTTGTCGGGAGAATGCATGAGTCCAGAGGATCTTGTACTTGCCTATAATAAGGCTGTGGGAGATGCACTGGACAAAATTGCTCCTGTTCGTGTTCGGCCTCTCACTATCCGTCCAAGGAGTCCATGGTTTGATGGCTCCTTGGAAGAATTAAAATGAGTAGGCGAAGGCTGGAGAGAGCCTGGCGGAAGTTGGGCCTTGATGTCGACAGGCTTGATTGCTAGCCCATTATGATGGCTACCAATCAGAAATCACTCCAAGAAGGCAGAATTCCTGTCAGAGATTTCTGCTGCAAAGAATCGACCAAGCTCAGCTTTTCGGACTGTGGACAGGCTGTGCAATCCAGTCTGTTTCAGCCAGAAGCTTTTCTCAACTTAGATGTGAGGGTTTGCTCGCTTCTTTGCAGATAAGGTTGCCGACATCAGGTCTGGCATCGGTCCGACCTCTCCTTTGGGGAAGTCACGGTGGGCAACGGTTGTACTTAATCCGGCCTGCCTGGTTGGAGTTTCACCACCGGAATTCGCAGACATTGTGAAGATCATCCAATCAATGCATCCAACTAGTTGTAGTTTGGATCCGGTCCTACACCTCTGTTAGTAGGATGTGCTGAAGTCATCTACCCAATCCTCGCTGACATTGTCTGGAAATCCTTGGAGAGGGTTTCCTAATCCCCTTAAGGAGGCAGTTGTTCATCCACTCCTTAAAAAATCCTCCTTAGATCCAGACTGTCTAGCTAACTACCGGCCTATCTCTAACCTGCCATTTGTTGGTAAGGTTATTGAAAAGGCAGTTGCACTGCAATTGGATGAATATCTCACCTCTCATAATGTCTATGATACTCTCCAATCTGGCTTCAGAAAAAGGCATAGTACTGAGACTGCCTTGTTGGGTTTGAGTGACCTCCTAGTGGCCAGAGATCGAAAAGCTTATACCATTCTGGTCCTTCTTGATCTTTCTGCTGCATTCGACACTGTAGACCATGAGGTGCTATTGGAGCGGCTGCGGGTTTTGTGGACTGTCTGGTACAGTCCCACGAATGGTCCGTTCTTACCTCACTGGTAGGTCTCAGAGAGTTGTCACTGGAATTTATTCCTCTGACACCTTCTCCCTACCATGTAGGGTACCGCGAGGGTTCCATTTTAGCTCCCATGTTGTTTGCAGTGTATATGCTGCCATTAGGAGAAATCATCAGGAGATACAGCTTGAGTTTTCACTGCTATGCGGATGATACTCAGCTGTATTTATCCTTTCTCCCCGATCAGAGTGATGCACTCTCTGTACTTAACAACTGTCTGGATGAAATCAGAATTTGGATGAGTTCGAGTTGGTTGAAGCTTAATCCGGATAAGACCGAGGTATTGGTTGTGGGCCCAGATCATCCTGGGAGGGGTTTGGGTGCGGCACATCCATCAGGCTTATCACTTGGTGGGGTGCCGCTCTCTAGCTCTCGACAGGTGCAAAATCTGGGCGTTATTTTTGGCGACGGTCTGACCCTGAAATCTCAGGTGTCAGCTGTTGTCAAGACCTCTTTTTATCATCTGAGGAATATCGCCCGGGTGAAACACCTGATTCCCCAGGAGGATCTTCCGACTTTGGTTCACGCCTTTGTTACAACCCGTTTGGACTACTGTAATTCCCTATACCTAGGGCTCCCAGGGATTGATATCTGCCGCCTGCAGCTAGTGCAGAACGCTGCAGCCAGGCTTCTAACTGGGACTTCGAGAACCAGTCATATTATGCCTGTGCTTCGCGAACTGCATTGGCTGCCTGTGCGGTGGCGTATCATTTTTAAGGTTGGTTTACTAACCTTTAAAGCCCTACACGATCAGGGACCCGGTTACCTGAAAGATCTTCTGATTCCCTATCGCCCCCTCCGCCCCCTCCGCTCCGCCAATGAGGGATTGCTAGAGATTCCCAGGGTTCGTTTGAAGTTATCAGGATCTCGTGCTTTTGCTTACTCAGCTCCTACCCTGTGGAATTCTCTACCTCATTGGTTGAGAGAATGCCCGACCGTCGATAGTTTTAAAACTGCTTTAAAAACTTATCTTTTTAACTTGGCTTTTTCTTTATAGCTTATTTGCTTATTGTTGATCTCTGTCTTATTATCATGTACAGCGCCTTGATTTTGAAAGGTGCTTTATAAATAAACACGAATTGAATTGAATTGAAATTGAATCCTCCCCGGTATGTCCACTCTATTACAGATCTTCATGTCATCTGCGAACAGACACACCTTCCTATTTAGGCCCTCCGAAATGTCCCCAGTGTATATGTTGAAAAGTATGGGTCTAGCATGGACCCCTTAGGAACCCCACTTGTTACCCCTCCTTCTTTTGAGTGCACCCCATTTACTAACACCCTCTAAATCCTCCCCTCCAACCAATTTTCTACCCAGTTTGTGATCTTGTTCCTGACCCCTAAGCTACCCAACTTGCTTATTAGCCTCCTGTGGGGGACAGTGTCAAATAGGCCACGTCCACCGCCCCCCCCCCAGAATTTGATCAGGTTGGTCTGACATGACCTTCCACCTGTGAACCCATGTTGGTTGTCATCTATGAAGCCCTCTTCCTCTAGAAACTAACAAATAATAACAAAAAAAAACAGACTGACTGAGGATGTTTAGCTACAAACCCAAAGCTGCCCTTTCAGTTCATAAGAGTTGGGGACCCTGTTCTGGGATTTAAAACTGACATGGTCAGTGGGCCTACACCACAGTCAGTGCCCTTAGAAACATAGAATATGACAGCAGTTAAGGATTGCTTGGCCCATGCAGTCTGCCCAATTTCAAATGGAGGTTTTGCAACTTTAACAGGATAGCAGCCATGTCAGCTTAGTAACAGACCAGGACCCACCTCTCGGGAGTTGCTGTGACATGACTGCAACACCAATTCAGCTTGCATCTCTGGATACTAACACCTACTGAAAAACATGTACCCTTCCTTGTTGGGAGGTACTTTATAGGATTTATGTATAATGTTTGACAAGGGAAAGCACACTAGGCAGTGACAGCTCATTTCCAGATGCATCCTGAGGGTTGGCTTATGTGGATCTGCTTTACTAACAAAAGGAATGTTGTCCAGGTCACTGGGGACAACTCATACTCTTACAGTAAGTGCCATGGGATCTTCAGCTTCCACCTGGACAACCGCCAGAGATGGGCAGAGTGGACCTTGGTTTAAACATCACAAAAGAAGCACCTCAACAGTACAGCACCCCCTAGTGCTGCACTATAGTGTCACTATTGCGTATTAGTCCAAGGTCCTGTTGTGGGACTATAACCCATGACCTTTAAAGCACAGAGGTTTGTGTGCAACCTACTGAGCCATTAACACTGTAAAACATTGTTAATACTTAAAGAAATACCCAGCTTCGGCTGTGACTTGGTTAAATTTTCAAATGTAAAATGGTGTTTGTTTTTTTAGGCATGTTAGCTTTGGTTAATTGATAGAACACAGATTAAGAAACCAAGAGACCCTGGTATGAATCCCACCAGTCATTTGCTCACAGAGTGACTCAGCAAATCACTTAACCTTCCAGCAGAGGGCCACTAAAGTGATCCAGTAACAACAGGGAAAATCATATGAGGAAATACTGGACTGTCTTACTATGCATGCTCTGGAGGCAAGAAAGGAAGGGGTTAGAGACCTTCAAATTTTTGCAAGGGTGCAGTAGAATTATCAACTACAGACTTTTCCAAGGAAATAATAAGGTGACTACAAGGGTCCATAACCTTAAACAGGAGGAGGCACATTCCAAAAAGGAGGTGAGGAAGCTATTCACTGATAGAGTGGAAGATAAGTGGAATAGCTTGCCTAGTGCAGCGGTCAATACAGGCACCCTTGCCAAGTTCAAAACTAACTGGGATTGTTTCAAAGAACTGATTAAAGGGAAGCAACTGGCGGGGGGGGGTGAAAGGGCAGTAGCTTCAAGGCGGGGTTCCAGAGCAGACTGGGTGAACTCTGTAACTTTCTATGTTTATATGCTTCAGTCAACCCAGCTGTTAAACTGGGGAGAAGGCGGGCTCACCAAAAATGATAAACAAGCTGTGTCAGTGTCAGTGGCTGAGCAGGCAGCACACTCGCCTCTGAGGCCGAGAGATCAGAAGGCTGTGGGTTCTATCCCCACACCAGGCACTTGGGTTAATATCCCAATACTGACACTGTAGTGCAGCATGAGGGGGGATGCTGCACCCCTGAGGTGCCGTCTCTCGGATGAGACATTAAACTGAGGTCCCATCTGCCTGTTCTGGTGGTAGTTCCGGTGGATGTTAAAGATCCCATGGCACTTCTGGAAAAGAATAAGGGAATTTCCCTGGTGCCCTGGCCAAATTTCCCCCCATTCACTAAAAATACCACCAACAGCTTAATCTGGTTCAAGGTCAGTTGGCATTTATCTATATCCCCCTTCCCTGGGTCATGTCTGAAAATAGGCAGAATTTGTCAAGTGCACTTACCCGGTCAATAAAAAATAAATAAAGCTGCATCTCAGTTTGGGTTATCTGGCAAATAAACTGCAGAATAAATACAATTATAGCTCACTGGAGTGCCTTTGTCCAGTGAGAGTGTCCTATTCAGGATATGGTGATCCACTCTTATAACCATAAAGCAGTATTGGAATTACGGGGGTGAGGGGCTTGCCAGGGCTCAGTCCCCCTAGCTCTGAAGAGAGCCCCACTAGCTCATGCATCACTGTCATTGACTTATAATGGGAAGGGGGGGCTCAATTTAATGATATGACCCTTATGAGCCCACTAGCTCCCAAAGTTCATAAAGTTTAATTCCAGCACTGACCATAAGAGTGTCTCAGGCACAGCCTGATAGGTATCCTGCTTGCTCCACCACCAAGTGCATTATACCCTTCCCTCCCTACTCCTTCCCTCCTCCTCTACTCCCTCCACGCACCTCCTCACTGACCCTGCCCCTGACCCACCCCCACTCATTCTCCCTCTTTACACCAGCCTGTGGCCTCACCTCCCTCTGTCCGATGGCTACGTTTAATGTGTTATAGAAGTGATTTGAACAATTGTGATGTTTTGGTAATTGACAAAGCCCTCCGGCTGCTATGTTTATTTCTCTTTTGCACAATACCACTGCCTGTCCTAATGTTTCACGTAACCTGATGTGGAACCTTTGTAAAAGAGCCCCTGGCTCAAAGGTGTATGTATCGGAGTCCCTTAAATAAATAAATAAATAAAGTTGGGGGGGGGGCTCCAGGGTTACAATGGAAATGGCAGCGAAACCACTCTTCCAATTAACATACAAACAAAAACTGATGATCAGATCAGTAACTGACAGCAACTTCGTGGTCCAGCCGCCAGCCCACCTGCCATCACTGAACCAAAAACTGACTCTGCGACTTCATGTGAAACGTTTTAAAAACATGGTTTCTTACATTAACCTTTTCATGTGCATCATATCCAGGCAAAATGGAGTTCGAACACGTTGTACATTTACCAGTACCCGACAGGTTAACAACAACGTGACAGTGCTTGTCACCATCAGCTCAATACAAATGACTGAAGGCTGTTTACAGCTGGCACCTCCGTCTCATCACCAGGGCAACCCGCAGGATTCCTGCTCCCCGGGGCTCTCAGAAAACAGGAAAAATGACAGGTAAAACAAACTATGACAAAACTGGTTATGAAAGAAACAACAACGGTGATCTATATAATAATTGTATTGGTAATGTTGGAGAGCATCTTATGGATATGAGTGTCGCCTTTTGCATTCTTGGGAGGCCAGAACTGGACGCACCAGGCGACACTTTTTTTTCCATAAGAGGCCCTCCAACATGATCAATAAACGTGTTATATGACAAGCTTTCCCTCCTGACCACTCAACTCTTCTTTGCCCCGCCTGAGTGTAGTGCTGCTCGGACTGCAATGTACACTGGGATTCCTACAGTTTTAATATAACATACTGTTTCAAGTGTTCCCTGTTATCTCCATAATTTATAGACGTGTCCACCGTGTCATACGTTCTGCATGGTAACGAAAGGCAAAAGGCTGACGTGTATGGGAGGGGTGCTTAAAAGTTAGGTAGGGTAATCCCTTCCCATCCCTCACCCCTAGGCTGTATTTATGCAATATAATCATAAATCACAAACAGGCGCGCAGTCTAGCTCATCTGTTCTCTGTAGCAGTTGGTATAATATAATCAAGGCTTAAAGTGGGCCGGGTCTCACACCCCGCAAAATATGTTTGCGAGATTTGGGGGGGTCTCAAAACGGGGCCTTACTCAGTGCTTATAGCCCCACCGGCCTCTCACCGGAAGCACCCACAGCACCCAAGAGGTGTGCTAGGAGGGGCGCCCACCGCCTGGAGGAGGCGGCCCCGAGCAGGTGGCCCAATCCGAGGAGCCCCTCAGATAGGGCTGGCCAGGACCCTCCCTATAGGGAGGGTCAGGAGAGGGCTACAAAAGGAGCTGTCCCAGGGGATCTCGCCCTCCTGGAACAGCTCCGCAACCCAAGTTTTAATCGCCACCTTCCAAAGTGTGTAGTTTTCCTCCTTGCCGCAGTCGCCATCTTTTGCCTTGGTTTGCGGCCTTTGTTCTCCGTGTTCCGGTGGTTTTCTCGGCGCCCGTTTGTTCCTGCTCTTTGTGTTATGTCCGGCTTTTATGCCCCCGCCAGCTTGCCTTTTCAGGTAAGCCTTTTATTATTTTATCCTTTCTGTTCTTTTGTGGCCCTTGCTGTTCTTGAGGGGTTTGCTGGGCCCGTGCCGTGCCCGTGTTCATGCCTTTTCTCTGGCGCCCAGCCTCCCCAGCATCGTCCCTTCAAGTGATACAAGTGGCTCCTTGGGTACTCTTCCAAGGGTGTGAACGGGGGCCCGGGCGTTTGGCTGTTCCGTTGTGAAGGGGTCGCGGGGGGGTTTGTGCTTGCAGGACATGTGGTCTCTCCTTCGCCCTCCCGGTACTTTGCCCCGTTTTCTTCCTGGGGTTTTTTATGGGTACTCTCTTGGCTCCCCTTTTATCCTTGGGGCTCTCCTGCCCCCCCGTTTATTTTTTCTTTCCCTGTGCCCTCCTAGTTCCCCCCCGTGCTCCTTATTTGGTAATCGGCGTAGGAATTTTCCCTCAGTCTCTTTTTAAAAAAAAAAAAGGGCAATTCCTTTGGTCCCAGGAACATTGAAGGCTCGCAGTGCGCCTTCAGCCACAACTTGTGCATAAATCTTTCTAAGAAATTGCCCCTCCGGTCTTCTCAGTGATGCTTTGTCTGGGTCTTGGGGTTTTCGCATTTGTATGGGATTTTATTTCTTTTGGCGGGGTGGGCCAGGCCTGTTTGCTGTTTCTTGGAGTGCGCCCCCGGCCCTTTTGCGCCCGGCCTGCCGGCTTTTCTGTTGGGCCTACTCCCCCTCTCCCTGGTGGGGGTTCCCGGAAACCTCAGTCTGTAGTCCGTCCCCTTTCCCTTTTTTTTTTTTCTCCTGAATTTCTTGGTCGGATAACTTCCCGTATTGTTGTGCAGACTATTCCTGTTGGTTGCAGTTTTTGGGGAGGCCTTTCGGTTTTTGGTTGTGTTCCTTTACCCTGGGGTTTCCATGGCCCTTTGTTGGCGCGTGCCCCCCTAGCCTGGTGCCCCGGGTTTTCCACAGCAGTTTTTCCTGTTCCCTGTTGTTTTTCACTGGTATGTGCAAGCTGTTGCTGGGGCCATTTTGGGCTCATTTGGGGCTGTCCTTCAGCCTTGTGTTTCCTCCCGCGTGGGTATGTGTGTCTGGCCCTTTCCTTTTCCGGGGGTGGGGGTTTTGTTGGTTTTTTCTGAATCTCAGTATGTGGAAGTTTCCTGCATCAGAGGTTTTTTGGGAAGAGTGTAAAGCTTGTACATCTTTTGTTGCAGGGCTGGATTTTCTCCACTTTGGTTATGTGGTAGTTCCTTGCAGCTCCTTTGTGCTGTGGCCTTTCGTGGTGTACTGGGTTCGGTCATGTGGTCCCTGTCCCTGTGTTTGTGGGAAGCGAGCAATAATTTTTTTTTTCTCTCTCTCTCCTCCTCCCCGGGGGGGGGGGTAGGCAACTGGGTTTAGTTCCTACCGGGGGTGGGTACGGTGGCTTAGAGGTGCCTGGGGGCAAACACAGATAGGCTAGGATGGGGCATTCAGTTAAAGGGAAGATATAGGGGTAGAACGTTGACTTATAAAGGGCAGGATGAAGGTGTATTAATTAATGTTTTGTCTTATAGGTATTACATCATTGGACACTGCCTTGCCCCTTAAAATTAATAGCAAAATGTCCGAAATGCAGAATAACCTCTTTCTGGACAACCAGTCCACCCAAACCCCCGCGCAGGGTGCTGGTCGAGACCTTGTGGTGCCAGGAAGCCAGTCACAAGATGTGGTGCATGCTATCCCAGTGCAAGGGCAAGACCAAGCCTTCCGCGAGGCCCTGCAACGCCTTAAGGACATTGGGGGATCTGATTGGCTGACAACCATGTCCAGGTTAGAACCAGAATTACTACTAGCCCATCAAAACGGGCAACAAAAAACAGTGTCAGACCCCCTTAACATGCCAGAACACAGCCCACAAGAACCAGTGGAGGATGTGGGCGGCAGCCTAAGCGTAGCCAGCCATCGGCCGATGGTTAGAATCCATGGCTCAGAAAAATCTGTTGCCAAAAGGGGCAGGGCAGGCAGACTAGCGCAAGTCTTCACCAGGGCAGAGGCAGAGAAAAAGCGGACGGAGAAAAAGCGGAACAGAGCGGAGGGAATGCACCTAGAGCACAACCTGGAGAGCAGAGCGATGAGGTGGAACAAGTAGCGGTGTCCCAGCCACAGAGGGGTGAGTATGAGGGAGATCAGGCCAGCGACGTATCAATAGATTTAGTGTGGTCTGAATCTGATAGTGAGGGCGATATAGTGACAGCATAGAAAGGCTGCCATTGGAATCGACAACAGAGGAAAAAGGCACGAGAAGAAAAAGAACCTTGAGGACAGGGTCAGGGCCAAAAGATAAGGGAACATAAGCGGAAGAGGGCAGGGCACAAGGGGGACAAGAGGGAGGGCGTGGCCAAAAACAGTCGGTAAGGAACCCTAGGAAGAAAAAGGGGGAAAAAGGTAAGCAACCAGTCAAGTCAACAGGGGGCTCCAGGGTTCAATCCCGGGCCGGTGATAACGGGACAGCAAACATGGCAACATAACCCTTTTATGTGGCCCTTTTTGTATGGTTCACCGGGAAATATGCCCTTCACTTGGCCAGCGGTGACCCCTTGGGGCTCCTTACTCCCTGTTTTCGCAACAACCACACAGGGTGGAATGCCTCCCACCATTGGGGGGCCCCGGGCATATCCAACTAATGAACCTGGACAGGGTACCTCACTGGGCATGGCCGGGGCTGCTGGGTCAAGAGAGGATGATAGCTTAGGGACACACCATTTGGACAAATCTGCAATGGCAGGAACCGATGCAGCTCAGGTAAGTCACAAAGGAAGCGTACAACAGAACACCAGGGTGTTTGAGCCTCGATCGAGTCAGCCTCACTCCAATTTCTCCCAAAGTTATAGGGGGGGAAGGGGTAATGCACAAAGGGCAGCGGTTCACGTGTGGACAGGTGCTGGGCTTCCCGCATTGCAACCCCTCCCAACTAACATGGAGAACAGGACATCAGGCTCACAAGAGCAGGAGATTATAGCCACTAGAATGGATAGCACTCAAAATACTGCAATGGGGGATAAGTCAACCAGCGCAGTATCCGGATCCTCAGAGCGTTGGGCTTATGTTGGGGTAGAAGACCCATTAGGGGATCACTTATCCGACACAGTCCAGGAGAAAATCTGGAAAGGGGAATTCATAGACATGTTCTCTTTACTGCATAGGAAATCCCAGAGGTGAGCGACGAAAAGGGTATAAACAGGAGAGGCCACGCGACCAAAGGTACCATTCACATTTGAAAATTGGGCAGCCGCTTTGACATATTATGTCAGTTTATGGGATGAAGCACCGGATAAACTAATTGCACTTTTAAAATACAGGGATACCATAAAATTTGCACACCTCTCATTTGATGGATATGCATGGTTTGAAATCGATAGCAATTTTCGTCTAAAACTATCAGGCAACCCAATCTCAAATGGGAAAACACACATAGACCTGTGGGTTCGTTATATGACTGAGGCGGCTAATGTAGTGACATACGGATAGTAGCCATGTTATTGCAAAGCAAACAGTGGAGAACACAAGAAAGAGCAGAAAAAGGGGCAGGAGGAAGGCCTGTTACGACTACAATAGGGAAAATGTTTTGTTCCTTTTGTAAATACGGGCACATCTGCAAGTCATGCGGAGGAGAGCACAGGTTCTCTGAATGTACACGGCAATCCCCAGAACATCAAGCATCGAGGTAGCAAGCAGCAAAAGGAAAGGGGTCTGGAAGTTTGGCTAACTCACCGGTACGATTAGATAGGATGGCCCTAGCTCAGACTGCTACCCCAAAAATCAGCTGCAAAATATATACACGATGGTTTCAGGTATGGTTTAGGATACCATACAAGGGCCCAAGGGTAGAAACCACTGCGCGCAATCTGAAGTCGGCAATTTTGCTTCCCAACATCCTGGGGGAAAAAATTGCTAAGGAGGTGGAGGCAGGCAGGGTGGCTGGACCATTTGACCACCCCCCAGTGCGCAACCTCAGAGTATCCCCATTGGGGCTGGTTCCCAAAAAGGAAGCGGGGGAGTATAGGCTCATACATCACCTGTCCTACCCAAAAGGTAATTCAGTGAATGACTTCATCAACCCGGAGGATTGTACAGTGCAATATACAACGTTTGATGTGGCACTGCGTCACATACAACAGTCAGGCCAAGGTGCAATGATGGCAAAGAGCGACATCAAATCCACTTTCCGTCTGCTACCTGTACATCCAAGTGACCAAGATTTACTGGGTTTCAAAGTGGGAGGTCGATGGTATATGGACAAGGCTATGCCTATGGGATGCTCTGTCAGCTGCTCAGCCTTCGAAGCATTCTCAACCTTTTTGGAGTGGGCCACCAGAGAACACACAAAAAACATACATGTAGTCCATTATCTCGATGATTTCCTATTTATGGGGCCAAAGGGGAGAACCACATGTGGGGAGACGCTGCAGGGCTTCACCTCACTGATGGGTTATTATGGTGTCCCTCTCGTGGGGGAAAAAACGGAGGGCCCGGCGACTTGTCTCTCATACCTGGGCATAGAAATAGACTCCGAGGCCATGGTTTCCCGGCTACCGCAAGACAAGGTGGCACTTTTGTGCAAAATATTAGGTGAGATGGGAAAAGCAAGGAAGGTGACCTACAACAGCTGCAATCTGTTATAGGCCACTTGAATTTTGCATGCCGTGCAATTCCCAGGCAGTCCATTCCTGAGGCAGATGGCATCTGCCACGGGTTGGGCTTTAAAACCATATCACCACATCAGATTGACACAGGGCATAAAAGCAGACTTACAAGTTTGGGAACTTTTCCTGTAGGATTTTAATGGTATCACCATCTGGCAGACACCAACAGACCAATTTTTGGACCTGCGCATGGTAACCGATGCTTCAGGGGGCATTGGTTTTGGGGCATTCTGGCAGGGAGCATGGTTTGCGGGACACTGGCCACAGGAGTGGGTGTCAACGGGACTCACAAAGAATATTACCCTTTTGGAACTGTTCCCCATCATGGTAGCCGTAAGGGTGTGGGGGCACAAATTTCAGAATAAGAAAGTGCTGTTTTACACAGACAACAGGGCGGTAGTGGGCATATTGAACTCGCAGACATCTCGCTCTGAAGATGTGATGAAGGTCTTGCGGGTCTTTGTGTTATGCTGCTTACGGTACAACATCTCTTTTAAGGCACGACATCTGCCAGGAAAAGAAAATGTTATAGCTGATGCCCTGTCTCGATTTCAGCTCGAGCACTTCAGGCAGTTAGCCCCGTGGGCGGACCAGTTCCCAACAGAAATACCGGAAGCAGTCTGGAGACTAGGGAACCAAGATTGCAGCAACTGGTACAGCTCGCTGTGGCCCCCCCGACATGGAGGAAGTATGTAGGTAGCTATGAATCTTTCCAGCAATTTTGTGGTCACGAGGTAAGCATGGAATTACACAATACCCAGAGACAGGTTCAAAGCTACATCCTACACTTAGAATGCCTGGGAAAATCCCCGGCAGCTATACACCTACAACTAGCAGGCATTGCCTTTCTTCGGAAATATGAAGGTTTCCCCGACCCAACCAACAATTTCATTACAAAGAAAATGGTGCAGGGCATGTCTAGACTCGTGGGGAAAAAGGTGGATGCAAGGAAGCCCATAGGATTACCAGAATTGTCCAACCTCCTGACAGCACTGGCGGTCACTTGCAGCTCTGGCTATGAAACCAAGCTGTTCAGGGTCCTATACACATGTGCATTTTTTGGGGCCTTCCGGGTGTCTGAGTTGGTACCGCAGTCCAACTCTCCAAGCCAGAACACCAATTTCCAGTTGAGTGATTTTGTCATCTGGCAAGACAGACTGTGTCTTCAGCTGTGGAAATCAAAAACCAACCAGTGCTGCTCCCCGGCTATGATTACACTGTTTAAGGCCCCACCTGGAAATATCTGCCCATGGATGGCAATGAGGGACTATTTGGCGGGTCGTCCTACGGGAGCAGGTCATTTGTTTGTGCACGGGGATGGAAAAGCAGTCACAAGACGGCATTCACTGCGGTCCCACGTGAAGGGTTTATGGATGGCGGAAAAACCCGACTCGTGATAACACCCATTCATTCCGAATCGGAGCAGCCACTGAGGCTGCCAGGTGCAGTTTAAACGAGGATCAGATAAAAGGGGTTGGCAGCTGGGCTTCAAAGGCGTACATGGGTTACATAAGGCCTCAGCAGAAAACGGCAGCAAGTGATGTTGGGGAACCCAGCACAAGTTCGGACTGATAGTTCAAACCCGTGAACACTCACATGTTTCTACTTTTGTTTTACAGGCATGTCGGCGACACCCCCATAGATATGGATCGTGGGTCATTCGCACGTGAGGGAGGCGTACAGGAGGGCGAAAACACGGCCATATACAACTCAGCTGCTCATTCCAAGAAGTAGAGCAGTGATAAAATGGGCAGGAAAGGGGGGGGGATGAGGTGGGGGGCATTGTGTAACACCATCATGGCATTAGGTCTACTTAGCCGACCACTGCTCGAGCTGGTGATTCACTTGGGAGGGAATGACTTGGTCACCCTAGGGGCAAAGAGATTAATCGGGGATATGAAGAGGGACTTGTCCCACTTAAAACAGTTACTGCCTCGCACCATTCTGGCATGGTCTCGAATGTTACCACGCCGGCATTGGCGTGGTGAGCGGAAGGCAGGGGCTATGGATAAAGTGCGGAGGTCCATGAATAGGGAGGTGTCCCATTTTGAGGCCTCACTGGGCATGGAAGTAATCAGGCACTTCACGATTGCAAAAACAGATGTGGGTTTTTATAGCCGGGATGGGGTTCATTTATCAGGAATGGGAAACGATGTACTTAACAATACACTTAATGATTTTTGCGAGACAGTGCTGTTTGGAAAAGTAAGATCCCTTGGGCATTAGTGGGAGATACTGGTTGTCCCAGTATGAAGTGGCAGTAAATTCATGGCTGACCCTGGGTAAGAGGCTCCGGACATAAGAAGAGATGCGATTGGGTGTCACCTGGGAGAGGCATGACCCTAGGACAGGTATGCCTTGGAGGATCGGGAGAGGAAGACACCCAGGCTGGGGCGTGCACCGAAACGCTGGGATCCAAGACTCCAAGAGGAGGAGTGCGGCCCCTGATGGGCATGTTCCTCGTCAAGTGGCTAGGAGCCCCTAAATTCAGAAGGGGGGGGAACTGTCTTGCGGAAAGGCACGGCCCTCAACGGGTCTGTTAGACTAAAGGGCCAAAGTTCCCCTCAAACAAGCGGATGAAGGAGCTGGGGAGGTTTCAGCAGGACATGAATTATGGCTGCCCAAGGGGTCTTACAGGAGGGGACATGTAATGTACATATGTTACAATTTTCTGTATAGCTTGGTGTATGTATATAATGTATGGAAAGTGCATATCTGTAAAATTGTGATGTACCTATTAGGCTCGAAAAAGCCAAGTGTCCCATGTAATGTATGCAATTTTGTTTAAGTAAAAGAGCTGCGGCCCCTTTTTATCCCAAAAGCAGTGTGGTGTCTTGATTGAATTGGGGGTCCGCTTTGAGCAATAGCCCCACCGGCCTCTCACCGGGGGGGAAATTTGCCCACGGCACCCAAGAGGGTGTGTGCTAGGAGGGCCGCCCACCGCCTGGAGTGAGGCGGCTCCCCGCAGGTGGCCCAATCCGAGGTGCCCCTCGGATAGGGCTGGCCAGGACCCTTCCCATAGGGAGGGTCAGGAGAGGGCTACAAAAGGAGCTGTCCCAGGGGATCTCGCCCTCCTGGAACAGCTCCGCAACTGAAGTTTTCCCACCAGCCCACCACAAACTTCAGGGCCGTAGCAAGAGATCTGTCGCGGCTCTAAAACCTAGTAGATGGCAGTAAATTCATGGCTGACCCTGGGTAAGAGGCTCCGGACATAAGAAGAGATGCGATTGGGTGTCACCTGGGAGAGGCACGACCCTAGGACGGGTATGCCTCGGAGGATCGAGAGAGGAAGACACCCAGGCTGGGGCGTGCACCGAAACGCTGGGATCCAAGACTCCAAGAGGAGGAGTGCGCCCCGATGGGCATGTTCGCCAAGGGGCTAGGAGCCCTAAATTCGAAGGGGGGGAACTGTCTTGCGGAAAGGCATGGCCCTCAATGGGTCTGTTGGACTAAAGGGCCAAAGTTCCCCTCAAACAAGCAGATGAAGGAGCTGGGGGGTTTCAGCAGGACATGAATTATGGCTGCCCAAGGGGTCTTACAGGAGGGGACATGTAATGTACATATGTTACAATTTTCTGTATAGCTTGGTGTATGTATATAATGTATGGAAAGTGCATATCTGTAAAATTGTGATGTACCTATTAGGCTTGAAAAAGCCAAGTGTCCCATGTAATGTATGCAATTTTGTTTAAGTAAAAGAGCTGCTGCCCCTTTTTATCTCAAAAGCAGTGTGGTGTCTTGATTGAATTGGGGGTCCGCTTTGGGCAATTTCCTCTTACCATAACTTCAAGTTCCTTTGCTCTTCTATTTCCTACAGTATCTTCCTGTTTTATCTTAGCAAAAAACTGACAAGGGTGGAAGGGAGGGGCAGCTGCAGAATAAGGGGTGCTAGCTGCACATTCGAGTAGACTTGATAGACCTCCAGGCCTTTATCTGCTGGCAAATTTCGTATGTTCGTAACTGGGTAACAAAATGGCAGATTCCACACTATGAAGGAAAAAAAGGACTTCCACAGTGGAAGTCCATACAACTCTTTATAATTATGACCTGATCACTAGAGACCCGACAGTGTTGTTTTCTGCACACTTTATATACTGGATATGTCATTATTTGTGTCTCTGAACTGAATACAGACTAGCATCATAAGAGTAAAAACAATTCAAACATTTCAGTGGCTAAGTAGAAGCTCTTAAACTCATCTCTTTGTTTCCTAGACTACGTCCTTTCTCTTAACTGCTGACCAGGATGCCAGCTGTTAACTTCTGTCCCCTCCCACTCTATAATATGCATTCTCTCTCTCTGGAACACAGCCTCTTTTCTTTGCCCGAGGTCCCAGGAGGTAAAGTGTGGGAAGTACGAATGTCCGCCCGTTTTCTTGGCATTGACTAAATCGGTTCCCTTTGCAGTCCCCCTCCGAGTGGTGAGCCAGCAGGAGGCTCTGTTGTGGATCCCCAGTGAAGAGTCCACAAGCCTCCCCGAGCGCTCCTGGGGAGACCTCGGACATGTCTCATTGTTAACAGCAGCCTGTATCCTGGGCTTTACTAACACTGCCGAAAAGTTTTTTTTCTCTTTTGCATATGTTTTCTTCATCCCTGAACTCACTCATCTGCACGCTTGCACAGCTCCACAACGCTCGCTTGCCACTGGAGGGAGCTTCAAGTGAAAAACAAACGGGGAACTTTTCTCTTTCTGATTCAGTTGAAGACGGATTACTATTGTTTTGGTGGAGGACACACTAACTGCCAGCCCCCGGACATGAAAATAAGCAGCAGAAAGGGATTGCTGCAAGTTTTGCAACGGGCATTGCGAAGATCTAATGATGGCCAGACGCGGGATGTTTAGCAGCAGCAAAGTCGAACTGGTATCACCGGGAGGAAGAGCAGAGAGGAATGCGGGAGAGATCTGAAGCTACCCGAGAGGCCGCCTGTGGGAATGGAAAGGTTGTGGATGGTCTGGCTGATGTTACTTGCTTTGTGTGCCCTGGCGGAGCCCATCTGCCCCGATCGATGTGACTGCCAGCAGTTTCAGCACCTCCTGTGCACCAACCGGGGACTCAGGACGGTGCCCAAAGAATCCATCGAGAGTCCTGGGGACATTCTCACCTATAGCCTAGGAGGGAACTTCATCACCAACATCTCCGCCTTTGACTTCCACCGCTTTAGCCAGCTGCTCAGACTGGATCTGCAATACAATCAAATCCACTACATCCACTCAAAGACCTTTGAGAAGCTCTCCAGGCTGGAGGAACTCTACCTGGGAAACAACTTGATATCCAGCGTGTCCACTGGCACTTTGAACCCTTTGAGGAAGCTTCGGATTCTGTATGTCAATGGCAACGAGCTAAGCAAGCTGAGCCCAGAAACTTTCGCCAATTTGGAGAGCCTGATCAAATTGAGACTGGACGGGAATGTACTGGAGAACCTGCAGGACGCGCTTTTCTCACCTCTGGCAAACCTGTTGTACCTGCACCTGGAGTCGAACCGGATCCTGGCTGTCCACAAGAACGCATTCGCCA
The DNA here is from genome assembly GCA_016271365.2 of Neoceratodus forsteri. Lineage (NCBI taxonomy): Eukaryota > Metazoa > Chordata > Ceratodontiformes > Ceratodontidae > Neoceratodus > Neoceratodus forsteri. The sequence continues at coordinate 1,204,103,790 of CM057456.1, forward strand.
ACCTGGGCAAGCTCCGGTTCTTGAATCTGTCTGGCAACAGTCAGAGTGCGATCCGCAACGTAGCCACTTTCGGACACCTCCGGTCGCTGACCACCCTGATCCTCTCTGAGAACAAAATCCAGCAGGTCGGCCATCGCGTCTTCCAGAACCTCCGGAGGCTAGCCAAACTCGCCCTGAGCGGCAACCGGATCTCCCTCCTGGGCACCGAGGTGTTCCGTGGACTTATCAGCTTAAAGGAGCTGCTGCTGGACCGAAACCTGTTGACGGATATCTCAGACGGCCTGTTTTCCCCTTTGGAGAAGCTGGAGGAGCTGGACCTGAGCCACAACGCCATCTCCACCGTGCACCCGTTCGCCTTCCGTGAGCTGGCGAACCTGCGGGTGCTGAAGCTCAGGGCAATGCGCTCACCTCCCTCTCCGGGGAGATCTTTGCTTCCAACAGCGGCCTGTACAGCCTCGACCTGGACGGTAACAGCTGGACCTGCGACTGCCGGCTGAGAGGACTGAAGCAGTGGATGAACCTGGCACACTCCCAAGGCAAGCTGCTGACAGTCTTTGTGCAGTGCCGCCACCCACCAGCCCTCCGGGGAAAGTATTTGGATTACCTCAACGCCTCGCAGCTGCCACTCACCGGCGGTGGGGGAAAATGACTCCTGCTCGCTTTTGCCCGCCCCGCCAGTGAAGGGCGCTTTGGCGGCCAATCGGGATATCCAGTCCGATCAGGGGGGCACGGTGGAGCCGGACTGGACAGGCACCGAGAAACCCCCCGGAGACAACAGGGACGTGGCAGTGTCGCGGGCCTCTCCTTCCCCCAGCAGCATTCCCCCGAAAGACAAAGCCGGGACACCGCTGTCTGAGAAGATCGTGCTGGCGGATAGGATAAACCGCCTTCACACACTTCACGGTCAGAGGAACCCCGGCGGTGGCATCAAGGCACTGGGTGAGGACGAAGTGCCCCCGTCGGGCTCCCCCTCTTCCACCGGTCTGCCTTTCGAGACCGGGGGCGGAAAGCATTTTCTCCGGCGGCAAGGAAGTCCGGAGCTGGCGGCGGACCCCTGCCACTTCAACAAGTTTTTCCTTTTGAATCTCACCGTGGACTCGGTTACGGCCGATACGGCCACCCTCTCCTGGAGGGTGGCGAGGGCTGCGGGGCCAAAACATCGGAGCGCTGAGCCAGTTCACTTCAGGGTCCTCTTCGACCGGTTTGGCCAGCCGGTCAAATTCCATCGGTTCGTATATGTGGGGGGTGAGCTGGGGTCGGTGACCCTGCAGGAGCTGAAGGAGGACACCCCTTACCTGGTGTGCATTGAGAGTGTGATTGGGGACCGGGTGTGCCAAGTCGCTTCCAGAGACCACTGTGTGGGTTTGGTGACCCTCCCAGCTGGGAGCCGGCCGCTCGACTACCCGCTCCTGACGGTGAGTCTGCTGGCAGTGAATGCCCTCCTGGTCCTGCTGGTCGCCGCAGCTTGGGCTTTCAGGGCGATCAGGAAGAGACTGAGCCGGAGGAAGTCCCCAGTGCACGTCAGGCAGATGTACTCCACTCGGCGCCCGCTGAGGTCAATGGGCACCGGCGTGTCGGCCGATTTCTCAGGGTTTCAGTGTACTCGGCCGCGAGTCACCATGAGCACGGTGAACGAGGCGGATCTGATCGAGTTCCCCTGCGATCGCTTCCTGGACAGCAACAATCTGAGGCGGGAGGAGATCATGCAGCGCTTCTCTGATTAGTGACAATGTGCGTTCAACTCTGGTGCTATTTGTGCAGTGCTGCTCAGACTGTAGTACTACCTGTGCGCCACTCCAGTGCGTGCCATACCTGTGGACCAGTGTTGTTATGTTCTCTGTTCAGGCGATAACCTGAGGCGAGCATGCCTCTTTGAACGGTCCTTGAGTTCCAGGAATGTCATTGAACTATTCGTCTGTATCTGAAATGAAAGTCCCGATGAATAACGTAGTACTTTTTGCACGAAATATATATATTTTTTTAATTGCAGTGTGCCTATGAAGGAAGTGACCAGACGTGTCAGACCCAGTGCGACTTCCGACTTAAATTACCACGTTATCGTTTCTGTCATAGAATGGTAGAGGTTTACGTGCAGCAAATAATTCAATTACTATGTTACTCGCACTGAATGGTGATGGACCTGAAGATCCAGTGCTACTTCCAACTTAAATTACTATGTTGTAATGTTTGGGGCATGGCATGGTATAAGTTTACGTGCAGCAATATAATTCAATTAGCATGTTACAGTCCCTAAACGGTGATGGACCTGAAGATCCAGTGCCACTTCCGACTTAAAATTACTGTTATTACGTTTCCGTCATGGAATGGTAGTGGTTTTACACATAGCAAATAATTAAATTACTGCCTTAATATGTTTCTGCCACTGAATGGTAAAGGTTTACATGCACAGACTACTTCCATTTATTGAAAACACTATCTAGTTCTTCAAAAAAATATGCTAAATGAGCTACTCTTTAAAACATTCAGAGTTCTCGTCATCATTTAGTACAGCTCCCTTGTTTTTATTCATGATTTTATTGAGTCCGTGTGCATGATTTGTGAGCCAGCTCGGTAGGGAATTGAATGGTGAAAAACCAGTCACTACTATCAGGGGTTCAGTTCTTTTCTTGAGGAAGCCAGACAAATTCAGGGAGTCCAAATGTCTAATTTATGACAGTTGTTTTTAAAGTCAAAATACCGCGCAGGTTCCAAGTTTGTATTGTTATTTTTGGTAACTGGGTAAAGCCCACTAAGCGCAAGACCTGTTTTCAGGGGTGACATGGGAGCACTGAGGAGGTTAAGTGATTTGCTCAGGGTCACACTGTATACAAGTGGAGGTTGTGGGACTCAAACTCAGCTCTGCTGGACATACTGTATCAAGCTCATTCATATACTCTACCCCATGTTGTCCAAGCTATACTTGTTGAGCAAAGACTTTTTGGAAGGTAATGTAAATTATTACTTCACATAAAACTGGATGTCCCATTGATTGGGGAGGGAGCATTCTCCAACTTTATTTTGTAAATGTTTTCCTTATTTGTGGACTCCAATATGTCCAACATTGAGTTAACTGAAGAGGTAGTGAGCTAAATAAATGCACTGATTATAAAGCATAGGTAGTTCATAATTGTAAATATAGGTAGTTCATTTTTATAAATTAGCAACGCATAAGTATAAAAAGGGTCTTAGAAATGTTGCAGTCTGATTGGCTGCCAGCATTCCAAGAGCCTTAGCCTGATCACTATGGCACATGTTCTGTTCCTGTTAACATTCCATTCTCTAGCACTGCTGAATGACCATCATGATGCATTCTAAACCAGCATTCTTAAATGGCTGGTAAACTATTTTATTAAAAATCTCCCCATCAATGAGGAAAACATTCAAAAGGCGCACTTCTAACATTTTTCTTTTGGAATTATTATTATTTTTTTTTTGTAATAGCAATAGGGCAGTCTAGGGCAATATGGCACCTGGCTATGCCTTGTGCCACATGACACTGCTAGGGGGTGATTAACAGATTGTTAATCTAACCATTGGTTATGCTTTACTGTTTAACAATAACAGTGTACCATGTGTTTATAGGGTGTATTTCTCCTGATTATCTGGCATTATATAAAAGTGGAGTCCCTCTGGTAGAGCCATTTTATAAGTTTAATAAGCCACTCCAGGATGTGCATCATCGGATTTTGGTTCACTTCTCCGGGGTGTAAGGACACCCGGCCTTCTGACTTATGCCTTGCAACACCCCTGGGGTGTGCATTAAAATCTTACAGTGCACACCCTGTTGTGAGTTATTATTTATACAGAACTAGAGCCCCTTTAGTCAGTGAGAATGCAGGGATTTGCATAAATCCAGTACTGCCAATTAATCTTGTGATACATTAATAACACATATGAAATCCATGCATTTCCATGGGCTACAACAGTCAGTTTTAAATGCAAACAATTAAAGGGCTCATTGCAGTAAGTTCCGTGGAGCCTAACAGGACACAAACTAGAGTCACAGATTCCTGCATGACAAAAGGGATTAACTGCTATTAAAATTTCCATTTCCTGCAGTAACTCTGCTGCAGAATGCTGTAGTGTTGAGTTGCATCCTGGTGGGCTCCACTTTAGGCAATAAAACATAACTGGCTGTGTGGTAAATATAGAATAAATGATAGGCAACTGTGAATTTTAAGGGTGCACTTCCACTGAGTGTATCTGGTGACATAAATCACAGAAATGAAGCGTGATTGGTTTGTAAATGCCTTTAGAACCCAAGATGAAATGAGAAGGCATGTAACTCACAGTTAGACTGTTTTATTTTGTATAGTATCAGGTCAGTCATTGTCTATATGGTTTAACACTGTCATAGATGAACAGATTGTGTTCTAGGAAAATAAAATGTGAATCAACCAGGCACTGTTTACCTCAGAATGTTGTCCAGTATGTGGAATATTTAGACAGTTTGAGTGATACAAACATGCCCAAAAAGTTACAATTCACAGTTCTGACAACAACTAAGAATTATGACAAAAAAGTGTGTAGGCTGTCTGAGTTACAAGGGCTGACAGCATATTATGCAAGCAATAAGGCATGACAGGATGTATGCTTATGTATCAATAATTACGCATCCCTTGAAGGTCTTACTGGCTTTATAAAATGGCTTTGACACTGAAAGTAGAGAACTACATTTAAAAGCTATGATTTTGTGTCTGCCTGATGATATCCCAGTACATTGTTGTGATGGCAACCGGGTTTAAGAGAAAACTTAGGTTCCGGCAGCTGGTGGCTGAGGGCTCAGGAAAGCGCTACCATTGGCACAGGATGGGTGTGGTGTTCCACCACCACAGTGAACCTTGAGGTGTGCCAGAGATGTTGCTGCTTTGCAGAGTGTCTGCGGTGTGCCTGAGAGGCCACCAGACACATGGCAGTGCCAGTGCATGGGACTGGGGAGAACAGGGGATGCATGCAGCATGGGTACTCTTGGGCTCAGAGGTCTCACCCAGTCCCTACAGCCTCGGTGAAGGTAAATGGGGTGTTGAAGCCAGGAGGTGGCAAGGCCTGAGGGGGACAGCATGATGGAGAATACAGTGCACATGGTACAAAACTGTAGGCTTTGGGGGTTTAACATTAGAGTTTGTCTTTATTTGAGTAGGAAGTCCTACCCCCTTGTAATTATGGGGAGATAATCACATGGAATGCAACTTCATTAGCCAATCAAATTCTTTTGTCTCTTAGCCATTTTATCTTGCTAAATTACTGCATGCCTTGGTGGGTTCAACCACCCAGGAAGTGCAATAATTTGTATCTTTACTGCACACCTTGAGGTGTATTATTGTATTTATAAAGTGGTCTTAAAGGGGAACAGTTAGCAGTAAGAGCCCCACACCCAAGTGTGGGTCTGGTCCCAATATGCACTTTGTGTGGAAAAAACATTTTTTTTAACTTACTGTTTACTGCAGTATATTAGACTGTATCAGACAGTTTCTGTTGATTTGCAAGCTGACATTTTCTGTAACTACAAATCCCAAAATCCATTGCAGCTGACATCAGAGGAGGGCTACAGCAGTAGGAGATTCAATAGCCTGCAGTACGTATTGGAGGTTTTTATAAGCTCTTATCTTTTGTTTGCTGGTCTCACTGTCCTCCCTGGGCTAAGCAGAGTCCCAGAGGATTGTACTTAGCCCTGGGAGAACAGTGGCAGTGGTAAACATTTTGACTGGCTCTTGTAAAAGTACTAACATGCATTGCAGGCTATTGAAACTCCTATTACTGCAACCATCCTCTGATATCAACTGCAGAGGATTCTGGGATATGTAGTTACAGAAAATGTTAGCTTGTAAGTCAACAGTAATAGTCTGATACATTCTACTATACTAGAGTAAAGTTTTTGCACACAAAGTGCAAATTGGGAGCTGCCCCACACATGGATGTGGGGCTTTTAGTGCTGACAGTTCTCCTTTAAAAAGTAAAAGAAAATTGAAACCAGCATCTGATTGGGATAATGTGAAATTAATGCGTAGTCATGTGATCAATTTTAACCAACATTTGTTGCTTATTTTTTTGTAATCTAACATATAAAATAATAATATGGGTGGTTTTGCTTGAGAAACAATGGTATTCCAGCTAAAAAAAACACCTTAGCCTTTGACCTCAGTGTTAATTGGCTCATGGTATCATCATTCTCTTGTAACCCCAACCATCCTGCTGTTACCACAATAATTACACATTTATAAAAGGATACTGCTGTTATTTTCTCAGCAGCATACTATCAGTCCCTCTATAGAGTGAACTGTTCTGGTAAAAGACACATTTGATAAATACAGACCAAATGTGTGACTTCGAAAAGAAAATGGCACATTCTTCTGGGTGCATATGGGTTTTCAAGGGTGCTTCTAACATGTTGCAGGAGGCCATGCCAGGAAAAGACTATCTGCATTAAAGAAAGAGGAGCATACTACAGACAACCTGTAGTAAAGTTTGGTGCATTGTTGGAATACATCAGAAAAGGGTCCTTGTGGGGTTAACAAGATTCTTTAAAGCTGATTTTGTATAGCATTCATCTAAAAATACTGTATGTTTATACTACCCAGTTGGAACCTGGTATTGTAAGAGTTGTCGCACATGCATCAATGGGAGTAAGAACCATAAAGTAAAGGTGAGTGATAAATTAGAGCACTCATACAATCCTAAGAGTGCTGTCAGGGAGGTACAAATATCTTACTGATTGATAACAACTAAAAAAAGAATTAAAAGAACCTTCTCAGAAAATGTCCATTTCCAGAGCAGTCGTGCAGGAGACACTGTTTTAGAATAAGAGTGTCTCACGTGCAGGAGAAAGGAGCACACTGATTGGTCTGGAGCACTCCCAAGATCTAAGAAATGCTTTACAAAATGCTGTCTCCATTGTGTTAGTGGACTATTTGACTTTTAAAATCCTGGGGGTAGCATTAAAGAGTAGGTATGCACCTAAATAAAATGTTTAAAACCATTATATTTATTGCAGATGCATTTAATGTTTTCCAAGTTTTTGGTGTCATCCTGATTCAAGTAGTTTGCAAACTTCACATTAGAAGGCAATTACTGTATTCTGCGGTCTGTTTCAAAGACATCTGGCTGTCCCCAATTGACCCTTGCTGTTGCTGTGTTGCTGTGTTTGTGTCATCATAGTCTGTTGCCATGATAAGAATGGTGATTGCATAATACTGTGCAGTATGAAGTCAGAAAATACTATTAACAGCTTATTAGACTTGATGGATAAGGTGACAAACATATTACAAAACAGACAAGAGGCATTTAATTAAAGATGTTATATAGAGCATTGTAAAAGCAGAATAACGTATGTTTATGAAATTAATTTTATGCTGAAGTGAATACCTGATCTTTACTAATCTAGCTTTTAAAGAGCAGATTAAGAGGAAGACTACACTAAAATGTTATATTGCATCTCGGCTGGGCAATGCTGAGTAAATAACTTGAACAAATTAAACTGATATGTAGGTAACTTACTGACTCACATATTGAAATGAAATCTTAGAAAATGTATTGTTTTTGCTGTATGCATTTTCTTAGGGTGCAAAAGCAATTGGAAGCTGTGGGGATGGGAGCTGGGTGGCTTAGTTGGGATACCAATAGCACTGTTCTGTGCCAAACAACACAGTGATTTACTTCAAAACACAGGTCAAACTATACATATTTAACTGCAAAACCTGTTACTTTCATAAATACAAAAAGCTAAAAAGCAATTGCAATAGAGCAATGCTACTCAGCGTATGGCAGTTTGTCAAGAGTGTGCTTGCCACTCATAGGACAACAATTATAAGACAAACCATTACCAAAAATTGTTCAAATGATAAACTCCTGAAATTTATTAAAACTTATTTTGAAAGCACACAAAGAGTGGATCCCCCCCAAACATCACTCAGTAATTAAAACACTGTAATGCCAATCAAAGTGCAATGGATAAAAAAACAGTGGAAGAATAATGCATACCTAGCAGTGCTATAGAACTGTATCAAGTATATACTACTACTACTGTATTGTTTCAATACATTCAGTTTTAAAATTGAGACCTCTACTTGTGTGGTATAATTTTGTATTGTATTCAACAGATGCTAAATAATGCATGTCCAGATATGATGCATAACACATTAAATAATATGGCTGCATAAAAATACCAACTCACTACAGCAATATATACAAATTCCAAAAGAGCTGTACTCATATAGGAAATTATTACACAGGGGTTCTAACAGAAGCTACATAGTGCAAATCTCAACATACTATACTGCATGCAAATGCAACTTTTTCAGCTAATGTAGAAATAAAATCAACTTATTTTAACATATACACACATCTGCCTCATTTGAGGTATTCCTCATGGCATTAATTCCCCCTTAAATTTTTCCTGTAAAATAATGTAATGTCCACTGTGATAAACAACTAGTCCTTTTCTACATACAGTTACCATGGGCATTTTTCATACCACATCAGTTGTAAGTGGAAAAGGAATGGTTGTTGATCGCAGTGGACATCACATTGCTGTACGTGAACATTCTCCATCAAGGGTGAAATTAATGCCACGAGGAATGCCTTGAGTGAGGCTGCTGTGTATACTTCTGAACAATTTGACTTTAATTCTACATTAGTTTAAAATGCCTTGAATTATACTTTTTCCATTTAGGGATATATTATTTTCAAATTAAAAGGACAGCAATGGTGGGGGGAGGGCATCTTTTGCCCTCAACTATGCAAATATATATTTATGCACATGGGACAACCAAGTAGTGAGAGATGGAGACATCAATCCATTTCATACTCATTCAGAACCTTATAGGCATTACAGTATATTAAGTACATCATTATGGTGTGTGGAGAAAGTAAATGAAATTATCAGAGTTTATGACTTATTTAGAAGGAATCAAACAAAATCTTTAATTTTCTGGAACATGTGATAAACAATCTATTAATTTATTGGTGTTGGTATATCAAAAGATGACAGTAGTGGTATTTTTACAGATTTATACAGAAAAGGAACCAACATAAATTATTTATTGGAATTTGCCAGCTGTCATCCCCACCATGCCATAATGAATATCCTCAACAACCAGTTTTTATGCATTTGGCATAACTACAGTAGAAACTCAGACTTTGACAAATATCTGAATAACAGAGTAATAGGGTTAGGAGTCAGAGCTATAATGAAGACTCTGTAGAGAAAAGCAGAGAGTTTCCTAGAAGCAAGGACATAAATGGTTTGGGAATGGACTTGTGTCACTGTGGGTTAGCTGGTGGTGGTGGTGGTGGGGGGGGGCAGATTGAGTATCCCATGTACTGCTCTTCTGTCCTCGAAAGGGGAGGCATGTTGTCTTGGCTCTGACTGCCACCGGGTGGAGGCCTGGTGGTTGTGCAGCTGTGAGTGAAATGAAGGGAGGGGCCATGGTTCTGTAAGGCTTGCATGCCTCTACACACTCATATCCTTATATATCGCCGCAGCTGAGGACCAATGAAGACAACAGAAATGGAGACTTTTTTTCTGACCCATGGTACCACCCAACCACTGGAGGCTTCTGGACTGTGCACTGGGAGGAGGACTCCCCCACTACGGGGGTAATACATTGGGGACTGCATGCGGTGGACCGAGGAAGGTGTGTAACTGTCAGGTGGAGCAGGGACAGGGCTGATAGCCCACTCACATGCCTTACAGGAGAAAAAGTTTTATTAAAAAAAAAAGTAGTAGTTTCCAAACTAAGTCATAAAGGAAAAAATTGAGGTATGTGAATTAATTACAATATTGAAAATGTGTCTATCTAGCAGTAAGCAGATGTCAATGTTTCTATGTGGGTCAGACCCAATGAAAACTTATTTGGGGAACATTTGTGTGCTATTACTGGGGGTGGGAGGGGGACCTGGAGATTGCCCATGCGGCTCATGTTAAAGAATGAGATACAGAACCCTCATTTCACTTTTTGTTATTGAGAAGGTTAAGTTAGGACCAAGGGGAGGGGATCCATTCTGAACAACCTATTTCTTTTTTTAAGGATAAGAGTCTATCTGGATGCATCAGTTAGGTGTGTTGAAGGGGAAAGGATCAGCACTAAAATTAGTCTGGAGCTGTTTTTGAGATGAATTTGTCCTTAGTGAATTTTTGCTTGTCTTATACAGAATAAGGTGCAATGTAAAGCATGCACTGTTCTGTCTGCAACCCTACCTATGTAAGTCCTGTATTGTTGAAATTAGTAATAAGACTGGACTACATGGTTATTTAGATATTAAGATCATTGTTCAGATGGTGCTGTTAATGACTTTGCATATTAGTAATCAAATGCAGCCTATTATTCCAGTTTCATTTTGCATTCAGTGTAGTATGTTGAGAATTGTACTATGTAGCTTCTGTTAGAATCCTGTGTAGTAATTTTCTATATGAGTAGAGTTGTTTTTGAATTTTTATGTATTGCTGTAGTGAATATTTTCATGCAGTCATTTTATCTCATGGGTCTCTCTAAGCTTTCATCCATTATGCTTGACATATGCATACGATGTACGGTATCACTCCCTTTATTTTATAATGTTTGTACAATTCAGTTTTAAAGGCTTCCATAGTTTGACTACCTACCACTGTCATTGGCAGTGAATTCCAAACAGGGGCGACTCGTTGAGTGTACCAGTTCTTTAAGTACTTCCATCTGCCCAATTTTAATTGGTAGTGTGTACTCTAGTATCATGGGGTTGTAATTTCAATTCCAACCTCAGGTTGTCCGACAGCGATGGTTCAGAAAGCCCGGTGAAGCAAGCACATATCCCCTCTTAACCTCCTATACCTCAGGGAATACAGGTCAAGAGCCCTGAGTCTGTCTTCCTAAGTTAGATGTTTCATACCTTTGATAGATCTAATTGCCCTTCTTTGCACTCTCTCCAGTCTATCTATATTCTCTTTCTGTACTGGGACCATACTTAGGAACAGTACTCAATCTGTGATCTCACCAGTGATCCATACAGTGGCAACAACACCTCTCGACTTCTGCTCCCTATATGTCTAAAAATGCAATTCGGTGTACTTTTTGCTTTTCTTACGACATTATCACAATGTGTATTAAAAATTGTTACCCACAGATCCCTCTCTTCTGTTGTAGTTACTAGGAATTAATTATCTAGTGTGTATGTTCAACCCAGATTTTTTTCTTCCCATGTGCATAACTGTACATTTGTTTTTATTTCATTTCAATTTGTTTTTACATGTCCAGTTCTGTATGTAATTCAGTGCCTCTTGAAGAGATCTACAATCATCTGCTGTATCCACCACTGCCCCAAGTCTACAGTCATCAGCAAATTTAATTGTCCATATATTTTTACTTTTATATTTCAGAGATGTCACATATATATTGAAAAGACAGGTCCCCAGTACTGAGCCCTGCGGCACCCCACTGGTCACCGTAGTCCAATCTGAGTGTATCCTGTTCACTGAAACCCTCTGTCTCCTCTCACTCAGCCAGGCTGCTATCCATTTTACTATATTAACATTTAGTCCAGTGTCTCTTAATGAACAAACCAATTCTTTATGAGGTAGTTTATCAAAAGCCTTGGAGAAGTCAAGAAAGACAACATCCACTGCTTGCCCTGCATCCAGTGCCTTACTAACTTTTTCACAAAAATGCAATAAGTTAGTCTGGCATGATCTAGCTTTTGTGAAACCATGCTGAGATAGACCATGATAGACCATGCATATTGTTTGTGTCCAGATGTGCTAAAATTAGATCCTTTAATATTCCCTCCAATAGGTTACCATAACCGAGGTCAGACTCACTGGTCTATAGTTCACCGAGTCAGTTCTAACTCCCTTTTTATTTTTGCTTATGCATGCGCAAGAAACATGATGTGGCAGCTTAGGAGAGAAGTGGGCTGTGGAGGTGCAGCACTGTGACAGCCAACGCAGGTGCTGCATTTGTGGCTTGGCACTATTCGCCCAATGCAGGCCCAGTGTCCTGATGACACTGGTTCTGCATAAGTGCCACCAAGTTGAAACGATTTGGCCACTGCAATGAGGGGCCACCTCATCATTGCAGCATCAGCCATCTTGCTGCAATAAAGGAGCATCCCATCATTGCAGGGCGGTACCTTGCCTGGTGTAACATGTCTGTAAACATGCAGTGGAGGGCAAGCTGACTGACTGGGGTGCCCAATCCCCCTGTCGGCATGCTCCCGGCACAGTTAATTTGCCAATGGGGAGCCCACTCCCCGTCGGCATAATGCTCCCCCAGTTGTTGCATGCTGGGGGGGCGCGCAATCCACCTCAGCATCATGCCCCCCAAACAGTTGTTCTTTGCCAATGGGGGGCCCAGTCCCCATCGGCTTAAGTCCCCCCACCCCAAAAAAGCAGGTGGCACACTGGAAGCCCACCCCAGTGTGCCAAAAAGGAGCCTGCAAAAAAAAAAACCTTACTGCAATGTCTTTTTTTTTTTCTGTCCCTGAAAGAAAGGAAACGGTCCCAAGCCGGTAGGGTCCCTCCCCAACCTGTACCCACCCACAGCACACCTCCCCACCCCCTCACCCCATACTTACCTCTGGAGCCCAGCACGACGATCTTCGGTGGACTGAGAACACATCCGCACTCTTCAAAGCTGACCGTGAACTAAAGAAATGCTGGTAAGCTGTATAATGGAATAAATAGTTTTTTTTTTCAACTTTGGTGCATGTGTCGGCATTTTGGGAATTTTGGCACCAAATTTTCAACATGGGTTATTGGGACCCTCCTCATGAATTCAGTCACTGTGATGCGTTATTCAGTGCAAAGGTGATTTTGTGGTCACTGTGTGGAATCACCTTTGGGACTGATTAATGAAATGACAGTGCCGCTGTTCATGAGGTGGGCTCTCAAAAACCTATTTTGCAAATTTGTGAAATAAATGCAAAAATGACTGTTTTAGGCACGCATGCTATGCAGTTTCCAAGACGCCTGTAATTTCGTGAATTTGTAATATTTTCTACCCAGATTTTCAGCACTGGCATTTTTCCACACCTCCTTATGAATGGTATAGCTGTCATTTTTCACATCCTGGCTAAATGTGTTTCGCACTCGGCGAGAATAACACGGTCACTGTGGGAAATCAGTGTTCAGGACACATTAAAAAACACAGTAACACTGTTCATGAGAAGAGGTCCTAAAATGCTTATGTTGAAAATTTGGTGACGAAAGTCCATAAAATCGCCTCTGAGGCCGGGAGATCAGAGGGCTGTGGGTTCAGTTCCCACATCTGGCACTTGGGTTAATATCCCAGTACTGACACTGTAGTGCAGCATGAGATGGGTGCTGCACTTCTGAGGTGCCGTCTTTCGGATGAGACGTTAAACCGAGGTCCCATCTGCCTGGATTGGTGGTAGTTCAAGTGGATGTTAAAGATCCCATGGCACTTATCGAAAAGAGTAGGGGAATTCCCCGGTGTCCTGGCCAAATTTCCCTCATTCACTAAAAATACCACCAACAGCTTCACCTAGTTTAATTTCAGTTGCTTACCATCTGTATCCCCCCCTTCCCCCGGTCGCCCCTGTAAAAGGGACTTCTAGGTCCAGTGGGCTTACCGGTTCAACAAAATTCAACAAACAAACAAACAAAATGACTGTGTTACGAGCGTGCATTGTGCAGTTTCAATGCACACTCATAACTTTGACAATGTGTAATATTTTCACTCCAGATTTTCAGCATTGGCATTTTTCCACACCTTCTTATGAACAGTTCAGCTGTAATTTTTCACATCCTGGCCGAAATGTGTTTTCGCACTTCCAGCGCAAAATAGCGCAGTTGCTGTGGGAAATCAGTGTTTGGGACACATTAAGAAAATCACAGTGATGCTGTTCATGAGCAGAGGTCCTAAAATACCTATGTTGAAAATTTGGTGACAAAAGTCCATGAAATGACTGTGTTATAAGGGGCGCAAGTTGCAGCTCACACACCTTGTAACTTCGTTAAATTTGAATATTTTTCACTCCAAATTTCAACATTGCCATTTTTTCATACCTCCTTATGAACAGTACAGCTGTCATTTTTCACATCCTGGCCAAAATGTGTTTTTACACTTCTGGGGCAGAATAGCACGGTCACTGTGGGAAATCAGTGTTTGGGACAGATAAGGAAAATCACAATGACTCTGTTCATGAGCAGAGGGCCTAAAATGCCTATATTTAAAATTTGGTGACAAACGTCAATAAAATGATTGTGTTATGAGCCTGCATTGTGCAGTTTTCATGCACTCTCGTAACTTCGCAAGTTTGTAGTATTTTCACTCCAGATGTTCAACATTTTCATTTTTTCAGACCTCCTTATGAACAGTACAGCTGTCATTTTTCACATCCTTGCCGAAATGTGTTTTTGCACTTCTGGCACGCAATAGCACAGTTGCTGTGGGAAGTCAGTGTTCAGGACAGATTAAAAAAAATCACAGTGACACTGTTCATGAGCAGAGGTGCTAAAATGCCTGTGTTGAAAATTTAGTGACAAAAGTCCATAAAATGACTTTGTTACGAGCGTACATTGCACAATTTCCACGCACCCTCATAATTTCACGCATTTGTAAAATTTTCACTCCAGATTTTCAACATTGGCATTTTTCACACCTCCTTATGAACAGTACGGCTGTCATTTTTCATATCCTGTCTGAAATATGCGTTTACACATCTGGCGCAGAATAGCATGGTCACTGTGGGAAATCAATGTTTGGGATGGATTAAGAAAATTATAGTGACAGTGTTCATGAGCAGAGGTCACAAAATGCCTATGTTGAAAATCTGGAGAAATAATTCCACTAAATGACTGTGTTATGTGCATGTGTTGCGCAGTTTCCACGTATGCTCAGAAGTGCGAGCATTTTTAATATTTTCACTACACATTTTCAACATTGCCATCCCTTCACACCTCCCTATGGATGGTACAGCTGTCATTCTTCACATCCTACCTGATCTGTGTTTTCATACATCTGGTGCAGAATGGCACGGTCGTTGTGGGAACTCAAAGTTCAGGATACATTAACAAAATCACACTGCCACTCTTCATGAGAAGAGGTCCCAAATGCTTTCATGAGGTAGGGTCACAAAAAGACCATACTGAAAATTTGTAGTGCAAATACCAACAAATGCCAGGGGTGTTAGGGTTTCTAACCATAATGTCTCACCCTGTACAGACTGACAGGCATCAGGGGTGTGCCTTTGGATTACCGACTGTAATGCTCATGCCATGCCACCCCCACCCCTCAGCCAGTGACAGGCATCGAGGTGTGCCTTGGACTCTTCAGCCCCAGAGTTCACCCCATTCTCCTATACTGCACACATTTCAGCATATGTCCTTATGGAATGGGGTGACTGTAAAGCTGAACAGCCCAAGGCACACCTCAACACGTGTCAGTGTCTGCAGGATAGGGTGAGGTGACATGGCATGAACGTCATGGGCGATGACCCAAATGCATATCCCAGTGCCTGTCCATCTCTGCAGGGTGGAGGTGGGGTTGGTATGAAGTTCAATACTTTACTACCATTCCTATTCTGCATCTGTCCAACTCCTGCATTTCCAATGCTAATACCAGCAAGCAGACATTCGGCATTGACAAATGCTTGTTATAGATTGAAATTACTGTTTCTTCCCTCCAACCTTTTACTACTTCCCCCCTATCCAGCGAAGCCTGAAAGATATATGTTGGGGGAGAGCTATTTGGTCCACTAATTCTGTAATGACTCTAGGGTGTATACTGTCTGGTCCTGGCGATTTGTTTTTATTTAACTTTTTTAGTCTGTCCATAACATATTTTATTATAAATGTTTAAATATAAGTATAAATACAGGGGCTGTGGACATGGCCTACCTAGACTTTAGCAAGGCATTTGACACAGTCCCACACAAAAGATTGATAGTCAAATTAACCAGCCTGGGAGTGGGTCCCAGGGTGGTAGCCTGGGTAAAACATTGGCTGGACAACAGGACACAGAAGGTAATTGTAAATGGAGTCCACTCTGAAGAAAGGGCGGTTACTAGTGGGGTACCGCAGGGTTCAGTATTGGGTCCAGTCCTTTTAATGTCTTCATCAGTGACATTGCAGAGGGGCTGGAAGGAAAAGTATGCCTTTTTGCAGATGACACAAAGATCTGCAACAGGGTTGATACACAAGGAGGCGTGGAAAGGATGAAAAGGACTTGGCAAGGTTGGAGGAATGGTCAGATGTATGGCAGCTAGGATTCAATGCAAAAGTGCAAAATAATGCACCTGGGAAACAAGAACCAGGGAAGAATACACAATGGGTGGGGAGGTAAACAACAACAAAACAGAAAGGGACCTGGGGGTAATCATATCAGATGACCTTAAGGTTAGCAAGCAATGTGAGAAGGCAGTAGGGAGGGCCGGGGTATACTGGGATGTATGGAGAGGCATCAGCAGCAGAAAACAGGAAGTTGTTATCCTCTGTACAGACAGTTGGTGAGACCCCATCTGGAATATTGTGTCCAGTTCTGTAGACCCCATCTCCTGCAAGGACATAGACAGGATAGAGGCAGTCCAGAGGAGGGCAACTAAAATGGTGCAGGGTCTGCAAGAGAAGCCGTATGAGGAGAGACTAAAGGAGCTTAATATGTATACCCTTGAGGAAAGAAGAGAGAGGGGACATGATAGAAACTTTCAAGTACCTCAAGGGAATCAACAAAGTCCAAGAGGGTAGCATCTTTCAGAAAAAGAGACTTGCAAGAACAAGGGACACAATTTAAAGGATAGAAGGAGGGGTTCTAGGGGCAATGTGAGGAAGTATTATTTCACAGAGAGGGTAGTGGATGCATGGAACAGCCTTCCTGAGGAAGTTGTGGGGTCTAAAACTGTGGGAGAATTCAAGAATGCATGGGACAGACATAAGGCAATTCTTGTGGGGGGGGGGCAGGAAGATAAAGGTTGTTGGTTAACTAGGATCTGCGGCCTATCCTGTAGGTAGGGAAATGGGCAGACTAGATGGGCCTAGCGTTCCTTATCTGCCGTCAGAGTCTATGTTTCTATAATTTATTATGCAGCATATCTGGATCTGCACTATTTAGCATTTGTTTGACTACATTACAAAACCTCTATACCACACAAGTTGAGCTGTCAATTTTAAATTCATGTATGATGACACAATACTGCAGTAGTACATACATTATATAGTTCCGTAGCATTGATAGGTATAAATTAGTTAGTCTTTCATGGTTTTTAAATCCATTGCACTTTAATTGGTAAAAGGATATTTTAATTATTCTGTGATATATGAAGGGGACTTTGTGTGCCTTCAGTTTTAATGAATTTGCATGAGTTTGTTAATTGATCAATTATTGTATATGGTTTGCACTATAAATGATATCCTGTGAGAGGCACATACACAGTCTTCACAAAGCACCTTACTGTGGAAAATGCAGAGTGGCATTGCTTTGCTGCTGTCTGCTTTTCATCTATTTTGCATTTATGAAATGAACTCTTTTTGCATCATTAAATACACGTGTTTTGATCTGTCTTTTGGAGTATGTAAGTGCAAGGGATATTTGGCACAAGCGGGATGAGTCTGAATATAGACAGTATTGTCTAGCCCTCCTTTCCCAGTCAACAAAAATTAAATAAACTTATAAACTTCGTATCTGGGGGCTGGGGGAACTAGTTGAGGGGATGGCATTTGAGAACCACATTGTCCCTGTTAAACTAGGTAAGGATGGAAGTAGTGCAGATGAGACTAGGCACACCTACATAAGTGAAGGGTCAAGTGGGCCTCTGCCCAATGCAAACTGGAGTCAAAGGGGGTATGGGCAGATGCAGTGGAATAGGCATCACTGAGAAACAGTGATGAGATGTGTGTGTGTGTGTGTGTGTGTGTGTGTGTGTGTGTGTGGTGGGGGTAAACAGAGAAGTAGGGGAAGATATTGACACTTCAGTGCAGTCAGTGTGGCATCAAGTTCTGAAATATAAAAAAGAGAAAACTGAGAGGAGCTTATCTCAACAGTGTATCTAACAACTCTGTCGAAGGTTGGAAATGAGGCTCACTCACTCCACAATATTCTGAAGTTCAGCTGTATTTTATTTAGCTGTCAGACAAATATTATCCAATGTTACATGCTCAACACACTTCATTTGGGGAATCTCAGCTTTAAAACAATATGGGTATATAAATATAATTAATTCCAAATATTCATTGTTATAATTTTATGTATATGTAAATATTCATTTTTATAATGTTCTGTATGTATACATATACTGTATGTGTATATATATATATATATATATATATATATATATAACCTTTATAAATGTAATTTTAATAATATTGACATTCATTTTCTAACCAAGATGCTTTGTATCAACCTTCAGACATATATTACCTACATAAAAGGCACATACCATAAATAGTCCTTACATACAATAAGCATATCAACATTGTGTTATCTACAAAAAAAATACAAGTACCTTATTGTTTCACTTTTAAATCTTCTTCTTATTGATCTCTTTCATCCCATTGCCCCTGTACCAGCCTCATGGACCTAAAATCTCTCTCTCTCTCTCTATAAATATATATTATAAGGGCACAGTAGCGTCCTTATAGTTAGGGTTGGTAAAGCACTTCAATGTCATATCTCATTTTCTACACCTTAATAACTTTGGCATTTTTCAATGAAATTGCCCCAAAATTGGGATGTGCTGTCATTTTGTCAGTGACCCAAGATCTGGAAAGTTTCGTGATGGCAGCTTGTATAGTTTTTGAGATATAAAGTTGTCAATATTGTAGGTATGTTTTTTGACTTGCACGTCTGTAAATTATTATCTGCAATTGTTTGTTTCTATCTGTACGGAATGTTTCAATTCCCCAGGTCTTCCTGAAAAAGGGACTTGTTTGTCTCAGTGGGCCCACCCGATCATCAAAATTAAAATAAAAAAAAAGGAAGAAATTACGTTTTTTTCCCCCATAGGATAACATAGGATTTTTTGCCATCATCTACAGCCCACACAAAATGAACATTTTCTCTGAAATTTTTAGTGATGATGGGGTGTGTGCCAAGGGAGTACCTTTGGATGGTTTGGTGTGAAAATGTATTACAATTTTTGAATTAAAACAATTTTTGTGATAGCCGCAAGACAGGCTGTTTGAACGGTGAATAACCATTTACTGTTCGAACTGTAAATAACCATTTACTGTTTGAACTTTACTGTCTGAATGGTAAATAACCATTTACCATTCCAACAGTAAATAAATATTTGTAATTTCATAACAAAAAAATGTTTGAGAATTTTGGGCTGAAGTTTTCAGGGTACAAAGGGCTTGCTTCACAGATGTGCCTTTTGGTGGCTTGGTGGAAAAATATTAGTGCACCGCATAGTTATAAGACTTTGAAGTTTCAGCACATCCCAAAGGATAGCACTGTATTGGTTGGGGTACCGTTCGGCAGCTATATCTCAAAAACTCTTCAAGATATGTACTTGCTGCCACTCGCATCTTAGTACACCTTTAGGTGTACTAAATTGTTTTGCATGTTTCCAGGCCTTGTTTGAAACTGTTGGTGAATTGTAATGGATGGGGCAAAGGTGACTGATACCATGGCATGCATTCTTAACGTGGCAGCAGTACTGCTTTGGAGGGCCCTGTGCTCCCACCAGTCACTGTGTACTGATGGGACTGATCCCTACACTACCACATGGAAACAAGGGACAATTACAATAGGCATGGGTGGGGGCACAGGGCCCACAGGGCCCTGTGCTTGCACTGCTCACTCTGGACTGATGGGAGCGCAGGGCCATCAGGCATGCATGGGGTGATATATGTACATAGTTATGTGTTCATGTACTGCTTGACTATCTCACAAAATGTTTATGCTGCCTTAATGTTTTTGTACAGACCTAGTTCTATGTTTATTTTATTTGTTCCTATATTCAAATCGGTATTGTACCCCCTCTCTCCCTTCCCCCAGAATGCATCTGAAATGAGCTACAGTAGCTCAGTGAGCCTTTCTTGGTGAAACTTTTCAAAATAAATAAATAAATAAAACAGGGCCCAGAGGGCCCTGTGCTCCAGTCACTCACTATGGACTGATGGAAGCACATGGCAAGGAGGGAGCTGGACTACCACATGGAAATGAGGGACAATTATAATATGCATGGATGGGAACTGCTCCCATCACTCACTATGGAGTGAAGGGAGCACATGGCCCAGAGAGCACTGTGCTCCCACATGGAAATGGGTGACAATTACAATATGCATGCATGACAGCATGCTCCCACATGGACATTTGGATACCATTATGGAGTGATGGCAGCGCAAGGCCTGGAGGGTACTGTGCTCCCACGTGGAAATGAGTGACAATTACAATATGCATGCATGGGAGCACAGGGCCTGGAGGGCCCTGTACTCCCACATGGACATTTGGATACCATTATGAAGTGATGGCAGCACAAGGCCTGGAGGGCCCTGTGTTACCACATGGAAATGTGGGTCAATTACAATCTATATACACTTATGAATAAATGGGGCTCTGTGCTCCCATAAGCAATTAAGGCTATGATTATACTTTCTCAAAAAGTAAGGAAATTTATTGCAAAAAATATGTTAATGCATCAGTTAGGGTTGGTATTTAAGTGTCAAAAGCTGGGAAATTCAACATTAGGGATGGGTTTCCAACCCTGACTCCCCACCCCCAACCCCAAGCAGCAAAATGACAAGACCACACAAGCAACCACAGACAGACATCATCAGGTAAGACAAACAACATACAACGGTTTCCAGAGGACACATATGTAGTAGCACACTGATATGCTGCCTTCGTGGATTTGTATTTGTGGTATGAAAACTGCAAAATATACACACTCAATTATCGCTGCAGATATGAATCCACAATACTGGTGGATGATGGGAACATCCTCACAGCATAGGTGTAAGACATACACCAACTTCTGGCTCCAGAACAGCAGCCCCCTTGCATATAAAACACCTCTGAAGAGACACAGGACCCTCAGAGAACTTTGCTTCTGCAGACAGAAGTACTGCTGCACTTTTCATATAATGGATTTTGTGGTATCTGCACTTCTGCACCCAGAGGTCAGTGTGCATGTCACACACCTGCAGCTGCAGAAGCACTGGCCCATCAATCATGTATATGTTTTATGGTGTCCATGGCTGCATGAGACTACGGAAAAGCTGAAAGGACCACTTTTCTCACCTAGTCCACCGTTTTCCTACATTCTGTAACACCACAGATCATATTTGATCTACTGCCCCCTTTCCTTACCACTAAGGTTCCCTTATGCCTACCCCATGCATTCTTGAATCCCGTTACCATTTTTGCCCCCACCACCTACCATGGGGGATGTTCCAGGCATACACCAGTATCATGGATTTCCATCTGCAATTATGTATGTATGTTTTTTGTCTTACCTGATGATGGCTGTCTGTGGTCTCTTATGTGGTCTTGTCCTTTTACTGCTTAGGGGTAGGGCATTAGGGTTGGAAACCCTAACACTGAATTTCCCAGCTTTTAACTCTTTAATACCAACCCTAACTAATGCATTAACATAGTTTTTTGCAACGAATAATATATATATATATACAAACACATATATATATATTCTGGGTATAGAGCAAAAGGAGGCTAGCAAGCCCATAATATTGCTTCCCACACTAGTGGGACCATCATTGCCCATTTAATAATAAACAATTGCCAATCTGTTTTTTAAAACTTTCACTTGAATCACTATCTACAATTTTACTAGGTAATATGTGCCATATCCTACTGGTTCTATTAAGGAATGAGTGATATTCACTGTTCTTTTTAGCACTGTCCATTTTAATTTGCCTTTTATGTCCCCTAAGGCCAACTGGCTTCTCCTGTAGCTCTATTTTCATTTCCTTCATTAGTTCTTGGCCATTTACAGTTTTAAAAAGCATCATTAAGTCCCCTCTAGTTCTTTTCATTTTCAAAGTGAACAAATCTGCTTTACTTAATCTGTCTTCATAATTAGATACTCTCATAGAGCCCACCATTTTGGTAAACTTCCTCTGAATCTTTTCCACCCTTGCTATTTCACCCTGTTTATAAGGACTCCATAGTTGGGACCCATAATCTAAATGCAGTCTAACATATGTTCTATACAGTGGAATTAGACAGCTTTTAGATTTATTAATAAAGCTCCTTTTAGTATTCTTGATCATACAATTAGCTTTGGCTATAACCTTCGTTAGATGCTGTTTAACCCCTAAGTTATTATCCACAGTAATAACGCAGTCCTTTTCATACTCAACTGTTGCCAGCTCACCCCCATGTAGTATATAATATTGTAACAAATTATTTTTCCCTAAATGCATACATGAACATTTCTGAGTGCTAAGTGGCATACCATTACTGTTTACCCATCCCTCAATTTCCCTAAGGTCATTTACCAAATCCATACACTGACTATGTATTTTTTTATGGATGCACATAGTGTCACATCTCACTTAGTAGTTAACATTCACAAATATATTTTATATTATTATTTACCCTCTTTTTAATTAATATTCAAAAATAAGTTTTTCACTCACTCTATCGTTTGCTAGTGTTAAATATTTCATTTCTGGCCCCACTATGCCTTCTTGGCACTGCCCTTTTAAGTTAATAACATGAAAGCTTAATTGAAACTACCGAACCATTATGTTACACCTGTGTCTATGTTTACTAAGATATATTTTGTTATAAAAGATGTTAAATTCCCACATTTGGCATTACTGCCATTTTCAGTATTTAATGTCTCTTTAATTTTAATTCATTTGTAAATACGAGATCAAACTATTTCTCTTTTTTGAGCTCATTGTTTCCCAAACTCATTTTAATATTTCTGAGATACAAACACTCACCCTTTGAGTAGGGCTTTTGTGTACTTTTCCTTTCCTTTTTACATCCTGCTGTGCTAGTGCGCTTCTTCCTTCGGCACTACAACAAGAAGAGAGGGCTCAGGACTTTTATCAACCAGTATTTGTACATGTTTCTCTATTTACTGCATCTTTTAAATGTACCTGCTCCACATGCTGACTCCTTACCAGTGGATCTTCTACATGGTGGCTGAGGAAGTAGCCCTGGTATCTGAGTACCTTTTACACTCAGACACCATTGGAACAGAGTTCCTGTATCACCGGAGTGTTGTCAGGCTCACTGGCTGTGTGTCAATATGTCATATAGCCTGCAGTACATCCTGAATGGCAAAAGCCATACTATATAATGCAGGTAGACCTGGATAAATGCACAGTGTGCTTCAGTAATGCCAACTTAGTGTGCAAAGATGAAGACGAAGGAACTTCCAAATCTCTAGTTTCTCGTTCACTTTTTAAACGAGTTTGAGATGTCTTTTTAACTTATTTACTTATTTCCTTCTCCTCCTTAATTTATCATTATTTTAGCTCCCTTCTAAAAGTAGTTGCTGTCTTGTGTTCACTGGAATATCTTTATGGGTCTTCAGGTTTGAGTCCCCATACCAATCCCTGGTTTTAAATGGATGTAACTGCAGCTTCTATATTAATAATGTGATTATATGAAAATTATGCTGTTTTATCATACATCCACCATTCTCTTGCTGACCATTTATCACTACCAACCACTGCATATCCTCAAAGCATAAACCCAACCATTTTACATCATCCCTAGTGATATCTCTCTTCATATGTATGTAATCTGCAAATGGCAATTTATAAGAATCCCCTACTATCTTGGTGTTAATCAAGTTTTATCACCTGTATATTTTCATGTACTACGATAATCTATCAGGCTGAGATTAATTTTCCTAAATCTTAAATATTCTGTATTTCACAGCATTGTTTCCAGGTTTTATATGTAGGCCATAAGCTGAATTTTATATACACTTTAATGTCACTGTACTGGGAGTCCATTACACTCTTTCTATTGTAATAATCTTAATAACTCAATATTGTTGATAGTGACAATATTAATGTCATTAATAACATTCCCACACACTCTTAACATAATTTTTAAACTGTGTCTCTCCTTGTTGCTATATATCTAGATATTAATACCTACTTATATAATCACTTGCTACTTAATCTCATCATTAAGACCCTACTTTTTGTTCAGTGCCTTAAATCTTAATATCCAGAATGCTTCTCTCATTAATAATAATTTCTCCCAATCACCACCTCTACTTGGTGCATTCACTTTTTCAACACCGGAAAAAGTAAAGTGGACACTTGATAGCTCAGTAAATTAAAATGTTGTGCTACTAGTGAAGTTGGATCATTCCTCCTTCTCAAGCTTTGTGTTCACCCACTCTAATTTTCAGTTGCCTAGAAGTTTGTCCTAGCTATCCATCTATTCAACTGTCCATCTATCTATCTGTCTGCCTGTCTGTCTATCTATTTATCTATCTGTCTCTGTCTCGCTCTCTCTCTGTCTCTCTGTCTTTCTCAGATCACATGGGCATTTCAATAGATATATCAAATGGTCCATTTGGCATGTAATCAAGTTCCATATTGTCCTTATCCAATGCCACGTTGTGTAGTCTTTTTCAGTTTATATGTTGGAAGATGCTAACACCACAAGAAAAGCAGCAAGAGATGAAGGGGTTCAAGCATCCACAAAAAGGAAGCAATGCAACCCTGTTGGAGGACAAAGGGCAGGTAGTATTCAAGATTGCCAGGGCAGGGGGGATGGAGGGTTAGAGGCAGAGAGGGGGGCAACAGAACTCATGGAAAGTGGTGTGTCTGAATGTCAGAATCTTCAGGAAGAAGGCATTGTATGTGATCTGCAGGCACTGGTGGCTAAAGCCCAGTTGGACATGCTAACCATGATAGGATCCTGGGCAACTCAACATCATGACTGAGAGCTAGCAATCTCAGGCTACACTATTCACAGGCAGAGCAGAGTGGAATGTGGATGGGGGGGAGCTGGGTAACCCTGTATGCCAGGGAAGGCATCAAAGCAAATGCGGACAGTAACCTGAAAGGGAACATTACTACAGATACATTGTGGGAACAGTTGGAAGCAGGAATTAAGAGAGTTATTAGATGGACATGGTTTACAGGCTGCCAGATCAAAAAACAGGCTGAGTACAGGTTGCTGGGGGAAAGAGATTAGGAGAGCTGCACACTTGGGAGAACGTGTGCTGGTGGAGGGCCTTCAACATGCCAGATGCTGATTGGAGTATCCCAGTAGCATTAAGTGCCAGAAGCTAGGGAGTGCGGAGGTATTTAAGGATGCTCTCCTGAAGCAGTGCATTGGCGAACAAATGAGAATAGGTGATCATAGATTTGGTCTTTACAAACAGTCATACTGTTAGGGAGGTTACTGGAAAGGAACTGCTTGGAAACAGTGACCACAGGTCAGTGTCAGTATGGTTTGACATCTTGCTGCAAGCCGATCATATCAACCCCAAGACCAGAGTACTGGACATCAGGAGGGTGGATTGTGGTCGAATAACACAGAAATCTACAGGATGGGAGACACTGAGGAGGGCACAAGGATACTGAAAGAGAATTTGTGGAGGTTTCAGAGGTGGTCCAAGCTATGGCAGCTAAAGTTCAAGGCAAAGAAGTGCAAAATACAGTAATGTATATCTAAGTAAAGAACCCAAGAACTGAATACAGAATGGGTGGGGAGAGGCTGGAACAGACAAAGGAGGAAAAGAATCTGGGGTTTATGATATCTAAGAACTTCAAACATTCTGCTCAATACAGTCAGGTGGCAGGCAAGGCAAACAAAATGTTGGGATGCATTGACATGGGAATAAATAGTAGGCATAAGGAGGTGATACTGTCCCTGTAGATATCCATAGTAAAGTCACACCTAGAATGCTGTGAGGTACAGAGAATGGCCACCAAGATGATACAGAGGCAGCAGGGGAGGTCCTATGAGCAAAGTCTATGTGATCTGAACATGTACTCGCTGGATGCCAGGAGGGAGTGGGGGGCATGGCAGAGACACTGCAGTTTCTGCAAGGAATAAACAAAGTTGACAGCAGTGTGTACACTTCCAGTGCAAATATGAACACTAGGAGTAACATAAGGAAACTGGTGTGTGTGTGTGGGGGGGGGGTCAAAAAGGACACGAGGAAGTATTTTTCACAGAGAGAGTAGTGAAAAGTGGCACAAACTGTCCAACAAGAAAGTTTGTGCAAAAACAGTGGTTGGATTCAAGCAGGCATGAGACAGACACATGGGTTTATTAGGGGGTACTCATGGGAGAAAAAAGTGGAGGAGAAATGACTGGCTGTTAGGGGGTCAGTCTTGGTGATTAGGTAGGGCAAGGGGCAGAATGACTAGACCAGCTGGCCTTTCTCTGCCAACAATTTACTGTGTATCTTTGTTCCGTATCTGTAGTCTGTAAGCATTGATGGTGAAGATGGAAGGAAGGTTTTGCCAGATTTGTGAGACTATCACATTGCACTTGGAGAATCGTTTTTCATTCTAATCTTATAGGGCAAGTGGGATCACATAACATTTGTCTCTTATGGCGTAGGCAGTCTCTGAAACTGGGGATGCCAGTATGTAAATTTAATGTGTAAATCCTGTCTCTTACTGACATATTATAACTTTATATTGACTAATGCTCTTCTAGTAAGGGCTAAGATCAGACTCTTTTAGTCTGTTTTTAAACACATGGGTGTATCCAACCTTCATTGGTGGTGGGATTTTTTTTATTGGAAAGGAAAGACTGGCATTTTGTTCAGCTTGCATATATATAAAGTGGACCTTTGTGTGCTTTTCTGGTATATTGGGGTGGGGGAGGGACTCGTATTACTAGAGTAATGATGGTTGCTGTTATTAATTTCAAATTCATTTTGAAATTATTCTTTGACCAGTGTAATGATATGGTAATATTATGTTTGATTGTCACCTGGGTGACCAGGGTTCACTTGGAATGCCAAAATCAGCAGTAGTCTCAGTGGCTCACTAAGTAAGTCACATGCTCACCTGTGGGGCCAGAGCATTGAAAGGTCATGGGTTTGAGTACCACACCAAGTACCTGGTGTGACATCCATAACTGTAGTGCAGTATGAGGGGAATGCTGCACTGTAGAGGTGCCATTCTTCAGATGAGATGTTAAACCGAGGTTTGTTCTGCCCATCTCTGGTCACTGTCCAGATGGAAGTTAAAAGATTCCATGATACTTATCAAAGAAATGTAAGGAAATTCTTATTAAATAAATTGATCCCAGAACAAACAAACAGACAATTACAATCATTGCTAAATTATATGTAATACATGTTGAGAAGAAAAAAAGAAAAATCAAACATATGTTTAATACTTATTCAAATGTAAAAATATACAGTGCATGCACCTCAGCTTGAAAAAGGAAATAAAGAACTGTGTAGAAAAGGAAAGAAAATTCACAAAACAGAGAGAGAGAGAGAGTTATATCTACCTGTTTTAGTGCAAAGGTTCTCAAAGGTGGACCAATAACAGAGGTGCAACGTTCCATTCAACATGTTGTAATCCAAGGACAATTAATCCACAATGTCAGAAAGTGGTTAGATGGAAGTTGACTGAAGTCTTGTTTTTTTTATTTTGTATGACTTAGTAATGAATATGTTAACTGGTGGATCACTACTTCAGGAATCAGTGTTTTTTTTTCTGTAAAGTGAAGGCACATGTGGCCTGCCACTAATAAAATCTGCACGTGGCAAATATTAGCCTCAGTGTTCTTTTATGTGTTGAGCTCCATCTTGGTCCATATAATTTTAGCACTACATCAGAACAGAATATAGAATTAGAAGCCAGAACCGTATGCTACTGCCAAAGCCGAGCAAAAGGTTTTGGCGAAGAACATGACAAAATAAAGTGTTCCTAGTTTTCCAGTTCTGGAGGACAGGAAGCTCTGGGGCATACCCGTTCCTCTACTTTTTGTGATTAAAATTGTTTTTAACCCCAACCTACTGGAAACACTGTCCTTTCCTGCCCACTAGGACACAGTGGAAATGATACCTCAGGAGAGAAAATGACATTAATCACCTGATCATAAAACTGTTTACGATTTTGGGACACTATATTATTCAAAAAAAATTCCATTAATGCATTTTTATTGGTGAATTTTATAAATCAAAAAAGCAAAAAGTCAGGTGTATAGGAAAGAGTTGCCACACCAAAAACTGTAAACTACAATAGACAAGAAAGCAAGCGTGCACAACTAAAATAAAAGGCTGGAATGCAGAGTAAATACTGCTAGTGCAAACATTTATTGTACTCACAAAAACAGATGGACAGTACTAGACCCCAATGCTTTCGAATCCCTGTGGATTCTTCTTCAAGGGGGGCTAGTTCACAGTACCTCTAATTTAAAGAAACAATTTGCAGGCACAGCGTGATAGTATAAATGGATCATGAAACAGACCCCCCTAAATACAGATACAGGCTAAATATAGCAATCAGTTTCACACAAAAATGTAAGATATAACAATTATGTCTAGAGGTGAACATAAAATTAAATAAGATAATAGGAGACAAAACAGGGAAACACAAGAATAAATCCCCAACTATAAATCCCCAATAACGGTAAAAGGTGTAGTGCAATTTGAATCCATGACAATTGGTCAACAAATTCATTGCCAACTGACATTACAGTGACACCTTTATTTTGACCGCATTTGCGGTCAGCATAAAGGCAGTCACTTCGGACTGTGTTTTCTTCAGGGGGCTTCGCCCTGAACTCCCCATGTGCCCCCCCCCGTAACTAAATGAATCAACTCCAAGTCAGAGTTGATTTAGGAAGGAGGAGCAAGACCTCCAGAAAGCAGTGCCAGGGGGCCATTCCGACACTACAGCAACCTGGTGCTGTTGTCGCTGTAGTGTCGGTCATGGTAAAATTGTTGCCATAGCGATGGTGTATCGGGCAATTCCAGGTAGAGATACAGCTGCTGTAGCAGACATTGTAATGCAGGGGATAGCAAGCAAGGTAAAACCTGAAAGAGAGACAAAAAAAGGGGAGAGGGGAATTATAAACATACGTAAGAATACCAATCACTATAACATAACAGTAAAAAAGGCATCACATAGAAACAGGATATCAGATTTCTCCTGATATAATAATACTAATAATTTGCTAAAAGCTTAAGGTATATAATCTGATGGAAGAGCTATGGGAACCTATAAAAAGGGTGTGAGGCCCCAGTTTTCATTAATGCCATCTGTGGACATCCCACCAAGAATGAAAATTAATCTGCTTTGTCATTGCAGTAGTTTCCTTTGACGGTCACCACCTTTAATGTTGATTGGCATATGGTCAATACCCATCAAATATGCTGTATCTGGGTCAGAGTTAAGATGGTGGTACCAATGGGATCTGGCTGGGGTATCACACTTGCATTAGTGATGGACCATATGTGCTCTTGTAACCATTCCTTTAGGTGATGGACTGTATGACCAATATATATCGAGGCACATATCACAAACTGTGTCTTACAATTAATAAAATGATGAAGCTCATATTTGGCATCATTAACAATGCCTGGGAGTGTTGTGCCCATATATACATAATGACAGATATTACAATTGCCAAAATGGTACATTCCCTTAGGGCGAGGAAGTAGCCCAGTGACAGTCGGAGCACAGTCGACAAAGTGGCTGTGAACCACATTGTCCTAGATAGAAGGTCCCTTGTGATATACAATTTGAGTGCATTCCCCTACAATATCACGTAAATCATATACCCTTGCGATATACAATTTGAGGGCATTCCCCTACAATATCACATAAATCATATACCAATCAACATCAGGGGTGGTGACCATCAAAGGAAACTACTACGATGAGAAAGTAGATTAATTTTCAGTCTTGGTGGGGTCTCCGCAGATGACTTTAATGAAAACTGGGACCTCACACCCTTTGTATAGGTTCCCATAGCATTTCCATCTGATTACATACCTTAAGCTTTTAGTAAATTATTAGTATTATTATATTAGGAGAAATTCGATATCCTGTTTCTATGTGATGCTTTTTAACTATTGTTATAGTGACTGATATTCTTATGTATGTTTATAATCCCCTCCTTTTTTTGTCTCTCTTTCTGGTTCTACCTGGTAAGATTGGTAATTTTGGTAAGGGAGCTTAAGCAGCAGGCAGGTAGGAAAGAGGGCTGGAGTTATATTCTGTTTTAACTGAAATATTTGAATAGTTTGTAAGTGAAATTAGTTCTATGTGTTAAAAATTATTACCTTGAATTAGAACTGTTACTTGGGCTATGATATGGTAACTTTGGTGGCTTGGGGATAGTTGTTTGGCAGGGATAATTAGAGGGAAATTTAAATGTGTTGTTTGCCTGGTGTTTGGTAAGAGCCCTCCCACCCATCCTGTTTTGTAGGCTTTCTTAAATACTGAAAAGCCACTGGGGGTTGGGATTGAAGGGCTGAGTATTTCTGTTTAGGACTGAAATTTGAAGCAACAGGAGCTTGTGGGCCTGTGACATCATACGGTACCTGATGTCTGCTTACACACACTGTTAGTGGGAACGAACACACACTGGACTGTATGTGTTTGT
Organism: Neoceratodus forsteri; assembly: GCA_016271365.2. NCBI lineage: Eukaryota > Metazoa > Chordata > Ceratodontiformes > Ceratodontidae > Neoceratodus > Neoceratodus forsteri. Next base: position 1,204,134,251 of record CM057456.1, read on the forward strand.
GAGACTTGGGAACTTTATTGGTGGGGTTGAAATTGGGTTTGTAAATAACTACAGTCAGTATAGAGAGAAACTGTACTCCAAGGGAAAGGGACTGAGAAAAGGGGGTGTGCTATTATAAACAGAGGGGGATAATCAGGGTGGCCATATTCCACCATGGCAGGCATCTTCGAAGGGTTGTAGGCTGCACAGGCTGTGGGATGGCAATAATTCTAAATTGGGCCTGGAGAGGAGGCTGCCCTCTGTAGACAGCTATCTTGTATCAGGGTAGGAGTATATTGGTTAAGGACTAAGCTGTGGGGAGCTGGGAAGTGTCCAAGGATAAGGGGTGTGGATATAGCAGCAGAAGGGTGGGGCTGAGGGAGGCTGGGGCAACGCTCTGAAATTACAGGACGTTATGTTACAGCAAGCAGGAGGGGGGATATTAGGGACAGAGGACCCTTAGATAGGGAAGTTGATGCTAAGGGAAAGCGTGACGGGTGAACATTCTGAATACAAAGAGACTGGAGGGAAGGGTCAGGAGGGGCTGTTGTGTGGAAGCTAAAACAGTAGACTGTGGGAAGGAGCTCCTAAGGTGAACAGTGCAAGAGAGGAAGAAGAGAGTCAGTTTAGAGATGTAGTCAGGAAACTCGGTTACTGATGGAGGCTGACATAGAGTGTCACAATAAATTTGAGCTACTAAGCAACCTAGAGGGGAGGAGGGTTGGTGGAAAGAGAAACTTGTACAGAGGCCGGGGAGGGAGGAGTCGGATACCCATAGGGCATCACAGACCAGCTATGGAAAGGATAGACATAGTCCCAGAGGAGAAGGGAAAATATATGTTAAGCAAATGGGGAGATGCAACATATTCCAGACATGAGGGAGGAGAGCATGATTGGAGAGAAACTGGGAGACAAGGAGGTGGGAGAGGAGCCCCTTCAGCAGGGAGGTCAGTACCAAGGATGGGGCCTAGCTAAGGGACCCACAGACAGCCTCTGGAGGCAGGGTACTATTACAAGGGGAGGATGGTGGTATGGGGAAGGGAAACCATCAGGGCCAGGCTAAATGGTTCAGATAAGAGAGGGTTAAAGGGACACCTATTCAGAAGGGTTTGAGTTAAGTGGGCAAAATAGCAAGGGAGGCAGAAAGGGGAGGGTGACAAGGGGGTCTCTAATAAGGCAGGAAGACTCCCATGAAATTGAGCTCATGAATAAAGGGGGGGAAGGGGAGCTGAGAGGGCATAGTGGAGGTAACCATAAGGATGATGGCGGTGTTAAGGTTCTGTTACTGGGAGACTAGATGATTAGGGGTATCCATTGGGAGGGACAGGGGGTGGATGCCATAGCCAGGTGAAGGTAGTGAGTATCTCTGGGCTGACAGTGCACAGAGCAAAGTTCATGGTGTATGAAATGGTTAGGGATTGTGGAGGGAAACCGGATTTCCTGGTGCATTTGGGAACTAATGATCTAGAGGGAAATAGCATTTTGGAAATCCAAGCAAGGTTCCAAGAACTTGCCAGAGTCTGTCGGGATAATGGATGCAACATTTCCTTTTCGGAGATATTGCCAGTACCAAAGGCCTCAGTGGAGAAAAAAATGAAGCTTACAGAGGTTAATGACTGGCTCAGGAAGTGGGTGAAGAGAATGGGTTGGGGTGTTAGGAACTGGAATGGAGTTTGGGAGGATAAGGGACTATATGCCAGGACAGGTTTCATCTTGCCCCATTAGGGAAGGAAGTCCTTAAACAGGGATGGCTGACTACATACAAGAAAGGTGGGGTTTAAACTTGTAAGGGGAAGGGATGAGGAGGGGCTGACTAAGCCCTCCTCCAGATGAGGGAGTAGCCTTCAAGCCCAAGGGGAGGGGAAACAGACTGGAGGTGGAGGTTTCAGGAGGAGCAGGGGAGGATGGAGGTATAAGGAATCTGGGTGGGTTCGACAAAAGGATCAGGGATAAGGGATGGGGTTGGTGTTAGTAAATGCCAGGAGCTTGGGAAACAAGTTGTCGGAGTTCCAGGCCATGCTGTTCGGGGGGGTGGATGTGGCGGTGGTCACGGAGACGTGGGCCAACAAAAACCATGACTGGGACCTAAATGTACAGGGGTACACTATGCTTGGGAAGGATAGAAAGGAGGGCAGAGGGGGTGGAGTGGCTATGTTCATTAGAGATGATATAGAAATTGCTATGGTAGAAGAGGCAGAGGGAAACGTGGAGGCCTTATGGGTCACCTTACGATCCCCAGCAGGAGATAAGGTCAAGCTGGGAGTAGCATATAGGCCCCCCAGGATGAGTGATGTTCTAGAGGATGGTTTGCTGGACAACATCATTGCCCAGTGTGGTCCAAAAAGGAAGGAGGGTGTTGATGGGGGACCTTAATATGCCAGGTACAAACTGGGGAACCATGTCCTCTAAGTGGCCAAGGAGCAGAGGCTGCTGGATGGCTTCAGGATGTGTTCTTAACACAGCATGTGATGGAGCCCACAAGGGAGGGCATGTCCTGGATGTGGTTCTGGCAGATGGGGATCTGGTAAGGGACATGGTTGTACAGGACCCCTGACTGGGAGTGACCACAATACTGTCTGGTTTCAAATAAGCATGGGGAGTGGGGGTGAGATCTAGGACACTGGCAGTGGACTTCAGGGGGCAGACTTTATGGGCATGGGAAATATTCTCAAGGATCACTTGAAGGGATTACCTCAACGACAAGTGTGGAAAGGAGATGGAGGTCATAAACGGGACTTCATGAGGCAGTCAGGATCTGCTAAGTTGAAATGTAAGGGAGCAAGGTCACATAAACCATGCTGGTGGTCCAGTGAGGTACAGGTAGCAGTCAGAGAAAAGAAGGTGGCCTACAAAAAATATAAAACAACAAGAGGTGATAGGGATAAGGAAATGTACCAGCTTGCATCTAGAAAAGTCACCTGTATGGTGAGGGGAGCAAAGTCCAGTAAAGAGCAGCGGCTGGCACAGGGGATACATGGAGGGGAAAAGGGGTTCTTCCGGTACATTGGGGAGCGGAGAAAAACTAAGGGCCATCTCAGCAGATTGAGATCAGAAGGAGGGTGGGTGGAAGAGGTGAGGGACCAGGCAGAGGTATTTAATGAGTACTTTGCCTCTGTGTTCACTAGGGAGGGGGATGGGATATCTACAAAGCAAGGCAGGAAGGGGATAGAAGCGGCAGGGAGTGGGATCAAGGGAGCAACAGAAATGGAGCAAGAGGGAGGGAAAGGTACCCCAGGGGTGTCACATCTGGATAAGGATAAAAAGACCAGTAAGGTGGAGGGGACGGATGATGCTATCTCCACCAAAAGGGTGTGGTTAGCCCTCAAGGCCCTAAAGAAAAACAAATCTCCTGGGCCGGATGGCATTCATCCGAGAGTACTATGGGAATTGGCGGACATACTGGCTACACTCTGGCGGAGCTTTTCAGCAGGTCACTTTGAGACAGGAGGGTACCTAGGAATTGGCAGAGGCACATGTGGTGCCAATCCACAAAGGGGGGTCGGAAGTACCAGGTAACTATAGACCCATCAGTTTGACCTCGGTGGTGGGAAAATTAATGGAGAGTATACTAAAGGAACGATTGGGGTGTACTTGGGAGGTGGGAGGTCTGGATAGTCGGCAACATGGGTTGTGCCAGGTAGATCATGTCAAACCAACCTTGTGGAGTTCTATGAATGGGTAACATCAGAACTGGACAGGGGTAAGCCTGTGGATGTATTATTCTTGGACTTCAGCAAGGCGTTTGCTCTGTCCCCCACAATGGTCTGGTGGAGAAACTGATGGGGTTAGCAGTAGGCCCTTTGATGGTCAGATGGATTGAAAACTGGCTAGCTGGACGCACTCAGAGAGTAGTGGTCTGTGGGGAGCTCTCGAACCCTAGAGAGGTTGGTAGTGGGGTACCGCAGGGCTCGGTCCTGGGTCCGATCCTGTTTAATGCATACATATCGGACATCAGGGAGGGTATAGGGTGTGAAATGAGTCTCTTCGTGGATGACTCCAAGATGGGAGCAGTAGTTGAGGGAGAAGAGGGGAGGTTGGCCCTGCAAGGGGACCTGGACACCCTGGAAAGCTGGGCTCACACATGGACATTAAATTTCAATATCACCAAGTGCAAGGTGTTGCATCTTGGTCGGGGAAACCCTAAACACAGGTACACCCTAGGAGGGGAGGCGCTGGAGGCCTCAATAGGGGAAAAAGACCTAGGGGTCATGGTGGATACATGTATGAATAACTCTGAGCAGTGCAGGAGCAGCTAGCAAGGCAAACAGGATGTTGGGATGCATCGTGAGGGGATCACCTCACGAGCAAGGAAGTGATTCTGCCGCTGTACAATGGACTGGTTAGACCACACCTTGAGTACTGTGTACAGTACTGGAGACCACACTTGAAGAGGGACATACAGCTCCTGGAGAGGGTACAGAGGAGGGCAACAAAGAAGATACGAGGCTAGGGATTTGACTTATGAGGACAGACTTGAGGAGCTCTGCCTGTTTTCATTGGAGGAGAGGGAGAGACAGGGGGACATGATTGAGGTCTTCAAGTACCTCAAGGAATAAATAGGGTAAACATGGAGGGGATCTTTAGACTATAGCAGGGAGGTATCACCAGAGGGCATGGTTTGAAGTTGGAAGGTGGAAGGGTGAGGGGGGAAAAGAGGAGGAGGTTTTTCACCGAGAGGGTGGTGGACCCTTGGAATGCACTGCCTGGTGAGCTGGTTCAGAGATCCACAGTGGAGGGCTTCAAGAGAGGGTGGGACAGACATAGAAAGTGGATGTATCAGATGATGGCCTGTCCGGGGGTGGGGATGGATGATAGGGGTTTCTGGAGCACAAGGGATGGGAGGGTCTCGGTACCCAACTAAGGATCTAGGTTCGAGCAGACTCGATAGACCATAAGGCCTAATCTGCTGGCAAATAGTATGTTAGTATGTTAGTACCTTGCTTGCTACCCCCTGCATTACAGTGTCTGCTCTAGTGGCTATGTCTCCACCTAGAATTGCCCTACACTTTTTACTATATTGGGGATTTATAGTTGTGGATTTATTTTTATGTTTTCCTGTTTTGCCTCCTATTATTTATTTAATTTTATGTTCACCTCTATATATTATAATTGTTATATCTTACATTGTTTTGTATAATTGATTGTTATATTTAGCCTGTGAATGCATTTGGGGGGGTCTATTTCATGATCCAATTATACTATGGTACTGTGGGCCCAATTCTCAAAGCTCCCAGAATGGTGCACTGGGCTTGTGCCACAACGAATGGTGCAAAGTGCCCCTTGCACCAAAAGATATCCTGGAAGCAGTTCTGAAACATAACCTGTGTCAGCCATAGGCTGCATACACCAAAGGGGGCTTGCATCATCCTTGCAGCACAAAATGGGCCGTGGCATGGTGCTAGGGGGCATGCGGCAGATGCGAGCTGCCATATCCCCTAATTCAGGATTCTCTAAACCCTCCCAGAGGGCAAAATTCTAAGTACCCTTAGATTAGCCAGGGCTGGTCTAAGGGTACTTAGAATTTTACCCTCTGGGAGGGTACAGCACTTGCATTACTCTTGGAACCCTCCCTGGGCAGGAGGGAACAGGTGCCATGGTCCCCCCATCTCCGATCCCGTTTATGAAAATTGAGCACATCCCTGGTAGTCTAGTGGACCTCCTGGCCCTAATCCCCGTCGTAATAAACTTAAATATGTCCTTGGTGGTCCAGTGGACCCCACCTGTCCCGATCCCTGTCATAACATTACTGTAAATACATCCCTGGTGGTCCAGCGGTCCCCCCCCAGCTCTGATCCCCTGTTAATAAAAATGATCCCATCCCTGGTGGTCTAGCACCCACCAGCCCTGATCCTGTTTTATTAAAAAATTATCCCATCCCTGGTGGTCTAGCGAACCCCCCCCAGCCCAGATCTGCTCATATAATAAGAGATATCATTCCGTGGTGGTCTAATGGACCCTACCCCCCATCCTGGCAGGCAATGCCCCACCACCCTGCCCCCCACCCCATCCCTGAGCTGGTGACTGGCCAGCCCACCCCTCCACTCACCACCGTGGCCAGCTGCCAACTGAGCTGTCAAGGAGCGCGTACTGTATACAGTACATGATCATTGATTGACAGCTCTCAATGAGTGAGTACTATATGCAGTACCCGTAACTTGACAGCTCATTCAGCAGCTGACCATGGTGGTGAGCGAGGGCTTTGCCAGTCATTAGCTTGGGGATGGGATGGGGGCAGGGTGGTGGGGCATTGCTTGCTGGGGGAGGGGCCACTAAACCACCATGGAATAATATCTCATTACATGGGTGGATCATGGGTGGGGTGACCGCTAGACTACCAGGGATGGAATCACTTTTAATAAAAGGGGATTGGGAGCTGGGGGGTCCACGAGACCACCAGGGATAGGATCACTTTTATTAACAGGGGATCGGGGCTGGGGGGAGTCCGTTGGACCACCAGGGATGTATTTAATTTTATTATGATGAGGATTGGGGCTCGGGGGGGTCTGCTGGAATGGCAGGGATGGGATCACTTTTCTTAACGGGATCAAGGCTGGGGGGGTCCACTGGACCACCAGGGACATATTTAATTTTGTTACAACAGGGATTGGGGCTGGGAGGGGTCCTCTAGCCACCAGGGATGTTCTAGAGTGGTGCATGGCCACCCTGCACAAGCTGCAGGACTTTTCCGTCGGGACCCTACTTGATAGAAAATCAGGCACAAGATCACTGGCACGTCAGCAATTGGTGCAAGCTGCCTGGTGCAGCTTGCACCAACTTTTGAGAATCAAGCCCTGTATCTTTAAATTCTTTCCTTAAATTAGAGGTTCTGTGAACAACCCTCCACCCCGAGGAAGAATCCAGGGATTTGAAGTGCTGGGGTCTAGTGGCATCCATCTGTTTTTGTGGAGACATAAATGTTTTCCCTAGCAGCATTTACTCTGCATTTAAGCCTTTTATCTTAGTTGGTCACCCTTCCTTTTTTGTCTATTGAATTTTATAAATGCTGGATGCTAAGTGCCACTGTTATTCCCTGGAAGGCATATATAGTACTACAACTCAGCCACTTGTCTTTTATAGCCAAAAGCCAGTCATAGACAAGGGAAGCCCAAACAACATTAGTGACTTATAGCAAAGGCCTAAAACTAAAGTGTGCAAAAATGCAATGTAGAAAGCAAACAGGATTAACTATCCAAACACCCCTCAAATTATAATCATAAGACATATAATTTCTTTTAATGGGGTTAAACCGACTCCTCCATTCACCCTGAAAAAAAAATACTATATAGTTTTACACCTAACGTTAAAGAGGTAGGGAGCACATAACTTAAGTGAAGAAAAATTGACAAGATTAAAGTTTTTAGAAGACAAACTTTCTTCTTTTTGGACAGAGTTCTAGTTTTTGCACGTGAACACCTTATCAGAAGCCACATCATTAGCCCTAGAGCTTGAATTAGCTAGGACAGGGTCAGAATCCCCCATGTGACATCTAAAATGTTGGTAGGGACTGTGGCTGCATGGAAGTGAGACCTACTATTGAAGAGGATTTCATGGTATGGCTTAAAGTACCAGTAGCACTTTCACTATAGTTCAACTTAGTCCCCGACGTTTTAGAAACAACAGTAACTTATGGTGTTACTTTTCTGCAGAATTAACCTCTTGAATAAAAACACATAAATAATCTACATACACCGATGCTTTCAGTGGAAAGGGGAGTTGTAAATTTAAACCTTTGTTGTTCATACTCTTTTCAGTTTTTCTTAAAAAGGGGTCAATGGCAAATATATATATATAATTAAGGACTGAGGGAGCAGACCTGTTTCACGCCTTTCCTGGCGTGAATCTCCAAACCAGTCCAACCATTTACATGGGGTATAACTGCCTTACGGTATAATGCGGCTATCCATCTTATTAAAGCATCAGGGATATCAGACTGTGCCAATGTTTTAAACAGGTAGGAGTGTATTACTTGATCATAGGCCTTTTCTTGATTGAGGGACAGCAGGTACCCTAACAGACTACCTTCCTGTCCTCTCTGCATCACTTCTCACAAGATGATAAGATTATTAAACACTTGGGTGGGACAGTGCAGTTGTTAGTTGCAGCTATAACTAAGGAGGCTATATTTGCTAATCTGATCGGTAATATTCTAGTTAATATTTTTGATCTGAGATCAGTAAACTTAATAATCACCAACTGTTTAGTTTTCCTACCTTTTTTATGTAGCAATAATAAAATGGCCTGTGACAAGGATTGTGGTAAAGTCCCTGATATTAGGATCTCATTATACAGGGAGTCTAAGTCTGACCCTAATACATATGAAAAAACTAAACAAAATTCTGAGGTAAGACCAGGGTCAGCAGGGCAAAATCTATGAGGAGAGGCTCAGAGGGCTCAACGTGCTTTCCCTTACAGAAGGGAGCGGTGAGGATATGATCGAAAACTTTAAAAACACTAAACATATTAGTAGGGTGAATAGGGAGGGCCTCTTCAGTCTTAGTGGGAACAAGTCCACTAGGGAGCATAGCCTAAAACTGGTGGGGAGAAGATTCAGGAGGAGATGAGGAGGCACTTTTTCGCTGAGAGAGTGGTGGCCAAATGGAATGAGTTGCCAGAGGAGCTGGTCTCCCTGAAAATGATGGATAGCTCTAAGAGAGGAGAGGATAGGACAGCATGAAGGGGAAAGTTGTTGTGGGGGGGAGAGAGGGAGAAGGGGCTGAGGGGGGGGTCAGGGAGGATGTGGGTGGGGCAGGTCCCACTGTAGACACTGGGTGACCTGCACAATCAAGCAGATAACATCGACCGTAAGATCTTTATCTGCTGGCATCTTCATATGTTTGTCAGACTATGAGACCCAGGAGCAGTTCTTTTTTTGAAGCATGGATTGCACCCTGGACTTCTGCCAGGGTGACCGGAGAGGTTAATTCAGCTACCATACTAGGTGCTATGCTAGGAATGGGAACATTATCAAAGAAGTAGTCATCCCATTCTGATCGTGGGACATCATGGAAGAGGCTGTACACATGGGTGTGGATTGCATTCATAATATCCTTAGGATGGCTGTGTGCTGACTTGCTCTCTAGGAGATGTACACCCAGCAGTAGTAGTATTAGTTTTGAGACTCTGCACAGCTCTTAAATATATCAAACTGCTACTTGCACCCTTGGATTTCAGTCTGTGCTTCTTGTTTTAATGAATTCAGTATCTCATTCTAAAAGAGGAGCATTTCAGCGTTTAAATGATCAGTCTGAGATGTTAAGTCACATTTGTTTTCATACATGCTGGAGATAAATCTTTGCAAGTCTTGCCTTAGTGAGAGGTATTCAAAATACCTTCCATGAACTACTTCATTCCCTTGTTTTGAAAATAATTCTTTGAACTCAGATTTTGTGGTCTCCCACTACTTAGACAATGAGTCGTAAGCACACTGGATGAAAAAACAAGCTTTATAATGATTATGCATTTTAATAACATCATCCTCTAGTATGTAACCTCCAAAAGTGTTAGGGCTTAACATTATCACATTATCACAGCTTAATCTGGTTCAAGGTCAGTTGGCATTCATCTGAATCCCCCTTCCCTGGGTCGTATCTGAAAATAGGCAGGATTTGTCTAGTGCACTTACCCGGTCAACAAAAACTAAATGAAAAAAAAATAAAATCAGTTTGGCGTCCAGGGGAGAAAAAACAACTAATGGGCAAATGATCTGATGTTTCCACTGCTGTTTTTATAACTCCATATTCTTGTAATCTTTGTCACAAGAATATAAAATCAGTTCTTGTGTTGTGTGAACCTTTTACATAAGTCCTGCCCCCGTGGGAATGGACAGTTTTGAAATGGTGTGAGACCAGCAGTGTTCACCATATTATTGCAGTATTCACCGTATCACTGAAAAAATTAGAATCAACATAAAGCTTCATGGTAGTTCCTCTATCTTCAATCAACAGGCCACAATAAAAATCTCCCCCAAATACAATTCTTTTGTTGGGTTGTAGAAGTGTAGGTATGGTTGAATAAGTTTAAATAGTGAAAAACGATCTGCAATAGTCTGTAGGGCATAGATGTTGATAAGGCAATAGTGTTGGCTGCAAAGATAACACCCAGTAACAGTGCTGTACCTGGAAGAATGTCAGCCAGTTAAATCACCAAGAAATACCCACCTTTTCAGTGTATTCCAACCCAATCACAGGTATCTGACCCCTGGGACCAAAATGAGCTACCTGTATTCCATATGTGTTTTACCCGAGATATTTTGTATATGGAAACATAGACAATAATGCAGAAAAAGACCAAAGATCCATCTAGTCTGCCCAGAATTCCCTGTCTGCCCCAGGCCCGATTGTCAATACAGGATTTTATCCCCCCCAGTCCACCCTCCTACTCTACTCCCTACTGCTACTGACCTGAGCAACCACCAAACCCATCACTCTGTCCCAGCCATGCTTGAAACCATTTATGGTCTTGGTGCCCACCACCTCCAATGGCAGAATGTTTCACAGCTCTGCCACCCCTTATATAAACTAGAACTTCCTCACATCTCTCTTACAGTTTTAATTCTTGTATCTTGCAGGAAAAACACGTTCCCTGATATACAGTAGTTTAAGGGTTGTTACATGTTTATGATAGCTCTTAATGCTATTAACATTAAGTGTTACTGCCTGCGGGGTTGAGCCTACACACATGGGGAGGTGTGGAAGAAGGTGTCTTAACAAGACATTCTAGACTGTGACCTTGTCCTTGCCTTCAAACACTTGGCAGGCAAAGTCTCAGGGTGTGATTTCTCTAATACGGAGGAATAATCCTTAAATAAGGAGGCCACAGAGGAGGCTTCCAAATCACCCTCATCCTCTTTGATGTCCCCCCAATTCTTTTTTTTACTTAGAGGCCAAATCTGTTTCTTATAAAGACAGGCAATACTTTTATCAGGCTTTGACTTTTGTTTATGCAGTCTCCCTTTCTTCCTCCTTGCAACAAAGGTACTTCTGTATCAACCCCCAGGGTGAAAGGAGGCATATCAACTCTGCAACTTTCTAAGCTCAGAAATTGAGTTATCCTCTCCAACTACATGGTGTCCCTCAACATTCCCACGTGGGCTACTCTGGGGAATAGGAGATGCACTGACTGAGGTGGAACTACATGTTTTTCCTGCATATGTTCAAGGGCGGAAACTCTGTTATACAGTGATTGGCATGAGTGGTCTCTCTCTCTCTCGTGCTGTGGGTGTGTGGGGTCTGAGGCCGGAGGAGCCCTGTCTGAAGTGGACTAGGAGGATTGTCCATCCCATCCCATGCTTTAGCTTGGTGGGATGTGATAATGTCATCCTGATCACAAAAAGATTCACCAGTCTTGTTATGAGCCACGCATGACACTGTTTGTAAGAGTGCCCCACCTTTTTGCACAGATTGCATCTAAAGTAGTTGGGGAACTGCAAACTCACAGCCACACCCAATGCACAAATTGCATCTCGGGTGATCACAAACTGAGCTGAGGTGCGTTTTAGTGTTACATTTATGACACATCCTGGGTTGATACATGTAGAAGCACAGGCCCCTGTACCTACGAATAAAAAAAAGTGCCAGGAAGGTGATTTACTCCAGTATTATTTTGCTGTAACCTGACTTTCACCTTTCAGCCACTAATCCAGACCGGTTCACTATCTAACATGGGAGGTGGACAGTCCTGAACATCACACTTTTGGTGTAACTAGTACATTGCATCATTAATGTTGACTCTTTGTTTTGAAAAATGATTGCTTTGTATTTTAATCGTGGATTTGTTGAGGGGGATGATAACAGAAGGCGACTACAAAGAGGGGTCTTTTTGCTGCTTGTATGATAACCAAAAGTTTTCAAGGGCTGAAACAGTTTTAAAACTTATATCATATACAGATTCAACTGCAGTTTGAATAAATACCTACAGATCAGTTGCTAGAAAGCCCATAGCAATTTTAAGTAAGGTCCTAATGACATAAACTCTATCAGGGGCACAGACTAACTGCCTTTGTATTTTAGCCTAACAGCATTTCTACACTGGGCTGGTTCACCATGGGCCACAAACAAATTAGCCATGCGGAATCTGCCTTACTGGTTATTTTTCGCTTGAAATCTACCTTTCTCCAGGTTTCTAACTGGTCCCTATCTTGTGCTCAATGGACTCACCCTGTACCTGATTTAAAATTCCAGGCTCTGAAGACCAGGTAGTTTCTTCACCCCTCAACTCAGCAGAGGGCTGATAAGACTGCGCACTGTCTTTTACAATTTCAGACACAGAAGGTTCAGAGGCGGGAGTCACAGTGGGAGAAGAAATCTGTGCTTTAGCAGTATGATGAGAGGGGGTGCTATGGGTTCTGTTTTATACTTATTCATTTTCATCACCTCCTCAGCTTTCTCTGATTCAGAAGAAGAGTCCTGACTAGGGCCTAGAGAAGTATTTCCTTTGGAAAGAACTTAATTTGCACTCCTGGATGCGATCCTTGACAATAGCAGGCCACTTTTGGCTGCCATGATTTTCTGAGCAGTAGGGAGTGTTCTTGAAAGCCAGGCGCTGTCATTCCCAGACACCTCCCATCCCACTGAGATTAGCACCGCTGCTGGGCTCTAGGTTGCATCTGTTCTGACGGGTAGGGTTGGGTCTGGCCTGCCCCAACTCAGATCAGGCCTGGCGCTCACTTCCAAGTGGTGATTCTAAGTGCTGTGTAATGTCAGCACTGTCTGCTAACTGACAATAGCACAACTGTTTGTCCTAAATCAGGTTTGCAGCAAGGAAATGACTTAAGTGTTCTCTCACTAATCTGCCATCCTGAGCAAGCAATTTATTATGGGTGGGCTTTCCTTTCAGACATAACTCTATGGAACTCCATTTCATCTGCTAAACCATTTTCTGTCGTGGATTCAGCCTTGGAACCCATCAAGATGTCCGCTCTTCTTCCAGTTTTAGAAACCATTTCAAACGTCAACACTTTCTACTGTGCCAGCTGTACGTTGCTCATCAAGCACATTATCAGGTATGCTATTTTCTTCAACAATTTGCTCCATATCAGACTTTTGTAAGAAGGTATTCCCTGCCAGGACAGGGAGCTTACCTCCTCCTCCTCCTCCTCCTCCTCCTTCTCCAGCAGCAGCCAGGTCAGCTATCAGAAAGATGAGGGTTGTCCTCAGGAAGAATAGGAGAGTTTTCCTGGTGTCCTGACTAACAGCCCCCATCAACAAAAATAACTGGTTTGTGTAACTCATTCACACGATGCGCCTGGAAACAAACCACGACATACAGTAGTGTGCTTTCCTCAGAGGTCAATTTTAACACTGTTTTACTTGTCCAGGGCATACTGACCAGGACTTGTGCAGCTAACCCTCTACTTACCGTGACTAGTGAAGGGCCTCCATGGCTGTCAGTGAAGTTAAAGCCCCAACTTAAGCAGGCTCTAGTCCTCGTGCTAATCCCCCTCAGTGTTTCTGATGGACTCGTGTGATTAACAGCTCTTTAAGGGCTGCAATTACCTGCCAGTGCAAGATGGAGACTACATATTGTCTTATGGGGCACATACAGTACCCTGTATTCCAACTAAACAGACTGAGGCATGCAATGAGCTTTGGAAAAAAATGGCCACAGCCATGGATTTATTACCCATGGCAAAAGTACAACCAAGTCAGCGTGACATGTGCAGCAAGGTGGTCCTGGTTGGTAATCATTACTCACCTCATTAGCAGTGTTACATAACGGCCATCCGCTATCCCAAGGGGAACTGACTGAATAATGCCAATATTATAAGGTAACTTGCCTCTGGGGCATGAGGGATGGTTCTTGACATGGTGCTGAAGCATCCTCCCCATTAGAGGGCACTACAGTGCTGCAGGTAAGTGCCAAAAGAGGTTGCTCACCCAACTGCCCCACTTGAAGGGTAGAACTCCAGCCATCTGGCACAGACCTTCTGCCAGTCTCAGGGTGATCTGGCTGCAAAAAGTCTCATGATCGCCTGTTATCCTCTCTGTTCAGACCTTCCAAGACTACTGTGCCACCACTTATTACATGATCATGACAAACCTACCCTAAACCCCGCCTACCATACTCTACTCATACACACTGGAAAAGGCAAAAACTGGAAAACCCTGTGGGGGAAAAATAGAAAAATTCCTTCTTGACCACTAAGGTGATCCCTCCTATTGGGATGAGTTTTCTACCATCCCCCCCAGTTCCCCCTCCTTTTATGATGGTGAGGTTTGGGTGGGTTCTGACCACAGGGAAAGAAGCAAAGAGAGGCAGAATCTCTTGGGTGCTAATGCTTTATAGGATAAGCTCCTCCCCTCCAGCCCTAAGTCACTCACCCCCACAGGGAACACCTACTTGCCTAGCCTCCCACCCCTGATGGGTGGCTACCTGACTACATCCCTGCCAGCCCTGGTGTCACTCAAGGCCATGCTCACAGACAAAGGCCTGCCTGTGGCTGTACATTGGAGGTTTTATCTTTGTCTTATAAGGCATATACCCTTTATTCCACCTAATGGAATAAAACAGACAACAAGCTTTGGAAAAAATGGCCACAGCCATGTATTTATTACTCATAACAACAGTATAACCAAGTTAGTGTGACGTGCGCAGCAAGGTAGTCCTGGTTAGTAATCATTACTCTTCTCATTAGTAATTTTATATAATGGCCATTCCCCTTCCCCAAGGGGAGCCAACTGAACAATACCAACCCGCGAGGTAATCTGCCTCTGGGGCATGAAGGATGGCTTTTGACCCAGTGCTGAAGCATCCTCCCCTGCCAGAGGATGCTAAAATGCCACAGGCAAGTGCTCGAAGAGGCTGCCCATTTGACTGCCCCCCCTTGAAGAAGGGAACTCAAGCTGTCCAGCCCAGACCTCCTGTTAGCCTCATGGTAATCTGGGTGCAAAAGCCTCAAGGTCCCTTATTACCCCTCTGTACAGACCTTCTAAGACTACTGTGCCACCGCAGGTGAGCATGGCTGCAATGCTGAACCTCCCACAAACATGTCATGCTACTACTTTCTCCAGTGCTCATGGTATGTCTTCTAAAAACCTAACTAATCCTACATCAGACAAGTGCACCCCATCCCTGGCATAAAATTGGGGTACTTTAATCAGAATCATATGCTTTAGGATAGACCTCCCCAGTAGTGTCCATAAACGGTTGCATGGCTGTGTTGTACAGTCGGCAAACTTTCTCAGTGGCTCTAGGATCATGGGCATGCCACCACTGTTGTCTTTGAATAATGTGTGACAAAACAACGGGCCCTATGCACTAATGAAATTGTTGCCTACGCACTGCGTATCCAAGGTGTGTAGGCAACCATATGTATGAATGCCGTGCAGCAGGGGTCCCACAGACCCCCGGTGGCATTCACCAAGGGTGTGCAAGGCACTTACACGCCCACCTCTCTAGCCTCCCAGGTAACACCACACTGGGAGCATGTGGGGGGCGTATCTGCACTATACGGCATTCACTAAGCCACGTAGTGCTAGGCACAAGGGGCACTGGTTATGCCAGACGAGACCAGGCACAATCCGGTATGTGCCCCTGTTTTCCTTGTCCACCAGGTGCGGCTGTACCGGGCTATGGACCTCTGTGCTGCCACAGCCCACTAGGTTGCAGGAGAGGGCTGGGGCAGCAGCTCGAGTGAGTACCTGGCAGGTGTCCATTTGTTGTTGCTTTACGCGGCCTGCTCTTGATCTGTGCACCCACTGCATGTGCACAAGGGATCCACTGAGGGACTTGGTATAGGCATCTGATTGGATGCCCACCCAGGTCAGTGGCTCTGCCCCCAACTACCCATGTGACCCTGTGTGCTGAGGGTGCGTGGCCGTGGATAGGTGCCCCGAGGGTGCATGCGGTCATGCATACCACATACCCTGAACCTGTCCAGAACCATGTAGGTGCATTGGTAGGGTATGCACCTCAGGTGCATATTTCCCGACCATCAGTGCATAGCCCCCTATATGTACAGTCACCCATATTTGTCTCAAAAAGTCAGGCAACTTTATGACTCCCAGATCATTCCCCCCAAATGCACCACCAGCACACTGGGAGGCCCTACTGCTGAGCTTTGGCTTTCAACCAAGGAAGCAGTTCACACAATCTCATCCCCCTGCTTCCCATCCAATGCAGTTCTGCCTGCCGAGGATCCAGAAATAGATTTGTGTCTCCTTGGTATGGCCTTGCTCAGATGGCAGCCTACAGATGAAGGAGTGGTTACATACCCAGATCTGCACACCCCTGGAACTGTCACCTACCAAGAAAAAAAGCACGGAGTTAAAGCATATGTGGTCTCACATAACTTTCAAAAGTTTGCAACTGCCAGCAGTCTAGGGCCTGAATTGGTTCATCCATTACCTCCTCTTCCCTGTCATGTGACACAGCCTCATTCGAAAGTAATGAGTATTGAACTTAAACTTTGAGTCAATTGTCAACCTCTACAAGATTTTGCGGAAACCATGCCTGAACTAAAACACTGTGATCGGTAACCCATCATCATGCTGACAGAGTGATTCACATCCCACTGTCTGCCTGGCCACATAATCATGGACTTATGTGCAGATGTTCTATTGCACTCCCAGGGGTGATCTCAGGCTGCACCAGTACCCCTGAGCCCCACTGTCTGTCTTGCTTCTGTACAATTGGAAGAACACTCCCACCATGGTTACCACCACATCATTGTCCCCCAGTGCCACTGGCAAGCCCCACCAAAAGCTACTAAAAAGGCTATTCTGAATAAGCACGCCTCTCATGTTGACAAGCAAACCATTGGAAGCTCATCCCAGGTTCATTTCAAGAGCTCTGTGCTGATTGGACACAGGCCTTCTGGCTGCTTGGGAACTGTCCAGGCACATCTTTGCAATATCTTGTGAAGGTGGAAGGCTCTAGTGATATCAACATGCCCCATGACCTTTGGGAAACTCGCTGTGCCCATCAAGAGCTGACCCAATGCCACCAGCATGGACCCTTATCGCTTCCTGTGGAGGGCATATGAACAAAGCTGGTAAATGGGGATGGGCTAAACATTTTCCCACCCCTGAGCCTGATGCACTCTCAGAAAGCTCTCTACCCCCCCTTTGGTACAATACCTGTGTGCTGGACACTAATGAATTAATGAGTAACTCCCAGGCTTCTGTGTTACCAATTCCCAGATGTAGACTGGGACTTCTCTGGAATGCCTCTCTGCTTCTGGAGCCAGTTTTTGAAATATTTGCCACTGCAAACACGAAAGAGCATCAGCAATACTGGTAGCAATACCTGGGACATGCACTGCTCTGAATTGGATGTTAATCTATAGATATTTTAATACAAAGACCCTCATGAGGTTGCCCATCGAGCTCTTGCCCCCCTAGCTGACTGTTTATGGTTTAAACTACCCTAGTGTTATCTTTCCTAAAGATGATTGACTTGTTCTTCCAATGCTCACCCCACACCATCAAGGCCACCACAATGTAGAACAATTCCAGTAGGGTGATCTGCATCAGCAATCCCAAAGCTGCTCAGGAGAGTGGCCAGTGGCTGACACACCATTTTTCCCAGAAATGGGCACCAAAGCCCAAACCCCCTTGATGCGTTAGTAAAGAGTTTCAAAACTTGGCTGGTTGCAAGTGCTGGCCATAGAGCTACCTGTGACAGGGTTGAATAAAGCCATATCCATTTTGTTATGCAGAAAGAGTTAAATGCAAGTATCTGTTCTAGTCTCTCCTTTTCTGTCTCTTGTCTATCTGGTTGTGCAACCCAGATGTTCTCATGAGACCTAGGAACTGATCACTCTGATGGTCTCAGGATTCTCTGCCTCTTGCTATCTCTCTACCTTCACTTGCTCTTTCTGTCTTTTCTTCCCACTTGCTTATCTGTGGTTATAAAACAAATGTGAATCTTTATGTGAAACTGGGATCCCTTGGTTTGAAAATGAATATAGTTATATTGTTGAAATGACTGCAAAAAAAGTTATTTGGAACTCAGGGGGTTAACTCTGAGACGCAGTTTCAGCTCCTCAGCCTTGTTTGCAAAACTGTCAGCAGGAGGCCAGCTTGGGACACTGTTCTATTTGCAAGCCTGCTCTGCAAAGAAATTGGCAAGAACTCTGATTCATTGATGAAGTGCTTAGTCCTCTGACCAGAATTTTCAACCTCTCCCTCAGCCTTAGCCAGTTCCCGGACAGATGGAAATCTGCCACTGTCACCCCAGTCCATTAAAGTGGTGACAAAACTGCCCACGATAATTACAGACCTATCTCCCTACAGCCCCCACTCTCCAAGGCACTAGAACACATCATCTCGGACCAGCTCACAGAATACTTGGATACGTACAACATCCTGTGCAAGCAACAACACGGGTTCCGCAAAGGTCACAGCACCTCCACAGCCCTACTTGAATTCACTGGCGCAATCCACAACGCACTTGATTCCGGCGAACTACTAGGCTCACTCTACATTGACTTAACTAAAGCCTTCGACATCGTCAATCACCACCTCCTACTTATCCAGCTTCAGAACACTGGGCTGTCAACCGACACCATTGGCTGGTTTAAGAGCTACCTTGAAGAACGGTCCCGAACAGTAGGAATTGCTGATACACTCTCGGACCCTAAACCGGTCTGCTTGGGAGTCCCCCAGGGCTCCATTCTGGGACCCCTCCTCTTCAGCCTATTCTTAAACTCACTACTGGACAGCTGCCCAGAACAAATAATTCTCTACACCGACGATGCTGTGATCCTCACCTCAGATCCTGATCCAAACCAATTACAAAATAAACTTCAGCGGGCCTTCTCCTCCAACGAATCCTGGTTCCTAAATCATAAACTGCTTCTCAATCAGAAAAAAACAAGTCTATGGTCTTTTGCAGCCCCCACAACAAAAACAAACAACTCCACCTCTCCATTGCAACCGAACAAGGAGCCATCCTAGAACAAACACAATCGTTCAAGTACCTTGGCATCACCCTTGATCCCCATCTCTCATACGCTGTCCATATTAGCAATGTGGCAAAGTCTGCCAATGTGAGGTTAGGCATATTATTCCAACACAGGAAACACCTAACCCCAGAAGCACTGTCAGTGGCCGTCCAAAGCTTCATTGTCAGCATCATAGACTATGGTCTTATCATATATGGGTCTGCAACTACCACTGCTCTCAAATGTATCGTGACCTCCCTGAATAAGGCCTTTCATCTCATCATTGGCTCACATTGCCATACCCACACATGTGACCTTTATTCCCAATCTGGATGACTTCAACTGGACAAACGCATAAAATACCAAACCTGCATCATGGCCAAGAAAATCATAATGAGACTTGCCCTACCTGGTGTCTGTGCCCTCCTTAAGCTTAGACATAGGAATGTCACTACAAGGAGATCTAATTCTCATCTACTACATATCCCATGATGTCGCACGACCCAAGGACAAAGATCATTTGCCTATCGGGCATCCAACTCGCTCAATTCTCTTGGCAGCTTACATAGTGACTGGCCTAAATGCTCGGCCTTTTTCAAGTCCAAGCTGTGCCTCTCTACTGTTTGTATCCATTGCCCATCTTAACATTTCCACCATTCCAGCTGCACATGCCCCAGCACCCAGCACATACAATCAGTCTTTGCACCCTAACACCTTACCTGGCATATTCCTCGACAAGGCCCCCTGGCTACACTGTCTCCCACCTCACCCACCTCCCCGATCTCCCTCCTGCCCCTGCCCCCACCCACCCACCTCCCATACTCACCCTTATCCCCTGCACCTCCTACCCCCTTGATCTCCTACCCTCCTTCTCCCCCCCATCGACCCTCCCCCTTGTCTTGCTCATAGCTCAAGTCTTTGTACTGGTTATTACATGTCTGTAAGTCAGTGACGTTATGTTTGTAACTAAAAATGATGACTGTTGCACACACTGACGTGGAACCTTTGTAAAAGAGCCTCGGCTCAAAGGTATTGTAATCCTAGATTGAAATAAATAAATAAATAAAATAAAATAAAAATTTTGTGAGAAACAGAATATCTCATTAATGAGCTCAGGATTAGAAATAAATTGCCATGCAAAGACTTATTATAAAAAGTGAGCACCCTTTTTTTCTGGAGAGACTGAGGTTTGAAATTGAAAAGAAATCCTCAGATGGAGGACTTCTGTTTTCTCTGTTTCTACTGCCTTTGTATATAGCTGTCCTGATTTTTTTTATTTGTATTCTATTGTTATTGATAATAATAAAATGCTACTTGCTAATTTTACAACTGCTCATGGTTTTCCTATGCTTCCTGACCTGTGCCCCAACTATACCACCCCATTGAAAAACTGTAAGAATGCCAGCCGTGTACCTCGATCTTTCCTCATGGCTTCCATCATCCGTATCCTATAGTATGGTTTGGAACAGCCAGTCCTACCCATGCCATACACTGCTTGAATGTCTTGTATCCTTACCACCAATGAGCATGACCTTGCAGGCAAAACTCTAATGTCCCTCCAACTGCTGAACCACCTCTATCACACTATTAAGCAATGCATATGACATGGCTGTATGCACCAGGATGGTATGGCGGTTGACCGAATTCCCTTCTGGGTATGACAAATAACTTATCCAGAATTCCCCTGGCACTTTCTTGGGGACTAACCCAATGGGGGAAACTCAAAGCCAAGGATACAAAGGCGATGCGAAGGGCCTGTTGAGCCTGTCTGCTGCAATTTCATTTGTTAGTTTGGCCCACACAATCTCTGGCTGCTCCCTGGTTGACTAAGTTCTCAACCTCATGTGCTTGGCATGGACCTTCATAAGGTCTCTGAAATCCCTTCCTGAAACCAGTTTTGAACTAAACAAAACTATTGGTTTTATATGCTGAATAGGGCCCCAGCTTCTTAACTCAAACTATCCTTTGAACTTTTTTGCAATAGTTCTCTATCTTGGGGCTCTGTTATTGGTGCCGGGTTCCACATGATAACAGCGAATACAAAATTGAGACTGGGAAAACAGCTCACAGCAATACGGCAAGGCACAAAGACAGACCAGGATATACAGTGATTGCCAAAACAGCGACAGTGTGTTTCTGCGCACCCCCCCCTTTACTTTAGATAACCAACTCCGGGGGGGGCATGACTTGGAGAGGGGGAGAAAGCCATAGGTCACAGTTTTGGTGATCGCTGTGTCTCCTGATTGCCCTTTGTGTCTCACTGTA
The DNA here is from genome assembly GCA_016271365.2 of Neoceratodus forsteri. Lineage (NCBI taxonomy): Eukaryota > Metazoa > Chordata > Ceratodontiformes > Ceratodontidae > Neoceratodus > Neoceratodus forsteri. The sequence continues at coordinate 1,204,155,378 of CM057456.1, forward strand.
TTGCTGTTGCCATTGTCCCAGTCGCAATTTTGCATTCGCTGACTTGACGGGATACCCTGCTGTCGAGTGGTAGGTGTAAAAACAAAGTATTCCCCAGTCTGCAGCCCAGCCTCCAGCTAAACCATTTATTTGGTCAATAAATAAAGCTAATTAAATTAAACCATACTATAATGAAATGTGAATGTTTGCAACTGGAAAGCAGATTCTGTAGATCTGTTTTCTTCTCAGTGCATGTATTCTGTTTGAAACTTAAAAAGGGTGTCCGAGTAAGAAGTGGACAAGAGTCCATATGAAGAGGCCCTGAACCCTGAGATCAAACAATTATCTATAGAGTTCCACCCATTGGAGAGAGTTGACCATTGGCTGAGCTTGGGATGGTTAGGCTCATCATGTTAATCACTCCCTTTTTTTGTCATTTTTTTTCTTTTTATTTGTGTTACTGGCTGGCTCCCTCTCAGTCTGCCCCCACCACCCCCTTCCCCGGGAGTTCCCATTTGTTCCAGAGTGCACCCTGGATTACCCCAAGGGTGGGTCCATTGGGGAGGGGGACCTACTCTCCAATCGGGGGCTGAATGGTAATCTGGGGACGGAGTACCTTGGTCCACTTTGTGGGGCTTGGTGGTGCAGCTATCCTCCTACTCAATCCGGTAATTTTTCTGTGTTTTTTGGTGAGACAGTTATGGCATGCAATGATATATGGTGCACGTATGCCAATGTCCAGTACATCTCCCCAGCTATGTGAACTCTGGTTGCTGCCCCCAGCCTCTGCCAGGGGGTAGTCAAGCACCAGCCACTTCTTCACCCTCCCCTGGAGGAGGAGAGCAGTCCACTGGATGCTCAATCCTCCTCCCCCTGGCCAGCCCTCCAGCTGCCAGATTCACTTCTAATATCAGGATTGTCAGTGTCGGAAGTGGAAACACAACTGCTGCACTGGTGAGCCAGCTTTAATCACAGTCTTCTGTTATTGAAAAAGGGGAAGCAGATCTGGCCAGCTTAAACTGCATTTGCATCTGAACAACAGTAACAGTCAATGAATCCTCCCCAGCCCTGGCCAAAGCTCTTTGTGCTGGCCCAGGCATTCAGGTGTGAGTACTCAGCTGGAGCTAAAGATGTAAGCCATAAAGTGAATGGGTGAACTCTTGCCATCACTGATCTAGTGGCAATATCTATAACAATGGAATCATAGCTGAGGAAAGTTACAGCTAGGCTTTAAATAAGAACAGAAAGCGTGAATGGTTTTAATTTCTGTAGGCTCTAATGCTTTCCAAGGTCTTGAAAACAAGGGCACAAAAATTCCCTTTTAATAAAAAGTAATTTTGAACACTAATGGTCCTTCAGGAAGTCTCATGTGTTCTCCTATTGCAATTGTCACCCATGGTAGTAGGCTGCATACTGCAAAGTTCTTTTTGCGTTTGATGTGCATGTGCACCAAACGCTTTGAGACAGTAATGGGAAATGAGAGGTGTGTCACTGTCAGACCAATTATAGCTGCATCTGCGTGAAGTGTGGCAGTGTACACCAATCACCAGGCACTCTGATCATGACAGCAGTTCAACTCTGCTGATGTGCCGTGACATGGACTTGAAACAAATGAACCGCTCCAATGGGAGCACTTTGTTTGTAGCCCAAACTCCTGCCATGCGCTTTAGAGTGTGCACTAATGCACATGGCAGCAGTTGTTCCTGTATTCTCTGTCTCCGTCCCTGCTCCTCTGAACCCCCTCCAAGCTTCAACTGTGGCCGCGGTGCGGCCTCTCCAAGTGCTAGCTTCTGTACCCCCTCAACATTAGCCGCGTGGTTTTTTCTACAGCCAACATTGGGGTGCCCAACTCTCATCTCGGCATGTATCCTCTATTAATGTGTGGCACACTGGGAGCCCACCCCGTGTGCCAAAATAATAATAATTTTTTTTTATGTTTCTGACACCGGGATGCCCACTCCCAGTGTTGGATGTCTCCCCCTGCCGCCCCAAGCCTGAATAGATATTTTGCCGACATTGGGGTGCCCAATCCCTGTGTCAGCATGTTTCCCTCACCCCCCAACTAATGTGGCACACTGGAAGTCCACACCAGTGTGCCAAAATATTAAAATATGTTTCCAACACTGGGATGCCCACTCTCAGTGTTGGATGCTCCCCCTTCCCCACAAACCCATTCAGCACCAACATCGGGGTGCCCAGTCCCCATGTCAGCACATCCCCAATCCCCACTATTGTAGCACACTGGGAGCCCACCCCAGTGTGCCTATATTAATTTTTTTTGCCCTGTAAAATAAAGAAAACTGTCCCCTAATGTCTTTTTATTTTTTTTCCCTGTAAAAAAGAAAGCGGTCCATCGTTGTCTCCCCAGTCCCCCTTCCCCCATCCCCACTCACCCTCTGCATACCCCATCTCCCTGCACCTCCCTCACACTATACCTACCTCTGGATATCTGGCACTGTTATCTTCTCTGGACCGGGAACACATCTGCACTCTTCAATGGCGACCGACAAACTGAGAAATCACAGCCTTATAATGGGACTCAATGGGGGGGGTAAACTTAGGTTGCTATCTCAGCCAATTTTAGGAATTGTGGCCCCACATTTTCAACATAGGGTTCTTGGGACCCCACGTCATGAACAGTGGCACTGTCATTTTGTTTATCAGTCCTGAAAGGTGATTTCACAGTCACTGCACGGAATCATTTTCAGGACCAATTAACAAAATGACAGTGCCACTGTTCATGACGTGGGGTCCCTAAAAGCCTATGTTGCAAATTTGGTGAAAAAATTCCAAAAAATGACTGCTTTATGAGCGTGCATTGCACAGTTTCTATGCATGCTCATAACTTCATCAATTTTCAATATTTTCACTCCACATTTTCAATATTGCCATTTTTTCAAACCTCCTTATGAACAGTATAGCTGTCATTTTTCACATTCTGCCTAAAATGTGTTTTTGCTAGTGTGGTGCCGAATGGTGCAGCTGCAGCACGAAATCACCTTTCGGGACTGAGTAACAAAATGATAGTGCCACTGTTCATGAGATGGGGTCCAAAAAAGCCCATGTTGAAAATTTGGAGTGAAAATACCAACAAACGCCCAGGGTGTTATGGTTTCCAACTGTAACACCCTCCCCACCCTGTAGAGACTGACAGGCATTGGGGGTGTGACTTGGGGTCATTGGCTATAATTTTCACTCCATTCCACCCCCATCCCTACCCTGCAGCCAGTGACAGGCATCAAGGTATGCCTTGGGGTCTTCGGCCCTAACATTCACCCCATTTTCCTATAGTGCACCCATCTCCACTTATTTCCTTATGGAATGGGGTGAATGTAAGGGATGAAGACCCCAAGGCACACTGTAACACCTGTCAGTGTCTACAGGGTGTGGTAAGGTGGAGTGGTGTGAGCATTACGGCCAATGACCCAAAGGTACACTGCCAACGCCTGCCAGTCTCTGCAGGGTGGGGGTGGGGGTTGGCATTAGGGTTGGAAACACTAATGCCTCAGTAAGGAAGTAAATCAGAGAGGGGCAGTGGACATCACCTACCTTGATTTCAGGAAAATCTTCAACGCTGACCAACATGGAAGGCTGATACAACAAGATGGGTAGTCTGGCTATAGGGCAGTAGCTAATACCCTGGGTTAGAAACTGGCTGACAGACAGGAGACAAATGGTTGTGGTAATAGGATTCAATCCGGGGAGAGGATGATGACCAGTGGGATACCTCAGGGATCAGTCCTGGGACCAGTCTTATTCAGTGTCTTCATTACAGATGTTGTGGAAGGGCTAGAAGGAAAGGTCTGTCTGCCTGTTTGTAGATGACACCAACATCTGTAACAAAGTGAATACTCCAGAAGGGGTGGAGAAAATGAGCAGGGACATGGAGAGGCTTGAAAATTGGTCTGAGGAGTGGCAACTGAGGTTCAATGCAAAGAAGCACAAATAATGCACCTGGGAAAAGGGAAACCTGGGGAAAGTTACTGGATGGAGGTGAGGTGCTAACGATCACCAAGTAAGAAAAGGACATAGGAATTATCAGTTCTGATGAACTTAATGTGTCAAAACAGAGCACAGATGTTGCAAGGAGGCCCAGTGGCATGCTTTGGTGTATAAGTAAAGATATCACTAGCAAAAAGGTGTGAGGTGGTGATGCCATTGCATAATGCACTAGTGAGCCCTATCCTATGGTACTGTGTGCAGTTCTGGAGACCACAACTGCGCACGGACATTGACACGGTGGAGCCGGTCCACAGAAAGGCAACCAAGATGGTACATGACTTGCAAAACAGAACATATCAGGACAGATTAGAGGACCTCAATATGTACTCATTGGAGGACAAGAGGGAGTGGGGGGAACATGATACATATATTCAAGTACCTTAAGGCCATACACAAGGTGCAGGGATGGACATCCTTCAGTGCATCAGACATTCTGCATTGACAAATGCTTATTTAGTTTTGCAGGTTTATTTCTTATCATGAAAACTTGCCATTGTTTACTGTGCATACAAATAATAATTTTTGTTTAAAGACTAGAAACAACCAATACACAGACAAACTAAAAACTGTAAATTCCATGATATGAATGCAGTGGTTCCAAAAATGTACGCATGCAATTTTTACATCATTTATTGTTATTATTAAATCAACTTAACCTCAAAATGTGATTGTCCTAAAAACTGACAGACTTGTATTACTCTTTTGCACTTCAGTGTCTGATTTATTTAGTTTTTGTTAAGCAGGCAAGGGCACTAGGCAATCAAATGCCTATTTTCAGACCTGTCCTGGGAGGTTACGTGCTCATCAGAGGTAAGGGTAAGTAATAATTCTACTCCTACTCTAGTACAGTACTACACTTCCCTTACATAAAAGTGCAAAAGCTATCTCAAAAAGATCTCACATTACCGTCCTATTGCCCTCTTGCCAGTCCTTAGCAGGCTACTTGAAAATGCGGTAGCCTCTCAACTAATGAACCACCTACAAACCCACTGCCTCCTAACTCCATGCCAGCATAGTTTCTGCAAAGGTCACAGCATCACAACCACCCTCATTAAGATTGCTGTTGATATTAAAACAACTATGGAAAAAGATGCTCTCACTGGAGCCGTCTTCATCAATTTGTCCAAGGCATTCGACCTTTTGACTATCCCCTTCTGTCCCAAAAACTAACTTACCTTAGCATCTCTGCCCCCACCAATGCCTGGTTTTCCAACTACCTACTGTAACAGATGCCAATTCATCAAATTCAGGGATGCCTCTTCAAGCCAGTTATCAATTACTCATGGCTTTCCCCAGGGATCTATTCTAGGCCCACTTTTCTTCTTAATTTTCATTAATAACCCGCCCCTCTGTATCCACCTCCTGTTCAGTCATAATGCACACTGACGACATTGTTCTATTCCACAACGCCCAGAACCTCCAAGTCATCACTGCCCAAATTATCAAGGGCTTCGCCCATATCCAAAACTGGTTGGTAGACCATAACCTAGTACTCAGTGACACCAAAACACAAGCTGTGCTATTTGGCTCCACGGCTCATAGAAAATCTTGCTCCCACACCCTGGATATTAAGGGCCCAATTCTCAAAGTCCTTAGACTGACACAAGGTGCCTGCACCAAACATAAATGATGCAAGTGGCACCTTGCGCTAAACATTGCACCCCGAGGGATTCTGAAATACGTGCACCAAAGGGGGCTTACGCCAGCTTTGTACCACAAAATGGGCAGCAGCATAGCATTAGGGGGCTTGTGGCAGATTCAGGCTGCCATGCCCCCTAATTTAGCATTCACAAAACCCTCCCAGAGGGCAAAGATTTAAGTACCATTAGAACAGCCAAGGGCTAGTCTAAGGGTACTTAGAAATCCCCTGCGAGTGTTGTGAAATGTGCACCAATGTGCCGCACTCCCCCTGCCCCAATCCTTGTGTATGACAAAAAAAATTCATGTCCCTGGTAGTCTAGTACACCCCCAAGCCCCAGTCCCCTGTAATGTATTCATAAATATCCCTGGTAGTCTAGCAGCCACCCCCCGCAGGCCCAGATCAACTTTATGTTTTAGTATGTGTCCCTTGTAGTCTAGCAGTCCCCCCAGCCCTGATCCCCCGTAATGTCTAGTGGAACCCCACCCACCACCCTGGCAGGCAGTGTCCCACCACTCCAGTTCTGTTGGGACCCCTACGTCCAGGGATGCAACAATGTGGCAGATGTGCAGTATGCCATAATACCTCCAAAAAGCAAGTATTTATGAAGTCACACACAGGGAACAACATAAAATATCACAGCACATAACCTGTGTTTCAGAAGGAGTAATATACATTATTCAATGTCCCTGTGACGTACTGTATGTGGCTCAGACAAGTCGAACTCTGAAAACTAGGATACTGGAACATAAAGGGGATATAAGGAATGGGGATATAAATTCCTCAGTGGCAATGCATTTCAAAAGTAGGGGCCACAGTGGTGCCTCACTGCGTTTTTGGGGTCTGGAAAAGGTTACATTGCCATCAAGGGGAGGGAATTTTAGAGATAAACTGCTACAATCTGAGATAAGGTGGATTTTTTAACTTCACACATTGAATAATAATATAGGAATGAACGTAGAAACGAACTGGCAGGTGTGCTAAACAAGGAGAAATAAAGCAGTTTATCGTTAAGGCATAAATCACTATGACTCTGCCAGAATATGTTGATATAGTGTGAAGTATTATAAGAATCTGTGCTTTTGTATTTGTTCCTGGATAGCTTTCTAACCCTACCCAGCTCTCCCCCTTCTCTTTTTCTCCTTCCTTCCCCCCCCTTTGCCCTCCCCACCTCTTCTTGTTTCTTTGTTTTTGCCATTGCCATTTGTTATTTTTTAGTCTTTTTGTGTAAATGATAGTAGACATTTTCTACAAGCCAACTGCTTTAGAGAGTGTGTGAGGAATTACTGCACTATGAATTATTCTTAAAATCCTTGTAAAACAACGGTCTATTCAGACTTTGGTGCACTAATTAGAGCTTCCCCAATTAAACTGCCACCTTTTTCACTCTTTGGCAAAATCCATGAGCATGCGCTATGACATATAGGCATGTGTGCATGCGCAGACACGTTGTAGTGACATCATTATGCCACTCCACGAGCAGTTTTCTGGGGAAGCTCGAGAGGGAAGCAGCATCCAGCGTCTCTGCCCTTGCAGCAGTACGCCAAATTAGGGAGCATAAAAAACAAAGTTTTGAACTTCTTTTCAGAAGGTAAATGGCTGTAAGGCAGTTTTTAAGCTACTAAATATGATTCTGTTTAGTCCAGGAGCTGAAAAGAAACTTAGTTAAAACATTTATCTTATCGTATTTTACAGGCAGGATTCCTTTATGGAGATGTGTTTAAAAGAAATACATTATCGGAAACAGAGCTAAAACATTTAGAAAGCTGCATTGATTGGGCAAAAAAGTAAAGCTAGAACCTTTCAGTTTTGAAGGTAAAACATTTGTTGAGCATCTTTCAATTTAATAAATATGATTTATTTTAGTTCATGGAAACTAAGGGCAAGTAATATAAACAGTTAGCTCTATTGTGCTTTACAGAAAGGACTCCCTTTTAGGGATGCCGTTGGAAGCTTTGGATAATTGTTATCAAAAATATTAGCAACAACTGCTGACTTAGTTATGCTGGTATTGCTGCAGTTATAAAGGGGTGAAACCCTATTTGTGGGAACTTGAAATTGCAGTACACTATGACGAATGGACGTTTAATATTTAATTTTTATATCTTTAGGAAAGAAATTAATATTGCATTGCTCAAAAGAACATATTATTGGGAACAAAATTAAATACCATAGGTAGGCTGTTTTATACTTTTTTAAGTGAACAAAGATTGGTTATAATACACAGTAAGTATATGGAAGTGTATAGAGCACATTATTTAATCAATGATTTGTATATTATTTGTACATTTTTACCTGAATTACAAAAGAAAGAAACCCTGTGAACAAGTTCTGTGAACAATGCCAAACGTAGGGGGAAATAAAAAGAATATTGAAGATCATCAGCAAGTGTATGTGGTCACTGTGAAGACAAACAAGGGCTTTTACCCCCCATTTTATGTTGTTGTATCTAATAGTCCACAGTGGGGTTAGCTGAATTACACCATGAATAGTTTATTTTAATAATATTCTACAGTTTCATTCCCCACAAAGCCTGGAGTTGAAAGACTAGCACACCCCCAAGCCCCGATTCCCTGTAATGTATTCATAAATTTCCCTGGTAGTCTAGCGGCCACCGCCCACAAGCCCACATCAACTTTATGTTTTAATATGTGTCCCTGGTAGTCTAGCAGTCCCCCCAGCCCTGATCTTCTGTAATGTCTAGTGGAATCCCACCCACCACCCTGGCAGGCAGTGTCCCACCATTCCACTCCCCCCATCCCAAACTCCAAACTGTTAACTGGCACAGCCCTTCTCTCACCTCCATGGTCAGCCACTAACTGAATTTTCACTGAGCATGTACAGTATGGTGTACGCGCTCAGTGACAGTTCAGTCGGCAACTGGCCATGGAGGTGAAAGGAGGGTTGTGCCGGTAACTGGCTCAGGGTTCGGAATGGGGGGGAATAGGGTGGTGAGATACTGTCTGCCAGGGTGGGAGTCCACTAGACCACCAATGAATTATTTTATTTACATTATGGGGGCTTGGGGCTTGGGGGGCTGCTAGACTACCAGGGATAATATAATAAAACCCTATGGGGGATTGGGGCTTGGGGGGGCACTAGACTACCAGTGATACTTTATTAGTACAGTACTGTGGACTGGGCCTTGGTGGGGGTCTGCTAGACCACCTGGGAATGCTAAGGAACATTGCCTCATGGCTGCCCATGGCTTGCAGCAACCTGTCCAAGTGTGCCCTCTGCTTGGTGCATTGCTATGGTTGCCACGAGCAGTGGGACTTTGCCGCCAGGACCCTACCTGATTGTGAATAAGGCGCAGGGTCTCTGGCACATCGGCAGTTGGTGCAAGCCACCTTTGGTGTGGCTTGAGTTGATGTTTGAGAACTGAGCCCCAAGTGTCTAAACAGCTCTACCCTCACCACAGTTGATGGATTTATGTATTTAGGTGTTACCCTCGATGCAGCGCTAGATTTCCAACTACACAAATCAAACCAGTGCAAGTCCGTTAACTCCCAAGTCAGCCTAGCCTACTATCTCTGACATCTCCTTAGCTATCGCCCAAGCTATCCTACCCCCTTGCCTTCAATATGGTTCTCTTCTCTACACAGATGCCCCCTTGTCTTATCTACACAAATAGAATGTCACACACAATAAGATATGCTGCTTCACCCTTTCCTCTCCATGCCTAACACAAAATTGTTCCCTGTATTCTTCCTTATGATTGCTATCCCCCTCTGCCTCCCATTCCTATGTCCTTGGTTGTTTCATTTACAAGCACTTCTAGCCTAATACCTCAGCCTCCCAAATTCTGCTACTTCATGGTGATTGCCCCTCATACACCCTCAGATCCTCGGACACCACCTCTCTCACTACCCCCAAATGCTCGACCAAGATGGATGACCATGCTTTTTCATTATTTGCACCCAGGCTTTGGAACACCCTCCTCTCTAATGTTCACAGTTCCCCCAATATATCACCTTTCAAATCTGCCCCTAAGGCTCATCTAGCCTCATCCATGACCTGCACCAGTTTTTAGTCGCCGACTTGTTACTGGTTACATGTCAAATTTGCCTGCACCCAAAATGTAATTTTTGTCACCTTATTTTTGCACTTTATCTGTAGTCTGCTATGTGTCTTATTGTAACTCTCTTGTTCCTTGAACCATGTGCTCCCCAAACCTGTATCTGTATTCATTTGTAAATTGTGTATTGTACCCGTGTCATACCTGAAAATAGGTATTCAGTTGTCTAGTGTACCTATCCAGGTACCAAAAACCAAATAAATAAAACAAGTACAAATAAATGAATAAAATAACTACAAATAAATAAAATAACTAGAAACAAATAAATAAAAGAACTACAAATAAATAAATAAAATAACTACAAACAAATAAATAAATGCTAGAATAAAAAGGTCAGTTTTGCCAATGGCAGCTGTGGCTGCTAAGTACAGCCCAGTTAGACAAATTCACTCTGGAAGAAGCCTGCCCTAACTGGCTATGAAACCTTTCTGTCATGTTAGCTGCAAACTTCGTATTTTCCTAGTAATGACCTCCACGAACATTGGTAGTAGATACTCATAACAGTTAATCTCAAGTAGTAATGCAATGGGAAATGGGAAATACTGTAAATATGCTTTTGTAGTTAAAAGCAAAATTCCCTTGATCCTGTTAAAAGGTTCATGCCGGGATCATACCTGTGTATATGTTTATGCTACTCTATACTCAACCTCCCCCCCACCCCCGCAACCTGCCCCTATGCTTATTCTCAAAAGTTCCTGTTCTCAAAAGCATGAATTTCCCTTCCATGCCATGGCCGTGTATGCGCTCCAGTATGAAATGCCAGCCAATATGCACTTCAATATGAAATTAGATAGCACCATTGCTAGAGCTCTGTACCTTTTTAGCCATCGTAAAATAAGAATGTTCATAATATACACCGTATTTTAAAATCCTTTTATCAATGAAATTCAAATGCATTTAACTGTATCTCACTGAAGTGAGAGGGTAGTTTCAATACTTTGAAAGCTTTTGGAAAATAATGATATGGAGACCCGTGAATGTTTGTGTTCATTTAGATGATGTGGTTTCTTTGAACAAACAGTCCCAAATTTTTGTTTTCCTGTCTTTCATGCATCTTGCATCTTCAGATCCAGCATTCTTTCACACGTGTTTTTATAAATAAATTCTGCTGGGAGATGCAGTTTAAACCCTTTGCATGCCCTTCCAGGTTTCATGAAATTTGTGAAAAGCCCCAGTTTTTCTGACCCCCCCAACAAACACTTTCATGCATTGCTACCGCCAGAAAAAGATACAGACCCAGCAGGGGAAGGGAGCATTCTTTTTACAACAATAGTTGGTGAGCAATTTTGTGGGTGGTCAGGTAGCCAAAAACCTTTTTGAGAAAAAAGCACTTCAGATTTTGCACGGTATCAAGAGCATTTATTTTTTTTATCTGTTGCTTGTTGCTGGTTCAAGTCAAGTGCCATAAAAAGTGCCAAAACTTGGCCGGCCTGGTGGTGCTGGAGGTTGAGGCGCTGGTCACTACACCTTGCAACACACTGTCGACCCTGGTTCAGGAATGAGCCCAGGCTGCCGGGGGGTGGCAGGGGTAAGAGAGGATCGAGCATCCGGAGGACTGCTCTCCTCTCTCGGGAGAGGGAGGTTTGTCAGCCCATTCGCTGACTGCCCTCTGGTGGTGGCCGGAGGTCAGTACGAGTCAGGAAGGAATGTGCTGTTGTCCTTACATTGGTAGGGAGGGGGACAGGAGGAAAAAGGAGCTAGCAGGCTCCACAATGGCTACACCAGTGCCCCGGCTGGCCCCCCAATGTTTGGATTTCACTCTGGGGGTGGGGGTAAAGCCAGTGCCCCTTCACCCCAGCCCTGCCATGGGGAGGGAACTATGGGGATTTTGAGGGGTGTTGGGTTGGGGAACAATGTGGCTGGAGACTGAGTCCCTCTGAGGGAGGTACCAAAGCTGCTTGCTGGGCTTGGGGAGCTAAAAAATCTATATGAAAAAATAAATAAATAAATAAGTGGCAAAAAATTCAAAAACCATCAAAGTACAATTAGCTGCCTTTTCAAAAATATTTTTAAATAGACCTACCCTAGTCCAGTGCGCCAGCTACCACTTACCCCAAGGGGAAGGAAACATGAAGCCTAGCCTCCCCATTTAACAGGCAATACCCTGCAATTTAAGCAGGCCCTCAAGCTAGTGCAGAAACCTTTTTTCAAACCTTCAATAAAATTACTCATAATAGCCTTGTGTACTATTTTAAAACTTAAAGCTTACCCGTTACATATTAGCATGCAAAAGCAGAGCACTAAACCAAGGAAACATTTTCCCAATTACTACTCCCATGTTTTAAAGCTTCTCTCTCCACACAAAGAAAAAACAAATTTTTGCCAGTCGTTACAGAATTAATATTTTCCACTTAGTGCCCTAATGCCACAAGCATGCACAAAATGTTGCCAGTTTACAGCTCCTATGTTTTCAGATAGTTCTCTAACCAAAAGGCCTGCATAACATTTTTTGCCAATCGAAGATCCTATATTTTTAGCCTTGTCATCTACCCAAATGCATGCTTACCAGTTTTCTTTTCACGTATTTTTAAATTTACTGATCCGATATTTCCAGCCAGCAGTCACAGGACCATAGGATAAAAGCACTGACAACTGCCGGGCAAACTGCCTACTTTATGTGACTCCAAACAGTGGAGTTGTGGAAGCGTATGGCCAAAGCCAAGGCAGTGGGGAGTGATGAACACACATAATTGAAGAGCTCAGCTGAGCCAGAGCAAATCAAGATCCTGTACTCAACAATGCACTGTGCTGGACTTTTTTGGAGTTAACTACTGGGGGTTAGCTAGCCCCTTCAGTGGCACCCAATCCTGCACCACAGAGCACAGTTTTCCCCTTTGATTTTGCCAGTGGGGGAGGATAGTTGGCTTAACAGCTTCAAAGCAGAAAAATCTGCAACAGGCAACCACAAATAGCACTAATTAAATTAATAACTTGTGAAATGTGCTATGGGAAATTTTCCCCAAGTCTATTTAAAGCTAACATTATTTAGCCAATTACAAAACAACATCAGAAATCAACAACCCCCTTCCCATCAGTTTATTCACAGCTTTAAACTCCCCAAAGCTCTCTTTTCATGTTTGCTTGTGCGTATGCACAAGAAACATGATGTGACAGCTTAGGAGAGAAGCGGATTGTGCAGGCGCGACAGTGTTACTGCCAAGGGAGGCACTGCATTTGGGGGCTTGGCACTAGTGGGCCAATGGAGGCACAGTGTGCAGATGACACTGGTCTCCAAAAAGTGCACCAAGTTCTGACGTTTTCACCACAGCAATCAGGGGCTCCCTCGTCATTGCAGCATCAGTCATTGTGCTGCAATGAGGGAGTGACCCGTCATTGCAGGGCGGAACGTTAGCTAGCCTAATACTGTTTGTGAACATGGCGGGCAGCTTGCCGCCACATTCACAAACAATATTAGGCAGCCTTCCATGCCAAGGGGGTGCCCAATCCCCCTCGGCAGCATTTGCCCCCCAAATGGTCTGTGTTGGCCGACTGGGGCTCTAATCCCTGCCGGCTTTTGTGCCCGCAATGTCTTTTTATTTAGCCGACGGGGGAGCCCACTCCCCATCGGCAATGTGTAACCCACCTGTTTTATTGCCTGCTGATGGGGTTCCCAATCCCTGTCGGCATGATGTCCCCCCCCTCGTTTTCTTGTGTGCCGATGGGGGTGCCCAGTCCCCATCGGCTACAGCTGGCCCCCCCAAAAAGAGTCCCTTGGCACATTGGGAGCCCACCCCAGCGTGACAAATGCCCCTGTAAAATTGAAAACCGTTCCGCGTTGTCTTTTTATTTATTTTTCCTGTAAAGGAAAAACGGTCCCGCACAGTCTGCCAGACCCCCCTTCCCACAACCCATGCCCACCCATTGCACACCCTGCCTCTCCACACCCCCTCACCCCATACTTACCTCCGGAGTCTGGCGCGATGATCTTCGGTGGACTGGGAACATGTCTGCACTCTTCAAAGCCGACCGCGAACTGAGGAAAAACCGGTAAGCTGTATAATGTAATAAATAGGGTTTTTCAACTTTGCTGCATATCTCAAGCATTTTTTGGAATTTTGACACCAAATTTTCAACATGTGGATTTTGGGACCCCTCCTCATGAATTTTGTCACTGTCATGGCATTAATTGGGCCCGAAGGGTGATTTTGTGGTCACTGCACAAAATCCCCTTTGGGGACTGATTAACAAAATGACAGTGCCAGTGTTCATAAGGTGGTCTCTCAAAAAGCCTATGTTGCAACTTTAGTGAAAAAATTCCTAAAAATGACTGTTTTGTGAGCGTGTGTTGCGCAGTTCCTACGCACACTCGTAAGTTTGCGAATTTGTAACATTTTCACTCCAGATTTTCAACATTGCCATTTTATCACACCTACTTATGAGCAGTATAGCTGTCATTTTTCACATCTCACCCAAAATGTGTTTCCGCACATGTAGCGCACAATGGCACAGTCGATGTGAGAAATCAATGTTTGGGACAGATTAAGAAAATCACAGTGACACTGTTCACGAACAGAGGTCTTAAAATGGCTATGTTGAAAATTTGTTGAAAAATTCCTAAAAATGACTGTTTTACGAGTGTGCGTTGCGCAGTTCATACGCACGCTCGTAAGTGTGTGAATTTTTAATATTTGCAGTCCAAAATTTCAACAATGCCATTTTACCACACCTACTTATGAGCAGTACAGCTTTAATTTTACACATCTTGCCCAAAATGTGTTTCTGCGCATGTAGAGCACAATGGCGCAGTTGGTGTGCGAAATCAATGTTTGGGACAGATTAAGAAAATCACAGTGACACTGTTCATTAGCAGAGGTCCTAAAATGTCTATGTTGAAAATTTGGTGAGAAAGGTTCATAAAATGACTGTGTTATGAGCGTGCGTTGTGCAGTTTCTACGCATGCTCATACCTTCGCACATTTACAATATTTTCATTCCAGATTGCCAACACTGCCATTTGCCTGCACCTCCTTATGAACAGTACAGCTGTCATTGTTCACATCCTGGCCCGAATGTGTTTTTGCACTTCCAGTGCAGACAAGCACGGTCGTTGTGGGAAATCCGTGTTTGGGACACATTAGGAAAATCACACTGACACTGTTCATTAGCAGAGGTCCTAAAATGGCTATGTTGAAAATTTGGTGACAAAAGTCCATAAACTAACTGTGTTATGAGTGTGCATTGTGCATTTTCCACGCACGCTCATAACTTCGCACATTTGCAATATTTTCATGCCATATTTTCAACATTGCCATTTTTTCGCACCTCCTTATGAACAGTACAGCTGTCATTTTTCATATCGTGGACGAAATGTGTTTTTGCACTTCCAGCACAGAATAGCACAGTCGCTGTGGGAAATCACTGTTTAGGACACATTACAAAAATCACAGTGACACTGTTCATTAGCAAAGGTCCTAAAATGCCTATGTTAAACATTTGGTGATGAAAGTCCATAAAATGACTGTGTTACGAGTGTGCGTTGAGCAGTTTCCACGCATGCTTATCACTTTGCATGTTTGTAATATTTTCTCTCCAGATTTTCAACATTGCCATTTTCTCACACCTCCTTATGAACAGTACAGCTGTCATTTTTCACATCCTGGTTGATATATAAGACCCTACACGGTCAGGGACTGGGCTACTTGCTAGATTTCCTTTGTCCCTACTGCCCTCTCCGCCCACTCCGCTCCACTGATGAGGGATTGCTAGAGATTCCCAGGGTTCGTCTTCAGTCATCTGGGGCCAGGGCTTTTTCTTTCATGGCCCCAACCCTGTGGAATTCTCTACCTCGTCAGATTAGAGATTGCCTGTCCGTGGAATCATTTCAGGTGTCTCTGAAAAGTTATCTATTTGAATTAGCATTTGAATAGGTCTATTGCTGCTTTATTGTTTTTATGTTGTTATTTATTATGGTTGATGTCATTTTTGATATGTATTTGCACTTTGATATGTTGAAAAGCGCACTACAAATAAAATTTGATTTGATTTGATTT
The DNA here is from genome assembly GCA_016271365.2 of Neoceratodus forsteri. Taxonomy (NCBI): domain Eukaryota; kingdom Metazoa; phylum Chordata; order Ceratodontiformes; family Ceratodontidae; genus Neoceratodus; species Neoceratodus forsteri. Next base: position 1,204,171,066 of record CM057456.1, read on the forward strand.
GAAATGTGTTTTTGCAGTTCCGGTGTAGAATACCGTGTTTGCTGTGGGAAATCAGTGTTCAGGACACAGTAACAAAATCACAGTGACACTGTTCATGACCATAGGTCGTTAAATGCCTATGTTGAAAATCTGGTGATGAAACTCCACAAAATGACTGTGTTACACGCATGTGTTGCGCGGTTTCCACGTATGTTCGGAAGTGCATGCATTTTTAATGTTCCCATTACACATTTTCAACATTGCCATCTCTTCATACCTCCCTATGGATGGTACAGCTGTCATTCTTCACATCCTGCCTGATCTGTGTTTTCATACATGTGGTGCAGAATGGCACTGTCACTGTTGGAAGTCAGTTTTCAGGACACACTGACAAAATCACACTGCCACTGTTCATGACAAGCGGTCCCAAATGCTTTCATGAGGTGGGGTCACAAAAAGGCCATGCTCAAAATTTGTACTGTGAATACCAACAAATGCCTGAGGCATTACAGTTTCTAACTAGAACGTCTTACCCTGTACAGACAGACAGGCATCGGGGTGTGCCTTTGGATTGCCAACTATACTGCTCATGCCATCCCACCCCACCCCCAGCCACTGACAGGCATCAAGATGTACCTTGGACTTTTCGTCTCAGGACTTCACCCTATTTTCATATGCTGCACCCATTTCAACGTATGTCCTTATGGAATGGGGTGACTGTAAAGCCAAACACCCTAAGGCACAGCTCAACATGTGTCGGTGTCTACAGAATAGGGTGAGGTGACATGGCTTGACCGTCATGGGTGATGGCCCAAAACCTTACCCCAAATCCTGTCTGTCTCTACAGGATGGAGGTGGGGTTCATGTAAAGTTCAGTACTTCACTGCCATTCCTATTCTGCATCTGTCTAACTCCTGCATTTCTAGTGCTAATACCAGCAAGCAAACATTCGGCATTGACAAATGCTTGTTCTTATATAGCCAACAAAAACAAGGCAACTACCTGCCCCATTAGATTGCTTGCCTGCAGAGAATGAAATCTAGGCTAGCATGAGAGTTAAAACAAAATGCACTTACCAGAATGTTCCATGTTTAAAAGGCCTAATTCCTGCTGCTACCTTTTTTCCCTTGGAGGGCTGAAAATCTCCCGCTGTTCTCCCTGGAGCTGTTCTAGCTGCTGGATAGGGAGAATTCTGACCACAGGGAGAGGAGCAAAGAGAGGAAGAACGTCTCAGGTGCTAATGCTTTATAGGCTAAGCTTCTCCCCACCAGACCTAAATGACCTGCCCCTGGGAACACCTACCTGCCTACCCTTCTGCCCCTGATGGGCAGCTACATGACTACCTTCCTGTCAGCCCGGGTGTCACTCAAGGCCATGCCCACAGACAAGGCACCATCTGTGGCTATGCATTGCAAGTTTTATCAAGATTCAGTTTCAGTCCTTATCACCCCCATTGTTATGGGCTGCAGCTGGTGTCCAGGCTGTGATCAGGGGTGTTGTGCTGTTAAGTTACTAGCTTCTAGTCTTCTGAGTTTATCTCCATGTATGTGATGACACCTTTCACATTATTAAGATCAGTGCCCATCATTTCCCTACATTTCAAGGGTTACTATTCAATAATTCAGTGATAACATTTAAAAAAGGTATACAGGATCTGCTCTGTTGTTGGTGGGTTTTATCTCTGCCTCCCCACAGTGGTTCCTCCCTCTCTCTTCCTAATCTCTCAATTCTGTACTTTCCCCACACAACTGTGCAGGACAGTGACACAGGAGGACCCTAGAATAACCATCCATAGGCCAGTTGCAGCTGTTGCTGGCAGATGTAGGGGTCACCAACTCTTCTCAATGCACCACACTAATCAATGCCATCCATGCATTCCTGCCCTTATCCCACCCAGCATGTCCTTTCATCCTGGATACAATGCTTTAGTGTATAAATGGTACAGAAATAATCCCTAATAAAATAGATTTTTGAAAGACTAAAACATGCATTTCGGGCGTGCGTAGATCCTTCTAAGCAGAAACAGAGGAAGTAGAGCATCATGCCTTGGGATTATTTCCCCATGGCTGATAAAAGGGTAATGTTTAAAAAATCATTGCTACAGTTGGGGCAGAATATGTTAAAATCAATACAATTGTGCCTGGTATATACTGATGGAAATGTTGCAAAATGTTCTAGTCCGCAAGCCTGTAGGACTGTCAAACCCCTCAAGAGAAATCCTAGATCTGCCCCCGTCTCACGTGATGTAGCCAGAACACTTCCAGAAGTGCTGGTCGCAGGTTGGTCATGGCATGGGAGACTGAGCATGTTTTTACATGCCTGACTCTGTTCATTGCAACATGGGTGGGGGTTAGAGTGTGGCAAGGTACAGAATGAGACTGGCTGATCTTCTTCAAGGCAATATCTTGCAGCAGGTCATAACACATGGGATATCAGCTGCAGGCATCATTTCCTCCAAATGACTTCTCAGCAGTCGACCCTGGGATCTCCCTTAGACCACCACGTGGTGTCTGTATGGCAGGTACAAAAAGGGGAGGTCCCAGCTACTCCTCAGTTCTCTTCAACCGCAACCTACATTCAACAAGTCCTACTTAGGAGCTCTGCTTATCAGTCATCGACGAAGAGATTCTACCAACCAAATGTTCATTCTCAACGGGTTTATCTACTGATGTCTTCGGATCCCTTATTCCAAAAGTGCTCCTGTGATAATCGGATCACCACAGAGGACCTCCAGAACATCTGTTCAATGCCTTGGACCTGTGCACGGCACCTGGGATTGTACCTCTGAAAATGGTTCAAAACAGGACTTCCTTGGGAGTCTCACTGCTCTGCTGGTGACCCCTCCTCATTGATGGCACTGGGTCCGGGTGGGAACCATGCAAGCAAAAGGACTATGCATGTTTCTCCTGAGCCTTCATCATGGACGATGAGTACCTGAACTCTACAAAAAAGGTAAGTACCTGAGATGGTAGCCACTGTTATTTCATCTTCTACACCGTCGATGACTGCTGGTTCCTCTCTTACTCCATCGACGGCTCCTCCGTTGATGGTGAGTACAGGTGTACCTGAGCTGGTAGCCACTGTAATGTCATCTTCTTACAATGTCGATGACTCCTCCATTGACGGTGAGTTCAGGAGTACCTGAGAAGGTAGCTACTGTTAGGTCATCTTCTACACTGTCAACGAATGCTAGCTCCTGTCTTACCTCCGTCGATGGTGGGTTCAGGTGTTCCTGAGCTGGTAGCCTCTGTAATGTCATCTTCTACACCATCAATGACTGCTGACTCCTCTCTTATCTCCATTGATGGCAAGTTCAGCAGTACCTGACAAGATAGCCACTGATCGGTCTTTTTCTACTCCGTCGATGACAGCTGGCTCCTTTCTTCCCTCCATCAACAGCTCCTCCGTCGATGGTGCATTCAGGTGTATCTGAGCTGGTAGCCACTGTAAGGTCACCTTCTACAGCATCAATGATGGTCTGGCTCCTGTCTTGCCAGTGTCAATGGCTCCTTCATCAATGGTGAGTTCAGGGGGTTCTCCTGCGGCTTCCAGAATGACTGCCTCCTTCTTCTGGGACTGCCATCATCCATTAACGATGGTTTCTGGCCCATTGAAAATTCTCTTATCAATGCCCAGCCTAGAGTCTGGGAGCTCACTGTTGCCTGCCTCATCAAAACAGTTGGGGCCATACAGAAGTACCTGTGCAAATGTATTTTACTTTCCGCGCATCATGTGGAATTGCGTGATGGCACTCTACCTATTCTTCATGCACAGTTGCGCTATGATGGTATTCTATGTTACCGCCATACTTTTGGCCTGTCTGATCCTCTCATCATTGTCTGGACAAGGTTTTCAGAGCTCAGTGCTGACTCCCTCATCGACCATGCAACACGAGTGTTTTCGTGGCAGAGGTACGAAAAATGGGTTGTGTGTTTGCATGGTGGTGCAATACCATGCTGCTACTCTGCTTTTTTTGTGCTCACCACTGTATACTCAACCCTCATCAGGGTCTGTCAGGTTGGCAACACTGCCTTCCTCTATTCCTTCAGTGGTTCTCATTCACTCTGTCCATGCAGTTCACCATGTTCGCAGAGCAGCTGGCCATGATTGATGTCCAGGCTATAGGGCACACTATCCTGGCCCATCTGATGAGCTGCCCCTAAAGGGTGAGGCGAAAGTCCCTGCCTCTTCTCCCTCCAGGCCTCCTTTGATCTCGAGGGCAGCTGGCTCTTCCCCTATTTTCCCCGGATTATATTCAAAGGGGTTGGGACTTAGTGAACTCTTTAAGACCTAACAAGCCGCTTCTTCCAAAGGGTGGGCCAGCCCCTGACATTATTGGTCTGCTAGACCTTGACAACCCCTGGAGACTCCAAAGAAATTGGATGTCATGGGGCAGAGAGTGTTCTGCACTTCTTAAATTATATGAATCCCCTATTCAAGGCCTCTACACTCTTGATTCGGACACTTCCTGCTGGTTCTCATCAGGATGATCTCACTGCAAAGTTGTCTGCTGTGACAATGGTATGCCACCACCTGCTATCAGGCCACATGTGATGCAGTTGATACATCAGCGTGGGTCTCCTCTGCAGGTGTTTGTCTTAGATGCCATGCAAGCTGACTGAGAGTTTCAGGTGTCTCATGTCTATGTTACCACCCTAGCAGGTCTAGTCTTCAGCCTGACAGCTTTTCTCCAGTCATAGGTTGGGAGACCATTAATAACATGACCGTCATGGGGCAGGTTTTCCCTGCCCCTCCCAGGGTGGGAAGAGGTTTACTTCAGATACTCCACTCTCTTTGAACCCTGTTCCTGCATTGGTCTCACATGACGAATTCAATGCTCTGTTCGACACATTCCATCGAACCGGTTCCCCTTCCCCAGAAGGGTGCGGGAATTTCTTCCCATTTCTTCCTGGTTCCCAAATGAACAGGGGACTTATGCCCCATTTTGGATCTCAAGAGTAATAACTTCTGTATCAAATGCCAAAAGTATGGGATGGTGTATTTTTCCGTAACTTCTCCCTTTGCTGAACGAAGGGACATTGGCTCTGCTCTTTTGATATGTAGGTTGAATCCTCCATATCCTGATGCACCCTGCTCACAGACGGTTTCTCCATTTTCTGTTTCTGGGTCATCATTACTTGTTCTGGACTGAAGTCTAGGAGGGACCCTGTGCAATGCCTTTAATAATTCAGAGTCATCTTTGATGCCTCTGTGGGGACATCATATCTGGCTATGACTCGAGCGGACACTCTTATTGCTTTGGCATGCAGACAAGAGTTCAGCAGATTGGTCTCAGCACAAGACTTCCTGCATTTCCTGGGGAATTTGGTGGCCATGACTCCGAAGGTCCCCCAGTGCCAAGTTCAAGATGTGTATCCTTCAGTGGCCCCTCAGAGTTCAATAGGGCTAGAAGGTGGACAATTTCAATACCATGGTCCTGCTGTCTTCCCTGGCTCTTTGAGCTTTAGAATGGTGGAAGTCCATGGACAACTTAATGCGAGGCATGCTGTTTCATTCTCCTGTCCCATATCTCATTCTAACTATGGACACCTCCTTGAAAGGATGAATATGCTCATCTCCTCAACGTCCATTCCCAAGGATCATGGATGCCAGTGGTGGCCTGCCTCCACATCAGTGTCTTGGAGATGAGGGCAGTCCTCTATAGCTTACAGGCATTTGCGACTCACCTTCCACCTGGTTGCCTTCAGATGAAATCAGAAAATTCTGTGATAGTTCACTATCTAAACAAGCAAGGTGGCACCCATTCATGCCCTCTCTGCAGAGAATCGATGAAGGTCTAGTACTGGGCGATCCAGAGAAATAATCCATCTTCTGGCAGTACATATCCCAGGGGTATCCAACACCCTGGCAGATGCCCTAAGTGGATCCACTGCCCTAGCCCATGAGTGGGAAGTCTTATCAGACATCCTAAACAACGTCTTCCACCAGTGAGTCCAGCCAAAGCTGGGCCTATTTACCTCTCCGCAAAACACAAATGGCCTCTTTTCTCTCTCGCGCAAGGTCCCTGAACTGTGTGGCAAGACGCGTTCCTGGATGGGAAGATTTCTCTATGCCTTCCCACCCTTTTCTCTCATTTAGAGAATATTACTCAAACTGGTCTGGGTCGGGGCATCTATTATTCTTATAGTGCCATTCTGGTCAAGACAGAATTAGTTCCTTCTGCTTCTACAGCTCTCAGAACCAGATCCCTTACCTTTGCCGATTTGCAGGGCTCTGTTGTTCCAGGCACAAGGCTCCCTGCTACACCCGGACCTTCACTCCCAAATCCATCTGCATGCCTGGCTCCAGGGGTCATAGTCCTCTCACATTTTGGAGTGTCCCAAAAGGTGGTGGAAGTCCTCTGGACTGCCGGGAAACTATCTACATGGTCTTCCTATTCTATGAAGTGGAAACACTTCTACAGTCAGGCGTCTACACAGAACTTAGATACTCTCTGGAAAACATTCATAAGGATCTGAGTATGTGCTCTCCTTTGTTGGAGGATGGACTGACATATTCCTCTGTAACAGTCCACTTTTCGGCCATTGTCACATTTAATTTACCTGTGGGCACAAAACCATTGTCCCAGTTACCTTTGATTCAAACCTTCATCCCTCTTTCTGGGATTAAGTCCCTGTGTGGGTTTTGCATTTTGTGCTTATAAAATTGACTATGAGTCCTTTGGAGCCCACTGACTCCACTGACCTCAGTTTTCTTTCTTGGAAAACTATATTCTTAGTTGCCATTATACCTGGAGGACGTATTTCAGAATTACAGGCACTATTGTGCACACCTCAGCCTACCTGCCATTTCAAAAAGGTAGGGTGTCTTTATGCACAACCCCATTGTTTTTGCCACAGGTTGTTTCTGGATTTACTTTAAAATCAGGCTATTCACTAACCAGCATCTTATGTGGAGCCGAAGAATCCAGGGGAATCTCTGCTTCATTCTCTCGCTGAGCATAGCACATTGAGAATTTATCTTCTCCGCAATTCAGAGTTGCAAACAACTGAGCAACTTTGTGTCTCCTTCACCCCTGGAAACCAGGGCATTCGGATTTCGAAGCAGTGCCTGTCTACATGGTTGGCCAACTGCATTACGTTTATCTATGCAAAATACGAAAAACCTCTCACAGGGGTTGTAAAACCCCATTCCACCAGAGGCAAGGCTGCCTCTACAGTGTATTTCCAGGGCGTCTCTGCCTTGGATACTTGTGAAACCACCACATGGGCTACTGCACATTCCTTCACCAAGTATTACAGTCTGGCCATCACTTCTAAGAAGCGGACCAATTTTGGATGGGCTGTCCTACAAGGCCTCCTGTCCTAAGTCCTGATTATTCACTTCCTTCTCCCACTGGGCACAATAACTGCTTGGGAATCTTTCCATGTGTTATGACCTGCTGCAAGAGATTGCCTTGAGGAAGATAGTATGGTTATGTAAGAACTTACCATAACAGTAGCTCTTCATGAGTATCTCCTTGCAGCAGGTCATGCAGCCCTGCCCTCCTTCCCCCTTGCTGTTACTTCAGGAGGGTTCCTTGCTCCTGTCTTTTATGACTTCAAGAGCTGCTGCCTTATTTTCCCTCCTTGGTTCCCATCGAAGGCCTAGGAAACATTTTCACATTCGATCACCAGGATGGAAAGAACTGAGGATAGCTGGGACCTCCCCCTTTTATACCTGCCATACAGACACCATGTGGTGGTGTAGGGGGAGGTCCCAGGGTCGACTGCTGAGAAGTCATCTGGAGGAAATGATGCCTGCAGCAATATCCCATGTGTTATGACCTGCTGCAAGAGATACCCTCGAAGATCTACTGTTATGGTAAGTTCTTACGAAACTGTACTTTGTGTGCGCAGGGCCATAGCTACTTGACTGAACATCTGCTGCTGTAGGATCCTCTAGTTTGGGGGGAAGGGTGCAGAAAGAGGCAGAGAGGGGAACATGATGCTAAATAATTGGGTGGAAGAGGGCAGACTGAGTGATTGTATGGAATTTTTTGTTTGCTAGGGCAGGAAGCAATGAAGGAGCAGGATAAATGGGCAGTATCAGATTATTTCTTGACTTGTATTTTTTACTGTATAAGTGAGCAAAACTCTCCATTATAATTGGACTAGTGTAATCATCTGTGCGCTACTGCGATTTTGAATAAACTTGTCCTGCTGATAGTGCAAAAAAGGTTACGATCAACCCAATGATTTTCCTGTTTAAAAATTACAAATAAGTAAAATTCTATGCTGGGTGCCAAGCGCACCGTAAAGGTTTGGAACTCCACTCTTGGGAGGGGTCAGACCCCAGGCTGGCAATCACACAACCTCCTGCCAATTAATCAAGGAGTGGCACGGAAGGCAGGCACTTATCTGGCTGGAGGAAGGTTGCAGCCATAGCCACCACAGCTGTTGGAAATCAGGAGGAAATAGAGAAAAAGATAATTATAAAAATATTCTAAACTTATTTAGACTTTCAGAGCATCTTGAGAAAATGCCAGTCTCTTTTTATCACCGTAGCACATGCTTTAATAAGCAATGACGGCTCTTTGTGAGGTCCTCCGATTAGACCATTATAATTGCTTTAGCTGTGGTTAGGGATAAATATTTATGCAATGAGACATGGGTTTCCAGTAACAACAGGAGAATAATGAAAGGGAGAACAGTTGGCTTACAGTGCTTGACAAGGCTGCAGGCATCCTCCTCTCAAGAAGGGTCGGCAACTGTCCCACCATTATGATCACTAGTAAATTAACCTAATATTTCCTACTCTGCATTTTAAATAAGTTTTTTTTGGTTTTGCTGCTGTAAAAGGAACATTTTTATACCTTTATGTGCTCTATTTTTTCCTTTGTGTCTGCCCTATATTCCAATGTTTTAGATCCTTTTTATGTTTACCCTTGTGCTAGCAGGAAGCAAACATATTGCAGTGATACTAGATTTCAGAGGTGTGTCACTGTTGGGTCCAATGCAGCTCAAGCCGGAGTGGGCTCGACTGTGACAGTCTAATGGTCAGCAAGGCTGATCTTAATGCTGCCCTGCCAGTTGATTGGCAGAAACTTTGTGTAGTTGAAAAGAAGTAGTCATGCTGAACAGACAGTAGCTGCCTGTATTCATCTGCATCACCCCACCCACCAACCAGCTGAGTGGCCTTTCTGCAGATCACAGAAGAGAGCTACTGTTTCTGATGTTGGCACTATTTTGAAATGGCTGAATGTGATATTGCCATTCTTTGGTATCCCACGAAAACAGGAAAGCAATACAGGTGAGTCAATAAGAGCGAGTGAAAGAGAGCGAATGCCTTTTGGACGACATAGCTTTTGTAGTGATGTGCATGTTAAGCGTCCTCGACCTAGATTCTAGGTTGAGTGTTTTTCTTCTTTTTTTTTAAGTTATGATGTCTTGTGCTATGGTTCATGTCTCCTCCCTCATTTGTCATCCCCCTAGATCTTGAATTTGAAGTTGCCCCCGTCTCCTGGCTTGTTTCCCTTCTTGAGTTGCTTCCCCACTGAATATCCCCCTCCCGAGTTTCCCTGTTCCCTGAATTGCATCCCTCCTGGGGTTGATTATTTATTTTAAGGGGGTGTGTGGGGGTTGAAGCCTCCCCGCAAAAAGCAATGCAACAATGTTGTTGCAATTTGTGACAATCGCTGTTGTGTGCAATCTCTGTATGTGTAGGCATTATTTTGCAGTCGCTGTTTTTGGTCTAGCTGTTTTTTTTTTCACTATTATCACACAGAACCCCATATTTCTAATCTACTCTTTCAGACTTATAATCTTCTTCTAAAAAAATACCAGGTTCAAAGAAGTTACTCACAAATGAACAACTTGTCAGGTTACTCGCTTCTGGAGAGCCACTGATAGATCAAATTCATGTATTATTTCATTTGTAGCTGTGCAGATTTCTTTTTTTTTTAAATTAAAGAAACTTTATTGAATTTTTCTATAAACTGGGTACAGTCATCAATTATAATTGGATTACATTAAGTGGCGGGTAATTATAACAATGAATAGTATAAAAATGACTAGTACAAGAAATAATTCACCAAACTGTTTTCTGTACCTCCCTCCTGCACTACCCCTCCCCATTGCCACAGGGTATAAAATAAAGAGGCAAATAGTATATTGCTACTAGGGTCCCATTCGAGAGGGAAAAGTGTAGTCCTTAAATCAAAGTATTACTAGACTTGTGTTGTATTATCAGAAGAGTATAAAGATGGTCCCAAACGTGCTTATATCTCTGAAGGGTGTTCGTGACTCCAGCAATAATATGTTCAGCTTGAAGAGCAAACATAATCTCATGATACCACTCAATATAACTAGGTGTTGTTGAATCCAACCAGCAGATTTCTAATTATGAGCTCTACTATAGCTTTTTGTTAGTTTTGCTTGTATTTGGATTTGCGCGTATAAATATAGCTTATACTTTATATGAAGTTAATAATGTAAAAAGCATTTGACATTGCAGTAATCCTATGAAGTATGTAAGAAAGCTCACCTGCTTTGCCAAAAGTGTCTGGAGTACAGATTGGCCCAGATATTCAGAAATGTGCCAAAGGCCGGCGCAAGTCCAGCGCAGCACAAACCCGATGAGCCGTGGCACAACAGGAGCCATATTCAGAGGTTGCGCTGGCTGCACTGTGCCAGCACAACCCGGCTGAATATGGCACAGTTGCGCCATGGCACAGAAAGAGATACTGCAGCGCAACTATGGGAGCAGAGCAGCAGAGCAATGGGGGGGCACGGCACAGAGAAGGGAACCAGGGACAGAGCCAAGGAAGCGCAGTGACAGGCCACAGGAGGCCACCACCAGCAGGGCACAGCAGGGTGCACACAGGCACCCAGACACCCCCCAAAACACAACAGTGGCACTGATAGTAGGCAACAGGAGGTGCCAATGGCCAGTGGAGGGCCCCAAGGAGCCCCTCCCTCAGGCTGCAGGCTGTGCCCCCACACCCCCAGACCTATGCAGGCCATACCCAGAATCACAGCTGGCGTGCGCGCACACACACACACACACACACACACACACACACACACACACACACACACACACACACGCACACACATATGCCACATAGGCTCACAGGCAGTCCACACAGTAGGCACAGAATGTGCCGGAAGGCACATAGCACAGCAGACCACATGGGACAGGCTGCACAGCACCAAGCAGGGACCCAACACAGCATGCGGCCAGTCCATGGCCATGTACCATCACCAAGCACACACCCGCAACACACTCCTGACAGTCGCCCCATGGGTACCGCAAGGCACAGCCACCGACCATGGGGAGGGACACCACCACAGTGGGACACACCACAGCACACAGCAGTGAACCACAGAAGCACAGCACGCACCCCGACACATGCACACCAAATGGATAGGCACTGGGCCACTACAGCATGGCTCCTCAGACCACCTGCAAAGCAGACACTGACACAGGCAGGTAAGTCAAAATTATATATTGCAAAACAAACTATATATGTCAACAAGGGGGTGGGAAAGGGTAGGAAAGCAAGGGAGGGGGACAGAGAACAGGGACTGTACAGTGGGATGGGGACTGTAGTGGGAGGTACTGCAGGGTAAACAGGGGGATGCTGGGGCCAATCTACTGGTGGCCATGGACTGCCACCCCTTGGTGCCCTCACTGCCTCCTTTCCTCCAGCAGCAGGTGGCAAACCTGCAGGTCAGCCTCCATTGTGGTAGATGTTATAAGAATCAGCTGCTGGAGCAGCCTGCAGTAGATGGGCCTCTATCTTCTTTGCTGGACCCCTATGACTAGAGACAGGACAGGTGATTAGTGCAATGTCCCAAGGAACCATGCCCACCCACAGTGTGCAATGGGCAGCAGGAACACACACCCCTGGAGGGCCCGTACCGACTACCCATGGGGGGGGCAACACCTGCCAGCAACTCGGCACACCACGACAGTGCACAGAGGTGGTCCCCACCATACAATGGCCACCCGACTGCATAATAACAGTCACATGGCACAGTGCACCGGCAGCACCACAGCAACTTCAGTGGCAGCTGAGCGCACACCGACCCCACCAACAGCTGGCACACATGTCCAATGGATGCGCCACAGTGGCAAGCACCACACACAGTGCGACACACACAGCTGCCACGGCACATGGCACAGGCGGCCATGCCAACACCCATGCCCCCACCATCCCCCATGTAATGATCATGACAGTGCCTACCTGCCCTCCGTGGCCTGCTGGTGCCGGAGCTGCTCCTGCACTGCCTCCATGGCCCGCTGTGGCCTGCTGTCCTGCTGCTGCCACTGCCACCACTGCTTGTGCCCTCTGGTTATTCTCAGGCCCTGGGAATGGAACATAGACAGGTCCACATCAATAAACATCCACAGCAGCTGCCCACCACCCCCAACCCTCTGCACAGGGTGAGCCCCTGCCCGACACATCCTGCAAAGCTACATTCCAATGCAAGCGGTGGCTGGCAATGCCACCCCATGATGCACACAATGGAAGTTCACTGCTCTGCAGGGCATGCCAGGCAGCCTAGCCAACACCACAGTACAGCAGGGCACACATGCAATATGGGCCTACTCACCTGGCTGTGGCACAGCCCCACACCTGACACACACCTCAAGCCTCCTCAGGCACTCTGGGTCCCTTTGCTCTAGGTTGCCATACCTGTGGTGGCACTGCTCCCCCCGTCCTTGCCACCCCGGTCCTCTGCTGCAGTGTGGCAGCAATTCCCTGCCACACTGCGATCCTGGGCTGCTGCAGGGACACCTGGCCAAAATGTTGGGGGGGGCGTGGGGCTGGACACAGGTGACCAGGTTGACCCACTTGACCTGTGTCCAGTTCTGTGCTCATGGTAGCTGTCGCTGCGCCATGCTGCGAACCAAAGCCGGTGACCAAAATGGCAGCAGTAAGCACACATGGCTACGACATGCGCCAGATGCATGATCGAGGGAACATGCACTGTGTCTCCATTCATCACGCAGTCTCGGAGATGCGTGGCATGGGCGTGGCTAGGTGGGGTCACCGGATGAGGAGAGTGACACAGGGGTCAGGGGTCACAGCAGAGGTCAGGGGTTACTCACGCCTGCGCAGTGCGTACATGCGCGATAGGTCTGGCTCATCATGCGCCATGTCCCCATTGTGCAGTTGGTGCACAGTGCTTGATTATCACCATGATACCATTCAGCACATGTGCACTGCGGGCCTGCGCACCATGCATGCATGCGCATTGCGCTGCGACTTGCTCCAGAGCAATCTTATTGTGCACGGAGCAAAATTGCGATATTCAGACGCCACATGCAAATTAGCTCATCAGCCAATGCGTGGTGCACTGGGGCATTAGCATGTCATTACCATTGTGCCAAACCTCATTTGCATGCGTTGCACTATATAAGTGCCATGGAACAGCAGAGACCATGGACCCGTATTGCATCCTTTCAGGGAAAGTTGCACATGCTGCTGCAGCTCACTAGGAGCAGCCAGCACAGCAGGGTGGGATGGAACAGGGTGATGATGCCACTGACACACTGTGCTGTCCATGTCCACAGGAAGTGACATGTCAGAACGTGAGGAGGGTAAGGAGCACGGGCCAGTTCCCAAGCACAGGCCCAATTTCACAAAGGCAGAGACAGAGGCCCTGTTCAATGCCTATTTTGACGGGGAGCCCCTGTTGAGTGGTGCTATGGGCACACTATAGGCCAGGGATGGGGCCTGGGAGGAGGTGGCAGCATGTGTCAACCAGCAGAGCAGCCACCAACGGTTAGCGCAGGAGTGCCAGAAGAAGGTGTGCATGGACAAGAGGCACATCAAGGAGAAGGTGGCAGCCATCCGTGCATCCCAGAATGCCACTGGAGGGGGCCTGCAGATGCTCCACCGCTTATGGTGCAGGAGTATTTGGTGGCAGCCACCATGCACTGCAGCACAATGGAGGGTGTGCCTGGTGGTGGATTCCAGACAGGTGGCAGCCCATCACTGCATGGTAAGTATGTCAGCCACGCACAGCTGGGGGCACCGAGGGTGCGTACATGGCCATGCTGGTGTGCATGCAGCCGGCATGCATGTCATGTGCATGTGTGCGCACCCACGTGCATGCCATGCTGCGGGACACATGCAGTGGCAGTGTTGGGGGAACACATGTGGGCAGTGCATCACTAACATGCCTCTCTTTCTCTTGCAGCACCAGCATGCCTATGTGCAGTTGATGGGGCGGCGGCAGCAGCCGTGGATGCTGGACCAGCCCTGGAGGACAAGTCTTTCACCTCCACTGGCAACCGGGGGGCTCTACAGGCTGCAGCTCACTACCACTGTGCAGACGGATGTCATGGACCTGGGGCTGGATGAGGCCCTGGATGTGTTCCTGCAGGATGCCAGCCTTGGTGTCCTTTGCGCAGAGACACAGATTGGGGCGGGGTCCAACACTGATGATGACGTCACGCTCATCCTGAACAGCATGGCCACCATTACTGGGGAGATGCCCCTGCTGGCCACTGACACAGGCAGCATGCCCAGCACTCTGCCAGCAGCAGAACAGCTGCCCGCCACCACTGCGAGTGCACCGGTGTGCACTGCCCTCCTGTGCCCTGTGGTGGAGGTGGTGCTGCCACACAGACACTGGGTGGTTTGCAGTGGCTGGATGGGTGACAGCAGCAGGCTGGGGGTGCCACTGGGCAGCCAGCTACAGGGTCCACTGCCAGTGTGCCAGCTGTGCTCAATCCACCTGCAGACTCCACTGTGCAGCATCCACTGGGGGGGGGATGTACAGCCTGGCCGTTCACCACATGGGGATTGGCATCCTGCCCGGGAGCCCCAGGATGCTGACCTGCTGGCTGAGTACACCCATTTGCTGCAGGCGTCCATTCAGCAAAAGGTGCTGCTCTCCACTGGGGTGCGTGCACTGCACATGGAGATGTGTCAGTTAGCCGAGCAGCAGGAGAGGGGCACTGCACAGATCCTGGTGGGGATGCACGACTGCATCCCTGGATCACATTGCCACTGCGATCTCATTTTGCTTTGCGTTGCTGGCTGCCACAGGGCATGGCAGGGTACAGACTACCCCTCTGCAGTGCGATGTCCAACCCGGTTGCCCGACGTTGGGTGACACCAGTGCAGTCGATGCCGGGCTCTGATGTTGACATCGCAGGCACACCCGGGGCTAGCCTGTTTGGGCACCTTGACACCCCCGTGCAAACATGGTTGCGGTCCTGTGGTTCAACCCCTGGGGGACTGTTGCACATCCCCCATGGCTGATGCACAGCCTGTGGCTGCAGAATGGCACAGGTGTGGCCGCTTCTGTGACTGTGGTGGCCATGGTTCCATGCAGCAGACCTGATGTGCAGGCTGCCCCGCCTGCGGGTCTGCAGCTGCTGCCCAGTGCGCACTTGGGCAGTGTGTGTGTGCCTACCACTGGTCTGATGCCTGTGTGTCATGCCATGTGCTGCCTGTGTGTATGCTTGCCCGGCCACAGGGCCATGTGGCGTGGGTGTGATGATGGCAGTCTTGCACCAGTTGTGCCTGTGCACTGGTGCGATGCATCTGATCCATGCCACATACCCACGCCTGTATGTGTGTGTGTGTGTGTGTGTGTGTGTGTGTGTGTGGGGGGGCTGTGAGAGGTGCTGTGTGTGGTTGTGTGCGGGTGTTAGCCTCTGTGTGTGCATGCCCAATGCCATGCACGCCCCTGCATGTGTGCTGTACCTGTTTGTGCAGCCCATGCATGTGTATCGCACCACCTATTTGTATGCACCATAGTGCTCCTGTGCAATGGTGTCCCAGTGTCATCTCACCTGCTGTTGCAGCCGGGGATCCCTCCATCCAGGGGGTGGCTGTCCACCTACCTCTGGCCCATTGCCTTCATAATCCCCTCTACCGTCATCCTCATCAGCCTCAACAGCTATCCCACGGTCAATGGCCATGTTGTGCAGTATGCAGCAGGCCAGGATTAGGCCACGGGCTTTCAAGGGGCTGTACTGTAGGGCACCACTTGACCTGTCTAGGCAATGGAACCATGCTTTCAGCATGCCAAAGACATGCTCGATGATGTTGTGCATGCTGGCATGTACCTCATTGTAGTGTTCTTCTGCTGGGGACAATGGGGGCCGGTAAGGGGGGAGCAGCCAGGGCCGCAGTGGATAGGTGCTGTCCCCTGTGTGATTAATGACATGGCTAGCCCTCTGCTATTCTATGCTGTGCCTCTTGCCTATCCATGGCACCCACGCCAACATGCACACCCTGCCCTCCCCATCCCAAGGTATACTCTGCCCATTACCCCATGCCCATGCCATACTCACCCACTAGGTGGCCCATGGGGATGTTCACACATTGGAACCTGTGGCACAGCACAGAGCTGTGCCAGATGAATGCATCATATGCCCTCCCAGGGTGTGTGGTGCAGACACTGGTTATGCACCCCATGGCATCGCATACCACCTGGCAGTTGACACTTGGTCCCCCTTTCCTGTTAATGTACACCACACCCTCGGGGCCAGGTGGCATGTGGATGCCCATGTGGGTGCAGTCAGTGGCCCCAATCATGCCAGGCATATATGCTACCCTGTGGAAGTCCTGCATGGTTGCTGTATGCTCTGCTTGTGTGCTGGGGAAATGGATGTATTCCAATGGACATGGCAGCAGAGCATTGAGGAACTATGTGAGGAGGCGAGATGTGGCTGACTGGGTTATGCCTGTGGTGTCCCCTCTTGGTCTCTGGAAGGTGCCTGTGGTGAGCAGGCACATGATGGCTGTCACCTTTGTCCTCATGGACATAGTGTGGCTCTGTCTGGTGGGTGCCTGCATCTCCTCACTGCACAGCTCACAGAGCTGCCTCAGAATGGCCCTGTTCAGGTGGTACTAGCCCACAATCTCCATGTCATTGTACTGCTCAAAGGTGAAGCAGGCGTGGTACCACCTGTATCGGGCATACCACCAAAGGGCCCTTCCACGGCCACGTGGCTGTTCCTCCTGCCCCCTCACACCCCTCATTACAGCTTCCATCATGAAGAGTGCACTATCCATGGCTCTTGCTGTCCAATATCCTCCTGGGCAGTTGCCTGCTGCTGGCTGTGTGCCACCCTGGTGCATTGCCTGACAGTGTGTCTAGCTGTCTCTCTCACTCTCTCTGTCCCTGTCTCCCTCTTCAATGCCACCTCTGTCCCTCTCCCTCTGTGTCTGCCTTGGTCTGTCTGTCTGCCTGTCTGTCTCTCTATCTGTTTGTCTCTGTCTGTTTTTCTTTCTTTCTTACTTTCTTTCTCTCTCTCTCTCTCTCTCTCTCACTCCCTCTCACCTGGAGCAAGTGCTGTCTGTGTACTTGTGCCCTCTATTTATAGGAACAAGTCTGCTCGGTGCATCTTTGATTTGCTCTGGACTTGCACCATGGTTTCACGATTGAATATCCCACTGCGCTGGATATTCTTGGGAATGCCCCTGCACTTGTGCCTGCATTCATTATAGTTGTGCATTGACACAATGAGATTTGTGCTGCGCACTGGCTCCCACTGAATATGGCTCCTTTGCGCAAGTCCGCACTTGCACCAGCACATCTCAGTTGCACCATGAACAACTGCTTTGAACATCTGGGCCATAGTCTATAGTTTTCACCAACACCCCCCTCCCCACTAACAACAGTAACCATAACCATATGGTAAAAAAATTAGGCGATCCGGAGTAAGCATCTTACGATAGCTTTGTAACATCAGTGACAGGATTGGCAGCATGACAGCAGCTGTAGAATTTACTGTATAAAAACAAATACTTGACAGTACGTGATGAGTTAATATTGCTTTTTTATTCAAGTGTACATTTAACAATTATTCATAGAGACCAAAATTACCTTAGGTTTAGAGGTTTCTAACTGACGTACTTTGCTGATGTACAATTTGACACACTGATATACATTTTAAAATACCTATTGTAATTTGGCAAAATAATGGCTTAGAATATTAATAAAAACAATTAGAAAAGTAATCACTTTTAAGTTTCATTGACAGATGGACACGAGTGTATATATGAATCACATATAGACAATCAGCACTGTTTACTAATTTAAAAGATGGGCTTTGAATGAAATTGAACCTACCCTAACACCATACTAAGAGCACAAACGGGAACGTTGTGTCAGGCTCCCAGCAGTATGAATGTTAAATACTCAAAAAATAATCACAAGACACACAGAAATGTGAAATACATCATTTTCATTATAAAATCATAACATTAATAACAGCAAATAATACTACATGTCCCCTTTAATCCATTTTCTACCCCTGATTCAGGAACTGTATCCAGTACAAATACATATATTGAACACTGGCAACCACAGTTCACACCCTGCAATTAACATTTGTACTGTACATTGAAATATTCACACTGAAGTACTGTAATGAAAAAAAAACTCCATTGAAATGAATGGGCTCACATTTCCCATTCATTTCAGTGTTTTTTTTATTTAGTTGAAAACATTTTTGGTTTTTAAAATGTTTACCTACTTTTTTTCTGTCGATTTGAGTCCCACTTGATCATAGAGGTCGATTCAAACCATTCCCAAAAATGGGTGTTTGTGGAGTATGGCAGCATACCCCACAAACACTCATTTCAGGGTGGATTTGAAAACTGGCACTCATAGTGTTCATCAGAGTGGGGTCAAACAGACCTCAATAAAACAAGAAATAGGTAAAAATATTAAAAAACAATAAAGTTGTGAACTAACAAAAAAATAACACTGAAATGAATGGGTTCACACTTGACGTTCATTTCAGCTGTCTGTCCTTGGGCTGCAGTACCCTTCAGGTCCAGGTCTCTGTTGTCCACTGCAGATCTCAGATTGCCCCCCCCCACCATGAAGTAGAGTGCTTTTCCAACTTGATTAAAGTATACTGAAGGGAGAAGATTGATTGAGTCTGTGGAGGCGGGGAAGGGGCAGAGTGTTTGGCTGTCGTGTCAAACATGAATGCCGATTAGTTATATGCTGCCATCCTGCTGTTTATAGTAACATGATACTGTGTTGACAGAAGCGACTTTGTGTCCATCACTCCTGTGGTCAGCATACCATGTCTCATCATTTTGTAGCCATGGCTACTACTTTAAATCTACCAAGCAAGATACAGTATTCATTCACGGTTGGCTTCCAAATGAAGGTGAAGAAATCCAGTCAGCCACTTGTGCTATGCATTCTTCCTCCCTGACATCTGCTCTTTGACAGGCAGGGAGGAATGTTTCCTTTTTTTCCTTTTAGTGGATCCAGATTCAAATTTTCTAACGTACACCCCTATCCCAAGTAACCCACAGGTGGGATAACAGTGCCTTTAGTCTGTGAGGGTCCGGGCAAACACTGAACATTGGCTGCCGTTTTCTAGTTTCCCACAGGAGGACACCAGTAGTTGTGTTGTGAAGGCTGGGCTCAATGAACTGCAGAACCTGCACTGCCCTGCCACTTATGAGATTTTGCTTTATGGAGCAGAGTCTTCAGTATTTTGTGTTTTGGTACTTTCCACTGCCATTGAAGTACTCCTCCAATGTGAATGAAAAAGATATTAGTCCAGCAGGGACAGTGGGCATCCTGATATGCATTAATTGCAGTGGACCATAGATACTTCCCACCTGAGTCAATAGTGGGGGTGGGGGGCAGCCAATCTTTGCTTAGAACTTTGAAGACTCAGCCAAGCAACCTAATAAGGAGTCACACAGATGGGGACAAATGGACAAACAAGTTTTGCATGTTTTTCTTCCTTTCTTTCTTTCTTTCTTTATTTCTTTCCTTATGATATATTTTATTGGTTTTGTAAGAATATGGATATTGAGAATGTGATGAAATTACATGGAAAATAGCTAAATAACTATAACCAGTAGATAATATTTATGTATTTACTTGTCTCTAGACTTAGAAATTATTGCTTAATACAATATGGAGGATGGTTTGCTGGACAACATCATTGCCCAGTGTGGACCAAAAGGGGAAGGAGTGGTGTTGATGGGGGACCTTAATATGCCAGGTACAAACTGGGGAACCATGTCCTCTAAAGTGGCCAAGGAGCAGAGGCTGCTGGACGGCTTCCAGGATGTGTTCTTAACACAGCATGTGATGGAGCCCACAAGGGAGGGGCATGTCCTGGACGTGGTTCTGGCAGATGGGGATCTGGTAAGAGACCTGGTTGTAGAGGATCCCCTGACTGGGAGTGACCACAATACTGTCTGGTTTCAAATAAGCATGGGGGAAGGGGGAGATCTAGGACACTGGCAGTGGACTTCAGGGGAGGCAGACTTTGTGGGCATGGGAAATATTCTCATGGATCACTTGAAGAGGATTACATCAATGACAAATGTGGAAAGGAGATGGGAGGCCATAAAACAGGGACTTCATGAGGCAGTCAGGACCTGCGCTAAGGTGAAATGTAAGGGAGAAAGGTCACATAAACCATGCTGGTGGTCCAGTGAGGTTCAGGTAGTGGTCAGAGAAAAGAAGGCTGCCTACAAAAAATATAAAACAACAAGAGGGGATAGGGATAAGGAAATGTACCATCTTGCATCTAGAAAAGTCACCTGGATGGTGAGGGGGGCAAAGTCCAGCAAAGAGCAACGGCTGGCACAGGGGATACATGAAGGAAAAAAGGGGTTCTTCTGGTACATTGGGGAGCAGAGAAAAACTAAGGAGCCATCTCAGCAGATTGAGATCAGAAGGAGGGTGGGTGGAAGAGGCGAGGGACCAGGCAGAGGCATTTGAATAGTACTTCGTTGGCCTGTGTTCACTTCATAGGGAGGGGGATGGGATATCTACAAAGCAAGACACGATGGGGATAGAAGCAGCAGTGAGTGGGATCTGGGGAGCAACAGAAATGGAGCAAGAGGGAGGAGAGTACCCCAGGGTGTCACATCAGGATAAGGATAAAAAGGCCAGTAAGGTGGAGGACGGATGATGCTATCTCTGCCAAAGGGTGTGGTTAGCCCTCAAGGCCCTAAAGAAAGACAAATCTCCTGGAAGGATGGCATTCATCCTAGAGTACTATGGGAATTGGCGGACATACTTGCTGCACCCTGGTGGAGCTCTTCAACAGGTCACTTGAGACAAGGAGGGACCTAGGGATTGGTGAGAGGCACATGTGTGGTGCCAATCCATAAGGGGGGTCGAGGAAGTACCAGAGTGGCTATAGACCCATCAGTTTTGACCTCATTGGTGGGAAAATTAATGAGTATGTCGATCCTGTCGCTCTGGGTTAGTAACATCAGAACTGGATAGGGAAAGCCTGTGGATATATTATTCTTGGACTTCAGCAAGGCGTTTGACTCTGTCCCCCACAATGGTCGGGTGGAGAAACTGATGGGGTTGGGAGTAGGCCCTTTGATGGTCAGATGGATTGAAAACTAGGTAGCTGGAAGCACCCAGAGAGTAGTGGTCAGTGGGGAGCTCTCAAACCCTAGAGAGGTTGGTAGTAGGGTACCGCAGGGCTCGGTCCTGGGTCCGATCCTGTTTAATGCATGCATATTGAACATCAGGGAAGGTACAGGGTGTGAAATGAGTCCATTCGCTGATGACTCCTAAGATGGGAGCAGTAGTTGAGGGAGAAGAGGGGAGGTTGGCCCTGCAAGGGGACCTGGACACCCTGGAAAGCTGGGCTCACACATGGAAATTAAATTTCAATATCACCAAGTGCAAGGTGTTACATCTTGGGTGGGGAAACCCTAAACACAGGTACACCCTGGGAGGGGAGGCACTGCAGGCCTCAATAGGGGAAAAAGACCTAGGGGTCATGGTGGATGCATGTATGAATAACTCTGAGCAGTGCAGGAGAGCGACTAGCAAGGCAAACAGGATGTTGGGATGCATCTTAAGGGGGATCACCTCTAGGAGCAAGGAAGTGATTCTGCCGCTGTACAGTGGACTGGTTAGACCACACCTTGAATAATGTGTACAGTACTGGAGACCACACTTGAAGAGGGACATACAGCTCCTGGAGAGGGTAGGAAGGCAACTAAGATGATATGAGGACTAGGGGATTTGACGTATGAGGACAGACTTGAGGAGCTCTGCCTGTTTTCATTGGAGGAGAGGAGAGACAGGGGGGACATGATTGAGGTCTTCAAGTACCTCAAGAGAATAAATAGGGTGAACATGGAGGGGATCTTTAGACTAAAGCAGTGAGGTATCACCAGAGGGCATGGTTTGAAGTTGGAAGATGGAAGGGTGAGGGGGGAAAGAGGAGGAGAGATTTTTCACTGAGAGGGTGGTGGACCCTGGAATGCACTGCCTGGTGAGCTGGTTCAGAGATCCACAGTGGAGGGCTTCAAGAGAGGGTGGGACAGACACAGAAAGTGGATGTATCAGATGATGGCCTGTCCCAGGGGGTTGGGATGGATGATAGGGGTTTCTGGAATGCAAGGGGGGCCTCAGCACCCA
Source organism: Neoceratodus forsteri (assembly GCA_016271365.2). Lineage (NCBI taxonomy): Eukaryota > Metazoa > Chordata > Ceratodontiformes > Ceratodontidae > Neoceratodus > Neoceratodus forsteri. The sequence goes on from CM057456.1 coordinate 1,204,193,400, forward strand.
ACTAGGGATCTGAGGTTCGAGCAGACTTGATAGACCGTAGGGCCTAATCTGCTGGCAATTAGTATGTTGGTATGTTAGTAATATCTATAGAATTTTAAATGAGAGTTTAATGAATGCTGAATCAATTGCCAATGTCTTTGTATTACTAATAACCTTATTGCTTTTTGGGCCTATGTAACTAACTAATATTGATTTTGTTTTTGTGGTTGACTTTGCTTAGTTTTAACTTTAATTTGCCAGGGAGGAACTGTAGCTGGGAGATATTTTCAGTCATTTGTGACTAGCCCTGGTACTTAACCTCTGTGAAATAGGTGTCTGAAAGGAAGGAAGGCACTCCCTGGGGTGGAGGTCAGAGTTGTAGTTGATTGTTTCTGGATGGCTTGGGTTTACTCCACCACCCTTCCCTCACCCCAGCCACCCCAAGTGCATAACTTCCTTTATAGCAGGGGTTCTGACATCAGTTGCCCCAAACTGCTAACAATATACACCTGTTCATATCCTTAAAGGCATAGCACACTGAATAGGGGGTAGAGACACTCACAAGCTTGCACACAATAAAACAAGAACAAAAAACAACAAAAGAAAAGCATCTGTAACAGGAAGGGACACAGACATATGGGAAGAGGTGCAATGCACTGGCTGTGGAGCAGCAGTCTTCTGGGAAACATTCTGAAGAATGCGTTGCTGCCCTATTTGCAGGCACCTCTATGGTCTGAGGGAGGAGGTTGTTCGTCTCCATGCTCACCTGGCAAGGATTCAGGAAAGCTGCTCCTCCACCCAGGGACCCCCCCCAGGCCACCGCCACTACCTCAGAGGTTGCCAAGAAAGAGAAGTAGTTGGACCATGGTGGGCTCAGGGAGGGTGAGGGTGGTGGAACAGAGATGCATCCCTCCAGTTGTGCCTCTCCACAATTCATTCACCACTCTGGTGGAGCATGGTTCCTCTATGGAGGCACCCACAGTGGAGACCAAGGAGGATGCTTGGAACCTCCACAATGCAGACCCACAGGAGGGTGGCACAGGACCCCACAGGGGAAGGCAGCAACTCCTGATGGGGGGCTCAGTTGTTAGGGGGTAGAACTGGGGGGAAGGGAAAGGGAAGTAAGGTGCCTGCCTGGTGCCATAGCTTGAAGGGACAGGAAACAAATCCTCAGGTTCATGGGAGGAGCTGCAAGGGGGAAGGAGCTGGATGTCATTATCCACCTAAGGACGAATGACCTGGCTGAGAATGGGATCAGATCAGTGCAACAGGAGTTTGTGGAGTTGGGGAGGGGCCTTAGACAAGTAGCACACATGGTAGCTTTCTCAGACGTGCTACCTGTCTAAGGCAGGGATGAGGCTAGGGTACTCTGCACCATGGGATTCAATGACTAGTTGAAAAACTGGTGCAGAGCTCAGGGATTTGGCTTCACTGGGGACTGGGGCTCCACCTGGAGGGATGCAGGCCTATACAGGCATGATGGTCTGCATCTATCCAGGAGGGGAACCAGGATCCTAGGTGATAAGTTTAAATGCTTCAAACTTTAAACTAGCCAAGGGGGGAGGCACTGAAAAGGAGAAAGGAAATCCTAGCCCCCCACCAAAAAAAATCAGGGTAGTTAGTGAGGTAAACACCAAGATAGAACAGTCAATAGGGAGAAGGGCAGGAGTAAATGGAGAAAAAGACAGAGGCAGTAAGGACAGGAATGGGACAAAAAGAAATAACGCCATTAAAAAAAGGAGGATAATGAGTACCAATGCCCATAGTCTAGGTAAAAAGCTCCCCGAAATGGTGGCCTTGATGGAAGAGGGATGCCTGGATATCGTGGCAGTCACAGAAACATGGTACACAGAGAAGCATGACTGGGATGTCAACATACCAGGGTACACAATCTACAGGAGGGTCAGGGAGGGAAGAAAAGAAGGAGGAGTAGCTCGCTATGTAAGGGAAGGGATCAAAGCAACAGAACTAAAGGCTAAAAAGGGAGGAGAGGCGGCACTGTGGGTCACCCTGGAGACTAGAAATGGCTCCACAATCTGCACATGGGTTGTATGCACACCCCCATCTCAGGAGGAGGATATAGACAAGGAAATGATAGAAGGCATCCTTGGGATTGCAGAGAAAGGGGAGGTATTGCTGATGGGGGACCTGAATATGCCAGATGTTAACTGGAGCACCTTTGCTGCAGCCACATCCAAGAACAGGGTCATTCTCGATGCCCTACAGGGGGCATGCCTCAGACAGCTAGTTTTGGAATCCACTCGGGAGGGAGCACTTTTAGACCTGGTAGCTGTCATTTTTCACATCCTGCCCAAAATCTCTGTTTCCACCAGCCGCTCGCCACATCGCCTCCCGCGAAGCTGCGACCGATGTGCGATAGCTTTAAACCCCCCTAGCACCACGGAAGCGAAAAGAAGCAGCCGCAGTGAGTTTTTGGCACTCTCTCACCACAGAGTCCTAAACTACTGAGAGAGAGTGGCAGAGAGTGGCAGAAACATCACGATAGTTTGTTCAGTGGTCACTGGCACCCACATGACCACAGTAAGTTGGAGACTGGCACCTACATGATCGGAGTCTTGGTGCGGAGGAGAGTTGTGCCTGATTGGTGCAGTTACACTGACATCTCTCCTCCCACCAATTGGAAGGGCTGCTCGCAGGACTTGGGAGGGCTCGCTGTGGAAAGTGACTCACTCGGGCAGCAGTGGTGATAGTGAACAGACACAGATCTGTAGCTCTGCTCTCTCCCCAGCGACCATTAAAAAAAAAAAAAAGATTATAGGCAGCCAGACAGTAAAGCAGTGTATATGGTAGGCAGGGAATGCAGAAAACATTGAGATTTTTTTTTTTAAACGGAAAGACAGCTGTGGTCACAGAGCTATGGGGAAAGCATTGATAATTTCAACAGTCATGACAGCACTAGGCAGGCTGATGATTTAAACAGAACGGAGACTCAGAGGGGGAGTGCTTAATGCAAAACAAGATAGAAAAGCTGGAAAACAAAATAAACGAGAGAAGATGACAGAATTAGCCTGATGAAGCTTAAAGACAGGGAATACTTTAGAAAAGAATGAAAAAATGTGCTACAGAGTGAATATGTGAGAGAAAAGAACAAACAAAGCCAACTCCTGAATTATAAAGGGAGACAAGACAAGACAAAGCAAACAGGCTGGGCTGAGCATATATGAGCTGCACTGAGAAAACCTGAGAAATAAAGGGAGACAATCAGTACATGTTGCAAGTGATAACAGATATCTATAAGACAGGGAATACTTTAGAAAAGAATGAAAATAAAACATGCTACAGAGTGAATATAACATAAGTAAAAGGCAGAACAAGCAAAGTACCCGAATATAAAGGGACACGACAGATTATAGTCAGAGAAAAGTAATCAGTGTGGTTTTATAACAAAGCAAGCAAGCTAGGCATTGAGAAACCCTGAAATAAGGGATATAAGGCAAGGGGAGATAATATTGGGTAGTGCTTAATGCAAAACAACAAGACAGCATAGAAATGTGAAGGCAACAGAATTTACAGATAGAACAAGCCCGGTGAAGCTGCCTGTGAGAGAAAAGAACAAGCAAAGCTAACTCCTGAATTACAAAGGGAGACAAGACAAGACAAAGCAAGCAGGCTGGGCTGGGTATATATGAGCTGCAATTTGAGAAAACCTGAGAAATAAAGGGAGACAAATCGGTACATGTTGCAAGTAACAAGGGAGATCATATTAAGGCAACAACATGAGGCATAGCATTTGAAAAGTAAAGTAAGAATAAAGCAAAGAAATCTTTAGTAACTGAGATATAATACAAGTACTAAGAGATACAAGACTATTAATAAGAGATGCAGTATAAGACAAGGGGAGATCATTTTAAAGTAGTAGTCCACCCAGAATTAAAAAAAACAAACATATGTAGAGTGTTTTGATATGTATGTTAAATCCTAGTGTGTCATTTCCTCTGTCTGCTATTTGGAGTTTTTTCTAAATTGCCTGCTAGCTGTATGGTAGTTTTATGACCCCTTGGGATCTCCATAACAAATGGTTTTATTGGCTTTCTTTCTCCCAGGATGCCCCCTGTCTCATGTGACAGTGATGTAGCCATGCCCTTAGATTTAGCATGTGCACTACTATAAAATTAGTTTATCAACAGCACAGCCTTGTAACTTCTTATCCAGGGAGCACAAATGGCAACAGTTAGTTTAGCAGATACATGAGAGCCAGCTAACTGGGGTTTCTGTAAGACAACAGCTTCTAAATAGCTCTAATTCACTATTTTTTTTCTCTGTTCATCAGGTCTAGCTAGCAGGAGTGTTGTAACATCAAAAACACAAATTGCCACTGTTTTCTTTCTGACAGATGCTGTAGGTCTTCTTGCAATTCTTTCTAAACTTTTCCAGAAACATGCGGTCATATTCTCCGAGGCAAGACAGCAGCTAGTCAGCACCATTGATGCACTCTGTGCACTCCCTGAAAAATCCAGGACCACATTTCAAAGGTTTTCTATCTGAGATGACAAGTGAACCACCAGAGGAGGGTAAATCTATATTTAGATCACATACACTGAAAGATAGATAGGACCAAAGAGAAGAGTTTAAGAATCTACAAACTTCTTACATACACTCTACAGCTGAGCAACTAGAAAGTTACTTTCCAGAAGGGATATTGTTGGACAACTGGAAAGTTTTAGACTCACGCAATACACCTGAGGATGAGAACATTGTTAGCTATGGAGAAGAGGAGATTGAGAACATATTTATCCACTATGGTGTCCCTAAAGAAGCCAGTGTCCCTCAAGTTACTAACATCCTGCCAGTTAACCCAGATGAAACCAGACTTGAATGGTCTTTAATATGTAGACTATTCTCAGTGCACAAACAGTGCACTATTGAAGAATTCAATGTCAAAGTTGTGGTCCCAAACAAGGAACCATGGCCAAACATGTCCAAACTATATTCAATATGTCTGGCAACCCCATCAACTTCAGTGGAGTGTGAACACGGGTTTAGTGCATACAACAACATTAAGACTGCTGAGAGGAATCGTCTTAAAGTGTGGAATGTGAACTATTTAATGACTCTTCTGGTCGAGGCTCCAGATGACATTGGAAACTTTGATTTTGAATGTGCATTCCAGATTTGGGCATCCAAGAAGGACAGGCGTGGTTTCCTACAAACTGTCAAGGCAACTGGTGCACCTCCAAGTTCCTCTGAAGATGATCTGCAGCATTGCATAACAGAAAAAGACAAAGAATCTCAGACAGACACTGGGCTGGTTGCTTGTTCTATGATACATTAATAGTCACTGGTATTTGAATCATTAGGATTCAAAGTTACTTTGCTGATTTTTGAAATAGGCTCATTGCCATTTTGTTTTCAATACTTGCAGAGCTGCAATAATGTCATAAAAAAAACACTAACTTACTGCTTTTCTTATGATTTAATAGCCGGAATCAATGAGCTGGTGCCTAATGTTTTTCAAACAACCAGGGTTTACAATATAAAAACACTTTTTCTGCTTTTAATAATTGTTTAAAACTGTTGCTTAATTTCTTATGTGAAAATTATTTCTGACTCTGCCTTGAGTTTCATGCTTACACATGACCCTGTGTGTGCTATGGCAGCCTTAGTGTGAGGTGGGCATTAAAACACTTATGGCACTACTGGCCTTGTCGTTTCACACAGAAATTACTTAAAACTTCCATAGAGTCTAATGCTCATTTTCCTGCTTTAAAAATATGTGGTGCCTTGATTTTTATTAATGTCTCGACATTGTCTTGTCAGACTCAATGTTTGCCTGAACTGACCACAAACTAAAGTATCTTTTTTTTCAAAATGGGCTGGGCTGCTGTGTGGCCACTTTCTCAATCTTAATGACCAGTATGCACTTATTTTGTATGCTTTTCTAATTACACATTACAGTTCAGTATGAACCTGATAATAAAGATTTTATTTTAAATTTAGGCTCATTAATTGTGTTTTAACCACTACAAAAGTGTTGTAAACATGTTTAAGTACTTAAAGGAAAACTACACCCAAAACCTGAAAAAATATATGTTGTGCAGAGTGTTTTAATTTGTATGTGAAGTTCTAGTGTTTTCTTCCCTCTGACTGGTATTAGGAGTTTTTCCCAAATTAGCCTGCTAGCTTTATGCTAGTTTTACGACCCCTGGGGATCTCCATACCTGATGGTGTAATTGTATTTCTGGTTCCCACAGTGCATTTTGTCTCATGTGACTGTGATGTAAGAGAGACCCAACATTCAACACACGCATGCCAAACAAACTAAATATCTTGGAAGCTTTACAAGTTGCACAAAAATGACCAGCAGCAAAGTTTTTCAGGACAGTAAAACCTTTAGAATGAGGGTGGTCACCAAGCTGAATTCTACAGATTTTAAAATATAGCCATCTCTGTTGTTGTGAACTGATTGTAATGCAATGCTTTCTGCTGGATTTATGGGCTCTGCTACATCACCATTATATGAAACAAGGTGCACTGTAGGACAAAGAAATGCAATAAAACTATTTGATATGGTGATCTCCAGGGGTCATAAAACCACCCTAAAGCTAGCAGGCTAATTTAGGAAAAACTCCTAATACCAGTCAGAGGGAAGGAAACACTAGACCTTCATATACAAATTAAAACACTCCACAACATATATTTTTTCAAGTTTTGGGTGTAGTTTTCCTTTAAAGAATGTGATCTGCATTAATACAAGTCCGTATAAATTTTTACCATTACTCGGCATGTGTGGCTAAGGGTCTCATGCAGTGGCTAAAAAATATTGGATCTGATTAGCCACAGTGGCTAATAATTTTGAAACACTAGGGGGACCGGAGAAAATGTGTGTTCGAACCTGTGACACCAAATGTCGCAGTCGCTGTACAAAATAATCTTTTGGGTCACAAACTGATAGTGCCACTGTTCATGAGGTAGGATCACAAAAAGCCCATGTTGAAAATTTGGAGTGAAAATATCAACAAATGCCCAGGGCATTAAGGTTTCCAACTGTAACACTCAACCCTGTAGAGATTGACAGTTGTTGGGGGTCTGACTTGGGATCATTGGCTGTAATGCTCACACCATTCCACCCCCACCCTGCAGCCAGTGACAATAGACTTCCCTTTTTATACTGTCTCTGCCAGAACTGCAGTTTTGTTGATTCTACTATTTCTCTGTCAATTGTTCTTCAAATTCTCTTTCCTGTTGTGATTCAGAGCAAGTCCATTCTATCTGCTTTTCCTTTATATTATATTTTATTCTGCTAAAACTCAAAGATGCTGCTTGTAGCTCAGTAGCCCTCAAATGCCAAAGTCATAGAAATATCCTAGTACTGAAATGGCTCCACTAGAGGAAGGAAACGGTAACAGTGAATATCATTCCACTATGGGTTTTAACTAGTTATTTTGAGCCAATTTATCCGTGTCTAAAACCAATATAGATACAGGTATATGTTATATAGAATCAGATCTTGTTAATTATTTGTGATTCTAAAAATTTACCGCACTACACCAAATCATATGCTATTTTTAATGCAAGTTACTTACTCCTTGTTTGACAAAATGGAGAGCATGGCCCAGATATTCAGACTGCACCTGAGAATGGTACAAGTGTGGGCGCAGCGCAACTGAGATGCACCAGGGCTTGGACCAGGTGATATTCAATGGTGATGCACCATGGCACATCACCATTGAATATGGCACAGACTGTGCATGGCGCAGTGGCACTGTGCCGGTGCAAGCCACAGATAGGGAGCACAGGGATGTGCCAGTGCAAACGCAGTTGCGCTGGGTGCAGCACCAGCAATATTCAGAAGAGGGCATGCAAATTAGGCCATAAAATATGCAAGGTACAAATGGGGCCATTTGCATGTCATTATGGCCCCATTTGCATGCCTTGCACAGGGCAGCCCAGCGAAATGCACCTGGCATGCTGCACAGAATGACATGCGCACTGTGGGGGTCCTGGGGCATCCCCCAACCCGTAGCCATGATCATGGGTATTTGTGGTGGTAAACCAAGACCTGGTGGTCTACTGGTGCCCCCTCCCTCTATAGCCCCGATCGCTGGTAAACGGCCATTAATACAGTCCCTGGTGGTCCAGTGGTGTCTCTCCCCCACCTGTAGCCCCAATCACCAGTAAACAGCCATTAATATATTCCCTGGTGGTCCAGTGGTGTCCCTCTCCCACCCGTAGCCCTGATCACCAGTAGTATTAAGTACGGATAGATCATCTGACCTACAGCCTGAGAAAATTTAAATTCCCTTTTTTATTAGAAAGAGTTATGGATTATAAAATCAGTAGTTCAGAATTCGTCAGTGGTTAATACAAATTAATAATAAATGATTAAAAACTTATAGAAAGAGTGAAAATGAAACGTTTAAACCCTAGAAAACTGAACATCAAATTCTGGTTCTAGCTCCCTGTCTTCCCATACAAAACAGTGATTATATGAATCTCTATGGCTGAGAGTGAGAGAAAAATAAATTCCTCTTGAAATCCAAAAAGAGAGACAAATACGAGGGTTAAGTGCTATCCTTTCTCTACCTCCTTCTATTTCCCCTGTGCTGTCAAAAGTCTGATGGGATAAATTATTATGTAAATTATGCAGAGATGTTTCTCTGAGTTCTCTAAATTGTTCTATTGTTTCTTGCCTTTTCCTTTCTAGTTTCCTTCCAAACATTTGCCTGGCAGGTGTCTAGTTCTGTGCCAAACCGTGGTGATGCATTCCTGCCCACTAGACTCCCGCGGGTCTGTTGTCTCAGCCACTGTCGATGCAGTCTCCTCTGCCACCTGACCTTCCACGCTTAGCTGCAGAACGCTGGGCTTCTCCACTATCTGGGCTCCTCAAAGCAATACCTGTTGTAAAAGAAAAATTCAGCTTTCCGAGTGCCTGCTTTAGCTGCTCCTCTACAACAACTCAGCATGCAGTACTCCACTTTCACCACCAAACTTGTGGAAACTTCAGGAGAGATATGAAGTTCTACTTCATGGACAGTGTGGTAGAATCGTGGAATAGGTGGCTGTGTTTTCATAAATACAAACTTCTCTGTTTTCAGAGAAATACAAACTTGGTTCCTGTTTCTGTTCCTCTTTTGATGGTGTAACCCCCTACAAATGGGAGTTCCAAAAAACCTTCCTTGGGTGTGCCTAAATGCCCCAGGCTGGTGGCCTGTGTTTTAGCTGTTTAAAAAAGAAATTGCATGAGAGTGCCCAATCGCCTCCATGCCTGTCTCTTTAAGAGACATTGTTTTTGTAGTGTATAATTAATCTGGGTAGGGGCCGAGTGTTTCCTGGCTTGAGACCCTCCTGGCGGCCAGATAATCGCTCCGTTCTGCCATCTCTAGTTGCGCAGAAGGAGTTCTGTTAGAAGCTGTACTTTATTTATGTACTTTATTAGTTGCTGATTATCTATTAGAACAGTAATGCTGTTGTAGTTTGTGTAACCTGCCTTCTTTGCAGCATGGACAGTTCTGTTTACCGCCACCATCTTGATTCTGGACTGCCTATTGTGACCAGTCAGTACTTTTGGGGACCCTAAAATGGAGTCTGTCCCCAGGGGTCTTGTGGGAGAAAATTTCTGTAGGAATTGTAGTTTTTGCATTTTGGTGCCAAAACAGACCTGGAGGGGGAGCCCTTGCTTTGGCAGACAGATGGATCAACAAAGCAAACATTTTGGATCAGAGGGAAATCCCCCAGCTGTCTGCAGCAGAGAGGAAGAAGTGAGTTGGAGCTGGAGGAGTGAGCAGCTCGTGCTGCTTGAGCCGCTGCCCCACGGGGTAGCACGGGGACTTGGCAGGAAGGCTGAGACTGGCCTACCTGCCTTCAGCTCTCCTGCATGGAGAGAAAAGAGAAGCTTTATTTTGAAACTACATCTCCGAGCCATTTTGTCATGCCCCAATTAATGGGCACGGTGAGCAGAAAGTCAGTCTGGAGTTAGAGTTTGCAGAGTAAACAGCTCGAGTGATTCGAGCAACAGCTCCTTCGTAGTTCATGTGGGAGATTGGTGGAAAGGCTGAGTTTGGCCTGTCTGCCTGCAGTCCCTTGAGAGGGAATCCTTTGAAAGGCTTAGGAATCAGACTGTATCTGAACCGGAGTGTGACAAAGTCACTGAAGAGTGATCAGATTTAAACCTGAAGAAAACCAAAGATTTGCTGTATGCGATCGGCCTGTCAGGACATCCATTTACTACAGAATCCCTGGTTTTGCTCAGAGACACTGATATTGCGGCCGGATTGCCTTCCGCATTGTGGTACGATGATTGCTTTTCTATAAATGTACTGTGTGCTGTCAGTGGGTCACAATTTGGTTCCCCACTGTGTAAATGTGCCATGCTTGCTGGAAGCTGCATCCAGCGCTACCAGACTCAAAATCCAAACTGTTCCACCCAGCCTGGGCACTGCCACCTGGCACAGCCAGCTACTTCAGGCACAGAAACCATCATCGACAAGAGACTCAGCCAGGGATCAGCCCCCTGCTCAACCATCTAGAACAGGAACTACACCTCAGTGATTCATGTGGGCCCTGCTTCTCCTGGCAAACCAGTCATCAACCTGCAGTCTCCATTTCTTCTAGCCTGTGTCTCGTATTGGGTAGTGTGAGTAACAATCAGGGTAGTTCCCTGCAACAACAGCTAAATCTCAAGTGTTATCTGATTGCATTGTCGTTTTTTCTTTCATGAACTGAGCCTTCAGACTCTGGATTACAAATTGTGTGTGGTTGTGCATGCCTTTTCTTATCATTACAGGGCCCCAACCAGCTTCGATGCTGGCCTACCCCGGGCCACATTCTAGGCTAGCCCACCTTACTTCCAACTGGTTACCCAGAGCGTGTGACTGTGTAGGGACTAAAAGTGCATGCATAATTGCCTGTCTAGATAAGTTTTCGAATCAATCAACCTGATTATGCCCCTCCCTTGTTCAATTTCCCTGAATAAATCAGATCTAACTCTTCTTACATTTAATCTAACTGTGGTTCCAGTTTGTACCAAAAGCACTTACTGTTATTTGTTGTGCCTAACCTTGTTTTACAGGGGGTCCCCAGGGTCGAACTGGTGGAACCAGCCCTGGTGGTAAGTGCAAACAGTGTGGGGAAATATATGCTGAATAGGGGCTACTGTGAAAGTGTTTGTTGCATATTGTCTAGGCCACTAGAGGGGAAAGAGGGGAGGTTACAGTGTCCCAGAGGGCTGTATTCAAGTTAGCCTTGTTACTAATAACCCTGTCCTCCGGGTGGAGGCACCCATTTCAGTACCCAGGCCCCTTAACCTTCAACTAGCCACGCAGGCAGGGGTAGTAGCCTTTGGGATAGCGCCACCTGGGGTTACAATAATATAAAGCTTAGTCCACATTTGGCAGTGTCTAAATGGACATGATTTTTGGAACCCATAGCCTTTACACACTTTGCTGCCACACTGTTGTCTTCAGATTTATGGGTTAATATAGCCTTATATAAACATTTTATTGTTTTGGCAAAGTTGGTTAAGTACTCTAACCCAGATATTCAGTATATCAGCACTGTCCTAAGGGCAAAGGCCGTGCCAGCCTGTTAGCATGGCTGCTACTATACTGAAACACACAGTGTGGCACTAATCTGTGCATCTATGCAAATGACTGCATACAGTGCACAACAGTATATTCAATGGTTACTAGAAGAGCAAATAGGCTGCCAGCGCAGTGGTAGTTACCACTTCCACTGGAACATAGACAATGATGGCAGAAAAAGACCACAGGTCCTTCTAGTTTGCCCAGAGTTCCCTATCTGCTCCAGGACCTATTGCGCATGTGAGGTTTATCCTTTCTAGTCCCCCTGCTCTCCTACCAGCTGCTACTAACTTAAGCATCCACCAAGCCCTCCACCATGTCCCAGCCATGCTTGACACCATTTATGGTCTTGATGCCCTCCAGCTCTGCTGGCAGGCTGTTCCACAGCTCCACCACCCTTTCCATAAAATAGAACTTCCTCACATCTCTCTTAAACCTCCCCCCCTCCATGGTTTCCACTTGTGACCTTGGTTCTTGACTATATACTCATGCTAAATAGTTCCCACAGTTCCCGTTGTTCAGTCTGTTCAGGAACTTAAAGGTCTCTGTCCTATCCCCCTCTCTTAATTGGTCTCCAGTGAGTACATGTTCAGTGCCTTGAGACAATCTTCATAAGATCTGCCCTGTTGGACCTGAATTATCTTTGTCCCTCTGCGTTGCACTGTCTCCAGCATGTCCCTGTCTTTCCTTAGCTGAGGACTCCAGAACTGAGCACAGTATTCCAGGTGTGACCTCACCAGTGACCTATATAGAGGTAGTAGTGCCTCCTTTTTTCTGCAGTCAACACCCCTTCCAATATACCCCAGCATCCTATTAGCTTATGGACCTTGTCACATTGGCTTGATTGTTTGACAGAGTCACTAATGATGACTCCCGGGTCCCTTTCCTTTAGCATACTGCTCAGTTTGACTCCACCCATCCAGTACTTTGTCCTGTTTTTTCCCCCAGTGCATAACCTTACAAATTTTGGCATTGAATTTCAATTGCCAAACCTTAGATCACCTATCTAGCCTTTGAATGCATCTCTCTGATGCCTTTATCAGTATCTACCCTACTGCAGAGCTTTGTGTCATCTGTGAAGAGACACTACTTGCCCTGGTTGATACCGGCCCATTTACAGAAGAAAGGGTTCTGAAAGAACTCTTAAAACTGAAGGTGGACAAAGCAATGGGGCCTGATGGGATTCATCCCAGAATTCTAAAAGAACTAAGGGTAGAACTAGTGACACCACTGACTACCCTTTTTAACAAATCATGGGAGGATGGGGTGGTACCCGAGGACTGGAGGAGGGCAGATGTGATTCCCCTTCACAAAAGTGGGAGCAAGGCAGAAGCAGGAAACTATAGACCTGTTAGTTTAACCTCAGTGATAGGGAAAATGATGGAATCACTTCTAAAGGAAAGAATTGTTGAGTATCTAGAGACCAGAGGAGCACAGGACCCTAGGCAGCATGGATTCACAGTGGGAAGGTCATGCCAGACGAATCTGATAGATTTCTTTGACTGGGTGACCAAAGTAGTAGATCAGGGAGGGGCTGTGGACATGGCCTACCTAGACTTTAGCAAGGCATTTGACACAGTCCCACACAAAAGATTAGTATACAAGTTAGCCAGCCTGGGAGTGGGTCCCAAGATGACAGCCTGGGTAAAGAATTGGCTGGAGAATAGGACACAAGAGTTATAGTAAATGGAGTCACTCAGAAGAAAGGAGGGTTACTAGTGGGTACACATGAGGTTCAGTATTAGGACCGGTCCTCTTCAATGTCTTTATAAGCGACATTGCAGAAGTACTGGAAGGAAAGTATGTCTATTTGCAGATGACACTAAGATCTGCAACAGAGTTGATGCACAGGGTTGGGGTGGAAAGGATGAGAAGGACTTAGCAAGGTTAGAGGAATGGTCAAATGTATGGCAGCTTTGATTCAATGCTAAGAAGTGCAAGGTAATGCACCTGGGAAACAAAAAACCAGGGAAGAGTACACAATGGGGGTGAGATACTAACAACAACAACAATGGAAAGGGACTCGGGGTAGATACAGATGACCTAAAGATGGGCAAGCAATGTGAGAGGGCAGCAAGGAGGGCTGGGGGATACTGGGATGCATGGAGAGGCATCACCAGTAGAAAACAGGAAGTTATTATCCCTCTGTACAGACAGCTGGTGAGACCCCATCTGGAGTACTGTGTGCAGTTCTGGAGACCCAATCTCCGCAAAGACATAGACAGGATGGAAGCTGTCCAGAGGAGGGCAACTAAAATGGTGCAGGGTCTGCACCGGAAGACATATGAAGAGAGACTTAAGAAGCTTAATATGTATAGCCTCGAGGAAAGGAGGGAGAGGGGGGACATGATAGAAACTTTCTAGTACCTCAAGGGAATCAACAAAGTCCAAAGAGGTAGCATCTTTCAAAAAAGAGGTGCAAGAACAAGAGGGTACAATTTGAAGATAGATGGGGCAGTTTGTGAGGTAATTTAAGGAAGTATTTTTTTCCAGAGAGGGTTGTGGATGCATGGAACGCCTTCCGAGGAGGTTGTGGAGTCAAAATCAGTGGTGGAATTCAAGCATGCATGGGATAGTCATAAGGCAATTCTGGGGGGTTGGGGTAGGAAGAAGTAGGCTGCTGGTTAACTAGGATCTGCAGCTTATCCAGTAGGTAGGGAAATGGGCAGACTGGGTGGGCCAAGCGGTCCTTATCTGCCGTCAAATTCTCTGTTTCTATGGATGCTCTCTCCAATGTCGCTGATGAACATATTGAAGGGGACAGGACCCTGGACACATCCCTATAGGCCCTAACTCATGACCTCCCTCTCATCCAATTTGACACAGTTGACACCACCACCATATGTTGTCTCTCCTTCAACTAGTTTCCTAGCCATTTAACTATATCTGTAGCCACAGCCAGGTCCTCCAGCTTCTTTCGCAATCTTTTTTGTGACACTGAGGCGAAAGCCTGGCTGAAATTAAAGTAGAGTAAATCCACAGCATGGCCCTTATCTACTACCTGTGTTACCCAGTCAAAGAAAACTATCACGTTGGTCTGTCAAGACCATCCTGCTGAAAATGCATGCTGTTTACTATCCTGTAGACCATTGTAATCTAGGTAGACCACAAGGTCCTCTTTGATCAGTGACTCCATCAGCTTACCCACTACAGAGGTAAGGCTTAGAGGTCTATAATTCCCTGGTTCCTACTTGTCCCCCCCCTTGTGTAGCAGGACTACGTCTGCTACCCTACAGTCTTTTGGGACTACTCTTGTTTGAACTGAGTTATTGCATAGCACTGCTAGGGGTTCAGTCAGTTCTGCAGCCAATTCCTTGAGTACCCTGGAGCTTTATTTATCTTTAGGGCTACAAGCCCCTTCTGGATACTTTCTCTGGTAAATACTGGCTGCTTCATTTCAGGAATGCCCCTGACAGACACCTTGATGCCACTTTCAGAGAGGGTCCCACTGTCTTCCCTTGTGAAAGACAGAGCAGAAGTAATCGTTAAGGATGACTGCTTTTTGTTCACCTTCCTCTAGTACCCTCTAACCCTTCTTGTAGTTTAACAATACCCCCTCCCTTCTTCCTTAATATATGTGAAGAATTGTTTTCCCCACCTTTGACCTCTTCCACAATCTGCAGCTCCAGATCTGCCTTTGCCTCCCAGATCGTCCTATGTCCTATCTGCTTCCCTAGTTCTTATCATCATTCCTCCCCGCTCAGGCTTTTCTTTGTACCTGGTGAAAACCGTTTTCTTGGCCCTCTCTGCTTCTCTGACCCTTTCTAGGAACCGTATTGGTCTCTTGTACCTGTTTTGTTTTGTAACAATTCTCATACATGACTTTGTTGCCTTGAGAATGGTCCCCTTGACTGACCCCCAATATTTCCTCTACATCTCTGATGACTTCCACATTTGTCTTGGACCAGCTCCCTCATCTGCAGTCCATTCTTCTGAAATCTAGGACTTTTTTGATGGGGCATTCTAGTCCTGAGGGCCAACCTGAACCAAATAGAGTTATAGTCGCTGGACTCCAGTGGCTCTCCTACCCTCACTCCACACACAATCTCCAAGTTGGTAAGCACCAAATCGAGAATGGTCACCTGCCTTGTGGTTTCCCTTAATCAGCTGCACCAACAGGCAGTCCTGCAATGTATCCGACAGGGCCTTATTTCTGGTGTACCTGACTGCAGGAATGTCCTAGTTGATATCTAGCAAGTTCAGATCACCCACCACCACCACCACCACCACCTCCTCCTTCTTCCCTCCTCAAGCCAGCTCTTCCCAAGCCCCTATCTCTCTCTCTCTCTCTCTTTTCCCTTTGCCCTGATGGTCTACAGATCACCCCATCCATATTTTCTTGTCTTAGGGCATCACAAGGTAAACTCACAGTAATTCTGACTTCTTTTTGCTTCCCCAGATGTATTCATCCTACACAGCCTGTATGCTTTCCCTGACATAGAGGGCTATACCTCCCTTCTTGCCTATCCCTCTGTCCTGCCAAAACGTTGCATAACCAGGAACTAAATGGTTTCCAGAAACCATGTGTTAACAACACACTAATAATAATGTACTGTTAAATAAATGGAACCCTATGCTGGCTAGCCTTGGGGAGAGACTTTTAATAAAAATATCTTATGCCAGTAGTTTCCTTTCCCTCTCCTGATTCCTGTAAGAATTTTAAATAATTATGGTCTGCTTCCCTTGTAGTCTAGTAGCCCCTGATCACTCTCCCAATCCCACTGGAGTTAAAAATAATTACGACCAGCCTCCCTGGTAGTCTGGTTCTGCCATCTCCCTCTCCTGATCCCCATCAGAATTTCTTTTTTGTTAATATCATTTTTGTTAGTTTTTCTTGTTATCATTTTATTAGGATGTAAAGAAGTATGCATGATACATAAAAAAGATAATAAAGTGTTTATTACAATCTGTGTCAGGTTGTTCTCTTACAATATTATGCAGTAGTAGTCACCCCCACAATCATCCCTCCCGTCACCCACTTCCCTCTAAGTTACAGCATGAGAGAAGTCTGTAGAACCAAGGAGACCGCCGCAGGGGCTCCCCACATGACTAATACCATATAGGGTGATAACATGAGCCCAAATAGTGGCAGAGGAGGAGGCCAGGCAGTAGGGAGGGCCATCAAGGACCTTAGTCTCTGTAGTGGGTTACAACCAAGGGGCCCTTATGTATTCTATCGAAATTGGCACGTGGGTTTAATTTGTACTCCCAGTTGTGTAGTACTCTATGCAGCTTTCCAGGGCCATTACGAAACAAACAAAGGGTCTTTACTCATGGAATGCATCAACCAGCTATTCCACCAGGATGAACACACCTCTGTGTGGTCACTGAGATAGTGTGTGATTTTCTCTAGTTGGTATGTCTGATTAACTAATAGTTTTCAAGAGGGCATATCTGGGGTTTGTGGTGTGAGCCTTATTTTGAGCATGGCTTTCTTTGCTGCAGTTAACTGTATCCCAAGCAAATAATGAGTATTAGGATCTTGGAAGCTTCTTGAGTATTGCAGAAACAGATATAGAACGGGGGATAGAGGGACCTGCCTTCCAAGAAGCTCCCTAGTTCCATCTCAAGGGCCCGTAGAAAGAGCTGCAGTGTGGGGCATGTCCACATGATGTGGGTGTGTGTGACTCATGGCTCCCCATACCCCCTCCAGCAGGCTGAGGAGTGAGTTGGAAGGTAATGGAAGGTAATAAACCATAATTACTGGGGTACAGAAGCACCGTATCAAGTGCTTCCATGAAAAATTTCTCCACTGATGGGAGCTGGTGACTCTGGAAGATGCCTCTCATTCCCGACACCAGATCTCCTTATTTAGAGGGACACCAGTCTCCTCCTCCCACTTCAGTGCTACCTCCATAGAATCACTCCATTGTGAGGTCAAAAGGGCTTGCTAAAACTGTAAAATGATATGGAGTTGGGTCCCCATTTTAATGAAGTTGAAGCAATAGGTTATTATAGCAGGATATGCATCTGGGGTGTGAGCTTCCAAGGGGAATGAAAGGACATATTGCTGGACCTGGAGATAGTGGTAGAATTCGATCGTTCCCCATCAGAATTAAATATAATTATGGACAGCCTCCATGATAATCTAGTGGTCCCCGCTGTATCTCCCAGTCACCATCAGAATTAAAAATAGTTATAGCCAGTCTCCCTGGTAGTCTAGTTGTTCCCCTCCCTCACGTTATCCCTATCGGAATTTAAAATAATTATGGCCAGCCTCCCAGGTGGTCAATAATTATGGCCAGCCACCATGGTAGTCAATAATTATGGCCAGTCACCATGGTAGTTTAGTGGTCCCCCTCCCTCTCCTGATCCTTGCTGGAGTTAAAAACAGTTATGGTCAGCCTCCATAATAGTTTAGTGAATCCTTTCCAGTCCTGGAGGCCAAAGCCATTTCCGCCTTAACTGGTGCCTGGTGATGAGAACTAGCAGAGGCTCATAGTTCACCTCTGATGCTCGCCATGAACTTTCTCACACAAGTCCTGTATCACTATACAGCTCTGTAGACTAGACTACCAGAAAGGCTGGCCATAATTATTTTTAATTCCAAATGAACTACGAGAGAGGGTGGGGTGGGGGGATTATTAGTCTACCAGGAAGGCTGGCCATAATTATGTTTAATTTCATTGTAGATCGGGAGATGGAGGGGGACCACTAGACTACGAGGCAGGCTGGCCTTAATTATTGCTAATTCCAAAAGGGACTGGGGGGGCCACTAGACTACCAAGGAGTGTAATAAAACTATCATACCTATAGGGATTGGGACTGGAGGGAACACTAACACTGGTGTTTTATATGGTACCACATATGGGAGTGGAGAGGGAAAGGCAATCCTCCATGCATTCCCTGCAGCACAAACTAGAACCTCATAAGTTAATGAGGCCATAACAGAATAAAAACAACCCCAGAGTATCTCATATGGGCAAAGGGGTCATTTGGATGTGGAGTTCCAAATATAGTAAATTAGGGCACAAAGACCACCAGGTGTGGAATTGCTCTAACTGCATTTGTTCCTTAACAGCCCATGGTACATATAGGCACATTTCCTCTTTTGGCCAGTATGGTGCTGTAGATTGTGCCAAGTGTACCTTTAGTGCCTTCACTAGGACTTTGCTATAAGGGCTCTATTCAGAAAACTTGAGGCACTCACACTGTGTGCCACACTTGTTTGAATATAGCAAATTTAGGGCAATGCACTAATTTGCATTCAAGATTAGGATTTAGCAGACAGAAAACTGAGACCTTTGAATATGGAGTGCACTGATCCACCATTTTCTTGGTGTACCCTTTAACCTTGTCCCCGTCTGTCAATGTTTGGAACTGCTAGTCTTCACATGCTGGCCCGTTTCATCATTGCCATCTACAGGTGTTTGCCTTTTTCTGCTACATAAGCCTTACAAAAAAAATGGAGGACAAAGTTGGATGACCTGCTGCTCTGTGTGTCCAACACTTTGTTCTGTCACTGCGAATGTCAGGTTTTTGGTGATGAACGGGTTTCATTTTTGGAACCAGTAGCCTTCACTGTGGGCTGTTCCAGCATTCTGCTGTTTTGTGTGAGCAAAGTGGCCTAACAGAAAATAAATATTCTCCCAGTACACCTTAACCGCTAAACAATGATTTTCTAGAGTCAAACTAGGGGAGAATGGTTTAGTGGTCACTTCCTCCCCAACCCCATCCTGTAATCAGTCCCTGGTATCCAGAAGATACCCATCTTCCTAGCCCTGTTCCCCCATGTGTACTTGCTCCAGCATTGATTTATTTATTTGATAACAAGGTAGGTACACTGGTCTGAGGGACCATTTTCAGGAGCGACCTGGGCCATCTAGATAGTACATCCAGTGCAAGACCTGCAAACAGTACATATTTAACTACAATGCACTTACTAAAGATGTAATACATGAGGTTCAGCATAAAATACCTAGGTGACTACAATACACTCAGAGGCAATACTGGAAATAAAACAATTCAGACACATGGTCCCATGCCTACTTCCATACCTCATAGGCTCCTTTCTCTCTTTAGTGGACCCTCTAATGACTGCCTATAAAGGTTCTACAGGCAGTGAGTGCTGCTAAAGCTGCATCTGGGCTTGCACAGCACACCATTATTTGTAGATGCCTCTGTGGGTCATTTGCATGATGAACTCCACCCATTCCCAGCCTGATTGCACTGGGTTACCAACTGTGCAGGGAAAGGCTGTGACTCACTTTGAGTATAGCTCAGAGTGTCACAAGCAAGGCATTATCACATAAGTGTGATATAAGCCCTTTTGTACCAACCACTTGCGAATGTGTATTGGACACACTCTTTCACTGTTGTGCTTGACTCCCTTCCACTCTTTATTTAGCCTGTGGTACCACCTCCATGTTCAGCATCTGATGTCATCAATGACATCACATGGTATCTTAGCCAATGGCTCAACTGCATAGTGCCACAGAAGGTCTTTAGGGTCTGAGTCTGTGACACCTGGGTGCTGACCCTTCAGGATAAGGAATTGCCTTGGAGTTGCACTGGCAGAAGGTGAACTTGCCAGCCTGGGATTCATCTGAAGAATTCTAAAGAACAATGGAGAAGTAGCCCAACTGATATGCACAAGGTGCAGAAGAGTGCTGAAGAGCCAGAGGTGTGGCAGAGCTGTGGGACTCAGCCAGTACAGCCAGTCAGCACTGCAGCATTATATGGGGGCCCACCAGCCGGCGATTAACTGCGAGTAACCTACTGAGGCTTATGGGTTCTGTAACTCAATCTTTCTTTAGTTAGACAGGGCCACATATTTGGGACTACAGTTATATGGACTATGCCAGCAAGGACAGATATGCAGTGCACTCAAATTTGGTAACACAGTGATGAGGACCTTTAGGTGTTTAGAGTATGTGTTCCCAAAAAGCAAGCTTCAAACCTTAATGCAAAAAGGTGATGAAAATAAGGTCACCAAAAAGGACATAAAGTGGGATCCCTGTTTGGTGTTTGCAAAAGATATTAGCACAGGTGACCATGATGCCCAAATTAGTGTTGGGGGGGAGCTCAGTTTTTGTCAATGTTTCATGTCCCGGAAGCGATACTGTTCCATTTTTTATTTATTTATTTTTGCTGTGGCCTGTGAACTGGCCTGAAAGTATTTGCCATTAAAATGTATCTCACACTGGTCCATTTTTATTGTTACAGATTATTTTAATTTTCTGGTAACTGTGTATTCTGTCAGTATGTTTTTATGCTATGTGGAAAATCCAGTAAAATTGCAATTTAAAAAAAATAAAGTGGGTAACACAACATGACAGTGCAAAATACAGTATATAACATTAGAAAGTGCTATATACAATAAAAAGTAAAACCAAAAGAAAGAAAATGAAAATAGACAGAAGAAAAGTGGTAAAAAAAAGGAAATACAATACAGCACGACATGAGTGGATATGTATGTAGGAGAAAGACATAGAAACATAGACTGTGACAGCAGATAAGGACTGTTTGGCCCATCTAGTTTGCCCATTTTCCCTATCTACTGTAACACTGCAGACCCCACTTGATCTCCAACTCCCCCCCCCCCCGCACCACCACTACAAAGGTTTCCTTATGCCTACTTCATGGATTCTTGAATCCTGTTATCCTTTTTGCTCTCACCACCTCCACTGGGATGCTGTTCCAGGTATCCACCATCCCTTCTGTGAAGAAGTATTTCCTCACATCTCTCCTGAGTCTACCCACCCCTCCAATTTCATAGCATGTCCCCCTGTTCTTAAACACCTATTTTTCTAAATCAGTGCTTCCCTCTTGAACCTTATTTATACCAGTGAGGTATTTGAAAGTCTCTATCATATCCCCACACCCCCATTCCCTCCAGGGCGTACATATATTGAGGTCCTTTAGTCTCTCCTCATAGGTCTTTTGATACAGAACCTGCAACAATTTAGTTGCCCTCCTTTGGACTGCCAGTACTCAAGACAGTTGTTAATAGGTGAGATCACAGAAAGACAAAAGGAAATGCATTATGATCACCCAGCCCAGGCTACAGCATAGCAATATCAGGGGATCAGTCACCACAAAATTGAACCCTCTCTGAATCACCTGCAAAAAAAGAGAACATTCATTAATTTCATAATGAAAATATACCTTCAAGTTCTATTGCACACACTCTCTGGTTTCAACTTTATGACTTTCTTCAGTTAACACAGAACTTAACTACACTGTGGTGTCACAAAAAAGGTCTGAGGCCCCAGCCTTCTTTTAAACCTGTAGGCTTCAGACTCTTCAGAGTACAGATCCAATAGGTCTCCCTCTGAATAAATGTTCACGATATGAACACGATCTATCCCCATGAACTTAAGCTTTTTAGGATCTCTGTGGCGATGTTTATGGAAATGTGAGCCGACTGGACTTTCCAGTTTTGTGTTGCAAATTTTTTACAGTCACACCATGGAACATACACAACAATCTGAGAGCTATAATTATTAAACGGTCTCACCTCACCTACCTTTGTAGCTGTGTCAAGTTCACATTTTTGGACTAACTGCACACACTTCAATGCAATTTTTTTCAGTATCCTCTGTATGTTTCTTTTTAGATTTCAGGAGGGAGTTTCCTCTCACAGCCGTGAGCTTTGTTTAAGACTACATCCAATTCCTTGGGGGCACATCCCCTGGCTAGAAAGAGAGTTCTAAGTTCAGCTGCCTGTGTCTCAAATATAGTCATTTCAAAATAATTTTTATTGCTTGAGGTTGTGAGAGAAACTCTGTTCTGAAACCTAAAGAGAAACACACAGAGGATCTTGGAAGAATGTTGCTTTGTAAGTGGGGGGGGGGCTGATCCGATCTTAACAAGCATTTGTCAATGCCAAACGTTTGCTTGCTGGCATTGACATTGGTAGTGCAGGAGTTAGAGAGATGCATAATAGGAATGGCAGTGAAGTATTGAACTAACGCCAACCCCCAACCCCACCCTGCAGAGACTGACAGGCGTTGGGGGTGAGCCTTTGTGTCAACGGCCATAGCGCTCATGCCATTCCACCTCACGCCACCCTGCAGACACCAACAGGTGTCGCGGTGAGCCTTGGGGTCTTCGGCCCTTACACTTACCCCATTCCATAAGGAAATAAGCTGAGATGGGTGCAGTATAGAAGAACGGGGTGAACGTTAGGGCCAAAGACCCCAAGGCACACCTCAATGCCTGTTACTGGCTGCAGGGTGGGGGTGGGGGTGGAAAGGCATGAGCATTATGGCTGGCGACCCCAAGTCACACTCCTGACACCTATCAGTCTCTACAGGGTGGGGCATTATGGTTGGAAACCCTAACGCCCTGGGTGTTTGTTGGTATTTTCACTCCAAATTTCAACATGGGCTTTTTGGGACCCCACCTCATGAACAGTGGCACTATCATTTTGTTATTCAATCCTAAAAGGTGATTTTGCAACGTAACTATGTCATTCTGTGCCACATGTGGGAAAACACATTTCTGGATGGATTTGAAAAATTACAGTTGTGCTGTTCATGAGGAGGTGTGAAAAAATGGCAAAGTTGAAAATCTAAAGTGAGAATATGAAAAATTGGTGATGTTATGAACGTGGGAAGAAACTGTGCAATGCATGCCCATAACGCAATCATTTCTTGGAATGTTTTCACCAACTTTTCAACATGGACATTTTGGGACCTTCCCTCATGAACAGTGGCACTGTGATTTTGTTACTCTGTCCCGAAAGTCAATTACCCACAGCGACCAGGCCATTCTGCGCCACAGGTGCAACAACAAATTTTGGGCAGGATGTGAAAAATGACAGCTGTACTGTTCATAAGGAGGTATGTAAAAATGGCAATATTGAAAATCTGGAGTGAAAATATTAAAAATCAGTGAAGTTACAAGCGTGCGTAGAAACTGCCTAATGCATGCTTGTACTGCAGTCTTTTCTTGGAATTTTTTCACCAGATTTGCAACATGGTTTTTTTGGGACCCTACCTCATGAAGAGTGGTACTGTCATTTCATTAATCAGTCCCAAAAGGTGATTCGACACAGTGACTGCAAAATCACCTTTCTGGACTGAGTAATGAAATGACAGTGACATGTTCATGAGATGGGGTCCCAAGAACCCCATGTTAAAAAATTGGGAGCCACAATTCCTTCAAATGGCTGAGATATCAACCTAAGGTGAAACTCCCCATTGACTCCAATTATACAGCGCTTAACCGATTCCTCAGTTTGCAGTTCAGCTTTGAAGAGTGCAGATGTGTCCTGGTCCAGAGAAGATCACTGCTCCCGACCTCCACAGGATAAGTGTGGGTGGGGGGGTGAGAGTAGGTGGATGCTCAGTGGGAGGGGGGACTAGAGAGACGACGGTGGACATTTACTTATTTACAGAGAAAATAATAGGCGCTGGCAGGACTGTTTCTTTCTTTTACAGGTTAAAAAAAAAAAAAAATTTCAGCACACTGGGGTGGGCTCCCAGTGTGCCTCAATAGTGGCGGTGGTGGTGGTGGGGCATGCTGACACAGGGATTGGGCACCCTGATGTTGGCAGATTACAGACAAGTTTTGGGGGGTGCATCCAACACCGAGAGTGGACATCCCGGTGTTGGAAACATTTTGGCACACTGGGTGTGGGCTCCCAGTATGCCACATTAATGGAGGGAAGAGGGACGCATGCTGACATGGGGACTGGGCACTGGGTATGGTAGGTGGCAGGAGCTGCAGCTCATTACTTTTTTTACCAGGAAAAGCACACAGAACAAACAAGTTGTTGGCGGAGCAAGGGCCGGGGACAGAGTGCTGGGTGGCAGGTACCGACAAGGTTGCGAGGAAGGTGCCTCTGCAGTGATGAAACTGCTTGTGAATGCAGCAGCAGATTCATTTCAGCTCCTTGGCTCTCTTTGAAACTGTTGTTATTGGCAGCTTCCCCCTAGATTGGTGGCTGAGAGACGCACCCAGTAAAGCATCCACTGCAATGGCCAGAACACTGACATACCTCTGAAATGTGGTACTGTCGCAAGATGTTTCTTGCACAAGCAAACATAAAAAGTAACCCAGCTCTATCCCAGGTGATAGGGGATGCTCCCAGGATATCTTTTTATGACTTAGTTTATTCAAGCTTGTCGAACATGTGCGAGACAAAGGTACATCCGTACCTATCACATTACATTGCCATTTAGGTACAGAGAAAGAGCAACTTGGTCCTATGGGATTTAACCTAAGGTACCATCCAGGACAGTATTAAAAAACAGAAGACAAAAGGAGAACCATACAATCTGGGATTTAATGCTCCAAACTGTGCTGAATGAATCATAACACATTTGTCACAAAGTCTATTCTGTAACAGACTCTTTAGTTCCAGATGGTGGAATACCTGCACAAAACATTAGTCTCAGTCTGATGGAGTTAGGTAGCGTACATATTGAGCTCTGTGAGTCAGGGAATGCCTTTTCTGTTGGTTCCAACAACAATAGGTGTCCCAATACCTTCAAAAGTCCAAAAAGGTCCATCTGTGAAGGTTCGGATCCATAGTGATTCTTTCCATGTGCATCCGTTTTTTCCCTGACGATACCTGAGAGGCAGCATCCGTTAACCAATGCAGAGTTATCCCCTTCAGGGCTGGGGTGCACATAATCAGGAGTAACCCCTTTTTCTGTTTTTGTTTAGGTGCCCCCTAAGAAATGTCCAACACTAGGAACTGAAACATACATTGAATGTCTGTACTTAAGACTTTCTGTATCACCTGATGCACCCCTTGCTAGTGAGATTGAACTCTGAGGCAACCCCAAAATATATGAAAATGAGTCCCTGTATCACCACAGTGTCTCCTGCAGGAATCAAACCTGGAAGCACCAAAGTGTTTGGTAATCTTTGGGGTCTTGAAAACTGAACTGTCATTTTCCAAAGGAATTCATGCAATAAAAGCAAGGACTATGCCCTCCACCCCCTCTGTATCTGTCCCTCCTGCCTTTTGATCTCTTTGCATCCCTGCCTCCAGTTCCCACTCCTATCTGATTGTCTCTAATGAAGAGTGCCCTCAGTTAGCCAATATCTTGCATATCTCTGTGATGTAACAAAATGTAGTTTTCAGAGTCACCGCTCAAATAAAACAACCATCCAGATTGGACTGCTCTCTTGTCAGGTTGGGCATATTATCACCAGAGGTAATAAAATGTCTTATTTGCTGGTACCGAAAAGTCAGTCTGTAGGAGGGAATTTCTCTGCCTCAACTACTGAAAACTCACCACCATACCCTGGAAAACACATTGGCTTAAGAAGGTGAGGCCACTTTTCACCCATCTTAAATACCCCAGGTCTAGGCATGGAGGGAGAAATGTGTCGTAGTGCTGAATCAAAGCCAAGGTGCCTATATCCAGTGGAGTATGTGTAAGTTTACAAAGTTGCTGTAGGACAGCTAGCAAGTTCCTAGCTGCACTGGCCAGCTTGCTGTGGACATCCATTCTTAGTGTCCTTGTGAAGAGGGAGAACAAAAACCTGCCAACACTTGAGGCATTCTCCATGTTGTATAATTTCAAATCCACCCATTGCTTTGGCCAGGTCATTAGGGCTGCACCCTGAGCTGCCCAGTAATACATTTTTTTTATAATTCATATTTTATTAGTACATTTTTTACTAATACAGGGGATGGAAAATTACCACATACAGTGCTTGTACACAGAATAATACATGAGCTGTCCCCATCCCCTTCCCCCCACCCCATACAGCAGCAAGGTACATACACAAATAGAAGGATACAATATAGTATCACAAAATAAAAAGCACTGGATATACAGACTCATTTAGCAGCTCTGACCATAATTAACGTGTAAACCAGTAATACATTTTTAAATCGGGCCTAGACAACCCCCTTTGAACTTTTGGAGCCATCAGTTTAGATCACTGAACCCTTGGTCTCCCCCCTTAAAAATGTTGTGAGGTCCCCCTGCACCTTTTTCCTGATTAGTTCTGGTTTCTGAACATGCAGGGATTGAAATAAGAAATGTGGACAGGATGTTCATTTTAAACGTGTTCAGCTGGCCTGGAAGTGATAAGGGTAATAATTTCCATCTGGTTATATGGGCCTGCATAGCAGAGTGCAATGGAGAGTATTAGAGGTCAAAGAACATAAAAACATTAGATGTTACCTGCACCTAAATATCTAAATCAGTTATTCCAACCCAGGTGAAATGGAAGGTAGCTCTAAACTGGGATGCACAGGTCCCACTAATCAATGTCACCTTCAGCTTGGAGTAGTTGATCTTGTAGCCTGCCAGGCTCCCAAGTTCTCCCAACACCCTCACAAGTTCCAGGACCGATTCTGTAAACAGTGAAACAAGAAAGATCGAATCCTTGGCGTAGAGTGAGAGTTTATGTCCCCTCTTGACCAATATTCCTATAATTATGGGGTTCTGTTTTACCGTGAACGCCAGGGGTTCCAGGCTGATTGCAAAAAGCAGTGGAGACAGACGGCAACCCTGTCTTATTCCCCACTCCAGTGTAAACCTCTGGGAGTTTATGCCATCGGCTTTTCCCACTGCCTCTGCTTTAGCATACAGGGCACTGATGCAATGAATGAAGTTAAGGATGAATTGAAAGGACAGTAAAGTATATTTTAGAAATCACCAGTTCGCCCTATCAAATGCTTTCTCTGCATCCACAGAGACAGCAAAAAAGGGGTCCTTACTAGATCTCTGTTCTGTAAAAATATTTAACTGATCTTGTCTTGCAATAGATGTGCCTGTATGAAGTTGGTTTGATTGGGATTTATCACCTGTGTTATATGTTTTTGCAAGCGGCATGCCAAAATGTCTGTATACATCTTTAGGTCTACACACAACAGGGAGCTAGGTCAACAGGACCACACTCTGTTAGGTCTTTCCTGACTTTGGGCAGGATATCAGTCTGTGCCTGGTTCCAGGATGGTGGGCAGTCTTCTCCATCCAGCACCCAGTTATACACCTGGCACATTAGTAGGAGTAACTGTGCAGAGAACCACTTGAACCATTCTGCCAGAATGCCATCCAACCCAGGGGACATCATGTTCTTCAAATTTCTCACCCTTTCCTCAATTTCTTCTCTTATAATGGGGCAGTCAATATCCCGGTAGGCTTCATCTGACAGTGCTAGGATACATAAATTAACAAAGAAGAGTTATGGATCACGCTGCTGCTCCTCCTTATACAATTCCTTATAGAAGGATACATATGTGGCCAGAATCAAATGGGGATCTCCCGTTACCTCTCTGGCATTGCCTAGATGTTTAAGGCTAAGCACTGCCCGACTGGCCATCTGCTTCATCAGCTGCAGGGCCAACAATCTTCCTGCCCTGTTCCCCCCAGCATAATATTTCTGCTTAGTGAATCTCAAAGACTTTCTATTGCCTCGTCTAACAACTTTGATCAAATTTTCCTCTTCTCCTCTAACCAGGCTTCAACCTCCTCATTTATGGTGAATTTGTGTTTAGCTTTCAGGTTAAATTTGGCCTGGTCCAACTCTAACCTGCAACTGATTTTCTCCTTTTTGACTCCAGAGATGTATTGGATCAGTTCCTCCTCTACCAATGCTTAGAGCCCATGCCACACCTGAGTCACCTTCACCTCCTGTCCCTGATCTTCTCTCAAGTACAGTTCAATCATTGTTTTGATATGATCCTAACATGCTGGGTCATTTAACAACCCCACATTCATTCACCAGATTGGGAGGGCTTGCCAGAAGTTCAATGTGGGGAATAGTTCCTCCCACAACCTCTACATAAGCCCTCCGTTGACACACCTCCCTTGCTTAGGGAGTGTTTTTCCAGGCCCCTGCATGGCTTGTGTGGCTGTGCGTCTTCTGCTCCTGCTGCCTCTTTTCTTTCTGTATCCCCCCTTCCCTCTGTCCATTTTGTTTTCCATTGTGCTGTGTGTTTGCTCTGTCTGCCTGGCTCTCCACCCGTTTCCCCCCTTGCTATCTTGCTTTTTTCTCTGTCCCTCTTCTGTTCTTTTTTGGGCTTTCTCTGCCCTTCCCCTGGCACTGCTTACCGGGCATTCCCACGGGGTATGCTGTCTTGTACAACTTGCTTCTATCCCACTTCCAGGTCACTAATTCACCAGTTCCGTAGCCCTCGTACGCCCTTTGCTTCTGCCCTGGACCTTGAGATGCCTTACCTTGCTTTCTCCTCCTGTACTGCTGGGACTTTGGACCTATTCTCCACATCTTCGCACTGGATGGCACTGCTACTCCTGGTTGCATCTCGGCCTGCACCATTCCTGTGCCACGGTCTCCTCATGATACGTAAGCATGCTAATTTTCAGCCATTCAACAAACATTGAACTTTACTCTGATTTCCTTACTCCAGATTTGTACTTCCTACCATAGGATGGATCTTGTCTTCAGCACTTTGGCTTAACTCCCCATCCTATCATCAATGTATTTTTGTACAGACCTTTCTCGCTTCCTAATCCTTCCCTCACTCTACATCTCCTCACCGTGCTTAGGCAATCAATCCATCCTCAATTCTAAGCATATTCCATACCATCACACTCTGTTTCTCTTTCATCCATGTCATGTTCACCATCCTATTCTGTCCTCATCACCTTCCTGGGTCATCGTCCTGTACCTACTTTCTCATCTGCTATCTCTCCTCTCTGCAGCAGTTGCATTCCAACCAGCCCATACCAGCAGCATTCCAGTTTCTGTCCCTAATTTGCACCTTCTGAGGTGCCAAACGTAGGTAGGCTTCCCTGTCTACCGGGGATGGGAAGAGTCTGTTTCAATCATTACATCTGACTACTGCCAGCCTGACATCCTCTATCCCCAACTCTGCTAGACTGAATCGAGTGAAGATTAGCTCACCACAGCTACCAGGGATGGGAGCCATGTCTACCATCTGCTGAATCATACCATGTCTTCTCTACTTCATAGCAGTTGTTGCTCCCTTTGGGAACTGAACTACTTCCTACTTACCAACACAACATCCTCCATCCCTAGCTCTGCTTGGCAGCATTGAGTGCAGGTTAGCTCGCTATGACTACCAGGGATGGGAGCTCTGTCTCCACTCTCCAGAATTACACCATACCTTCTCTGCCTTATGCCAGTTGCCACTTCCCTTCGGGAACAGAACTATCACTCTCTGCATACCCTCATCAATTTACGTCTGCTGCTTCTAGTCACCACAATTCCTCTACCATCTCTGACAGTTGCCTGAGTCTCCAGTCTACTACTTCCTCTTAGATGTTCTCAGCCTGACACCCGTCTGCTGCTCCCTTTGGGAACAGGACTTTGCCGATTTGCTTCTCCATCTCATCTTGTCTGCAGCCTAGACTCTTCATCCCATCTGCTGAATTCCCTAGCCATGAGCCTATCTCTAATATGGATTGTCTGCACTGTTTGCATCTCCACCAATGTGGAATGCCAATTCCTTTCTGGACCGTGACTTCTCCAACCAAGTTCTCCCATTGTTCACATTCCCTAGCCAAATCCAGCCCGGCTCATTTTGCCTTGACCTACCTATCCAGACCATGTTCTTCCAGTCCACTGCTTCACCTGTGTTTTCCACCTGTTACCAGATGCCATGACCCTCCAGGACTTGGACCTCTTACTGACGAGCAGTCTCCAATTCTCCTCCCTGCAGTTCTTCTTCCAGCCTCACCAGTCAAGCAATGTGGAGACTACCTAGCCTGGCCCATGGCCTTAGCTTACATCACTGTGTCAACTGTCTGCTTCCCTTCAGGCCTGAGGCTTTTTCACTCTTCTAGCTGTTGACCTCTCAGCTCTGCCTGCAACCTTGAGTGCGAAACCAGGACCTCATCAATCACCCTCATTATATGGATCCTGCTGGCTTGTTCACTCCCTCTCTCACTCCAGGTCGACTGCCTCATGAACCTCCTTGATGCAGGTTCCCAATTCAGCTGCTGTACAAACTTCTTTTCTTTTGCAGTTGTGGAACCTCGTCCTTCATCACTCCAGCACCTTCCATCATTGGTTGCTTCTAACCTTCATCAGATGTGAGACTCCCATTGCTCATAGTGCTTTGCTTGGCTTATTGGCCATCCGTGGATCATCACCCGAAGCCTTGCTTCAGCTTTCCTGCACTTCGCTGCTGTTCACCCTGAAACTGATGTTGTCCTACTACAAAGTGGCTCACCTAGCTCATAGCTTCCTCTGCTCTTTACTTCAGTTGTTAAGGATCCACTCTGTACTTCCTTCGCATTTGACTGGCTGCCTTCTCCTCTTTGCCTAGCTGGCTCAGGGCTTTGTACTGTTTGCTGTGGCTCTTTTTGGGCCTTATACCTCATTCCAACCAGTACTCCTACTAAGCCATCTGCTTCCGTATGATCTATCCCCTGCTTCTACTCCTGCCCTTCTAACAGTACCTTCTGCTATTCATTAGATCATTCATTCATTACTCTTGAGTAATACTTATGCAAGCAAAACATTCTTTGGCTCTCATGCCCCACAGACTCTGACGTTCTTATTGAAGTCTCACACTGCCCATTTTAGTTCTTTACAATCATTCATGGAATCCCAGTTGCCTGGACAATAGGAAGATCTTACACGTCTCTATTGGTTATACCTTCCAATTCCTGTCC
Source organism: Neoceratodus forsteri (assembly GCA_016271365.2). Classification (NCBI taxonomy): domain Eukaryota; kingdom Metazoa; phylum Chordata; order Ceratodontiformes; family Ceratodontidae; genus Neoceratodus; species Neoceratodus forsteri. The sequence continues at coordinate 1,204,224,439 of CM057456.1, forward strand.
ATCCAATCACCATCATTCCTCAGATGCCTCTTCTTATTGGCCATCCTCATACATGCAACAGACTTAAATCCTTCTGTTCTATTCAGACTTCGTAATCAACATAACCTCAGATACCGGGAATCACAAGATAACCCATTCAACTGTGGACTTCATCCATTTTACCTTATGCCGCCTCTTAGTTCAAAAATGACACTGATGACCACGTTACTCTACTCCTACTTCCTAACAGTCATTGCTAGTTTTAGGAATTTCAAAAAATATCATCCAGAATATTTATCATGGGATCTCCATCGCCTAGCTGATTCTTGACTCCATGTCATCCACACCTTAGATTTCACTCTCGGACATCATTATTCCTTATACTATTATCTACACCTGTTCACCAGTACTTTCTGCCAGGTTAATCGTTCTTCCAGCAGCCCATTCAGCCTCTTCTTCTCAAACTACATTTGTTAATCTCTACAGTAAAGACTATGACTGAGAACTGGCTCTCTTGAATTCTATCTGGTATCCGCAACAGCCAAGTCAACTTCACCAACTCAGCCTTGCATCCCAATCTGCATTTATCTGTGGTAGCACTAAATCCTGTGGTACCCTGCATTTATTGATCTCACTACCAATCCAGCCTACAGACTCTTCCTCTCATCCACCTCAAACATGTCTCATGTACTTCAGCATCAGGTTTACCCATAACCTTAACCACCTATGCCACCTCAGTGCATCTCCTAAATGATCACACCCCAGGAAAACCCACACATACTTCAGGCAGAGTACCAGCAAAGGATTAAGTATAAAGTCATGAACATCAAGACCAAAGAAGCCATCACTTCCTTATACCATGTTCTAATCATTCCTCATATGCACTAGGTTACTATCTGGATGGCTCTGCAAACTATCTTCTGGGCTTTACTAATCACTTGTGGTATTACTCCTATCAGGCACTCAAACTCCCCTACTCATTTTACTCTGGGATACTTACCTAGTGACTTTCACTTACTAATTGATTCTTTACCTTCAGACTACCTTAAACATCAAACCTTATATGAATTAGACCAGTCATTCATAACTTTAGTAATCATCATAACTATCGCAGTGTGTCGTCTAGTCTCATATCAATCTCATCTTGCTCTCCTACCTCATAACCTCCATACAATTCCTCAGACATCCATCCATTGTCACATCAGAAATATGGTCTACATTAGCCCTTCTTTAACTAGTATCTGCTTTACACATAAGATTTTGCCGTCCCTGCGGAAAGATGTACCCTTCATCTTCAGGATCATCATTCAAGCTGCATCATCCTCAGATCAAGAATGAACCATCATCTCCATGGCACTCAAAGACTCTTCTACAAATTATACTCCATGGATGTTTCCTTAGCGACTCCTTGTTCAATTCAGAATTCCTAGCCTCCAGACCATACCCTTACATTCGAGCCTCTCACAAGTTGAATCATTTATTAATGACTTCTCCTACCATTGCAGTTTCACCATTTCCAGTTTAGTACCTTATCGATCTACTCATAATCCCTCTGCCTATTACAATTTAGTTGGACAAGCATCATTCATCATCTCGGATACTTGGACTTCTTTCGTCCTCCTTCACTTGGATTTACTTTATACTCAGGACTCCATTGCTCATTCAGCATGGATCTCCTCTTCAACCGCAGGATCATCATGCGATTGGTATCATCTATGGATCGACGATGGATTATCATCTCTCCAAACAACTCACCAACCTTGAATTAGTTATGGTTACTAGAACCTAGATCCTTCTCCATTTAGTATGCCCAGAAGGATGGGCAGACCTCTTGCCATGGGTCCCCAGAGGTTTCCTCCACCTGGGTTTTTTCCTCTCCTGAGTGCCAGGGGTCATACTTTCCATGAGTTGGAGGAAGTTTATTTTTGGGCCTTCTGTTCCCTACAAATTACTACCTATCTACCTACTACTACGCAAGGGTGGAAATAGAGTAAAGCCACAAAAAGTACCACAAAGTTACACAAGCATATATATCTCATCTCTCCTCATCATTATTCCACAAACATTGAAGTAGTTCAGATATATCGGATACAGTTCCATCATAAATGTAATTAGAGCATAGGCTAAAACCATGAAATGTCTGATTTCATAGCTTTGCACTGTACATAACCCATCTGTAGAAATGAGGAAGTGATCAATGCAGGCATAGGAAGTATGACTGGCTGAATAACAAGTAAAATCCCTTTCCTTAGGGTACAGAAACTGCCACACCTCTGTAAGGCCAATTTTGTGATCTAATCTAGTCACTTTTTTTCCCAGACTGAAGCTCCCCCCTCCGTGCCTTTCCTGTCTAAACCTCCCAAGAGGGTTGAATTCAACTCCCCTCCAATAATATATAACCAATTTGGGGCTGTCATTGTGTCCAGCAGTATTTTTTTTTTGAGAAAGAGGACCAGTTCTTGAAGAGATTTGGGTAAAACTGCATAGATGTTCAGTAAAGTGCATTTCTGGTCCCTGAAGAGACACTCTGGTCAGACAAACCTCCCCTGCAGATCTAGGGTAGCTTGCAACATCTTGAGCAGGATATTTTTCTTTATAAGAATGGCAGTGACTCTCCTATGTGGGTGGGCGTGGACCTCCCCTACCTAGGACCATCTCAGTGTCACGTTTCACTGCCAACAGGTGGGTCTCTTGGAGGAACGCCACTGTGGACCCTTCTCTACTCAGTTCCTGTAGAATTTGGGCCCTTTTAGTTGGATTATATACCCCCTGTCACAAACGCACTCTGCAGGTCAGGCCCTCTGCTCCCACAGTGCCAACCTCAAAGCACAATAGTGTGAACAGTTGACAGAGAGGGCAACCCTCCTGTCTATTTTGGGTCCAAATCACCTACCAGCCTCGAGTCCTGGGGGTCAAAATGTGAACCGTATGCTAGCATACCTAGTTAACAGGCTCAGATACGTACCCTCTGCGGGGGATGCAGTACAATCCTTCACCCAGGGGCACCCAGCCAGGTTTCCAGAAATATACCCTTACAACTCAATATGAGACCTAGGTATATTCTTACCTTTTAGCAGCTTAGTGACACATTCAAGCCCTTAACAGCTGTCAGACTTAAACATAGGTTCAGCAATCACATGTAAAAGAACTGAGAGAAAGCACAGGCAGTATTTTAAAGAAAATATTGTTTACTAAAAATTGTAAAACAGGTAAAATCAAACACAGAACAATTATATCGCTAACTTACAGTCACATGAAATAAATGAGAATTTATAGAACACAAATACGTGTACCCCAAATACTTAAAAGTTCTTGCCTATCTAGATGTTACCATTAAGTGCCTTCTAAAGTCCAAAGAATTAAGTCTCTCTCTGAGTCCAGAATAATACACTAAGTTTTCCTCTGATGTCTGTTCATTTCAAACTCCATCTCCCCACCCCATCTGGTGAGGTCACAGTTAGATCCTCCCATAGATTTTATTTCTACTGGGGAAATCAACAGTCAGCAATTTTTAAAATATGAGTCTTTCATTAAAACATCCCCTTAGATGCCTCCCTGCTGATTTCCTGTTTTGCTAGAGTGATCGCAGGTTTTAAGACTGATAACAAGGTTCTGTGACCAAATGGTCTCTTCCTGCAGGAATCATAAAATTTTATGAGGTTTTGTCTCCTGGCAGATGGCCAGAAGGCTTTAATTAAGACAGAACAGGAAACTTTTAATTAGGATTTCTCTTCACTGGTCAATTTAACACAACCTGCAGCTTTCAGCCACACTTTGACTTTTGAGGTGAAAGGTCACTCACTGCAGCAGCCAGCCTGTTTTTGTGCCAAAGCAGACATTCACATTTGTTTATAATACAAATAGTATACAATAATAATACTAGAGGGTCTATCACGTTACACTCCTCCCTCCTTAGACTGAATTTGAGGGATCTTTTCCTACATGGGATGAGTTCCCCAAATTCAGTTTACATCTCAAGGCAACAGGATAGCCCATCAGCATTATTGTTCACTGCCCCAGCCTTGTGTGAGACAGTCATGTCATACCCTTGCAAAGCAAGACTCCATCTTAGTAGTCTACCATTTGGTTTACCCATTTGTGCCAGCCAAACCAGGGGATTGTGGTCAGTTTGTACCTCAAAATGCTGCCCATATAGGTATGGCTCTAACTTCTTTAGGGCCCACACCATGGCAAAACACTCTTTTTCCACAGTAGAGTAAACCTGCTCCCTGGGAAGAAACTTTTTACTGAGGTACTCTATGGGGTGATCTTTCCCTTGGTTGGATGTCTGACTCAGCACTGCCCCAATATCCACATCTGAGGCATCAGTCTGGACTACAAAGGGTCAGCTGTAGTCTGGACTTGTCAATACAGGAGCACTACACAGTGCCTCCTTCAGTCTTGCAAAGGTTTGTTCACAGGCTGATTCCCAGGTAACTTTCTTAGGCATCCTTTTCTTTAATAGACCTGATAGGGGAGTGGCCAGGCACTATAATTTGGTACAAATTTCCTATAGTACCTTGCTGTCCCTAGAAAACTCCTGACCTGCTTCTGCATTTCTGGTCTGAGCCATGCCTTTATTGCATCTATTTTCACTAGGTTAGGATGCAGTTGTCCCTGGCCTACAATGTGACCAAGGTATGCCACTTCAGCCCTGACCACCTGGCACTTCTCAACTTTGACAGTGAGCCCAGCCCTCTGTATCCTGCCCAACACTTCCCTAAGGTGGGACAGGTGTTCCTCCCAACTAGCACTAAAGATGGCAATGTCATCCAGGTATGCCACAGCGTACTCCTCAGCATCATTTAACACCTGGTTCACCAACCTTTGGAAAGTGGCTGGGGCATTGTTCATTCCGGAAGGCATTACTTTAAATTCAAATAATCCTATCGGAGTGATGAAGGCCAACCTCTCCTTACCTCTGGCAGTTAACTCTACCTGCCAATACCCTTTTGTCAGGTCAATAATTGTAAGGTAAGTCACCCCTCCCAACTTGTCCAGGAGTTCATCCAACCATGACACTGGGTGGGTGTCTGACTTCGTGACTGCATTCAGTCCATGATAGCCCACACAAAAATGAGTAGAGCCATCTGGCTTCAGAACAAGGACTACAGGTGAGGCCCCAGGGGCTGTGGGACTTCTGGAGTACCCCTAAGTCCAACATTTCCTCCACCTCCCTCCTAATTTCTTTTTGGATGGCCTCTGACTTCTGGTATGCTGTTCACCATATGGGCACCTACGTCCCTGTCTCCACATCCTGCATTGCTAAGGGGATTAGTCCAGGCTTGGCGCTAAACAGTGGACAAAGTCTGGTAAAACCTCCCTTACTTCCTGGATCTGGTCCAGGGCCAACTGGGGTGACATTTTAATTGAATCCACAGAGGACTCCCACTTGCTTTCTTCCAGCAAGTCCAGAAGGGGATCTCCTTCATCTGTCCCCTCCCCAGGACTACACACCGCAAACACCATGTCAGCCCAATTAGCATACGGCTTCATCATATTGACATGTTACATTCTTTGTGTATGTCTTCTGTCAGGTAACTCTATAATGTAGTTTACAAAATTTTTCTAACTACTTTGTACGGTCCTGCCCACTCTGCCTGCAGCTTGTCTTTCCGGACCGGGATTAGGACCATGACTTCCTGACTCACAGTGTATGAGTGTGCTCTGGCTCTGCCGTCATACCACAATTTTTGTTATTGTTGGGCAGCTGCCAGGTTGCTCTGGGCTGCCCCCATAAACTCCTTCAGCTTATCCCTAAACCTAAGACATAATCCACTATGGGAGTTTCCTGGGTGGTGTACTTGCCTTCCTAGTCCTCCCGGTTCAAGTCTAGGGACCCACGTACCCTGCTTCTGTATAAGAGCTCGAAGGGGGAAAACCCTATCGACTCTTGGGGCACCTCCCTGTATGCAAACAACAGTCCTTCCCATGCTATTCAGCAAATGCTTGGAGCATTGACTTAAGGGTATCATTAAATCTTTCCACATGCCCACTGGCTTGTGGGTGATAAGGTGTTGTGTATCTCTGCACCATTCCACACTTCTCCCACAACCATCTCATCAGATCCGACATGAAGGAACCCCCTCGATCGGTGATGACCTCCTGCAGAAACCCAACGTGGGAGAAAATCCCTAATATGGCATCTGCCACTTTGTCTGTCCTCAGTGAGGATAGGGTACCGGGTGGCATAATCCACCATGTTCAGGATTAACCTCTTCCTGGAGGAGCTGGGGGTATTTAAAAGCCCCACAATATCCATTCCCACCCTCTGGAATGGCTCCTCCACTATGTGCAAGGGAATTAGGGTAACTTGGGTTTTCTTACCTGCCTTCCCTATTTCTTGGTACCAGTAACAAGACCTGCAGTACTCCTTCACCTGCTGGGAGAAGTTGGGCCAATAGAAATTCTGGACCAACCGCTGCGTAGTGCATGCGATTCCCAGATGACCAGACATGGGAATATCGTGTGCAATCTTGAGCAACGAATCAAGTCTCTCTCTGAGTCCAGAATAATATGCTAAGTTTTCCTCTGATGTCTGTTCATTTCAAACTCCATCTCCCCACCCCTTTTGGTGAGGTCACAGTTAAATCCTCCCATAGATTTGATTTCTACCGAGGAAACCAAAAGTCAGCAATATTTAAAATGAGTCTTTCATCAAAACATCCCCTTTGATGCCCCCCTGCTAATTTCCTGTTTTGCTAGAGTGATCTCAGGTTTTACTACTGATAACAAGGTTCTGCGACCAAATGGTCTTTTCCTACAGGAATCATAACATTTTATGAGGTTCTGTCTCCTGGTAGATGGACAGAAGGCTTTAATTAAGACAGAACAGGAACCTTTTAATTAGGATTTCTCTTCACTGGTCAAATTAACACAACCTGCAGCTTTCAGTCACAATTTGACTTTTGAGGTGAAAGGTCACTCACTGCAGCAGCCAGCCTGTTTTTGTGCCAAAGCAGACATTCACATTTGATTATAATACAAATAGTATACAATAATAATATTAGAGAGACTATCACATTACACCTCCCTCACATCATAAGAAACATATCTGAGATCATACTTGTAAATTTGAACCACCAGAATGGAAGCTGACTGACTGCAGAACAGGTAAAATCTTCCTGCTACAACAGGCAGCAAAAAAACAAACTGTGCATAACTGTAAATAGCAGAAATCATTGTATAAAACATAACATATGCTTCAATGTGCCAAGCACCATCACTCCACTTCCTTCTGTAGAACTGTGGAAGTGGCAGTACTGCCCTCAAATGGACAATTCCACAGCCTAAAGGAGTTCCCTTTGTAGAGGGACACAGCAGTCCAAGAAGGAGTCACCACATCTATGCTCAGGCACCTTAGTTAACTCTAAAAGTGGTTACCACTAAGGACTAAGAGATGAAACAGTTGTCCCTTGGGCCCTCCCCCTCCTCCTCCGAACTGCCTTCTTGCAATCTCTTTTTTTTTTGCATGGACCTGTAGGTGTGGATGCACCAAAAGAGAAGAGAAAAGCGTATACCCAATCCAAATCTGTGTCCCCCCCATGCTGCTTGCCTTGATGTATGAGCTTATCTGCTCCTGCTGCCCCTTCCTCTCCAGCATTGGTCTGACATACTCAGAGTATACCACCTCTGGGGCCATTCATCACTACTGTGGTAGGTCTCTCATTGGAGCCAAAATCCATAATAGTGTAAGGGCCTCTCACTCAACTGTTCTTCAAAAGACATCCCTGCTCAAGCTACCAGCTGGGTCTTTGAGCCCAACTGATCTGTCTTGCCAACCAATGGGTCCGTAAAATATCCACTGAAATGCTGTGGGAACTCACCCCCTTCGCCAGGAGGGATGGATTCTTTAGCCCACTCCCCGCTAACTCCTAGGGTGGGAGTAAGCTCCTCTGACCAGTTCAAGGCCTCTGTGACCCCTGCCTCAGTTAAAGTTAGACTTCAAGCAAGTAAACAGGACAGGGGGAATGTCACATTATCCATCAGTTACCCAACAGGTGGGGAAACACTATAAACAATTCCCCAGCGAGGCGCCTTTCTGAGGTGGTGCCAATGTCTCCACAGCATCCACCCAAATGCCTAATACATGCACAGGGCATTTACATGCCCTCCATCTAATCTGGACAAGGGCTTCAGATTAAGAAGAAAGCCACCACAAGTAGATCATACGCTGTGCATCCTTTGAGAGGCAGACCACCCAGAGCAGACAAGCCATCTGGGCCAGTCAACCATGCACAAAGATGGATGGAAGAGGAGGGGGGAACACACATAAAGGAACCTCCCCTCCCTCAGGCAGCGGCATTAGGAACTTGTATTGAATTACCACAATGATTTATGCAGTTCCAGAACACAGAACTCCACCTTCCTTAGTCTACACACCTGAGGTGTGAGGCACCCTGCTGAGAGGAGTCGTGAGCTCCCCACGAGCCCCACCACCAGGTCAATTAGCCAAGATGGTGTTCAAAGGCAAGCTCCCCCCAGCACAGACCTATCCATGATCCCATTAAAGAAAAATAAGATAATTCTCTCCCATTGTGCCACACCCGGTCCAACCTTCCCCTGCTCCCCCCTTGCAAGATTCAAATCAGTGGGCTGGCCCGTCTACACAGTGGCAAGGTGTCCACTTGCACTGCCAACATCCTGGGTTTGGGGATGGACTCGGGAGTCAGAGAACTGGCTGGGAGGGGAAGGACTGAGCATCCTGGGGACTGCTCTCCTTCTCCAGTGAAGGGGGGGTTGAGTGTCCAGTGCATTGCACACCTCTGGTGGAGGCTGGGGGTACCTCTGTGGCTGGTGCCACATGTTAGGGGGTGTGGTGGATACTGGTCATCATTGCCTTACCTGTGTCCGCTGGGGGTCCCACTCCTGTGGCTCTGACCCGGGGTAATCTGGATTTCTCCTGCTCAGTGTCTGTTGGGAGGGTTGCCATCTGGAGGCTCTGGCCAGGAGGTAAGCCTGGGCATGGGGGATGGTGGGTGGAGCAGACTTGAGCCTCTTGGGGGGGCAGGCACAAAAAAAAAAAAAGATTCAAACCATCATTGCCCTAAAGCACAGGGCCATACAACATTGAACTTGTGTCTCAAAAACTTAGAATACATTCAACGATATATGTAGAGCATAATAGCCTCCTGCAAAATAGTATGCCAAACAATTAGTACTAGTTATGTTAGTCATGTGTCCTTTGTAGACTATGAGTTCTGGACTATGCTGTCCTGAACTGCTTCTGCCTGCAAGGCATAAGCTTTGTTTTTTTCCTTGAGATGAGCCCAAGTTAATTTTGAGCATGGGGAAGACTGCCAGTTTTACCTCTCTCTGCTCTTGCCACTTTTGATGATCCAGCTCCCATTGCTGCAGATGTTTCAGGGTCTCATCTGATTCAATCCCTTGTCTGGCCAGGAAGGGTGCTGCCTCTGTTAGCGTCTCATAGACCTGGGAACCATTGACAGTAAATACCCTTACCAGGTCCTTTATCCAAGAGCTCTTTCATGATGTTGAGAAACCTTTTTCGATGCACCAATATGGATGTCACAAAATCATGCTTGAAGAAGAGCTTCACATCTCCAAACAGGCTCTCTTTCTTGGTCCACACCTGCTTTAGTACCTCCATCTATTTGAAAGAGATTCTGCTCCCTTACTGCCCTGGTTGATCACTCTGCTCGGCCAACGAGGGGTTGTTAGAGATTCCGAGGGTGAATTTGAAGTCATCTGGTTCCAGAACTTTTGCTTATGCAGTCCCCACCCTTTGGAATTCTCTACCTCACCGATTACTGGAGTGCGCAGCTATGGAGGAATTTAAGCAGGGCTTAAAAACCTACCTGTGGCAAAACACTTTTTTAGTTAACTGAAATGAGCAACTGTTGTATTGGTATCTGATTTTAACTGTATTAATCTGTCATTTGATGTTGTATGACTTGTTTTTATACTGTTAGGTGCCTTGTCAATGGAAAGGCGCCATATAAATAAATGTATTATTATTATTATTATTCTCTTATCTCCATAGTCCAAAAAGGCCAGAATAAATGACCTGAGGCAAGCTGTAGGGTCTTTGGGGTGGGAGGCAACAATGGTAATTTACTCACCTGGTAGAGGTGATTGCATGAGCATCACCTTACAGCATCCCCTCATCCATTACCTCCGGGTTATGTCCACCTCATAGGCTGCAAATGCACATGTGAACAGATTCGAAATCCAATCTGCCTAGTCTCTGCTCCTTCCCCCATGTCTCCAGTTCTATCTTTTCCAAAACTGTGTTGCCTGGTGTTATGCTGTGGTAATAAAAGTTATTGTATGTAGGCATAAACAAGAGAGAAAAGAGCATGTATACATAAGTTCGGTGTGGGAGCTTGTTGTGTAATAATGGGATGATCACGCTGGGTAGGTAATCATTTTGACATTTATTTCCCATTATTTACACTATATTTCTGTCCAGGCCATAAGGTCACTGGCAGACTGATACTCTCCCGTTATTGACTTAGGATTGCGTTAGCTTCACTGTCATCCGAGTTAACCTGGGTGGGACTAGGGATGCTGTAAGGTGATGCTCATGCAGTCACCTTTACCAGGTGAGTAAACTACTATTCCATATTGCATCACCTTACAGCATCCCCTCATCCATTACCTCTGGGTTGTAAGAAGCAGTGTTATATTATCCTATGTGTTGGCCGGGTCAGATGACCATGTAGCTAAGGTTTGGTGACACTGAGTAGTACTTTTCTAACGAAATCTGCTCTTTCTACATTTGCCACGTCTAGTTTATACTGTCTGGTAAAGGTATGGACTGATGACCAAGTGGCGGCCCTATAGCTGTCCAGTATAGAGGCTTAATTTCTCTCTGCCCAGAATATAGCCATGGCCCTGATGGAGTGGGCCTTAACTCCCTGTGGCTGTGCAAGGCCTTGTGATTTGTATGCATCCACAATGGTTTGTTTTATCCAGCTGGTTAGGGTCGATGTGCTGCTGTTTGTCCTTTTCTGGGTCCGCTGTAGACAATAAAGAGACCCTATGATTTTCTGAATCCCCTAGTTCTGTCCAGGTAGGTAGTGATCACTCTCTTCATGTCCCAATGCTTGGTTTCCTCTCGATTAGGCCAAGCTGGGAGTTCTACTGGTTGGTTGGCGCGGAAGGGGGAGTTGACCTTTGGTATGAAGTAGGGGGCAGTTTTTAGGGTAATTCCATCATTATGGGAAATCATATGGGGGGGGTCTACAGGAGAGGGCTGTCATTTCTCCTACTCTTTTGGCAGAACAGATGGCCAGCAGGAATATTGTTTTGAGTAAGACCCATTTGAGGTCTGTTGAGGTCGTAGGCTTGAAGGGTGGGGAGGCTAGTGCCTCGAGTACTATGTTTCGGTCCCAGGTGCCACTGTGTGTCTTTCTTTGGGGTGTATATTGGACACCACCTTCAAGAATCTCAGAATGTCGGGGTGTGATCCCGGTGTGTATCCTTCAAGGAGCCCTGTGCCCGCCCCTATGACTGCCACCTGGACTCTAAGGGACGTGGTCGGTAGGCCTTTGTTTACTCCCTGTTGGAGGAATAATAGGACATGCGAGATGTTGATTGAGCGTGTTTGGATGTTGTATTTGTGACACCATGTTTCAAACATGTTTCAATGTCTTTTGTAGGAGTTAGTGGTGGAGGTATGCCTAGAGTGTAGCAAAGCTTCTACCACTGTGTGGTTGTACCCCATATCTAGCAGTCTTTGCCTTTCAGTAGCCAGGCAGTGAGTTGTGGTAGTGCTAAGTTCAGGTGGTTGACTGGACCCTGTGTGAGGCAGTCTGGTCATAGCGGGAGTGTCCATAGGGGGCTTTCTGACAAGGCCACGAGGGTAGCGAACCAGTGTCTTCTAGGCCATCGGGGGCTGATTATGACCGCTGTTGCCTCTGATTGCTGAATTTTGTTTAGCACCTGCTGGATGAGTGGTATTGAGGGGAATATGTAAGCTCTACGGAAGGACCAGTCTTGCATCTACTCCACTGGCACCCGATTCTTTGTATCTGAAGTAGTATATTGGTAGCTGTGCGTTTTTTGCTTTTGCCATCAGATCCATCTCCAGTGGTCCCCATTTTTTGTTGATTTGCTGAAAGGTGTGTGGGTGTAGTGACCATTCTCCTGGAGCTATCTGTTGGTGGCTCAACCAATCCGCCTGTATGTTGAGTTTGCCTGCTAGGTGAACTGCCGTGATTGATGAGAGGTGTTCCTGTGCCCAATTTAGTACTCTTTTTGCTTCTATTAGTAGCCGGGGCTTCGTGTATCACCCTGGTTGGAGATGTATGCCACCGTGACCCTGTTGTCTGACCTGATGAGTACTCTTTTGACGAATGCCCTGAAGAAGTGTAGCACATGGTATACCGCTATCATTTCCAGTATGTTTATTTGCATGCATGATTCCATTGAGGACCATTTCCCCAGTGTTGGGATGTGGTTGAGGGTTGCTTCCCAGCCTTTGAGGCTTGCGTCTCTGTTGAGTACTATGTCATGCTGGCCATCCAGGGCTGCCCCCGTTTAGGTTGTGACTGTTGGACCACCATTTTAGCAACGCTTTGGCATTGCGGTCCAATTGAATTGTTTGGTGGAGGTCGTGTTGAAGCTAGTGGCCCTCTCATATTGCTATGTTCTAGAGGGGGCGCATGTTCCATAATGCCTATGACACTAGGCTGATGCATGAGGCCATGGAGCCTAGGGTTTTCAGTGTCACTATCAGAGTGGGGTTGCCCTTGGTCCCTAGTGATTGCACCTGTCATAGCACTGTGTCCGTTCTTTTTTGGGATGGTCTTGCCTTTCCTGTTGCTGTGTTTATGGTTGCCCCTAGGTGGTCTATAACCTGGCTCAGTATTAGGCTGCTCTTGTCCCAGTTGATCACCCTATCATGCGTCTGCAGGGTGTTTACCACTGTTTGAGTGTGTTGTTGAGAAATTGCTGGGCTTCTGGCTCAGATGAGCCAATTGTCCAGGTAAGGAATAATATGAATTCCTTGCTGTCTCAGTTTGGCTGCGACTGTGACGGAAATCTTGGTGAAGACTTGGGGAGCCGATGCTAGTCTGAATGGTAGTGTCTGGAATTGGTAGTGGTGACCCAGTATTTTTAACCTGAGGTACTTGTAGTGGGCTGGGTGAATGGGGATGCGTAGGTACGCATCTCTCAAGTCGATGGAGGTGAGGTAATCCCCGGGTTTTATAGACCATAGTGTTGTCTGGAGTGTCTCAATTTTGAATTTTTTTGTAGTGTACGAGATGGTTGGCAAATGGAGTTCTCATGCACCTCCACTAATGTGGTGTATTGTATTCTTTGCAGGAAGTGTTCAGCTATTTACATCGGAGAAACTGGTAGGCGTCTTGCTGACCGTTTCAGGGCACATTACAGAGCAGTCAGGAATGGTGAAACTGCTAAACCCATTGTATCCCACTTTATCTCCAGGGACCACAATGTCAATGACCTTTCTGTTTGTGTCATTCAGCAGGGCTTCTGGGATCCTGACCATAGAAAAAACATGGAAGCCAAGCTGATCATCCGCCTAGGCTCCCAGCAGCCCTCTAGTTTAAATGATATACTTATTTTCCACTAACATTTCAGCCATCCCTTTTTTCCCTAAAGTCAATTTGTTTTTGTACTCATTTATTTTTCATTTTCACCATATGTCTCCATTTCTGTCTCCTTCCCACACATTTGTCACCTTTCAGCCTTCTTACTAGGTCCTGTTAATTAGTCTCCACCTGGGAACTTCCCCAGCTCTTTCTCTCCCATTATGCTTTATCTTTCCCATCATCACCTTTTTGTTTCACAGATTCTCTCTTAATCTTACCATTTATCACTTCTTCTCCCTGAGCCTCCCTTCTTCTTTCTCCACATATATATATCTCTCTCATTTTACCTCTCCTCTACATTAACTTGTTTTTTCTCTTTTAGATATTTCCTGAAGAAGACCTAAGGTCGAAACGTAGATTTTTAACTCTATTTTCTATTTTCAGCGTGCATTTAATATAACCATTTTGTTTTGCTATATATATATATATATATAATCTATAGATACATATATATATATATATATATATATATATATATCTGTTAACTCCCCCTGAGGGTATTGAACCCTTCTCCTAAGCGCGGGATGTTGCCAAGTGGGATAGGACAGCCGAATACTCTATCCTGACTGTTCATCGTGCTCTGCACTGCGTGACCTTGCCTCCTGATTTTCAGTTATCTTCCCCCAAGGATGTTGACCGATGGATTTTATTTAAGTCCTGCTGTTCTGTTTGGAGTGGGTCGAGGACTGTGAGGCACAATATGCCTTTAATTCAGCTTGTATGGCCGTTCGTGATGTGCGCATGCATGGGGAGTAGAGCATTGCGCATGCGTCAAGTCGCCGTAACTTGTGGGCTCTGTCTGCCATTAGAAGATGGCGGCGGGTCCATAGAGGTACAGTGTCACTCTGCGTCCTCGTTTGTGGATCTATAGGGTGGACCGACTAGCTGTGGGGTTCTGGACTCTGGTGGCTCGCTAAAGGAGTCTGGATCTGTGCGCCTGCGGAATCTGACGTGGTTACTCGAGGTGAGACAATAAAGGTGCCTCTCTGCATGGTGAGCATCCCGATTGACTCTTCTGGCTTGTTTGTCAGTGAAGTGGTAGCCAGTGAAGTGGTAGCCGGTACTTATGGGGATCATGGGGATATGCTGTTGTGCCTTGCACTTTGGTTGGGCCCGCTCATAAGGGGGCCTGACCGGCGTGAGGGGCACTGGAGCTGCTCACAAGGGGCTTTCGGGCCGGGGGGAGGTTACGGCATTGAGTTAGAAGAAGTGGCAGCATGAGCAGTAGCCTGACCGGTGCTAGGGGCACTGGAGTAGCTTGCAAGGGACTCCTGGGCCAGCGGGGAGGAGTTACAGCATTGAAAACAGATGGATGATGCTATATGAGCAATATGGGTACTCGGTATACCAAACCAACAATGCTAGACATGCATGTTCCTCAATGGCATTCTCAGATAACCCAGTGCAGAATAGACATTTAATTAGGTGCAGCAGCAGCAATCATTTCGGTACATTGGAAGTAGTCCTGCTCCTTGTAGTAGTTACATTGCTAAGTCCCCTCTTTTGTACAACATGCCTTACTTTCTGGTGTCCCTAAAGCCTGGGTGTCTAACCTATGGTCTGTTGTAGAAGTACCATACAGCTGGATAGACTGTGCATAATAATGGTAGCATTGTCTTTGATTAAACTATATCAGAGAGTCCAGGTAAGTCTGAGTATAATGTTAAATTGTAATGGGCTTGGCTAGTGGCTTGGCTGGCTAGTGGCTGCTTCTGTAATTTGAATGGCTGGTTATTTTATACTATCTCGAGCTTTCTTTTTGCATTACAGAGCAGGTGCAACATACTTCTCTGCTACTGTTAAATACAGATTGCATACTCGTAAAAATATATATAAAAAGTAGGCAAGAAACACCCTTACCTTGATTGGAGTTGTTTGGAGCTAGGCAACATGCTTGCAACCTCTGCGATGCACATGAATGAACTGGAGACTTGGGGGAAGGAGCAGGGACTAGGCAGATCGGATTTCGAATCTGGTCACATGTGCATTTGCAACCTATGAGGTGGACGTAACCCAGAAGTAATGGATGAGAGGATGATGTAAGGTGATGCAATATGCAATGCATGATGAGGCCTGATGGTTTTCAAGTCCCGGGATGGTTCAGTACCAAGTAATTCTTTAATGAGACCCCTACTATACTGTGCAGGGTCTCTGCTCTTACATTTTTCAGGCAAGCCATGTATCCAGATATTATTGCGGCACTGCCAGTTCTTAAGATTTTCGAGTTTCAGCTCCATCTTGACTGCTTTGCCATGCAATGTTAAGAGGGCTGCTGTGTGTAAATTTGTGGTCTCTGTGTATTCAGATAGGCAGGCTTCCACCGTTGACATCCTTTTTCCATGATGCACAGGTCAAGGTGGTCGGCTGCCACTGCTGACTCTAGTCTAAGCCATGCCTCTCCTATGCTTTCAGTTCTGTACAGAGTTGTTTAGAGGTTATAGTGAAAGTTTCTTCTTGATCCTCAGAGGCACATTCATACTGGGAAGAGGTTGTTGTAAGTCGGGAGGAGGAGTGGCTGGAGCTCTGGTCTCTCTACTCTCAGATGGAAGATGATGGGGTAGAACCAACCTCCACCACAAATGTTTTGATCCATTGTTGGTGGACATTGCTAACTGCATTAAAGTACATTTATGAGATAGTTTCCTCACAGGGGAATGCGGACAGCACCAGATGCCATTGGGAGGATGTCGGAGCTCAAAGATTAGGCCACATAGTGACCGTGATGTCACCAGAAGACCCCCCAGGATATCCTTTAAAAGGGCCACAAATGTTAGGGTATCTTGTGTTAAAGTCTGCCACTAGAGTTTGTCTGAACAAATCTACGTGATGCATGTGTAAACTCAGTACTCCAGTGTTCTGTTACTTGATTTGAGAGCACCACAAATCTGTCCTTGCTGTTTTTGTTGGGAGTTTTGCTAACCCTGCGATCGCACCTCTGGCTCCCTCTGTGGTGTGCAGACCCATTCCGAACTGTCCATATAGACTATTCCATCCTGCCATGATTACAAATTTTGCTTTTACATAATTGTTTTATAATAACTGGGAAGCATTTTTCTGTACTGACAAAGCCAGTGATAATTCGTCGTTAAAACCAGCAGATTATAACAGAGAGCACATGTAGCTTTTTCAAGGGGAAAGCCATGAGGTGCTGATCAGCTTGCACTAGGTTTATGATTCCAATCACACTTACTGAGGCAAAAACAGTGCTCCCCAGCAATTATATAAAACAGGGCATGGGATGGTGTGTAAAACTCAAATTTTACACACACCCTTGGTATGGGACGCTTAGATGAACCCCTCAAGCTTTGATCTAGGGTTTATGTGGCACCCCCTATGTCAGGTGCATGTAAATTCTCGTCACATACACCACCCCATGCATTATTCTATATTTATAGTGCACCAGCGCCGGCTACCCACATGCAACATGACTATTGGTTGGCACTAAATCTACTAAAGATCTGTACTTCGCTTGTGCAAAATCATTTATTGCTATTTAAAATTCAGTGTTCAAAAATGCAAACAACTTACAGTAGCAGCAGCATGTCCTATAAGAGCCGCTCAGCCCCAAATGACCAATGTTTTTCCTATGTTCTTTGTGCTTTTTCAGGGTGCCTACCTGTTCTGTCTCTGTACCTTTTACACATGCTGATTTGAAGAGACAGGACACAAGTGGCATAGGGGCAATGACATACACATTTATATAACAGTGCAAAAATGTGCTTTCACAAAGTATAATAGAAGCAAAGCCAAACAGAGCATAATAAAACCAAGTCCACATACACAAATAGTTTGCTGCTGCTACAGTGAGTTGGCTTTATTCTTTTGTACACTGAATTTTGCACATCAATAAATGATTTTGCACAAGTTACGTGCAGTTCTTTAATGGATTTAGTACTGGTTCTGGCTTTTTTGTACATCTCAGAATGTTTCCTTTGCAGAGCACAGTTCACCCTTGATGCTTTCTATTTTTTTGAAATGTAACACGATCATTGGTCCTGCCACAGTCCAACATCTGGATATCCAGTGAACTTGTGCAAGGGAACCCCCTTAGGGACATCTGGATAAGATTTCTGGTTTCTGAGGGTAGTGGGATGTCCATAGTATAGCCAGGGAAGGGGCACTGTGAGGGTGGAGGGTGACTGTTATAAGCAAAGACAGCAATAGATAGTGTGATTTTTGCCTGAAAGGGACTCTGTCTGTCAACCCATTTGGCCTTAAAGTGTCTCTAGTTTGAAACGCATATTTTATGATGAGTCACATTCTATAGAGACTACTAATGTAGCTCATAGTTTGATTCTGATTCCTTTTTTCCTTTTAAAAGTGAAAAACATACTGCCCATCAATTTGATGTTACTGTTACCACATAAAAATGTGTTTGTTTACAGTCCTTGATCAATTCCCACTGCATCTTTCCCGGACTTGGGAACACCCCCAACGCAGACTAGACACTCATGACAGAGGGGAAGGAGAGGATATTATAGCATCATAAATGGCTGCACTGTTTGGGGGTATTCCTAATGCTCAGGAAGTATGCAATACGAATACATCAAGGATTTGAAACCAAACAAGGTTGGGTATAATTACATCATTAGCATGCATTTCAGTTCTGTTAAGAAAGGAGGGAGCTGAAACAACCAGCAACATCAATGAATTCTAGAGAAGGTAAGTAATAATAAAATGTAAGTTTTTGGCTAGAAATAATACAATGCAAAAAGAGTTGACAGTACCCCTTTACCCCTTTTCATCTGCAACCACTCCCATCAACGAGGTGCGAGACTAAGCCTGTATGATAGACTTTTGATAATACTTATAATCTGTGGCTTGTTGGCACCTGACTTAGGTTGATTTGAGGATATTTGTTATGTGGGATGGCGCCTCCACTTGTGGGGATCCTTTGAACAAGTAGCTGCCAGGGTGCTGCCCCACAGGAAATGTAAATGCAACACCCACTCAGAGTGACAGGAACACCCAATTAGTGTACCCCCAAAATGTCCCTTTAAGCATGCCAAATAAATCAATATGTAAGGAGAGCAACATACACAGCAAATGCAATCAGAAACCACAAGAAAATTGATTAGGGGACATGAACAGGCTCTTGATGGAGGAAAGGAGGTGCTTAAACACAACATAGGCAGTATAGGTAGTATAGTAGGAGGCAGTATAGCGCAGTGGTCTAAGGCTCTGAGCTGCAAATTTGGTGACATCTAGCAGACCTGATCTGGGTTTGAATCCCACAGCTTCCACTTGCATAGTGTGTGACCCTGAGCAAGTCACTTGTGCTCCCAGGTCGCTCCTGTAAAAAAGCTTTCAGCTTAGTGTGCTATACCTGGTTAAACAACTAAATAAATAAACAATTTCTCACACTCCCCAGCAATATCCCACCACCCTCCAGTAAGTACCCACAGCCTGATTACATGCCACCTGTGCACCAGTTACCCAAAGTCCACTGGGAGCTTCGACACTGTCTAATGCATGTACACAGCAGTCATCTGCAGTCCTGATGTCAGACCTTGGTGCCGTACCATGACAAGGCTGGAGGTGAGAATCCCAAAACAAAACGTTTACGTGAACCAATACAGTGATTATTTTACAAGTTACTCCTGCTGTTACAGTCACTCTGTGGTATTAAGATTGCACTGGGTTGCCCAAGTTGTAGGACTAACTTGTCCAAACTAATAAGCACAAGAAAGGTGGGATATTGAGCCGTACTCACAACCTCTCACAGACTCTGCAGCAGGTTAGTTTCATTGGGATGTCTCCCTTAGGTTCCTCAAATGCTGGCTAGATTACAGATGTGATGGATCCAACATGCTTCCAGGTCACAAAGGGTCTTGGCCCTGAGGATCCTCGAGGTCCTGGTCCTCTTCACCCCAGGTATGGACTCGCTTGCTCAAAAGAGTGGGTAGTCACTCAGAGCCAATGGATGGCAAGGCCCCCCTGTCAGGATGAGTCCTGACAGCTACACCTGGAAAGTTGCGGCCTACCACTCTCCCAGGCCTAGAGCTCCAAGACAGGCAACCCTGGCTCCAGACTCACCAGAGTGCAAGCATGGCATTCCCTATGCTCTGTCCCAAAACCTTACAAAGGAACTTTGTTCTTTTTTTTCTACTAGTAAACAGAAATTGCCGTACTGTGACCTCAAGGTCGCATCTGGAATCGAGCAACACTGCTCAGTATGTCTTCCTGGTTAAACTTGTAAATAAATAAAATAAGGAAGTCTCTTTAAACTGTATGGCCGTCTATCCCTCACACAGAAACACACATACACACACACACACACACACACACACACACACACACACACACACACACACACACACACACGATTCCTTCTCTTTGAGGCTGATCTGAGCTCCAGATCACATGTTCCTACATCTGCACCAGTCAGGGAATCAACTCTGGTTAGCTGACACTACAGAAATAGGCAATTATGCTGAACCTCATTCACTCCGTGACTGTCAGTTTCATGAGTAAAGCATGTACACCAAGTCCCTTAATACTTGATCCTGCTTACAGGCTGCACCTCAGCAAAGCTAAGCTCAGGATTGGCTGATTTTCCTGGGCAGTGTGAGTACCCCCTCATCTCTGCCCAACAGTCTTGGTGCCAGAAGGACTACAAACATGGCTGCCCTAGTTGTCCATTACTGTGTCTTAGTTTAAACATGTTTCCAACTCTCTGTGCAGCTATGGGTCAGCTGGGTTAGCACTTCCTAGTTCCCACTGATGTCTGATGAGATGGGGGGAAGGTGTTGGCTATCTAGCAGAGGAATGCTGTTGGGTGCTCTCAAAGTGCTGCTTCACATAAGGAGTGATTTTAAGTATATGGTTGAGAGGCAGCTTTAGGAGCCACTGAAGAATGAATGCTGATTTTTAAAATTCTCCCTGTCCCCAATGCTACTCCAGGTACAATGTGATAACAGATATAACAAAAATACCAAGGCCCAGATATTCAAAAGGGTTGCGCATGGCGCAACAGTGTTGTACCATGCGCAACCCACTGATGCGCCCCGGTGTCAATATTCAAAAGGGAAAAGTGCGCGGCACAAATCCCGATGCGCCAGAGTGCATCAGTAATGTATGCAGGCGCCGGTGGGGGGGCATGCCCATGTATACCCTGCACAGACCTATATTCAGCCCAGGATGTGCAGAGCCATGCATGCGCAACCCCTACCTGCGCCAGCACAAAGTTGATCCAAATAAAAAGGAACAATTGATGGCCACCCACAGGTGAGCTGCTGCATTGCAGGGCGCAACACGGCAGTTGCCACCTGTGGGTGGCCACTCGAGCTCCCGCTGCACCTGGCGGCCCCCCCATGCCCGATCGCGGGCATCTGTATAAAACAAAATTAGAATTCTGTCCAATATCCCCTGGTGGTCCAGTGGACTGCTGTCTGCCCGATCACAGGCATCTGTATAAATAAATTAAAAATTCCAATATCCCTGGTGGTCCAGTGGACCACTGTCTGCCCGATCGTGGACATTTGTATATAAAAATAAATAAGTACAATATCCCTGGTGGTCTAGCGGTATTCCCCTCCCACTCACCCACTGGGCCCCACAGCCCCACTCCCCGGTCGCAGCGGTCGGCAGCACCCACCTGCCTGCCACCCCGCTGCCGCCGACTGACACCATCGGTGGGGCTGTATGTCCATTGGTTCTGGCGTGAGCCAATGGGCATGCAGCCAGCCATCAAATACATTCCAGATCGTGAATTTCATTCACATATCTAGAATATGTAATATAATGCAGACTGCATGCCATTAGCTCAAGCTATGAACCAATGGGTGTACAACCCACAGTCAGTGTCAGTCGGTGGGCGGCTGGGCAGCAGGTGGGTAAGTGCTCGCCCACTGGCTGACTGGGAGCGGAGTGGGGCTCAGTGGGCTGGTGAGGAGGGAGGCAGCTAAACCACCAGGGATATTGTACTTGTGTACATATACAAATGACAGGATCGGGCGAGATAGCCATCCACTGGACCACCAGGAATTAAAGTGGTAATTTATTTATACAGATGCCTGCGATTGGGCAGACAGCAACTACACGGACCACCAGGATATTAGACAGAATTCTAATTTTTATACAGATGCCCGCGATCGGCAGGCAGCAGTCCACGGACCACCAGGGATATTGGACAGAATTCTAATTTTTTGTACAGATGCCCACGATCGGGCAGACAGCAGTCCACCGAACCACCAGGGATATTGAACGGAATTCTAATTTTTTATACAGATGCCCGCGATTGGGCAGATAGCAGTCCACTGGACCACCAGGGATATAGGACATATTTCTTTTTTACAAATGCCTACGATTGGGCTGTAGAGCACACTGCCGGCTGCAGGGGGCATCGGTCCCCTATGGCTGCTACCTGGCAGGGCGCCAGGCGCAAGTCATGTGGGATCGGCGCACCTGCATGCAAATGGGGCCATAATGACATGCAAATGGCCCCTTGTGCACCTTACATACATTATGGCCCCATTTGCAAGTCAAGTTTTGAATATCGCGGTTGCTGTGCATAGCGCAATGGAACTTGCGCTAGTGCATCCCCATGCTCCATTCTGGCCACTTGCGCTGGCGCAGTGCCACTGCGCCATGCACACTGCGGGTGGCCAGGGTGCGATATTCAACGATGCTGTGCCATTGCGCAGCTCCGTTGAATATTGCCCAATCCACACCCCTGTGAAGCCAAGCTGAGCTGCGCCCAAGCTTGCGCCACAGCCTGGCGCAGTTTGATTATCTGGGCCCAAGTGTCACAACGGCAATCAGCACATCAACTACATGAACAGAAACGACATCACAACACAAAAATAGAAATAAACATATGTAATCACAACATTTATGTGGGGGGCTGTGCCCCCCACACCCCCCATTATCATATAACCAGTTCCAAGGGGGCACTGAGGAAAGAAGCAAACATTGGAGGGGCTACTTGGTGGGAGGCAGTGTGCTGGGGAGAATGTAGGGGAAAGCAACCTGCGGGCAGAGCACGCATAGTCGGGACATATAAAATCACCCCCCCCAAAAAAAAGGCACAATAACAACGATTACAGAATTAAACCGCACACCAGTACTGAACTGTGCACCACCATCGTAGCAGACCACAGCCCTACCCACCACACCAGATGCAAGCTCGATCGGCCCTCCAAAACAAAGCCCCATGACCTTCTTCTCCATTCTCCTACATACCTCCCCTCACTATTCCAGGCCTCACTCCCTTTTCCAGCTGCTCTCCCTTCCCTTCATCATTCTGTCACTGTAGCTCTTGACACAGTCACTCAAATTGAGTCGCTCAAATTGACGGGTTACCCTACTCCATGGGTCAGCATGAGCAGCAGAGGCATGCAGCTTGCCAGCCACAGAGTTCAGAGTTGGCAGTCCTGTCCTGCCATTGGTCCCATTGCTTCAGTCTAGGAAGGGACCAAGGTTGAAGCACAGCACTTAACACAGTGGCAGCAGCAGTTCTGCAGGACAGAGCCCATAAGCCCCCCTTTTGGGAGGGGGACTACTTGTCCCTTCCAGTTCCCATTCCTGTTTTCCCCCAAATAAACACATTATTTGCATATTAATCACAGTGTGCAGTGCATTTTTGAATGGTTTCCTTACTGAGCCCACAAATAACCAAAATCTTTGCAACTTGGCCATCCTGTCTAGATTCTTTAAATCCCTGGACCTGGCATCTGCCCTATACGACCTGGCTAGCATAGATTGGTCTGACATCCCACGTGCCACCTCAGTCGACTCTGCTTTGGAGTATTTCAAGTCCAGGTTCATCACAGTCTGGAACGTCCATGCCCCACTCAGAGGTGTTCAGGTAAGAAGTGCCCACTTGCTATGGATTTCTGTGAACATCACGGCCCTCCTCAGGGCTAGGGATCAGGCCTGGAAGGCGGCCAAGTTCTCTGGCTCACCCATGCATCAACAAAAGTATCGTGCCTTATACAATGCCTGTATAAGTCAAATCCGTAAGGCGAAAGCCAATTACTTCAAGGACTCCTTCCACACCAATTTAAGTCAGCCAACTAAATTTTGCAAGGTGGTTAACTCACTATTCTCTCCTCCATCACAGCCCCCCACCCCAGAACTCAAAACAGATGGCTACACACTCACAGACCCTTTCAAGGTGGCCTCTCATTTCAACTCCTTTTTTACAGAATGCACCTTGTCACTCTTATCCAGTCTCACTCCCAACTTGGAGCCCCCCCCCGCAAACCAGCAAACCCTCCCCCAAACCAAGCACCTGCAGCTTGGTCCTCTTTCACTTTCTGTCCAATTTCCCCAGCTGAAGTTTACAAACCCCTACTCACCCTTAATCACTCCAAGGGCAAATGTTCCACTGGCCTGGACTCCAAGCTGCTATTCCTGTTGGCTCTAGGCAGAGCTGCCCCCCTGGATTCGCTATATAACCTATCGTTCTGTTTAGCCACTACCCCCACCGAGTGAAAGCATGATACAGTCATCCTCCTCCCCAAAGGAGGTGATCCCTCTGCTCCTGGGAATTATTGCCCATTCTCCCTCCTTCCTATAGTGGCCAAAATCCAAGAACACCTTGCCCTCTCTCAACTCTCCTCTTATCTTGATTCCTCTTCCCTTTTCACACCCTACCAGTCTGGTTTTAGGAAGTCCCACTCCACCATTACCTCTCTCCTAAGGCTCACTGATTCCATCCTCACTGGTATGGACAGAGGACACATTATCTCTGCCATTTTTGTCGACCTGGCTGAAGTATTCGACACTGCCTCCCACTCCTTTCATCTATCCAAGCTCTCCCTTGCAGAGCTCTCAGGCATGGCCACCAGCTGGTTTCATTCCTATTTGATAGGCAGATCCCAGTCTGTCAGGATTAGTAGCACCACCTCCGCTCCCCTCCTGGTTACCTCTGGTGTACCCCAAGGCTCAGTCCTTGACCCGCTCTTATTCTACATTTTCCTCAATGACCTGCCCTCCATCTGCCCACACACATCCATTCACATGTATACGGATGACACAGTACTGTACATATCCAACCCCTCACCCTCTGATGTGGTGACCAGACTCCAGTAGGACTTCAACGATGTTCAGCGCTGGTTTCACTCAAATCAACTCTTTCTCAATGCCAAGAAAACCATGATATTCGGCACAAGGCAGAGACTTTCAAGGCTCCCCTCCACTCCCTCCTTCCACACCCTGGATGGGACTACTATTGAGTATTGTACTTCATGCAGATATCTTGGGGTCTGGCTTGACCAGCACCTGGACTTCTCTGCACATATTGATGCCATTCACTAAAAGCTTTACCCCAAGTTGGGAGCTTTGTACTGCAATCATGGCTGCATCCCTTTGCCGGCTCACTGAGTGATTGTGCAGAAGATGATTCTCCCAATTTTCGACTATGGTGACGTAGCTTACAGTGCTGCCCCAAAGTCCACCCTACCCAGACTGGACCCCCTCTTCCACTTCCTTCTGCTGTTTTGCCCTTGACTGTCCCCCTACCACTCACCACTGTGTCCTATATCGGATCCTCGAACTCCCCTCACTTCAGAACAGGCACCTTGTACACTGTGCTTGCATCACGGCAAAATATTGGGCACAGTCCCTCCCTCCATATCTCGCCTCAGTACTCTTAGCCTCTACCCTCCCCTGGGTTATGCACTAAGAAACAATGACTCATGTCTCCTGTCCGTCCCACTCATGACTACTTTGGCTGGCCAGTTAGCTTTCACATATTGCATGCCCAAACTTTGGAACTCACTTCCCCTGGCTATTCAACAGACCCCCCCCAGGCAGAACCTCAACTCTCTTCTCAAATCCACTTCTCCTCCATCTGCACATGTACCCACATCAGCTCTAGGTGCTAACAGCTTCAAAGGCTTCTATGTGAATCGTTGCTTTTTATTATGTATCTGTACTACTTTCCATTGTCCCTTGCATCATACAGTTATTTGTGGTCTGCATTTAATCTATGTTTGTTTCATAATGTTGATGAAAGAATGAACAGTTACCCAATTTGCAGTGTATTGCTCTTAATCCATGTATGTTTTATGATGTGATTGTAATGTATGGTCAGTTATCCATCATGCTTGTACTCCTTTTCCCCCTTCCCCCAGGTTGCATCTGGAATCAAGCAGTTATCTGCTCAGCATGCCTTCCTGATAAAACCTTTAAATAAATAAATAAAGAAAATCAGAGTGCCTTGCACCCAATTTTCTTTTTACATACTTTTTTCTCCCTTGTGGCCCCTGGTTGGCACCTGCTTCCAGGCATCCACTTCTCCAGCCGCCATCCATTCACACCCATCTCCCAGTTGGGCCACCACCTTGCTACCCCCATGGCTTATCCCTCATGGCGGGGAGCCCCTCAACTCCCCACCAGGACCGGATCCAGTAAAGGTGGTGCCGTTGGAGATGATGCGTTGGGCAGATGGCCATCAAGCTGCTCGACCTGGCTGCCATTTTCCCTTTTCCTTTCAGCAGTGGAGCGTGCAATGCTGACAATGTCCGTGCAATGCATGTGTCCACACATAGTGCACCCACCAGCTGCTCCGCCTCCATGCCCCACTGTATTGGCCAGGCATGCCAACACATAGCCTCTGCTAGGTGTCAGGCAAATGCTGGCCCCTGTTCCACACCCTCCCCGGGAGAGGAGAGCAGTCCTCTGGACACTCAGTCCTCTCCCACCCCGGCTGGCCCCAGATGACCCGCTTGCACAGCAAACACAGGTCGCCAGCATGGCAGGAGGTAAGGCATCACTGCCTCAGCCCTGCACACCACTGGGCCGGCTAAACCTTGTACCCATTTATACTGGACCATCCCTTGTTTATCAAAAGGTGGTAGCAGTGCCATGTGAGGGTCATGGGCATATAGTGCTGAGGGGGTCCATCACAGTATATAAAGCAATATCACAAGAACAGTCATCACATCAGGTGAGCACTTCCATTTATTTGCAGCTTAGGTACAGTGAAGGTGAACATGAGGCAAGTTCTACACACTGCCCTATCACTACCCCAGCACTGATAGAGGGAGACCAGCATTCTAGAGTGAGATGCAGTTCCTTCTAGCAGTATTATGAATCACACAGACCCCTGTGGAATGGGCAATATATCAAAATAAAATTGCCTTGCCTCAGTCTCTGTCCATCCAAAACCTATGTTGAACACAGGCAGCTTAACTTGACTGAACTTTGTGCAGTGAATTTGTTGTCTGCCATCCTATCGCACTGAAACAAAGCTAACTGCACTTATGACCCTCCCCCCAACCACGATTCGGTTTCAGGCCTTCAGTGGCTAAAAGCTAGCACCTTACCCTCTAGGCCACCCAGCTGCAAGATGTCTAATTTTTTTCAAGATGGATACATTTTCTATACACCCAGGCTAGTAACAGCACCATGAAATTACAAAAATAAACAGGGGACTACAGTATGTAGTGCGAATGACCTAGGTGAGAGCTCAGATGATTTGCTGCAACTGCTAGTTTCTATCCCCCCCCCCCCCCCCCAAAAAAAAAAAAAATACATCTAGGAGTTTCTAGACATTCTGAAGAAAAATATAGGTCAAACATTTTTTTTGCTGTGCAACTTTGGTGTCGCAATTTCACAGTTGCAGAATGTATTTGCAATTTTCTAAGTTGGTTTGTGTGCATGGGCTGACATTCTAAAATGCTGTATTATGGGACTGGGAGTAGTCCAAGAACATTCTCTGGCAACAGAAATACACTAGG
This sequence comes from Neoceratodus forsteri, assembly GCA_016271365.2. NCBI lineage: Eukaryota > Metazoa > Chordata > Ceratodontiformes > Ceratodontidae > Neoceratodus > Neoceratodus forsteri. The sequence continues at coordinate 1,204,251,689 of CM057456.1, forward strand.
TAGTAATAAATGTTTTAGCAAACATAACTCTGTTGAACTTCTGCTTTTAATATGTAAACTAGCATTTTGTCTCCTTGGAAGAAACCAAAATACAAAGGGTCAAGCAAATATAAAATGTAGTAGTTATACAGTAGGATAATGAACATCATGAAATGCTTTACTGAAGATGCACAATGATTGTGTTGGTGGTGATATGGAGGGACATTGTGGCTGTAGACCAATGCTATCATTATACTTATTTATAAAATGGATAGGAAAATGCTGCATTTTGATTGGCTAGTAGCCATGCTTAATCACACTACTAGCAACACCTAAAAAAGTTCCAATACCACCTGTGCCACTCCCACTGACCTAACATGTAACTCAGTCGACTGAAACTTCAGTTTCCTAACTACCAAATGAGCAGCGCCTTCACAACTTGCAACCTTCAATCTCTGCTCAAAAAAAAAAAAAAAGACCAGCTTGTTCTGTGCCTGCTTCCCTAAGTTATGGGACTGTTTCCTTTCTCATTACAACAGTCGCATAAATTCAACAAAGACGTTGCAAAAAGAAAACAGTGTCTAAACTTTCGAACCAACCAAGTCCTTCCTCGGAGACTTACAACATAATCATATGATTTATGACATAGCCATATGACTTAGGTCATAAGTCTCCAAGGAAGAACTTGGTTGATGCAAAAGCTTAGACATTGTTTTCTTTTTGTAACATCTATGTTGGTCCAATAAACAGTATCATACCATTTGCTTCTGGATCTGTTCTTACAAGGACCAATATGGCAACTAATCTATTTCTGTATAAATTCAACAAACAAATTCATAAGCATAACAGTTACATGCGCACTATTGATTTACTACCTTACCCATTTTATAAGTGTAATAAGACACTCCAGGGTGTTGGTAGTAGTGCTGTGAATGCACGCCTAGGGATAAAAGGGCACTCAGCCTGAAATCTTGTGCCTTACTATACCACTGAGTGTGCATTCGTGGCACTACTATGAGCACCCTGCTGTGTCTTATTATTTACATGTAATCCATATCTGCATGATACTTTGTGCAACCAATGGAAGCAAGAGGGGTTTTACTGTTAAGCCTTTAGACAAAGGGTACCCATTGGGAATTAATGGTCAGAACAGTGATGACGTGTTGCCTCCCCCTGGCAGGATCCTTTGACAAGCTGAATGCCAGGGTGCTGCTGTGACAGGGTCAGGGCCCCAGTTCCTTTCTCTCCATTTGTGCTATCCCTGCCTGAGCTGTCCTGCCTCTTTCAAGCCTGTTGTAACAGCGGCTTCCTGCACCAGACTGGGAGCTAGGGACTCCTAGTTCTGGGTGTATATAGAATAGTTAATTACCGTAAGAGTAAACCTTCGAGAGAATCTCCTCCATTGAGCCACATCATGGAACTGTAAGTTGTCAGCGTCAGGATCACCCGGAAACTTTTTCTAGCTGGGACCGCCACATTGACGTGTTTTGTTGCTGCCTATGTAACATACGTGATCCCATCATGCTTCTGTTTCCCGCTGGAGACAAGCTTGGAGGATCATTGGACTGACAGGGACCAAAGCAATCAAGACCAAACTAAAGACACGAAAGGATATGGAAACCTGAGTAATATAATGCCAAAATTAGGCATAAAAGGAGAACCAGCTTGTGAGCGCAGGCAGGCTAACCACCTGTAACCTTAAAAATGGAGAAGGAGGGAGGGAGAACTGTGGCTCAATGGAGGAGATTCTCTTGAAGATCTGCTATTATGGTCAGTAATAATTATGTCTTCTTCAAGGATATCTCCCTCATTTGAGACACATCATGGACATATCATGGAACAATTCCCAAGCAGTTACAAAGCACTGAGGGAGGAAGAGAGGATCTAAATATCCTGAGTAAGGAGGCTTTGCAGGGCAATAAGGCCAAATCTGGCAAGTCTGCAAGATATGATGTCCAAACTGTAATGTTTGGTGAATGCACGAACAGTACTCCATATGGCAGCAGCAGCACAGATATCAGCAGCGATTACACTGTGAAAACAAGTCACTGAAACAGCCACTCCACAGTTGGAGTGAGCATGGACAGGACCAGGATAGAAGCTGCTCAAAATTAGTGCAGCAGGCCAACCATTTCGAAAAGCCCTGCTTAGAAATAGGGGAGCTCACCATCCTGGGATAAAAGCCACAAATACAGTACCTGAGAGGTTTTTTTCACAATCCTTAGTACAATACAGTTACCCATGCAACATCTGACAGACATCATGCGTGGGCAGGTGACATTCCACACTATTCATGGGAATCAAAAAGTAAGCCAGGAGGACAATAGTCTGATTCAGTGTTCACTTAGAAACCTTCAGCAGAAAATGAGAATTGGTACACAAGGTAACCTGATCCTTGTGGAAAACAAGATAAGGAGAAATACGTCTAGCGGACATCATAGCCACAAGGAACAATGTCTTCCCAGGAAAGGAAGCGCAGCTCAAAGGTAACAGCAGGCTCAAAGGGAGGCACAATAAGGTTCTTCAGAACCATACTGAAGTTCTGCAAAGGAACCAGATCTCAGACCAGAGGTACAGAAATAGAATACCTCTGAAGAACCTGTGGGAAACTGTTTTGCCATTGTTGAGAGCATGAAAAGCAAACACCACAGATAAGTTAAACTTTATTGAGGACTACCTGAGGTCTGCATCTGTAAGGAGACAGGAGTTAGGCCATATCTTGACTGACTGACTGGACCCATAAAGTGGTCCAGCTGATGGGCAGTACACCAAACCATAAAATGTTTCCACTTTGCAAATAGATGCATCTAGTAGATGGCTTATGAGTTGCCAACAGAACAGCTGCAACCATTGGGAAGACCCCAGAACAGGAGAGTTCTATGCCCTCAGGAGTCCAGCATGGAAGTGCAGGGCTCAAAGAGCCAGATGTACAAGACAGCCCTGCTCCTGCTATAGAAGTCTTGCTCATAGAAGGAGTGGGATAGAGGATTCCACTGCCAACTGCTGAAGCAGAGGGAACCACATGTGTCAAGGCCAATATGGAGCCACCAAAATCTGGATGACTGACTCAGCCCACAACTTGACCAGAACTCTCTGTATTAGAGGGAATGGGGGAAATGCAAACAGGAACCTCCTGTTCCAAGAGAAGGACAATGTGTTTCACCAAAAAGCTCCAGGAGCTGGAGTGAGCAAGTGGAAAAATGGTAGTTTTGTTCTGTACTGCGATGGGAAGAGGTCAGTGCCTGGGCAACCCCACTTTACAAAGAGGTTGCCCACGACAGAGTCCAACAACTCCCATTCGTGAAAGAGTGCTGGGACCTGCTATGACAATCTGTTAGGGCACTGAGGGTACCAGGCAGAAAGACATCTGACAGGAAGGTCATGTTCCATGGCCCAGAGCCAAACTCTCATTGCTTCCCTGCAGAGAGGATATGAGTGGACTCTGCCTTGGTGACTGATGTGGTACATCACCAAAATGTTGTGTAACCCAGTGCGTATAGTATTAGCCTGCTTGCTACTGACACCGGTCCCCTCCCCAGATAGGGGTTGCTCTACAGTTCTTGGCTCTTGAGAGGGGTGTTACATAAAACATTTCTATTTAACTCAGAAACTGGGGTGAGCCATGACATTGGGGCTCTATGCAATCATGGCGGAGCACCAGGAAATCAGTAATCACTAATGAATGTCCTCTCCTTTAGCAAGGACTAGGGTCGAGTATTAGGATTATTCTTTACACTAGATTGAAAACCAACATTTTTTACACTCGGGGGCTGCAGGTGCAGAAGGTACAACGGGCACAAAGACCATTGCACTGTGCACAAAGTCCAAGAAGGTCCCTGAATTAGGGATCAAGCAAAAGTGCCTTTGTCCATCCCTCTTCTGAGATCGGAGCCAAGACAGACCATGTCCTCACAGAATTTGAACACTGAAAAATCTTGTGATGACAAGCCTGTGCGTGCTTGCTCTTTTTCCATCATCTGAATTTTATTGGATGTTTCAGGGTTACTAAAGTACACACCATCATATAAATTAGGAAAACAATATTTTAAACATTGAGAGTGAGATAATTAAGGAGGCTTACTGTAGGCACAGTATACACTTCAATTAAGAAAAACTATCTGCAGTCTATATGTGCTCAATGGATAGGTGTCAGCCAGAAAATAGATAAAAGTCATGTTACTGTGTGAAGTAATCCCTTAATATTTTGCATTGCTATCCAAAAACAAAATCCTGCACTAAACATATTATGCAATGCAAAGAAGTGCAAAATCATGCATTTGGGGCACGGGAACCCAGGGGAGGCTTACGTGATGGGGGAAGGGGATACTGACGGCCACCAAACAGGAACGGGATCAGGGGGGTAATCATATCCGATGACCTAAAGGTGGCCAAACAATGTATCAAAGCTGTAGTGGGATGCTGGGGTGCATAGGGAGAGGTATCACCAGCAGAAGAAAGGAGGTGGTGATACCACTGTGCAAATCATTGGTGAGACCCCATCTGGAGTACTGTGTCCAGTTCTGGAGGCCACATCTCTGTAAGGACATAAACAGGGTAGAGGCAGTTCAGAGAAGGGCAACAAAAATGGTGCAGGATCTGCACCAAAAGTCACATGAGGAGAGACTGGAGGACCTCAATATGTATATCCTGGAGAGAGAGAGAGAGAGAGAGAGAGAGAGGGAGGGAGGGAGAGGAGAGAGAGAGAGAGAGAGAGAGAGAGAGAGAGAGAGAGAGACCTTCAAATATATCAAGGGCATAAATAAGGTACAGGAGGGTAGCATCTTTCAGAAAAAGAGATGTCCTAGAACGAGTGGACATGACATGAGGTTGGAAGGGGGTAGACTAATGGGTAACGTGAGGAAGTATTTCTTTACGGAATGGGTCGTGGATGCATGGAAAAGTCTCCCTGCAGAGGTGGTGGGGGCTAACTCAGTAGGGGGATTCAAAAATGCATGGGATAGGCATAGGGGAACCCTAGTGATAAGAAAGAGAATAAAGCCAGAGATCAAGTAGGGTCTGTGTTTTTTGCAGCAGGTAGGGAAAATGGGCAGACTGGGTGGGCACAGCAGTCCTTATCTGCCATCAATTTCTATGTTTCTATGTTTTTATATTACGACTATTTAAAACACAAAAAGATAGCCATCCACAAAATAACCAGACTGGCTCATCCACTGGAATCAATAAAAGAGGACCAGCCTAGTTAATCCACATTAGACTGCTCTATGAATATTTGAAGTAACTTTTGCTGTACTGAATCTGTAACTAAAGGTGATGCAAGGACAGCCTTTAAAATTCAGACTGGAATTCCTAGTGTAACCTTGATTTAACCATGTTAACAACAATTCATACAAATATCTCATAGACATGAATGCAGGCCAGCATTCTGGATAAAATTAAACAATATGAAGCCTACAAATAAATAATACGTATACGAACATACATATGAAATTGCTGGCAGAAAAAGACTCACAGGCCGGCCCAGTGGCATGGAGGGCTGAGGCATCACTGCCTTACCTCCTACCATGCCGGCGACCCATGTTCGTGGTGCGAGCAGGTCACCGGGGGTCGGACAGGGAGGGAGAGGATTGAGCATTTGGAGGACATTTCTCCTCTCCTCTCCTGGGGAGTGGTGGGATCAGGGACCAGTGCGCACTTGACCCCTAGTGGCAGCTGGAAGCTGGCCCCAGAGGCTGGCATACCAGCCCCAAGACAGGGGGCAGAGATTGAGCCCGGCCTACCTCGTGTGGAAGCGTGCACGGCTCGGCCTTTGGTGTCATTGCACACCACGGCTCCGCACTCAGGGAGGGGAGAAACAAAGATGAAAATTCCACCCACTGGCAGGATGATGCTGGTCCCCCTCAGGCACTGCACCCGGCCAGCTGGCACCTCAGTGCCAGAGGTAAGTACCTGTGAATGCCAGGATGGCGAGGCTGGGGGGTAGAGGGGCCAGTCGGTGGCAGAGAGAAATAAAGAAACTAAAAAAAGGAAAAGGCCCACAGGTCTATCAAGTCTGCTGTCAGTCTAATACCACTGCTGCTGCCCCCCAATCCCTTTCCTCCATCCCCTCTTCCTGTCCTACCCATTGTAGTCTTGTCTGTACTAACCCTGCCCCTGACTCTAAAACCAACCCTGCTTAAAGCTATCCACTACCCTCCTTAAAGCGGAACAATTCTCCCTCTCTGACTTTGTTTATGCCTTTCAAGTACTTAAAGATCTCTATCATGACCCCACCTTTCCCTTCTCTCCTCCAGCGAGTACATGTTGAGCTCCCTCAATCTTTCCTCATAAAGCATTTCCTCTAGCCCCATGATCATTTTTGTAGCCCTACGCTGCACCCCCTCCAGTAATCTCACATCCTTCTTGAGGTATGGGTACCAGTACTATACACAGTACTCCCAAATGCAGCCTCATCAGTGATCTATACTAGGGCAGGATGACCTCCTCCTTTCTAGAGGTTATCTCCCTGGCAATGCACCCCAGCATCTGAGTTGTCCTTGCTGCCACCCTCCTACACTATGCTGATACCGTCATGCCCCCTGTAACTTGTACCCCCGGGTCTCTCTCTCTCCTCCTCTGAAGCTGCTACCTGCACTCTCCCCAGCCAGTAGCTGGCCCTGGAATTTCGGGCTCCGAGGTGCATGACCTTGCACTTCTTAGCATTAAACCCCTACTGCCACTCCTTTGACCAGTGTTCGAGTTTAGCTAGATCCTCCCTGAGTGCCTGCTTCCCTTCCTCACTGTCCACTTTTGCACAGATCTTAGTGTCATCGGTGAACAGGCCGATCTAACTCTTGATCCCCTCTGCAATGTCTCCAGTGAAGATACTGAACAAAACAGGGCACAGCACTGAACCCTGCGGTACCCCACTAGTCACCTGCCTTGGCTTGGATGTCTCCCCCCTTACAACTACCCTCTGTTGTCTGCCCTGTCGCAGCTCTCAACCCACCCCAACGGTTTCTTCCCCCTTCCCCATGTCCCTCAGCTTGCTGGGGGGATAATGTTTCTTTTTGTCTGCTGGAAAGCCTCGACTTTTATGTAGTTACCCAGGACAGCCCAGCTAAGATGCAACTACATTTTTTTAATCCTGGGACTGGGTAAATACATAAAAGTGAGGTTTTCCGGCAGACAAAAAGAAAACAAATTTTCAGGCTTCATATTATTTCATTTTATCCAAAATAAGAGTATTACTTTTGTAGTAACAGATTTAATAGATTGTTGTCCTAATTCTGGTAATCTTAAGAATACTTGTGTTGACAGAAGGAGTTTGAGAAAGATTTATAGGTTTTATTTAGAATAGTGCTAAGCTGGCAGTATAGCCTAGTGGTTAGAGAGTAATGAGCTGTGAATCAGCTTGGTATATTCAGCAGACCGAGGTTTGATTCCCACAACCTCTACTTGCATGCTCTGTGACTCTCAGCAAGTCACTTAACCTCTCCAGTGCTCCCAGGTCACCCCTGAAAAACAGGCACTTGTGCCTAGTGGGCCTTACCCAGTTACCAAAGACAAAAAAAAAAGTTCAGTAATTAAAATGGTTTCCATATTTTAGCAGCATGTGCAATTTGGGAACAAATTTTCATTTGATTAAATGCTACCATGCTTTGAATATACAACTGATTAAATGTTAAGGTCACTTTTTTCTGATTGTAAGAGCGTTGGGGCTTTTGTCTCTCCCCCCCCATTTTAAATTATTATGTTGACCAAGGTAAATGTGGTCTTTGACTTCCTCTAACTGAGTCATTTCTCATCCATTGACATTTTGGAGCCCAATATCCGAGTCATTACATTTTTTTTTCTTTTAATGTATGTTTTTGCTTTAAGTAAAACAATACATACAATAATTCTATATGGAACTGCTGGGATACGTTTGTATTCATCATCTACAGCATATTACAGTAGGACTGCAGTACATCTCCCGATTGTGGTACAGCACGTGGGGAGTTATTGTACAGTATGTCGGTCTGTTTTATACACCCAAACAGCTAACTGATTCTAAGAACAAGGGTATCATTTACATCAGTGTGTAACTTCATCTTCTATGCTAAGTGATTTGGACTGCATTCTTTCGAAGCAATCCTTATTCTGAAAGCAGTAAATCAAGACTAAGGATTTTAACTACTTAAACACTAAAACATACTGTAGATGTTTGTATCTAGCACTAGTGCATCTCACCAAGCAAAGAACTTGCAGCTGTGCAGTAAACTTGAAAAGTCCCCATAATCAATACAGAGTTGTCAGAGGGTGGTGGAGCAGTGGTGTATCTGATTTGTTTCTAACAGTCATCTGTGGTTGTGGACTACCCCCTTCCTCACCCCCCACCCCCAGGCATGGCATTTCCTTTATATCCAAAGTTCTGACATCACTTCCTCAACAGGTCTTGGGACAGAACTGTCATATTCTTAATAACCCAGCACAGTGCATAAAGGGTAAGTACACACCACAAAAAAAAAAAAAACATTATATATATTACATATTATATTTTATAAGGGAGAGGGACATGTGGGGAGTGATGCAATGCACTGGCTGTAGGACAGCAGTTTTCCAAGAGACATTCTGGAAACTGCGTTGCTGTCCTATTTGCAGGCAACCGTCAGCTCTGAGGGAGGAGGTTGCCCATCTACAGGCTGAACTGGCAAGGACTAAGGAGGCCTCCCCCACCCAAAGAGCACCACTGCCACAACCACTGCCTCAGAGGTTGCCAAGTCCGAAGTTGGACCACAGTGGGTTCTGGGAGGGTGCAGGTGGTGGCACAGAGGTGAAGCCCCCTAGTTGTACCTCTACACAAATCATACACTAGTCTGGCAGAGCAAGGTTCCTCTATGATGGCACCCTCAGTAGAGACCAAGAAGAATGCTGAGGACATCCACAAGGGAGACCCACAAAAAGGGTGGCAAGGGACACCACAGGGGAAGGAAACAGCCTCTGATAGGGGAATCAGTTGTTAGGGGGGTAGAACTGGGGAAGGGAGAGGAGAGGGAAGTAAGGTGCCTGCCTGGTGCCATGGCTTGGAGGGACAAGAAGTGAATCCTCATGATTGCAGAAGCAGCATCACAGGAGAGGGAACTAGATATCATTGTCTACCTTGGGACAAATGACCTAGCTAGGCATGGAATCAGTGCAGTGCAGAATGAATTTGTGGAGTTGGGGAGGGGCCTCAGACAGGTAGCAAGCACGGTTACCTTCTCAGAGGTGCAGCCAGTCCATGGCAGGGGTGATGCTAGGGTACTGCACACCATGCAGTTTAATGAATGGTTGCAAAACTGGTGCAGAGCACAGGGCTTTGGGATTCATTGGGGACTGGGGGTACACCTGGAGAGACGAAGGTCTATACTGGCACGATGGTTGGCATCTGTTCATGAAGGGAACCAAGCTTCTAAGTGACAGGTTTAAATGCTTCCTTTGCAAACTTTTAAACTAGCCAAGGGGGAGGTGCTGATAAGAGGCAGGAATTTTCAAGCCTCCCCCCACAAAACATGGCAGGTAGTAAGGCAAACACTGAGGTACAGAGCTCAACAGAGGGCAGGACAGGGGTAAATGGAAAAATAGACAAGGCAATAAGAGCAGGGATGGGGAAAAGGATAAAGCCAACATTAAAGGAGGGCAACGAGTACCAATGCCCGTGAGTCTGGGAAACAAGCTTCCTGAGCTAGTAGCCCTGATGGAAGATGAACAATTGGATATTGTGGCAGTCACATAAACATGGTACACAGAGAACCATGACAGGGATGTCAACATACCGGGGTACACAGTCTACAGAAGGGACAGGGAGGGTAAAAGAGGAGGTGGAGTAGCTCTATACATAAGGGAAGGGATCAAAGCTACAGAACTAAAGAGTAAAGGGGAGGACAAGAGGCATTCTGGGTCACCTTGGAAACAGGGAATGGAATCACAATCCGCACAGCGGTTGTATACAGACCCCCGCGTCTCAAGGGGAGGAAATGGACAAGAAGATGATAGAGGACATTCTCAAAATGGCTGAAAAAGGGGAGATACCGCTGATGGGGGACCTGAATATGCCAGATGTTAACTGGATGACATGTACTGCAGCCACATCCAAAAGCAGGGTCATTCTATGTTCTGCTGGGGCAGGCCTTAGACAGCTAGTGTTGGAACCCACTCGGGAGGGAGCAATACTAGACCTGGTACTCTCAAATGGAGAGAGGATCACAAATGTAGAAGTCAGTAGACATCTGGTAACAAGCAACCACTGCACAGTATGCTTCACAATAAGCACAACCATGGAGACAAGCCGTACAAAAACAAGGATACTGGACTTTAGAAGGGCTGACTTTGGCAAAATGGGTGAATACCTGAGGAATGCACTAGCAAATGGCCAAAAAGGAGGGGTGGAAGAACAATGGAGAAAAATCAAAACTGCCATCATAGAAACATAAAAACGTAGACTTTGATGGCAGATAAGGACCGCTTGGCCCACCTAGTCTGCCCATTTCTCTACCTAGGGTATAAGCTGCAGATCCTATTTAACCAACAAACTATTTCTTCCTACCCCCCCACAAAAATTGCCTTATGTCTGTCCCATGCATTCTTGAATTCTCCCACAGTTTTAGACCCCACAACCTCCTCAGAAAGGCTGTTCCATGCGTCCACCACCCTCTCTGTGAAAAAATACTTCCTCACATTGCCCCTGTGCCGTCCCCCCTCTATCTTCAAATTGTGTCCCCTTGTTCTTGCACATTTCTTTTTCTGAAAGATGCTACCCTCTTGGACTTTGTTGATTCCACTGAGGTACTTAAACGTTTCTTTGTGTGAAACAAATAAAGAAAACAAAGCGGAGTAAAAAGCCACTGTGGTTCTCAAAAGAGGTGGCACAGAAGGTTAAGGAGAAAAAGGCTGCATTCAAAAAGTATAAGGAATCACAGAAGGAGCATGACAGGGAACTGTATCAATTAAAGAAGAAAGAAGTGGGAAAGGCAGTCAGAATAGCAAAGGCCCAAACCGAGTTAAAAATAGCCAACTCAGTTAAGAAGGGGGATAAAACCTTTTATAAGTACATTAGGGAGCATAGAAAGGTTAAGGGAGGGATAGTGAAGATTAATAAAGGAGAGGGAGGTGGTCAGAGGAGACAGTGAAAAGGCAGAGATACTGAATGAAAACTTTTGCTCAGTATTCACAAAAGAAGATGAGGAGGAGTTACCTAAACCAGACAATAGAAGCACTCTGGGTAGTGGGGTTGACACCAGTCCATTTACAGAAGAAAGAGTTCTGAAAGAACTTCTAAAACTCAAGGTGGACAAAGCAATGGGGCCTGACAGGATTCACCCCAGAATCCTAAAAGAACTAAGGGAGGACCTAGTGACACAACTGACCACACTTTTAACAAATCATGGGAAGATGGGGTGGTATCTGAGGACTGGAGGAGGGCAGATGTGATTCTCCTTCACAAAAGTGGGAGCAAGGCAGAAGCAGAAAACTACAGACCTGTAAGTTTGACTTCAGTGGTAGGAAAATGATGGAATCACTCTGAAAGAAAGAATTGTTGAGTACCTAGAGGCCAGTGGGGCACAGGACCCAAAGCAGCATGGATTTACAGCAGGAAGGTCATGTCAGATGAATCTAATAGATTTCTCTGACTGGGTGACCAAAGTAGTAGACCAGGGAGGGCTGTGGACATGGCCTACCTAGACTTTAGCAAGGCATTTGACACAGTCCCACACAAAAGATTAATAATCAAGTTAGCCAGCCTGGGAGTGGGTTCCAGGTGGGTAGCCTGGGTGGCAAACTGGCTGCAACAACAGGCCACGGGAACTTTCAGGGCTCAGTACTGGGTCCAGTCCTCTTTAACATCTTTATAGGTGACATTGCAGAGGGTCTGAGGGAAAGATATGCCTCTTTGCAGATGGCACAAAGATCTGTAACAGAGTTGATACACAAGGGGGGGGTAGAAAGGATGAGAAGGGACTTGGCAAGGTTGGAGGAATGGTCAGACATATGGCAACTTAGATTCAATGCAAAGAAGTGCAAAGTAATGCACCTGGGAAGCAAAAACCCAGGAGAAGAGTACACAATAGCAGGGGAGGTACTAACAACAACAAAAATGGAAAGGGTCATGGGGATAGTCATATCAGATGACCTAAAGGTGGGTAAGCAATGTGAGAAGTCAGTAAGGAGAGCCAGGGGGATACTGGGATGCATAGGAAGGGGCATCACAGGTAGAAAAAGGGAAGTGGTTATCCCTCTGTACAGACAGTTGGTGAGACCCCACCTGGAATACTGTGTGCAGTTTTGGAGACCCCATCTACGCAAGGACATAGACAGGATGGAAGCAGTCTAGAGGAGGGCAACTAAAATGGTGCAGGGTCTGCATTAGAAACCATATGAAGAGAGACTGAGAGAGCTTAATGTGTATACCCTTGATGAAAGGAGGGACGGGGGATGTGATAGAAACTTTCAAGTACCTCAAGGGAATCAACAAAGTGCAGGTGGGTAGCATCTTTCAGAAAAAGAGATGTGTAAGAACAAGGGGGCACAATTTAAAGATAGAGGGGGGACGGCTCAGGGGTAATGTGAGGAAATTTTTTTTCATGGAGAGAGTGCTGAATGCATGGAAACGCCTTCCTGGGGAGGTTGTTGGGTCTAAAACAGTGGGGGAATTCAAACATGCATGGGACAGACATAAGGCAATTGTAGTGGGGGGTTGCAGGAAGTAGGCTGTTGGTTAACTAGAATCTGCAGCTTATCCAATAGGTAGAGAAATGGGCAGACTGGGTGGACCAAGTGGTCCTTATCTGCCATCAAAGTCTATGTTTCTATGTTAGACTAAGGATCGTGGGAGTCGGGACTGGTGGAGTGCAGCTCCCTGAAAGATTTATAGTCACCACCGCAACTGACTGTGAGATCTGAGCTAACCTTTGTAAATGATAGCCAATGCAACACGTAACAGCTAACACCACGTGGCTAGTGCGAAATGTACACAGAAATGGGATGCACTACATTTTTAGAACAGACTATTCTATGCAGTTGGGCAGATTCGACCGGTGATGCATAACTTACAGATCGGTTTATTCTTCACTCCATAAAACAAACTTAAATCATTGACAGATGGGGCTTTCACATGCCCTTTCAGTTTCCATTTCAGATCAAACTCAAGGAAAAGATGTTGTCAAACATATGTTTACACTCATTCTTTTTGTGAGATTTGATCATATATGTGTCACTGCAAGCATCCTCATTTGCTTAGGCCGTTTTCATGCAGATCATTGATACCCAACACCCACTCCCCCCAGCACACTCTGATTTGCTGCTGCTGATAGTTTGAAAGCTAGTGCAAGTCAGTTTCCACCCACACCACTACACTAGACAATAGGAAACCATGTGGAGGAGAGAGTCAGCTAGGAACAAAGAAAGTAGTTCTCTGCCCCCCCCCCCAACCATGGAACAGAGCCTGAGCAACAGTTGTTTGAGGCTGCAGCAATGGTATGGCCATCTTGAAGAATTCCCAGCACGGGGTACAAATTGTTTACCTTGGTGCTCAGTTAATTCCGATTCTGGACCAATGAACCAACCCTTACCCAAGAAGTGCAGCCAGCCCTGGAAGCCCAGTACAAAAAACCACCACCCACCAACATCAGTTTACTCTGAGTACAAAGATAATAAAGAAATGCTTTGTTTCTTTATACATCAGAGAGCAGAAATTTGGAGAGATCGAAAATGTGGAAAAAGCCTATGTTCCTGATAAAAGTAGAAGCAGCGTTGTAGATGATGGTCTAGGGGGTGGCAATCTGAGACACTGGCATGGTTCAGAGTAGACAACTAAACAAAAAGTCAGGTTAGCCAAAACAAATGGGCTGGATACTACTATTATACCTGGCTCTCGTCCACTCCTTTCCCTATTCATAGAGGCGCTAGCACAGGACTACATCAAACAGCAAGTCCCCCAAAAAGCAGACTGACACGTTAAGTGTTTTTTCACAGTAAGGGAGGTGGGAGGAAAGTACGAGTCATTAAGGAGTATTTGGCATTGGGAGCTGCTTATGGGCAGGGCTGGCAGGTACTTGTTTAAGAAAGCAAGGTCTTTTGTTTTCTTTCATGAGTTGGGGCACTGCAGAGCTTCAAAGGGCACAACAGAGCTTCTAAGTACTTTGGGGCTTGTGAGTGACGTGAACCAGAGCCTCGCACAGCCAGCAGCAACTACAAGGGCAATCTGTTGGGACAAAAAAAAATGTGAGGGGACAACTGCCTCCCCTTGCCCTACAGTTCCAGCATCTATCTATCTATCTCTGTCTGTCTGTCTCTATCTCTCCAAAATGTCTTCATTTCTATACACGCTCTGCAGCACTAGAGCTCAATCTGTCCCCCCCCCCCACACACTCACACACACATATACACAGAGCAGACAGTCCAAGGGAGCAGGCTTAGTATGATCCAGTCATACAACGCCATACAGATTAGGGCATGGGCACATTCTGTATTCATCAGAAGGCCCGCCATAAGATTCAGGGAGCAGTTCAAACAGCAAGCTGAAGATGAATTTTTTTCCTGACTCTGAGTAGCAATTTGAAGCCTCTTGCACCTCATGAAAATGTTCACTTTTCTGGGCACACCGCCACCAGATTCACCACCCCAGGACATTTCTCTAGGAAATCAGAGCCCCCCAAATCCAGGCCCATGACCTTTGTGTAATCCAGTGTTTACAGAATCAGCCTGCTTTGATACTGACGCTTGCACCCACCTCGGACTAGGGGTTGCTCTACAGCGCTTGGCTGTTGAGGGGGATCTTACATAAAGCGTTTCTATTTAATCCGGAAACCGGGGTGGGTCATGATAGTGGGGACCTGTGCAATCATGGTGGAACACCAGTAAAACACAGTAATCACAGACAATGTCCTCTCCGTTAGCTAGGGCCAAGTAGTAGGTTTATTCTGCACACTAGATGGAAAACCAAAAATGTTTTGCTTGCTGGGGAGGGGGGCTGCAGGTGCAGAAGGTAGAAAGGGTACAAAATCCACTGCACTATACACAAAGTCCAGGAATGTTCCTGAATTAGGGTTCAAGCAAAAGTCTCTTTATCCATCCCTTTTCTGGGACTGGAGTCAGGACAGAGCATGTCCTCACAGAATTTGAACACTTTTGATTCACAAAGCACTTTTTTCCCCCACACAGACAGAAACACTTTGAAGGCAGGTGGTGCCTTTGCTGAGAACATGCTTATCAGAAACTGAAAAAACTTGGGGATAGCTGGTGTCCTTAATTGTAAACACTTCACATTCTTGTCAGAAATTGCACACTTAGGGACAGATGATGTCCTTTCTGAAAAACACATTCTGTGACATGTACAACACTGTAGCATGTGAGCCCTTCTCCATATTTTGGTCTAACAGTATAGAGGAGGCAGTATAGCATAGTGATTAAAGGCACTGAGCTGCAAACCTGGTGACCTGGGTTTGAATCCCATCAGCTCCCACTTGCATGCTGTGTGACCCTGAGCAAGTCACTTAACTTCTTTGTGCTCTCAGGTCGCACCTGGAAACAAGCTCCAGCTTAGTGTGCCTTTCCTGGTTAAACAATTTCCCCTTTATTTTCCCTTCCTTCCTTGGTTAGAGAGGCTAGTGTTCCATTTTCCAGTCAGGGTGATTCACTTCATCCACTACAGAAACTGTGCCAGTGAAGCTTGATGCGGACTGTTACCTTTCAAACATCCTGTCAGACAAACTGGAGTTTAGTCTCTCCAAACCCTCACAAGCATTCCCATTAGGGCCACACTGGAGGAGCCAGCTCTGGGCTGACACGCAAAGAAAAAGTCTCTCATAGTTCAGGAATGTTTCATACATTTTACTCATGGCTCCCATGACCAGGTGTATTAAAAGTCTTTCACCTCACACTGGGGTACACCACTGGAGAAGGCTGCCACCATGACTCGATACTCAGCTACTCTGGGACCAAACTAGGGACTGAAAATCAGCACAAGAGCTGGTTTGAGACCTCTCCTGCAGCCCCTTCATTCAGACTGATAACTTTACAACACAGCTCTCTGTGAGCAACTGACTCCAACTGCAACATTCCATTGTAGCTGACGCTGCAGCGGGACACTTCCCACTTGGAATGTCTATCAAGTTGACTAACAGAGATTTCAGGGAAGACCTGAAACTTTAACCATGTGCTGCCCTAAGTGGCTAAACAAAAAGAAGCCCATTACACTACAAAGGATTCTAGTACACTGTTTAACACTTTGAAGACCCTACTGTAGAAAACAGTAAACCCACTGTAGAAAACACTTTTAGAAGGGGATAGGGAGAAGTACCAGGAGAAACAAAGGGAGGCAGGGAAGTCAGTAAGGGAAGCCAAAGCTCAGACAGAAGAACACATTGCAAAATCAGTGGGTAAAGGGGACAAAACCTTTTACAGGTACATAAGTGAAAAAAGAAAGACAAAGGGAGGGATAGTGAGACTGAAGGGGGAGGATGGGAGCCGCATGGAGGATGACAACAATAAAGCTGACATATTGAACAGGTATTTCTGCTCAGTCTTTACTAAGGAAGAGAGAGGTAATGGGTCTGAAGGAGTACAAGGGGTGAGAATGGTGCGAAATGGACACAAGTCCCTTTACACGAAAAGGGTCCTGAAGGAACTGGAAGTAATAAGAGCTGATAAAGCAATGGGGCCAGATGAGGGGCACTCCCAGGGTCCTAAAGAACTAAGAGAGGTGGTGGCTGAACCTCTGGCTGTCCTGTTCAGCCAATCACTGAAAACAGGGGAGGTACCCAAAGACTGGAGGACAGCAGATGTAGTCCCCTTATACAAAAGTGGGAACAAAGAGGAAGCAGGGAACTACAGACCAGTCAGCCTCACCTCGGTAGTGGGAAAGATCATGGAAGCACTACTGAAGGAGAGATTGGTGGAACATCTGGTTGTCAATGGACTACAGGACCCAAGGCAGCATGGTTTCACCAGGGGAGGTCATGTCAGACCAACCTCATTGAATTTTCTGACTGGGTGACTAGGAGGTGGATCAGGGAGGGCAGTGGACATGGCCTATCTGGCTAAGCAAGGCCTTTGACACTGTGCCACATAGAAGACTATTACAAACTGGGGAATATGGGTGTGGGCAGGACAGTAGTGTGGTGGGTAGGTAACTGGCTGGGTGGCAGGACACAGAGGGTGGTGGTAAATGGCTGTCACTCCACAGAGGGAAGAGTAACCAGTGGGGTACCACAGGGATCAGTGCTGGGACCGGTCCTATTCAACATCTTCATCAGTGACATTGCACAGGATCTAGAAGGCAGAATTTCACTGTTCGCTGATGACACAAAGCTCTGTAACAGAGTAGACACACCAGAGGGTGTAGACAGAATGAGAAGGGACCTGCAGAAACTTGAAGAATGGTCAAGGGTTTGGCAGTTGAAATTCAATGCAAAGAAGTGCAAGATAATGCATATGGGGCACAAAACCCTGGCACAATATATCAGTTGGGGATGAGGATATAGCATGCACCAAGCAGGAAAGGATCTTGGGGTTGTCATCTCTGATGACCTCAAGGTAGGAAACAGTGTGACAAGGCATCAGGTAAAGCAAATAGGATGCTGGGATGTATAGGCAGGGGCATCACCAGCAGGAAAAGGAGGTCATAATTCCGCTATACAAGACACTAGTGAGGCCCCACCTGGAGTACAGTGTACAGTTCTGGAGACCATACCACGTAAGGACATAGACAGGGTAGAGAAGGTTCAGAGGAGGGCAACAAAGATGGTGCATGGGTTGCATCACAAGTCCTATGAAGACAGGTTGAAGGAACTGAACATGTACTCCCTGGAGGAGAGGAGGAGAGAGGGATATGATAGAGACATACAAGTATCTTCAGGGAGGAACAGGGTGCAGGAAAACACTATTTTTAGCAAAAAGATGTTTCAGGACTAGAGGCATGGGATGAAGTTGGAGGGAGGACAATTCAGAGCAAAGAGAAAAGAATTTCTTCACAGAGACGGGTGGTGGACAAGTGGAACACCCTGCCAGAGGAAGTGGTGGGGGCTGAAACAATCACGAGGATTTAAGAATGCATGGGATAGACATAAAGGAATTCTAGAGGGCAGGGGTAAGGGGAAACAGACTTCTAGGAAAATAAACTGAACTTACAAGCTCAAATGGGCAGACTAGGTGGGCCATAGGCCCTTATCTGCCGACACTGTCTACGTATATAAGTAGAACATACTAGAACATCAGTCTAGCAGGGATTGATACTGGGGTTACAACTGTCTGTATGGATCAACAGCTAGTGGCCCTGAAGGAGGGTAGTAATGAGCCTGTAGGCCAAGCAGGACAGCCTTCATCTTCAGAGTGTCGCAATGCAGAACCGTGTCTGGGGGGGGGGGGGGCACTGACCCTGAGTCCAGAAGGGATCCAGATAAGCACCCCACTGCAGAACCAACTACATGCATCTCTCATCACAACTAGAAGAGGAGACCAGTGAAGAAAGGGAGACCTCGTCTCCAGGTTGGAGCAGTCCAACCACCAGAGCAGGGAGCGACAAAGTGGAAGAGTCACCTGTATGAGACACACACATGTTTGTCTGAATCATGAGCCTACTGGGCATGGAGGAACCACTGAGGAATCCTCACATGCAGACACACCAAGGGGACAGTGAGAACAGCACCAACCATGAGACCTATCAATTGTAGAAGACATGTGACTGAGCTATAGTCATTTGAAGAGACCAGATGAGCCTGGCCAACCAACACTGTAGTACGGTCCAAGGGAACAAATGCCTGGCCCACCCCTGTGTCCAGAACTGCTCCTATATATTGTAGATGCTGGCACAGAGTGAGCATTGACTTCAGCTCCTTCATCAGAATGCCCAACCACTCGAAGAGTTGTTAGGTGTGGAATAGTGTATAAATGAAGGCCTCCTATGACGGGACCTTCAGAAGTCAATCTTCGAGGTATGGGAAAACACAAAGGCCCTCCCAGCCTAAGGTGGCTGCAACTGCTGCAAAGCAAATGGTGCAGAGGATAAGCCAAAGGGCAACACATGAAACTGGAGGATAAACTGCAGGTGCTTTCTGTGGGACTTGTGAATCTTGATATGGAGGTAAGTGTCCTTCATAGCCAGGGTGTAGGAATATGACAGTCTGGTACATTGTGAAGCGTTGGCAGGAGAAGGCAAAGGGGTTAATGAGAATATTTCTGTACTAAAGGTTTTCTTCTCTTTTGTGCTAATGTCTTTGCTATTGCAAAAGTAGACTTATTAGTTAGTATATCTTAGTACTATGATAAAATGATGAACACATAAACAAAATTAGAGATAGCAAGAGCTATGTGTGACATGTAGTCTCAGATCAGAAAAATGCAGTAATTTATAAAATGGGGAGAGAAAATCCTTGTTTCTGATTGTTTTTTTACCTGTACATCAAATCCCTTCAATGCACAAGTAAAAACAAGCACTGAAAAATGGACCGTATTACTGGAAAAAATCAATGAGCCGTTAGAACATTCAATTTTCAAATGTGGCCATTTATTTCCTCTTCGTAACGTGTCTCATCCCCAACTTGCCCACAGGTGATCACGCAAGTCTTGGCACCGATATTTCTTTACTTAGCTCCCCTTTTCATTAAGTCAGACCGTCTGCCAAAAAGATCTGGTGCTGCTCGCTGTGCCTTAAACATTAGCCCAACACATAAAAACGTTACATTAAAAAAATTACTGACAGATCACAATCGTGGCACCACTCCTCAGCATGCCTGCTCCCACTATCGCCGCTGCCAGTTCAGCTCCCAACATGCTGCATTTCCTAATTTTAAAAAAAAATCACCTTTCACTATTTTCCTCACTTTTCCTTTTTTTTTCCTGACAGGCTCACTTAATTTTCTTTTCTTGAAATATAAACAAACTTTACAGACTCCATCCCCCTAGTAGACTGTGGGGGACGAAATGCAGCAACCTGTCGTTAAGCTCTGTCACCCATCTACACTATGCAGGAGGGAGGGTCAACTGCACGCTCAGTAAAGGAGATGGGAATTGCAGGACTACAGACCATCTCACTCCAAGACCGCTTCTTTTTTTCAATTTTATTTTCGATTTTATTTAAGCACAGCTAAAATCCACAGTACAGCTTTTTTTCCCCGATTTCACTGCTGCTCTCATACTATATCTTCTCCCATTGTGTGTCTACTATTAAATGCGTACCAGTTTCTTAATAAATTTGCAGAAATAAAAAACATTAATCTTTTTTTTTTAAACTGCTGAAACCCAGCTTACAGGCTCTCTGAGACAGAGTGTCAATAGTACATATCCTCCACAGTCACCGGCACAGCTACTCACTCTGTCATTCGGAAATGTGTGTGTGTCTGTGTGTGTGTGTGTGTGTGTGTGGGAATGGGGCAGGATTCTTCCTCATGTCATTCAGAAAAAAACTGCCACCATGGATGCAGCAAGAGGTCAAAAAGTCCCATAGCACTCTGGGCGGAGGGACTATTTTTCCATAAATTCATTAAATTACAGCTTTTTTTTTACATGGGTAAACATATTTATCTAATTGCTAAAATGTATTCAAAAAATTAAACCCATCTTATACGCGCAATAAGACACTCCGGGGGTGTGCACTAAACAGATATTACTGCACTTCCAGGGGCTGAAGGCACTCAACCAAACTACGCCCCTGTGCGTGCTGTAATATCTGTTCAGTGCACACCCTGTCATGTCTTATTGCTTACGTATCCAGCGCAAGATTACTTTGTATAGACATATACAGAGTTCTGTAAAGAGAACAGCTAGTGGAAAGTATATATAAGATAGATTGTGAGAGGCAGAAGGTCAGATGCCACAAACCCCAAAATGAAATGCTGAAGCCTTCATGCCTGTCTGGTTAGTCTCCCAATGGTAGGTGACTGATCATTACTGGTACCTTGAAAGCTGGGCTGATGAGGCTAATGCAGTATATATGTGTTAGTTCAATAAACCTTGCTTTGTAGTGTGCGATTCTTCATTTCCAGTGTAATCATTGGCTCAAATACCCAACATCTTGGCACCCCATACTAGGATTCATACTAGAAGGGTATAAGAAATGCAGAAGGTAAATAGCCCATAGTGCACTTCTTCCATAATATGGGTTAATGTTCCCATAGCAAATTTCTTGTTAGGTGTTTATCTAATTTTAATTTGAAAGTATCAAAATTGTTATCTTCCACAAGATCTCTTGGGAGAGAATTCCATATGGGGATAATTCTTTGGGTAAAAAAATTCCTTCTTAAAAGTCCTCTAGGATTTGTAAGCATAAGTTGAAATCGATGACTTCTGAGGCTAGTTTCCCTACTGTTTATTCTGAAACCTAGTTCTGATAAGAAGTGATCATCCCCAATGATTTTAAACATAAATAACAGATCACCTCTTAATCTTCTAAATTCTAAGGGGAACAACTTAAGTTCTTTTAATCTATCATCATAAGTCATGTGTTGGAGGCCATCCACCATTTTGGTGACCCTCCTTTGTACACTTTTCAATCTATTGATGTCCCTCCGTAGGTAAGGACTCCATAAAGGGGAACAATAATCGAGAACTGGGCGAATGTATGTTTGGTACAGAGGTATAACGCAGGCTCTGTTTCTAGAAGAAATCAACCTTTTTATATAGCCTATAAGTTTTGTAGCTTTCTTGGCTACTTCTGTACAATGGTTATTGAACTTGAGATCATTACTAATGACGACCCCGAGGTCACTTTCCTTGTTCATACTTTTTAATCGTTTGCCATCCATATAATAATCATTGCATGGGTTGTTTTTACCCAGGTTCATAATAACACGTTTTTCAGAGTTAAAGATCATACCATGTACCCTGGCTGATCTTTCCAATTTTAAGAGATCATTTCTCAGTCTATGGGATCCATCCATCTTACTAATATCTGCTAATAGCTTGGTGTCATTGGCAAACTTAATAGCATGACTATCTAAATCCTTATTCAGATCTGAAATAAAAATAGAAAACAGGGTCATCCCAAAACGGAGCCCTGCAGGACTCCGCTCATAACAAATCCCTTATCTGAACAATGATCCCATATTATATTGTTCCCTATTTCCCAACCATGCCTCAATCCAAGTAATAAGTGTCCTGTTTAATTGTACCCTTTTCATACTTTTGATCAAAGAGTCATGTGGAACTTTATCAAAAGCCTTGCAGAGGTCAAGATAAATAACGTCCACAGGCTTCTGATTCTCCAAATGTGCACTAACTTTTTCATAAAAAACAAGATTTGCCATCAGGCAAAAGCTGTGTGCTTTAAAACTGTGTTGTGAATTGTCCAATAAATTTTTGGACAACATTTCAGCTTCTAGCTTGTCGTTAATTATGGATTCAAGTATCTTTCCCAAAATGCAAGTCAGGCTAAGAAGGGACAAGGTTAATTTGCACCTGAAAACCAAGGAATAGAGGTATGGAAGGATCACAACCTAGATACTTGTCGGTGGGAGCTGATACTAGGATAGACACCGTCAGTGGAAGGGTTAGTTTTCCGAAACCCAGTCTGGCTAAAAATGACAGGTTACATAACATGGAGGAATTTACTGTTGCTTTTGTGACTGCCCATGCGGCTTAGAATTTTTGTAAGGAAGCTAGACATAAAAGGATACCCCTGAGAACATGTTAAGCAACAGTGTCATTTAGAATTAGATAAGAAACTTAAGAACACACAGAAAAAAGTTCATTGCTGTTTGACTTTGGCAGGACACAGTCAAATGTATTAGGAAATGTTAAAGAGGTGAAAAATATGAACTATAAACTGCAAAAATAAAATGAGCAACAGAAGGAAGTACATACAACTGTCACCCAATGTGGTTTGACTGCTCATTTGGATGAGAAACAAAAGGAGATAGACAGACTGCAAGTGCACTTGAAATGTGTAACCTGTGATAAGTTCAATCTCGAGCAGCAGTGCACAGATCTTAAAGGAGCCATGCATGTGTAACACAAGCAGTTGCAAGCACTAGCTAAGGTGACCGAGACTGATCTCTCCAAATGTCAGCAAAAGTATAGGATATTGCAAGGGTAAGCTTTAAATGACAGAGAGAAATGCAGAACCTGTTGTATTCTATAAACATGTCGAGGCCCTGAAGGTCCAGGACGGGATGTAAATATGCCCGCTTTGGTTCAAGGAAGTACCGTGAATATTAGTAGCCCTGATTCATTTCTGCACTTGGGATGGACTCAATTTCCCTCTTGTGGGGAAGGGATTGAACCTTCTCCAGTAGGAGGATAAGATGGCCCTGAGGGTAATGGTTTGGTAAAGGAGGATGCTTGGGATGGACAAAGAGGAGTTCTAGGGTGTGTCCGCACTGAACCACCTCAAGCACCCAAGTATCTGTTGTGATCTCTCTCCTTTTTGGTAGAAAGAGGGAAATGTGACCTCCTGCAAAAATGCCCTGATTTGCAGGGGCAGGTGGAGGTGGAAGGGAGTCAGAAGGCTCTGTGGGCAGCTGGTGTGGCAGCAATTCTGCATGTTTAGTGACTCTGGCATGGGCACTGGGAGGCAAATGGGCCTGGGTCCACTGGGAGCAATGACTGGGTCTCCTGTAATAGACTCTACCAGGGCAGGCACAGAACCTATGAAAAGAACCCCTGCCTGACTCTGAGGCTTTGGATTAAGGGTATGAAGGGACCTCAAGGTCATTTTAGATGACTGCAAGTCCTTCAAAGCAGACTCAGCACTGGAACCAAACACCTGCTTACCTCTACAGGGAACATTAAAAAAACAATTGCTGGACATCAGTGGCAAAGCCAGCCACATGTAACCACAAGTGGTGGTATAGACAAATGCCAGAAGCTACCGCATGAGCTGCAGCATCAGAGGCATCACAAATCTACCTTAAGAGCTTCTTATCAGCCTCCAGACTATAGGCAACAATCTGCTGGGCTTCAGCTTTTTTTTTCAGGCCCATCAGGCAGCTTGTTGGCCATGGCAGCCATAGCCTTCCACAGTCTGTTTTGATATTTATTCATATAAGCCCAGTAACTGGCAATCCTGAGGCCAAGGGATGAAGAAGCATACATACTCTTGCCCATGACATCCAACGTCCGTGATTCTTTACCAGGAGGAAGAGAACACATGTGTTTCTGAGCATTGGAGCAATCATGTGCAGCCATAACAACTACAGAATCTGTTTCAGGTTGCATGTAATAATAGGGCTTGTCCAAAGGAGCAGGATATTGTTTATCCACCTTACAGAGCATGGCAGGAAGAGCACTGGACCTGTACCAAGCAGCCGTAGTGGCATCTTTCAAAGTCGAATGGATAAGAGCAGCAAAAACCATAGGCAGTGAAGAATCTCTAAACATTCGTAGAGGGTCTTCTATGAGGAATCTTCCTCCTTAGCAGGAAAGCCCAGTTTGGATTGGAGGCGCGTGAATAAAGCTTGGAAAGAGGAACCCTCAGGAGGGGGCCTAGGAGTATATTGTACACTGTCCTCACTACAGGAGGATAAGGTGGAGCTAGAGCCCACCACATCACAGGGAGGGTCATGCATTCCTCCTCTTTTTCATATTCCTTCTCTATCAGGTCTTGATTATATTCCAGCTCCTCCTCCTCCCCATTGATGGTACTAGGCAATGAGTTGATAGAAGCAGGAGGCAGCACTGGAGGCATCGTTGACAGTCCAGGCACTGACAAAATAAGCTCCTGGCAAGGTGTCATAACCTGCATGGGGAGCCATGGACAGAAGCAATTGAAATAGTTTAGACATAGAAACAACATCTGCATGTTGAATGGTCATTGACAACTGATCTGTCGACTGGACAGTGCCCAATGGTACAATTGGCTGGGAATCCCCCAGCGGAGGATTATAGCCAGTGCTATACCCTGACTGTAGTGTCTGAGAGATGGTCGGGGGGGGGCTAGCAGAACCCAAGGGCTTAACCTGAGATCTTTTTCAGCAGACGTACCTCTCTTAAGAGGAGAGTAAGACCTGGCAGGAGCGGCATCTTTTTCACAATGTTACTGCTTACCTTTATCATCATGGTGGCGTTTTTCCACCAATTTATCAGCTTTCTCCTTCTCGTCTACCTTCAATGATTCTACAGGTGGCACCATTAACCACAGGCAGTGACAGATCAACAGCAAGCTGTGGGGAGAAATAGTTGATGATGGTGATGCAGCCTGTTAAGCACACTATTTGTCTTTCATTGTGTTAAGTATTAAATAAGGTGGCATGATAGAGACCTACAAGTACCTCACACGGGTGAGCAGGGGAGAGTTGCTTTCAAAATGAGAAACAGGACCAGGACCAGGACTAGGGGACATGTGATGAAGCTGGAGGTGGGGGACTTTAAGAGGGATGTGAGGAAATATTACTTCACTGACAGGGTGGTAGATACCTGGAACAGACTGCCAGTGGAAGTGGTGGAGGTGAAGACAGTGGGGGCTTCAACCATACGTGACATATACATATGGTTATATTAGTGAATAGACAGGGAGAAGGGAAGGGAAGGTAATGAAGACCCCTTAGGGTCTGTGAAGCCAGATTATGCAGGGAACATATGGGCAGACTGGATGGGCCAAGCAGTCCTTTTCTGCCGACAAATTCTATGTTTCTAAATAAACGTCCAAGGCCTTCTTTCAACATCTTTGTGTAGCCTTGTTAAAATCCTAGCAAATGCTGCAGGCCTTCATGTCCTGAGAGAGGTCTAGGCAGTAGATGCACATGTCATGAGAATCATGTTTATAATTCCTAATTTGACAACACTGACCATAGTGGAATAGTAGTTCTATTTCTTTTATTGGCAGCATAAACGTCACTTAAATTAAAATAAGAACAAAGAAGTAGAAGCATTAGTAATACTTGTAAAGTTTGACGGCGTTCTTCAGCAGTGGTGGACCAACAGGGGATTGATGGTGGGAGAAAGAACTGAGGCATGACGGTGCCAATCACATTATATAGGTGGCAACAGTGCACATCGATGTGGGTGGTCCCAGCTAGCAAAAGTTTCCGGGAGGTCCTAAGGCACATGGCTTACAGTTTCATGATGTGTCTCAATGGAAGGAGATATCCTTGAAGAAGATCCCCCTTTTTCTCTTCTTTTTCCTGTCCCCTTCTTCTGCTTTAACTGTCTCTTATTCTGCTCCCTGCATTAAATATTCATTTCTAGCCCTTGATGGACCCCCCCCCCATTGTTTTCATGTTCAAGAAAGCAGAGATTTAATGTGCTTTCACAAAATGTTTCTGCTTTGCTTGTAGAACTCTTGGTTCTTGAGTGAAACCTGCTGCAAGGGTCTGCTGGCCTTTTCTACTGCCACCACATCACGAACGTTCATTCTCCCCACCTGGTCCAGGCTATGCCTAAACTGTCTAGCCAGCAAGGGACAGATAGTGGGATTCCCCAAGGATTTGGTGGGTATGGT
This sequence comes from Neoceratodus forsteri, assembly GCA_016271365.2. Taxonomy (NCBI): domain Eukaryota; kingdom Metazoa; phylum Chordata; order Ceratodontiformes; family Ceratodontidae; genus Neoceratodus; species Neoceratodus forsteri. The sequence goes on from CM057456.1 coordinate 1,204,277,994, forward strand.
TAGTGGCTGCCTGCTCTACCTGCTTGAATCAGGTGCAGACATGCGTCTCAGCCATGGAGGCATGCACTGAAAATGTAGCTGTCTTTTACTTATAATATTATTTCCTGCCCCCTATTTCTCTGCATAATAAGAAGGAATGGGGAAGGAAACGGTGGTGTGTGTTCACTCTCCTCTCCTTCCCTGAGACCACCAACACTGATGGAAAAGCATTGTTCGACATGTCAGAGAGAGTGTGAGAGAAAGAGAGTGGTATAGCTCTCATGGCTATAAATACCTGCATAAGCCTTAAAAAGAAAGCAAAGAAAAACAAAACTTAAGCTAACACTGCTGGTTAGTTAACCACACAAAGGGGCTCTGCAGGGTTATTTTTTCAAATTCAGGCCAGAAGCAAACTACCCCCTGAAGTACTGCAGGAGTAAAGTGTTTGCAGGGTCAGATACACCCCCCTTCCCCAGCTGCAGCCAGTTACATGTTGCTGTTCTGGGGCTGTGGCGTGGGCAGTCTGCCTAACAGGCAAACCATGCCAACCGAGCATTTTCACACTATAAATGTGTAAAGCACTGATAATCTGTCTCTGTATTTCATAAAGCACTGAGCTAAATTCCCAAAAGTTGTACTGGGTAAGGCACCTGTGAAAAAAAAGGAAACAAATGTTAGTGAATCATTTTTAGATTCCACAATAAATAGCATTAGTGGTTCAATGAATAAATAATATTGCTGATTCAAATGACAAGAAAAAGAAGGGACATGAGGCAGGGAAAGGCATAGTTAATGAAAGAAAAACTGACATGGGAGATAGTAGCACTGTATAATTCCAAGAAGAAAAAAGAAAGAGACAAGAGGCAGAATACAAATAGGACGAAGAATGTGTACAGTGCAGACTAGCAATAGATCAGTAAAAAGGGTGAGAAGAACAGATCGGTCCCAGACTAATACACAACATTGATTTGAAGCATTGCAACAGAAAACTGAGGGTTTAGTTGAAAAGAGACCGGTTAACTATAAGAATTACTATTCAGTATGGATGAAAGTCCACGTGATGGAAGATTTTATAATTAGATTTACAGATACCATAGTATGCCAAAAAGACCAGGAAAACTGAATGGTTTGCTGTCTCCCAGGGGCAAAAATTTCAGATATGAAGGTTAACTTGGAGGCACTCAGTGCAAATTTATAACCAAATTCGCTCTTTCTCCTACATGTGGGAACTACCATAATGATATCAGGAGGTACCTAGACAAGGATATAAAACATAATTTTCAAGAGACCACAAGAGTACTAAAAGAAAAGAGTACTGAGGTAGAGCAATAGCTTGATGGATTCTTCTAGTCCCCCAGAGCCAGTAGAGGGAGAACAAAGGCAGTAAAGATGATCGATGATTTTCTCAGGAACTAAGTTTTGACGTTCTGTAGGAATTGTAACTGTTTTGATACTAGATCAAGGTGGTATGGTAGAGATGTGCTACACTTAAGCAAGAAAAGAGCCAAGGTGCTTGGTCAAAGGCTCTTAAACTCTATAAATAAATATTTAAACTAGAATGATATATCCCAGGCACACCGCCTTAGGGGTAGCTGGTCCATTCCACTGGGGTGTTAAACAGACGAGGCATACTGATGAGTCCTGGTAGGACAAAACACGTGTCTATGTCTTCTGTTAGCACCCTTTGCAAACTGTGTGAGAGGCCTTTTCGGCACCATGCAATTCTGCTTAAAAGTTGGACCAGCATAACATTCTGTGGTGATTTGCATATGCAGCCCATGATGCTTTGCATTGTGGGGGCATGTGTGATTTTATATTTTCTTGAAACTTGGCTTCCCAGCCAAATGCCCTTTGGGGTAACCCTTGCCTCAGTGTTTATGCACAGAGGTTCTTTGTCTTTTAAATAGTTTTTTATTTTAATGGGTTCACCACAATATATCCCAGGCACACCGCCTTAGGGGTAGCTGGTCCATTCCACTGGGGTGTCAAACAGACGAGGCATACTGATGAGTCCTGGTACGACGAAACACGTGTCTATGTTTTCTGTTAGCACCCTTTGCAAACTGTGTGAGGCCTTTCGGCACCATGCAATTCTGCTTAAAGTTGGACCAGCATAACATTCTGTGGTGATTTGCATATGCAGCCCATGATGCTTTGCATTGTGGGGGCATGTGTGATAACATAACATGGTTTCTTTTGTTATTAAAACGATTAAGGTAGCACACAGAGGGAGCACTACATGTCATAATTTTAAAATGGAAGATGTTAATACAATGAGATCCTGCCTTGAAAAATGGAACTGGAAACAGAGTTTCACATACGGAGGCTTGGAGAAGGCATGGAATACCTTTACAAACAAGATTACAAACCTGGAGGACAAATTTGTGCCAACGTTTTAAACATATGGTAATAAAAAGAAATCCAAACCAGGGTGGTTATCAAAGAAAATGATATATATATCTATATATAGATAGATATATATCAGAAGAGTACATACAGTAAGGCAAATATAAAAAAGACAGCACAGATCTGTCATATCAGTTTTACGGTAGTCTACAAAAAGACTGCCAGAAGCATGCAGCTACTGTTACAGTGTGGGCTTGATGTTGGTGAGGCAGTATGGTATCGATCTCTTGGATGTAATTCAGGAAAGCCTAAAAGGTAGGCAGGTGCAATAAACTTGATTTGGGAGTATTGTACAACTCAGACAGTTTACAAAGCTAACTGAAGGCAAATTAAGCAATATACCACAAGACAGTGTGGGTGATGGCAGGATTTACCCATGCCTAGTGTGGTTCAGTCACGAGGCCATCAGCCGAGTGAGTGAACCACACCAGAAGTGAGTAATTACTGCCATCACCCACACCCTCGAGTGGTGTATTGCGATTATACAATGCCACCCTTTATTTTTGTGACAAAAAAAAAGTGTTTTTTGTTTGTTTTTTTTGCATTTTAAATTAATTTTAGTTAATGTATTGCTGCGTTAGACAAAATAGTCCTGGGCTAAATGTGAGACGGATAGCTTCTATCTGGGTTATTGTTGACTGTTTCCTGATTCTCACAGCCTAGAAAGCACATGTAGAATGATGATTGCTCACATTTTCGTGGTTCAGTTAGTCTCGTCACCTCTAACTGCCTGCTTGTGCTTAATGTCAGTTGGTTAGGAGAACGCTTTAGGACCACCCACTCCCGTCTGTCTGTCTGAGTTTAACTGGCAGTCTCACAGTATTTTTGCCTCATTAAAAAGGGAGGAGATTATATTTTTTTTCAGCAAAATAAAAATTAGACTTTTGATTTTTGTCACAGTTATCAATATTGCACTTGCCAGCTACAGATGTAGTGGGAAATGAAGATCATAGTGGCACTTGTGGAGGGAGGTCAGTCGGGTGCATCATGCCTGTTTTGACTGAGGATATTTTGTTTTTCTAATCATGAGAAATAATTACTTGTGAACAATGGTCTTTTGGGATTTTTTTTCTTTTCCACTGGGAGTTGTGACTTGCGGTATAAGGGAGGTAGGAGGACCGTGCGGTTTCAGCAGCTTGAATTTTTTCAGGAATGTGATAGCCTGGAGTGGAAACCGAGTCCAGTCGGAAGTGGCAGGGAAGTGGTTACGGAACAACTATAGAGAGATGCGGGGAGTTTTGTGTTTTGTCTGACATAGTTTGCTTGAAACTCCCATTTAACTTCGTAACACCAGTCAGTCTGGAGGTTTTCTGTTTCGGGAGGTCTCAGAGTGATTTCTGGGAGGGGGGTTCCTTTTGCAGCTGACTGGCAGCTGGTACTTTTTACTGTTGGGTGATAGTACGATTTACAACATGTAAATCTTATCAGCCAGCCAATCAGCATCCAGGATTTTCCAAGCCATTGTATAATGTGTTATTTCATACCTTACTGCAGCTTGTTTCTTCGACATATAATTAAGCAGACAGGCATACTGTGGAGTCTAAAGGGTGCTGACATATCATGTTCTCATATGCTAATGCAGCTCTTAGGGACAATGAGATTATGACAACCAGAAAATGAAGCCCCCCCCCCAGGAAAGTGACAGAGACTGGTATGAACAGTGAAAATAAACTAAAACAATCACATACATCTCTAACAGCTAAACAAAAAGAATTGTTTGTTGACATGGACACAAAGTTTAAAATATATGAGGGTGTAGTTTTCCTTTAAAGAGCTAGTAGTGCCCCAAAAAGCTGAGAGAAAACATTATTAATTTTTAAAGTAGGCAGTTGTAACTTTTTAAATTCTGAACTATTTTTTCTTTTTCCATTTGTTCATTATAAGGTTGACTACCTGATAGTATTTGGCATGATCTGGGGAGCAATACTCTGCCTGGAGGCTGGCACAGCTAGTTATATTCCCCTTTACAGTTCATCAGCATTGTGACCTTACTCACTGTGACATCACTCATGACTAATCTGACAGTAAGTGATTGGGCCAGGTCACAATGCTTATGTGGTATGAAAAGGAACAGAACTACTGTAGATACGTCAGTCTCCCGGTAAAGTACTGCTCCACAAATTAACACCTAGTACTGTCAGATGGGAACTTGTTTAATTAGCAAACGGGAAAAGATAAAGGTATGAAGGGGAACAGAACTATATGTGTCAGCCACCCCATAAAGTACTATAATAACTGGTGACCCCCTATACTGACTAGATATCCAGTCCTGATAAAATGCTGTAATAATCCATTGGATTTCATAATAATTCAATAGTGGGTTATTACGGCATTTTCCTCCTCACGCTGTTACTTCACTAGAGTGAGAAAAAGAGCATAATATATTTGTGAGAGTATGGTGGCTGCTCAGGGACATGCTCACACAAATTAAGCAATAAGGCATGACAGGGTGTGTGTTGGGGTGGGATAATGGCACACCTTGGGAGGGTTGAAGCATGATCCCAAAGGCTGAGTCCTTCCGCCATCCTAGGTGTGCCGCTATCCCACCACCCCACCATGATGTACACCCTGGAGTGCCTTATTGCGATTATAATATGGCTATAAAAAAATCTGACAAGACTTTAATGATAAGCAATAAACAGAAGAAACAAATCTGAATTTATAACTTTATTATAATTAATATAGACTTAAAATAGAGATAAAATAGTCCCTTCAAGAACTTTACTACATCCCTCCATATTGCTTACACTGACTTTTTTATAGTGTATTCTATTACATTGAGCTTCACAATATTTTTTATACTCCTTCCTTTATCTCAATTTTTCATGCAACCCTTACCTCAGCCAAGAGCGGCATCTTGCAACCAGGACCCCCTAACTTGTGCTCAGACAAAGCAACGAACCACATGTTGGCATAAACAAAGGTACTACCCCTGGCTTTAGGGGGAATACCTGGCTCGGCATCTAAAAGCTCGGGGGGGGTCTTAGAGCACAACATTTATATTTACACCGAGTTCTGGGAGAGAAACATAGAAACATAGAATTTGATGGCAGATAAGGACCGCTTGGCCCACCCAGTCTGCCCATTTCCCTACCTACTGGATAAGCTGCAGATCCTAGTTAACCAGCAGCCTACTTCTTCCTACCCCCACCCCCTAGAATGGCCTTATGACCGTCCCATGCATGCATGAATTCCACCACTGTTTTTGACTCCACAACCTCCTCTGGAAGGCTGTTCCATGCATCCACAACCCTCTCTTGAAAAAATACTTCCTTAAATTACCTCTGAGCCGCCCCTCCCATCTTCAAATTGTGCCCTCTTGTTCTTGCACACCTCTTTTTTTGAAAGATGCTACCCTCTTGGACTTTGTTGATTCCCTTGAGGTACTTGAACGTTTCTATCATGTCCCCCCCTCCCTCCTTTCCTCGAGGCTATACTTATTAAGCTCCTTTCGTCTCTCTTCATATGTCTTCTGGTGCAGACCCTGTACCATTTAGTTGCCAGAGAGGGGCTAGGGCTATGCTATGTCTCCTATCTGAGGGGGCCTATAAACAATTTCACACCGGGAAGCACAGATGGAATGTCCACTACTAGAAATGGGATTGTGTAGTATGACTTTATTCTAACACAGATAGAAAGCAGAAAGGTGTGGTCCCACAGGTTGGTACTGTGCTTTACAGAACACACATGGCACAAGAACGTTTTCTTCTCCAAAGCAAACAGTTTGGGCTTTCTCACATGTTCTCTTCCACAGAACAACGAACAGTCCATCCCTCTTTTCTAGGGATCTAATGGACATTAACTTGTCCACAAGTGTCTTTTATGTGGGGGTTGCCACACACTTCAGATACATTCTTCCTGACATGATGAGCTTAGTTAACATCTGTAGGGTAACGTTGTGCCCTTCCAGTAAACAGTTAGCCCTGACTGGAGTTTTAGGTGAGGTTCTGCCCACCTGGCCTCAGCCAGGTTCTGCCATTCCTTCTGGGTTACACAAAATGGATCCTTTAATCTCAACAGATTGCTAAAGTCATCCACACATTTAAATTTTACATTCAGCACATATCTGTGGTGAGACTAGGGTCCTGAGTGGTGTAATCTAGCCTTATCTCTGGGCACATACACAACCAGCCAACTCCCTTAAAACATGTCCATGTTTCTGTACTCATGGTTTGTTTGACCTTTTGATACAGACATCAGACCATTGAAGAAACATTTTCTTCCCTTCAAATCCATAGCTTTCAACACTTTGGGCAGCTGGACAATCTTCTGGTCCCTCCGGGCATTGTTCCTTGGACCCACTGAATTTCATAGTCCCATTCAATTCTCACAGAAGTGACCCACTGGGGTCCCAGACTTGCAGGTCTCCACCACTTACTGTAGTACTGCTGTCGTCTCACACACTGGGGTGAGAAAAATGACCAGAGGTCCTTCACCCAGTCTAGGACAGGCTGGTAGGCACCTCTCCCTCTGAACACTACTGCATTCTACTGCTCCAACTCACAGACTGCACACAACTGAACCCAAGATTCTAAACTGTTCCCCTGCAGCTGATTCCACTGCGGCTTAGGCTGCTGCGAAAGTTCTAAATTACATCACTCATTTCTCACCCAGTCTAGCAAGGTAAACAATGAGGGATCTGTGGAGAGCTTCTAATAAACTCCTTACCAGCTGCCCACTACCTTCCTAGTCTAACCTGATAGAATTCTAGTAACCCCAGGGGACTGGGTGGTTACACTCACTGCCAGCAGACAAACCTTGCTGTCCTCAGCAAGGGCTTTCGACTGCAACACAGGCCACCCAACCTCTGGATGCCTTATAGGGCAAAGTGGCCAGGTTCACCCCTACCTATGCCGAGACACAGGCAGGTTGCACCAGAGAACAGAGGCCCACTGAAGAAACTTCAGCTCTACCTAACAACTATCTCAGAACACTTCCTGTTGCTCCAAGAGTCTGCCTGAAGCATTCCCTAACAGACAACACTGGTGATCCCTGTCTGGATCAGGACCACCAACCTGTCTATCCCCCAGCCCACTAGAGAAAAGATATCTAACTTACGCTACCCTTGGGGTAACCTATACCCACACACATTTCACAATTCTAGATAGTACACTGCTTTAGAAACATACATAAGGCATTGCTATGCATTTCCTAAACCCCAGTACTACACACTCTAAACCTGAAAAGCAAAAAATGTTTAACATATTCTAGTTACACATTTTTTAAAACCACAAAACACTCTAAAAGGAGGACTCAGTGGAGCCCTAAACATCCTATTTTTGTCTTCTTTTCTTCTCTCAGGAGCACCTGCAAAAAAACAAACATTGTGCAAGAAAAACAGTGACCAAACCTCCCACCAACAAATACTACACAATCCCAAAACGATTTTTAAGGGTTTTCTACAAAAGGCAGTATAAAAGTAAGAAAATAACAGATAAAAAAAAACATTTTATTTTGGCGAGAGCTACCAAGTCCCAGCTCTAAGAGGAAAAGTTCTGAGTGCACATGGCACTCACATTCAAAGTGGTCTTTTACTGGCCGAAGCCTTTTAAAAACTGTTCTTGCAACAGAACAGATTTGGGGCCTGCTGAAAACTGTAGTCCAGATTCAGAGTCTTTTGGACCAAACGGTTTAAAGGACATCTTTTCTTATGGGCACAGCTGTAACATAAAAGTCAGAGGAGATTTCAGTACCATGTCAGACGTGCAGGTTGACTATCTGCATCACCTGTCTGGATCTCTTCTTCATCTTGGCTAAAGACAAATCTTCGGAACAAACTCTTTAGCACCACTGCTGGACTTGGATGCTGCTGATCAAGGAAGAAAGCTGCAGGTACAATATCTCTATTTGATCCCATGGGGGACGCTGACATGTTGCTCCCTGTGGAGGGATACTGATGTTGGCCTTTGAATCTCTTTCTTTGGCCAATTGTCTGCAGAGTTGGGTGGCAGACCCACCATGTTGCACCTCTTCTGGTGTGACTACCTTTCATGCCGGCAAAATGTTGGTAGTGGCACTCAGGGGTAGTATCACTCAGGATGAAGACCATAAACTATTGTCATATCTAGATGAACAAGTCTTACGGTGTGGACTGTTTCATGACCAGCTCTGTCAGTTATTCGGATTGAATCTAGATGGAGGGTGCGACCTAGTCTCCAAACTTTAACCTGTCATAACAGAGTTTGATTCCCACAAGCTTACACAATTCGGGTTTAATGGTAGCTCTGGCTTCTTCCCACAGCCATTCCTCTCTATGGTCCTTAATGGCTTCCCACATCCATTTTGGGAAAAATGCATATTTTAGTCCATACTCTGCCTCAGCTCTGCATCTGATCAGGCGTTCCTCTTTGCTGCTTTTGGGCAGAATCAAACTAGCGGCCTGACTAAGGTACAGCCAGACCTGGTCAAGCCAGCTTTGGATATTCCAAACAGGGGAAAAAAAACAGTCCATCCCTGTACTTGCTACCAATTCTTTTGAGCCCTGTACAGTCTCTGGTGGCTTACGTGCAGTTAGGGCCACTGGTAGCCCATTCTCACTACCAGTTGCCTTACTGACTTGCTCACTCTTTTCTTGCTGTACGTGTTCTGCCCGGGAGGTGATAGCTGTTTCAGCCCCTGATAGAGTCCACTCCTCACTATGTTCAGAGGCAGTTGCCTCCCAGTGTAAGGCATCTTCTATTTCATCTTTTCCGATTAAACTTGGACTTGGGCCTGCTGCCCACGGATCTATGGACTCAGTCTCTGACTGGTCCCTTTTAACCTTTTCAGGGGTTGAAAAGACCATTTCTGCTTGCCACTGCAAGTCGCTCTGGGTCACACTCTCAAAAAAATTCTCTCACTAGCTTCTCTGGTTCTTCCTGCCTGCATGCAGTTGCTTTCTGTAATGCACAGGTTGGGCCCTCACGCAGAGTACATGTCGGAGCCAAACATATCATTTTGGTCTTGTCTTGCACAGTACTACTCTCCATACACATCCCATACTGCTTCCTACAATCCTTGCAGTGAGGAATCATTAAAACATCTCTCCCAGTTCTCATGCAGATCACACATACGTTTACTGGAAAATTAGACAATGCAACATTGATGGGCGCTCCTTCACATCTGTACAACCTCTCATATTTCTCTAGTTCTCTTTCTTGTTGGGCTATCCAAATCATGGCATGAAGAGGATACCCTGACTTTTTGCTAGTTATTTTGCTCTGAAAAAAACAATACACAAGTCCAAGTTACTGATATGCTCTTTGCACTTAGCACACTGGTTCTGATTTTTTTTTTCTTTTTTTTTTTCATATTATGTTTATACTCCTATCCTCCGGTGCCCCCTTCAGACCGACCCCCCAGCCCCGACATCCCGGAATTACCGGGGCTTACTTTTTTGCCCAGCCAGGATTGGAGCCTGTGGAGAGTCAGGCTTCATCCTGCATCTGGACGATCCATTTTCCTCCACTTTTCTCCCTGATCCCCATTGCTGGGGCGCACATGCCAGATGTGCATGTGTGCAGGTGCACACATGTCTGCGGAAGTCCTGCAGCACCCTCACCTTCTGTGCGCCCTGCAGACCCACACTTCCCCAGGCCTCTACCTGGGGGCAGTGATTTGGTGGGAGCACAACCCCTTCCCTCCCGGGATAGGAGAGCTGTCCACCGGATGCTCAATACTCTCCCTTCCCTGCCTGCCCCCGATGGCCCAGTCTCTTTCCCAAACCCAGGTCGCTGGTGTGACGTGAGATGTGGCATCCAGCACCTCAACCATCAGCGCCACTGGGCCGGCTGGTTCTGACTTTTTAATCTGGAAGTGTCTCTTTCTGTGCTGAACCTACTGCCTGAATTGCATTTTGGTCTCACACTTTGCCCAGTCTCTGGTTATTTTGTACCATAGAACTCTGCCCCAACATGGCGCTTCATTGTTTGTTTACATTTGCTTTGGACTACGCCCCAGCATGGCCACTGAAATCTTTTCTGTGTCATACACACACACTGCTCTGGCTGCATTTGGTTCCCTGCCATATCATTTTACTTTTGCCATGCACAACTTTGCAACTTGAATTAGAAAAATCAGCACAGTCTTTTAAATCTTTATACACTTTCCAGTGACTTTGCTTAGTACTGCCCAGTTAAACACAGCTTGTTTGCTTGCTGCTAGCCACAGCTACTTTGCTCAGTCCTTTTGCCCTCATTTTGACTTGCTTTGCTCCAGTTTTGCTGACTTAAACACTAGGGGCCAGATATTCAAAAGGGTTGAGCCATGTGCAATAAGGTTGCGCTAGCGCAAGTCTGAAAATGCACCATTCTGCGATATTCAGCGGGAGGCAGTTGCTCTACTGAAAACATGCTGAACAACAGCGCAATGCAAATGAAGGCATGCACAACCGAAGGGGGTGGAACCATGCATAAAGAGCGCAATGCCATATTGAAAGGCTTGCGCAATGCATAACAGCGGATCAGCTGGAAGGTGCGCCATGGCGAAATGAGCCAAAATAAAAAGGCTCAAGGAAGAGGCGCAAGAATGCTACAGGGAAGACACATGAGGCAGGGAGAGAGACAAGGCAAGAGGGACAAAGAGGGCAGGCGAGGGAGATCCCAGGACATAATAGGGGCAAGGGAAGGTGTGTGGGGCCACAGACTGCAGAGGCCAGTAGGTGTAGCCGGTGTAGTGGAGGTAGCAGTCAGGACAGCGAGGGGAACAGAGCAACAACAGCCAGGGGGGGGAACACAAGCCAGGGACATGGACAGTGCCAGCTTCCACATGGAAGCTGTAATGAGGGGTGAGAAGGCATGCTGCAGGGGCGTGGCTGTGGAAGGGCCCGTCGGTACGCCCCAACAGGCAGTACCGATGCCGCATCAGCTTTGAGCTGTACAGGATGTTGAGATTGTGGGCGGTACGCCTGAACAGGGCAATACTGAGGTGGCTCTGTGAGCTGTGCAGTGATGTGATGCAGGCACCCTCACGATGGAGTCACGCTCTGTCAGTGGAGACAAAGGTAACAGCCTGCATGTGCCTGCTCGCCACCGGTACCTTCCAGAGGCCAACAGGGGACACCACAGGCATAACACAGTCAGCCACGTCACGCATCCTTACCCAATTCCTCAGTGCACTGCTGCCACATGCTGCGGAGTACATCCAATTCCCCAGCAATGCGGCAGAGCGTACAGCAAACATGCAGGAGTTCCACAGGGTAGCACGTATGCCTGGCGTGCTAGGGGCGATAGACTGCACCCATGTGGCTATTCGCATGCCACCTGGCCCCGATGGGGCCGCATGCCGAAACCGGAAGGGGTTCACCAGTGTCAACTGCCAGGTGGTGTGTGATGCCAGTGGGCGCATAATCAATGTCTGTGCCACACACCCTGGTGGAGCACATGATGCCTTCATATGATACCAATCTGCACTGTGCCAGCGATTCGAGAGTGGGGACATCCCCACAGGACATCTAGTGGGTGAGTATGCATGTAGGGGTTGCAAAGTTGGGGCACGGTGGGAAAGGCACAGGTGCCATGGTAGTGGCACACAGGGCTATGGGCAATATGGACCTGAAAATGATACTCAACTACACTATCTCCACACAGGTGACAGCGGATACCCACTCCGTCCCTGGCTGCTCACACCCTACCGGCGCCCCACGACCCCATCGCAGCAATGCTATAATGAGGCACATGCCACCACATGCAACATCATCGGGTGGGTGTTTGGGATGCTTAAGGCACGTTTCCAATGCTTAGACACCTCCAGCGGTGCCCTACAGTACAGCCCCTCAAAGGCCTGTGGGATATTCCTGGCCTGTTGTATCCTGCACAACATGACCAAAGACTGTGGGATAGCCATACAGGTCGAGGAGGGGACAGTGATGGGGACACCGGTGACGCCGGTGATGATGGGGATGAGCAGCCCCCCCCGTGGATGGCAGGATCCCCGACTGATCCAGCAGGCCCAACTGCACCGGGACACCATCATGGGGGAGCATTTTGCATGACACAGGTAAGTCATGGGGCCATGTGCAACCAACACTGTCTAGGCACAACCCACAGGCACACAGGGTAACACACCAGGGGTGCATGATGGCAAGGGGAGTGGAAGGGTCCAGGCGCACAAACACACCATCAGGGAGGGGTGAATAGTTACATGCCATATGGACACACACACACACACACACAGGCACAAACCGTACATGGGCAGGTGCACAGCAGAGTAGGAACAGACATGTGAAACAACAGATCCACAGACCACCCCACCACCTGGACTGTCCGAGTACGTGTGTCAGATGCTGGGCACCCTTGCACCTTGGTGTACAGTATAATGCAGGCATCATCATGCACACGCACCTGTGGACAGCAGTTGGGTGGGTGTGCAGGTGGTCCGTGTGTCGGCGTGTTGGGCAGGGCACCCACCAGTGCACTGCCCACCATGACACACATTACACACAGGGCAGCGCCAGACAGAGACCGCACTGGGAGACAGGTCAGTCAGGTGGCACTGTGCCACGGCCACCTCGGATGCGTGGGCAGCCCCGCCGTGACCCAGCAGCACTGGCAGGCTGAGCAAGGGCCACATGGGGTGGCACCGATGTACCACCAGGGATCCCACTGCGCGAGCGCGACCTTGTCCGTACAGGGGTCTGCAGCATGCTGAACATACCTGCACCTGGGGTGCTTGGGATTCCCACAGCAGAACAAAGGCATCGACAGGCTGGGTGTCACATGATGCCAGGAACGGGGAGTGGAAAGCGTACTGCATGGGGTGCGCGGTACAGGGGCACCTGACTGTGTGCCCAGTGCGGCCACGACAGCGACCAATGCCTGGGTCTGTCTGTCAATGGCGGCGGTCACATCCATCCGCATCTGGACCATCTCTGCATGGATCATTGCAGTGTTCCTGCTGTGCCGCTTCACAGCCACACACAGTGCCTCCATGGACATTGCAACCCGCATCTGCTGTTGTACTGATGCCCACAGCAGGTGGGTGTGCTCATCTAACGGGTAGTCTGCCACTTCAGCAACCTGTCCCCCAGGATATGGAAGGGCCTGATGCTCAACACCCCTTGAAGGTGGGAGTTGTTCACCAGGACTAGGTATGGGCAAGTCAACAGGTGGTGTGCATGTGCCACCGCTGAACCCTGTACCCCCAGACCCGGTGGGTGACTGCCGCTGCTGCCCCTCCAACTGCTGTGCCCCAGGGACCAGTCATTCCACAGCTGTGTCCGCAACAGTGCCAGAGACCTACCTACCGGTGCTGCCAGGCACTGCCTGGGACTGTGCTGATGTGCTGGCACACACGTTGGAACCAGCTAGGTCCAGGGGCATGTGCTGTCCTGCTGTGTGTCCACAATGAGACACACACGTGTCACTGCCCATTGCGGTCCTTGCATCATCAATGGTGCAGGTTCATGCAACAGCCACAGTCACAGCGTGCTGGCATGCTTGCATGCCAGACTGCTGTGACATAGGATGGGCACCCCCCACACCTGACTCACCGACATCGGAGATGACAGCCAGGCGTGCACACTGGTGCAATGCATGCTGGCTGGCAGCAGAGGTGGATGGACCCTCCTCCAACTCTTGCTGGATGTCCACACTGCATGGTCCCACCACCTGTCCCCTGCAGATGCACAGGATCTGTAACAGAAAGTGAGAACATGTTAGTGCATGGGATCAACCCCCCCCCCACCACCACCATGTCATACCGTATAGTGATGGGCTTCCACCTGTCTGGAAGCCACCTCCTGGAATGCCCTCGATTGCACTGTGCTGCATGGATGCAGCCAGACGGTCCTCCACCTGGGTCAGCTGCGCCACCTCTGGCTGGCCCCCACCTGTGGCAGTGTGTGCCGCCCTGAGGGCTGCCACCTTCTCTTTCATCCATCTCCTGTCGGTCCCAATCTTTTTCTTACATTTCTGCATGGAGCGCTGGTGGCTTCTGTGCAGGTTTATGGCGTGAGCTACCCCCTCCCATGCAGCAGCAAGGGCCTGAGGGGTGCCCCGCCGTCCACTAAGTAGTGGCTCCTCATCTAGGTAGGCCTGGAACAGTGCCTCTGTCTCAGACTTTGTGAAGTTGGGCCTCCTCCTTCGCCCACTATCATCCTCCTCACCCAGTCCTTGCTCGGCCATGTCGGTCTGAATGGGTGGAAGTGGACACCTGTCACTGTGCAGTATACAGCATTATCCCATGACCATTGCCCAGAACATCACACAGCATGCAACTCACCTCTCACCTGCAGTAACCGACTCTGGCCACCGCAGATCACTGTCGCACATTTATAGTGCAATGCATGCAAATTAGGAGTGGAGCAACTTAAATGAGATGCAAATTGCGCCAATGCACCTTTGAATGGCTGATCAGATGATTTGCATATGTCGGCTGAATATCACGCTGTTGCGCTTTGCGCAATACAGTTGTGCCGACTGAGCCAATGGCGCAGTTCTGTGACTGCGTAGTACACCGCAGTGCGCATGCCCAGGTAGCTGATGCAGGTATCTGCCACGCTGATGATGTGCTGTGCGTGATCAGCAATACAGGACACAGCCACTATTGTGCCAGTGGCACTACAGCACTGGGCACCACATAGTGCTGTGGCACACCTGTGCAATAGTACACTGTGGCACTGGCACGCAGGTGACCGATCACGCTGGTCATGTAGACGTTCGATGGCACTGTGCGTAGCCTTGCGCCACAGACCCATGACTTTGTGCACGACCTTTGCCCCCTGGCGCTGTACGTCTGGCATGTCTATGGCTCTATCGTGCTGTTTGGTAACAGCGCAATGTGGACCGATGGTGCTATACGAACAGCGCGATAGGGACTGATGGAGTTGTATTGCACAACATTTCCACGTGGGGTTACTGCGCTGTGGAGTGCCATATTGCCTACTATACAACTGCAGTAATGGCACACAGGAGAGCTCCACAGTGGAGTGCGGTGGAGTTGGCAAACCTGGTGGCTGTGGTGGAGCCACACCATGGGTCACTGTTTAGGGGAGAAACCCCGGCACATGGCCCGCACCCATGTGTGGCAGCAGGTGGCAACAAATCTGGAGCAGGCCACTGGGCGGCAGAGGACTCCAGAGCAGTGCAGGCAGTGGTATGGTGACCTCCGCAGGAGAGAGCGCGAACTGCTGGAGTGCCTCAGGTCACGTGCCAGGAGGGGCATTGTGCCTAGGCCAGGTGGGTGTGCTGTGTATGCAACTGTTTTGTCTACATGGGTGACACTGTGTACTGTGACCTGCGCATGGGGGTGGGTTGGGCTATGGTTTGCTGTGAAGGTCTTTGAGTGTGTGCTGTATGGGTCTGGTTGTGTGGGCAGGCACACTCAATGAGCAGGCTGCTGGATCTCTGATTGTGGTGACGCAGGCAGGCAGACCTGAACAGAGAAGCCAGTGCAGTGGCTGCCAGTGGCATAGGTGGTGGCCACAGCAGCTGCAGCCACAGCTGCAGCAGCAGCAGCAGCGGCTTGATGAGGGTGAGTGTCATTACATCATGGATGCTATTGCATGCTGGGGGGGTGCAGGGCCACCATCCATGGACAACACTACCATGCACGCAACATGTGACAGTCATCACTGTCCAATGGCACTGCATGTCTGTGTGTGCGTCACTGGTGGTCCATGCATGCACTGGGCACATGGCTGTGGCACTAGCATCCCACCATGTAGCCATGTCACCAGACAGCCTTGGTTGTGCTGTGATGGACATGGGCGGTGTGTGTGTGCAGTGGTACACATGGCTGTTGCTGCCTGGTTGGGCATGTCTTGTGCACGGTCACTGTGGGTGGGTGCTGTCCATCACAGGAGCGGGGCACTTGGCTGTATGCCATGCATGATGGGTGGGATTCAGGGATGTGGACTGTCACTGCCATTGACTCTGATCCCTTGTCCTAGGTATCCAGATCCTGCGACAAATGCAACGCACACTGCAGCGGCTGACACAGGTGGCCATTGACTCTCTTGCCATCCTCTTGGACCTACAGCGGTATGAAGTGCGGCGCAGGAGGAGGCCACGGGCCCGGCACCAGGCAGCAGGAGGGCAGGCTGGCAGGCAGTAGCTGCCCATCACCTCATCCCGCCTTCCCTCTCCCAGTTATTCACCCCTGTCCCTTACCCACCCCTACCTTATTCCCATACCCCCACCCCTGCTTTGTATATATGTGTACATAGTTGTTTTGTTGTTCTTCTAATTCTTGTTTATTACATTTCTATATTTTGATATGAATACTGTGGTGGTCTCTTATTTGCAGCTGGCTATAGGTGCTCGGTTGCAGTGGTATGCATGGCATCTGGGGTGGTATGGTCATGGGTATGTGTGTGCATGTGTGTGGGGTGGTGTCTCTGGTGTGGGTGTGGCTTTCAGTCAGTATTGCCGTGTGCTGCCACCCACTGCTGGGTGCTCATGGTGGGTTTGGCTTGTATAGTTCTCGGTTCATGAGGTTGCAGTGTGCCGGGGGGGCGTGGGGATTCCTGCAGTGCTGGTCACTGCTCATGGGTGGTGTCTTGGGGTCACAGTGCAGGGTGTGCTGTGCACAAGTGGGGGCTGCTGTACACTGGGGTGGTCCGCCCCCTTTGTGTGGCAGTCTCAGCTTGCCAGTGGTTGTGCTGTGGTAACACGGCCGGGATGTGCTTTGTTTGCTTGTCCCCATGGTCCGGTGGCTATTCCGTCCCTTCCCCAGTTATGCTGTGCTTGGGGTGTGGGGGTACATTGTTGGTTCTGCAGTGTGTCCCTGTACCCATCGGTGGCATGGGTGGTGGGCCCCTGCCTACCTCCCTGGTTGTGCAGTTCTATTGCTTTGCTGCTGGGGATCTCTCTGCTTGCGCTATGGTGCCTCTGGACTGCTCAGCTGGGCTGCCTTTGTTGCGCTATGGCGTATCGTCTCTGCTCAGCTACCCCTTCCTGGTTGCGCTATAGCGCAGGTTGTGCGATATTCAGACGTTGGCTGGTTGCGCAATTTGGCTTGCTCCATGTTTGAATATCGTGTCTATTGCGCATGTGCGAAATTGACTTGTGCTTGCTCCTGCTGTTGCACACTTTTTGGGCACAGTTTGAATATTTGGCCCTAGATCTTTACACACAAATGCTCATAGTCTTTTTGTTTCTCTGCCTTACTTTGTACTTACAGAAAGTAGCTGGTTCCTTCTGATGGATGTTGCAGCTTTCCATGTTGATTCGATGACACTTGGGGTCTCATGGGCTGTCCAGCCTGATGGTTGGCACCATGCACACTCGCAATCACTCTCTGTAGTGGTTGCTAGATGGGAGAAGCCCGATTTACTGTTTTTTTTTTTTAAGTTTTCCCAACAAAACAACAAAGTTCAACAATGCAATGGCTCACTACTGCTCTGGCTGCAGTCTGTACACCTCACACACTCCACCCTCTCTCCTCCTCGAACACTCCTCCAGGCAGGGACTCCAGGCAAGGGGCAGGACTTGGTTGTGCAAACCCATCACATGGTGCCATGCAAATGAGCTTGTCTCCCTGTCGCTCTCTCCTGCTCGCTGTCCTTCCTGACAATTGTTGAGCAGGCAAATTTAAACAGTGAAACCAACTTTTTTTTTCCATGGCTTGGAATTTCACCAACTAAAGCGCTCTTTAGGCAATTTGGCACAGTTTTTTTTACTATTCCTCTAGTGACTCCACCAGTTTAACTCACAAACACTTGAAACTTTCTATACACTTGGGTACAAATGTTCTCTTTGTCCATACTCAGAACTTTGAAATATTTACTTTTAACAGTTTATAAGCACGTTGTTTGACAGGGCACACATTGCTCAGCACAGCAGTCCTTGGCATCATAGTTTCCACAAGCACTCAAGCAGCACATTTGTTCCACAGAAAACACAGACAGTAAATCTTTGGGTGGCAACTTCCTTGGCACAATTTTACTTTTCCTCACAACAATTCCTGTTATGGTGCACTGCCACCAGACAGAAAAGACCATAGACATACCCTCAGCATTTGCACTGGCAAGGCAATTTTTTTTCTCTCTCCCAAGATCTTCGGACAAGCCCCCAGTTTTGTAACCCTTACCCTGGCCAAGAGCAGCAGCTTGCAACTAGGACTCCCCTAACTTGTGCTCAAAAAAGGCAACAAACCACAAGTTGGCATAAACAAAGGTACCACCTGAGGCTTTAGGGTGAATACTTGGCTCAGCATCTGAAAGGTGGTGGGGGTAGAACGCAAAATAACATTAATATTTACACCGAGTTCTGGGAGAGAGGTGCTAGGGCTATGCTATGTCTCCTATCTGAGGGGGCCTATAAACAGTTTCACACCGGGAAGCACAGATGGAATGTCCACTACTAGAAATGGGATTGTGTAGTATGACTTTATTCTAACACAGATAGAAAGTAGAAAGGTGTGGTTCCCCCAGGTTGGTACTCTACTTTACAGAACACACATGGCACAAGAACGTTTCCTTATGGCCGGCCCGTCGGCGCAGTGGTGGGATTTCTGCTTGCGACGCCGGTGACCCGGGTTCGGGAATGGACCCAGATTGTCGGAGGGCCGTCCGAGGGGAGAAGTATTGAGCATCCGATGGGCAGCTCTCCTTCTCCGGGGGGAAGGTGTGGGTAACATTCGGAGCGCTGGGGACTCCTGGCGGAGGCCGGGAGAACTCACGCTGCCGACATTCAAACGGCGGGGAGAGGGAGGCGGGGCAGATGCTGGCACATTGCACGTCCCCTCCTCCTCGGGGGAGGAAAAATGGGAGGGAACAAAATTCCACGCCTTGCGTCTCGGTGACGCTCTGCCCCAGGAAAGCCCTGATTGGCCACGGAGCGTTCCCCAACCAGTCACAGGTTCCGCCGGTCCGAAATAGGGGTCGTACTGCTGCCCCACTCTCGGGGTAAGCCAGGGATGACCGGGAGGGCAATATCTGGTGGCCGGGCTCCAGGGGTCCGTGACCAGAGTGGATGGTCGACGAGAGGCGGGAAAAAATAGGAAAATATAAAAAAAAAAAAAAAAGAACGTTTCCCTCTCCAAAGCAAACAGTTTGGGCTTTCTCACATGTTCTCTTCCACAGAACAACGAACAGTCCATCCCTCTTTTCTAGGGATCTAATGGACATTAACTTTTGCACAAGTGTCTTTTATGTGGGGGTTGCCACACACTTCAGATACATTCTTCCTGACATGATGAGCTTAGTTAACATCTGCAGGGTAACTGTTGTGCCCTTCCAGTAAACAATTAGCCCTGACTGGAGTTTTAGGTGAGTTTCTGCCCACCCTTGCCCCAGGCAGCCTCTGCCACTCCTTCTGGGTTACACAAAATGGATCCTTTAATCTCTACAGATTGCTAAAGGCATTTAAACTTTACATTCAGCACATATTTGTGGTAAGACTAGGGCCCTGAGTGGTGCAATCTAGCCTTATCTCTGGGCACATACCCCACCAGCTGTCTCCGTTAAAACTTGTCTGTGTTTCTGTACTCATAGTTTGTTTGTCCCTTTGATACAGACATCAGACCATTGAAGAAACATTTTCTTCCCTTTAGATCCATAGCTTTGAACACTTTGGGTAGCTGGACAATCTTCTGGTCCCTCCGGGAATTGCCCCTTGGACCCACTGAATTTCATAGTCCCATTCAGTTCTCACAGAAGGGACTCACTGGGGTCCTAGACTTGCAGGTCTAATCCACTTCCTGTAGTACTGCTGTTGTCTCACATACTGGGGTGAGAAAAATGACCAGAGGTCCTTCACCCAGTCTAGGACAGGCTGGCAGGCACCTCTCCCTCTGAACACTACTGCACTCTACTGCTCCCACTCACAGACTGCACAAAACTGAACCCAAGATTCTAAACTGTTCCCCTGCAGCCAATTCCACTGTGGCTCAGGCTGCTGCAAGAGTTCTAAATGCTTCACTCATTTCTCAACCAGTCTAGCTACTGTAGGTAAACAACGAAGGACCTTTAGAGTGCTTCTAATTAAGAATTAATGCATGACAGGGTGTAGTATATCATGGGATATCATCACGCCTCCGGTATGTTGTGAGGCATGTGGCGAAGCCAAGTGCTTTATGCACCCGAGGAGTGATGATATCCCATGATACACCACACCCTGGAGTGTATTATTGCTATTATGAACTGGACAATTTTTAAAATAAAAACATTTAAAAAAATTAAAAAGAAGATGTTTTGGGGATATTGCAGGCATACATTTGTATAAAATAGTCCTTTGTAGGTTGTGGTTATCATTGAGGTCAGCAGGTGGTGCTGTTGCCACAGGAGCCAACAATTGGTAAGGCAGTACAGTCTTGATGCATGTTCCATTGTTGCTGGTACTGCTGAAAAAGAAAACACCTGATTACATCCCACTCCCAGCAGGCAGAAGTGTTTCCTAATGTTTTGTGGACCGAGGTGAAATTGATGGCTGATGCCTGGTTATGTGTTTCCTCTCACCCCTAAAGCTGGCTGGCATGTTTGCCGTTTTTTACTGAAATGCCACTGGTGTGGAATAAAGGTGTGGTAAGCAAGTGCAGAATTATTAAATGTTTTAGGCAGACCGGGCATGCATGCCAGTTATTTTGATACTGTGTGGTCACTGGCACACACAGACTGTGTGTTGCAATGTGACCTCAGAGGTTTAGAAGGAGCCAGCATGGAGGAGTAAGAGGAGTTTTAAATGACCAGCGCCTACATACGTGAAGTAAAAGGTACATGGAAATGTTGAGTGCGAGACACTGAAAAAAAAAAAAGTTAGCCACAGGGTGAGCGAGCGTGGATGGTGGAGCTGCTCAGTAACAGCGGTCATCTAGTGAGAGAGAGAGTCAAGAGAAGTGCATTTTGTTTTTGTACATGCCACGGTTGGTGCTGCAGTTTGTAGCAGGCTGTGCAGCAGTTCGGTGCGAGGTACACTTTTCCGCTCAGTAAATCGGGGTAGGAGTGGAGCAGTATGCACTGCTGAAGCAAAGGTGTTGCCAGAATTTTTTTTAAACCACGAGTATGTAGTTAGATATACTCAAGGCTGAAACAAGTTCTCAGCCAATCAGGTTGTTGGATTTTCAGCAACCAGTTCATAATACACTCTCTACCAGCTGCCCACTACCTTCCTAGTCTAACTTGATGGGATTCTAGTAACCCCGGGGACTGGGTGGTTACATTCACTTTGCAGAATTGTACACATTAGTATTGACAGTCCCATTTAGTCTCCCTATGGAGATCAATCATGCTGCGGCACAGGCATCCAAATGGTTATTTTCTAGGTTTTCTTTTTTTTTGTTTAACAGGAGTGAAGACTATCCTAACAAACAGAAAAAATCAATTAAGCAATAAGACATAACAGGGTATGCATTGTGGTTGGATAATGGCACACCTCAGGTGTGTTGAGAGGAATGAGGCATCACTGGGTGCCTGCACTTTAATCATCTGAGAAGTGCTGTTACCCCACCACAATGTACACCCTGGAGTGTCTTACTGCAATTATAAAATGGGTCCAAAATGTTTGACTTTTTTAAAATAGTCCCATCCCATCCCAGCGCTGACATGCCATCTCAGGTTCAACAATTATGTACAGCAAAATAGATGTATTTTTAATTAGCTCTTAAACCCTCTAGTTTCCCCAATCCAGCTCTATTTACCTGTTCCCTCACCATTCTTTCTTCTTTATAATATAATGTATGGGTGTCCCTTATTATTGTCCGAATTCGGCATGTTTATGTAGTTGTTATGGTATCGATGTGATGTCAAGAGGTTGTTAAGCCCTATTGAGTATGTCACATTGATACTATAACAATGAGAGTGGATCTATGTATGTGACGGTCCTTTACACAAGTGGTGCACATCGAACGGCCATGGCGGTGAGAGCTGACCCTAATCTGGAGAGGCACTATGGGAAACATAGTAAGGAATATCTCAGTTTTTGCCCATACACTATAAAATATAATGGCTGGGGATTTATTGGTAACCTCGGTGAAGCCGCTTTTCAAGGTTACCATGACAGTTGTAAACCTCTCGAGATTTGTTCTTGAGGTTTACATGGTCACAGTAACCTCTCGAAGTGACTACAGCGTAGTTACCGATAAATCCCCATCCATTATCCTCTATATTACCTCCCTTTTCTCTGTCTTATTTATTTTCTGTATTGCCAACATTCTAGACATGAAATGTTTACTACAGATAGAATACAAGAATTCAAATCTCTGCTGAGTTCTTTTGGCAGAACGTTTACTCCCACTAGCACACAACAGAAGGCCTCAGATGGAACCAGGGCTTTTGTTTAATCTGTTACAGATTAAACAACACAGATTTCCCTAGTAAGCAGGAGAGGACAGGAAGGAGATTTTTCATGGTCGGCAAAGAAACATCATAAATTAAAATTTTAAGTAATGTAGTACCTCATTTTTTAAGTTACGTATTTGTGTGTAAGAAGAGGATTATGAGGGCAAATAACATTTAATTATTATGTTTATAAAATTAAGACAGTTTTATTTTTAGGGCCTAGCTGAAGGCTTTTAGTGAGTAAAGGTGACTGCCACATTTATGATGGCAGTCAGGGATGTGTGGTACTACTGATTTTATTGTGAAGAGGCTGCTGTACCTTCTTCCAGTGCTGTTTTCCTAGGATATCAGCACTGGGTTCTGAGCTCCTCTGCCAGATAGATTACTGGATTTTTTATAGCCATATTATAATTAAGCAACAAGGCACGATGGGGGGGGGGGCATTATGGTGGGATAACGACTCGCCTCGGTTGGGTTGAAGTATGAGGTGAAGCCGGGTGCTTCCACCACCCAGGAAGGGACATTTTTTATTTATCTATTGAAATCTCTGATTGCAACCTTTGAGCTGGAAGCTCGTTTACAAAGGTTCCACGTCATGACAAAACAGGGATACAGCAGTTAAATTATACAAGTCAAAACAGTGTTAAACAAAACAAAACAAACAGACAATTCAGATACAGCCATTTAACATATAGGATTATAAAAGTACAGATATTATGGTACGGTATATGCAGCAACAAAATCACGTGTACCATAAGTGCACTGATAATGCAAGGCAGGAGAAGGCGGGAGGACCATGGATGGGAAGGGACTGGTAGCAGGGGTGAGGGGAGGAGAGGGATAGTGAAGGAAGGACTAAAAGAGGGGATGAGGGGAGGACTGGAGCAGCCAAGTAGGCCTTGTCAAAATTAAGCGGATGAGGGGAGTAGATAGAGGGTGGATGGGGGAGGAGCATGTAGATCTGGGTGGGGGGAGATGGAGGGACATGGCTGGGGAAACTGAGGGAGGCATTGGGGAAATATGAAGGCCGGGGGATGTGGGAGGGGGAAGTGGTGGTGTTGATAGGAGCTTGAGCAGGTTAAAGGCAGAAGTCACAAGAGCTTAGGGTTGCAAGATAGTCACGAAGCTTAGCTTTGAATGGATTGAGTGTAGTACTGGATAGCATGTCCTCATTGAGAGAGTTCAGCCAGAGAGGAGCACAATATAAGAAGGAGCACTGGCCCTGGGCAGTGCGGTGGAAAGGGACTTTTAAGGTCAGGATGTTGGACCCCCTAGTAGTGTGGGTATTGTTGCTGGGGGAGAGAAGGCTTTGAACACCAGGAGATGCAAGCCCTAGCATAGACTTTTTAGCTAGAAGGCATACCTGGCACCGAATTCTACAGTCCAAGTTTAGCCACCCTGACTGGGAAT
Source organism: Neoceratodus forsteri (assembly GCA_016271365.2). NCBI lineage: Eukaryota > Metazoa > Chordata > Ceratodontiformes > Ceratodontidae > Neoceratodus > Neoceratodus forsteri. Next base: position 1,204,301,983 of record CM057456.1, read on the forward strand.
AGAGGTCACAGATATGTGTTAGGCGAGGAGCATCAAGGACAAGCCGGCAGGCTTTGTTGAGAGCTACTTTGACACTCCTGAGGATTGTAACAGTGGCAGCGCCGTATACTACCAGTCCGTAATCAATCATAGATAGGATATAACTGGTAATGGCTAGGTTTAGGACACCATCTGTTAGGCAGTGCTTGTGCCTAAATAGTTGGCCAATCCTAGCATTGGCTGCTTTAGCTACGAGAGCAATATGATGAGTGAAAGAAAGGGAACTATTCAAGATGACCCGAGGTATCTGAAACTCTGAACCATCTCTAGTGGGGGCATCTTGAGAGTTCACTATGTGCAATTGGTAGGATTGGTGAAAGTTATGGGGGGAGGCAAACAGCATAGTTTTGTTTTTTTTGTAGTTTAATAGGAGCTTAAAGTTGATGAACCAAGACTTGGTGGCGGTGAGTTAGCCCATCACAATGTCCCCCCTGGAGTGCCTTATTGTAATTATGAATGGGTCCCTATCAATATTATATAAATAAATACATTACTAAAATCAATATTTTAATTGCCAAAAAAGATACACAAATGTTTAAATCATCAGAAAGAAAAAATTGTCCCAATATTAACATTGTATTGCTTGTTGCTGTCCAATAGGTGGCACCAAACTGCTTTATTGGCATACTGAGGGTAAGCAGTGGCTTCTCTTCCTGTGGTTGCTGTGATGTGTAGTGGGACCAAGTAGTTTATGGTTGGGAACCTCAGCTTTGTGTGCAGTCAGCCCGTGTGGTTTGCAGTCTGGTGAATGGCTGCTTCAGTTTTAGAACCACTGATGGAGTTGTGGGCCAGTGGTCTATGGTCAGGCAAGCGGCATCTAATGAGTGCGAGCCGCTTATCAGTGGCTGAGAGGGAGCCAGCGATGGAGTTGAAGGAAAGATCAGTTTCAGATGCCGCAGTGGCTTTGAGGCATGTAACAAAGAGCTGTGCAAGGGGGAAGGTTTCAAATTAGCCGTATTCAGCATTTATAATGGCCTCTGGGGTGTCTGAAGAAGAACCGCATTGGGCGGCAGTTTGAAAGATCACCATTGGTGAGATCCAGGTCAGGGAGTAAGATGAAGGAGAAGTTGCCAAAAGAAAGGTATTTTTTTAAAAGAAAGGCTGAGTTTGAAAGGGAAAGTTGTGGCTCCTTAGGGAATCTCCACTGCTCACTGTATATGTAGTGCAATCGGGGGCTACCAGACATTTTTAAGTTCAGTGCGTCTGCATGCTGCAAACTTCTTGGTATCGTGGCAATGTGCGAAACCATGAAAGAAAAGAGCCGTCAAACAGCAATCGCTGTTCAGTGATGAAACAAATGTGTGGAATGTAGCAGATTCTGCAAATGCACAGTAGCGCCACGGCGTCTGCGCATGTGTGGAAAGGAATAGCACGGGGATGCGCTCCATAGAGTTCAATGGGGCAATTTTTAAAAGCTTGTTTTTATACTTTCCAGTGACAATTTTGTCAAAGAAAGGCAGTCGCTTAACTAACAAGGACCTTGTTACTTAGCGACTGCCTTTCTTTGACAAAAGCCGACTACTGGAAAGTATAAAATAAGCTTTAATGCCCATTGCTCTATGGGCGATCAATGCTGTTCGTTTATGAAGGCGTCAAACATTTGGCATTGACAATGCCCACTCCCGGTATTGGACCATCTATATTATTTGCCGACATCGAGGGTGCCCAATCCCTGTGTCAGCATGTATCCCCCCCTTCCACTTAACTGTGGAACACTGGGAGCCCATCCCAGTATGCCAAAATAATTTTTATTAATTTATGTTTTTCTGACACCAGGATGCCCAATCCTGTTGTTGGATGACCCCCCCACCCGACTGAATATTTCAAGTGCCGACATAGGGGTGCCCAATCCCCATGTCAGCATGCCCCCACACACACACACAGACACACACACACACTTGTGGCACACTGGGAGCCCACCCCAGTGTGTCTAAATGTATTTAATTTTTGGTAACCTGTAAAATAAAGAAAACCGCCCCCCAAAGTATTTTCTTTTCCCCTGTAAAAAAGAAAATGGTCCCTTGTTGTCGTCTCCCCATTCCCCCTCCTCCATCCCCACCCTTCTTCTGCGGACCCACCTCCCCGCACCCCCCATACCCCATACTTTCCTCTGGAGGTCAGGAGCAGTGATCTTCTGTGTAGCGGGACATGTCTACACTTTTCAAAGCTGACTGGCAAACTGAAGAAATGACGGTAAGCTGTATAATGGGAGTCAATGGAGGGGGTTTCAACTTAGGTTGATATCTCAGCCATTTTTAGGAATTTTGGCCCCAAATTTTCAACATGGGGTTCTTGGAACCCCACCTAATGAACACTGTCACTGTCGTTTGGCTATTTGGTCCTGAAAGGTGATTTCATGATCGCTGTGTGATAGAGGAGGCAGTATAGCACAGTGGTTTAAGGCTATGAGCTGCAAATCTGGAGACCTGGGTTTGAATCCCACAGCCCCCACTTGCATACTGTGTGACCCTGAGCAAGTCACTTAACTTCCCTGTGCTCCCAGGTCGCACCCGTAAACAAGCTTTCAGCTTGGTGTGCTACTCCTGGTTAAATAATTGGGAATCACCTTTTGGGACCAATTAACAAAACAACAGTGCCACTTTTCATGAGGTGGAGTCCCAAAAAAACCGTGTTGCAAATTTGGTGAAAAAATTCCCCAAAATGACTGCGTTACGAGCAAGCGTTGCACAGTTTCTATGCATGCTCGTAACTTCGCCAATTTTTATATTTTCACTCCAGATTTTAAAAATTGCCATATTTTTACACCTCCTTATGAACAATATAGCTGTCATTTTTCACATCCTGCCCAAAATGTGTTTTTGCACCTGTGGCGCTGAATGGCACAGTCACTGTGCGGAATCACCTTTCGGGATTGAGTAACAAAATGATAGTGCCACTGTTCATGAGATGGGATCCCAAAAAGTTCATGTTGAAAATCTGGAGTGAAAATACTGACAAACACCCAGGGCATTAGGGTTTCCAACTGTAATGCCCCAACCTGTAGAGAATGACAGGCGTCGGGTGTGACTTGAGGTCGTCGGCCGTAATGCTCATGCCATTCCACCCCCACCCTGCAGCCAGTGACAGGCATTGAGGTGTGCCTTGGGGTCTTCGGCCTCAATGTTCACCCCATTCTCCTCTACTGCACCCATCTCAGCTTATTTCCTTATGGAATGGGGTGAGCGTAAGGGCTGCAGACCCCAAGGCACACCACAACACCTGTTGGTGTCTGCAGGGTGGGGTGACTTGGAATGGTGTGAGCATTATGGCCAATGACCCAAAGGCACACCCCCAAATGCCTGTCAGTCTCTGCGGGGTAGGGTGGGAGTTAACGTTCGTTTGATATTTCACTGCCATTCCTATTATGCATCTCTCTAACTCCTGCACTAACAGCGCCAATAACAGCAAGCAAACATTCAATGTTGACAAATGCTTGTTAAGCCTCTTGTTATTTACAGGGAGAACTTGGAGGCAAACAGGGAACTTTTCCTCACAGAGCGGCTGAAAGTGAAAGTAAAAGCCGCACTGTGCTATAAACTAAAGCTGCTGTCTGAGCCTTTATTTTACAACTGTAGGCCTCTTAAGATAGACGCAGTTGTCTTAGTCTTCATTTTAATCCATTTTTCAAATATCAGCTGTGTAATACTTTTTAGGGCAAAACCTGCAGCATTTGTTTTACAGCCCTGGGTCATTCAGTTACATGAATTCTATATATATCAAATCCCCTCCAGTTTAAAAATAAACCTAAACATATTAGCAAGGTTACTTAGAGGCTATACTGCTTTTTATTCATGCACTCTGCACTTTAAACATTTTCACTGTAAGCACTTTATTAAAACCTCAGATTTTAAAAAGCACTTTATTCCTGAAAGCACTGTCTAAGCACTTTATGTGTGCATACAGTTTTGTTCGTGTTGCAGCCTTTCTTCATACATGCTGCCACTGTAGCCACAGTCATAGCTGCCCAAGCTTTAGATACAGCAAGGCATCCTGTTTTAGGGTGAGGGACAGAATGGGTGAAAAAGAAACACAGAACGGGGAAAAGAGATTTAGAGAGAGTAAAGAAAAGACTGTCATAGGTGGCCAACCTACTTCAGTGTTAAGAAAAAGGACAGGATAGAGTTTTTTAGAATACTGTTGCAACAGATTTTAGCAAGAAAGCAAAATAAGATAGAAAAATTGTCCCTCTGCCCAATCAGTTATTGTAGGGAGAATGCAGGTCTACCACATCCCTCACTTTCCTACTCCCAAATCTATCCCCCTCACATATGAGTCCCCCAAGTTGTTTCTCCTCCTTTGGGGCCTCTGCTATGGAGGACCCCTACATCCTCCGTAGCCTCAACCATTGGTGCCTCTTCTTGGCAGTCCTGTATCATCAGAGCAGCATAGGGATTGTGTAGAGGTATCGGTTGAGGAATGTGACTTTGACCCACCATCCCCACCCTTGCTTTACACCCTTCCCTTTGTTAAGCAATCTGGGACCCACAAACGCTTATATATATTCTGAAATTCAGGTTAGTTTTCCTTGCACCCAATGAAGGAACTGTCATTGGAAAGTATAAAAATAAGCTTTTCAAAATTGCCTGCATTGAACTCTATGGAGCACGTCCCCGCACTGTTCGTTTACAAAGGTGGCAAACTTTCGGCATTGACAAATGCTTGTCTTAAAGGGCTGCAATAAGTCCATTGTGTCAGGCTGGTGGCTTGATGATCAGCTAGAGCGGATGGCAGCAAAGCTTCATGCTGAGTCTATTCATCAGGGAGTACTTTTAGCCAGGCTGTTGTGCTGGGATAATGGCCTGGCAGAAAGTAGCTGTGGACCAATCAGGATCCAATATTTTTAGTACCCGTTTCATAATACAGCTTACAGTCTTTCTCTCTGTTGAAATCTTGCACGAGTTATTATAAAAAAAATAATGCCTGTGCAAAGTTTGTTTTATGAGGATTCTTCACACACCCTTGGTGTGCGTGATAATCTTGTAAACTCCTCAAGCTTTGCTCTTGGTCGGAGTTTATTGGATTTTGTAACATGGAAAAATGAAGAGGACACAAAAGGAGGAAAATAACTGGTGGAAAGGCATCATGTGGTACATGAGCAACACGGCATTATGACACGATAATGCCGTGTTGCTTGTGAAGTACACGAAGCAGCCAGAGATGAAAAAGTAGCAGTGTGGAAGAAAACAAAATGTAAAGAAAGGTAAAAATCAAGTTTATGAATAGCAAGAAGGTAGGCTAAACGATTAGTAGGACAAGCAGAACAGATGCACAGTAGAAGAGAAAGTGTAATAGTGAAGGAGAAGGAGGTAGAAATGGAGAAACGCATAGTAATGTCCCCAAATCCTACCAAAACTGGCACCCTCATTGACTGGTTACTCACAACACGACCTGAACATTTGATCTCCACAGGGATCCTTGCTGACACGATCACAGACCACTCCCTGATTTTCTGCATGTGGGCCTCTGGTGCCCCACCACCTCCCCCACTGCATTATGTCACCTTTTCGAACTTTGCACAGCTTGATGAAAAGGCGTTCCTCCAGGACATTTCTTGTGTAGATTGGTCTGACATTTACCACACAAACAGTGTTGATGAGGCCCTGCACTTCTTTCTCAATAAGTTCACTGCTATCCAATTAAGGCATGTCCCCAAGATCACCAGGAGAGTTACAGGCAAACAAACCAAGTGGCTACACAAGGATCTCCTGTCTGATCTACGCCGCAGAGACAAACTATGGAAGTGTTTCAAACAAACCAGGCATATGGATGATTTTAACTCCTATAGGGCCAGTAGAAATTCTGCAAAAAGAAAATAAGATTAGCAAAAAGTAAATACTGCCAGGACCTGCTTGTGAGCGCAGCATCCAACTCAAGGAAATTTTGGGCCCATATCAAAACCTTTCTGGGATCCCCACAGGACCATACCCCCAAGGAGATGATATTAAATGGGGTGCACTGCAATGATCCTAAGACCATTGCAGATGCTCTTAACCAGAAATTCTCAGAACTGTCTTTGTATACCTCTGCTCTCACACCGCAGACCTCTCCCCTCTGGGATAGTGAACCTCAAAGACTACCTGGCTCCTCTACTACTCTCCAAATATCTCAGCATACACCTCCTTTTTACTTTAAAGAAATTACCACATTAGAGGTCTTTAAACTTCTCTTATCCATATCTCCAAACACCAGCATGGGGTTGGACCTCCTTGAACCACGTCTACTAAGACTTGTTGCTGCCCACATAGCCTCACCACTGGCTAAACTATTTTCACTATCCCTGATCACTAGCACTGTCCCAGTCCTGTGGAAGTTTGCTCGAATAACTCCTGTATTTAAAAAAGGTGATAAAAAGGACATAAACAACTTCAGACCTATTGCCATTCTCTCCGTTTTGTCAAAACTACTAGAAAAGGCGGTTGCTATCCAAACACGTGACTTTCTAAACAAGTGGGATATCCTATCTGATGCCCAACATGGTTTCCATAAAAACCATAGTACATCCACTGCGCTATCGAAACTCACCTCTGACATAATCTCTAACATGGACGGAGGTAGACTCACAGGTGCTGTATTCATAGACCTTAAAAAGGCTTTCAACCTCGTGGACCACCCCCTACTCCTATCCTGCTTGCATAGCCTAGGTTTCTCCTCTCCAGTTGTACATTGGTGTAGTAGCTATCTATCCGATAGGTCTCAAGCAGTTAAATTTAACTCAGCCATTTCTGACTCAGCCTCAGTAAATGTGGGGGTTCCTCAAGGCTCCATCCTTGGTCCTGTCCTTTTCTCACTCTTTATAAATAATGTCCCCTGTGCCCTTCAGAATAGCTCATCTCTCTTGTATGCTGATGATCTTGTCATTTATGCCAGTGATAAAAAGGTGGAGAACCTGAACTCAGCACTTCAAACTGATTTCACAAATACACAAACCTGGCTGTATGAGCACAAGCTGGTCCTAAACATAAAGAAAACCAAGGCCATGCTTTTTGGCTCTGCCACTAAACTCCATAGGAGCCCTGTCTCCCTTACAGTCTATGACTCAGATGATACAACACTAGAAACTGTCTTATCTTTTAACTATCTTGGTGTCATGCTTGACCAATCCCTCGATCTGAGCCTGCACATTCAATCCATCTGCAAGGCTGTAAACTGCAAACTCGGTGCTGCTTACAAATCTGGATACTTGCTTCGCCATCTGCTAAAAAGCCATTGCCAGGGTGTACTCTACCTTCCTAACCTACAGTGCCCCATCCTCTCTAGTGCTCACAAAACTACCCTCCAGAAATGGGATGTCACCTACAATAGCATATGGTGTGCATCCTCATCCTCAAGACAAAAGCACCGCTGTCAGCTTTATGTTGACTTAGGATGGCTCTCCTTATGGCCAGAAAATATTATCTTGGCTCCCTTACTGACTGTTGTAAGGCTCAAATCCCCTAAATCTCTGGCAGAACTTTTAATTCCACACTCCATCCCTCGCAGTCTGAGGTCTGCGGAAAACTCTCTACTCCAAGTTCCTAGATGCTCTACCACAAAAGGTACTGGGGCTTTCAAATGTGCGGCTCCCATTTTCTGGAATACTCTTCCCTCTCAGCTCAAATCGGCTGAGACTCATCAGAAATTTAAAACAGAACTTTGCTGCTATCTATTGCGCACTGGCCCCTGCACTTGCTTCGATCCTACCTGATGGCCTTGTTAAGGTGAGGTGCCCCTGATTTCTCTCTCACTTTCCTTTCCTTTTCCTCTCAGATTTAGTCTGGTGCCCCATACTTTTTTCCTTACCCCTAAAGACTTGCCCCCCCTCATCGTTTTCCAATCTCTCAATCCTCTATACCCTTTAGTTTGACCTTTTAAACGAATTCTCTGCCGAACTGTAATTTTGCTTGACCTATCCTTGTTTGCCCCAACAATTGCTACTTACTTTGCCCACCGTGGCCTACGGATGTTTTGTTTACCTCCTATTTAAGCCCTAGTATCTGTTTCCTCACCACATGTGAACCTGAAATGCTTCCTATTAACTCTGTTATGTTAAAATGTTTTTACATTATGTACTGTTGCCTAAAACTTGTTTGCCTTCTCCCATGTTAAAAATGGAAATGTTTTGTACCTGTCTTATTTTATGTTGTACTCTCCCGGGTCATACCTGAAAATAGTCATTGTGTTGGCTAGTGTACTTACCCGGTAAACAAAATCTAAATAAAAAATAAATAAATAAAAATATGTGGAAGCGCAGATATGGAGCAATGGGTACAAGAGAATTTTGGCAATGATCAAGAAATGGCTAGATGTGTCGAAGTAGTGAGCAGCGGAGCATAGAAAGAGAAGACAAGGTGATACAAGGCACACAATGCAGGAGACAGGGGAGAATACTGGGCAAGAGCAGGAGACAGAAACACAAGAAACAGGAACAAGTAGCGGAATACCAGAAATGCAAATAGTGAGAAGCATACAGCATACAAAAGTTGACGGAGACATAAATCAGGAACCTGTCAGAGAAGGAATGAGACAGACGGGATGTGACCCAAAGGAACACAGAGAGAGAAAGCGAGCAACCGGAAGCACATTTAATTTTGAGACATTCACCGTATATGGGACAGTGAACTTCAATTATGCAGCAGAATCCATGCGAAGTGAAAACCGAGAGGAGACTAAGCAAATCTAAGATGTAGAATGAAGCGACTAGTGCAAAGAGAACCGTGACAGGTAAAAAATGCACGATATGGGCAGAAAGCAGAAAGAGCTGTATGCAAATGAGACAGGACAGCTGAGGGCGAAGCAGTAAAACGACACAACAGTGGTCCTCCTAACAAGCATAACAAACGGATAGCCATTAGAAATGTTAAAAAAAGTACACCAATCGTTAAGCAATAGAGGAATGTAGTACTGTGCCAAAGTATCCAAAACACATATATGTATGTAAGAGAGTATAGCATGAAGTGTTAAAAGTTACAGTAAACTGAACTGTATAAGTTCAATAGTGTCATCGTCTATTTTATTACAGTAGTAGAAACACATATGTCACATCCAAACCCATAGGAAGAGCATGTTACAAGCACATTAATCAACTCCAAAGGTGGCATCTAATGAGGAGTTAATGCATGATTGGGCCATTGTAGGCACTCAAGCTGCGACCTCCCGGACCTAGCAGTCCCAACCATGCATTAACTCCCAAATAGTCTCCACCTTCGCTAGGATTAATGCTTACATAACACACACCTCGGGTGTGTGAAAAATCCTCATAACACACACCTGCACAGGCATTATTCTCTTATGTTCCACACATCACACCTCATACTCAGGGTAAAGAACTGTTCCACACATCACACCTTGTGCTCAGTGTAAAGTACTGTTCCACAGATCACACTTTGTATTCCATATAGAGCGCCGTTCCACACATCACACTTAGTACTGTCAGGTGGAAAATTGTTTAATTAGCAAAAGGGAAAAGAAAGAGCACTTTAGATGCAAAAAGCAAACAGTTGACTACTTTTGAAAAAAATATTAGTGTTCTCACTGGCACTGACGGTTGAGGTGCCGACTGCTGCATCTTATTCCATGCTGGAGACCCGTGTTCAGAAATGAGTATGAGTTGCCAGGGATCAGCCAGGGAGGGAGAGGATCGAGTGTCCAGAGAACTTCTGTCCTCTCCTGGGGAGGGAGGACTGCATGTTCTGCCAAATGACTGCCATCAGGTGGAGGCCTGGTGGTAGTGCAGGTTGGGAGCAGGCAAGCAAGCAAGCAAGCAAGTCTTTATTTATAAAACGCCATTCCAAAAGCATGATCGTAGCATTGTACATATATATAAAATCAATTAAACATATAAAATAATGCAATAGTGCCCTCCATTAAAATCACAGCTATAAATCAAATCAATCAATCAGGAAAAACCTGGGTAAATAAATGAGTTTTAAGAGCAGATTTAAAACCCTCAACAGTCGGGCATTCCCTAATCCGACGAGGTAAAGAATTCCACAGGGTCGGTGCAGCAAACGCAAATGAACGAGCACCAGAGGTTTTCAAATGGACCCTTGGAATCTCTAGCTATCCTTCATCGGCAGACTGGAGTGAATAGTGGGGGCAGTAGGGGTGAAGGAGATCTTGCAGGTAGCATGGCCCCTGCCCATGTAGGGCTTTATAGGTCAGTAATCAGACCTTGAATGTGATCCGCCAAAATATGGGCAGCCAGTGCAGCTCATGGAGCACAGGTGTGACATGGTTAGATCTTGATAAACCAGTCAACAACCTGGCAGTTGTGTTCTGCACCAGCTGCAATCAGTGGATATCAACCCCCGGAAGCCCCAGGTACAAGGCATTACAGTAGTCAAGGCGGGAGGTCACAAAGACATGGCTACCTCATGCAGTAGAAGAAGGGAGGTGCTGCAGAACTCCGCAGTTTGTACATGCCTTCACATGTGCATGTTGATGAGTGTGCCCCAGCCTGGGGATGGGAGGAAAAATGGAGGAAATGCTGCTGGGACAGGTGCACATGAAGCCTGCCTGCCGATCCTTCACTCGCCACATCACCAAGGATTTGTGCTTTGGGGGGTGGCCCTCCTGCTCCTGACCCTGCCATGGGGGGGAGACTCCATGGGGGTATCCAAGCCAGTAGGTAAGTCCTCGGGAGATGCAGGATGGTGGGGATCAGTGGGGCAAAACTGAGGGTAGCCCAGCCAGTCCTGGCTATGGGAGGATAAACAGAGGATGAAAAAAAAGATAATATTAATTTCAGACAGTGTATTAGCTTTTTAAGAATCTTAAGCCCAATTTACAAGACCAAAGTGGCACCCCTGCAACCTGAGCACTCAGGCTGCTGTGGTGCAAGTGCAGCTGTGCAGACATTTACCTGATCACGGTAAATCAATCATTACGCTTCCTCCTCCCAAGCTGCTTCAAAGTTGGGAACACTATTCAGAGCAAGCGGTGTAGGCAGCAATGTGGACAGGTTACACTATTCGCTCTGACTCACAGGGACACTCCTCTGCCCTTCCATGGTGCACTAAGCCTAGAACCAGGAAGTTCGGGAATGTGGCAGTGGTCAAGAGCGTTAGCTGACAGCATCACTTGTCACATCACTATTGCACTAATGAAAAATAAAGGACTGATGCAACAAGTTGTCTGAAGTTAGTTATTTTAACTCTTTTAACATGTGATGCTTGGGGTGACGGCTTTGGCATGTAGGAGTTGGTGATATGATGTCAACAAACAGCTGCCCCCGCCAACTCACATGGCCCCTCTCCAGTGCAGCTTGCATCAGTGCAGAGTAGGGTCATGTAAATGTGATCCTTATTGGTTTGGGTGGTGGGGGCAGCACTGGAGTGGGACATCAGGAAGAAGCAGTGTGGCTATATAAACATGGCTTTAAATTGTGTGTGAACTGCAAAAAAGGAGTTTTTGATATTTTAATTAGTTTCACAGTGATAGGGAGGGGAATTCACCCACCTTTCAGAAGAGGATTGGAGCCAGAGTACACTGAAGAGGACCAGAGTCAGAGGATCCAGAACAGGTCTGGAGCTGGATGTGCAGAGGAGCTATCCAGATCACCGAGCATCAGACCATCCCTGGGCAGGGCAGCATATCAGACATTGGAGTCCCCACCTTTCCAATGGATATCACCCAAGTGGGTTTAAGGTAGAAGGGACTGTGTAACTCTGAGACACCTTTTCTTACTTTGGGACATTTTATCTCTTTTGGGAGTGGGGTTTAAAAGTGTCTTACACTAAACGTTAAGTGAAGATTCTGTTTAGGAATAGTCGATGATTTGCTGTCCAGTTGCTGTTAAATGGTGAGTAGACTACATAGCCATGCTAGCTCAGAACATAGTGAAGCAGATATTCCTGTGCTAGAATAACAATGAATTACTGAAAGTGATCCGCTACCCCTGTGATAATTTCCTGGGTTCCATGTCATAATAGCGATCGCAAAACAACGATCACTATTATGGTGAGTGTATATCGCCGAAAAGCAAATCGGCGATATACCCATGTCGGTGAACACACATCTGGCATATAAATGAAGTGTTTGTTGGGGGCTGCACCTCCATGCCCCCACCTGATTTTAGATTACCAACTCCAGGGGTTGCATGTCGGGGGAGGGCAGCGCTAGAATCGTCAAAAAAAAAAAAAAACAGTCGCAAGCAGCTGCAAAAATGTCTCCCTGGTCCAGCTCCACCCCAAACCCAGTGCCTACTGCACTGGAGCCACCCACCCTCACCACCACACCACCACACCACATGGCTGGCTCTGCTGCAACAGGCACACTCCCCTGTCACAACCCTCTTCCCTATCCCTCCTCTTCTCCTCCTTATCCCTCCCCTTCCGGCCAATGTCCCTCGCTGTTCTGTTGCTACCCTTGCAGGATAGCCCAACATGATAACACTGAAAACGAGTCACTGATTTTACAGTCACTCATTTTCAGTCACTATCATCACTGGATACCAATTTCCTGTTAACACGGTCTGTGAATAATATTAATATTTGATCAGCCTTTGTGAATAATCTTCATCGAAGCTAGCCGGATGCCATTGCCAGGTAGGTGTAAACAGGATGCAGATAGGTATTATACCTCATTGCCTTTGTCCTACTTTACTACCACGGTGATAAAGCTAGTCCAGTTGCTTCTCTCTACTCATGACATATGCTGCTCCTGTTGATCCATCTCTTGCTCCACTGCTTCTTTTAGCTTGAAGTACACTGGTTGAGGTTTGTGGAAAATAGGGATAGCACCTTTTTGCACTTGGCACTTTGCTTTGAATTCATGAATGGCACCACAGCCGTCTTCAAAAATAGGACTGTGTTTGAATAACACTTTCCTTACTGCTTCTTGCCAAGTCATTCACTCAGCCCACCCTACCTCAGCACATTCACCAGTTAAGCATGAGCATCCCCCAAAGAGGAGCAGCCTGCGGCACAGCAACCAGGCAGTGCAGCAACCAGGAAGGCAAGGAGATGGGATGGATATGCCAGGTGGTCCAAGCACAGCAGGCTGCTGTGGGTGGCCACTGAATCCATAGTGGCCCACAACAGCAGGAGCAGCAGCAGCAGACAGGAGGAACACAGAATGAAGACACTGTACAGTACAGAAAAAGCCAGCTGAGGACACTCAAAGAAATAGCATGCAATGAAGCAGAAGATGACTGTGGGAGTCAAACCAAAGGTCACGGGGGGAGGGCAGTTGTATTGCCAGCCTAGCTGAGGGAGCCAGTGGAAGCAGCAGGCAGCAGCTTAGCATAGAGCTTTCACAGCAGGCCACCTGGAGGATCCCAGAATGGTGGCACCATGACAGGATGCCAGAACAGAGCTGTTGTTTTGAGCAGTAGAGCAACAGAAGTCAAAGAGTCACACTGTCCCCAAACCTAGAAGCATCAGAAGCAGGAACCAGCTGCAGGACCTAAGCAGCTCAGACAGGCAGAGACACAGACAGGAAGTCAGAGTAAGGCAGCCGTGGCCCAGAGGGACACCCAAGAGCAGGCAGGAGGTAAGTCGCCAAATCCCAGAGCAATGACAGACTGGCAGCCACAAAGCCACTGCAAAGAAATAGACATCCGAAGGATGCATTGGGTATGAGCACCTATATAGCACTCAGGGTGAGGTATGGCATATGTTTATTTATTTATTATTTATTTAATTAAAATTTTACTCATACCAAACATATGAATACAGATACCCTCAATTGAGAATAAACTCATTTACAACAAGGTCCACAAGCGTACAAAATAGTAATTACAATATTTCGAATACATTCGAATACATACATATTGCACTCCTGTCATATACAACGTGACAATTACAAATAACAGCGTATAATGAATACATATAAAAAAAAAAAAAAATAAGATAAATCAAATGACACTACCCAAAAGAAAATAATATCAGCTACCTACCCTCATATACAAATAAAAATTCTCCATTTATTCAGGACAGCACTGTCTTAATCTGCCTACTGCTTCTCTTACCCATCATCCATTTATCTTCCAAGATGGATTCCATATTGACTCTCTTAGACCTGGGTCAATTTTATTACAACTCTCTGAGCCCCTAAACAAAACAGACTCTCGTCCTATTTCCCGGTTACACTTGGGAATATCCAGGTCCAAGATATCTGCAGATTTCAGAGAACCCAGCGTGGGCCTGTAAACCAACCTTTCTGAGACATACCCTGGGAGTTTACCTTGCAGGCCCTTACAGATGAAAATTATTAGGTGCTCTTTGTTTCTTTCATTTAAGTTTGACCAACCCAGTGTATCATACATATGGCACTTATGAGTCAAACGTGGGGCCCCACATATAAATCTAGCCAGGCTTCCATAACATACTAACATACTAAAATGCACCAGAACAGGCCTAACTGTCTTTTGTGTCTGCTTGTTTGGTCAGCACACACCATGGGAGCTGACCTTTCTGCCCACCTCGCCCTCTCTGGCTTCTCCCTTCCCAGTCCTGGATATTCCTACTGCACAGGACTTTGCTTCCAGAACCCTTCCCCTGTACCTGTCCCACCCCCTCTTGAACCCCTCCACCTTCGGAGCACCCTGACTGCTCCTCCCCTATTTAACTCCTTCATGTACCTGAAGACCTCTATCACAGAAACATAGAAACATAGAAACATAGAAGTTGACAGCAGATAAGGACCGCAAGGCCCATCCAGTCTGCCCATTTCTTTTTCTACCTTATAAATGTGCCATCGGCCTTTGCTCTGTCAGTGGCCTATCTATTCATACTCATCTGTATTGCTCCCTTATGCCTATCCCATGCCTTTTTGAAGCCCTGCACTGTATTCATAGCCACCACTTCTTGTGGTAAGCCATTCCATGCATCCACCACCCTTTCTGTGAAAAAAGAATTTCCTCACATTCCCCCTTAATCGGCCCCCCTCTAATCTCATGCTGTGTCCTCTTGTCCTGCTATTTTTCTTATATTTAAACATGTTAGACTCTTTCACCTTGTTAATGCCCTTAAGGTGTTTGAATGCCTCGATCATATCACCTCTCTCCTCCTTTGCTCAAGGGTATACATATTGAGCTCCGTTAATCTGTCCTCATATGTCTTCTGATGCAGTCCCTGCACCATTTTGGTTGCCCTTCTCTGGACTGCCTCAATTTGGTTAATGTCCTTGTGAAGGTGTGGCCTCAATACTGCACGCAGTACTCCAGATGGGCCTAACCAGTGTCTTGTACAGAGGGATTATTACCTCCCTCTTGACTTGTGATACCCTACTAATACACCCTAACACCCCTAGCCTTACCTACTGCTTTGAGGTCTGCTTGGATGATTTTAGGTCATCAGTGATGATGATGCCCAAGTCTCTTTCTTCCTTTGTGACTGCTAGCAACTCCTCCCAGCCTATAGGGGTGGCTTCAGGGTTTCTCTTCCCTATGTGCATGATTTTGCACTTCTTTGCATTAAATCCCAGTTGCCACTCTTCTGACCATTCTACTAGTTTATCCAGATCTCTTCATTCTGCCCACCCCATCTGGATCATCTACTCTGTTGCAGATCTTGGTGTCATCTGCAAACAGACAAGCCTTACCCTCTAGTCCATCTGCAAGGTCACTAATGAAGATGTTGAAGAGGACTGGCCCCAGGACTGATCCCTGAGGTACCCATTTGTGACTTGCATCTCTTCTGACTGTATACCATTTACCACCACTCTCTGTTTTCTGCCCGTCAACCAGTTTGCCACCCAGTTGACCCACTTCTGACCCACCCGAGCCTACCCAGCTTATTAATCAATCTTCTACGTGGAACAGTGTCAAAGCTTTGCTGAAGTCAAGGTAGGCGACATCAACTGCTCCCCCTTGGTCCACCACTCTGGTTACCCAGTCAAAGAAATCTATGAGATTAGTTTGACAGGACCTTCCTTTGTGAAACCCATGCTGTCTTGGATCCTGTGCCCCTATGGATTCCAGGTGTTGCACTATCCTTTCCTTAAGTGCCTCCATAATCTGCCCACTACTGATATAAGACTGACCGGGTCTGTAGTTCCCGCCTCCTCCCTGCTACCACTCTTGTGGAGGCGGGATCATGAACCCTTCTCCAGTCTTCTGGGACCTCTCCTGTGCTCAGAGACTCACTAAACAATTCTGCTAATGGCTCTGCTAGTTCCTCCTTTAGCTCCTTAAGTACCCTGGGATGTATGCCATCAGGTCCGTTGCTTATCCACCCTGAGCTTAGCAAGCTCTTGTAGGACCCTTTCTTTAGTGAAGGGAGTAGTGCTCACCTCCTCCCCTGTGTCCATGATGCTGAGCTGTGGGCCCTGCCTACCTTCTCTTCAGTAAATACTGAGCAAAAGTATCTATTTAGGATAGATGCCTTTACAGGGTCCTCCTCCTCACATGCTCCCTTTTCTCCATTAAGCTTAGCAATACCCCTCTGGACTTTCTTCTTTCACTAATGTATCTATAGAAAGTCTTGTCACCTTCTTTACTGTTCATGCTAGTATTTCCTCAGTTTGGGACTTTGCCTGCCTTACTGCCTTACCTGCTTCCCTTAGGGCAGTTTGGTATGCCTCCCTATCTTCATCCGCTGTGTTCCTTATATTTCCTGAAGGCCAGCCTTTTGTCTCTGACCTTTTCTGCTACTGTATTTGAGAACCAAGTGGTTTCCTTCTTCTTTTGCACTTCCTTTTCTGTCTAACACAATGGGATGTTGCTTCAAGTATTGCATCCTTAATGCTTGCCCACTTTGCCTGTACCCCTCACCTGTGTTTCTTTTTGCCAGGGCTAGCTTAACTCTGTTGGCCATCTTATCAAAGTCAGCTCCTCTGAAGTCCCATATTTTGCCTTGGAATGGGATGATTTAGATGTAGTAGCCAAATTGAACCATACCATGTGATGGTCACTGGCCCCCAGGTGACCTTCTACCTGGAGATCTGTGATCCTCTTTTGTTAGTCAGTACTAGATCTAGGATAGCCCTGTCTCTTGTGGGTTGCTGTACCAGTTGTTTGAGGCCCTCCCCCTGCAGGGAATCCACTATGAGTCTAGTTCTGGCAGATGTTCCTGCTTGTATTGACCAATCTGTATCCGGCATGTTGAAGTCTCCCATTATAAGAACCTCCCCTTTAGCTGTCATGTTTTGTATATCTTCTAACAGTAATGTGTCTATGTCCTCCCTCTGGTCTGGGGGCCTGTAGACAACCCCAGTTCTTATGGCTGTCCCATTTCCTGTTTCCAGGGTGACCCACAGTTCTTCTGGCTCCTTATGTGTATTCTGAATTTCTGTAGCTTTGATATTTTCATTAACATACAGGGCCACTCCTCCCCCTTTTGCACCTCGGTCCATGTCACCCTGGTCCCTTCTCTCTTCCAATGTGTACATATTTAGCTCTTGAGCCTCTCCCGTGAGGCCTGTCCCCAGGCCCCAGATCATTTAGTTGCCCCTCTCTGGAGCGCTCTTCAGGGTTCAATGTCCCTCTTTAAGTGTGGCCTCAAAACTGCATGCAGTACTCGAGGTGTGGCCTCACCAAGCAGTTATACAGAGAGTATCACTTCCTCCTCTGGAGGTGATCCCCTAGTGATGCATCCCAGCATCCTGTTGGCTTTGGCCACTGCCCTCCACAAGTATCAGAGTTGTTCATCTTGACATCCACCACCACCCCAGGTCCCTCTCAGCCATTGAGACTTGTAGCATTTCTCCCCAGGGTGTACACTTGGCCGGGTTTCTGGCTCCCAGATGCAGTACCTTGCATTTCCTGCACTGAACCTCAGCTTCACTTTCTAGACCACCTTTCCAGAGCATCCAGGTCCCCTGTAGGGCCTCCTCCCTCTTCCCCATCCACCACTGCCCCCAGTTTTGAGTCATCTGCAAAGAGACTCATCTCACTCTTGATACCCTTCCTTATGTTGGTGACGTAGGCGTTGAACAGGAGGGGCCCATGGACTGATCCCTGAGGGACCTCATTAATGACCCTCCTTGGGGATGAGACGATCCCGCCAGCCACGACCCTCTGGATCCAGTCCTGGAGCCAATTGCCTATCCATCTGATCATCTGGTTCCCCATCCCAATTTCTCCCAGCTTATTCAACAGGCCCCCATGAGGAACAGAGTCAAACGCCTTGCTGAAGTCAAGATAGAGGACGTCCATCGGTCTACCGAGGTCCAAGGCACTCATCACCCAGTCATAGAACTCCACAAGGTTTGTCTGACACGATTTCCCCAGGATGAATCCATGCTGTCTATCATCCAGGCACCCCAACTTTTCCAGGTCCCCCCCCCAGCCTCTCCTTGACAATGCTCTTCATCACCTTGCCCACCACCGATGCCAGGCTGACTGGCCTGTAGTTCCCTACCACCTCCCTTGATCTCCCCTTGTGGATAGGCACTATATTCGCCACCTTCCAGTCATGGGGCACCCACCCTGTACTCAAAGAGACGCTGAAAAGCTCCACCAGGGGTTTCACCAGGACATCCACCAGTTCCTTCAGCACTCTGGCATGTCATTTATCCAGCCCCAGTGCTTTCTCCGTCTTAAGGGACCTGAGGACTTCCCTCACTCTCTCTGCCGTGATTTCCACCTCCGCTACCTCGTCCCCCTGCTTTGCCTTCCCCCCGTCCTGCCAGTGATGGCCCCCCCCAGTTTCACCATCTCCTCCCATGTATGATGCAGCACCCCCATTTTCCTTGTTGAAAACTGAGGCAAAGTACTTATTTAGTACCTCAACCTGCTCCCCCAGGTCTTGTGCCCATCCCTCCCCTGTTTTAATCCTGCTAATCTGCCCCTTCACCCTTCATTTTTCCCCTATATATCTAAAGAACCCCTTGTTCCCTCTACTAATTTCCCTGGCCTGGTTCTGCTCCTTCCTTGCCTTAGCCGCCCTCACCACCCTAGTGGCCCTTCTGGCCATCAGCTCGCACTCCCCTCGATCCCTTTCACTCCTTGAGCACTTGAAATGCCTGCAAGCTGCCTTCTTTCTCCTCACCACTTCCTGAACATCCCTGGTCCACCAGCAGGGCTTATGGGCCCTACCGCATTTTTGTCTTACTCTTGCGCAGGTGCTGGTAGCATGCTGCAACCCCATGCTGATGATTTCCCACCTACTGTCAGCGACCATGTCTGGCCCAATCCCATCCAAATGCTTCTTAAGGATCCTTTCCATTTCCTTGAAATCTCCCCCCAGAAGTCAGTTACCTATGTCTTTGTGCAGCCTTCTACCCCTCCTAGGTCCAGGCAGAACCAGATTGTGGCATGGTTGCTCCCCGCCAACAGGTCCCTTACCTCCAGGCCCCCAATCTGGTCACTGTCTGCCAGGACCACATCTGGTATCCACGCCTCCCTGGTCAGTTCCCATATCTGCTGAGTTAGGAATGTGTCCTGAAAGACATCCAACAACCTCTGTTCCCTGGCCACCAAGTAGGTCATAGTCTCCCAGTCCGTTCCTGGCATGTTTAAGTCCCCCAACACCACCACCCTTCCCCTGCCCAATCTGCAGTGTCTCCCAACATCTGCCACCATACTCTTCTCCAGCTCCTCTGCCAGCGCAGGCGGTCTATACACCACTCCTATTTTTACTCTCTTGTCACCCGTTGTTATCAGGGTGACCCAAATCACCTCCACAGTTCCCTCCACCTCCTCCACTCCTCCTATGCCAATGCAGTTTCTGACTATTATTATTACTCCTCCTCCCCTTCCCTCCCTCCTGTCCTTCCTGAACATGGTATAACCCTCCAGGTTCAGGTCCCAGTCATGCCCTGCGGTGGCCCAGGTCTCAGTGACCGCTGCCACATCCACCTCTCCCTCAGTTAGCATCGCCTGGAGCTGAGGCATTTTATTGCCCAAGCTCTTGGCATTTAGTAGGACTACCTTCCACCCTTTCTGTATACTTCCATTTCCCCTGCTCGCATTCCCATGGGGATTCTGTCTTCCCCTGGTCAGCACCTTATCAGTCAGCCTTTTCCCGCATTCCTCCAGCTCTCCAGGGGATGAAAACAGAGTCCCTCCTTTATCGGCCCCCCTCGACAGCCTTTTCTCCCATCCCTTCCCCCTTCACAAGTTTAAACCCCACCTTTCACCAATGAACCAATCTATTTTCAGCTTAAGGATTTCCCTCTAACATGTCTCTAACTTAATCAGATCTTTTTTCCTTCCACCATAACAGAGGTTATCTCCGTAATTAAGGATGGGGATAATCATAGATTCCACTATTCTCTTACGGGTATCCAAACTCATATAGAACTTTACTCTATATAGGGCTGCCAATCTTTTCCCTATACTTTTTTTTATTTCTTTTTATAACTCTTTATTTTGAATCTCTAAGTACATTCATACACTGGGCTTGAACTATCCCTCTAATATTAACACAGATAGGTTGTGAACAGATTGAGAAGATATCGAGTACAGGTACTGGCTTTAACAAATATGCTTGACAAATGTCCTTGTCGATTCTTAACTTGTAGGTTAGGCAAGGGTCCACCTTCTCTGTACTTCCAAGTAGCCCTCACGGGTGGTTCAGCATTGTCCCATCTGAGTTTCCCCAGGTCCAAATGGATGGCATGCCCTTCTGGAATGTCCTCTTCCTTCTTTTATCAGATAGACTGCTAGTGCGAGTTCTGATCCAACAGGACCATTATATACATTCGGGTTAAATCAGTGACAATCTGTTCAAGAAATCTATTGCCATAAAAATGCAGTAAACAAATAATAAACTTCTAACATAACCATTATCAAACTGTGTGTTGTGTGTGGTTGTTCCTTTCCTATCTACTAAACATATTTTCTCTAACTCTCATATGAAGATATTTCACCTCTAGACTCTTCCCCACCTGGCTGTTCCCCATATGGCAGAGCCTTTGTGAGCCACGGGGACCATACTGACAGGTGCTTATCCACCCTTAGGTGGACTGAGGTGGTGAGTTTCTCCATCCTCTCCACCTCTTCCACTCTTTGGGTCCACATGGAAAGTGTCGGAGGTTCAGGGGAAGTCATTTCAGGGTGATACACTTGAGGGCCACTAATCTCAACATGTGATATAGTCTGTGCCTACCCCTAGCATTTGCTAATGGACCTTCCACTCCCAGGACTAAGGCCTGAAAGGTGCATGGGTAGGGAAACTCCCTGGGCAATCCCAAAACACGTGCCAGTGTGTCCCTCTTCCCCCTCACTTCTGCCAGCACCGATCCCTGTTTGTAGTGCCAAAGTGTTGTGTTCGTGATGGAGTTAGGAAGTATCTGGATATCAATTTCCAATTAAATTCTCTCCACGAGGGGGAGGAGGTGATGGCCCACCCTTTTTCTAACTTCTGGGACCAACTAGCCTGGGTAATCCATATATTGGTCTCCCTTTCCCATGTTGTCCGCAAGCTATCTGCTATCTGGGGGGCACTTTCTGACAGAAGACTGTATAATTGAGATATAGGCTTTAGCTTGGCTGCTAACCTGACCCACCAGAAGAAGAGATATTCCAGGCCTGTCCAGGGTCTTTGGACTAACTCTCTATGATTTTTCTGCTCACTGGAGGAAGTTCCTGACTTGGAGAAATCTGTCGTGGTCTTCCTACTTTAAGCCAAACTTCTGTTTAAGCTGTGCAAAGCTCATACATACCCCCTGTGAATAAAAATATGAGAAGCACACTAACCATTTTATTTCCCAATGAGTATAACCCTTACCAATCATGGGGGGAGAGGGACAAAGTCCACATGGTGTCGTATCAAAGTCAGGAGGCCCAAATCATTAGGAGAGCCGAGTCTCTTCCTCAGTTTCATTAAAGTTTCTGCTTAATGTTTCATCCATGGATTAATAAGCTTGGCCCAGATTGAGGATGTGACTTTGACTGTGGGTAATGCCCATAGTGATGTCCCTGACGCCTGATCCCTCTCTATCTCGTACCACCCTGAGTCTGCTCTCTGTTTCAGCCAGGAATAGATCCATGGACCTTGGGCTGCCAGGTAGTAATCCTCAATGTCGGGGAGGCCTAATCCCCCCTCCCCCAGGGGACAGACAGCAGTTTGTAAGAGAGCCATGGCCTGCCATTGCTTCATACAAATTTCCTAAGGGAGACTGACAAATCCTTCCAGAAATCCTCGGGTATCCCAATCGGGAGGGTCTGGAAGAAAAACAAGGAATGTGGCAAAATATTCATTTTAACCACCTGTATTCTACCGTTAAGCATTAGGGGTAGGATTCTCCAGCCTGCTATATTTTGCTTAACTGACTGGTGAAGCTTTTTGTAGTTGTTTAAGAACAATTGTGTTGTGTCAACTGAAATTTGGACCCCTAGAAATCTGATAATATTTTTACGGGCCCAACTGAAGGGGAAGGAAGAACCAAAACTTAAAGGGGGAGAGCCACTTAAGATGAGGGCCTCTGATTTACTATTGTTAATTTTATACCCTGCCAGGTTCTGATAAGTAGCTAACTCATCTAGCGGAGGAGACCTACAGGGATCCGCTAAAAGAAAGCAATGCATCATCTGCATAGAGTGAGATCTTACGTTCGATCCCTCCTGCCTCAATTCCTTTTATTAATTTGTGCTTTCTGATTATGGCCACTAGTGGCTCCAATGACAGGGCAAAGTGCAAAGGTGACAAGGGGCAGCCTTGCCTGGTGCCCCTGCCTAGCTTAAACCTGTTTGAAAGACACCCATTGACTTTCACCACTGCTTCTAGTTCCATATATAAGGGTTCACTTGCTCCTATTAATTTGTCCCCTAGCCCAAGCCTGGAACGGGTTTTTGCAAGAGGTGCCAATCTCTTTTGTCGAAAGCCTTTTTGGCATCGAGCCCTATGGCTATTTGAAATTTATTTTTAATTTTCTGTGAAGAAATAATGTTTAGAAATCTCCTTATATTGTTCTGTATCATTCTTCCTTTAATGAACCCAGTCAGGTTATGATGTACAGTTGAGCCAATGACTACTTGTAATCTCCCTGCCAATATATCAGTACAAAGTTTAAGGTCTGTGTTCAGCAGTGAGATTGGTCTACATGAGCCCCACTCCTGTGGGTCCTTTCCAGACCTGGGCAGAACAGTGATTTGAGCATATTTCTAGGATGGTGGGACCGGTGCCTCTTCTTTAATTATTGAATTAAGGGCAGCCAACAGGGGAGTCATAAGATCTGGGAGGAAGGCTTTGTAAAACTCCGCAGGGAAGCCATTCAGGTGTGGCGATTTGCGATTTTCCAGGTTTTGAATCTGTTGCTGTAATTCTGCCTGGGTAATGGGTACCCGTAGCCCCTCCACCTCTGCCTGACTCAGGGAAGGCAGTGCAGTTTTATTCAGGTAGTCATCTACCTCTGTAATGTGTGATGGGCCTCTGTCTTGTTTGTATAGATTGTCATAGTACGTTGCAAACGTTTGAGCCATCTCCTTTGGTTTATTTACTAATGATCCATCTCGAGTCCTTCTAAGCCTGAGGACTGCTCTGCTAACTGCTTCCTTTTGTAACTGTGCTGCTAATAATGTTCCCTCCCTATTTCCCTGCTCATAATATAGTTGCATCACGTACCTGAGGCGCTCTTCAATGTTTTTTGTCGAGCAAGTCATTTAATTCCCTTCTGGCTATTGGTAATCTTGCTCCCTCTGGAGACTCTGGATTGTGTTTATGTTGGGCTTCTAGGGTAGATATGTTTTCTTCCAACTGTATCTGCCTCTAGACTGTGATAGCTTCTTTAAGTGGGAGGCATAAGCTATTATCTTCCCCCTTAGGTATGCCTTCAGCGCATTCCACAAAATTGAAGGGGGGGGTGTTCTCCCTATCATTTATTTCCAGGAATTGCTTCATCTCCTTGGAAATCATTTATTTGAAATCCTCATTATTTATTAAGCTAGCATTTAGTCTCCAAACCCCTCCCTTAGTAGGTGGTTCAAAGCGTAGCAACATGCCCACTCGGGCGTGATCAGAGACTGTAGTAATTTCAGTTTTAGAGTTTTCAGTTATGTGGTCCCATTCAGTAGAAATCAGAAAAAAATCCAATCTAGAATATTGGTGGTGCCTTAGAGAGTAAAAACTGTAATTTCTGACCCCATGATTCTGAAACCTCCAGATATCCTAGAGCCCAAACTCTTTCATAATTTTCTGCAGTGTGGACGTAGACTTGGATCTGTGTCCATCCCCATTCCCACCAGATCTATCTAGTGTTGGATTAAGAACAGTGTTGAAATCTCCCCCCAATATGTTAATTCCAGAGGGCTCAAAGCCCCTTCCCCAGGCCAAAACCCTCAGGAAGAAATCGTGTCTCTGAGTTTCTTTGTTCGGTGCATATATATTGATCAGGTTCACCTTTTGATCCCCCAATTCACCCGATACCCTTATAAATCGTCCTTCGGGGTCTGTAAGGACTTCTTTTACTTTAAGTGGGATACTTTTCTTCAACAGGATAGCAACCCCTCGCTTTCTTGTAAGTCCCTCATAATGCAAGGCATGGACCTCTCCCACCCATGACCTCCTCAGTTTTTTATGTTCTTCCACCCCTAAACGGGTCTCTTGCAAGTAAACAGCCTAAATCGCTTAACCAGGCTGTGCATGCCCCTAACATTATAGGTGACTACCTTTAACTCGCCCACTGAGGAGGTCATAGGTGAGAAAGGCCACCAGGTGGCCTAGGAATACAACACACATTTCCCTGAACTTAACGTTAAAATTCTCTAATAACAAGAACAGATATCAAACAACTAGTGCAGTAAACATCTCTCTACAACACAGTTTTGCAGCTCTTTTTCAGAGATTACACTTTTTTTTTCTTTTTATTTACAGTCAGGGTAAGGGTCCCTAAAGATAAGCCTCTGACCTAGTGACCTCAAGGTATATAAACCCCCTACAACCCACCACCACCCCACTCCTTATTAAGGAAAAAAGGGGGAGGGGGAGGTCGATGGTGAAATGGAGTAGCGTGGATCCCTCTCCTGCAGTGACCTGCCACTAAGAGGGAGGGGGTCATCACAAGGGTACACTAGGATAACTCTTGGGATCATCTAATACTATCCCTAGCTCCTTAACACTCCTTCAGAAACACATGATATGTATTCCCATAGGTTGGAGTGGGTTAAACTGAATTAAATTAGATTAGATTAACCCCCCTGCTGGAACTGCCTATTGTGAGGTGTTTGATGTTATACCATCAGCCAGTCGCCTGTAAGACCCTGGCATTTAGCCTTATGTAGCTGGCCATCCCACCTTTATATTCATCATATGTTACCCTCCATTTGAGTCCTCTAGGATTGGTTCAGACCCTACAGTCCTTTCTATGTCTTCAATGTCTCTCATTGGTTGGTCTCAGGTTCTACATCATCTCCACTTGCACCTGCACGTTGATCATTGTTGCCCTGTTGCCGAATGGCGTTCTTACCTGGGTGTTTCCTCCCCTGTACCTCTTGCCAGAGAGCTTTGGCCTTCTTCCTTGTGTTTTTGTTGGAACCCACCTGTTTTTGCCACTCTGCAGCTCGCAGTCCTTTGTCCAGGAAATTAACTGTTGTGTCATCTAATGAAATGCCCATCTCAGCTAAAAATTCCTTGGCTTCCTCTAGCTCCTCGAATCTACTTGTGCCCTGTGGGGTAATCACCTGCAGATGAGCCAGGTACTCTAAAAATGCTTTCAGGCCCTTATCTCTTAGCTTCTGTTGCACTGCCAGCACCCGTCGCCTTCGTTGAACAGTGGCCGGGGTATAATCATGCTCTAGATACAATCTTTGGTCTCTGAAATACACCTATTTCTTTCCTTCCCCATGCCAAGCACAGAACTTGCTCCTTGACCCTGAAGTCCATAAAAACCATTACTATGGACCACGGTCTGGCAGTGTTGTCTTTAGGTGGAGCCTCTAAGGATCTGTGGGCCCTAATTAAATTAAGTTGCAAGTCTGAGGGGATGGGGAGAATTTCTTTCAGCAGCCGTTCCATAAAGGAAAGCATGTTCCCTGTCTCCGTTGTTACCGGCAAGCCATGCAGTCTGATGTTATTCCACCGGCTCCTGTTCTCCAAATCTTCAAGCCTTTTAAACAGATCCAGTTCCCTACGATGCAGATCTAGGAGGGCTGAGTTATGTTGATCTACTGTGTGCAAGCAGTCTGCTGTAGACTCTTCTAATGCTGCAGTGTGGTTTTCTAGGGCTCGAATGTCCCCGGAGTTGTCTGCTACCAGGGACTCTAATTTTTGCAGAGTGTTGCCTATTTTTTGCAATTGCCGCACAAGCTGCTGCGAGGTAATCGTGAAGGGCTGCTCCTGTTCGGTCTCTGAGCTTAAGGCCATCGTGGTACTTTCAGTCATGCCCACCGCGTGGGCTGTGGAGGATTGCCAGCTAAGGTTTGACTGCTTGCTCGATTTCTGCAATGCGTCCACTGCCGAATTCTTACTTTTATGATTCAAGGACATTTCGGCAATATAGCGAGGACCTTTGAGGGTAAGTTAATAAACTGTTACCGGTGCGGTATAGTTTTTTTCTGGAGATGTGGACGGAGCTCTCATTTTAAGCTGCCATAACTCTGGTGATATCACCGGAAGTCATTTTCCCTATACTTTTGATCAAATTATTAATATGTACATCCCAGTACAGTGAATCATCAAGCCATAGGCTCAGATATTTGTATGATCGTACTTGCTGGATCAGGGATCCCCTAAGGTAATCGGCTCCAGTGTCGAATCCCCCCAAACATGATTAACTCTAGAAAATAATATAGATTGAGGGTTTTTTTAACATTCAAAGTTAATTTACTATCTGCAAAGAAGACCTTCAACTCATTAAAGGCTCTTTGAAGTTTACTCTGGATTTTGTCTATATTACTATCTGAGGTATAAATAACACTATCATGTGCATATAGATGATAAAATATGGATGAATCTGTAAAATACAAACCATTAACATGAATATTAAACAAAAGTGGACCTAGGATGGAACCCTGGGGGAACCCCTACCCAACTGGCAACATACCCGTGCCCCAATTACCCATCTTCACCATCTGGATCCTACCCGTCAAGTATGAGGCCAGCCACCTATTCTCAAGACCTACAAATCCCAAGGATACTGCCCTGGACAGGAGGACGCCATGGTCCAGGGAATCAAAAGCTTTAGAAAGATCCACCAAAATTGCACCCACTGGTGTTCCTCTGTCCAGGGACCCCTGGATAGCTCCCACCACTTTCACAAGTGCCAATATAGTACTGTGGCAACTACGGAACCCTGACTGCATATTATTAACAAGGTTCTGGGAATCTAAATACTGTATTTCACCATTTTGAAGCTGCGGCTTCTATTACATTTTTCTATTTTGTGCCGCAGCTTCTAAACGAGGGCGGCTAATATTTGAGGACGGCTTTTATTAATAAACTGCCAGCTGACCATCAAGACATTTTTTTTCTATGCCCCACTCCTTGTTAGATTACACAAAATCAGTGCAAGATGACATAAAACTCTCCGTTATTCACCTGTTTATATGATAAAACAGCAGCTCATGCTCCTTAATCTGTGTTAGTTTCTCAATGCTGTCTCTTCCCCGCTTCAGTCGCTCACTCACCTCCTTACTCTAAGAAAAATATGTACTGTGGCAAAGCATCTTGATGCTTGAATGAAAGGCTATTTGACCACTGGGGAAAGAGAGGAATGATTTGGAGTGACTTTATGGAGTACATACTACTTCACTGTTTTCAAGCTGCCCCCCTATAGACTCTGTGGCTTCAAATCGGGGATGGCTTCTATTAATAATCTTTTTTTCCTGTGTGGCTTTTATTTGAGGGTGGCTTCTAAATGGAGGCAGCTTCAAAATGGTGAAATACGGTATTCCTTTATCTGAACAGCAACCAGTCTTTCAAATATTTTAGAGACCTGTGGGAGCAATGAAATTGGGTGATAATTTCCCAAGTCAGTTTTCTTACCTTTCTTATATATGGGAGGAATCCTCGATTGCATCCAGGCCTTTGGATACTCCCCTGTTGCCAATGATAAATTAAAAATATAAGCTAATGGGTAGGCTGTGACCGAGGAAGCATATTTTAATACTTTAGAGAGAATATTATCTAAGCCTCTTGCCTTAGCAGTATTAAGATTCAGCAGCTCCTTAGCTACAGATTTAACTGAGATTTCTGAAAAAGTAAAATGCACTACAGAACCATGACCTTCTAACTGTCCTCCCATACCCTCTGAATAATTAGGCACCGGGCTTGTGACATTCATTTTATTTAAATACTCATTAAATTTGTCCATTACCATTTGTGACATAGGGACCAAATGGTCCTCAATATTAAATATATTAGAGGTGTCATTACCCTGGCCTTTTAAAAGGACATTAACTGTTTTCCAGAAGTTCTTTGGATGGTGCACTCAATACCTATCTAATATATGAACACAATATTTCTGCTTAGTCTCCCTTATATTCCTAACATATAAATTTTGGAGTGCTTTGTATTTAATCCAATCCTGCTTTAGGCCATTTTTTTTAGCCCGACTCCATGCCTTCTCATTACCTTCTGCTTCCTCAAATTAGTTGTGTATCATAGAGCATTATTCTGCTTCAATACCTTTTGTTTTACAGGGACATGCTTATTACATACAGGCATGAATTCACTATAAAAGTACTCCCATGCTTCATCCACTGTGGAAATTAAGTGCAAACAATCCCAGTTAATGTAACTAATATCTAGCATAAAGTCTATGCAGTCAAAATTCTTATATCTATTCTACACCACTCAATAAATCATTTGGGTCCCCCCCTCTGTGACAGTCTATTCCTTACACAAAATGTAAATTCATCAGATATGGAGTCAGGCATGACTCCACAATCCAAGATATTTTGTATAGCATTTGTAAAGATTAAATCCAAAACTGTTGAAGAAACGGGTATTTTCTTATTGATTCTGGTGGGCCCATGTATTAATAGGGTAAGTCCCAGATTTTTCTGGAGCTCAGCCAATGGGTGCGTCTTCTCAATATTTTGCCAATCAGAGTTAAAATCCCTGGCCGTAAGTATTTCATGGCTATTATTAAAGTCAAATAAAAAGTCTTGGAGAAGAATAAAGACTTGAGAATTAATTTTAGGTGGGCAAGAAACCCCTAGTACTAATATTGTTTCCCACTGTCCCAATGAACACAGCCCAGTACTGTTACCAAAGGGTGGAGAAAAACACGTCCCTTCTGCTGTCAGATTCTATATCTTGGGAGAATTACCAATCAGTACAGGAACAAACTTCTCAGAAGAAACAAAAAATTAATTAGTATATGATGTAGGAAACTGTCCGACACAAAGTAACATTGGAGCCAAACCAAATGTTACAGTTACTTTATGTTCAAAAACAACAGTCTGAAATACATCATTTCCAGTCCCAGGAGGACAATTGGAGGAACGTAAAATGTTTATTTCTGACAATAAGCATAAATCTTTTTTTTTCTTTTTTAAAAGAAATCAGGCCTTTTCATGACCATGTGCATTTAATCACATCACAGGAAAAAAAAAACAAGGTATCATGGACACGGTGTCATTTAAGAAAAGCCATTGATACATATTTGTAGGTTAAATTCCTTTTTTATTATTATATTTATGATCCCAGCTACCACACAGCCTTTAAGAACACACAGGCGGGAGATCGGCTCAGTGGTGTTGCAGACTAAAGCACTGTTAGTGTCTTACCTCGGGCTACACTGGCAACCCAGGTTCATGCTGCTGGGGGATCAGCTGGGGTCGACAGAGGACTGAGCAGCTGCCTAGCAGCTGTCCTGTCTCGGGTTGGGGTGGTGTGCTGTACTGACTCTTGGCTGCCACCAGGTGGCAATCTGGTGGCAGCATCAACACACAGAAGGCAGATGACAGTCAGGGAGGGTGGAAGATGTACATGAATTACCTGAGCATGCCATGGCTTTGGGGAACCATAAGAGGAAGAAAAAAATAGAAGGAGGAAAATCAAGCAGACCAGGCTCCATGAAGCCTTGCCTGGACACCTGGACTCACTCCTTCCACTCCAGCTGGCAGGCCCTTCTGGATTTTATGTTTGGGGGGAGAGACAGCCCTCCCCTTCCTGGTCCTGCCGCATGGAGAGGGGGGCCATGGGGGAACTTGGCCAACACAGTGATGGGAGGAGAGGGACAGGCAGGGGTGTCCAAGAACAAGTCTGAGTCACAGCCTGGCCTGGCTGGTGGGTAAACACCTTTATTTAAAAAAAATTAAAAAAGAAACCCACACAGGTGGCAAAGTCTAGTGTGAAAATTTGGGAAAAGTTCCAGACACAGTACTACTGCAAAAACAAGTTTATGGGACAAAAACAACAAAAGAACCCACCTAACTGATTTCTGTAGCATGAGCTTCATCGGGGGTTGGGGTTCCATGCGGTATACTGTTCGAACAATGAACCTCTCGCAGTGAATCCATTACATTGACAACAACTCGTTCAACATCCACAGTGTTGAATGGTTGTGTGCAGCGATGAATGGATACAGCAACTCCACTGTAAGCCACTCTCCCCCATAATCCACCCCCCTTAGATGACAATCATCAATTCTGGGGGGCAAATGCGACTTGACGGAATTGTTCCATGCAGCCCTTAGGCAGTCCTTAAGCAGCCCTTAGGAAGCCACCAGTGACCTCCCATCGTATCCCCAGCACCATTCACCTCTATCTACAGCAGTAGTGGCTCTAGCCACAAATGGTTACCAGGGCACAGCTGGGGCACAACCAATGGCAGCCAGGGCACTGATATATTGTTACTGTGGGGGAAGCATTGCACCATATGGGGCACCAACTGGGGCACAGCATTTTGTTACTGGGGCACATGCCCTGGCGGGCCCTGGTGTAGAGCTGCCACTGATCTACAGCCTGACCCTCTCCCATAGCAGGTAGTTTGGGTTGAAGGATCCAACCTAAGAATTTATATCTCTAGTGGGAGGGGGTTCATAGCATGGTGCCTAAAAATGACTGAGAAAACTAGGAGAGTTTTACACCCCCACCACCACCTGTGCTCAGTATCAACGTGCCCACTCGTGTGTCTTCCCTACTGCGCTCCCATTGAGAGCCTCATATGCATGCAGTTCATTGCAGCATGAAGAATCTGATTCCCCAGCTTGCCACATGGAGTCCTTGCTGTGATGGGTTGCAGCACCACCCACTCCAGTTTGAGACATGCTGTCAAGGGCTACTCTCTCGGAGACCTGGCTGCCTGGAGGCATGTCCCCTAATACCAACCTCAGACCTGGGTCAGCCACTTGGTGGTGCCGCATATTACTGTTACAACCTGAATCAAATGAAACAGACAGATTCAAGGCAGGTCAAGTCTCTGCAGTGAATCTTTAGTGATTAAGAACAGCATGAGCACTTATCGCTCTTCCAACAAGAAAATACATAAACAAGTTATTGTATTGTATACATTATCACAGATAGTGACAGAACACTAAATACGTGCATATCTAACAACATTTGACCCACCTGGATATAATTCCCTAGATATGCAGTACAAAACACAGTGACCCAGTTCCAGAACCTTTCTCAACTGCCGCAAAACTACTACGTTTACTAACTTTACCCTAAACAGTAATCAACCATCAATGATGCTACTATCATAGCACTACAATTTTTCAGGTTTTAAACAGTTTTGTATATAGCTGAATAAAATGAAGTTAAAAAAACTCATTCAGGCCATGTGGCGAGTCTCTGCAGTTAATCTTTACTGATAAAGCACTGACCACCAGCTCCCCCATGTGGAGAGACCTGAATGGTGCAACACTGATTTTGCTGAGAATGGGAAATGAGTGAAAATGAGGCGATCAGAGATCAGCATTTGGTTTAGTACCTCACACTCTTCCCTTACACTAAAAGTGGTGTTGTCTCAGCATACAGTAAAATCCAAGTCAGTAGGGTACAATACATACAGCATTACAAAGAACTACACAGACTTGTGAAATCATAACCTCTCAACTGTCACACATTCAGAGGTTCGTCACTCATTTTACCTCTCAGAAATCCTTTGTTCCACATGGGGAAGGTGATATTACACATTTATCACTGAGACTTTAAAGCAGAAATTCATTATAATCCAGTATGCCCAGTTATCAGCAAACATTATGAATACTAGTGCACTGATAGCCATTGTGTTCTGAGCTGGCTGTGCCATGTTTGATGATATGACACACATTTTGCCCAATTGTCACACATCTTGTCACACATTTTGGTAAAGAAAGGTGGAGAGGTATGTGTGAAATAGTTATAAACATTTGAATAAGAAATGTTACTGGACTCCCATAGAAGTATCAGCCTGACTTTTCTCGACTGAGAATGCCGCAGCTGCTTTTGTGCTTTGTTTGTATTGCTCTAACAGTCATTATTTCTTCTGGTTAATGATGTCATTTTTGGCTATTGTGATGCACTTTTTGAAAACAGTCTTTTAGGTTAACAATAATGTAAGCAACCTGAATTAAATGTTGGTTGTGCATCTTTAAGCCATTTTGAAAAATGTTGTGTTGTTATGCTTCCTTCACTTGAATCGTGTACTGCACTGTCACTTTAAATGTCTTTTTGCACTTAATTGATGGCTCTGTATATACTGCTGCAACTGAAGGGTGTGCTGCTTCTTTGAAAAGACTCTGAAGGGAGTGAAACATTGGGGGTTTGTACTCCAGTTGCTTGATACCTGCTTGTTCTCCACACCAAATAAAGAACTACTATGTTTTGCACAGCTATCTCTGCGTGTCTCAGTAGATTGTTCTTGCATAGATGGTGAGTGCTGGGGTTTCCTTTCCTCCTATCCTAAGTAATTTTCCACTCTATATTACTAACCGATCGAGTGACTTATGTATGGGTCTGTCCCCCAGTCTGTTACCTTGTAATCTACTCTCAGAAAGTAATATTTTAGTAGTTCATAAAAGGCATCAAACAGGGTGATCAAGTCTGTATGATATTCTCATACAGATCTAGTAGTTTTAATGGTAATGCCTGTTAGCTTGTAGCCAAAAGCTCATTTATAGTAGCATATGTATCATAATGGGGGAACAAAAACAGAATATA
This sequence comes from Neoceratodus forsteri, assembly GCA_016271365.2. NCBI lineage: Eukaryota > Metazoa > Chordata > Ceratodontiformes > Ceratodontidae > Neoceratodus > Neoceratodus forsteri. The sequence goes on from CM057456.1 coordinate 1,204,334,915, forward strand.
TAAACTCCAACATGCTAACCATATGAACTTGAATTGTATTTATTGCATGCCAGTCTGTCATTAGGATTACCTAAGTACTTATCAGTTAAAGGATCTTAGCTGGCAGTATAGCCTAGAGGTTAGAGTAATGAACTGTGAATGAGTTTGGTGCATCCAGCAGACCTGGGTTTGATTGCTACAAACTCTACTTGCATACTGTGCGAATCTGAGCAAGTCATTTAACCACCCCAGTGCTCCCGGGTTGCCCCCTGAAAACAGGCCTTACCTGGTTACCAAAGAACTGAACAAGCATCTCAGTTAATGCTGGTTTTTACTTCAGCAAGGACTAACCTGCATTGGCAGGTATCAGAGTTCAGAAAATTGATTTGATCTCCAACATGCATTACTATAACAGGGCATCTGATATGCGTCAGTTAGATACACTGGTACGTGATACAATTTCATCATGTAAACCTAAGAACATAGGAAGGTGCCAGCAAACAAGGGCCTTACAGTCTAGCTAGTCTGCTCAAGTGTGCAGATCACACTGTGTTTATGAAGGGAACTGTCACCCCTCCCCATAGCCGCCTTGACGCCTCTCAAATACCCCCTGTGCCTCTCTCTCCCCCCCATCTACCTGCAACATTCCCCCCCTCACCCTATCCCAACCTCTCTTGAAGTTGTCCACCAGTTTTAGGCATACCACCTCCTCCAACAACTCATTCCACTGAGCTACCAAAGTGCCTCCTTCTCTCCCTTCGAACCCCCCCCCTACTGGCTTCAGACTTTTACGCCTAGTGGTCTTTTTTTCACTAAGGCTGAAGAGGCCCACAGTGCTCACCCTGATCACACCTTCACGGTGCCTGAAGGTCTCAATCATATCCCCTCCCTTCTGTCCTCAAGAGAGTACACGTTGAGCCTCCTGAGCCTCTCCTTGTAGGTGTTGCCCTGCTGGCCCTGGGTTGCTCTCCTCTGGACAGTTTCCAACAAGCTGATATCCATCTTAAGATAAGGGCACCAATATTGCACACTACACTCTAGATGCAGTCTTACTAGAGACCTGTACAGTAGCAGTATGACCCCGCCTACCTGGTGGTGATTCCCCTGGCTATGCAGCTAAGCATCCAGTTTGCTTTGGCTGCAGCTTTCCAGCAGTGTGCTGAGTGTTTCAGATCACTCATGATAATTACACTCAGGTCCTTTTTTCCTCTGACTTAGTTAGCTGCACACCACCAAATTAGTATTTTATCCCTGTTTTTTTTTTTGCCCCGAGTACATAACTTAAAATGTTTTAGCATTGAACCCCAGTTGCCTAATGCCAGACCACTTCTCTAGCCTAGCCAGGTCTTCCCTGAGTTCCTGTCTCCCCCTCCTCCCAAACCCCTGGGCCCATGCACTGATACACTGGAGCTCCTGAGTGATCATAAGTAAGGTAATGTGGAGGCTTCTTGTTCTAACTGGATGAGTTTTCATCTCTGGTTCAGGACATTGCAGGATTTGCTCCTGTGATACAGTTTCAGAGGTCAGCAACTGGTCTCTGATTGGTTCATTGTCCCATGATGTATAGATGGGCAGGCCCACCATTACAATAATAGCACTACTGCTTGTGGTGCTGACAACCTGAGTTGGGGAATGAGCTTGGGTCAGCGATGGGCTGGCCAGGGGGAGGTAGGATCAGCATCCATGGACTGCTCTTCTCCCCCTGGGTAGAAGGACTGTGGCACCCAGTGATATGGTGACTCCCAGCAGAGACTAGGAGAACACCAGCCTGGGACCACACATGCAGGGGGGAGGTGATGGTGAACACCGGTGCACCATGGGTGGAAGCATGCACAACTGTGCCCTGTGCTAGCTTTTGGCAGACATAAATCTTGCTTTCAGAGCATAGGGGCAGCTGACTACAAAACTAGAACTTTTTTACTAATAGAACACTTCTATCTCAGCAGGAGTCAGTGCCTGTTGGGATTAAGAAAACAGATACTTTATTAGAAATGGGGAGTCTCATTTAGGGTAAAAAAAAGAAAGTCTGTTTTTCTGTGTTAGGGAAAGGGAGTTTGCTAAGTCAAGAGGGGAGAAGTTATTTGGGGGGCGTGGCTTAGGAGTACAAAAGCAGGTGTCTCCAATTACAGTTCCCTAGTGCTAGCTTTTGGCAGACATAAATCTTGCTTTCAGAGCAAGGAGTAGCTGACTACAAAACTACAGTAAGCATACAAAGCAACAGGAGAAGGGCCACAAAATAAGACATGATGGGAGTGGTGCAGTGCAATGGCTGTGGGGCAGCAGTCTTCTGGGAGACATTCTGGAGGCTGCGATGCTGCCCTATTTGTAGGTAACTCTCTGGTCTGAGGGAGCAGGTTGCTTGTCTCCAGGCTGACTTGGCTAGGATTCGTGAAACCTCCTACCCCACCCAGGGACCACCAGGGCCATCGCCGCTACCTCAGAGGTTGCCAAGAAAGAGGAGCAGTTGGACCAAGGTGGGCTCAGGGAAGGTGAGGATTGTGGAACAGAGGCGCATTACTTCAGTTGTACCTCTCCACAGTTCATATGCTGTTCTGGTGGAGAGTGGTTCCTCTATGGAGGCACCTGCAATGGAGACCAAGGAGGATGCTGGGAACCTCCACAAAGGAGACCCACAGGAGGTGGCATGGGCACAGGGGAAGGAAACAACTCCTAGTGGGGGACTCCATCATTGGGGGGTAGAACTGGGGGAGGAAGGAGAGAGGAAGGTAAGGTGTCTGCCTGGTGCCACGACTTGGAGGGACAGGGAGTGAATCCTCAGGATTGCAGGAGCAGCTGCACGAGGGAGGGAGCTGGATGTCATTGTCCACCAAGGGAAAAATGACCTGGCTGGAAATTTGATCAGAGCAGTGGAATAGGAATTTGAAGATTTGGGGAGGGGCCTTAGACAAGTAGCACATGTGGTGACCTTCTCAGAGGTGTTGCCTGTCTATGGCAAGTGTGATGCTAGGGTACTCCGCACCATGCGATTCAATAAATGATTGAAAAACTGGTGCAGAGCTCAGGGTTTTTGCTTCATTGGGGTCTTCATTGGGGCCTGGGGATCCACCTGGAGGGATATAGGCCTATACTGGCATGATGGTCTGCATCTGTCTGGGAGGGGAACCAGGATTCTAGGTAATAAGTTTAAATGCTTCATTGGCAAGCATTTAAACTAGCCAAGGGGAGAGGCACTGAAAAGGAGCAGGGAAAATCCAGCCTTCCTCCACAAAACACAGTAGTTAGAGAGGTAAGCACCAAGTTAGAGATGTCAATAGGGAGCAGGACAGGGGTAAATGCAGAAAAAGGCAGTAAGGACAGAGATGGGGCTAAAAGGGATAAGGCCATCAAAAAATGGAGTGTGATGAGTACCAATGTCCATAGTCTGTATAACAAGCTCCCTGAACTAGTGGCCTTGATGGAAGAAGGGCACCTGGATATCGTGGCAGTCACAGAAACATGGTACACTGAGAACAATGACTGGGGTGTCAACATACCAGGGTACACAATCTACAGGAGGGACAGGGAGGGTAAAAGAGGAGGAGGAGTAGCTCTCTATGTAAGGGAAGGGATCAAAGCAATGGAACTAAAGGGTAAACAAGGAGTAGAGAAGGCACTATGGGTCACCCTGGAGGCAGGATATGGCACCACAATCCACACGGGGTTGTATACAGACCCCCATCTCAGGCGGAGGCAATGGACAAGGAAATTATAGAAAGCATCCTTAGAATGGCAGAAAAAGAGGATATATTGTTGATGGGGGACCTGAATATGCCAGATATTAATTGGAGCACCTTTGCTGCAGCCACATCCAAGAGCAGGGTTATTCTTGATGCCCTACGGGGGGCATGCCTCAGACAGCTAGTGGTGGAACCCACTCTGGAGGGAGCAATCTTAGACCTGGTACTGTCAAATGGGGATGGAGAAAGGATCTTGGATTTAGAAGTGGGTAGCCATCTGGGAACAAGTGACCACCAAACTGTGGTTCACGATAAACACAATCTTAGAGTCAAGCTATACAAAAGCAAGAGTATTGGACTTTAGGAGAGCTGACTTTGGGAAAATGGGAGAATGCCTCAGAAAAGCACCAGCAAATGGGCAAGAAGGAGGGGTGGAGGAACAATAGGGAAAAATCAAAACAGCCATCACAGAAGCAACAAGCCTTTGTGTGAATCAAATCAACAAAGCAAAACAATGTAAGAAACCACTATGGTTCTCAAAAGAGGTGGTGGAGAAGGTTAGGGAGAAACAGATAGCATTCAGGAAGTATAAGGAAACACAGAAGGAGCAGGACAGAGAACTGTACCAATTAAATCAGAAGGAAGTGGGGAAAGCAGTCAGAATAGCAAAGGCCCAAACTGAGGAAACGATAGCCAACTCAGTTAAGAAGGGGATAAAACAAAGAAACATGAAAGTTGATGGCAGATAAGGGCTGCAAGGCCCATCCAGTCTGCCCATTTCTTTTTCTACCTTATGAATGTGCCATCAGCCTTTGCTCTGTCAATGGCCTATCTATTCACACTCAGCTGTATTGCTCCCTTATGCCTATCCCATGCCTGTTTGAAGCCCTGCAATGTATTCATATCCACCACTTCCTGAGGTAGGCCATTCCATGTATTCACCACCCTTTCTGTGAAAAAGAACTTCCTCACATTACCCCTTAATCGGCCTCCCTCTAATCTCATACTGTGTCCTCTTGTCCTGCTATTTTTCTTATATTGAAACATGATAGACTCTTTCACCTTGTTAATGCCCTTAAGGTGTTTGAATGTTTCGATCATATCACCTCTCTCTCTCCTTTACTCTAGGGTATACATATTGAGCTCTGTTAATCTGTCCTCATATGTTTTCTGATGCAGTCCCTGTACTATTTTGGTTAATGTCTTTGTGAAGGCGTGGCCTCCAATACTGCATGCAGTACTCTAGATGGAGCCTAACCAGTGTCTTGTAAAGAGGGATTATTTCCTCCCTCTTATGACTTGTGATACCTCTGCTAATACACCCCAACATCCCCATAGCCTTACCTACTGCTTCAGTGGTCTGCTTGGATGATTTCAGGGTTTCTCTTCCCTATGTGCATGATCTTGCACTTCTTTGCGCTAAACCCCAGTTGCCACTCTTCCGACCATTTTGCCAGTTTATCCAGATCTCTTGTCATTCTGCCCACCCCATCTGGATTATCTACTCTATTGCAGATCTTGGCGTCATCTTCAAACAGACAAACCTAACCCTCCAATTCATCTGCAATGTCACTGATGAAGATATTGAAGAGGACTGGCCCCAGGACTGATCCCTGAGGTACCCCACTTGTGATTTGCATTTCTTCTAACTGTATACCGTTTACCACCACTCTCTGTTTTCTGCCTGTCAACCAGTTTGCCACCCAGTTGACCAACTTCTGACCCACCCGAGCCTACCCAGCTTATTAATCAATCTTCCGTATGGAACAGTGTTGAAAGCTTTGCCGAAGTCAAGGTGGGTGACATCAGCTGCTCCCCCTTGGTCCACCACTCTGGTTACCCAGTCAAAGAAATCTATGAGATTAGTTTGACAGGACCTTCTTTTTATAGGTACATTAGGGAGCGAAGAAAGACCAAGGGAGGGATAATGAGGCTTAATAAAGGGAAGGAAGGGTGGGCAGAGAGGGACAGTGAAAAAGCAGGAATACTGAATGAATACTTCTGTTCAGTATTCACAAAGGAGGAGGAGGGAGAGGAACCTAAATCAAAGAATAGAAGCACTCTGGATATGGAGGTCAATACCAGTCCATTCACAGAAGAAAGAGTTCTGAAAGAACTCTTAAAATTGAAGGTGGACAAAGCAATGGAGATTCACCCAAGAATTCTAAAAGAACTAAGGGTAGAACTAGTGACACCACTGACTACCCTTTTTAACAAATCATGGGAGGATGGTGTGGTACCCGAGTACTGGAGGAGGATGGATGTAATTCCCCTTCACAAAAGTGGGAGCAAGACAGAGGCAGAAAACTACAGTCCTGTTAATTTGACCTCTGTGGTAGGGAAAATGATGGAATCACTTCTGAAGGAAAGAAATGTTGAGTCCCTAGAGGCCAGTAGGGCACAGGACCCTAGGCAGCATGAATTCACAGCAGGAAGGTCATGTCAGATGAAACTAATAGATTTCTTTGACTGGGTGACTAAAGTAATAGACAAGGGAGGGGCTGTGGACATGGCCTACCTAGACTTTAGCAAGGCATTTGACACAGTCCTACACAAAAAATTAATATACAGGTTAGCCAGCCTTGGAGTGGGTCCCAAAGTGGTAGCCTGGGTAAAAAATTGGCTGGATAACAGGACGCAGAGGGCAATAGTAAACTGAGTCCACTCTGAAGAAAGGGAGTTTACTAGCAGGGTACCGCAGGGTTCAGTACTGGGACCTGTCCTCTTTAATGTCTTTATAAGTGACATTGCAGAGGGACTGGAAGGAAAAGTATGTTCTTTGCAGATGACGCAAAGATCTGCAACAGGGTCAGTACAGAAGGTGGGGTGCAATGGATGCAAAGGGACTTGGCAAGGTCGGAGGAATGGTCAAATGCATGGCAGCTTAGATTCAACCCAAAGAAGTGCAAAGTAATGCACCTGGGAAACAAAAACTCAGGGGAAAAGTACACAATGGGGGTGAGATACTAACAACAACAAAAATGGAAAGGGACCTGGGGTAGTCATATCAGATGACCTTAAGGTGGGCAAGCAATGTGAGAAGGCAGTAAGGAGTGCTGGCGGGATACTGGGATGCATAGGGAGAGGCATCACCAGTAGAAAACAGGAAGTTGTTATCCCTCTGTACATATAGTTGGTGAGACCCCATCTGGAGTACTGTGTGCAGTTCTGGAGACCCCATCTCTGCAAGGACATAGACAGGATGGAGGCTGTCCAGAGGAGGGCAACTAAAATGGTGCAGGGTCTGCACCAGAAGACATACAAAGAAAGATTAAAGGAGCTTAACATGTATACCCTCGAGGAGAGGAGGGAGAGGAGGGACATGATAGAAACTTTCAAGTACCTCAAGGGACTCAACAAAGTCCAAGAGGATAGCATCTTTCAGAAAAAGAGATGTACAAGAACAATGGGGCACAATTTGAAGATAGAGGAGGGACGGCTCAGAAGTAATGTGAGGAAATATTTTTTCACGGAGAGGGTTGCAGATACATGGAACAGCCTTCCTGAGGAGGTAGTGGAGTCAAAAACAGTAGGGAAATTCAAGAATGCATGAGACAGACATAAGGCAATTCTAGTTGGGGGGTAGGAGGAAGTTGGCTTTTGGTTAACTAGGATCTGCTGCTTATCCATTAGGTAGGAAAATGGGCAGACTAGGTGGGCAAAGCGGTCCTTATTTGCCGTCAAATTCTATGTTTCTATGCTGTCATTGTGCAGTCATGCCTCGAAGGGAACCTATGCTGAAAACCCTCTGGCAAGGAAACTAAATGATGCCCAGACCCCAGCCTCCACTCTCTGCTGAAACAACTACAGTGTAAATCTTGGCTGGAGCCTCAGGGTGATTCAGATCTCTCCTGATGGGGAAAGTCACAGTCCTCCTGGACTGGGCAGCTCAGGGAAGTGCAAGGGAGATGTGGGTGGGTGGGCACCTGGAGAAGATATGGGGGTACATCCCTGCCCTGGCCAGAGAGTTAGAAACAGAACTGAACCAAAATGTGGCAGTGATGGAGTCAGACCACACATGCCCTGTCTAGGTTTGTGACAGGGTTAAATAATACCCTGTCCCATTTGTAATGCAGAAAGAGTTAAATGTAAGAATCATTTGTAGCCACTCCTTTTCTGTCTCTTGTCTGTTGGATCATGCAATCACATTTCCTTGTGAGACCTAGGAAATTATCACTCTGATGGTCTTGTAATTCTCTGCTTCCCGCTATCTCTCTGCCTTCACTTGCTGTTTCTATCTTTTCTTCTCCCTTACTTATCTGTGTTATAAAATCTATGTAAAATTGCTTGTGTGAAACTGAGATCCCTTGGTTTGAAAATGTATATGTAACCCCTAGGTGGCACTATTCTAAGGGCTACTACCCCTGCCTGTATGGCAATACACAGGTTGAGGGGTTGAGGGGCCTGAGTTCTCTAATTAGGTACCTCCACCCAGAGGAATGGTATTGGGGCTGCTGATCTGCTCTTGTATAGCCCTCTGGGAAGCTATAACCATCCACCAACCCTTCTAGTGGCCTAAGAAATAACACAACGGTACATTCACAATCAATAGGTAGCAGTAATAATGTGCTCACACCCTTCTCACTTATCATCATCATCATCATTTCATCATTTTTATTTGTTAAAAGGCGCCTTTCTAAAACCAAGGCGCCTGTACAATAAAATGCATAAAATAGAATAAGTTATTACATGCATCATATAAATTCCAACAAAGAACAGTATAAGACCACATGACAAATCAGTAACCACATCAATTAACAAAAGCCAGATTAAAAAGATAAGTTTTGAATGCAATTTTAAAACTCTGGACAGTTAGGAAATCTCATACCCGATGCGGTAGAGAGTTCCACAGGGATGGAGCAACAAAGCTAAATGCCCTTGCTCCTGATGTCTGCAAACGTACCCTGGGAACCTATAGCAATCCCTCATCGGTGGATCAGAGGGGACGGGAGGGACAGTAGGGATGAAGGAGATCTTTCAGGTAACTCGTCTCTGGTCATGTAGGGCATTTTAGGTTAGCAAAGCAACCTTAAAGGTGATCCGCCACTTAATTGGCAGCCAGTGCAGATCGCGGAACACAGGCGTTACATTATATGACTGGCTCTTGAAACACCAGTCAACAGCCTGGCAGCCATGTTCTGCACCAGCTGCAAGCGGTGGATATCAACCCCTGACAGCCCTAGGTAAAGGGCATTGCAGTAGTCAAGGCGGGAGGTAATGAAGGCGTGAACCAATGTTGGAAGATCATCGGGAGGAACCAGATATTTCACCCGGGCGATATTTCTCAGATGGTAAAAAGAGGTTTTAACAGCTGCTGAAACCTGTAATTTCAAGGTCAGACAGTCATCAAACATAACGCCCAGGTTCCATACCCGGTCAGAGGTAGCTAGCTGGACACCTCCAAGCCACAAACCCGAAGGTGAACCTGCCAACACACCCACCTCATGATGACCTGGGTTCACAACCAACACCTCAGTTTTTTCAGGGGTCAACCTTAGCTAGCTCATTTTCATCCAGGCCTGGATTTCAGTCAGACAGCTGTTGAGCACCGAGATGGCATCATCCTGTTCAGGACAAAGACATGTATAGCTGAGTATCATCTGCATATTAGTGAAAACTCAAGCCATACCATCTAATAATCACTCCTAACGGCAGCATATACACTGCAAACAACATGGGCACTAGAATGGATCCCTGTGGAACCCTACAGGGCAGGGAGAAAGGAGCTGAGGTGCAAACCCCAGTCACCACTCTCCGAATCCTACCCGTGGGGTAAGATTGAAACCATCTGAGGACAGCCCCCAATAGTCTGCAGATAAGCCGCAGGAGATCCAACAGCACACCATGGTCCACAGTATCAAATGCTGCAGAGGGATCAAGAAAGACCAATATGGAATGAGTCTTTCGATCTCTCACTATCAGGAGGTCATTTAGTACCCGGACAAGAGCCGTCTCGGTACTATGTCTCTTCCTGAAACCGGACTGGAGAGAATCATAGATACTGTGGCTGGTCAAATGGTCCTCCAGCTGTAAAGCCACCACCTTCTCAATAACCTTACCCAAAAAGGGAAGGTTAGAGACAGGCCTGTAGTTTGTAAGACAGTTAGGATCCAAGGAGGACTTCTTAAGAAGAGGCCGAACCATGGCTTCCTTGAGGGAAGCTGGAAAAATTTCCCTCTCCAAGGATAACCAGACTATCTCAGCAAGGACTGGGCTGATGACATCAACGCAGCCAACCAGCAAATGCGTAGGGTCCGAATCCAAACTACAGTTGGTAGGACATAAAGTCTGGACAACCATCACAATATCACTGATTGTAGGCTGACCAAAGTTGCACCACTCAAACCGGGGGTCCGACATCTCCTGCCGACCACTGCTACTCCCTAGAGAAGGGGTCAGGCAGATATCAGACCTGACTGTGGCAACCTTATCGGTGAAGAATTGAGCAATCTCCTCACACTGCTCTTGTGAAAAAACATTTCTGGGCTGAAGACAGAGTGGATTGCACAATCTGTCCACAGTCCGGAAAAGCTGAGCTTGTCGATTCCGCATGGCAGCAATCTCCCTGGACAGGAATTCTGCCTTCTTATGGGAAGTTGTTGATTGATAGACCAAACAATGGTCCATCAAACTAAGCCTGTCACACTCCAGGCTGGATCTCCGCCATCACCTCTCTAGCCTTCGTCCAACTCTCCTCAACTCCCTCAGGTCCTCATCAAACCATGGAGACCTAGGGTGAAGGGAGAGTGGAGAAACTCGAACAGGACCAGTGGAATCCAGGGTCTCTGTCACTGCCTTATTATAGGCAAGCACAAGATACTCTGGATCCATGCATTCCTTCGGCTTGCCTGATAGGTCAAGCACTGCCATCAAGCCATCTGGGGCTACACCCCTCAAAATGCGGCACTTGACCATCTCCATAGGGGCAGGCCTCTTAGGGGGGCCTCAAAACTGAAACTAATGGTATGATGATCTGACCACCCGACTGGTTCCACCACCAAGTCAGATATCTCCATCCCCAGGAGGAACACCAAGTCCAATGAATGACCACCAATGTGGGTGGAGGAGGAAACAACCTGTGTGAGGCCCAGTAAATTCATTAACTGGAGGAAGTCTTGTCCAAACTGCGAGAGTTCATCATCGACCCAAGCATTGAAATCCCCAAGGATCAGCCATCTATGGGGTCCCAATGTTAGGTCGGTGATGAAGTCCGCGACTTCCCGCAGGAAAACATTTCCGTCTCCTGGTGGACGGTAGACGAGAAGAATCCTGCATCTCACACCCTCGCCTACGATACATTCAAAGGAGTTGGTAGTTCCCACTGGAATTTCCCTCAGGTTCAGTTCTGATTTAAAACAAAGGGCCACATCCCCGCCCCTACGATCGATCCTCGGGCGGTGTATCACCGAGTACCCAGGTGGAACAGCTGAAGCCAAAACAGGACCAGCACTTCCATCCAACCAGGTCTCAGTGATGCAAGCCAGGTCAGTTGAATTAACAAGATCCCTAATTATGGCGGTCTTGTTTTTAATCGACCTGGCATTGCATAACACTGCCCGAGTTTGATGAGCAGCCGGGGAAGACCGAGTTTCCTGTCTGCAATATGCAGAACCCTTGGGTATGGGAACCAGACAGGGAGGACCTCTTTCCTGGACCCATTTCACCCCAAGGCGTCTTCTTGTCCCCACTTCCCAATCCATCCACTCCTCTCCATTCCCCCAGCAGGCCGGGTCCCCACCCGAACCCTCCTTGCTATTCCCAGACCCCTGCACTGTTTATACACCTCCGGGGACAAAGGGGGGCTGCAAAAAGGGCGAAGATCCCTCAGCCTGGAGGGGGAATAGTGCCTAACCGACAACCCTAGCCAACACATTTTCTAAAAACAAATAACCCAAACCAAACAATATATAACCACACAAACAACACAATCAATAACAAATACAACCACCACCCCTAAAATAATAAAAAAAACTAAAACAAAACACAAAACTTCAAAACAGCAGCAAAACTATCAAAACCAACAATTTATCTCTAACATTAAAATTATCACCCCCCAAAAAAATAACACAATTAAATTTCTCAAAAACAATATCTCTCACATATTGCCAGAGCAAAACATTAAATGAAGTGAGATTTTTGACATTCTCACAATCCGTAAATTAAACTTTAAAACCTTTTAATGCAAAAATAGAACTTAAATGAAACTTATGTACACACCCCTCTCACTGAGTAGTACAAAATAATATAAACAGAGTCAATAAATAATGTCAGACGAAGTTCAGATCCCCAGGCCCTCTCACTACCTGGAAAGTCCGAAATAAAACAAAGGCACTCTCACTGCCCAAGTAAGAAAAAGTTTCAAAGTCTGACCGTAAATTTTTCTGAAGAAACCTCCCAATAGTAATTCAGAATTTCTTTTCACTGACGATTTTAAAGTCTGACCACAAGTTCATTATTGATACAGTTCCTTAGGCCGAGCATCTCCTGATGATCATCCAGAACTTGCACAACTATACCAAAGATCCAAAAGCCCTTTTAAAAAAAAAAAAAGAGAATGGGGGGGGGGGGTGCCGGAAATATCTGCCCCGTAACCTCAACTCCTCGCTCCAGCTAATCCACCGATAGGCCCAACAAGGAGCCTTGGAGAAACACAAACCCCACAGGCCGACTCCCAAGCCTGTCCAGGACCGGTCCTCCTGAACGGAAACAGATTCCAGCAGCCAAACCACCCACAAACACAGAGCCACTTCGTCACAGGACAGGCCAAAATCCCCAAATCCTCTTACAAAACATCCTGAAACAGGGCAACCATCTCCAAGCGGGCAACCAAGTCCAGATCAAACCCCATCAGTTCACAAAATCCACAGTTCACAGAGGCTCCCTCCGAAATCTCAACGGCTCACCAGCAAAGAGCACGGACTCACCACCTTCCCCTCCAAACCAGTCCTCAGGTATTCGCCAACATTCTTGAGTCACAACACGCTGGGGACTCCTCCACACTCCACAGTTCAGATCAAAATGCACTGGGGCTCCTCCGCACTCCAAATCTCCAGGTTACAACCGCAGTAACAGTGTGGACTGCCAAAATATCGATGATCACTATGGAAGGTCTACTAATGCTAATGGGTTGGCGTCCAAAAACACAGCACTGATCATTCCTAGTCCCGAAAAATGCAGATTACCTAGCTAATCTCACTCACTACAATTCCCTAACTATTCTAACTAAAAATAAATAAAAATATGTAAAATTTGAGAAAATTAGAGAAAATTAAGCTGCTGCTGCTGATGGCTAATCCAGCGTGGCCACCATCTTCTGACTTTCACAGAAAGCACTTACCACCAGGGCTGAACCTACAGCAACTGCCCTGGAGATCCCCTGGAAAACAGGGTTAGCAATGCAACAATACAGTCTTAACACTGTAACTCAACTAATAATATGCACACTAGCCAGGTTAAATGAGAAAAAAGACAAAGAAGTTTATTTAGGGGCAGTGAACAAGGGAGGGGCATAAATCAAGCAGAATGATTAGCAATCTGATTTAAATCAGGGATTGCTGGCATGCACTCTAAGTCCCACTTAGACAGTTTAATAACCCTGGCTAGCCTGAAACATTGCCCGGGGTGGCCAGCATTACAGCTGATGTTGGGGCCCTTAAGAGAAAAAAAAACAATGAAGAATGCACACAACCCAATTATTTGTACTCCAAGCCGGATAGCTCAGTCCATTGCAAGAACCCAGTAAAAGAAAACAATTAGATGGTACCGCAATGATTTTATATTTCATTGCAGGGAGCTATCCTGATTTGTACTCATGCTACCAGGATCTGGCTGTGACTGCAGACGAGAAGTAGAACCTGTGGTGATGATCAAGGGGACTGGGGAAGCTGGGCTGACACAACTCACCTCTGGGTGGTCACAACCTGACATATGGTGTTGGGCAGGGGGCCAAATCCTCAAGCCAATCTTTCGCCGAGATGATCTTTGGTGCAGAAGTAGTGACTTAAGCTGAGATGGCAGGGCACAGGCAGGATGAACAGTTCCAGGAAAGTTTGTGATCTTCTGCTGGTGAAGCCTCCAGCTGGCGTAACAGATTTGATCGTGGGGAACCAAACTGCAACTCATGAAACACATTCAGCACACTTATATCGCTAACTTCTTTAAACAACAGTTCTGATTCAGTCAGGTTGCAAATTGACAGCTTTACTGTGCAAACCTTTCAAACCAAATCTAATGCTCTCAACAAGCTGGGCCGATCATTTCAGGAGCAAGTCTTCGGTCCAAATCGCAAGTTGCAAAGACACTTCTTCTGTTCTTCTGCCACAGTTGCAGGCTGGAAATTTAACAAGTCTGACTTCTGCAAGAGGCAGTTCAATTGCAGGAGAACATGGCAGGAAGGCCAACTAAGCCTCTTCCTGCCAGTTCCCCTCTGTTCCTTCTGGGAGCAGCTGCTCAAAAGCTTGAGCTGTTCATGCTTCTACTTCAAAGTCTAAATGATCCACTGCTTCAGGCAGTTCTGAGGATTTCCCTGTAATCCAAAAGGTTTGGTTGGCTGAGGGAACTGTCAGTCATAGTAAGTGCTCCCCCTCTGGGGCCATTTAGATGCCAACACTCAAAACTACGGAAATTTCCTTCCCACAAGGCCCCTGTGGACAGGATCCATTTTAGATCCCCAGTGGTTTGACTGGACCAATAACTGGAAGTCCAGGACCTAACACGGTGGCATCCATCCAAATGTTCAAGCTGCAATAAAAGCAGGTTAGACAAACCTCTCTATCTTTACTATAACAGCAGATAAGCAGTGAACAATCACAGTTCCTATATGAGCTCCCTCTGCGCAAATAGCGACTGCAGAATGGAGCAAAATAATATCCTGTCTGGCCGGTCACAAGCCGTAAATCACTCGAACCCAGCCCAGACTAATTTCCAAACACAGATTAGCTATTCTCTTAAAAGGACTAGCGTGGAGGCTCACTAGGGCACTCTCACACAAATAGATAAAACTTCTTAAGACAGGACACCAGCCTGACTGTGGGCATTAAGGAGCCCAGGAAGACATTATAATAAACCCCAATTTGTAGGGGGTTACACTCTTCCCTGCCTTGAAAAACTTGGTGTCCGCATCAAGCCTACCCACACTATAAGATTCTATAGAAAATTACTATACGTGAAATACATGCATGTTCTATTGGTATACCATAAAGTAAAAGCTGATGCATCAGTAAAATAAGCTGGTCATAACAACAGTATGGATATACTTTTCCATTTGACATGAAATTTTCATAAACACACACTTTCATATCACTTTTCATAAACATGTAAACAGGTTCAAGTAGTTAAACACATCACTATTATAATTCTGGTTTGTACTACCTCCTGTACACAAACCCACATGGCTTGGGGCCTACAATCAGCTACACTAGGGCTGCATGGTGCAAGGGCATTAGTACATTGATTGGAAGATTTTACTATTAGCAGACTAGATGGGCCAAGCAGTCCTTATCTGCCATCAAAGTCTATGTTTCTATGTGGCACAGTAACCCAGTTTTGGAAGACAGCTTTCAGAAATGTACACCCCTTTGCGAACTACATGTAATGGGAGGTCTACAGGCCTTCCTGGGGAGTCATAACTAAAATGTACTGCAGACTTTGTGGCTCTTCCAGTCTTTCTGGGAGGGGCAGGCACAGGCTCAGTTCTTTCAACATTTGTAATTGGGTTACTAAGCCCCGGCTCATTGCTTGTCAATAAGTCTGCTTCTGAAGAAAGGGGTACCTCCACACTGGTTGTTCTAGACTGGAAGCAATTTCAGCTTCTTGTTCTGTTAGCTCTGGTTCAACAAAATGACTTTAATTACTTTGCTCTGAAATTCCAGGTTCGTCATCAAGAACAAATTCCATGGAATTTAAATCACATAACACATCACTGATACTTTCAGAATCATCATTTTTACCCACATCATTGCTGCAAATAGTTCTGAACTTTCTGGCACGTCACCAGTTGTGCTTTCTGTCTCTGGTTTTACCTCTTGGGGCTCAGCTAGTTCCACAAGAAACAAGCAATCGGCTATATCAGAAATCACACTTTGCACTTCACTTTCTGGAGGCACAGGGGCTGTGGAGATGGCTGGAATGTTAGACAGTTCTGAGGGTCCAGCTTCATCTCCTGTATTAGGGGATTTTCTTGAAACAACTGACTGAGTTCATAAAATGGGTACTAAGGGGCCTCACTACTAGACTCAGTCTTGGGGGGGGGGCAAAGGCTAGAATTTTTGGCCGCCTCGGCCACGGCTTGCTGGCTGGCTCTCAGTTCTTTTAACTCTTCAAGCAGCTCATGGACTTGCTGTGTTTCAGAGGGTTCCTCTTTCTCAACAGGTCTGTCTGGGGTTAGAGCAGTGCGGGCAACCCCTGCATATGGTTCCCAGCTCTCTGTGACATTCTCAGCCTCCTGGATCTCCTTTGTCAGCCAGCAATATTCAGGTGGGTTAGCTTTTTGGTCTTCAAACTTTAACTTTAGCATAAGCACACTTGAGTAACGGGCAGACTTAAGGATGTGCTCCAGCCTGACACGATTCAGTTTGCTAGCTGAGATACCCCCTTCATGATGCGCCCTCTGAAGGGCCCATTCAACTCAGGTTACAACAGAAGACAATTTCTCATTTTTCCACTGTTTAGCAGACTTGAATTTCCATAATAAATCCTCTCCAAACTCGGTGCTGCCAAATACCCCTTTTAAAGCTGATAGTTACTCAGCTGCAGAGGCCTCTGGGTTAGTGGACTGAAGGAACCGAATAGCTTCCAGTGCAGGGTCCCTCAAACTTTCCATAAGTCTCTTACATTTCTCCCCTTCAGAGCACTAGTCTGCTACTCTTGGACCAGACGGGTGGCATAGTCCATCCTGATTTCCAAATCATCCTCCCCCACAGGCACAGGAACAGCACCTGAAAACAACCTGAGCCTGTGGTAGAAGGCCAGGTGCACAGAGGGTATCACAATAGGGGATGTTACAAGAGGGGATGCCTTGGGCATGGACGGGGAGGCCAGAGGTGATTGTAAGGGAGTGATCTCCTCAGAATCCTCCAAAGTCTTTCGCAAGTCTGTGACCATGTGCCCTTCATCAGCTAGGAGTCTCAATAATTTGTCTTTAAAACCTTCCACCTTTGGTAACCCCCCCCCCCGGGGAAGACGGACCACTATGTATGAGAATGACCCTGCACCCTACCTGGGACCCCTCTAGCATAATAAAAGAGGGTACTGCTTCTGGGTCTATAGGGAGGCCACAAGAGATGAGGGCCACTAGAGTCTGTTCACACAGGTCAAAGTCCCGCCCCCTCACTGTCACTTTTCCCAAGCACTACATTTTCCCCACAGTTTCTTCTATGGTCTCATTAGAAGTCCCCATGGAGACATCTATTAGCAATAATGCATGGTGGGGGTCAATCCCCCTCTGCTTCACTTCACCTCATCATGCGGTGTACAACCAACTTGTGGGAGAAATTTTCCATATGAGAGAAGCAAGCACCTCCATTTCAAATGCTTCTTCAAATTTACACTGAGCTGAAATTTTAAGTTTTGGCCAATAAGGGGCACTAATCCCAGCAGTGCCTCCAAGATATAACCCCTAGGTGGTACTATTCTAAGGGCTACTACCCCTGCCTGTGTGGAAATACACAGGTTGAGAGGCCTGAGTACTCTAATTAGGTGCCTCCACCCAGAAGAATGGTATTGGGGTTGCTTATCTGCTCTGGTATAGCCCTCTGGGGAGCTATAACCACCCACCAACTCTCCTAGTGGCCTATGAAATAACACAACGGTACATTCACAATCCATAGGTAGCAGTAATAATGTGCTCACACCCTTCTCACTTACCACGAGGGTTGGACCTGCAGCAACTGCCCTGGAGACCCCCTGGAAAATAAGGTTAGCAATGCAACAATACAACCTTAATACTGTAACCCAACTAATAATATTCACACTAGCCAGGTTAAATGTGAAAAAAAGACAATCAGGTTTATTTAGGGGCAATGAACAAGGGAGGGGCATAAATCTAGCAGAATGATTTGCAATCTGATTTAAATCAGAGACTGCTGGCATGCACTCTAAGTCCCAATTAGACAGTTCAATAACCCTGGGTACCCAGAATATCATGCAGGCTAGCCTGAAGCATTGCCCAGGGTGGCCGGTGTCGCAGCTGATGTTGGGGCCCTTAAGAAAGGCAAAACAGTTAAGCATGCACACAATCCAATTATTTGCAATGCAAGCCAGATGGCTCAATCCATTGCAAGAACCCAGTAAAAGAAAACAATTAGATGGTACCACAATGATTTTATCTTGCATTGTAGGGAGCTACCCTGATTTGTACTCATGCTACCAGGATCTGGCTGCACTGCAGGGGAGATGTAGACCTTGTGGTGATGATCAATGGGCTGGGGGAAGCTGGGCTGACACGACTCACCTCCGGGTGGTCACAGCCTGCTAGATGGTGCTGGGCAGGGGGCCGAATCCTCAAGCCAGTCTTTCACCGAGATGATCTATAGTGCTGGAGTAGCGGCCTAAGCTGAGATGGCAGGGCCCAGGCAGGATGAACAGTTCTGGGAAAGTTTGTGATCTTCTGCTGGTAAAGCCTCCAGCTGGTGTAACAGATTTGATCGTGGGGAACCAAATCGCAACCCATGAAACACATTCAGCACACTTATATCACTAACATCTTTAAACAACAGTTCTGATTCAGCCAGGCTGCAAATTGACAACTTTACTGCACAAACCTTTCAATCTGAGTCTAATTCTCTCAACAAGCTGGGCAGATCACTTCAGGAGCAAGTCTTCGGTCCAAATCGCAAGTTGCAAAGACACTTCTTCTATTCTTCTGCTGTAGTTCCAGGCTGGAAATTGAATACCTTCGACTTCTGTAATAGGTAGTTCAATTGCAGGAGAACATTACAGGAAGGCCAACTAAGCCTCTTCCCGAAGATTCCACTATGTTCCTTCTGGGAGCACTTGCTCAAAAGCTTGAGCTGTTTACTCTTCCACTTCCAACTCTAACTGATCCACTGCTTCTGGCAGTTCTGAGGATTTCCCTTGTAATCCAAAAGGTTTGGTTGGCTGAGGGAACTGTCAGTCACAGTAAGGGTTCCCCCTCTAGGTCCATTTAGGTGCCAGCACTCAGAACTATAGAATTTCCTTCCCACAAGACCCCTGTGGACAGGATCCATTTTGGGTTCCCAGTGGATCGACTGGTCCAAAAACTGGAAGTCCAACTCCTAACATGATGGCTCCCATCCAAATGTTTGAGCTGCAATAAAAGCAGGCATAGTCAAACTTCTCTGTATTTACTATAACAGCAGGTAAGCAGTAAACAATCACAGTTCCTATGTGAGCTCCCTCTGCGCAAATAGCTACTGCAGAATGGAGCAAAATAACACACTGTCTAGCCGGTCGCAAGCCCTAAATCACTTGGACCCAGCCCAAACTAATTTCCAAACACAGATTAGCTATTCTCTTAAAGGGACAGGCGTGGAGGCTCACTAAGGCACTCTCACACAAATAGATAGAACTATTTAAGACAGGACACCAGCCTGACAGTGGGCATTAAGGAGCCCAGGAAGACATTACAGTAAACCCCAATTTGTAGGGGGGTTACATATATAGTTATAATTTTGAAATGATTGCAAAAAGCAATTTGGAACTCAGAGGGTTAACCTTGAGATGCAGCACAAACTCTTTTGCAGAGTTGTCAAAAGAAGATTAGTTCTGGGACACCATGGACTGTTTTGTTGCACCTGCAAGGATACTGACAAAGTTCTGCTACATTTTGTGGGAAACAGGATGCCTCTTAATGAGATGAGGTTGCAGAAGTTAATTGCCAGGCAAAGACTTATTATAAAAATAGCAGCAATCTTTTGTTAGGGAGAGAGACTGAAACTTGGAATTAGAGATACCCTCAGATGAAGGACTCTTGTTTTCTCTGTTTGTATTGCCTTTGTAAATAGTTGTACTGAACATTTTTTTTATTTTACTGTTGTTTATAATAATAAAATGCTACTTGTAAATTTTATAACTGCTACTGGGTTTTCTATGCTTCCTGATCTGTGCCTCAATGATGGATGGTGTTAAATGTGGGAATTACGCCATGCATACTCTAAGCCAGGAGTTTTGTGCATGGGTACTAGACCTGGTACCAGGGAAGTATAGAAGAAAAGCATGGATCCTGCAACAGCAAGCCCAAGAGTGGTTACCAGAAAAATGGCATCCAAACTAGAAGCAAAAACAAGGCTGGCATGTGTCTGAATGCAGGAGTAGTGGGAGGCCGATGGGGAATTTGGATGGCCATGAGCACAAGGCAGAAATAAAACATAGGCAAGGCTGAATGACTGATTGAGACATCAAATGACAACTAGAATATCATATGAGATTGAATGATATGTGCTTGGACTGAATGGTGAATGCATGACAACCATTTCAAGAAGGAAGGACAGTGTTAGTTGCTGATGCATTGCTGGCCAGGTAGACTGAGGCAGCAGAGAACAACAAATGAAACTATTAGGGAAAAGCAGGTGCATATGGGAACTGAAAACTAGGAAGCAATATGGCGCTGATGTGAACAACTAATTAAATCAACAGAATGCAATAGGGCTTGGCTGCCTGGCTGGGAGCCAGGTGTAAACATTTAAGGATTGTAATTCACCTGGGAGATTACAAATGGTATGGAAAAAAACAGCAAACAAAGGAGCCAGAAATAGCATAAGTCAAAAGAAAAATGCAAAGGCAGGACACTGCAAAAACTAGAAGCACATAAAAACCAAAACAGAAGAGCCACAAGGTACATGAGAACAGGAGAGCTGCAGGAATAGTTGACTAAGAGAAGCAACAAACTTCAGCCCCTTTAGGTACTGTAGATGAATCAATGTTTCATAAAACTCTATACCCTCAAGCAGCGTTGCTTCACTGCTGACTCTAATATGGAAACATATCCTCACTGACTGGTCCCACCCTCATTTTGAACTTACCATTAATGACGGGTCCTTTTGGTATTTCAACATTCCGATTACCATTTTTTAGCACATAGCTCAGGTTAGTGTTCCCTGTCTGAATTGGAGTAGTAAGAGTTCTTTTTATTTACTTTAAATCTTTATTCAAGTTTTATCTGTGAATAACAATACATTATACAGCTTACAATCATAAATCATTCTTACAGATAGTTAAAAACAGTAATCAAGACAATACAGTACATCTGAAAGAAAAGAAAAACAGAACACATCAACTTTTAGCCTCATCCAATTAATAATTGGGGTTGATCAGAAATCTAAACTACTTCAGTTAAGAAACACATACTTATCTCTGGTGTGTAAATGAGATGAAGTTAATGCTCTTTCAATAATTAGCCTAGGTTTTTCATATTGTTGATCAAAACAGAGACGGTCTCATCTATTCTAGGGTCCCTGTGGTTTTCGGGGTACCTATTATGGCCCCACAGGTATACGGGTCAGTGCTCATGAATGTGCATCTCTTCCCAGCCCAGTTTACGGGACAAAGTCAGACTGTTGTATTGATATATACATGACCCATCTCCATCAGATGAGTTCAAAGGTTTCTTTGGACCTATTAAGCTGAGCAGTCAACTGTTCTAGTTTGTATACTTGTATCATTATCTCATCCCATTGGGATAGTTTTAAAGGGGTATATGATAGCTAGTTTTTTATTATTACCTTTTTTGCTGTTAACAGACAGATGAACAGAAACCTTTTTATGTTTGGGTCTCTGCATGTAGCTGGGAAGATTGAGAAGAGAAATATCTCTGGCGATAGGTTATTTATTCCTATAAAAATCTGGGAGAGAGCCACTGATAGCTCCTGGAGAAAGGGCTGCAGCTCTAGGCATTGCCAGAAAATATGGCCGTGTGTCGCTCAAGTTTCTCCACATCTTCTCCAACACCCAGAATCTCTCCTATGCAGATATTTAGCTTGTATCACTGGGGTTCTGAAATACCTTAGGGGGACTTTCCACGAAAATTCTTTCCAAGCCGGGGAAGAAAGTCCTGGGTGGATATGGCCCAAATGAACAGACCATTGAGACTCTGTAAATACGATCCCCAAGTCCCTCTCCCATGTTTTTTTTAGTTTATTTATAGATTCCCCCTTTAAAGCTTGTAATCCTTTATATAGGTATGATATCATGTGGTTCAGGCTGCTCTGGCCCTCCAGAGTTGCATATATCTCCAGGATGACTGGAATAGCTGAGCCGTGAGAGATCCCCTTAATTTGTTTCTTTACAAAGTTTATTACCTGTATCAGCCGAAAATCATCTTGTGGTCTGAATTCACATAGTGACTGTAATTCAGTCATGGTTAGTGCCCTTCCCCCCTCAGTAAAATGCCATATCAGGTGGATATTCATTCTTTCCCAGTTTCTACATCCATGGTCCAGGCGGGCTGGAACAAAGTTATGGTGATACTGTAGAGAAAACAGGAGTGCCCTGTGAGGTGCAATTTGTTTTGATTCTAACACCTGTCACCATACCTTTATGGTGTTAATTGTGAAGGGGTTATGGGATACCTCTTCTGGTGGGATAGGAGGTTGTTGTAGGACAATCTTGTTCAGATTCAGTAGGTCCTCTCTGATCTCCAATGTCTTCCATTTTGCCTGGTAGTTTGGTTGCAGCCAGTATAAGGGGATTCTGAGTTGGGAGGCCTCATAATAAAGTTCAAGGTTTGGGAGAGCCAGGCCTCCTTGTCTTTTGGCTAATTGGAGTGTTGTAAATTTGACCCTCGGTTTTTGTGTCCCCCATATATATTCAGAGATCTGTTTATTTACTTCCCTAATCAAGCCGCTCGGTAACGGTATTGGGAGGGTCTGGAAAAGGTAAAGCATGTGAAGTAATAAATTCATCCTCACTGCATCCACTCTTTGAATCAGGGGGGATAGGTAGGGCTCTCCACCTCTCTATATCCTCTTTTAGCTGATCCAATAAGGGGATTAATTTTGCTCGCCTAGATTGGAATAGTCACCGGTAAGGTGTACACCAAGATAGTGAAGAGATGTTAAGTTCCATTTAAATGGAAAAGATTGGGATAGTTGGGTCGATGGTGAAAAGTTAAATTTCAAGACCTCTGTCTTTGCTGTGTTCACCCTATATCCCGACAGCTCCCTGAACCTCTCCAGTAATTGCCATAGAGGCCGTAGGGTCCTCTAAGGATCTGCTAGGTAGATCAACAAATCATTGGCATACAGGGCTAGCTTATAGTGTTCCCCACTCATGAATGCCCCTTCTATATCTTGGTCTTGCCTGATAGCCTGGCCCAGGGGTTCCAGGTATATGGCAAACAGAAGAGGGGAGAGGAGAGGGGGAAACCCTGTTTGGTGCCTCTCTATAGAGGGATCGGTTCTGATATGCAGCCGTTGATTTTAACCTGGGCCATTGGGTTATCATATAGTGACCTGATAACCTTTAGAAATTCCTCTGGGAACTTCGGCTTTCCAAGGACTGCGTCTAAGAAAGGCCATGTCACCCAGTCAAAGGCCTTCTTGGCATCTAGACTTAGGAAAAGGAAGGGGTTGTTTGACCGGGAGGTGTGGAACATAAGGTGTAGCATCTTCTTTATGTTATCCTGTGCTTGCCTAAGTGGAATAAACCCACATAGGTCCCTGTCTATTAATGCGGGCAGAAAGCCCTTCAGTCTCTTTGCCATCACCGTCGCAAAAATTTTATAGTCGATGTTAAAGACTGATACCAGTCTGTAAGAGGCGCATGCCACTGGGATTTTACCTGGTTTTAAGATACTGGATATGGTGGCATACCTCCATGAGGGTGGGGCACTATGTTCTTCCAGCATATCTTGGCATGCCGGTTGCAGTACCAGTAGTAGTTGCTTTTGAAATGTTCTGAAGAATTCAGCCATATACCCATCCGGCCCAGGGCTCTTATTAGGCTGCAATGAGGCTGTTGCCAGTTCCAGCTCCTTTTTAGAGATCGGGTCCTTCAAGGCTTCTTGTTGCTCTTGGGAGAGAGTCGGTAGGATCAGTCCCGACAGAAATCCCTCTACTCTCTGAGTGTCCACAATTCCCTCTCGCGTATAAAGGGAATGGCAGAAGGCAGTAAATGCTTGCATGATCTTGGTTCGGGATTTTTTCTATCTCACCAGTAATAGGTGATCTGATCTGTGTAATTGAGGCCTGATTTATCTTCTTTCTAAGGCGATGGGCTAGTAATCGGGTGGCTCTGGGGCCTCTGTCATAGAATTTTTGTTTCAGCAACTGAAGGACCTGCTCTGTCCTAGTAGTTAGAATATACTGAATCCTATGCTTGGTGGCTTCTATAAGGTGGAGTACCCCTTCATTACCAGCTACATGCTCTGCTGTCATATCTTTCAGCTGGTCCTGTAATGTAGCTAGCACCCTTGACTGTGTCTTTTTGTGGTGGGAAGCATATTTAATAATATCACCTCGAAGAACTACCTTAAGGGTGTCCCACATAATGTTCGGGGGGGGGGGTCCCTGGTGAATTATTGTCTGCTACTATTTGCCGCACCCTATCTTCCACCATCTCCCTAAACTGTGGGTGGTTCAGCAGGAAGTTATTGAAACGCCATAATGTTTTCCTCTCTTGTCTCCCCCCTTCCACCTCCAGTTTTAGTAGGGAGTGGTCAGACAGAACTGAAGGTATTATGTCACAGGACATAATGCGGTATCTGTGCTCCTTTGGGATGTGAAAAAAATTGATGCGTGCATATGTCTTGTGAGGGCTAGAGTAATGAGAGAAGCCTTTTGTTTGTGGGTGAGTGTAGCGCCAGGCATCTACCCACTCTGATTCTTTCAAATATACCTGTGCTGCTCTTTGGGCAGCCAATTTCCTATGTGGTTTTGGATTAGTTGTATCTATATTATCATAAACAAAGTTATGGTCCCCCCCTACAATCAGTAGCCCTTTATGGTATTCTGTTATCTTTTGTAATAGGGATCTGACTACCTGTGTATCGGATTAGTAAGAGTTCTAACTTTTTTTATTTGTACTTGTTTGACTACAGTATATGTTCGTTCCACTGGAACTCACTTATTGTATTTGTTATATTGCTTTGTAATCTCTGTTACTGAAGTGGAACCCTTGTAAAAGAACACTTACTGTATGCTTAAAGGTATTCTCCAAAATTTTCCATAAATAAATAAATTAATAAACTACTCTTTGGGAAGGGCACAGTTAACCGCTGGAGGAGAGAATGAGGATACTTTGTATTAATGAAGGTTGTTTCTAGGCATTTTACTAGCTCCTCCATTACATTATACACAATAATTGGCTGCTCTAAGTGGTATTGACTAGTTATCAAGACAGGTACCACTAAGTCTTTGCCTGCTGTGTTGTTACCTGGCAACCTGAATTTTACCTCAAGCCAGCCATCATATGCAATCTGTTTGCTGCTCACAGCAATCAGATTAATAATACTTTCAGGTTCGACCATCTCTGTTAGATGGCGCACCCTGACCTCTGCAAAGCTGTCAATCAAAAACTCTTTTTTATCAAAGATGGTGACTTGTGCCCTATTATCCCATAGGGCTTGCATTGTTTGGTACTAATCACATAGAAAAATAGAATTTGTCGGCAGAAAAGGATTGCTATGCCCACCCAGTCTGCCCAGATGTTCCTTGCCTAATCTCTATCCACAGACCCTTACTGGTCTCTGGTGAATCTTCCTTCTCCCTGCCTGTTTTCTAATGCACCCTTATGTCTGTCTCACGCATGCTTGAACCCCCCCAACTGTTTTCACCTCTACCATTTCTGCTGGCAGTCTGTTTTAGGTGTCTTGCACCCCTTCAATGAAGAAATATTTCCTCATATCTCACTGAACTCCCCTCCCTCAAATCTCCAGCTTCATCACATGCCCCCTGGTCCTGGTGCTCCTTCTCATTTGAAACAGATCCCCCCTCCTACACCCTGTTCATGCCTGTGAGGTACTTGTAGGTCTCTGTCATGTCACCTCTCACTATCTTCTCTTCCACTGTGTACCTATTGAGATCCCTCAGTCTCTCCTCATATGGTGTCTCGTGCAACCCATGCACCATTTTCGTTGCCCTCCTCTGGAATGTCTCCATCCTGTCTACTTCCTTCCTGAGGTGTGACCTCCAAAACTAGACACAGTACTTCATGTGGTGTCACACCAGTGAGAAATACAGTAGCAACACCATCTCCCTCATCCCACTGGGGATACCCCTCTATATGCACCTCAACATCACACTAGCCCTGCCCACTGCTTTGTCACACTGCCCTGCTACTTTGAGGTCATCAGATATGATAACACCAAGGTCCCTTTCCTGTCTAGTGACTGTCAGTACTCCCTCATCTTATACTCAGAGCCTGGGTTCCTGTGCCCTAGTTGCATGATTTTTGCACGTTTTGCCAGTGACCCCAACTGCCATGCTTTAGACCACTCCTTGAGTTTCCCCAGATCCCTACACATTGACCCCATTCCCTCCTGAGTGTCCATCCCATTGCAGATTTTGATACCATCTACAAAAAATGCATACCCTCCCTTCCAGCTCCTCAGCAATGTCACTTATGAAGACATTGAAGAGGACCGGCCCCAGTACTGAGCCTTGTGGCACCCTGCTGATCATTCTTCCATAATTCGAGTGAGTGCCATTTATCACCACCCACTGTCTCCTATCCATTAACCAGTTTCTAACCCAATTAACCACTTTGGATCCCACCTCCAAGCTGCTCAGTTTCATTATTAGTCTCCTGTGTGGTACAATGTAAAAGGCCTACTGAAGTCCAGATAGACCATGTCCACTGTCCTCAATTGATCTATTTCCCTGGTCACCCAGTCAAAATAATCCATCAGATTTGTTTGGCTTGATCCCCCCACGAATCCATGCTTGCCGTGGTGTTGCAGCCCATTAAATTCAAGATACTCTATCTGTCTATCCTTTAGCAGGGTTTCCATTAATTTCCCCAACACTGAAGTAAGGCTGACCAGGCTATAGTTGCGAGCCTCCTCACTGCTGCTGCACTCATGTAGAGAGACCATGTCAGCTCTTCCCCAGTTTACCAGAACCATGCTCGTTTCCAGTGAGCTGTTGAATGAGGCTGTCAGTGGGGCAGCTAGCACCTCCCTGAGCTTCTTTAGAACTCCTGGGTGTATCCCATCTGGTTCAACAACTTTGTTCACCTTTGGAGCTGCAAGTCCCTTCCTCACTTTTTCTTCTGAAAATGGACTTGTGTCCACCTCCCTCTCCCCCTATTCTTGCTATTCTCTGGTGGTCCGTCTCCTCCACCCTCCACTGTGAAGACTGAGCAGAAATACTTGTTCAGGATATCTGCTTTTTCTTGGTCCACTTCTGTGTGGTCTCCCACCTCTGCCCTTCTAATCCTCAATATCCCTCCTGTTGCTTTCCTCTTCTCACTTATGTAGCTGAAGAAAGTCTTATCCCCCTTTGTGACCCCTTTGACTATTCTTCCCTCTGTCTGTATGTTTGCTCCCCTCACTGCCATGCCTGCTTTCCTCTGCTTTACTAAGTATATCTCCTTGTCATCTCCCTCTCTGTTTTCTTATATAGTACTTCCTGTATGCCACCATTTTTTTCCTTCACCACCTATGCCACCTTAGAGAACCGTAACAGTCTCTTTTTCCTTCTGCTTTTACACACTTCCTTCACTCAGAGGTTAGTTGCTTTAGTTATACCCACCCCTATTTTTGTCCACTGTGCCTTTGCCCCTCCCTGGCAAGCTCCCCCTCCGAGGCAATTTCTGGGGCAGTCCCCCATTTCTTTAAAATCCACACTACTAAAATATAGGACCCTCACCCTCATGTGGTTAGTCTTTGTTCATAGAATTTGTTGGTAGATGAGGACCACTTAGCTGACCTAATCTCCTTTTAGTATCTGCGTTTTTTACACGATAGTCTTCATTGCAGACTGCCATGTAAACTCGCAGATACTAAAAGGAGACCTATAACTATGACTCACTGAAGAAAAGCATACTGTTTAGAGACATTAGGTGTTAACTAAGAGAACACAACTCATCAAGCTGAACTATGAATTCTATAATAGACTTCAGAGCCTAGATCCTCTTCCCTGAAGAAGTCCAGAGCGACAAAACATTGGGCTTGTGATGCGGGTCTTTGCTTGGTACTAGTTAGAAGAAAAACTACTTGAAAAATAACTTTTGAAGAGTGGCTGGTTTCTACGCTTTTGTTTTGGATTTTTCACCTGACCGGCCCTTAACTACAGATAACTGAACTACTATTGAAGAAAGCACACCCAAGACAGTATGTTTTGGATGTTCCAGGAATCCAACACTCTTTCTGTGAAGAAATACTTCCTCCCATCTCTACTGAATCTACCCCCCTCCAGTGTCATAGCATGTCCCCTTGTTCTTGAGCATCCTGTACCTTATTTACCCCCATGAGGTATTTAAAGGTCTTGATCATAATCCCCCCTCCCTTCTCTCTTCCAGGGTGTACATATTTAGGTCCTTTAGCCTCTCCTGATAGGGTTTCTGATGCAGACCCTGCACCATTTTAGTTGCCCTCCTCTGCACCACCTCCACTCTATCAATGTTCTTCCAGAGATGTGATCTCCATTGTTCTATTCCAACTGGACCAAGCTTGGTGAGGGGAAATAAGGCTTACTGCTGCTTGTACCAGTATACTTGCTAAGATTTTAGATAATATCTCTTGGTCTACATTTAAAAGGCAAATGGGCTGCTAATTATACAGTCTGATTCTGCTTCCCTTTTTATAGTTCAGTGGGATTACGCAACTTAGTGCAGTGTTATTCTTGCACAACTGTTGATAACTTTGGCCATTCACACTCTCTGTTCCTTGGGGAACTACCACTCTGTAGGTGTACTGAAAGCACAGAACCCTGGAGGAGGGTTCCACCCCTACGGGTGCTGTGAGAAGGATTCCCTTGGCTAAAGATACCTTAGGAAGGAGCTCCAAGGAGAGAGGCGTGCCACTGGAGGAGGAGGGGAGGATGGTGGGGCAAAGAAAAAGTGCTTCTGAATGATACTGGAAGGAACTGGCTTATAGATCTCAGGCAGGTGGAGTGGCTAGTTGCTACAGCACACTAAACTGCAGGCATAGCATTTCAAATTCAATGGGCTTATGCAACTTGGTGTAGTGTTATGCTTGTGCAACTGTTGATAACTTTGGCTGCTCACACTCTCTGTTCTTTGGGGAACTACTGCCTTGTAGGTGTACCGAAGGCAAGGAAACTTCAAGGAGGGTTCCACCCCTAGAGGTGCCATGGGAACAATTCCCTTGGCTAAAGGTACATTAGGAAGCAGCCCCAAAAAAGTACTGTGCAGCAAACATTTACCTCAAAGACTGAGAACATAGATGACAGCTACCAGTGCTGACTAGAAACAGACACAGACTGAAGAGTAAGCTGATAGATATCGCTGAAGCAGAGGGGCATGACTTCCTAAGGAGAGAGGGAATGGCAAAGGAGGGCCGCCATCCAACTCCACCCAACAGCGAAACCTCCTGGGTCAACTTAGAGAATATACTACAGTATGAACTACCTAACCTTTTATGACCTTCAGCATGGAGGAAAGGAAAAAAACCCTATAAGGAGGAAACCTCTGGGGGTCCAAGGCCTAGGTCACCTTTCCTCCAGGCTTGAGATACTTTTAGTGACAGCTCAGCTACTGCAATTTGGAGATCTAATTCAGGGGAAATTTCAATTTGGAGGATGGCTGTTGCTCTATCCCTCTATTCAGAAATGCCATGAGGGGACTGTGAGTAAACTCTGCAGCAAACAGAGACTCCTGCTTGGGAGGCCCTCACCCAAGGTGGGAGGAGGAGGAGAGCAACAACCACTAAAGGCACTCATCTGGCCTCCATGAGGGGGGTCTAAAGGTGAAGGTAGATGTCCAAGGGGTGTTCCTGAGGATTGTCTATGAGGTGAGACATGAAGGAAGACATCCAAGGGGCTTCTCTCGGAACCATCTTCGAGGTGAGCAGTTGAGGAAAGCAGAGAATAGTCAGGGAAGGGGAGGATGTGGAGACCAGGTGAACCTTAGATGGTTGTACAGAGAAAAGTTTTTGAAGGTGCTGCGGCGTGCCCTGCACAGCTAAAGGAGCCTTTTTGGGCTTAAGGGCCCCACCCATCAGCAGCTGAAGTCTTAAATTTTACATCAAGAGGTGCTGCTGATGATCTGCATGGCTAAAGCTTCCTGTAGTGTGAGAGTGACCTCTGCAGGCAGGGAATGCACCCTCCAGATGTAGACTTCATGGGGCAGAGTGAGACTGTTGGCTACAGCGCAAGCCTTGAGCCATAGAATGGTTGTGGCTGGCATACATCTGACTGTAGGAAAGAGGGGCCATGGTGAAGCCTGAGGGCCATGAGTGCATGGAGCTAAGGTTGAACAGCTGCTTTAGCTGAATGCAGGGGTTGCAGGAGGCCGGGCAAAGCCAGATGGCCGTAGGCTATTTCTGACTTCATAGTCCATTTGCAACCTGAAGCCACAATGCCCTTCTGCAACATCACTGTCCCCCTGCCGTGGGAATAACTGATGGCACAAGTAGATCAACCGGACACCATGCCGGGAAGAAGCAACAGGAAGCAGGGGGGCTGATTCATGGTAGCAGTTATAATTACAGCAGCATTTGACAAAACAGTGCAGCACAGGAGGATTTATAGCAGCATTTGCAATAGCACTATAATGAGGAGGCAGCATATATAAGTATGTAGCAGCAGTATCAGGAGGGACTGAAGGCAGCCGGCAGAATGCAGAGAAAACTAGAAAGCCCAAAAAAAAACAAACTGAGAAAGCACAGGAACATGGAACACAGCAGTGCAGCAAGCTAATAGCACAAACAAGGCCATACAGTGTATGATTCCACTACATCCCTGCCTAGGCACCCGCCTACCATTTCAGTGAGAAGCCTCTGCCCACATTTCAGTGGGGCAGCACACTGGTAACTAATGAGGAGGAAGATTAACATGCTAACATTAACATGAACTCTAACAGTAACACTAACAAACTCTAAGACCAACTAACAAAAATGCTAACTAACGCTAACTAACTCACATTAACACTAACTCTGACTAATACTAATAACTGGCATTAACTAATGAACACTAACTACACTACTAACATGACCTAAATCAGGGGGCCACAGCCCTGCTTAGGCTTCTGCCTATGAATCAGCAGGGTTCGATGCCACTGCCTACATTTCAGCAGAGCCATCATCAATGCCTAGGCACCCGCCTACTGTTTCAGTGAGAAATCTCTGCCTACTTTCTGTGGAGCTATAACCCTGCCTAGGCACCCACCTACCATGTCAGTGACAAACCTCTACCTGTATTTTAGTGGAGCCTCCATCCCTGCCTAGGCACCCGCCTGCCATGTCAGTGAGAAACCTCTACCTACATTTTAGTGGAGCCTCCATCCCTGCCTAGGCACCCACCTACCATGTCAGTGAGAAACCTCTACCTACATTTTAGTGGAGCCTCCATCCCTGCCTAGGCACCCACCTACCATGTCAGTGAGAAAGAGGGGGAAGGGAAATTGTTTAACCAGGAAAGGCACACTAAGCTGAAGCTTGTTTCCAAGTGCAACCTAGGAGCACAAGGAAATTAAATGACTTGCTCAGGGTCACACAGTATGCAAGTGGGGGCTGTGGGATTCAAACTCAGGTCTCCAGGTTTGCAGCTCAGTGCCCTAAACCACAGTGCTATACCACTCTCTGTTTTTTTTTCCCTCAACCAGTTCCATTAAGGAAGCCTAATATACATGATGTTGAAATACTCACATGGAGGTAGGTACTTCTGATGGAGGTAGGTAGTCAGAGGCTGGGCAAAGTCAGTGGCCGTAGGTTAGGTAGTAGGAGTAAATGCCTGTAATGAGTCAATGAGGTTTAGGTAATTGAATTGATACAGTTTATGCATGAATATCTAAAATGCCATTTAGGCTACAAGGGAGCAGAGCAAAATTCATACAACTTACATAAAAGCATGCTCCCGCTACCTGGAGCCACGATGCCCCACTGTGACATCACAGTCCCCACTGTGGGCATAACAGGGAAGTCACAAGCTGAGCACCATGAGACCAGACAGCTAATTTAATGACTGAATGTTTCAGTATGGGTAGAAGTCAGAAATGGACTGCTGTGATTTTGGTAAAAGTATGGTTCAGTAGCTGGCCCCAGTGGTGCTGAGGGTTGAGATACTGGACGCATCTCCTCATGCAATGCCGGCGATCCACATTCAGGAACGAGTGTGGGCCACCGGGGGTTGGCAAGGAGGAAAAGGATTGAGTGTCTGGAGGAGAGCTCTCCTTTTCCCGGGAGGTGGGGAACTCAGCAGTCGGTGCTAGCCTGGCTCCTAGCGGTGGCTGGGGACTGGCACACCACCACCACAAGACTGGGATGGGAGTGATGCAGATGCTTGATGGGGGCGTGCATGGGAGCGTGCGGGGCACTGTCACAGACGTCATTGCACACGCCACCCCGACAAAGGAAAAACAGAAATCCTGCTCCTCACAGAGGATAAAGGGGGAGATCTCAGGCCCCGCACCCGGCCAGCCAAGGCACAGAAACACTAGATCCGGTCTTGGAGGCGTCCGACCCCGTGGGGCTACTACTGTGCCGGTTGGTGGACACTGGGGTGACGGGGCTGAGGCTCCCCCAGATTGTGAGGGCTGTGGGCAAGGAGCATAAATAATAACAAACAAAATGTATGGTTTGGTAAAAGTATGAAATAGCAACAAATGAGCCTGAATAACACAAACATAAGAGTGAGGAGTAAATCTAGTAGGGCATGACACTGCTACAGCAGCCAGGGGAATGAAAGACAGAGTTATCGCTGCTAAGAGGAACCAGTACTGAGTGAGGCAGGTGCAAACAATTAAGGTGATATGCACAGGGACTGCTACAGCATGGAAACAACAAATGGAACTGAGAGCACACAGGTAACAAGTATAGATAAAAGAGAGATTTCTGAAAGTATGATAAAAGGTAATGAGAGCCTGATTAGCAATGCATCTGAACATTACAGTGCAAAGGGGTGCTAGAAAAACTAGAAAAGCCCAAAAAAGAAACAAAGCAAACACAAGCACAGGAGCTAGAGGGAGCGGAAATAACAGAGAGAGAAACACAGACAGACTGCAGCCAGAGGCAAAGGTAAAGTACTGACCTAGAAGCAGGAGAGCACAAACCAAGCAGAGAGTCCAGCACAAGCCAGCAGAATTCCAAACACATGGGAAGGCAGGGGACAAACACAGCAGAAAAGGAGGGGGTCAGGGTCCGGGGAGAGGTCTGGACTAGGGACAGGATGGACAGAGCCTCTGGCTGCAAAGAAAAAGTGCTTCTGAATGAGGCTGGAAGGAACTGTTTTATATATCTCAGGCAGGTGGAGTGACTAGTTGCTACAGCCCATTGAACTGCAGGCATAACCTTTCAAAATAAAAAAATAAAGCCTGAGACATTGAAACAGGTAACTCCCCTGAGAGCAAAATGAAGTTGTATAAGTCAACCAGTGGTGGGCCTAATACATGCAGAAAAGTTTTACAAAACGGTATCGATATTCCATCACTACCAGGAGTGGAATTATTTCACAAAGACTGAATTGCTGTTGCCAATTTGGTCAGGGAAATTGAATTTGTCAGGAACCGTTGGATGGAGTCTTTTAGGACTGGTACCTGTATCTACTGAAGGAACTGGGGAGCAGAAACTGAAGAGGCTGGAGCAAACAGTCTCAACACATACTTTTCTGTGATTTGAAGTATCTCCATGATTTGGGAAGTCTTTTTACCATCCGGGCCAAGCAGGTTGGAAAAATACCCTATTCTCAGTTCTCTTCTGACAGTCTTTGAAAGTATCAAAAGTTTGCTGAGTGTCCTGGGTCCCAATTGCAACTAACGATGCAAAGACATGGCCCCGTCATATTGCATGGATCTCATTGCTTCTTTTACCTGTTAGATTTGAGGAGTGTAATCCTTTCCTTTCCTACTGGATAAGTCTATCAATCTATGTAACTGTGCTCATAAACATAAGTATTTTGTATAGGTATAGTTGGACCTTTTTACACCAATCCAGGTAAAAAATGTTTTAAAATCCTTTTTTGGAGTCTTCCCACCACTTTATAACAGACTCATAAGGACACTGGACTGACAACCAGGCTTGGCATAACTGTTCCCACTTAGTCTTTACTCTTTCATCTGCTAAAAGTGAGAAGTTCAAATGCCAAACTCTCCTACCTTTAGGAGTGGTGTCTGTATTCGAACGAGGGCACTGTAATAATGATTATAATAGGGTCTGAGAAATGGAGCTTTTCTGATTGGCTGTAAACATTCTAACAGCCTTATATTAATCTTTTATTAATATACATGTGGAGATTAATCATATGCTGAAGAAGGTTTAACACTATTTAAAAAATGTTTTTATAATAATAGCAATAAGGCATTTCCAGGGGTTATGTTAATGGTCAGTTAATCACCCTCTAGGGGCACGTGCCACTCGGCGACACCTCATGCCACATTATACCTAGAAGGTGATCAACAAACCATTAACATAACCCCTGGTCATGCTTTATTGCTTAAGTGGTCTGACATCTCTGTGGCTCCAGTCTTGGCTTCAGACATCAAGAGAGCTTGTGACAGAAAAATATAATTGATCCTGAAAGCGATGGAACCTTTAGTAAGCATGTGACCTCCTGAGTTTTGCAGCACTTAATATGCATCCCAAAACCCTGCCACAGCGACCATATCTAACAAAAATTTGTCACAGTACACCTTTTTATACTGCAGTGCTTCCACTCCTTGTGGCGTAGGGCAGTTAAAATATCCCCCCTAACACCACAGCCCATGAAGTAAATAAATATGGGTACATTTCTTTAAATACATTGACTCCTAGAGCTTTATTTTGTGGTGCATATGAAACAAGCATTTGTCAATGCTGAATGTTCGCCGTGTGCACTGGTGTCATGGGGGTGTGTGTTTGGAAAGTGCTTCAGTGAAGGAATCATTTTATTAACATTTAAGAATGCAAAGTAGAAATGATGATGTTGGGCAGTGTAACTATCTTATTTGTTAATATTTGTGGTGCAAATTTTCAACATACCATTCTTATGGCCAACCTCATGAGCAAGTACCAAGTACATTTTCAGCTCCTGATCAAAAGATGATTTCATGCAATGACTGCGGAATCACCCCTCTGGAAAAAAACACATTTTGGCCAGGATCTGAAAAATGACGACTATCGTATTCATGAGGTGCTGTGAAGAAATGGCTATGTTGAAAATCTGGGGTCAAAATATTTAAAATTGCCAAAGTTATGAGCCTGTGTTCACAAATTTCAACGCAGGCTCATAACTTTATTGTTTGTTAATATTTTGGAGCAGATTTTCAACATAGCCTTCTTATTACCCCACCTCATGAAAAAATTCAGAGACAATTTTCAACTCCTGCCCGAAAGGCGATTTGGTGCAGCGACTGTGGAATCACCTTTTGGGATGCAAAAAATATTTTGGCCAGGATCTGAAAAATGACAGCTGTCACACTCATGAGGTGCCATAAAGAAATGGCTATGTTGAAAATTTGCTGTCAAAATATTGAAAATTGCCAAAATTATGAGCCTGTGTTCACAAATTTCAACGCAGGCTCATATCTTTGTTGTTTTTTTAATATTTCTACACCAAATTTTCAACATAGCCATATTATGACCCTACCTCATGAACAAAGGTGGAGAAAATTGTCAACTCCTGCCCTAAAGGTGATTTTGTGCAGGGAACGCAAAATCACCTTTTGAAACAGAATTGCCTAGTGTCACTTAATTGTGCATAAGGTGGGGTCCCAAAAAAGGTATGTTGAAAATTTGGGTCAAAAATACTACAAAATAAGCAAGTTATACCACTAAGTTGAAAACTGCCATTGAAATGCATTGAAACTGAAAACCCCATTGAAATACATTGAAGTGCTTACCTCCGTTCGCGGTTGGGCTTTGAAGAGTAAAGATGTGTCTGCGGTCCAGAGAAGAGTACGGTGACGGATCTCTGGTGGGTAAGTATGGGGTGGTGGGGTGGGTCCTGAGTAGGAGGCTTGGTGGGGGTGGGTAATGGCCAGCAGACAACGATGGACTTTTTTCCTTTTTTCAGGTAAAAAATTAAAAACGACGAGGGACAGTTTCCTTTATTTCAGGGACAGTTTGTTTTTTATTAATAGAGGACACTGGGGGATTGGGCACCCCCAGTGTCACTGGAAGGGACACTGTACAATTGAGGACACTGATGGATTGGGCACCCCCAGTGTCACTGAGTTATTTTTGTGGGGGGACACAACAGACGTCAATGGATGGTTTTCTTATTTTCAGGGGCATAAAAAAACACGACAGAATGAGGGCCAGTTTTCTTTATTTTACAGAATGACACTGGGGAATTAAGCACCCCCATTGTCACTACTGTTTGTGTGTGTATGGGGGGGGCACTGACAGGGAGGGGAGCATTGGGGGGGACAGTTAGGACAGCCAGCAACAGACATCAATGGATGGGCAGGCACACATTCCGTGCATTCCAGGCTGACTTTGACAGATCAGACTGCTTGCTGGGCGGTGCAGATCAAAGGGACGGCAACTTCTTTTGAAGTTGATGACCATCCCTGCCCAGCAAGCCAGAAACTCTGTCATAGTCAGCCTGGGTGCTGATTGGTGTGGTACTGTCGTGCCCCTGCAACACTGCTCTGCATTGGGTGGACAGTGTCCACACCCCTCAAAAGGCACTGTCATACCAAAGTGTTAACTGCACTTGCGCTTACGGCGAACACAATAAAAACCATTAGTCTTTGTTTCTCATGGGTGATGCCCACCATTAGTGCCCTTCCTGAGTGCATCTCTATTAACCTAGAGATCTGCCAGTTCGAGCCCCAAAACAAAATTCCCACCCCATCATATAAATTCTCCTCCGAGGACCAGAAAGAAGGATCTGAAATCCACTGTGCCTGGGCATTAGATGTCTCAGATTTGGCTTTCAGCCTCATATCCTGAACTTAAAAGATATCCCCTGGCTGGTGCTGCAAGGTAGAAAGTGTTGTGAAACATTTTATTTGCGTCTTAGTACTATTTACATTAAGGGAGACCACTTTAAAAGCATTCATTTTACAAAGGATAAATAATAGGCCCAAAAATTATATCATAATGAAATCCTCCTGATTTGTAAGGACTGAGAGACCTTGTCCTATTCCTCTTTTTCTTGGAGGAAGAAGTTTCTGCTTGAGAGCCGTCTTGATCTGAGGGCAGATCTTTCCAGGAAGTCACCGAGGAAACCTTGGAGTCCTCTCTTTGGTGTCACCCCACATTTTTATACTACTGTACGAAGGGCTGAAAATCTATTTGCTACTGGGACTGGGGTGTTTTTTGCTGACTTGGGTATGCAGCTTCTACCCCTTTTTCCTGGGATACTGGAAGCATCTCCACATCCCCAGGGGGTGGGGATCTTCACTCAGACAGGTGGTGGAGGGCTTGGGGGGGCCATCTTTGGTTTGTTCTCTTCAGAGTCTTGTTCTGCTACCATGGGTACTTGGTGGGTATCCTGAACAGAAGGCAGGGGTTGTTCTGGTACTGAGGGCCCTATATGTTTAAAATCAGTTCATCCATTATCTCCAGGGTTGGCTTCATTGGCCTCCTGCTTTGGAGAAGTAGTACCACTCTTGTGGGTCAGTGACAAATGGTGACCCTGGGTTGGACCTGGAGGTGGTTGTTCTGATAAGCAGGTGGCTGAATCGGCTGGATGCCTAGATGGCCTGGCCTGCTGTACCTTCCCAATCAGGTGGTCCTGATCATAACCATCTTCCCTACTGTGGGATGCCCAGGGACAATTCCTAAAGGAATGCCTGTGTACTTTGCAAAGGTTATACTTGAAGGGGGTAGGACAGGCAGAATTGCTATGTACATATGATAGGCATAAGTCACATTTTTGTTGATCACAGGCATTACTGTAATGTGCAGTAGAAACACATTTAAAACAACTCTGATGCTGCCCCTGCTAGAAACACCACCCCCTTCCCCCATCTTTCCTCACCAAAAAAAGCTGCTAGGGAGATGAAGTAAGTATGAGCTGCCATGCTACAGTTTTACCCTGAATTTCCAGCCACCTGTCCAGACCCTTTCCCCATCTAGAACTGGAGCACGGACATCCAATACTTCACTTCTTTGACTAAGCCAGTATGAGATGTTAGAGACACTGACCCATTTGTTACAGAACAAGATTGTTATCACCTTGACTGCTGGCTTTGTCAAAGGTATCACAACAAAAGGAGACCAAAGAGGTGTGTCTTTGAGCATGGAGTACTTGGCCCAAAATCTCTCTAAAGATTTAGCAATTTCAAAACTTACATATTATATCCCCTCACTTGCCACATGTATAAAGGCATGTAAGTCAGATGCAGAAAAAGACAGATTCTTTTATCAAAGTCTGGATCGCATATGGTTTGTCAGGTGGGTATTCATCTAACCCTATATATCTCAGTCTTGCAGCAGTTTATCTCTGTGTTGGTTCTACATTAGCTAAAAATAAGTTTGAGAATGTTTTTTTGGTAGGGGGGGCGACTGAACCCTTCAGACCATCTGTGGGCATGTCCTGCTTTCCTTGCCTTGCTTGTTGTTTTTGTGGCGGCAGCAGGGGTAGGGTGGTATTCCCATGATGTATGTCTCCCAAATTCTCTGCCTCTCTCTGTGATCTCTAAACGGTGACTTCTTAGGCTGGGTCCTTCACCAGATCCCTGGGCCTACCATCCCCGGTTCCTGAGGGTGCCACCTTGTGCTTTAGGAATTGAGCTGAGGACTGGTTCTGTGTTGTGCTCTACAACCTGTTGTGGGGTTGCCTATTCAAATTTACCTCTATTTGTCACTGGGGCTGAAACCATAGCTGATGCTTGTATTAAAGGAGCAGGCTGTACTACTGGTGCTTTACCCAAACTATCCTTTTGCTGCAGTTCCTCTGATACAGGGCTCTCTGTAACTGGATCTTGCTGGGGGTTCTTATTCACAAGT
Source organism: Neoceratodus forsteri (assembly GCA_016271365.2). Lineage (NCBI taxonomy): Eukaryota > Metazoa > Chordata > Ceratodontiformes > Ceratodontidae > Neoceratodus > Neoceratodus forsteri. The sequence goes on from CM057456.1 coordinate 1,204,373,540, forward strand.
GGCAATTTTTGGTGCTTTGGACTGGCTACAGGGGTTACAGGGATCATGGCTCCACTTTCTCCCACATGATGACTCATGACCCAGTGTATCAGTGCGTTTGCTCTCATCGTGCTTCTGTCAGTTCAAGCCATTTCTTAGCAACCTCTCCTTCCCACTCTGAACTCATGCCAGTCAAAACTTTATTTTATTTTTGGGCTTATCTTAGACCCATTTTGATTTTCTCTGCAGCTTGGGGTTGCTGTCCAGGGAGCCATTGCCCATCTCTTGATTTGAACTGCCCGTCAGTGCTGAGACCTTGTTCCACAGATCATGAGCTACTGACTGGTGACATCGATGTAGACTGGCTGTTTCTCAGCCCAAGCTACTGCTCAGTTTTCCTGGTGTCTTCTTCAGTTGGGTGTTCTGACACTCTCAGTCCTTCTAACAGGGGCTGTAACTTGTAAGCTAGTTCCTCTCCCACCTGTGTCAATTCAGGCTTTGCCGCCATGTTGACTCCTGCTGCAGCACGTGCAGCATCTTCTTCAGCTAGCAGCTGAAGCAGCAAGGCTTGTCATTCCATAATTCCAGCTAGCAACAGTTTATCTGTAGGATGAGCGTCCAGTTTCAAACCCCCCTGTGAGATGTCCATTCTTTCTACCATTTCCTCAATCATACCTGCCTCAGGTGCCACAGGCAATTCTTTTTGCTTTCTATCTGCTTTGGAACACTCTTTTTGAACCAAAAGCTTTTGTTCAAATCATCTCCAATGACAGTCTCGCTTATTTCCACTGAATCATTATTTGAAGCAAGGTCCTCCCCCAAACTCAGTATCAGCCATCTTGCATGCTGCAAGAAAACCACAGTGCCCCCTCCAAAAAATAGGGGACGTTCCCTGGTGTCATGGCCAACATTTCCCTGTCGGTTAAAAACTGCAAATAAAATAAAACAAATAAATAAAATAAAGAAAATGTTTTGTCACAAGTACGTAACATGAAAAAGAAAATTCTTAGATGTTTCATTTACTTATTTTACTGCAGCTGGAAACTACTTATAAAGGTCATTGCTTGGCATCCTTCTCCTGATAGTGAAATCAGAGGATCCTTCCTTAGGCAGGGTCAGGTCAGGTTTCCTGTCTAGATAACTCAGTAACTACAGTCCAAGTATGATAGCTCTGATTACAGCTTTAATCATTTAAAGTTCTGAATAGTTCTTGTTAAGTCAGTTTTCAGTCTGTTGTGCTAAACTATGGAAACTTAGTTTGGCCTTTTGGCCAGGCTCACCTATCTGCCCTGAGTTTTTAAAATACTTTTCGAACAGGGTGCAACTTCTTGTTTTTGCTTTTCTGGTTCTGAGTGGCCCTTCAAACTACTGTGCCCCTTTTTCTTTCCCTTAGCAATTTTAATAGTAAGGCTGTCAATTTCTTTATTTTCCTTTCCAGTGATTGCTATAAGCATTCCATCTTCATCTGGAGCCTCTTCCTCTTCTCATTATGCATGCTTTTTCATCCTTATCTTTATTTTCCTCACTATCAGGGTTACCTTGAATTTGGTGATTGCGATCCTTTAATACTAGCAATTCAGACAATAGCTCATACTCATAATCATTTAATTCTGCTTCGTTCAAATGACAATTGATGTGCTTGATAAGTGTAAGGGTCAGGTCATCCTCTTATGCCTAGGGATCTACTGTATGATGGCATCTCACCCAGGAGAGCACCCACCTTAAGTCATGAATACCAGTTCTGCAGCAGTATCAATTACCTTGCCTTTACAGTACAGGTCAAGGGTGTACTCTGGGGCATCAAAAACCATAGTACCCTGACAGCCCTTACTGAATACACTAATCAGCTCCACCGCACCCTTGACAGAGATGATCTAGCTGGTTCTATTTTCATAGATCACACCAAGGCTTCTGACCTTGTGAACCACAATCTGCTCTGTCTCAAACTATCCAATCTCGGCCTATCTGATGAAGCTACTAGCGGAATACGAAATTACCTCTCTGGTAGAATGCAAGCTGTCAAATGCCAGTCATTCCTCTCCGATTTTCTACCTGTAACGGTGGGTATCCCCCAAGGATCCATCCTTGGCCCACTTCTATTTAGCCTATTTGTGAATGACCTCTCTAAAGTGTGCTTCTCCACTAAACTTCTACTTTATGTAGATGATGCAGTTATTACTGCCATCCACCAAAACCCATTGGTAATCCAACTTCACCTCCAGTCTGACTTCTATACCATCTGTAACTGGTTCACCGACAACCTATTAGTCCTCAACTCGAAAAAAAAACAAAAGCCGTGCTCTACTACACTAGAAGCAAAGCCCATGCCATACCTTCCCTACACATCACCACAGCCTCTGGTACCCACATTGAATGGGTACAGACTTTCGAATACCTGGGGGTTACCCTAGACTCACATCTAACTTATTATGATCATGTTGACGTGCTCCTCAAACCTCCAGTGCAAGGCTTGGTCTGTTATATCGGCACAAACATTCATTCATGCCGGAAATTAAGCAGCTCTTCATCCAAAGCTACATCCTTAGTCTTATCAACTATGGGCTTGTAGTTTAAAGGGCAGCATGTAGTAAAACCCTTGACAGGGTCAGGGGCCTCCTAGCAAGGGCCTGACACTTTGCCCTCTCTCAAAAACCTGACTCCCACAAATGCACACTATACCGTGACCTGGGGTGGTTAATCATTGTCTCACATCTTCAGTATGCTACATTTGCCTCTGGTGAAAAAGTCCTACTAAGTCAACTAACCCCAAGACTCTGCGCCCTACTGAACCTGCCACTAGAGGGGCAGAGCGAAACTCTCTGGTTCTGTTCCACAGAAAAACCTCTCTGGGTCAATCCTGCTTCTCATTCAGTTTTCCCAAATTATGGAATGCCATCCCCCACTACTCTAAAAACCACTGACTCGCTGTGTTGGTTTAAATCTCAGATGCTTGCCTCACTTGTCTAGCCCAACCCCTGTGGCTGCTTTAAATGACCTGCTTTCTCAATTCGACCCACTCCTGCCTTCCCAGATTTTCCATAGTCCCTCATCTAACCCCCATCTACTTCTTTACCTGCGAATTAGATTTCAGTTGCACCTCTACCAACTGCAGTGTTGTATTCTTATTGTAAATACGTTTCCCCTTTTGTAAATATGTAAAACTGAGTCTGTACAATCCCTGATGTTTCCTTGTTTCCACTACTGTGTTTTTGACTGACCTATCTGTAACATACTTTGTGACCCTAGATCCTTCTAAAACAGGTTCTGCCTAAAGGATCTTGAGTGTAATAAATAAATAAATCAATAAATGTCATGAGACCACACACAAACGATAATGTCTATACTGGAACAGGGATCAGGCTTGGTGGTTTTATTATTAGCTGCCAGGTGGTACACAGCTCACTGGGCATTCCATGGCCACAGTCTGTCACGATTGTACCTGCACACACACTACATTTAGACATTTCATGGGCTTTGCCCTACATGATTGTTCTTTCAAAACTCTCCCGGGGCTCAACATAACCCCCCCCACCACCACCTCTAGTGTGGCATAAATTACAACTGCTAATTCTAAACACTGCTTTGATGGTACCCACCTGTTGCCTATCCCACACCTATAACAACTTCCATGTCCACCCCCTGAACTAAAGAAGCACAGTTACCTTTTGTATAAAGCACTGGTTTTCTTTCAACCCTTCAGATCCCTAATCTCCCTTTCAAGGTCCCTGGATCCCAGGCCCTCACAAGACTAGTAGTGCAGTGGCACTCTCCCCAGGCAGGGCAAACACTGCCCTGGTGGGGAAGCTGTGATGGCATGTTTCTCAAGCTGCCTAGAAGGACAATAAATACAAAAGTGTATCAGCATATGCTATCACTACTAGGTGCATAAATCATGGCTGGTCTGACCATGTGTGCCTCCCTTTGACACCATACTGATAGCCCTAGTGGCCAAAAAAATAGACTCCCATGTCTGGTCCCTTTCCCAGGGACTAACTGAACCCAAACCTTGCCAGGCCCCCTCCTACTAGACACCCATTCATTCGGCTACCTGCCAGGGGTTTATTTGAACTGCCTAGGACTTTTCACACACAATGAGCATTTTATTTAGCAAGCTGAATTGACAGTTTGCTCTGAATACTGAGTAGCTTCTCCCATTTCTCCTACTGCTGGTGGGAGTGAACCCACAAGAACTCAGTGACCTCTCTTGAGGGGTGGCCCACCACTCCACCAATGTGTCTTTTAGGTTCTGGTGATCTCCACTCCTTTTGAGATGAGTTCCCTGGGTCTCCAACCCTCCTGCTTCTCATGATGGTGTCTTTCCCTGGAGACCAGGAATGAGCGGACCAATGGTACCCAATCCCTCTCACCTTCCCAGGGACCCCTGGACCCCTCAGCCTAGTCACAATCAGAGAGGCTGGACTGACTGACTGCCTCTCTCTTCTCTTCTCTTCTCTTCTCTTCTCTTCTCTTCTCTTCTCTTCTCTTCTCTTCTCTTCTCTTCTCTTCTCTTCTCTTCTCTTCTCTTCTCTTCTCTTTCCTGTTCTCTTTCCTCTCTCTCTCTCGCTCTCTCTCTCTCTCTCTCTGTCCCTCCCTCCTCCCTCCTCCCTCCCCAAAATGCCTGATGTCTTCCCTTATATAGGTTTGCATATTCATGCTCCAGTTTTCTGTTCTCAGCTAAGTGAAGCCACTCAGACATTGTCTCCAGGCAATCCCCCAAACACACACACACACACAAGAGGTCTCAGGGTCTGGCTCAACCCTTTGAGTGTTACCTAGTAAGCTACCTTGAGCCAGCAAAGAACAGAGGCTGGTTACACTCTCCCCTGCCAACATGTCCTTGTGTCCCTGCAAGGATCTCCCACATTGATTCCATCTCCTTTTTGTGGGTTGTACTGCCCTCCTGGCACCCTGAGTAAGGATGTTGTACTAAGTCTTCCCCTACCTATGGCCATCACAGGCCGCAACACTCAAGAAGCCTTACAAGTGTACCATGTGAGCCTATGTTCAATACTGAATGTCCTAACTGTAGGAGAGGAGGAGCACGTACTAACTACACACATTTGTACTGAATTTCCTAAACCACACTACGCTCACCATCCTTAAATTACTAGTACACTTAAAACCGACAATTAAGTGCCTAAGGGGCAGAACGTATCCAGACACCCTGCAGCAGTCTTCACTTTCACAAAGTCTTCCTTCGGCTGATTCTTCCTCCATTCCTTCTGCTCCTTCCAGAAACATGACTGTGAGGCCCAGCTTCACCTGCAAGAAAACAGAAGAAAAGAAAACACACACACACACACACACACACACACACACACACACACACACACACACTCACAACTAGGGTTGCCACCTTTGGAAGAGGGAAAAACTGGACAGCACGCTACACCCGAAACTCTGCCCTTAGCCTTAGCCCCTTCCCTTTTCAAGACTGATCATGCATTGCTGCTCCTCCAAAGCCATTTGTCATATCAGTGAAGACTGTAATGGAGCAATAAAAGACAATACTTAAAGCAGCAATTCAATAAAACATTAACATACTGTACATGTTAAATTTGCTTTTCTAGGTTCTTCCTAGTTATTAATTAATTAAGTTATTATTGAAATTATTTTCCCAGGTAAACATACAAAGATAAAGTGTAATGTCCTCCCCCCCAAATGGGGGCTTACCTTATTGCCCATTTCTCCTGCATTGCTTCCATTATTGGAGCACCTTCTCTCTGCCTCCTAATGCCTGCAGAGTCCACCAAAGTGTCCCCCATTATCACCACCATAGCCCAGGCCTAGTATATGCCCCCAGGTTCCTGAATGGCTTCTGTGCCACTTCAGACCCTCTAGGGCTCACGAAGCAGGATCATGAGCCGCTAACGTTTGAGCAGGCTGGCAGGCTCACTCACGCGCACATGGATGCATTTTAGTATTGGACCACAACTGCAGTCCAGGTGTGGCTCCTCCAGTGGTCCCGGTCCCTGTGAGGCATAGGGCAGGTGCCGGTGACTTGGGTTGGACCGGAGGGAGCAGCTAATTTAATTAAAGAGTGCTGTATGCTAAAGGTCCTGGCCCAGCATCATGAATATTAATGAACGGGGCATCATTATTCATGAGTGGGTCTGCTTTGTGACAGGGAACTACAAGTTTCGGCGACTGCTGCTGATGTAAAAATGTAAATAATAGTGTTAGAAGGTCAGCATGGTAATGGACACTAAGTAAAGGGGAAAATGATTTAAATAAATGAATATGCTGGCTTCACCAGTCTTTAACATTGTGGACTCAGATAGAAGCTTGTCTGCTGCCTAGGGGCACTAAATTTGGCAGCAGTGACAGGTCAAGGACTGAAGCAAAATATTTAAACTGGTAGCATTCAAAAGGGCATAAAAGGGACTATTGGACAGTAGGACAAGAAAGTGAATTAAATACTTAACCAGGCTGCACCAGAACTTTATATTTGGGACTGTGGTAATCTGCATTGGGACTGTGTGTTTGAGCAGCCATTTCTGTGCAGCATCAGCCAATCGGAAATTCAGAATTCTGGGCAAAGACTGTTGGGACAGTGTCAGAGATTTGTGGGACTTTGCCAAGTGCTTGTGGGGGAAAAGCAGGAATCTAATTCAGGTGCCAAAACAGGGGGCCTATTGTGCATTGAGTGAGGCTAATGAATATTCATGTATGTGTCTGACAAGTGCTTTCAGCCAGTTACTGTGGAAGCAACAAATAGTCTCAGCCAACTGGGAGCCACAGAAGGACTCCATAAAAGACAGTATTTTCCAGGCTGAGAGAGTGTTCGAGCTGGAGCCCCCCACAGGGGAAGGGGCTCAGGCCCCCAGCTAAACAAAATGGACCTGCTGATTCAGTGTGGGCCCCTCCACATGGGGGGGGGGGGTTTCTTCTGCCAAAGAAACAAGTGGTTGCAGGCAGTAACAGTCGCTGGCCTGGAAGTTGCAAGATATTGTCCTCCAGGGGCTGGCATCTGCCCTTCCACATTGAGGGGATGTGGAGAGAAGCCGGCATCCGCCTGCAGTTGTGAGAGAGCGGCAAGAAGTGCTTCTGCCTCGGCAGTGAGAGTGCTGAAGAATTGTCTGCGATTTCCAGAAAAGGAAGGTGCTGGGAATCCTTCTGAGTGAGTGGAACTCTACTTGCAAATGCAAACTTTAAGAGATCTGTGAGGGGCAGCAAAGCCCAGAAAGATTAGAACATGACTAGCTTTCTGCACCCTGCATCTGTGTAATGCTGAGAAAGGGTGGACATCTGTGTTCCAGTGACCAAGAGATGGTCCAGTAATCTGTCTGAGAATGCTGATTTGTGACTGTGTGATGTACCTTTGGGACGGAGGAGAGGTTCCCTAGCCAGGTGGAACTGTTCTGCCAGTGCCTGGAAGAACCAGTAAATGTTTTGTGTCCATTTGGGAGCTGCAAACACCAGTGACAGCCAGCAGGGACTTTGCTAATGTGCTTAATTGTCCAGTTGGAGCTGCTGGCACCGGCAAAGCCACAGGAGACTGTGTAAATGGTATTGTGAGCCTGAAAGAGTTTCAGAGATCAATTTGATAACAAGTAAAGTGTCAAGCTGAAGGAGTCTACAACATCTGCTTTGTCAACAAGTAAAGTCTATTTAGTGGTGGGGAGTCAAGCCTTAAGCTCTGCCTGGTGTGTCAGTGAAAACTTATGCCTTAAACTCCAGTTTTGGGTAAAGAAAGACAAGATTTTGCTTGAGAGACTTTTTCCTGTGGTCTGCTTTGGGAGCCATGACTTGGGCTCTGGTTGCACACCCTGTGCAGGAGTATGGGTGCTCGTCCTTAAAGTAAATTAGTTCTGGGTTCTAACCTGACTAGAAGGGGGTTATGTCTGCCATGCTGGGCACAGGGATGAGAGACTGTGACTACTTAAAGCAACTGCTAACTTCATAATTGTACTAACTGTATAAATGTGCAGAGTGCAACAAAGCAAATCTCAGATTGGCCTGGGACATGGCCTGGTAGTGTGTTGCCTGGGGTGGTGCCATGTGCCCTTCCCCTAGGAGGCACAGCTTAGACATGGGGTTGAGGTGTGCTGGCCCTGGTTCCAGTCTGGTCCTTCCTGAGAGTGATTTCAGCCCAGAGAGGGGCACTGCCAAAAGAAGTTAAAGTGTTGTTTCCATCTGCAAAAGCAGTAAGACCCATGCAGTCAGTATAGGGCAGCTGGTTGTAGCCTTTGCCTGCATCTTAGCCTCTGGAGTTAGAGCCTGCCTGCTGAAATCACCTAATTCTGCCTTGTACAGCTTGAGTGTGACTTGCCGATGAAGACTTCTAAACAGTGAGTCCACTGGGACCAACTCTGTTATTGGAAGGACATGTACATAGTTAAAGTGTTGCCAAGGTTTGCAGTCTATAGTCAGGATGTGTGTTAAAAGTAAATTTAAAGTGTAATTTGCTTATTTTCTTTAATGGCCCCAACTAGCCGGCCAACAAAAGCTGCACCGAACAACAGGCCTGCAACATTAAGAACTTTAGTATTGGGTACCCAGGTTAAAAGTATAGGATTGCAGGGTCCTAATGCATTTCTGGGACTGGTATCAGTGTGGGCATTAAGGGGAAATGTGTAACCTGTTTAATGCAGCTAGCTAGATAGAAAGTCATCTCTGAATCTAAATGCCTCAAACGGTTGGTGGGAGGCCACTGTGACTGATGCCTACAGGTAAAATGCCAAATGATTATTGTGATTCTGTGCTAATCTAAACTAAACACCAAATCCAAAAATCTAATTACTGTAAATAGCTTGAATTCTATTCCAAGTTACCCATCCTAACCCTCACCCCTTGTAAATAAATTGTTGTTACTGTTTTTGCATATATCTGTTGTGAGCATATTATTAGTAGAAAGTCAATAATTCAAAAAGTGTTACATTGGGGGGAACTATTATTTGGGTCATGTTTGGGATGGCACTGTGGTACTGTGGGTGGGCACAGCATCCAAGAGGGTGGTGCTAGGTTTCTTCTAGCCCATGTAAGTGTGCTTTGGGTCGAGGCACTGCGCATTTGTGTTTTCTTGGGAAAGAACCAGTTTAAGGTTAACATAGGAACCCAAGCCCCTCAACCTGCATCCTAGGTAGCAGGCAGGGGTAGTGTAGCCCTTTAGATGGATGGCACCAGGATTACAAAAGGAAATCTCGCTTACAGATATAATTGGGGGGGGGGGGATACTGTGAATAGTATACAATGATATATAATAAACAAATTGTTTCCTATAATGTGTACTTCATATTTCTTTTCTGGATCCATTTCCTTTTCATGTCCACGATACAGTGCTGAAGTAAAAAGAAATGATCACATTTTTTTTCTAGAGGAAAAATATATTTTATAAAAATAATTTAAAACATTTAAAACTGCTTACATTTTTTTAGAGGTAGAAAAGTTTACCAGCAAATGAAAGTGGAAGATAAGTGAATCTTTTACTGTTACAAAAGGTAGGGTCAGACTTTTTACCAAGCTTTGCTGCTGTGCTGCTTTAAAATGCAGAGTGGAAAAGATTAGACTGAGTATCTGCTAATAGTATTAAAGAGCTGCTGATACAATTTTTACATGTCAGACAGGCAACTCATTCCAGGAAGTTGCCTGCGCGATTAGCCTAAGAAACTAGCTTTAGAATTTTTTTTTGAGGTTAAATAATTACATTTTAACTTAGAATCTTATCTTTGCTGGCAGTTCTACTTGTATGGGGCTATGATATTAGCCCCATACATATAGAACTTCCAGAAAAGATAATGTTAGTACAGTTTGACAGCCCCCCCCCGATCCTATTCCCATTCTATTACTCCCTACATAGAGCGTCTGCAGCCCCGTTCCATACCTCCTGTGATCAAAAACCTGTTTTTTTGGGGCAGGGGTGCAGCACTCAGATGGCCATTCAGCTTGTACACGGAAGTTACGGACCGGGTATTCAAAGTCAAAACTGAAGCATTTAACCTTGGAAAAAAAATTCTACAACTAGTTTATTTAGCTAATCGGGCAGGCAACTTCTGGAATGAGCTGCCTGCCCAAATCATGTCAGCAGCTCTTTAATGGCCATACTTTACACCTCCCAGAGTGATTGTTTTTACAAACAAAAGGCTATATTGACAACAGAATGTATTTGTAACCCGGAAATGCAGCTGAAATAATGAATGATATGACAAAATCTGTTTCAAAAGTATGTGAGCACTCAAAATGGCTCAAAAATCTGACTATCACTGAGCAAAAACGGATTACTGGATTGGGACCCTGAAAACCGGATTACCAGGTAAAACACCTGAGAGGTGGTAACCTTAACACACACACACACACACACACACACACACCACAATCCCCCAAATACTTTCTTCTTTTTTTTTTTCAAAATATAGAACTATAAGTCAAACTGGGTAAACAAGGAAATCCATTACTGAGCACCGTGTCTGTGAGAGCAGAAACTTGCTTCAGGCAGATGGCCCTTGAGAGATCATTAAATGCTTTTTCAACTGAGTTCAACAAGAGGTAGTTCAAGGTAGGTGCCCTTCTATTGCATTGCCTTTTGTTGGGCACACCATGCAAGCTGTAGCCCCCTGGAATGAAAGGCCAGAAGTCACTCCCAGGTGGAATAGCAAATGTCTCCCCTTTTTGTAAGGAAGAAGACACAAGTGAACTTTCTGAACAGTGCAAAATTGGTGCTCCTTAGGCAGAAGCCCGTACCCCTCCTACCTAGGCTGGTCAGTTGATTCATAGCAGCTTTTAAAGACCAACATTACTCCTATGCATAGTGAAATGGATGGGGCTTCCAAAGTCATTCTCCTTCAGGTCTGACTACCCAGATGAAGTAGCCAGTATCATCTCTATCTGGATCATTCATCTAGATGTTCATTCCAATGTCCCAGGTGGAAACTTTGGCTTTAGTTATACAGTCAATTTGTTCTTTATGTGACAAATAATACTCATAATCCCCCCCAAGTAATGTCTTTCTTGGCTATTGTTAGGAGGATCTGTTCATGGTGTGCTTCCACAATCTCCCAGACCTGGCAGACTTGAAGGGAAAGCAATAGCCATACTTTGTTTCCACCCATCTTTTCATGGCTATGTCCACTTGACACACTTTTCCCAAAATTCTCATCTCCTCAGACCAGTGGCAACCAAAATCCATGCCACCACTTCTTCATTTCCTCCTGTAGGGCCAACTGCTCCTCTACCTGGGGCTCTGGGGGCCCACTTGTTGGAACAGTCAGAGGCACTGGTTTGGGGACCTCTGGTGTATAGTGCTTGACAACAGTGAGGAAGAGGACATAGGTGCTGCTAAAGGAGGATTTGTGCTTAATGGCTTGTCTTATTCTTTCTGTTCTTGGGCTTCAACGATTAATTCTGGTTACTTGGTGACACTCTGGCTGCTGCCCATTCCCTTCTTGGGTTCTGGTAGGGCTGACAGGGGATGAACCTACTTACCAGCTGCAGGACTGGCAGCTGTGCCCGTGGGTGAAGCCATGAAATCAGAGGGTGTTATCAGGCTGGGTGTGCAGCAACACCACTCAGGATTGCCAGTCAGATTCATCTCTGATCATGACCCACTCTCTCTGGCAAACTCACTACATTTTATTTATTTATTGAAAATGTTTCACCAGGAGAGGCACACTGAGCAACAAGATGCTCGTCTCATGGTGTGACCGGGGGGGGGGAGGTACAAGGGAGGAGGGCATACATAAAACAATGCCACTTCCAGTGTAGAATCAGCCCAGGAGGACACTCCAGACCACCTCCGGGACTGCACCCAATCACTAGTGGACTGGCCGAGTTTCACCCCCTTATATCCCAGTAATTGCCTCCATCCCCTAGACAATCCAGCTAGATTCACACCTCTTCCTCAGTGCTGGGCTTTGGCTAAGGCTCTTTTGGCTTCATCTAAGGCCTCAGCTTGGACTGCAGTATCGAATGGTATCAGTTTTGTGGTTATAAGGTCTGAGTGGCTGCTTTGCTTTGGTCATGACTTCAAGCTGCTCACAGTCTAGGCATTCATCTGGGGGAGCAAGGTGCAGTGGCAACAGCTGCTCCCAAAATGGCATAGTTATAGCAAATGTCCTGTACGTTAACTGTCCATATCTTACATGAACGACCAGCACAGTGGTCACAGTACTCTGAAGGTGGCACATTTGCTAGGCCCCCCCCAAGGCCTGTGGTCTATTCCAAGAAACAATCTAGGGCCAGTAGCACTACCGCTCATGATGCCAATGTCCCAGGTTCAGGAATGAGTCTGGGAAGTTGGAGGGCTGGTCGGGGTTGGGGGAGGATCAAGCATCTGATGGACTGCTCTCCTCCTCCTCGGGGGTGGAGGGGGAAGTTTTTGGCATATGCATGACCCCCTGCGGTGGCCAGTGGTTCAACAGCTGGGACTGTCTGAGTTGGGAGGCATGTCAGACATTCACCATTGCTGCCCCAGTGTCACTGCATGACAAGCCTCCCAGGGAGAAAAACAGAAAAAATGGAGGAGGTTCCGACACCTCACAATGATGTCTGCCCCCGTGCAAGTGGACCCTGCACCACTGACTGGGGTCCAACTCCCATTCTACCTTTCAGTCTCCATCGGGGGGGAGATGGAGGACCCCCCAGTGGCCCCACCCCTGGGGGGTAAGCCAGGGGTGATCGGGAGTTGGGTAAGTCTCGGGGTGTGTGGCGGGGCCAAATGTGTAAGTTGGACCGATGGGGCCTGGAGGATGAGGAGGAAAAAGCAAAATAAAAAATTAAAAATTCTAGGGCCTTCCTCTCTCTTTGCATGAGGAGGGCCCTCATATACTGGTGATGCAGTCACTCAGCCTTGCCATCATCCAGTCCTGACAAGCCATTTGTGTTGCTACACACCCCTTGACATACTGACTTTTTTTTCCGTTATTGCAAAAAGCTCAATAAAGTTCAATATACAGTTCATACCATAGGTACACCAGAGGCTCAAAGCAGTTACTTGTAAAATTACTGTTACTGTTTTTTTTTTTTTTTAAACTTTGTTTACGCAGTTCTTGTGTGGCGGGGATGGCGCTCTGTCCCCCTGTCAGCCCTCTCGTGGACCCTCAACACTCACCCAACCCGGCCTCAGCTGCAGGGACAGGGAGGACCGTGGCTTGCCCCCATGGCGGGTCCTGGAAGGGAATGAAGGGGAGAGAGACCAAGAGCACCCTTGAGCCCCTGCCCTGACTTATGCCAGGCTTTGTTCGGGCTGGAGGGACCGGGAGTCCATTGGGGACTTCTTTGTGCATGTACAAGAGGGGTTTTCTACTTGGATAGCCCCGGAGGTGCAGACATGCAATGACATCCAGCATGTAACAGGCACGCTGCCGTGCCTGCCTGCAGGACGTCTGCCACCACCTCAAGTCAATCCCAGGTGTTCTCCGGCTGCAGCAACCCCCAGTCTCCACTGGGAGTCACCAAACACCGGGGATCCAGAAGCCCCCCTCCCCAGGAGAGGAGAGCAGTCCTCCAGATGCTCAATCCTCTCCTCCCCTGATGACCCCCACAACCTGAGTAGGCTCCTGAACCCGGGTTGCCGGCATGGCGCAAGGTAAGGCATGCAATGCCTCAGCCCTCAGTGCCACTGGGCCGACTTACTGTTACTGTTTTTCAGCCTGTGTCCCTGCTCTGTTTCCCTTTATAATTTTGATAGAATGTTCCTAGTTCAAATTCCCAGATGGCAAATTTGAGGCAGGAGTCCTCTGTCATGGTTGCACTGCAAAGGTGGGCAGGGGTCCTCAGGTGGGTTTCCCTTTTCTGGGCAAGCAGCAGAGAGGGTAAGAAGTGATCCGAGTGGCTGATAACTCCTGTGGTGCAGTTGCTGCAGCCATCTCTGATGCTAGAATCATGCTGTCCTCAGGGGTCACTCGGAAAGGTCGGAGCATGTACTGCTATTCAGTGGTCTTGCTGCTTGATCTTGCTGCTTTCTCTTATCCACTGGGGCCTTCCTCCTTAATCTATGTGTTGCTTCCAGAATTGTTGTGCTGTGTCTTCGATGTCAGAGCTGCTCCTCACACATGTGACCAGTGTGCAAGCCCTCTTCCAGTCAAGCTCATTAACATAGCATGGCGGGCTTTCAGATGTGAGCACGAGTCACTCGATGCCATGAAAATGCAATTGCATGTTCCAGCTGCTCCTTTCCTCATACAGTACATATGCAGGCAATCAGCTGGAAAAATAAATTACAGAAAATTACACTTTTTTTCCAACAGTACTGAAAGGATGATTCAGTTTCCCAGGGTTCCCTTTTGATATTCAAAAAGAGGGGCGTTCCTCCAAAACCGGGTTCTGTAATCAATTATAAAGAAATATGGAAGATCTCAACCCAATGAATAATGATTTCACTCGTGGATCAGTTTTCTTATATATGTTCTTTTTTTTTATTTTAAAGTGCCCAAAATAATGTCTCTATGATACAGAATGATTCTACAGAAATTAATTAACCGGGGGGGAACATACCTGCTGTACACTGCTGTATTAGCACCCTCCCAAAAAGAGCTCTGTGGTAATTTGTATCTGAAAGGTAGATTGAAAGGGGGGGGGGATTAGATCAATTGTTGAAAGTCTCCTGGAAATATGTACCTTTTATATAATGCCTAAATTCGTATGAGATAAATATTCGAACATACCTAAAGTTATACTTGGTTCCCTGAGGCACATTCTTTTATCGTTCCTGTTTCACTGCCTGTAAATGTAATGGTAAAAAATGCTCAAATTTGCCCTGTTTTAATGAATAAATGTAATGTTATTCAAAAAATCTAATGTTGGTAAAATAGCTTCAAAACAACTCACCCCCTTTGAAAATCCAGACCTTATTTCTTTCGTCCTTTTCTTGTATGTAACTGTGGGTGGCTACAATAGAAGGGCAATTTGAAATGACCCATGGTTCCAGTCAACATTAGACAGAGTGCTGTCTTCTTTACTTTTCACTCTGCATGTCTGTGCAGGAGAAGGGGGCTGAACCACAGGTTATCACGCTGCTGGATCAGCGTGATTACATCACGATGTGATGCTCTCCTGAGGCTCAGTCACTAAGGAAACCACACAAACTTTGATTGGAATATGTTCTCAAAGGAACTGTGTTTGGTCCCCTCTTCCTAATCCTTTGACAATTTATAAATCATTTCTCGTGGCTTAAGCTTATTGTTATGTAGGCAACATTGTGGACTTGGAGATTTAGACTGAACTCTAAGGTTTACTGAGGTGAAGCGTGTGGCAGGAGTAAATAATTGTGGAGATACACTAAATGTTTATGTGATATTCACTCTGTGATGCTCGTGGACTTAAAAATATTTTATTTTATTTATTTAATAACATTCGGCATTACAACCCTTTGAGTCATAGACTCATTTACAAAGGCTCCATATCAAACAACAACAAGGACTTACACATAATATTAAGCAGTACAGTGTTCAGGTAAAATAAACAAGAGAGAAAACAAGGAATGGAATTATGCATACAGTATTATACAATATTATAAATACAGTGATCAGGGAAGAAAGACACACACAGATGGGGGATACAGAACAGTAGTTTTTGGGAGAGGAGGACCCATCGTTTTCCATAATATTTAGGTAATACATGAATACACATTTCTTTGCATATATAGCAAACCATTTATGAGGTAGAGATAAATTACAGAGCCCTGATAAGTGGGGGGAGCAGGAGGAAGAGAGGGTTAGGGACAGTCACAGGCTGAAGATTCTAGCAGACAAGCTTTGTGACTAGTCTTGAGGGACTGATCCTGGGCTACAGGGAGACGGGGGGGGAGGCCATTGAGCCAATGGGGGGCTCTGTATAAAAAGGCTTTTTGACCAAGGGAAGTTTGACAAGGGGGGGACTAGTAGGGATGTTCCAGTAGAACTACGGGAGGTTCTGACCAACGGGGCAGGTTGGATGAGGCTATGCAGACCAGGCGGGGCTTGACCAAGGTGGATTTTCTTGGTCAGGACACAAGTATGGTACCTAAGACGGGTGTCAAATGGCAACCGTTCAGCAGATTTGTAGAGCTCACAGGAGTGTGTCCATCTGTCGTAACCCAAGACCAGTCTGCATGCTTTGTTGAGGGCGACTTTGATGCATCACAATGCAGTGGGGTCAGCAGTGCCATAGATGACTATGCCGTAATCTACCAGGGAGAGGACAGAAGAAGTAACAGCCAGGTGGATAGTCATCAGGGGAAGGCAGTGTTTGTCATGGTACAGAAGCCCAAGTCTGGAGTTGATAGTGGAGGACAGTTGTTGGATATGTGCATGGTAGGTGAGGGATGTGTCAAGGGTGACACCTAGATATCTGAACGACTCAACCAGTTCAAGTGGGGATTCTAGTGAGTTGATGATGGTCAACGGGAAGTCACGATGAGGACTCTGATGGTGGACAAAGATCATTGATTTCGTTTTCTTATAGTTTAGAACTAAGCAGTAGGAACTGAACCATGTCTCAGCTTCACTGAAAAAACCCTGCAGGGCGCGCTGGAGAGAATCAGGGCTGGGGTGGCTCCAGATTACCACATCGTCTGCATACAGCAGAATTTTTCCAGGGCATGAGCTGGGGAGGGAGTTTAGGAAGAGGCCGAAGATGTGGGATCCCAAGATGGAGGCTTGGGGTACTCCTGAATGGACCTGAAGGCTGTTTGATAGAGTGGAGTTGATTTTCACCTGCTGGGATCTGTCTGAGAGGTAACCTTTGAACCAGGTTATTGTTTCAACTGAGAGCCCCAGGGAGGGCAGGGAGGCTAGAAGCATAGCATGATTAATGGTATCGAACACCTTTGTGAGGTCAATGTACACAGACCCCACAAGGTGACCATGTTTGAGGGCACCATGGATGTAGGAGGAGTATTCTAGGAGGGCAGTGGTGGTGCTGTGGCCCTGGTGGAAACCATGATGTTCAGGGCACAGTAGGTTATGTTTAGACAGATGGTCCATCAGCTGATTAGCCACTATTTTGTTGAGGGCCTCGGAGAGGGGAGGGAGAAGGGAGATGGGATGATAGTTATTGGGGGACAGGTGGTCGCCACTTTTGAAAATAGGGATGATTATAGCTAATTTCTAGAGGGTGGGGAATTTTCCTAGGCTGAGGGACAGGTTCAATAGTTTGGTGAGAGGTTGTAAGACCTCCTCGAGGGCTAGACGGAGGAGATTCAGGTCAATGGAGTCACTACTGACATAGGACTTGGCAAGGGCTTTGGAGAGGTATCTCCTAGCCCCCTGCGTTGAGATGATTCAGAGGTGAAAAAGGGGGATGTTTGAAGGTGGGCTGCAACTGGGGATGGGATCTAGTGGGGCAAAAAAGTTGGGGGGAAGGACACAACTGAGATCAGAAAATGTGGTGTTTAGAGTGTCTGCAATGGACTAGGGTTCCTGTGTTAGGTTACCATTAACCGAGAACTGGGCAGGTGGGGTGGGGGGAGGTGGCAGATTTCCCATTTAGTTCCTTTATGTTTTTCCAGAAATGTCTTCCTGAGCCCCAGGTGGAGGAGAGTGCCTGTTGATAATGGGTTGCCTTGGTGAATGGCCCAGGTACATTTGTTTCTTGTCTCACAATATTGTTGTCTATCCAGTGGGAGTTGTGAGTCTAAGGCTGTCTGCCAAAGATTATCACGGTGTTGCATTTGGTCAAGCAACTGTTGAGATATCCAGGGGGTGTTACGGTTTTTAGTGATTTGTTTTGAGAAAGGGGCAAAGATGTCACAAGTGGCGTTGAAGGTATTTATAAAGTGGAAGAGGCGGTATCAATTGATTGGGTGCTATACATGGGGGACCAGTCAGAGTTAGGTAGATTTTGGAAATGTTGAAGTATACCCTTTTTTAGGCATCTACAGTAAGAGACAGTGGGGGGAGCAGTAGATGTATTATTGGACCATAAGCAGCTTACTGGGCAATGGTCACTAAGGGCGTATGGGAGTACTGAGACTTTAGTGATGCTGTTGGGGTGATTGGTGGGAATATTGGAGTATGATGAACTGATGTTTTGAAATGTGATGATTCAAAAAACTTAGTTGTGTTCATGTACCTCTCCATGGGGGGTTTGGGGAGAAGAGGTATGTAGGAAGGAGAAAAGGACAGGGACAGGAACAGACAAATAAGGGAGGAAAATGAGAAAAGGAAGGTACCAGCACTAAATTGTAACATCATTAATATATTATCATATATGGCTAGCTATCCAAATTGATTTACTATACCAAGTATGACAGGTACTTCTTTAAGAGGATCTTAAATATATAACAGAATTTCATCAGCAAACAATAATATTTTTTGCCTTTTCTCCATGAATTAAAAACCTGAGAGCTCTGTATTACTTTTTATGTAATTTGCAAAAGGTTTGATCACCAGGGTTAAAATAAATAGGGATAGAGAGGCTGCGTGGTGCCTCTGCACAGTGGAAAAAAAAGATGAGGTACTACCATTAATAGATAACATAACCTTGAGTGATTTATATACTTTTACTTTATACAGTTGTTAAATTTCTTACCTATCCCCACCTATTCCATACTTCTAAAAAGAAAAGGCAATTCGACCCTGTTGAAAGCCTTCTCCGCATCCAGGGACACCCCCCATAGACTCCCGATCTGGTGACTAAAGAACTTCTATATTATTACTTCCACAATATCCCTTGATGAAGCCTGATTGATCTTGGTGAATAATAAATGATAAAATGAGTTCTAGCTAGGCAGCAAGAATTTTTGTAAATATTTTATAATCAACGTTTAACAATGAGATGGGCCGATAGGAAAAATACAGTGGGCTGGATATTCAAACTGCGCCATTCTGTGGTGCAAGCCCTTGCGCTGCTCAAAAAAGTTGCGCAGGGGTGTGGCCCGGGTGATATTCAATGGAGTTGCGCTATTGAGCAACTCCTTTGAATATCGCCTCCCGGCCACAGCCACTGTGCATGGTGCAGTGGAACTTGCGCCACCGCAAGTGGTCAGAGTGGAGCATTCAAGATGCGGTGGCGTAAGTTTCATTGCGCCATGCGCAAATTTTCGATATTCAAAAGGTGACATGCAAATGGGGCCATAAGTTATGCAAGGCGCAGGGGGGGCCATTTGCATCTACTTACGGCCCCATTTGCATGCCATTAGCATGCAGGTGCACCGATCCCCGACAACTTACGCCTGGCGCCCTGCCAGGCAGCAGCCGTTGGGGAACGATGCCCCCTGCAGCCAATCGTGGGCAAACAGAACTGAACCCCCAACTGGCCCAATCACGGGCAAAACAGAACTGAAACCCCCGACTGGCCCGATCATGGGCATAACAGAAATGACCCCCACCCGATCGCGGGCAGAATGAGAATCAACCCCCAAAGATCAATATCCTGGTGGTCCAGTGGACCATGACTATCGCGAGCATTAGAGTCAACCCCCAGGTCCAATTTCCCTGGTGATCCAGTGGCCCCACCACCCACCCACGGAGCCCCACCACCGCTCCCCACCGTGGCTGGCAGCACCCCACCCGCTTGCCGCCCGCCGACTGACTGCTCGGTAGGGCTGCCGCCCATTGGTTCAGAGCAGAGCCAATGGGCGTGCAGCCGACGAAGTCAGATATATATGGTGTTCATTCCATATCTGTTGCCTTGCTATTGGAAACTACCGCCCAGTGGCTCTTGCTCTGAACCAACAGGCGTGCAACCTGAGGCAGTCAGCTCGGCGAGGACGTGGCAGGTGAGGTGCTGCCGCCTGCTGGCTGACGGGGAGTGGGGTGGTGGGGTTCCGTGAGGGTGGGTGGGGGCCACTAGATCACCAAGGAAATAGGACCACCAGGGATATTGGTCTTTGGGGGTTGAACTCCATTCTGCCCGCTATTGGGCTATGGGTGGGGGTCATTTCTGTTATGCCCACGATCGCCAGTTGGGGTCAGTTCTGTTTGCCCGTGATCGGGCCAGTCGGGGGTTTCAGTTCTGTTTTGCCCACGATTGGGCCAGTCAGGGGTTTAATACTGTTATGCCCACGATCGGGCCAGTGGGGGTTACTATATGCCTGCGCATCGGGCTGCAGGGGGGCACAGGGAATAGTGGGAGGCCACCCACAGGTGGCAGCTGCTGTGTTGCACCCTGCAATGTGGCAGCTCACCTGTGGGTGGCCCTTGACTTGATCCTTTTTTTGTCTCAAAGTTGTGCAGGCGCAGGTAGGGAGTTGCGCCTGCACAACTCTGCACAGCCCGGCTGAATATCAGGCTGTGCAGTTTATGCATGGTTCCTCCCCCCTCAGGTTGAGCATGCCTTCATTAGCATTGTGCTGTTGCTCAGCATGACTTGGGAGGGCGCAACTGCCTCCTGCTGAATATCGCAGAATGCCGCAATTTCGGACTTGCGCAGGCGCAACCCTATTGTGCATGGCGCAACACTTTTGAATATCCAGCCCAGTGTAGCATCTTCTCCCTCTTTTGGAACTAGTATAATAAGTGCTTCATCAAAGGAAGGTGAAAGAGTACCCCTCACAGGTGAATGAAGAGAATAATTTAGCAAATATAGAGCTAATAATTTATTGAAAGACTTGTAAATGTCAATATTTAGTCCTTCAGGGCCTGGTGCTTTCCCAGCTTTTAGTTGACTGATTGCTTTACTAGTTTCTAATAACGTAATTGGTTTGTCTAAAAATTCTTTATGTTGCTTGTTTATTTGGGGAATATTTATAAATTTATTTTCAAACCATGTAACATCGGATTGATATTCAGATGTGTATAAGGACTGATAATAGGAATAACAAATGTTGTTAACATCATTTGTATTATTTGTTGTTTTACCTTCACTGTCTTTTATTTCAGCAATATTTCTATCAGCCTTCTCTTTCTGCAGCATATAGTGATCTACCACTCTTATCTCCCTGGGCATAATATTTAGATCTTGTGTACATTATAAGCCTCTGAGTTTTCGCATTCATTATCCCATTATGATTATATTTTAATTTTTGTAAATTTTTGAGATGAAAGTAGTACTCTGTACAAGCATGTTTTTTCTTGTGCTTGTCTAATAGCCAATTGAAGCTATTTTATATGTGCTTGTTGCCGTTTCTTTTTCCTTAGAGTGTAGAAGGTTATTAAGTCTCTTAAGAAAGCTTTATATGCATCTCACCCAGTTTCCATGTTAACCTACTCAGTTAAATTTATTTGGAAAAAGGCATTAGTCTCTTCATTCACCCATTGTACAAATTGTTTATCTTTTAACAGGAGAGGATAAAAATGCCATATTGGGTAGCTCTGGTGATGTCCCTGAACATGAGGGCCAATGACAGGGGAGCATGGTCAAAAAGTACTATAGACCCATACTCAATAGAGTCTATATCCTGCACTATTGATCTGGTAGCTAGAAACATATCAATTCTTGAATATTATCAAGATGAACAACAAGAAAACTTTCCTGTCAGGATTCCTAAAGCACCATATATCTATCAGAGCTAGGTCCTTCATTTTTGCCATAAGGGTATGTGATGCCTGATTGATATTACTTGTACAAGAAGATGTATCCAAACAAGTCTATAATAGTGTTAAAGTCTCCACATATAAAAAATGGTTGTGGAAATTATATTATTTTATTGAACAGTTCATTGAAAAAAGCTGTTTGATTATTATTTGGGGCATAAATTACCATTGCCACTGGGGTTCTCCAAGGCACAATCATTCAACCCCTTTTATCCTCCCTCTTTGTGAATTCCCTCCCTAAGGATAGTATCTCATGCAAATCATTACTCTATGCAGATGACCTCATACTATTTCACAGTGACCGGTCCCTGGCTAGCCTCTCCTCTACACTTTCTACAAACTACTGTGCTGCATATAAGTGGTTCCTGTGCAATAGTTTACGTGTCAATTCCAAGAAGACCAAAGCTATGCTCTTTGACTCTAAACCTAGGCTATCCAAGCTAGCCAACACTAATGGTCCTCTGAATGTCCTATCCCCTAATGGTATGCTCCTGGAGACTGTTACCTCCTTTAAGTACCTTGGTATCATGCTTGATCTGGTGCTGACCTTCTCTGACCACATTGATGTCACTACCTGATGTATAAATCCGAAACTGGGAGCTGTGTACCAAGGGTGTAGACAGGCATACTCACTGTACACATTTGTGTACAGTTTTGTTGAGTGCCTGTCACAAACCACATGCCTTTCTGTTAACATTTTTATTCTAATCTGTAGTATTTGGGTTAATGTAGGCCACTGAGGAGTGTCTCTGTTTCAACTTCTGTTGTTTAGAAAACAGATGCATGTATAACCTCTTTAGAGATTAGAGGAATCATCTGACTTCTTTGGCAAAGGGTGCCGTTTGGAAAGGATGTTTACATTTTTTAATGGGGAGGGGGTGTAACTGTTGGAGACTGTGTACAAAATGAAAATTTCTGGCTACACTCCTGCTGTGTACCAAATAATCAACTACCTAAAGCCCAGCTCACCATTGCACATGGCACCTTCCTCCCACTAATGGACTATGTGTCTCCTATCTATGCACTAACCTCTTCCTCCAGACTTGCTAGGTTAAACCCTACTATAATAATATGTGCAAGTTTGCCCTTCTAGCACCCACCCTTACACATCAGTGCACCCTCTACCAGACACTTGTATGGCTCACCCCATAGGCCTGCTGTGACTACTTGCTAGGTTGTACAGTTGATAAGGCCATCAGGGATCAGGATGGATTCCCTCTCTCCTCTCTCTTCTGTCCAAAAACATGCCTTGGTGACCTCTGCCACTCCTCTAGCCTTTTGTTGGAATGCCCACAGGTCTCCACTTGTATGGGCCAGAAGACCTTCTCCTCTGCTGCTCTTATCCTGTGAAAAGACCTGCCGGCTTCCCTGCAGCCCCTTAACTCCCACTGTCAATTCGAATCTCTCTATAAAGTGCACCTAATAGCAACATTCAAATGTTCCTGGTCCCCTGGTTGAACAATACATATGCAATTCCACTCCCTTCCTATGCTTGGCAGTTTCCCATCTACCAAACTGATGTTCTGTGTGGCTTGTATTGCCTTTTTTTTATTTTTTATTTCTGTTTTACTTCCCTGGCTGTTATGTTTTGCACTATTTGCCTGTCCTTTGTTCACAGTAGTTGTAATATGTCTCCATTTTTTGTCCTGTATGGTAACAAAGGCCATGAATCTTGCTGTATTATGTTGTCTTGTATTGTATTGTATTGTATTGTATTGTATTGTATTGTATTATATTATATTATGCCCTTTGGGGAATCTTCATGGCCTGAGTTGTGCCTGAAAATGGTCCTTGAATAAGTGCACCTACCCGGTAAACAAATTAATGAATGAATAAATAAATTGAAGCCAAGCCAATGTAAAGGGTCTATTATCATAAATTACATAAATAATAACATATTTGCCATTGTTATCTAATACGGTTCTGCAAATTTTTATTTGCATATTATTTTTTTAATCAAAATTGAAATGCCTACCATCCTGGAGCTAAGCAAAGAATGGTATGTATAACATCTCCAAATCTGATGAATCTTTAACTCTTCAGCTTGGGACAAATTAGTTTCTTGAAGAATGAGGATATCACTACAGGACTGCTGGGCAAATTTGAATATTCTTTTCCTATTAACCAGATTACTGAAGTCATTAATATTCCATGATAGAACATTTAACCCAGCCATTTATATATTAGGTTATAGCAGATTTGGTCAGAATCTTCCCCTGTCATAATCCTTATTTCCCAGTCTTCCTTGCAAATATACAGGTCAGTAATCAGTTTAAATACTGCTGTATTTCTAATATCTTAATTCTGAAGTGCTGCCATGAGATGTATGTCTGTTGACAGAAATAAGGCAGGAAGAGAACGCCGCTGGTACACACTGGGCCACTAAAAAGGTTGTGACTGCAGCAGGAGTTAGCAAAAGCACTATTTTTTCGAGAACAGGCATGCCACCATTGTCTCAGTTGTGAAAAAAGAGAATTGCTAACCTTTCCAGACTTTCTTTGGTGCCAACGGTGAAGAGCAAACAGAGCCATGTGATGGAGAAGGCATCTGAAAGCTCCCTGGGAGGGAAAGAGTCTTGAGCGGTGGAAGAGCTTTGTTTCCCAGGAAGTAGAAGATTCAGTGACACCCACAGGGTTTAATCGGCCTGCTCCGGCAGGCTTGCTGTAATAAAATCTTCTTGGCAAAATAGATTTTATAGCTAGTATTCTCTGGGCCGGTGGAGACTTTTGGAGAGTTTTCTGAAGATTTATATATATTAGTGACAAAAATATTTTTTTGCTATTTTGTTACTATTTCATGTTTTTAAAAAAGTTGTGTGTGCCTGATTTTGTATATTCTGTATATTCACCCTTACGGGAAGGGATAGCTTGTGTACTTAATACTTAATGATACTTAATGATTTCAAGAGTGATTATAGCTGCATGTGAATTCCCAAGTTCTAAGGAGCAGTTTACATTATAACAGTATAACATAAACATAACATAAATGTATTCTTGGATCTGGCAGAATTGAGGCCCTCGTTAACATTCGAGCGCACACAGTACATATTGAAATTAGTCTAAGAACACTGGAATAGCTGCACTTATTTGGAAGCAGCTCCTGAGTTTTTGATATATATGATTTTATTCTAGAGTGTGAGATTGGAATTTAAAACGAAGTTTTCAAATTTTTTTACCAGAAGGAAAATATTGGGATTGGGATAGGCTGGGGACTAACACGTGACATTCTTCTCAAGTAGCACACGCCTGAGCTTGTTTGGTCAGACACAGCCTGCTTTGGGAAGAGTGAGGATCACCGTTGATAATTACACAGCGTTCATGCACAAGTATATTGAGGAGTAAGGTACAAAATATGAATTAAGTAGACTGCTAAGGCTGCATAAACCTGAAAAGCAAGTGCGGGCAGTCATTTGCCGCAAGGAGACTTTGAAAAATATTTCTCAGTTGGTTAGTAGCTTTTTTCCATTTAGTTTTGTTCAGTACTCATACCTGTCATACTAATATACCCTCGCTTGTGCTTTAGTATTATCTGGGAGTTCTTCCCTCAAATGTTTTTGGTTTTAAGCTGTATAAACTTTACACAAGTGCCGATATTCGAGTAATCCTCATGAAGGAAAATAGTGCGAGCCTGACAAAATTGAATTTTTTTTTCAAGTGTTTCCCAGGTTCCTGAATATTTTAAGTCATTCTGGTTTAGAAAGTAAGTCTCTCCTCATTACAGTATTGAGAAAATTGTGGCCCCAGTGGCTATCAGAAAGTTTTAAAATATATATACATTTAAGAGTTGTATCTGGTTAAGTAGAGTAATATAGAACAGCACATGCCTGTTATTGCCCGTTATTAGCCTGTTATTCGCCCCTGTGTTTGTTTTCCATTGCAGTGAAAGGGGAAAGGTGATTATTGGACTGTGAAGGGAAAAATCTGATGCTTATCTTTATCACTGGCCTGAGGGGTTTAGCCCATGGAACTCTAAGAGACATTAATAAATCGTTGGATAAAGTATTGCACAGAGACTCACTGCACTGAATTAGAATCTCAAATCAAATCAAGGATAAAGTGTCACATGGAGACTCACTGCACTGAATTAGAATTACGGAACTCGAATTAGAACATTACTAATGACTACATCACTTCAAGAAGGATCAGAAGAGTTTAAGGGCTGAGGAGCTGAGGAAGGTTTCTGTGAACTGAGTGTTTCTTTTCCTTCAGTTTATTTATTCTGAGTAGAACATTGTTTGAATATTGTTAGTCTGTGACCTGTGTTCTTTTTTTTTCTCTTTTGCCCATAAACGAGTGTTTGCACAAATTGTTATAAATATATAAACCAAGAGCTGTACTGTGTAATAAGGCAACTTAATGCCTGTGAATACATGAAGTGGTAAAGTGGCTTCAGCAAATATTGAGGGAGTAAAAGTTAGGGGAAATAAAATGAAACTGTTTGATAAGAAAGCTGGTATTAAGGGAGATAAGGGGAGTAGGTTATCGCCTGATATAAATAAAAAGTTACGTAGACAAGGGAGTAATAGAAGAGCTGTTAAGGAAAGAAAGGAAGGAATGGAGGGGGTACAGGTCTGGAATGGTTCTGGGGACTTATAGGAGGTCAAGACTACAGAAACACCCTCAACCTCGGTACAGAAACCTTTTTCTTCTTTTGGTTTTATTCAAAGTTATAGTCAAATAAGTACACTAGCAGAATATAATTTGAAGCCAAAATGATTCGACCATCGGTTTTGGAAATGTGGACTAATAAGAAGGATTGTTTATCAAGGGAGTATGCAAAGGATAATTCTAATTTAGAATTAAAGAATAGAAGTATACACGATGTGAGTAAACATAGATCTGTGGATTTAGTACATGATATTGCACTAAAAATAGATAAAGGAGGAGCTAACTCTAATGATTGGCCAGCACTTCAGAATGAAGGTTTCCTGGCAATGGTTAACAATGAAGTTAGTAAAACAATTGAAAGTATTAAAGAGACGATTAGTACCAATAATAGGATAGAAAAAAAGATAAAAGCAATAAGAGAAATGAAGTATGGTTGTGATTCCTATTGTGAGAGCAAAGAAGATAGGGAAAGTGAGAGTAAAATGAACATCATGGATAAATACAATTTAGATTGTGAAATGAAAGAGACATTATGGATGAGTCCCCAAAATTTAGATACACCTACCCCCTCTTTTGAAAACCTTACTAAACAATGTATTAAGGCCTTGAGAGACCCTTTCAAGGCTAACACCATGATTTATGAACAGGTGGTAATGATTAAAAAATATATATGATTTAATAAGGGAGTGGTAATAGATAAGAGGAAAACTGAGTTGGTTTTAAACAAGATGCCATAATGGGACTTACAAAAATCCAATCAATCTAATCAAAATACCATAGTAAGTCCTCAGGAAACAATCTAAAAAAGAAGAGGTACTGAAGGAGGTAGAGAGCCCTGTGATTGGTACTAAAGATAATTATGAAACATCAGAGATTTTTCATTCCACAATTATAGGGTCAAACCTGAGCGGTTTAACAGAGAGTGAGTTGATTATGTTACCTGAGGGGTTTGATGACCAGAATAGTATTATGAGGAACTAAGGGATGGAAATCCTGATCTTTGGGATAAGGGAGTGGCCCAAGATAGGAATAGAAGAAGAAAGGAAAAAGCAGAAGCAAGTATTAATCATATTAAGGAAATTGGGAAAATAACTGATAGGAAAAAATAAATGAATGATAGCAAAGGTAAAAAAGGCGGAGAGAGGAGCAGAAAAAAAAAACAGGGAATACAAGGAAAACAAGACGAAATAATAAAAAGTACTTACAAAAATTGGGAACAATGATAAATAATGAAACAATGGTGAATGATGGGGTAAAATTAAAAAAGAAAAAGGGAAAAACTAAGGTAAAAGTACATGGAAAGCAGATAGGAAAAAAGTGTATTGAGGAAGAACAGGTAGATCAAAAGAAGAAAGAGGAAGTGGTGATAGAAAAAGAATGATTGTTGGCACAAGAGGCACTTGAAGAAGGGAAAAAGATCAGTGACAAAAGTAACTTAAGCGAGATCTTGAGAAGAACTCTTGCAACTGATTTCATCTTACCCCTGTATAATGTGCCAATAATTCCAGAGGAAACAGAAGGGAGCTTGAATACTCATTTAAAACAATTTTTGAGTTCAATGCTCCAAGAGAATGGTAGACATGATAACTTATTAAAGAAATTGAGTGCAATCAGGCCCTTACTAAATGTGGATTTGATATTTTTATTATCTGATCAGTATTATGTGTTAAAAGTGATACAAAATCAAAAAGGCAAGATGAGGGAATTGGATTTTGAAATGGATTGTGTAATTCCTATTGGAACAATATTTCTGGAATATTATAATGAGGTTAAAGAATGGGAAAATAAGAGAAATAAGTTCCAAATCTTCATTTATGGGATTGGTAATTTTTTAACAGAATCAAAGAATAATCTAAAAATGAAGGTGTCAGATTTACTGCAAAGTCTATCCAGAGACAACTCTATGCAGAGAAGGATTAAGAGAGTTAAAAGATGGGAGAGAGATGGACAGGTAACAATATGGATAAGTAATGAAACTGATTACAGATATATATTGGGGAAATCAGAAATGTTAGATATATTTGATATTAATATGTATGGTGAGGAAGTTGTGGAACCATTTAAACAGTGTTTTGGCAAATAATCAGTGGCAGAATTTAATTAAGACATCAAATAGATTTCAGGCATTGCAGGATATAAGTTATTGACAACCAAAAGCTGAACAAAATGTTTTAGATGGGTGTAAAAATGTTATGAAACTTCTCTCATGGAATGTGGCAGGGATTGGGGAAGGGTTGGCAAATGTATCATTTCTGACTTATTTAACATCATTCGAGTATATTTGTTTGCAAGAAACCTGGACAAATGAGGAAATTAACCTGGATGGATATAAAATGTTTCAGAAAGAAGCAAAAAAAATCAAAGTATTTTGGGAGAAAGTCAGGGGGGTTTAATAACATGGTGCAAAATAAATGATATAGTTAATCAAAAAGAGGTGGGAATTAAGTCAGAATGCATATTGCCAGTCTTTCTGACATTGAAGAAGAAAACTGTGTTCATAATTAATGTGTATTTTCTCCCAATAGGGTCTAGGTATCTGGATAAGGACATTATAGGACAACTTATTAAGTTCCTAGAAGAAGTGATGCTTAAAGAGCCTCTAAGTGGATTAATTTTAATGGGAGATTTTAATGCCAGGTTGGGGCATAGTCCAGAGCCCCATTTTGAAATGACTATTGTATGTGCAGCTCTGAGTCTTAATGCTTTGTGTGGGCAAAGGAGGTCAAAGGATCAAAAGAGAAATAAAAGAGAAAAGTATTTGGATAAAGAATTGAGAAATATTGGCTTGATCTTAATTAATGGAAGATCAAGGGGTGATCCGTCAGGTGCATTCACATATATAGGCCTGAGGGGTGCATCAGTTATTGATCACTGTTGGATCTCCCTGAATTTAATTACACATTTTCAGGATTTCAAAGTGGGTAGCAGATCACAGAGTGAACATTTTGCCCTAGAAATTGAAATATAGCTTTGGTCGGGGATAGTAAGGAAAATAAATAAAAAACTGGACATCATTAGGACAAAAAAAAAAGGATTAAATAGGATTTGATTGGAAATCACAAATCAAGTGAATTCTTGCAGGCATATGATATTAGGGGCAGAATAGAGGATTTCCCACTGCAAGAAATACCTGAGGTTCTATTAGAGAAATTTGTAGGAAAAATGAAGAAAATATCAGAATCATTTTTAAAAGCTTCATTATTGAAAGATGGAAAGGGAAACCGGTGGTTTGATAAGGACTGTATAAAACTGAAAACTGAGATTAATAAATGTGTCAGAAAAATACAAAATAATTTAACTAAAGAGAATAAAGCCAACTTGAATAAGTTGAGAAAGGAGTATAAAAAGGTATTAATGGAAAAGAGGGAAAGATATAGGAAGAGCATTTGGGAACAATTTGAAAATACAGTTAAAGAAAAAAATGATAAACAATTTTGGAAAATGGTAGCATACAGTATGGTTTGGATGAAACACATGTAAATATAGAGAATTACATAGACCCACTGACTTGGGAACAGCATTATAAAAATGTGTTTTATGAACAAATGTCAAATGAAAATGTCCAGCTTATTAAGAAAAGGGAAACAGTTGTAGATTTAAGTACAGAGCAAGAAATACGATTGACTATAGAATCATTAAAAAGTCATAAGGCCCCAGGGCCAGATGGGGTTCCTGTGGATATTTTCATGGATGGCCCCAATTTATGGATTCCAGTTTTGAAATCCCTTTTTAACAATATAATCCAGTTGGGTAAAATACCGGAAACAAGGAGGGAGAATATTATCATACCAATTTATAAAAAGGGAGAAAAATCAGATCCACATAATTATAGACCCATAAGTTTATTGGATACTACGTTAAAATATTTACAAAGATAATGCATACTAGAGTAATATCTTGGAAGGTAGGAAATAACATTGAATGAAGCTCAAGCAGGATTTCTTCCCAGAACATTCCACAATCGATCAATGTTTTGTGCTTTCTCATTTTGTTCACAAATATATCTATATTAAAAAACAGAAATTATACTGCATTTTTATAGATCTTAAAGCAGTGTTTGATAGGATTGACAGGGAGGAATTGTGGGATGTTCTGGGGATCTATGAAATGGATGTTGTCATTCTTAATATGTTAAAGACATTATATGAAAATAATTATACTTCAGCAGGGTATAACAAGGAGGGTGATTGTATACCTAAATTTGTTACAAACATTGGATTAAGACAGGGGTGTGTACTTTTCCCAATCTTGTTTAATGTATTTTTGAAGAAGGTTTTGGAACCAATGAATCACTCAGAGCTGCACATGCCAAGTTTGGGCTCTGGACGATGCCCTTTCCTGGCTTACGCGGATGATGTAGTTCTGATCTCGACAAGTTATCTGGGAATAAGAAGAAGTATTGAAAAATGTTACGGCAAATGTATAAGGGCAGGACTGGAGATAAATTTTGATAAAACTAAATACATGATTTTTAATCAACAATATGTTGTGAATGGAAGAACAACAGTTTTAAAATGTAATAAGTATAAAATAGAGTATGTAAAAAGTTTTTCATATTTGGGGATTCAATTTACTTACAATTTAAATTGGCTGGGGCATATTCAAACAATGGGCATTAAAATGAATCAATTTTTTTCAGTTGTAGAGAAGTTCTCATATAAGTATGGGGGTCAATCTGTAAGGGGTACAATGAGAGTTCTAAATGCAAAAATTAAAAGTTATATACTATATGGTACAGAAATCTGGGGACAAAGTAAATTAGACCCTCTAGAAACAGTCATGAATAAAATATATAAGAGATTATTGGGATTACCTATGAGTGCAGCCTCTGGATTAGTTAGGTTAGAATTGAGACAGACCCCTGTGAAATGTAGTGTGGATTCAAGATTAGCAATCTATTGGAATAAAATTTATAATAGGCCAGAAAAAAGATTAGCTAGAATACGCTTAGAAGAGACAATGGAATATAGGGGAGCCGTATTGACATTTCCAAGTTTTAACATACTTGAAAACATTTTAAAACCAAATGGACTGTTGGAATGCATTCTGGAAACCTATACTACTTCTCTAATAGAGATACATTATAAAACTGAAAGAAAAATTAAGGATGTGTATATACAAAAAGAAATTAGTGGGGTGAGAAGCTATAAGCTAAGCAGATGGCTTATAGAAAATCCGAAAAGATATTTTGGTTTAGAGAAATATCTAGATAAATTAATGAACCCAGTACATCAGAAATCTTTTACAAAATTTAGGTTTGGATATATAGACAGCCAATATTTGAGATTTCAATTTGGCACTTCCAGTATGAGACGGTGCAAGTGTGACTTGGATGCTGACAGTCCAGTTCACCCACTTATGTTCTGCCCATTGTGCGAGTTTGAGAGAAGATTGTTTCTGGCTGATATTCTAAAAGCTCTGGATATGGAACCTTGTTGTCAATACACTTATTTGTTAAAAACTTCAAATCCATTACATTTAAAAGCAATTGCATGATTTTGTCAATGTGTACTCAGGAAAAAAAAAACATTTTCCCCAAGATAGATAAGTATATAATCTTAAATATTACATTACAACTAGAATTGTGCTTAACAGATGAATTTTAAAAGTTAGTGTGTCAAGCTTATCTTAGCTATGTGCAATCCCAATTTAGATACTTTATCTGTATAGGTATTTAAAAAAAAATTATACATTGTGGATATTTATTGAATATGTTGATTTGTGACTGTGCATTGGTTTTGTTTGAATGTATCAATGTGAGTATTTATTATTGTACACTTGTAATGACTTAATTTGAAGTCGAACAATAAATTGAATTTGAAGTGCTGTCATACTCCCATTTTCGTCAATACAAACAATCCCAGTCCCCTTCCCCAACCCCACTGCTATACAAATATCCCCTAAACACAAAGAACCAACCTTCCCTTTCTCCCTAATAGGCAATAACATTAGAGAACCCACCATGTCCCACTCTGAACCCTTCAGTAGATGGATGATGGAAAATGAAAAGCTAGGAGCCAGTAAATAGGTAGTCTTCCCTTCTGATCCTTTCAAAAATAGCAACACATTCAAATCTGTAGCCAGATCACTATATGGTTATGGCAAATATATAAAAGGGGGGGGTAGAAACCATAATGAACTGCTACAGATACAAATTATAAAAAATTACATTGCCCCAAAGGCCTGTAGGAGAAAGAAAAAGCATTGAAACATTATAAAGACCCAATTTCTAAATTCCTCCAAACACTGTAATATAATAGCCTAAAACGTATTTTGTATATTCTGTATCATTTTACAAATGGCCCATTTACCAGAGGTAAATCTTATAGATACTGTAAACTGAAAACATATTAAGTTTCTATTTCAGAAGCACTCCCTGCATCAGACATGACCTTTGGGGAGTTCTGACTGGTCAGTGCAGGCAACTGGTGAGATAAACTCAGGGTGTCGTTCTGCAAGGAAGAGTTATCATGTAGGTTCCCTGAATTAATAAAAGGTTCAGCAACCTTCTTCTCTTCTTTAGCATTATGTATCATTTTACTTTTAGAAAAGGGTTTGAGAGTCTCGGCTGTGTGAGATTTGCCATGAGACATTTGATTATGGTCTGTTTGCAAAACCAAGCCTTGTTCCTCTTTCACAAAATCAGATGCTCTCTATAGATCCTCAAACATATAATTAGTTCCCTTGTGGAATATTTTAAGTCTATTGGGTAATAAGTGCTGAAATTGTATCTTGTCTTCCCAGAGCAGTTTTTTTAAAGGACTGAATGCATTTCTTTTTTAATATGCATCAGGACCTAAGTCAGGAAAGACCAGTACTGGTTTATTTTGATACGATAGACCAGGTTGCCTATCAAAAGAATAAACTTCCTCCCTATATTGAAATCTTAAGAAATGTACATATGTGACTTCAGGGTATTTTTGATTGATTGACTTTCTTACTGCTGGTGTTCTATGAGGACCTTCAATTCCTATTTTATTCTGATTTAAACTGTACCCCAAGGTTTCAGTAAACCACTTTTCCATGAAGGCTACAAGATCTGAACTTTCTGAGCTCACAGACAAACCCAGAATTTTAAAGTTATTTCCTCTGGCATGCCAGTCCATGTCTTCAGTTTTAGCTTGCATGTCTAACAACAGCTTATTATCAGATTTCATTTTTTTATCACTCCATGGAAGGTAACCTTCAACATCAGATAGCCTCATTTCTAATTCCTCTGTTCTTTAATGCAACAAATGTAGTTCTCATTAAAGATTAGTTAGAATGGATTTGATAGATTCAAAATTACTGTGTATGTCACTAAATCCATTTTAACTGAATTCAAAATAGAAACTGGCAAATGTTGCATCTTTTAATTATCAGCTTGTGAATTAGAGATATTATCTTGAGACAGAATATTATTGCAAGGGTACATCACAGCACATTTTTCAGTACCTAATATATTTCTGGCTGAGAGGCTTAAACATTCAGGGCTATGTACTGTAGAGCTATGTTCCATGGTCACCTTGTTTGGTAGCCCAGTAGCTATGTAAAAATACTTGTTTGGAGTGCATTTCATTTAAAGCTGTAATTGTCTGATTAAAAATTTTGTTATCATGATGTCTTCTAGGATTTGTATTGAATCATGAAATTCAGCCGCGTCATTTGTTAACTCAGCCTCTCCAACCAATACTTGAGTTGCATAACTCATATGACTTAAATTTAATACCTATTGTGTGTTTTTGAAAGTCAGGTGAAGGACAGGTACTTGGAGTAGCCCAAGTCGTATTGCTACATTCGACAGAATTATGAGTGTAACCACCCAGAGTCTCCTGGGGTTACTAGAATCACATCAGTATTAGACCAGGTAGGTCTCTGAGCAGAAATAGAGGGTTTTTAGAAACTCTCTACTACATCACTTCATTGTTTACTCAGTCAGGCTGGGCAGAGGATGGGATGATATCATTTAGAACTGTCACAGCAGCATAAGCCTTTTCGCTCAGCTGCAGGGGAAGCAGTTTAGAATCTTGGGGAGTTCAGTGTGTGTTCTGAGGGGAGTTCAGTGTGTGTTCTGAGTTGGAGAGTGAAGAAGAAGGAGCTCTCTGTAACTGCAGAGGGAAAGAGGTGCCTGCCAGACTCCCTTGGCTGGGTGAAGGACCTCTGCTCATCATTTTTCTCACCCTAGTTTGGAGAACAGCCAGTGTTTGCCAAGAAGTGTTGGAGACCTGTGCCAATAGAACCCCAGTGGGTTCAATTTCACTCAGAAGTGAAGAGGGACTGAGAAATCAGTGGTCCCAATGGGCAATCCCCTGATGGGCTGAAGATGGTGACAGCTGCCCAGAGAAGAGACTGAGAGAGTTTCGGTTAAAGCTATGGAGCTAGGAAGAAAGTTTTCCTAAAGTGTTCTGTCAAATACCTGTAACAAGGGAATACCAAACCGTCAGTACAATAGTGCATTTGAGATAGACTTTTGGGTTGTCTGGTGCTGTATGTGCCCCTACGCAGACTAGATTACAGTCACTCAGGACCCTGTTCACCACAAAAATGTGCTATTTAAATGTGCTGAAGGAAAGGATGTCTTTAGCAACCCAGTGGGGTTGAAGGATCCAGTTTGGTGTGTCCTAAAGTAATGGCAGAGTCTGACTTGTGCCAGGGTGGGCAGAATCTCACTCATGGTCAAAGGAAGAGCTAACTGATTACCAGATAGGCACAGTTGCTTGAAGGTGTTAACAATGGTCCATCTCCTCAGGATGTTCAAATTTAAGTATGTGACAATTCGCACTATATTTACATTTGTTGGAAATCCAGAGATCCCTAAGCAAAGGGGTGGACAGTTCGAGTGTAGGAAAAAAGTTCATGTTAAAATGTATAGTACTGCCTGAGTTTGTGTAAAAAGTATTTCTTCTACCACAAGTTGCATCATCTGTTCTGGACAGTACAAACTTGGGGGACCACCCTAGTTCTGCGTAACATCTCATCAGAAATAAAGTCATACAATGCAATCCCAGTATGGGGTGGATGTGAAATTGAATATTTTGAGTGTGGTGGCAGTGGGGCTGATTGGAAGGGTACCAGATTATCTGAGTGGTGCAGTAGGGGGGGGACTCTCTTGCTGGAACAAAAGAGGCTTTAATGGAGAGCACAGTGAGTCTGTTTTTTTATTTTGAGGGGGGGTAGGAGTGTAAGAAGGCTAGATTATGGTGATGAGCCAGGCAGAGTATGACTGTTCCATCAAAAACAAGACAGCTAATATAGCTGATCTTGTTGAAATGGTGGATCTGGCATGTATCACTGAGACCTGGCTGGATGAAAATGCAGGCCCAATTTTGGCTTCTGCAGTTCTAGCTGGGTTCTCA
The DNA here is from genome assembly GCA_016271365.2 of Neoceratodus forsteri. NCBI lineage: Eukaryota > Metazoa > Chordata > Ceratodontiformes > Ceratodontidae > Neoceratodus > Neoceratodus forsteri. Next base: position 1,204,408,850 of record CM057456.1, read on the forward strand.
GTGATTCACCGCCCGAGGCTGGATCATAGGGGTGGGGGTGTAGCCATCTTTTTTAAGACCAAACTGGGCCTTGTGGAGGTTCCAGTGGGAATCACCAGATCCTTTGAGTGTATCATGGGAGAGGGTGTAGGTTGTAGGATACTCCTCATTTATCGTCCACCAGGTGATGGGGGTTTATTCCTGCAGGAGACTGCGGACTTCATTGTTGACATGGTGTTGGAGTCTCCCAGATGGCTTATTCTGAGGGACTTTAATGCTTGGGTCGACGATGAACTCTCGCAGTTTGGTCAAAATCTCCTCCAGCTAATGATGATGCCGGGCCTCACTCAAGTTGTTACCTCCTCTACCCCTATAGGAGGTCACTCATTGGATCTGCTGTTCCTTCTGGGGATGGAGATCTCTGACTTGGGAGTGGAACCAGTCAGTTGGTCTGACCATCACACCATATGGTTCAGTTTTGGAGCCCTCCCAAATGGACCTGCCCCTTCGGAGATGGTCTGGTACTGCCCTTTCAGGGGAATTACCCCAGATGGTCTATCAGCGGTTCTGGACCTATTGGGGTTGCTGAGTGAAAGCACAAGTCCAGGGGATCTAGTACTAGCCTATAATAAGGCAGTGGGAGATGCCTTGGACCTGATTGCTCCTGTTCGTGTTCGACCACTCACTCTTCGCCCAAAGTCCCCTTGGTATGATGGGTCCTTGAAGGACTTGAGGTGGGTTGGTCAAAGGCTGGAGAGACCATGGCAGAAGTCTGGCCTTGATGCTGACAGGCTTAGATTGATGAAACACTATGAGGGCTAGCAATCAAAAATCACTCATAAGAAGGCAGAGTTCCTGCCCAGGGAGATTTCTGCTGCGCAGAATCGACCAGCTCAACTCTTCCAAACCATTGACAGACTGTGCAATCTGGTTTGTCTCCAGTCCGGAAGAGCTTTTTCACAAATTAAATGTGATCAGGTAGCTCAGTTCTTCGCAGATAAAGTTGCCACCATCAGGGCCGGAATCAGCCCGGCTCCCTCCATGAGGAGTTGCGGAGGTTGATGGGATGTAGTGAACACCCGGTCTATCTGGATGGATTTTAGATGAATGGAATTCATGGACATTGTGAAGATTGTCCAGACTCTGCGCCCAACCTGTTGTAGTTTGGATCCGGGCCCTACTCCCCTATTAATGGGATGTGTAGATGTTATCTGCCCAATCCTAGCTGAAATTGTATGGAGATCCTTGGAGAGGGGAATCTTTCCAGACCCCCTAAAGGAGGTAGTCATTCGACCACTCCTTAAAAAACCCTCCTTGGATCCCGACGATCCAGCTAACTACTGACCTGTCTCTAACCTTCCCTTTGTGGGGAAGGTTATTGAGAAGGTGGTTGCGTTGCAACTGGACGATCACCTTGTAACTCACAATATCTATGAAGCTGTTCAGTCTGGTTTTAGGAAGAGGCATAGCACAGAGATTGCCCTTGTTCAGGTACTAAATGACCTCCTGATGGTGAGAGATTGAAAGGCTCGTACCATCTTGGTCCTTCTCGATCTCTCAGCAGCCTTTGACACTGTGGACCATGAGGTGCTGTTGGAGACCCTGTGGTTCCTTTGTGGACTGTCAGGTACAGTCTTCGAATGGTTTTGATCTTTCCTCATAGGCAGGTCTCAGAGGGTGGTCACTGGAATTTATTCCTCTGACACCCTCTCCCTGTCCTGCGGGGTACTGCAGTGCTCCTTATTGGCACCCATGTTGTTCGCAGTGTATATGCTGCCATTGGGAGATATCATCAGATGATACAGCCTGAGTTTTCACTGCTAAGTGGATGATACTCAGCTGTATATGTCCTTTGTGCCCAGACAGGTTGATGCGATCTCGGTGCTAAATAGTTGCCTCTCCAAGATCAAAGACTGAATGAGCTCAAGTTGGCTGAGACTGAATCTGGATAAGACTGAAGTGTTGGTCGTAGACCCCAGGTCGCCCGGAGGCGGCTTTGGGGCTAGGCTCATGTTGGGCCTATGGCTTGATGGTGTCCAGCTCACTACCTCAGACCGGTTGCGTAACCTGGGTGTTATTTTTGATGACGGCTTGATGCTAAAAACTCAGGTGTCAGCTGTGGTTTAATCCTCATTTTACCATCTGAGGAATATCGCCCGGGTGAAACACCTGGTTCCACCGGGTGACCTTCCAACATTGGTCCATGCCTTCATTACTACACATCTTGATTACTGCAATGCTCTCTACCTAGGGCTATCTGGGGTTGATATCCACTGCCTGCAGCTAGTGAAGAATGCTGTGGCCAGGCTGTTGACTGGTACTTCTAGGACCAGTCACATTATGCCTGTGCTGCGTAAGCTGCACTAGATGCCAGTTCAGTGGTGGATCACCTACAAGGTATGCTTGCTTACCTTTAAAGTCCTACACAAACAGGGACCCAACTACCTGAAAGATCTCTTAACTACCTACGCCCCCAACCGTCCCCTCCGATCCGCCGATGAGGGATTGCTAGAGATTTCCAGGGCTCGCGTAAAAACATCTGGAGTTCATGCTTTTTCATTTGCAGCACCAACCCTGTGGAATTTTCTACCTCGTTGGTTAAGAGAATGCCTGACTGTCAGTAGTTTTAAAACTATGTTAAAAACCTATTGATTTTCTCAAGCTTTCCCAGACTAATTTTAAATAACTTATACTGCTGTTGTTTTTATATGCTGTAGCTTTTGTCTGTACAGTGCCTTGATTTCGAAAGGCGCTTTATAAATAAAGTTGGATTGGATTGGATTGGAGTGTGTGCTGGGATGAGGCACCAGAGGACTACTTTGCAGCTTATTTATTGGTTATTTTTGCTGGTTTGTTCAGTAATTATCTTTTGGTTGGACTGTACTTTATACTTTAAAAAATAAGGACTTGTGGGAATGCGTGGGATTGGAGTTAAAAACTATAATTGTTTATTTATGTATTTATTTATTGAAACATATCAGAATTAATACCTTTGCGTGACAGACTCCTTTACAAAGGCTCCACGTCAGAGAATACAATAGCAAAGGCATAGTATAAATTACAAAGCACAACCAGTGTTGAGAAGCAAATTTCACAGTGTACAGTAGTTAAAGGAGAAGGATATAGACAAACATATGTTGTAATTGATATTACAACAGTCAGGTGCAATACAGTACAAACAATGTATAACATTAAATTAGCACAATCAAGATCAGAGCGGTATAAACAGGTTACAGATTGGAGACCATGGGGCCTTGGCCCTGTGTGATTGTAACTATACAGTAGCATGAGACAAATACAATACAGGCTGGACCAAGTAGAATCCATTGTCATAGCATGGCTATTAGTGTGATGTGGAATTAACAACAATCACAGACAGCATCCTGAGTGTTATAATTCCGAAGGAGGGATTTGAAATGGCTGATCTTGGATTCCGTGAGGACAGTTTTGGGGAGTGAGTTCGACCAGAGTTCTTTGGCCCATTGTGGTTTTGCAGAAAGGGACCTGGTAGTGGGTATTCTGACCAGTGCATCTGGCGACTTGAGGTGGTCGAAGCAGTAGTGTAAGAGCGGGGGGGGGGTGAGGCCCACCGTGATTTTTTGGGCATAAAGACAGGTCTGATATTTTAGGCGACCATCAAAGTTTAACCAATTGGTGCAGGCGTAGAACGTGCAGGTGTGTGTGAGTTAGTCACAGCCAGTGGCCAGCCTACAGGCCTTATTCAGGGCACCCCTGATTTTATTGAGGTATGTGCTATTGGCAGCACCATAGACCAGGATACCATAGTCTATGAGAGACAAGATTGACGAGGAGATTGCTAGTTGCAGTGCTTTAGGGGGGCAACAGTGCTTGTATCAGTGGAGTAAGCCAAGACGTATATTGACAGCCATGCTCAGGCGGTGGACGTGCTCATGGTGGGTAAGCTCTGAGTCCAGCGTAACACCTAGATATTTAAATGATGTGACCTGTTCCAGGGTTTCATTGAGGGAGTTTTGAATGAGCAGTGGGTGACCACTGTTTTTATTTTGGGCATGGGCAAACAACAGACTTAGTTTTTTTATAGTTTAGTTCAAGTCTATGATCAGCAAACCAAGTTTCTGCATCACTGAAAGATCTTTGGAGGGTTCGCTGGAGAGCAGCTAGGTCAGTGTGGGTGCTGAATAGTACCGCATCATCTGCATACAAAAGGAGATTACCGGAGCAGGCTTCGGATAAGGAGTTAAGAAATAGGTTAAATAGCAGGGGGACGAGAATCGAGCCCTGTGAGACCCCGGATGTGACTTGGAGGGGGGGACGACAGTGTGTGTGCTATTCTTACATGTTGGGTTCTACCTGACAGATAGTCAGTGAACCAGCCTATGACATCCTGTGAGAGACCTATTTGGGTAAGGGAGGTTAGAAGGAGTGAGTGATGAACAGTGTCAAATGCTTTGGACAGATCTATAAAGACTGCTCCTGCAATATGGCCCACATCAAGGGATGTATGTAGGGTATTGGTGAATTCCAGGAGCACATTAGTGGTACTGTGGCTCTTGAGAAAGCCATGCTGTTCAGGGCAAAGTAAGTTGTATTTGGTGAGGTAGTCGGTGAGCTGGACGGCGATGATTTTTTCGAGGACTTTGGAGAGAGGTGGTAGTACTGAAATGGGGCGATAGTTCCCAGGCATGGTACGATCACCACTCTTAAGGATAGGTATGATGAGAGCTGTTTTCCACTTTGTTGGGAATTGCCCTAGGGTGAGAGAGAGTGGTTCAAGAGAGTCGTGAGAGGGAAGAGTACCTCATTAAGGGTTAGCCTTAGTAGGTTAAGGTCAAGGAAATCATTGCTAAACCTAGTTTTGCTGAGTGCCTTTAGTAGGAGTGGGGTAGCTTCACACTGGGAGATAGCTATAAAGCGGAAAGGAGGCACTTGGGTAGGTGCTGGGGGGGTGGTGGGGATAGGAGAAAAGAAGTTGGGTGGGATCACATTGCTGAGGTCAGAGAATGAAGAATTCATTGTGTTTGCTATTATCTCAGGATCCGTGGTGATGTACCCATTTACATACATTTGAGAGGGAGGGACTGTCAAAGTTTTGCCACTAAGTTCTTTAAGATCATCCCAGAATCTACACCCAGTGTCCCATGAAGCTGTGAGGGTATTCCGGTAGTACTCTGCCTTGGCCTTGCAGATATTCCAGGTACATTTGTTCCTGGCCTCCTGGTAACGCTGCCTATCAGCTAGCTTACCGGTTTCCAGAGCTGTGTGCCAGAGGATGTCCATGTCACGCATTTGATCAAGCAGTGATTGTGACATCCAGGGAGTGTCTGCACCTTTGATGACATGTTTACAGAAAGGTGCAAAGAGGTCACAAACTGAATTAAAAGAAATGATAAAAAACTCCAAGGCCGAATCAATGTCTGGTGAGGCTGCAATGGGTGACCAGTCCCGATTAGTTAGGTGTTGTTTCAGAAACCGCAGCTTGCCAGGTCTGAGGCAAAATTGTAGAATAATTTTCAAGGGGGGTCTTTTGGCCATATAGGACCAGTGACAGAGTGCGGGCGAATGGTCACTCAGTGAGTCAGATAGTACACTAACTTGAGTGAATTTGTATGGGCGGTTGGTAAGTATGAGGTCTAGGAGGGCTGAGGTGCCAGTTCTTGGGTTGAGTCAGATGGCCGAGGGGTAACCCATGAGTTGGGCGCATGAGAAAGTGTGCCATCTGTAACAGCGACACCTTCCCGGTGCAATCCCTCATGGCGATGGGAGAGTAGAGTGACCGGATGAGGGGGTGGGTGAACTAGGTGACAGGATGCTATGCGTAAGTGCATGGAGGGTGGGGCGAGCATGGCGTGGGCTGGGAGGCGGAGAGGAGGCTGTGAGGGGTGGCACTGCGGTGGATGGCTGAGCTGCGTCGTGGCATCGGGGTTAGCTACTGGCTGGGGTGGCTGAGATGCGGGTTCGGGTCCAGGGCGCTGGTGCGATTATGTGCGCCCTTGAACCTTTATTCTTTTAATGCTTTCACCCACCCCCGACATGCACCTCCCTGGAGTCGAGAATCCTTAATGCACTCTGACTGTGCTATAACGGAGATCGCCTTTAGGCATTCATCGTTATCACATAGACACGGTCGAGGGAACTATTTGCGAGAGATCGAGGGCAGCAATGGCATCCCTTAGGGGAGCTGTGGTGTCAGTAAGCCAATTTACATTGAAATCACCCAGCGCAAGGATTTCAGCCTTGTCTGGTAGCTGTTGGAGGTAGGCTAGTACTGACTGGAAGGTGATTTTTGGGTTTCTGGGGGGAATGTAAACAGATGAGATGAATAATGGTGCTCTAGTAGTGGTGATGGTATCTTTCATAGAGAGGACCTGGGTGCCATGATCCAGGGCCAATGGTGGGAGGATGTGCCCTTGGAGGGAGTCCTGGAGGTAAATAGCGGACCCCCCCATTTAGCTTGTCTGTCAGCATGGTATATTGTGTACCCTGGGAGAGTGACAGTGGAATCAGGGGTGCTGTTATTGAGCCAGGTTTCCGCCACAGAGATGATGTCTGGCTGTTGTTGGACTACCCAACCCTGCAGGTTGTCAAATTTTTTTAGCAGACTGCATATGTTTAGGGATGCAATATGGGGTTCACCAGGAGCAGCCTGCTTGGTCACGAGGGAGGGAGTGGGCCCAGGGTTAGGGTGAATGTTTCCACAGAGTAGGAGGAGTAGCAGAAAGGCTCATATGGAGGCAAGCTTTAATGTTTTGTAAGTTCTAGTGTGAAGTTGGGCAGCACTAGAGGGGTAAGGAACACAGGCAGGAATGGGTAGATCCCTTATGTAGGGTATGGCATGGCAGAGTAGGGTCCATGGTATGGGGTGGGGGCAGACCGTAATGAGCAGACTTGGGTAATGTTATGTGGGGTACCTTTGTCACTGAGACATGGTGGGGGGGGCCACTTTAGAGTGTGGGGGGGAGGTAGTGTCCCCTGCAGGGATGCAAGGCATGATCAGGCAAGGCCTAAGTGTACATTGTGCAAGGGAAGCATTGACCAGGCAAATTAAGATAAGTGATAGAAAAAATGAGGGAAAGGCACTGTCAACTTTGGATGCCATGACAGTGCGAGGATAATTAACACTGGGGGGAAGGGATCTAGATGCTAAAGGTGAGAAAGAGCAGAATAAAACTGTACAGACCCAGTGGCTCTGCAGTAGAGACATGGACTGTGGTACCAAGGGTCCAGGGTTCGATGCTAGCAAGGGGAAACCTGGGCCGCACAGGCAAGGGGCAGATGGTAGATCAATGTAGAAGCAGTAAGAGCAAGGGAAAGTAGAGCATGGAGGGCTTGTCTAGAGTGGCAGAGGGAGAGCGAAAAGGAGGAGAACTAAAACAACTAGAGCCCACGAGTACCAACTGAAGGGCCAATTATATAAATCTGACAAAAGGGAGCATTGGATTAGTCAAATGGTTATGTCCCCGTGGAATAGACTCCCATCGGAAATTGTCAACAGCAGCACGATAACCTCCTTCAAGAATAGCATAGATGTATTATACAGGGATATAGAGATATAATAGTACACCAGATAATGAGATTTCTTGGCGAAAGCTATTGTCTCATACTCGGCTTATGAAACATGAAAAAATTGTGTGCAGCTTATCAGTCACAGCTTCAAATACTGTATAACAGAACACTGGAGAAGAGTGGATTAATCTTAAAGGGAAAGCCCCCTCAACCTATTTAAATTTAAATAAAAATAAGGTTGCTTCACTGTTTTGCCCTGGTGTGAAAACTGGTTTGTCTCCATTGCAAAGGTCATGACACCACTCATGCAAGGCATCACGGGAGTTGATGATGCATACCTGCACAAGCCAGCAAAAGTTATGCTCTCTTTCAATTCTGATACAAGTTTTGTTAAGTCCCTGTATTCTCTAACAGCATTTTTTACTAACTCAGATACACTTTAAACTACAGAAAACAGCAGGGTACTTACTATGTCTTGAAAAGTTTCATAGCCAACATAAGACAGGAACATAGGAACTGCAGAGGACAGCAACAGCACTGACTAATACAGCATAACTACAACAGGCTTCAGCACAAAATTCCAGAAGGCCATACATGAGTCGGATCATGACCTTTGTAATGGAGTCAAGCAGGTTTTCAAACAAGACTTACGTACCGGGCTGGCCTGGTGGCGCTAAGGGTTGAGGTGCTGGATGCCACACCCCGCGCTACACCAGCGACCCAGGTTCGGGAACGGACTAGGGTTGCAAGGAGTCGGCAGGGGGAGGGAGGATTGAGTGTCCCAGTGGATGCTCTCCTTCCTCAGGGGTGGGATACCAGGGACACAGCAGCATTTGACACCCCCGTAGAGAGTGCCAGTGGAAGCACTGGCCCTTGAAGGGATTGGTGACTCTGATATACTGGAGTCGGTGAGGGGGGACATCGTACGGTGCATGAGAGGATGACGTGCACCTGCACGTCGCCTCTCTGGATTTCTGTCCTAAGCGCTGGCATCCTAAGGGGGCTGGGATTGAGGGAGAAAATTGGGGAAAAATGCGAAAACCACAGCCCTGTGAGCAAGATGAAACTAGGGGAAGGGATACCTTGAGGATTGCCCTGGCGGACGAGTAAGAGGAGGTACGAGGCCTCCTCTAAAAGCCGTGAAAGCCAGCAAGTAAAAACGAAAAAAAAGACTTACATACCTTCATTTACATTTAAATTCTGATGAAATTTGAAGGGTACAATGGAAACAATCATTGTTCATGCCTAGAGACCACACAGGTAAACAGAATAAAAGGCTGAGGGGACCTTCCACTTAATGAGTGCAAAACTGTGTTCTGTATGTGTTTGTTGCTGAAAGCTTTTATTTATGTAAAATTGTGCACCTGGTAAGACTAGTTGAGTTACTTTCATAACTGCTTCTAGTTTCCTACCTAGCAGGACTTAGATTTTGAATGCCATACATTGTCCCAACTGTCTGCAGTCTGTATCTTTGCTGTCTTCTGTGACTGTTGTCTTCAAAGTGTATTTCCTATGCAAAGCTGTCTGTAGTGGTCTGTATTTTTGTCAGTGACTGTGTTGTAGGTTTATGTACATGGTTTAGTCCTAGTGTCTGAAACAATTTTGGTGGAACATACGAGCATGGCCAGGATGGTCTGGTGACAATGGCTTAACTGGTGTCAGTTTCTGATGAATATCAATTTACTATTGCATTGCTGAAAAAGAATGTATCTTTTTCGGGGGACCAGAAGGAAACACACATACAAGGAAGTTGAAGCTGCTGGACAGAAAGAACCTCAAGCAGAGCACGAAGCAAGGAAATACGACAATGACTGCCTGAAGCTAGGATTTACCTGGACCAGGACTAGTGAGGTGCTACAAACTCAGTGTGTTGTATGTGCTGACATTCTGACACAATATAGTATATGACCCTACAAGCTTCGACGGCATCTGGAGACAAAGCATCCCAACTTAATTTCAAAACCTCTGAACTTTTTTTCAAAGAAAACTGGACAAGTTGAGACATTAAAAAAAGAATTGTGAAAACATCATATCTTGTATCTCTGAGAATTTCCAAAGCTAGGAAGTCACACAATATTGGAGAAGAGTTACTAATTCTTGCTGCAAAGGAAATGTGCACAGTGATGCTTGGAGAGAAAAAAGGGGAACAGCCGGGTGCAGTCCCTCTGTCCAGCGATACAGCTTGCTGCTAAACTGAGAACGTCAGCAGATGTGAAAAGGCAGATCACAGACTCTGTAAGAGCCCAAATTTCTCCTTGCAAATCGATGAGTCCACTGAAATTGCAGATGTTGCACAATATTTGGTGTATGTCTGGTATACCATAGAGACAGACGTTCTGGAAGAGTTTCTGTTCTGCCATCCACTTCCTGCATGAGGAACTGGACAAGAGCTATTTTGCCTGCTGAATATGTTCATTCAGGAAGAAGGTCTTATTGGAGTCACTGTGTTGGAATATGCAATAATGCAGCTTGCTCAGTAACTGGACTGTACCCTGCTCTCAACACCTTACTTTTATCCATGGTGTATAACCTGATGTATAACTCCTTGTTTGTACCTTACTGTATTTACTGCTGTTGTACCTCTGTAACACTCTGTAACCTCCTGGGTCATGACTGAAAATAGTCATCTCTATGGCTAGCGCACCCATCTGGTAAACAAAAACTAAATAAATAAAAAAACTGGAAGGCACAGTGGGATGGTGACAGCCTGGGTTACAAGCAGTGGCCCCTAGTGCTGTCTGGAACTACTGCATGATTCACAGAGAAGCTCTGGCAGCCAAGAAGATACCAGCTGAGCACCACAAAATCTTGGCTGATGCTGTTAAAGCTGTGAACTTCATCAAGGTACGTCCAGTGAATTCTAGCCTTTTTGCAGTATTGTGTGAAAAGATGGGAGCAAATGCTAAACTCATGCATAAATGTGCATGCCAAGAACCACAGCTTGAAATTCCAACTATATCTTATCCAGGTTACACTGCTCATTTTTAAATGAGACATAGATCAACAAGCTCAGGATGATCTCAAGCTCTAGCCTGTCGATAATTGACTATGGCTTGGTAGTTTATGGGTCAGCCTCAGACACAGCGCTGAAGCATGTAATAACAGCCTTTAATAAGGCCTGTCGACTCACTTTGGGGGCTGACAACCAAACACACTCCTGTACACTTTATGAACAAACAAACTGGCTTAATCTCACTAACAGAATAAAATATCAGACATGCCTCCTGGGCAAGAAAATATTACTCGGTAAAGCCCCTCCTTGCCTCCAACACATGTTACATACTAGTCGCTCTACCTATTCGACCCAGGAGTCAACTAAGGGCTCACTAGCTGTCCCATTCCGGAAAACTTCTCTTGGCCAAAGGTCCTTTGCATATAGGGCCCCCCCGGCTGAATGGGATCCTTGACCACATAATTAACACTAACAGCCTTCCTTCTTTTAAATCGGAACTAAAGCTTCACCTCACTGGCAATGGTGCCTGTGTATGCAGGTAACTCGGCAGGCACTGCCCTGGTACCATTGGCCTCCTGTTTGGTGGATGGTGGGGTTGGCCCCTTGCCTTCTCCTCCCCTCCCACTCCCTGCCTTTGCATTTACTTTAACTGTCTCCCGCAGTCAGTCTGAGCGCTTATCTTTTATAGTGGTCCTATAGGATCCCATACTTGAAACCTCTCTGCCTTCTTGGCCTAGCTCTCTTTCAGTGTCCCCTCACTTCCCTAGCCCTAACTCCTCTTTCCTTCCTCCCCTAAAACCTTGACAAAGCCTGATTATGAGCTGCTCCTCCACTGCCCTGGATGTTCCCAACTCTCAGAGTGTTCTCCTGGTTGTACTTTATTTTGCAAGTGTTTTATATTTTTGGTTCTGTTGAAACGATTCTCCTATGAATCATTACTGTAAATGGTTCTCCCTGTACCTGAATATTTACTACCTGTGTAAATGAACTACTGATGTCATTCCAATGTAAATTCATGTTTGTGAGTTGTGACAATTGTCATTGTTACTTCCTGTTGTTTTGTCATGTACCTCATTTGGGGCCAGATATTCAAAACTTTGCCCCGGGGCAAAATTAGCACTGCCCGGCAGGCAAACTTAGCCCGGAGCACAGAGCAAGCTATATTCAAAAGGAATAGTCCAGGGCAAACAGTTTCTGAATATAGCATGGGAATGAGGCCGGGCAAACTGGGCTGGGAGTGCAGGGCAAACTTAGCCCTGGAATAAGACAGCTCTGAATATGGCAACCAGGAAGTGCAAACCACAACAGCAACACAGTGCACAGCGATGTGAAGGTAGGTAGAGATGAACTATGTGGCCAATGTGTGTGCCAGCAAATGCGTGGACCCAGTACAGCTGCAGGCAGCAGTGTATGTGAAAGTACAGTGTGCAAAACTGTAAAATATTCCCCGAACTGTTAGCGCAGAGCTAACACGTTTGCGTGGGTTTAGCACAGAGCTAAACCGTTAGCCCGGAACAAACACGTTTGCCCGGCACTAAACTCTGCCATATTCAAAAGTGACATGTAAATGGGCCTACTTAGGTAGTCTGTGGGCAAACATCCAGATTAGCATCTCATTATGACCTGATTTGCATGCAGTTTGCACTGGGCTAACTGTTTAGCCCTGCGCTAAACCAGAGCAAACGTGTTAGCGCTGCGCAAACAGCTTGGGGAATATTATACAGTTTTGAACACTACTTCCACATGCACTGCTGCCTGCAGCTGTACTGGGACAACACAGCATAAGGCACAGATGGTGGTGGTGCTGCATGCAACTGTCACATTGTAGGTCATGCTACAGTGTACAGCAGAAACTACAGTAGCAAGGGGAGCCAGTAGTGTGTGGACACAGCATTGCCTATGGTGTGTAGGGCAGTGATGATGACTGCACTATACACAGTGAGAGGCCTAACCTGCAGGTGTTTACTGACAGTGGACATTACTGTTATGCTGTTGTGTGACCCACAGATGCTGTACCTGTGGCATGGGATGTTCACAGTGACATGTACATTTCTGGCTTTGTGTGCTGTGGCAGTTGTACAGCTGTGCGGTATGTGGCGGGGGGGGCATATATTATCCACAAGGCACACTGGTGTTGGGGTATTCCCAATACTGGCCCATGTGCACTGCATGATGTGTCCCAGCCTTGCGGCCACACCTGGTCTGTGGCAAAGCCTCACCACCCATACATACTCACCTCAACATCCTCCATGCCCACAGTGCTGCATGTGTGCTGGCATCTGTTGGTGTCCACAGAAGTGTGGTCCATGGTATGTGCTGTGGCCACACTGCCATGCTGTCCATTGGCAGCAGGGTCTGCCACTGCCTGGCATGGCTGGGACTGGTGGCAGATGATGGCATCATTGTGATGCCATCAGTTAACAGCATGCTTCCTCTATGTTTGGCTTTATCTATGTGTCATATTTCTTTGTTAGGGTGGGGCAAAACCCACGCTAAACCAGCGCAAACACCACATAAAAGCCATATAGTGTCAGCGCAAAGCTGGTTGCCCAGGGTTAAGACAAGCTTTTTCTGGGCGGTAATGTACACCGCACTAAGTGTCGCGCTAAGTCGTGCAAAACCACTTAGTGCGGCGCGAGTCGCTGAATATAGCATTGCACTTGTATTCATGTCAGTTTGCCCCTTGCATACATTATAATTTTGCCCAGCGCTAATGCAGTTTGCCCGCACTATTTGGCCTTTTGAATATAGCAGACCCACGCTAATCCCACGCTAAACCTGCGCAAACGGTTTTTGCCCGGCGCAAAGTTTTGAATATCTGACCCTTGATGTGGAACCTTTGAAAAAGAGCATTTTGTTCAGAGGTTATTCTCTGAACAATGAAATAAATAAAATAAATACAAATAAATAAAATGTCTTCTATTTTACCTCACTGTAGTATATACATATAAGTAAATATGGTAGGAAGTACAGGGAATGCCATTAGGGCTGTAGTTCATGCATGTAGATATTTGTAGTCCTATCTAATGTATAGTTCCTACCATGCCCAGTGGGCATTCCTTTGTCTGTGTCCAGCAGTATGTGGTCAATATCTCTGTGGTAGGAATAAAGATGGCCAATGAACTGATGTGCTGTGTCTGAGTCTGTCTGCTTAGGGCACCAGAATATTACACTGGTTCAAGTTTAAGTTTATTACAGGCAGTACCCCATTGAGCAAGCTCATGCAGAGCATTCACAGACAAAAACAAATTATAACAGCAAGAACAGTCAGGAAAAGATAACAACTTATGTCACAGTCAACACTGTGATGCAACATCACTCTTTTCAATATATTAATCTCTACTATGCTTCCTCTTAATAAAAACTGCTAGATGGAAAAGTATAGAGACGACTATAAATTAGAAGGTATTATAACTGATTATATGTCAGCATTAGAAATCCAAAAAGAACCTCGCTCATCTTGAGAATTGGTCCAAAAACAACAAGCTATCATTTAATGAACTAAAATGTAAAGTGATGCATCTGGGAAAAAACAACCCTTGTTATAGTTATAAACTAAATAATGTCATTTTACAAACAACTGAAAATGAAAAAGATCTTGAAGTCACCTTTTCCAATAATCTAACATTTGATCTGTACACCAAAAATATTGTGAAAAAGGGTAATCAAATTTTGTGCTGTATCCTAAAAAAATATTAAAAGCAGAAGTCCAGAGGTCCTGTTCCCCCTTTATTCTGACCTTGTAAGAAATGCTGTTCATCTGTATGTGCCCCTGAACTGGTCAGATGGAAAAAATTAATACAGAAAGTTCAACGAAAAGCTACTAAAAATGTTTTTTCAGTGAGTAATTTGAATTATAGTACAAGATAAAAAAAAATGGGGCCTTTACTCTATGTAGTCTAGAAGAGTAAGGGGTGATTTGTGCTTAACATATAAAGCAATAAAACAGTCAATGCTGCAAACCATTGGTTTAATAAAAAATAACTCAAACAAAATTACTAGAATGCATGATATGAAATTAAAAGGAGGCCATAATAAAACTAATAAAAGATGCCATTGGTACGCCCAAAGAATTATAACTACATGGACTACTTTACCAAAGACTGTAGTGGAGAGTGAAATAATGTATATTTTTAAGAAAAGATTAGAAATACATATGGGAGATAAAAAATTTGATTTCCACCATCAACAATGGTGGTGTGTTCATAAGAGGCAACTCTGCTTACTGAATTTATACACTACCTATGATCCTATGACCAGAGGACCAGAGGAAGGGGATACAGATGTTGGAAGGGAATACGGGGGAGGAGATACAGGAGATGAGGGGTATAAAGTGCTTAGGTAATCGATTGGCTGGTGACAAGGATCACATGAAAAACAGCCCTCATGGATGCCAGAAAGGCTGGATAAGCTACTGCATGTTCTTTGCATAAACAAGGGATCCCCCTGCTGTCTTGAGTTGGTCCATCATGCTGCTAACCCTCCCAACAGCCAAGCCACTTTAAGCACCCTTAACTGGACAGCTGCAGTCTCTTGCTTATACTACAGGCATATAGCCAGATTCACCAATGGCAGCACTTTCTTCTGCCTTTTACTTTAACCTGGTGAGCGGTGAGCACCCAATATAAACAAACTCCCATCTCTGTCTCTGAGCTGAATAGCAGAAGGAATTCCAGGCACTTGAAACTTAAGGGAGTCATAAATCTGCCACCAGCCAAACACTCTACTGAGTGACAAATAAAACAGGCATGCATACCACAGCATAGCTTCCTGCCCACAGCACCATCTAGGCTGGAGGACTGGAACTGCACCTCTCACAGCACCATCTAGACTGGAGGACTGGAACTGCACCTCTCCAGCACCAAGCAGCACAACATCTGCACCTAGTGGCTGACCTGCATAACTGCAGCCAAATCAGTGCAACTCAGTGCAGAATAGCATACCTGCACACAGTAAGCTCCTCAGAATTCCTACCAAAATGGCACAAATTGGACATGTACCGGAATTCGATGAATAGAGGGAAACATTCAGTTTATATTAGAGACCAAATTGCCTGCCTGTATCTTACACAAATGGTCTCAAGCACCAGGAGACACTATTGCACAGGCACCAGCACTCTTATTGATTGACTGCTCACTACCTGCCCTGAGCACATAGCAGAAGCATCCGTCCTTCCGGACTTCCTAAGTGACTACTCGCCAGTGATCTGAGTATGGTCTAACAAGGGCTAAAAAAAGCGCCCCTTGAAACACAAGAAACTACTCCCTAAGAAAAGGACAGTTACAGCCCTTCAAACAATATCCAAAACAGTCTGACTGGACCCCATTGGATAGTATGGATAATGTTCAATCAGGCCCTCGACTACCATACAACAGTATTCAACAATGTCTGCAACATATCCCCCCCATATCCTCTAAAGCTAAAGGGAATATTAACCCATGGCTCTCGGGCTCTTTTATTGAACAACTGAACTTCTGAGATAACCTATGGCACAAGGTTAGGCTGACTTCACTGCCTACAAAGCAGCCAGAAACAAGTACACTAGGCTGGTCAGGAATGCAAAAGCAAAGTATTCTAAAGAACTATTAGATAAGTCCTGGGGTAATGGGAAAGAGTTCTGGAACAATATAAAAACTTTGACTGGCAGGGTCTCCAAAGCACCACCAGACCTAATTTTTACAATATCTGGCACAATATAAAAGCCAAAAGACCTGGTAAATGCCTTCAACATCACATTTACAGACTTAAGTGCAGTGCTACCGCAGGAATATTTAACAACCCAGCCTTCTAACAAATCTACTAACGATAACTCCACCACAGCCCAAAACTCTGGAACACCACTTTTTTACTTTAAACAAATCTCTAGAACGCAAACAATTAAACACATTAAGAAGATCCTAGGTAAAACAAGAACTGGAAGTAACATAATTGAAATGAAACTCATTGCCCTTACTCTGGACGAACTAGCCCTGCCCCTCACTAAGATATACAATTTATTCCTTTGAACAGGGGTTTTCCTAGACAAGTGGAAGATAGCACATATAACCCCAGTATTTAAAAGTGGTGACAGAACTAGCGTAAGAAACTACAGACCCATTTAAATACTACCCCCTCTATATAAAGCCCCCAAAAGAATCATGTCCGATCAATTAGTAGAGTACCTAAACAAATATAACCTGCTCAGTCCGCAACAACATGGGTTTTGAAAGAACCATAACAGCACTCATAGACTACACTACACACCTGTATGATGCCCTTGACAATGGCAAGATGGTGGGGTCCATCTTTATAGACCTCACAAAGGCATTTGACACTGTGAACCACCAAATCCTACTTGACAACCTCCTGGCCCTTGGCCTGTCCTGCAGTATAGTAACCTGATTCAGCAGCTACCTGTCCCACAGGACTCGGTGTGTGAAAATAAGAGGAGCAGCATCCGACCCTAGGGATGTGACCCTTGGGGTCCCTCAGGGGTCTATACTCTGACCACTGCTCTGCAGCTTATTTATAAACTCTCTACCCTCCGCATGTCCGGCTAGCATGTTGATGTATGCAGATGATGCTGTAATCTCCGCAACAGGTTACCAAATGACTGAAATAACAGCAGCCTTTCAGGACAGTTTCAGAAAACTAGAGACTTGGTTCTCTCAAAACAGACTTCTTTTAAACTATAAAAAAACAAAAGTTATGCAAATCAACGCCTCACTCTAAGAAAATAAAATGTCCTTCTGAGTATCTTTAGCCACAAAGGAGAGACACTAGAGTAGGTTACCACCTTCAAATACCTAGGCATAATCTCAATGACACCCTCTCTTTCACCTCCCACATCAACCATGTTATTAAAACAGCCAACATCAAACTTGGTATACTCTACTGCCACAGGCAGTCGATGACCCCTGATGCCTTGAGCATCATAACAAGGAGCTCTATTCTTTCTACAACCAACTATGGGCTTGTTATTTACAGCGCTACCATGGACATGGCACTAAAAAGGGTTAAGCTACTCCTTAACAAGGCCTGCAGACTTGTTCTAGGGGCTGATCACTTGACACGCACCTGTAGCCTTTACTCTGACACAGGGTGAGTTCCACTGCACCACAGGATCAGATACCAGACCTGCCTGCTAGGAAAAATCCTTACTTGGTTAGACCCCTGACTCTACGGCAGGTATTTCCCAATGCTCAAAAACCTCCAAAACCACTTGAAGATCATCTAAGGGTGCTCTCCATGTCCTTTTTAAGCATACCACTTTTGCTTAGTGTGCCCTTTCCTACCGTGGACCACAGTGGATAAATGACTTCCCTGCATCCCTTATTGACTGTGATAAAATCGGCCCATTTAAAAAAGGCCTCCACCTCTCCTACCCCAATCAGCTTACTGTGAGTGCCCATCTTAATAGTGCATTATGACCAATATCTCCCCTTCCCAACCCACCTTTCATGCCACTTCTCACACTCTGACAAAGTCTACTTTGGCCACTACCTCCCCTCTCTATTCATCCTGACAAAGTCTACTCAGGCTGCTACCCACCTCCTGACTAGCACTTAGTAACCCAAGTGTTTTACGAGCGCAAAAAGAGTGTAATTTCAACAAAATTATTATTGTTTTTACAGCCTGATGTGGCTCGTATACTCTTTACACTTCTGAAACTGTTTATTTTATGTATACCTGTGTTCCACACAATTCTGTCTCATGATTTATGCTTGCACCAGATGTCTTGTATTACGTGTCTAATGTTGACTTGGAATCTTTGTAAAAGAGCCTCTTGGCTCAAAGGTATCTGAACCTGAAACAAATAAATAAAATCAATAAATATATTTCGAGTATTTCCAACGCTGGGTTAAGGCAAACAAAATCGAAGATGACAGCAAAATAGATGTCTTATTAGTAGTTTTGCCAACTCAGATTTATGCCCTTCTCTGGAATCTAACTGCACCAGATGACAACCTGACCCTGACATATGCGCAAGTCACCGAGTCACTTGCACAGCATTTCAAACCCCAGCCCCTTATCATTGCCGAACATTACACTTTCCAACTTTGCAACCAAGAGGAGGGGGGGACCTATTGCCAACTACATCAAAGCATCTGGCACACACCTGTGCATTTGACCAATCCCTGGATGAAGCCCTCTGAAATAAATTTGTCTGCAGTCTGAGGGGAAGCTTGTCGCAAAAGGCTTTTGTCAGAAAAAGACCTAAACTTCATGCCAGCTTGTGACATTGTAATTGCTATAGAGCTTGCCCAAAAAGGCTCAAGGGCACTAGCGGGATATTCTAAGCCACAAAGAAGTGGTGTTCACAAGGTTATCCTTATACCAGAACCCAAGTGACATTCCACACCACAAAGTGGTCTGCCACTCCTTTATCAGCAGCCTCTAAAATTTAAGAAGCCAGCACCACAGGGCACTTCTACAAGGTCGAAACAACTGTGCTACAGATGCGGAGGTAACCACCAGCAAAGTACAGGCCAATTTTGACAAAAGAAATGCCATGACTGTGGAAAAGTGGGTCACATACAAAAAGTGTGCAAGACTGCAGCATGGACTTCTCTTACACAGTATGTCATAGAGGCCACTCCAGCCACCGAAATGGAAGATGAGACATTGCCACTGTTCATGGTCTATGCAACACAAGCCAATGGAGAGGAAATTTGCCTCCAGTTGAGTTAGCAGGAAAACTGGTTAGCATGCAGCTTGACAGCAGAGCATCAGTATCTCTTGTTCCAGAGCACATCTACAGAGAGAAACTTCAGCACTGCCTATTGCAACCATTGCATATTCAGCTCTCTTCTTACACTGGAGACCAAATCCCTGTGCTAGGGGAAATTCACGTACCAGTCACCTACGAGGGAGGCACATGGACCTTGCCTCTGGTGGTAGTGCAAGGAGAAAAACCTGCCTTACTAGGAAGAAACTGGCTCAGGAAGATCAAGTTGAACTGGGAAAAGATCTTCAGCTTAAATACCGTGACCAAGGCACCGCAAGATACACTGAAGAAAATATTGGACAAATATGGTCCTATTTTCCAGGATGTCTACGGCACAATCCTGGATTTCAAGGCAAAGATCCAAGTGCAACCGTGAGTCACTCCAATTTTCCACAAGCCTTGACCAGTACCCTATGCTTTAAGGGAAGCGGTGGAGAAGGAACTGGACAATCTTGAAAGCCATGGCATAATGTTTCAAGCAGAGAGGAGCAATTGGGCTGCCCCTATCATTGTAGTGCAAAACCCAGACAAAGCAGTGAGGCTGTGTGGTGACTATAAGGTTACAGTGACCCTTTGGATAGAACCAAACCCATATCCATTACCAAATGCGGAAGACTTGTTTGTCACACTAGCAGGTTGAAAGTTCTTTAGCAAGATGGACTTATCTTTTACATACCAGCAGTTGGAATTAGAACCAGAGTGAGAACCGTATCTAACCATCAACACCCACGAGGGACTTTACCAATATCATCGCTTAGCCTATGGAGTTTCCATAGCACCAGCAATTTTCCAGAACACAATGGACCAGATACTACACTAACTGGACCATGTACTGTAGTCTGCTTTATGGACCATATCTTGGTAACAGCACTCACAGTGGAAAAGCATCTGACAATCCCGGAGCAAGTTTTGTCCAGACTGCAGTGGTATGGACTGAGAGTGAACCTAGCAAAATGCCAGTTTCTGCAAAATTCTGTTGAGCACGTTGGCTACTGGATCAAAGCGCAAGACCTACACTCAACAGAGAGCAAGGCGAATGCCATAGTAAAGGCACCTGTGCCAACAAATGTGACAGCACTGTAAACTACTTAGTTAGTGACAAGTTCTACTCAAGGTGTAGAATAATCCCACAAACTTCTTTCTGGGTACCGAATAATCTACTTTGGCCCAGAAGTTAGGAAATGTTAATGCTGAAGTATTTTAGACCAGTTTCTGTCTAAGGGGAGGAGTGTAGTATATACAGTACATATTGATATATATGGTAGGAAGTACAGGGAACGCCATTAGGGCTGTAGTTTATGCATACAGATATTTGTAGTCCTATCCAATGTATAATTTCTGTCATGCCCAGTGGGCATTCCTTTGTCTGTGTCCAGCAGTATGTGACCCATATCTCTGTGGTAGGAAAAAAGATGGCCACTGAACTGATGTGCTGTGTCTGAGTCTGTCTGCCTAGACTTGTACCCGAATATTGCACTCATGTCAGAAAAAAATATCTAAACTCAGTCCATGCATGAACTTAGCATAGCTCTGGTGCCATATTGATGTTTGAACATGCCGGAGCATCGAGTGGGGTTGGGGAGGGGGGCTGCGCTAAGAGTGAGTCATCTGAATTAGGAGATAGTATCAAAAAAGGTAAACAAAATGCCGGCCCGTCGGCGCAGTGGTGGGGTTTCCGCTTGCGGCGCCGGCGACCGGGTTGAGAGCGGATCCGGGTCGTCGGAGCCGACGAAATAAGATTGAGCGCCCGCTGAGCAGCTCTCCTTCTCCGGGGGGAGGGTGTGGGCAGCACTCGGTGCGCTGGGGACCCCTGGCGGAGGCTGGGAGTTCCCACGCAGCCGACACTTCAAGAATTCCTTGGAGGCGGGGCGGATGGTGATGTGGCGGTGCGGCCCCGCCTCCACAGAAAAGCGGAAAATGGAACAGCCTGCCGCCATGAATGAAGCTCGCTGCGGCTTCCGATATGCCCCCAGGCCAAGCCCCTGACCAGACTACAGTGCCCGCGGCATCTGCCTCCCGTGTCGCGGGCCTCCACCGTGGGGGATAAGCCACGGGGAATCGGGGGGTGGCTGATTTGGGGACAGAAGCCGTCGAGCCGTGTCCGAGCTGAGGATAGGGTGGCAGGCAGCTCAGGGGGAGTAAAGAGCATAATGGAAAAAAAAAAAAAAAAGGTAAACAAAATAAATAAATAAAACAGAAAATCGGGGACCATGTTGCAATATCATACACTTATTGAAGACTGCAGGGGGCTACAGGGACATATTTGATATGGAGAGTTAACATTCAATAAAAAACTGACAGTATCCCTGCAAGAACTGCATGCAGGATAGTGTCCCTTTAAGAACTGCGTGAGCACTAGCCTATCTTCTAGCAACAGTATCCCTTTAAGAACTGCATGAGCTCTGATCGTTCTTCTAGAAAGCAATTACATGGAAACATAGAATTTGTCAGCAAAAAAAGACAGCTTGGCCCACTCAGTCTGCCCAGATGGTCCCTGCCTAGTCTGTCTCCCCAGACTCTAACTGGTCTCCGGTGACCCTCCCTGCCTATTTCCTAATATTCCACTCTGCTATCCCATGCAAGCTTGAAGCCTTCTACTGTTTTTTCTTCCACCACTTTCACTGGCAGTCTTTTCCAGGTGCCCACCACTCTTTCAGTTAAGTAGTACTTCCTCACACACCTCCTAGTCTTCCCTCTTCCATCTTCATCGTATGCCCTCTGGTTCTGGAGCTCTTCCTCATTTGAAAGAGACTCCCCTCCTGCACCCTGTTCAACCCCTTGAGGTATTTGTAGGTCTCTATCATGTCCTGTCTCGCTCTCCTGTTTTCCAGGGTGTACATGTTAAGGTCCTTCAGGCCCCAACATAAACAAGATATTGTATAGATTATCACAGATATCAAAAGAACACTAAATGCTTATACAACTAAAATCACTTGACCAACCCACTATTCCCCTAGCTTTGCAGTACAATAAACATTGATACGCACCCAGTTCCTGAACCCTTCATCAATCTGCTGCTCTAATAGTTACAAACCTATAAAGTTTACTAACTTTACCTTGAACAGTGATCAACTCGCAAAGATGCTTCAATCATAACGCTTAGATTTTTTGGGTTTTAAATGGTTTGTACATACCTGAAGAAAATGAAATAGACACATTCAGGCCATGTGGTGAGTCTTTGCAGTGAATCTTTACTGAACAAGAACTGCAGGAAAATTGATCACCAACCTCCCCATGTGGATAGATCAGAATGGTAGAACACTGACTTGGTTGAGAACAGGGTAAATAATCGAAAAGGGGGAGACTGTAGTTTAGAGTTGGTTTAGTAGCTCAGACAACTACTGGGCTACCAGGCAGCCCTGAATATTGTATTTATTTTGTACACTGCATCAGAGTGCGAGTGCAGAGAAAAGAATGCAAGACCCATCAAACTATTTTTCATTCAGTTATGGTAAAATATGCAAGCACCCTGCAAAAGTAGGGCTTATATTCCCATGTTTTAGGCATCCCTTCCCCCCTCCTACCCCCAAGCTAGGAAATGGGTTTAGTGCTCTGGAGATTATTGCTCTGGACACCTCAAGGTGGCAGCAGAGGGCAGAAATAGGGTATATAAGGGAGTCAACAGTAAGTAGCAGGGCCTTTCCCAGCACAGGCATTAGGCCTGGGGCTTGAGGTGGGAGGCTGGAGAGTAGAACCAGGACCAGGGTAAGTGGGCAAATGAGGGAGCTCACCAGTCCAGGAGGGCCAGTGGGGCAATCCCCCCAATGTAAAGTGCAGCCAGGATGGTTTCATGCGCCGTGGCCGACGAGGAGTTGGGGGTATTGGAGCTCCGGTGGGCATACAGGTAGCTAGGTCCTGTGTTGTGGGGGCTAGGGTGTTAAGAGGCTTTGTGTAGTCTATCAGGGATGTAGGAGCCCTTAGGAAGCTCGTTGGTGTTTTCCCAGGTCACCAGGGCAGGGAGGGCTGTGGCTGAGCACTCTCAGGAAGGGAACCAGTGGCAGAGGTTCCCCTCATACCCGGTGTGGCAGGACGACCTGGGTGGTCGAGGGAGCTGGGAAGCCTTTCATCCATTTAAGGGGCCTGTTTGGAGGGATAGGTCCTGGGGCGCCAGTCCATGAAGTCCAGGCAGGTCACAGACCAAAGAATTGGTAGGGCTTGGAGGGTGGTCCCCACGCTGGTGCTTAATTCAAGCCCAGGAACCATTTGTAAGGGATGTGGGCCTGGCAGGGACTCCCTGTAGGAGGCAGTGACAGCGGAACAACCCCGGAGTGAATTGGGGGGCCATGGAGGACTGAGGCAGAGGTAAGCAATCAGGGTAGCAGTGGCCTCAGCTTGATCATCAGAGCCAGCTGTTTGGAAGGTGGGTCAGGGCCTGGGTCATCATGAAAAATTCCTGAATGCCCTTGTGGTTTAGACCATTTGCACAGGGGTCCAGGTGGGGAGGGCAGCTCGCTTTCCTGCACTGGAGAAAGGGGGGATGATGAGTGCCACAGAGGAAAAGGGACCCATGGATAAGAAAGAAGAAGTAAAAGGAAGGCTTGGCTTTCCAGATCCTTATATGCCAAGAGATTGCAGGGATCTGAGTTCCAGAGTCTTGGGTAGATCACCCGAGAAAGGAAGGGTAGGAAAAGACAATCCTTCTGGTGTCTGCTGAAACTGTGGTTCTGCTGTCTAAAATGTCTACCCAATGTGTACAAAGTTGTAGCCTCATGGAGCTGATTCATTATTTTTCTATGAAGAAATGGTGACCCCTGTATAGCTGGAATCATTTGCCATGCAGGTGAAAATAAAATCAGTTGGGGAGAAACTGTGGTTTGTGCTTTACTTGATTGTAGAGGGGAAGTTTAATGAAATGAAATCCTCTTTCTTTCCCTCCTATTTGCAGTCTGATAAATTTGTTACGAGTTATATTCCAGGGGCAAGTCTGCAGCCTCGGGAGGCTGCAAGGGGCTCCGTGGGACCTCCATGGAAGAAGAGGAAGGTCTCTGTTCTGGTGGACGGTTCGGGGAAAGGATCCATTGCTGTGAAAGAGGTGGTAAACTAGCGGTGTGAAGACACCAGCAGGTAGGAGATCACCAGTTTTCCATGGTCCAGTAGTATGCAATGTCTCGAATGTTAGTGCTTTTGAGTACTCCTTTCTTCCTGCCCGGACCACCTGCGATGTTTTTAAGTATGCCCCTAGACAGGGCAGGAAGGGAGGGGTTACAAATATTTGGCTAACTTTCATTTCTCTTTTCTTTGGAGGGATGCCTAGACCCCTCTCCCTAATTGGAGGTTGGATTATTACCGCAAATCATCTCATACGAGCCATCACTACCAAAGGACTGGGACCCAGAGGGAAAACATTTACCTTAGTACAAAATAAAGCAGCACTAGTAGCTGCATGGGTCTTCCCATTACTAAGAAAAGTTGGCAAAAAATTCTAGCACCTTGCAGAAGTAAAATTTGTTGCATTACAAATCTTGAAAACGTATAATACAAACAATTTGAATTGACTAAGCTTAATGGGTACATTTCAGATAGCATAGCTCCCAAACGCAGGTAGCCTGCCAAATATTTGTAAACAGGTAAAACATGCTGATTCATTCTCTCCCCACAGAACCATATTATATTAATAACTGGAGAAGCAGTGTTATGAAGCAGTTAAGACAGATAATGTTACCACTTGTTAACTGAGCTACAGAACATACAGCACCTTCTACAAAGAGTCTGATGAGGTAGGGTACAACATATAGTTCCACACTCTTTCACATCAAATAGTTTACTATCGAGTCCATCTTCCCTACTGTTTTATTTCATTACAGAGAGCTAGAGAACTGCATCCATGTTATGACTATCATGAGCACAACTTATCTACAGTGGAGCTCTCCAGGATGCAACAGAGTTTCACAGATTCCTGCATGACCAAAGGGATCAACTACCATTGAAACTGCACTGTGTCCTGCAGTAACTCTGCAGAATTCCACAGTATCCTGCACTGCATCCTGGTGGTCTCCACTGTAGGTATAAAAAGAACCTTGCCACATACTGTCGCATTGCATAAAATGTCTCTCCATTCCATATATTGTGAGTTGCCCATGCCATGTCCTCAGGAGCTGTCGGGTGCCTTTAGCAAATGCCCTCATGAATGAAACAAGAGTTGGCTACAGCCAACAACAGCTGCCTTGGTTTGGCATTAGTTTAACATTTAAGGTTGTATTGCATTTGTGATTTGCAGTAAAAACACTGAAACATGGGGAAAAATAATAGCAGATGAAGGCCTAGTGACCAATCCATCTCGCCTGAGTCTAGTTAATTTGGGGACTGTGCCTTAGTCCATCCTGCCTCCCTACCACCAGTCTGCCACCTTATGCACAGTTCCTCTATATCTGTCCCATCCATCCCCTTTTCAACCCTCCCACTGTTTCAGCTCCTCTGCCTTTCCAACCCTGCCACTGTTTCATCTCCTCTGGAAGCCTGTCCTGGTCAATCACCACTCTTTCTGTAAAAAAAGTCCTTCCTGTCATCCTTCTTGAACCTCTGCACCAACCAGGTTCAGGGAGTTATCCCTGGTACTTGTGCAGTGGAGTAGTGAGCCTTTAAAAAAATTGTACGTACAAGGTCCAAACATTTAAATTGTAGGTGAGGGTTCTAGGGGGCCACCTAGGCACCTCCCTTGAAATTGTTTGGAATTTTGGTGCATTCTAGTAAATTTGGGGGTCATTTGAAGCACAATTTGCTACCCTGTTACTCCTCCCCAATGCCCAGTAAGTTGCTACATAGCCTCCTCCCAAGAGTCCCCACAGTTCAGTATTTTGCCTGAACCACCCTCCTCATAGCCCAGCCAGCTGCTCCAGTTCCAGTTCCAGGCCCCTGTCCCCCCAACTCAGCAAGTTGCACCCGCCCTCCTTAAAATCCCCAGCTTTCCCACCCTGGACAGCAAGCTGCATCCTAGCCTCTTCCCTAGTCTCCAGACCTCCCTCAGCCCAGCATGTTGCTCTTTCCCCCAGCCCAGCAAGTTGCCCCTAGGCTAACCCAAATTCCCAGCTTCCCTATCCCTCCCTCCAGCCCACCATGTTGCCCTTGCCCTTTCGAGCACAGAAACAAAAAGAAATATGTGGCTCTAGCCTCTAACAACTGTCTGCAGTAAAAAGCCGCAGTACATTTTATTATTGTTGTTTTGCTCCTGCTGTCAAATTGTACTGAGTCTAAAACTATATAGGCAAACAGGAACCATCCACGGAAAGCAATGTCAGCCCTTAAGGTTGTTTCTTGCAGCACTTTCCAGTTCAAGAACAAAAAAAAAAGTGCAGCCCATCTCTGTGTCCAGCAACTCCCCTACTACTCCTTCTCCCCTTCTCTCCCTCTCATATGAAAAAATATTTGGTCTGCTTTCTGCCTGTACCCCAGGTCTGCCTGCCAAATGCTACTGGGTATGCTACCCAGCACATCTCTGTGTAAGTCACCTGTTGGCTTGGCTCCTACACGCACAGCCAGCTGGCAACATCAAGAGGGCTCCTGCAGTAGTCATTCGACTTGACTGTAGACAGTCCATTTGGTCCCTGGCTGTGCTACTACTATTCATCCCAGACTAGTGACAATCAAAAGACTGCCACATCATGTGACACAGCAACCACACATCCGAGAACTAGGATGACTGCCTGTACCAATAACAGTGAGCACTGACCCCCGACTGACCTAGGAAGAGTCACAGGAACGGACATGGTCTGGCGTGAGTGAATGATGTTTGGACAGGACACACAGTCACACACACACACACACACACACACACACACACACACACACATGAAGTTAGAGTGCAAAATGGAAGGCTTGCTTGGAGCTCCTGCTACAGTTTCTGGGAGTGGCGGTGTCACAGTCTCATCAGAGCTTAATATGAGCATGGTCATGTCAGCAGCAGTTCTTCCATCCTCCAATTATAAAAACACACACACACTCTCTTCCCCTTGGGAAGCCACTTAGAGGCTAGCCCAAAAATTATGAACATTTTTTTATACGCCTGTGTGTCGGGAAGTATGCCTAGTTACGCCATGGTATTTGTGTTACCAGGCATTGTGAGCAGTTCACTACTGTCCGCCTTCATTCCATGGAGGTACAGTACTTAAACATCTAAATCATGCAGCCAGCCCCGAGACACAGTGGTAGTGCTGCCACTTGCAGTGCTGATGACCTGAGTTCGGGAAGAAGTCCAGAAAGTCAGAGGGCCAGCCAGGGGGAGGTAGGATGAGAGCCAATGGAAAAGAGTGAACCAGAAATTTATACAGGGGATATATTTCCTCTCTCCTTCTTCTAGTGATCCCTCTCTTTATGTACCCCAGCTCTACTACATTGTGCTGATGCCCTCATATTTCCCACTGCCAACTCATTCATACATATACTCTGCCTAGTTCATATAACAAAATGTTACGCCCGTGAGGGAATATAAACTCGTTCGCGCATATACTCTGCCTGGTTCACACAGCACAGTGTTACACCATGAGGGAATGTAAACTCGGTCACGCACATAACCTTTGTAAAGGAGTCTATGACTCAAAGGTATTTCTGATCTCTGAAATAAATAAAATAAAATAAAAATACTCTGCCTAGTTCACACAGTACAGTGTTACACCGTGAGGGAATGTAAACTCGTTCGCGCACATACTCTGCCCAGTTCACACAGCACAGTGTTACACCGTGAGGGAATGTAAACTCGTTCGCGTACATACTCTGCCCAGTTCACACAGCACAGTGTTACAGCATGGGGGAATGTAAACTCGTGCGCGCACATACTCTGCCCAGTTCACACAGCACAGTGTTACACCGTGGGGGAATGTAAACTCGTTCGTGCAGATACTCTGCCCAGTTCACACAGCACAGTGTTACACCGTGGGGGAATGTAAATTCGTTCGCGCACATACTCTGCCCAGTTCACACAGCAGAGTGTTACACCGTGGGGGAATGTAAACTCGATTGTGCACATACTCTGCCCAGTTCACACAGCAAAGCACAGTGTTACACCATGGGGAATGTAAGCTCGTTCGCGCACATACTCTGCCCAGTTCACACAGCACAGTGTTACACCATGGGGGAATGTAAGCTCGTTCGCGCTCATACTCTGCCCAGTTCACACAGCACAGTGTTACACCATGGGGGAATTTAAGCCCGTTCGTGCACATACTCTGCCCAGTTCACACAGCAAAGCACAGTGTTACACCGTGGGGGAATGTAAACCCGTTCACGCACATACTCTGCCCAGTTCATACAGCAGAGTGTTACACCATGGGGGAATGTAAACTGGTTGCGCACATACTCTGCCCAGTTCACACTGCACAAGGTTACACTGTGGGGAATGTAAACTGGTTAGCGCCCGGCCTTCTGCCCAGTTCGCACAAGGTTACCATGGGGAATGTAAGTTGCTTCACACCGGCAGCTCTGCCCAGCTCCCACCACACAACCGTACACTGTGGGGGAAGGTCAGCTCGTTCACACCGATGCTCTGCCCAGCTCCCACCACACAACCGTACGCCATGGGGGAAGGTCAGCTCGCTCACACTGACGCTCTGCCCAGCTCACACCACTCAACCTTACGCCGTGAGGGAAGGTCAGCTTGCTCAGATCTATGCTCTGCCGAGCTCACACCACACAACCTTAAGCATGAGGGAAGGTGAACTCGCTCACACCGACGCTCTGCCCAGCTCAGTCCACAAAACCTTACACCATGAGGGAATATAAACTTGCTCACACCTATGCTCTGCCCAGCTCAGACCACAAAACGTTACACCGTGAGGGAATATAAACTCATTCACACATAAACTCCACCTAATTCATAGCCACAAAATGTTACACTGTGAGGGAATATAAACTTGTTCACACATATACTCCACCTAATTCTTAGCCACAAAATGTTACACCGTGAGGGAATATAAATTCATTCAGACAAATACTTTGCCTAATTTATACAACATATAAAATAGTGGATGGGTGTCCATCCACAACAAGGCTGTGTTTCCATCGAGGGTGTTGATGACATCAGAGAGACCTCAAGAGTGAAGCTCGAGAGGTCTCTGTGATGTCATCAACTCCAGAGACCATCTACTATTTTATATAATATATGGTTTCCCACTGTCAATACCCCACTCAGCAGGTCAGGCCCTCTGCTCCCACAGTGCCAACCTCCAAGCACAGTATTGTGAACAGCGTAACAGAACAGGGTAACCCTCCTGTCTGTTTTGTGGGTCTGAATCACCTTTTGTCTGAAGTTCTGGAGGGATTCAAACTGTGAACTTTCTGCTAGCGTACCCAAATGTACAGGCTCAGATAATTCTGCTCTTCAGGGAAATGCTAGATATCTTTTGCCAAGGGCACCTGACCAGGTATACAAAATGAACCCTTAGAAACTCTATGAAAGACCTTAGATAAATTCTTACCTTTTCCCAGTTTGGTATACCATTAGCTTATGAACAGTGTTATCAAAATCTTAACCATCCATGCATCGAAGGCAAAAAGGAAGGACTTGGAAGACACAGGCAGTCTCTTTAAAATAAGAGGTTTTTACTTAAAATGAATAAAATATGTAAAATGTAACCACAGAACAATATATCACAAAACATACAATCACTTATAAGAACAAGGTAAAATACAACATAAACTCCTACCACAATACACTTAGACTTGTCTATCTAATGTATACTTTCTTACAGTGCTCTAGTTAGCTGTTGTTTCAAGAGAGAGAGTCCAAACAGGAATGTGTCAGTAAGTGGAAATACAGAATACAGTTTAAACCCTGGGTCTCCACCCCTTCTATGATGCCACCTAGCTCCTCCTTTTAAAATATTAAAAATTATACAACCAGGATGTCTTATTACTCAGGAGGGAAATTAAATAAGGTGACATCAGCAAAAACTAATTTCTGAAATGACTTCTTTGATCTTGAGTGGTGTCCTGCTTTTTCAAAGACTTTAGAGAACTTTTACAACTCTGCAGTTTTCTCACTTAGCTGTCATATAGCTTTCTAACACCAGCTGAAATTAACTGTTCTTCTAAACGGCATAAAAGTTTATGATCTCTATCCTGGCAGCTGGTCAGCTACAACTAAGTCAGATAAACAGGAGACCCTTAATTATGTCTCTCTAGTCTTTAATTATCTCCTGGCTTTCAGGTTAACATCTTGTAGCTGAAACCTTGGGGGGGGGGCATCCCACAGGCTGTCTCATGAGAGACACTCAATAACACATTTTTATATTACAAAAATCATAGAGCGATCAGAACCAGCTGGTCAAGCGTCACACCCACAATGCGTTTGTACCTTGTTAACTCTTGCACACTGGTCCTGGCTAGATTCCTGTTCTCTCCACTTCAGTCCCTAATAATTCCGGTACTTGTCACTGCAGTCCTGTCCCCGAAGATATAGGTCCTTCACGCAGCATTCACGCTCTGCTCCGACAACTGTGCCAGTAATTAAAAAAAAAAAACTGAAAAGTAACAGTTTGGATACATGGAACTGACTTTAGTAATCCATGTCCAAACTGTGTCTATGAAGTACTCACCCGACCGCACCGCTCTCTAAGTACAGGCGCCATTTTCAAGTGTATTTTTTGAAAACAGCACTGTTGCAGCCAATCAGATGGCCGGTTAAGGGTAAAAAGTTGTTGTACTATCAATGTGATGTCCGAACAATAGTACAACAACCTTTTTTGACCCTTGAACTGCCCTACAACAAGATTTGGAAAACCTTTGTTTTCCTTACACGATAAGCCCTAACCATATACTATAAAATGTTACATAGTAAAGAAATAGAAACTCATTCATACATATACTCTGCCTAATTCATACAGCAAAATGTTACACAGTAAGGGAATATAACATAATTCATTGCCATCTCTAGCAGACTACAGTACAGTCAGCTGTCTTGTATGCTGGGAGCTCCCCTACACACACACACACACACACACACACACACACACAGCCTTTGGTGCATATTCTGATGCTCCCATTCCTGTCGCTACTGCTAGAGTCTGGCGATGGAAAATACTGCAGTTGGCCTGGCCAAGGAAGGGCAGGTTGGTGTGTGTGTGTGTGTGTGTGTGTGTGTGTGTGTGTGTGTGTGTGTGTGTAGGTTATCTTGTGTCTGGCCCCACTCCCACATCTTGGTTCAAAAGGCAGGGTCCTGGAAACAACTACAGTCAGCCTGGCCAAGCTGGTTCTGCTTGTACACAAGCCCTAGCTTTCCAATGGTGCTTCCTGTGGGAACAGACAGCAGGTGTACAGTTGGTTAGGGCTGTTCATATGTGTGCGTGTGTAGGAGGCAGGGTGTTTGCATTATGGCTGTGTGAGGGGGAGGCAGTATGCTCTATGTGTATGTATATGGGTGTTTTCCCTTCCTGTATTAGGCACCACCATATGACTCACCCTGACAACTATCCCTGGCCCTGGAAACTACTGCACTTGTCCTCATCTGCAGTAGCACCCATGGGGAAAAATAGCAGGGGTTTATGTGTGTGTGTGTTTGAGGCAGAGCTGTGTGTGTGTATGTGGGCATGATTTGGGGGTCAGCATGTGTGTGTCTGAAGGGGTAGGAGTTATATATTCCTGTATCAGACCCCCTCTCCTCTACCATAGGTTGGGAGAGTTGGGGGAGGTGGATTGTGTAGACCAGCAGGCTTGGGTAAGGGAAGGATGTCTGTCACTTATACAGTGACAGGACAAGGGGAAGATGGATGTTGGGGGCTATGATGGTGGTGGTGGGGGTTACACAAACACTTAGATCTGATGTGGGGTGGAAGAATAATGCTACATGCTTTGGGGTGTTTTTTTTTTCCTTTTCAATACTTTTTGTTTAACAAAAAAAGAACTTTAGTGCATGAAATTAGGGTGAAACTGGGGAAACTTCACCTCGCTACCTATACTGAAAGTCCACAGTGTTGCACCAACTTCAACGGCAAAGATTTAATACACTTCCTCTCAGTCTTGTCCACCCATAGAGTTCTCATGCAAGTCTTTCTTACATGGTGTATATGGGGATTTCCTTGGTCAGGTAGTCAGCAGTGGAGACACCCTCCAGTTTAATATTATGAGTCACTGGGTAATTTTCTAGATTCCATCTGTAGACCTAATGTTAAGTGCCTGCAAGAGGTCTGCTGGCTTATACCAAGCAGCCTTAAAAACAAAGGGGGGAACATGCTCATTGTGTAACTTGCACAGTCCTGCAGAGGGAAGAAAAAACAGGCCAACAGTTCAGATTTCAGTGTCTGTATTGCTACCCGCTTTGACCTGGCGTTGCAATTCTGACTGCAATTTTTCAGTAAATTTGTCTATATCCTTCAGACTACTGAAAACAAAAGTCTGGTTGTCCCACTGGACACTGAGCTTTGCAAGAAATATAGAACTAAATGGGGGTGTTAAGTTCTCTCAGCTTTCTCTTCCTGCCGTCAAAGCTCTTCTGTTTCATTCCTCTCACGAAACTCAGTACTGGATAAAGCTGTATATTGTTCCCAGCCACATTTATGTCCCAGAGCCTAAATGCCCTGGTGAACTGATCCACTCCATAGTAGCAATGTACGAGATGCAATGTCCTTCATTTCTCTGGGGTAATTCTGTAAAGCCTCTCAATAGTGCAAACAGTTGCTGTGTTCAGACCAAGGGCCTCTCCAAGCCAGGGGTGTATCCAGAAATTTCCATTTTGTACACAGTCTCTAACAGTTACACCCCCCCCATTAAAAAATGTACACATCCTCTCCAAATGGCACCCCCTTCCAAACAAGTCAGATGGTTGTCAGATGATTCCTCTACTCTCCAAAGAGGTTATACATGTATCAGACAGTCCTCAGTGGCCTACACTAACCCAAATAGTACATATTAGAATGATAGTATTAACAGAGTGGCTTATGGTTTGCGACAGGCACTCAACAAAACTGTACATAAATGTGTACAGTGAGTATGCCTGTCTACACCCTTGCTCCAAGCCAAGTCAGTACATTCTCTGCAGCTGTGGCTCCCTCGAGGCCATCCAGAAATCCATTTATTCTGGTATGTTGTTCCCTTAACTGATTCTCAGCATGTTTGACTGTACTCTAAAAAAATATTTTGTTTAACCAGCCCCACTGAAACCCAGAGTGCCTACCTGCCATGTTCCTTGCCTCTGTGACCTCTGCATTGTGGGAATTGATTCTCTGCTCCACCAACTGCAGAAGCTGTGAAAAGCTGCCAAATGTATTGCTTAAATGTTCTGTAGACTTATGCATTTTTTTTACGCTGTGTTCTGGCATGAGCAGAGAATTACCTCGAGTTGTAACACATCCAGAATTGAGCAAGCTCAAAAATGATAGAAGACAGTGCAGCAAATGGGGTTGCATACCCTTTTAAACACTACTCCAAATTGGGAATGCTGCACTCCAAAAATTACTAGCACCTCTGAGCATATTTATTCAAAATGAGGTTTATTTATATACTTATTTTTGTGCTAACTTTATTTGTTTGCACTACTATTTGCACTTTGTTGCTGCTGTGCACTCTACACCTTTATACAGCTGCCTTTTTTGGCAGTCTGTTAGCAAGACTTGAAACTGCTGTGCACTTGACAAAAAAACTCAGCTTGAAAATGTATATGCTCTGTGGCAGTGGTGTATTTTAGAGTGCAGCATTCTCTCTTTTGAGTTACCTCAGGTTTACTGGGGCCAAACACCTCAAGAGGGTTTTCCCACTTCTTTGCCCAGTGTCATGGGCTTAAAGTCCTGAGAAGTGTTAGTGGTTGTATGTGGCTTCCCCATTACCCTGTGCACACCACAGTTCACCACAACGTTTACTGTTACCATAACAACAGGTGCTTTAACTTTGGTTGGAATCAGTCAGTGTTCAAGTATGATTTTGTATCAGTTTTAATACCTTCTGGCACGAGGTCCAGGGAAAAGCGTCCAGAAGCCTTGAAGCTGGCTCTGCCCCCAAATTCCTTTTTTAATGCTGTTCAGCATAGCCAACAGACTTCTTGTGGCCATTCCAAAGAAAGTCTGCAGGAAGGCAGTAGGAAAATGACACAGTAAATTATGGACTACTTTTGTGAATACTTCCACTCAGTTCTCAAGGTGAAGCCAAATAATGTGCATGTTGAAGTTCCCTGTATATGCACAGGCAACAGGATCCGGATGCTGCTGTATAATCCAATGCTGGAAACACAGGGCAGAAACACAGTCAGTCTGTGAATGGTGAAGAGAAAGTGCAGTTTTCCCACACAGATTAATGAACTGGCTATCCTGGCTTTTCAACTTAAGGAGCACCTTTCCTATAATTTCTTTTGCCTGCAAACTCAACAGGAGGCTGTCTTACCTAAATGGGAATTCCTCTGTAGCACTTGTAAAATGTTATGTTTAACCCCCCCAAGGAAGGGAAGTGATCATATTTTGCCCTTGAGTAGGCTAGCCACTTGATCCCTTCCACTTCCTGATGTACGACATTGTCTCCATGCTTCCTTGTTTTGTGATGTCATTATAGGACTAGCGTGGGGATGTACTCCATGCAAGTCTATGGAGCATCATTTCAAAAGTAATTTTTATGATTTTAATCGACTTTTAGTACAAATTGGAGCCAGTATTCAAGTAACAAGAGCCTCGTTACTTGAATACTGGCTCCGATCTGTGGCAATCTGAGCTTATTTTCTGACGGAATGGGGGCGCATTAGGGTTGATAACCTCAAGGAAGACCACAGGCCTGATTTGCCAGGACTCAGGACAGCCAAACCCATAATGTGTTTTCCTTTTGCCGCTTGCAGGGCAGGGTGGGGTGACAGGGTTAGAAACCCTAACACCACATTTCCCTACTTTTGTTGATTTAACCCTAACTGGTGCATTAACAAAGTCTTTAGTAATGACTATTAATATGTGAATAGTTAATAAATACACTTCAAAAGTACAGAAAATACTGTAAAATACAAAAGGGTTAAAACACACTATAGAATGCAAACTTAAAATGTAAAAACAGAAAGATTACAGAAAGAAAACCTTCTCTAGTGTCTAGACTAAAATCTTAACACTCTTACCCCAACTCTTGGATTTCTTCCTCTCTTAGGAATCAAGCTGCCACTAAGGCATTAGATTCAGCAGACACAGAGCTTTCCTATTTCTTGCAGTGGATCTCTTGATATGTTTGGCTCCAAAATGAATCTAAGGGCCTCAGATCTGTGTTCCCAGGTTAAAGCTTTAACATAGAAACATAGAAGTTGACGGCAGATAAGGACCGCAAGGCCCATCCAGTCTGCCCATTTCTTTTTCTACCTTATAAATGTGCCATCGGCCTTTGCTCTGTCAGTGGCCTATCTATTCATAGTCATTTGTATTGCTCCCTTATGCCTATCCCATGCCTGTTTGAAGCCCTGCACTGTATTCATAGCCACCACTTCTTGTGGTAAGCCATTCCATGCTCCACCACCCTTTCTGTGAAAAAGAATTTCCTCACATTCCCCCTTAATCGGCCTCCCTCTAATCTCATGCTGTGTCCTCTTGTCCTGCTATTTTTCTTATATTTAAACATGTTAGACTCTTTCACCTTGTTTATGCCCTTAAGGTGTTTTGAATGCCTCGATCATATCACCTCTCTCCCTCCTTTGCTCAAGGGTATACATATTGAGCTCCGTTAATCTGTCCTCATATGTCTTCTGATGCAGTCCCTGCACCATTTGGTTGCCCTTCTCTGGACTGCCTCAATTTGGTTAATGTCCTTGTGAAGGTGTGGCCTCCAATACTGCACGCAGTACTCCAGATGGGGCCTAACCAGTGTCTTGTACAGAGGGATTAATACCTCCCTCTTATGACTTGTGATACCCCTACTAATACACCCTAACACCCCCCTAGCCTTACCTACTGCTTTAGAGGTCTGCTTGGATGATTTTAGGTCATCAGTGATGATGATGCCCAAGTCTCTTTCTTCCTTTGTGACTGCTAGCAACTCCCCTCCCAGCCTATAGGTGGCTTCAGGGTTTCTCTTCCCTATGTGCATGATTTTGCACTTCTTTGCATTAAATCCCAGTTGCCACTCTTCTGACCATTCTGCTAGTTTATCCAGATCTCTTCTCATTCTGCCCACCCCATCTGGATCATCTACTCTGTTGCAGATCTTGGTGTCATCTGCAAACAGACAAGCCTTACCCTCTAGTCCATCTGCAAGGTCACTAATGAAAATGTTGAAGAGGACTGGCCCCAGGACTGATCCCTAGTTCCCCACTTGTGACTTGCATCTCTTCTGACTGTATACCATTTACCACCACTCTCTGTTTTCTGCCCGCCAGCCAGTTTGCCACCCAGTTGACCAACTTCTGACCCACCCAGGCCTACCCAGCTTATTTATCAATCTTCTATGTGGAACAATGTCAAAAGCTTTGCTGAAGTCAAGGTGAGCGACATCAACTGCTCCCCCTTGGTCCACCACTCTGGTTACCCAGTCAAAGAAATCTATGAGATTAGTTTGACAGGACCTTCCTTTGTAAACCCATGCTGTCTTGGATCCTGTGCCCCTATGGATTCCAGGTGTTGCACTATCCTTTCCTTAAGAGGTGCCTCCATAATCTTGCCCACTACTGAGGTAAGACTGACCGGTCTGTAGTTCCCACGCCTCCCTGCTACCACTCTTGTGGGCGGGATCACATGAGCCCTTCTCCAGTCTTCTGGGACCTCTCTGTGCTCAGAGACTCACTAAACAATTCTGCTAATGGCTCTGTTAGTTCCTCCTTTAGCTCCTTAAGTACCCTGGGGTGTGCCATCAGGTCCCATTGCCTTATCCACCCTGAGCTTAGCAAGCTCTTGTAGGACCCTTTCTTTTGTGAAGGGAGTAGTGCTCACCTCCCTCCCCTGTGTCCATGATGCTGAGCTGTGGGCCCTGCCCTACCTTCTTCAGTAAATACTGAACAAAAGTATCTATTTAGGATAGATGCCTTTACAGGGTCCTCCTCCTCACATGCTCCCTTTTCTCCATTAAGCTTAGCAATACCCCTCTGGACTTTCTCCTTTCACTAATGTATCTATAGAAAGTCTTGTCACCTTCTTTTACTGTTAGTCTAGTGTTTCCTCAGTTTGGGACTTTGCCTGCCTTACTGCCTTACCTGCTTCCCTTAGGGCAGTTTGGTATGCCTCCTATCTTCATCCCGCTGTGTTCCCTTATATTTCCTGAAGGCCAGCCTTTTGGCTCTGACCTTTTCTGCTACTGTATTTGAGAACCAAAGTGGTTTCCTTCTTCTTTTGCACTTCCTTTTCTGTCTAACACAATGGGATGTTGCTTCAGTATTGCATCATAATGCTTGCCCACTTTGCCTGTACCCCTCACCTGTGTTTCTTTTTGCCAGGGCTAGCTTAACTCTGTTGTCCATCTTATCAAAGTCAGCTCCTCTGAAGTCCCATATTTTTGCCTTGGAATGGGATGATTTAGATGTAGTAGCCAAATTGAACCATACCATGTGATGGTCACTGGCTCCCCAGGTGACCTTCTACCTGAGATCTGTGATCCCTTCTTTGTTAGTCAGTACTAGATCTAAGATAGCCCTGTCTCTTGTGGGTTGCTGTACCAGTTGTTTGAGGCCCTCCCCCTGCAGGGAATCCACTATGAGTCTAGTTCTGGCAGATGTTGCTGCTGGTATTGACCAATCTGTATCCGGCATGTTGAAGTCTCCCATTATCAGAACCTCCCCTTTAGCTGTCATGTTTTGTATATCTTCTAACAGTAATGTGTCTATGTCTTCCCTCTGGTCTGGGGGCCTGTAGACAACCCCAGTTCTTATGGCTGTCCCATTTCCTGTTTCCAGGGTGACCCACAGTTCTTCTGGCTCCTTATGTGTATTCTGAATTTCTGTAGCTTTGATATTTTCATTAACATACAGGGCCACTCCTCCCCCTTTTTGCACCTCGGTCTCTTCTGAACAATACATAGCCAGGTACTGAAGTCTCCCAAGTGTGGTTACTGGTAAACCACGTCTCACTAATTGCTACTATGTCCAGTTTAGCCTCTGACATTATTGCCTGCAGGTCTGGGATCTTATTTCCCAGGCTGTGAGCATTTGTGTACCTGATTTTCCATTGGCCAGATTTTGGTGTGTTAGTTGTTGGGTGAAGTTTGGCATTACCCCTGTGCGTCGTATGGGGAGACAAACCTTTCAAGGGGTCTGCCCACCTATCACATTTTCAGCCATGCCTGTCACTCACCAAGGCTGGCACACTCATTGTTTTGGAAGACACTTAAAGCCTTAAAACTGGCTAAAACCTGTCTGCAGTTAAATTGCATTTTTCATATGGGCAGACATGGATTCAGTATTACCCAAAACAAACCACCTGCCCCTGTGCTCTGAACAAGGCACCAACATAACAGAGGGGCCCCACTGAAGCATGGAGTTCCTCATTCAGCCATGCCCTCGGTCTGTCTCAGGCAACCACTCAACACTGTGGCCCCTGCCTGGAGCCTTAATTTCACTTCCTCCTGTGGCAGAGCCATGGGGACCCCCCTTGGAGCACAGGCAAATACAAGGTGACGGAAGGCTGCATGGAGCCTGAAAGTGCTGGATGTCATCCTGCTCACCAAATGGTTTGTTTCCTCCTTGTTCTCCCTGCTGACCCTCAGGACGTCAGCACCAAGGGCTTCATGTACAGACGTGCATCCAGCTTTGTGTTGGCACTTGGAACCAGTTGACTTCCTCCAGCATTTCCCCTGCCTGGAGAAGGTGAGTGCCTTCAAGTATGCTAATTACTTCTCCCCCTGCCAGCCTTCTGATGGCTTGAGCTCATTCCTGAACCTGGGTTTAGAAATGAGAAACAGCAGAGCAGTGTGTGGCACATGAGGGAAAAGTACACAGTTTTTTAACAATTTATTTCTCCAGGAAAGCTTAGCTGAGAATCTTTGCCCAGCTGTGGAAATGGACAAAACCAGCCAATCAGGACCCCACTGAAAATGTAATATTGTGTCTCAGCCTGAGACACAATGTTGTTATTTTCAGTGAATCTGACTGTCTATTGTCCAATTCTACCATAGGGCAAACTAGAACCTATAGTTGTTGCCCCAATGTCTTATAGTGAGTAAATGGCTCTAGAGGGGTATGAACCTGCAGTCACCCTTTAATGACCCTGTTTCATTCAGCTGGAGATAGGTGTAAATCCTTGCTCTGGTCACAAATGATGGTCTTATTTTATTGTGTGCTTTGCAATAGTACACATCATTCACAAGGCCCCAGCGGAAATGACAGGAGACTGTACTGGGTGAGCAGTGTAGGGATTTTCTGGACTGCCAAGATTTTAGCTGCAAATCTAACAGAACAAAGGAAACTTCTGCCACCTTGTGGTATGTAGAATGATTGCACTGAGCACTGTGACCATGATCAAGTGCCGTTATAAATACTGGGACCTGCCTGCCTGGAGGTGTTGGCAGTAGCACTGGAGATCCTGATTTACTCCTCAGTGCTTGACTCCCCGAGGAGCTGTTGTGAAGGCAGCGTGCACTGATTCCAGAAGGAAGGTGAGATGGTCCTGCTGCTTGAGCCTCTCCTTTGTTGGGTCCAGGAGCAGC
The DNA here is from genome assembly GCA_016271365.2 of Neoceratodus forsteri. Taxonomy (NCBI): domain Eukaryota; kingdom Metazoa; phylum Chordata; order Ceratodontiformes; family Ceratodontidae; genus Neoceratodus; species Neoceratodus forsteri. Next base: position 1,204,448,479 of record CM057456.1, read on the forward strand.
CTTAAAGGAGAACTGCACTGAAATTGCAGGTAATTTTTCCCTGTAGAAGTTAATTTGTAAGTACTAGTTCAAAATTTGTTACTGTTATACCTCTACAGGCTTTTTAGTTATTCTATTTGGTATTTCTGGTTTACACACAGATGGTAAGTGCCATGTTAGAACTGTATGATGTAGTTTATGTCCCTTGCTCAGCTCTACCATTGTTGAAACAATGCATCCATGTTCTACTATAGAACTGTGTGGTTGGAGGGGGACATAAACTACATCATACAATTCTAAAATGGCACTCAGCATTAGACTGTTAATCAGAAACCACCACCAAGGTCACTAAAAGGTAACTATATATGGAACAATAACAGAATTTGAATCAGTTTAAAAAAAAACAGTTTCTACTGGTACAAATTACTTTCAGGTTCAGCACAGTTCTCCTTTAACTTTGCAGGTGACCGCACAATTGCAGTCCTCCCCTGAGGTGAGGGTAGGTACAGTCAAGCTTGTTTTTAAGCAGGGGAGAACTAACATGGGAAGAGAAGTTACCACCCTGCACAGAATGAAGGGATGCCGCATCACCCACACTGCCAGGCATTGCAGAAGCCTCAGGCTGTCCTGCATTGTCCTGCACTGTGATTCCCTATCCGAATCCCCCTCTGTGAGCGGAGGGTGAGGGTGGGAGTGTCATAGGGGATTGCGGTGGAGTGAGATCAGAAGGGAACCAGGATGGGCAGGGTGCCTAGGCAGGGAAACCTGGACTGGGATGAGCCAGAGGGTAAAAGCAGGGCATGGAAGGGGCAGGGGGAGATAATGAATACAAAAGGTGTTGTTACATAATATTTTGCTGTTCCATTCTTGTGACTACTTGAGGAGCATTATGACCATACATACACATCCTCCCTGTGAACCCATAAACAATTAAACCCCTTCTACTGTTGTGCACAATAACAACTGACTATAATCTACAGAGTTCTGCATCATGTGGAAGAATTCGCCAGTCCCTTTCTATTTCAGTCTGGTTTGGTGAGGGTTATTTATTCCCATAAGCTTGTGTCCTCTTACTATTATCTTTCTGTCCCCCCTTTAGCCAGTCGTATGATCCCCCTTGTTCACCCCAGTGATAGGGTCACTCAACACCTGCACTGTTCCTGCAGGCATGAAGAAGAGGAAAAGAACCTCAAAGCATCAGGTGAGTTTTGTATGGCCTCCTGCACCTAGCATTAATACATTTTGGCATTTTGCATTCAGTTCTGCGCTATGACTTTTTAGTTTTCCGTGGGGTGAGCCACTGCTGTGCTGTTCCACCATATGGGAGTGTGGGACTGCATGGCTGCACTCTTCCTTCAGGCAGGAGGGTGAGATCCCATGGCTGCAGTCTTCCTCCAGAAGTGAGGGTGGGCAAGTGGCTGCCTTCACAGGTGGCACCAGTGAAGCTCAATATTCAGCTGGCAGGAGATGCCCCCTGGGAGCTGAGCACCTCACCATCACAATACACCTAGTCCCCAGCAAATCTCAGCATGACTATCCAGGGACTGCAGAAAAACTGCAATTATACAATGGCAAGAAAGAATGCTGGCCTCTGATTGGTCAGTATGTGGCTGGACCCATGATGTTATCCCAGTACAACATCACGGATCTAGTCCAGACACCAAAAAGACCGAATCACATATAAAACAAATCCCTGCATGTGCCATGTCCAAGTTGCCCACACTTGGCATAGGCACTGTGCAGTATGTCAATACTTTTTTTTTTTAAACATAAATCCCTACCTTCCCAGAGCCCAAGAATATCTTGCTACTGTATAAAGCTTAAAACATAACTTTAAACCCACATCACCTCCACATACGCTGTGCGGACATGGTAATCGCTTTTGCTGTACAACCGAAAAGCTCAACAGCCACACACAGTAAGTGTGAGAGGTCTAGTTTAAAAGCACACTGAGCGTCACGCTAAACATTTTTCTCTCAAAACTCTGGCTCCCACAGTACACAAATGAAAATATTTAATGAAGCCCTCAGTCTGGTCAGCTTGAAAGTGCCACTAGTCCCCCACAAGTTTCACTGCACTCCCCACTGACAACCTTACACACACATACTAACAGCAAGTGTAAAAGCAGGCTTCAGTGTGTCTTACCTGCCATTGCTGCTCGTTGTTCTCCGACTCCACTGATTTCTGCCAGTAGAACCTGTACCGAGACCAGCCACTCAGACACAGTTGTGGTTGGTGGTCTGCAACAGCCGTCATTTAAAGAGTGACACTGGGCATGGGAGGAGGCCAGACTAAGTCACATTCCACTAGGCACCACCAGGAACAGCCAGGGACTGAACGAGGGACTGACAGATGGGGGGAAGACAAACACACACACACACACACACACACACACACACATACATATATACATGAAAAATTGAAAGTTGAAAAAAAAAACCCACTGGGCTTAACAGTACACCGAATCAATGACACAAACAAAGAAACAAACAAAATAACACAAAAAGACTGATGTGCAGACTTGGGACTGCACAGCCACGGATAAACAGGGCAGCTCCACCTACTGGCCAAAGCAAGAAATCAGCACTATTTTTTTAAACAGAAAACTTCCTCATTTTAAGAAAAACAGCGAACAAACTAGTTTTAAACATATTTCTTCACCTCTTTTTCTTCTTTTTGACTCATGAGCCATTGTATAATAGCAATAATGCACTCCAGGGTGTGTGTTGTGCTGGGATAACGTCACTTCTGGGGCATTGGATGCACTCAGCTTGCTGCCTCATGTCCAACCACCCCAGGCGTGATGTTATCCCAGCACAACACACACCCTGTCGTGCATTATTGCTTAATTTCCCAGGTGGTAGCGTGTTTGCTGCTAGGTTGAACTCATGTCCTCCTTCTTTACAAGTTGCTTTTCTTTTATCTTATTTGTTTTACATATTTCGAAATTGTTGCCTGTGAGGGAGACTGATCCAATGCTGCTTTCCAGGTGAGACGGGGGAGGGTACAAGGAAGAAAATACAAAAGCAGGCAAATAATATTATTTAGTGCAGATGAACTGATAAAGTTCAAAAGATTGTGAAGATGACAATTATGGTCAATGTAATTTTTATTTATTTATTTATTTTTATTTATTAAATTCTCGGATTACAAATACCTTTGAGCAGAAACTGCTTGTTTACAAAGGTTCCATGTCAAAGGATGAGGGTCAACATACATAGAGAGGTAGTAAAAGAATGCACAATAAACAACCAAAACAACTAAAAGAAAAAATAAAGATACTCAGTTATAACATACTTTGAGATAATATTCATATAACGAGCAGCTTGAGTAGGCAGCTGGCTGCAGTAACAGTAAGAGACAGAGAGCACCATAGACAGTTAGTAGTGCATGCATGCGACCGGGAGAGGAAGTTGGCAGGCTAATGGGCCACTGTCCGATGGTGGTGGAAAATGTCTTGTACCAGTGGAGATGCGAAGCAGGAAAGGAGTCACAAGGAAGGCCCGGTACCAGAGGGAATGAGACTGGGAAAGGGCGGGCTGTGAGACGTGAGTGAGCTGGGAGGTGTTTAGAGAGATCTCTGTTCAGAGAAGCAGTCACATTGAGTGGTAGAGGTGAGGTAAAGTTTGAGATCCCTTTTGAAGGGTCCAAGTGTAGTAGAGAGAGTGCTTCTTTATTGAGGAATTGAACCATTGAGTGGCTCTATAGATAAAGGACAGCTGACCCATGGAGAGTGCGACATCTAGGAGCGTGAAAGGTTAGAGACTGGGCACCACGATTTGTTGAGTGCCACTGTAGGTAGTAAGGAGTGAGCTAACACCAGGTGGCATGAGACCGAGGAGAATCTTTGGTAAGTAAGCAGGTCTGGTATTGTATTCTGCTGAGTAGGGTAGCCAGCTGGCCTGTGCATAGAGGTCAGGAGTGAGTTTGTCGGCCACACCCGTAGTAGTCTACAGGCTTTGTTGAGAGAAACTGAGATCCCGCAGAGGGCACTTGTTGAGGCAGAGCCATAGCTGGCAAGGCCGTACTCAATGATAGAGGTGACAGAGCTGTAGATGGCTAGTTTAAGGGCATCCGCAGGCATACAGTGCTTGTGTTTGTGTAGTAGTCCAATCTGTATATTGGCAGTCTTGGCAACAGTGTCAATATGCTGAGTGTAGGAGAGGGTACTATCCAGGGTAATACCAAGGTACTTGAACTCCTTGACATGTTCGAGTCGGTTCCCAGCGTGGTTCTTGATGGTGAGGGACAGAAAGTTGTGCCTGCTCCGTTGGTTACAGAAGGACATGGCTTTAGTCTTGCTGTGGTTCAGGACAAGTTTATGAGAATTGAACCAGTCTTCGATGCGCTTGAAGTCGAGCTGCAGCTGGAATTCAAGGACTGTAATGTCATGGTGGCTGCAAAACAGGACTGCATCATCTGCGTATAGTAATATTTTTTGGTGGCAGGCACTGGGGAAATTGTTGATGAAGAGGGAGAAGAGCAGAGGGCCCAGAATAGACCCCTGAGGGACTCTGGAGCGCACCGGTTTCTCATCCGATGAGATCCCTGCAATCCTTACACATTGGATCCGATTATCAAGGTAGCTGGTGAACCATGGAAGGGCATCGCTGGAGATCCCAATGGAGGACAGTTGCTTGAGCAGTAGAGGGTGGTTAACTGTGTCGAATGCCTTGGTAAGGTCTATAAATACTGCCCCTCCAAAATTCCCTTTGTCAAGCGTGGCATGGATGAAGGTTGTAAATTCCAGTAGTGCAGTGGTGGTGCTGTGCCCCTTTCTGAAGCCATGCTGCTCTGGGCACTGTACATTGTACTTATCCAGGAATTCAACTAGCTGGTCTGACACTATTCGCTCCAGCGCTTTAGATAGTGGGGGGAGGAGTGAGATAGGTCTGTAATTGGTGTGGAGCATTCTATCTCCGCTTTTGTGAACCGGTGTGACAGTGGCTTTCTTCCAGAGAGAGGGGAAATGGCCCAATCTAAGCGAGAGATTAAAGATCTTTGTAAGTGGTTCTAAGATTTCATCGAGGACTTGTGCCAGCAGTTTCAGGTCAAGGGAGTCACCACTGTGCCCTTGTTTGCCGATGGCCTTTTGAATGTATTTTCTAGCTACTTGTGGTGGGACCTCCTTAAAAAAAAAACTTTGGGGTTGTACGTTCTAGTTGGGGGTTAACTTGGGAGGAGCTGGAGGGGAGGTCATCGAAAAAATTTGGTGGAAGGACACTGTCCAGGTTTGTAAATGCATTATTAAAAGTGCTGGTGATGGTACCTAGGTTGAGTGTAGGAGTGCAATGAAGGTTGAGCATAGTGGGTGGTGCTTTAGGATCCTTGCCTGTGAGTTGTTTCGTGTTGTTCCAGAATTTTTTTCCCCCTGGCCCCAAGAGTTGGTCAGAGCCTCTTTGTAATAGCTGCATTTAGCATTCTGTATTTTTCGAGTGCAATTATTTCTGGCTGCTTTGTATAATTGTATGTTTACTTGCGTCGGAGTTGCACAAGCACAATGCCAGAGGTGGTCTCTGTGCTTGAGTAGAGTTAAAAGGTCAGTAGTAACCCAGGGGTTGGTCTGTCCTTTGACCTTCATCTTTTTCACTGGTGCTTAGATGTCACTGGCTTCATTAAAATGTTTGATAAATAGGTCCAGAGCTTTATTGGTGTCACTGAGGGAGTCAAGCACTGCCCAGTTCAGCCTGGTTAGATGGGATTTTAACAGCTGGAGCTGCCCTTGTTTGATAACCCTGGCATAGATAAGCTTGGGAGGGGGCTTGTGGTATTTGTTTGACCAGGAGCAGATGACAGGCAAGTGGTCACTTATTATATCCGGAAGTACAGAAACATTGGAGATGCGTTCAGGTGGTTAGAGCAGAATCCAGTCTAGAAGCGTGAAGGGAGCCTGTCCATAGTTACACCTAGTGGGGACATTGACCAGTTAAGTGAGGTGATGCGCCGCGGCTGCAACCTTATAGGTAGCGGTCTCAGCGGAGAGCCAGTTAATGTTAAAATCACCCATGATTATGGTTTCAGAATTATGTTGCTGGACCCTTAGATATTCCATGATGCTATGGAAGCCAGCGGCCTGGTCTCTTGGGGGTAGGTAAACTGAGATGACAGTGAGTTCCTTGTTATGTGCACCAAGGAGGATTTTGATTGTGAGGACCTGAGAGGAGTTGCTCAGGCTAAGGGATGGGATGATGTGACCCATAAGGGTATCCTTAAGATAGATGGTGCAGCCCCCACCCTGTTTAGCAATCCTGTCTTGCCTGAAAATGCAGTAGCCAGGGATAGAGACTGAGGTATCTGGGATTTTAGGGTTTAGCCATGTTTTCACAACTGAGAGGACATCAGGGTTGTGCTGTAGGATCCATGTTTGGAGGGAATCAAGTTTGTTGAGGATGCTGCAGGCGTTGATGGATGCCATGGTGAGTGTCCCTGTCCTTCTGCTTGGTGCCATCAGTGCAGTGTATTTGGGCATTAGGGAGGGTGAATGAGATGCTGGGATGCATCAGCACAGGGATCAGCAGCAGGAGGAGAGAGGTGATCCTGTTCCCATGCTCTAGAAAGTTGGTGGTGGGTGATTTAGGAAGGATATCAGGAAGTATTTCTTCTTGGAAAGGGTTGTAGATAGGTAGAACAAACTGCTGAGGGAAAATGTTACCAGAATGCAAGTAAAGGTGAGCCCAGAGATGGACACTGTGGTGCCAGTCCGATAAGTGCTTACTGGAGACTAAATGAGGGATGGCACTCACCACTTGTCTAATAGCATAGATGACACTTCAGACAGAACTAGTCCTCCTACAACCAGTCCTCTTACTTCACTTATTTGCCAGTAGTGTCAGAAAACAGGTGTAAACAAACAGCAGTATGAAAGGGTAAGTAGCAATGGATGCACCTGTGCCTGCCACCCTAAGGCTCCCCCCTCCCACCAATCGGGGCTTCACCAGAGGTAGCCACAGCCAGTCCAATTACCCATAATTAAATAATGTTGATTTGCATATTCATTTTTGTAACTCAGTGATTGGCTAAGCAGTATGTTCAGTACTGGGTCCAGTCCTTTTTAATGTCTTTATAAGTGACATTGCAGAGGAACTGGAAGGAAAAGTATGCCTCTTTGCAGATGACACAAAGATCTGCAACAGGGTTGATACACAAGAAGGCGTGGAAAGGATGAGAAGGGACTTGGCAAGGTTGGAGGAATGGTCAGAAGTATGGCAGCTAGGATTCAATGCAAAGAAGTGCAAAATAATGCACCTGGGAAACAAGAACCCAGGGGAAGATTACACAATGGGTGGGGGAGGTAGTAACAACAACAAAAAAGGAAAGGGACCTGGGGGGTAATCATATCAGATGACCTTAAGGTTAGCAAGCAATGTGAGAAGGCAGGCTGGGGGTATACTGGGATGCATAGGGAGAGGCATCATCAGCAGAAAACAGGAAGTTGTTATCCCTCTGTACAGACAGTTGGTGAGACCCCATCTGGAGTACTGCATCCAGTTCTGGAGACCCTATCTCTGCAAGGACATAAGACAGGACAGAGGCAGTCCAGAGGAGGGCAACTAAAATGGTGCAGGGTCTGCAAGAGAAGCCGTATGAGGGAGAGACTAAAGGAGCTTAATATGTATACCCTTGAGGAAAGGAGGAGGGAGGGAGGGGGATATGATAGAAACATTTAAGTACCTCAGTGGAATCAACAAAGTCCAAGAGGGTAGCATCTTTCAGAAAAAGAGATGTGCAAGAACAAGGGGACACAATTTAAAGATGGGGGGTGGTGGTTCAGGGGCAATGTGAGGAAGTATTTTTTTCACAGAGAGGGTAATGGATGCATGGAACAGCCTTCCTGAGGAGGTTGTGGTGTGTAAAACTGTGGGAGAATTCAAGAATGCATAGGACAGACATAAGGCAATTCTTGTGGGGGGTAGGAAGAAATAGGCTGTTGGTTAACTAGGATCTGCGGCCTATCCTGTAGGTAGGGAAATGGCCAGACTAGGTGGGCCATGCGGTCCTTATCTGCTGTCAAAGTCTATGTTTCTGTGTTTCTATGAACAAGTAATTAAGTAACATCACAGTGACTATAACATAAACATCCCTCAAGGTGACAAACAACATGATCAATTACTGTAGATCAGTGTTGTGCAGAAGGTGGAATTCCACTGCAGGGGGTCTGAGCAGGCTCAGTGGGGATGACAGACCTGAGGTCAGTAAAGGCTATGTTGAAGTAATTAAATCCTTTTTAGAATTAAGTTCTGTGTAAAGCTGTAGTTTTAAATTGACCAGACTTTCAGTGTACTGCCTAGCTTTCTAAATTTAAAGCCCAAGCCTTGCCTCTCGACTAGAGGGAAAAGGCAAAGGTTTAGCTCTAACCAGTGAGAGAGATATGTAAAAAAGTTAGTTACTTAATTCAAGTAAGTGCAACAACACCAGCTACCAGCTGCATCTCAGGCTTGCAACTTTAAAACTGGGTACCCAGGTACTGGACTTTGGGGAAATGGACTAGGGCCTGGGGGTCTGGGCTTGGGTTACAGTTGTAGCAGTTAGCTGGTTAGACAGAGAAAATGGCTGCATTGATTGAAACATGGGATTGAAATTGAAAAAGGGAAATGTGATTTGGGAAATGCCAATTGAAATGCTTACTTGAACTCTATTCCCCCTGTAAATAAACCATGGAGTTATTGTTTTGCAGCAGAGATGAATCCAGAGCCTAATTTTAGTGAGCCTGTTTATTGGAAGAAATGAAAAGATAAATGTTACAATTGAATGTGGGGAGATTTAAATCCTGGTAAGTCCATGTTGGGGTAACTGTTAGGGAGGTGGGTTGGTATGACATCCCAGGGGGGTGTACTGCAGATAATCAGACCCACTTAATATGTACTCTGGGTGGAAGCACCGCCATTTTGTTTATTCTCTTTGGGAAAGGACCCCCGTAGGTCAGCTTTGGGAACCCAGGCCCCATGTTCTCTATCCTACGCAGCAGGCAGGGGTAGTGGCCGCCTCCCGGACGGCACCAGAGAAGGGCTACATAAAAATTTATAGTTTATAGTGAAGGTTTGTTCTGCAAGGATTTCCATGCCAGCAAAAATCTTGTTGTCATGGAATGCAGTTGTACCCTTCTGTGGTATAACAAGGTTCTAGCTGATTGGAAATCCTTGAGGCAGCTGGTGTTTTTCGTCATGTTGCCGTGCGCACAACAATCAGTTCAAGTTCTGAACTGAAACTGCCTGCATGCTGTGGGCATGCAATGAAAACACTTTCTTTCTTTTTTTTTTTTTTTAATAAAAAAAAAACAAAAAAAAACTATACATTATAAAAAATACTAGTTTGGCAGCCACATGCCCAACCAACCTGTGCTGCCACCTCAGGCTTCTGATTACACTGGACCTCTTGAGCTTCGCTCTGGAGGTTGGATGTAATCAATTCCCCTCTGTGGCAGCACAGGCTGGTTGTGCAGGGTTGACAAACCAGTATTTTCTGTGTATTTCATTTCCCAATGCCAGTAGATAATGCTGTCCTCTTCACTGTCTTATCACTGCTCATGCCTCTTTGTAGGGTTACCACCTTTTAAGAAGCTCAAAGTGGGACATTTCTTACTAAAACATAATTTTTCGCAGGACAGTATGTAACCTCGACTAGTGCAACAGACTTGTTTTCTCTATATAATCAGAATTAAGGCTAAGTATTGTAGTTTTTGGGTTGCTTCTATGGTTTCATATCATTTTAATATATTTTAGTTAAGGTACTATAGTTTTCTACAAGATTTAGAGGAAAGTTAGAAAATATTTTTCCTACTAAAAAGTCAGGACATGTAGTATTTTTCATGTTTTTTTTGCAGGACACAGCTGCCCAAATCAGGACTATCCTGCAAAACGCAGGACAGGTGGTAACCCTACCTCTTTGTAATCCAGTGTACCTCTACAGCAGTCTATTACACTCCCTCTATCTCTTTCTACATTTAGTGCTTCAGTTTGCCATCATTTATTTATTCATTATTTAATGGTTTTGAATCTGACCACTTGTCTTGAGGAGCTGCTCCAGTATGGCGATCACTATTGGGGCATGGTAATATAGTCTGAATACCTGATTTAAAAAAATTCATCCCCTCCACCCATTTGTATCTCTACAGCAGTATGTAACCACTTGCTAGCTAGCTAAGATTAGAGTTAGCCAGCTAAACAAAGCAAGCCCACCCCTTCCCCTGGCTGTGTTGTGTTCTGCTGTCTGGTGCTGGTACCAGCCCCTGGGCTGATGAGCTGACAATGTGTGAAAATTGTCAGCTCATTGATTATTTATTTATTTATTTGAAAATTGGGAACTGGGAGAGGCACACTGAGCCAAAGCTTGTTTCCGGGTGTGACCTGGGGGAAGGAAACTTAGTAAAGAACAGCAGCACAATACATGCAAGAAAAACGTTTCAGCAGCACACAGTGCAAACATTTGTACAAAACAGAATACATATTAAACAGTTGATGTGCAGAGAGTAAAGTGTGGTGCTGCACAGTAAGAAATGCCTAGCAAGTGCATGTTCAGACGTGGCAACAATACTTGCTGAGAGAACAATATAGACAACCAGTGATTGACCTGGGGTGAAATAATTGCCTATTTTCATGGAGCGATAGAACTGTAGTGGTGTTGAAGTTTAATCAGGGCAGTAGTGGAGACCCAGCTGGCTGCTAAGTCTGCTGGTAATGGCTCGACCATGGTTAGGTCATGAAGTATGGAAATATGAATAGGTGGGCAGGGGTTGGAGTTTCAGCTGGTACCTGAGGGAGCCAGGGAATGGGGAGATGTGGAGGAGGGAGGAGGGGAGTTGGTTCCAGAGTGAAGAAAGAAACCAGTGATTATGCTTAAAATAGTGCTCCAGAGTTACTCCTTGAATCATCACATCAGCACCCTCTGTCTCTTTTAACAGGTACCTTCTGAAAACAATGGTATTTTTTTCCTGTCTTGATTTTTTACAAATGTTAATTGATGGTCCAACTAAATTGTAGCTGCCCTTTGATCTTATAAGTTGAGCTCCTCAACAGGCACATTCCAATGACAATTAGGGTCTTCCTGTTTGTAAGGAATGTGAATTGAAAATAGCCTTATAGGGCACAGTTCCCCCTGTTCCCCCATAACAAAATGAGACACACATCATGGAGTGAAGAGAAATGGCCACAGCCATGTATTTATTAATTCCAATTATTTCCATTTATCAACGATGATCAATTACATTTTTAATGACCTTAAATACATTCAGCTGGATGTGTGCTGCCAGGTGGTCTTGGTTGGTACTTTCCCCATAACTGGCCTTCCCTACCTAAGAGGGAAGCCACCCAGTTGCAACCCCTTGAAGGAATCCGGCCTCTGGGCATGAAGGAGGCTCAAGACCGGCAACCATAGCATCCCCCCCCCATCTGGGGATGCCCAAATGTCACGGGCATGTGCTCAGGAGGCTGTTCTCCCTGGCTTTGTGCCCCTCTTGTACTAGGTGACCCCCCACTGGGGAGGTCCCAGCCTCCCATCAGCCACCGGGTGGTCTGTCTGCATAAGTCCATGACCCCCCGTTACCCCCTCTACATCAACCAACCAATGCCACCTTGCTGCCTGGTCTCATGGCTGTGACAACCTACCTACCTGACTAACCTGCTCTCGCTGGAGAAGGCGAAAACCTCGGAAAACCCAGTGGGGGGAAAATGGGGAAATTCCTTCTCAACCCCCGAAAGCAGTCCCCCGTTGGTAACAATGAGCCCCTACCTGCCTACTGTTCCCCCCAAAACAGGGTGGGATGAGGGTGGGTTGCTGACCAGAGAATGAAGAGTAAAGAGGGAGACCCCCTCGCAGCCTGGCCTTAAGAAGGCCTAGCTTCTCACTCGCCGGCCTTTGGCCCACCCCCCCTTGGGAACCCAGTCCCCTTCCTGCCCCTACTGGGTGGTCCTACCTGCCCCCCCCGTCCAGGTTGACCTAAGGGGACTTGCCCACAGACAAAGGTCCTGCTCCCTGTGATGCCTAGTGGGCTCCTTCATTGTCTTATAGGGCACAGTTCCCCCTGAACAAAGTGAGAGACACACCTTGAAGTGGAGAGAAATGGCCACAGCCATGTATTTATTAATTCCAATTATTTCCATTTATCAGTGATGATCAATTAAATTTGTAATTACCTTAAATACATTCAGCTGGACCTGCACTGCCAGGTGGTCTTGGTTGCTACTTTCCCCATAACTGGCCTTTCTTATCTAAGAGTGAAGCCACCCAATTGCATCCCCGAGAGGGACTCCTGCCTCTGGGGCATGAAGGGAGGCTCATGACCGGCAACCATGGCATCCCCCCCCATCCGGGGATGTCCAAATGCTGCGGGCGTGTGCCCCAGGAGGCTGCCCCCCCGGCTTTGTGCCCCTCTTGTACTAGGTGACCCCCCCTCCGGGGAGGCCCCAGCCTCCCGTCAGCCACTGGGTGGTCTGTCTGCATAAGTCCATGACCCCCATTACCCCCTCTGCATCAACCAACCGATACCACCTTGCTGCCACAGGGTGAGCCCTGCTCACACTCCCCCAAGCACATCAGTCATCACTCTCTCCACTGCCTGGCGAATATCCTATAAGAACCTATCTAAACCCAGACTAGATCAATGTACCCTATCCCTTGCAAATCCTTACTGCAGATTTCCCTAGGCTCCCCACAAATGCCATCATGGCTGCGTTATGCAGCCAGCACACTTTTTCTAATGCCTTGGGATCCCTGGCCTGGCACCACTGATTCCTCTGTATCACATTAGACCATATGACATGCAAGCTGGGCCATCTGCCCATCAAGTAATTCAAGTCCTCTTTGCCTTGTCTTAGCAAGTCGATGGATGAAACCATCCCCAGGTCATTGCCCCCCAGATGAATCACTAGTATCTGTGGAGGCCCTCTCTGTCTGGCTTTGGCCAACAGCATCGAAAGCAGCCCTTGCCATCTCATCCTTCTGCAGCCCATCCATACGATTTCCGCAACCTGCTGGTCCAGGAACAAATTCCTTCCATCCTGAGTTTGACTTGTGTGTCTGGCTGCCCAATGTACAAATGAATGACTGCACACCCAGATCTTACACTGCTGTGGCTTGGGTCCTGCTGAGATAAAGAGAAGACAAGTTAGAGCATGTATGGCCTGACATACCTTTCAAACGCTTGCGAGCGCCACCTGCCCAAGGCCTGTATTTGTTCATTTGACCACTCTTTGGCCCTGGCATGTGATGCTGCCCCTATCTGAAATGAATGTGTGTTAAAATCTTTTGGACTGAGACATAACTACCCCAAGCTCCTGCCTGAAATGCGGCGGGACTGGTACATTGTGACTGGGGACCTGTCCTGGTGCCGGAAGAATGCTGCCCCCTGCCCAGCCCTGCGGTCTCGGTACTCTTGAACCCTGTACTGCACCGCCCACTGGACCCCTGGTGGAGGCCTCAAATTACACCAACACTCTTGCACCATAGGATCTGTCTTGCTCCATTGCAGCCGAATGAATACGCCCTCTTTTGTCAGGGCTACGTCATCGTCGGTTAGCACCATGGGCCGGCCCGGCGCTTTGCTAGGTTGTGCCAACTCTGATACACGGAGAGCCCTGCAAAAGGCCACTAAGCATGCTGTATTGAACAGCTGGGCCTCCACCTGGGAGGAGTATGCCTCATCTAACACCTCCCATACCTGCTCCAGTAGCTCGGGACTAATGGGCCGTTTGCTGTTGGGGGTCATAGGAGCCTCCCTGGCCCACCCTTCCAGGAGCTTCCGCTGCGGAAAAGCCCTCATATTGTCAGAGTAGCCCATGACCTTTGAAAACCATGCTATGCCTACCAAGTGTTGGCACACTACTGCCCATGAGCTGCCACTTCTTTTCTTCAGGAAGTCATAGGTACACAAATGATCCACTGGGATGGGCCATCTGTTATCCCACCCTTGTTCCTGGTGAACCTGTATGGAGTTATCTACTGCCCTCTTATACATAGCCTGTGTACTTGGTGCCAGTGACTGCCTGATTAGACTCCAGGCCTCTGAGTTACCAGCTCCCACAGGTGTGCTGGGACCACCCTGGGATATTCCTCCGCTGCTGGTGCCAGCTGGCGAAACCTCTGCCACTGCAAATGTGAGAGAGCATCAGTGATGCCATTTTCCACACCTGGTACATGCACAGCCCTGAATTTTATGTTTAACATAAGGCACTGTAAAACAAAGACCCTCATGAGGTCCCCATTGGGCCTCACCCACCCAGTTGACGATTGATGGTGTGCACTACCTTAGTGTTGTCACTCCTGAACACAATGCTCTTGTCCTTCAACTGCTCACCCCATAACACTGATGCCACCACTACGGGGGAAGAATTCTAAGAGGGTGACCTGTCTTCGTACCTCCTGAGCCCATGCAGACAGCCACTGACTTGTGCACCACTGGCCTTGAAAGTAAGCCCTGACCCCAAGCCGCCCTAGGCATCTGTGAAGAGTTCTAACTCTTGACTTGATGTAGGGACCTGCTAGATGGCTCGCCCATTGAAACATTTCAAAAAGGCCTGCCAAATTTCTAAGTCTTCCCTCATGGTTGTGGTCACCCATATCATGTGATACAGTTTGGTGCACCCTGCTCCCATCTGGGACAGCCTGCGCATGAACGTCCTGCCCATTGGCATGATTCTGCATGCGAAATTCAAGTGATCTACAAGTTGCTGCATCTCGCGCAATGTGGTCTTCTTTTCCCCCGCTATCTTTCCCAGCAGTTCCCTCAGGGCGGCCAACTTCTGTATGTGCAGTTTGCTCTCCTTTGCCACTGTAACTATCTCTATACCTAGGAAGGAGAGTGTTGTGGTAGGGTCCTCTGTTTTGTCCTAGGCCAATGGCATACCTGTCAGCACACACTTCCTGAAATGCTGCCATAAGATGGGCACAGTTGCTTGTCCCGGCCTTCCCCACAAACAGGAAGTTGTCCAGGTAATGTATTACCTCTGGTCTCTCTGCTTGTTGTGTTGTCACTCAGTGCAACGCTGTGCTGAACTGCTCGAATACTGCGCATACCACCACGCAGCCCATGGGCATGCAGTTATCAATGTAGTAGCTGCCTTCAAACTTCATACCCAATATATCTGTGTCATCTGGGTGTACAGATAGCAGCCTATAAAGGCTGACTCAGTGTCTGCCTTCCCCAGTAGGATGCCCTGCCCCACCCTCCAAATCACTCCCAGCGCTTCATCAAAGCATGTGTAAGTGACTGCTGTGTGGGCTGGGTCGATGAAATGATTTACTGACTCCCCCTCAGGGTAGGACAACTAATTTATCATCCTAAATTCCCCTGGGGTTTTCTTTGGGACAAGTCCAATGGGGGGCACCCGCAAGATTCTGCTAGGTGGCTGAGGAATGGGCCTCACTCTCCTGTCGCTTATCGCTTCTTGAGCTTCTCCTGGACCACTGCTGCCACTGTCTGGTGGATTCTGTGGCCTGCTCGACTGGTGAGGTCCTTCATAAGGGATTCGGAAGCCAGTCCAAACCCCTCCACCAGGAATCAGCAGCCGCTATGTCAGGGTACTGCTGAAGTCTCAAGCTAAGACGGTCCACCCTTATGGATGTTGGGATCTTTATGCCAGCCCCGCTTTGTGGGGTGAAAGTACTGTGCGAATGGGTGGGGTTGCCCGCATGCAAAGTATTCATGCTTGAGCCTACACTGCTCAGTTTTGCATGTCCCTTGGTTGTATAGGTAGCAGCGTCCTCCCCCTCATCTCTCCTTATTCTCCTTTCCCCATTTTTCCAGGGATAAGGGTTTATGCACTGGAAATCCACTATACATGTGCTGAACCCCTCCTCCCATGTCAATGGCCCACAGTAGGGGTAAGTCCAGCATGTCCCAAGATCTCCCTGCATCATACTGCATGCGGTCTCCTGAATTTCTCATCGTATTCTAACCACTTCCCTCCCGGTCTTGCTGTGTGCAATGCCATGATTCTACTCAAGTACACCCAGAGGCCCTTAGCCTTCTCTGGATTCCCTTGTGCTAACAGACCAGTGTAAACTGTAAAACCGGCCAACCAATTATCCCAGGTACACTTAATGGGCACTTTTCCATTTCTTTTCTATGCCATTGTCTTTCTCTTTTTTATCTCTGTCTTTTTCTTCGTCTTGTTCCCTGGGCTTGTTCAGCAATGTGAACACATCTACAAAGTCCCCCTTTATTATTTGTTGTCATACCTTATCTGGTAAAGGGGACCCAACTGGTTCACCCAAGCTGACAAACCCCCGAGCTTCGGCTTGCCCTGTTGCCGGCTGCTCTGACTGGTCTATCACAGCTGCTGCTGAGCTTGCACCGCTGCTTGTCTTGTCTGCAGATGCGGCAGTGTGTGCTTGCTCTTGGGCTGCGATGAACGCCAGCACCTTGTCCAGCTTTTGCTCCAGGCTAACCTGGCTTGTGGATGGCCCAGCAGCTGCCACCTCCCCCACCCTGGTGCTTGGCCTGGCTACCGTCTTGCCTGGAGGGATGGTGTGAACCCCCGCCTCCCACGGTAGTGGGGATGCCCCGGAGCTCATTGGGCCAACCTGCCCTGGGTCTGAGGCAGCACTTGGAGAATGTGCCCGACCGGCCATCTTGTTGGCTCACTCCCTTATGAGGGTCTGAGCATTGGGCCCATTGCCTGTGCTCTCTTGCCCCTTCCTGGCTTCCTCACCCATTTTGGCTGAGGTTTGGGAGGGCCTTCCAATGTCTGCCTCAGCAGACCCCTTAGTTCTTCCACTGACATATTTTCTAGGTTGGGCTTACCTGTTGGTTGGCATGCCCACACTTTGTTGGGTGTCTGGTCCTGTTCTGGGTTGACCTCCCCGATGGGAGCTTCAGGCACTAGCTGCACCTCTTCTTGCACCATTGAGGGTGTTCTGCTGCCTGCTGCCCTCTGTCTTCACCTGATTCGGGAAAAACACATCCCACCATGTCTTCCCCTTGCTGTGCATCAGTTCCACCAGCTGGGTCTCCAGGCTGCTGCCACTGGCTGCTCCGTCTGCCATCTCGCCCAGAAGCTGTAACACAGGTTAAACGCACACGCACTCAGACACTTCCTTGGCCGGTCTGCCAACTTCTGTTGCTAACCAACCAACGCACTGCCCCACCCAAAACAGCAATTTAGTGACCGGGAAACCATAATCGACATTCCATTCAGAACAGAGACTCCGACCTATCGGAATTACTGTATATGCCTAATCGTCTGTGCTGCAGTTTGAGCCTGTCCCCGCTATGGTTTCACATATTAGCTCATCCCCCACCATCCTTATAATCCACTTAACCCTGGCATCATTAGCCTTATTAACCACCACTACCTCTTTTTTTTTTTTTTTTTTAAATATGTCTGTTAAGACTGCGTTTCCTATGTCGGGATATTCTGAAACTTTTGAAAGCTGATAGCATGTACTGCAGTGTCCTATAGCTCATGTGTTTTGCTGTATACCAGGTATCTGATATCATTTTTGCCTAGGAGGTCAGATAGCAACACCTCCGCGTTCCCATGTGCCAAGGACACTGCTGTTTATGTAAGCCCTTAAACAGATATTAAAATGAAACTTTTTATACAATATGCCTGATCTTACTTAATACTTTAAAGGCCTATCTGTGCTAATCAGCAGTTTTTGACCAAGCACCACTCCAGTGTGTTGCTTTCATATCTAAAGTCATCTCTCTCATCCCCCCCCCCTCTATATTTTAACAAGCCACAAGTTTCTGGTCAGTCGTAGATTTGGCTACTGCTGTAGAGCATGGCTACTGAATGGGCTAATGTTAAAGGACGTCCCTTCACCAAGCTTGTATTAGATCAAAATAACTCTTGTTAGACCTTAGGTGCTTAACATAACGTTATGCATCATCCTAGTTAAGCGACTTGACTCTGCAGGGCTAATATTGTACCCGTACAATGTCAGAGTACACAAGGGCCCCATGCTTGTCCCCTTCCTTTCCATGCCATGACTCCTACTTCCACTGCACATCAGAGGGGGTTGCTGAGATTCCGTCCCGGGTGCTCATTGCCTGGATCCCCTGTCTTGCCTTCCCATGCCTTCATTTTCCCTTCTCTTTTATTCTTTTTTTTTTTACTTCTTTTTTTTTGTTTGTTTTATATCTTGCTGTGCCAGCGGGAGGGCAGTAGCGAGCTGTCCCTTTAAGCCATGCTGTATGTGCGCGCTTCGTGGTCTGGCGCACCACACGTCCTGGTGTGCCCCCCCAGCCTTCTGAGGATGAGCCGCATTCCTACCCGGGAGGTGTTTGACAGGCTTCTGCCCACATCGGACCCTGCACTTGGCCCGGAGGTAAGCAATTTGCTCAATGCACCGGCTCCAGAATGCCTGTTAGTGCAGCCTAGACCTATCGCTCTGCCCTGAAGCTCCAGAGGGGACCGCCAGGCTGTTGGCATACCGCTCCACCTCACCAGGCTCAGACTCGGTGAGAGCCAAGCCCCACAGTCTGCCACCCTGCGACTGAGCAAAGCACCAGGAGGTGCTCAGTGTTAGGCCAAACCACCCAACAGGACCCATTGGAGATGCTTGCCCCTCAAGGCCGACGTGAGCAGCCAATCAGGGAGGGGGGTGTCAGACATCCTCTGCTCATCTGGTCAAGCAGCCACTCAAGCCCTGTATGGATATATATGTTATCCGATGGCCCCCCAAGAGTGGGAGGGGGAAGCAAGGCCAACCAGAGGGTCAGCACAGCAGCACACATGGTGTATCATCCCTTTTCATCGACACCCCAACGGCGAAACAAGGAAAAGGACCATTATGGCGATATTTGCGGTAATTGTCCATTTTCCTTGTTTTGCCTGCCCCCAGTGTTCTAGTCTCTCGACCTGGAGTTGAATCTTAGAGTCCAGGGGGTGTGGAGCACAGCCCCCCCACAGAAAACAATGGGAACAGAGGGCACAATACCCGCGCCGTATTGTGCTGTCACTGTGGGGAAGGTCGGCATTTTCGCTGACGGGAAAGCTTGGTGCTTCCCACACATGGCCTTGCGATCTGAGGGCCGCCTCTGGCTGCCGAGCCGGAGGCTCTAGTGGTGGGCCACCCCGATGCCTGGTGGGTGCTCGGACACTCTGTGCCCCCTCCACCGCTCCTAGCTTCAGCCGCCTTGCACCTCTCCCCACAATACCTTCCTTATATGCCCTTACCTCTTTTCTTGCAGTCATTTCTGAGACCCAGGATCCTTGCTTGCTGGCCGGAGAGTGAAGAGCAAAACTGGAGACCCCCTCACAGCCTGACCTTAAGAAGGCCTAGCTCCTCACTCGCCAGCCCCTGGCCCGCCCCCCCTCTTGAGAACACCCCCCAGCCCCCTTCCCACCCCTACAGGGTGGTTCTACCTGTCCCTCCCATCCAGGTGGACCTAAGGAGATGTGCCCACAGACAAAGGTCCCACCCCCTGTGATGACTACTGGGCTCCTTCATAATGCTCTGATGTGTAAACTGCTAGTCTGTTTTGAATCCACATCCAGCCTCTATATCTAGCATGCTAGTCAGCTGTTTTCAGTCTGACCTGAAGAAGGGAGTATTATCTCTCGAAAGCTAGTCTCAGAAATTATTTTATTAGTCCAATAAAAGGTATCACTCGAAAAAAAAAAAAAGCTGACCTGAAGAAGGGAATATTATCTCTCGAAAGCTAGTCTTAGAAATTATTTTGTTAGTCTAATAAAAAGTGTCACTTGCAGCATATTTGCTGTTGTTTTTTTCTCTACAGAGTGAAGAAATTCGATAGAAGAAGGTAGACTGCCCAGCAGTGGATCGAGGGTGTGAAGTAAAAAAAGTGCGATGGTCCCTGGAATGGAGGGAACAGGATCAGGGGGAGCTGGGAGAGGTTAGGTAAGAGGGAAGGGACCAAAACCAGTATTTGGATATCAAGGAGGTGCAGTGAGCCTGGTGATAAGAGGCAGAGAGAGGATGGATAGGGATGAGTACATTGAGCAATGGTGGGTGCGAGGGAGGAGTTTGTAGCAAAGCGACAGAAGGTGTTGCAGAAGGTATCAAGTCTAGCTAGGGAAGTGGGGGGGTGCAATAGACCACATCCATAGTTGAAGACATGGGCCACCATTTTGGTAATGAGCTCCCTGTAGACATGTGGAGATAAGCAGTCTTTACTGTGATACAGGGCACCGAACTAGTGACAGAGTTTTGTATGGATGGCATCGACGTGGGCTGAGAAGTCAAGCTTATTGTCAAGCCACACTCCAAGGTATTTGAAGAACTAAGCTGCTTCAAGGGGTGTGCCATCTAGAGTGGTAAAGACAGAGGGCAGTGAGTCTGGCCATTTTCGGCTAGGTACCAAAGATCATTGACAATGTATTTTTAGTTTTGACTCTGAGTTGGCTGGACTGGAACCAGTGCAGAACGTTGCTACAGCTGCAGTAGAGGGACCAGAGGTGAAGATGGCTGTGTCATCTGTGTACATGTGTATATGTGAGTTGGAAAAAGGGGGGTCATTCAGGAAGATGGAGAAAAGGATGGGATCCAGGATAGAGCCTTGTGAGACCCTTGCCTGGATAGGAAGGGGAGGTGAGAGGGCACCTCTGACCTGTACTGATTGTTGACAGTCTATAAGATAGGAACAGAACCAAGCAACGGTGGGCACTGAGAGGCCAGCTAAACTCAGCTTGTCCTGGGGGAGTGAATGGGACATTGAATCAAAAGCGTTGGCCAGATCAATGAAAACAGTGGCTGTAATATACCCCTGATCCATCTCAGAGAAGATAGAACTAGTGACATGCAGCAGAGAGGAGACCTAGAATGGTACTTCCGGAAACCAGACTGGAAAGGTGAGAGGAACTGGTAAATGAAAGGAAGTGGAGGAGGCTAGGATGGACCAGTTTCTCTTGCAGCTTGAAGAGGGATGGGAGGAGGGAGATGGGACAGAAGTTGCCAGCGGAGGAGGGGTCACCCCCTTTGTGAAACAGAATAACTTTCGCCAACTTCCAGGACTGAGGAACAGCACTGAAGGATAAGGAAAGACTGAGCAGATGAGTAAGGGGAGCTGCAATGGCAGGAGCTGAGAGGTGGAGGAGCTTGGGGTCCAGACCATCAGCTCTAGACTTTGATGGGCAGAGACAGGAGAGGGCAAGCAGGGTGTCACGGATGGTGACAGGGGGATATGGAAACCTGGTGAGCTATGGGGGAGGTGAGAAGGAGGGGAAGGAGAGGAGCCAGGAGGGGAAGCAGAAGGCAGAATGCAGGTTGTGAACAACTCGTTGAAGAGAACTGCAACAGAGGTAGGATCAGACACAGGTAAACCATTTACTCACTGTGGATGCACAGCACACAGCCACTATCTCAGGAGCTGTTAACGAGTCAAAAAGAGGAGGACGGGCGTGAGGTGGATGGTCTGATTTCAACACCATAGCTCCTCCTACTTGTCACCCACCTGTTCAGAGAGGTGCCACTCCACAGCCAGAGATACCAGGGTGAGCACTTGCCCCACTGCCCCCATAGGACTGATTCTGTCTATTTCATTACTCATCGATTATGGCCTCCCTAGCTACTCAGCTGCAAGTGACTGAGCTATATAGAATTAATTTTGCAAGAGTAGGGGACTTTCTCCGGTGTCCTGGCCAATATTCTCTTTCCAATAAAACCAGTTCATGCAATTGTTCAAGGCTGTATGTAGGTGCTGATATTCAAAATGACTGCAACTACACATTCAGTCAAACTTCACTACCAGTCTAGCATTACCTGTAAAGTGCTTTGGGATACAATGTGTATGAAAAGCACTATATAAACGTTGATTCTTTTTCTTCCTCTGAATAATAAGAACTAAGACAAAGCGTTTTCATTTTTTAGTTGTTCATATTGTTTCCTATCATTTTGAGGCATTTTGTGAGGTATCTTAATTTTCTGCATCTTCTAGAGGAAAGACACAAAACATTTTTCTTTTTTTTTTTTTGCTTTTTTAGCTTAAAATCAGGACATTTTGCATTTTTCCTGTTTTTTTCTGGCAGGACACAGACCCTAAACCAAGATTATCCTGATGAAATCAGGACAGTTGGCAACCCTACAACACCAGGAATATGTCAAGGAATGCGCTAGAACTGCTGTTCCGGAGAACTAAGCTGAGCCAGCACACCTTTGCAGTACGTGCTGCTGGTTGGCTGAACAAACTGTCTGACTCGCTGCTTAATCTCTCAGATCTTGCCCAATTTTAAAGATTTCTGCTGACATTACTATCTGCTCACTGCAACTGTAACTGCACATAACTGAAATATTGCCTGATTTTAGACTCTGTCCTGCTCTGTAACATTCATTGTTGTTCTAGCACTGTACCGTGACTGTATTCCTCTGGTATTGCTTGACGCTGATGTTTTTGTGTCTTTATTATATTTGCTGGCCCTGATGTGGAACCTTTATAAACGAGCACTTGTGCTCAAAATTGCTTTCTGAATAAATGAATGAATTTGCTAGTTCTGTGTAGCTCTGGCACCATCTTGTGGTCACAAGCAACTTCGCACAGTGTGGCAAGAATTAGTTTTGCAGAATTTCAGGAGAGGAAGTCACTATGAAGAAATCAGACTTTAAATGTAGCCCAGGGAGTTCAGGTGATACAACCTCACACAGACAGTGCTGGGCAGCAGGCAGGATCTCTGTTTTACAGAATATGGACCTTTCAGAAAGCATTTCTCAAAGGTATCAACTATCCTATGCATATATTTAGATGTTACCCTGTCCTTTGTTCCACATGAGGATAGCCTGGTAATGACTGCTAACAATAGATTGGTGTCCTGTACAAAAATGGGAACAACCCGACCTTGGAGGCCAGATGCTTAATTGTAACATGCTCCATCCTATCACTTATTGATTATGACCTTGTCATTTACTTTACAGCCTGTGAGTCTGTAATGGACAGGGACAGAGTCATCTGCAACAAGGCTTGCTCATTTGTCCTGAGTGGAGGTAAGTTTACCCACAGCTGTCACCTTTATGCACAAACCAACTGGCTACTCCTAGCAAGCAGAATAAAGTTCCAGATCTGTTTGCTAGGAAGAAAAAGGCTCTCCTCCTGGGTTTAGCCACCACCCCAAATATAAAAAATTGCCTCAGCTTCTCAGATTACAGCACCACACCAAAAGTATGACTGGTCATAGACTAATGAAACCCTACTGTAGGACCAGCCAGGGCCAGTGCTCCTTTGTGACTAGGGCAGCTAACTAACTGAATGACCTGTCACCTACACTTCATAATGTGACCAGCTTAAGCAATTCAAAAGCTCACTCTATGTATGCCTTACTGAAAAAGCTCTCTGTACCCATACACAAATAGTAAATCTGTCCTGTGTTTGCTTTTGCATTTAACTTGGATTAAATTGTAGCATGTGCATTGTTCAGATGTTCTCTACCTGTACTGCACGTTTTTCTTTTTTTAGATATGGCACTCTGTGTATTCCTGCATTTTTGTATTCCTCTGTATTGTTTAAGTGCCATCTGCCTGTACTGCCATGTTGTAATCTTTCTGATGCTGAACCTCTGAAAAACAGTACTTGTAGTCAAATGTCTTTTCCAAGCACCAGTAAAATAAAAATAAAATAAATGCTTAACGTTCTTGATTTTCGAGGGCTTTTGGTCACATGTCTAGTCTGTGACATCATAACGGCTGTGAAATAGCCAAACCCTATAACAATGTCAGTGGCTTAGTAAGTAGTCATGCTTGCATCTGGAGCCAGAAGATTGGCAGGTCATGGGTTCTTGCCTCACACCAGGTACTTGGGGTAATACCCATAACTGACACTGTAGTGCAGTAGGAGGGGGGAGGGGGGAGGGTATTGCACTGGTGAGGTGCTGTCCTTTGGATGAGACATTAAACCAAGGTTCCTTCTGCCATCTCTGGGTTACTGCCCAGGTGGAAGTAAAAGATCCCTTGGCACTCATCGAAGAAGAGTAGGGGAGTTTCGTTTGGTGTTATGACCAACATTCCCTCCATTAATAAAACAGGACCAAGCCACCACCCCACAGGATTCACTTGAAAACAAGCTACCATAGCTTAGTGTGTCTTTCCTGGTGAAAAATTACCTGTGCCATTTTGCACTGACTGCAGGAGAGAGCAGAACACTTAGAACATGCTCCCACACTGACTCTCAGACTTATGTCCTTTGGAAAGCGTTTAAATTGTATGTTAGAAAGAGTTAAAACTCAATAGATTTTAGCACTCGTAGAACCAAAAATAGCAGACAAGCAAATATTACAAATTTTAAGAAGTAGTCAGTTGTAACTTTTTATTTCTGAAGTATTGTTTTCCCCATTTGCTCATTAGAAAGTTTTCTGTATGACAGTATTGTGCTGGATGTGTGGAATAGCACTCTGCCTGGCAGCTGACGTATTTAATTCTATCCACCCCACCACCCCCACCACACCACACACACACACACACACACACACACACACACACACACACACACACACCCTCCCTACAAGGGAGGCAGTATAGCGCAGTGGTCTAAGGCTCTGAGCTGCAAATTTGGTGACATCCAACAGACCAGACCTGAGTTTGAATCCCACAGCTTCCACTTGCATACTGTGTGACCCTGAGCAAGTCACTTAACCTCCTTGTGCTCCCAGGTTGCTCCTGTAAAAAAGCTTTCAGCTTAGTGTGCTATACCTGGTTAAACAACTAAATAAAAAAATAAAAAACATCATCAGCAATGTGACCTCACTGACTGAAATCACCGATGACTGATCCTGGCAGCTACTGAGTGGCTCTTCCTGAGTAGCTTTGATGTCACAGTCAGTGAGGTTAGAATGCTGATGATGTAAAGGGCGGAACACAACTAGATATGTCAAATGCTAGACAGAGTGCTGTTCCACAGATCACACCTACTAACATCAGATAAAACATCTTCTAATTACACAAAGGGAAAATAAAAAAAAACACATCAGATATAAAAGATAATAGCTGACTGCTTTTAAAAACTAATATTCATTTTAGGCAGCACACTAGCTCTTTAAGCATAAAGCATACTTTGTTAAGAACTGCGTATAAGATAGAGTATAGGATTCCAAATGCTAACCCCAAAGGCTATAAATATATTAGTTTCCCCTTAAGGAACACCAGGGTCGGGGCACCCACCTCCCCTGGATCTCTGCCGAACTCCTAACCTGCCTGCATGCCAGGTACTTAGCTTGGAAGGAGCACAAATCCTCATGTTACCCCCTGGACCTACAAAAATATCGTGCCCTGAACAATGCCTGCTCCAGAGCAACTAGGTTAGCCAAAGCGGAGTACTTTTCCTCTACCTTCCATAACAATATCAGCCACGCCTCAAAGTTCTGGAAGGTTGTCCATGCCCTTTTGTTCTCCCAAGGCCAACCCACCATCCCAGTTCTAAAGCTGAATGACTCATTCATTACTGACCCATTCTCAGTGGCCAGCGAATTCAACACCTTCTTCACCTCCTGTGCCTCTTCCCTCCTCTCATCCTTTCCACCAGCTTCAACACCCCCTTCCCCTCCCTCCCGTACAACCTGCCCAATTCTCCTTCTCTCCCATCACACCTGATGCCACCATTAATACCCTACTAGCACTGAACCAGCTCAAGAGTAAAAGCCCTGATGGGCTCAATCCTAAACTCTTACACCTGGCAGCCCCTGCCATTGGTATCCTCATCTTCGCCCTTTTAAACCTCTCCTTCTTCTCTGCCCTATCTGCCTGGAAGCATGCTACCATCATTCCCCTCCCAAAAGGTGGTGATACTTCTGTTCCTGGTAACTATCGTCCTATTTCTCTCCTCCCCACCATTGCCAAACTCCAAGAACATCTGGTGCTATTTCAACTCTCTCCTCTCCTTGATTCTTCCTCCATTTTCACCCCATACCCATTAGGATTCCACAAAACACACTCCACCTCCTCTTCCCTCCTCTGACTAACTGATGCCATTCTCACAGGGATGGATCAGGGCCAAGTCACATCAGCTATCTTTGTCGACTTGGCCAAAGCCTTTAACACTGTTGCCCATCTCCTTCTCCTATCTAACTTCTTTGCAGCAGGTATCTCCTCCTCAGCCACCAACTGGTTCTGTTCCTACCTCATGGATAGGTTCCAATCAGTCTCTATTAGGGACTCTCTTTCCCCTCCCCTCCCCTCCCAATCACCACTGGGGAACCTCAAGGCTCAGTCCTTGGTCCTATCTTATTCTTGATTTTTCTTAATGACCTTCCTGCACCTCAGCATCCATTCACATGTACGCTGATGAAACAGTCCTGTTTGTCTCTGGCCATTCCCCTGCTGACCTGGTGAC
The DNA here is from genome assembly GCA_016271365.2 of Neoceratodus forsteri. Taxonomy (NCBI): domain Eukaryota; kingdom Metazoa; phylum Chordata; order Ceratodontiformes; family Ceratodontidae; genus Neoceratodus; species Neoceratodus forsteri. Next base: position 1,204,474,667 of record CM057456.1, read on the forward strand.
CAGGCTTCAGCAGAACTTTGACAGTGTCCAGCTCTGATTCCCCTCAAATCAGCTGGCCCTTAACACCAAAACAATGATCTCTATGACCTTCGGCACTCAACAAAAGCGCTTTAGGATTGGCAGTCCCCCCATCTTCTATACCCTAGATGGGTCCACCATTGAGAATGTACTATCCTTCCAGTACCTTGGGGTTTGGCTTGACAACCAACTCGACTTCTCTGAACACATTAATGCCATATGTAAAAAACTCCACCCTAAACTGGGAGCATTGTAGCGCCACTACAGCTACATCCCGCTCCAGGCCCATAGAGCTGTCATACAGAAAATGATCCTCCCCATATTCGACTATGGTGACATAGTCTACAGCTCTGCCTTCAAATCTACCCTTTCCAGACTGGACTCTCTTTTTAACTCATTCTGTTGCTTTGCTTTAGACAGCCCTACATGTACTCATCACTGTACTCTTTATATTACTGTCTCCTTTCCCTCCCTCGAAGCTAGGCATGTGACACACTGCTCCTCATTTATTGCCAAGTATTGGTTTGGCTCCCTCCCTTCCTACCTGTCCTCTACCCTCTCCCTGCTTTGCCCTAACTCCTATGCCCTCTTCAGCTCCCACTCCCGCTCCCTTGCACTCCCCCCTAGATCCTCCACTGTTGGCAAGTCTGCCTTCTCCTACCACTTCCCTAAGTTCTGGAACTCCCTCTCTCTCCCAATCCATTCAGTCACCTCTCCCTACTCTCTATCCTCCCGCCTGTGTAGTCTGTCCTCCCACACCTGCAACTTTAACCTGTAACCTCATCTAATTTCTCCCCATATCCAATCTATCTCCTCCCCTATCTCTTACCCAGTATCCAGTGATGATAGCGACCGAAAATGAGTAACTACAAAACTAGTGACTCATTTTCAGCACTATCATTCTGAGTTACCCTGCAAACTAAAGACCATACGGGAAAGCGACCATGGGGAGGGGTGACTGGAAGGGGGAATAGCGAGGGAAGGGGAGGGACAGGGAAGGGGTATTAGGGGACTGGTGTACCTACTGCCACCAAGCTAGCCATGTGGCATGGTGGTGTGGGTAGCTAGCTCTGGCACAGCAGGTACTGGGTTTGGAGCTGGGACCGGGACCGGAAGCAAGTAAACTTTGCTTGCGGCTGCGGGACTTAGTTTTTTGCAAAATCTGGATTTTGCCCCCTTCCCGACATGCACCCCCCCTGGAGTAGAGAATCTTAATTCAGGTGGTGCGGGGGGGGGAAGCACCCCATGGGGGTGGGCACAGCCTCCACTCTGCAAAAACACATTTTAATATTCTGGCTGTCGGGTCGCCTTGAAGTGTATATCGCTGATTTGCTTTTCAGTTATATACGCTCACCATAATAGTGATTGCTGTTTTGTGGTCTCTGTTATGACATGGAACCCTCTTTCTCTATACCACCCCCCTCTTCCCTGTTCCTCCTTCCCCTCCTCTCACAACCCTATTCCATTCCCTCTACTATCTCACCCTCCTCTCTGCCCACCTTTCCCTACTCCACCCCTTCTCCTCTCCTTTCCTCCTCCACCTCCTCTCATAACCCTTTCCTTACTCCTAATCCTGCCACTTGTTTATCTCTCCCTCCCCACACCAAACCCACCTGTCTTAGTCCTTGACTGTAACTCTGTTTCTGTGTTCCTCCTCAAGCCTGCTTTCTCCCCCCCCCCCATTGTAACATGTATTGTTCTACTACTAGCCGGTGTTGGCACACATTCAGCTTTAGCAGCTATAATTTTCAACACAGTGGTGCATGGTTTATGAGTTCTCACACTGTTTGATTATCTATTTATTCACGTGCATGGGTTAAATCCATGCACACAATTTACTATACGTATTCACTTTCATATTTAGTTTTCTGCAGTTTACAGTTGTAACACGTTGTTTTCGACTCTAGGTATTTTCAAGTGTACTCCCCTTTCCCTTCCCCCAGGATGCATCTGGAAACGAGCTCTAGTTAGTTCAGTATACTTTCCTGGTGAAACTTTTAAATAAATAAATAAAAGGTGTATGTTGCACAAATGCAAGTTCATAATATGCAGTATGCCTTCATTTGTCACAGGAGTGAAATAAGGCTTTCGGGTGTTTTGAGTCAGTATAGGTGGAGTAGGTTGTGGTGAAACTTGTTTGAATTGGTGTATTTATTACTGACTTAAGGGTAGACTTGAGACCAGGCACAGCAACCCTCATTTAGGGCCAATTAAAAGAACTGAGTCTTGCCCTGTACTTGGGGAGGGGGTGATAATTATCTGGTCTGGGACCTAAGCAAGTTGAATAACCAGAGATAGGACTGAGTCACATTTCTGACTGTAGGTTGGATTTGGCTTGTAGCCTTAAGCAGAGTCTCCTGCATTTGTTATAGGAGTGAAATAAGGCTTTTATTTATTTATTTATTTATCTTGAGTCAACATAGGTGGGTGTAAGTTGTGATGAAACTTGTTTGAATTGGTGTATTTATTACTGACTGAAGGGTAGATTTGAGACCCTCAGACCAGCCATAGAAGCTCACATTTTGGGGCCATATTAAAAGAACTGTGTCTTGCCATGTGGTTGGGGGAGGGAAGATTATTGTGACCTCAGCTAGTTGATAATTGGAGGTGAGACTGAGTCACATTTCCAAGTCGCACTCCAGTAGGAAACAGGGAGTCTTACTTAAAAGGATCAGATCAGATTCTGTTGTTTGTTGGATGAAATACAGCAGTGTAAAACCCATCCTGCTTTTCTGGTGTAGTTTTTCAGCTCTCTCCAGGTTCTTTAGGTTCCAGATGTAGGTCAGGTTTGGAGCAGCAGAAGGGGGTCAAGTGATCCACATGATCCAATCACCAGCTAGCAGGAAGTGACAGCAGACCTGTAAAAGAAACCTCTCCTAACGTGTCCCATTCACATTTGCATCCCAGAGCATTAGTGGAACAGAGCAGGGGCAGAACAGGATTAGCATCTTAGGTATTGGGAGGGGTCTGCAGGTGACAACACAAAGCAGGGAACTCTGCTGGACCACTGAGGTAAGGTGAAGTACCTGTCTACTTGACACTGCTTGTGTAAGGGATTACTGGAAGATGGTGAGGGGGTTACAGCAGAGGGAAATCCCATACAAGCAGATGCTACCTGTTGTCTGGGAAAGGAGGACACACCCTATCAAAGGTAGGCATACAAAGGGTTAAATGTAACTTAAAAGTTGCAAGCTGCAAGAAGCTGTAGTGTGGGAATAGAGGTAACACCCTTTCACAGGGAAAGGTAAAAAGAAAATAAAAGAAGCAGATAGGCTAAAATGTATAAATACTGTACTTGTCACAAACATTACTCTCTAACCTATGTGAAAACTGTTATTGTAATGTCATGATGATTATGTCATGATGTTCTTGTCTCTGTACTGTGTGCCATCTAGATGGGCTGGGTCGTACCTGAAAACAGTCCTCTGGATCAGTGTACTTACCCAGTTAACAAATTCATAAATAAAAAAAAGGGTACAGATCATAACTTTATGTGAAAGTATGGCACTTTACATAAACAAACAGTTAACTACTGGAGCCAGAGGAAAAAAACACAAAAATGGATATTTAAAAACCTAAACTCCCATGGTGTGAAATTCACTGATACCATAACAAATCAGACCTAAATAAAGTAGTCAGAATTTCAAAAAAGAATAACTCACTACAGTATAAAGAAGCTTAAGTAAATGCTAAAAGGGAGTATCATGCATTCTTAGATAGCTCGAAGAAAATGCGTAAATAGAATTTGATGGGTAGAGTTACATCATGCAGTCCATACCAAGGATACAAGAACTTTTTGGCATTTGATAGAACATGGGCAGAAACAAAGAAGTTCCAATAACGATGCAGTATTTCCAGCCTCCTGATGGGTGACATACTTTGGAACACTCTTTGAAACAACTGAAAATAATATACCTACGTAACATGCATAGGGGTGCCAGCCAGGACACAATGCAGTAGTGTTGTAGTAAATCACAGTATGCTGCAGGGAACAGTGTAGTTCAGTGGCAGTTAAGCCCTTTTGTCATGCAGTATTTTGTAACACCATTTATTGCATAGTTACTGCATCGTATCATGGCTACCTCTGTTGTACCTAAAAAATCAGAAGGTCTAAGAATGGGAATCAATTACTGCAGGACAGGTGGAAACATGTATGTCAAAAAAAAATGCCAGGGGTAGGTGGGATGCTGGCTGAAGTACTTTGTGTGAACTTTAAATGGTGGGCAAACATATTTGCAAGACTGTTTAACTCTGTCCGAGTAGAAATTATAGTACATGAATCCTGGCTGACTTCTGAAATCATGCCAATTTCTGAAAACAGGAAAAGCTCTAATTCAGCTTCCTATCGACTTATTTACTTATTATGCATACCAACAAAAATACATGACAGATTTATTTTGGGAAACCTAGAAATATTGGTAAATGAAAATCTTATATGTGATAAGCGATTTGGGTTTAGGGAAAAACCATTGTACATGAGATAGTACATTTATACTTTATCATTTAATATGGAAGTTTGTTATAAATAAGAAAAATCCTATATAATTGGCATTTGTTAACATACAGGAAGCATTCAACAATGTTGACAGAAATATTTTATGAGAGATTTTACAAGTGTTAGGAATAAAAGTACATTTGTTGACAGCTATAAAAGCAAGGTATGCTAATACAAAGTCCAAAGTTACATGTAGCATAAAAAGAGATCTTACAAGAGAAATGTAGGTGTCAAAGGGAGAAAGCAGGGATACCTCCTTGCACCTTTATTATTTAACCGACACATTGATAAGATGGTTAATAGCTTGGATGACATAGACTTGGATTCTCCATTCTCCGAAAATAGCAGAACACAAAATTTATGTTCTGTTGTATGTAGCTGATGCCCTGGTTATCTCTCATACTCCAGTGGGTCTGCAAGAAGACCTGTATAAAATTATAAATACCCTAGAACAATTATATTGGTCTCTGAATGTACAAAAATCTAAAGTTATGACAATGGGTAAGGTTAAACTAAATTACAAATGGATGATAAAAGGAAGATGAAAAGCCATTGATCACTTAGGGTCAGTGACTGAATACAAGATTAGGGCTTACAGGCAGACTAGATGGGCCTAGCGGTCCTTATCTGCTGGCAATTTCTACGGATTTATGTATCTAAGACACATTGAGGTGGTTAAAATGGTGTACAGTATACCTGGGTATAACCAAACTAAAATACAAAATAATGGTTAAAAATGTAAGTGCATAATTAGAAAAGAAAAAAAGGAAACTGCCATCTAAACTGGTGTCAAAGGGCAACAGGAAAAAATTATTTGGGTATGTAAACTCCTTAAAAAGAATGTAACACTACAATTCATCCCTTAATAACAAGCAATAATATAGTCACCAAAAACTAGAAATAGCAAATACATTTAACTAGTATTTTTCCAACTACATACAATGGGTCAACTAATACCAGCTGTCCAGAAATATCATATGACCAAAATAGATCATTGATGTCCATAAAAATAAGTGCTGACGATTTCATGGAGAAAATAAAAAAATGGACAATAACAATGCAATGGGCTGGGATCATAGATAGGCTAAACTGTTAAAAATGCAATATGGAAAGTATTAGGGCCACTAAAAATCACTTTTGAGAAATGTATTAAAGAGGGTCACGTACCATTAGTCTGAAGGCATGCTAATATAACCCACATACTTAAAAAAGCGAGTAAAAAACTCATTGAAAATTACAGACCAGTCAGTCTAACCTCCATCTGTAGTAAAATCATAGAGACCTTAATAAATGAAAAATACTGAATCACATCTGAATATCAATAGAATCAATGACACATCTCAACATAGATTTAAAAAGGGAGGTCCTATATAACAAATTTAAGCTTTTATAAAAACATGAGCAAAACCCTAGATAAAGGTATACCATCTGACATCATCCTATTAGAGTTTAGTAATGCTTTTGACATTGCCCCACATAAGGGCATTGTTAATAAATTATAGCAATGTAGGTTTGAGTGGTGCAATTTGATTGGCTCAGATCAGCCCACTAGCCTTACATTAATCTTTAATTAATATACATGTAAGGCCTCTTCACAGCAGCTTGATCCCCAACACCTAGTCCATCCTTGAAGGTTCAGTTTGACTGACCCTAAAAAATTTGAAATAAGTTTAAACTGGCCACCATTACAGTTTCCGCCTAGATACCGACATAGAACTAAAAGATAGCAGTCCAGCTGTTTTCCTCATTAAGTCAGATGCACTATATACGGTTGCTCAGTTGCTACCTGCTGAATTAAAAGTATTGTCTGCCTCAGTTCTCTGTGCCAGTTGATACTGTTCAGTGTATTATTTTCATTACTGCTGTTCCTCACCCGAAGCCAAGGTATAGCATGTAGTCTTTTGCCACTGCCATGACAACCACATTTCTTGACAGCAATGAAGCTAGGCTAACAAAGTAGTGGATCCTCTATTAACTTAAAAAAACTATTAGAATGAACAAGGGTAAGGGGGCAAAATAAGCAACTGAAGAGAGGTCATGGACATCAGACGGCTAACAAAGTTTCATTGGGACTGCCACTGCTAAGAGCTATGTAGCATTTTCTCATGTTTGCTGTTTGCACCTCTGACCACCTACATGGAGCCAAGCTGCACACCAATCAGATCTGCTGATGGATGGACTATTTTTCAATATAGCAGGTAAAACACTTAAACAAAAAATATAATGCCTGCTACGAATTATCAACTGGTAGGAGATTGCTATAAACACAATAAGGTGCTCCTGGGGGTTACACTGAGTGTCAGTTAATCATCCCCTAGTGGTATGTGGCACTTGTCTCTGCCTTGTGCCACATTACACCCCTAGGGGGTGATTAACATACCGTTAATGTAACCCCCTGTCATACCTTATTGCTTAATTGAGATCATTGGGCCTAGAATAGAATATTATTAAGTGGACAGAAGCATGGTTGATGAGCAGAACACAAGCACTATGTGTTAATGGTCATATGTCCAGGAGAAGTGTTGTAGTAAGATGTGTGTCACAGGGAGTCAGTCCTGGGATCACACTATTTCAGATCTATGATATGGACATGAATAATGGAATAAAAAGTTGGTGCTGTCATTTTGCTGACAACACCAAGTTAGGAAATCTTTCAACTCAACAAACTGTGATATTTTGCAAGAGGACTTGAACAAACTGGTGAACTGGGCAAAACTTTGGGGTATGAAATTTAGCCCTAACAAATGCACTGCAATACATTTTGGCAAATGTAATCCAAAAACAACATATTTTCTTGGGAATAACAGACTGGGTACTAAAGACTGGGATAGGGATCTTGGAATTCTAATTGACAACGAATTGAATATGTTTCACTACTATAAGAACATTATAAAAAAATCTAACTATGTGGCACATAATTCAAGGAAGGCAATAAAATCTAGAAGCCATAAAATATGGGGCAGTATTTATCACACGTACATATGCCCACATCTTTATTATGGGTCTCAGTTTTGGTCACCCTACAAACAATGTGAACATTTTCTATACACAATCAATTAGAAAAAATTTAACGCAGGTTCACCAAGACAATACATGTGCTCAGGGAGGAGTCCTATGAGAATTGACTTAAGATTCTGAACTTGCAGAGTTTACAAAATAGAAGAACCAGCTATGATACACTCCTAATGTATGACATTACATACGATTAGACATAGATTAACAAAATATGTTTAGAATTCAACAAGACAGTACACAAGCTGCATGGACATCATACACGGTTAAAGGGTTCTGGATTAAGAACAGAAAAAAGGAAACTATTCTATACACAAGGAACAGTGTGATTGTGGAATTCACTACCTGAAAAAGAAAACCTTAGATGTCTATATGAGACTAAGGAAAATAAGCAGTATCCACTGAGAAATGGGGAATAGTCTTGATGGGTAACTTGGCCTAACACTGCTCTTACATACAATAGTATGGACAATAGTATGAACCATGTCAGAAAATGGCAACTGGTGTAACCATATTCTTAAGAGTTAAGCAATCAGCAAGGAATTACGCTACATAGATTTGGGAAATTGTTTGCTAAGGAATCCTTTGTTGCAATGAGTAGAGTCTATGAGGCAAAGATGAGTGCATTTCTTTTATATGCAGCCAAAGTATGGGGTACTGAGAAAAAGGAAGAGGAACTAGAAACTACAAAGTACGTATATATGGTTATTATATGGATTACTCCAATTTATCCCAGGTGAATTCTTATGAGCTGAAATAAATATGCGGACCCTTTCTGCACTGGCAGATATTAGGATGTTAACATACTGGCATAGAATTATGATGATCTCAGAAAACCCCATAATAAAAGCTGCATGGGCAGAGCACTGCAACAACTTAATGGACGACAGAGGGAACTCCAACTGGTATTCCCATCTTGATATGAAATTAAGGAGGTACGGCCTAAAAGCCTTATTTAAATTTAGGACTACTCAAGAAATTAATTTATATAAGACAATAGCCATATAAAGAATCAAAGATATAGCAATTGAGAAAGACATAGCAAGAATTGATAGGCTACAGCAAGAATTGGGAATACTGCTACCTTTATGTTATATAAAACACTTACAGTGTGTCATAATATGAAGCATTACCTGTCAAATTGTGAATGTAATTTTCATCAGAAAACTATGGCTAGAGTAAGAATGTATTTGAATCATGGTTAGTATAACAACTTTACTTCCTGACCAACCTTCAGAAATTAGAATAAAGTGCAAATGTGGTTGTGAAAATCCCTTGTCAACCAAACATGTCCTGTTAAATTGCCCTTTTTTGAAAGATCTAAGGACTAAGTGGTTAGGAAAATTCCTGGAAGACTATAAATTGAATTTAAAGAAAGATGCAGTATTCTGAAATTATTACTAAATTCTGATCAATTAAATATTCTTTTTGAAGTAATAAAAGATGCTATATGTGCTACTACTAAGCAACATTAAATCCCTACGTTCACTATGACAGATTAAAAAAAAAAAAAGAAAATAAAAGACAGTGTAATAATATTTGATGAATCAAAAGGTACATCTAACATACTGTATACTGTCTTTTATTGTTTTATTATTTAAAGTGTATGTCCTTTTTAGAGGAGCTGAAATGCTGTCATGTATTTGTGTCTATAAGTTTTACTTTGTACTGTATGTTTAGCCTGATGAGCTGTACGTGCATTTTTATCAATAAAAACCTTAAATCTTGAAACCTTGATATGACATAACTCCTGGCTCTACTATTATATGATGAGCAGGAGTGGACTGTGACAGAAATAATGTGTTTCAGTAAAACTTCATTGCTACCGTTTTCAATGGCTCTGTGGTACTCCCCACGCTATAATATTTGAGCATAAAGTTTAGTACCTCAGGCTTTTATTAGCCCCTCTACCACCATCACCATATTTTTGATTAAGTCCATTAAGGTCAGAAAAAGTCTCGGTTACATTCAGTCTAACTTTTTCTGGTTGTTTATTACATTGTAAAATTAGATACAGTATGTTGACTTCTAATTTTAGTTCTTGGCACAATATTTGAATTTTTCTAATTTTCATTCACAGGTCTACTGGAGTTAATGAAAGGAGTATAATATCATCAGCATAGGCCAGGTGAGGGCAGCCAAAATTAGCAACGCTGAAATTAGCAATTTTTGGAGAATGATAATGAACTGCATCTAGATTAAACAAAAGCAAGTAAATTGTACATATGATTCCAAAGCCTTCTCCTAAACTTATTTTGTTTGTTTCTCAGAAAGATGTTTATATATTTTCTGAACTCTAAGTAATTAAAAGTTTGCTTATGCAGAGCTTTCTGAACAAACTTAAATTATTTCATTAAATTTACCTTTCAATTACAGTCCTTATCCAACCAAGTATGCTGGGAATCTGTTGAAGGTTTAAGATTGCATAAGGATGGATACAGAGCACCATGCATCAAATCAACATTTTTCCCAGGTTTTGTATTTGCCTCCATTTTTATCGCTAGTGCATAATGCGACAATTCTTCTGAATGAAACATGTAATTTAATATTTGATGTTAACTCACAATCCCACTTGATTTGTTTAAAGTCATATACCCATAATGGATATACCCATAATGGAGAAGTATCACTTATATGGTTACTCTGAAGGAGAGAGAAAGTTTCCTTTATCAAAGGGGTTCCCAAACTCCAACCTTACTGAGATGGAAAATGATATCTGTCTGCAAGTATTATAATAGAGGCTCAATCAACAAAAGAAAATACACCCTCAAACAGCTGATCTACTGGACAGATTATCAAATCAATGACAGAGAAACCATTTGATGAAAAATATGTGACTCTTTCTCTTCATCTCCTACTAACCTTTCATTTAAGATTAAGCATTTAAAAGTTTGAACTCAAATTTATCTTATCAGCAGATTGCTTAACCCATCAACATTTCTCAACTGATTACTGGGGAAACCTGATAGAGTGTTACACACCTACATCCTAGCATTAAAATGCCTCACAATATACAACAGTGATGTATCATTTACCACTAGTCCCTGTAAAGTTATTTCAATCACATCCCATACTTTGGAGTTGCAATATTTGGTCTAATGGGGAGGGTGGTATATATTTATTTTAAATGTCATACCATGATAAACATCAGTGGCCTGATTCCAAAAGCCCCTAGACTGATGCAAGGTGCTTGCATCAAAAAACAATGACACAAGTTGCACCTTGCATCATATTTTGCGGCATTCCCTATTCCAAAACATGTTCTGCACTGGAATGGGAAGCTGCTGCAACCAAACGGGCACTGCACCACCCTTGTGACCTACATCAGGGTACACCCAGTTGCAAGGGGGCTTGCACCATGGCAGGGCTGCAGCATCCCCATCATTAGGATTCTGAAAGCCCTGCCATGGCTTTAGCAAGGGGGTCACTTTAGACCAGCCAGGAGGTGGTCTACACCCCTTGCAGCATTGCCCCACAAGGTGGAGACCTTGCAGTGGGGCTCTGTAGGTGGGATCTGGGGGCAGAAGGGACAGAGCAGTACCATAGGGATGTTGGGGAGCAAGTGGGTATGCCATGGGGTAATAGGGCACCAGGTGGGGGTGACATTATTATAGTACGGCATACATCATTACATGACTGGTGCTGACAAGGACACCCCCACCAGGTGCTGATCATCCCCCTGGCATACACACTTACATCCTCACACCCCCTATGGCATCACCTGTGCCACTTCTGCCCCAGTACCCCTCCTGGCATTGTTTAATTTCCTGCGCCAGGTGGGGGGGAAGATCCATGCAGCAAGTCCCACCAGTGCGCCTAGTGTTCGGCGCAAGCCTGCCTTTGTGGTGAATCCTGTTTTTTTGGCACAGGGACCCCCTGATGTTAGGGAATCAGGTGCAGGGTCCCTGGCACACTGGCAGTTGGTGCAGGCTACCCTTGGCGTGGCTCTTTGAAAATTGGGCCCAGCTCTGTAAGCACATTCAAGGTGTGATCTTCTCTTCTCTTCTGTGGAATGTTTCTCTACTGCTGTGCTTGCACGGTTATGACTGATATGTCTGAAAACACTCTGGGAATGAAATGTCTGTAAACACATTTTTGTTGTCTCCAACAGATCACCCCTGAAAACAGGCTTGGTTTCCAGTGATCTTACTTGGTTACCAATAAATAAATAAATTACAAAAAAGGACAGATTCCCCCTTAGTTTAAATGCTGTTACCAAGAGGTTTGACATTTTTTGTTTTCAACTTAATGCATGTTATATAATTTGAATTTCTAATCAGAGCAGTCAGACCACCCACAAGGGTCACCAGTAACTAACTTTAAAGCACTTGAGGGGATAGCAGAGTAGCTTCCCACATTTAATAAAAATTAAGTAGTAGTCCAGGTCTTTTCTAAATGGATAAGATCACATTTCCCCAGGAAATCAAACTAACTGCTCTCCCAATGTTTATTTGACACACCCAAAATATTCCATGAAATAATATTTAAAATATTTTCTTTTGCACTCAGGGCTGAATCAACAGGAATCATATCAGAATAAAATAATTGATTATCAAAATGCTGGAAATTTTGCAATATTTAAAACCAGTTGCAGACTGTTACACATCTATTTATTGGCAAATTTTTCTCATTACACAAACTGTTATGGGAATCTTGTTGATGTTCATCCAAATTAGGTCTGGCATCTGACTCCCCTTTGTCACTTTGTTTATCTAGTACATTTAAGTACAGCATTAAAAACCTGACTTTCTAATTTTTTACTTCCCTTTAAATATCACCTGTGCTATTTTTCCATCTCTAACTGTAAAATCAATTTGGCTACTAATGTCTGTCTCTATCCCTATTTCTTTGTGCTTCAAAAATCTCCTGCTTCCCAAGACTGATGTTAAGAATTTTATTTTTAAAATATATTTGTGATTTAAGGTTACTATATTTGTTGCATTCTTATTTTTAATGCAAGCCTAAACATTGAAAGCAACACAGGTTGTTGATCTTACCTTGATTTTAATTCTTCATTAGTATCTGATTATGGTGCAGGAGATTGATTCCCAAAGATATTACATCCAGGTACTTCCACTAATTGGTCTCCAGAAGAGATATCCTGGGTGGCTAACCAGCAGTACGATCTGATTTAATTTATCATTCTTTTTCCAAATTAACTTAGCAGTCTGCATATCATTCATTATGCTGAATAATCTGCCTTTTTCTGGTTCATCTTTCTCCCTCAGCACCATTACAATCTTATTATCACTTATTACCATATTAAATTCAGTTCATTTCTAATTATATAACCAGTTTAATTTAATGAGTAATGCATTTCAGATTACTTTTAAGGTTATTCCCTTAAAGACAATACAAACCTTAAATCCAGTTAAAGGATATATACTATTTCAATTACAATTTTCTCTATTTTTTTCTGTGTAAGAAAGGAACTGGGACCCTGACAAAACCATTTGCTTATCTGGATAAGGACTGACTGACAGCTATGGATGTTCACTTATACAAACTCACTAAGCTGAAACGAGGAAATGTTGTTTCCGATTTACTACTTCTGGAGTTTTCTGTTCAGTATCAATCATTTGCTCTGTTTGTGCAATATTCTTTTCCTTACTGCCCTTCTGCATTTTGCTTCTTTTGTCTTTAGTTTTTTTTAAATGTTAACTGGACCTTCTGGGAAATTTATTAATGAGAGATTGCATTCAAGACAAACACCAGGGCCACTGGCAACTGAGCCCCAGTACTTCACACATCTTGAGCTTCCTCAAGGGGCGTAAATGCCCCCTGAGAAAGCACTGGATGAGCAAAGCACTGAGGCTTAGGTTGCCAGTGGCCTCGGTGTTCCAGTTTGTGGATTTTACTTTTTGAATTGCCATTTGTCTTATCTATTTTGGACATGCTTCTATGATGTGCTGCTGTGAACGTCAGTAATTTTCAGAGACTGTGACCTGTTAGCTGGAACCAGCATAGATGCTGGTAAAGACACTGGGTGTAGATTGAACTGTTATACTTCACCTGCAGTCTGGCATTTTTATCAATTGCACATATGCATGGAAAATACCTTACGCTACAGGATGGGGGCAATCAAAGCATTAAAGCAAGATCCCTGTGTAAGTTCAGTCTTTTCATATTTACATTATTTTACTGGCAGTCACAGCAAGTAGGATTGCAACCAGTTTTGTCTTTAGCTCTTGGTAGAGGACAGCTCCCAGACTGCCGAGACTGGTATCAGCATGCAGAACACAGGGCTTTCCTGGATGTGCATATGCCAACACTTGTGAGTTGGTCAAAGGGTTGATGATTTCCCAGAATGCTCCTTCACAGTCACAATCCCACCATGATCCAAAGGGCTTATGTACCTTAAAATAGGAATGGGGTTCCTTTCCTTCCCTGGGGCTGATCATACAAGCTTTGTTGGTAGGTGGGTACCCTTGGATTAAGTTCAGCAGGTGCAGGTATAATCTTTGATGAAACATCTGTAATACCCACAGAAACCCAAGAATCACTGCAAGTCTTTGAAATGTTTTGGCCTATGCCAGGTTTTCAGCATCTCTTCTTTACTGGGGTCCATTTGAATTCCATAGGCAGATATAATATGCCCCACATACTTTACAGATGTTTGAAAAAAACTGGCATTTGTATATTGACAGTTTAAAGTCCAAATTCCATCAGTTGGCTGAGTACATTTGTCAGTCCACTCTTGTGCTCCTCTAACATCTTGTTGAGTACAGTCACATCGTACAGGTAGACTAAACATTCCAACAGCTTCATGACACCCACTGATCTTTCTATTTGGCACTGAAACATGGCAGGTGGTTCAGAGATGCCTTGGGGAATTCACAGAAACTCATAAAACCCAGGAAGACTGCTTTCAATACCAACCTCTGGAAGGTTTTCATCAAACAGGCCCAGAACTGCGTCTTTGCTCATGTCTTCAGGGACATTTTGCAAGAGGAATTCCTTCTTGGGGTCCAATTCCTCCACTTTGCATCACATTTCCAATTCCTTTCAGGTTGTCTTGCTTGCAGTGGATTTTTAACCATTTGAAATTTTTGAGGAGGAGGTCAAACTACTGCACCACACTGATAGTCCATGGGGCTGACTGTTGGTAACAGAGATTGGAGCCTAGTGGTACCTCCAAGATGCAATTCCCCTGCAGGGTGGGTGTCCTCCCAGATGCCTTAGGTGTAGAGGTGCCACAACCTTACATCACCACCAGATCACCATAGATGTTCATGGTGGCTCTTGTGTTCTTTTTCTCCTTCACTAATGAAGAGTATTCAGATCCAGAGAACAGAAATAGTGTGGTACCTCCACCCAGAGAAAGATTAAAGTGGGCCTGGTGACTGGTCAGTACAACCCCCTTGGATGCTGTAGCTGCCAACCTCCCCACTTTGGTCACCCCTCCCACAGGCCCCAAGTAAATGCTAAACAGTTCCCCCAGTCAGCATACACGGCAATTCTAAGTAGGCAATAATGAGAGATGACTTACAACAAACTACAACTTTATTAAGGGTATGCACCCCTAAAAGGGAAAAGGAGTTAGTGCGATGTTCCAACAAATATGGCTGATCTTCCAATGCACTACACAGGCTCTGCTTAAACAGAGTGACCACCCTTGCGTGTCCTGAGCCAGTGCAGTCATACTGTTTCTTGGGCTGCCACTAAAAAGCTTATCAAGGTGTAGCCCTGTCAAGCGGTGCTCATGCCTACACAGCAAATAACAGTACAGTTATGCTGATACCTCCTGTACTGGATGCCACCACCCTATCCCACCTGGTTCCAGGAATTCTCCTTTAAACCTTATAGAAGCTCCCTTAGTAATGTCCCTGGTACCAAAAGTAGATGAGTAGGAAGTGGACACCTCTCTGTTTGCTTCTGTTCATTTTATTGGCTGAGTGACCAGGAGTGTCTATTTGGAGTAATATTCCTGGGTACTCAGGGTTGAATCCTTGCAGGCCCATTGATGTTGCCATAGGTTGGCCATTGGTGGTGCACTTTAAATTAGCTGTGAGCAATTGGTCAGAATAGACCCCACAACCCAAAGGCCATTCAACTGCTTGAATGGCAAGTGGAAACCTCACCCTGAGATATTTATACAGTTCCTGGCCTGATGGCCTAATGCAACAGAACTAAATCCCCAAGAAACAATTCACTTTCCTAGAGGCAGGGTAATCTTACATATGGTTCCCTTTTGGGTGCATCCTTGCTTCTTGCTAGGTCCTCCGGATCTTCAGACTCTGCAGTCTTTCTCTATCAACTGGGTTGCTTCTTTGTTCTCATGCTTTACTTGCCCTCAGGCACTGGATTCCCAGGCTCCTTCCAGAGATTTCTCTCTCTCTCTCTCTGTCTCTGTCTCTCCATGACCAGTGCATATCTATACCGACCCGCATGCTATGGCCTACAAACCCTCTGAGCAGTCATAGCCTCACACCTGGCTATGGTGCCCACTAATAAATCCTGCAGCAGCTTCTTCTCACTCTCACACTTACTATGTGCTGTACCTTTCAGCTTATCCTCCCTGCTGGTTAGTGCACAAATGCCTCTCTCTTCACCTCAGCAGGAAAAAGGCTTTACTCACAGTTCGTCTCTCACAGTCTGTCATGTCGCAGCTTGAACTCTCCTCAGACAGCGGACCTTTCTCACTGAGATATCTCACAGATCTGACCAAAGTCAGCACAGCCCGTGTTTTTCCTTAAGAAGTCCAGCTCCCATTTTCTCAGTGGGCTGTCAGTGAGGTCTAGGCAGTTCTAGAGGTCTTATCCACAATCACCCATTGACTCACAAAAGACACCTGAATGATTCGATCCTCCAGCAGTGTCAGAGGCAGGGATCGACAAATTTCAAAATGGCATGCTAGTCCCGGGCAACTGGTCTGGTCAAAAATGGTAGTCCCAGAGTTCTGAGTGGTAGTCCAATATGCTTATATGAAAATTTTAACCAAACAGCTGTAGAAATAAATTACATGGTGTGTCTGGGGTTGTACTATTGTATTAGGATGGATGTAGATGTAGAAGAACTGTGTAAATCGGGAAAAACAATATTGAGTGACTGACTCTCCATCCTATTCCTTTCCTTTCTAATACGGCAGGTCCAGGTGGGACCGGTGTACTGCGGTGTATGGGTACCTGTACTCCTGCACTCCAGATTTTGGGATGCCAAAAGAGGACACTTATCTAGTTCCCGATGAGCCCTGGTGCCACTGCCAGACCCTGAGTAAACAGGTTTAAAATCTCCACTTCCTTCCTTCACAGCTCATATACAAGGGAGGTCCTAGGTACGGTAGGAGAAGAGACTGAGAGTAAAAAATTATAAAAATAATAATAATAATACAGGATATTGAATTGAAGGTACATGAAGAATATTTGGCAGCTGGGAAGAGGACATGTGCTCGTAAAGAGGACATCTGGTGGTGACCCTAACTAACCATGTGTGCATGCAGGGTAGGCTGAAGTCTGTTTCAGAAGAGATTGGATAATTGTAGTGAAATGAAACCAAGGCCATCAATCAATAAGCCATTCTGTGAATATAGCATGACTGTCACATCAAGGGGTAGACTGATTAGAGATTGGGAAGACAGGAAGATGATGATGGAACACTACTAGGAGTACTTGCATCGGATCATCATCACTCATCAGGAGAAGAAATGGAAGCAGCAGCGACACCACCAGCAGTAGATGTAGCAGCAGCAACAGCAGCATGCCCATGAACATGTCTAGTTCCTGGACCAGAGAGCAGCCAGTGGTTAATTGCAGGATCAGGATTAAATTCATGCAGTTCAGGACCTTCTACCGCTATCTGCAGGAGAGACTGTAGTGTGTAATCAGAAAGCCGTGTCCGTATTTTTGTTTTGATAAGGTTCTGGATAGAAAAAACTCTTTCACACTTAGCAGTTGAGACACTCATAGTTATTAGTATTTCGACTAAGTGAAGAATAATGTGCCCAATCTGTGGTGGTTTTTCTTTAGTAATTTTGTGTGAACCTGAAAATACGGCTTGTCAGCTGAAGATTTAAGCAGCATTTTAAATGCAGCATACTCAGACTTTATATGTTCTTGCTGCTCTTCTGTAGAAAAATCAAAGTATTTAACCAGGTTTGCCAGTTCACAGGTCCCAGACACCGCTAGTTGGTCTCGGCAGATCAAACTGCTTGAAATCTAAACAGCTGAACCATTTGAGAGGCACCTCTGAGAAATTTTAAACCTCTCTATCTATGTATGTTATCGCTGCATCTATTAAATTCTGCAATTGTGTATCTCTTAGAAAACTGACTTCTGGCAGTTGCCTCTGAATGGGAAAGGAACAGTCCTCTCCTCCTCCTCCCTCCCCTCTTTGACACAACATACTCCATCCATTTCTGTTCAGGTTTGTAATGGCTAAGGAAAGTTGCCATGTATTTCCTGGTGATGTTTTCAGCTCCGTAAGCTGGAGTAGGCAGGTCTCAACAAGTTGTGGAACTTCCAGTATTACTATGTCATCTCTTTGAAACTGGGTGACAGGTTTTTAGTATTGGCAGGAAGTCTTGTAGTATATATAGGATTTTACAAACTGTACACTCTGTACTTCCTTTAAGAGGCCTTTGTTCTAGAACCTTCATCACCAGCAGCAAGGATGCATGTTCTGGGTGTTGAGCGACACTGGGTAGATTAACCTGAACTGCATGAACTGATCGTGACCTACTGGCAAGCCACATCTCACTTGTTTTATAGCACTAAAGTGAGCAAGATCAGTATCCATGACATTAGCAATTTCTTTTAGTTCTCTCATTTTTTGGGACTGTAATGATAAAACTTAAATATTCCCTTGAGAGTACTTTCAAGCTTTGACACAAATTTATTTTTTTTTACCACATCAAGAACTGCCAGCTCTAACTTATGGGCAACACAGTGCATTGCAATTATTTGAGGACAGTGTTCCCGCAACTTTGCTATGGTTCCTCCTCTTTCGCCCATCATGACACTGGCCCCATCAAAATTTGCTGAAACAAGGAATGGCCCTGGATTGTGAACATTTTGTAGGTTACTTAGGGGAAGATTTCCTGACTCAAGTGCAGTCGTTATTGCGTGAAATACACCTTCTGCATGTGCATGTTCCAGTGGCACAGCTTGGATAAGCACTGTACGCACCTGTTTTGAGTTTGGGTCAACAAACCGTATGAAAACATTTTCCCACTCAGTTATACTAGAATCTGTACTACCGTCAGCAAGAACTGTCACATATTTAACATCAGTAAGAGTCTGCATCTGGGTTTGGGATATAACTGCTGATATAGCACCACAGAAGTCCCTGGCTCGTTTATCATTGGTATAATTAGAACCAAGCGTTATCCCATTTCTTTCTTGCAGTTCACAGAGCCACTCCATGTCCGAGAAAGGGCGCAGATTTTTGGCAATGGAATATGCTGTGTTGAACAGGAGTTGCATCTTGACCTTAGTGTCCTGATCCAACTGCGTAAATGCTTGATACAGTGGGGATTCAGTGATATCAAAATGTACCACACGCTGACCACTGTCCGCAATATGTTGATTCATGCACAGCAAATGTGGATTGGACTTGTCATGAGCACCTAACTGACTCAATTCAAAAGTATTTGAGCTAGTGGCAAAAACATTAGGTTTCTTTGAAAAGGCTGGTACTGCAATGGTTGGATATTTTTCGCACACAGTGCAATACATCAGTTCTTTTTTTCATCATATCTCAGCCAGTAATAAATGGTTAACCAATGCCTCTGAAACAATCGGGCCCTTTTCTCCTGATCATATTTCTTATCTTTATTTGGCCTCTCTGGCCTCTCATCCTGCTCATGGAACACTAAAGTACGTTTTTTAGGGAGTGGACGTAAACTTTCAGTTAAGCCGTCACTGCTTAATTCAAGACACTGATGATCAGCAGTTATATCTCCTGACACAGATATAGGCTCATTGTCATTGTTATTACTCTTATCTGCACTAGACACAGTGACAGAGGTGGACTGTGTTTCTGTTTCAGGTGGTGTATTGCTGCTGATGGAGTCTGTTACTCGTGAGGCTACTGACCAGAGAGAAAAAAAGAGTCTGCTGTTTACTACTCCTACTCCTGTTCTGCATATTGGGTGGCACTTATTTTCTTCCCACAATGCTAATAAAATATATTTTATTAATTAGGTGTGTCTGTGTGAGTTTCTTTTTTGGGTGGACTGGTGCTGGACGGCTGGCCTGGCAGACAGTGATGACACTGGGCGGGACCGGGAGCCAGAAGGATGAGGTGCTTATTTGCCTAGCCTTTTCAACAAGTAAAGGCGATGGATCTTTATTTACAAATGTCTGAAACTTTCAGAGTTATGATTGTGCACGCTATTAGACTAAGGCAAGTCACTTATCCAATTTGGCAGGGGAAGAAGCTGGAAGGGAATGGGACTGGGTCTAAAAGAAGAGGTTACACAGGGTTGGACTCTGTGACCTGGTCCTATTACTTACTAGTAATAACATGGATTGGACGTGCATGCACACAGCATGATAACTCCCTAAGGCAGCTGTGCCTATTATTGATTTTATTTTATTTTTTTATAATAATTACTAGTCTAGTTAGTTGACTGACTCACACACTCATCACACAGTTTAGGGCAGCTACAAATACAAGGTCAAGTTCAAATACAGTAGTAGTAGTATACTCTTTTACCAGCTACTGTGCAGCTATTACAGTTTTTACTTTCTTTATTTGGGCAGCTACTTAGCAAGTCCTCCCTCCCCTTCCCTTCCCTTACCACTGACTCCAGTCCAGTCCGACCACAACCTGGCCCTCAAGAATTTAGCACCAGACAGGAGCAAACCCAGCCAGACAGACTAGTGTGTGTGCAGACTGCAGAGCAAAGTAAAAAAAAGTTGCACTGTGTTTCCTTGGATCTCACACTGCACTGCAGCACACACTCCCTGTTTATTTTAGGTACTGTACTGTATACCCCTGATTTCCTCTCAATAACTAATGCTCCTTGTGTTGTAGTCCCTTCTTAGGTCCACCCTTCAGTTAAGTTGTGTTAAATACTGGAACAACAAATGCACAGCACAATGGCAGTATGGCACACTCGTTTTTTTTTTTTTTTTGTGGCTTCTAAGTTGTGAACAAACTGAACACTCATCAACAGATTCAACAATAACAGGCTACAGCTGAAACTAATGGAGTGGTTTCCCACTTTCTACAGCGTTCTCCTTCTCAGGCTCTCCAGTCTCTATTTTTTGTTTCTGGCAATAGTATGGGCTAAGAAAAACAAACTGCTTCCCAATCCCCAACCTCCCTGCCACGCTAGCCCACCTCACGATCTCACACCAAGCAACCTCCCAGTACCTCAGTCTCAAACTCTCCCTGACTTTTTATTTTAAAACAAATTTTAAACAAAATGCTGAGGCAAGACAAGTACTACAGTGCACACTGCACTACAAGTCTCCTCTCTCCAGTCTCCAAAAACAACTACACACAATCCAGAAACAACGACTTGTTAACTGCTCTCTCTGGGAACAGCACGCACGTCCTTTCTCTGTGAAAATGAGAAAGAGAGTGTGTGTGTGTCCCCAGATCGCTCCCGCCAAGTCTGCACGGGAGCCAAAGTCGTCCAATGTGCGTCTTACCCCTCCGTGTGCCTCCCTTCCATTTTCTGCCACATATGCCCGTCTCTCGTCTTGGCTCCTCCTCTGTGTTCACTCTTTCCTGCCTGGCACGCAGCGCATCTGACTCTGGCGTATCGCTGATTCTGCCCCCGCCTCATGCACGTGAGTGCTGCTCCGAGGGTCAGATGACCCAGTACTCCCTCCAGTATCGCGTGACAGCACACCCAGTGGCAAAAGGTGGTAATGCAGGCAAATTAGGCAATTTTTTTTTTTTTAATGCTTGTCCACGGGCAACTGGCGATCTGATGCAGCGCTTGTCCCTGGCTGGAAAGTAATAGCCCGGGATGCCGGGCTATCATATTTGTCGAACCCTGGTCAGAGGCCTCTGCAGCTTTGGTTAACAGTCCTATCCTCTGATTGGCTGACAGCCAGAGTCAAGGAGCATCGAGATGGCAGTGACCATGCAGCTCAGGGTCTATATCTGCAAAGTTCCTTTTAAGAAGGCTTCCACCCTTAAACAAACAACTGTGCACCCTAGTTCATGTTCTACCATTGCACTGACTTGTGTCTGGTGTCAGTTGGGTATTGGGTATAGTCTTGCTCCATCAGTGTTGGGTAGCCTCCTTTGATGTGTTCTAAAAACTGCACTGTACAATTATGTAGGAGGCATAAAAGAAATCAGTGTCCCTGCAGCTGTCCTGCCAGTCCCCTGCAACAAAGTTGTAGTCCTGGAGGCCAAAGGGAGCAGGATTTACACAGCAGCAGTCTGGATGGAGCCTGAGGATGCTAGGTAAACCCTACACTTTGGAGGTTAGGGTTGATTCTTTCAAGTCTCCCCAGACGCTGATGAATCCGACATTTTGAGCCTAAATTTGGTTCTCCAAGTACCCAAAATGGGAATGAAGTGAATTGTTTTCTTTGATCAATTAGATAATGGCTTTAATGTTTTATTTACCGTCTCAGTTGTTTTACTCTGATTTCGTAATTGCAAGGCTATGGCTGGGGTTACGACTCATGCCACACCCCTAGCTGGCAGAATATGGCCTGAAGTTATCATTGCACAAGTACCAGTTTTGCCAGGCATCTGTGAAGTACTTCAGACACATAGTTTCAGGCCAAAGAATCAGCACTGTCCCAGCTAAACTGGAAGCCCCAGCCACCTGGCTGAGGCCAACCAACCTGAAATCCTTTCAGTATTTTTGGGATTCTGCGACTACAACTGATGATTTGTTACATAGAAACATAGAATTTGTCATCAGACAAAGACTGCTTCACCCACCTCATCTGCCCATTTTTTCCTGCCTATACTGTGACTATAGACCCTACCTGATCTTCGGCTACCTCCTCCCTCCACTTTCCTACCGCAATCCCCTTTTGCCTAGCCTATGCATGCTTGAAGCCCGCTCACTCCCTGTTTTCACCCCCACTACCTCCCCTGGTAGGCTGTTCCAGGTGTCCATCATTCTTTTAGTAAAATCAAATCAATACCTTTATCAGTCAGCTATATATATATATATATATATATATATATATATATATATATATATATATATATATATATATATATATATATATATATACATATACACACACACACACACATACACACAATGAAATTGCCACAGTGAGAATCTGCAATTGAGCCCAGGGTGAAGCATGACTCAAGTGACCAAGTCAGGAATGAGTTAGAAGGTCCCTCAGCCTTACAAGTGGAATAACTTGCATATCTAGTTAGTCCACTGTGTGTTCGATTTATGCACTGTTTTCATAGGCATAGGACATAGAGCCAATTTTTAAAGCCCTATGAATGCTGCAAGGTGCTTGCAGCTAATGGTTGAGACACAACATGCACCTTGTGGCAAAGGATGTGGCAACCTCGATTCAGAAACACAGCCTGCATCCGAATCGGGACCCACTGCAGCAAACTGGCACATCACCTTCCCTTGTTACATATTTGAGGGTGTGCCACATCACAGCAGTCTGTGCGTGCAAGCCTGCATCTCCCTTTTCTGGGATTTAAGAAGTCCCACTGTGGCCGCAGCAAGGGGTTCCAGACAGACCAGCAATGAGCTACTCTAAGCCCCTTGTGCCACTGCTAGATGCTGTGTCGACTTGTGGGGGGCCCTGGCAGATGTGTACTGGGTGGCATGGACATGGGGTGTGATAGCGTTGGTTGGGGAACGGGGGGGCTGACATAAGAGTGAAGTTGCACCCGGCGGGGTGCCGATTATTGAGGGAAATTGGCAGTGATATAGAATGGGGAGGGGGTATAGAGACACACAGTGCCATGGCCCCCCGTGCCAATGCCACCTCCTACCCCACATGCCTGCCATGTGTGTGCCCCCAACTCCCAACCATTCTGGCACCTCTGCTGTTGTGCTGGATGGGGGGAGGCAGCCAGATCCCTACAGCAGGTCTCATAGGGGTGCCTATCGCTATGGTGCACGCCTGCCAATGAGGCAACTCTTCCGATATGTGGCACACGGTCCTGTTCTTTCTGAATATGGCGCAGGGTCCCTGGCACAGCCAGGGTGTGCTGCCGCCTTGGATCGCTGCATATTTGCAGCGATCTAGGGGCTGTTTGAAAATCCGGCCCATAATGTTTAAATTGAGCTCTGTGCTTTCGTTGGACTACAGCAGTTTGCCCTTGTGATGTCAGACATTGTGAAAGCTGCTTTCCCACTGAAACTTTCCATTGTGATTTACCTACTTGTGTGCATATTTTGCAGAATACATGTCCACAGTGTTATCAAAAATACTCTCACTGAAGATGCATCATCAACAGTCCACCTAGTCTGCCCATTTCCCTACTTGATTTGGCAAGCCCTACTCTTATCTGGACTGCCTTTGCCTCGCTGTGTTGTACAGCAGGGTGCCTTTATGCTTATCCCATGCACTTTTGAATCCCCGTACTGTTTTTGTTTTCACCACCTCCGTTGGTAGGCTGTTCCATGGATCCACCACCCTCTCTATGAAAAAATACTTCCTAGCATTCCCCCAAGCCTCCCTCCCTTCAGCCTCATGTTTTGTCCCCTTGTCCTTGTGCACTTTCATCTCTGAAATATGCTCCCCTCCTGTACCCTGTTTAGTCCTCTAAGATATTTAAAAGTATCTATCATATCCCCTCTCTCCCTTCTCTCTTCCAGCGAATAGATGTTTAGTTCCTTGAGTCTTTCCTCATAAGGCTTGTGGTGCAGTCCATGTATCATTTTTGTTGCTCTTCTCTGAACTGCTTCCATTCTGTCTATGTCCTTCCTGAGATGTGGTCTCCAGAACTGGACACAGTATTCCAGATGAGGCCTCACCAGTGATCTACACAGCGGCATCACCACTTCACTCCTCCTACTGGTCATGCCTCTTCCTATGCACGCCAGCATTCTGTTTGCCTTCCCCACTGCTTTTTCACATTGTTTGACTGACTTCAGGTCATCGGGTATGATATCCCCCAGGTCTCTCTCCTGATTTGTGATGGCTAGAACCTGCCCCCATATCCTGTATTCCTCTCTTGGGTTTCTGTGTCTCAGGTGCATTATCTTGCACTTCTTAGCATTGAAACCCAACTGCCAAACCCTTGACCATTCCTCAAGTAGTCTTAGGTCATTTCTCATTTTATCTAGCCCCTCCTGTGTGTTGACTATGTTATAGATCTTGGTATCATCTGTGAACAGGCATACTTTCCCCTCCAGTCCATCTGCAATATCGCTTATGAAGACATTGAATAGAACTGGATCCAGCACCCATCCCTGTGGAACCCCACTGGTCACCTCCCCCTCTTTTGATTTTATGCGATTTACTACCACCCTCTGGGTCCTGCCTTTTAGCCAGTTTCCAACCCATTTTACCACTTTAGAGCCCACACCCAGAGTCCCCAATTTGTTAAGCAACCTTCTATGAGGAAAGGTGTCAAAGGCCTTACTGAAATTCAGGTAGGCCACATTCACCGCCCCTCCCTGATCCACCACCCTGGTCACCCAGTCAAATAAATTGATAAGATTAGTCTGACAGGACCTATCCTCAGTGAATCTGTGCTGCCTTGGGTCTTTTGCGCAGCTTGACTCCAGGAACTTCACTATCCTCTCCTTAAGCAGAGACTCCATCAGCTTCCCTACCAGTGTGGTCAGGCTTACAGTCTATAATTGTCTGCCTCCTCCCTACTTCCAGTCTTGTGTAGGGGGACCACCTCTGCCCTCCTCTAGTCCCCAGGTACCTCCCCCGTCACTAGTGATTGGTTGAAGAGGGTTGTCAGTGGACCTGCTAGGACTTCTCTGAGTTCCTTTAACACTCTAGGGTGAATCCCATCTGGCCCCATTGCCTTGTCTGTCTTCACTTTTTCTAGTTCCTCCAAGACTATCCAAAATGGGCTGGTGTCCACCTTTCCCCCCTGTACATCTTTCCTCGTGAGTCTTGGTCCCCACCCTGCCTCTTCCTTGGTAAATACTGAGCAAATATATTTGTTCAGTATCTCAGCTTTTTCAAGGTCATCCTCCACCCACTCAGCCTCTCCCTTCTTTAGCCTAACAATACCATTTCTGGTCTTCTTCCTCTCGCTAATATAACGGAAGAAGATTTTGTCCCCCTTCTTAATAGCCTGTGCTGTTCCTTCCTCCATTCTTGCCTTAGCCCCTCTGACAGCTTTCCCAGCTTCTCTCTGCTTCTCCAGATATTTCAGTCTGTCTTCGTCTTTCTGTGTCTCTTTGTAGTTTCTGAATGCCTTACTTTTTTCTCTCTCACTTTCTCGGCTACTGACTTAGAGAACCACAGCGACCGTTTCTTTCTTTTGATTTTGCTAAGCAATCTGACACATTGACTTGTCAGTCCTGCTATGGATCTCTTGAGCCTAAGTCACTGTTCTTCTCCCCCTCCCCCCGTATCTTCTGCTGCCAGGGCAATTTTGAGCCATTCCCCCATCTCCATGAAGTTGGCCTTCTGGAAATCTAGGATCTTAATCTTTGAATGGCTTTCTTCTGCCAACGTGTCGACTCTAAACCACACAGTTCTGTGGTCACTGGTACCAAGGGGACTTCCCACCTCAATATCCATGATTCTCTCCCTGTTTGTCAGCACTAAGTCCAGTGCAGCCCCCTCCCTGGTGGGCTCAGCCACCAGATGCCTTAGGTTTGCCCCACACATGGCAGACATGAGGTCCATGCTCCTTGATGTACTTGCAGTCTGGATATTCCAATCTGCATTCTGCATGTTGAAGTCACCCACTAATAGGGCTTCCCCTTTGGCAGCCATATTATGGATGGCTTCCACTAACACTAGAGCTATATCCTCCCCCTGTGTGAGAGGCCTGTAAACTATTCCAACATGGATGGTTGTTTTTCTCCCTGAATCCAGGGTGACCCACAGTGCATCTGCTTCTTTCCTGGATCCCTGAGCCTCTGTAGCTTTAATCCCTTCCTTTACATACATAGCGACCCCTCCTCTCCTCTTTCCCTCCCTATCCTTTCTAAAAAGTGTATACCCTGGTATGGCTGCATCCCAGTCATGGTTCCCTGCGTACCATGTCTCTGTATACCAAATGTACCCATCTTGTACTTTATAAAACACATTTGAATGTCACTGCTAGTTCCAGTCGCTCAGGCCCTTAAAGTATCTGACCCGCGGATATCCACCCACTTGGAAAAGCAAGGAATTGACAGCTATACACAAACCAGAAACAGAATATTACAAGATGAACAAACAGTTTAGAGACCACTGGACTGAGAAGTGCAAGGAGTCATTCTAAGAGATAATTCGACACCTGACAGAGGTGTATATATATATATATATATATATATATATATATTCATTGCAAAAAACTTTGTTAATGCATCAGTTAGGGTTCTTACTAAAGCAACAAAAGCAGCGAAATGTGGTGTTAGGGTTTCCAACTCTAACACCCCCCCAACCCTGCAGTCACTGACAGGCATTGGGGGTGCCTTGGGGTTGTCAGCCCTAAAACTCACCCCATTCCCCCCATCCTGCCATTCCCTTAGATCAACTGACTTCTGCACCATGGTAGTCAGTACCCTGCAGGTCCACCCAAATTGGCCAATCTAGTTACTCTCACCGCCTCCCAGAAATTTGGAATTCCCTCCCCCCTCAATTCTGGCACTCATCCTCCACCTACTCCATCAGCTCGGCTGTCTATAATTACCTTGCACCTAGCTGCTCCTGCCATGTCCCTCCCTAATTCCCTCCTCTAAGCCCTGGACAAACCCTACCCCTCTACCGTTGCCTTCATTTTACCCTCCGCATCCCCAACCCCAAATTTCTAGGACTCCTCCCCTTCCCCCAAATTGCTCCCCCTTACTGGTCTCCCTTGATCTCTCACAGAATGTAAGTGACCCCGAATGCTCTCCATGGGTCTGTCTGCTACCCTCTCAAGGGGCTTGTATCTCTCATCTGCTCCCTTCCCCTACCATACCGCCTATCTCTCTCAACTTGCAGTCCTCTTGCAGGGTTCTTAGCATCCTGAAGTGGTCCTACTGTGTCTAGGCTTGCCTCCTCTCCTCTCCTTCCCCTTCCTCCATCTACATATCCCCCTAGCCTTTGTAGTCCCCTTGCAGGGTTCTCAGCATCCTGAAGGGGCCCTACTGTGCCTGGGCATGTCTCCTCTCCTTCCCTTCCCCCATTCTACCTTTTCTCCCTAGCTTTTGCAGTCCCCTTGCAGGGTTCCCAGCACCCTGAAGGGGTCCTACTGGACCTAGGCTTGTCTCCTCCCCCTTCCCCATCTACCTTTCTCACTAGTCTTCACAGTCCCCCTTGCAGAGTTCTCAGCATCCTGAGATGGTTCTACTGTGCCTAGTATTGTCTCCATTCCTTCCCCTCCCCATCTTCCTTTCTCCCTGGCCATCGCAGTCCCCTTGCAGGGTTCTCTGCATCCTGAAGGGGTCCAGCTGAGCCTTAGCATATCTTCCCTATTCTATTCTGCCACTATCTTGGCTTTCCATGACTACTAGTAGGGTCCAATTGCATCCTGATGGACTATTGATTAGGCCCCATCCCCTCCAAAGGTGCGAATTCTCTTCCCCTCAAGGGTTCAGTTATCACTCCCTCCCTCTCCTATCACTGTCTTAATCCCTATCTACTGACCTTCCCTAAGCCCCTTGCAGGATTCCCTGCATCCTGAAGGGTCCTCTCTTGGGTTAGGTCCTATGCCCCCGCCTAGCATTTATGCCATGCCTCCTCCTTCTCTCTCTCCTCTTGTAACCTTTCTACAGCCTTATCCCCTTTCTATCTAACCCCACAGCCCCTGCAAGCAGGATTCCCAAATCTTAAAGGGGGTCTCTCTGGGACACTGCCTTATTCCCTTCTCTCTGGTCCTCCCAGTCCCCTTGCAGGGTTCCTCACATCCTGAAGGGGTCTCCAGGGACACAACTCGTCCCCGTCCCCCACCTAACCCCTCCCTCTCCTTTCCCCCTTTTCTTTCACGTAAGCACTTGTTTACTTGTCAACCTGGCCCTTATTATTGTCCACTCTTTCTATCTATTATGCACAACACTGTTGTAACACTGTTTGTAATACCTGCCTTACAAGTGTATGTTAATGTTGATCTTGTAACTTGAATGTTTAATGTTTCATTCCTATTGTACCCCTTCCCCCCAGGTCTTACCAGGAGATGAGAGACTTGTTGCTAAGTGTGCCTTCCTGGTGAAACATTTCAATAAATAAATTCCATAAATAAATAAGCTGAGATGGGCACAGTATAGGAGAATGGGGTAAGCGTCAGGGCCAAAAACCCAAGGCACCTCCCCCGACGCCCTTCAGTGTCTGCAAGGTGGGGGGGAGGGTTAGAGTTGAAAATCCTAACACCACATTTCCCTGCTTTTGTCACTTTAGTAAGAACCCTAACTGATGCATTAATGAAGTTTTTTTTTTTTGCAATGACGTTCCTTACTTTTTCAGATAGTATAATCATATCTTTATTTGTCTGTGGGAGCACGGGGTCCCATCCCTCCGTAGATGCACATATGTATGTAGGTGTGGAAGCACAGGGCCATTTATAGGACAACAGTGATCAAATTATCAGCATAGCCTTTTTTTTACCCCACCCCATGTACCCCAGTACAGAAAAATAATCAAATCCACACTGAAATGTAATTCTGCACAACTGTAACTCCATTCCATACAAAAGGTGCAAAAACATATTTTGGGCAGTATTTGAAAAATGACAGCTGTGGCATACATGAGGTGGAGTAATAAGAAGGCTATGCTGAAAATCTGGAATAAAGATATTTGACATTTCCGAAGTTACGAGTGGGCGTAGCAAAATTGCAATGAAATGTCAAAACGTTGGCATTTTTTCATATTTTGACCCAAAATTTTCAATATAGTCCTCTTATGATCCCACCTCATAAACCCCATAGGTGAAAAGTTTAAACTCTGTGCCAAAATGCTATTCCGCGCCACAGGTGCAAAAACACATTTTGGGCATGATGTGAAAAATGACAGCTGTACTGTTCATGAGGTGGTGTGAAAAAATAGCTATGTTGAAAATTTGGCATCAAAATATTGAAAATCCTTTGTGTGCGTGTGTAGAAATATTTTAATGAATGCACGTAACTTGGCCATTTTTTGGTCTTTTTGCACCAAATTTTCAACATGGCCTTTTTGGAACCCACCTCATGAACACTGGCACTGTCATTTAATTAATTGGTCCCAAAAGATGTTTGTGCAGTGACCATGAAATCACTTTCCACATCCAATTAGCGAAACAATAGTCACAGTGTTCATGAGGTTGGGTCCAAAAAAGCCTATGTTGAAAATTTGGTGGAAAAATACCTAAAAATGACAACGTTATGAACCTAAGTTCAAAAAGCCATTCAAATACATTATATGGCATGTACCTTGATTTCTCAGTTTGCGGTTCGGTTTTGAACAGTGCAAACATGTCCCAGTCCATAGAAGATGACAGCGGACGACCTCCAGAGGTAAGTATAGGGTAAGGGGGGGGGGTGAGGTAATCGGTGCTCAGTGGGAGAGCCAGGATGGGGGGTTGGAGACAATGAGGGACCATTTTCTTTAAAAAAAAGATGCCCGGGGACTGTTTTCTTCTTTACAGGATATGTATTATTACATATTTTGGGACACTGGGAGTGGGCTCCTCAGTGTCCCACACTGCTGGGGGGGGACATCTGGGGACACTAGGAGTGGGCTCCCCAGTGTCCCACACAGACGGGGTGGGGCTTCCAGTGCCGACATGGGGATTGGGCACCCCGCTGTTGGCAAATGAACCCTACGATGTGGGACTGTTTTCCTTTTTTAGGTTTAAAATAATACATAATTCAGGACACTGAGAGTGTGGTGGGGGGGGATTCACAAACATATCTTGGGAAACTGGAAGTGGGCTCCCCAGTGTCCCACACTGGCAGGAGAGCTTCTACTGCTGACACGGGAATTGGACACTCCAGTGTTGGTAAATTTAACATTAACATGCCTCGGCACCCTTCGAGGCTTAAAAGGATCAAAAAATCCTTGACAACAGGTGTTCACCTAAATGAGGGCTGAGGAATCAGATTCTGTGGACAGTTTGGCCCAAAAATGGCCAGAATTTTTTTTTTCATTGGCAGATTATATATATTTTTTAAAGTAGTGTCGCAAATTGTGGCAATTTTCATGAAATAGTGCCACAATTTATGGCATAACCCCTGGAGTTTTGTGAAATAGTGCCACAATTTGTGATAGTTTCACAAAAGTACTTTCACAAATTGTGGCACTAGAGGACGACGACATTGCTGACTGCCACCCTAATGGCATGGCTCTATAATGCTGGCGTGTTCCAATGGTGGAACCTGCAAAAAGACAGTTTCACCAGGATTTGAAAAAGTGACAGCTGTCACATTCATGAGGTGGTGTTAAATTTGTCTATGTTTAAAACTTGGTTCAGGATTCCAAAAGGAGCCCTTGGAGCGATGCAAGTTGCGCCACTCTAAGGGCTATGGCAATATCGGGTGCACCAGGAACCTTGTGCTGTATTCCAAGAAAAAGCAAGGCTTCTGTGCCAAACTCCCCAGGATTGCTGCAATTGCAGTACAGTGCCTGATCAGTGGCGCAGCAGTGGCACATGCCACAAGGATGCAGCACCCCTCCTGCCAGCACAACACAGGATGGGCATCACTGGTGGGAGTGGTTAGGGGGTACACACATGCCCCAAGGGGGAAGGAGGGGACATAGGGTGTGTTGGTGTGCCAGCAGGGAGGTTAGGTATTGGTTCAGCACCCAGCAGGGTGCATATGCCTATCATGCCCTATATATAGGGAGGCATAAGCACCCTGCCAGGTGCCAAAGCAATCCCCTACATCCTGGCTGCCACATCAACCCTTCCTATGCCCCACTGTGCCACTTCTGCCCATGGATCCCACTTGTAGCCCATCCAACACAGAGTCCCAGTTAGTCACAAGGGGCTTAGATCACCCCATGGCAGGTCTAAGTGGAGCCCCTTGCAACGACCACAGTGGGACTTTGAATTGAAATGAGCCCTGCGGTAGCGTAGTTTAGCCCCTTGAGAGCTGGTGTACCTAGATGCAGGTCACAAGGGTGGCACAGTACCTGTCTGGCACAGCGGCTTCCCTGTCTGGTGCAGCCCACATTCTGAATATAGAATGCTGCAAAGAAGGACGCAAGGTGCAGCTTGTGTCTTTGTTGTTTGGTGCAAGCACCTTGCATCTGATGGAACTGCTTCTGGAATTGGGCCCCTGGTGTCAAAATATTGAAAATGACCAGAGTTACGAACAAACATAGCAAAATTTAAACTCATGCTCATAATTCTGCCCAAAAGGTGATTTTGCGGTAGCGACCACAAAATCACCTTTCTGACTGTATTTATGGAATTCCACTGACATTGTTCATTAGGTGGGGTCCCAAAAAGGCCATGTTGAAAATTTGGTGTCAAAATATGCAAAAATGCCCAAGTTATGAATCAAGTTGAAAACCCAATTGAAATACATTGAATTGTATTTTCCTTAGTTTCTTATATTACAATCTGCAGTTCCAGCAGCAAGACGTGTCTTCAATCAGAGAGTGGATCTTCAGCCAGTGAGCTGTTCAAGTGAGTGAGGGGGTATGGGAGTGTGGGAGGGGTGCAGGGTGGCGGTTGCTCAGTGGGAGGTTGGGGTTGAGGGGGTCAGTTCGGCGAGGGACCATTTTATTTTTTACAGGTTAAAAAAAAAAAAAGACACCAAGGGACCATTTTCTTTATCACAGGTCTAACAAGACAGGAAATTGGAGGGTGGGAGTGGGTACCATTGGACACCAATGAGAAAAGCAAATATTATGGGGACAGCGATCGGAGTGTGAAGGGTGCCACTGGACACCAGGGACCATAAAGAAAGATATTACATTGATGAGGATGGCAGGGTGGGGGGTGCCACTAGACACTAGGGAAATAAATAAATAATAATGCACCAATGGTCATACAAGGATAGATTGGAGGAACTCAATATGTACACCCTGGAGAAGAGGAGGGAGTGGAGAGACATGACAGAGACCTTCAAGTATTTGAAGAGGATTAATAAGGTAGTGGAAGGCAGCATATTTCAGAAGAGAAGATGCTCTAAAACAACAAGAGGGCATTGCATGAGACTGGAAGGGGGAAGACTTAGGGACAACTTGAGAAAGTACTTTTTCATGGAAAGAGTTGTGGATGCTTGGAATGGCCTGTCCCAGGTGGTGGTGGGAGCAAGCACAGTGGGGGATTTAAACATGCATGGGACAGGCATAAGGGAACCCAAGAGGGGGAAAGGAGAGGATGCAGCTGGCGACCAAGTAGGGTCAGTGGCAGCTAATTAAAGGTAGGGTATACAGGCAGACTATATAGGCCTGGCAGTCCTTATCTGCTGCCAGTTTCTGTGTTTCTATTACGATGATGCTGATCGGATGGTGGGGGGTGCCACTAGACACCAGGGAACAGATGCCAGCAAAAGAAAAACAATGTTTCCCTCTCAAAAAAGTATCTTTTTTCATGATATGAGATATGAAAAAGAATCCTTGTTTGTAAAACGAGTCACAAAAAAATGTTTATAATCTTAAAAAACATCATGTCAAGGGCATTTCTCCTACAGTTAAGTGCAGAATCCAGCTTAGGGGCCCCAGATAAGCAAGCTATATGTATTGGTTGCTCTGCAGAATGTAATTTTTGTGTTTTTTCAAATTAGAATTCTTTGGGGAAAACAGAAAATAAGATGGTGGCCACACAAAAAAACAAATGAAAAAACAATCCCATACAAAAACTTCATACAGCCATTTTGAAGTACAGACTGAGCATGCTCAGAACCCTAATTTTTAAAATGTAATAACTTTAGAATGGATTAATATTTTTTCACCAAACCAGTGAAAGGCATATCTGTGAGTCAAGCCCTTTCTACCCTGAACATTTCAGACCAAAATTCCAAACCATCTGGGTGCAAGACAATTACAAAAAAAAAGGCAGCAAAAAATATAATTTTTTTTTTTACATTTTGTGCTATCTGCATCTTGGAATCCACAAATCCAACCGAACTGAACTTGGCACATCAAGAGAGCTACCCCCACGAGACCGTGCATGCAGAATTTCTTGCAAATCCATTGAACGATTACAAAGATATTAAAGTGCAAAATGTGAGGTTTAACATAGAAACCACTGTTCAGCCCCAACTTTAGTGGCACTACCACACCACTATAATTAATAGCTTTACCCCTGTTCAACAGAATTGCACTCAGTTCTGCATGCACAGTCTGGAGTGCAAGGTGTCTTGATTTGTCAAGTTTCATTCCAGTCAGATGTGAGGATTCCAAGATCCTGACAGTGTGTTTTTAGGAAAAAATTGTTTTTTTGTGGGGGGGGAAGGGGTGTCGTCACCTACATCCCAGACGGTTTGGAATTTTGGTCTGAAATGTTCAGGGTACAAAGGGTATGTCACAGAATGGTACCTTTGTTTGGTCTGGTGAAAAAATATAAATCAATTCCCATGTTCTAAGCATTTGAAATGTTGGTTCTGAGCATGCTCAGTAGGGTATCAAATGTCTATCCAAAAAAACCCTACTGAGCATGCTCAGAATCCAAATTTCAAATCCTTATAACTTGGCAACAGATTAATATGTCTGCACCACACCAGCGAAAGGCACATCTGTGGGCCAAGCCCTATCTCTCCTGAACATTTCAGGCCAAATTCCAAACCGTCTGGGTGCTAGATGATGACAAAATAACAGCAAAAAATTGCAATTTTGTAAACTTTTTTTACTATTTGTGTCTCAGAATCTTCACATACAGCTGGAAGGAAACTTGGAAAGTCAAGAGATCTACCCTCAGAGACTGCATGCAACATTTCGTGCAAATCCGTTTTACAGTTGCGAAGATATTAAAGTGAATAGGTGTCTTACGAAAAAGGATTTGCCCCTTACAACAAAGAATCCTTTTTCATGAGATCAAATTATTTTGCCATTCCAGGAAGCAGTTCAAAAGACTGAGCTGAGCAGGCTCAGAACTCAAAATGTTATAATTAAATAACTTTGGAATGGATTAATATGTTTTCACCAAACCAGCGAAAGGCATGTCTGTGAGGCAAGCCCTTTCTACCCTTAAAATGTTAGGCCAAAATTCCAAACTATTTGGGCACAGCAGGATGTTAAAAAAAGCACAAAAAACAATGATGTTTAACATTTTAGCACTATGCGCAGCTCGGAATCCACAAATCCGACTGAAACAAAACTTGGCACACCAAGAGAACTAGCACACAAGACTGCACACACAACATTTAGTGCAGATCTGATGCATGGTTGCAAAGTTATTAAACTGCAAAATTTGAGATTTACATAGAAACCCCTGCTCATCCCTAACTATAGTAGCACTACTGCACCACTATAATAGATATATACACCAGCCACCAGCTTTAATGGCCTGGGAGCCATGATATACCAGGAACGAAAGACTTGCGTGAGACCAGTAGAATATGCTGTTGCAGCCTGAGTGTGTCACAAAAGAACTACTTGGTCCGTAAATTGGACTTCCTTCCTGAAATGGGCTATAGTGGACCTGGTCCATGATTATCTTGATGGAGCCTGAGCCTGGTTCACTGTGGTAAGAGACAACAACCAGCTGATATATGCATTAACAACAGCCAAGTTGGATGCTACCAGGCATTGAAGGATCTTAGCCGTGTCATCATACAACTTCCATCTGCAGTAGCGCCTGGAAAGGAACAAAACAGAAGTGGATGCCTTGTCCAGATGCTCACATTGTACTCTACCCCACAAGGGGCCCTGGACTTACATCTTAGGGGATGGGCTCAAAACAATTTGCTATTTGCTAGGGCCTGACGCCCATCCTACCACTGCCATTCCAGATAGTACAGTGGATCTACTTGGAGTGCATCCCAGCTGCGAACCAGAACAGTACACCTAGTTGTCCATACTGTAACACCTCTCTGCCGCCTTTTAGCCCTATAGACATAAGACATGTGCAGCAAATGTATCTCAGCTTGAAAGACATCAGTGTAACTTTGAAAAGGTGACTGTATTCCGTTCAAGTTAAGTTAAACCAGCCTGATGTATCACTTTGGTTCTGGTAGTGGAACAAGCTTGGCATAAAATTGACTTTTGTAGCAAGTTACTCAGGGGCAAACTCCCTTCTCAAGAACACAACTGGTGTAACCTTTCAAGTACCAAAAAATGGTTCTGATGTCACTACATGAGGACATGAGATCATCTAGAATGTGACAAAATGCTGGAAATGATCAAAGCCTGATTCTACTAGCCTTGCCTAGCCATGAAGGTGAAACAACACTGTAAAAAGTGGAACTGGTGCATCACCCAAAGGACACTGCCGAAAAGAGCGGTGTCTATGGTTAGTATCACAAGCAATGACCTTTGGATCTTGTCTGCATCGGCTTCCTTTCTCTTGAGGTACAAATGAAGGAAATCAGCAACATCTTGTTGGTCATTCACCTCTGTACCCATTATGTATAGGTCTATGCCACCAAAGGCCAAAAAGCAACAACTGTGACAAAAATACTGTGGGAAAAACACTTTGTGCCTCATAGATTCCCCAAGCCTCTGCACTCTGACCAAGGGAGACAGTGTAACAAATGCCTTAACCGGGAGCTCACTGGACTGATGAGAATTAAAAAGTCCCACCATCTCCATATCATCCGCAAGGTGACCTGCAGCTAGAGAGGTTCAATTGGACACACACAAACAATATTGGGAACATTGGATCCAGGCAGAAACTTTAAATGGAGTGAGCACTTGCAGTTTCTGGTCCTTGCTTATGACTACACCAAAGCATGAGCATACAGGGTTCTCCCCCATTATCTCATGGTTGGATGAGAAACACAACTGCCAGTAGATCTGTGTTTTGGTGTATCAGCTAATGGTGCCCTGCCAGTGACTTACCTTGAATACACCAAGAGACTGAGGCAACAGCTAACTGATGCCTATCAGGTAGTCCAGTGAACTGAAGCACTGAGGGTTAAGTGACTTGCTGAGGGTCCCACAGTAAGTGCCTGTGATGGCATTTGAGCCTGGATGCCCTGGTTCCTATATCTGTGTTCTCTCTAAGGAATTTGAAATTGTACAAGAATTGTAGTTTGGGCAGGAGCAGACTCTTTAATAGTCACCCTTGGATGTAGTCAGTGTTATGTGTTTTATTAATATCTGTTCTAAATAATGTCTGGTGCAGCCATGGCCCTCGCCTGCTGCCTTTTCCACAGCCCATGTAAGTTTAATCTGGGAAGGAGGAATGAGATGCAGGCAGAACTGGAAGCACCAGAATGAGAAGAGCAGGTCTGGAACATCAGAAGGATGGCTGTTTTGGAGGGGCACACATGCAAATGGGAGTATGGGGTGAACAGGGAAATATCAGGAAACCATAATGCTAAAAAAAAGTATCAGTAGTAGAAGTAATCATTCCAGGAATACCAGCTAGAGCTGATGCTAGTGGTTCAAACATCAACACAGTCAGTGGCCAAATTTTGTTGTTTTGCCAGAAGTCAATAGAAAAAGTTTAATAATCAAAGTAAAAGACAAAGCTGGCATTACACATCTTGTTTATATGGTGGATTTAGAGATGTAATTATATGTTCAAAGGGAATTTAAATGAAAAGTGGGACCTGAAGGGGGCTGCCAATCTGCTGTTGTGCACATTATATATTTTTTATTTACCCTGTATACAGCTTAGTATGTACATATTGGGGCTATGCACTATTGTGGGGCTGGGTACGCATGGATTGCATGTATGTAATGTGGTCCGCATAGCTCCATACTAGCAGATAGGTGCAAGATGTGTGGTATGCACTACCGTGTGCCTCTACAGGGTACCTGTCTGTGGCTCCACTCCATCGTGCTGCAACATGGGGGGCAGATTGAGGGACACAGATGAGCATTCCCCTTCCTAGCATTGTACTCCCCCCTACCAGCTTAAACCCCCTACTACTCCCTACCAGCTTAAACCCCCCTTAAGACCTTATCTTTATAACCTTGTAGATCCCCCTCAGCACTCTTGCCCCCCTCTCACTTATATGTAGTCTATCCTTCCAATATAAGTCTTCATTCTCCCATGTGTCCCCTCACTCACCTATACAGGCAAACCCTCCCTTCATGCACCATTTCCTGAGTCATTCATTGATCTCTCTAATTATTTTCTGCCTAGCAGTGCTGGCACATGGGACTGGCAAGACTTCTGAGAATGCTAAGGATCTTGCCTCTTCCATGCATCCCTTTGCTAGTGCCTTAAACCTCCTCTGGACCTCCTCCACTTCATTGCTCACCAAATGAATGATTAGGTGTGGTTTCCCCATCATCGTTGCACACTCCCTGATTTTTTGCATTGCCTTCCCAGCCTCCATCCCCTCTTTACAAAAGACTGACCTCTACCAGTCGTGTATGGATGTTAAGTCCCCAGACACGTCATCACAGTCACAATGCAGCTGACAACATGTAACAGTGACAGAACAAAGCCGCTCAATTTGTCACAAACATTAGCAGACGACAACATATAGTGCTGCATACTGTAAATATCAGCGGATAAAACGTCACCTGCCTGCTAGCTTATTCCTGACATTCTCATGACCTGTGTTACTGTGTAAACACTCCCACCAGAACATTATTTCCTGTGAATTTCTGTCCACCCAAGAATGCCAAAACAACAAAGTCTGTTAAATGCTTTATTAGTAGTTAAAAATGACATAATTAATACAAGCACAGCATTTAAAATGTGTGACGAGCATGTTCGAAGTGCAAATTATGCAAAGGTGCTCAGAGTGTCACTTAATCATGTGCAAAATGTGCAGACGGGTTGCAAAATATGAAAAGGTGCTCAGAGTGTCACTTAAATCATGTGCAAAATGTGCAAACAGGTTGCAAAATATGAAAAGGTGCTCAGAGTGTCACTTAAATCATGTGCAAAATGTGCAGACAGGTTGCAAAATATGAAAAGGTGCTCAGAGTGTCACTTAAATCATGTGCAAAATGTGCAGACACTTTGCAAAATATGAAAAGGTGCTCAGAGTGTCACTTAAATCATGTGCAAAATGTGCAGACAGGTTGCAAAATATGAAAAGGTGCTCAGAGTGTTACTTAAATCATATGCAAAATGTGCAGACGGGTTCATAGCATGTTAAAAATACAAGCACAACATTTAAGATTTAATTTATTACTTTAAACATTTATTTCTATCACAGAAGCTATGTCTAATAAATACTACTTTGATTCACAGTTAGCTGTATCACCACAAATAGATTTAAAAACTTTGTTTATGCGTATGTATTTGGAATTTTTTCTCAGAGGTTGCTGTCCGAGATCTATTTGCCTCCTTTGCAAAGCCACTGCATGCCACTCCTGTCTTAATTTCCTTGCTAATCGAGCGTGAGTTGGGTGGCTGATTGATGCAGTTCTCGAAAAAGCCATGTGCCACGCTTCAAGAGCATTGTTGCTTCTTGGCAAATCTCTAATAACTCTGTCATACTGATTCCAGAACAACACAGAGAACTGTGGTTGATGTCTCTTTTTCCGGTTCCTGGTCAACCGCCCGATGTAAGTGTCTTCAAAGTAATCAAAGAGACATTCAAGTTCTTGAAACTGGGGATCATCTTGAATCAGTTCAAAATACCATTCAACACTCTCTGATGGCACAAAAGCTAGTCCCAAAATGCATCGCATCTTGAGCGCAAAATCTTCTTCATGGATGTACTACTGTTGCTGACTCTCCTGCTGTACTCTGCACCATAGCGCATGTCCCAGATGAAAATTGCAACCTGACAGCTCAACGTGCGGTACTATCTCATGTAGTACATTGATCACCGCTATTTCAAAATCAGTCATGACACTACTTGGAACAAGCCCCCCCCCCCAGCAATGTCTGCAGGTGCACAAAAAACTTGTGATACATGGCCGCACTACAACTAGGCAGAAGGGCATATACACAGGGATGATTGACTCCATGTACCAGTGTCTGCACTGTATACATCTGATCATCTTCATGGGGTACTACTGAGAATGTCCCATTACAAAACCAGTGCTCACTCTCATTTAGGACTTTGAGATCAGAGTCACTAGCAAAAATTAGCATGTCACAGTCATTTACTCGCAAAAAGGTCTTACCACCAATGGTATCTGAATATTGCATGACATCATGGATGGCTCCTTCACTACAGCCGACAGGCTGGTGGCACTTACAAATGCTGTAGTTGATAAGCACTGGCTAAACTGGCAAGCAGCTGTAGCAGTTAATGTCACACTAAGGAGGTGGACAGTTGGTTGCGGGAAGAAGGTGGTGGTAGCTGCATTGTGACTGCTACTGATTCTATCAGCAACCGCTTGAAATTTCAACATTAGTGGTAGAACCTTTTGTCCCCAATGATTTATACCGTGACATTACGACTGTATGCCCTACCAGTAGGTAGGCCCCCTCCTGATCCTATGTATCCCCTTGATGATGGAGTCTCCGAATACCATGGCATTCTACACCTCCACAGCTCATGAATCTGATCTTGTTCCTGGTGAACCCACCCTCCTGGTCCCTTTCCTCCTGAGTGCACCTCCCCATCCTAAACTGCATACTTGTCCCCCCTGGTCCCCCCCCACCCAAGTTCACCACCTGTTCTCCCCCCGGTGAAAGATTCTGGCTTATTGTCTACCAAACCCTTCTCCTCCCTTCTGTTCCCCTATTTATACCTCCTTGGCCTTCCCTATTTTCTTGTTTCCCTTATTTGCCTCTTAAGTCCTCCTGTGCTGCCCCTCCTCTTTTCCTCTCTTTGCTCCCCTTCCTTGTCCCTTCTCCCCCGTGCCTTCTTTACCCCTTCCTCATTCATGCTCTCCTCCACATCTCCTTCCACTGTTCTTCTGTCCCTGCCCCCATTCCTTTCCCTCTATCCCTTTTTCTCTGGCTGCCCCCTGCCTGCCAGATCTCCCCTACCCATGCCACTCTCCCTCCCTTCCCTTCCCTTCTGCCCATCCCTGTTCCTTGGTCCATACTTGCTTCACCCTCCAATCACTCCAGAATGCCTTGCTCCATCCTATCTGACAAAGGTATGAACCTGTTGGACACCGGAATACCCCCCCCCAGTGGATGCTCTTCTTCCCCTTGATATCAAGGTATTTGCCCTTCCCTGAGCCCCTGGAAACTCCCTTCACCTTTCTCCTCACCTCCTGCTATCCACTGCTTCCCCCACAACTCAGTCTGATCCCCTTTCCTCCTTGTCCCCCTCTGCCTTGCCCCTTTTCTCCATGTCCCAGCTAGTCTCTTCCCTCCCTCTTTCCATTTCTGCAACCCGCAATATCTCCCTGCTGCCATTGTAGTTCCCCCCGTCCTTCCACTTCCTCACCATCTCCTCCATAGATTGTTTATCTCTTGTTGATATTTGCCTCAGTCTGATACATACCAGATATCTCTGTTGCTATTTGCCTCAGTCTGATACATACCAGACAACTCCCTAACCTCCACAGGGTTTCCATGAACACCGCTGCCCCACAACCACAGCACCCCACTATTCTGCTTGTTCTCTTGTGTACCCACAGAGCTCCCCTCCCCATCCTAAGAGACCCTTGCCCCTGCCCTCCCCAACTTCCAGTATAATAATTCATTTTTCTTGCTCTCACTCCCCCCTCCTCTGCCTTCCTAGTGCAGTCCTCTGTATTCCTTGTCTCCCACTCTCTTAAGACACAAGGGGCCTGATTCCAAGACAGCTACACATGTTGCAAGGTGACTTGCACCAAACTCAATGGTGCAAGTCACACCTTGTGACATGTGTTACGCCACCCGCGATTCCAAAAGGCAGCCCATGACATGGCGCAGGCTGCCTAAGCCAAAGGCGGGGTACACCATAGGCTACAGCAGAAACCCCCGGTGACATAGCGTAAGGGGGTTTCTGGCATCGGTTATGGCTGTATTCCAAGTGGCCAACTGACAGAATGACAAGGTGCTATTCCAGGAGGGACCCCAGCAGACAATGGTCTAAGTATGGTTAGACCAGCTATTAGCTGGTCTACCTGTACCCTACGTCCACTGGGATCACACCTCCATGCCTTCCACCCCTACAGCCAACCCTCTCAGGGTCCCTCATAGGTCCCCACCCCATACCCAGTGTCAGGGCTGCCAGCCGTGCACAGCTGGCACCTCCGTGCCCCCATCCCTGAGAAGTGCCCCACAGGGCAGTATACGATCCCCACCTGCCATGCACCCCAGGGCCATCCGGTGGCCCCCACCCCCTCCACAGCCCTGTGGGACATTGCCATGGTATCCAGGTGTGGGGTTGTGGGGGGCTGTGCCATGCATGGCTTGTGCCCTGTGGGTGGGCATCACTGCAGCTTGTGGCAACCAGGTCAGGTGCGCCCTTTCTGTGGTGCAACCCTCGAGCTGCTGCAAGTCACAGGGCATAGGTGCCGGGGACTCTGCCTGTTCTGGAACCTGGTGCAGGGTCCCCAATGTAGCAACATATGTCGCAACTCACATCTGCCCATGAGTTGCATCATACGGTCTGGAATTGGGCCCAGTGACTCAGTATTCCTTGCCTTCCCACTCCTTTAAAGCACAATGATCATATAAGAGCACATATGTACTTATAGTTCAAGACAACTTCTGTTTTCCTCTTCCTTGTTGTGTACTCTAATATCTGACTTCGGCACCTACTTTTTCGCAAATTCAGCATGTACTGCACCCTTCATTTCCCATTACAACAGTCCTCATGTTATCACTACCATTTAAAGTATGTACTAAGTTATTTGCCCCCCCCCCCCTTAGGTTGCATTATAACATTCTTCACTGTAATTATCACTACCATTTATTTATTTATTTTATTTATTTAGTTTTTGTTGACCGGTTATGTGCACTAGACAAATTCTGCCTATTTTCAGGCACGACCCGGGGGAGGAGGATACAGATGAATGCCAACTGACCTTGAACCAGATTATGCTGTTGGTATTTTTAGTGAATGGGAGGAAATTTGGCCAGGGCACAGGGAAATTCCCCTACTCACAGGTAGGGGGACCGGCTGTCTGACTTTGAGTCAGTCTTGGCCTGGCTGTAAGGAGGGCATGGAGGAGTTTGGAGCGATGGCTGCTCCTTTGCGAACTGATCTTGGTGATGTGGAAACCTTTTATGATGCAGAAGGACGTTTTGATTCGGGTGAAATCATGGCCGAGGGAGTGAAGGTCTTGTCTATGGAACTGACAGATGGGACTGTTATTTCTGATATGGAATCTCGGCAGCTTTCTGCTAAGGTAGAGCCACCTTTATTATCGCTTGATTCAGGACATGTTATGGAGAACCTTGTTGACATTTCTGATACTGCTACATATTCTGCTAAAATGCTACTAATATTGTTCATTTGGGTGAGCAAATGGCGACTGGCAGGAGTTGTCAGGTACCATCCCAGAATATACTGACTCAGACTGTCCCTAATGACCCCTTGGCAGTACCAGGCTTGCAAGCCCGATTGTCTTTCAGTCCAATACTTCTGCCCAATCTGAAGTTACTGTGTTTTCTTTTTCAGCTTTGTCTTCTGAAAAAATTAGTAAAAAACCTTTTGCAGGTCGTACTTCTTGGGCTGATCTGGATTTTGAATTACACAAACCATGGCCTGTGGAAAGTTCACTGAAAGCTGCTGGTTGGGTTAATTCCCATACTACTCAACAATGGACGTCTGGTTTTGCTCCTGTGTCTATTTCTGGTATTTGTCTTCCTGAGGAGCGCCTCAGGACTGGGACTGATCCGGTGCTGGGTGTCCGGTCTTCAGCTCCCCATGCTGAACAAGGTACTGTTCTTGCTCACTCTCTACTATCAGACTTTGACTTAACTCAGAACCCTCATTTGCACTTTAAGAATGACTCTTGGGAACCTAGCCAGCTTGGGGAGAATACCTTGATGGAAGTTTCTGATGAGGAAGGTGGTGGTTTGGCTACGGCCAGTCCCCAAGTGAATGGTGTGGACTCTGGGCAGGGCATTAATAGTGATACTGGACACACTGGGACTAATGGTCATTGAGGGGGGCCTGAATAATCGGTCCTGAGAGTTTTTCCTGCTAAACGGCATAATGCTGTTCGACTAGTTTATAAGGGTGGCCGTGACATATTTCCAGATTGGATTTATGTGTGGGCAAAACATTGTTGAAAGAGAGTTTGAAATTTCATGCTGCTGAGCTTTATGCTCTAATTCATGTCTCTGGAGAGAAATCCTTTGATATTAGTTTTAAATTACAAACTGGTTTGGACAAATTTTGGACTTGTTACAATTCTGTTAAAAATACTCTGTTGTGGGTATCTTTTGATGTCATTCCCTTATCTAAGCCTGCACAGAAAACAGCCACCATCCTCTTTCGTAATGAGGGGGTGAGTGTCACTGATTTGCTGTTTTGGCTTAAACAGAGATATACGGCCTTAGGGCATCCTGAGGCTATTTTTGATATAGAGAATATTTGGACGGGGGGGGGGTTGGAGGGTACGAATTATTCTACAAACACTTGTCGGGGAACTTCAGCATCTGCCCAGATCCTTTTTTTTGGGGGGGGGAATAGGGGAGTTCTCTTTCACTCGGGGGCAACCAAAGAGTTGTTACAAATGTGGGGATATGGGACTTATTAGTAATGATTGCAATAAAGTCAAGTGTTCTTTGTGTGGGAGGTTGGGTCATCTGAATTGGCAATGCACTAATGAATTACTTTGCAATCTTTGTGGGAGGCATGGTCACTCTTATGGTAATTGTCAGCAAGCTGCACATAGTCGAACTGGGTCAAGGGATAGTGAGAAACAGAGACTTTTGGTTGCTACGGAACAAAGAAAGCATGCCATTGCTCTGTTTGCTGCTCTGGTTGCTTCTGAACCTCGTGAGGTTCCTCAAGACAGTGAGATTGCTCCTCTGCCATTGGATACTGTTCTGCAGTCTGCTCCTGTCTTGGAAGTGGAGGACGGGAATATGATTCTGGATATTGAGAATGATGGTGGTACTTCTTCTACTGTCCTTCAGAGTCAGGCTCCTGTTGGGATACCAGCTATTGTAAAAGAAGATATGCCCCCCCCCGCCCCCTGTGTACCTAGTATTGAGTTTGAATCACGAATTACCAGGAGACGTACTTAGCAGCAGCCTACACCTAAAGTGCACAAAATTTAGGAAACTAAAACTTCCAGTAGATTTCAACCTCTATTTAAGGCTGTGGAGGTTTCAGGACATGAGTCTGAATGTTCCTCGGAAGAGTTAAGCCATGTTGAAGCCTGCTCTGATTTGGATCTTAGTGAGAGGGAGATGACAATAAATAGGGGGTTTCACACCAAAAAAAAAGTAAAACTAAGAAAAAAGGTGTTGGGCCTGGGAA
This sequence comes from Neoceratodus forsteri, assembly GCA_016271365.2. Lineage (NCBI taxonomy): Eukaryota > Metazoa > Chordata > Ceratodontiformes > Ceratodontidae > Neoceratodus > Neoceratodus forsteri. Next base: position 1,204,519,531 of record CM057456.1, read on the forward strand.
ATTGAGTCGTAAACCTCCCTGAAATTATAAGGGATGGTGCATTGCTTAACATTAATCACTGTTAATGTTAATAGTTTGAAAAATAAAAAGAAAAGAGGTGGGGTATTTTCACATTTAATTTCAACTAAAGCTGATATTATTCTGGTACAAGATACCAGATTGCACACCACTCGAGAATTGACACAGACCCAGTCTGAATGGTACATAGGACCTTCTTACTGGTCTCTAGGTTTAGGTGCCTGTATGGGGCTTGGGATTTTGTTTGCTGTTCCAATTCAAATTATAAAAATTTTGGACTTATTACATGGCAGGGTATTGCTGCTTGATTTTCTTTTTGATGCAGTTTATTATAGACTTATTAATGTTTATGTGCCTCAAACTAAGTCTGCTCGAATAGAGGTTTTTCATTTGATTAGGCCTTTTTTATTCTCTTCACATAATGTGATTTGGGGTGGTGATTTCAATTGTGGGTTGGTTAAACAGGATAAGGAATGGGGTACTATAACTACTAAAATTTTTAATGACTCCTTATTTTTGATTAATACCTTGCAGACAGTAAATCTCATTGACGCCTATCACTCACACACAAATCGTAGGGATTCGACTTTTCAAAGGGGATCTCATGCTACTCATATTGATTTTTTTCTTTTTAAGCAAAGGTATGGTGATCAGAAGTGCAACTATGGAATCAGTGGCATATTCTGATCACAAAGAACTTTCTATTTTAATTGGGGCTTTACTTACCTATAATGGTCCAGGACTGTGGAAGTTTAATACTTCCTTGTTACAAACAATGTCTGTGACACATCAGATTTTATATTTGCTTTGTGGTCAGAAGACTTTATTTTCTGTTTTTGATAATCCCATGCTTTGGTGGGATAATGTAAAATTGGTGTTAGGAACACTCTCGTGCACGCTTGGTAGGCAGAATAGGGATGCTCAGCGGATTCGATACCAGAGTTGTAGAAAACATTTGCAGCATTTAATGAGCTTAGTACAGACAACCAAACACAATTTTGATACACAGATTAAGGAAGTGCAATCTGAAATGAGAATGTTTCATGAAAGGCAAATGGAATCGTTGCATATGCAGCAACGATTTGGAACAAAGAGACAATTAGACTCAGTATGCCCCTTTTTGAGTTGCAGTACTAGGGTACAGAATAAAAAAATGGAGGCAGTTTGGGATGTTCAGCATAATGTTAAAACCACTGAGCAGGATATTTTTATGGAGTTTTCGCAGTTTATGGAATAACAGTGTACAAGACAACATACTGATCTTACTGCCTTTTTGCCCCTTTTTCACCTCCTTAATATTCCACAATGTCCTGTGGTGGAATTGAACTTACTTGTTAGGGATATAACAGCAGCTGAAATTATTAATACTGTCACTTCCTTTACTAAAGGAAAGGTGCCGGGTGCTGACGGTATTCCGGTAGACGTTTATAAATTAATTATTCCTCTTATTGCTGAGGAATTAGCTCAGGTTTTTAATTATTTGCTTCATACGTCTGGGCTTCCCTTAGACATGTCAATGGGGATTACTATTTTTTTATATAAAAAAGGGGATAAGAGGTGCTTGGATAATTGGAGACCTATTTTCCTCTTAAATGTCGACTTTACGATATTAACTAAGAATTTGAATACTAGGTTGTCTCGCACAGCTCAGTATGTTGTTTCTGAACACCAATTTTGTGTGGTCCCTGGCAGGAAATTGACTGATATCCTTCTTTTGCTTCGAGAATTTTTTGAATCTGGGACTCTAGGGGCTTTGGAGGGGTGGATTGTGTCTTTGGATCAGAAAAAGGCATTTGACTCGGTGGATTATGCCTTTTTATGGTTTACGCTACGATACTATGGGGTACCTGACACCTTGATTAACTGGTTACAGCTTATATATCATACTGCAGTTATTAGACCTTTAGTGAATGGTTACTTGGGGCCCATGATTCCGGTTCAGAAGGGAGTACGACAGGGCTGTCCCTTAAGTCCTTTATTGTTTGTGTTCTGCATGGATCCTTCATTACGACTTTTAAATGATAGACAATTTTTTTACCACTGTCTGTCTCTGGCAAGAGATTATCAACTACTGCTGTGGCTTATGCTGATGATTTATGTCTCTTGTTGTCCAATACAAGGGCTGTACAGACTGTGGTAGAATTTTGTGACCTCTTTCGGCTGGCCTCAGGGGTTTGTTTAAATAAGCAAAAAAGTAAGAGTAGATGGGTTGGGTTAAGTCAGGTGGATATATTAGATATTGTAGTGATACCAGTTACTGATGGCCCTATTCGGGTGTTGGGGATTAATTATGATCAGGGTAGGCAAGACTCAGTTTATTGGGACATACAGTTACAGCATGGTAGGGATATGGTCATTAATTGGAATAAACCTACGATTGGGAAATTAAAAAGAGTTTATTTAATTGACATATTTATTGCCTGTCTTTTTATTTATCAGTGCAATCTTTCCACCCCTGAGGGAGAGAGAAACCATGTTATTGAGTCTTTTCTTTACTGCTCTCTGGGGGAGTAGATTAAATCCGTTAAAAAGAAATATTTTATATCTACGGGTGAATCAGTGTGGTTTGAACATGGTTAATCCTGTGGTTTTTTTGTTTCTTCACTTTTTATTTATTAATATTAAGCCTGTATGTCAACAACTGACATCAGGATGGACAGCATTATTTATTTGGAAATTGTCGGCCTGGTTTCCAGGGTGGAAGGATAACACTCAAAGGGTTTTTAGGACTGTTCCTTTTGCTCCACAATATTATAGGGATATTTTTGTAAGACTGCATAAATGGAATATCAAGTTCCCTATAGTCCTTAGGAAGAATAAAAAACAGGCCTATCACTTGGTTCAGGATACTCATTTTCGAGAACCAGTAACTTTTTTGCAATGCCCACCTGCATATCGGTCCTCAGTTTTACAATTGAATGCCTGCAGTAGGGTACCACTGAAATTTCAAGACGTGTTGTGGCTTTGTTGTCATGAAAAATTAAATATTAAAGCCAATCAGAAACATAAAATGAAAGAGGATAGATTATGTTCAAGGCCGCAATGTGTGGCACAATTGGAAATGATGGAGCATTTATTTTTTTCTTGTTCTTATATTGTTGATTTTTGGGATACTGTTGCAAAAATGTATAATATGCCTGTTTTGAGGAAAATGAATTATGTTGCTTTCATATATGGAGTTTATGACCATTCTTAGAAACACTGGGATGCGGATACTTTACACATTATTTTTTCTATTATAAAGTGGTACATTTGGAATATCAGATGTTTATTTACCTTACAACAAGAGGTGATTTTACATGATGAATTAATTGCTAATATTAGCAATGATATTCGAAACCTTTATTATACAGAAAAGACTATGCAGAATGCTGTATTTATTCGAAAGTTTTGGAGAAATCTTTTTTGGATTACTGATGCTGATGTACCTGTTACTTGAATGTATTTAGTCTGTATTTGAGTTTCTTGTTTAATTTTGTTGTATTCCATTTTCCTTTTTCTCTAAGTCTTGTGATTGTTGATATGATCTTAATAAACACAAAAGTCCCCAACTCTTGCAGTAGGGGGAACTCTTGTCCGTCTTCTGCTGGACAAGATGGCTGACCAGGGAGGTGGAGGTGCAGGAGCTGGAAAAGGAGCTCTGACTTTTGATCAACCATCTCAGGATATGGATATTGGGATTACTTTATCTGCCAGGCCTGTGTCTAATGAGAATGTTCCTGTATCAGATCAGATGGATTTCTCATCCTCTACCGTTGTTGAAGGAGTTAATGGACAGTTACACCCTGAAACTGTGGCTATTCAGCAGCAGACTGCTGAAGCTCTGAGACAGCTCTCTCCCAGGCCTGACCCACTGAGGGCAATGCATAGGAGGCAAGACCTGATCTCTGACTCTCGACTTTTAGCCATTCAACAATGTAGGGAAGCATTATTGAACATACTGCATAAAGAAGATGAAGCTGTACTCCATTTGGAGACCTCAAAGGTACATTTTCCTGTGGATTCTCAGGAAGCCCACTCTTGTGGTAAAAGTTCATGTTCGTCTTCTAAAGGTGTGCTGGATTCCCAATCTGCTTGGTCCCCGGATCGAGCTCTATACGCTGCAGGCTGGAAACAAACAGCTGGTGGCTCCACTTGGCTTTCCGCCTCAATTCCGACTGCCACGGAGATTCAAGGAATGACAGATGCATCAGCGTCTGTTACACCATCTGTTGCCCTACCACAATCTGTCTGTTCTGTGGCATGCACTGACTGTAATACGGACGGTTCCGGTAACAGTGTACAATCTAAGGCTGCCCCCCCCAGTGTTACCGGTCAAGGAACTGAAGCTGAATCCTGAGCCTGCTGTAGTCCCTGTATTGGATTCTGCTATTTCCCAAGTAAGTGCTTTACAGTCTTCTCACTTGAACACTCCTTCTATTGTGCCTATTGCAACTGAGCCTCCCTCTACTTCTTGGGCTGATTTAATGGAGAAAACTGCTCCCCTTCCTCTATGTGATACATCTCAGCTACCTGTTTCCCCACCTTTGGATGTTACTGGTGACCATGCACATCAATGGGGCCCTCCACATCCTGCCAGTCCTTTCAAGTTGTCTGATTTGTTCGCTAATTTGGGAGAACCTGCCAAATGCAAAAATGCTGTGCATTTTAAATATGCCGGTGGTCTTGATATACCTCCTGATAGATCTTATGTTGCCAGAACCCTGCTTAAGGACACCATACATTTTACTACTACGGAGATTCTGGCGCTTATTCATACTTCAAGGATACCCAGTTTGACGTTATTTTCCACCGTCCTGTGATGCTTGATCAATTCTGGCTCAAATATTCCTCTCTTAAACATACTCCTGCATGGACTCCCTTTATTGTCATCCCTTTAATGAAACCTGTTTGGAAGATGGTCAATATTTTGTTTAAGAATGAGGGGGTGGAAATTTCAGTTATCTTACACTGGATAAAACAACATGTGGAAGCCACTGATAGGCCTTCTCCTATTTTGGATTCCGAAAATATTTGGACAGGGGGTTGGCGGTTAAAAGTCAAACTTAAGTCTACAGATTCAGGCATTCAACACTTGCCTAGCAGTTTTTTCATTGGCAGAGATAGAGGCTTTTGTTTCTATCCGGGACAACCTAAGACTTGCCATAGATGTGGCTCTTTCTCCCATTTAAGCAATGCTTGTGAGGTAAGAGTATGTGACCTATGTCTGGAAACAGATCATTCCAATCATTATTGTCCGAATCCTATTCGTTGTAACCTCTGTGATGAAAAAGGTCACTCCTATAGACAGTGCCCTTGGGCTGCTCATAATAAGGGCTCTTTTTTTATGATCAAGAGGAGGTGGTCTTGGAAGCACAAGAAAAGAAACAATTTAGGACTCAATCTCTGATTTCTCTCCCTGTTCAGCTGCCTACCCCTCAGCAGTCAGCAGCTGTTGTTGTGGAACAGTCTGATTCTTCTGTTGCACAGGTGACTGCACCCTTGTCGGATTCTCAGATACTACCGGACTCTCTCTCGACTATTGACTCTGCTGTTATGCCCCCCCCCCCCGTCCCCGTCGCCCCGGCTGATGATTTGCGGTAGTGGGAGGAAAATGAAAATGAGCTAAACTGCAACCTAGACTGAAAATCTCCAGAAGGGACTCTCTTAGGACTTGGAACAGTTATGCTGCTTTACAATCATGTGAAGCTGAGGAAAGCGAAGAATCAGATTTGTCCTCGGTGGCCTCTTCTCGCAAAGAGGCGTCTGAGGGTGAAGAAGACCGTAAACAAGGCAAAACCTATAAAAGGACTAGGAAGAAAAATGTTTAGTGACTCCTTTCTTTATTTTTGACTGGTGCTGATTTGCATTTGTTGACTTTGAATGTTAACAGTATCTGGAATGCCAAACGTCGGTGTACTCTTTTTTTCCTCTTAGCATCTCACTAAAGCAAATGTGTTTTTTTTTTGCAGGATACCAGGTTAAGGACCACTTCTGACATTTCTCTTGCCCAACATTCTTGGTCTTGGGGGGTCTTCTTTTTGGTCATTGGGGACTGAGTCTTGTTCTGGAGTTGGTGTCCTTTTCAAGTTTTGTGATTTCAAAGTTATTAGAGTATTTGATATAGAGCCAGGTAGATTGTTGTTGCTGGATATTCTTTTAGGCACTGTTTTTCTTAGACTTGGCACTATTTATGCTCCGCAGACCAAGAGTCTGAGAATTTCCCTTTTTCATGTTTTGAGGCCCTACCTCCATACTGCAAAATTAGTTCTGATTGGGGGTGATTTTATTTGTCCCTTGGATTTGGCTGATAAGACGGGGTTGACTTCCAAACTTTTTTGTGATACCAATTCTTTAATTTCCATTATGAAAACTGCCAGGTTAATAGACTCTTACAGGCAATTTCATCCAAAAGGGGGACATACTTACTACAGGAATTCAATCTCTACTAGGATTGATTTTATTTTTGTTTCTGAGCTTTGTCATCTACGAAGTGCATGGACTGCAGCTTCTGCCACTTCTGATCATATGGAGTTGCATATTCTATTTGCTTTGGGTGATACCAGATGAAAGGGTAAAGGCAGGGGCGTAGTTTGTTATTTTTATGGGGGGGCAAAGTAACAAAAAAGTCCTGATTTTCGCGTATCACGACAGTGAAGAGGGCGGGTGGCTTGCGTAATGCAAACAAATCAGCCAGCATCAAATAATGCCCAAAAAACATTTAAGACTACAGCTGAATAACTCCAGGGAGGGACCAGCCCAGGCCAAGTCAGAGCACTTCCCCACCCCATCAGTTTTACTGCAGCCTACTCTCGGCCCAACTCCTCCTGAGACCAGAGTCAAAACTGACCGAGATCTGTTTTGTATTCAGTTCTTCGTTCTGTGCCTTGGGAGTGAGGACTTACTTGTAAAGTTTAAAATAGGTAAGGAACTTAACTTCCTTCTCAAGAGGACAGGACCTCCCCTCAGCTTCAATTCAAATCAGTCTTGACCCACTTTGCCCCCACCTGAACCTCCAGGTGGATAGCTCCGCTAGTCTCTCACCCCTTTGCTGCTTACATAACCCTTCCAAGTCCAGCCCTTATAGTGGATCCTGAACTCTTGAAATGTCTGCTTGAGCTAGCCCTCTCACCCTTGAGGAGTGTAAAAGCATGTTTCAAGGAAGTGCAGCAAATGGTTGTGCCACCTCAGTATACCTATAAACATAGATGGTATGGGAAACATCCCAGCATGTGCATCGTCACAGCATGAGCCCTTATTTACAAAGATTACATAACAAAATGCGATTATACAATGACAAGAATGAATGCTGGCCTCTGATTGGTCAGTCTTGGGCTAGACCCATGATGTTATCCCAGTACATCCGATTCATCACCGGTCTAGTCTCAGCCTCTCCGTGAACCTCTTGATGATTGTTAGCACTAGTGTGTTTTTTGTATCTTCTCTTAAAAATATTTTTCCACACCAAATAAAACATCTTTAAAATTATTTTTTTAAATTCTGTATAACAACACGCCATTGTATAATACCAATAATGCCCTCCAGGGTGTGTGTCTTGGTAGGATAACATCATGCCTTATGTATTGGATGCACTCGTGCCCAACCACCTGAGGCATGACGTTATCCCAGCATGACACACACCCTGTCGGGCATTATTGCTTACTTGCACCCAGTGTTAACACTTTTCTTTGTTATAACCAAGTTAATTCATTAGTCTCCCATCCCATCTCATCCCCTCCCATCCCATCCCATATTATTCAATGTCACATGCCTGAATCTGGTTAGGTAAAGGTAAGCAAAGAGGATAATGCTCTCCTCAAGCAAGCAAGCATTGCATACATAAGCATGGGACTTGCTGATATCCCTCAGGCGGTGCTGTTAACAAGCATGCTGATGTACCTGGGACAGTGCAACAGAACAATGTAAATCCCCTAACTTTTCAAGTTGATCATGGGCATGATGTGGCCACACCACAACCCCTACCAGTCTCCTCCCCATGGGCTCCTAAGGAATATGCATCTCTGTCCATGCCCAGGGTTACACAACCCCATCCAAGCAAACATGGACTGCCCTGGCACAAAAGTGGTCGCATCACATAACCTAAGAGAACAGACGCCACAGGAAGTTTGCTGGAACAACGACTCCAGATACCTGTGCACAGCCTCGCAGGACCCACCCTGAAAGGTAAGTGCTTGTTTGGTGGTTTTTATTAGCATCACCTATGACAGTGTGTGGTGGGCCGGTTGTTGTAGCCCAGATTGCTGTAGATGCTCCCCCCCCCCAACAGACTACTTCAAAATCGTTTCATCTAACAGTTTTGAAGGGCACAAATGAAACATGGTTGCATCAGTCTGATGTGGTTTAATACAGTTTTTTTGTCCGAGCGTGTGTCTTTATTCTTCTACACACAGACACAGACAGACACACACACCACCAAAAAATGAACTTTTTTTTATACTGTGTTTATGTTCAGGATAGAGACAGGGTAAAGCAGGTCCAGGCAGTACAACACAGTAAATGAAACAATGCATTTTATGATGCCCAACAAACCACCAAAAGACCACAAAACAACAGACCTTCCCCCTGCCCGGAGGGGAATGGCTAGGTCACAGGTCAGGGTGCTAAATGAGGAGGAGAGACCACAGAACATCTTGTCGAACCACACAGTAAGGTGAAACTACATAAACATGCACCATTTTTATACTGTAGGATTTCATTCTTTCCAACAGTTCCTAATTTTGACACAGAAACTTATCTTTAGTGCTCAGAAGCCCCTTGTACGAGGGAGGTAAGCATGGCATGGACTCAGCAGACTGGCATACATGTTGAAAAAATATTTCTGTGCCAGTATGCCTGTCCACCCCTCCCTCCTCCATCACCAGTGGCCAGAACCATTTTTTTCAGCATGTGTACCAGTCCGCCCTGGTCAGCACAGCAGCACAAAGCTGGCAGGGCAGCAGAAGGCACAGCAAGCAACAGTGAATTAAATGTCCATGCAAAAAGCTACAGCCCACTCTCCCCACCCCAAATCCTGCAATCTCCACCCAGACTGGCCAGCTCAGCTACTCTCTGCACCCTGATGGACTTGCACAGCCACTCTCCACACTCTGTGTCCACCCCACCAGCACAGCCACTCTCCCCACCCCACCCAACCATCACCATTTCCAGCTCCATTTATCTGGTATCCGCTCCAGTCATCCAGATCTGTGCCTCCCCAAAACAGGCATACAAAAATAAATAAAACCACATTTTTATACTGCGTTTTGTTTATGTTTCTTTCTTTGTCTGGAAAGAGAGATGTTGAGCTACCGGTCAGCACAGTTTGCCTGGTATACAATTACAACCCTGCCCCACCGACAATGCCAGTGCCTCCACCCACTCACACAACAGTGCTCCCACCACACCCACACAATGCCTGTATCCCCAACCCCACCCACACAAATGACCAGTGTCCGCAACACTACATGCGCACACATGACCAGCAGTGTCCCCAACCCACAACACACACACGACCAGCAGTGTCCCCAACCCCACACGTACACAATCAGCAGTCCCCACACACACACAATCAGCAGTGTCCCCAACCACACACACACACACACACACACACACACACACAAAACCAGCAGTGTCCGCAACCCCACCCACACACACGACCAGTGTTCCAACCCCTCTCCCCCCAAAAAATCATGGCCTGTCAGTAGTTGCTATAACAATAGCCAGGTAGTAGTATAATCATTTCTTTAGGGTGCATGTTTCAGTGCAAGATTTTTTTTTGCTAGTCTTGTAACACTGTAGGGGGGACAGCACAAAAAGCTACCCCTTTGGCTGTGTTTGCCAGGCAATGAAGACAGAGACAGCAAGGCCAAGGAATCTGTCTGTTTCACCCCTCCACAGTGGACGATCGGAGAAATCAAAAAAAGTGAAAGATTACTTTTACAGCCAGGTAAAGGATGAGGGGGAAATAATGTTTCAACATTTACTAATGTCTGTGTGCTAGCTGCGGGCACAGGTCAGTGAGATATATCCCTTGACAGATAAAGGATGAGGTGGAAATTACGTTTGAACATTTACTTATGTTTATATGCTAACACCCAGTCAGTAAGCACAGAATGTCCCCCCTCCTAACCAACATGGACAGTCCACCGGAAACCCAGTCAGCAAACATGGACAGTCCCCCTTCACTCCACCTACAAGGACAGTCCCCCAGACACCCAAACAGTCCCCCTCCCCACCAGACACCGGGCCAGTGAGCATAGAATGCACCCCTCCCAACCGACAAGGACAGTCCCACCAGATACCCAGGCAGCCAGCAAACATGGACGGTCCCCATATCCCACCAAGGACAGTCCCCACCCCGACACACAGCTAGCAAACACAGAATTTCCGCCCCACCAACATGAACAATCCCCAAACACCTGGCTAGCAAACACGGAGAGTTCCCTCCCAACAACACTGATAGTCCGTCCTAGACACCTGACCAGCAATCACCGACATTCACCCCCATAAGCCAACATGGAAAGATCCCCTGACACCGACCAGCAAATAGTGCCCCTCCCACAAGACACCCGGCAGGCAAACATGGACAGTCCCCTTTTCCACCATCATGGACAGTCCCCCAGACAAAGAGCCAAGTCCACCAAACAATGGCTAGTGTCACCACCCCACCATCACAGCCATTGTCCCCACACCACCATGGCCTGTGTCTCCACCCCACCAGACCCCAGAATAGAAAACAGACTGTCCCCCCAGCCTCACCAAACAATGACCGCCCTCCCAGTCCCAAACACTAACCACCCCAGCCCCAAACACTGATCGCTCCCCAGCCCCAACAAACGCAGGCCCTTCCCCAGCACCAAACACTGGCCATCCTCTCGGTGAGTCAGCCCCAAAACACACAGACTGTCTCCCCTAGCCCAACCCCACAAAACAGACCATCCCCAGCCCCACCAAACACAGACTGTCCAGTGAGTTTCCCAACAGACCCCACCACACCAGTAGCACAGTAACTGAGTGCCCCCACCTCACCAACATGACCAGTGTCCACACCATACCAAACAAATAGGCCCACCCACCCACCCGACCAACATGGACAGCCTCAACAGCCAGCAAATCCCTCCCACCCAAAGAAACACAAGCTGACAGCAAACTTTCCACCCACCCCCAGACACATGGCCATGGCCAAGACAACCCCCCAAAAGACAGTAAGGGCACAGATAGGGCAGCATGCAGCAGGGCACAGCAAGGCCAAGAAGGCAGGTCAGGTAGCCGAGTCTCTCCCAACAGTCCCGTTCCTCTCCCGATTAATCCCCCGATGAGACAGTAACTAATTTTTTCTGACACCAGATGAACGTGTCGCATTATGGGTCTGCTATAGCCTGCATGACCGCCGGCTTCTTCACTGTACTCTGCCTGACTGTTCAGTGACCTGAATAATCCCTCTCGGTGGATCGTGGAACTGGTGGGCAACAGGCGTGGTGTGGGACTCGCCGACAACATGGTAAATCTTTTTCTGGACTGCTGGACACAGAATCCAGGTGTGCAGGCAAGCCTGGCCGTGCCTCAGACTCACTGTAATTGTACTACTCGCTCCTCCACCTGGTCTGTCTGGTGGTAGAGGCCTTGTGGCCGCGGGCCTCCAAGGCTCTCAGGGATGGGAGGCTCAGGTGGCAGCGGGAGAGCCCAGAACACAGCTGGCTGCACTGTGAAACAGAGAGTAGGTAGTCAGAGGACTCGGGTGAGGTATACTTAAACTGGGCTGTTCAGAATAGGAGGAAGGTGGGAACACTAGACTGACTGAGACACTGGTGACACCTGACAGACAACCAACGACTGCTGCTCAACATACTCGAATAGCTATCTCTCCTCAGCCCTACGCTATATGGATGCTGCTGCTGCTCCTTCATGGAAGGCACACAGACAACTAAATGGCGCCACTAACGGAGTACTGCTCACGCGATGGCGCCAGCTTGCAGCACTCTCTGATTGGCTGTAACATGCAGGCTACTATGGTTGCAGGCTTGCAGCCAATCGGAAAAGGGGACCGCTTTGTTAAGAGACACAGCCATGCCACCCTTCCCCGAGAAGTGCAAGCAGTCCAGGCATAGCCCTGAGCCCATTCAATATTAAAAAAAAAAAATGATAACCGGAGAACGGTGGCTGGGCTCCTAAAAAAGTCCTGGTCTAATTTGTCGGGGGGGCAGCTTGCCCCTCTGCCCCCCCCCACAATCTACACCTATGGGTAAAGGTTTATGGAAGCTAAATGCTTCCTTACTGACTAGGGAAGATTTTTCTCAGGAATGTCTTGAACTGTTTAAAGTCCATCTATCTGTCATGTTTTTTTATGATTCCCTATTGGATTGGTGGATGCAATCTAAGCTGGACGTTAAACATTTCTTTTCTTCTAGAGGTAAGAAATGTAGTGAAGCTGCTTATTTGAATTTTTTGCCGTTACGACAGCAACTCTTTAAGCTCATTTCTTTACAAACCACCACTTGTCATAGTTATGCCTCTCAAATAGATAACTTACAAGCTAGGATGAAATTGAACCCTTATGACAGGGCTAGATCTTTAGCAACAGAACAACGGTTTGGTACTAAACTTCAAAAAGGATCCTTAGATATTTTTAAATGTCACTCAGATATGATTGATAAGAACATTGTTCAGGGACTGAAAACTGATTCTGGGTTCTGTTACAGACTAGTGCTGAGATTTTACTATATGCTGAAACTACTTATGCTGCCTTTTTTCCAACCCTGAAGTTTTACATTCTGAGGATGTTTTTTTTTCTGATCTGGTACCCCATACTTTATCTGACCTTGAGTCCGCATTATTGGTTCAACCTATCTCATGACTGGAAGTTATGAATACCATTAATGCACTTCCAGTATCTAAGGTTCCAGGCCCTGATGGCCTCCCTTCTGAATTTTATAAGCAGTTCCAGCATATCCTGGTACTTATTCTGACTGAGCTTTATAATGATATCCTTACTACAGAATATATATTACCTGAGACTGGTTACAGGCTTGTACGATTTTGATTTTTAAAGCTGGGGACCGTATGGATCTCAAGAATTGGAGACCTATCTCCCTGTTGAACACTGATTTAAAGATACTCACTAAAATTTTGACTACATGGCTGAATGAAATCACACCCCTGTATTGTTTCTCAATTCCAGACCTGTTCAATCCCATCTCGGAACATTACAGATAATCTCATACAGATTCGGGATGTCATCCAATATGGTATTGATAATAAATTCTCAGGTTTTTTATTGTCTATCGATCAAGAGAAGGCCTTTGATAGGATTGCCCATCAATTTCTTTATCAGACCCTTCGCTTTCATGGTATGCCTGAAACATTTATATCTTGGATAAAGTTAATTTATCAAAATGCTACTTTTCAGATGTTTAATGGTTTTTCAGGCAGGGGTCAACCTTAACCTTTTTTTGCACTAGCCAGCAGGGCAAGTTGATTCAAAATTGCACTAGCCCGCAGATGGTTGCACCAGCCCTTAATTACAATGGTAAATTTTGATCACATGCAGGAAACAATGCAAGCAAAGCCAAGAAATACTCTGATTATTGCACATTTATCCTGCTCCCACATTGCTTCCAGCTCCACAGCAGAAAAAAAGACTACAATGCCATCACAGACAGTGACCCGCCCCCATTGTTTTGTACCATGGCCTCCTCTCTTCCTCTCTCTGCCCCCTCCACACCAAACAGAAAGAGAGGACATCACAACAGCAAATGTTCAGTCAAGCAGACCTAGCTCTGCACATGCAATAACTGACATCATCATGCACCTCACCACACTGTCACCTCCACCTACAGGGCAATGAACAGAGTCAGGCAGAGAAAGACACTCTCAGCCCCCACCCTATAGTCAACTGGAGACCTGCACTTCTGAAAGTTTTTGTATAGTCTCAAGTGAGCCAGGAGCACATCCAAGGTTTCTTTGGGGTGGGGGCTAGACAACCCTAAGGGGCTTGGGAAATAGTAAACTATGACATTTTCATTTGTAAAAGCATTGATTTTAATATGGCCTGCTCCAACAATAACAGCTTTTTCTTTAACATTGTCCTTTCATCAGTCCAGAGGAAGCAGTACACAGGCATAATGCTATACTATCTCTATTTCTGTATAGGATGGTCTATGCACCCCAGGAATGCCTATTTCAAGGTTTCAAATTGTGTATTTTTTCAAGGTTTATTTTTGTACCATACATGATTCAAAGCTTTGTTTTTGGTCTGAAAGGACATGCTGAATGGGATACAGGTGGAACTGTATGGATGGTGATGGCTGGCATGGACCATTTAGAAGAGCTGGAGACTCCCTACACTTGCCAGTAAGGCAGCTATTGATCTGTGGATGGTCACTTCAGAGTCTGGTCTGCAGTGGTGTCCAGGGAAAGAACAGAGTTAAGAGATTTGGAGGGGAGAGGGAAGTTATGGTGAGGCTGGAATAAAACCCACCACCTGCAGGGCCGATCCTGAATACCTCTTTGCATTTTGTCACTGAAATGTTGGATACGAATACTCAAAATGTAGAGAAATGAGGGGCACTGATCTTAATAATATTGGACAAATTGTTAGACATAGACACATTCAGAAAACTGGAACCTAGTGACTTAACAGCAGTCTACCCTTGATCACACCCTGGACACTAGATGAAAGTCTTAGCAGTGAAGTGATAATGACTCATGCTGAGTCTTTTGTGGGATCCCTCTCTTGAACTGCCAGATAATTGCAGCTGTTAATGAGCTGTTAATCACACCTGGCCATCTGGAACATTGAGAGAGATTAGCATGAGGATTAGAGAATACTAAAGTAGAGACTTTTAATTTCATTAACAGCCATGAAAATCTGCACTAGTCAAGACGGGCAAGTATAGAGTTAGCTGCACTAGCCCTGGTCAATTTCCACTAGTGTTTGGGCTAGTAAAACAATGTTATGATCGACCCCTGTTTTCAGGGTACTGTTATTAGACAATCTAAAGGGGTTTGACAGGGGTGCCCATTGAGCCCTATGTTATACATCCTGGGGCTTGATTTCCTTTTACGGAAAATACATTCCTCTCCAGGGGTTATTTCTATTACAACATCTACCCCTTTTTTCCACACCTAAAGTATTGGCCTATGCAGATGATATTTGCATCTTTTTAGCTGATCCACATTCTGGGGCTGCCTTACTTAGTATTTTCCAAGCTTACTCGGCCATTTCTAATGCTAAGATCAATATTTCTAAGAGTAGGGCTTTGCAGTTCGGGAAGGACTTGCAAAGCCACTTTGAAATTGTGGGAATTCCCATTATTGAGGATAATTTGAAAATTCTAGGTATTCTTTTTGGTAGCTCTGATGCTGGTAAACTGAATTGGGGTTTGAAACTGAATGAGGGTTTTGCACTTTTGGCTAAATGGAAAGGTATGCAGATTTCAAAGAAGAAGTGGGTAGTTTTGATCCAAAACTCTCCTGCTTCATAGAAACATAGAAACATAGAAGTTGACGGCAGATAAGGACTGCAAGGCCCATCCAGTCTGCCCATTTCTTTTTCTATCTTATAAATGTGCCATCGGCCTTTGCTCTGTCAGTGGCCTATCTATTCATAGTCATTTGTATTGCTCCCTTATGCCTATCCCATGCCTGTTTGAAGCCCTGCACTGTATTCATAGCCACCACTTCTTGTGGTAAGCCATTCCATGCATCCACCACCCTTTCTGTGAAAAAGAATTTCCTCACATTCCCCCTTAATCGGCCTC
This sequence comes from Neoceratodus forsteri, assembly GCA_016271365.2. NCBI lineage: Eukaryota > Metazoa > Chordata > Ceratodontiformes > Ceratodontidae > Neoceratodus > Neoceratodus forsteri. The sequence continues at coordinate 1,204,535,286 of CM057456.1, forward strand.
CCTCTAATCTCATGCTGTGTCCTCTTGTCCTGCTATTTTTCTTATATTTAAACATGTTAGACTCTTTCACCTTGTTTATGCCCTTAAGGTGTTTGAATGCCTCGATCATATCACCTCTCTCCTCCTTTGCTCAAGGGTATACATATTGAGCTCCATTAATCTGTCCTCATATGTCTTCTGATGCAGTCCCTGCACCATTTTGGTTGCCCTTCTCTGGACTGCCTCAATTTGGTTAATGTGCTTGTGAAGGTGTGGCCTCAATACTGCGGTAGTACTCAGATGGGGCCTAACCAGTGTCTTGTACAGAGGGATTATTACCTCCCTCTTACGACTTGTGATACCCTACTAATACACCCTAACACCCCCTAGCCTTACCTGCTGCTTTAGAGGTCTGCTTGGATGATTTTAGGTCATCAGTGATGATGATGCCCAAGTCTCTTTCTTCCTTTGTGACTGCTAGCAACTCCCCTCCCAGCCTATAGGTGGCTTCAGGGTTTCTCTTCCCTATGCATGATTTTGCACTTCTTTGCATTAAATCCCAGTTGCCACTCTTCTGACCATTCTGCTAGTTTATCCAGATCTTTTCTCATTCTGCCCACCCCATCTGGATCATCTACTCTGTTGCAGATCTTGGTGTCATCTGCAAACAGACAAGCCTTCCCCTCTAGTCCATCTGCAAGGTCACTAATGAAGATGTTGAAGAGGACTGGCCCCAGGACTGATCCCTGAGGTACCCCACTTGTGACTTGTATCTCTTCTGACTGTATACCATTTACCACCACTCTCTGTTTTCTGCCCGTCAACCAGTTTGCCACCCAGTTGACCAACTTCTGACCCACCCTGAGCCTACCCAGCTTATTTATCAATCTTCTATGTGGAACAGTGTCAAAGCTTTGCTGAAGTCAAGATAAGCGACATCAACTGCTCCCCTTGGTCCACCACTCTGGTTACCCAGTCAAAGAAATCTATGAGATTAGTTTGACAGGACCTTCCTAAACCCATGCTGTCTTGGATCCTGTGCCCTATGGATTCCAGGTGTTGCACTATCCTTTCCTTAAGGAGTGCCTCCATAATCTCCCACTACTGAGGTAAGACTGACGGTCTGTAGTTCCCTGCCTCCTCCTGCTACCACTCTTGTGGAGCGGGATCACATGAAACCCTTCTCCAGTCTTCTGGGACCTCTCCTGTGCTCAGAGACTCACTAAACAATTCTGCTAATGGCTCTGCTAGTTCCTCCTTTAGCTCCTTAAGTACCCTGGGATGTATGCCATCAGGTCCCATTGCCTTATCCACCCTGAGCTTAGCAAGCTCTTGTAGGACCCTTTTCTTTGTGAAGGGAGTAGTGCTCACCTCCCTCCCCTGTGTCCATGATGCTGAGCTGTGGGCCCTGACCTACCTTCTCTTCAGTAAATACTGAGCAAAAGTATCTATTTAGGATAGATGCCTTTACAGGGTCCTCCTCCTCACATGCTCCTTTTCTCCATTAAGCTTAGCAATACCCCTCTGGACTTCTCCTTTCACTAATGTATCTATAGAAAGTCTTGTCACCTTCTTTACTATTCGTGCTAAGTGTTTCCTCAGTTTGGGACTTTGCCTGCCTTCTGCCTTACCTGCTTCCTTGGGCAGTTTGGTATGCCTCCTATCTTCATCCCGCTGTGTTCCCTTATATTTCCTGAAGGACAGCCTTTTGGCTCTGACCTTTTCTGCTACTGTATTTGAGAACCAAAGTGGTTTCCTTCTTCTTTTGCACTTCCTTTTCTGTCTAACACAATGGGATGTTGCTTCAAGTATTGCATCCTTAATGCTTGCCCACTTTGCCTGTACCCCCTCACCTGTGTTTCTTTTTGCCAGGGCTAGCTTAACTCTGTTGGCCATCTTATCAAAGTCAGCTCCTCTGAAGTCCCATATTTTTGCCTTGGAATGGATGATTTAGATGTAGTAGCCAAATTGAACCATACCATGTGATGGTCACTGGCCCCAGGTGACCTTCTACCTGGAGATCTGTGATCCCTTCTTTGTTAGTCAGTACTAGATCTAGGATAGCCCTGTCTCCTGTGGGTTGCTGTACCAGTTGTTTGAGGCCCTCCCCCTGCAGGGAATCCACTATGAGTCTAGTTCTGGCAGATGTTCCTGCTGGTATTGACCAATCTGTATCTGGCATGTTGAAGTCTCCCATTATCAGAACCTCCCTTTAGCTGTCATGTTTTGTATATCTTCTAACAGTAATGTGTCTATGTCCTCCCTCTGGTCTGGGGCCTGTAGACAACCCCAGTTCTTATGGCTGTCCCATTTCCTGTTTCCAGGGTGACCCACAGTTCTTCTGGCTCCTTATGTGTATTCTGAATTTCTGTAGCTTTGATATTTTCATTAACATACAGAGCCACTCCTCCCCTTTTGCACCTCAGTCTCTTCTGAACAATACATAGCCAGGTACTGAAGTCTCCCAAGTGTGGTTACTGGTAAACCACGTCTCACTAATTGCTACTATGTCCAGTTTAGCCTCTGACATTATTGCCTGCAGGTCTGGGATCTATTTCCCAGGCTGTGAGCATTGTGTACATGATTTTCCATTGGCCAGATTTTGGTGTGTTAGTTGTTGGGTGAAGTTTGGCATTACTCCTGTAGTCGTATGGGGAGACAAACCTTTTTCTTACCTGGTGATGCAAATGAGACGGCAAACATGCTGAATTCCTGTTTGACCACTAGCTGAGGGGAGGGTGTTCTTCCTATTCGGCGTATGGGGTGCTGCACCCCTCTCCCCATTGCTAGTTTAAATATTCTGCAAAGATGTCAAACTTCTGCCCCAATGCACTGACTCCCTCTTTAGTCAGATGCAGTCCATCAATTTAAGAACTTTCGCTCCCAGAACTGTTGCCAGTTCCTACAAATCTGTGTCCTTTTTCCTGGCACCAGTCCTTGAGCCACGTGTTTAGCTCCCCTATCTCCCCTTCTCTGACCTTCCGTCCATCTGCTCCCCTCTCCCAGACTGGCAGGATCTCAGAGAAGGAGATGCCGGACGAAATAGATGATAGTTTGTCACCCAGCCTAGTCAGGTATTCCTTGGTTTCCACAACTGACCGGCTGGCGAGATCATTAGTTCCTATGTGTACTAGAACATCAATGTTTTCTCCTGATTTGTGAACAATTTTAGCAATGCGGTCAGTGTCTCTCCATGCTGATGTACCTGGGAGACATCTGACCATCACCCCTGGCTGGAGATGGGTACCAACTCCCCGAATCATGGAGTCTCCTATGATCAGAAGTTTTTTGGATTTCCTTTGTGCTTGTTTAGTTTTGGTTCCTGATTTGGGTGAGTTTTGTTGTGCTAGCTCCTGTGCCACAGTGTTCTGCTCTGCAGTGTCTTCTGCCTCTTTATTTGATTTCAGAGATAGAGGCAGATACCTGTTTTGTAGTGTTTATATGGTTTTTGGAGGTAATGTGTTGGACAGCAGAGAGAGTGATGGGGCACCTGATTTGCTCCTCCTAACCACCCGCCAACCTCCTGGACCAACTACCCTCTGCAGTCGAGGTTTTTCTGTTGGATGCTGGGGAAATGGCAGATGGTTCTTATAATGTATTTCCTCTTCAATATGAAATTTGAGGCGTGCAATCTCTGCCCATGCTGCCCGGAGCTGAGCCCTAAGATCTCCAAAGGCCCAGCATGTAGGACAGTGTCCTAAATCCTGTAAGACTGTCCTTCTGAAAATTGTTCCACAGTACCTGCAGTTAATGAAATCCATTCCAAATAAGTTGCTGAGTTTGTAACCTAGTCAGAGTAATTAGAAGGAAAAAAAAAAAGAAAAAAATGCAAGTAATGGTTTAATTGTGCTTTGTTTAACTTGTTATAACAAGTTAAATTACTAGTGCCCCTGTAAATGACACCTTGTGGAGGTTCCACTGATCTGCCCCTTCCTGCTCTGCCACAGGAAATGTCACAACTGTGGTACCCTATAAAAGGAGTGTAGCGTGGGGAGGTTGGGGATGGGGTGGGTGGCTGGGCCCTTCCCCTGCCTAAAAAGAACAACCACGGATGAAAGAACAAGGAGGTAAGAGCAGAAACAATCAGTCAGTAACAAATGCAGTAACCCTGAAAGCTTATCCTAATGTTAGATAAAACTGTAAAACCTGTAAAGCACCACCTGTAATAATTTCAGAGAAGATATACCTGTAAGAAACACTTTGCTCAGAGAAAAATAAAGCAGTAACAGAAGATATACCTTGCAAAAGACAATTTGAGTCAGAAGATTACAGGAGTAATCTGTTAGCACACACTGTAGGCACACCTTGTAATAATGCAGAAGAAGGTATACCAGCAACAACAATTTGAATCAGAGAAAAATAAAGCAATGAAATGTTAGCAACAAACAGTAGCAATCCCTGTGAGTGAAAAATAAAAACACCACCACACAGTAAATCTGCTTAGCCAAACTAAATCTTAATCCTTCTCCCTTGCTCTGGTAAGTTTCTCTACTCTGCCTTTCAAGCAGTCTTAGAAGGAAAAAGCTCAGGTGAAGCTAGGTGCCTTGGCCAGCAAACCAAGTCTTCTACCTTCCTTTGGTTTTATTTCTTAGTGCGGTTTTTCCTCTGCCACAGGACATGGAGACTAGATTATATAGTTTATTTTTTCAGGCCTTATGGGGTTCTAGGCTTAATCCCATTAAACGTAATTTTACGTACCTTCTGGTGGTAAAAGGTGGTTTAGCCATGGTTAACCCTGTCGCCTTTTATTTTAAGAATTTTATTTTTTATAATGCTAAACCTCTTTTGGGTATTACAATGAAGAATTGGCATTTTTGACTCTCTTATTACTTACAGCGTTTACTTGCTTTATGGGATGAGGGGCATTGGCATTTCCATACTCACTGGCAGAAGATCTATATCCCCAGTTATATGGAAGTGACTTTCAAACAAATCAAGTGCTGCCATTTTACTAGAGAAGGTGTTCTGTTATTCTCCAAAAAGATTTTTATGATCATGTTATTGAGAGTAATTTTTGGGACTCCTTGATTTTTCCACAAGGGTCTCCTGATACTTTAAACATTACTCTTAAATTATTGTCTAACCCCAGATTACCAGACTATCTCTGGGACACTACCTGGCTTTCCTGTCATGGTAAACTGAATGTGAGAAATTCTCATAAACATAAGCGAATCTCTGACAGATTTTGTCCCAGGGATACCTGTAATGGTATTTTGGAAACCCAGCATCATTTATTTTTCAATTGCTCTTTTGTTCTGACCTTTTGGGCCACACTGGTGTCACTTTGGCATTGTCCAGATTTTGGATCTATAGACTATGATACGTTGGTTTTGGGTGTCTATAAACTGTTTGGGTGAAGTATCATCATAGTACACTGAGTGTGATTATGAGCTTCTTGAAATATTACATCTGGTTGGCAAGGTGTACTTGGATTTTCCAGCACACTTGGTGGACACAACTTGACACCATTCGTATGGTTACGACTCAGATAAAGTTATTGTATTTGAAAGAATTGACTTTTTTTTCCCAAGGAATGAATTGCTTCACTAATTGTGAAAACTGGTGTTATGATCCATCTTAAGCTTTTGTTTAATTTGTTTCTGATTTTTTAGTTCTGTAATTTTTATGTATTGTGTCTCTGTTTCATTTCAGTTCTTCTGAACATATCTTTGTAAGTTTTTGTATTAGTTTCTTATGTCCTTAATAAAAACTCCCCTACTCTTTTAGAGACATGCCATGGGATCTTTAACATCCACCTGAACTACCACGGAACAGGCAGATGGGACCTCAGTTTAACATCTCATCTGAAAGACGGCACCTCAGGAATGTAGCACCTCCCTCATGCTGCACTGCAGTGTCAGTATTTGGGATATTAACTCAAGTTCCTGGCGTGGGGATAGAACCCACAGCCTGCTGATCTCCCAGCCTCAGAGGCGAGTGTGCTACCTGCTGAGCCACTGACACTGCTCAGCAGATAGCATGTACCAAATTTTATGTCTTCTTTAGTTCACTTGGCTGATGAAAGTTTTTCCTTTTCTCTGCTCCACACCCTCCTGTAGAGGAATGCTTGCATCTTTAAATAAAAAGGTCACTCCATTTTTGCTTTACCCTTCCCTCCCTACTGTAGTGTCCAATCTGTGTGGGGAGATCTTGAGTATTTAAAAGTCGAGAGGGCAAGGGTGGGAGTTTTTTTCTGGTCCATCAGGTGGTTTGTGAGGGGAAGAGGGAGTCCCTAGCCGGGACAAACTCAGCCTCTCCCCTCTGATGCTCTTCCCTCCAATCCTTTGCTGCTGCTGCCCTCCTATACAGCTGCATTGGTCAAGCTTTTTATTTAGGGCTGCCTAGCTTTCAAACTTGACACGTCTGGCCCTGATTGACCCCTTTCACAGGCCTTCTTCTGCAGCTGATTGGAGCCACTGACCCCCTTCTGTGTAGCCGATTGGCTGCTGACAAATCCTTCTGGTGCCACCGGTGGTTTGCGAGGGAAAGAGGGAGTCCCTATCCGGGACAAAGCCCGCCTCTCCCCTCCAATGCTCTTCCCTCTGATCCTTTGCTGTTGCTGCCCTCCTATGCGCTGGTCACACTTTTTTAAGGGCCACCCAGCTTTCAAACTTTCCATGGCTGACCCTGATTGGCCCCTCTCTCAGGTCTTCTTCTGTGGCTGATTGGAGCTGCCAACCCCCTTCTGTGTGGCCAATTGACTGCCATCAAATCCTTCTGGTGTCACTGGTGGTTTGCGAGAGGGGAAGAGGGAGTCCCTAGCTGGGACAAAGTCAGCCTCTCCCCTCCGATGCTCTTCCCTCTGGTCCTTTGTAATATATGTCACAAAATTGCAACTGGGTATTTAAAAAAAAGCTTTAACAACTAATTAAAGATATAGTAGAACCAGAACAGGTACACAGGAAAATAATACAAATTTTAGGAAGCAGTCAGTTGTAGCTTGTTATTTCTGAAGTATTTTTCTTTTTCCTTTTGCCCATTACAGTTTTCTATGTGATAATATTGTGCTGGGTGTGTGGAACAGCTCTCAGCCTGGCAGTTGACATATTTATCTCTACTCCCCTCACTACACCATCGGCATTGTGATCTCACTGACAGTAACATACCAGGTGACTGACCTGGCAGCTACTGAGTGGCTGTTTCTAAGCAGCAGTGATGCCTAAGGAATGCACTAGCAAATGGGCAGGAAGGAGGGGTGGAAGAACAATGGGGAATAATAAAAATTGCCATCACAGAGGTAACAAGCCTTTGTGTAAAGCAAATAAACAAAACGAAATGAGGTAAGAAACCACTATGGTTCTCAAAGGAAGTGGCAGTGAAGGTTCAAGAGAAAAAGAAAGCATTCAGGAAGTACAAGGAATCACAGAAGGAACAGGACAGAGAACTGTATCAGTTAAAGCAAAAGAAAGCTGGGAAGGCAGTCAGAACAGCAAAGGCCCAAACTGAGGAAAAGATAGCCAACTCAGTTAAGAAGGGGGATAAAACCTTTTATAGGTACATCAGGGAGTGAAGGAAGACCAAGGGAGGGATAGTGAGGCTTAATAAAGGGGAGAAAGGGTGGGCAGAGGGTGACTGTGACAAGGCAGAGATACTAAACAAATATTTTTGCTCAGTATTTACAAAGGAAGAGGGTACCTAAAACAAACAGTGAAACACTCTGGATACAGAAGTTGATACCAGCCCATTTACAGAAGAAGGTTCTGAAAGAACTCTTAAAACTGAAGGTGGACAAAGCAATGGGGCCTGATGGATTCATCCCAGAATTCTAAAAGAACTAAGGGTAGAACTAGTGACACCACTGACTACCCTCTTTAACAAATCATGGGAGGATGAGGGTGGTACCCGAGGACTGGAGGAGGGCAGATGTGATTCCCCTTCACAAAAGTGGGAGCAAGGCAGAAGCAGAAAACTACAGACCTGTTAGTTTAACCTTAGTGGTAGGGAAAATGATGGAATCATTTCTGAAGGAAAGAATTGTCAAGTATCTAGAGGCCAGAGGGGCACAGGACCCAAGGCAGCATGGATTCACAGTGGGAAGGTCATGCCAGACAAATCTGATAGATTTCTTTGACTGGGTGACCAAAGTAGTTGATCAGGGAGGGGCTGTGGACATGGCCTACCTAGACTTTAGCAAGGCATTTGACGCAGTCCCACACAAAAGATTAATATACAAGTTAGCCAGCCTGGGAGTGGGTCCCAAGATGACAGCCTGGGTAAAGAATTGTCTGGAGAATAGGACACAGAGAGTAATAGTAAATGGAGCCCACTCTGAAAAAATGGGGGTTAGTAGTGGGGTACTGCAGGGTTCAGTATTAGGACTGGTCCTCTTCAATGTCTTTATAAGCGACATTGCAGAGGGACTGGAAGGAAAAGTATGTCTCTTTGCAGATGACAAAAAAGATCTGCAACAGAGTTGATGCACAAGGTGGGGTGGAAAGGATGAGAAGGGACTTGGCAAGGTTAGAGGAATGGTCAAATGTATGGCAGCTTAGATTCAATGCTAAGAAGTGCAAGGTAATGCACCTGGGAAACAAAAACCCAGGGGAAGAGTTACACAATGGGGGGTGAGATACTAACAACACCAAAAATGGAATGGGACCTGGGGGTAGTCATATCAGATGACCTAAAGGTGGGCAAGCAATGTGAGAGGGCAGCAAGGAGGGCTGGGGGATACTGGGATGCATAGGGAGAGGCATCACCAGTAGAAAACAAGAAGTTATTATCCCTCTGTACAGACAGCTGGTCAGACCCCATCTGGAGTACTGCGTGCAGTTCTGGAGACCAATCTCTGCAAATACATAGACAGGATGGAAGCTGTCCAGAGGAGGGCAACTAAAATGGTGCAGGGTCTACACGGAAGACATATGAGAGAGAGACTTAAGGAGCTTAATATGTATAGCCCTCGAGGAAAGGAGGGAGAGGGAGACATGATAGAAACTTTCAAGTACCTCAAGGAATCAACAAAGTCCAAGAGGGTAGCATCTTTCAAAAAAAGGGGTGTGCAAGAACAAGGGGGCACAATTTGAAGATAGAAGGGGGGCAGCTCAGAGGTAATTTAAGGAAGTATTTTTTCATGGAGAGGGTTGTGGATGTAGGGAACGGCCTTCCAGAGGAGGTTGTGGAGTCAAAAACAGTGGTGGAATTCAAGCATGCATGGCACTGTCATAAGACAATTCTAGGGGGTGGGGGTAGGAAGAAGTAGGCTGCTGGTTAACTAGGATCTGCAGCTTATCCATCAGGTAGGGAAATGGGCAGACTGGGTGGGCCAAGTGGTCCTTATCTGCCGTCAAATTCTATGTTTCTACGTTTCTATGTTTCACAGTCACTGAGGCCACAATGCTAATGATGTAGTAGGGGGACTAAAGATAGATATGTCAGCTGCCAGGCAGAGTGCTGTCCCACACATCACACCTACTAACATCAGGAAACCAACCTTCTAATCAAACAAAAGGAAAGAAAAAGCACCTCCGATATAAGAGGTAATGGTTGACAGCTTCTAAAAAACTCATATTAATTTTAGGCAGTAAAGTAGCTTTTTAATTTCTCATCTTTCCTTGTTCACATTGATACATGTTTACAAGTAGAAACACACTGAATGTTTCTTTGAAGTATATTTTATTGTTCTTTAGAAAAAATATTAATCCCCAATGTTATCACTAAATGTCTACAATATGTAAACCCCTGCCACACACCTGTTTACTTGATATGTTGCTGACATTCACTGACATTTGCGATTAGCAAGTGAAGAAAACATAGAAAGAAAATCATTAAGGAGAACTCTACATGAAAACTGGTATCACTTGACCCTATGCACCAACGGCCGTGGTATGCGGCAGAACAGGCATGTACCCAGCCAAGCAGCACTGCAGTGTAATTACATCTCCGGACATGGATGTTACTCCAGCATTCACAGTCTCTGGTTGGCCCAGTGCATGGGTGTGCAGTACCACGCACTGGGAGTGGCCAACCAGAGGGGCCAACTCTGGGCAGATGCTGGGCTTCTAATCAGAAGCCCAGTTTGGCTGCCCAGTGGATCCCCTGTACCACACATGCCGGGGATCCTCAGAACCAGCATTGGCCATATGCCCCCCATGCAGTTGATGCTCTGCAAGAGTTATGAATGGATGATCGTGATGGTGACTGTGCCCACACACAGGCCCCCATGGGGAGTGGGATGGCAGGACATGGATCAGCAATGTTGGCGGGGGATTATATGTCCCTAGGAAGAGTGGCATGCGGGGTACACAGGCAATTATAGCAGGTATCTGCTGTCATAAGGTGCACACTCCCCTATACTGCCATGTGCCACATTTGATGTGTTCTTCAGCTACTACTGCAGCAGGCCCCCCACACTGGTCAGCCATGTAACAGTGTGCAGTGGTCAGGTCATGTGGGGTGTAATCGCAGGGCCACTGGAGGACTGTTAGTGTTTGCTACAGAGGTCCCTTGGGACCCCTATACATGGCTACTGTATGTAGTGGTGCCTACGCATCATGAATTAGTGACATATAGATGTGGTGCATAGGGACCAATATGAGCATAAAAAATAACAAGTGAAGCTAGTTTTTCATTCTCGCCTATAAACACTGTACTTTTCATGATAGCTATCAGCTACATGTAAACTAATGGTGTAGCATGATGTCATGCTATCTACAATTGGCTACATAGTGTATGGGCAGTCACAGCATAGAAAATCACACAAAACCAGCTAGTGAAGACAATGGAGAATAGATGTTTTAACATTTTCTTTTTTTTCCTTTTAACTGGCACAGAGTGCTGCAGATGTTTCAGCAAGTTCAAGTTTAAAAAAAAAAAAAAGAACTTCCAGCTTAACTGGATAGAGGAAAGCAAATAAGTGGCAGCATTCCAAGTTGTTGCAGTATGTTAGCGCACATGTAATAGGTTATTCTACATTTTCTGTGCTACGTAATCTTTTAATTCTACGCATCTGCCCCACCGGAATATTGTTCACTAGTGGCCTGGGGTGGGAGGGTACAGAGAATGATCTGAAATTGTTTTTGGAGTACATTAATTCTACAGATGCAAATTTGAAATTTGTGGTGAATATGAATTATGAACATGTAGAGTTTTTAGATTTGACGATTTTTAAAAATGGTAAACATCTTGAAACAACCATTTACAGAAAACCTTTGGAAAGAAACACAATGTTTCATTATGACAGTGCCCACCCCAGGCCACTAGTGAACAATATTCCAATGGGGCAGATGCTTAGAAGCACAGAAAGGGACAATACAAAACAAAAAGGGGTCATGACAAAACATTTTTTGGATAGGGGATACCCACCTTAGGGCATTAACAGAGCTAGACAGAGAGCTGATGATTGTGAAATAGAGAATTTGCTACAGCCAAAGAAAAAGGAAAATGTAGAACAACCATTACATGTGTGCTAACATATTGCAAGGAAATAAAAGCTGTGTCTAACACAACAGTGAAGCACTGGAATATTGTTAGTAATGATAAGGCTTTTAAAGTGACCCTAAATGAGAATTTAAGAATAAGTTATAGGAAAGGGAGGAATTTGAAAGACAGATTGGTTCAAAGTTTATACAAACAAGCTGAAGAGAGACAGACATGATTGCCCCACCCACCCTCAAAAGGTAGCTACAGATGCGGACACTGCACAGTGTAACAACACGTATGATACATCAGATTTCAAACATCCTAGCACAGGACAGAAGTTTTCGATTAAATAATTCATTAACAGTTTAAGCATAAATGTGATTTACTTATTGACTTGTTCTTGTGGTCTCAAATACGTGGGATAAACCAAAAAAACACTGAAAGAAAGGGGTTTTGAACACAAGTCGACTATAAGAAATCAAGTACATAGTAGTTCTGTAGCGAGACACTTTGAGCAATATCACCATGCCTCCCCAACTGGTCTAAAATTTGTGGTAGTAGAAAAAGTTACGTTGGGACCACGAGGTGGTGATTTGGGAAACAAACATTCACAGTGTGAAACATTTTAGATCTTTACTCTGAGTACTCTGACCCCGAATGGATTGAACGAAGAATTACCAATAACTTGCTATCTGTGAGAATGCTGCTTGTGAAATCTGTTTCGGATGCTGAGAATTTTACTGAAGCATGTATTTATTATTACTATTATGTGTTTTAGGTCCACATTTCACCATGGTTATGTCTTTACACATTGTAAGTCTGTGTATTGTATTCTGGTATTGCACAGAGGTATAATGATCACTTTAAGATGTATTTTGAACTCCATCCAACTGATCTCGTGTGGGCCATTGGAGAGAGCAGAATTATGCCATTTAAATGGAGCCCACAGCATGAGCCAATCAGCTCTGAGGAAGGCATTTCATCAAAATGTCAGCACGTTGCATGTGCCCAACTTGGGGAGCATGCTGGTCTGCGGGCTGCCGAATGTCCGCATGGAGAATGCCATGCTGGTGTCAACGGTGATTTAATTTCATTTGCTCATATTTGAGTCTGCTTCTGCACTGTACTTTATTCTACGGGTAATTATTTGTCCATACACCCGCTCTTGCACTAAACTAAAGAAGGCATGATAAAGTAAGCCTCTTTGGTGTTGTTTTTGGTGATGTCTTGTTACAGTGTGCCACAACACCTTTCGAGTTCTATCAGTTCCTCTCTTTACTGTTTGCTCCTCTGGTTGTGAGCACCCACCAGTTCTAATACATCAGTGAGACTTTTTGAGCTCTCTCAAGTTCCATTGTATGCTAAGGGACATGAGATCACCCAGTCACAGACCCTACGTGGACTGCCAGGACATGAAAACAGACAAGGACGTTGGAAACAAGAAGGCAACAGATGGGTACAAGACAACTGGTCGGGGAAAACAGGGTTGGGGCACCTGGGACCACGCACTGGCAGGAGGTGGCGGTACAATAAAAGCATTTCTTATACTAAACCTTGTGTTGGTGTGTTTATTTCTAGCAAAATGCTACTCAGGGCACTTTACAAACAAATAAAACAATTCAGGTTATCAGATTACATAAAATCCCAGGGGCATTCTTTTAGTGGTAATCTTAGGCTGGCACACAGATACTAGGACAGTGGATAATATTTATTTATTTATTTATTGAATTTTGATGACCGGGTAGGCTCACTGAGCTCCAAAGGTCCCTTTTTCAGGGGTGACCTGGGATACAGTACAGTATCAGACAGTCAGGTACAGCAGGTTACAGAGAAAATAAAGATGCTAGCAGGGTTACAATATAAGCAATAATTCGATAATTCAGGTTCAGTAAGACATAAGTGCAATGGCTGTATGAGTCAAGGCATGACCTTAAGGTCTGTTTGGGTGAGAGAGGGAGAGGGAGAGGGAGAGGGAGAGGGTTGGTATTGTTAGTTAGGCAGGGGGGACTATCCTATACCCTGACAGTGACAAGAGCTGGAGTCTAACATGTGGGTCTTGAACCTTGTGCGAAAGTTTAGAAGAGATGTGGCTTCCTGTACTGAAGGTGGGAGATTGTTACACAAGTAGGGAGCAGTATAAGAGAAGAATTTGCCACCCACGTTTGTCCTGACTGTAGAGATTGCAAGTAGAGTCCGACCTGAGGTCCTAAGCATACAAGACTTGTGCTTGGGAGTGATAGTCCCTTTTAGGCTGGGAGGGGCAGTCGTGCACTGTAATTTGTACGCAAGGCAGAGCAGGGGGTACTGAAGATGAGACACAAAAGAAGGCCACTGCAGCTGGGCAAGTGTATCACAGAGGTGGCTTCTTGGGGGACTCTGGGTTGCAAACTGCGCAACCTTGTTGTACAGGACCTGTAACCGGTTGATCTCTTGCTTAGACATTCCCTGAATTACAGGAGCAGCATAAGTTAGTGATGGGAGAAGGACACTGGAGGATATTGCTAGCCTGGCCTCTGGAATAAGCTGGTCTTTTAGCCGGTACAGAGTGCCAAGTTTAGCATGGATTGTCCTGGTTACTTGGTCTATGTGGGACTTAAAGGTGAGACCTTGGTCAATATTTAGCCCCAGGTATTTTATGGTATCTACCACGTCAATCCTTTTTCCTGCAAGGGAATACATCTGTATGGATGTGGTCCTGTCCTGACCAAGGGATCTGGGACCAAACAGCATGACTTTTGTTTTGCCTGCATTGAGGACCATTCTGTTTGATGTAAGCCAAGCCTCAAGCGTCATTAGGTCAGCTTGGAGGAGAGGACCTAGAACTGAAAGATTATCCATGGACCGGGAGATGACAATGTCATCAGCATATTGGACCACTGAACTGTCCCCACAGTGATGGTTGAGGTTGTTGGTGAATAGAGAGAACAAAAGGGGGCCAAGAATTGAGCCCTACGGTACTCCCTCCTTGATGGGTAGCGAGTCAGACAGCTCTCCCTTCCAGATGACCCTCTGAGAGCTGCCTGCAAGGTAGCTCTTGAATCATTTTAGGGCCTGGGGATCCAGACCTATTGTGTGAAACTTTGTTAATAATAGGTTGTGGTGCACAAGGTCAAATGCCTTGGACAAATCTATGAAGATTGCGCCCGTCAGCTTACCTACATTCATTGCACTGAGTACGTCCACTGTTAGATTGGTAAGGGCTGTGTCAGTGCCATGGGTAGTCTGGAAACCATGCTGAGAGGGGGCTAGGAGCTGGTGGAATTCCAGATAGTCCCTCAGTTACCCATAAACTAGCCTTTCTTGCAGTTTTGCAAGGGTATATAGCAGGAAGATGGGCCTGTGGTTGCCAATATGTTCCCTTGTACCACCCCTGTGAATGGGGACCACATTAGCCTGCTTCCACTGGTGAGGAACATTCCCTTCAAGTAGAGACCTGTTAAGGATCCAGGTCAAAGGTCTGGCTAAGGACTGGGCTCCTTCCTTTAGAAGCTTAGGGCTGATACCATCAGGGCCACCTGAGCCTTTGTTTCTGAGAGCTTTTAGATGATTGAGTACCTCATTAGCCTTGACCAGTCTCAGGTGAAATTGTGGTCTATTAAGGTGGGGGTGGGGTTCGTCGGTTTTCTGTGTTGGCATAGAAGGAGGTAGACTGCTCTTGTATTCATCTAGGTAGGTAAAGTGATGGTTGATTTCTGAGGCAAATTGCTGGCAATCACTAACTAGCTGCTCATGTATCTCTATAGGCCCCTGTGCCTCCTTGGTGTTACCCCTAAGCAATTTGTTGATGTGAGACCAGAAAAGCTTGGGGTTCCCCAAGTTGGTTCATTGGAGGTATGAGACATACTCCTTTTTCGCAAGTTTAATGGCTATCTTACATTTGTTTCTTAAGTATTGTAAGTCACCTGATCTGCAGGGAGAGAGGAAAGCTGGAACCTTTTCCAAGCCTTATCCCGGCTTATCATCATGTATTTTACTGAGTGGGAGATCCACTTGTAGCAACTTCCCTTTGTTCTGAGTTTCTTAAGGGGGCCAAGAGGGAAGTGGCTTTAAGGAGTGAGTCTTGGAATTATTCCAAGGCCTCATCCAAGGTCAGGAGGAGCCTGATTGGGCTCCAGTCCAGGTTACTTAGGTAGTTGATAAATTTTGCTGACATGAATTTTGAGAAATCACAGACGGTGAGTATCCTGGGAGGCACCTTTGGTGCTCTGTTCTTCCAAATACAGAAGATAGGGGACTGGTCACTAAGAGCGTCAGCCAATAAGCCGGCTTTCTGGATGTTGAGGGGATTGGAAACCAGCGCCCAGTCAAGAGTAGTGTGGTTCCCAGTTTTATAGTTGAGCCTATTAGGTTCTGAGATTACCTGTACCAGGTTTGCCTCTTGGGTCAATGACCAGAGGACTTTGCTGGGGTAGAGGCCCAGTTCAGATTGAAATCTCCCAAGATAAGCAGTTCCTTGGATAATTCATTGCCAACAGTTTTAGTGATAGTCTCCGGGGCTTGGACAGCAATCTTAGGGGGATTATAGACGAAGCCGATATTGAGGTACTTTGCATGACCAAGGGTAAGTCGGATAAAAATAGATTCACCGTCCTGGCAGTTTCCTATGTTGGGCTTCAGTTCTGACACCATTAGAGTGTCCTTAACATAGATAAGAACCCCGCCACCTCTCTTTTTCACCCTATCCTGTCGGAAGGTTTTGTATCCTTGGACCAAGATCTCGTGGTTAAGGATGTGGACCTTAAGCCAGGTGTCAGAGATAGCAAGGATATCAGGTTTGTAGAGCTCAAGCCAGACTTGTACCTCTTGGATTTTGGGTCTGAGGCTGCAGACGTTCATGTGTGCAATTCTCAAACCCTTTGAGGATGTCCAGTGAGGATCCTGGGGGGAAGAAACTAAAAGATTAGCTATTGGGGGGCCTTGATTAGGCTGTACATCTCCTGCTTGAAGCAGTAGAAGAGCAAGATGGCGAAGTAACACATGCCTGACTGGGGGATAGAGAAGCTGCAGAGCCACCTACACGTAGCAAGAAGTATCACATGGTATGTGCCCCTTCTTACCAGCTCATGGGCTATCAGAAGGTCATTCTTGCTAGGGGGAGAGGTCCAACTGTAGTGACCACTGGAGGAGGGGTCTTTATGATGTGGCCCCTTGGAGTCTGAGTATCCATACTCTATGCTCTTGTCCAACCAGAGGAGGGACATTATGTAAAGTAAGGCCAGAAGTACTCCCCTGTTTGGGAGATTGGCAAGAGGTTTACTTGCACAGCGAGACTTGAGGCAGAGAGTGCCCTGGTTTGGGGAATAACTCTCAGGAGTCATAATAGGAGAGCGATGTTCCTCCTAACTGTTTGTCCATTGGATTGAATTCACAGATGGATACCTGTCAGGTGACTCAGCTGGAATCGGGTTGTAGGGGCTGTAACCTCGAGCTGTCTGTCCTGTCCCTGTAGGAAGCTAGGGGGTATAGACTTGAAGTGAAAAACTAGGAGTAATT
Source organism: Neoceratodus forsteri (assembly GCA_016271365.2). Classification (NCBI taxonomy): domain Eukaryota; kingdom Metazoa; phylum Chordata; order Ceratodontiformes; family Ceratodontidae; genus Neoceratodus; species Neoceratodus forsteri. The sequence goes on from CM057456.1 coordinate 1,204,552,119, forward strand.
TGAGGTCACAGGTAGTTGAATACCTTCAAGGGTTAACGAACATATGTTAGAGTCTCATATATGAGCTACCTATACCTAGGAGGAATAAGGTTAGAGAGCTTGTGGTACTTGCAGACCGTAGGGAAGGATCAATTAAAAGTCATAGCAGACGCTAGAGAATAATGGACTTAGCAGTAGCAACACAACAATACCTTTACCTGCTAATTCTGGCTATAATCACCTGCTAAGATAGAGTAACACTTCTCAGCACTGTATTGGCAGGCTCTAGTGAGAGTATGCCCAGTTTAATAACTATACAGTGCAACAGTTACTCAGTAATACCTTCACCCTAGCAGAGTAGCTCTTCACACGACTATACAGACTAGCGCTTGAGAGGTTGCGCAAACAATTAGCAGTTATGAGACAGCAGCAGTTTTGCAGTAATTAACATTTGGCAGAGCAATAGTGGGGTTAAGCTTATAGACTCTAACCAGGCTGTACTTATTACCTATAGTGTAGGCAATGATCTCAAAGAGGATTTAGAACAATTGGGGGCAGGCTTTTGGTGTCATAGGGATTGGTTGACAGATAGTGCAGGGGCTAGAGGGCGTGTCCTGCAAGCATTTAAGGGGAGGAGGGAAAGGGGCAGATGGGCGGGAAGAAAATTTGTCCCAGGTTTGCCCCTCCGACTACCGACTCTGCTTTAGTACAGTAGCGAGAGAGGAAGCCAACCTTCGATTCTCAAAATGATCGTTACCCAAAGTCCTGAGTGAAAATTCAGCTGCTGAGCTCCTGCAAAGAAGCAGGGGAAGTTCTATCTTGTAGCTGTAAAGATTATTGCAGATACTAAAGAGGTTCTTGAAATATCATAACAGGGGCCCCAAAACATAACCATAAATCAGTAGCATGTAAATGTTGGTAAACAGTTCAGCAGAGGGGTGTGTTGCTTCTTTAACTCTGGTCCCTGGTACATTTCCCTATTTACTTTGACTTTAAGCCATTAATCCATATCCATTTTAGGTACACAGTTCCTGAATTACAGTTCCTGGCTCAACAGAGCCTTGCTCTTGCTCTGCCCCTTTCAATTCATGGGTCTGATCTGTTGGCCCCTTTAACTGGTGGGCCTATCGTTATCCCTTTAAAATCGCTAGTCAGGCAGTCATAAATATTTATTTGTTTGTGCAAAGTTCCTGCTCCCTTCTCCCTCTGTCTTTGAAGGGCTTCCTTCATTTTGCTTTGGCCCCCGTGGGCGTTCTTAAGGTGGGGCCTTTCCCGCCTCCACGTTCCCCTGGCTCTATGGAGGCTTTTCAGTCTCTGCCCCATGAGCGGTCCTTCCACTGGGCCCTGGCATGGTCCAATGGCTGCTCACACGTTGTCCAATGCCTGGAAGTGCCCAAAGTTTATTTATTTAAAAAAAAAGTCTCTTGTTCCGGCGGCCAGCACCCGACTGTGGTGCTGCCGCCACTTCCCCTGCTGCCCTCTTCCTTCAGGCCAGGGATGCTGCAGCTGCTGGTGGGGAGGCCTGGACCTGCTTCCTCTCACTAGCCTCCATGGAAGCTGGACTGCTGGTGTGCTGGTGGAGGAAACCGCCTACCTTTACTGCCTCCGCCCCTTCTGAAGAACCTCCTGCTGATGCTGGAGATGGAGGGAACGGCTGGACCATCTGCCCCTCCTGACAGGACTCTACCGCTGGGCTGCTGGACTTGGAGGGGACAGCCTGGACCTGCTGCCCCTCCCAAAGGGACTGTCTCACCACCTCTGGACCCAGGAACCCAATGGACTGCTCGGCTGCCGCCGATTCGGGAGAGCAAAGCAATCCACTATAGACCGGCTGGGACATCGTGAGCGACCCCAGGACTAAAGGTAAGTCCCTCTCCTTTGGCCGGGCCCTGGCTAGCCTAGTGTTCCCTTCTCCACACTGCTGCTCTTTCTCCTCCACTGACTGGAATGAATCACTGTTGCTGTTGAAACAGGATGTGGATTCTGTCATGGAATCCTCACAAGCCCATCCCTGCCTGCTTGCCCTTCTGACTGAGACCACGAGGGCAGGTGCCTGGCATGAGGTAACTGGGTGGGGGGGGTTATAGTATGGAGCTGCAGGCAGGGGGAAAAAAATGAACAGAATAAAACCTTTTTTTTTAAATGTAAGCGCAGCTGGGGCTACCCGTTTTGGGGGGGGGGAGGTTACCTACCTAACTGGTGCACCTCTAATGCCAGGGCACACAAAATGGGGGCACCTAACTGGGGCACAAATCGGGGGTACCTCCCTAACCTGGGCACCTCTAATCCCCTGCCCAGCCCTAGAGCATCTGGATGCCCATTTGTTGGAGGGCACCAGGACTCTGGGGCACTACAAATTTGCTCTCACAAAAACATACGTGTCCCTGTGTACAGCTAGTTTAACTTAAATACCCTGTACTGTACACTATACCATTGTTTCGCATTCCTACCTCAGTCACTTCATGCTTTGGACTCCTTAAGCACTCGCTCTACATCTACCGACTACACCAAGTGTGTAATGGGCCAGAGAAGCCACTGACGCCAACCGCTCTCAAAATGGCTTGGTTGGGTCAGGGCACAGGTCCTTCCCAGCTGCAACTTGGAAGGGAACACATGTAATCTAATTACGCAAACTACTCAGAGATGGATTTTTGTGAGACACCCGGTCAGTGGGTGTTGGGGAAATTTTGGGGAAGGGTCCCAAGTTCAATTGCTACTAACTGGGATCACAAGGACAGGCGTGCAGCTGATTGAATGCAAAAACAAGGTCAAAGTTTATTAAACACACTAAAATATTATTACAAGAAATGTCTAAATTCTAAAACTCTAAACTGTAAACTCCAAGAGATAAAAATATTTACACATTACTGAATAATTATAACATACCCTATTGCAAATCAACTGTGAACACTCTAAGCCAGCCACCCTTGCATGTCTAAAAGGGGGAAGGGAAGTAAGCAGAACAGGGAACCAGCTGCCCAGGGAAGGGAGAAAACACAGAACAGGACACAGACCATAGGACTGTTCTAAGGTGGTACAGGTCATCAGCATACAGGTCTCCATGGACCACTGGAAAATGGCACCCCTCCAGGAACTAGTCTGCCAATCTCACCCAGCCACAGCCTCTAAGTGGACTGCCGGGACATGAGATCAGACAAGGACATGGGAAACAAGGAGGCAACAGACGGGTACAAGACAGCTGGTCAGGGAAAACAGGGTCAGGGCACCTGGGACCACATGCTGGCAGGAGGTGGCAGTACAATAACAACATATATTATACTAAACCCATGTGTTGGTGTATTTATTTCTAGCAAAATATTACTTAGGGCACTTTACAAACAAATAAAACAATTCAGGTTATCAGATTACATAAAATCCCAGGGACACTCTCTTAGTGGTCATCTTCGGCTGGCATACAGATGCTAAGACGGTGGATAATATCATAACAGGGGCCCGAAAACATAACCATAAATCAGTAGCATGTAAATTTTGGTAAACAGTTCAGCAGAGGGGTGCGTTGCTTCTTTAACTCTGGTCCCTGGTACATTTCCCTATTTACTTTGACTTTAAGCCATTAATCCATATCCATTTTAGTTACACAGTTCCTGAATTACAGTTCCTGGCTCAACAGAGCCTTGCTCTTGCTCTGCCCCTTTCAATTCATGGGCCTGATCTGCTGGCCCCTTTAACTGGTGGGCCTGTGATTACCCTTTTAAAGTCACTAGTCAGACAGTCATAAATATTTATTTGTTTGTGCAAAGTTCCTGCCCCCTTCTCCCTCTGTCTTTAAAGGGCTTCCTTCATTTTGCTCTGCCCTCCGCGGGCATTCTTAAGGTGGGGCCTTTCCCGCCCCCACATTTCCATGGCTCTACAGAGCCTCTTCAGTCTCTGCCCCATGGGCGGTCCTTCCACTGGGCCCTGGCATGGTCCAATGGCTGCTCACACACTGTCCAGTGCCTGGAAGCGCCCAAAGTTATTTATTTAAAAGAAAAGTCTCTTGTTCCGGCGGTCAGCACCCAACTGCGGTACTGCTGCCACTTACCCTGCTGCCCTCTTCCTTCGGGCTGGGACTGCTGCTGTTGCTGGTGGGGAGGCCTGGACCTGCCTCCTCCCACTGTCCTCCATGGAAGCTGGACTGCTAGCATGCTGTTGGAGGGGACCGCCTAACTTTACTGCCATCGCCTCTCCCGAAGAACCTCCTGCTGATGCTGGTGAGGAAGGGAATGGCCTGGACCCTCCGCCCCTCCCGACAGGACTCTACCGCTGGGCTGCTGGACTTGGAGGGGATGGCCTGGACCTGCCGCCCCTCCTGACAGGACTGCTACTGGCTTTGCTGATGGAGGAATGGCCTACCTTTTACTGCCACTGCCCCTCCCAACAACCTTCTGCTGCTTTGGACTGGACTGGACTGGATGGTGTGGACCTGCTGCCCTTCCCGATGACCATCCTGCTGTTGGACCACATTGGTGGAGGAGACAGCCTTCATCTGTTGCTGCCGCCCCTCACAATGACCATTCTGCTGCTCTGGGTGGACTGCTGGAGGGGCTGGCCTAGACCTGCCACCCCTCCCATTGGGATTTTCCCACTGCCGCTGGACCTGGGAACCCAATGGACTGCTCAGCTGCCACCGACTCAGGAGAGGAAGTGATCTGCTATGAACCGGCCGGGACATCGGAAGGGACCCCAGGACAAAAGGTAAGTCCCTCTCCTTTGGCTGAGCCCAGGCCAGCCTAGCACTCCCTTCTCCACACTGCTGGTCTTTCTCCTCCACTGACTGGAATGAATCGCTGTTGCCATTCAAACAGGCTGTAGATTCTGCCACAGAATCCTCACAAGCCCATCCCTGCCTGCTTGCCCCGGCGATCATGCTCACGAGGGGAGGTGCACTGCATGAGGTAACTGGGGGGTTGGGGAGGTGTGTTCTAGTATGGAGCTGCAGGCAGGGAAAAAAACAGCAAAATAAAAACTTTTTTTTAAAATGTAAGCCCAGCTGGGGCTTCCCCTTGGGGGGGGGGTTACCTACCTAACTGGGGCACCTCTAAGCTGGGGTACACAAAATGGGGGCACCTAACTGGGGCACAAATAGGGGGCACTTCCCTGACCTGGGCATCTCTAACCCCCTAGCCAGCCCTAAAGCACCTGGATGCCCATTTTTGGAGGGCATCAGGACTCTAGGGCACTACACTCCCTTACTTATAAAGCACACATTACTAAATTAATCAAAGATACTAATCAAAAATTGGTTATGTTGTTTAGGATCAAGAATTCCCTAATGTTTGAGTCCCAAAAAACTGTTTCTTTTAGTTACCTGTTTTCAGCTATGGATTATGGAATTGCTTGCTATTCCTCAGCTGGGGAGGGATTGATGTCTAGAGTTAAGACCCTTTATAGCTCCATTTGTTGATTTTTCATGAATCTTCCATGAAGGACACATCAGTGTGCTTTTTATGACAGAATGAATTGTTTATCCTTTAGGGATTATATTAAATTCAAAACTGCAATGTTTGTCCATAAGACTCTTCTGGGGAAAGCACCAGTGTGCACTGAACAACTTTTCTCCCTTAACAAAACAACAATCGATACTAGGCAATCACATATTTTTGGTATTAGATTTCCTCTCATGCACACTTCATTGGGTCAGACATCATTGGTTTATCAAGCTTCTTACATTTACAACTACCTCCCCTCTGAAGTTACTGACAGTAGAACAATGTTGTCATTTAAACATAAACTTTTTGATAATTTTAAATCTCAGTCAGTTTGTGACTGTTTAATGTATATGTTTTTTATTATTGCATCTATGTAATGTACCTGTTGTTTAAGTTTGTTAAATGTATCTGGTTGCTTGTGAATGCGGGTAATTACTTGCTGTTGCTGACAAGATTTACCAGTATAATAAATAAATGAAATAAAAGTTACTGGAAAGTGCACCAAGTTTGGGGTGGAGCTTCTTGTGTATCGCATTCACATGAACAGAGAAATCAAGGTGATGGTCCAGCCAGACCCCAAAGTACGCGAGGGAAGAAACATCTTCAATCACTGTACCATGAAGGGTATGGAAGTAGGGCAGAGAGTGAGTCTAGCAGGCCTCTGCCTTGTGCCAAAAGTCATGGAGATCATTTTCTTGGCACTGAGGAACAACTGTTTTTTATGGAACCAACGCAGGGCATTGTTAAAGCCCAGTTAATGCTGAGCCATGAAGTCAAGGACAGAGGAACCATAGGTAAAGAGTATTGTATCATCTTATTCTCTATACATGTGAATGGACACAGAGAAGCAGGCAGTGGAAGGCTGTTATGAAAAATGGAGAAAAGAACTGGGTAAAGGACAGAGTCTCGGGGGATGCCAAAGCAGATTGGGCACTGCGGGAGGGAGCCTCCAATACAGGCAGCTTGAGACCTGCCCTCAAGGTAGGAGTGGAACCAGTCAGCTGAGGAGGTGGAGAGTCTAGCTGCTTAAGCTTGTCCAGGAGAATGGGGCGGGCAACAGTGTCAAAAGCTTTGGCCAAGTCCACAAAGATGGCGGAAGTGATTAGGCCCTGATCCATGCCAGGGAGGATAGTATTAGTGAGCCACAGGAGAGAGGTAGAGGTGGAGAGGGACTTCCTGAAGCCAGACTGAAAAGGAATGAAGAAGGAGGTTGAGTCAAGAAAATGAGAGAGTTGGAAGAGAACAAGGTGTTCTTGGAGTTTAGCCAGAATGGATAGTAAGCAATTAGCTTGTAGTTTCCAAGGGAAGAGGAGTCACCTCCTTGAGGAAGGGGGATGACTGTAGGGGTATAGATCAAAACAGAGCCAGCAAAATGGTGTGGTCAAAAAGTGCTCTGCGTGGACAGCAGAAGTCAGGCACGGTGAGAAACTATGCTAATAGATATAAACAAACTCCGAAGCTGCGTACGCTGTTATGACAGTGCGCTTTTTAACCACACCGTTTTGCTGCCACTGTCTTGACCAGATACCTGACTGTAGCCAGTTTCCATGAGTTAGGGACTGTGGATAAGGAGCAGAGGAAGAGGTAGGTGATAGGAAGGGCAATAGCATGAGCAAACAGATAAAGGAGTTTGGGGTCAAGTCCATCAGGGCTCCCATCCTTGGGGAGGGTAGAGCCAAGAGGGTCTTAACCAGCAGGGGAGGTGGGAGAGAAGGAAAAAAGGGAGGATGTGGACAATAGAGAGGGTGAAGGAGAACAGAAAGAGTGTAGAGGAGAAAAGTGAGAGGGATGAGGAGGACAGGAAGGAGCAGGCAAAGGAGGTGAAAAAGGAATTGAAGGAGGAGTGACTGCAGCTGGGTCAGAGATAACAGGGTCACCCACCTTCAGAACAGGGAGAGGAGACTGGGTCAGAAGTAAGAAGAGGGCATGGATTATCTTCCAGAACTTAGAGGGGTGTTTAATGTTCTGCAGTGAAGATGCAATGTGTGCGGACTTTGCAGGCCTAGTAGCTCTAGTACAGGCATTATGAAGAACTCGATAATTAGTAAAGTCAGAAGGGGAAGCAGTGAACTCATAGGTGGTGAGTAGCTTGATTCTGAATTCTGAGGGTCTTGCCCATGGTCACCTCAATTGGTCACCTCAATTCCTGCTCCTGCAAAGTTATTTGCATATGTTGCCCATAATGCATTGCATGAGAGGGTATGTGCAATTTTGTGTTTCTTTCCAGCGTGGTTTCATTACCAAATGCTTGTTGTATAAGTGTTGCCTCAGTACTTTTACATATGGATTGTCACATACAGTAAATGGTTTTAATGAATGTTGCCCTTGATGCCTCGGTTGTACATGGAAAAGGTGCCCTTGATTCAGTGTGTCTACTGTACCAAGTTAGCAATTTCAAATAAATATAGTAACAGATTTAAGGCTGTTATACTTCATCTCACATTATACTGAAGCTTTTATTTGTTTGCACCCTCATTATAACAACACCTTACTAAAACACTTAACATACCGTACTTGGCTCCACGAAACTGCTCTTGTAGCTAGGATTCAGTCTATGATGTTAGCCATTGCAAAAATACTGCTTCTTCCAAGCCCTCAAGGGTTTTTTAGATGCTTATTGCACCCTCCCCACCTTCGCCATCTGTGGTTTCTCTGCAGCTGTGTGGCCCTGTTTGACCCATTTGCTTTGATCTGATGTAGAAAATGTTTGATTTTGCTCCAACAGAGATCCATAAAAAGACCTCCCAGACAGATTGTTCACTATTGCTGGAGGAAGCAAAAAGGACTAGTTTCTCAGCTCTTTGCAGACTGCACCACCATCATGTAGAGGCCCTGAGCTATGTTTTCTAACTTTGAAATAATACACTGTAAACCATCAGCCAATTTTTTGATTAATGGGTCTGTATCCTCCAGCCAAATTATTTAGCGTTTGTCAAATTTAGTTGATCTTGCTGAGACAGCTTCAGTGTAGAAGCTTTCCTTTCCCCTTGCCCTACAAGAAGTTAACATTGTGATGTAGGTCTTGCACATTAACCCATTGACATGGATGAACCCCTGGTTGATGGTATGTCACAAGTAGTTTCAAGGGAGGAGCCATAGTCTTCCATTCCAGTGTCATCTGTCCTTTTCACTATTCAGAACATCCTTCAAACCAGGTGCATCACTGAGGTGCAGTGCATTCAAACAGTGGTCAGAGTGCTTCAGTCAACATCAGGCCATAGAGCTCTGCTAGTACAAATCATGTACAGTATAGAACTAAAGGTTCTCAGAAATGGCACTCAAAAACAGAAACATAGAATTTGCTGGCAGATAAGGACCACTTGGCCCACCTAGTTAGCCACTTTTTCCCCTGCCTATAGTATCACCACAAATCCTATTTGATCTCCAGCCCTTTCACCCCCCCCTTCCTAAGATTCCCTAATGCCTATTCCATGCATTCTTGAACCCCACCAGTTTTAGCCCCACCCCTTCACTGGAAGACTGTTCCAAGAAGCCACCACTCTTTCTATGAAGAAGTACTCCTTCACATCTCTCCTGAATCTACCCCCTCCAACTTCTTATCATGTCCCCTTGTTTATGAGCACCTTGTTTTCTGAATAATACTTCCCTCTTGTAGCTTGTTTACCCCCATGAGGTATTTAAACATCTTTATCATATCCCCTTCTTTCTCCTCTGTTGCAGAGTGTACATATTTAGATCCTTTAATCTCTCCTTATAGGGCTTCTGATGCAGACCCTGCACCATTTTAGTTGCCCTACTCTGGACCGCTTCCACTCCATGTCCTGTCTGAGATGTGGTCTCTGGAACTGGACACAGAGGTCTTAGCAGCGATCTATGCAGAGGCAACACCACCTCCCTTTTTCTGCTGGTGATACCTCTCCCAGTACATCCTAGGATCCCATTCATCCTCCCAGCTGCCTTGTCGTACTGCCTGGCCACCTTTAGGTCATCCAACATGATCACACCCAGGTCCCTTTCCTGCATGGTGGTCGTCAGTACCACCCCCCCCCAATTTGTACTCTGCCCTGGGTTTCTGTGCCCCAAGTGCATTATTTTGCACCTTTTCTCATTTAAACTCAGCTGCCAATGCCTTGACCATTCCTCATGTTTTCTCAGGTCACTGCTCATCCTTTCCATGCCTCAGGAGTGTCCACCCTGTTGCAGAGTTTGGTATCATCCACAAAGAGGGAGACCTTCCCTTCCAGCTCCTCTGCAATGTCACTTATAAAGACATTAAACAGGACCAGTACTCCCAGCACTGATCCCTGAGGCACCCTGCACTGATCCTTTGACATCCAGCCATTAATTGGTTGAGGTTGGCATTGAAAGTACTCAAGTCCACTCCATTCATCTTCCCCACATACCTGTTTAAAAACGTTTATCTTACTCACTGGTTTCCCAAGTGACTCCCCTTTTCTTGGCATTCTAGTTAGAGGGGGAGTGTACATATCCTTTATGCACATGACCCTTTCCCTCCCACATGGGCATATTCTGCTTGTGTGCCCATCCCCACAATGTGCATGGCCTGTGTGAACCTGTGTAAACAGCAAATCATTGACACACACTTTCCTCCCATGTCACTATAAAATGCTGCCTACTACACGGTCTAGGCAATGGGTCCAAAATATTTTTTTCTGGTAAGGAAATAAATATATACCATGTTATAGAGAGATCACATTAAGAAAATCCTACACCACTTCAGAGTCCACCTGCTGGAACCATGTCTACAAAACTGCTTTTTGATTACTTGAAATGGGGAACTGAACTGCAGTAGATGCTATTATGTTAATGGTACAGTACATTGAGGGAAGCCTGTTTACATTAAAAGAAGGGCCCACTTTCAGAACTGGTGTCCCAGTGCTGGGCTATACAGCTGCTATCAAGAGGAACTTCCAGTTACTGGTTTTAGCTAAACCGAGCCCTGAAAAGGACTCACAGCACCTGTACTAGCATGCCATTTTCATCACTGTTCTAATTCTCTCACAGGGGCATACTGCAGCACCAAATGATATCTGGTCATCACTGGGCTCCACTGACTTCTGAAGAACCTCTACACTTCAATATGTAATTTCATTCACAATAGCCCCTATGCACTATTGGGGTGGGGGTATGTGAAATCAGTGCCTACCCCGCCCACGTAGCTGCGCACCCACAGACAGGTGCACACTGGTGGCATGCACAACTGCTGGCCACCTGTCCACGGCCCCACCCTGGCATGCAGGTTTGCATGGTGTGGACAGGGGAGGTGTTGTGGTCCCAGGTGAGTGTCCAATCCAAAGGCCGCTTGGGACCCTGAGTGAATCCTCCATGCATAATGGCGTGGGACCTGGTTAGTTAATCATAACCCATGCTGTTGGTGGAACCCCTGCCCCCAGAACACAGGGGGCACTGGCCCAGGAACTGCAGTACCACCGCAGGCACAATAACAAGACACCCCAACCCCCCCCGCTGCACCATCCACATCACCCCTGTCCCTCAGAGCTGGTGGCCAAGGACTGCCAGTGGCAGTTCCCATCATACTCCTTCCCCACCGCCTGCACCAGGGCTTATGTGAGGCAGGGGCCTGAGTTGCAGGGACTGAGGGGGACTCCTACCATTTGAGGGAGGGAGGGAGCTCAGGAATGGTAGTGCCCAGAGGGTGACCCTGTGAGTGCGTGGCCATGGCTGTGTATTACCGTTATGGCAGGGTCCCCCCTGCCATAGCCTGTCATGTCCTCCGCACCCATGCAGACAGCACTACATGTGGTAGTGACTGCCACGTAGTGCCGCCATGCCCCCCAACCACTCCCTGCATGTTGCTGTCTGCGCGGCCGGGGGATCAGGTGCATAGGGGCTGCACACCCCCAGTAGTGCATCCCACATGGGGGGCACAGTGGGTGTGGGGTGGCTCCATGCTGCAGATACGTGGGGTGTAGCCACTCCGCCCCTTCATGCATAGGGGCCAATATGCTTCAGCTAGTACATGTTACTTGGGAATATCATGCATATTTTTTTCAATTTTCAATTTTGCTTTCCAGGGTTTATAACAAGTTTAGGCAGATTGTTCAGAAAGTCTGTGTATATATCATTTGGTAGCACACATCTGACCACATAGTGATTTTCATTATGTCATCATAATGCTTGCTATGAAAACAGGCTATCATGTCACAAACACAGCAACTGAAGGTCAGTTGGGGACAGCAAGATGATTGTTGAACGATTTATTTATTTAGTTTTTGTTGCTTGGGAGAGGAGGACTAGACAGTACTGCCAATTTTCAGCCTTTTCTGGGGGTGGGGGGGGGAGGTTACAGCTACAAACCAACTGAAACTGAACCACATTAAGCTGTTGGTGGTATTTTAGTGAATGAGGGAAATTTGGCCAGGACAGCAGGGAAACTCCTCTACTTTCCTGTAGGGGGACCTCTTTCTGTCTTAACAGCAGTGCAAGATGACCGACCAGGCTGGTGTGGAGGAAGGTGGAGGTGAGTCAGCTCTGCATCCTAAAGGCAGTTTTGTAACCATGCAGCAATCGGATATGGATACTTGCACAGAAATGAATACCTTTTTGGGAGCTTTGGTGGATAGTCTGCAGGAGCTGAGTGCACAACTCATTAATGGGAAAACTGAAATGGTTGCAGCTGGAGACTTTGATTCTTGGGACAATGATTCAGCCCTTCTGGCTGGCATGACAGCCAGAACACCTCACCTGATAGAACTATTGGCAGCAGAAGACAAACACATAGCACAGCTCCAGCTAAAAGGCTAAACCCTAGCGTTTCTTCAGTGCCTGCTCCTGGTACTCCTCAAACAATGCAGCCCATAGCCTCAGCAGCTGATCCAAAGTCAGCTGGAGCACAGCTGGATCTCAGGAGAAGCCGTCCCACCCCAGCTCCACTGCCAAATCCAAGAAGGTAATCTTGGTCCCCAGAAGCAGCTTTAACTGTAGCAAGTGGACGAAATTGAAAACTGGAAATGGCAGGGCAGCAGGACAACCACTTAGTGCTGCAGGAATTACATCACTGGGCCAGAAACCCCCAATAATATCAGAGTCTATAATTCAAGCCACAAAGGTAGTCACTGTTTCTAACAGACCACCATCTGATAAAATGCAGCTGCAATCTTCCCCACCGAAGATGACCGCCTCTCCCTCAGTAAGCGATTTTGTTATTGTAGGTACAACAGGTACTTTTTCCTTTAATAATGAACAGTGTACTCTTTCCGACAGTTTTACAAAAAGGAACACTTACAAATAATAAGTCAGCTTTTCTTTCATCTCTCCTGGCATAGCAGACAGAGACTTTGTTATCTGAGCAAGAAAAGGCAACTCCAGCAGTGCAGGCTGTTTGTCTCACACTGGGCACAGAACTCACAGCAACTCCCTCTCATGCTGTACAGTTGGGAACCTGCTCTTTTGCTTTAGCCTCTGAGAATGTTTCCAAACCAATGGCCCAACACAAGAACAGACCAACATCAGCCCCGGAGACAGATACCAGTGGCTTAAATGAACACCCTGGTTTGGATAGTGATCCTGGGGAAGGTACATCTGGGATGAAGGGCCCTCATGCAGAACTCTCTAATGAATGTGAACACACAGAACAATTACCCAGAGCTGTGGTTGCACAGAGCTTTATGTTAGCTGATTTGTTTGCAGTTCATGGGGAACGAACTCAGAGATGAAATGCAGTTTTGCTAATGTTTAAAGGGGCTATGGAAAATTTACCTTCCAGGTCTCATATAATACGATCACTGTTAAAAGACTCTACGGGAATTGTTGCAGCTGATTTGTTTGCCCTTATTCATGTTCCTGTCGAATCTTATTTTGATATCAGTTTCAAAACTGTAATGTCGCTGCTCGCTGGAAAGGTTTTGGCAACAGTATGACATAGTTAAGAACATTCCTTCATGGGATCCTTTCATTGCCATACCATTGACAAAACCATCCATAAAAACAATTACTTTACTTTTTCGAAGTGAGGGTGTTAACATAGCTGATGTCCTATACTGGTTGAATCAGAGGTGTGAGGTCTTAGATAGACCTATTCCTATTCTGGATCAAGATTATGTAGGGACAGGAGGGTGGAAGGTAAAAGTGAAACTGAAACAGTCAAATACAGGTTTGATTCATTTACCTAGGAGTTTCTACACTGGGCAGGACAGAGGTCTGTGTTTTTACCCTGGCCAACCCCGCACCTGTCACAAATGTGGTTCATGGACACAGTTAAGTTATGTGTGTGATCAGCCTAAATGCTATCCCTGCATTGAGTATGGGCATATTAGTGAACAGCTCCCAAACCCATTATGATGTAACCTCTGTGATGATGCTAGGCACGCTTATTATGCACGTGGCAATTCTTCAAAAAGAGCCATATTTTAGGAGTTTAATGTACCCACCCTACGCACACCCATATCATACATCATTTAAAGCTCAGTTTAGATACGTTTAGATGAGATATGATGTGGAGCTGTCAAGTAGAGCCGTAAGCCTGTAGGCGAGGTTAAACAATGGTGCCCAAAATGAGAAAGTATCACTTTTGCACAGTTCCAGAAACACTGCAACATGACTATGACTCCAGTTTTTACTGTTTTTGTTAATTTCAACACCTTAATGTGGTGTTTATTGATCAAAGCTACCAAATGACAATGCATTTAAAGATATTTATTGGTTTTGCATTGCCTAGTACTTTTTTTTTCAGAAATGATGGAGCTGATTAGCACGTTGCAAAAATGGTGAATATCAACATTTTGCAATATACTAAAATGAAATGTCTTCACTTTGCAGATTCTTAATTGTCAAAGTGTCTCACAAGTGGTTATAATAGTTTTCTATATATTCAATTGAAATGTGCTGCCCAGATCAGTCTCACACTGAAGGTTGTGCACCAGTAGCAGTAGATTGCATGCCCATAGTTTTTACTGCATAGTGGGTAGATACAAATGTACGTTGCATTATTTATTTATTTATTTATTTATTTAGACAGCAGTTTGGAAAACCTTTGAGCCATAGGCTCATTTACAAAGGTGCCTTGTCACAGTAAGACAAACGAAAATACACAGTATAACAGTATAACACAGTATAACAGTAACTTAAGACATAGATACAAACAAGCTGGTACAGGTAGGATTGATGCAAATAATACCAGAGTTATGTTGTCCTTAGCAGCTTAGTAGTAAACTTTGTCATTAGTATTGAGTACGGCTTTGACTAGTGGTAATTACAGCTTTGGGTGTTAACAAGGTGGTTCCGTAAGGACGTTTTGAAGCACGATGTAGTTGGAGCTTTGGAGATGGAGGGGGGCAGTGTGTTGAACCTGGAGGGGGCCCTAAAGCTGAAGACTCTTTGGCCGTGAGAGGTCCTAGCTCTAGGGATAACAAGAGAGGTTTTCCCAGAGGTCCGAGTATGAACTAGTGGGACAGGGTGGCGGATGGTGGTGGTCAATCCAGGTGGGGATAGCCCAAGGAGGGTCTTTTTTGTAAGGGTACAGGTCAGATATTTGAGGCGCTCGTCAAGATCAAGTACCAGCACTTTAGCGTACAGTAGACAGGTGTGTGTTAGCCTAGGTGCCCCAGTAATTAACCTGCAGGCCTTATTCAGAGTAGTGCGAATTTTATGGAATGCGGTCTGATCAGCAGCACCATACACCGGCAGTCCATAGTCCACTAGGGACAGGATAGAGGAGGTGACTGCGAGTCGAAGAGCCTCTGGGGGGAGGCAGTGTTTATACTGATGTAAGATGCCCAATCGGATATTAGTGGCAGTGGCTAGGGCAGCGATGTGGCCATGGAAGGAGAGAGGGGGTCAAAATGGATCCCTAGGTATTTATAGGAGCAAACTTGTTCGAGTGGGAAAGAGGACTCAGAGTGAATGAGGAGTTTGAAGTTGCAGGACTTGTTTTGAGGATGAGTGAAGAACATGGTTTTTGTTTTTTTAAGATTTATCACCAATCTATGTTCCTTGAACCAGCCCTTGGCTTCAGCGAAGGACTTCTGCAGCGAGTCCTGGAGGGCAATAGGGTTACGACTTGAGGCAAAGATGACTGCATGATCAGCGTACAATAGAATGTTCCCTGAGCAAGAGCATGAAAGGGTGTTAAGGTAAAGGGAGAATAGTAAGGGGCCCAGAATGGAGCCCTGGGGAACCCCAGAAAAGATGGGACAGATGTCTGAGTAGGTCCCATTAATTTTTACATGCTGTGAGCGGTCAGACAGATAACTTGTGCACCAGGAGATAGGCCCAGCAGCAAAACCAGAGAGACTAAGGGCATCAAGAAGGAGGGGGTGGGAGACAGTGTCGAAAGCTTTAGAGAGGCCAATGAAGACTGCACCAGCCAGAGAACCAGTGTCTAAGGAGGAGTGGAGAAAGTTGGAGAACTCTAGAAGGGCTGTGTTGGTACTGTGGCCGCTCCCGGAAGCCATGCTGCTCAGGACATAGGACATTGTAGGTGGAGAGGTAGTCAGAGATTTGAGAGGCTACCACTTTTCCAGGGCCTTGGAGAGAGAGAGAGAATGGAGATTGGCCGATAGTTTCCAGCCACAGTCCTATCACCACCTTTAAAGATAGGGGTGACAGTGGTGACTTTCCAGGCAGTTGGAACCTTCCTCAGGCAAAGAGAGTGGTTGATGAGGCACGTGACCGGGGTAAGGACTGTGTCTAAGACCAGCCGTAGGATACACGGATCCAGGGTGTCACTGCCTGTACTATTACTCTTGAGGGCAGTGACAAGGTGTGGCCTAAGTTCTTGGGCAGAAACACGGCAGAGGAGAAAATAAAGGTGAGAAAGATTTACGGCAGGCGCTAAGGGAGGAGGATCAAAAAAATTTGTAGGGAGGATAGGGCTAAGGTCAGTGAATGAGGTGTTGAGGTGGTTGGCTATAAGGGCTGGGTCTTAAGTGAGTACACCATTAATGTTGATCTGGGTGGGTGGGGGGAGTGTGCACTCCCATTTAACTGTTTAATGTTATCCCAGAAAGTTCTGGGGTTCCCCCATGAGGCTGTGAGTGAGGACCGATAGTGCTCAGACTTGGCCTTTCTGATGGCCCGAGTGCACTTGTTTCAGGTGGCAGCATATAACTGCCTGTCACTGGGCCAGCCAGTCTCAATGGCACGGTGCCATAGGTTGTCCCTATGTTTGAGTTGGTGGATCAAAGCTGGGGTTACCCAGGGGGCATTCTGCCTTTTAGAATGGCGGGTCGACATTGGGGCAAAGATATCACAGGCATTATTAAAAGTTCGGGTAAAGAAGGAGAGAGCTGTGTCAATGTCAAGAGTTGCCTGTATAGAAGACCAGTCAATTTGGGACAGAAGTTCCTTAAGTTTTGTCAGACCACCAGGTATTAGACGCCGCCGGGATGTGGACTGTGCTATGGGTTTGGGGACTGAGGATGACCAGTGGAATAGAATGGGGGAGTGATCGCTGAGAGAGTCTGGGAGGACTTGTACATTGGAGATCCGATTAGGGTGGTTGAATACGTTAATTCATAATGTAATGCTTCTTCATTTGTAAGCTTTTGTACATACAATGTAGCATCTAGTCCGCCTGGTAGAAGGTTTTAATTTATAATTGCCTATGCATGCAGTACTAGCCTTTGAAATATTCTAGAAACTAGCTTTTTAATTCAGTGACACTTATGCACAGGTCAGTTCTAGTGTTAGAAAGGACAATAGACAGCTTCATATTGGGCTTCAATCAAAGTGCTCACTAAACAAAAATGGCAGTTTTGATACTAACATATATATGTAATTTATATCTAATTCAGCATAAGTCTATATATTTGTACAAAACAAAAAATGGTGGTAGTGGTAGTGGTGGTGGTAATGCTAACATTATGCTTTTTTAATTTTACCTCCACAGGGAAGTTACAATATATGAAGGCATGGAGGATACAAGCACCTTAAAGCTTACATCAAAGAGAAAAAGACTCTCTAAAAACTTTGAAAAATGTGTTATTTGTCAAGAAAATCAACAGAATGCAAAACTGTCAAAAGCCACCATTGAATGGCCAGAATTCTGTGATGCTGGCAACAGAAGCCAGGAGAGATGAATTGTATTGGCGGCTACTGGATGAGTTTTCTAGTTTACATGATGTGCCACCAGTACTCTATCACAGGGTTTGCTTTCAGAAATACACAAGCAAGTCGAATTTGGCACATGTCAGAGCTGTATTCAACCCAGAAAAAAAACAGAATCTGAAACTAATCAGACAGCATCATGCTCACCTGCTACTTTAGCCACCTGAGCAAGCACATCCTCCAGCAACTGGTCCTGCCGCATTGTTTGCTTGAGAAAAACACAGAAGAAAGACAAGAAACTTCATAAAATTTAAACATTTGAGAGATCAGCCAATCTAAGGGAGGCAGTGTTTCAAAGAGGAGATGATGGCATGTTGCATAGAATATCTGAGGAAGACTTGATTGCTAAGGATGCAGTTCAAAACTCAACATGCCTTTCTTCCTACATGAGTAAAATGAATCTGAAAGCAATACCATCTACAGCAGTTCCACTGCAACAATAGAAGTCACCTTATGACACTGCATTTTATCAGCTGATGGAAGAAATAGACAATGATCTTATGTACAACAAGCTGCTGCAAAGATATAAAGTCCTACTTTCCTCAGATGTAGAAACCAAACGCTATTCCAGTAGCAAATTATAGGCAACATCAGAAAAACACTGTGGTTCTGCAATTTCATTCCATGCACAGCATTGACAAGGCAAATCTGCCATTGTTCTATGCAGCATAATAACATTAGCTGATGCTATTTAAGCTGCTAGTAATCTGAAGTAGGAACTTCAGTCATCCAAATGTTTTGTGGATGTTTTTCTGGCAAGTGAGCCTGATGAACAGCTTTCAAATGAACAAGTGGTTTTGTATAATGCTGTTTCAATCCTTCAGTCTGAAATAGCAAAAATGAAACCCTCAGACCTAAGCCAGGGGGTTGTGGTTTACAGAAGTCAGCTAATTGTGTGCCCCAATTGGTGCAGGAGATTGTCCTTTGGTTGATAGATAAAGAGGCATATAATTCAGCCAGCAACGAATATCATCCTTCAGAAGACATTCAATGAAAGTGCCTCTCAATTGCTCAGTGCATAGTATTTAACAGTTCCAAAATTATTACACTACTGCACATAAGCCTTGCTGCAAAGCTATACCATGAGGGTGGGTCTCGCAATTTAATTGACATACTACACCTTCATGGAGTCTGCATTAATTATGATGAGCTGAGACAGTTCATGACTACTGCTGCAAAAACTGAAGTAGAAAGACTCCAAGGAGGTGCGTTCATTCCAAATGGAAATGTACCACTTCATGCTGGTGGAAATCTCATCCATGAAGGAGATGGTAATATAGACATCAATGTAGAGACCATTGAAGAAAGAATACCTTCCATTCAGTGGCTGGAGTTGTATTTCAAGAACAGTCTGCAGAAAGTCCAGCATCACAAGAAATATCACTGAAGTGTGGGAAAGAAAAGTCGCTTGCTCTCCCCGGGCAATCAGAGTCTCTTATGCAGAGTGCAGCATTTGAAAAACCTAGAACACGTCCAGAACTGACTCACCATGAGAAAATAAACTCCTGTCACCTGCAACTGAAAGCTGTCCGAGATCTCTCCTGATGTCTTTTAAGAATACTACCTCATGATGTCCTACCAATACCAAATTACATTGCTATTGTTCACACTCAGGTGATTCCATTTGGACTGGTTCAACCACAAGCTTGCCACAAAGAAGAGCACCTACACAGCAGTTGCATATGCACCTATTGTGGATGCCAAATCAGCTGACACGGCCACAGTCTCTACTACAATGCTGAAATGTAAGGAAATGTCAACAGCTCTAGGCCAGAAGCATGCCATTCAGACCATGGATCAGCAGCTGTATGATGTTGCTCAGCAAGTAAAATGGACTCTCCCAAATGACCTTGTTACCAGTGTGATTCACCTGGGTGGTTTTCACACCCTGTGTTGTTTTATTGCATGTATTGGGAAATTTTTGGGAGACGCAGGATTGCTAGACCTTCTTGTTGATTCTGATGTGTATGCAGCTTGTACTGCAGATCAAATGTTTGCTGGTAAGCAAATCAACCATGCTGTACATGGCAGTACCTGTTGTAAGAATCGCACTCACCACTCATTTAAGACAGCAGAAGCCAAACTTGTTAAGGATGTAGATAAAACAGTTTTATTCCATTCCAGCACACAAATAACAGGCTACAAGTAACAGTGCCATAGCACTTGTTACCAGGATGATCTTACAATTCTCCCAGCCTTCAGGGCTTCATCAGAGAGGAATGTGAAGGGTTACAAAAGTGTGTATATACCAGATGGCCGGTCATCTAATTCATGTTTTAACCAATGATTGTCCCTGAAGGAAATTACATAATCTCCTAAGTGTGTGTGATTATACAAAACCAAATTCAGCAATCAAAACAGTGCATTTAACTTTGTGATACAAAAAAGTGTTTAATCACAACATATAGGACAACATTTTTTGAAAAACATACATTCTCAATACTTTTACATAAACATTTTCATAATTTTCATAGTTTTCATAATCACATTTACATATTTCTAACACTTATCTGATGACAAAGTACCACAGTAAAAATAGCGCACCGACAGCCCTCCCTGATGCTTTTATTTCCACATGGGTGAACCTG
Organism: Neoceratodus forsteri; assembly: GCA_016271365.2. Taxonomy (NCBI): domain Eukaryota; kingdom Metazoa; phylum Chordata; order Ceratodontiformes; family Ceratodontidae; genus Neoceratodus; species Neoceratodus forsteri. The sequence continues at coordinate 1,204,572,163 of CM057456.1, forward strand.
AAAAGAGCAAACAAAAAATTAATAATGACGAGAAAACAGCTACTGTTTGGTCATCTCTTGTAAACATTTTTCTCTGTATAAGAATCTTTTTCTGTATAGATACAGATGCCAATTACTTGGTTTCAAAGACTAGAGGTTTAAATCTATATACATATACAAGTACCCTAAACGGGAGGGGGGTAACTATGCAGGCATATGCAGTGGTTGAACAGAGCTCTGCGGAGGTGAAGAATTACTAAACGACCATCTTATGGGGAAGAAAGAGAACAGTTCATTACTAAACAGGAAACCATAATGGGAAATGCCACGTCTCAGCTTATTGATTGAATTATCAAGGATAGCACACAACAATTGAATATAGTGCTAAGTGAACTAAAACAGCAAGAGACAGTGGTGAGTTCATTCAGTGAACATGCTGACTTTAAAATTTGTCAGGACAAATTTGGAGATCACATGCACTTCTATGACAATAAAATTAAAATGCAGAAGCAAAAAACTTTTCTTTGGGACACAAATAATTATCTCCATGGGAGGATGTTCTTTTGGAAAAAAGAAAGAAAGACCAATCAACAGACAGTTGCTGCAATACCTGGGCCTCTGCAATTACCACGCCTTCATCAACAGGTGGCAGTACAGTTCCATGCTTCATTTTGAAATGGACATCGGGAGCTACATGCTCTGAATATTGCATGGGGGACAGCTCAGCGGACTTTGAGGAAAGCGAGACTGAGCCTTACCCTTTCTTAGGGGTTACTCCTCCTGGGTAGGAGCAGCCCAGGAGGAGTGACCATAGAATCAGATTCAGGTTCAACTTCAAGGAAGAAAACAGAAGAAGATTTGGAGGGGGCAAGGCATCAGGAAGAGGGTGAGGAAGAGGCGGAATGCCCAAGAGAACTCCGAGCAACAGATACTGAATGTGATTAATCTCTCTGAAAGGACACTTAAAGACACTGAAATTAAGGTATTGCAAAAAGGTCTTTCATTTGTACCTACCTTTTCTGTTAATACATTTTCAGCCTCTTTAGACATTCAGAATTTTGCCAGGAAGTTAAACGTACAGGTATTTTTTACAAAATGTAACAGGTGGGATGTGAACCAGAGTAATTTTAGTGAGGGTTCTGATTTAAATACCTCAAGTGAATAACAGGGGGTGACTGATTACATCCTTATGTTGAAACCGGTATCCACGTTCTCTCCTCCCTTATGCCCTACAGTAGAAACCTTCCTCCAGTGCTGTTTACATGACTTGGACATGATATATAGGGACAATTTATACATGCCATATTGTAACATGTCCAAGACTGAAAAGGAAGCACTACAGAATTTGACTGCAGCCACTAACATTATAATCAAACCTGCCAATAAAGGCGGTAGTATAGTAGTACAGGACAGTGCTAAATACAATGAGGAGGTGCACCGTCAGTTATCTAACAAAGAGTTTTACCAGTTGTTAACCTTTGATCCTACTAGCAATATAAAAATGGAGATAGAAAACTACTTGCTAGAATGTTTAGAATCTGGTCTTATATCTACTGATGAATTGTTTTACAAGTCGGTCCAGACACCAAATAAAAAACAGCCTTCTACATCATTCCAAAAATCCACAAGGATCCCATTTCTCCACCAGGTAGCCCCATAGTGTTGGGAATTGGCTGGATCACTGAGCCTATTTCAAAATTCATAGATGGCCATTTGAACTCCTTGGTGGAAAAAGCATGCAGCCACATTAAGGACACTGGGCATATTTTAAAAATTCTGGTTGACATACAGGTGGAGAGGGATTGGTTGTTTGTGATGTTAGACATTGATTCCCTGTATACTAATTTCCCAAACAAGATGGTATTCAGGCAATAGAGCATTCCCTTCTGAAATATACATTTTTTTTCATGAGAAAAAATAAACATGATTACTACTTTAACAGATTTGGTTTTGAGTAACAACATCTTCATGTACGAAGAAAAATTGTACAACCAAATCAAGGGGACTGCCATGGGGGCGACTTTGGCCCCCAGTCTTGCAAATTTATACCTGGTTGATTGGGAGGAATGGGTTATTCTTGATGCAAATAAGAACAAGTTTTTTTGACAAAATTGACTTGTACAAAAGGTACATAGATGATTTATTCCTTGTATGGAAGGGAACTGAGATAGAACTAAAAGAGTTCATTGCACATCTAGACAGCACCAACAGGAATTTAAAATGTAAGGTAACTTTTAGTTTGGAAACAGTTTTCTGGACATTACCATCAGAAAGGAACAGGATGGGTCACTCTCCACAGATTTGTATACTAAACCCACAGACAAGAATAATTTATTGCATGCCACAAGTTTTCATCCTCCATATTTGATCAGAAATTTACCCAAGCGGCAGCTCATAAGGGTAAAAAGGAATTGCTCTGAGGCAGAATTTTGTGCAATAAGAACTGAGGAACTGTCAGGTAAATTCATATCAAGGGGGTACAATAAGAACTTGTTACAGGAAGGAATACAAGAAAGTGGGTGAACACATAAGGGAGTCTCTACTTCTCCCTAAAGATAGAAATGTAGAAAACAAATGGGAGAATGCTATGACATTTGTAACCACCTGTGGGGGGGGGGGTGGCACTTGAAGAATTGTGGACATAGTTAAATCTAACCTGTCTATTTTAAGGGGGTATCAGAACTGAAAATGACACTGGAAAAGCCTGTCAGGGTGGCCTATAAAAGGGGTAGGAATTTGAGGGACAGATTGGTGAGAAGTTATCAAACTGCACCAGGCACTACGACACACATGTCAAAATGGGGAATGAAACCTTGTGGCCTTTGTAAAATGTGTAGACACATGGCAAAACAGGACACATTCAGGAATCCTAGCTCTGGCAAGATGGAAACTATTAGAGGCAGGATAGACTGCAATTCTGAATGTGTTGTTTACCTGCTGCAATGTTCATGCGAGGGATACTATGTTGCTAGGACCAAGCAAAAATTAAGGTCCAGGGTTTATGAACATTTACAGGCCATTAAGAATAAAAACCTCACTTATGCCATAGCCAACCATGTTGTGAAAAACCCAAATGTGAAACATGAAATTACAGCAATTGGTATAGAATTGATTGTTAGAAATGTGAGAGGGGGGATTTAGAAAATGAAGTGGATTGTAGATTTGGATTTGGATTTTTAGATTAAATGCCCTCAGATAGCTAGGACTCAATGTGAAGTTCGAACTGGCACCCTTTATAAGAAAGAGAGGCAAAAGATGAATTTTATTGTATAGGGTAATTGTAAACACTTTCCTCCTCCCCCTTTTTTTTTCCTCCGCTGTAAGTAGGTAAGAAAGTATACAGCCCCCCATTTGGGGTACTTGTATATGTATATAGATTTAAACCTCTAGTCTTTAAAACCAGGTAATTGGTATCTGTTTCTGTACAGATAAAGATTCTTATGCAGAGAAAAATATTTACAAGAGATGACCAAACAGTAGCTGTTTTCTCGTCATTATTAATTTTTTGTGTTTGCTCTTTTCAGGTTCACCTATGCAGAAATAAAAGCATCAGGGAGGGCTGTTGGTGCGCTGTTTTTACTGTGGTGCTTTGTCATTGTATACTGTAATTGTTAGAAATATGTAAATGTGATTGTGAAAACTGTGAAAATTATGAAAATGTTTATATAAAAGTATTGAGAATGTATGTTTTAAAAATAATGCTGTCCTATATGTTGTAATGAAACACTTTTTTGTTTCACAACTTGCTGAATTTGGTTTTGTATAATCACACACACTTAAGAGATGATTTAATTTCCTTCAGGCACAATCACTGGTTAAAACATGAATTAGATGATTGGCCATCTGGTATATATATACAGTATATGCACTTTTGTAACCCTTCACATTATCTCTGATGAAGCCCTGAAGGCAGGGAGAAACGTAAGATCGTCCTGGTAACAAGTGTTATGGCACTGTTATTTGCAGCCTGTTATTTGTGTGTTGGAATGGAATAAAACTGTTTTATCTGCATCCTTAACCGTTTGGCTTCTGCTATCTCAAATGAGTGGTGAGTACGATTCTTGCAACAGGTACTGAAGTGCACAATTTTTGAATCTGCACCCCGTCCCAATGCTCCACCTTCTCCTGGCTGGACCATGCTCTACATGGCTTGACACTAGCATTTGAGGCCCTGAGTGCTCTGAAACTTTCTTCTTTTGTTAAATGGTGTGAGCAGAGAGGAGGTACTCATGGAGTTCCAGCATTTGTCTGGCAAATGTTGTCTGACACTCAAAAGGTGTTTGAGTCTGAAGACACTGAGTCCTTACAACATGTCATTAAAGGCTTGATGACGCTCTAACTCAACATATGCTACTACTGCTGGAGGAATTTTAGACGTGGGGTATGCCCACTCTCCTACATTTAAGTTCTGGGATCATTTTCTCCAGGTTATGCAGATACTACTTCTAAATGTCTGTGCAGAGCGAAAGGGTGATTGGAAACATAACCTACACACACAGCATGCCATGCTTCCATACTTCTTTGCTGCAAACAGGCCCAATTATGCCAGGGTGAATTGCAATCTACATTCTTAACATGCTAAATCTCCCTGAAGAAGTACACAGTGCCTTTGAATCTGGGGAATTTGCTATGTGTCAGACTCCTGGTTCTTTCAATGGAATTTGGAGTGACATGGGAACAGAGAAAACTGTCATCAAAGTCTCAAAGGGCAGCAGAGGATTTGTAGAATTGACAAGAAAGAAGCCATCCCTTGTCAGATGGACCATCACAAGATATGTCCTGAGTGACTATGCAAAAGCAATGAGAGAAATCAGCATATCTACTGGACTGCATGTAACATCAGATGTACTAGAGTCTCTACTGAAAATAGCAGATGTAGGTGAAGAACAAATGGAGAGATCTGTAAGAGATGCACTTGATTCTAATGGGACACATAGCTTCTTCAGCCCCATCAAGACATTTGGCACCAAAACATTTCATGACATAACCAAGAAAACCATATTTAAGTCTGGCAAGGGAGGGACAATCACAGCAGCTATCAATCCAGAAATTGTTTTCTGCAGAGCAAGTTTTCTGTCCTTAGCAAGATGCAGAGATGATGTTTCAATGGCAACTGTTCCTAGTCACCCAATAAGACCTGTGCCTGTGTCCCTATTCCATGCTGACAGAATAATGAGGAAAAAAATGGCAAAGCTGAATTAGGGCATCAGCTAAAAGCTCAAGTGGAAAGCATCCATGAGCTATGAGGATGCAAAAAAAATAAAAAATACAGTGTACATCAGAGATGCCATGGCTGTCAGTCAAATGATGGCTGGAGACAAATTCCACACATTCACTGAATTGGCTGCTGAGTACTTGAGGAAGATTCTAAAAGGATTTGACAAAGCTAATTCTGTAATCAAAGTCTTTGACAGATATGACAACAGTAACTCTGTGAAAACTGTAGAAAGTCAGTGCCCGGACAGGATCTAAGGTTGAATGTAAGCAATACCAGGTGATTGGTGGACACCCTGTGCCTCCATGGAAAATGTCTCTAAACATAGCATCCAATAAGCAGTCACTTGGAAAATTACTCTGTGAATATATGGTTCAAAATGCACCCGAGAGTGTAGGAGCACACCCAACACAAACACTCCTTCTTGTTGGAGGCTTTTCCAGTGGAGAAGTAGCAAAGTCCATCACCAACAGAGGTGTTGAAGAAGCCCAATACTTGTACAGTACTCAAGAGGAAGTGGACACATGGAGGCTTCTGCATGCAATATGTGCCAATATGGCTTCTGGGTCTCTTGGTGTCAAAGGAACCATAATAATTAGGTCACCTGATGCAGATGTTTTTGTCCTTGCTGTTCACTACTTTCCAAAAATGAAACACATGGATAACATGTGGATAGAAACAGGCACAATTACCAGCACAACTGACAAGCATCGCTTCATACCTGTGCACGCAATTTGTGATGCACTCACTCCCGACTTCTGCAACATACTTCCTGCTGTACATGCATTAACAGGATGTGACTCTGTGTCATCCCTATTTGGTACTAGGAAAAAATCTGTGTTTAATGTTGCCAAAACAAAGGGAGCTTACTGCTTTGCAGATCTTGCCAAATTGGAAGAGAGTGACAAACAAGTCACAATTTCTGCAGCAAGGAAGTTAGTATACAGTGCTGTATGACCAAAGCGAGAAAGAAAAGGAGACCCACAGAGACCTGAATTGCTTGTGTCTCAATCTAGCCATCAAAAAGGACAAGTCACTGGCCAAACTCCCACCATGTGAAGACAGTTTTGAAGAGCATGTCAAAAGAGCATCTTGGCAAACAAAGATTTGGATGTCTTCACACATAGGTAAACCAGATACTGAATCACCATTGCAACATGGAAGGAAAAATGTGGATGATGAACTACTTCCTGTATTCTTTAAGGGCCCAATGGCATCTGAGGTTCTGCAAAACCTTATTTGTGCCTGTACCAGTAGGGGTTGTTGCACACTCAACTGTGTCTGTAGTCAGAACAATCTTGCCTGCACAGAACTGTGTACATAACAAGGCAATGAAGACTGTGGTAAACCCATACACTTTCAACAGAGATTATGATGATGACTAGAAATGTCACCAGTGCTATTACATTTCAGTGATACCTGTACAAATTTATTATTAGATTTTGTTTTACCCTTTAGATTGTTTTTGTGATGCTTTGAGGTTACAAATAAATCCTATTTTGTGTCTTGAAATAATTCATAGTGTCATTAAACTAACAGAAACAAATGCAAATATTTCAAAGTGGTCATTCTAATGTGTTGAGGGTGTCATTGTTTAGCCCCGTTTCTATGGTAATGACATCACTTGACAGCTCCACATCATACCTCATCTTGAAGTGAACATAATAAGCTTCCAAATGATGTATTATGTGCGAGTGTGTAGAGAGGGTACATTAGGTTGACCAAATGGGTTGTGTCTACCGTTCACCTATATAGGCAATGCCCATATGCAGCCCGCAAAAGATTGGACAGGGTAAATCGGGATCAGGAAGAAATTATAACTGAAACACAGGCAAAAGCACAGGCTTCTGTAGGGAACCCCTTATCTTCAATTCTAGGGCCCCAATTGGATCCTATCTCTGAGGACACTAGAGATGATGAACCTACTAAGGAGGAAGCTGCATTGATGGCTCCTAAGAGCCCAGATCAGAGAATGAGGCAGTAGATACCTTTGTGGTCCTTAAAGGCACAAGTACTCCTCAAACTCTGCCAGCTCCTACCCCCCCCACCCAGGAATCACAACCAGTAGATGGGGTAGAACCTTATAATCCTGGGGAAAGGGCCAACATGCCCCCCAACCCCCACAGACAGATTCAGACATGATGACCGTCACTAAGCTCAAAAGAGGGAGAGGATGTAGGTGACACACAAAAGGTGCAAATTCCCACTCAAAAGCACTCAGCAAACACAAACACAAACAATGGGGGAATATTGAGGAGGAGGAAGGTGACTCAGATGCTTCATCCATGGACTCCTCTCTTTCAGACTACTCTTCTGAGTCACAGTCAGAAGTGTCAAAAGGTACAAAGGTAGGGTTTGAATGCATCCCAAGGTAACTTAAAATACTGACTCGTGTCAGGGACTGCTTCTACATCCTTTAACCCAGAATGTATGTAGTATTAAAAACTACAAAAATTGTTTAACAGCTTTAGCTGTTCTTTCAAATTTACATAATAATATCATATTTATGTAAGACCCATGGGTTAAAACTAACAATGAGATCTCACAAGGTAAACAGCTTTGGACTACAGGGGCTTTTTACTGATCCCACAGCATGGAGGTTTGTGACAGTGTGGCCATTTTGTTAAAACGTTTGGGTTTATTGTTCAGAAGGTAGTAGAAACTGAACCAGGTAGGGCTTTAATGCTAGATTTAATATATCATAATGTTCTATTGCAGTTAATTAATATTTATGCCCCCCCCAATCCATTTCCACAGGAGTAGAGCTCTTTTGATTAATTCAGCCCTTTCTGCATACTAGTAGATGTGTGAGTTTTGGAGGAGATTTCAGTTGTGGCCTGTTCTTACATGATGGGGGGGGGGCAGAAAATTATACAGAAATACAGATTTCTTAAATACAATGATACATATTGCTAAACTGCAGGATGGTTATAGGACTGTACACAAGAAGGGAGGCAAAACATATTTTAGGGGTACATTAGCCACCAGAATAGATATTATATTTTTCTCTAGAAACATCCTTATACATGGGGCAAACACATTAGCTTTGGAAACCTCTGACCACATGGGAATTTCTTGTAGTTGTCACCCAGGTATGGCTTATGGAAAAAGACCAACCCCTCTCCGGGGTCTAAATACACAATTATTGACAGATGCTGTTACTTGTAAATGATGGGAGGCTTTGTTAACAGCCAGATTGTCTATTCATTGTGCGTATGACACGTTAGCTGAATGGTGGGAGGCAACAAAGAAAGATTTTAAGATTTTCTTTCAGAAACAGGGTGGACAGTCTCAGCGTACAAAATATTTACATTATTTACATCTTCAGAGAAAATTGTATTTCTTGAGTTCGCAAACGCATTCAGAGAAAAGGGACCTATCAGATCAAATTAATGCTGTGAAAAGGGAGATAGCTTCTTTTCAATATGACAGAGCCTCCTTCCTAAAGAAAGAAGTGCAATTTGGTACACAGGGAAAGAAGCAAGATTTAGATATGTTTAAAGGCTAGTCGGATAGGATAGAGAGGCAGTTCATTTTTGGTAATTTTTGATCTTTTCCCTCCCCTTTCCGACACTGTTTTTTCAGCCCCACATGATATTATGAGGATAGTACTGAACCATGTACATGTGACCTTTGGTAAACAGCACCCCAATTCACCAACCACCTCCTTTCTTCTAATATAGATATACTGGAGAGTTCTCCCTCATTGCTGAAGTGGAACAAGCTATAAAACAGCTCTGCAACAATACAGCCCTAAGGTCAGATGGTCTGCCGGCTGTATTTTATAAAACTTTTTCAAACTTTCCTCAGTACTGGTGACAGTTTTTCAGATTTGCTTAGGGACAGAAGTTCATCTCTCTCTATGTCCCAGGCTATTCTGATATTTTTATTTAAAAAAGGACTGCAGTAAATTGTCCAATTGGCATCCAATTATCCTATTGAATAGTGACGTTAAAATCTTGGTGAGGATGTTCCTGAATAGACTGGTTACAGTGACATCTGATCTTATCTCAGTTTCACAACCCATTACAACTCCATCCAGATCAATTTTTGATAATCTTGTCTACCTTAGAGAACTTTTCAAAGCAAAGAAGATGGGGACGGTTTCAGGATGGGTACTAGCTTTGGATCAAGAGAAAGCCTTCAATAGAGTTTCACATGCACATTTGTTTGTGGTTTTATAACAGTATGGAATCCCCATACAATTTGTTAAGTGGATCAAAACATTGTATAGACAAGCTACAATTGTACCTTACATAAATAATTGGTTAGGTGAACCAACAAAGATTCATGTAGGAGTACGGCAGGGCTGTCCTCTGAGCCCCCTGTTATATATTATGTCTTTGGACCCTTTACTGTGGAAATTGGAAATGAATTCTATAATTTCCCATATTCAATTTTTAGATTGTATCTACCCTAAAAATTGTACCTGTGTGGATGACACCTCTATACTCTTTCAACAGACTAAAACAGAAACAGTAGTGCTGTATTGAAAACCTCAGCAGAATATGAAGCTACTTCAGGAGCAAAAATAAATTATAATAAGAGTCAGGGTGTATTTCTTGATAGTACACAATCTACAGACATTCCATCTCTATGGTATTTTCAAACATGTAGGGCTTGTATCAAAACAGTAAGTTTGGTCTTTGATACGCCAAATGATGCTGGCGCAGATTAGGATTTTGCCTTAGAACGGGCCAGCCAGAGAATAGCATCCTGAAAATTAAGACCCATCTTAAAGAAAAAGAGAGTGTTTTTGATTAATACATTATTATTGCCATTATTTTTGCATTTGCCCATGTGTTTCCCCCTCCAGTCAGTAAGGAAACGTACTTATGTAACGTATTCTTTCAAAGCTTATGGGGCAACTGGTTAAATCCCTTAAAAATTGAAATTACTTACTTAGATTATACTTAAGGAGGAATACATATCTGTAACCCTCTAGGTTTTTCTACATTGTATATTTATTCATAACAATCTGGTTCTCTTGCTCTCATGAGTGGAGAAACCATGGAAAAAATGGCATATGCTTGGTTTTCTACAGTCTATAGTGAATGGGAGAAAGGATATTTTTGGATGCAATCAGAAGTATCTGTTTATTGTTTACTTGATTCTATAGTGTCATGCTTTAGGAAAATTAGAATGTGGAACTTATCTCTGACTCTTATTCTCATTCTTACTAGAAAACAATTATATTGTGTGATCCTTCAAGGCAATTTCTTTCCCTCAGTCCAATTACCACTTTGCACCTCAGGGAGGGAAGCAGAGGAGTTTCTTCAACTGACAGAAGAAAGTTTACCACAGGAAATGTGGTCTCTAACCTGCTTAACTTACCAAGGGAAGATAGGAGTTAAAAACTCATTAAAACACAAGTTTCTTGAAGACAGAATGTGCCCCAGACCATCTTGCCAAAATGTTTTAGAGACACATCTGCATTTTTTGTTAGAATGCCCAATAGCAAAAAAAAAAATCTGGACCTATTTATATGTTGTATGGCCACAATTAGGACTCGTACAAGCCACATATGAAATGGTTGTCTTGGGACTTTATCCTCCACAAGTAAGGCAGACTCATCTGAGCACACTTAGGATAATCTTTGGTGCATGTAGATTTTAGTTATGGCAAGCAAGGTGCTCCTGGACTACACAACAGAAATACATAGAGGTTAGGGAGATATTATTCATGATAGAGTCTGCTGTAAGAATCATTTACATCAGGGAAAGCAGAAGTCTCCCTTCTCCTGTATTTTGATCATTCTGGAACAACTGCGATTGGATTACAGAACATGATTAATAAGTAAACTGGTATTACGAGAATAGGTTTAATTTGTTTAAAACGTTATTGTGCTTCTATATTCCAAAATAAATGTAACAGGTCACATGGCTTCACTTTTTCTATTTAAAAAATGTTACTTCTCTTTTGTTAACTGTACTTTTTGTTTATTGGTATGTTTTTTTTTTTTGCTCTTGTCATAACTTTGTTTTTCTATCTTCTGTTTCTTTTATGTTTCATTTCTATTACCCCAATAATATTTCCCTACTCTTTTTGAGAAGTGCCATGGGATATTTGATGTTCGCCTGAACTATCACTAGAACAGGCAGGTGGGACCTTGGTTTAACATGTCATCTGAAGGATGAACAGTTACACGTAATTATACAGAGACAATACAGATAAACAACTACTGCATTTTCTGAATTATCTTGAACAATAACAGGAGCAAGTAAAAAGCTAAAAAACATTAAACTTTAAAGCAGCAGTGCATGAAACTGAATTTTGTTTTATTCATTTAATCTATGATTGATATTGTAGCACTAACTAAAACCTGTTTTCTTCCCCCATAACTTTATTGTAGGTCTATTAATTTATGTTGAATCTTCCTTTCTCTGCACGATCCTCAGTCAGGATTGTCATTTTAGAAAGTGAGTCTCTCAGAAGCTGTAAAGACATGCACTGTCATAGTAAGCATTGGATTTTCCTAAGCAGTCAATCACAGAAAGCATTGAGCATTGCCATAGTAATATGCGTGCAAGTGCCCGATCAGTGTAGACCATGCTGTGAGATCACAGTCTCATGTGCAAGTGTAACATAATGAAATCTGCATAATCCAACTGCCAACCCACATCACAGACTGCAATAACTGAAATAAAAATTTCAGCTGATGCACAGCATTTTAACAGCTTTCAAAAGCCAATTAGTGCACAAGACATTTTACAACCCCTGCCTGCAAATTAACCCACTTCCTACTTTGTACATCTCTGGAAGAGACAGAATGCATTCCATACATCTCAGCTATCCTCCCTTTTCCTCGATACCTCTGCGGTGCATATAGAATACATCTCAGACAGGTAACTTCAGATAAGAAGATAGTGTACATTTCATACAAACAGTGACTGTTAAACAATCCAAACAGCATAAAATGAATATTATGAAACCTTTGCAAAATAGGTGGAACACGGTTCGATTCTGGGGGATGATGGTGATGTCAGTTCTGAGTAAGAGCTGGAGCCGAGCAAGATGCTGGTACGCTGCAGGGAGATCGAATGGCAGCAGGTTTGATGTAGCAATTAGCATTGATTTACTACTTGCCATCTTTTTTGTCAAATAAATGTCCAAGGGTTGAAATATTGAAAGAGGAGCGTACCTGAAGAAATGAACATCTATTAGCAACAAACGATAGAGGAGGTTTACTGTCAGAATGAGTGGTTGGAAAAGTATGTAAACAAAGTAATAACACACCTAAGAGTTGCAACAGAGAACATGGCTAACAAAAGGGATGTCAAAAGCAGTTCGCCATGTTAAAGAAATAATGAGACAAAGGACACTGAACAAGAAAGAAGAACAAGGCAAATGAGAATCTTAACTATCACAAGGAGCAATGCAGCAGAATTTTGTCTCACCTGGGATTGACTGCATAAGGTTGATATAACAAACACCCCTGTCCCCCCTTAGAGTCTCTGCGGTAAGTGGAGCTATTTTATCACCTGACAATATTTGTTTTTATTGTATACAGTCTAAAAAAGTGGAAAACAACTGTACTAATTTAGACTGCACATCAGGTAGTATAATTATGCCACCGAAAAAGGCTGGGTCTAAGCTGCAGAACATGGCAGAAAGTAAAGGGTGCATAGGGAGGAAAATGGCTGCTAAGTTGAATGAAGATTTATCTACTAATGAAACAGAACAAATCATGGATATTGAAGGGAAAGAAAATGATATTCCAAATTTAAAATTAATTGAAAATAGAAGGGAATCTGCAACTGAATATGTTTTGGCCCTAGATTCTCAGGAGTTGCAGACCAGGATTAAAGCAGCTCAAACAGATAGAGACTTACAAAAAGAGCAAACAGCAGAAATAATGAATGCAGTCGCCACTTTCCGAGTGGAAATGCTCAAAGTACGAGGGGACATTAAAACATCGATCAAGCTAATGTCAGATTCAGTTAATACCCTAATAGAGAAATTAGAAGGATTAACATTATGCACTCAGGGATTTGAAGAGCGCATTTCACAAATTGAAGACATTAACAACCCTATGCTAAAAATCCAAACTCAACATGAAAAACAGCTTCAGTCACTGAAACAAAAAGTGTCAGAAATAGAAGATTGATCATGTAGGGGCAACCTAAGAATTTGTAATGTACCTGAAGGACTAGAAGGTACAGGAGACCCCTATACAATTCTTTGAAACAATGTTAACCACAGCCATGGGGAGAAACTACCCTAAACAAAAAACTGATTTGAATAGCACACATAGGGGCAGCTCAGGTTTTTCTAACAACCAACAGCGGTACCCTAGGGCAATTTATGTCAAACCACATAAGTATCAGGATAAAGAATATATTCTACAAAAGGCAAGAATGGAGCGAGGATTAAATTTTCATGATGTAACATTCAATGCATATCCTGACCTTTCATCAGAAACAGTTAATAAACGAAAACTCTTTAATCCTATTAAAAAGCAGCGTTAAGATATGGGAATGAGGTTCATAATGCTATAGCCTGCTAAATTGTGTTTTGTGGTAAAAGGCAAATTAATGACATTTGATGATGCAGAAGATGCAGAGGAAGCTTTTGAATTAGCCTACAACAAACAGACTATCACCCAAAATCCATCTCAAAACAAAACAGGTTGCACCCGTATCAACATCATTATGAAGCATCAGGCAACTCAGAGACACAGCACACCTTGGTAACCAGGAGGGAGATCATAATACAGTTGGGTGCTGGAAAATAGTATAACAGGAATAAATCAAAACTGTACTCCATGCTTAGCGAGAAATTGAACCACTTTATTTGTTTATCAAAAGAAATAGCTTCACAGCTTAACAGCTTCACAGCAATTCACAAAGTACATATTGGATCCACATACCTAGACATCAAACAGCCCAGCACATTGAGGCCTCAGGGACCTCTTTGTCAGGGGTGTGGCTACTAGTGCAACGTAACAATTTATAGTGCAAATACCATGTGAAGGCTATACATCAATTAATTAAAGCTTGTGTCACATTTAAATTTGGATCGCTTATTAGGGGATATCTCCTGCTCAGCCAGCTACTACACTCCAGGCATACTCGAAATCAATTAAAGAAAGGATAATTTCCCTATTAGGTATGTTCTTGAGTTGCCGACTGGGCTAGAGGATGCTAAAATGGCTACTCAGAATAAATGAATTACTTAAGTGTTGCAAAACACAGTGCAGTGTTTATACTTTATTAAAAGGCTACATTTTATTTTTTTTTAAAACAAGGAGTCTCAAAAGTTAAACTAGACTCTGCACTTAACCAATATTTAACAATTATTTTCCTTTTATACTTTTATCATGTCCATCCAAAAAAGGCAATAAATACAATAGATTGAATACATCACAACAGGCTTAGTTGCAATGAGGAGAACACAGAACAAATACAGTCTCCTTTTAGAAAGTGCAAATATATTTTTCTACTGCATAATATACATAGAAAGGTGGCCATATAGCAGCAAATCTAAATAATGTTTAAACTAGCTATTTCATTTAGAATTTGAGTAAACAGAGATTAAGGACTAAAAATAAAAATAAATACAGAATGCAGGAGTCAATTATAATATCCAACGGGACTAGTTGATCCTAGATCTCAAACTCTATCTAAGCTTTTACACTACAAAAATGTTTTCCATTCCATACTATCATTAAAACCAAGAGGTTTCAGAGTTTTAAAGCAGAATATCCATTTTAATTATTTCACCTCTACGATTCATGGGAGAGTGATAAATGCCCATATACTTTAGCTCATGCACTCCATCCTGTTGTTCTTGTAAATGGTGTGCTATAGGATGCGACACAGCATTCCTTCTAATTGCATGAACATGTTCTTGGTCCCTTTCTTTTAATTTTCTAGTTGTCTGACCTATATAACTCAGAGACACAGACACAAGAAGCAGAACCCTAATAAAAAAAGGGGAGGGTCAAGAGGATAGTATGTTTTACACTAAGAGTACACAAGATGATGACATAAGAAATCAATTTGAGAAGCAGAAGAGGCAAAGATGAAAGAAAACATGAAACAAAAAAAATGGCTTGAACTATATAACACAGAGAAAAAGGAAGGTCCGATAGACACCTAAAGGTGAAGATAAGATATACAGAGTGTTATGAAATTATATAGACCCAAGTAATGAATGCAAATGAGTAAAAATGAGTGTGAATAAATGTGAATGTGAAGTAAGAAAAGAGAAATGACTTCCAGACCCACAGGGACAATGACAGCGGATTTGACACCTGGGAATGCACATTCACCTCCTGGTATATATTTAAGCACACTTTAGAATTATGGTTTACAAGGAGTTAAATATGACTGGAATATAAATCTTTATAGTAAACTGTTTTAATGGTCTTTAAGAGGTGAAAGCTCAATTGTTGTTATAAAATGTGGGTATCCAACGGTGGCAGGGAAAAAATATATGGAAAGATTTTAACATATGAATGTTGAAAGGTGGCTAAATATGGATAAAAGGAAACATATATATATATATATATATATATATATAAGCATAAAAACATAAGTATCTATAAGATACATCCAACAGCTAAGGTTAGAGTGGATCAACGATCTAACATTTAAAAAACAATAAACACAACAAGATATGATTTCATACAACTCAATGCTATAAATGGGAAATGGAAAGATCCACGCAGCACTTTACTTGTGCAAGAGATGATGCAGCAGTCATCTCTGCCACTATGTGGGGAGGGTCAGTAGAAATGGGATTTCTCCAAATTGGGGGTAAGGGTTTGTTTGGGTTTTGTTTTAGGGGAGCACGTAAGAATAGCAGTATTGAAAAAAAAAGAAAATATCAATCAAGTATATAGGATCCAGAATTCAGCATTTGACATAAGAAAGTATAATAATGTGCTCTGCAACAAATATGCTTTTTTAACCCTCTCAAACAACCAAATGGATAACAATAAAAAAAATGCTACATGGAATATTAAGGGACTAAGGAATAAAATAAAAATGAACAAAACAATTAATTACTTAGAGAAAAACAAATAAATTGCATTATGTTACAGGAAATGTGTAACTCCCCTGTAACCCAGGGTTACTAGAATCCCAGTAAGACCTAGTGGTAGGCAGGGAAGGCAGCTTGTGAAACTCCAGTTAAATGGATTTCACGCTGTTTCATTCTGTTCTCAGTCTCAGCTGAGACTGAGGGATGACATCATTTTAGAACTGTCACAGCTGCATAAGCCACACTGGAATGTTGCAGTTGGAGGTTAGAGTAGAATGTTGGGGATTTTGAAGCCAGTCTGTGGGCAGTCTGAGTGAGAGACTGTAGTGCAGCAGAGTGTGTGCAGGCTCTCAGAGCTTTAAGCTCTGTTTCAGAGCTACTTTTGTTTAAGGTGTGTGTTTCCACCTGAAGAGGAACACAGGAACTGGCAATTGAAGTGGTGGAGACCGCTCTCAATGGTTCAGAGCCCCATCCTTGCGGGGATGGGGGGAAGGTGTTTGCCTGTTTTCCAGGGGCATCCCCCCCCGGGTCCAGCTAAGGGAAAGAAGCTGCCTGTTTGAGTTGTGCTGGGATACCAGAAGCTCTGTAAGAGATTCCTTGAGGAAGAAACGCCTGTGGGGCACCTGCAACCAAAGGGTGAGTTCGCTCTGAAAAAGGGCCAAGTGTTTTCACCTAAAACAGAATGAAGCTAAAGGGACTGTTACTGTGAGGTCAGGAAAAGACAGCCAAGTACAGTTGGAAGATGTGGGGATTGGACTGCTTGAATCTGTGGGGGGGGTCTAGAGTAATGGACAAAGCCACTTATAAGTATGTTCAAGTCCAGCACAAATGGAATGAAAGAATGTGGGACTTGGACTGCTTCATCTGTGGGAGGTCTAGAGTAATGGACAGTGCCACTTATCTTAAGTATGTATAGTCCAGCACAAATGGGAAGCAAGACAAGTAGACTGAATGTGAAATACATTTAGCAAGAATCTACGCAGCACAGTTTTAAAGGATGAGGTGTTTACAGTCCAGCGAAATGGCGGGGTATGAATTGTGGGAATGAGAGGTGGGAGACCCCCCCCATCAGTAGTAACCAAATTCACCTCTACGGATTTGCTCTGAGACACCTTTTGCTTTCTCTCAGGTACTTGGCCAGTGCCTGAGAAAAGTACCCAGACGTGGGATTGATAGGAAGATTCCCTGATGGAGCCGAGGTGCTCTTAGGTGGTTTCGGGAGCCACCAGAAAATGTTTCCATGAAGTATGGAAGGTGTCCAAGTGGCTGTCAAGGGAGCCGAGCCAGGGAAAACCCAGAGCAGTGTACAAGTTCAGGCTGTGTAACCCAAAGCAGCATACAAGTCCGGGCTGTGTGCCCAGTGTGTGGTAGAGCCTGAGGGCTAAAGTGATGAAGATGTGTTCTGGTCTCTTTTAATCTGCATTACCAGGAGTGTAGCCCCGTGGGGGTCCAGCTATGCTTTGTTTATTCTGTTTGGATGTGAATAAAAGCCACACTTTAGAATCCCACTTCTGGTATTGGACATTACAGTTATTGCTTCCTGTGTTCGGAGTTACTTTGGTGCTCCTGTGCAGAGTAGCCAAACCTAGCCTTTGCGCTGAGTGGCCTATTCCTCCCTGAACCCAGCCCACCTGGTATTGCTGTCAGATACAAACGGCCTACCGGACTGGGGTTACAAAAATGGAGGCACCGCTGAGGACTTGGGTTTGGAATTTAGGGAGGAATGTAGAAAGGTCGCTCAGGCAATGGCTAGTGTTTTAGTTGTCTGGCAGTGGGTAGCCCAAAAATTCTGAAGCAATGTTAACTAATGTGCCACTGTGTGCTGTTGTCCATGTGCTGCTGTTAAAATGCCAACTATTTACCAAGGAGCAGTAAAGCCTGAGAGGTGTGCCCTTGTTCTGCATCAAATTTGCAGGGTTTGCCAGCTTTTTAAAGTGTTTGTGACAAAGAAAAGTTTGGAAAACTGTGGGTAGCAAAATGAAAATTGTGCCCTAGACATTGGAAATGCTTTCTTGTGAACTGAGAGACTTGTTGTGCTTAATGGCCATGAAAAATGGTTGAAATGGACTCCCGCTGTGGAGTCAGTTGAGAAAAAAAAAAGTGTGGTTTTGCAGTTTAAATTTGCCTGCTCGACAATTGCCGTGAGGAGAAGAGCACTAGAGAGGAAAGAGGCTCATTTGCATGGCATTGAGTGATTGGTGAGACTGCAATCAGTCCCGCCCCCAAGCCAGCTCTAGAGCGACTGCACAGCATTCGAGAGGGATGTGAGTGGAGTGTGCGAACTGACTTACAGGAGGAGCGTCGCGGTGACTGAAAGCGCTGTAAAAAGTTCAAAAAACTGACTTTTCTATCTGAATTCAGGCTCAACCCACATCTCAATCGACTGGACTGTGAGTGTGGTGTTCAGAGGGACAATCGGCAGGACTGCCAACCCGCTTCTTTCCAGAGGCCTCCAAGACTGGCTGCAGGCTGTTTTCCATCGCAGCAAACAGCTACTGATAACAGTGAGTACTAACAGAAATAATTGCTCAAACTAAGTGATTTTGCCAACAGCCAGCTGAATCTGTGTGTAGCAGTGTAATCGCTTTGCAAAGAAGGACTGTGTTAAGTTTCACCAGCAAAAGCAAGCATTTTAAGCCATCGACTGTGAGCATAATTATAGGTTCAGCATCAGTATAAGTTTCAAAGCCATAAAAGAGACTGTGAGTTGTATCAGATATGCAGCAAGGGTTGCAGGCAACCCTGTGCTTGAAATATTGAGGCTTTAAGGGACTGTAAGCTAGAGCAATGTCTTCAGCAAGTGAAAAGTCTGTGGTAAATCATATAAATGTGCTAGGAAAAAGAACAGTGTAAGTTTATGCAGTTTGAGCAAAGTTATCAGTAGAGTGTGTAAATCGGATGCGCAGTGGCTTGACCCAGTTTCAGAATGTTGATGCATAGGAGTGCTGCCGCCGCCATTACAGGGTGGGGTAGTAATGTAAACACAGCAGCAGAGGAGCCATTTTGAAAAGAAAGAAAGTTTTCAGTGATATGGGACTTGGAATAACAGTGAGCGTTGTTTGTTTTTTCTCTGCAGTCATGGCTTCAGGACCAGCCAGTTACCTGGATCATGTGCAGGCTGTGGTAGCAGTAGAAGTTAACAAGTTAAGGGACATTGAGAGATGTTACCATGGAGGATGACTATCTCCTCATGTGGCGATTCCTGGATATCCAGTGCAAGTATGTTTGACGTACTTAAATGCTGGAAGGGATGTCTTCATGGTACCTCACTGTTTTGGGTGCTTAGAGAAATATGTTTTATTTAAAGCACCCAAGATTTGTTTGGCTCCCACATGGACAAAAGTTCAAGAATCTGCAGTTGGCAGCACACAGCACCAGACGGAGCCTGTTGGAGAAGGCCCCTCAGGGGAGTGTGGCACAAAGCTAGAGGGTGCAGATTTACAGACAGAACAATGTGCTGATGTTTCAGATTCTGAGCCACAGAGAGACATATCAGGAAGAGCATCAGTAGACCCATGGAGAGAGGGGCCTAGCCCAAGTCTCATAGGTGAAGACAAGATGAGGGAGGCCTTTGAATGGGAGGTTTCGACCTCCGTGCCCAGCGAAGAGTGGATAGTCTCAGGAGTGAGGACGACTGCTCACTCCTGGGCACAGATTCTCAGTGAGGAGGAAGAAGAGGGGGAACCTATGTTTCCTTGTGAAAAAGGAACTGGTACACAGCCTCAAGCTCTTGCCTCAGAGGAATGCATGGAAGAGAGTGGAGATGCCACTGCCCTGGCTGTGCAACAAGAAGCCAGGAATCCATATTTTTGTGTCTTTGAGAATACATAGCTGGCAGAACCAGGACTGGCCACCCCAAGCCAGGCCAGAGGTCTCAGGTTGACCAAAGCTAGTAAAGAGGAAAGACTGGTTTGTAGGAAGGTGAATGACATCTATGGGATGTCCTTTCCTACCTTTCCTCGGAGAGTCTGGGAGAAGATTGAACAAAACAGGAAGTCCTGGATTTGGGCAGAAGGAATGAAATGTGTGCATCCTGGTGCAAACAAGCAAGCCAAGCACAGAATGTTTCATGAGAAATACAAACAGTGGAAAAGAGGCAGCTCACTGTTAATGGACACTGTTCAAATTGTGGATGGAGAGGGATGTGAAACCTTTCACAGTGTGAATTATGAGTGCCCAGATGAGGTAATAATTCAAGCACCTGACCTGTTGTGCTATTGGCCACAATGCAAAGACCTCCCTGTGAATGTGCCCATGCCTACCAAATGGAAAGCAGAGCAGTGGTAGCCAGTGCTGCCACTCCAGCCATTGCATTACTTATGTTGTTCCACCAGTATGGACCTCTAGGACTCAGGTGCCCCACATTCATCAGTCCTGCAGTGTACTGGCCTCCCAGAATCCCTTGACTGGCCCATCAGATGACTTCAGATCCAGAGAGGACATCAGTCCAGCTGTATCCTGATTCATTGCCTGGTAATCGGATGACTTCAGACAAGCTGTTTTCCTTTTTGTCCCTGTTCCAAGGTTCCATCTCCAGAGATGACATCATCCCAGCAGTTTCCAGATGTGCCCTCCTGTTGTTCCCAGAAGATATCCACCCAGCTGTATTGGAAGAATGCTGCCAGGGAGAGTCTTCGGCTAAGGACCAGGTTTGGTGCCATTTTCATGCTACAAGGGACTGGTAAGTCCAGACTTTTCTATTCTTATGACATTGCAGTACACACCCTACACTAGCAGACTCCAGATGTTTAAACTGTCCTCAAAGACTCTCCTCTTTGGGACTTTGGCCTGCTAAAACTGTGCTTCACCGGGCTCTAGCCCAGGAGAGACTCTTTAATGGACTTGCCTTCGGGCACTGTGGTCACTAGATGGGACTTTTAGGGCACTCCATCCCCCAAATATGGTGTATTGTAAATAATGTCATTGATTTCTACTGTTTTCTAATGTTAATACGGTTTTTCTACTTTTCTAAAAAATATCTTTTTGGGATTCCCCAGTGTTTTGATGGTAGGGGTTTAGCTAGACTGTGTATGCAGATTAGGACTGTGTGTTGTCTTTCTTTTTTCTTGCAGATGTTCCTGAAGAAGATAGAAGAGAAGACAAGAAGAGGAGAAGGGACTTATAGGAGTCCCTCACTAGTACTTTAGAGAGTAGTGTTTAAAGTACTGTTGTTGTTGTTATTACTGTGTGTACTTTTCCTTCCACAGGTATGGTTGTGGGGTGGGTGGGAGTAATGCATAGAGTATGGTATTAGCTCTGGTGTGTGGTTGCATGGTGTCCATGGTCAGGGAGGTCCCCTGTTTGTTTTGTTTTGGGAATTTTGACTTGGGGCAGACAGGTTTTCCCTAGAGGGCTGGGGGGATAGGCAGGCTGTGGTCCTGAATGTCCATAGGGACCACAGTGCTGATCTATTAGGGCTATGCTCCAGATAGTTCTACCAGAACCACTAGGTACCCATAGTCAGCGGGTAGAGTAGAGGCTGATATATCAGCCAAAGGCCTCTAGGCCCTTAGTGTTGCCTGCCTGTGCTAGCACATAGTAGGAGAGATGGTAGCACTACCTCCCCGTAGTCAACACATGGGGCGGGATGGCCTAAGCCAGATGATTAATGACTGCGGGCAGTCATTTTCCTGGCCCAGGGTGAGAGTAACCCCCCTGTTGCCCGGGGATTACTAGAATCCCAGTAAGACCTAGTGGTAGGCAGGGAAGGCAGCTTGTGAAACTCCAGTTAAATGGATTTCACACTGTCTCAATCTGTTTTCAGTCTCAGCTGAGACTGAGGGATGACATCATTTTAAAACTGTTGTAGCTACATAAGCCACACTGGAATGTTTCAGTTGGAGGTTAGAGTAGAACGTTGGGGATTTTGAAGCCAGTCTGTGGGCAGTCTGAGTGAGAGATTGTAGTGCAGCAGAGTGTGTGCAGGCTCTCAGAGCTTTAAGCTCTGTTTCAGAGCTACTTTTGTTTAAGGTGTGTGTTTCCACCTGAAGAGAAACACAGGAACTGGCAATTGAAGTGGTGGAGACTGCTCTCAATGGTTCAGAGCCCCATCCCTGTGGGGATGTGGGAAGGTGTCTGCCTGTTTTCCAGGGGCAACCCCCATGGGTCCAGCTAAGGGAAAGAAGCTGCCTGTTTGAGTTGTGCTGAGGCACCAGAATTCTGTAAGAGATTCCTTGAGGAGGAAGTGCCTGTGGGGCACCTGCAACCAAAGGGTGAGTTCGCTCTGAAAAAGGGCCAAGTGTTTTCACCTGAAACAGAATGAAGCTAAAGGGACTGTTACTGTGGGGCCAGGAAAAGACAGCCAAGTACAGCTGGAAGATGTGGGGATTGGACTGCTTAACTCTGTGGGGGGTCTAGAGTAATGGACAAAGCCACTTATAAGTATGTTCAAGTCCAGCACAAATGGAATGAAAGAATGTGGGGATTGGACTGCTTAATCTGTGGGAGGTCTAGAGTAATGGACAGTGCCACTTATCTTAAGTATGTTCAAGTCCAGCACAAATGGGAAGCAAGACAAGTAGATTGAATGTGAAATACATTTAGCAAGAATCTACACAGCACAGTGTTAAAGGATGAGGTGTTTATAGTCCAGAGAAATGGCCAGGTATGAATTGTGGGAGCAAGAGGTGGGAGACCCCCCATCAGTAGTAACCAAATTCACCTCTACAGATTTGCTCTGAGACACCTTTTGCTTTCTCTCAGGTACTTGACCAGTGCCTGAGGAAAGTACCCAGATGTGGGATTGATAGGAAGATTTCCTGATGGAGCTGAGGTTCTTTTAGGTGGTTTAGGAAGCCACCAGAAAATGTTTCCATGAAGTATGGAAGGTGTCCAAGTGGCTGGCAAGGGAGCCGAGCCAGAGAAACTCCAGAGCAGTGTACAAGTTTGGGCTGTGTAACCCAAAGCAGCATACAAGTCTGGGCTGTGTGCCCAGTGTGTGGTAGAGCCTGAGGGCTAAAGTGATAAAGATGTGTTCTGGTCTCTTTTAATCTGCATTACCAGGAGTGTAGCCATGTGGGGGTCCATCTATGCTTTGTTTATTCTGTTTGGATGTGAATAAAAGCTACACTTTAGAATCCCACTTCTGGTATTGGACATTACAGTTATTGCTTCCTGTGTTCGGAGTTACTTGGGTGTCCCTGTGCAGAGTAGCCAAACCTAGCCTTTGTTCCGAGTGGCCTATTCCTCTCTGAACCCAGCCCACCTGGTAGAGCTGTCAGATACAAATAGCATACCAGACTGGGGTTACAAATGCATTTCATGGATAAAGATTTTCAATGGTTCCAGAAGTGATGGGGGCTAGGGACTTACTCACCATACAACACAAATTCAAGAGGAGTGGCTATATTCTTCCACGAAAAAGAAAATTAAATCCAATAATAACAAAAGTCAATACAGACCAATATATATATTTTTTTTACCAGGAGAAAGCTTGTTTACAGGTGCAACCTGGGAGCACAAGGAAGTTAAGTGACTTCCCCAGGGTCACACAGTATGCAAGTGTGGGCTGCGGGATTCAAACCCAGGTCTCCAGGTTTGCAGCTCAGAGCCTTAAACCACTGCACTATACTGCCTCCCAATATGACAGATACATTATTATGGAAGTGGAACCAGATTAAATAATTTTACTTTAGCTTCAATATATGGACCAAATCATAATAACTCTGCTTTTTTCAGAATTTGTTTTACAATTATCAGTGCATAAAGCTCCCTACATAATTGGTGGGGACTTTAATTTAACATTAAATAAAAATGACAGATCCTCTAATACTTTCAATAATTTTAAATCTTCAATTAGAGTCATTAAAAACTTCACAATGGATTTAAAATGAGTGGATCCATGGATAGAACTGAAACTCACCATTCAGAAGTACCCGTTTTTCTCTCCAGCACACCAAACATATTCATTTACAGATTTTTTTATGATTTCTGAAACATTACAGCACAATCTTCATAAGATTGATTACCCAGGAATAATCATTTCCGATCACTCCCCCGTTTAATAGAACTACAACTGGAAGATATTAAGTTGGGTCAGGTCAACTGGAAAATGGATATCACCTTATTAAAACAGAGTGAAACACATAATTTATTACTACAAGAAATAAAAGATTGTTTCATAAGAAACACAGAACAGAACAGGACACAAACATATTAATAATCTGTGATGCCTTCAAGGCTTGAATAAGGGGCAAACTACAAACATTAAAGGGCATTAGAAATAAAAAATGGGAACAAAAACAATTAGAGGGTGAAATACAGACATTAGAACAATTACATAACTCAATGCTAGATAAAAAATATACAACATATTAATACAGAAAAAAGAAGCCTACAATAAACTGGCAACAGAAATTGCAGAAAAGCAAATTCTTCGTGCATGAACCAACTATTATATAACATCAGACAAACCACTGAAATGAATGGCCTGACAATTAAAAAAAGAACAAGAAAACAATAATAGGTTAATGATTAGGGACAAAAATGATATTCCACATAAACATCCAAAAGAAATCAGTAATATTTTTGTGGACTTCTATAAAGAACTATATACATCCCAAAATAAAGCAGATGATAAATTAGTAGAGGATTACTTTAAAAAGGTTGAACTAAAACATCTACCTCAATAAATAAAAACAATAATAGATGAACCAATATCAGCAAAAGAGATAGGATTAGCATTAGATAAATTAAAGACAGGGAATGCTCCAGGACTATATGGTTTTCAGATGGAATTCTTTAAAATATATAAAGAAGTATTGATTCTGATACTCACTAATCTATATAATAAAATCAATACTCTAAATAATACCCCACTTTCTTTCACAGAAGCCAACATACTGTTATTTCATAAACAAGGTAAAGATCCAGACTTGTGTAAATCCTATAGTCCAGTCTCTTTGCTATACACCGATTACAAAATATTTGCAAAAATCTCGGCAATGAGATTGGAGGGGGTATTCCCAGCCTTGATCGATCAGGATCAAAATTGTTTTATTAAAGGGAGACAAATTTCTGAGAATATAAGACAAACAAATATAATCTCAAACTCTAATTCAGAAGATGCTATTCTTCCAACAGTTGATGCTGAAAAGGCTTTTGACAGGGTAGAGTGGAACTTTATAATAAAAACATTACATAAAATTAATTTTGGGAAAAAATCATTAATTGGATTAAAATACTATATCAAGAACCTAGTGCAAAAATCAAAACTAATAAAATAATATTAGACTCCTTAAAATTATCCAAGGGAGCAAGGCTGGGATGCCTGCTCTCCCCTTTAATTTTTTGCCCTTGCTATGGAACCTCTAGCCAAGGAAGGAAGTAAGAAGAAACAATCAAATAACAGGTATCATGATAAATAACAAGCACACAAAATACGTTTGTATGCAGATGATGCATTGCTTTATATGAAGAAAAAGAATTCAGCTAAAAAAAAAAAAGCTTCACCACACAGGAAGGGTGCAAGATCCAAATGTGGAACAGCAAAACTGGCAAGAACACCACGCTCCTCGGAAGGTGTATAAAAGGCTTTATTGATAAAGAATTAAAAAGCTGTCAAGCAGCGACAAAGAGCCAATGCTATGTGAGCATTGATTCTCCATTGCTGCTTGACAGCTTTTTAATTCTTTATCAATAAAGCCTTTTGTACACCTCCCGAGGAGTGTGGTGTTCATTCCAGCTTTATTGCTTTATATGGCAGATTCACATAGATCTATAAATAAGTTTATTAGGATATCAAAAATATATGGCAATGTATCAAGATACAAGATAAACTGGAAAAAAACTCTTTAGCCCTTAGATTAAAAAAAGGAGTCATGCTACAACTCCCAGTCACTTGCTCCTGCCCACAGGTAAATTCATTTAAATATCTGGGGGTTATAATATCGAACCAAACTGACTCATTATATTTCCAGAACCTGAAATACATTTTACAGGAAATAAAAATGGATTTAAGTAAATGGCAATTTTTACCACTAACATTGATTGGAAGAGTAAATGCTGTAAAACGAAGATTCTTCCTAAAGTTCTGTACTTTTATCAAACACTACCTATCTTTATTCATAATGTGTTTTTTAAAAAAACTAAAAAAAGCTGTTTCAAATTTTATTTTGAAAAATTAAAATCCACCCGTAGCCTATGATAAACTAGTACTACCGAAAGAAAAGGGAGGCCCGTCTTTACCAGACTTCTGTAAATATTATTTAGTGTCTCAAATTGCGGTGATTTGGAACTGGTTAAATGTCTCAAAAAATACACTCAAAACCGCTGAAATGGAGACCAATATGCATGAATATACAAATGTGTGTTATTTATTATTTTCAGGATATTACTCAAATAAAGAAAATAAAAATGAAGGAAATATGGCAACATACATAGCAATTGCATGTTGGAATGAACTTCATAAAATATTTAAATTCAAAATAGGAGTAACTAAATCACCCCTATCTATAATAACTATAGTTTTTTGCCCTCAATTAAATACCATACATATAAAATGTGCAGACTGGATGGGCCTGGCAGTCCTTTTATGCTGACAGTACCTATGTATCTATGTATCTAAAAGATGGTAGATACTAGGCTTATATGAATGTGGGCAACTCTTCACAGAAAATCAGCTCAAAACCTTTGAACAGATACAAATTTAATACAAATGCTTACAAATAAAGAATTATATTACAAAAATGATTAAGGGTCTGACTTTACAAACTATGCCTATGTTAGAAATCTTAACTATGCAAAAAGAAAACAAAAACCTAATAATTTTACTATATGGTAATTCATTTTCTTCATATATACATAGATACATATGCAGTGTCGGAAGATAAGGGCCTACGGCCCACTCAGTTTGCCTATTTGAGCTTGTAAGTTCACTTTATGTTCACTTTCAATAACGATAGATATTACAGCACTAAAACGAAAATGGGCAAAAGATTTGGGCATCGATATTTCAGATGAGTTATAGAATGAAATTTTAGCCACTCCGATACAAAAGCTAAAACTTGTAAAATGCAACAAATCCAGTTCAATGTATTACATAGAGTATATTATACCCCATATAAATTACATAAAATAATACTGTCTCAGAACAATACCCATGATGCTCTCATGACAGGGACATTGATACAGCTTATTCATGACTGTCCTATCAATTTTTGGACTAAATTATTTCAAACATTAAGTAAAACTTTAAATAGGCAATTACATATTTCACTGTTAAGAATTATGTTTGCACAAGTGGAAGATTCAGTAAATCTAGATCAATATCAAAAATCCTTTATTGTGATGGCCATGAGTTTGGCAAAAAAATGCATTCTAGTTAAGTGGAAAGACCATGCCCCCTACATATGAAACATGGATAAACTATATGGTAGTTGTCATGAAGATAGAAAGAATTTATTATATGAAAAATTATTATGATAGATCTTTTGAAAGAATTTGGAATCCCTTTAATATACAAATACAAAAAGGAATTGCGTCACAAAGAACAAAATTATGTAACAGTAATAATAAATCGCACAACCTAGTACAAACATAATACAAAGTAGTAACTAAATAAATAGAATCCTGGATTCATAGTGAAGGGTAGGAGGTAATGATGATGGAAAAGAAAGGGTATATGGCAACTGATAATCTTGTCAGATGTTGAATAACCCTAAACTCTTTTATCAACTGAACCTCAATAAAAAAAAAAAAAAATAAAACACGGTTTGATTCCCACCCCCACCCCCACCCATGTCAACTTTGGAATTGGGCTTAGGAGAAAACAAATCAGACTCAAATATACTCCATGAAAGGTTAAGAATGAACCCATTGCATTCTGCGTGTTTTGGATAAAACTTGCAAATTTAGGCCAAGGACTGTGATATTTTACATTAATCTTTGATAACACTGCCATCTCAAATGTGTACAGTTATTTAGAATACATATACCCAAACTTTAAAGTAGATCTTAGTAAGGTAAATTCAACAAAAACCATAGTGTGCTTTTCAAACGAACAGTGCCTTTGTTAAAATCAGCTTACTATTTAACAGTGAAACCAAACTGAATTCTTAACAGCACAAGTCTTACTATTTAAAACATAAACAGAAATTGCAAGTTATTCAACAATGTTCTGTGCAATGCAGATGTCAGTAACTATCAACTGGGTCCCAGAAAAATCTCATTTAGCGTTTCATTTTACATAAACTGACAGCTGCCATGCTGGAGCGAACTTCAATCTCACTCTGTACTTGCCCATGTGAACTTGCACCAGTTTTCACATGCCTG
This sequence comes from Neoceratodus forsteri, assembly GCA_016271365.2. Classification (NCBI taxonomy): domain Eukaryota; kingdom Metazoa; phylum Chordata; order Ceratodontiformes; family Ceratodontidae; genus Neoceratodus; species Neoceratodus forsteri. The sequence continues at coordinate 1,204,600,613 of CM057456.1, forward strand.
AGAAAAGAATGTGCCCATTTGCATGCTTGCTCCCTGTAGCTTGTGCAGCAATGTCTTGACAGCCCTACTGGCTCACCACATCTCGAGAAAGGAAAAAAGATGCAAGTCTTTTAATAATAATTTTGTGAAATATAAAGAAATCAAGAAAACAGATAAAAAAATAGAAATACAAAATAACTTGTTAGATCAGTGTTTATTATGATCCATGATCCTCTCAAAAATGTAAAATTTTTCATCTCTAGGATGCACTGTTGCTTTAATTGACTGTTGTAAATATAATAGTTCCAAGCCTTTTGGTTTAGTAGATATCTAATATGTTTATAACTTACCAGTTCAAAACTGAAGGTAGTATAATAACACAATAATTACCAAAATAAAAGTTGAACTAATAAGTTACATAACTATAATGTATACAGCCCCACACACACACACAATACTAACCTATAGCTCTGTTCCTCTCTACTTCACAACATCAAAATAGTTTTGCTGGCAAGTAACTCTTGAGTGGCACAGAATTTCATCTGTATGATATCACTAAAAAGTTACTGTACATAATTAACTATCTGTTGTCCAGAAAATAAATTTGGACATTTTTTCTAGACCCTGAGGCAGGCAGCACTTCGGAGGAACTTGCCTATCCCAACATGTTACTTGTTCTTCAAAGCAGCAGCTTATGTTACAGCAAAATAATAGTTTCATCATATTTTTATTTAATTTCCACTTTTCCTTTTTCATCCTTGTAGTATAAACATATAGTATGTATATGGTAGTAGGAAGTACAGGGAACACCATTAGGGCTGTAGTTCATGCATATATATATATATATATATATACACATACAGTATATATATATATGTATTTGTAGTCCTAACTATGTATAATTCCTATCATGCCCAGTGGACATTCCTTTGTCTGTGTCCAGCAATGTGTGACCAGTATCTCCCGAGTAGGAATAAAGATGGCCACTAATCTGATATGCTGTGTCTGAGTCTGTCTGTCTAGGGCACCAGAATATTACACTGGTGACAAGGATCACAAGAAAAACAACCCCCGTGGGTGCCAGAAAGGCTGGGTAAGTCACTGCATGTTCTTTAAGTGCACAAAGAACCCCTCACTACTGCCTCACATTGGTCCATCATGCTGCTAACCCCTCCAGCAGCTAAGCTACTTTAAGCACCCTTAACCTGCAAGCTGCAGTCTCTTACTTAAACCACAGACTTAGAGCATGCTTAACCAACTGCAGCACTCTGTTCTGCCTGTTACTTTAACCTGCTGAGCACTTTAATAAACAAACTCCCAGCTCTGTCTCTCTGAGACTGTGATCCAGGCAGCCCACTTCCGATCCAGGCAGCCCACTTCCCACCCAGTCTCTGGCAATCCAGCCTCTGGAGGACATTAGTCTATAACTAAAGATCAAGCTACATCTGTACATTGATGTACAGTACCAAGCTGAAGAACAAGGAATTCCAAGCATTCAAAACTATAGGAGCTATAAATTTCACACCAGCCACAACACTCCAACGAGTGGTAACAATAGCAAGCCTGCACAGCCACAGCATAGTTTTCTGCCCACAGCACCATCTAGGCTGGTGGATTGGAACCGCACCTCTCCAGCATCAAACAGCAGAACATCAGCACCTAGTGGTTGACCTGCATAACTGCAGCCAAATCAGTGCAACTCTATGCAGAATTGCACACCTGAGTCAAATCAAATCAAACTTTATTTGTAAAAAGTGCCTTTTGTAAAATCAATGCACTTGTACATAATTAATTAAAACAGATCAATAAATAAACAAATACAACTAATTAAAACCATAAATACAACAAGTTAAAACTCAGGATTACAACAGTGGCATTAAAAATCAGGGTACGCTAGGCTAAAAAGATGTTTTTCAGAGCCACTTTGAAGCTTTGGACGGTCAGGAAATCTTACACCCAATGAGGTAGAGAATTCCACAGGGTGGGGGCCATAAAACTAAAAGACCTAGCCCAGATGTCTTTAAACGAACCCTGGAAATCTCTAGTAATCCCTCGTTGGTGGATTGGAGATGGCTGGAGGGACAGTAGGGATGAAGAAGATCTTGTAGGTAAGCAGGTTCCCTAGTCATGTAGGGCCTTATAGGTCAGCAAACCAACCTTGAAGGTGATCTGGCACTGTACTGGCAGACAGTGCAGTCCATGGAGAACAGGCGTTATATGACTGGTCCTAGAAGTACCAGTCGACAGCTTGGCTCCCACATTCTGCACAAGCTGCAGGCAGCGGATATCAACCCCTGATAGCCCAAGGTAGAAGGCATTGCAGTAGTCAAGGCAAGAGGTAATGAAGGCATGGACCAAGACTGGAAGATCGTCGGAAGAAACCAGGTGCTTCACACGGGCAATATTCCTGAGATGGCAAAAAGAGGTTTTGGCGACTGCCAACACCTGAGATTTAAGGGTCAGTCATCAAACATAACACCCAGGTTCCACACCCAGTCTGAGGTAGTTAGCTGAACACACCCAAGCCATAGACCGGAAGGTGATCCTGCCAAAAAACTCGCCTCCCAGCGACTTGGGTCCACAACCAACACCTCAGTTTTTTCTGGATTTAACCGCAGCCAACTCACATTCATCCAATTCTGGATCTCGGTGAAACAGTTGTTAAATACTGAAACAGTATCTGTAACTGTAATCAGTAACTGAGCACAGTAAGCTCATCAGAATTCCTACCGACGTGGCACAAATTGAACATGTACCAGAATTTGACTAATTGAAGGAAACTGATTTATATGTAGAGCATTTCTATTGCTGGCTTAAGTGGGAACAAAACTGAAGATGACAACAAAGTAAATGTCTTCCTAGCAGCTTTGCCACCACAGATTTATGCCCTTCTCTGGAATCTCACTGCACTGGATGACATCCTGACCCTGACATACACGCAAGTCACTGAGACATTTGCACAGGATTTCAAGCCCCACCCCCTTATCATTGCTGGATGTTACACTTTTCATCATCATAACCAAGAGCAGGGTGAATCTATTACTGACTACATCATTGCATTGAAGCGTCTGGCATGCATCTGTGCATTTGGCCAGTCTATGGATGAGGCCCCCCGGGGTCAATTTGTCTGCAGTCTGAGAGGGGAAACTTATCGCAAAAGGCTTTTGTCAGAAGCAGACCTAAACTGTAAGTCAGCTTGTGATATTGCACTCGCTATGGAGCTCACCCAAGAAGGCTCTAGGGCACTAGTGGGACATTCTGAACCACAAAGGAGTGGGGTTCACAAGGTCACCCATACACCAAAACTCAAGGGATATTCCAAACCACAAAGTGGTCCACCACACATTTATCAGCAACCACAAACAGTTCAGAAGCCAGCACCACATGGCACTTTCCCAAGGTCAAAAAAACTGTGTTACAGATGTGGAGGTAACCACCAGCAAAGCGCATGCCAATTTTGACATGAGAAATGCCTTGGCTATAGAAAAGGGGGTCACATACAGAAAGTGAGACCCCCTTTTCTACAGCCATGGCAGAAAAGGGGGTCACATACAGAAAGTGTGTAAGACTGCAGCATGGACTGCTTGTGCACAGTATGTCACAGATGCCAACAGCCACTGAAATGGAAGATGAGACATTGCCACTGTTCATGGTCTATGCAACACAAGCCAATGGAGAGGAAATCTGCCTCCAAATTGAACTGGCAGAAAAAACCGTTAGCATGCAGCTGGACACCGGAATATCCATATCTTGTGTGCCAGAGCATATCTACAGAGAGAAACTTCAGCAGTTCCATTGCAACCATCGCATATTCAGCTCTCGTCTTACACTGGAGACCAAATCCCTGTGCTAGGGGAGAGTAACATACCAGTCACCTATGAGAGAGGCACATAGACCTTCCCTTTGGTGGTAGTGGAAGGGGAAAGACCTGCCTTACTGGAAGAAACTGGCTTAGGAAGATCAAGTTGAACTGGGAAAAGATATTCAGCTTACATACCATGACCAAGGCACCGCAAGATATACTGAAATAAATATTGGACAGACATTGTCCTATTTTCCAGGATGGCTATGGCACAAACTGTGGTTTCAAGGTGAAGATATGAGTGTAACTAGGAGACACTCCAATTTTCCACAAGCCTCGATCAGTACCTTACGTTTTAAGGGAAGCAGTGGAAAAGGAACTAGACCATCTCAAAAGCCATGGTATCATGTCACAAGTAGAGAGAGGTGACTGGGCTGCCCCTATCATTGCGGTACTAAAGCAAGACAAAGCACTAAAGCTGTGTGGTGCCTACAAGGTTACCAAGAGCCATTGTATAGAGCCAGACCCAGACCTATTACGCAGCGTGGAGGACTTCTTTGTCCCACTAGCAGGTGGGAAGTCCTTTAGCGAGTTGGACTTATCTTTTGTATACCACCAGTTGGAATTGGAACCAGAATCAGAACCATATCTAGCCATCAACACCCATGAGGTACGTTACCAATATCATTGCTTGACCTATGGAGTTTCCACAGCTACAGCAATTTTCCAGAACACAGTGGACCAGCTGCTGCCTGGACTGGACCATGTAGTCTGCGTCATGGATGATATCTTGGTAACAGCACCCACAGTGGAAGATCATCTGACAATCCTGGATCAAGTTCTGTCCAGACTGTAATGGTAGGGACTGAGAGTGAAGCTAGCCAAATGCCAGTTTCTGCAAACGTTTGTTAAGTACCTAGGCTACCAGATTAATGCCCAAGGCCTACACCCAACAGATGACAAGGTGGATGCTATAGTCAAGGCACCTGTGTTAACAAATGTGACAGAGTTAAAAGCATTCTTTGGCCTCTTGAACTACTATGGACAGTTCCAAGCCCAATTGTCCACATTGTTGCAGCCACTCCATGACTTGTTAAAGAAAGAAGCTCAATGGAATTGGTCACCACAGTGTGAGAAAGCATTTCAGACTTGCAAGAAATGTCTTCTAAACAGCAAGTAGTGCACTATGACCCAGCCAAACCTCTGAGGCTGGCATGCGATGCATCCCCATGTGGAGTGGGGGCCATCATCTCTCATGTGTTACCTTCTGGGGAGAAACACACAATCGCTTTTGCTTCCAGGACCTTGTCCCCAAGTGAAAGAAACTTTGCTCAGATTGAGAAAGAAGCCTTGGTTATAATTTTCGGTGTCAAGAAGTTCCATAAGTACTAGTATGGACTGAAATTCACTCTGCTAACAGATCACAAGCATCTACTAGCAATTCTGGGGCCAAATGTCACAATACCAACTCTCACAGCACTCAGGATGTAGCAATGGGCCCTGATTTTATTGGCTTATGGCTAAGACATTGAATACAGATTTTCTCAAGTTGTGGATACGTTATTGAGAGTGCAATGCAAAAATGCTACAGAGAAGGAAGACAATGGGCCAGTATTCCACCTTTCGCATCTTGAGGACTTACCCATTGCTTCACAGGATGTCGCAGCAGAGACATGACGAGATCCTGTCCTCTTTAAAGTCCTAGATGTTACCCTAAATGGTTGGCCCAACTTCACAAGAGACCACACTCTCTGACCTTTCTTGGACAAGAAGGACCAGTTGTCCACAGAGCAAGGCTATGTTCTGCAGGGAGCTCAAGTTGTGATAACTCCCAAGTTTCGTAAGAGGTTACTTTCCGACTTACATGACAGTCATCCTAGAATCTCTCAGATGAAGGCATTGGCCAGAGGATACCTCTGGTGGCCAGGACTTGATCAAGATAGCCAACATTTTGTCAACCAATGTGCGCCATGTTCAGCTGTCTGCAACTCCCTGGGACCATTCTCTTGCACCTCTGGTCTTGGGCTACCACACTGTGGAAGCACATCCATGTTGACTATGCTGAAGTGGGCAAATAACATTTCTTAGTAGTAACTGATGTCTACTCCAAATGGCTGGAAGTGTTTCTCACACAAGTCACAACCACTGAAAATACTGTAAACCTTCTGAGACAATTTTTTGTCTCATATGGAGTACCACAGGAGTTTGTGTCAGCCAATGGTCTCCAATTTTCTTCCCATGACTTTAAACTGCCATTAAAGCAAAATGAGGTCTGACATATTTTGACTCCACCTTACCATTCAACATCTAATGGTGCAGCCAAACAAACTGTACAGACATTCAAAAAAGCTTGGTCTAAACCAGAATCACAGCAAGCCAAGTACCTACAACTCAAAAGTTGGCTCATTTCCTGTTTGCTTACAGAAATATTCCTCATTCAATCATAGAGTGAAAACCTGCTGAACTGTTCCTAAAACATCAACCTCGTACACATTTTTCCATTGCTCAAGCTGGACTTGGCTGATACTGCCATAAAACATTAACTGCAACAGCAAAAGGGTCATGACAAGTCCACCAAGTCAGTACAGATTTTCCATCCTGGGGAAAGAGTAATGGTTTGAGACTGTAGACACCCCAAGGTTGCTTGGATTCTTGGGGTGGTGATTGAAACACGTGGACCTTTGACCTATGCAGTTCGCATGGGACATCGACTTGTTCACATAGTGTACTGTACATGTAGATCACTTGCCGAATTCTGAGGTTCCAGCGCATGTGGCAGAAAATGTCACTCCAGATGAGGACAGTGACACAGATGACTTTGCTCCTGCCCATGAAACTCCACTGGGGCCAGTGTCTAATAATAACGGAACACCTGTTTCACCAGCAGCAGTTGTCACAGCCCACAGATATCCCATGAGTCACTGAAGACCACCATAAAGACTTAACCTTTAAGTCATGTACTGAGCCTGTACCCCTGTGCAACTGGACTCTTACTTGTACTGTTACTTAGTGACAAGTTCTACCCAAGGGGCAGAATAATCCTCTGAATGTTTCTGGGTGCTGAATAGTAGACTTCAGCCCAGAAGTTAGAAAATGTTACTGTTGAAGTATTTTAGACTAGCTTCTGTATAAGGGGTAGGAATGTAGCACACACATATATATATATATATATGTATCTATGTATGTGGTAGTAGGAAGTACAGGGAACACCATTAGGGCTGTAGTTCATGAATATAGATATTTGTAGTCCTATCTACCGTATGTATAGTTCCTGCCATGCCCAGCAGGCTTTCCTTTGTCTGTGTAAAGCAGTGTTGACCAGTATCTCCTGAGTAAGACTAAAAATGTTGACTGAACTGATGTGCTGTGTCTGAGTCTGTCTGTTTAGGGCACCAGGATATTACAATCCTGTTTTCTGAGATGTGCTTTTTCATCATTTTGAGTCTGTTTTAACATTTTTTCAAATCTAGTATGGGAGTGCTCCATTAAGTACAGCCACATTCCACTTTTCATTAGTATTCTCAAGTGTATTTGAACATCCATAGTTTAAGGCCCTGTTCACACTATGCCTCTGTAACGTTACAGGGGGAACAAACCGTTACCGCAGTGGTTTGTGTTTACACCTGTAACGTTACAGAAGGCATTTTCATAACCGTTGTTGAAACCACATATATGGTGGTTTCAGCAACGGTTATGAAACCTGTTACGTCTTGGTAGCATTACCGGCCATAGTGTGGATGCGTGGTACCAGTCCCCTAGCACAGCGCGAGCTGCATTGTGGGATCGAATGCCACCGTAACGGTCGCCCGGCTCCCACAGTGGTACCGGTTCCGTAACGGACACCTCCGCAGTGTGGACACACTGCATCGCTCCATGGCCATAATGGTTTTGCATCTGTTACCGGGCCTGAGTGGTGTAGTGTGGATGGGGCCTAACAAAGGGGTGGTGACCCACAGGAACTCAGTTTCCCCCACCTCTTGCGAAATTATACGAGCATTGCTGCAGCTCCATCATGTGTCTCTGTTGAATAATATGAGAGTTCTCCCTCCTCCATGTGACAACTTCTCCACTTGCAAATCCACAGGTAAGAGTTCCATCACCTAAATATTTCCAGTTGAACTACTGGTTTAACATTACTTTTCTGTGACTAAGATAAATTAGCACACAACAGAAACTGCTACCTAACCTTCTGGGACACATCACACAAAAGGACTACCACCAGGCCACAAAAGTGATACTTTAACATACCCATGCCTCCTTCAGACCTTGGAATACACAATGCTGGTGTAACACCTCGCCACCTACCGGGTCACCATCAGTGTTATGTTAGGGGTGCTGCAACCCTGTCTTACGAGTTCAGCAAGGGCAGGGGGCCTGGGTCCTATAAAGCTTTTCACTGGGGGTTCATATCCAACACAGAAATAATTAGCTTGATGCCTCCACCCAGAGAGAGGTTAAAGTGGGCCAGGTGTAATTATGGTACAAGTTAAACCCCCTGGGATGCAGTACCTCCTCACCTTTCCATAGGGTCAACACACCTGTGAACCAGTTCAATACAATGATAGTCCTCACAAAGCACGTAACTTTACTTGAATCTGGAAAATAATCTACACACAGTCGGTAATTAGAAACAAGCAACACCAACTTTATTTAGGGTCCAGGCTTCAGGCCCTAAATGGGAAGAAAGGGCATTACCGGCAGAGGTAGTTTGCATAGTGTGGCTGGTTCTTCCATATCCTCCTAGATCCAGCTTTTATATAAATGGACTGCTGTTATGAGCCCTCCTAGGTACAGTCAAACAAATGATTCACCCAGGCTGTGTTTCCTGTGCCCTTCCAGGCTCAGCCCACAACAGCACCTGCCCCCACACCACACATGCACAGTACAGTAGTTTCTTCCCAACCCACCTGTACTGAGGGCACTGCCCTCTCTCCACTGATGCCAGTGTTTAAACCCTTAAATCCCATTAGGAAGCTTTTAGTGCTTCACTGGGAACTCAGCCATGGAAACGGTGTAGGCCTGCTGATGTTGCATTTGGTTGGCTGGCGGCTGTGCACTTAAACAAAATGATTAGCAATGCTTTGTTTTGCAACACCCAAGTGCTCATTAACCCTCAAGAGGCACTTGTAAATCCTGACTGGATGGCCTAGTCCATTAAATGCTTCCTAACTATAATATATATTTCAGTTGCAGGGCATAACCTGAGTTTACTCCAGGTTTACCAGACCAGGGGATCTCCCTCACTGTGCAGGGTGATAGTGCAGTTCAAGGCTAGTTCTGGCTGGTTTCACTCAGTCTCTCTCTCCCATCTGTGATAGCATCCATTGTAAGTGGGTGCGCAGATTATCATGTTGGTTTGAGTGAGACCTCTCCAGACTTCAGCTTTCAGCAGAACAATTCTCAGATGCACATGGAAACGCTTTGTGTGAGTACCTGGACCTAACCACCACACTCAGAACATTCTGGCATCCAGTCGTGAGAAGTGGCAATAACCAGTGGCAGCTGTGGTGCCATTCAGGTGATTTTGGTTGAGGTCCAGCTGCAGCACAGCACAAATTCACTTCAGTTTGCTACAAGCTGTAGCTTCATTTTCATGTAGTGCTTAGCATGCTATTACATTATCTCCTTTTGTGTAGCAGTAGTACTGTACTGCTTCTTACTTTCCTCTCCTTCTCTGGCAGACATGCAGTCTTTGTCTGTGATGCAGCAGCAGCTCTAGCTCTGTCTCTCAGCAGCATACAGGTGCCAGTCTGTTCAGCAGCCAAACTCCACGTGACTGGATCCTGGAGCACCCTCTGCTGTTCCCTTGGGAATCTGCAGCTCCAATGAGTCAGCAAAGCTGTCAATCAAGGTAGGCATTTTGGGGAGGTCTGTCAGTCAACAGGCGACTAGGGGCTGCAAAGGTGCCAAGATTAATGAAGCCCATCACAAGCCCAGGAGCTCTTGGGCTCTCTTCACAAGCAATCTGACTGATTCACCCTCAGTCACCCTCTGACCTTGTTACCATGCCAGTTCCAGTCAACGGTGACAAAGATGACCCCTAATTTGTAGTCCAAAGGCAATCTTCCACTAAAGTCCTTATCTACACACAACTATGCAGCTTGACAGCTTTTGGAACCACAAACTAGTTATGCTGGGGTGCCCCTTCATGTCCAGTTTGGTCCGGGCAGTAATCAGGAACGTTTTGGTTCAGAGGTGCACAGAAGCAATAACTCTGGTAGTTTCTGGTGCATTTGATGTGTTAGTGCATGGGGGCCTTAAAGGTATAACCCACATGTACTGGCATACACTATGAGTTGTGAATTGATTTATATAAGCTTGGGTGAGTTTTTTCTTGTTTTTTCAATCCTATTGGTTTAGCTCTTTCTATGGACAATCAATCACACCAAGTCTGCGGGAGATCACAGGAATGGCAAAAAGAAGAACAAGCTGTAAATCAACGTACCCTTCCTGTGATCTCATAAAGTTTGGTGTGACTGAGTAGCTGCAGAAAGAGCTGAGTCAATTGGACAGAAAAACAAGAAGACTCCTTCATGCTTATCAATCAATTCCAAAAAACGGTGTATGCCAAGAGTGTACATTCTAAGCTCTGAAGGAGTGAGTGGCTTCTGTGAGATCGACTATACACCCAGGTCCATAATTGTGGACCACAAACATACTTATTGACATCTCAGGACCCAGCAATGGTTGTGATCATGTATCATGACAATCCAAGATGACTTCCATTACCAAATTAGGGAAACCATCTGGAGGGAACAAAACATGTATGCCAATCCACCAGTAGATATGGAATAACTAGCAATAGAATGCACAAAGCAGCAGAAGAAAGCCTCCAAAGACAAAGACTGAAAACCAAAAAAAGACAACTAGCAGACATGGATTGCCAGCTACTAATCCCCACCCCTAAACTGATCCCCAAGCCCCCACCCCTTCTCACAACTGAGAAGTACATTGCACCTCCTTCACTGCTGTTTACTGTCATAGGAAACATTCATAGAGCAGTAAAATACCATACTTAAGATGCTGAGTGTAGAAGGGGTCTTAAGAGACTTTATTTATGTAGTTATTTATTAGAATTTTACACACCAGAAAAATTCACATTTAAGTGCAACACCTACTTTTCAAGTGGGTCCCAGAGGGACTGTTGCAGCAGAAGGGTACTGTCTGAAATTCAAGACTAATAAAGTGAACAAGGCATGTACATATGTACACTTACACAACTATGCAATAAAGTACAGATAAGTGCAAAGGGATACAGATAGTGGGAGTTTGGGGGGTCAGTAAACTGGGGCTGAATAGATTTTGTGGTTCTGACAGTGGCAAGAGACAAGAAGTTGGGTGTACACGGCTAGTCTTCACATCACTATAGGGAGAGTTCCAAGTAGATGCAGCAGCAAAGGAGAAGCCTTTGTGCTGATTGTAATGTGAGTACAGAGTATATGAAGAGGATAGCCTCAGAATGGACTGTGTATGTCTGGGTGGGCAGCTTGCATAGGTAGGCAGGGTACTGCATGAGGGTGGGCGAAGACAAACGGCATGCAAACAGCAACTCTGGGTGCTCACATAAAAAAAGCTTAACATAAACAGACAGTTGAGGAAATGAGCACTCTCAGGGAAGAACAGCTTATTATGCTCAAATTGTTTTGTGCTCACAGATATAGACATTATAAGCTGATCAGATGAACACCAGCTGGATCAGGACACAACACCCAGGTGTTTTGAGGTTTAAAATCTCTTTTGTCTGAGCATGCACTTGTGTAGCAAGGTAGCCTATGTAAGTTCTCTTCTCTTGCCTGTAGGTAGAAGTCCAAGATCACGTTACACAAGGCAGTGATGAGCTCTTTTATCACACTCCAGGGCAAACCTACACATATTTTTGTACACCGTTGTTACTTGGTGCAGTGAGGTGGCAGATGCAGGTCTGAAAACCTTGCTACCATATTCCAGAGCAAGCAGGAGGGATCGTAGTAGAATTACAATACTAGCCATTGTCACGTGTAATGATTTTGAGACATGGCACGAGGCATCGGACTTGCATTGGCATGTTTGTTTTCTATTATGCTTCAATACTGGACTTTTTTACATGCAATACTTCCTGCTGCGGCCAGCAGATGTCACTATTTAGCATTTGTACAGCAAATGCATCAATCTTGAGCATGGCTGGGGGCAGAAATGCACAGGTGCACCAGGCTATAGGTGGCCTTGTCTAATAAACACTTTAATACACACTCTGTGCAACTGTATAACAGTACTATTACTTATTCCTAAGCTAGTTGCCTAGCTGTCCCTCTCATGTTTCCTGTCTTAAGCCTTTAACTCTGTCATGACTATTCTACCATCTTTTGATACATGGAAATGAATATCCTGGAATCCTGCTCACTTTCATTAATTTCTATTTTAATTCTGAAGTGACCACTCATAATTTTAGGCCCTCCTACACTTCCTTTGCTTATCATTTATTAGTTAGTAAAGTCGTCCCCTTTTAATGTTTGTCTCCGACTCTTTTTAATATAGATTTCTTTCTCACTTTTGTGGCAAACACTTTTAATTGTGGACCTTACCACACTTACATTGCTTACATTATTTGTTAATAATGTTGTCCCTGATGCATGTTTTTCCCCCTCTTTTTTTACTTTACTTTCTGTTGCTAAGCTCAGGCTTGAAAGATAATGGGTTACATTTTGCTGAACTGTATCATGTAAGTTATGTCCCTATTTTTCTTGAATAGGGTGCTGCACAAACTACATCATGCAGGTATAATGAGGCACTTCATTCTAAATCAGAACACTTACCATGGGCTGATCAAAGGCATGTGTATAGTGGAGAGCACAATAACAGACTTTTAACCCTTTATTCCATTGAATTTTCTTTGAGTCCAGAGAAGGCAGGACAACAACAGTACACCCTAACCCTCCCTCTCTGGTCTCAATGTATTATTATGAACTGGCTAAAATAATCCAAGAACTGGGTTGATTGAGAGCTCCTTTTAGCTCTGATTAAATCCCACCACATTATCATGGGGGAAAAGGTGCCAGATAAGAGGTATTTTTGCCCACTCAAAATCCATGCACCACACTGCCCACACTTTGCCCCCCCACCACACACACACACCAAATGTCTGCCTTCACTGCCATCAATACCGTGCCACAGTTATCCAAAAAAATTAGCCCAATACCTCTTCAGCTGTCATTTTTTGTTTTTCAAAACCTTTGCCACAGACCGCTGTCTCAAGCACATAGCATCTAAATATTTGACTCATTCAGCTGCACCTCTGCAACTCACAACCACACTCTCGTGGTGTGCAGCTTTTCTTTTATTACTAAAACATGAAAAAAAAGACATAAAAACCACTGCCAGCAGCCGCGCTTAACAATTTGCTTGTATCAGGCAACAGTAACTGCTGCTGACTTGTAACCCCTGCTGGTATACTGCCCCGATAGTGGCATTTCAACATCGACCAACACTACAGCGACTACAGCACCAGGTCACTGTAGTGTCGGTGCTGGACCCCGACACTGTTTTCTGGGGGTCTTGCACCCCCCACCCATAATCAGCTCTGATTCAGAGTTGATTATATTTAGTGGGGGTATGGGGGGCATAGCCCCCCACTTGGGGGTTTGGGGCAAAGCCCCCCCCCCGAAGAAAATATGGTAGGCAGTGACAAACTTTATGCAAACTGCAGATGCGGTCAACATAAAGATTTCGCTGTATTGTCATTCGACAAGATTTTTGTCGATCTACTGCTGCTCACCATCATATTAAACAAAGCCACCATTAGTCTCAACAGCAGCTTAAGGTTTGGCTGTCTGCATATGCATACCAGTTACACTCGCTCTGTTATCTTCAACTTTACTCATTTTGTTCACGTGTCCTTACTTACACAAGGCAATGTAAATGTTCCATCTTCATCAGAAAAATGCCTGGCTCTATTTTAAAATGTATGTGTGTGTTGTGGAATGGGTGACCTACTACATTCTACACTACTACAGCACCACCTACTGACCACTACTACCATGTATAACAGAAGAATGTTTTTATCAATGTACCAAACTGCAATAAAAAAATAAATACTTTTAAAGTTTTTTATTTTAACCCTTAGGCTGCCAACAGAATTAGAATGTATATGAATTGTGGACTGATATATCAGTCTGCGGCACAGAAAAGGTTAAATAAATTTATACCTACATAAATCCAATTCATAATAGCAGTAATACACTTCAAGGAGTGGCATATCATGGGATAGCTTCATTTATCAGGTGCATGAGTCACTCAACCTGCAGCCTTGTGTCTCACAACACACCTGAGGCATGACGATATCCCATGATAAATGACACCCGGTCATATATTATTGCTTAATTATACAATGGACACCAACAAATGCCAGTTGCACAAACTTTAGAACATTCAGTACTAAACTTAAACATTGGTTGTTGTTAAGGAATGAATGTACATGCACTTAATGTTTGTTGTTTGTTTCATTAGTATTGACATCATTTTTATACTGTGTTTATGGGTCTGTACTGTATTGTATTGTATTTATGTTATATTGCTTTAAAAAAAAACTTGTCGCTTGTAAAAATGGGCACAATTGCTCATCAGCTAACAAGTATAAAAAATAAAAATGAAATGAAATGAAAAATAACCCAATCCCTGTCAGGGATTATTGTTTCATTATGCTTCACAATAAGTATCAAATAAGTTGACACACACCATGAATTTTAATTAATATGTTGTGGTCTTTATTCAATATTTTCCAAGTACAATAGCAAATACTGTATACATGATTTGTAAAGAAGTGCAAATTATCATTTGTAAGCACAGTGTCCCCACAGGCCTGTCACACCACCCCCACCTCCATGCATTACTTCATGCCAGTACCCCCTACTCTGGCAGTACCTGAACCAAAAAATACGGCATACATTTTTTTAATTTTTTTTAATTAGTATGCTTTATTGATTTTTTTTAAAGGGTAACAACACAAGACATCACAAGCAGCTACAGGACTAGGTACATTACAGAACAATCAAAACAAAAACATGCCCCTCTACCTACCCAATTCTGGATGACCATGGATTTTGTAAAATCTCACACTTTGAAGAGAATGCCTATCTCCACCAGCAGCAAGGGGATTAACAGGACACATCCCTTCAATACAAAACCATGCTCATATTAATACAATTGGGAGGACTCCCCTTGGTGCCACTAGTCACCCCCGCCTTTCAATGTTTACCATAAAAGTAATAACGTTTATAGGGGTGCCCATCTATCGTGAAAGGTATGTAACATATTGCTCAAAGCAGCAATCATATTTCCAGCATTAAGAGCAAAAAGAATCTCTTTATGCCACACCAAAAAAGAGGGGTTCTTTCATCCTTCCAATGATGCAGCATAATTAATTTAGCAACAGCAGCTCTTAGGGCTATATAGCCCTTCCATGGGCTGAAAATTTGATTGGAAAAAATTCCAAGCAAGCACATTTCCGGGGTGAATGCATCTTGAAGCCTCAAGAGGGAGTCTCTCAAAAGAAGTGGCGGGTCAGGTAAAGGAGAAAAAGATAGCATTCAGGAAGTGTAAGGAAACACAGAAGGAGCAGGACAGAGAACTGTACCAGTTAAAGCAGAAGGAAGTGGGGAAGGCAGTCAGAATAGCAACGGCCCAAACTGGGGAATAGATAGCCAACTCGGTTAAGAAGGGGGATAAAACCTTTTATAGGTACATTAGGGAGCAAAGAAAGACGAAGGCAGGGATACTGAGGCTGAATAAAGAGGAAGGTGGCTGGGCAGACAGCAACAGTGAAAAAGTAGGGATACTGAACGAATATTTCTGCTCAGTATTCACAATGGAAAAGCAGAGGGAAAGACCTAATCCAGTCAATAGAAGCATTCTTGATAGGGGGGTTGATATTAGTCCTTTCACAGAAGAAAGGGTTCTGAAAGAACTCTTAAAACTGAAGGTGGATAAAGCAATGGGGCCTCATGGGATTCACCCCAGAATTCTAAAAGAACTAAGGGAAGAACTAGTAACACCACTGACTACCCTTTTTAATAAATCATGGGAGGATGGTGTGGTACCTGAGGACTGGAGAAGGGTGGATGTGATTCCCCTTCACAAAAGTGGGAGCAAGACAGAGGCAGGAAACTACAGACCTGTCAGTTTGACCTCAGTGGTAGGGAAAATGATGAAATCACTTCTGAAGGAAAGAATTGTTGAGTACCTAGAGGCCAGTGGGGCACAGGACCCAAGGCAGCATGGATTCACAGCAGGAAGGTCATGTCAAACAAATCTAATTGATTTCTTTGACTGGGTGACCAAAGTAGTAGACCAGGGAGGGGCTGTGGACATGACCTACCTAGACTTTAGCAAGGCATTTGACACAGTCCCTCACAAAAGATTAATAAACAAATTAGCCAGCCTGGAAGTGAGTCCCAGGGTGGTAGCCTGGGTAAAACACTGGCTGGACAACAGGACACAGCAGGTAATAGTAAATGGAGTCCACAGTGAAGAAAAGAGGGTTACTAGTTGGGGCACTGCAGGGTTCAGTACTGGGGACGGTCCTTTTTAATGTCTTTCTAAGTGACATTGCGGAGGGACTAGAGTGGAAGGTATGTCTCTGCAGATGACGCAAAGGTCTGCAACAGGATTGATACACAAGGTGGGGTGCAAAGGATGAAAAGGGACTTGGCAAGGTTGTAATGCACCTGGGAAACAAAAACCCAGGGCAAGAGTACACAATGGGGGGTGAGATACTGACAACAACAAAAATGGAAAGGGACCTGGGGGTAGTCATATCAGATGACCTAAAGGTAGGCCAGCAATGTGAGAAGGCAGTAAGGAGGGCTGGGGGGATACTGGGATGCATAGGAAGAGGCATCACCAGTAGAAAACAGGAAGTTGTTGACCCTCTGTACAGACAGTTGGTAAGACCACATCTGGAGTATTGTGTACAGTTCTGGAGACCCCTTCTGCGCAAAGACATAGGGTTGAGGCTGTCCAGAGGAGGGTAACCAAAATGATGCAAGATCTGCACCAGAAAACATATGAAGAAAGACTAAAGGAGCTTAAGATGTGTAACCTTGAGGAAAGGATGGAGTGGGGGGCATGATAGAAATTTTCAAATACCTCAAGGGAATCAACAAAGTCCAAGAGGGTAGCTTCTTTCAAAAAAGAGATGTGCAAGAACAAGGGGGCACAATTTGAAGATGGGGGGGGGAATGGCTCAGAGGTAATGTGAGGAAGTATTTCTTTGCAGAAAGGGTTGTAGATGCATGGAACAGCCTTCCTGAGGAGGTCATAGAGTCAAAAACAGTGGGGGAATTCAAAAATGCATGGAACAGACATAAGGCAATTCTAGTGGGGGGTAGGAGGAAGTAGGCTGTTGGTTAACTTGGATCTGCAGCTTATCCGTTAGGTAGAGAAATGGTCAGACTAGGTGGGCGAAGCGGTTCTTATCTGCCATCAAAGTCTATGTTTCTGTATAGCAAACAAGAAAGGTTGAATTTTATCCCAAGTCCAGAGATTATGATATAAAGTACCTGGCAGTCGGTGGCACCTGCTGCACAAATCACTCTGTACCAATCCCATTTTTAGAAGACAAGTGGGGGTATAGTACATATTGTGGAATATCTGAAATTGTTGGAGGTGAAGCCTGTCTTGTTTAATGTATTTGTACATGTCCGTCCAGTTATGTCACCATTGCTCTTTCTCAAGCCCCAGGTTTAATTGGTTAGTCCAATAGACACTTGTACCCAACTGCCTTTGTGGATTTATTTGCTGAAGTAAGGAATATATAGGCTGGAAATGGCATGTGGTCCACCCCCAGCTAAGTATAATTTTTCTGACTGAGAGCTGGCCTCTGTATCCCATTGTGCTGGACCCACATGTTGTAGCACACAGGGACAAAGTTGAAAACATTTAAAAGTGACGGAGTCTGGTACTGAGGTTAGTTCTTTAAAAGTCTGAGATGGGACAAAAGAATTCTCCCTCAGTAGTTGACTCACCCAGGAGATGGGTCCTAAATCCCAGTGTGCTGGGCTAAACACCTTGCCTCCAATATGGAAATTCAGATTTTTCACCCTCCCCCTCTCCCTATCTTCATCCCCTGAACTCCTTCTCCTCTCCTACCACTCCATCTACCACTCTAGCTCTTAACCACCACAAAGGTATGAGTCCTCATGGCCTTGACCCCAAGCTTCTGCATCTCTCTGCGCCAGCCATTACTACCCCTATTGCCCTCCTCCTCCTCAGGATCTCCTTTTCATCTGCCTCTGTCCCTTATACCTGGAAATGGCCTACTGCCATTCCACTTGCTTAAAGGGATGATCCTTCATCTCCTGAAAACTATTGTTCCAATTCTGTCTCTCTCCTCCCCACCCTGGCTAAGCTCCAATAACATCTTGCCCTCTCACAACTCTCCCCTTTCCTTGGCTTCTCCTTTTTCACCCTCTTACAGTCTGGCTTTAGGAAGTCCCACAGCCCACTCCACTTCCACCTCCCTTCACTGACTCCATCCTGTCCAGGAAGGATGAGGGCCAGTTCACTTCTGCCATGTTTGTCAACTTAGTCAAGGCCTTTGACACAGTGTCCCACCCTCTGCTCCTGGACAACCTTAAGATAATGGGGCTATCTGCCTCCTCACTCAGCTAGTTCTACTCCTTGACAAAGTGCACAGACTAGGGCATAAAATGTTGGTGGCGGAGGGATGCTGCAATGGTTTCTGTTTTTTAGCAAACAAAAATGTGATTTTTACATTGAATCATAAGTTTGTGGTAACAGTTTTCAGTGTCAGTCACCCAGCTCCTCTGTGCTTGTTGTAAGTGGTTCTTTGGTCTTGCCTGTGGCTCGTTCACTACACTGCCAGTAGATGCCTCTCTACAGTTGTATAATTCCACTCCTACCTTGAGGGCAAGTTGTAAGCTGCCCATATCAGAACACCCTTTCCCCCCAGCTGCCTATCTGCTCAGGCATTACCCAAGGTTCTGTCCTGGGCCCATTAGTCTTCTACATATTCTTCAATGACCTCCCCTCAGCCTGTTCCACTGTGGCCATACACATGTTTGTTGATGACACTGTGCATTTGTTTCCAGCTCCTCTGCTACTGACCTTGCTGTCCATCTAGTCCAAAAGCATTTCATCAGCATTCAATACTGGTTCTATTCCAATCTTCCATTCTTCAATACCAAGACAACAGTCTCCACGACCTTTGACTCCCAGCACAGGCTGACCAGTCTCTCTCCCCTTCCCTCCTTCACATCCTTGATGGTACTGAGATTGAGTATGTCTCCTCCTTTAAATATCTGGGGTCTGACTTGACAGTCACCCTGACTTCACTGCACACATTGATGCCATCTCCCTCAAGCTCCTTCCTATCCTACACACTGTCCACTGCAAGCTACTCATGAAGATGATTATCCCTATCTTCAACTATGGCAACATTTCCTACAGCACAGCTTCCAGGCCCAGCCTTGCCAGACTAGACCCCCTCTTTTACTCTTCCTGCCATTTTGACTTAGACTGCCCACCTCGTACACACCACTGCTCTCTCTATTCTTCCCTCTCCCTTCCTTCCCTCGATGCCAGATGATTCAACCACTGCACCACCTTCACCTCCAAATTCTGGTTTGACTCTCTCCCCCTATATACCTTTCCACCCTTCTTGATTTCTCCCCACCTTCCTCCTTCCCACTCTGTAACACTCATCCCTCACCCTCCCATGCAGGAAAACTTCAGCAGGCCCAGCTGCCCTCTCATATTGTTTTCTTAAAGTTTGGTTCCCTCTTCCCTTGTCTATCTGCTCAGCCTTGTCCTTCTACTTCCTCAAGTCTTTTCTTCATGACTTTATGCCCCCCTTCTGCAACTGCTCCTGACTCTTTGGTTCCCCCTCACTGTTCTGTTGATATCCCCCCACACACACCCCACTCAGTCATTTTCCTTCTTACCCTAGGCTAAACTGCTCCATATTAGTTGTCACATCTGGAATTGTTTTTGCGCTTGTACCTACCCTACTGCACTGGCATTGTTAACACTCGCACCTTCACAGTCCGGATGGTAGTAATTTACTCCTTTTCTGGGTTGTTCCCAGGACTATATTGCACTTGTACCATAATTTGCACAGTAATGCCTATTTATTTTGTGTTTCCCTGATTATCTGTCTACTATTGAGGGCTATGCATCAATGTGGGGCCAGTTATGTGTGAATCACTCATACCCAGCCTGCGTAGCTCCAGACCTGCAGACAGGTGCAGGGTGCATGGTAGGCACTACCCCATGCCTGCACAGGGCATCACTCTGTGAACCTGTCCCCCTGGTGTGCTGCTGCGTGGTGGATCAAGGGACACCGGTGGGCATCCAATCAGATGTCTGTCCTGGGTCCCGAAGTGGATTTTCTGCTCCGTGCAAGCAGGAAATTCTGGAAAGGCATGAGAGACACATTTTAAAATGTTAGGTGACTGCCCAAATGGCTGCCTCCAGCCCTCCCTTTCCAACCAGAGGGCTGGGGCAGCACTGTGGAGGGTTGTTCCCCCACAGTTCACAAGGTTTCTCTTGGGGGCAGGCATGCAAAAGATACAGCAGAGTCCCTGCTGCTCTATCCTGTGCTCCCCTTGCCCAGCACCTTACACCTTTGTTAATGGCACAGATTGGGGACATGCCCCCCAGACACCCCCTCCAGATCATCTGGGTACATAGCTGCATGAATGGCTGGGGGGTCCAGTGCAGAAAGGACGTGTGTCCCTTCTGTGAATGCCAATGTGGGTCTGCTGGACCTCTGGTGCATGCCATTCAGTCTTAGGACTGCCTATGTGTCACAGGTTCATGGCGCTAAGGCAAGTCACTCATTAATGCATAGACCCCATTGTGTATATTGTGTCTGCACAACTGTAATATATTTTTACTTGTTTATAATTTATTTCATATTGGACTGTATTTTATTTTTATTTCTTCTGCACCTTTAGTTTATTATTTTCACTTGTACATCCTGTATTGTTTGCTTCCCTGTCTCTTCCCCCAGGACACAACAAGTCACCACAAGCTGTTCCCATAACTGCATATATATTTATTTTGTATTTATTCAATATTTGCAAGTACAATAGCACACAGATTGGATTTGCAGAGATGCACAAAATATTGTTAGTAAGCACAATGTTCCCTCCCATCCCCACTGCATTACATCAGGCCAGCATCCTCACCCAGACAGTACCTGAAAAAACTGGCATATGTAAGCAATAATACATGACGGAGTGTGGGTTATACTCTGATAAACGAATGCCTAAGGGCGAACTGAGGCACAAGGCTGTAGGCAGAGTGCCTTACTGCCCCTAGAAGTGCATTTATCAGAGCATAACCCACACCCCGGAGTGTGTTATTGCTCTTATAAAATGGGTATACTGTATATACTCATATATAAGTCGAGTTTTTATAGTCAAAAATAGGCACTAAAGAACGGGGACTTGACTTATATGCAGTGTCCACTTATGCACAGTTTCTTTTACTTATAATTTCTCCAGTTGACTTATTTCCTGGGTTTCTGAGAAATACGCAAGGTTACAAATGACCCCCCTGCCCCCACACCCTAGTTGCAATCTGTTCCCACCCATCACCCCCCCAGCACAAAGTTTTAACTCATGAAGGTGACTGGCACAACCTACCCTCCTCCACGGCTGGCCACGATCTTCGTAGTTTTCAAAAGTGTTTATAGCGCTAAATTCAAGATTACAAATTACCCCCACCCTAGTAGCACCTTCTCCACCCTCCCCCACTACACTCAAGTTTGATGAAGGAAGGTGACCACAATCCACCCATTTTTTTTTATGTTTTTCAATTAAAACTTTCAATTTTTATTAAATTAGTCTTCCGCTAGGAAAAGTAGTTCCAGACTTTTTGAACAGTTTTTTGAACTAGGAGTGAACAGTGGTGGGTAAAATATTATAACATGAGTGTACCACAAGGTGAACTTACTGTTGCAACTTTTTTTTTTTCAGAACAGATGTGTAACAATTCATTTTCTTTTTAAATTAGTAGCATGTAGTACAGTTGTAGAAATTCATTCTTTCTTTTTATCTTTCCCAGGGTAGAAGGTGTTGAAGTTCACTGATGCTCCTGCAAACGAACAGTTTGTAGGTTTAATGGCTTGGTTTAGTTTTAGGTTTCATTAGGTGGAACATCTGAGTCAGGTTGTGGTACTGTGGAGGTGGGTTGTGAAGATGGAGAGCAGACACTGCATGATGTACTAGGCTCTTCATTTGGTTGTGGTAAAATTGTGCTCTATTTTCTTCTGATCATGAGGTGGTAGTGCTCAAGTAGCTTTTTGGGCTTGCTTCACACTTGTGTCCAGTCATGGGCATAATCTCATGGGTTTTTAGTCCAGCCTGGGAGATGAGTTGCACTGCTGTGGCACGCAGTGAGTGGCTGGTGTATCTTTGGGTTAGACCAGCCTCTTTACTAAGTCGGGGTATCATTGAAGATAAATAGTTTACCCCATGGGCTCTTTACTGTACCAGACTGAGATTGTATCTATGTAGTGTTGGGGCAGTCTTTTGGGGTGACAGTATAGAGCAGTTATGTCCTGAGGCACTTTGGAGATCTACTTCTCAAAGGTTTTAACTGGGCAGTTAGGATCTCCAGGGATTTTATACATTGCACCTCTCTGCTCCTGTTTCTTTAAATCAAGGAGGTCTTTTTTGTTCTTTGTCAGCTCATTGTACTATTTGTGTGATGAATCTCCTTCCTGTGTCATCAGTCTTTATTATGAAGGAGGCAGGTGTCAGGTCTCTTAGGCCCTCCCTGCAATGTCTGGCAAAGTTCAATTGAATGTTTAGACACATTTTACTAGGCTAGTGGCGGTCAGGGGAGAAAGTGCTTCAGATGTCCTCACCTTGTGGAGGTTGGGAGCTAACAAAGATGGGTGGTGACTTGCTTTGTCTTTTCTGTCTTTTCTGTACTGTTTTAGTATGGCAACAAACACATTCTTACTTGATGTAAATGCAGGGACTGATACTATGGTTAGGTTTTGGGCTATGACCAGGGAGTTCAGGTGCCTGTTCAGGCCACCTCGTAGCACACTGTAACTCACTATTGAGTAGTACTCCAAGTCCATGGACGTTTGCATAAAACTCTCCCTTTGTGCGGAGTTTAAAGTGTGAGGATCAACTGTTTTCCAGTCGATAGATTTCTGCTTTTCTGTGCACCAGTCTGTGAATTCTGAAACTGCCCAAGACATTGTTTTAGGGTGTTTTTTTCATCTTTGCTCTGCATTGTGTTATCAAGTTTGCCTGAGGTGAGTGTAATGTGTCAGGTACTCATTGCATTCCACTTTCTTTTTTTTTTTTGTGGCTGGAGTTTGTATAGTTTGTGTTTCTGTGCCAGTTGTGTCTTCCAAGTTGTCTGACATTTTTTACTGGCTTTAAATTTCCCGCTACCAAGAAATAAAAATGGCAGCTTTCAGACATGTGAATGGAGGGTGGCACGGTGATCTCTTTTTTGGGGTACTTGCCAGTTTTGGGGACTTTTTTTGTGTGGTATATGGAAAAAACAAATGTATGGCTGGCAAGAGGTGCCAGCCAATCAGATTCATGGACTGTTACTACCCGTTTTGTAAATATTTTTCTATTTATTCAATAATTGAAAGTACAGTACATATATGGGATTTGTAAAAAAGCGCAAAATATCAGTAGAAAGCACAATGTCCCCTCCCCCCACTGCATTACCTGAGACCAGCCCCCCCCCCCACTCAGGCAATGCCTGAACAAAAATGGCATATGTATTTGTCTCTATTCAATAACTGCAAGTACAATAGCACATAGATAGGATTTGTAGAGAAATGCAAAATGTCAGTGGTGAGCACCATGATCCCACAGGCCCCTCACCACCACCACCCCATATTACCTCAGGCCAGTAGTCCCCACCCCTGCAGTCCTTTACACATCTTCCAGTGCTAATCTATTTAGCGCAGAGGGCACTGACATCACATAATTCCAGAGTGGGTGGGAGGGGTCAGGGGGCTGTTGCCTGTTGGGCATGGTAGCTCTGTGATTTTCCAAACAGGGGACTGGGAAGGTATGGGGGTGCATCACCAGTCCCTGGCCCCATGGTATGAACCATTTCTCCCCCAGTCCTTTGCCCCCCCACAGGTAGGACACTGGTGGGGGCATAGTGCAAGCCACTGTTCGCCAGCCACCAGTGGTATGTACCATGTCCCTCCGGTCCTCTTCCCCCCCAGCAGGATACTGGGAGGGCATGGCATAAAACACTGGTCTCCATCCACCACTTGTAAGCATTATGTCACCCCATGGCCCCCTTCTGCCCCAGCATTACCTCAGGCTTGTGCCCCCCCACAGCCCAAAGAGTACATTATATCAAAGCGCAGTGACATGCCTTATTTTGTCCCTGTGACCCTATATAATAGAGAAACAACTCAGCCAATGGCTGATGGCAGCAGCTCGAAGTTAAAATCTGGTGCAGTGGTCTTATTGGCCATGCAGGCCTGTTCAGCCTTGCAGGCTTTAACAGGCCCTGTCTCTTCTTTGAAATCTAAGTGTTCCTTCTCTGACACCATCCCACCCCCCACACTTGCATGAGGTAATGATAGGGGTGTTGAGGACTGAGGTGGCACTATGATCTCCAACTCCCCACCATGTGCAGTGGACTGGTGGGGAACATGGTAATATACACCATGTCCCCCCAGCCCTCTGCCCCCCAGGCACAGGACTGGTGGGGGCATAGTGCAAAATATCTCCAGCTATCAATGGTATAGATCAAGCACCCCCACCCGAGTTCTCCGCTTCCCACACCAGCATAAACCCAGGATTGTGCATCCTTCCTCCATGAGCACTCTGGTATTCCCATCACCAACCAACACTCCCCAAACTCCTCCAGTAGTACATACTTATCAGCTTCTAACCTCCAGAAAAGTGCATTGCCTTGTAATCTGCAGCTCCTTCTGTGACCACTGCATTCTGTTACTCAAGTTCCCAACTACCCACTCAAATTACACTTTGCAACCAATGCATGAGGTAAAACTGGGGAGTTGTGAGCAGGCGGTTGGTGGGACCACCAACCCCCACACTCCCTGGCACTACCCCAGTCTTGTGTATCACTCTCACCCCCCCCCCACCCAGCACACACACCTTCTGGCATGAGGTAATGTATCACTGAGGTAGTGTATCACCTGTTATCAGCTCAAATTCTACCAGCTGACCCTGAACACCACTTGCTTGACTCCCATGAGGTAATGCTGATGGGGTAGTTTGGGGCCTTCAACTGGGGGCATTGTGCCCCCAACACACAGCCCCCACCCTGGGCATGGTACCAGTGGGGCACATGGGGCAAATCATCTGTCCCTGGCCAGGTGGTATGCAGTATGCCCCCCCAGTCCTCTAGCCCCACCCATGCAGGGGACTGGTGAGGCACAGTGAAAAACAGCAGTATTCACCTTGCCCCTGGTCTCCCCCTCCCCCCCAGTATTACTCCAGGCTAGCTTGTGGTTGATTCACCCACTTCCTCACTCCCCAATTCCACTCAAAACATTCCAACATTCTGTTTTCATACAAATGTAAGATTGCCTGAGTGGGGTGGGGAGGTACAGTAGCCTGGAGCACTGTCGGGGGGGGGGCTGATGGGTAACAAAGGGCAAACCACCTGTCCCTGGCCAGGTACTATACACTATGCTTCTGCTCCCTGTTCCCCTGGCAGTACCCCAAGCAACCTCTCCAACAATCACCCCCACTCAGGAAACCTTACATTTGAAAGAAATACTGAATGTTGTTTCAGAGATACTGTAGCCAAAGCTGTTACCAAGCTTGAATTAGTGTCAATGTAGAAGCCGTAGGGGGCTGGCAATGCCACCCGCTCACCTTTATCCAGAGAATTTGTACTCTTGGTGGTGGTTCATCAACATGTATCTCCTCCAGGCCCCACAACCAACCTGCCTGCTCCCCTTGCATAAGGTAATGTCTGGGGGTTGGGGCACAGGGATGGTGGGCACTATGCTCACCAGCCCCATGTACCCTCCACCCTGGGCAGGGGACTGATAGGGGACGTGGGCCAAACTGCCTGTCCCTGGGCAGGCATTATGCACTACGTCCCCCAAGTCATTTGTCCCCCCATGCAGGGGACTGGGGGCATAGTGTAAACCACTGGTCCCCACCCACCAGCAGTACACACCATGCCCCCAGTCCTTTCTCCCCACTGGCAGTACTCCATGCTTCCTTCCCACCACCCACACCCAGTCTATAAACATTAGATTTATATAAAAAAAAAGGCTAAGTACTGTATGAGGATTAAGGTATGATTTAAAGTCATTGCTGTTGAGTCGTAATTACATGAAGCAGCATGTTCCTTCTCCGGTTCTTTTTCTTTCAGGTGGGGATCAGGAAGACAAGATTAGTAGTGTACTATTAGGGAAGTTTTTCTTTTAATCAGGGATCAGGTGGGAAGGGGCTATCAGTAGGCTACCAGAGTAATTTTGTTACTGTGCAGGAAACAGGTGAGGATTGGGGCAATAGTCATGGCTCTGAACAGTGCCTCCTAGCATTTGTTTTTGAAGGCATTACAGCTTCTGAATATGGCACACAGGAGCAAAGGTGCTATCTTGTTTAGGATGTGCTATCTCCCTTTGCTCCTGGGTGTCAGTTGCCAGCAAAGAGCTGTGCTGTGCCACACACACAGTATGTACTTTGTGCGGACTACTACAGCCCAATAGCCATACAAGGAGTGCATGCCAGGCACAGTGCACTGCCTATGGATAGACAGATGGCTGGAGATAGATAGATAGACAAACAGACAGTGACAGATAGATAGACAGACAGACAGACAGTGACAGAAAGATACAGACAGACAAAAAGATAATGACAGCTAGATAAACAGATAGACAGACAGATAGATAATGATAGATAGCTAGATAGACAGAGATAATGATAGACAGAGAGATAGACAGATAGCTAGAGAGACAGACAGACAGAAAGATCGATAGGTAGACAGACAGATAATTTAGTGCACCTTTCCAAGTGTTCAATGTGCAAATAATTTCAAATAAAACATCAAAACCTGGCATTCAATTATAAATCACACTGTAGATCAAAATATAAATAACTACTATTAAAACCTATATTGATTATCGGGTTCCATGCTAAAATAACGATAGCAAAATTGTGAATTTCTATTTGGTGACTATATAAAAGCAACCTCACATTATAACTCCGACAATATTAGCTGCCACTTGTTAATAGCGAGCAGCGGCAGACAGATGCCATGGTATGGTTGCGCCTCACCCCCCCCCCCAACACAGAACACTGAACTGTGAACAATACCTTGTGCAAATGGTCGGTGACTCAGGCAGGAGGAAGTAAGTAAGTAACAGTAACAGTTTCAGCAAACAGGAAGAAAATCCTAAGTAACTCACTTTAAACTCATTGTCTGAGTACTAGTCTCCTTAACAGGACTAGTGTTTCTGGAGAAAAATAATGAACAGGCATCGCACCTCTTGTGGCTCCTTTGACTGACCCCCCCCCCACCCACACACACACGCACACACACACAAACCGTGCCCTTTGTCAATCTGCTCCACGTTGTTCCACCCACCCCTTTCTCATGTGTCTCCTCTTGTCTCCTTCGATTAACTGCCACCCACTATTTACTCAATTCAGAGAAGGGCGACAAATGTGGTGAATATATGATGGTACACTTCAGCATCTCAATCTGTGTTCCCTGGATGAGATGTGAGACACTTGGCTCCGCTTGTGTACATACCACCATACCTCTCAACCTTTTGTCACTGAAATGAGGGACATGGACATTTTTGGACACTCAAAATGAGGGACAATGAGGGACACAGACACTCAGAATGAGGGACACATCCTCAAACATGGAGATACAAGTTCAGAACACTGTGAAAACCATAGTGTTTACTTGTACAAGGTTTATTTTGGATTTAGTATTTCAGAATATTTAGAGTTTCTGCTTTAAAATCTGAATATACAGCACATTCTCTCTGTGGGCAGCACCTTTTCCATGAGGGACGGATGAGGGACAGAGCAATTTTAAGGGGCACAATGAGGGATGTCCCTCGTAATGAGGGACACTTGAGAGGTATGCATACCACTACTGTCTCATGCTTTTGTCTCCTTTGACTGACCGCCACCCATCATTCACTCAGCTCACGGCAAGAATCACGATTTAGCTTATTCGTGAATTTTTGTATACTCTCTGGCGGCTGGCATCACTATTTGTGTCACACCGCTATTATTGAGCGGTCGCTAAAATTAAAATCGTGATTAACGAATCGCTATTTTTTAACTGCTATTATGCTTTCGCGATTTTAACGGGATGAGATTATCTTACAGACATATAATGTAAATGTATATGTGTTGCACTACGTATATGAATTTCCTCTGCTGTCTTACGTTCCCACCCCCACAAGTGGAAACTAGCCTTCTCAGGTACTGTTTGCTTACCTGGCAAAATACATTTTAAATAAAAAATAAATAGAATGCATATATTAGTTTTGCAAATTAAATGAAGCCAGGGATTGAAACTGAATAAAATGGTTATGTTCAGTGCCTCGACAAATCCACTCTGGTATGGGAGAGACTTAGCTTTCCCTGTTTAATATCCAGATATTTTGTTTTGAACATCAGGATCTCCTAGGCTTCTCCCAGATTATAACACTTTTAGGTGGCGTCTTTAGAAGGTACAAATCACTTTTAGTGTCTTGCATTTTTTGTCTCTTTTTTATTATATTCTGTCAGTTTGTTTTAGTGTTGCTCGGATAGTGCTGCCATGGATCCACCCGTGATCCGAGGGATAGCTGCACTATTTAAGAGGGATCTGGCCTGGGATCTGGCTGTATACGGAGGTTGGATCCCAGGTCTGATCCTGCGTTATCCAGTGCCAGATCCAGGGATCTGATGCCGGACTCAGGGATCTGATGCCGGATCCCAGTGCCAGATCCAGGGATCGGGCACCAGATCCCTGGATTTGGCATCAGATAACGTGGGATCCGACCTGGGATCCAATGGCCAGATCCACTGCTGGATGGCAATGGTATCTGACCAGATCCACTATCCTGCCACAATGGTAGTTATCTGATGGATCTGTATTGGTCGGATACCATCCAAGCAACACTAGTTTGTTTACTGTAATTCTTTCCACTTTGTAATACCCCCCCCCCAGTTGAATGTGGAGACAAGCTCTGGTTCAGTGGGCCTCTCCCGGTCAACAGATTTTAAATAAATCAATAACAATTAAAAAACAAAGGAATTAGTTTAGCCAGTTAAAATATGTCCATAATGCACAATGTCCTTGGGTCCTTTAAGGGAGTTCTGATCAAATATACTTTATTGACAGAAGTATACCCTATTAATATTTTGATGAAAAATAACCATTTTATGATAATCTGAATCCCAGTTAAGGGAATTTATTTTGGAAAAGGGTTCATCATAAGGCTGAATCAGCACTTATCACTTGAACAGTAAATAGAGGCACAAACTAAACAAAAAACAAGAGATGTACTATATTACAGTTGTCCACAAAACCAAATCTCATTTCACACTTCTTTGATGCCACAGATTCAAACAAAATCAATGGCTAAGCTCAGCAGCACATCAAGGCAACTCCAGTACTTGAGACCTAACTCTCCCTGTCTGAGATCCAGATATGCCTAAAAAATTGTAATGAGAAAGACATTTATTTGGGCACATTTTATCACCACTGGTGTTATATTAAAATTGTGACCTAACTGGGATTACCAAGGACTAGGGTTTAATTCCCAGTCAGCCATGTCACATCATTATTTTTTCATTACAATTTGTGTTTTTAAATGCTTGGCAGTGGCTGATACTGCACCAATAACTAATTACCAGATTACTATCCTCGAAATGCTAAACAGCACCACCATGTAGTACAAAACAGAATTTTCAGATCTACAACTGTAACAGGGTAAAGTCAGTCTAAACAAACTCTGGTCAGAGCTGATACGGCTGCTCGGTGCAGTGAGAACGCTTACAGGAATACTCGGTGCTCTTGCTGGGCTGGAGGCTGCCATACCCAAGATGGTGGTGATTATCAGAATGCACATGTGCAATACTCGTGCATGCACAGTTTGAATCGGTAGCCATCTTGGGCACGGAGGCTGTCACTTCTTCAGTTGTGGAAGAAAAAGTAGTGCCTTGTGACGTGGGTGTGTTTATGTGGCCA
Organism: Neoceratodus forsteri; assembly: GCA_016271365.2. Classification (NCBI taxonomy): domain Eukaryota; kingdom Metazoa; phylum Chordata; order Ceratodontiformes; family Ceratodontidae; genus Neoceratodus; species Neoceratodus forsteri. Next base: position 1,204,630,578 of record CM057456.1, read on the forward strand.
GCAGAGGGGAAGAGCTGCATAAACACAACCAATGGAACTGTGGCAGAGCACTGTAGAAGCACACCAGACAGCAGTCCGGTCATGTGCTTACAGTGCTACTCTACAGAGTTGTAGCAATACGTCTGCAGAGTTTCATCAACAGCCATAAAAACTAGGAGTTACCAAGGCAGCTTTGTCAATCTGGCCAGATTAGGTCAAACCAAACCCTTAATAACCAAGACTGGGACCATGATAATTTTTTTCTGTTACATTTTCCCCATTTCTCGGGGTGGATTCTGTCCCACATAGTAACTTTCTGTTTTGTCTTTTTTAGTTTCAGTACAAAATTGGGATACATTTTATCCCAGAAATTATAAATGTAATAAATTGGGAAAATATACTAAGGGATTTGTTTTTCTTTTCTCAAATTTTGTTTTTGATACAATGATTTATTCTATTTTATTATACAACATTTATTAGTCCCAATTTCTAATGCTAACTACTATCAGTGTCAGTGGCTCAGAAGGTAGCACACTCACCCCTGCAGCTGGAAGACTAGATGATTGTAGGTTCTAGTCCCACACCTAACACTTGGGGTAATACCCAATAACTGACCATGTAGTGTAGTACAAAGTGGGCGTGGCACAGATGAGATACCATTCTTCAGATGAGACATTTAGCTGAGGTCCCTTCTGCCCATCTCTGGTCACTGTCCAGGTGGAAGTAAAAGATTCCATGGCACCTATCTAGGAAGAGAAGGGGAATTTGTTTTATTAAAAAATTAAAAAGTAAAAATAAAAAACTAGTATGAATTATATCCTAACAACCCCCATAGTAAAACATTTAGACAGGAAGATATCTGATCAGGATAAAGCCAATAGAACCATGTCACATTTTCGGGGGGGGGGGCAAAAATCAGAGACATTACAATAATGTCTAGACAGATACTTCAGAATGGGAGACAGAGACCCTTGGTTATTATTCACGCTGGTATTAATAACATCATGCAACAAAATGCCCAACAAGTTAAAGAAGAATTTGTTGGACTAGCTAACACATTAAAGAATATGAACTGTGAGTTTGCCTTCTCTGAAATAATTCCAGTGACAAGTACAAACGGTTATTTAAGTAATAAGATACAAAATGTAAATAGCTGGTTAAGAAGGTGGAGTTTCAAACAAAACATTAAATGTATCATGCACTGGGAAGAATTTCTGGATAATAAAGAACTGATTTGCTGGGAAGGCGCACACCCTACAAGAAAAGGAATATATCTCCTAGGAAAACACTTCAATGCATACATAGATACAGTAGGTGTTTAAACTATCTCCAAGGGGTAGACACGGGATTAAGACATAATTCATGTAACAGCATTACTCCTAAGGATAGTACAGCTGCAATGCCACCTCCCATTAACACTGACACTAGCAGGAATGGCAGTAGCGATAATCATACCTGTAGTGAGAGCCATAAAACTGAAATTAAAGTGTTATTACTTAATGTCAGAAGCCTTTCCAACAAACTAGGGGAACTCCAATATAGAATAAATAAATATGATACTGATATTTGTGGCATCACTGAAACCTGGTTTATAGATGGGAACTGGGCTACTGAAATACCCTGTTATTCTTTAGTCAGTAAAAATCATCAGACAAAAAAGGTGTAGGTGTTGCACTATATATTAGTAACAGACTAAAGTACTGTGAAATAGACAGTGGACACTCTAACAGTGAACTAATCTGGGTTAAATTTAATTCTCTGCTGAAGCCTCTAACAATTGGACTAGGATATCATGCCCTGAATCTTGACGCAGCAACCAATGACGCCTTTTTCTTGACACTGGACAGTATGACAGTCAAGGATGACTACATCTTACTGCGTGATTTCAATCTATCAATTATATGTTGGCCATCCCTGAATGGGAATGGGAACTGTGAAAATAAACTGATCCAGTTCTCTGTACAAAATGACTTAAAACAAATAGTTAATAAACCTACTAGGAAAGACACTATATTAGACTTAATATTCACTAACATTAAAGATTATGACTCCGGCCCTATGATTTTTGAACCCCTTGTCGACAGTGACCATTATATGGTTTCTTGGAGCTTTACAAACTTAAAGGTAAAGAAAACTGGTAGCTCCACCATCAAGAACTTTAACAAAGCAAATTATAATAAGATTAAACCCTGTCTCAATGACTGGGATTGGGAAAAAGATCTGAATGGACTTACTGTCAATAAGATGTGGGAAGTTATCCAAAACAAAATTAATTACTGTATAGAGACTTGGGTACCGGTGCGTACTAAATATAATAACAACAAACAGAGAGTACCCCCTATGGTGGAACACCAAAATTAAGAGGAGCATTAAAAGGAAAAAGAAAGATTTTCATTGCTGTAAAAAGGAGTCCTCTAATGAAGCCTGGCAAAAATGTAAACAGATATCACATAAAACAAAACAACTGATAAGGTTAGTGAAAAAAATCTAGAATTTAAGTTGGTGAAGGACACCATGGATAACAAAAAAAAGTTCTACAATTATATTGGGTCACTTAAAGGAAGCCATGTCGGGGCAGGTCCACTTGTTGTACTAGAAACACTCATTACTGGTAAAATAATATGGCTGATGAATTTAACACATACTTCATCAGTATATTTAAAATCAAAGAGGATAGATGTGTCAACAACTTGAGTATCCCTGAAACACCAATTTCTTTTACTGAAAGCGACATACTGACAGTGATTAATAACACTAAACCAAGTACAGCCCCTGGAACTGATGGAATCCCATCCATATTTATTAAAAATCTTTCAAGAGAATTAGTAGGAATTCTTACTCTTCTGTTTAACACTTCCATAAATAAGGAAGTTGCATTGGATGAATGGAAGTTAGCTAACGTTACTCCCATTTATAAAAAGGGATCTAAAAGTAATGTTTGCAACTACAGGCCTATAAGTTTAACATTTTGCATAGGAAAAATAATGGAGAGGGTATTACAACATAAAATCATTGCCCATCTCCAAAATACAGGGAACTATGACATATCTCAACATGGTTTTACCCAGGGAAAATCTTCTATGAGTAATTTGATAAGTTTCTTTGAACCAGTTAGCAAAGCTCTAGACAACAGACTCTCTGTCAATGTGATATTCCTGAACTATGAGAAAGCATTCGACACTGTAACTCATAGGATTCTAATAGAGCAACTCACAAAACTGCAATTACATCCGCTGATCATTAAGTGGATAAACTCTTGGTTGGAGAACAGGAAACAAAATGTTGTATTAAAACAATATGAGTCCAAGTCAGGAAATGTGACTAGTGGAGTGCCACAGGGATTGGTACTCGGACCAACTTCATTTAACATCATGATCTCTAACATGCAGACGGACGACAGTGTATGGATACAAAAGTATGCAGATGACAGTAAGTTAGGATGTATTATAAATAGTGATTCAGCTGTAGAATCTTTACAGAATAATTTGAATAATCTTTACACCTGGGTCTGCGAAAATAAAATGGTGTTTAATACAACAAAATGTAAGGTGATGCATTTCAGGAAAAACAATAAACAGGCTAGTTATACCATCAATAACATTAAACTACTAGTCACTATATCAGAAAGAGACCTTAGAGTTACCATAACAAATAATCTGAAATTTAGAACACATACAAATAAAACAACTAAAAAATGTCATGGCATCCTTCGATGTATTCTCAAACATATTAAAAGGCATGAGCCTGAGGTCATAATTCCCCTGTATACTAGTCTCATTAGGACAAACCTAGAGTATTGTGCCCCCTTCTGTTCCCCCACATCAGTTAGGGATAAATTAACCCATGAGTCATTTCAATGTAAATTAACAAAAAATGTTAAAAATCAAGGATCATTAGGTTATGAGGAAAGATTGAGAAATCTGGGTTTGTTTTCCCTAGAATATAGAACTACTACAGGTGAACTTTGTTGGGCTTATAAGGCCTTTAGGAATGAGGTATTCCTTGAGTCAAATTGTTTGATAAGGCAGACTCCCCTCAACTGTACAAGATCACATAAATTAAGATTACATGCAGAAATATGTAAAACTGTACACTGGAAACATTTTGTAACACAGAGAGTTCCACAGTTATGGAATTCATTACCTGTGGAAGTCATAACTAGTGAAAACATTGAACAATTTAAAAGAAAGCTTGATCAATACATTGGTGACAAAAAATTATTTTACTGTCATTAGGTTAAACGGTGGCAAGTTCACTATGGGAATGCCCTCGAACTTGTACAACCTATGAACCTATGAACCCTACATATCATAGAAAAGTAAAGAACACAAGTTTTCTATTAAATTAGTTCAAAATATGGTCTGTGCCATTTATCCACACTATTCCCAGTCATGTATTGTTTTCTTTAAAAAGACATGCTCATTGTAACACCATCCAGTGCATTCCTTTCCAAAAAAACATAACTTATGATCTATCCATGTGAGAGAATTCATACTGATATATCAAAGTGAGCTCTTGACCAACCTTTAAAAATAAGTCCATTAATGTATTTTCTTTTTATTACAAAGTCCATCGGTATTTAGCTTGCCAAATAGCCCATTTTATACAGGCAAAAATGACATGTATAGTCCCAAAATACCATTGCTTCCAGTTATTGTCTAAACCCCTAAAACCAGACTATTATGTGTTATATGTTTAAAACAGGGTTCATTCCATTGGTTTGCTAGGATTTCCCAGAAGTTTAAGATAAAAGTACAGTCAATGAATAAGTGGTGCATCGTTTCAGGTTCAGATGTACACCATGACCTGAAACATAATCTCTGAAACTGCTTTATGCTTCTGATTATTACATGCATTTAGGTGTTCATGGCTACACGACCAAATTGTATTGTGCATTTTTACTGGTATATTAAATAAATCTGTCTTCTTTTGTCATGGGCCAATTTTTCCATCTGGTTACCTTTTTTCTGCTATTTCAAGTATTGCTTTCTAATTCTTTGTAACAATGTCACCATAACCAAACTGTACACCTAATATCTCTATTTGGTCAGTTGTGGTTTGTATTCCTGCCATCTCTACCCCAGTATTATTTCCTAGAACTAAAGGTTTACTTTTATCCTTATTTATCTTGAAGCCAGTGCTTTCTGTAAGTTGTTCTATATCTAAAATGGCTCTTATTCCAGATATGTGATTTCTCACCTGCTGTACTATGTCATCTCTGTATGCAGCTGTGTTGTCTGGTTCCATGTCATAATAGTGATTGCAAAATAATGATCGCTATACTGGCAAGTTTATATCACCGAAAGGCGAATCGGCGATATACACTGGCGACCTGACATCGAATAATGAAAGAGTGTTTTGAGGGCCCTTTATGGGGTTTGACACCAGCACCCCCTGAATACAGATTCTCAACTCCAGGGGGGTGCATGTCGATGAGGGGGCACAATCCGGATATTGGCAAAAAATTAAGTGCTGCAGCCGCAGGCAGCAGCAAAAGTTCCATATTCCCAGTCCTGATCCCAGTAGCTGCTACACCAGAGCTAGCCACCCACACCACCACACCACATGGTTAGCTTGGTGGCAGCAGGCACACTAGTCCCTGAAAACCCCTTCCCTGTCCCTCCCCTTCCCCTTGCTATCCCTCTCTTATTGTTGCCATTCAGTACCCTCACATTCGCGTAGGGTCACTACCCTTGCAGGGTAGACCAGGAGGAAAGCATTGAATATGAGTCACCATTTTGATGGTCGCTCATATTCAGTCACCATCTTCCTGCTGTGAATCCATGCTGCCTTGGGTCCTGTGCCCCACTGGCCTCTAGATACTCAACAATTCTTTCCTTCAGAAGTGATTCCATCATTTTCCCTACCACTGAGGTCAAACTGACAGGTCTGTAGTTTCCTGCCTCTGTCTTGCTCCCACTTTTGTGAAGGGGAATCACATCCGCCCTCCTCCAGTCCTCAGGTACCACACCATCCTCCCATGATTTATTAAAAAGGGTAGTCAGTAGTGTTACTAGTTCTTCCCTTAGTTCTTTTAGAATTCTGAGGCGAATCCCATCAGGCCCCATTGCTTTATCCACCTTCAGTTTTAAGAGTTCTTTCAGAACCCTTTCTTCTGTGAAAGGACTAATATCAACCCCCCTATCCAGAGTGCTTCTATTGACCAGATTAGGTATTTCCCCATGCTTTTCCATTGTGAATACTGAGCAGAAGTATTCGTTCGGTATCCCTGCTTTTTCACTGTCGCTCTCTGCCCAGCTATCTTCCTCTTTGTTCAGCCTCAGTGTCCCTGCCTTAGTCTTTCTTTGCTCCCTAATGTACCTATAAAAGGTTTTATCCCCCTTCTTAACTGAGTTGGCTATCTTTTCCTCAGTTTGGGCCGTTGCTATTCTGACTGCCTTCCCCACTTCCTTCTGCTTTAACTGGTACAATTCTCTGTCCTGCTCCTTCTGTGTTTCCTTATACCTCCTGAATGCTATCTTTTTCTCCCTTACCTTCCCCGCCACTTCTTTTGAGAACCATAGTGTTTTTTCTTTTGTTTTGATTTGTTTATTTGCTTCACACAAAGGCTCGTTGCCTCTGTGATGGCGGCTTTGATGTTTCCCCATTGTTGCTCCACACCTCCTTCTTGCCTGTTTGCTAGTGCTTTTCTGAGGCACTCTCCCATTTTGACAAAATCAGCCCTCCTGAAGTCCAGTACCTTCACTTTTGTGTGGCTTGACTCTACAGCTAAGTTTATCGTGAACCACACTGTTTGGTAGTTGCTTATTCCCAGATGGCTACCCACTTCAAGATCAGAGATCCTCTCTCCATCCCCATTTGAGAGTACCAGGTCTAAGATTGCTGTCTCCCGAGTGGGTTCCAAAACTAGCTGTCTGAGGCATGCCCTCTGTAGGGCATCAAGAATGGCCCTGCTTTTGCATGTGGCTGCAGCAAATGTGCTTCAGTCAACATCTGGCATATTCAGGTCCCCCATCAGCAATATCTCCCCTTTCTCTGCCATCCCAAGAATGCCTTCTATCATATCCTTGTCCATTTCCTCTCCCTGAGACAGGGGTCTGTATACAACCCCTGTGCAGATTGTGGAGCCATTTCCAGTCTCCAGGGTGACCCACAGTGCCTCCTCTCCTCCCTGTTTACCCTTTAGTTCTGTTGCTTTGATCCCTTCCCTTACATAGAGAGCTACTCCTCCTCCTCTTCTTCCCTCCCTGTCCCTCCTATAGCTTGTGTACCCTGGTACGTTGATATCCCAGTCATGGTTCTCTGTGAACCATGTTTCTGTGACTGCCACAATATCCAGGCATCCCTCTTCCATCAAGGCCACCATTTCAGGGAGCTTTTTACCTAGACTATAGGCATTGGTACTCATTACCATCCATTTTTTATGGCTTTATTTCTTTTTGCCCCATCCCTGTCCCTACTGCCTTTGTCTTTTTCTCCATTTACCCCAGCCCTTCTCCCTATCGACTGCTCTATCTTGGTGTTTACCTCACTAATTACCCTGATTTGGGGGGGGCTAGAATTTCCCTTCTTCTCTTCAGTGCCCCCCTTGGCTAGTTTAAATGCTTGCCACTGAAGCATTTAAACCTATCACCTAGGATCCTGGTTCCCCTCCAGGATAGATGCAGACCATCGTGCCTGTATAGGCCTGCATCCCTCCAGGTGGAGCCCCAGTCCCCAGTGAAGCCAAGTCCCAGAGCTCTGCACCAGCTTTTCAACCAGTCATTGAATCCCATGGTGTGGAGTACCCTAGCCTCATCCATGCCATAGACAGGTGGCACTTCTGAGAAAGTTACTGTGTGTGCTACTTGTCTAAGGCCCCTTCCCAATTCCACAAACTCCTGTTGCACTGCTCTGATCCCATTCTCAGTCAGGTCATCCGTCCCTAGGTGGATAATGACATCCAGCTCCCTCCCCTTTGCCACTGCTCCCACGATCCTGAGGATTCATTGCCTGTCCCTCCAAACCTTGGGCACTGGGCAGGCACCTTACCTCTCTTTCCCCTCCCTCCCCCAGTTCTACCCCCTAACAATTGAGTCCCCACCAGGAGTTGTTCCCTTCCCCTGTGGGGTCCTGGGCTACCTCCTGTGGGTCTCCATTGTGGAGGTTCCCAGCATCCTCCTTGGTCTCCACTGCAGGTGCCTCCATATAGGAACCATGCTTCACCAGAGTGGTGAATGAATCGTGGAGAGGCACAACTGGAGGGATGCGCCTCTGTTCCACCACCCTCACCCTCCCTGAGCCCACCATGGTCCAACCACTCCTCTTTCTTGGCAACCTCTGAGGTAGTGGTGGTGGCCTGGGTGGTCCCTGGGTGGGGGAGCAGGTTTCCCAAATCCTTGCCAGGTCAGCATGGAGATGAACAACCTCCTCTCTCAGACCAGAGCGGTGCCTGCAAATAAGGCAGCAACACTGTCTCTAGAATGTCTCCTGGAAGACTGCTGCTCCACAGCCAGTACATTGCACCACTCCCCACATGTCTGTGTCCCTTCCAGTTACAGATGCTTTTTTTTGTTTTTGTTCTTGTTTTAGTGTGTACAAGCTTGTGAGTGTCTCTATCCCCTATTCAGTGTGCTGTGCCTTTAAGGATATGAACAGGTGCATGTTGTTAGCAGTTTTGGGGAAATGATGTCAGAGCCCCTGCTATAAAGGAAGGCATGTGCTTGGGGTGGGTGGGGTGAGGGGAAGGGTGGGTAGGAGTAAACCTATGCCGTTCAGAAACAGTCACTTACAACTCTTACCCTCCACCCCAAGGAGTGTCTTCCTTCCTTTCAGACACCTATTGCACAAAGGCTAAGTAACAGGTCTAGTCACAACTGACTGCAAATATCTCCCAGCTACACTTCCTGCCTGGCAAATTAAAGTTAAAACTAAGAAAAGTCCACCCCAAAAACAGAATCAATACTAGTTATTTACACAGGTTTAAAAGTAATAATTCAGTTCAGTGTAGTCTGTCTATATACCCCCTGCCAGACACACCACTGGCCTTGGGTACTTTATCAACCATCAAGAACAGTCTAAGCAAAAATTGGAACATCTCATTGTTGGGGACTTTAACATTAACTGGCAGGCCAAAGAAACATCAGCTGTAAGGGATCAAATATCAGGTATATATCTCACTCAGATGATCACATAAACCACCAGGCATAACTACCAGATGGGCATCAGGACCCTTATCAACAGACTTCCCACCACTTGCCCTGACCATATCTCTGATCAATCCCACCAGACTCCCTCAGTGATCATTTGCTGGTTATGTACACCTCGACTAACAAGTTCACTAAATGCACACTACAAGTCTTGAGAAATAGATCACTGAGAACTGGTCAACTTGATGCCTTCAAGCAATACCTGATGCTGATAGACTGGTCACCACTTGACAGAGCAAAGGATGGGAATCAAGCACTGGAATACTTCCTTAAGACCTTCACTAAGGCTTGCGACATCTTTGCCTGGTACAAGACCAAAAAAGTAAGAGGGTCCAATAACCCATGGCTCTCAGGCTCCCTCCTAGAGCTTATGTGACACAGGGATGACTTGTGGCATAAGGCTAAGGCAACTGGTTCACAGACTGACATCATCGCCTACAAGGCAGCCAGGAACAAATGTATGAAGCTCATCTGATCATCCAAAGCATTGTACTATAACAACCTACTTAGCAAGAATTGGGGCAATTTGCAGGGAGTTCTGGAATTGGTGAAATCACTCACAGGAAAGGCATCCAGAGCACTACATGACCTAATCATAACTTTGGCTGGTACACTCCAGGAATCCAGTGACATTGCGGATGCATTTAACCTTGCCTTCACCGATCTTAGCAGCATGCTACCTAAGGCCTATCTCACGCCTCCCAGTCAGCCATCCATCACAAATTCTCCCCCCACAAACAACATTACTCCTCCTTTCTGCTTCATTCTGATCATAAGGGTCAAGACCCTAAAATACGTCAAATGAGTCCTAGGTAAGACTAGAATGGGGTGTGACCTAGTTGACATGAATTTGGTTGCCCTCACTCTAAATGAGCTCACCACTCCACTCACTAAGGTATTTAATGCCTGAATAAGAAAAGGTGTATTCCCAGACAGATGGAAGGCAGCACTGGTCACCCACATCTTTAAAGCTGGTGAAAGAACCAACCTGGCCAATTATAGGCCCATATCTATCCTGCCCCCACACTCCAAAGCCCTAGAGTAAGTGGTCTCTGATCTACTCACAGAATACCTGGAACAGTATAACCGTCTCTGCACACAGCAACATGGATTCCATAAAAATCACTCCACCATTACCACCTTGATTGTGTACACCTCTCAGATCTACGATGTCATAGATAATGGCCTGGCAGTGGGGTCTGTCTTTATAGACCTCACGAAGGCTTTTGACACCATTAACCATCAACTACTCCTGCACTGTCTACTATTCACAGGCCTATCCACTGACACAGTGGTGTGGTTTGTCAGCTACCTCACACACAGGACACAAAGAGTGAAAATAAACAACAACCTCTCGGAACCTAGGGAGGTGAACCTTGGTGTCCTCCAAGGATCAATTCTGGGGCCATTCTTGTTCAGCCTCTTCATTAACTCCCTACCCTCTTCCTGCCCAGCACACATCATGCTCTACACTGACAATGCCGTTATCTCAGTAAATCACTCCACCATTACTGCCTTGATTGATTACACCACTCAGATCTACAATGCAATAGATAATGGCCTGGCAGTGGGGTCTGTCTTTATAGACCTCACGAAGGCTTTTGACACTGTTAACCATCAACTTCTCCTGAACTGTCTACTATTCACAGGCCTATCCACTGACACAGTGGCATGGTTTGTCAGCTACCTCACACACAGGACACAAAGAGTGAAAATAAACAGCAACCTCTCAGAACCTAGGAAGGTGAACCTTGGTGTCCCCAAGGATCAATTCTGGGGCCACTCTTGTTCAGCCTCTTCATTAACTCCCTACCCTCTGCCTGCCCAGCACACATCATGCTCTACACTGACAATGCCGTTATCTCAGTACTTGGCAGCAATCGGTCCTCTATCACCTTAGAACTGCAAGCAAATTTCTCTCTTCTGGAAACATGGTTCACACTCAATAAACTATTGCTCAACTACAAGAAGATGAAAAGCATGCTCTTCTCAGTTCCACAAAGCAAGAAGAAATACGGACCACTGCTGATAAAGAGCCACAAAGGAGATATCTTGGAGCAAGTCAGCATCTTTAAGTACCTTGGGGTACACCTGGACTCACCCTCACTTTCTTGTTGCACATCAACCAAGTCGTCAAAATGGCAGACACAAAACTGGGTGTTCTTTACCGACACAGGCAGTCCATGACCCCTAACACCTTAAAACTTGTTACCTGTTGTTTGGTTTTGTTAAGCATCAATTACGGCCTTGTGATCTATGGGACTGGCTCTGATACCACCCTAAAAAGGGTGAAAACACTCCTCAATAAGGCCAATACATGCACCCTCTACAATGGGACCAAATAGCTACCCCTCCACCTCAGGACACAATTCCAGACTTGCCTACTAGGAAAAAAGTTGATGTTAGGACTCACACCGAACATAACCTCTAGGCTCTTCAAAAATACACAACCTGCCATCAACACTAGAAGTACAACTAAGGGATGTCTGTAGATGCCTTTTAGGTGCACAACACTAGCTCAGAGATCTCTATCCTTCCAGGGACCCAAATGGATCAATGAACTACTGACCAACTTAATTGAGTGTAACAAGCTCTACCAGTTCAAAGCTGGGCTCCGCTCCCACCTGGACCACGAAAATGTCTGTGCCTGCTTCTCCTAATGCTGACTCCTGTCCAATCCCCCCAATCCGCAGCCCCTCTTACCGTCTTTTCTCCCCCAGTCCCTACTCCTCACACTCCTTCCCCTCCCCGGCACCCTTAACAAAGCTTACCCTTGCTACTCCTACCACTTCCCAGCAGCCCAAGCCCCCTCTCCCTTCCCTGTTTCTATGCTCTTCCCACTGCCTGCCTCTCCTCTCCTCTCTTCTCCTTAAACCCCCCCCCCCGACAAAGCCTACTGTGGCTTCTCAATTCACTACCGCTCAGTAGTGAACCTGCATGGCAGTCTCAAAGCACTGCACCTTATTCAATGAGTGATGACACTATTAGCACTTCTATGTTGTAAATATTTCCCTATTTGCTGTTACAACATCATCTTTGTGTACTGTGTAACCTCTGTTACGCAATGCCATGTTATGTTATGCTATGTCATGTATTGTACTGTATCAACTGACTTGGAGCCTTTGTAAATAAGCCCTTGGCTCAAAGGTATTACTCCTAAACTTAAATAAATAAACAAATAAATAAATAAATAAAAAGAACCATATGTCCCATTATTCAAAACAGCTGATTATGGTGCAAGTGTACTCTAGAGGAGCAGGGACAAATTCCATCATTTAGTTCTTTGATCGTGGTGCCAATAAAGGGGAAGGGGCAGCATGGACAAACTATGGATGCTTAGCAGGACTGCTGCAAAAGAACCTACACTATATATAATTAATATGTGCTAATTGTTATTTTAAATTTATTAGTGGGTAGACAGGACCCACAGAATAATTTGCAAGGGATCCCCTTGCAGTCATTGGCACTCCCCTGCCAGCAAGCAGCTGAGCGGCATCATTATAAGCCTGCTTTGTTTCTTGTTTAACTTTAAAGTTGCATGGGCCTCTATGCTATTTTATTGCATTTTTTTGTTGACCGGGTAAGTGCACTAGACAAATCCTGCCTATTTTCAGGCACGAACCATGGGAGGGGGATACAGATGAATGCCAATTGACCTTGAACCAGATTAAGCTGTTGGTGGTATTTTTTTAGTGAATGAGTGAAATTTGGCCATTGCACCGGGGAAATTCCCCTACTCTTTTCGATAAGTGCCATAGGATCTTTAACATCCACCTGAACCACCACCAATCCAGGCAGATGGGACCTCAGTTTAACGTCTCATCTGAAAGATGCTAGCTGCAAGACACACAGTGTTTCCAAATTATGGAAGATCTGATCATAAACAACTGCCTTCTCTGAAGCAAATGAAGCCAAAGCTGAACTTCAACTCAACTAAGCAAAATCATTCAAGTATGCATTCTCTTTAATAAGATATTGGTCATTAGACAAACCTATTGTCACATGACCTGAAATATAGCTACCCTTCTAGTCAGCAGATGTCTCAGAGCAAAGGATCATCCTAAAATGTGGTGAGCGTTCTGTGCTCCCCTGTGTAATAGACATCCCTGAGCGCGTATCAATCACTCTGGTTGCCACCTTGTCTGACTGGCATACCCACAGTGGAAATTGGGGGTCCTTTTTTCAGAAGGGATCCTCCAAAAGATTTTATTTACAAAAAACTGCACTATGAAAGTGGTATCCATTTGAACGTCTCTTAAGGAGCAGCTGACACCATTAAGAGAACTTTCACAAAACATACTACTTAGACACAGTCCAATTTATATTTCACATTAGTTATGTATTCCTGCTCCCTATTATTTATTACTGAGGTCATTTGCATGAAAACAGAATCTTTGCTCCTGAAGAATTTTATCTATTCCTGTTGCTTTTTCCTTACCTGAGGTCATAATGCTTTGCTTGTGACATCACAGTTACTCACATGGCAGTTGATTGTGATATCGCAACAGAGGATTATGACATGAAGTAGGGAGTAAGCTATAGAGGCAGAGGAACTCCAAGGGAGGAAAAATCATGTATTCATGCAAATTTCTTTAGTAATAAATAATGGGGAGGAGAAATCTATAGACTATATATGGAATGCAAGCTGAATCATACCTAAATATTAAGTTTTTAAAAGTTTTCTTTGAGGTGTCAGCAGCTCTTTAACATATGCTAAAGAAAGTTTTCATTACCTTTTCCAGTAGCAGTAAAACTAGCCACTACTTATCTTATGGGTGCCCTTTTACACTTCCACTGCATTTTCTCTAACCTTTAAACAACAATATTGTTCAGTTCTCCCTTAGTCCCTCTCTTTTTTTAAAATATAGCTTTTTATTTTATTTTGAGGTAGTATATTGCATATATGATCATATTTTATGCAACATATCAGTTGCTGAGGTTCCATAATACAGCTCATACAGGCAGTTAATTTACAGGCATTTGATTTATACACATTAGATTGTTTAACATATCTCTGTAGTAGCATTTTATTTTCTCTCATTATTTGGTTCTTTGACCAAACTAGGATCTCATAGACTAGAGTCTCAAATAAATAATAAGATTCACTTGCTTCCCCCTTCCCTCTTTTCTAGATCAACATCTTTCCCGAACTGGATTTCCTCCCCTTAGCATCAGACACCCCAGAATAATATACTATCCCAACTGTGATTAGCATGAAATAGATAAGAATATCCTTTCTTGGTATCATGGTACAAAGTCTGAATAAGTTTCTAATTGGTATGCAACCCATAGTCCCCATCTAGTATTAAAAGTGTTAATCCTGTTATTTATCTTACATGAAAGGCGTTCCAGGTTATATACTTCATAAGTAAGGTTTCTCCAAGAGGCCTTATCAGGAATCGTTTTAGTGAGCCATAATCTGGTAATAACTTTTTTAGCTATCAGAATTAAAAGTGTGACCAGTTTATATTTAAATCAGCTAATCTGTATGTCTTGTGGAGGTGTTGCTGTCAGGATAAATCCTGGAGTGAATAGATCAGGTATATCAAAAATATTGGTAAGTTCCCCTATAATATCTCTCCAAAAGTCTGATAGGAGTGGACAGGCCCAAAATACAGTATATGTTCTTGGCCTGCAGGAGAATACCCACATCCTCTCCAGCACAGACTACCATCTGGTGCTCCCAGTTTTAGCTTAATGACTGGGGTTCTAAAGAATCTAACCCTGGTGTTCCATGCAGACTCCCTCCAATAAGATGATGATGAGTTTTTAGAATAAAAGTAGGTAGATTGTAACCATCTGTCTAATGCAGTTTAATGAATAGTTGCAAAACTGGTGCAGAGCACAGGGCTTTGGCTTCTTTGGGGACTGGGGGTCCACCTGGAGAGATAAAGGTCTATACTTGTATGACGGTCTGCATTTGTCCACAAAGGGGACCAAGCTCCTAGGTGACAGGTTTAAATGCTTCCTTGGCAAGCTTTTAAACTAGAAAAGGGGGGAAGTACTGATAAAAGGCAGGAAAAGTCAAGCCTCCCCCCACAAAACATGGCAGGTAGTAGGATAAACACTGAGGTACAGAGCTCAACACAGGGCAGGACGGGGGTAAATGGTAAAATAGATAAGAGCAATAAGAGCAGAGATGGGGAAAAAGTATAAAGCCAACATTAAATGGAGGGCAATGACTACCAATGCCCGTAGTCTGGGAAACAAGCTTTCTGAGCTAGTAGCTTTGATGGAAGATGAACAATTGGATATTGTGGCAGTCACAGAAACATGGTACACTAAGAACCATGACTGGGATGTCAACATACCAGGGTACACAATCTACAGAAGGGACAGGGAAGGCAAAAGAGGAGGTGGAGTAGCTCTATACATAAGGGAAGGGATCAAAGCTACAGAACTAAAAAGTAAAGGGGGAGGACAAGAGGCACTTTGGGTCACCTTGGAGATGGGGAATGGCATCACAATCTGCACAGGGGTTGTATACAGACCCCCGTCTCAAGGGGAGGAAATGGACAAGAGAATGATAGAGGACACTCTCAAAATGGCTGAAAAAGGGGAGATACTGTTGATGGGGGACCTGAATATGCCAGATGTTAACTGGAGGACATGTACTGCAGCCACATCCAAGAGCAGGGTCTTTCTCGATGCCCTGCAGGGGGAAGACCTTAGACAGCTAGTGCTGGAACCCACTTGGGAGGGAGCAATACTAGACCTGGTACTCTCAAATGGAGAGAGGATCACAAATTTAGAAGTTGGTAGACATCTGGGAACAAGCGACCACTGCACAGTGTGCTTCACAATGAGCACAACCATGGAGATAAGCCATACAAAAACAAGGATACTGGACTTTAGAAGAGCTGACTTTGGCAAAATGGGTGAACACCTGAAGAATGCACTAGCAAATGGCCAAATAGGAGGGGTGGAAGAACAATGGAGAAAAATCAAAATTGCCATCATAGAGGCAACAAGTCTGTGTAAAACAAATAAAGAAAACAAAGCAGAGGAAAAAACCACTATGGTTCTCAAAAGAGGTGGCAGGGAAGGTTAAGGAGAAAAAGGCTGCATTCAAAAAGTATAAGGAATCACAGAAGGAGCAAGACAGAGAACTGTATCAATTAAAGCAGAAAGAAATAGGAAAAGAGGTCAGAATAGCAAAGGCACAAACCGAGGAAAAAATAGCCAACTCGGTCAAAAAGGGGGATAAAACCTTTTATAGGTACATTAGGAGCATAGAAAGGTTAAGGGAGGGATAGTGAAGATTAATAAAGGAGAGGGAGGTCGGCAGAGGAGACAGTGAAAGGCAGAGATACTGAATGAATACTTTTGCTCAGTATTCACCAAAGAAGATGAGGAGCAGTTACCTCAAACCAGACAATGGAAGCACTCTGGGTAGGGGTGTTGACACCAGTCCATTCACAAAAGAAAGAGTACTGAAAGAACTCCTAAAACTCAAGGTGGACAAAGCAATGGGGCCTGACGGGATTCACCCCAGAATCCTAAAAGAACTAAGGGGGGACCTAGTGACACCACTGACCACACTTTTTAACAAATCATGGCAGGATGGGGTGGTATCTGAGGACTGGAGGAGGGCAGATGTGATTCCCCTTTACAAAAGTGGAAGCAAGGCAGAAGCAGGAAACTACAGACCTGTAAGTTTGACCTCAGTGGTAGGGAAAATGATGGAATCACTTCTGAAAGAAAGAATTGTTGAGTACCTAGAGGCCAGCAGGGCACAGGACCCAAAGCAGCATGGATTTACAGTGGGAAGGTCATGTCAGACTAATCTAATTGATTTCTTTGACTGGGTGACCAAAGTAATAGACCAGGGAGGGGCTGTGGATATGGCCTACCTAGACTTTAGCAAGGCATTTGACACAGTCCCACACAAAAGATTAATAATCAAGTTAGCCAGCCTGGGAGTGGGTCCCAGGGTGGTAGCCTGGGTAGCGAACTGGCTGCACAACAAGACACAGAAAGTAATAGTGAATGGAACACATTCCGAAGAAAGGGGGGTTACTAGTGGAGTACCTCAAGGCTCAGTACTGGGTCCAATCCTCTTTAACATCTTTATAAGTGACATTGCAGAGTGTCTGGAGGGAAAGGTATGCCTCTTTGCAGATGACACAAAGATCTGTAACAGAGTTGATACACAAGAGGGGGTAGAAAAGATGAGAAGGGACTTGACAAGGTTGGAGGAATGGTCAGACATATGGCAACTTAGATTCAATGCAAAGAAGTGCAAGTAATGCACCTGGGAAACAAAACCAGGGAAGAGTACACATTAGCAGGGAGGTACTAACAACAACAAAATGGAAAGGGACCTGGGGTAGTCATATCAGATGACCTAGGGTGGGTAAGCAATGTGTAAAGTCGGTAAGAAGAGCCAGGGGATACTGGGATGCATAGGAGAGGCATCACAAGTAGAAAAGGGAAGTGGTTATCCTCTGTACAGACAGTTGGTGAGACCCCATCTGGAGTACTGTGTGCAGTTTTGAGACCTCATCTATGCAAGGACATAGACAGGATGGAAGCAGTCCAGAGGAGGGCAACTAAATGGTGCAGGGTCTACATCAGAAACCATATGAGGAGAGACTGAGAGAGCTTAATATGTATACCCTTGATGAAAGGAGGGACAGGGGGGACATGATTGAAACGTTCAAGTACCTCAAGGGAATCAACAAAGTCCAGGAGGGTAGCATCTTTCAGAAAAAGAGATGTGTAAGAACAAAGGGGCACAGTTTAAAGATAGAGGGGATGGCTCAGGGGTAATGTGAGGAAATTCTTTTTCACAGAGAGAGTGGTGGATACATGGAACAGCCTTCCTGAGGAGGTTGTTGGGTCTAAAACAGTGGGGAATTTCTAACATGCGTGGGACAGACACAAAGCAATTATAGTGGGGGGTTGCAGGAAACAGGCTGTTGGTTAACTAGAATGTGCAGCTTATCCAGTAGGTAGGGAAATGGGCAGACTGGGTGGGCCAAGTGGTTCTTATCTGCCGTCAAAGTCTATGTTTCTATGTTTCTATGTTTCTCTGTTTGTCTGGGTCTAGTTCTATTTTAAGTTCTCTTGCCCATCTGGTTCTTACTTGGTCATGATCCTGTGCAGACATAGGATGCATTGCCATATAAATATTACTAATAATGTGTTCCTGAGGTCTGCTTTCTATGGTCTGGACAATCAACTGTACAAACTTAGAGGGGGCTTTTGCTATATCAGTCCATAAGTCAACCTTCTTAACTAAAACAGCATGTAGTACCTTATAGGCTGAGAGTTCTCTCTGGGGTAATCCATATGAGGATTGTAAATATGTGAATGGATGAATTCTCGCAGGGCTTATCAGTTGGAATACATATCTGATGGAATAGTGTTCCCATCTTGATAGATCCATCTCTAATGAGGAGGGACAGAAGTCTTTATTACAAGTTAGGGCATTTAAATAGTATGTCTCTTGAGAGGTTAATCTATATCGAATGATATAAAGCCAGTTTTTTACAAATTCCACCATCATTTTCAGAAACCTATTCAAGGGATAACACCTGTTGTGGTCTCCCAATAGATACATTGGTAGAGATTCCAGTCCATTTAAGGTTATCTCTGTTGTTTTCCAGTGTGCCCTATAAGAAGGATTAATGAGTAATAGGGCTGTACGGGTTTGAGTTGCTCTAGAATATTCTTTCAAGTTAGGTAAATTTAGCCCTCCCTGTGATCTAGGTAGCTGTAGCAAGGTGTATTTTACCCTTGGGGGTTTTCCTCCCCAAATAAACCTCGAGATAAGCTTATCCCAGGATCAAAAATAAAAGTCCGAGGGAACAGTTGGCAAAGTTTGTAGGAAAAATAATAAATGAGGAAAATATTTTGTTGGATTGTTTCTACATGATTAATTAGGCCCAGGGGGAGTTGTGTCCACCTAGACAAATCTGAGGTAATTTGCTGTGTAGTTGGTTCCATGTTTACCATTTCAAGATGTATTAACTTAGCTGGGATTTTTATCCCTAGATACCTCATTTCAAGTCTATGCCAGCGGAAGGGAAATTCCAGATTCATTTGTCTGGATGGAGAGAAGGAGAAATTAAGTACTTCAATTTTTGAACAATTTACTTAATAGCCAGATAAGGTGCTGAAAAGTTGAAGTTGTTCCCATACCGCTGGGACAAATGTCTCTGGGGAAGTCAGGGTTAGCAAAATATAGTCTGTGAAAAGGGATAATTTAAACATTTTGCCTCCTAGTGGGATCCCTTGAGCATTACCATTTTCCCTTAATTTGGCAGCTAGAAGTTCTAAATAAAGTGCAAACAGAAGTGGGGATAAAGGGCATCCTTGTTGTGTACCTCTGGATAAAGTAAATGGTGAGGCGATCAAACCATCTAATTTCAGACAAGCTACTGGAGAATGGTACGTGGCCTGGATTTGGAGTATACATTTTTCAGGGAGATTGAATTCTTCAAGGGTAGCCCATAAGAAGGGCCATGACACCTTATCAAAGGCTTTCTCAGCATTGAGCCTGAGTAAAATTAAGGGAATTTTTCTTTCAGTAGCATGTTCTACTAATAATACGACCCTTCGTACTGCATCGTGGGCTTGGCACTTCATAATAAATCCCACTTGATCTTTGTCAATTAGCTGAGGTAGAAATTTGTCTAATCTATGAGCTAGAATAGACATGAAGATCTTATAGTCACAGTTTAATTTAGATATGGGGCGATAGGAAGTGGCCTGAGTTGGATCTTTTCCAGGTTTTGGGATAGCTGTAATTTCAGCATATCGCCAAGATGGGGGGGGCCTCCCTCTTGTATTTCCCTGTATGCCGGTAGTAGTATGGGTATAAGTAATTTTTGAAATTGTTTGAGAAACTCATTCGGGTATCCATCTGGTCCCGGGGCGTCTTGTGTCTTGGTCAGCTTAAGGGTGGCTATAATCTCTTGGTCGGTAATAGGACATATCAGGGACTCAGCTTGCTGGGTATTTAAATGAGGTAATTTAATACTTTGGAGATATGTAGTCAGTTGGTGTGGGTTTGGGGAGATATCCTCGGTATATAGGAGTTTACAATAATCAGCCATTACTTGTCTAATAGCAGTACGGTGGGATAACAGTTGGTTGGTTTGTGGGTGTCGCAGTTTGGCAACCATGGCCCTGCCTCTGGATCCCCACAGGCATCTCACCAGATTACTGGCTCCTCGTGGTCCCCCTTCTATTGAGTTTAATTTTAAGTACAGCAGTTGTTGTTCAATTTTCTGGTCTGTTATTTTTTGAAGTTTTTGTTTAATTATTAACATCTCAGGTTTAACTGAGTTATCTCCCTGACATAACTTAGCTTGTAGCCTCGATAAAGCTTCCTGCAGTTCCCGTTCCCTTTTTTTCTACCTTTTTTTTTGAAGAAGTATACTTGATGATATCACCCCTGAGCACTGTTTTGAGGGTGTCCCATTTAATAGTAGCTGTTATATCAGGAGAAGCATTATCTACCTGGATAATAAGTATGCGTGACTTAACCAATTGAATGAATTCTGGATCTTGTAAGTGGGTTGTATTAAGCCTCCAGAAGTTTTGTTTTTTAGGTCTCTTCACATCTATTTTTAAAAAAAACAGGGGTATTATCTGATAGAAGGGATGTCCCTATATATATATATATATATCCCTAACATATTCAAGATGTTCAATCAAAGTTAAAAAATAGTCTAATCGTACTGAGGTATTGGTTTTGGGTGAAAAATGTGTAAATGCCCTTACTGAAGGAAAGAAATGGCCCCAAGTGTCTGTGAGCCCCATTCAGGTAGGGTTTGTCTGAGATACTTCTGGATAGCAGACTGACGATGCCTATTGGGATTAGATGAGTCTAATTTAATATTCAGGGTGATATTTAAATCTCCTCCGATAATACACATGCCTTGAATGGCTGGCAATAGGGTATCCAGAAATCTCAGTGCCACCTTCACCTTACTTCCTGGAGGGAGGTAAAGTGAGGTTACTGTAACCTGCCTCGAGTAAAGTTGACCCACTACAATTACATAGTTTCCATCTGAGTCTATGATCTGTTTTTGCATTTGAAACTGTGTGCCATGTGGAATTAGGATTGCAGTACCTCGTCTCCTTCTGGAGGGATGGGCTGAAGCCACCACTTTATCAAACCCCCATGCCCCTAGTTTGGAGTGTTCCAACTGGGAAAGATGGGTCTCCTGGAGCATTATCACATCTGGCTTATTTTGATTAAAATATGGTAGCAATCTTTTATGTTTTACCGGATTATGAATGCCATTTACATTAAAGGACATTATAAGTGCAGAGTTAGCCATGATTATTTCTAAAAAAAAGTGGTCTTTTTCTGGATATGGGCTCCCCCTCTTTGACACTCCAACCCCAACAGGATCATTCTAATGTATGTAGGGCCCAGTTCCAAATCTCTCATAGGTTGTCCTTTATCACTTTGACTAGCCCCCTGCAGTCTCTTTCCACACAGGACTAAAACATTAGACCTCCTGCCTGACGTCTCAATAAGTTGTGTTGCATATGATTGAGGTTTAATCCATAACTCACATGCCAACACGGCATGGTTAAACATTAAGAACCTCATTAAGCCTAAAGAAAAAACTTTTCGTATGGTAGATATTATTAGGGCTCTCACATACTGATTTAAAGCAGTTATCTCTTTTACCATATTTCTAGTAAATAATATAAAAATAAAAAATGTAAAAGCTTCCAAGGTAGGGGAAACTATTATCCATTTCCCTTTAGGTACTGGGTATGCATTGGAATAAAAAAACTTAAACCCAGCAGGAGGGTTAGGATCGGGGCATATTTTGCCACGGGCCCTCCATGAGCTGTTAAGGCCCACAAATAAAAAAAAGGGACAGAATATGCAGTAATAAGCTGAACTGATAATGAACTTTTTGTCCCAACTTATAAGAATGGATTGATGGCTATCTCATAAGAATGTACAAGATTGCACAAAGTCCCGCTTTCAAACACCACACCCCTTCCTGTAAGGATTGTCCCTAAAGAAAATCAAAATATTCCGGGTCTTCATATTCTGGTCCCTGTCTTTAACAGCATCTCTGATCTGCTTTTAAATATTGTTTTTCCCCAAACAGTTTGTTAATATGTCCAAAAAATAAGTATGGATATAGGTGTGATTCAGCCGAGTGTGTTCCCCATATGGAGAGAGGTAGGATTCAATCAGTTCCAAATGGTAACCTTGACTTGTGTTTCCTATCGAAACTAAGGGATGGTAAAAGGCCTCACATTTTGCCCATACCAATTATGTTGTTACTTCACAGGGTTCATTAGGGAGGGGTGGGCTAAGGGAAAAGGAGTTGCAGCAGGAACAAGGCCGTTTGCTTATCCCTGACAAGTGTCCAAGTGTCGCCCATATTTTTAGAGGGCTTAACATCCGAGGCTAGAATCAAGGGCATCACTGGGCCTAAATCGGAGGAATCTGAGTTAGCTCTTCACCGCTTCCATCTCACATCCAGCCCCCCACCCCCCTACAGTCACTCGCGATTAAGTACGAATACTGTTACCAAAAAGTACCTTCAAGACATTTCAGGTTTCTTTCAAGGATAGTAGTAGTGTCTTGAACAAACTTTGCCAACTGTTGTTTAGGATCTCCTATATTTATCTTTTTTTTTTTTCTTCTACTGCGTTCGGTTTTGGTTGTGCTGTTTGCCATCTCGAAGGTTGGGTGAGACGAGATACACCAGGTTGTGGCCTTTCTGGAAATGACAGGCCTTTCGCCTTCAATTGTTCATGGGCCTTCTCCGCATTAGAGAATTCCATCTTTCCCTCAGGTAAGAAAACAACAAGCCTAGCTGGATAGGGAGTCTGCAACTTGATACCCTGATTTTTCATTGTGGGAAGCAATGGGAGGTAGGTCCTTCGTTGTTTCATTGTGCGAGGTGCATAGTCATGATCCACATGGAATCTGGTTTGCCCAAAGAAGATCTTTTGTTTACGCCATGCTGTTAGTAGTATATGTTCTTTCACTGCATATTTATTGAATCTGGCAATTATAGATCTGGGTGCAGCAGTCGCCGTGGATGGTTTTGGCGCTAAAGCTCTATGTACTCTCTCAAAATCAAATTAATAGTCCTCAGGAAGGTCTAAAGCTGAGCAGAGTAAGTTAGATGCGAATTCTTTTATTTTGGAGGCCTCACTTCCCTCTGGTATACAACATAGGTGAATATTTTTTCAACGTGCTCTGTTCTCAGCATCTTCTTGGTGTGCTTCTAAGAGGCCTTGTTGTTCTTGTATTTGTTGCAAAGCATTTTCCAAGTCATCTACTCAATTTTCTGTGGCTGTAATTTGGCGCTCAGTCATCTGCTCGCTGTTCTAATTGCTGCACATCTCTGCGTATTTCTGAGTACAGCTGTTTGATATCCACCCTAAATGCACACAGTTCATGGTATATCATGTCCAGTTTGATTTTTTTTATTCTGTTCTTTGGTGTGCGATGTTCCAGCTGGGTAGCCCTAGCAGGCGATGGCGCGCTTTGCGGCAACATCGACTTGGATTCTGAGATCTCGGACTCCGATCTGGGATCATCTTCCACTGTATCTTCCAGTTTCTTTAGCTTTATAGATGCAGAACCCTTATTCCCCCTCTTGTGCATATTGTATTTGCAGTATTTTGAGAATTCTGGAAGTAAGAGGTGGGATTTTCTTGGAAGGGTATAGGAGCAGTTGTCTTAGGCTATCATTACCATCAGGGGCAGAACCGGAAGTCCCTTAGTCCCTCCCTATTTTTTTTTCATTTTACCCCAGAAAAGCTGAAAACCATCCATCGATGTTTTTTGTGACTTTACCCGCCCTCCCCATTGTGACACTGGGTTGCCCAATTCCACTGTCACCCTTGGTCCTTTTAAATTTTAACTTAAAAGCTGAAAACCATCCAATAATGTATTTTATGGCTTTAACACACCCCACCCACCCACCCTGACTCCCCCACTCATCACTCACTACCCTCACACCTTACCACCCCTTACTCACTTAAAAAAAAGTCCAGCACTGAAAATCCACAGTGAGGAAAACATGTCCTTTTTCTTCAGTGCCAACTGGGAGCCAAAGAAACAAGGTGAGTGTGATCAGTGTATTTTAAGGTGTTTTGAACATTTACTCATAACTTTGTCATTTATTAATTTTGTCACCAAAGTTTCAAAATGGCCTTTAGTGGACCCCACCTCATGAACAAAGTAGGTTAAAATTTTCAAATCCAGCCTGAAGGAGGATTTTGCAGTCTCTCCGCAAATCACCTTTCGGGCACAGTTTGAAATATTTCACTTACCAGGTTCATGAAGCGGGGTCATAAAACGATTATGTTGAAAATTTGGGGTCAAAATCTTAAAAAAACACCAGAGTTATGAAGCTACATTGACATTCTTCAACGTTAACCATAAGTCATAACTATAGTAATTTTCAGAACTTTGACCCCACATTTTCATCATAGCCTTTTTTGGACCCTGCCTCATGAGAAAGGTAGGAAAAATTATTCTAATCCAGCATAAAAGGTGATTTTACAGTCACTTCGTGAAATCCCCCTTCCAGCAGGAATTGAAAATTTCACCTACCAGGGTCATGAAGTGGGGTCATAAAAAGACAGCGATGAAAATTTGGGGACAAAATCTTAAAAGAGCACCAAAGTTATTAAAAGTATTTTGAAATTTTTCAACATTTACTCACAGCTTTAGTAATTTTCAATATTTCAAGCCCACATTTTTAACATAGCCTTTTTTGGACACCATATCCTGAACAAGGTAGGTGAAATATTTCATCTGGCTGGAAAGGTGATTTCTCAGTTATGCCATGAAGTCCCAGTTTGGGCAGGATTTGAGAAATTTAACCTCCCAGGTTCATGAACTGGGGCCATAAGAAGTCTGTTGAAAATTTGGGATCAAAATCTTTAAAAAAAACACCAGCATTTTAAAGGTACCTTGAGATTTTTCAATGTTGACTCACAATTTTGGTAATTTTCGATATTTTGACCCCCCATTTTCAACACTGCCTCATGAACGTGACAGGTGTAGTTTTTCAAATCCTTCCTAAACCATGTTGTCGTAGTTGTGGCATGAAATGACAATTCAGTCAGTATTTTATAAATGACACCTGCCATGTTCTCAAGGGAGTCATAAAAAGAGTATGTAGAAAACTGGGGGTTAAAACAGCACTGAAGAGTAATGAAGAAATGTTGTGTGTAGGGTCAGCTGTTGGCCCACTAGGCATGTTGCCTTCCTGTTTCAGTGACTTGAGTTTTGGGGATGAGCTTGGGGAGACACGAGGACAGCATGAGGATAGGGGCTAGCACTGTCATGCACTACTGCTTTGAGCCTGTGAAGCTATTGTGCAGTATTCTGTCACGTAGGTGATACCTTGAGATGGACCAGGGAGCCTTCCCTCACAAAGGGTTGACATGCATGTCATGCCCTGATAAGGCCACATACTGCATTAAGAGAAGTGGGTTGGAATGAAAAAATGGGGCCTGAAATATCTCCACTATTCTGTTTATTCCAATTCTAAAGTGACCTGCACACATGAGGATACAATTTCACGATCAGTGCATATCTACATCTACATATACATATATGTGTATGATACATAGAGGGGGACCTTTGTGATAAATGATTTCTATATACCAAAACCTTTTGACCTTAGATAACCCCACGAGTGGAGCAAACAATTCAAGTATAGATAAATTATTTATGAAACAAGATTCCCTTTCCAATAGAATAGGACCTTGCGTGACAGACTTGTTTTTAAATATTATTTATCAAAGTTTGTGGGTTCATTTTGTGAACTAATGGTATTATGCTTTCCCCTATCCCAGTTGCCTTAGCTGTTACCATGGTCGCAGTGTTAGGATGATGAACTACACATGGCTATTCATTGTTGCCACAGAACATTCGTGTAAATTACAAATCATTACTGCAGAAATTCTACAGGAAATGGTAACCCTGACACAGAACTTAGTCCCAAAGTGCCACAGAAAATCGGCCTTGCAAGACCTCAGTGGATTTGAACTGGTTTCAGAGGTTTGGAATACAGGAAGAGGGACACAAACTCAATTCACAAGTCTCCAGGCAACCCACTAACTGTTCATGAGCCCCACGAGTCCACCACTCAACTGTCCACAAGCCCACGCATGAGTCTCTGTCTTCAAGGACACACGGGGCAGACAATCTGCGAGTGGGTAGGTACACTGAAGCTGCAATTGTTGCTGGCAGTGAGATGCAGGCAGCAAAGAGTTAAAATTTGCAGCAGTAGACTGCAGAGCACATGCTCTGATTGATCTGAAGTCTGCAGCAGGACTGCAGTGGCATGTGCTCTGGTTGGCTGGAGGTTTGTAGAAGGGCCTGCCCCATATGTGCTTGGCAGCGGTGGGCTCCTCAGTTCTGCTAAGAAATTAGGCTTGCCACTAAAAGGCAGGCCAGGTTGCCCTGGGCCCTAGCCAGAGACAAAAGTTTAATGGGGGGGAGGAGGGAGGATAAGGAAGGGGAAGGGATTACAGGGGTAGTGGGAGGTGCCATGACCTCATTGAGGGGTCATATGACCAGGCTCCGGAGCTCGCTGACCATTGGCCAAGGGAGGGGCCAGTAGGGGTCCTAATCAGGGGTCCTTAGGGGCTACTTAAGGGCATGTAATGCTCAGCTAGCCCTCTTTTCTTGCTGTAAAATTCAGCCAGATTGATATACAGCACATCTCTGGCAGTTCTCAGGTAAGGCACTAAAAGTTCTGGGGCTTAGCCTGTGTAATGGGATTGTTCAGTCATCAACAACAACAAAAAAAAGCATGTGGTTAGAAGCATGTTAGTGCAGCAACTGATTTATGGTATACCTGTGAGAATATGGCTAGGCAGCATGCATGGCTGTGTGGGCCCAGGTAGGAATGTTGGTGGTAGGCACGCAGTGCTGTCAGTTGCAGAGGTGGACAAACAAGTAGGTTGTTTATCTGGCAGGGTTTTTTGTTACAATGTGTGGCTAGATGCTGTACTGGTGGGCCCAGAGCTTGATCGCGAGGGTGGTTTCTTAAAAAAAAAAAAAAAGACAGAAAGAGGATTTGAGAAGCTGTGGGGTGTGGGGAGCTCCCAAGGGAGCGTGGTAGGGTCATGCCTCAACTAAGCAAGGCATTGCAAGAGCGGGGGTCAGGTGAATCAGTTATAGAGAGCATTGGCTCCAGTACAGGAGGCTCACAAGAGGCCCCTGCAGTGAGGAAGCACGGAGCACCGAGCAGTCAGCGGGGCTGGCGGCTCCTGCCATGGCCAAGCATGGCAGCGTGATTCTGGAGCTCCTTTTTGGTGGTGGCTGCATGGGTCAGGAAAGGGCCTGTCAGGAAAAGGTCACACAGTGTGCGAGAAGGCGCTGTTGTTGTCAGGGCAATGGAGCCCGGGAGGCCTACTGTGTGTGCCGCCTCAGGTCGGGGGGGGTGAATGCACAGGGATCTTGTGGGGGGGCAAGAGTGTTTTTTGGCACTACTTGATGGCAAAGAGTGGTCTCCTCAGGGCAGGTTGCTGGATGACAAAGGGCGGAGGGGGGCCAGGGAGGCCTCCCATGTGGTTTCTGATGACATGATTGGGGGTGGAGGGTACACTCTGGAGCACTTTCGTGTGGTGTGATGGGCAGGCCCACAGCAGGCAGCATGCAGGGGCAGCATGTGGGTCTGGCCAGGAGGCCTGGAAGCAAAGGGGGGGCCAGAGAGGCCCACCACATGTCTCGGCCACCATGTTTGGGGGGCCGGGGGTACGCGTTGAGCATTTTTGTGTGGTGGTGGGCAGACTCATAGCAGGCAGTGGGCAGGGGCAACATGTTGGTCTGGCCAGGAGGCCTTGAAGCAATGGGGGGCCGAAGAGGCCCACCGCATCGTGCAGCCGCCATGTTGGGGTGGGTAACAATGTGGGTTGTGCATGCTGGGGGGCATTCAGCAGCTCAGGGGTTGGTGCATTGATGAATTAGAAGCTGAAAAGGGTAAATGGCTGGGGTGCTCATCCTCCGGCACATGAAGCATCATTCTGGGGGAGCATAGGTAAACTCGTGTCCTACAGGCTATGTTTTGGTTTTGGTTTATCAGTGGTATTGTGTTTAATCATCAATGATAGTGGGTATATCGGTCCAGAGGACCGGGCCATGAAAGGGCAGGCATGGGAGCGGGAGGCGGGACACACCAGGCCGGGGGGGGTTGGCCTGACCCGCTGCATAGAGATGCCCCAGCCGCGTGGCATGGCCAACATTTTGTGGTAGGCTGCAGCCTCTTCTGTGGGTGGCAACTGAATTGTAGGGCCAGCTCGGCCAGTACCAGATGCTGGAAATCTGGCAGGCATTCGTGGAAACCCAACTGTGTGGGTGCATGGGCCAACTGAGTAGGCCCCCTGATGTTCAGGCTCCAGAAGGCTTCTTGTCAGTTGGGTTGGTGATTGGCTGGCTTAGAGGGGGCAGTAGGTGGACCGGACCAGGGCTGTGGATGCTTGTGCAGGACAGCAGGGGGGAGCCATGGTAGGGAATTTATATACCGCGGCCATATTATGGGAGCCCGCAATCAATGCCCAGTACAGGCAGGTGTCGGGGAGGCAGAGGTGATAGGGCCCTGCCTTCCAAGCCTATACACACAATCTGAGACTGAGGTACTAGCATGGGTAGTGGGTGCAAATAGGGGCCACACCTGGTTTATGGTGCTGGGGATTCCAGCGACCGGGAGGGTTGTTACAGAGCTAGTGGGGATGGGGGGGAAATGGCTGTTGGTGGGGTGCGGTATTCACATATGTTTTGTTGTGCAGCCTAGACAGAAGAGATGACACCCAAAGAGTCCCAGCATCCAGTGCTACCATGCTGGCGGAAACTGCGAAGTTGATGGCACAGATGACTGAGCCAATGGAAGTGGCAAAGAAGAGAGAGGCGGAGGAGAAGGCCCAGAAGAAGCGGAAGGAGTGGGATGAGTGGCCCCAGAAGAGGCAATAAGAGACTGAATTGGGTGGTGCCCAGCCCCCCGGCAGCACCTAGGACAGGAAACAAGCCCAACCGGGTCTCAGCAGGGCCACAGCCAGATAGGGGTAAGGATGAGGTGGACATGAGCAATGAGGAGGATTAAAAGAGTATATCAAGAGTTTGTTGGAAGACAGAGGGAGGGAAGGGTGTCAAAAATGAAGAGAGCCTTGCAGACCTGCAAGGAGGGCAAGGAGGGGGCAGGCACAGCAGTGGGGGTGCAGAGGCTGTATGATGGCCCGCCAGGCTTCACGCTGGGTGACCACGTGACAGCATCAATAAAAGATAAAATATGGAAAGGGGAGTACGTTGATATCTTTGGTTTGGTGGACGAGCAGACAGCCAAGAAATATGAGCAAAAGGAATCGGTAGGCAAGTCAGAGATGGCAGTGGCACTGGCGGTGGTAGGGCACAAAGCAGAGGAGACCAGGTTCAGGGGGAAAAGCATTGACACATGGTAAGCTGGTTTTCTGATTTATAATGCATTGGTGCTGGAGAAGCAACCTGACCTGGCAATCCCGCTGCTGACTTATGTGGTGATCATCAGGGATGCGTACCGGGCGAAGCTAGGTTTCAGGTGGCTTAAGTATGATGAGGCATTCCAGAGGTGGATGGCAGTGAAAGGTGATCTGAGGTGGGACTGCACCCATGCCGAGTTGTGTGACAGGACGTTGTTGGATCCGGCAGTCGGGCAGGAAGCGGAGCAGGGGGAAAAAGGTAGCTTCCGCTCAGAGTGCCAAGGTCTGCTGAGCTTTCAACAGGGCTTCGTGTAACTGGCCTATCTGTAAGTTTAAGCACATCTGCTCATGGTGTGGGGGGTCACACCCATCAACAACTTGCAGGCTGGGGGGTGACAAAATAGGACAAGCCAGTGGGCAGCCCCAGGAGCAGCCCTTTCAAGTGGGGAGCCAGGAGGGGCCCCAGGGGCCCCAGGAGAGGGAGATACACATCCAATTATGGATGGAATTAGACCAGAGCATGGGGAGGGGCAGTGGGGATATGCCTTGGCCTGGACGTCCATCAAGCTGGGGTGTTGGAGGTCTGGACTGAGGGCTACCCTGACAAGTCAGGGGTGGAGTTGCTAAGATCGTATTTTCGGGGTGGTTTTCCACTGTGTTTTGAGGGGGCATGGGTGAGGATGCAGGCTAAAAATTTAGGGGCCATAAAAGGGATGGAGGACATAGTCCAGGAAAAGATTCAGAAGGAGGTGAGGGCAGGGTGGGTGGAGGGGCCGATGGACGAGCACCCCTGCAAGAGGTTCTGGGTGTCACCCCTTGGGATGGTACCTAAGAAGCAGGTGAGGAAGTTCCGGCTCATACATCCCCTGTCCTACCCAGATGAGGGGTCCTTGAATGGAGGGATCCAGGAAGCTCTCAGCATGGTCTCTTATGCATCACTGGACCAGGCGGTGGAGTTGATACGGGTGACTGAGGGGGCCTGGCTGGCAAAAGATGGACATCGAGTCCGCATTCTGTCTGTTACTGGTACACCCAGCAGACTGGGACCTACTAAGTTTCCAGTTCAAGGGTGGGTTGTACTTCAATAAGGCGATGCCCATGGGCTGCTCCATGGCTTGTTCGACATTTGATGCTTTCAGCTCATGGGTGCAATGGGTGTTTGGGTCACAGTATGGGCACAGGAGGGTCATCCATTACATGGATGATTTTTTGTTGATCGGGACCAGCCAGGTGGAGACCCGGAGAATGTTGGTAGATTTCCAGGATATGTGCAATGCCATAGGGATCCCCTTGGCAGCAGGTAAAACCGAGGGCCCGGCGTGCAGGTTGGAGTTCCTAGGGATCGAGGTTGACACGGAGCAGGAGTGTTTTCGCCTGCCAGGGGATAAAGTAGCATGGCTTAAGGGACTACTTGCACTAGTGGGAGGGAGGAGGAGGGTACAGGTACAACAACTACTGGGGCACCTTAATTTCACCTGCAAGGCCATAAACCAGGGCAGGGCCTTTACTAGAAGGTTGGGGAGGGTCATGGGCAAAGCAAAGCTACCTCATCACTGGGTGGACATCAACAGGAGAGTGAAGGAGGACCTACAGGTGTGGGAGGTTTTCCTGGAGTCCTACAATAGGATGACGTTCTGGCAAGAAGAGTGGGCCTCCAGCGCAGACCTTGAGCTGTACACGGATGCAGCTGGGTGTCTGTGGATGGGGGCCTTTTTTCAGGACGAGTGGATTTCGGAGGTATGGCCGGTCTGATGGCAGGAGTGGGGATGGACTAAGGACATCACGTTCCTTGAGATTTTCCTGATATGGGTGGCCTTAGAGGTATGGAGTACATGGACGGCAGGACGGAACATTGTATTTTTGTGTGACAACAAAGGTGTGGTCGAAGTGATCAACAGGCAGAGTGGCTGGTCAGAATCAGTAGGGCGGGTGTTGAGGTGCATGATTTTATTGGGCCTGCAGCTTAACCTGTCCTTTAAGGCAAAGCACATTGAGGGGGCACGGAATGAGGTTGCTGACTGTTTTCTTGTTTTCAGATGGAACGGTTCCGAGAGTTGGCACCACAGGCCATGCCCACCTGGACCAGGGTCCTGAACTGGCTGTGGGTGATTGATGCCCTTGATGGGGCCCCTTCTCTCGAAGGTTCTATGGGTGTTGGGCCACATCTGCAGTTCTGTGAATGAGGCTTGTCTGTTCAGGGCCATATCAGCCGTCATGGCAAAGGGGGCTTTCAGGGTCAGAGAAATGGTGGCACCCAGAAAGGGGGCAGTCGATGCGGGCCTGCAGGAGGGGAGTGTGAGAGTGGAAGACAAGAAGGTGGTGATTTTTCTACGGAGGTCCAAAATGGACCAGCAGGGCAAGGGCGCCATCATGGAGCTACACAGAGAGGCGGCAGCAGGGGTCTGCACAGTCCAGGCCATGGGGGCTATGCCAGGATTCTGGGACGAGGAAGAGGGTCCTGGTTTGTGCACAGGGACGGATCTCCACTGATGGGATTTCAGGTGGGTGCAGTACTAAAGAAGGCTGTGGCATTTGTGGGGGAGAATCTCAGTGAATGAGCCCCATGCTCCTTCAGGATTGGTGCGGCTTCAGAGGTGGCCGCTGCAGGAGTGGGAGAGAGTGAGGTCAAGAGGGTGGGGAGATGGACATCAAACTGTTGTAAGAGATACGTGAGGTGCTGACTGTGGCTAACTGGTTCCCTTTTTTCTCCTCCTGCAGCAGGCTCCAAGAGGCAGGTGTGGATCATGGGGCACTCATTCATCTACTGGGTGGAGAGATTTGCAGCTGCCACAAGAATGGGGATGCAGTTGTGCCCCGGAGTTGAGCACACCAAAGTGAGGTGGAGGGGCCTGAGGTGGCCACAGCTGCTACCCATGCTAGAGGAGCTATGTGTATGATGGGCCAGCCCAGACTGTATCATCATCCAACTATGGGGTAATGACTTGGGGGCCATGCCCTGGGGGTGCTTGATGAGGGACATTATTGCAGACCTAGAGAAGGTAAAGAGCTGGTGGCCAAGAGTGGTAATTGGTTGGCCCGAGGTTACATCCTGAGGGTATAGAGGGGAGCAAAAGGGCCTAAGGTGGTAGAAGTGGTGCACAAATGCCTGAACCGGAAAGTTGCCAGGGCAGTGATCAAGATGGGGGGGATCCACACCCAGCATAGGGACATTTCTTTTGAACAGGAGGCAGTGTACCGATCAGATGGAGTCCATCTTACTGAGTTTGGCATGGGCCTGTTCCTCTGGCCTTTTGGGGAACTAGTGGCGGACATCAATAAGAGGGGCCTGAGGGGTTAGCCCAGAAGGGGGAAGCCCCATCTTCCACTCGCAGGCAGGAGATGGGTCAGTGGAATGGGGTTTTGGGAGCAAGGTGGTGGCAAGCAGGTGAGGGTAGGTACCACTGGCTGGGGACAAAGGAACCCAGGCATGGAGTAACGTGGGAGGGGAGGATATAGAGCAAGGGTGGATTGCTGTGTCCATACCTGGTGTGGGGGGGAGTGGTCTGGGTAACATGGTACCCGATTGTGGTGATTGGAAGGGGGGGCGGATCACGGAGTCCGGATCCTGAGAAGCATGATGAAAGATGAAGAGAACAGGATGAAGAACCATGAGAGGGAAGACAGGAGTGTTATGTCCTAAAAGTGATATGGGACTGTTATGTCCAAAATTGTAAATACAGATTGTTGGAAATAATTGGGATGTAATAACGGTACATAATTGTGCCGTTTTATAAATGAATGCTGCCAGCGAGCATCCAAAAGTGATAAAGCATTGGCCTGAGTTATTTCTGGGTGGGGATCCAGGGACAAGTGTCTATTGTTGTCACTGCTGGAATTTCAATATGTGAATAAGTGGGGTGGAGGAAGGGTGAGAGAGAGCCATGAGCCCCATGCTTGGATACCCTGCCATCGTCCAGCCAACCAGACTCACCATGCTGTGTGCCAGGATTGCGCCTCCTTCTGCTGCTGCCTCGGATCCTAGAAGTTGGAGACTCCAAACCATTCATGTTGACTTTGAACACCTAAAGGAGCTTTGTTTCAGCAGGTGTGAGCAGCTGCTTCTTCAATGAACTACTCAGCCAGGGAGATCCTTCCTTACTCTGAGGACAGCTAAGCTTTTTTTTTGCTTACATTTTTTGCGAAATAAGGAGTTTTGAAATAAGAAGAAATTATGCATTTTGATTGACCCCTCCTTTACTTAAGTTCATACAATCTCAACCACATACCTTGCAGTCTGTCTCAATAAAAGCTACAATGAAAATACATGATTTTAAAAACCAACAGGAGTTGCAAATGTTACCCTTGGGTCACCGTGTCCAGGTTCACACCCCTACCTGGTGACTGTGCAGGGCCCACCTGGTTGGGGAGTAGTTATTTCTCCTGGGATAGGGGATTTCAAACCAGAACAAATAAAAAATAGCATGCCGCCTCCACCCAGACAGAATAAATGAGCCAGATGTACTGTACAGTACCACCCCTGGGATGTAGTACCTACCCCCCTCTCTACCCCGGACTGGATCATCCCCTGGGGACCAATAAGACAGTTATTACCTTCACCAATAAACACTTCATTCTGGTTATACAAACTGGGAAAACAAACACACACACACACATATACACAGTAAAGGTGGCCTGCATTCCTGTGAACAATCTGGGGAGCTGGTAGTCACAATTTACTCCTCAGCATGTACTGTATCTGGATTCACTGAACGAATTCCAGATCTGCAAGGGTTTGAATGCTGTGGGTCCCAAAACTTCCAATTAATTAAATTCACTGATAAAAGGGTATTTTTGTAGTGAATATTATAAGATACATATATATATATATATATAGAGAGAGAGAGAGGGGAGAGAGAGATAGATATATATGTATATATATGTGCAATGCATGAGGATAAATTTGGTCAAATATTTTTGATACCCACAGGGTGGTCAGACTAGAGTGACAATAACATGTTTATCCCCATTCTAGGTCCCCATGACCAAATTTTCCCACACAGTAGGTTGTGACTAGATGGAGCTGGCTCCAGCCAATCACTTTCATATAAATAACTTTCGCTTTAAAAGCAGTCAGCACTGCAAACAGTTTCTAAACCCAGGCTCACTCCCACATTGACTTCACCAAACAGTTTCACTTCTGTACTGCAGCTGCCATGTCACTTTTCTGCTCAGAGAAGTGTCATATTTTTTTGTGCACAGGCATTTTTATAATGTTCACCAATGATGGTGCATCGGAGATGTGGGTGAGGTACATTAGGGTGCAAACAAAATATCACCATTCATAATCGCAGGTGACATTGTGCCACTAGCAACTTACAGAGCCCAAGGACCATCCGTAAAAAAAATTATGTTTTGCGGAGGGCTTCATTCTCCCCTGACACAGAGGGCTGGGCCCCTCGCACCCCCGTAAACTAAATATATCATCCTCCAGGTCAGGCATGCCATGAAGAGTAGAAGAATTGTGGTGACGCCTAATATGGTGTGAGTGCAGAATACTCTAAAATCTAGAATGCCCGTCACTCATGACCTTTTTGCAGCACCCACATTACAGCGTCCTAATCATGGCACCCTAACAATGGCATACCATTTTATAACTCCCTTCTTTTACTCCTTGTCTGCCAGTCACATATCTGTGGCCGCTCTTACCTATGCTTGTTTTCCTAGACCCTTATCCCCAAATGTCACTCACATTCTGCACCAGCCACAGGCTCCCACAGCCCAACTGTACTTTCTGGCCAGCTTGAAGCCACCACTGGCTGGCCAAATCTCAACCAAGGTTCCAATGTCTCCTACAGTCACATCCTCAGCCACTCGCTCCCTAGAGACAATGATGTGCTGATGCACAGCATCATGCACAAAAACACAACTACCACTCTGTTTCAGCATTCTGGAGTGCTTGGCCAGCTGAAAAAGATTTAAGAACAAAGCCACTAAAAACCTAAAAAGGGAATGACTCACAAATGTAAATGGCCTTGCATAAATAAGATATGCTGTGGCCCTCACTGGGAATATATCAATGATATTCGCCCTCATCCCTCCTGATCTTTGACATCACTTGTGGTTCATATGGTCACGCTGCAGTCAGACCATGGCATATCCCATATAGATATAGATATAAACATATATATATATATATATATATATATATTACAGTGGCATGGTAGCCCCACTGTAGTTAGGGTTGAGTAGGCTGTTTAATGTTAAACCCCTAACTTTGCACTTTAATAGCTTCACCACCATTTGACAGATTTGCACAAAATATTGCATGCGTTGTCTCAGGGCTAAGGTTTTTTCACTTGTCAAGTTCTGTTCTGGTCAGGTGTGCAAATTCTGAGATCCGGATAGCAAAAAATAGTGAAAAAATCGGGGGGGTTTCCTGTTTTTTCGTCATCGCTTACCACCCAGATAGTTTAAAATTTTGCTCTGAAATTTTCAGGGTAGAAAGGGATTGGGCCTCAGTGATGCCTTTCACTGGTTTGGGGAAAAATATTAATCTGTTCCAGAGTTATAAGGATTTGAAATTTCAGTTCTGAGCATGCTCAGTACGGTCTTTTGGATAGCTGTTTCATATGAAAAAAGATTTTGGCCCATACGAAAAAAGATTCTGTTTCTTATGGGGGGGGGGTAATCTTTTTTTCATGAGAAAAAATAATTGTTTTTATATGCCAGTCATCTTGTTTCCATTTTTTTCAAAAACATTTTTTTTGAAAAGCCATAAAAATTATATCTTGCAGGGACACCAGCGACACCAACACATGTATCTTGCTAATCAGAACTCCCTCAGATGGATTCTGTAGTTGGTTTTGTGAAAAATTACCCAGAAATGTGTCTTTAATACATTTTAAAATATTTTTGTGAGCCAAATTTCTTCTTTTCATATAGCTGTATGAAAAAAAGAATAGGGCCATACGATAAAAGATTTTCTTTATATGAAAAAAGAATTTGGACTTAGCTTGTTTTAGTTTCTTTTTTCATATGAAGGAATCTTTTTTTGAATGAATGACACAACTTCATGAGAAAATATGCCTTCATGTGAAAAAAAGAATTGGGATTTTGTTTTTTCACATTCTTTTTTCATATAAAGTAATCTTTTTTTGTAGGAACAACATAACCTCACAAAAAAAGATCCCTTCATATGAAAAAAGAATTTGGACTTAGTCCCCCCTCACACTTTTCAATTTTAACAAGCCATAACTCCACCAATATATGCAATTATGGGACAATCTATATATCAAAATAAAAGTCTTAATGTATACTACCACAATAACACATACCAGCCCCCCAAAATGTTTTGGGGCCATATAAAAAACCTAACAATTTAAAAATTACAATTCATTTAGGATAACATTGCAACTTTAACAAGCTGCAACTCTGTCAGTCTCTGAGAATTAATGGATAATGTATATATCAATAGAAAGGTTTTATTGACTAGTACAGCACTAAGCCCCTAAGAAATAACAATTAAAAATGGTCCATACCTACAAAAAAAAAAGAATTACAAGGAAGCATATAAATTGCTTTTGTGAGGAACAGAAGCACAGGGGCCCAGAGAGCCCTGTGCTTCCACACCCCCATACACATGTAGATAAATGGAGGCACAGAAGCACTGGGCCCAGGATGTGTTTGCTCAGGTCCCAACAGGACCTGCATGAATGAAGACATGATTCTACTATCTCAAAAAGTAAGGAAATTCATTGTAAAAAAAAAAAATTCATTAATGCACCAGTTAGAGTTAAACCAACAAAAGTAGGGACATGTAGTGTTAGGGTTTCCAACCTTAACACCCCACCCCACAAGCATCACAAAGAGAAAAATTTACAGTTTTGGCATTCCTGAGTCTTGACAAATCAGACATAAGGTCTTCCTTGTGGTTATCAACCCTAACGCTCACCCCATTCTCATATAGTTTGCACATCTGAGGTTATTTACTATTAGAATGGGGGGGATTGTTAGGGTTGATAACCCCAAGGAAGACCCCATGCCTGATTTACCAAGACTCAAATCAGCCAAAACTACAAAGTTTTTTTCCTTTTGCTCTTTGCAGGGTGGGGGTGGGGTGTTAGGGTTGGAAACCCTAACACACATTTCCTTACTTTTGTCAGTTTAACCTTATCAGTGCATTAACAAAGTTTTTTGCAGCCAGGTTACTGGTAGGGGTTTCCCCAACCAGTCATATTACTCCTGTGCTGCATGAACTGCACTGGCTGCCAGTTCAGTGGCAGATCACCTTTAAGGTCAGTTTACTGACCTTTAAGGCCATTCACGGTCAGGGTCCTGGCTACCTGCAAGAGCTCCTGATTCCTTACTGCCCCCTCTGACCCCTCCACTCAGCCGACGAGGGATTGTTAGAGGTTTCCAGGGTTCAATTAAGGACATCTGGTGCAAGAGCTTTTAGTTATGCAGCTCTGACCCTGTGGAACTCTCTACCTCATCGGATCAGAGAGTGCCTGACCCTGGAGAGCTTTAAGACAGCATTAACAACTTATTTATTTAACCTTGTTTTCAGAGATTAGTATCTAATGATTCACTGTTGTATTTTAATGTTTTATCTTTGCTTTTAATTCTGTACAGCGCTTTGATACATGTTGAATTGTCCTTTACAAATAAAATTGTATATATATATATATATATATATATATATATATATTGTATATGTGTGTGTGTGTATATATACTGTATAGTCTTTGCAAAAAACAATGTTAATGCACCAGTTAGGGTTCCACTTAAAGCAACAAAAGTAGGGAAATGTGGTGTTAGGGTTCCTAATCCTAACTCCCCATTCCTACCACAAGCAGCCAAAGTGACAAGACAACACAAGTTTATTTATTTAGAAGTTTAACC
This sequence comes from Neoceratodus forsteri, assembly GCA_016271365.2. Classification (NCBI taxonomy): domain Eukaryota; kingdom Metazoa; phylum Chordata; order Ceratodontiformes; family Ceratodontidae; genus Neoceratodus; species Neoceratodus forsteri. The sequence continues at coordinate 1,204,668,965 of CM057456.1, forward strand.
AGGAAAGGCATACTGAGCAGAGTACTGCTCGATTTTAAATGTGTCCTGGGGGAAGGGGCAATGGAGAAAAACAATAACAACATATAGTAATTACAAAAGGCAAAATCACTTGGCTAAGTTGTACAGGAACAAACAGTACAGTAGTAGATAATATATAAACTACATGGAGGTAGAGCAGCAATTGAGTAAGGAATGTCCTGCAAGTACCTGGAAGGTGGTTGTCTGGGTGCAATAATATATACAGGTAAGCTACTACACCAATAACGCAACCAAAAGGAGCAGCTGAGCTACTGTGCACACACAAATATTGCCACCACAGGGAGCACTAGGTTGTTGTATGTAGAGCGGCAAATTAGACACAAGTGCAGACAGTGGAGAAATGTGCTAAGAGGAGAGGGTAGAGGTGCGGAGAGTGTGAGGTGAGACGAACTTCCATGGGAAGGGAGTTACACAGCTTAGGCATGCAATAGGAGAAGACTGCCTGATCTGCTATGGTGGACTTGTGTAGGACAGACAAGAGGCAGTAATCGAAGTGTCTGAGAGGGTAAGTAGGGGGTGGAGCTGTTGCTAGTACTGAGGCCAGGTAGGGGGGCAGGGACTGGGCCCAGAACCTAGCTGTTAGCCTAACACTGTGGGCTTGTCACCGGTCATGAAGCAAGCAGAGGTCTAGGGACTGATAGAGAGCACAATGATGGGTGGTGGGAGGACAGTCAAGGGCAAAACGACAGAAGGAGTGGAAGAGGGGGTCCAGTCTGGCTAGAGAGGACTTGGGTGAGGCATTGTAGACTATGTCACCGTAGTCAAAAATAGGGAGAATCAGCCGGCCCGGTGGTGCTGAGGGTTGAGGTACTGGACGCCACACCTCATGCCACGCCAGTGACCCAGGTTTGGGAATGAGCCCAGGCCATCGGGGGTTGGCAGGGGAGGGAGAGGACTGAGCGTCTGGAGGACAGCTCTCCTCTCCTGGGAGGGTGGGGGGTGTAGACTCGGCACTTGTCTGGCCTCTGGCAGAAGCCAGAGGCACAACAAGCATATGAGCACACAAGAGAGGGTTGGGAGTGAGGACGTCAGCAGGGACGCCTTGATGTCTGGGCATAGCCACTCCCTTAGAATAAGGGAAAAAACACACCAGAGCACCGAGGGGAAGGAGCGCTGGGTATAGGCCCTAATGACTGCTGCCTGCCTGACTGCTGGATGGGACCCAACAATTGGGACCTGCCAACCAAGGTGGGAGTGGAACCAGCTGGTAGCCTCACTAGAGAACCCTGCAAGGGAGAGCTTGGACAGGAGTAGTGGGTGGGTGACTGTGTTGAACGCCTTTGCCAGGTTTACAAATATTGCAGAGGTGATATGGCCTTTATCCATACCAGTAAGAATGAAATTGAAGAGCCTTAGGAAGGAAGTGGTGGTGGAGTGGGACTTTTCTAAAGCCAGCCTGGTAAGGTGAGAAGAAAGCAGAGGAGTCAAGATAGGTGGAGAGTTGAGAGAGGACCAGATGTTCCTGGAGTTTAGCAAGAATGGGAATAAGGGAGGTTGGGCGGTAGTTTCCAGGAATGGAGGGGTCACCGCCTTTTGGAAGGGGTATGACTGTGGTGTGTTTCCATAAGGATGGAATAGAGGTGAGGGAGAATGAGAGGTTGAACAGTGCTGCCAGGGGTGAGGCAATGGCAGGGGCAGCTAGGAAGAGCATTTTGGAGTCCAACCCAGAGGGGCATTTGGCTTTGGATGGATTAAGGGCATCCAGGGCATTGTATACTTCAGCCAGGAAAATCCAATGGAAGAAAAAGGGTGGGCAGGAGGGTCAGTATGGGCAGGGGGAAAGCAGGAGGGGGGCAGAGGAGGGATAGTTGGGAGGGTGGCCAACAGTGATGAGGTGCAGTTTGTGAAGAAGGAGTTCAATTCAGAAGCCACTTCCGGGGGTGACATTACTGTGGTGCCGCCTGTGCTTAGAACAGGGGTGGGGGCTGTGTAGGAGGTGTGAAAAGCGATTTGACCACCTTCCAGAATTTAGCAGGGTGACTTAAGTTGGAGCGGAAGGAGGCTTTGAAGAAGCTTGCTTTGGACTGTAGAAGTAATCTTGTGCAGGTATTACGTAGTGTGCAATATTTTATGTGGGCCTTGGGGGAACCTTGAAGGACCTCCAGGCCTGGTCTCTGGATCTGAGGTGAGTCAAGATGTCTGTTGTGACCCAAGGCAGTTGTGCACCCCTCATGCAAGCACGTTTGAGTGGGCATAGAAGACCCAGATAGTGAGGAAACTGGACATGAAGGACTTGAATGCGGAGTCAATAGAAAGAGCCCGGGGGATAAATGACCAGTCTGCACAAGTCAGGTCAGTTAGAAGAGAAGCAAGGTCCACAGATTTAAATGATTGTGTCAGGAGGATTCAGCGTGGGGGTGACTTGAGTTGAAATATCCTCCTAATCAAGTGTATCATGTGGTGATCGCTTAAGGAGTCTGATAAGAGGCCTGAGGCAATTATCCGGTGCAGGTGTGAGGTAAGGAACAATGTAAGAGAGAGTGGTTTTGTCAATTTTGGTTGACGTGGGTGAGTTCAGTGATCAGTTGGGATAAGTTTAGCCCGGTCACCTGGCTGTGAAGCTTGGAACTGTCTCTGGATAGCCAGTTCTGATTAATATCCCCAAGGATAGGGAGCTCACCCTCATAGCATGTGATTTTAGGATGCCCAGGTATTCCAAGATAGAGGGCATAGAGAAGTTAGGAGGGCAGTAGCATCCAGCTACAAATATGGGAATTGTGTGTGGGAGGGAGAGTTTTATCATTAGAGCATTGATGGTCTGGGTGGGCAGTGAAATCATGATGGGGTAAACTGAAGGGAGGATGCAATGTACATAGCTACTCCTCCACCCCTTTTGTTTCCTGTGTGGTCCCGGCGAATGACTGTATAACCAGGGATAGCTATTTCAGTGTCCTGGTTGTGGGGCTTCAGCCAGGTCTCAGAAATAATCAGGATGTTGGGTTTGAGGGATACTACAGTTGGTAGCAACAGGGTTAATTTATTGAGCATGCTGAAGATATTTAGGTGTGCTATCTTTAAACCCCTAGGGAGTTGGGGGGGGTTAGCCCAGGGTTGGGCTCGACGTCGCCAGCTCTTAGGAGCAATAGTAGTAGTATAAATTTGGGCATGTGCCGCTGAGGCTTGCGGAGAGAAGCATGTGGCTGGGTAATGTGTGCTGATGTGGCATGAGCCAGGAACCTTAGAGCTAACAGTCCAGCATGAAAGTTGGATGGTAGAATGGAAGGGCCAATTACCCACCTGCGCAGGAGAGCTATGGGTGGTGGGCCGTTAGTTGAGGTGACAGAGGATGAGGAGGGTGCATGTAAGGTGGTATTAGCCAGGTGATATGGCTGTAGCACAAGGTGGGAGGAGGGAGGGAAAGCCACCCAAGGGACAAGCGCAGAGAGTAATGTTAAGTAAAGGGGCAGCATGGTGAGGCTGCCTGGCAAGGTAGGAATGGGAAAGTGGGGCCACTAGTGGTGATAGACGATAAACTGCAGAGGGGAACATTGGCTGATTGGTTCAGCACCAACATGTGAACTGCACTATATAACAACGAGTTCGTCCAGGGTGGTGGTGGGGGCGGTGGGGCAGCCGACACTATGCATCAGCGGGGCTCTTCTCAGCAGTTCAAATTAAAAGCAATTCCAAAACGGCACTTCTCCAGTACCTGTTTGCAGCATGGGTGCAGCTCAGGGGAGGTCAGGCTTCCTTGGGGGCCCTCACGACCACAACTTCAGGAGCTGCGGAGAAATACAAAGTGGAGAGAAGTTAAATACAGGTAAGGGGAGGTTGGGCTAAAGCAGGGGGAAGAGGACTGAGAGCTGTGGTTGGACCACCTGTGAGAGGGAATGTAGTGCAGTACAGCTCCAGAAGCTTGTGTGCAGAGCTAGCCAGACTCCCAGATAAACAAGCAGAGAGCTTGATTCGATGTACAGCCACAGCACTAAAGTGCTCCAGTGTGTTAGCCCAGGAGAGCAGAACAGCTAACAAATAGCAAATAGAATTAAACAAAATGAGTAGCAGCACTCAGGTAAGAGAATGCTAAAACCTATTTCTGGCAATGGAATTAATTAAAACCACTGAACTCTTGAAATTTAAAATCATTAATACTGGATTACGAAAGTAAATTAAGCCTCTGTGCTGCTTAAAATGCTTGAAACTGAAGTTTGTTTAAAACAGGTAACAATAACATCTATCCCTTTCAGAGTAATAAGACACGTAACCACAGACAGCCATCATCAGGTAAGGCAAACAACGTGCAACTCTTTCCAGATAACAGAAGGGATATACATCATCACGGTCCAGGTTCAGTGCTTTTGTGGCCATGGATACACATGCTTACAACACAGACAGAGTTTTCCAAGTTCAAAGGTACAACTTTTGGCACTGAATGCTTAATAATCAGTTGTGTGTGGGGTAAATGAGGAATTTAAAATGTTATGACCTTTGAACTGTGCAGAACAACTCACTGTAATGCACACAACAACACTTTTGAATGTGCACAATGGTTTACAATGTGCACAGCAAAGACTTTGAGTAGACTGATTTTTAAACAGAACAGAGTAATCATATGGTATTATGTGATTCTGAAATAATGTATCAGGTGAACATATTTCCTATATATTTTTCTTTTCATATTTTTCCTTCCACAGATCTACCTGTTCGCTGCTACTGACTGGTTGCTGTTAAGCAAGGTAAATTATACATTCACTGAATCTCCCACGTGTTGTGTTATATTCTTAAATAGCTATTAAAGCATCCCTTAAATGATTGGTGCATAGGTGTCAGCAATAAGCAAAATGGGATAAAATACCCTTTACTGTTTTCCAACTTGTTTTTGTTCTGTGGTGTAAGTAACTAGAAATGTAGCTGCTTACCTTCGCAATTGTTATTGAATATGACAATGCAAAACATATTTAGTAGCAATAATGACTTACCTGCAGTCAGTTTAACAGTTTCATGAGCGAAAACCTTATCTTCATCTTCAGAGTACAATACAGTGTGGAGGAATGCTGTTATTGTTGCTGTAAACATTCATCACAGTTGTGCTTACTATTCATTTCTCAGTCATTTCATAAACAACATAGCAGGAACTCCCCCTCCAACCTCAAGCATTCAACAGCAGTCTACTAATGTCTCATTTTTACAAAGAAACGGTTTCCCTACAGTGTGGTGCTAGAGTTGTGGGTGGTGGGGTCGCTCAGCAATTTGTAACAATGCCACTTGTCATGTGTTACTGGTTACTCATTTAATATTGTACAGATGTGACATACCACATGTTATTTTAAATATATGTACACTGTTGATATGGTATCTAGTACACTAAAGGTTACATGTCTGCGTACAAGAGTACAGCGGTAAGAATGAGACAGTTCACATGCAGTGCTGACAAGCAACACGAATCAGTACTCAGCAACCCCACCTTACCACAAGAAATCAGATGCTATCCAGTGACAGTATTTTTCACAGTTACTTGTGTCATATGCAACATTTCATATTGCATTTATTTTTTATGCAGCGGCCTCCCAGCATTTGTGGGACTGTGTATATCCCAGCCATACAATGAACGTAAGGATGGAAGCCCTTAGTTCATGGAGACCACTGACCTGAAATGACCAAAAGTAAAATTCTGGAGTTTTTTAATCAATACTGTCTGAGTGGTCCGGAGCCCCCCCACCAATAAAAGCGATCCAGGTACACCCCAACCCCACACACACTCTGACTAGCAATGATACAAGTAATATTCTGCTTTTTATTTTTAAGCAATACTGTCTAAGGGATCCAGAGCCCCCCTTCCTCAAAAGCATTCCAGCGCAAATACATCCCCTCCGCATATTGACTGGAAATAAAGCAAAAGTAATTTTTGTGTTTGTTTGTTAATCAGTACTGTCCAATTCTCTACATCCAGAGCACATGTCATCTCTCCCTTTCGTGCATACTGACTCGAAATGAAAACAACAGTCAAATTGCTGGGAACAGTAGAGTCTTATGTACAGTACATAAAATATCTCAGGAGACATTTGTGGTTGCATTCTTGGACAGATAATTTGATAGGGAATACAGTATAGCACAGAAACCAATGTTTGTTGACAGCTACACAAATTATTTAATAATCCAACACATCTGATTAATCCCAATGTGTTCCTTTCTATACAGTGTTGTCATGCCTACAGATGCTATTCTACTGGACATGTAAGTATTGTACAATTGCAGCAATTACTATTTCAAATATTTGAATTAAAAAGAGCGCATATTTTGGTTAGTAATTTGAGACAACCACATTTGAGATTTTTGCTTCTGGTGGAAAATAAAAATACAGCGACAAGTATTTGAACATAACACTGATGCTGTAACTCCCCACCCCATCCATTTGACACAAATACATGTAGTCACAAAATAATTGTAAATGTGCTTGATTTCAATTCTGCCATGTATTTGTAATGCACAAAACTCGACATTAGATGAAAACTGCAGAACTAGGCATTCAGTTAGAAAATAGAGTTAAACCTCTTACCTGAGCAGAGACACATTTAAAGCAAGGGGAAACTTTTAATCTATCCTGTCTGCTGTGCATGAAATGTGAAAGAAAACTACTACAAGATTCAAAAAGACAGGAGGAGCAAGTCAGTCTGTACTAAGGTAGTTATGCAGAAGTCAGGAAGAACCTGGTGCATCCTGGGAGTTGTAGTTGAGATTATTTTAAAGGAAGTGCAGATTTATATATGCCTAAACCATTGCAGAAATCCAAGTGACAGCCACAGGCATGCATATGACCCACTATAGTAAACTCTTCTCTGCAGGTAACCAAAAAGATTCACATTTTCGCTCTCTCTCTCTCTCCCCCCCCGCCCTGTCTCTCTTTCTTTCTTCTCCAGTCCCTCCATGGACTGCTATATCTGAGATGGGTGGAGCAGCACCCTGTCAGGAGGCTAAAAAAAAGTCAGTTCTTGTTCCCCTACCACATTAATACTGAGATCACACTGACTGTGACATCACTAGTAACCAAGGAGAACAATTTCTCACAGTCAGATTATTCTTTCACATGAAGCAGCATTGATTGGCTCTTCTTGGTTACTAATGATGTCACAGTTTCCTGCATTTTGATTGGTAACTTGTGAAAGTCACTGCTCAGGCTGCAGGGGTTGTGGTGCCTCAGTGTGTTTGATCAAATTTCTGATGCTGTAGTGGGAGGAACATAATGGGCCTTTTTTTAGCTTCCAGATAGAGCGCTGTTCCACACATCAGCCCAGTACTGCCAGGTGGAAAATCTTCTAATTAGCAAACAGAAACAAAAAAAATACTTCATATATAGGAAGTGATAGCTGGCTCATCTGAAAATTTATTTATTTATTTATTTAAATGTTGGTAATATCAACTAGTAATACTAGTAATTCCAGGCAGTACACTATCTCTTTAAGAGAAGGATTGGTTAAGTCTGCTTGCTGTGAAGAAGATTTTTGAAAGTTTTGCTATTGTTTTTTAAACTACAGGAGAGAAGGATTAGGAATTCTACTTGCTACTGAGAGAGTTAATGTGTAGAGAATTTTCCTAAGTTTTGATATTGTTTTATTTTTTTCAATTTAGCTTAAAGTGGAATTTAACTTGAAGGTTTCTGTGGCTGGAGTGACTGCCCAGGGCATGCCCAGTCTTGCCCACCCAAAAAGCCTTTAAATTCTGACAGAGCCATCAAACTGCAGGAGAGAAGTACTGGCTACATCTGCTTGCTGTGAAGAAGATTTTTGTAAGTTTTGCTATTGTTTTTTAAACTACAGGAGAGAAGGATTAGTTAATTCTACTTGCTGTTGAGAGAGTTAATGTGTAGAGGATTTTTGTAAGTTTTGATACTTTTTTTTAGCTTAAAGTGGAATTTAGCTTAAATACTGAAATACCACTGTGATTGGGTTTGAAGGCTATGAGGGAGGGGCTTGGGGAGCTGTAAACTGAGCTGAGCCCTCAGAGAAGGTCAGAAAGGAGAAAACAAGGAACAGCCATATGAGCCAATTCGTAAAGATATATAAATATATATAACATATGAGTAGGTCTACAGTTCATATGAGTAGGTTTGTGGTTTCCAGTTAGTACTGTAGTTGGCTGTCTTATTCTGCATGTAAGGGCATTTGGGATTAAAATTTCTGTTAGAGGCTGGGCTAGGATTAGTTAATTCTACTTGCTATAGGGAGAGTTAGTGTGGAGAGGATTTTTGTAAGTTTTGCTATTTTTTTTCTCTTTTATTTAGCTTAAAGGTTTCTGTGGCTGTGTCTTTTGAATTTACCTTGAAGGTCTCTGTGGCTGTGTTTTTGGAATTAAGCTCAACGGGGGCACAGCAGCACCACTTAAAGCCTGGGGAGGGTCCTAAAGAGGACCTGGGGCAAACATCTAATTTCTGGACTGTATGTGTTTGTGAGACCTGGGAATGCTATTGGTGGGTTTGTAATTGTGTTTGTAAACAACGCAATCGATATAGAGAAACTGTACTTCACTGTTCTGTATAGGTAGTGTGGACCATGGGTAGGATTGTAGGGTGCAATGGTTTTGGAGCAGCAATGCAGATGAACATACTGTGGAGGCTGGGAGTGTGTCCAATATGCCACAGGCTAAGGAGGCTCAAGGAAGAAGTTCAGTGGCTTGGGAGGGAGCTGGGGAGGTTGAGGGATGAGGGGAGGACTGCGTTGGTAGGAGGGCTGACATCTGAGAGTATTGTGGGGGTACCACAGAGAAAGAACAGTGGGTCATGGGAGGGGGAAGGGACAAACTAGACAGGAAGCCAGCTGATGAAGGGTGGACTGTAGTAGGATGTAGAGAAAGAGAAGCAGCAGTAGGCAGGAGGGAGGAGAAAACACATAGTAAGGCAACGGAGATAGGGAACATGTTTGTACTAGCAACACATGGGAAAGAGGACGCAGGAGGAGATTTCACAAGGGATAGTACTTATGAAGAGGAGTGAGTGAGGGGCATTACTGGTGGAGAGATTGAGCATGGCATGGCAGGGAGCGGGATAATACTCAGAGAGGTGAGGAGGGAGAGGGAGGTTGACAGTCAAACAGGAGGAGGGGGGGATCTCAATTGAGAGGGGCAGGGGGAAGACACTGGGACAAATGGTAAAAGCACCATCTTGAGTGGCCCCATGAATGAGAACCTGGGTGGGGGGGGTGGCTACCGGCACAAGGAAAGAGGAGGGGGGTGTGCTGGTGTTGGGGGATTCCATACTCAAGGGGATCAGATTGGGCAGAAAGTGGGAGAGGCACAGTTAGATATGGGCGGAGTCCATACTGGGATTAATGGTAGACAAGGCAGGACAGGCATTCCTGAGGTGCGTAAGGAGGGGGTAGGAGGAAACCACACATTGTGGTACATGTGGGGACAAATGACCTAGTGGGAGAAATGGTGGAGGAAACAAGGGAGATGACTGAGGAAGTGGGAAGGTTGTGTGAGGAGACTGGGAAGTCTATGGCCTTCTCCAAGGTACTCCCAGTACCCTGCACAAGCACAGTGAGAAAGGAGAGGATTAGGGAGTTCAACACATGGTTGGTAAAATGGTGTTGAACTAAGAGGTATGGGGTTGTGGGCCACTGGGGCAGTACCTGGGATAATAACAATCTGTTTGCAAGGGATAGGCTGCACCTGAGTGGGGAGGGGAAGGAGGCATTAAAGCAAAGACTGGGGAGGTATATTGCGACAAAGGTGGATTTAAACTAGATGGGGGTGGCAAGCGGACAGCAGGTAGGCAGGGATCCGATAGAATGGAGTTACAGCCTACCCCCAGGCTAGCAGGGAAGGACTCAAGATGGCCAAAAAAGGAGGGAATAGAAGTGAGGAGATGGAGGCTGGTGAAGGGAAGGGGGCAGGATGGAGGGTGGTCTCACTGTATGCAAGAAGCTTTGGCAACAAATCAGCTGAGCTACAGGCAATCTTAGCAGTGTGGAGGGTGGATATTGCAGCTGTCACAGAAACATGGGAAACAGAGCACTGGGACTGGGATCTGGCAATCCCAGGATACAAACTATACAGGAAGGACCATAAAGAGGGGAGGGGGTGGGGTGGCAGTCAATGTGAGGAACGTGATCAAATGCACAAGGGATGAGGGTGAAGAAAGGAGAACAGAGGCAATCTGGCTGCAGCTCCTAGACTCAAGGGGTAGGAAACTGAAGTTTGGGGTGATATACAGGCTGCCGTCCCAGTCTGAGGAGCTTGACAGGGAATTAGTGCGACAAATCAGAAAGGTATGTAGAAAAGGGAAGGTGGTCATTGTGGGGGAGTTCAGCTTGCTGGGGGTTGACTGGAGCATTCCGGTCACCTCCAGTGCTAGAGAGCAAGTGCTAATGGACGCAATCCAGGAGGGTCTCCTGACACAGCTGGTTAGTGTACCTAATAGGCTAAAGAACACTTTAGATCTGGTGTTGTCAAATGGGGAGGCAGTAAGGGAAATAAAGGTGGAGGACCCACTAGCCAACAGATATCACCAAACGGTGTGGTTTAATATCACGACATGTGGGGAGCCAGAGAAATCTGTTACTCTGGTGGTAAACTTCAGGGGGGCAGACTTTGGAAGGATGCAGAAAGTACTGAAAGGGAAACTGGAAGGCATAAGGCAGGAGATGGACGCGGAGCAGAAATGGGATATTATTAAATGGGGGTTACAGAGGGAACAGAAGCCTTCATCAAGACACAAAGTAAGAGGTGCAGAGCAAGAAAACCATGCTGATTGAACAGTGAGGTAGTGGAGGTGGTGAGGGCAAAACAAGAGGCGCACCAGAGGTATAGGAGGATGGGGAAGGAAGTGAACAGGGAGAAGTATGTAAGATGGTCCAGGGAGGCGACCAGAAAAGTGAGAGAAGCCAAGGCCCAGAGGGAGCTGAGATTAGCACAGGGAATTAACGGGGGTGGGGGGAGAGAAAGACTTTTTCAGATACATCAGGGAGAAAAGGAAGTTCAAGGAGACAATAGTGAGGATAAAAAGGGGTGGGAGTGGACGGAAAAGGGGGAGGAGCAGGCAGAAGTACTAAATGCATATTTTTGCTCAGTGTTAACGGAAGAAAAGGGGCCACACACCATGGGCTGGGAGGGTGGGGACAGGGGAGAGGAGGGGAAAGATGGAAGAATTGAGGCAAGTAGAGTCCTAGAGGGACTGAGGGCACTGAAGGTAGACAAGTCACCAGGGCTGGATGGTATCCACCTCAGGGTGCTGAGGAAGATGGCGGAGGTGTTGGTGGAGCCACTGGCAGATCTGTAGAGCACCTCACTGGAGTCAGGATGTGTGCCACTGGACTGGAGGATGGCACATGTAGTACCATTACACAAGAGCAGACCAAGGGATGAACCAGGTAATTATCGTCAGGTAAATCTCACCTCCATAGTATGCAAACTCATGGAAATGCTACTAAAGAAAAGACTGGTGTTGTACCTGGAAGACAATGGCTTCCAGGATGTGAGGCAGCATGGGTTCATTTCAGGGAAGTCTTGTCAAACCAACCTGATACAATATTATGACTGGGTGACAGGTGAGCTGGATAAGGGTCATGCAGTGGATGTTCTTTACTTGAACTTCAGCAAGGCCTTTGATTTGGTGCCTCATGGGTGGCTTGGGGGGAAGCTAACTGGTATAGGGGTAGGGGCAAAAATGACAAACTGGATTACAAGCTGGCTGAGTGGGAGGCTGCAACGGGTGGTGGTGAGAGGGGAGCTCTCATCTCCAAGGCCGGTGATGAGTGGGGTGCCACAGGGCTCTGTGCTGGGGCCAGTATTATTTGGGCTCTTCGTATCAGACATTGCACACAGGGTGGTGAGCAAGGTAAGTCTGTTTGCTGACGACACCAAATCAGAGCAGTGGTGGATGGAGGGGAGGGATGGAAGCAGCTGCAGGGGGACCTAAGCGAGCTAGAGGAGTGGTCAGAGAGGTGGCAGCTGGGGTTCAATGCAAAGATGTGTAAGGTTATGCACTTTGGGGGGGGAGAACCCAATGAGAGAATACTGGCTGGGGGGGTTAAGCTGGGGATCACTGAGGAGGAGAAGGTCCTAGGGGTAATGATAACAGGGACCATGAACAACACTGTCCAGTACAGGACAGTGGCTGCAAAAGCAAACAAAATGCTGTGGTGCATAGCGGAGGGGTTTTCATCCAGGCAAAGAGAGGTGATCTTGCCCCTCTACATGTCGCTGGTAAGGCTGCACTTAGAGTATTGTGTGCAGTTTTGGAAGCCATATCTAAAGCGTGATATCAGGCTACTAGAGGGGGTGCAGAGGAGGGCAACAAAGATGATATGTGGAATGGAGGGGAGAGACTATGAGAGCAGGCTGGGAGACCTGAACATGTACAGGGGGACATGATAGAGGCATTCAAGTGTCTGAGGGGTATCAGTAAGGATGGGGTAGACAGGGTCTTTAAGCTAAACAGGGGGAGGGACACCAGGGGGCACGAGCTAAGAAAAGATGGAGGAAGATTTAGGAGGGAAATTAGGAGACATTATTTCACAGAGAGGGTGGTAGCAAAATGGAATGCACTACCAGAATGGATGGTATTATGTAAATCTGTGAACAGGTTTAAAAGGGCATGGGACAGGGAACAGGGGAGAGTGAGGGTGGGGGGTTGCAGTGGTATGACAAAGGGGAAGGGTTGAGGCAGCTGCAAACTAGGGCTGCTAGCTGCACACTCGAGCAGACTTAGATAGACTGGGTGGTCTGTTTCTGCTGGCACATTCATATATTCATACGTTCTTTAAGATAGATAGGTAGAGAGCTAGACAGACAGACAGATACAATTTATATTCATAATAAAATATGAACAAGGATATTAAAAAAATAGCTGACTAGGTTGTGCAAGTAACAAATAGTATTTCTCAAATACCACACATAATGCACTATTTGTTATTCAGATCTGAATAGAGGCACTATTCCTACCCAACCTATTTGGGAAATACAATAATAATAACAAAAAAATAATATGCTCATGCCTAAATTCTTATTAGATTTTTTCATGAATTAAGATATATGTAAATGCATATTTAATACCTTTCTTTTTGTATATCCTCACAGTTTCAAGTCCAGAGCAAGTTAGAACAAAGATACAAAATGCCACCCTGTCTTAAATGATAATGATTCCTTCAATAGTAATCCCTGTAATATTCAAGGCTACACTGTTACAGCAAACCATAATGATACAATTATTCTAATGCATCCCTTTTCTTAGAAAAAAGCTATATTAATCCATTCATAATTATCCTTACAGAAAATATTAAAGGATTTTCAAATAGCTATTGAAACAAGGCTGGATCCTTTTATCACCAGCCATGAATATGGAGCATTACGTTCAATCCAGAACAAGCTGATATTGTTCCTCTCAATCTCATCACATCAGCCCATAGTGTAACTCAAAACTTCGGGTCTCACCCCGTTTCACTTAACAGGTGCAGCAAATTCCAGCTCCACTTTCTACTTTAGGTGGGCACAGCAGCTTTCCTTTTTGGTAATTGTTGCCTTCTTTTGTGTACTTAACCAAGTAGAGTACCTCTCACATGCTGTCCACTCTAAGTAATCATAAATTGGGGGTGCTTTCATCTGTGTCTGGGCCATTTTAATGATTCCTAATTCCCTCCTTACTTTTCAGCCTGCACATGCATTATCAACAAGTTCTTCCTGCTTCCAAAATGCATCTTCCTAACTCAAAATATAGAATGTAAATGTCCCCAGCACATAGTGGGCAACTGGAACTGTTTTATGCAAGTATCTTTTTAGAAAGTTCATGAAATGAATCTGAAGTGCTTTCTTTTATATCTGGGCCATTTGCCAATACACAGTCACTTTGATATATTTCCAACCTGGACATGCACGTTCGATGAAGTCTTGAGTCTTCCTGCTTTCAGTACACATTCAAGGTACACATTACAACTTATTCCAAGCAAATGTAAGTGTAGCAATTGATGGGGTAATATTATATGGATTGTTAATTCCATGTATTAAAAACAATACAATGCAGAAAGGCGTAATCACTGCTGCTCAACTGTATATTTTTCAGGCTGGTCATAATGGCCACCCAGGTAACAAACACCCAGGAAAAGAATGGTGCTGATTGAACCACTGTATCGAGCAAGCTAAAAGTTAAAGATGAATCAATAGAAAGCAGCTCCAACACTCTGACGTGCAAAATAAATCCCAATTGTATTAAATCCAAAAAAATCAGCACTGAAAAATGACCCAAGATCAAGACAAGATAGTTTTTACTTGGAGTTCACATGCAATCTTTTTAAGTGGATTCACCTGATGTTGGCTATATAAAAATAGAGACTGCATGTAGGACCGACCTCCCTGAGGAAGCTCGTCAGGGTGAAACTGGTCGTGGCAGTTAGTAGGTGGGATGCACTGCTGCTGTAACAGGCATGGTGTGCTGAACTTGTACTTACAAGGACTTGTTACAGGAATTAATCTTGTCTTGATCTGAGATTGTCAGTGCTGATTTTTGGATTTCATACAGTTGGAATTTATCTTGCACATCAGGGTATTGGCGCTGCTTTCTATTGCTTCATCTTCTCAGTCTATACAAGAGTAGACATACAAGCCTGTTTAAAAGGCGATGTCTAGTCTGGCAAAGCTTTGTCAGTCCAACTTGCACAAGGAATTACATACCCATGATGCTTTGCTCTGGAAATGTGGCTTGAGAGTGTTCATGTTGCATACGGTTTTGAAAGCTGCACAAATAAACATTTTGATATTTTCTTCTCTTTTAGCATACTGCAGTAGATCCCATATACTGCTTTCCTGCAAACTACTTCTGTTGTATCCTGGAAAGACAGAAACAGTAAACAAATCTAAATTGCAATTTCAAGTAATTAATAACTGAGAAATGTTCTAAGTTTTGCATCTCAAGTAGTTAGGAACTGATACATTTTCTTAGTCAAATAACTAACTCATAAAATGGATTATTGTTTAAGCTGAAAAATTCAATCAGTCCATAACTACAATATTTTTCAAAGTCTGATTTCTCAACTAATGCAAAAAAAATAATTTCTTTACTAATGGCTAGATAGCAGGGGTTACACATTAGGTGAGTAAAACCTTTCAATGAATGGTCAGGATTAATGCTCAACTTCTTAGTCAGTTATTCCCTTTTGAAAAGGGGAACATTGGGTATTTGCTAACTTTTTATTTTATATGGGGTCACAGGAACCAATGATTCTGGGTACCGAGGAATTACACTAGAGTCTTGTGCAGGCCCGGTAGATATGTTCAGGTATATAATGTATGGGGACCAGTTATTATACACTGCATGCTGTCTTGTTTTTATCTTGTAATCTCATTGTTCTGCTGTCAAAGCTATAAACCTTTCTTGCCTACATCAGACCGGTGGGAATACAAGATAGAACAGAAGTCACCGGGCATCATTCTTTTTTTCCCGAATGGAGCTCACGGTAGCATGCGCTGTATTTCAAAACTCACCCTGATGTGGCAGTTTAAGCGGGACTAAAAAAATCATTATTTTCTCCTCCATTTACAGGTTTCTTTCTCAGAGTGCTGTGGCTGCCATTCCATTTGTAGATTGCTTCCCACAACCCCTCAGGTTGACGTAGCTGCGTGACCCAGTCCCCAAGAAGCACATGATCACGGTTGGCCAACCGCATTTCATTCTGGAGCAGACACTCAAAAATTGCTTTCTATGAATGAGTAGTTAATTCATTTCCTAAATCTTTTTAATACTTTAATACAAACCTAAGTTTTTGTGGTAGTTTTCACCCTGGTTACTGGCGTGGCGAGGAAATAATAAAGCAACTTTGAAAACATACATTCTGTCTCATGACTGGCTATATGAGGTAAGAAATAGAAAAATGATTATTTATATTTTTCATTTGTAGGGATGGCTGTCACAAAAAACATGGACTTACCCTGGACCCTACAAAAGACAATGCCTGTGCTTCTGCTGTTATCCACGTTGTAATCACCTCTCACGGTTGCCATGGCGACTGTAAATCTCTCAAGCTATGCTCGAGGTTTACATGGCTGGCATGGCAACCACTTGAGGTGATTACAACACAGTTAACAGGAGAAGCCCAGGCATTGTCCTCTATATAATAAAGGGAGAGTTTATTCAGACAAGAAGACACAGTGTCTTTTTGTCTGAATAAAGTCACCCTTTGTTATATACCTGAGCGCTGGTTTCGACTTGAGTGCTACCTGTATGTGTATATATTTCTGTCAGATTTGGATCTCAGATGCTGGCCAGCACCAGAGCAGCATCCTGTGGTGCCCCTGTGTTGTTTGTTGCCTGGGCTCTTTCGGTGATGCACTTGATGAAAACTAACAAGCTTGTAATTGAACCTCCCCAACAGGCCATAGTGTGCTAGCATGATTTAAAGAACTTGAACTTCAACAAGAAAATGATTGAAACACAACTGTAATCCAAATGCAGTAATGGGAATCCAGAACTGGAAAACTACAAAGGCCCCAGCCAGCAATGCCAGCACTCATGTGGCTGATGGATGCAGCAGTTCAACTGAGGCAGGGAACCACACACAGCAACAGAGTAAGCACCGGTCAGGAACAGGGCCCCATGGCCTGAGGATGAAGCACTTCTGATTCCCTCAGATGTTCTGCAGCAGCATAGCCCTTCTGGCTCACACATCTCAGGATACAGCCTTTCTGGCTCCGCTCAGTCACAGGAGCACTACCCAACAGCTTCCTAGTTCCCAAGTAGCCCAGACCCCAGGAACAAACCCCAGAGTTCTACTGACCTACAGATCGAGAGTACCTGTGCACTATGTGCAAATGCCCAGTGGCTCCCTGTTCCCTGATCCACCCCACTAGATAAGGGCTAGCAGGCCCCTTACCTGACTACGGAGCAACCTGAGTAGGCTGCAGGTCTCTGTCTCTGATTGTTACACCTCAGCAGCTTCAGTATGCAGCAATAGCCCACAGGCTCACATTCTCAGCAATTTCTTCTCACAGGTGCTCATCTTACACAGTCTCTGAACAATGTGAACCCAAGATAATGTTCACAGTGAGTTTACTGAATGAACCCTGGTGAGGGCTCGCAAGATTGTTGGCCTGGATAAGCCTCTCGTTTGGTCTCACTAGCAACAGGTCTGAACACTTCAGAGTCTCTCTGAGACTACCATGAGCTCTTTGAGAGCCCAGATATTTATTTTCCTCCATTCAGTGTCTCATTGGACAGGCAGGGCTGTCCCCCCAGTCCTTCTGCCCTGTCCTGCCCTCTGATTGGCCCTCAAAGCAGGTCTGTCCATTAGGGAGGGTCCAATTGCATCATCTTCCCCACAATCCCTTGCTTCTGACTCTGGGGCTTTCTAGCCTTCTGATTGACTGGCTGGTGGGGTCAAAGAGCACAAAGATGGCTGCCCGCATGTTTTGACGGAGCCCTGGCTCCAAACATATTCAGTTTGGTTGTCTATTTGCCACCTTCTCAGTGTGCTGGCCCACACAGTGTGCAGCTGCCCTCCTGAGCTGTCCTTCAATCAGGCTGTTTCAGTGGTAGGGTAAGGGGTCCACGAGTCATGGTGTGCTGGAGTCAGCAGGTGAGAGCGCACTGGGGAGGGACCCTTTTCAGCACTCACGCTGTCTCTCTCTATCTCCTGCCTTTGGTGTCAGCCAAAGGAGTGGTGCGGGAGGCACCAGAAAAGAGTGCACCCAGTGTTAGTTTTCGGTCCCTTCTGCCACAACTGGGGGAACGGGCAGATGAAAAGCGGCCACAGCCACTGAAAGTAGGGTATCAGAGGTGCTACAGATTCATGCTGTTGCCTGGCTTTCTCTTTACACCACACATGCGGTCAAGCAAGGGGGAGCTGGTAGTGGTGCAGGACCTCAGGAGGGCAGCAATGTCAGTCCAGGCAAGCTCCCTCCCAAGGAGGGGTTACATAAAGAAGTGTCAAGTAGCAGTGAAAGAGAGAAAGATAGAAGGAGCATTACCAGAGTGGATGTCTCTAGTCAGTTGCGATGGGGTTAGAGGGGCAGGATGGAGGGTGCACTGTCTAGATAACCTTTCATGGGGTAAGGTGCAGCACACAGTCCCCTATCATATAGAAGCCAGGCATGCTTTGGGAATAATTATTTTCCATTTGTATAAACCTTTTTGTTGGTTGGATATTTTAAATGAATATACATTTCTGCTCCTAAGTATCAGTGTACCTGTGAGGCATGAAAGTCCCTTCTCTGCATGGGATTAGGGGTAATGATGCCTATGCACCAGTGTGGGCCAGATATGCACGACAGGCACATACCCAGCCTGTTCATGTATGCACCCGCTGGCTGCAGTCACATCTCCAATTGTGCCTTGTCTGGCCACTTGATCTCCTGCCATCAGCCCCCCTCAGCAGCGTCCTCCCTCTTCCCCATGCCCTATTCCCACACAGTCCAGAACAAACACAATTAAATTGCCCCCACAGTGAAATAAATGTCAGTCAAAAAGTAAATGTGCTGAAACTCAGCTCTCTTGTCTCTGTGCTCCACTTGTCAGAGGTTTGCAGCCATCAGTAGTTGCAGCAGTTCTAATTACCTGAGGTACCAATCTGCTACAGTAAACCACAGTAAGTGTCAAATGTGTTTGAAGCTATGACTAGTTCATTTGTAACACTCTTGGTTTTGCAGACATTTTACAAAAAGCTTTTATAGCATTATGCCAGTAGGAGGGGATCCATCTCTTATAGTAGTGTGCTCGATTTGGATAGTATTACTTATGTCTTCAAATAAATAGCTTTGAGAAACATTTTTTTTACATAAGAGATGATGTTAGAGATCAGAGAGTGAGAGAAGATCCAGAGAATGGATGGTTCAGGTGTTGGGTGTCTCGGTGGGATCTGTATGTGAAGCTACCACAGAATCGAGTAAGATCAATGGATGCAGCTTGAAAAGAGGGTACAGATATAGAGGCTTTCAACAAGTGCTGGAATACAGAGGGGCTTGCCAGGGCTCGGCCCCCCCTCCAGCTCTGAAGAGAGCCCCAGTAGCTCATGAATTACTGCTATTGACTTATAATGGGAAGGGGGCTCAATTTCAAGATATTTACTCTTATGGGCCCCCCAGCTCCTAAAACTCACAAAGTTTAATTCCAACACTGCGATCAGATATGTTTGAACATATTATGTCAACATGATACCTATGTGCTACTAATTGCTGTATTGTCACCTATTGTACTGCTTTGTCCTACGTGTCTAAAAGCGTATCATTGTAGTGTTACTGTACTGCAGACTTGGAATATGTTCTAATTGTGGTCCTTTGTGGCACCTGACTCTAAACCCTTTGAAAATAGGTTCTGCCTGAAGGATATTATGTGAAATACAAACTAGACAAACTAAACTAAACTACAAATTACTCTTGGGAGCAGAGGTCTGAAACTTTTATTCTATTCTGATTCAGAATCTTCTCAACCAATCAGGTCACCAGAAATTCCCTTCCCATTTTATGACGTTTAAATCAACAGATGTACTGCTTTACTGGACAGGCTCAGGAAGTGGGTAGAGGAATGGCAGATTAAGCTGTTGAGAAATGTATGGTGATGCACGTTGGAAAAGAAGAACTGGAAGGCAAAATATTACCTAAATGGCATATAGATTACAGAGACGCAGCAGGAGAAAAGACCTGGCAGTGCCGATAAGCTGCAGATTTAAATAGGAGCAAAATTGTTGGGAAGCAGCTATCAGGGCAAACAAAATCAGGGTATGCATCGAGAGGTATTTCATAAGTAGCTTGAGAGGTATCATAATGCCCTGATACAGATCTTTGGTCAATCTTAGGGCTGGGCTGACCTGTCTGCTTGAAATCAGACCCCCCCACCCCCGATCTTATAGGATCTGACAGGTAGATCAGAACACTACTACTCAGTGTGTACTGGGTCCACTTTGATGTATTTATTTGTAAAACTTCGTATTTTAACCCAGATCTCCCCTCCTGTCTACATAAACCACCTGCTCCCATTCAGCTGATAAAAAAAGGAACTTTGCCATGTGGCACCACTACTGCTCCTGCTTGTGAATTCAGCAAGCAGCAAAGGCAGTGCGGGTAAATTGGGCAGCAGTTATGGCATTAAAGAGTGAAAGGTGACTGTTTGTTTTAAAAATGTTATGCTATTCCCCAGCCATGTATCGGGTGTGAACAACTAGAATGGCAGTGACAATAGCAACAGCAGCCGAGGTAGGAAATGGTGTTTTAATGGACTTAGCATGACGTGATAGGGTACTGCTCGGCACCTCCATTTATATTGGCTTCAGAAGTAAGACACTGAGTCAGACATATAATACGCATACGGCGTACTGGGAATATAAGACATAGAGATACTTAGAACAATACTGCAGAAATGTGCTGCTGCTCATGATTTAATTTATCAGGGTGCAACATGAATTTCAGTTTTAACGTCTGAGCCAATAACAGTCCTGTCTCAGTGTGTGGCAGCATCTTGTTCATGCAGAATGAATGTGGCAGTTCTGAGTGATAAAATGAGGGATGTGTCCTTCATAATTTGGGACAGTTGAAAGGCATGTTCATTTGTTTCTGTCTTCACCAGTTTAAATCTGCTGCTTCACTTTTTATTCAGCATCTTTGTACTGCTTTGTCCATGAGGATAAGTTTTATTGGCTTGTCTGTGTTCATCTGAGCTGCTCAACTCTCTTGAGGCTGTGCTCTAGGCTGGCAAGAGTGCAGTTTCATTTAAGGGTGGTCTGCTTTTTTTGGGAATTGGCAGAGAAAAAGTGGACTGCATGTGTGGATTATGTGAACTGTGTAACGGTGGGTGGCAGGCAACATATGGGGAAATGCATGTCAGTGCATAGTGGGGAAGGGGGTTATGCTGCAGAATGTGGGTGTAGAAGATGGGAGGAAGGGATGCTCAAACTGGGCAGGGTGGGATGTGAAAAGATGTGAAAACTACTGGAGTAGGTAGATGCTAGCTGATGGATGGTAGGGTCTATGTATTAGGTAAAAGATAATACTAGAAGACGGATGGTACAGGTGTGTTTGTACGGGGCCAGGATGGTAGCCAGCAGATTAGTGGGGTTAAATGCATGGGCACGATGCCTGCCGATGTGAGGGGGCAACAGTCCACATACTAGTACAGGGTGGGTATCACAGATGAAATGGACAGTGCCATGTAATGCATTGTGGAGCAGGGTGGGTGTTTGAGGGTCAGGGATGTGAAAAGATATGAAAACTACTGGTGTCATTATATGGGATTTGGATCAAAGATGAACATACCGAGGTGGGGAGACATTAGAAACATAGAAATTGTTAGCAGATAAGGACCACCAGGCCCATCTAGTCTACCCATAACATTCAGCAGATAGGAGATGATGGGGCTCTGTATACAAAAGCAGGGAGGGAGCTGCAGTGATTCTATACCCCCAAACAGATGATAAAGGCAAAGAACATCTCTGGATTCTCTATAACCCTGAAAAATGGAAGACAGAGCAGAAGGACATACAGAATTGAGTCAGAAATGCTGACAGATGCACTCAGATTAGAAAATACTTTATTTTTGATATTCAAACTGCATTTTTTTGTGGTTTTCTGGTATTAACATGAATTTCTTCAAGATTCTGATCTGAATCAGAATCACTCACAACTAATCAGAACTCTGACCTGGATCCTGATCCTGATAATAAGGGTCAGGACCTTTAAAGGTCCTCCCATCCACCCCACCCTGGCAGGCAGTACCTCACCATCCTGCCCCCCATCCCATCCTCGGGTCAACGACTGGCACATCCCTTCTCTCACCACCACAGCCAGCTGCTGACTGAGCTGTCAAGGAGCATGTACTGTATACAGTATGCACTCATTGATTGACAGCTCACTCATTGAGCTGTCAATCAATGTGACAGGCATTCAGTGACCAGCCGTGGTGGTGAGAGGAGGGCTGTGCCAGTCATTGGCTCGTGGATGGGATGGTGGGGAGTGGGGTGGTTGGGCACTGCCATCCAGAGTGGGGTGGTGGTAGGGGGTCCACTAGACCACCAGGGCATGTTATTTAATTATTTCTGGGGAGATTAAGGATAGGGAGGGAGTCCACTAGACCACCACGGAAAGTTATTTATTTATTAATGGGGATATTACAGATAGGAAAGGGGGTCCTCTAGACCATCAGGGATGTGATTTGTTTAGTACAAGGGAATTGGGGTGGATGGTGGTGGGGGACCACTAGCCAGCAGGGACATTAATTGATTTCATTTGTATGGAGTTTGGGGCTGTGGGGGCCATTAGCCACCAGGGACATGTGTTACTTTTATTTAAAGGGTGGACTGGGCTGGGGGTTTGCTAGTCAACAGGGACTGCTGTCCATTGTGTATTGCCGCAGGACTGACCCATGGCTTGTGGCACACCTTCCAGATGCACCATTTGTTTGGTGCAGGACCATGGATGCCGCAAGCCACAGGACTTTGATGTTGGGGACCCTTCCCTGAATTGGGCGCAGGGTCCCTGGCTCACCAGCGATTGGCGGAAGCTGCCTTCGGTGCAGCTTGTGCCAACCTTTGTGAATCAGGCCCGCAGTTCTCAACTACCAATGTGTTATGGCACAAGAGGGAATTTACCTCTGATGTATAAATCAATACATGTTTTTGAAAGATTATGCCTTGCAGCACAATGGCTATGGGACAGTGCACTGAGTACAACTAATTACAATAAACTGTCTAATGCGACTGATAAGTTCCATATATGGTAATGGATTAAACCCCTGAACAAAAGATACTGCATAAGCAATTTTTCAGTAATGAGAAAAACTACTTTAATTTCCACACAGAGCCAAGTCCCACATTATTTGGGTGCTCCACTCATCGGTCGCCAGTGAGAGAAAACATAGCCAGGGTTTAGTCTATTTATTTATTGAAGTTGTTTGACTAGGAAAGGCACATTGTGCCAAAACTTTTTCGATGTGCAACTGGGGGTGGGGGGAAAGCTTACAAGAGAATGGATGGTTACAGATAAAATATAAAATAATATATGGGATGAACTATACCCAACTGTATATAATAGGGGCGTAAAACTATTAAGGGGTTCTGGTGAGATTTGTAAACCACAAAGCCAAAGATCAAGTTATTTTTGTTCATCACTAGAACCCTGAGATAGGTTTACACCCTTATTTTTTGTACATTCAGGCATAATTTATTTGCTATAATATATTTTGGTGGAAAACAGCATCAACGGAGTGAAACTTTGGTGATATGTCAGAGCCTTAATGGTTTGTGATGTTGGATTTTTAACACAGAAATGAAACTAATGGTTTTTAGTGCACTGAAGGGATGTTTTGTTTGAGTTTTTTCAAATGAAATGTGTGGTAATAATAATATTATTTTACTTGTACAGTTTTAGGTGAGTGTAAAACGTCACTATAAGGCCCTTTGTTACTGAGCAGTAGGCTTATGCTAAATATGTACAGCTACGCACATGCATCCTGTAGTTAACAGATTATGTTAACTACCATTGCTGCATGCTAACTGTAAATTATAAGATGCAATGTAGAGGAATTTGATGAGTATAATCATTAATTATGTATTATAACATGATAAACATCTCACTGACAGATTTGTAAAGGCAAAGATTTACAGGAAAAATGTCCAATATGCACAGCAGTACCTTATAAAAGAGGTTGGCAGGGACATTTGAGCAGCAAGGAGGTAGGAGAGGGCCAGGTGGAAGGTAGGAGGTGAACAGAGGTCACCAAACTTGGTTTATAACCCTTAGGTTGCTATACAGTACATAAGTGTAACCCCTCCACATGGGGAATTTACCTGTGTTCCTTTACCCAGTTCAGGAATGCCTGCCTGCCATCTGCTGTCATGCTCACTCCAGTCCCCAGGACTGCAGGCTGTGTGGGAACCAGAGAAGCTGATGTGTGAGCTACTGCCTGCTCAGTGATTCCTTAACACTCGAGTTGCTGCCTGCTTCAATGTGTAAGCTGCCACCAGCTCGACTATTTTCTTCTCAGTGCTCAGCACTCTGCGCCCAACTACACAAATGGTTTTCACCACTGTAAATTGTGGCCACTGTCTCTACACATTCTCACCATCTGTTGTTTCTCAGGGAGATCACTAAGGCATCAGGGGGCTGGGGGACACACAGGAAGGGGGGGGCAGAAGCCTGATATGCATTGGCACTCAGTATGCCTCTGTGCAACATGACTCATGGCTACTCCTGTAATGTGCACCACTCTGCCTGTGGAGAACAGACAACTGAGCTCCCAACAGAGTACATGATTCTTCAGTTTAGCAGGAGTCATGACTGGATTATAGAGCATAGTTTGTGCTACTGAACTGGATGGTCAACTGGAATTAATAGAACAGCGGGAGTCCTCAAATAACAGCTCAGTTTGGCACAATGCTTCTTCCTGTAAGGAAGCCACCATCTTGCCAACCCCTGACCTCAGCCACAACCAATCAGAGGTAGAGATTTGGCATCTGACACCAGAAGGATGCTGGGAGAATGATTGTACAGTATATTTGGTGTCCTTTCACCCAGCCAATAGGATGCTGAGTGAACATTTTGCATACTGATTTGAGTGAGTAACTGACTGCCCTGTGTGCCAGTGAGAATGCACTTTGCCCAGAGAAATGCTGAGGGCTAATCCAGAACAAGGCAGTCGGCAGTGAGTTCTCACAGTGTGAGGAGGACTTGTGCTACTGGCTAGAGCGAACTCAGAGATACCTGCATAGGCTTCTACAGCCAGTCTTCAGGAGGTGACGTAGAGGTTTCTAAAACCCATCTAGTATATAGTATGAACTGTGTGTCTGTTGATTGTGTCAGAATGACACTTCTTGGTGAAAAAAGACAGTTCCTGTGAAAGGAAGCAAAAATGTGGTGTTCCAGTAAGTGTGCCACAGCTGCTAACCTGTGCGTGACCAGAGACTGAGTGAGTACTGCTGTGTGAAAACCTGCATCAAGACTGCAGACAGTGAGGGACAATTCCAGTTAGTGCTACTGCAAGGCACTGACTAATGTACCATATGAGGGTCCAGAAGCCTACAGGTGGGCATGAGACATGTGACACCAACTTTTTAGACAGATCTGTATTGGGAGAAAGAGTAGGGAGGAGCCAGAGATCCAGACAACTACTGAAGCAGAAAGCCTGCTCCTCATCCTGATGCACCTGAGACCCGCATCATGGAGATATCACCCCCACTTCACTACTGATCAACAGTTGGAGAGAACCTGCATCCACAGAGAGGAGGGGGAAGAGGAGCCCAAGTTGTTAGGGAAGCTGGTAACACAAGAACCATAAGTACTCTCAGGGCTTGCCTTTCAACTGAGATTTGCATAAAGTTTGCCACCAAAGCTGCAGCTTTGGTCATCGGGCCAGGATGTACAAATACAGCAGTTAAGGTCTGCCATTTTAGCAGCTGCATGGCCTTTGGGGTTTAGGTTTAACAAAAGTGATTATTCAGTTTAAAGTGCTCCACCACTGGCCAACTGGCTGCAGCTTTAATGGTCCTGCACCACTTCTCTGTCTGGATACCCAAGGAAGCAAAGGGAGCACCCGTAAGGTTAAAAAGGATTTAAACAGGTACTAGCGGGAAGTGGGTAGTGTCCCCAATACAGGTGGGCTGATAATACTACAGGTTACAGTATTTACATTACTACTGTACTGCAGTGCCTGGTGGGGGTGGGTACTACTGCTGACTTAAAATGTCTTTGGTAGGCTGAGTCTTGCCAGGCACTTAACTTCAGTCCTGCACTCAAGGTTCACAAGTTTCTTACAAAAGTTTTGCCTTGAATTCCCCTATCCCTTGTAAATATCCCTCAATAAATATTTTATTGGTGTTTTGCATTTTGTTTTGTGAGCATATTATTAATAGAAAGTCATTAATTGCACTTTTATTGATTTTAAGTTTGCATTATGGTTTTTCATACATGGGGGGATACTGAGCAGTTGGGGAGGTACAACATCCCAGAGGGTTGTACCACTTTGACACCAGGGCCATTTAAACTTCACTCTGGGTGGAAGCAGTATGCAACTAAAAATATCTGGATATGACCCCCCCCCCCATTCAGGAAAATAAGAATCCAGGTCCCTCAACCTAGATTGAGCCCACAAGGCAGGGGTAGTAACGGCAACATCCATTGTGACCCCAGTTACAACTTTGGAAATACCACTGGGATCTCCTGTTTGCCAGTCAGACCTTCCAAAGAATCAAGTGCAACCAATAACATTTTGGTCCCTCACCCCAAAAAACTTTTAACAGATGCCATGGCATGTCAAAGATTGATCAGTTGGTGTGCAGGTGAGGAGCTGGATCCTCTAAAAGCGATATTGCTCCTTGGAGTCCCACCTGGGACTGATATTGGTAAAACTGAAGATGTTCTGTCTGGAGTGAAGTGCCCTGGTGAAGTACAGTAGCTACAGAAGGATGTTCTTTGGATAGTAACACCCAGAGTTTGATAGTATTATTGGAGTGTCACAATGCTTTGGATTGATACCAGATGGAGAAAATGCCAAGTGGACAATAGTGATGCATACCAGTGTGACCACCCCAAAGCTAGAAGTCCCATCCATGGCTGAAAGTTTTGATGAAAGGTTCCATAAGTGTCTGCAGGCTGAATGGAAGCCAGTCAGTGAAGTTCAGATGTTGTTAGGTGACCAAGGGGATATACTGCTTCAGATCATAGGAGAAGAACCCACCTATGTGCAGTGTAGATCCAATTCACATAGAAGGTTGAGAATATTCTCAGGTAGGCAACCAACCCAGAAACAGTCCCAGGATTTTAAAAAGGGTCCTGAGGCAATAATGAATTGGGACATACTAAAAGGGGATGGGTTGTCATCAAGCAGAAAGAAAACATGAAGAAAGATTGACGGTCACTAGAAGATCAGTGGAGAGTCACCAATAAACTGCTCAAATAAATCCAGAATCAGGGATACTACCCCGGGACCCAGTAAGAGAGAGTACTGGAGCCCTTTTAACAAACTGCTCCAAGCTCTCTGAAACACTCAGTAGCCAAGAACACAGTTAAAAAACAACATGCGACCTTACCAGAACACATTGTCAAGTTAGTTAGTGAGTCCACTAAAACAACTGTAACAACCACTGGAGTGACACCTCAAGGTTTGCTTGACAGTGGCTCCCAAGTCACCACCATTTTGAAGGATGAATATATCAAACATCTGTACAAGAACAGTAAGCTACAACTATTGGAAGGTCCGAATGCATGGGGGCTGATTGACAAGTCTTCACTTACCTTGGTTACTTGAAAGTCTGGATTACTTACAACAGTAGCTGGAGGTGGCGATGCAGCTGAAACTTTGGCATTGGTCTGCCCACAGCCCGGAATGTTTTTTTCCCCTCCTAGCCAGGTGATCCCCTTTCAGCCCTTGTGGCACGCCCAACCCCATCGGTCACCATCTCTGGGACTTACCTGTGGTGGCCACCTGTTCCTCCATAGAACACCCCCCTGTGGCCGGGCTGTCAGGTGTCCCCCAACCCCCCTCCAGATGGCCTTTCTCGGTTCAGTGGTCCTTGTGTGGGGTAGGCAGTGTGGGCTTTATGAAGTGCCATGGGGCATCATCCTGCCATTGGTGGTGTTTTCCTTGTTCTGGTTGCTCCCAGACCCATGGACACTCTGTGGAGGTGATGGCTGGATGTTCGCATGTTGTAGGATGTGCCGATATCTTCCATCAGGGAGCATCCTCCACCGGAAACTGCTGCCTAAAAATGCACCATCACCAATGGGCACTTAGGTGGCGGTATTGCAGCGGAGCAGTCTGCCCTCCCTCCCCAGAGGAGGAGAGCATCTGTTGGAATGCTCGATCCTCCGACCCCTGGCCGACCCCTGAGCAGCCCAGGCTCATTCCAGAACCCAGGTTACCAGCATGGCAGCAGGTGAGACATGAGTGCCTCAGCCCTCCTGTGCCACAGGGTTGACTCACAGTCCAGAATGTTTGATAACATGCCCATTTTCATTGGAGCAAACACACACATTTGGATGCTTAGCCCAATAACAGAAGCAGACACAGAAGAGACAAGAGAACCAAGAAGATCCTGTTGGCATAGTCTGGTGCTGAGAGGCTGAAGAGCTTGTCCTACCCCCAATGCAGAGTGTAGCATCAGTGGAGTAATGAGATTGAAGCAAGATGTGAAGAACCAGATTCTAATGATAGGTGCCCCTGAAAAGCACAGATTTCCAGAAGGACTGCTGGTCAAACCAAGTGAGTTGCCTGTGAGAGCACATGCCTATGTGAAAAGAATCACTGCCCATGTAAAGAATGTGATTGATCGAGTTATTACAGTGTGAAAAGGTCAAGCATTGGCCTGAGTGTACTGTGCAGACACAGCAGCCCAGCCCCAACCCAACATGGAAGATGAAAATACTGGAATTGACCCAGAGTTGTTTGACTTTGGAGAGTCCCCAATAATTGTAAAATGGAAGACCAGAGTGAGTTAGAAGTGGGCAGAATGAACCAAAAACATTTTACTTCATGAATGGGAGGTCAGATACATCATTGGAGAGGAACATCACATCAGACTGCATGATGATCACCCTTTTTTGAAGATGACCCTCTTACCTGGCCCCAACAGACATTGATGATGTAAAAAGACATCTTTAGGAATTGCTTGTGGAAGGAATAATTCCGAGAAGGCCCTATACCTCTTCTATTGTAGTTGTGCACAAGAAAAATGGTGTCAGTTACAGAACTTTAAATAAGTGAATCACCCCAGAATGAGGCACCATGCTGAGCATTAAGGATACCTTAGATTGTCTTAATGAAAGCAAATGGGTCTCATCTCTGGATTTGAGGAGCAGGTACTACCAGATCCTGGTGGTGCATGAGGACAGCGAGAGAACCATTTTCATTTGCCCACTTGGCTTCTATGAATCCCTTCATACCAGGCATATCTGGTGCCCCAGCAACATTCTAACACCTCATGAACTGTACAGTCAGAGACATAACCTTTCTGCAGTGGCTGGTCTACCATGACAATGTCAATGTGTTTTGAAAACTCTCCAAGAGCATAAGGCTAATCTGATGAAGTTGCTACATTGACTGGAAGAGTTTGGTCTCAAGCTGTCTATCAATAAATGCCTTTTTTCCAGAGTTCCATCAAATATGTGGGACATATCATGTCAGCACAAGGAATTAAAACACATCCAAGTTAAGTTAAAGCCTTGACCACCTAGTCCAAGCCAAAGAACGTGAAAGACCTGCAGCATTTTCTAGGCTTCTGCAGCTATTAAAGACACTTCATTAAAGACTATACCCAAGTGGTAAGACTGCTGCCGAATCTAACTCAAAAGTTACCTACCAACTAACAAAGGCAAAAAGTACCCTGCAGACAGTTACAGATCCAGCCAAAATGTATTTCAAATAGAGCTGGGTGGACTATTCCACCTGAGATCTGAACCCCCAGATAGAACCTGTAATCCATGGACCCAGATAAATATGAAATTCACCTCAGAAGTCCGGTTCCAGGTCTGTGGAGTGCCATTCAGTGTACTGTTGCCATGGGGATGCAATTGGCATGCTAGCTCCACGTACAGGCAACCGGCAGTATCCAATCAGGCAGTAGATCAGAACAGTCAGTCATGTGATGCACTCATGGTGCAAAACCATGTTGAGTGTGCAACGTGGGTCCAGACAAGTTGGAGGATGGTTGGAGGAGCTTGTGCTGCTGTACAGCCAACAGACACACTACAGTTGTGCACAGCAGACAGAGAGAAAAAAGAAACTAAATATAAATAACTACAAAAAATATTTATTTTTGAAGCAGAGTCGGAGAGGAGGAAAGAAAGAGAGGAGAGAGAGAGGAAACTTACTGGGGCAGGGGAGAGAAAGTTATCATCGAGGGAAGGTGAGGACTGGAGAGGAATCAAAGAAGGGACTGAGAGAAAGATAGTGGTGGGTGACTGCCGGGAGGGAGGCAAGGCAAATAAAAGGCAGTGTGGCAGTGTACTACAGGGCAAGGGCAGGCTGGCAAAATAATTCTTTGACTTGTGCCTTCAAGAAATTGAATCCAGAAGATCCTCCAGATGACAAAGAGAGTGGAAGACTACTAGGGGCCCTAGAGAAATTTTACAGTTACAAAAAATCCTAAATAAAAGTTTTCTCTCTTTTCTTGACCTCAGACAGAGTGACTGCATGTACATGAGCAAGGGCAGGCTGATATAATCTTTGACTTGTGCCATTCCAGATCCAGAGGAGAGATGGAGAGACTACTGGGGACCCAAGAGAAATTTTACACTGCCAAAAATCCATAAAAGTTTTTTTTCTTTTCTTGGCCTCAATGTGGCTGTGTAGTACAGGCCAGGGCAAGGGCAGGCTGACAAAATATATCATTGACTTGTGCCATCCAGATCCAGAGGATTGAGAGAGACTGGGGTGGCACAAGAAATTTAACAGTTCCAGAAATCCCAAATAAATGTTTCTTTTGGTTCCTGGCTTCAGTGTGGCTGTGTGTACAGGGCAAGGGCAGAAGGGCAAAATAAATCTTTGACTTGTGCCATCCGGGGGAGAGAGAGACTATGGGGAGAAATTTTACAGTCCCAGAAATCTTAAATAAAAGTTTATTTTTTTCCTGGCTTTAATGTGGCTGTGTGTATGGGGCAAGGGCAGGCTGGGCAAAATAAGTCTTTGACTTGTGCAATCCAAAGGGGAGAGTGAGAGACCACTGGGGGCCCTAGAGAAATTTTACAGTTACAGAAAATCCTAAATAAAAGTTTTTTTTCTTTTCTTGGCAGCAGACAGTGTGGCTGTGTGCACATGAGCAAAGGCAGGCTGGCAAAATCCATTCCAGAGGAGAGAGAGATAGACTACTGGGGGCCCACAAAAAATTTAACAGTCCCAGAAATCCAAAATAAAAGTTTATTTTTTTTCCTGGCTTCAGTGTAGCTGTGTGTAAAGGGCAGGGACAGGCTGGCAAAATAAATCTTTGACTTGCGCCATCCGGGGGGGAGAGAGAGAGAGAGAGAGAGAGAGAGAGACTATGGGGGGGGGGAATGAGAAATTTAACAGTCCCAGAAATCCCAAATAAAACTTTATTTTTTTTCCTGACTACAGTGTGGCTGTGTGTACAGGGCAAGGACAGGCTGACAAAATAAATATTTGACTTGTGCCATCCAGTCACAATCATGTGTTAATGTTCATTCATGATTTCATGCATTAAAAAAAATATTATTTGGACAAACAACATACAAGTTGATGTGCCTGTGTTGCTGGCTGTGGGTGGTCCAGGGGATAATCTGACTTTGTGACTCATAGCAGTCTGTTTACACTACAACACAAGTGAAGTACTAGTACTGTACACACAAGTGTCATCATCATCATCACTCATTCCCCAGTATTCCTCCTTATTATCATTAGTTTTATAGTATATCGTGTTACATTACTTATTAGCATTAGCCTATCCCAGTGTGGAACTGTGCTGCATGCAGCTATGCACCAAATGTGTCTGCATCTCCAATTAAAAATCTGAGGCACACTTAAAAGTTGCTGAATTTGGTCACTGAACAGTAACTGTGGGAGTCAGTCAGGTAGTCTTGGAAGGAAGTGGTGGTGGACTGCTGTGCTGTTGGTATGCTGTGTACAGTCACGAGTCACAACAGTAAATTTGTCCCTGGCCTGTGGCTGGTGGTGAGAGTCATCAGAAGGACATCACATTAGTTAGTGGTATCTTTTTTCACAGGTTAGAATACTAAGAAAAAATGGATCAAAGTGTTGATGAGGTGCATTCTGTTTCTCACGTAGGCTGCGACACTGCAAAAGACAGCAATCAGCCCAATAAGGGAAAATAAATCCCCAAAAGTAATTTTTTTCACCTATAAGGTTTCATCTTCCAGGTAAATGCTTGAATTCAAAAAAGTTGAATGTCTTGGATCATCATCAGTCCCAAGTAAAAAAGAGTTATTAAAAAAAACAAAAGCTTGGTGGGTACAACCCACAGAGGCGCCCAAAGGTATGGAACAATTGCATACTATGCTACTGCCAGTCCCTCATCTGATTCTTCTGAGGTTGAACCCAGTGAGGGTAATAATAAAGATGAGGAGAATGATCAGGCAGCACAAGGTTTACTGGAGGGGACGGAAACTGCAGATGAGGAAGAAACAGACAAAAATGTTTTGGTTGTGGAGGAGGCAGGGGGACTAAGCCACAACAGGAACAGACCTAAGAAAAATCCAAGGGGAGGGACCCTGAAAAGGTGACCAAGGTGCCATGCCTTCCTGGGAAAAATCTAAACAAATATCTTTTATTTGGTCATACTTCTCCATTAGTGCTTCCAATGAGTTGGTGGCAACATGCGCTATTTGTAAATAGCCAGTCAGCAGGAGTAAAACGAAAAGAACATTGGGATCTTCAGCACTGAAAAGGCACCCAGACAGAGGTCATAACATTACTGAGAACTCCAGTTGTGAGTCTCGAAGAGAAAGTGACAGTGATAGCTCATTACACTCAGGGATAACTCCCATAGATGAAAGCAGTGGCAGTCCCTGCAGCACTACTGAAACACCTCCATCACCACTTTCTCCCATTCAAAGGGCTCCTCCTACTATTACTGAAAGTGACCATGTATTCAAAAGCCCTCCACCTTTAAGGAGACAGCTTACCATCTCAGAAACATGAGCATAAAGCCAAATGTGCCCCAGTTGTTGTTACAATAACAAAAAAAAATCAGAAATGATAGCTGTTGATTTGCCACCATATAATGTGGTTGAACATATAGGATTCAGGAGGCTGCTTGAGTACCTCGAACCTCTATATAGTATACCATCACAGAAATACTTCTCAACAACAGGGATTCCAGACCTTTATAATGTCGAATGTAAAAAATTAAGACGCATCTTGTGCAGTGCTGTTGGAAGGGTGGTGCATCTCACAACAGATATCTGGACACTCTGTCAGCCTGAACCCTTCTGTCTGTCACAGCACAATGGGCATGTTTTATTAATTCATGTGGGACTGGGGACAGTGAAGCATCACAGTTTACTTTTCTAAGAATGTTTTATTTTCCATCTGAACATACCTCATACAACATCAATGAAGAGCTCCAAAAACCAATACAGCAATGGGTCACTTCACAGGGACTGTCAGTTGGCTTTATAGTTGCAGATAATGGGTCCAACCTAAGGAAAGTCTTGGAGGAGGGTGGCTTTGTTCACATCTGTTGCTTTGTGCATTGCTTAAATTTAATAGTTCATGCCCAGGAGCCACCAGCCCAGGAGGAAGAAACAGATAGGGAGCTGATGCTAGCCATCCAAAGGATGGCAGACAAGGGTGAGGTAGTACTGGTTGGAGACTTCAATATTCCAGACGTGGACTGGAGCATCCCAGTAGCAGCATCAACTAGGAGCAGATTTATCCTGGACTCCCTTCAGGGTGCCTTCCTCAAGCAACTGGTCATGGAACCAACTCAGCAGAAGGCAATACTGGACCTTGTGCTCACAAACAGGGACAGTGTGATGGGGTAACAGTGGGGGAGCACCTGGGAAACAGTGACCACCAGTCATTGTGGTTTGAAATCACAGAAAGAGCAGAACCAAACCACACAAAAACACGTATCCTGGATTTTAGGGGGGCAGACTTTGGAAAAATGGGGAGATACTTGAAAGCGGCATTAAGGGGAATGGGACAGGAATCAGGGGTTGAGGAACAGTGGGCAGTATTTAAAATGGGGATTACAAGAACAACAGAATTATGTATTAAGCAAGTTAGCAAGAGGAAAAGGAAGAGGAGACCATTATGGGTTTCCAAAGAGGTAGCAAAGAAAGTGAATGCCAAAAAGATTGCATTCAGGCAATACAAAAAGACATAGGCAGAAGGAGATAGGGAGAAGTACCAGGAGAAGCAAAGGGAGGCAGGGAGGTCAGTAAGGAAGCCAAAGCTCAGACAGAAGAGCACATTGCAAAATCAGTGGGTAGAGGGACAAAACCTTTACAGGTACATAAGTGAAAAAGAAAGACAAAGGGAGGGATAGTGAGACTGAAGGGGAGGATGGGGGCATGGAGGATGACAACAGTAAAGCTGACATATTGAACAGGTATTTCTGCTCAGTCTTTACTGAAGAAGAGGAGGGTAATGGGTCTGAAGAGAGTACAAGGGGTGAGAATGGTGCAGAAATGGACACAAATCCCTTTACACGAGAAAGGGTCCTGAAGGAACTGGAAGTAATAAGAGTTGATAAAGCAATGGGGTCAGATGGGGTGCACCCCAGGGTCCTTAAAGAACTAAGAGAGGTGGTGGCTGAACCTCCGGCTATCCTGTTTAGCTGATCACTGGAAACAGGGGAGGTACCCAAAGACTGGAGGACAGCAGATGTAGTCCCCTTATACAAAAGTGGGAACAAAGAGGAAGCAGGGAACTACAGACCAGTCAGCCTCACCTCGGTAGTGGGGAAGATCATGGAAGCACTACTGAAGGAGAGATTGGTGGAACATCTGGTTGTCAATGGACTACAGGACCCAAGGCAGCATGGTTTCACCAGGGGGAGGTCATGTCAGACCAACCTCGTTGAATTTTTTGACTGGGTGACTAGGGAGGTGGATCAGGGAGGGCAGTGGACATGGCCTATCTGGACTTCAGCAAGGCCTTTGACACTGTGCCACATAGAAGACTATTACACAAACTGGGAATATGGGTTTGGGCAGGACAGTAGCGTGGTGGGTAGGTAACTGGCTGGGTGGCAGGACACAGAGGGTGGTGGTAAATGGCTGTCACTCCACAGAGGAAGACTGACCAGTGGGGTACCACAGGGATCAGTGCTGGGACCGGTCCTATTCAACATCTTCATCAGTGACATTGTGCAGGACCTAGAAGGCAGAATTTCACTGTTTGCTGATGACACAAGCTCTGTAACAGAGTAGACACACCAGAGGTGTAGACAGAATGAGAAACGACCTGCAGAAACTTGAAGAATGGTCAGGGGTTTGGCAGTTGAAATTCAATGCAAGAAGTGCAAGATAATGCATATAGGGGCACAAAACCTGGCACAATATATCAGTTGAGGGGTGAGGATATAGCATGCACCAAGCAGGAAAGGATCTTGGGGTTATCATCTCTGATGACCTCAAGGTGAAACATTGTGACAAGGCAGCAGGTAAAGCAAATAGGATGCTGGGATGTATAGGCAGGGGCATCACCAGCAGGAAAAGGAGGTCATAATTCCATTATACAAGACACTAGTGAGGCCCCACCTGGAGTACAGTGTACAGTTCTGGAGACCATACCTCGTAAGGACATAGACAGGGTACAGAAGGTTCAGAGGAGGGCAGCAAAGATGTTGCATGGATTGCATCACAAGTCCTATGAAGACAGATTGAAGGAACTGAACATGTACTCCCTGGAGGAGAGGAGGGAGAGAAGGGATATGATAGAGACATACAAGTATCTTACAGGAGGAACAGGGTGCAGGAAAACACTATTTTAGCGAAAAAGATGTTCCAGGACTAGAGGGCATGGGATGAAGTTGGAGGAGGACGATTCAGAGGAAACATGAGAAAGAATTTCTTCACAGAGCGGGTGGTGGACAAGTGGAACACCCTGCCAGAGGAAGTGGTGGGGGCTGAAACAATCACGGGATTTAAGAATGCATGGGATAGACATAAAGGAATTCTGGAGGTCGGGGTAAGGGGCAACAGACTTCTAGGAAAACAAACTGAACTTACAAGCTCAAATGGGCAGACTGGGTGGGCCATAGGCCCTTATCTGCCGACACTGTCTATGTATCTATGTATGTATCTATGTTTTTCTTGATGACAACAGGGAAATTAAGGCTGTCATTAGCACTGCTAAAAGAATAAGCACTCATTTCAGTCACTCAAGTAAAGCCCGTCACTTGTTTGAAAAAATACAACAGGAGCACAATTTGTCTTTGCACAGACTGATCCAAGACATTTCTACTCAATGGAATTTGACCTTTTAAATGTTTCAAAGGCTGCTGGGATAAAAGAATGCTGTCTGGCAATCCACCTTAGAAAATAAAATTGGTGATGTAAGCATCTATATTACTCCACCACAGTGAGTCATGCTGGAGTTTCTCATTGTACTGCTCCAGTCATTTGAGAAAATCACCAGGGAGGTTAATGCGAACACAACTCTCAGCCAGGTGATATCCCTCATACAAATCTTAAAATTCAGATTTAATCTGATTGGGGAAAAGTTAGAGAAGCAAGACAGTTCCATGATCACACAGGCTGCCAGTGGTACTGCTAACACATGCAGGTTGCCCCCCAGAGTACAACAAGATCGAACGAGATGTATGATCAAAAAAGTTGAAGAAGATGATAAACTATGTAAAATGCTTCATTCTGAGTACTACATTAAAGCAACATTCTTGGACCCGCAATACAAATCGAAGCAACTACTGAGTGATGGCACTTGTTTTGAGATAAACAAACAAGAAATAATTGATGAGGTAAATGCTGTCATGGAACAGAGTACAACAGCAGCACCACATTCAGAATCTTCTTTATGACACAGCACAGCATCCGTTGACCCATCCTGTAGTGTTGCAACATTTTCTCCTTCTTCCTCCATACCTCTCAACCTTTTGTCCCCCAAATGTGGAACATTGCCTGTCAAAATGTGGAACAAATGGGCAAAATGTGGAACACATAATCAAATCTTTACCTAAGAAGCTCAAAACACTGTTAAAATGCTGCATTTATGTTCAGAAAGTCTGTTATTAATTGAATAATTTATTTTTTCCATCATTTACTATGGATTTTTGCTTTAAAATGTTGACTTTGAATGTGGAACAAGTCCACACAATGTGGAACATGGAGCTTTTTTTGAAGTAAAATGAGGAACGTTCCTCGTAATGTGGTACAGTTGAGAGGTATGTCTTCCTCCTCAGCTACTGCAATCAAATCTTCTTCTTCACCACCAGCCAAATTTAGCTCTGTCCCACAGTCACTTGGTTCAGCTTCATGTCTCTGGAGTCACTTAGAGATGTAAGTGTAACATCTCCTTCATCTGCCTCTTGTAACACAGCTTCAGCACAGACAATTATTGAAATGTAGCTAGCAGAGCCCAATATCAGCTGGAATGCTGATCCTTTGAAATATTGGAAATCCAAACAAAATGTGTGGCCTGCTTTAATATACATTGCAATGAAATACATGAATTGCCCTCTGACTAGTATCTGTTCAGAACAATTGTTTAGTTCAGCTGGTAACGTCATTACTGACTCATGATACTGTTAACACCAGAAAATGCTGAGTGCCTCACATTTCTGAAAGTCAACATTCCTCACTTTAACTGCAAATTTGATACCTGAATAAAACATACATTGACTGCTCTGAGCAGGCCCTATCCACAAAACACTTTCAATAATTTGTGCCTGTGGTGAAAATATTTTGTGAATAGGGTCTACTAAATGAGGTAGCAATTAATTACGACGAGTCAGGTCAGGACGGACTAGGCCAGGCCACTATTACTTGAATGATCACATGAGCAGCATAGAATAGGAAAAAAAAAATAACAACATCAGTGGGTTCAGAGTCCAAATACAGCAAGCAACTGCATTTCATGTCACAAACTTACTTGGTGGTACCAGGTACCACTATCTGATCTGGAAGTAGAGTGCTGCTTTCTACTACTACTACTATCACTTTTTGTCCTCACGAGTACTACTTGCCATTTTTTGTCCTTACTCCAGTGCTTACTACTACTTGTCACTCTTTTGCACTCTGCAATTGATCCTGACAGTACTGTTTTAATTTTCATACAGTGCATGGCTTAGCAGATGCCTGAAACCCAAAAACTGAATACTCTTTGTATATTTCTCATGTCCCCCATATTTGGCTGTGATTAAGTCACAGAAAAAAATGCTACTAAATGCATAACATTTCTTTATCATTTGTGTGTGTATGCTAGCCTGGTTATATCTCACTTACAGTAACTGGGCTGAGATTATTACTATTTTTTATTTTTGATACTTAAATTACTTGGCAGTGGCTGGCAGCAATTGTGGAACTAGGAAGGATGCAATTGTGTTGTGTTTCATCAGGTCTTCAGGTGGCAGTGGCAAACTTGTTTATGACTGCACTGCACTTGACTGATGCGATGTGTGACTGGCTGCCTACCTGGGTGGTGATTACTATGTCTTTTGGTTTTCTTCTTTAAGGATCCAGCATGTTGATCAGATTCAGTAGAAGTAGTTGTAGTACTAGAAAACATTACCACCTCTTGGATCAGGTAGTGTACCATATACCACAGTACATCGGGGCATGCAAAGAGGTTGCATCATCATTCACATTTGTAGGGTGGGTGGGCTCGCTTAGTGCTGCTCATTTGATTATTCATATCCATTTCTTTTACCTGTTTGGCTCTGACTATAACATCCATCAAAATAATACCCACACAGGACCATTCATAAAAACAAATCTTAGCTGCCTGGCAGTGCCTGCAGTGCTTGGTGGTGCTATGATACACTGTAGGTACTTGCATCTGTCTGTCTGTCTCTGTCTCTCTCCATCTCTCTCTGTCCATCTCTCTCTGTCTCACTCAGCACACTCAGGTCACAGACCCGAGCAGGATATGCCACCATTACAGGCCAGCCATGAAGGGGCTAGTAGTGAGTGATTGCTTTTTTATTTAGCAGTTTTACATTCATTTTTATACAAATAATCCATTAAATTATTTCCTTTGGGCCTCTGTGTCAAATGTGACTGAATTTTATGCTTTTTTTTTCATTTTTCCAAATATTTGTCAATAAATCAGAACTAATCAGAATAAATCAGAACTTCACCATGTTTTGGTTCTTATTTAATAAGGGTCAGAACTTCAGTGAGTTCTCACAGCCCTAATTTCAAGCTAACTGACCCATTTGGCCAGAGATGGGATACCTAATGGGATAAGTAGTTTCAAGACACCATTTAGCAAACTACCAAATTTCACAAAATCAAACTTTTGCTTTCATTTTCTTCCTTCTAGTTACTCTGACCAGGTTATAAACCCAGCAACTTATCTGGAATGGATATCTTTAACTGCAAGTACTGTGGAACACTTTTCAGAAGAGTAGTTTTACAGGATTTAGGACATTGTCCTACATGTTGGGCCATTGGAGTTCTAAGAGCTCAGCTCCAGGCAGCATGGGCAGAGATTGCGTGCCTCAAATTGCATATTCAAGAGGAAATATATTATAAGAACCACTTGCCATTTCCCCAATATCCAACAGAAGCACCTCGACTGCAGAGGGTAGTTGGTCTGGAAGGTTGGCAGGTGGTTAGGAGGGGCAAATCGGGTGCCCCATCACTCGGTGCTCTCCAACATAGTACCTCCACAAACTATATAAAAACTACAAACAGGTATCTGCCTCTATCTCTGAAATCAAACAAAGGGGCAGAGGACACTGCAGAGCAGGACACTGCAGCACAGGAGCTAGCACAGCAAAACTCATCCCAAACAGGAACTAAAACAAAAAAAGCAAAAAGGAAATCCAAACACTTGTGATCATAGGAAACTCCATGACTTGGGGATTTGATACCTATCTCCAGCCAGGGTTAATGGTCAGATGTCTCCCAGGTTCATCAGCGTGGAGAGACACTGACCACATTGCTGAAATTGTTCAGGAAACAGGAGAAAACATTGACGTCCTGGTACACATAGGGACAAACAATATCGCCAGCCGGTCAGTTATGAAGACCAAGGAACACCTGACTAGGCTGGGTGACAAACTATCATCCATTTCATCCAGCATCTCCTTCTCTGAGATCCTGACAGTCTGGGAGAAGGGGCAGATGGACCGAAGGTCAAAGAAGGGGAGATAGGGGAGCTAAACATGTGGCTCAAGGGCTGGTGCCAGGAAAAAGGACACAAATTTGTAGGGAACCGACAACAGTTTTGGGATCGAATGTTCTTTAAATTTGATGGACTGCATCTGACTAAGGAAGGAGTCAGTGCATTGGGGCAGAAATTTGACATCTTTGCAGAATATTTAAACTAGCAAATGGGGAGAGGGGTGCAGCACCCAATACATTGAATGGGAGGAACACCCCTCCCCTCTCAGCTAGCAGTCAAACAGGAGTTCAGCGTGTTTGCAGTTCATTGCATCACCAGGT
Source organism: Neoceratodus forsteri (assembly GCA_016271365.2). Lineage (NCBI taxonomy): Eukaryota > Metazoa > Chordata > Ceratodontiformes > Ceratodontidae > Neoceratodus > Neoceratodus forsteri. Next base: position 1,204,708,946 of record CM057456.1, read on the forward strand.
AAGGAAAAGGTCCAGCTCCCATACAATGCACAGGAAGCATAGATCTCACCCAACAACTACATACACGAAATCTGCCAATTGAAAATCATGTACACAAATGTTTGCAGTCTGGAAACAAGATCCCAGACTTGCAGGCAATAATGACAGAGGCTAAACTGGACATAATAGCAATTAGCGAGACGTGGTTTACAAGTAACCACACTTGGGAGACTTCAGTACCTGGCTATGTACTGTTCAGAAGAGACCGAGGTGCAAAAAGGGGTGGGGGGGGGGATGGAGTGGCCCTGTATGTCAATGAATATATCAAAGCTACAGAGATTCAGAATACACATAAGGAGCTAAAAGAACTGTGGGTCACCCTGGAAACAGGAAATGGGACAGCCATATGAACTGGGATTGTCTACAGGCCCCCAGATCAGGAAGAGGACATAGACACATTACTGTTAGAAGATATACAAAACATGACAGCTAAAGGGGAGGTTCTGCTAATGGGAAACTTCAACATGCCAGATACAGATTGGTCAATACTAGCAGGTAGATCTGCCAGAACCAGACACATGGTCGATTCCCTGCAGTGGGAGGGCCTCAAACAACTGGTACAACAACCCACAAGAGACAGGGCTATCCTATATCTAGTATTGACTAACAGGGAAAGGATTACAGATCTCCAGATAGAAGGTCACCAGGGGGCCAGCGACCATCACATGGTAAGGTTCAATTTGGCCACTAGAACTAAATCATCCCATTCCAAGGCAAATATATGGGACTTCAGAGGAGCTGACTTTGATAAGATGGCCAACAGAGTTAAGCTAGCCCTGGCAAAAAAATACAGGTGAGGGGTACAGGCAAAGTGGCCAAGCATTAAGGATGCAACACTTGAAGCAACATCCCATTGTATTAGAGAGAAAGGGAAAAAGAAGAAGGAAACCACTTTGGTTCTCAAAAACAGTAGCAGAAAAGGTCAGAGCCAAAAGGCTTGGCTTCAGGAAATATAAGGGAACACAGCAGGATGAAGATAGGGAGGCATACCAAACTTTCCTAAGGGAAGCAGGGAAGGCAGTAAGGCAGGCAAAGGCCCAAACCGAGGAAACACTAGCACAAACAGTTAAAGAAGGTGACAAGACTTTCTATAGATACATTAGTGAAAGAAGAAAGTCCAGAGGGGTTATTGCTAAGATCAAAGGAGATAAGGAGGCATGTGAGGAGGAGGACCATGTAAAAGCATCTATCCTAAATAGATACTTCTACTCACTATTTACTGAAGAAAAGGTAGGGCAGGGCCTACAGCTCAGCACCATGGATACAGGGGGGAAGGAGGTGTGCACTAGTCCCTTCACAAAAGAAATAGTCCTACAAGAGCTTGATAAGCTCAGGGTGGACAAGACAATGGGACCTGATGGCATACATCCCAGGGTACTAAAGGAGCTAAGGGTGGAAGTAGCAGAGCCATTATCAGAACTGTTTAGTGAGTCTCTGAGCACAGGAGAGGTCCCAGAAGACTGGAGAAGGGCTCATGTGATCCCGCTCCACAAGAGTGGTAGCAGGGAGGAAGCGGGGAACTACAGACCAGTCAATCTTACCTCAGTAGTGGGCAAGAATATGGGGGCACTCCCTAAGGAAAGGATAGTGTAACACCTGGAATCCATAGGGGCACAAGACAGCATGGGTTTACAACAGGAAGATCCTGTCAAACTAATCTCATAGATTTCTTTGACTGGGTAACCAGAATGGTGGACCAAGGGGGAGCAGTTGATGTCACCTACCTTGACTTCACCAAAGATTTTGATACTGTTCCACATAGAAGACTTATTAATAAGCTGGGTAGGCTTGGGGTGGGTCAGAAGTTGGCCAACTGGGTGGCAAACTGGTTGATGGGCAGAAAACAGAGAGTGGTGGTAAACGGTATACAGTCAGAAGAGATGCAAGTCACAAGTGGGGTACCTCAGGGATTAGTCCTGGGGCCATTCCTCTTCAATATCTTCATCAGTGACATTGCAGATGAACTGGAGGGTAAGGTTTGTCTGTTTGCAGATGACAACAAGATCTGCAACAGAGTAGATTATCCAGATGGGGTGGGCAGAATGAGAAGAGATCTGGATAAACTGGCAAAATGGTCGCAAGAGTGGCAACTGGGGTTTAATGCAAATAAGTGCAAGATCATGCACATAGGGAAGAGAAACCATGAAGCCACCTATAGGCTGGGAGGAGTTGCTGGCAGTCACAAGGGAAGAAAGAGACTTGGGCATCATCATCACCGGTGACCTGAAATCATCCAAGCAGACCACTAAAGCAGTAGGTGAGGCTAGAGGGATGTTGGGGTGTATTAGTAGGAGTATCACAAGTTGGAAAAGGGAGGTAATAATCCCTCTTTACAAGACACTGGTTAAGCCCCATCTGGAGTACTGCATTCAGTACTGGAGGCCACACCTTCACAAGGACATTAACCAAATTGAGGAAGTCCAGAGAAGGGCAACCAAAATGGTGCAGGGACTGCATCAGAAAACATATGAGGACAGATTAATGGAGCTCAATATGTATACCCTGGAGCAAAGGAGGGAGAAGGTGATATGATTGAAACATTCAAACACCTTAAGGGCATTAACAAGGTGAAAAGTCTAACACGTTTCAATATAAGAAAAATGGCAGGACAAAGAGGACATAGCATGAAAGTTAGAGGGAGGCTGATTAAGGGGTAATGTGAGGAAGTTCTTTTTCACTGAAAGAGTGGTGGATGCATAGAATGGCCTACCTCAGGAAGTGGTGGACATGAATACAGTGCAGGGCTTCAAACAGGCATGGGATAGGCATAAGGAAGCAATACAGATGAGTATAAAAAGATAGGCCATTGATAGAGCAAATGCCAATGGCACATTTATAAGGTAGAAAAAGAAATGGACAGACTGGATGGGCCTTGCAGTCCTTATCTGCCATCAACTTCTATGTTTCTATGTTACCATCTAACAAATGCACCACTGCTAGCATATGCTGACCCAGTAAAGACTTATATTCTACATACAGATGCAAGCCTATGGGGACGTGTAGTTGTCCTGTACCAAAGTTATCTTGAAGGAGTAAGGCCTGTTGCCTTCATCAATAGGAGCTTGAACACTGTAGAAAGGAATTACCCTATCCACAAATTGGAGTTCCTTGCTCTCAAGTGGACCACAGTGGACCAGTTTCACAAATACTTCTAGAAGGCTCACATTACTGCCAAAGCAGATAATAACCTTTTGACATATGTAGAAATAACTGAAAAGATAGATGCTGCTGCTGGACACAGATGGGTATCTGTTTTATCAACATATGACTATTGTGTAGGATACAGACTTAGCTTGAATCATGTGGACGAAGATGATGATCTCTCAAGAGGACCAAATTCATCAGCCACAGATAATCAAACATGGGTACGAATCCCAGAGCAAACTGTCAAAGTGCTATGTATAGAGTGTGAAACAGATGAACCAAAGTTGCCAGCAAATGCTCATTGTCTCATCGACAGCCTTGATGCCTCTGACATCTGTTTACCAAATGCCTACTATAATTTTGCTGCACTAGATCTAACCACTCTTCTGCAATTAACTCATCAAGATTTGCAAAGAGAACAAAGAATGGACTGTTGCCTGAAAGATATTGTCTTCACCTTGAAGAAAGGAGGTGATGCCACACAAGTCACCCAAGTAAAAAAATCAAAGGCATCTTGTGGTATCATGAAATTCAAGGACCACAAGTTTTCCCAAAACTGCAACTGGTACTACTTTCCAAGTTCAAAAGAGTTGTGTTGCATTCCCTGAATATTGATATGGGACACCTTGGAAGTCAGTGAACCTTGGACCTTACCTGTGCTTGCTTCTATTGGCCATGTATGGGGAGTGATACAGAACAATACTGCAAAACTGGCAACAAATGTGTAAGATGCAAAACTCTGCCACAGAGGGCAGCCCCTCTGGTAAACATTGTGACGAGTGCACTATGGAGCTGGTACTCATAGACTTTCTCAGCTTGGAACCAGACTCTAAGAACATCATAAATATCTTGGTAGTAACTGACCACTTTTCAAGATACGCCTAAGCTTATTCACAAAGGAACAAAAGGCAACACTTGTTGCAAAAGTCCTAGTTGAAAACATTTTTGTGCACTGTGGTGCCTCACAATGGATCCATTCAGACCAAGGTCGAGATTTTGAAAGCCACCTAAAGAACTGCTGTCCCTTTGGGGAATAACTAAATCCTATACTACCGCTTATCGCCCTCAATGTTATCCTCAGCCTTAGTGGTTCAACTGATCCCTATTGAACATGCTAGGTATGTTGGACTCAAAAGAAAATAACAAGCTGAGTCAGTGAGTCAGTGTACTAGTCCATGAATACAATTGTACCAAAAGTGATGCCACCAGATTCTCTGTATTACCTGATGTTTGGCGAGGAAGCCCAACTTCCTGTGGACTTGTGTTTTGGTGTCTCTGCTGATGGAGCTAGGCCAGAGACCTATCTTCAGTATGTCCAAAGACTGAAAGACCAGTTAAATATCACCTACAAATTAGCCATGGATGCCACAGCAAAACATAACAGAAAGACCAGTTAACTGTCACCTACAAGTTGGCCATGGATGCTGCAGCAAAGCATAACAAAGCCATTAAAGACAGGTATGACAGACTGGTGAAGGCACATGAAATGCTGTCAGAAGACTGTGTTCTGTTAAAAAATTTGGGACTGCCATGGAAGCACAAAATTGCTGACTGCTGGGGCAATACCTCATATATTGTGATGGTGAAGGTGCAAGATATATCCGTGTACAACATTCATCTTGAAGGAGAGCCAAGTAGTTATTGGATTATCCACCAGAACCATTTGTTGGCTATTGAACAGTTGGTCCTCAGCGATGTAGTGGAACCTGTAGAACTTCCAAAACCCTGAACTACTCGATCTGCTATGTGCAGACAAAATCCAAAGCAATAGACAAGGCAATCAGAAATTGTTCTGTCCATAACTGATGTTAAGTAGAACAGGAAAGCTCACACTCTAAATCAGAAGGAGGGGTGTGCTATCCTAAAGTGAATCTCATTAGACTGTTTGGGGGCTTGAATGGAACAAGTAATGTGTCAAATGTGCCTCTAGCAGAGCCCACTCCAACAATCTTGGACTCTGAACCAACACTGCCTGTACTCTTGGATGATAGGCCCTTATCTGAGGATGTGCCACAGGAAGAAGATGGAGAACCTGTAGAGCCAGTGGAATTTGCAGAGAAAGTTGTGTAACCCATTTTGACTGAAGATGCTTCATTACTGGTCGATAAAACAGTGGGCCTAATTCTTGAAACTGGCCTTAGAGTGATGCACTAAGGCAAACAGCAGTTTGCATGCACTGCCAGTGCACCAGGCACCCTGCACCCAATTCAGGAATAATTGGGTTCCCGGCACCAAACTCCCACCATTTTCCGCATCTGCTCCTGTGCATCTAACAAAAAGTGCATGGGAGAGGATTGCTGCAAGCTGCAGGAGGGTTGTGCAACATTACAATCAGGGCCACAGACCCATTGGCACTGTGCTCAGGGGCTTGATACTCAATCAGATGCCACTGCTTAGCTGCACATCAGCAGAGTGCTGCGTCATCATGGAGTTGTGCCCCACATGGCAGAGGGGCATGGCAGGGCATACCCTGTTGGTCACTATGGCACTTGTGCAGGTGATGGCTGATTTGTGATGGACTGGCAGTGGCATGGGCAGCACATGTTGCTGTGCTAGAGATGTATCCCGGGTTGTGTTGGTCATACTGCCCACCTGGCAACACTTGGCAACCAGTGTCCTGTACCGCTGCTCCGAGCTGTTGTAGTGTACAGGCAGCCCCCCCCCATCTGGTGCAAGCACAAGTAGGAGTATTAGGAATGACAAAGTGTGGAGCAGGGAGCCCCTTGTGTCATTTCTCTTTGACACAGTCACCTTGCATCATTCCTGATGCTTTCTGAATTGGGCCCAGGGAGTGTACTCCCTGATGCTAAAGACAAAATGATTGTTCCACTTTCACTCGGGGGAGAGCTATTAAAACTTTGCTCAAGTTAACATATGACTCTCCAAGTACCCCTAGTAACTTGCCAATGCACATAGTACACAGACGTATCTACGTTACACCCTGATCTCTGCTTCGAATTGTTTTTTGCAAAGTTGAGACCATATCACCTAGAGTGGGAGATGAAGTAAAGGGTAAAAAAAGTAGGTCAAATGTTATTTAAGTATTGAACAATGTGATGGAACTGCCATGTGATGGTATTGCATACTGCTATGGTATTTTTAAAGATTACTGTCATGAGAGCTGTTTTTGTGAATACGAAAGCCCTTTCATTGTCTTGCATTAGACTACTCCAGTCAGGAAGCAATTGTCTAGGTAGACTATAAAGGACAGAAACAGTGCACACACTAAGCTCAAAGCAAACTATACATGTTTATTGGTACATAGTAAGGAACACTGATCAAATTGCCCCTACATATCACTACTTAGTGTGGCTTCTTCAGGAGGGGGCCCTGAGGAAGCCACATTGAGTAATGATACATAGGGGAAGTTTTATCAGTGTTCCTTACTTTGCACCAATAAGCATATACAGTATAGTCTACCTTGAGTTTGGTGTATGTGCTATTTTTGTCCTGTTGTGCTTACTGTACTCTGCACAGTGTCACCTTTGGGAGGCAGGAGTGCTCTCCTTTTCTGTGCTTTTTGTCTAGATAGACTGTGTGATATACGTAAGTGTGATGTATACTGTTTATTGATACAGATAGACTCTTTTGATAGACTTGATGTGGATGTCAGGTATTTTGGGCAGGAGAGGGTGTAACCCCCCCCCAAATGGTGGGGCTTACCTGCGCTCTTTAACCTCCTTCAGGAATTCCTGACTGCTCTCTGTTGTCATGCTCACTGTAGCCCTCCAGGGCAGCAGCCTGTGTGTGAGTAACTGATGTGTGAGCTGCCACCTGATCAGCAGTTCCTTAACACTTGAGCTGCTGTCTGCTCAAATGTGTGAGCTGCAACCAGCTTCACGAGTTCCTGCTTGATGATTGTCATGCCACACCTAACAGCACAAACTGTTTTCACTGTTACAACCAAAGCCATCGCCTCTGCACATTCCCTCCATGTGCTTGTAGAAACATAGAATTTGACGGCAGATAAGGCCTGCTTGGTTCACCTAGTCTGCCTATTTTTTTCTACCTTTGGTGTCACTGCAGACACTACTTGTTCTCTAGCTCTCTCCCCTCTTCCTGTCCACAAAGATTCCCTTATGCCTATCCCATGCATTCTGGAACCCCACCACTGTTTTGCCCCACCACTTCTGGTTTAAGACTGTTTCAGGCATCTACCACTCTTTCTGTGAAGAAGTACTTCCTCACATCTCTCCTGAATCTATCCCTTCCAACTTCATTGCATGTCCCCTTGTTCTCTACACCTTTTTTAAGAAAAATACTTCCCTCCTGTACCTCATTTACTCCAGTGAGGCATATGAAAGGTCTCTATTGTATCCCCTCTCTCCCTTCTCTCTTCCAGGATGTATGTATAGACAGACTTTCCTGATGATGGCTGCCATGTTGGGAGGTTCGTTGGCTGAGCTTTGAGTGAGCTCTGAATATTATGGACTTCTTGAGAAAAAAAACATTGCCAGTACTACTAAAAGCTGTATTAGTGTTAGAATTAGTTAGCAGTTATATTTAGACAGTGAGGGCAATTTTACTGAGGCAGGCAGTACTAGTGGGGTTTTCATGTTTTTAGTGTTAGGGTCCAGTTAGTGGGAGATCCTTAAATTGGCATTCTCAGTAGCCTCCAAGGTGAAATGCTGTAATGGTATTATTTTTAAAATGTTGAAACAGCATCAACACTTTACCACATGTACTTTAATTCTGTTGATGCATTTGTGGCTTTTTGTGGATGGCAGTGAGTGGCTTGGGACAGTGTTTTCAGTCCCTTTTGCAGTTAAACCTCTGTATTGGATGGTGGAGCAGGGGGTAGAAAGTCAGTATTCTGAGCCAAGAAAATGGACTGCTTGAAAGGACTGAGCTTTTACAGCTGTTTGTGGAGTGGATGAAGGGGTAGTTTTGCTGCTGGTGGTGGAGTTCAATTTTAAACTTGCCGAACCGTGAGCAGTGGGTGGTAGGGCCTGACGTTCCCTGGAATTGAACTGTAAGGAATGTCAAATCAAATCAAATCAAATTTTATTGGATAACATATTGAGATAAATATCTCTTTTTCAAATGCATCCAACAATAAACAAAGAACAAGAATACACATGATTTAACATACCAAACATACAAAAAATAGTAATACAATAAATAGAACATACATCTAAATATAGATCATGTAGCAAGTTTCAATTAAAAAAGATATTAATTTATCCATAGCAATTACAATGCTTGTGATAAACACTAGATGATGCTCAAAACCTTTCCAAGGGCAGTAATACATTAATTTTTAATTGTCTAGATACTATAGCCCATGTTCTGAGTGCAGCTATTGCCAAAATCTTATTTATTTATTTGCTTTTGGTAACCAGGTAAGCACACTAGACAGCTAAGTGCCTATTTATAGGTGCAACCCTGGAGAGTTACAAGGTATCCATAAAACAAAATACAGAGTGAAGGTTAAATACAGGAGCCACATGCTCCAACAGTGGGTAAAACAGCTTAGGTACATACAGGCTCAAAGAACATCATGAAGAGGTGGAATAACATCTAGACATAAACTATAATTTAGTATAGAAGAACAACTCTAACAGTGGCAACCTCAGAATTGTTTGGAGCACACCCGTATACGCTGGCCAGACCTGAACGCCTAAAGTGAAAGAGAGACTCGGTACTGGACACGAGGCGGTTAGCGATACTGAGCAGTAATGATGCTCCACCTGGGGGCGGTAAGTGCCTAAGGAGGGATACCAGTGGAGGTAACAGTGCTAGAAGACTGGGTATTATGCGGTACACAGGCAGGTAGCTCCAGCTTTTAGGAAGTTCCAGAGGGATGTTTTGAATGAGGGGTGGGAGAGGGATGCACGAACTCGGGCCGGAAGGGAGTTCCACATTTTAGGCGCATGGACAGTGAATGCCCGATCACCAGCGAGGGTGCGGGTCTTGGGGACCAGGCGGGCCTGGGTTGCACCCGACCTGAGGTGGTAGACAGGGGAGGCATATTTCAGGGGAAGGGTGAGTGAAGCGGGGGGTGACCATTCTAATTACATTATCGATGAAGTTGCCTAAGATGTAGGTGCAGTGTTTTTCTGGGGGAAGCCATTCCAGATGAGAGTAGAGCATACAGCAATGCGTGAGATGGGGAGTCGTGAGAGCAAAGCGGCATATGTTATTGTAAGTGGTGTCCCATTTAGCGAGGCTTGAGGATGGGACAGGAGCAAAGGCAACAAGCCCGTAAGAGAGTGTGGTAAGTAGTATCCCCCTAGCTATAGCAAGCCGGGCAGCAGGGGTAAGGCAGTCTTTAGCTCTGTAGGCTAGGTCGAGCTTGCCGTTTGTCATGTTACAAATATTCTGAATGTGAGAGGAGAGGAGAGATCCAATTGAGGATTGAGAGTGACTCCAAGGTACCTGGCAGTATCAATGACCAGCAGAAGGGAGTCATTTGACCCGTAGATTTTGAGTGGCTTCGTGCAGGAGGAGGTTTTGGCCTCGGAGCCAAAGAGCATGACCTGAGTTTTCTTCAGGTTGACCATCAGTTTGTGGTCATCAAGCTAGTTCTGGATAAGGGAGAAGTCAGAGCTGAACTGGGTGTTGATGCTGGAGGTATCATCCGAACTGGCTAAGATGACCAAGTCATCTGCGTAAAGGGTTAGGTGCCCTTTAGTAGCAGCAGAGAGTAGTTCATTGATGAACAGGGAGAACAGGATGGGTCCAAGGACGGACCCTTGGGGTACCCCGCTGTTCACTGGTGAGAGGGTTGAGAGGGTTCGATTAAAATAGGTGTATTGCTGCCTACCCCCGAGGTAGTTAGAGAACCAGTCGAGGGCACGGAGGGAGAATCCGTGAGACTGCAGGGTGGAGAGGAGGAGGGGGTGGTCCACACGATCAAAGGCTTTGGAAAGGTCCACAAATATAGCCCCAGTCAATTTGCCTTGGTCGGTTGCAGACCTGATCTTGGAGGTGACCATGGCAAGAGTTGTCAAAGTGCTGTGGCCTTTTCTGAATCCATGCTAAGATGGGGAAAGGACATCGTATCCCAGGAGGTAGTGGGAAAGTTGCGAGGCAATGGCCTTTTCTAGGAGCTTGCAAGCAGCTGATAGTATGGCAATGGGGTGATAATTATTGACATCATTTGAGTCACCATGTTTATGGACAGGGATAACCCTGGCAACCTTCCATATGTGAGGGATGATCCCCGAGATAAGCCAGGCGTTGAAGATGTGAGCAACTGGTCGGGCGAGGAGAGGAGCCCCCAGGCTGAGTAGCTTAGGTTCTAGACTGTCATGGCCAGCTCCTGTGTGGTAAGAGAGACCGGCAAGGAGTTCCTGGGTCTCACCAACAGTGATCCTTTTAAGGTAGAAAGGTGGATGGGGGGGGCGCAAACCAGTTTAGGGGCTGGGGGGGTGGAAGCCGGCAGGTCAGTGAACATGCAGTTAAAAGAAGTGGCAATGGTTAGGAGGTTATTGCAGTTGGTTCCCCTGAAGAGCATGTCAGTGAGTTGCTCCATGACCGATCTATGTTTTGAAATCTGATATGAAATCCGAGATATAGACCTCAAAGAATATTTGTATGCTGGTCTAGACTCTAATACGTTCAACAAAAAAGTCGGTAGTGTCCATATAATAAACTTATATACAGATATATTCCAATGAGATTCTCGCTGATCTACTACTGAGGTTAAACCTGTTTCCCTATACAATATACAAATATGTGTTCTATAGGGCATGTCTGCAATAAACCTTAATGCATTATTATACAATGTATCTAGTGACCATAATAATGAACTTGTGGTTCCAGTTGGTCTGCTAAGAGCGCCAGTTCAGTTATTTGCTGGCCTGTGTAATACTACTCGATCTTGGTTTGTGGTGTTGGGTCGGGTAGGTAGCAGTATTGATCCTAGTGCTCAGCGGTAGCTTTCTTGGTGGGCCTCAGTTTTAATGTCCCAGTCTTGATGGACTGTCAGAGGGGTGTTGTGGCAGAGTGCCATAAGATTCGGTGAGAGGACATCTGTAAAGAGCAAGACTTTCTTCCTGCTGAAAATTCACTTTGTGACCATTCAGTTGTGGCTGAGTGAGAGTGAGCTGCTTTTGGTTTCAAACTATTTACATCTGTTATTATATCTGATTGTCTCAAGCTGCTCTCAAGGACTACTGTTTTTCTGCCCCTCTCAGTGGCAGTGTGAGGGGGAACTTCAGTTTTATATTTTATTTACAGCTGGAAGAGTTTTATTCAGGACTTTTATTATATTTTATTATAGATTAGTTTATAATTTATTGAGGAGTACCCTCTGCTGGTTAGTGATTTTATTTTAATTAGTATGTGTGAGAGTATATGGGGTAAATTGCTGTGTGTGGTGCGTGAGCGGTGTGGTTATTTTTAGGATGGGATAGGGAGGGATTTTGTGTGGGTGGTTTAATTTTGGGATTTGGTGAGGTTGTTTAATCCTGAGGTACTGAAATGTGTTATGGCCGTGAGGCCCCTATGCGTTCCTACTCTCTGGAGCTCCTCCACCAGCTCTGTCCTTTTCATCCCTCAGCCCTTCCTGAGGTGGTTCAGATTCACTGTTGAAAGCTGGGGAATTTGAGAAGGTTGGATGCATGGTTTGGAGGTGAGGCCAGGGACAGTAAGATCAAGAGTGTCAGGCCGAGTACTGTAGGTGCCCTGCGTTTAAGAGGGTCATGAAGCAGCGTCCTTCCTAGCATGTCTCGATCCCCTAGGAGCCCCCTAAGGAATAGGGGAAGTTAGTAGGACTGCCAGCTGCTGCCCTCTCCTTTGTGGTATGTTATACAATGACAGATCCCTGAGGAATAAGACTGTTGTGATGTGGGATTTCATCATGGATTCCTCTGGGGAACTAGTATATTTCACTGAGACCTGGACTGGTGATGACTCTGAACAAGTCCTGGAGGTGGTGATTCTGGCTAGGTACTCAGTGGTACACCATTCGAGGAGGGAGCATAGGGGAGGTGTAATGGCCTTCTGTTTTAGATCCTGCTTGATGCTAACAGTGTACCCACTGAAGGAGACAGGTCATGTGAATGTGTGGCTGTGAAGGGATATGTGGGTGTGAGGTGTAGGATTCTCATTGTTCACCACCCTCCAGGGCTAGAACAGAAGTTCCTACTGGAATTTATGGATTTCATTGCTGACTTTTTGAAGACAGCTGCCAACCTAATTGTACTGGGGTATTTCAATGTATGGACTGATAATAAATGCATGCAATTTGCTCTATAGTTCCTCCGGTTGATGGATTCCCTGGGACTCATACAGGTTGTTTCCTTCATGACCTATGAACATGGTCACACCATGGACCACATCTTCACTCTGGAACTGAGCATCTTTGATGTCAAGATGGATCCAAGGGGGTGATCAGATCACCACACTGTTAGTTTTATTGCAGGGGCCTCCACAGACACCATCCTCCCTGCAAAGATGGTTCAAATAGTCTGAGATGTGCTTTAGTGCTGGAAAAACTTCTGGCAGTATTGGACATCTCAGGTATGGAAGTGGTATGCAATGTAGGAGCCGTGGTAGCAATTGATAGCTATAATTTGGCTATTATGGCAGTGCTTGATTCCATGCTGTGATCTATATCTGCTCATTGATCTCCCTTCGCAGATCACTGTGGTACAACGACGATGAGTTGAGGCAGCTGAAAGTGACTGGGCAAAGGCTGGAGCATTCCTGGAAGAGGACACACTCGGGGGAGGACAGAATGGCTCTGAGGTCACACTACATGGACTATCAGAGGGCTATAGCCCTGAAAAAGGCAGAGTTCCTGTCACGGATTGTAGCCTCAGGAAGAAGCAGGTCTGCTCAACCCTTCCACACTGTGAACAGGTTTATTAGTCCTCCCTGTATACAGTCTGGGGGAGTGTTTGTCACAAGAAGGTGAGGTGTTGGGGTCTTTGTTTCTGGACAGAGTATCCTCCATTCAGGTGGGGATCTCTACAGGTGGCCTTTCATGGGCCAGTAGTGATCCTGATGGGAGGCACATTAGGGCTCTGTGGGTTTGGAGTGAGATAGAGCCAGTTATTATGGAGGAGGACCTCAAGGTGATTGTGATGCTGTGTCCAACCTACTGTATCTCGGATACGGGGCCTACATGGCTGTTGATGGAGTGCCGTGAGGACCTGGATCTGATGTTTGCAAGCATTATTCAGCATTCTCTTTTGGGATTGTTTTCCCTAAGTTCTTATAAAAACAATGGCAAGATCCCTCTTGAGGACACCATCATTGGACCCGAATGTGCTGGCTAATTACAGGCCTGTCTCTAATCTTCTTTTTCTGGGGAAGGTTGTCGAGAGGGTGGTAACAATGCAACTGGAGGTACACCTTGAGAGGTATGACATATATGAGCCATTCCAGTCGGGTTTTAGGCCTCGCCACAGTACAAAGACCATGCTCATCATGGTATTTGATGCTCTGCTCCTGGTGAGAGACATGGGGGAAAGTTCTATTTTCGTTCTCCTGTACCTTTCCTCAGCGTTTTACACTGTTAATAATAGGGTTTCGATACAGTGTCTTCATGCTGTCACTACGACAGGTCATCAAACAGTATGTTGTAAGTTTTGACTGCTATGCAGCTGATACTCAGCTGTACTTGTCATTTACATCTGATAAGTGGGAGGTAGTCACTGTGCTGGAGCAATGCCCTGAAGAAGTTTCTGTCTGGGTGATCTCCAGATGGTTGAGTCTCAGTCCAACAGACAGAACTAATGCTGGTGGATCTACGTCCTCGATGGTTGGCTGGAAGTTTGGAGGCAGTCAGATTACCATCTCTGAATGGCACCCTTCTGGCAGCTGTGCATAGGGTGAAGAATCTGGGAGTCACTGTGAACTCTAGGCTGACATTACAACATCAGGCGTCAGCCATGGTCTGCAGTGATTGCTCTAGTTAAGGAATATCTCCTGGATCAAGCCCCATCTTGGGCAAGAGGATCTGGTGACCATAGTGCATGCTTTCATGCCCTAGAGGCTTGTCTACTGCAATGTTCTTTACCTAGGGCTGTCTGAGGGGTTGGTATACCCCTTATAGCTGGTGCAGAATGCAACAGCCAGGTCGATATCGGGTGTGTCATTCAGGGAGCATATCTCCTCTGTGCTGGGGCAGCGGCACTGGCTCTCAGTGAGGTGGCACTTCACCTTCAAGATTGCTTAGTTAAGATACAAAGTCTACATGAATTGGGTCCTGTCTATCGGAAAGTCTTCTTGGTCCGGTATATTCCCAGCTGCTCTCTCTGCTCCACTCAGGAACTTTTTTGATGTTCATCCCGTGATCTTGCCTTAAACAATCTTGTGATAGAACATTCTTGGTGGTGACCCCAATTATCTGGAACTCCTTGCCTATCCATCTAAGAAGCTTCCCCTCAATGGAGGCATTTACAATGGGATTAAAAAGTTATTTGATCAAGCCTTTGGGACCGGTACCTGATTTTCTGAGTAGTACCTCTGCTTTTTAGATTAATTGCTGAATGCATTTATTATTATGTATTATTTATTCCATGGCAATTAGTGTATATTTTTATTACTGATATGTGTATGTAAAGTACCCTGACACTGTGGTATAGGGCACTTGATAAATAAAATTGCCTTTTCGTGCCTCACATATTGAGATCATTTACTCTGTCCTCATAGGGCTCTTGATGCAGACACTGCACCATTTCAGTTGCCTTCCTCTGGAACACCTCCAGCCTGTCTATGTACTGCTGGAGATGCAGTCTCCAAAACTGGACACAGTACTCTAGATGGGATCTTACCAGTGATCTCTACAGAGGCAACACCACCTCCCACTTTCTGCTGCTGATACCCCTCCCTGTGCACCTCAGCATCCCACTGGCCTTCCCAACTGCCTTGTTGCACTGCCTGGCCACTTTCAGGTCATCAGATATCTTTACCCCCAGATCTCTTTCCTGTTTGGTGGTTGTCAATACCTCTCTACCAATTTTGTAAACTGCCCCTGGGTTTTTGTGCCCCAAGTGCATGATTTTGTACTTTTTCACATTGAACCCCAGCTGCCATACCTATGGTCACCCCTGAGTTTCTCAGGTCTTTGCTTATTTTTTCTAACCCCTGGAGTGTTCGCCCTATTGCAGATTTTGGTGTCATTCACAAAGAGGCAGACCTTCCCTTCCAGCTCCCATGCAATGCCACTTATAAAGACATTCAAAAGGGATGGTCCTAGTGCTGATTCAAGAGATACCTGACTGGATCCCCTCCCTTCCTCAGAGTGAACTCCGTTTACTACCACCCCACGTCATCTATCCCCTAACCAATTTCTAACCTAGTTTACTACCTTCGGAACCACTTCTAAGCCGGTCAGCTTCCTTACAAGTCTCCAATGTAGAACAGTGTCAAAAGCGTTACAGAAATCTAGGTAGGCCACATCCACCACTCCACTGATCTAATTCCCTGGTCACCCAGTCAAAGAAATCTATCAGATTCATTCACTTTACACCATTACACTCTTTATTGCTTTCTCTGCTTCCCTCTGTTTCCCCTGATGCAGCCCTAGGGACATCAGTAAGGCAACAGGGACTGGAGATACACGGGAGTGGAACAGAAGCCTGACATGTGTTTTGTGTTTGGTGCACCTCTGTACAATGTGACTCATGGCCACTCTTGTAATGGGACTGCTCTGCCTGGGATGAACAGAAAATGGAGCTCCCAACAGGGTGGAGGATTCCCAAGTTACCTGTAGGTACAACCAGATACTAGAGTATAGTTTGTGCTATTGAACTGAGAGGTCTATTGCAATTAACAGAAGGGCAGGAGCCCTAAAATAACAGCTTCTTCCTGTAAGGAAGCCATCATCTTGTTGACCCCTGACCTCAGACACAACCAGAGGTCAGGGATCTCAGAAGGATGTTGGGAGAATAACTGCACAGTATGTTGGCACCAGTTCACCCAGCCAATAGGGCACTAAGTGAACATTCTGCATATGAATTCAAGTGACTGACAGCCCTGTGTGTCAATGAGATACTGCCTTTGACCAGAGAAATGCTGAGCACTGACCTAGAACAAAGTAGTTAGCAGTGAGCTCTCACAATGTGAGAAGGGCTCTTACTGCTGGCCACAGCTAACTCAGGGAAGCCTGCCTGGGCTTCTACAGTCAGTCTTCAGGAGGTGACTTAGAGGCTTCTACAATCAATCAAGTATATGGACTGGCTGGCAAGCCACCTGCAACTTCAACAGGGCTACACTGTTTCTCTAGCTGAGTACCCAGTGAAGCACAGGAAGCCCCTATAAGGGTAAAAAAGGGTTTAAACTGGTACCAGTGGGAAGTGGGTAGTGCCCCAAGTACAGGTGAGCTAATAATACTATAGTTTACAGTATTCACATTGTAACTGTATTGCATTGCCTGGTGGGTGGTGGGTACTATTGCTGACTTAAAGTGCACTTAACTGCGGCCCTGTGCTCAGGGTTCACGAGTTTCTTCCAAAAAAGTTTTGCCATTGTAACCCCTAGGCGGAGCTATTCTAAGGGCTACTACCCCTGCCTGTATAGCAATACACAGGTTGAGGGGGCCTGAGTTCTGTGAACAGGTGCCTCCACCTGGAGGAATGGTATTGGGGTAGCTTAACTGCTTTGGTATAGCCCTCCGGGACACTATAACCACCCACTAACCCTTCTAGTGGCCTAAACAGTAACAGATTGAATGTGAATGGTACATTCACATTCAAGATCTAGCATTCAAGATCTAGCAGTAATAATATGCTCACACCTCTTTCACTTACCACCAGGGCTGGATGTGCTGCAACTGTCCTAGAGACCTCCTGGAAAATAAGATCAGCAATGCAACAATGCAATATTACCACTGTAACCTAACTAATAATAATATGCACACAAGCCAGGTTAAATGTGAAAAAAGCCAATCCGTTTTATTTAGGGGAAGTGAACAAGGGAAGGGCATGAATCTAGAAGAATGATTAGCACTCTGATTAAATTCAGGTTGGTTAGACATGCACTGTAAGTCCCTTCCAAATAGTCCCACAACCCTGGGTACCCAGTATGTCATGCAAGCTAGCCTGAAGTGTTGCCTGGGGTGGCCAGCATTGCAGCTGTTGTTGGGGCCCTTACGAAAGAAAACAGTTAACATACACACAACCCAATTATTTGTAATCCCGAGATGGATGGCTCAGTCCTTTGCAATAACCCAAACAAACAATTAGATGGTACACACTGATTGTTACTGTTGTTGCAGGAAGCTACCCTGAATTGTACTCACACTACCAGAACCTGAATGCAGGACAGGTGAGATGAAGACCTCATGGTGTTGATCTGGAAGGCCAGGGGAAGCAGGGCCGACATGACTCACCTTCAGGTGGTCGCTACCTGTTCGATGGTGTTGAGCAGGGGGCCGAATTCCCAAGCAGGACTTTCACCAAAATGATCTCTGAAGCGGGAGTAGTGGCCTAGGCCAAGGTGGCTGGGCCCAGGCAAGATAAACAGTTCTGCTAACATTCATGATGGTATGCTGGTGAAGCATCCAGCTGGCATACTGTACAAGATTCTGCTGTGGGGAACCAAATCGTGATCCACGAAACACATTCAGCACATTTACATTGATTATTTCTCTAAGCCACAATTCAGATACAGTCTGGTTGCTAATTACAGCTTCACTGCACAAACCTTTCAGTCCGAGGCTATTTCTATCATCCGGCAGGCCAATCGCTTCTGGAGGAAGTCTTTGGTCCAAATCCCAAGTCTCAACAACAAATATCTTCTTTCTTCTGCTGCAGATCTAAGACGGCACTTGTAAAGGTCCAGCTTCTGCAATGGGCAGTTCAATGGTGGGAGAACGTGGCAGGCAGGCCAGCAGAGCCTTCCCGCTGATTCCCCTATGCTCCTTCTGGGAGCAGCTGCTTGAAAGCTCGAGCTGTTCACTCTTCAACCTTCAACTCTAACTGATCCACTGCTTCAGGCAGTTCTGACTATTTCTTTTGTAATCCAAAAGGTTTGGTTAGCTGAGGGAACTGTCAGTCACAGTATGGGCTCCCCCTCCAGGCCAGTTTAGGCGCCAACAATTAAAACTACAAAAACTATAGAATTCCTTCCCACAAGACCCCTGAGAACAGTTTATATTTTAGGTCCCCAGTGGTTCGATTGGTCCAAATGCTGGAAGTCCAGAACCTAACATGGTGGCTCTCATCCAAATGTTCGAGCTGCAATAAAAGCAGGTTAGATAAACTTCTCTATCTTTACTATAACAGCAATTTAGCAATAAACAACCACAGTTCCTAAGACAGCTCCCTTTGAGTAAATAATGACTGCAGAATGGAGCAGAATAACAAACTGTCTGGCTGTTCGCAAGCCTTAATTACTCATACCCAGTGCAGACTAATCTTTAAACGCAGCTTAGCTAAACTCTTATAGAGATAGGCATGGAGGCTCGCTAGGGCACTCTCACACAAACAAATAGAACTACAGTAGACAGGACACCAGCCTGACAGTGGACATTAGGGAGCCCAGGAAGACATTATAGTAACCCCAATTTGTAGGGGGGTTACACTCTTCTATGCCTAGAAAAACTTGGCGTCAAGTCTACAATTACTATAAGAGTCTATGTAAAAAACACTATATGTAACATACACTCATGTTTCATTTGGCATGCCATAAAAGAAAAGCTGGAGCATCCATAAAATGACTGGTCTTAAGTATTACTATACTGTTTCCATTTGCAATGGCATTTCCACAGTAACACATATTCATACATTTTCATAAACATGTTAGCAGATTCACACAGTCAAACACATTACTGTTATACCTCTGGTTTGTACTCTCTCCTGTACACTAACCCACCTGGCTTAGGGCCCATCCCTATCACCTACACTAGGGCTGCATGAGGCAAGGGTTCCAGTGCACTGATTGGAGGGTTTTACTATTAGCTTAGATGTGGCAGAATAGCCCAGTTTTGGAAGAGAGCTTTCAGAAATATACACCCCTTTGTGGACTACATGTAATGGGAGATCTACAGGCCATCCTGGGGAGTCATAACTGAGGTGTAGCACTGGCTTTGCGGCTCTTCCAGACTTTCTATGAGGGGCAGGCACAGGTTCAGTTCTTTCCACATTTGCATTTGGGTCTCTCAGTCCCAGCTCATTGCTTGTCAATAAGTCTGCTTCTGATGAAAGGGGTACTTCTGCACTGGTAGTCTATTCTGCACTGGAAGCACTGTCAGCTCCATGTTCTGTTAGTTCTGTATCAACAATATTACTTTCATTACTGGGTTCTGTAATTCCATGTTTGTCATCTAGAGGAAATCCCGTGGAATTAAAATCATGCAATACTTGACTAATACTTTCAACATCATTATCCTCATTAACATCAGTCTCCATAACATTGTCAGAGTCATTGTTTTCAAACAGTTCCATACTTACTGGTATGTCACCTGTGATGCTTGCTGTTTCTGGTTCTCCTTCTTGGAGCTCAGCTAGTTCTACCAGACACAACGAGTCAGCTACATCAGAAGTCACACTTTGTAGCTCACTTTCAGGGGGCACTGGGGCTGTGGAGAAGACTGGAGGGTTAGATAGTCCTGAAGGTCCAGCTTCATCTCCAAAATTGTACATGGGGTTTGTGGCGGAGTTAGGCTACACCCTTGGCTGTGACTGATGGACCACTTTAATATCTCATTATTTCCTAGATACCAAAACTTCTGATGCACAACAGTTTACGCTTTTCACTTTGCTTTTCTTCTTTTCCCATCTACCCTAGGTTGGCCACCTAGCGTAGCTCTTTACTTTCCCTGCTAACCTTCCTACTAGTTCTCTCTTTTCATTCTTTTTCCATTTCCATCCATTCAGTCCCTGGAATGATGCCAAACACCCGGATAGGTGTTGTGTAAAGTGAATAAATGCATTTTGTGTACAAAAAGCACAAAGGCTATTTTAGATAGCAGGAATGAATACAGTTAATAAAGCCTTTTTAAAGAAAAATGATTCAGAAGCCATATCAAACTAATTATTTCATGATTAGTATAGTTATACAAAATCGTTAAGGTATTTTCATAAATTCACATTATAAACCTGTTACTGTATGAAGCTAAACAAAAAACTGCAGTATGCTTTATAAACATGCTTAGTCATTATGAATCAGAGATCTAGAGCGTCAATATCTGTGGAGATATACACTGTACCTTTAATTGAGCCAGGAAGACCCCTGGAACAAACAAACTCCCTTGGTTTTAAAACAGCATGTCCAGACATACAACAGCTTGTTCAGACATGAAAACAGAAAGGACTTAGTCAGGTGACCCCACAAAAAAGATATAAAAACCTCTTCACTGAGTTCAGTTCAGTCCATTGGGGCTCAGCCCTGAGAAAGGAGGAGAGGTTCTACTGTTTGTGCAGACAAGCTGTTGAATGCAGATGAAAAGGGTCTTAGGAGCTCTAAGATCCAGCATTGTATTATTTGAGAAACTACTGATGTTAAGTAGTGATTTTCTTTGCAATTTGTTTTTCATTTATTAGTTTTCTAACTTTTGAAAAATAAATATCACACCACGGTGTGTTTTACACATGTAAATTTGCCTCATCTGATGTTTATTCCCACACGTTGTGACAAACTTGGTGTCAGTAGTGGAATAGTACTGATTATCCAGAGAAACAATGGGGGAGACCAGTACCCAGAAACCAGCCCTGGTATCTAGACATGGGGCAAAGAGCAAGATGGCATACCTCCAGGGTCTCGTGGATGCCAAGGATCTATTGAAGGAGGAGGGGCTTACCGGTATGCATACCAGAGCCCAGGTGAGGAGAACTGGAGAGAAGCTATTGCCTGGACTGGAGTTCGATAGAACGCAGAGGTGGGCCAGCACCGGGGAGAGGCAGAGCACCGCTGCCAGGTGCTGATGGAGGGTTCCTGGCCAGAGGATTTCATGGTCAAAGCAGAGGAGCAGGATCCTTGGGTTCTAGAGGAAGAGGATCCCCCTGATGGAACCTTTATTGCCAGCCACTTTTGAGATCCTGTTGTTACCCATTTTCTCAGGCTGTTACTTGGTGCAGGATGGTGACCAGGAAGATGAGACCCCAGGAGAGACTGTTGCTAGGGATACTGTATTGGGGTGGAAACCTTCAAGCAAGAAAGAAGAAGCCATTGAGGCTGGAGGGACCTTTTCTTGTTCAGTTACAACAGAAACTATTAATGGTATTTACAGTACTGACTGGGGTAGACTGGTCTTGGGGATCTGGGTGAAATTGGACGAAATGTATGAAACATGTAATGTTAAAATGAATATAGCTTTGAAGGCTGGTGCTGAGTACAGTCAGTTCAGGGTACCAGAATGGTGTAAGGGTTGAAAAGAAACCCCTGACATGTTACAAATAAGGGTTGAAAGGAAACCCCAAGTATGTTACAAATAAGGGTTGAAAGGAAACCCCAAAGGTTTGGGGAGTTAGGAAATGGCTAGTTGATGTTCAGCATAAGAAGATTCTTTGTCTACCAGAAAATATATGAAAGGCAAATGGTTAAATGAAATGTATGAAATGATTACAAGAAATGTATAACATAAAATAAATGTCTGAAGATCAAGCATCCAGGCAGCAGCCCCTGACTCGGGCACACCCATAGCCTAAAGCCGAGAAGGAGAACCGGAAAGGCAGCACCCTCTCCTGTCATCATCCCCTTGCCAGCAACCCGAAATCAAGCATCCAGATATGGCTTCCCCAGGCTCCACGCTCCTCTGGGTTTTAACTTTCTGCCCAGGCCTCTGATTGGTCAGGACCAATAGCACAAAGCCTCCGATTGGCCCATTTCTCAAGCCCTGTAAGACTGCTCCTTCTCTCTTGCCACCAGCTCTCTGACACTCCTAACTTAATTAAGCAGCGGCCCCTGACTCAGGCACACCTGAAGCCCAAAGTCAAGAAGGAGAACCAGAAAGATGGCGTCCTCTCCTGCCATCATCCCCTTGCCAGCAACCTGAAGATCAAGCATCCAGGTACGGCTTCCCCAGGCTCCATGCTCTGCTTGGTTTGGACTTTCTGCCCAGCCCTCTGATTGGTCAGAACCGATAGCACAAAGCCTCCAATTGGCTCACCTCTCAAGCCCTGTAGGGCTGCTGTTTCTCTTTTGCCGCCGGCTCTCCAGCACTCCGAACTTAATTAAATAATTGGTATTTTTGTCCACCCACCTGCCCCTGACCTCTATTAAATACTTGCTAACCCTGCCTCCTCTGCTAAGCTCCCTCCTTTATTGGATCCCCCCCTCGACTGTGGACCTTAAAGCAGTACTGCCACTTACTTGGCCACCCATCCCCAGCAACGCTAGCAGGATTACCCCGTGCTAGCTGTGGCAGCACAAAAAATGGACTGCACTCTCTTCCTGCCCATTGTAACCTCTTTCATCACTGTAGGCCCTTGAGACCAAAGTGGACCACTGCCTCCACTACCAGAACCATATCTTGACAACAGTGATCTGTCACTGGTGTTCAGGGCAACTGCCTCAGTAGATAACCACCAGGATTCCCCCTTACCCTCAACAAAACCAGGGTCGCCTACAGCCGACCCCTGCTATGGCACCTTAGTGATTCTTTCCTCTTTAAAGCTACTGCAGAAGACCACCCAGCCTTGTCCTAGCAAACTCCATGGTGGAAGATATGAACCACAGTAACCATTAGCCTCTCGGCCAGGAAGGTAACGTTCATGCTACAGCTCTTATCTGGAAATATACATGCCAACCCAGGACCACCAACTTTATCTGGTGCTGGAGGATATAAGATCAAAGGTCTGAGAATAGCTGCAATGAACATCTGCAGTATAACTGCAAAATTTGAACAGTTCCAGGCATGGATGATTCACTATGCCCCAATGCCTTACAGAGACCTGGTTGTTGAGCAAGATAAGAAATAATGGAATAGCACTTACTGGGTACCAAGCCATCAGGACTGAGAAGAAGGGCAAGAAAGGTGGGGGATTCTTCATCTATGCCAGGGAATTCTTACACCGCTCCATCCTCCCTATCACAGAAATGGCAGATGATTATGAACTATTAGCAGTGAAAGCACAGGTCAAGCAACATGGCAAGCCTCTAATCAATGCCTCAGTCTGCCTTCCCCCGAAAAAAGCCAGAAAGGGCCTCCCTAAAATTCTGGAAGCAGTGGTCACTCTCCCTAAGGGCCCAGAAGTCATCATCATAGGTGATTTTAACTTTAACTGGGTAGGCAATGAGTCGACCCCACCATAGGGATATTGTTGCTAGTTCCTTCCTAACCCAACTTGTCACCAGTCCCACCAGAAGCAACTACAAGTCAGGCAATGACACACTCCTCAACTGGCTCCTATAAAGCTCCCCTTCCCACATCTCCGAGGTCAAGGTGCTGCCTGACACCTTAAGTGATCACTCACCAGTCATCTTCCTGTAGTCCAACAAATTTAGTAACCCCCCATCCTAATTGAAAGCAGGGTCCTGAGGAAAGGCAAACTTGGGTCCCTCACCACAGCCCTCTCCTTGCACAACTGATCCCCCATTGACCTGACACCTGATCTCAACCAGGCCCTTAACTACTTTATTGATGGATTCAACAGCATCTGCAATCTCTTTGCCCCACTGAAGAAAAAGAAAGCCCATGGGTATAACAATGGCTGGATCATGGGGGGACTCCTTGCCAAGATGCAGGAAAGGGATAGTCTCTGGTCAAAAGCCAGGTCTACCCATAACAAGCATGATTACCAGTGATACAGAGCCACCAGAAATCACTGCACTAACCTCATCCAGAAGCCCAAAGCCAACTTCCATAAGGAACAACTCAATAGTACATGGGGCAGGGTCAGTGGTTTACCGCACCCGCGGAAAAACGGACGGAGGACCGGAATGCTGATTGGCTGACGGAATTCCCCAAGAGACACAGACTTCCCATTGGCCAAATGGAAATCAGCGTGAAAACCAAACTAGTGTTTGTTCTCGCCAGCTGCGTGATTACAATGCCTTAAAAGGCACACTGCTGCGCTCCCTAATCTTGTCGTTCTTCATTGTAGCTGCTGTGTCTCCTGCAAAAGCTCGCCTCTCATCTACGCCACCCACCATCGGTTTACTGGATGCCTGCTGACTTGCCTGCTCCTCTTACGGTCTTCTTTCTGTAAGTTTTTACTTTTTTATTTCCCTTGAAAACATGAGAAGATTTGTGTTTGCCAGTAGGAGAAACGCTGACCCGATCAGATTTATTTTGTAATTTTTTATTTAAAGCGAGAGATGAGATTTAACCTCCACCCACGCCCGCATCACCGTCCACCCTTCAAACCTGGTAAGTTATATGATAAAGTATTTTTGGAGGGTCAAGTATCTCTGTTTGTTGCCCGTTCATTCCTCAATAACGGCATTCCTTCCCTAGTGGAATCCTACTTTGGATTACCTCTTCCAGTATATTTCTCTTCCTGGAAAATGAGATCGCAGTAGAAGGGAGGACAGGGACTCTCGGCATGCAAGCCACTGCTTGGAGCTCCATGGAGGCAGATAGATTGCGTTATTATGTCCAAACACCGTGATCTGAAACTCAACACTAATCACACTAAATGGTATCCAGTAAAAAAAGCGCTCACATATAAGCGCGTTCATTAATAGCGGTGATACAAGTGCATGGTACTTCTTAGCACCTGCGACCTGCATATTTTAAGCATCTGCAACTTGCGACTTGTGATCTGCATATTTTATAGTAGCTGTGGCATACATACAGGAGCTACATTAATTATTTAAAGAACTGATGGCGACAGCATTGTAGACAGCATTTGAGATAATTATTTAGTTTATTATTATATAAAGTACTGACTGTGGCAGCATTTTAGGCAATTAATTATTTAATTATTTACAAATGAAGGTGTATTTCGCTCCCTTAATTACCTGGTCAGTGTTTCTGCTTGCCCACGTGGAACTGGAGTAGTTGGTCAATTGTGGTCAATTGTGGTGTTGGGGAACTGGGCATGCAGGTCCATGGTGGTGGGGAAAGTGGGCCTGCAGGTCCCTTTTGCTTTTGTTGGGGCTAGTGGCAGGGGTGGGGAGAGAGTGGCTATAGCCCATGATGGTCCGGAGAGTGGGCATGCATGTCGGGTGGATGGGGGAAGTGAGCGTGCAGGTCCATTTTAGTGGGGAGAGTGGCTGTGCTCGTCTTTGGGGGGGTTGAAAAGATTAATAACTAAATTGTGCATCGGGGGTGAAAAGATAGACATTCTTGTCCATCTGGGTTGGTAGTGTGGCCGTTGCCCATGCTGACTTGCCAACGTTTGCGCTGGTAACCTGCCCTACTAGTTTCCTTCTTCTGACTTGTCCTATTTCCTTGTGCTGCACCTGACCTGCCTTGCCATCTGATGCCACGGGACTACTGCCTTTCTATGTTCCTGCCATAGTCTGGTAAGTGTTTTTGGTTTTTTTTCTGAATAGGAAAGCAAGGAAGGGAGGGAAAATGGGGGGGGCATGAGCTACTGTGCTTACTGTAACACAGATAAATCATTGAATAATGTGCTGAACAAAATTTTTCAACATGGATCTCAGTCCACTACTGCTGGAAAAAATTGTTCTGGCCTCTGAAGGAAGGACGGGCGGGCAGAGTGGCACAGAACCATTTTTCCAGCATGTATGCCAGTCTGCCGGGTCCATGTCACGCTCCAGTGGTTGGTCATTGTTGGTCGGCTGAGGGACGGGCTGGGCGGACTGGTTCACATGCTGGAAAAATGGTTCTGGCCTCTGAGGGAGGGAGGGCGGGCGGGCAGAATGGCTAAGAACCATTTTTCCAGCATGTATGCCAGTCTGCTGAGTCTGTACCACTCCAGTGGTTGGTCGTTGTTGGTCGACTGAGGGACGGGCTGGGCGGACTGGTTAACATGCTGGAAAATGGTTCTGGCCTCTGAGGGAGGGACGGGCGGGCAGAGTGGCACAGAACCATTTTTCCAGCATGTATGCCAGTCTTCGGGTCCGTACCACGCTCTGGTGCTCTTTGTTGATGGTCGGCTGAGGGACGGGCTGGGCGGACTGGTTCACATGCTGGAAAAATGGTTCTGGCCTCTGAGGGAGGGGCAGGCGGGCAGAGTGGCACAGAACCATTTTTTCCAGCATGTATGCCAGTCTGCCGTCTCTCTCTCTCTCTCTCTCTCTCTCTATCTATCTATATATATATTTAATTTTTTTAACATTACTGTATGGTTCGACAAAATGTTACATGACCTGTCTTCATTTAGCATCGTGGATACCCAAGTGGGGCCTGGCTGCTTGACAGGCCTGGTTCCCAGGCTTGTGATGCAGCTGTTCCACATATCTGCCCTCCTTTCCCCCCACCCCGGGTAGGGGGAAGGTGCGTTGTTTGATTTTGTGGTGATTTTTTGGGGGCATGTCTTTACTGAAATGCATATTTTTAATTTGTTTCATTTATCATTTCCTGTGTTGTGCTGCCTGGGACCTGCTGCCTCTATCCTGGCTATCCTGTAGTTAAACATGGTGTAAAGTATCATTGGGTGGTGTGCATATCTGTGTAGAATAATACAGACACACACTCAGACAAAAATCTTTATTAAACGTCATCAAACAATCAACCTCCATGTTTCATCTGAACCCAGAGGGCATCGTCTGTGCAGCTGGAAATGTGGATTGTCCTTCTCGATTCCCTTCATCAATTTTGGAGGACGCAGACATTGGATTACCTAGGGGATAAACAGACAAGTTAAACTGTCAAACTGCATGTTAACAATTTTACCACTTTTATTAAATACATTTTCTATGTTGAACCTTTTGCTGTAATTTCTAATGGAATATGCTGGAGGTCTGTTGGTGGCCTATCTTGATTTGTGCTTATACAATTTAAATGTTCCAAATAAAGAAGTTGTTGCTGGGGGGGGGGCTTTGCGGCAATCTGGACTAGTCCATCCTCAGTGGCCAGGGAACATAGGTTGTTGAATGACTTTCAAGATGCCTCCCTAACTCAGCAGGTGGGGGAACCGACCAGGGAGGCACAGGTACTAGATGTGGTTCTGGCAGACAGTGAACAGATTGGGGGGGCCTGGAGGTAAGGGACCTGTTGGCAGGGAGTGACCATGCCACGGTCCAGTTCTGCCTGGACCTAGGAGGGGTTGAAGGCTGCACAAAGACAGAGATGACTGACTTCAGGGGGGTGGATTTTAAGGAAACGGGAAGGATCCTTAAGGAGCATTTGGATGTGATTGGGTCAGACATGGACGCTGACAGTAGGTGGGAAATCATCAGGAGGGGGGGTGAAGATGAAAATGCGGTAGGGCCCGAAAACCCTGTTGGTGGACCAGGGAGGTCCAGAAGGTGGTGTGGAGAAAGAAGGCAGCCTTAGGCTATAGGCAATTCAAGTGCTCAAGGAGTTAAAGGGATCGATGGGAGTACAAGCTACTGCACCTGGGGGCCAGAAACTCGGGCCAAGTGTACACCCGGAGGGGGGGGAATGCTACAACTCTCGATGGCTGAGAAAGACCTGGGGGTGGTGGTGGATGTCAAGATGAACAACTCAGAGACTTGTAGGAGGGCAGCAGCCAAGGCCAACAGCATGCTGGGACGCATTGCTAGGGGGATCACCTCCAGAGAGGGAAGTGATACTCCCTCTGTATAACTGCTTGGTGAGGCCAGACCTTGAGTAATGCATGCAGAGCTAAATATGTACACATTAGAAGAGAGGAGGGACTGGGGAGACATGATAGAGGTCTTCAGGTACATGAAGGGGGTAAATGGGGGAGGAGCAGTCAGGGTGCTTCGCAGGAAGGAGGAAGGGGCAACTAGAGGGCATGAGTGGAAGCTGGGGGGGAGATTCAGGGGACAAAAAAAGGAGGATGTGCTACTTCACTGAGAGGGTGGTGGAGCCATGGAATGCGCTGCCCAGGGGGTTGGTGGAGGCAGAGACAGTGGAGGGGTTCAAGAGGGGGTGGGACGGGTACAGGGGAAGGGTTCTGGAAGCAAAATCCAATGCAGTGAGAATATCCGGAACTGGGAAGGGAGAAGCCAGAGAAGGCGAGGGCGGCAGCAAGGTCAGCTCCCAGGGTGGGGGCTGACCAAACGAGCAGACAGGAAAGACCGTTATGCCTATTCTGCTGGCATTTTAGTATGTTAGTACCACAACCAGGCCCACAAACCACTGTTTTATCATAGGTGATGCTAATAAAAAATACCACCCAAGTATTTGCCTTTCGGGGGTACTGTGTGACAGTGCATGGGTATCTGGAGTGGTCATTCATACAAACTTCTTGTGGTGGCTTTTCTCCTAGGTAGTGTGGTGTAACTGCCTTGGTACCAGGGCAGTCCATGTTTGCTAGGATGGGGATGGGGAACTAGAGTGGTGACTGGTGAGTTCTTAAAGGAGAACTACTGGCTGAGGTTAAGCCCTGACCACTGTACAGATTGGGGCTCGCTTCATCTATTTTGCGCCCCCCACAGGCACTATATTAAGTTAATAATCTTTGCACGTAATCACTCAAATTATTTAATTCTCCGGTGCATCCGGCTCATTAATTTAGGAGCTTGTGAACATCTCGCACTCTCTCTCATGAACTGATGACGCTACCTTGCCCTTTCTTCAAGTGTCCTTATGCTTTGACATTGAAGTTTTATGCCTTTTTATTATAAGTACGATGAATGGTGTGTCTAGGCCATTATTACGCTGCCAATTGAGAAAGGAGTGAGGCATTGTCATTAATTTGCAGTTTTAATGAGGAAAAGAGTGTGTCTTGTTCAGTAGCGCCATAATTAACATTCTGGGTGCTCCAAAGGATGTACCAATTGGTATAAGTGATCAGGTGCAAAGATTCATTGACCTATACTAACTGCTAGAGGGATAGAAGAGACAAAGCCCAATTCAGAACAGCTGTCAAGGTTTCACCACTGCCGGCAGAACCCCTTTGCTGAGTTTGAGCTCCGACATGAAAACTAAGAGGCTCCATTTTCATGAAGATAGCCAGAAAGTTCACAAATTACTATTTTTGTGATTCTGGATTGGTTTATTCTTTGGCAGAGATTGTGTTTGTGTATCTCTCCATTAGCATCCTCATTAATCACTTGAATTTTTTAAGTTGGATGCACTTTGTTTACAAATAAACCAAATCAGGCATCCATATATTAGATAGGGACTGAACCGACTGAGTCCACCTTGGCGTCTGGTGGTTCGCTTACTTCACGTCTGAGCTTGGACAGATTTGAACATGGCAATGGGCTGTAGTGCTGCACATGCTGCCATCACATGGGACGGGTGGGGGCTGCAGTCAAATATTGAGGAAAGGCTGCGGTTTCCATTTTGCCTGGAGATGGAAGTTGAAGTGACTTCTCGGTGCTTTCAAGGCTGTACTCTGCTACAGACTGTACTGCAGTTCAGCTCACACCCAACCCTGGCCTGTTGACTGATGTGGATGCCTGAACTCCAGACTGCTAACAGAAACATGTCCTGTCCGCTGAAAAAGTAAGTTTATTTTGGATGTTTCATCGTTCTCTTTTTTGGTGAAGACTGGTTCAGTTTCTTGGTATGGGGGCAACAGTAGCTATTAGAGGTAGTTTATTTTCAGGTGGTTAGTGACTGAATGGTTTGGAGTGTTCGTGGCAAGTTGGGCTACCATGTAACGTCCCCACCATCAACTACAATTAAAATAATTGAAAATGACTTGCAGAGATACTGACACCAACCTTGGTTGGACACTTTTTCAGTGATGGCCCTTGTGCCAGTCACTGAGTACCACAACCAGTGAGTGAGAGTTGCCCATGATGAGTGACTTGAACAAATGGAGGTGTCTGCATCAATATCCTCCTGGAAGTGGGTTTTGTTAGTACAACCCGCCAGATGTTGACCAGAGCCCTTGTCCCCAAATGCAGACATTTGGGGATCTGCTACTTTAAGTTTTATACACCCTGGGTGGTTTGCACAAAGGTGTTTCCTGTGGATGGTGGTAGCTAGGGACTGGGAGTGTGGGTAAAGCTGAATCATTGCAATAAGACCCTAGCTATATGGCCCCTTGCTTTGCATTCAGGATAGGTGGCTGCAACCATGGCTATATTGGTAACACCTTAGCCCTGGTGGCTCACAGCTGGACTTTTAGGTTCTGTCTCCCAGCAGAGGAGGAAGATGGCATGTCTAACTAGGTGTCATTTACTTGTGCATGTGGGGGTGAGGTGTGTGTTTGTGTGTGTGTGTGTGTGTGTGTGTCCTTTGTTTAGATAATAATTTTTAGTTATTTTTTTTCGAATTTTAGGCTTCTACATTCCTGCTTGGTGTGAATTTCTGCTGGAAATAATCATCATCTCTAAAAGGTATGGTGTGATCTTCATATTCATGTGTTTTTTCAAGTCCTAGTTTGTTTGAGCCGGGGAGACCGATAAGGTCTTGGTGCAATGCGGGAAGCAAGCCCAGGATCCTGTATGTCATCAGGATTTCTCATCAGCTGTGATCAGGGCTATATTTGGATGTCAATATTGTACTTTGTATTACATAGTCAAGCCTGTGACAGTTTCTGAGGACAGCTTGATTTCTGTAGCTGCTCCTACCGACTGCCATCCATGGATTGAGCATGGTCCGCATGGATTAGCAGTGAGATTCTGATTCTGGTATTGTTTTTTGTATGGATTGTGAGCAGCTGAGATCAACGTGTTTTCTGTTGCTGTTCTCCAGACTCTCATCCATGGGCAGCAGTTTTCTGTGATATTTCAATCATTAATGTCGTTGTTGTGAAGCTTTAAGTAGTTCTAAAGCCTGTTTTAATATCTCTCCAACTTGTGTTCCACATTTGAGTTCTTTGGAGTCATCTGTTCTACGCATCGCAATGGCAGCACCAAGCAAAATGGCAAAACTTTCCAGTGTCACTGCTAAGGACCGTGCATTGCAATTCAAGTTGGAAGGCATGTATGAGGATGGAGGGAAAATGTTTTGTCACTTTGTGATCACCCATTGACTATGTGAGGAAGGATACAGTGGTGGATCACTGCAAAAGTAAAAAACATATGAAGAATGCAAGCCAAAAGAATAGCAATAGACAGGTGACGCTTCACACCAGCTTTAATGCCACAACTTCTGCAGCTGCAGCACAGGAGAATACTGTTTTGGGTGTGTTAAGGGCTTGGTGTGGTGCAAATATACCCATTGAAAAGTTGGATCAACCATGCATAAGAGACTGGATGGGGGACAACGTTAAAGGAATTGGTGCTCTCCCAAAGGTATCCACCTTAAGGCAGAACTACTTGCCCAAACCAAGAAAGGAAATGGAGGACGGAATTTCACAGCTTGTGAAAGGGAAGACATTCTCTCTAATGTGCGATGAGACGACGGACGCAGATGCCTGCTGTATACTGAACATAATTTTTGTCATGCAGGGTGGACAATCTATCTTTGCAGAAACAACAGAGTTGACAGCAGTAAATCACACCACTGTCGCACAAAGTGTTATTTTGCAGAAATATGATGTGGAGATGGACCAAGTAGTCACCTTCATCAGTGACAATGCGCAGTACATGGTGAAGTGCTTCAAAGAGGTTTTATATGGCCTTATTGGTGCCCATGTGATCCATGTTGGTTGCTGGGCACATGTGTTATCCTTGGTGGGAGACACATGGATTGACCATTTTGAACTGGTCAATAAACTTGTGCACTTGTGAAATACTCATTCCAGCAGTCGCCCAAATGTAAGAGAGAGCACTTGGCATTCCTGGAGGGGCGAGATGTAGAAAAGAAAATATTGCCTCCTGTTCCTGTCTTAACCCATTGGAACACTTGGTTTGAAACCATTAAGTACCATTCACTGTATCTTCAGCACTTAAGAGACTTCTTCCAGGAGGAAGCAAGTAATTGCAACTCCATGAATTCATTGAGAAAACTTTTCCAAGACTGGTTTACAGAGCTGCAGATTCACACAGCCTTCATCGCTGAAAACTGCAATGATCTCATCAGCACAATAGAACTTCTACAAAGGAAAGACAAACCCTTGGCTGTTTCTGTATTCGATGCACTACATGGAATAAAGCAGAGATTTCAGATGGGTGTATCAAAAATGGAAGCATTTGGAGAAAGGACAGATGAATACTTAGCTACTCTTAGGCCACAGGTTAAGCAGAAGCAGATTGCAATTTTCAAAAAGCATTTGGGTAGCCCTAAACAAAATGGCTAAACATATGGAAACAAACTCAGCCATAGGGTTCTTGAAAGCCTGCCATATTTTGAACCCCTACAACCTTCCTAAATTGAGTAGGGACTTCACACACTACTGCAGTGACATTGGTGTATTTGAACTGCACAACAAAACTGCACTACAAAAGGACTGGGAGATGTATGTTGGGCAGGACATAGGAGAGCTTCCAGACATAATGGACTTTACTGTTGACCAGTACTGGATTTCAGCGCAGCCACAATTACCAGTACTAGGCAAAGCTGCTCTGCAAGCCATTTGGATACCTGTGTTGAGTGCCGATGTGGAGAGATCTTTCTCGGTCTACGGACAGATCCACACAGACCAAAGATGTAACCTGTTAGTAGACAATATGAGATTGCTATCCCAGCCAGGGCCGGCGTCAGGGGGGGTGCAAGGGATGCGATTGCACCAGGACCCAGAGCACTGGTGGGGCCCATGGTCCCCTCAACTAAGTCTGAAGTCAGTAATTTTTTTTTAACTGCTCTGACGCCAGACGGAGAAGATCATCAGCCGCTGCCACCAGCTGGTCGGACCCCCCCCCCGCAGGCTGAGAGAACAGTGTGTGTGGTCTTACGGACATGGTGGCTGCATGTGACAGTCAGTGCCGAACCAGCATGATGTTTTAAAAATTAAATCCCCTTCCTGCACTGTTATTGTAGCTCGTAATGCAGCGCTGCGAATCTGATCCTCAGCACCGTCGGCACAGCACTGGCTGGCAAGTCAACCACCCACCACGGCATGCCAGTTCATTGGTCTGTAGACAGTGTTTGCTGCCGTCGTTGCTATGCTCGCTCGCTCACATCACTCACTTATCGGATTTGCTCCTCCCCTGCTTCTGCTTCCTCCAGTCCCTGTGTCCCTCCTAGCCTATGATAACTAGTCTGATTTGTTGGCTGGGCAATCACTCAAAAGGCTGCAACTCTCACAGCCCAGGTCAGTGCAAATTATATTAAAATATTCTGTTGTTGTTGTTGTTGTTGGGGGCGGGCAGGGGAGGACCGGAGGAGGAGGCGGAGCA
The DNA here is from genome assembly GCA_016271365.2 of Neoceratodus forsteri. Classification (NCBI taxonomy): domain Eukaryota; kingdom Metazoa; phylum Chordata; order Ceratodontiformes; family Ceratodontidae; genus Neoceratodus; species Neoceratodus forsteri. The sequence goes on from CM057456.1 coordinate 1,204,742,210, forward strand.
TCTCAAGTCCTGAGAAATCCTGTCCGTGTGCTGTCTCACAAAGTCTGTGGCAGTTGTTGGCGGGCAGCACTGCAGATGAACGAACGGATGCAGCTGGCATCAGATCGAAGAAACAAATTCAGAATTTGCAGCGCTGCACACAGCAAGCAGCACCCGAGTAGTTCTGAACTGCTTTTGTAAACTAGAAAAGACACACAAATTCACACTACCATAGGGCGGGGGACTGAATAAAAATAAAAAATAGCTAGCTGGCAGCAAGCAGCCATAGGAAGGTATGGGCTGTGACTGCCTAGCTAGAGGAGCCCACCGAATTAGGGGGGCACTTAATAGAGTGCCACATGAATGGAGGGCCACTAAAAGGTCTTGCACCAGGGCCCAGTACATCCTTGAACCAGCCCTGATCCCAGCTTATGTACAATAAGTCAAAGGATGAGATTGGTGAACATTTTCTACTGACGTTTTGCACATTTTTTTTAGTTATAGGGTGTAAACACTTTCAATAACTTTGCTAGCTTGTTTTCCATATTCCTTGTCATGTCGTGTGTGTGTGTGTGTGTGTGTGTGTGTGTGTATGTGTGTTTTCTCATACATACTGTATTGCACATTTTGCACATTTTCATTTAGGTTTTGTTTATGCACAGTTTTCCACATTTCCTGTACCTTTGCACATTTGACACTTCGAGTATTTGTATTTAAGTTTTAGTTCACTTGTTTCAATATATATTCACTTTTTGACATTCTGCACATTTTCATTTAGATTTTGTTTTTGTTCACATTTTTCAACTGTTGTATATTGTTTTTGATTTGCAATATTTGCACTCTTTATAAACTACCTTTCTTGAAATGGTGTACTTGCTTTTATTGACTTCATTAACATTTCTTGGGATGAGAACTTACGAGAAAGGTCATTTGGGTGGTAATTTAGTCTGCATTGTGTGGTCACTGGTGGCAGTCTCTAATGGCTAGTTCCTTTTAATTTATCCAAGTGTCCTGCAATCTAATATTCTGTATTGTCACACCAGAGGGATGGGGGCTACAGAGCTTTACCACCATGTTACTGACAACACACCAGAAGGATGGAGGCCACAGTGCTGCCGCCATCGCACAGGAGGGAGGAGGGCTGCAGTGCTCCTGCTGCCATCACACTGGAGGGATGGGGGCTGCAGGGCTGCTGCCAATCAGACTAGAGGGAGGGGTCCACAGTACTGCTGTCCCCATTGCATCAGAAGGATACGGGGCATTAGTGGTCCTGTCATTATACAGGAGGGATAGGGGATGTAGTGCACCTGCTGCCTTAACAAACTGTAGCTTCTAAAATAACTTGATAGCTACAAGTGCAGATATGCAACAGCAGATGTAGAAATGTGAAAATGCATGCAAGCAGAGTGAATAAATGGTTAAATACAGGTTACAAAGCCAACACCGGTAAAAAATGATTTTGGACTTGCAGACACCGGTGACAATACCGGTTTTGTCAATCTGCAAAACGGAATTTGCCTTTTCTCAATCACGGTAAACCACTGTCCCTGTACATGGGGTGATGGAAAGAGGTTCTGGGAGAATATCAAATGCCTCCTTGGGAGGGATGATAAGAAGCACCCACATCTGCTCAACATTAACAGCTCCCCCAGAACTGATCAGTTCCTAATTGTGAAATCGTTCAACACGGCCTTCACTGACCCGAGCTCAGTACTACCCTCCGCCTATCTGCTCCCCTCAGATGATCATCCCGGCTGCAAGTCAATCAAAAACTCCCATCCAGACTTCTACTTTGAGAGAGTGACAGTGAAGGAGGCCCTGATACATGTAAAAAAAGTGCTAGGCAAGATAAGATTGGGCAGTGATGGGGTAGACATGAAATTTCTATCCCTCACACTTCATGTCCTCATCATGTCAACAGCAAAAATATTTAACAAGTTATTGTCACTCGCTAAATTCCCTGTGGTCTGGAAACAGGCCCTTGTAACACCTGTACACAAGAATGGTGACAGGACCTGTATATCCAACTACAGACCAATTTCCATCCTCTCCCCCATCCAGGGCACTGGAAAAGATTGTGGCTGAGCAACTCACCGAATACCTCAACAAATATCAATTACTATGACCTAACCAGCATGGTTTCAGGCAGAATCATAGTACTACCACTGCACTGGTGGAGTACATTGATGACACGCACAAGGCACTGGACGAAGGCAAATTGGTGGGGTCGGTGTTTATTGACCTTACTAAAGCCTTCAACACTACTAACCACTCCCTACTTCCGTCCCAGCTGCAGAACCTGGGTGTGGCAGGTAATACCGCATGTTGGTTCCAGGACTACCTAACTCACAGATCCCGTGTCAAAGTTGGACAAACTGTGTTCAGATCCAGAGAAGTCTCATTGGGGGTCGGGGTCGATATTGGGGACCTTACTCTGCAGCCCTTTTCTGAACTATCTCCCTAAAGCTTGTGATACTAAAATTATCCTCTATGCTGACGATGCAGTACTTCTCAACAGCAACACACTCATTGACACTCTCCAGTCTGAACTATAGAACTCTTTCAACAAACTAGAGGATTGGTTCTGAGTGCATAAACTTCTACTAAATTATAAAAAGACCAAGACCATGCTCATATCCAGTCCCCAGCTCAAAAAGAAGTTCCCCTTCCTTGTCATTTCCAACAAAGTCAGCACACCACTGGAACAAGTGCACTCGTTCAAGTTCCTGGGGGTCACCCTCGATGACACCCTCACCTTCACCCAACACATTGATTCAGTGGTCAAGGTGGTAAACTCTAAGCTGGGTGTCCTCTACAGGCACAGAAAATATCTCACTCCTGAGGCCCTCCACCTCTCAGTCTCTAGCTCCATCCTATCAACCATTGATTATTGCCTGGTTGTTTATGGAGCAGCCACGGAAGTGGTACTAAAGAGGGTACAAATTGCTCTCAATAAAGCGTGCAGGCTCACCTTGGCTGCTGATGGCTATACACACATTTGCTTACTGTATGAACAGATTAAATGGCTGCCACTTAGGGACAGGATCAAGTTCCAAACATGCCTCCTCAATAAGAAGGTGTTAATGGGCAAAACACCCCCCTGCGTATCTGATATCTTCTCCCTGACTGACTCCATTTATAATACCAGAGGTAGGATGCCGGGGGCTCTCTCAACACCTTTTCATTGAACCGCACTTGGACAATGCGCCTTCACCTATAGGACCCCCCTGTAACTTAATGAAATCCCTGTGCCCATTTGAATCTCCACTAGCCTATCCCACTTCAAAACTGGCCTAAGGCATCACCTTAACTCAAGCACAGAGTGTGACTGCTTTCTGAAGGCATGACCCTTCCCCTCCTGAAGCCTCCCAAGTTGTTTTATGGCAGTCCAGCTGTACCCCGCTCTTCTGCACAACATGTGACTGCTCTTGGAAGGTGGGACTCTTTCCCCTCCCTTAACCTACACTATAGTCCCCAGTACCACAACCTGAGCTGACATAAGACAGCCTTACTGTTCCCCTCTCCCCTAGAAACCTCCTCTCCCCATCTCCCCTCTTGGTCTCTCCAACCCCTTCTCCCCCACTTCAGACTTAGTCTGGGGCCTACCTCGCCCCCTCCCTGTGGCTTATTCAGCCTTACCACCTCCTGCTGTCAGCTGGAAACCACCTATCTCATCTTATACTCTTCCCCACACCATCCCACACCCTTTCCCCTGTGACCTTTCAGCCCTTCACCACCCCACCATCTAACCAGTGCCACCCTCCCCCTCCCCAAATCCCCCCTTAGCACTCCCCAGCCACTATCTCCCCCTTTTCTCAACAAAGCTTCCCCTGAGGCAGCATTTTTTTTCTTTCTTCATGCCCCCTAGGGATGGACTCCCCTGCCCTTCAATTTCCTTAAGTCTCCCATCCACTAAAGAGGGGGCTCTCTCCCTCCTTTCTCTCATAAGTTCACTATTGCTATTATAATTCCTTTGCTTAATGCTGTACCAAATACTAGTACTAGAAATGATTGTGTAATGCTGTATCCTAATGTATGTTCTCCACCTATCCTGAATATGTGCTGTTATATGTTTGTTAGCCTGTTAACCTGACGTGGAACCTTTGTAGAAGAGCCTGTGCTCAAAGGTCTTTTCTGAATCCTTAAATAAATATATAAATAAAAAAAAGTCTATACTGTATGATATAAAATGAGGAATCTAGGGTCAAGGAGGATCTAGGTATGGGATGGAACCTATGATTGGGCCCCTGAGTGGAAACACTGTGCTAGAATGGGGTTAGAGCTGGGTACAACTTGCCCTGGAGAAAGTTGTGGTATAGGCCTGTACGGCCACCCTGATAGCTAGATGGAGGAATCTAGAAGTCAGCATAAAACTGCTGTGTATTACTTCCTCTTTTTTAATGTACTGATGAAGGTACAATAGTGGATGCACAGGGCTGAAACAATGCCAAGTGGTGTGTATGGAGGAAGCCAGAAGTCAGCATAAAACTGCTGTGTATTACTTCCTCTTTTTTAATGTACTGATGAAGGTACAATAGTGGGTGCACAGGGCTGAAACAATGCCAAGTGATGAGTTCTGAAACTATGCCAAGTGATGGGTTCTGAAATGATGTCAAGTGATGGGTATGGAGGAAGCTTGAAGTCAGGATAAAACTGCTGTGTATTTCTTCCTCTTTTTAATGTACTGAGGAAGGTACGATAGACAGTGCACAGGGTTCTGAAATGATACCAAGGGATGGGCGCTGAAACTATGCCTATTGATGGGTGCCTGATATTACATATGAAATGTCAGAGTTGTAGTAACTAGAGTGAAATAGTTAAGGGGTAGACAGTCACTACAGACTGAAATCCTCTGAGAGCACAGATGGGTACTGTGCTGAACTGTATGACAGCTCCAGGGTAATGTTGTGACAGTATTGTCATATTGCAGTAACTTGGTATGGTGGATAATACTAAAAATAGCTGAATTAAGGGACCCTGGGGTGAAGCTCTCATAATGGGCGAGAGAAAGTCTCAACCAACCCCTATTCTATTGTTTTGGTAGAATATTTATGACCGAGATGGTGTTCTTGTGTAACCCCCCTACAAATGGGGATTCACGAAAAGTCTTCCTTGAGCTTGCCTAAATGCTCACTGCCGTGCTGGTGTCCTGCATTTTAGCAGTTTAAATGTGATTGCCGAGAGTGCCTGTATGGCCTCTGTGCACTGTCTCTTTAAGAGCTGCCTGGATTGCAGTCATAAGTAATCTGAGAGGGAGCTCTGTTGAAAGATGTAACTATTTGCTGAAAATCATTTAGAGTGATAATGATAATGTAGTTTGTCTAACCTGCCTTCTTTACAGCAAGGACTGTTTTGTTTATCTCCACTATTTAGGTCCTGGACTGCGAACTGGACCAATCAGTACTGGTAGGACCTAGGAGTTGTCTGGAGTCAAAATCTGTAGGAATTGTAGTTTTGGGCTTTGGCACCTTTTTTGCACCTGAAGGAGGAGCCTTTGTTGTGACTGACAGACAGATCAGCCAACTGAACCTTTTGGATTGTGGGGAAAGTCCCAGGCTTGCTGGCAGTTGAGTCAGATCTAAGCTGAAAGCTGAAGAAGCAACAGCTTGAGACAGTCAAGCAGCCATCTGAGTAGTTTCATGCGGGGAGAACTGTGGAAAGGCCTGAGTTGTGGCCTTCATGTCTGCCTGCTGCCCCTGAGAGGGAGAGAAGAGAATTATTTCAGACTAAATCCAAGTTTGAGAGAACGAAGTCAGCCACTGATTTTTTTTACCAGGCTCATACCTGAAGAAGACCGAAGATTTTGCTGAATACGATCGGCCTGTCAGGATTTCCAGATGCTTTTAAATCCCCGGTTTGTGCAGACATTTTGCGATCGTGACCAGAGAGCGGTTTGCCTGGTACAGTAGAATTTCCTTACATGTAAATGTGCTATGAGTTGTTAGTGGGGCATGATTTGGTTCCCCACTGTGTGAACTGTGTTCTGCTTGCTGGAAGCTGTATCCAGACCAAAACGGACTGTATCCGAATTTGTCTCCATTTGGTCTGGGCCTTGCCACACTGGCCCAGCCAGACTACCCGCTGCACAGAGAAAGCCATCAACGAGAGACCTGCCTGGGGATCAGCCCCCTGCGCTATGCTTGAACAGGAATGATGCCTCGGTGAATCATGTGGGCCCTGCTTCTCCTGGCACTCCAGTTCAACCACCTGCAGTCTCAATTTTCATCCAGCCTGTGTCCAGTCTTGGGTATCATGAGTAATCATCAGGGTAGCTCCCTGCAACAACAGCCTAATCTAAAAGTGTGTCATCTGATGTCTTGTTGTTTTCTTTTCATGAACTGAGCCCTCCGGCTCCGGATTACAATTAGTGCATGTGGTGCATGTTGTTTTCTTCCATCACAGGGCCCCAACCAGCTGCAACGTTCCTGGCTAGCCCATTGTTCTCCATCTGGGTACTCAGGGTGTGTGACTATTTATGGACTCTGAAGTGCATGCATAACTGTTTGATTGATACAGCCTTTAAGCAAATTAACCTGATTACGCCCCCTCCCTAGTTCAAGTACCTTAAATAAACCAGATCTAACTCTTTTTTGCATTTACCCTGACTGTGGTTCTAGTTTGTGCAAGAGTACTGTACTGTTGTTATTTGCTGTGTATTACCTTGTTTTACAGGGGGTCCCCAGGGCCGAGCCAGAGGAAAGCCCTGGTGGTAAGTGCAAACAGTGTGGGTACTTGTGTGGTGTATCAGGGGTATTGTGAAAGTGATTATTGTGTATTGTTCTGGCCACTAGTAAGGAAAAAGGGGGGGTTACAGTGTCCCGAAGGGCTGTGCCCAGGTTAGCTTGACCACTACCAACCCTGACCTCCAGGTGGAGGCACCCCATTTCAGAACTCAGGCCCCTTAACCTGCTACTAGCCAAGACAGCATGGGTAGTAGCCCTTGGGATAGTGCCACCTAGGAGTTACACTTGAAAAACCAGTATAGTTTTGTAAACTGTTTTTTTCTTAAGGAGGGTGGTGTGTGGCAGAGTTAGGCTACACCCTCAGCTGTGACTGATGGACCACTTTTCTATCTCCTTATTTCCTAGCTACCAAAATGTCTGTTGCACAACAGTTAATGTTTTTCTCCTTGCTTTTCTTCTTTTCCCTCTACCCTAGGTTGGCCAGCTAGCGTAGCTCTTTACTTTCCCTACTAAACTTCTTACTAGTTCTCTCTTTTCATTCTTTTTCCATTTCCATCCATTCAGTCCCTGGAATGATGCCAAACACCCAGAGAGGTGTCGTGTAAAGTGAATAAATGCATTTTGTGTACAAAAAGTGTGAAGGCTATTTTAGATAACAGGAATGAATACAGTTAATAAAGCCTTTTTAAAGAAAAATGATTCAGAAGCCATATCAAACTAATCATTTCATGATTAGTATAGTTAAACAAAATTGTTAAGGTATTTTCATAAAGTCACATTATAAACCTGTTACTGTATGAAGCTAAACAAAAAACTGTGGTATGCTTTATAAAAATGCTTAATCATTATGAATCAAAGATATAGAGAGTCAATATCTGTGGAGATATACACTGCACCTTTAATTGAACCAGGAAGTCCCCTGGAACAAACAAACTCCCATGGTTTTAAAACAGAATGTCCAGACATGTAACCGCATGTTCAGACATGAAAATAGAAAGGGCTTAGTCAGGTGACCCCACCAAAAAGATATAAAACCTCTTCACTGAGTTCACTTCAGTTCAGTCCAGTGGGGCTCAGCCCTGAGAAAGGAGGAGAGGTTCTACTGTTTGCGCAGACAAGCTGTTGAATGCAGATGAAAAGGGTCTTAGTATCTCTAAGATCCAGCATTGTATTATGCGAGAAACTACTGATGTTAAGTATTGATTTTCTTTGCAATTTTTTTGTTTTCATTTATGATTTTTCTAACTTTTGAAAATAAATGTCACACCACAGTGTGTTTTAAACCTGTACATTTACCTCATCTGAAGTTTATTCCCACACACTGTGATAGGGTTACCCTGAAACAACTGACTCAGTTCATAAGATGGTTAATAGGGAGCTTCACACTCACTGTCATCAGACTCTGACTGGCAATCAATTTCATTTAGGGTGTGACTGATAGAGGGCCTTGAATCCTTGGCAACTGGGAAGGGGGTTAGCTGTTTCTTTTTAGCTGCAGCTCTGGTTACAGGCCCAGGAGGGGCAGCGTCTTGGGATGCAGAGTCAATAATTTGACCAATGGGCAGCAAATGATTTCTGTGCATTGTCTTAGCTTGTGGGTCATTCTCTGGATGCACTTTATAGACTGACAGATCCTTCAGCTTGCTGCAACAATGTAGAGGGTGTGATGCCACCTATTGGCAATTTTGTGTTTTCCATGCAGTCCCAAATTTCATAACAAAACTCTGTCTCCAGGCTGCAGTTCTTGGGTTTTGACACCCTTGTCGTGCCTTTCTTATTTGCTAAGTTCTGCTTTGCTGCCATGGTATGTGCTAGTTGGTACGCATGGTTCAACTGGGCCTTTAACTTTTGAACTTACTGAATGTGATTTTCAGCTTTGACTCCATCAGGGGACACTCTGAAGTAGATGTCTACTGGCAACCGGGTTTCTCTGCCAAACATTAGGCGGTAGGGAGAGAACCTAGTGGCATCACTTCTAGTGTAGTTATGCGCATGTACCAAGGTGCTTATCTGTTGGCTCCATTTGGACTTGTCCTGGGGATGAAGTGTGCCCAACATGGCTAGTAATGTTTGGTTAAACTTTTCAGGCTGTGGATCCCCCTGGGAGTGATAGGGGGTATTTCTGGACTTATGCACTCCCTAGTGTGAGAGCATTTCATTGATCAAATGGCTTTCAAAGTCTCTCCCTTGATCAGAGTGAATTTGCTATGGGGCACCATAATGGACAAAGAACTTCTCAGTTAGGACCTTGGCCACTGTGGATGCTTTCTGGGCTTTGGTTGGGTATGCCTGAGCACAACGAGTGAAATGATCAGTTACCACTAGCATATTGCCAATATTCTTCTGATCTGGTTCAAAGCACAAAAAATCAATTCACAGAAGCTCCATGGGCACACTGGTAGAGATAATGACCAAGGGTGCAGCCCTCTGGGGCTGAGCTTTCCTCAGGAGACAACGACTGCAAGTTCTAATGTGAGTTTCAATGTCAGCCCCCATTTTTGACCAATAGAATCTAGCACGGGCCAAGTCAATAGTTTGGTCACAACCTAAATGTCCGGTCTGGTCATAAAGGGCTCGTAGAACTACTCATTTGAAAGTTGTAGGTGACACTAGTTGCTGTTTGTCAATTTGACCTTGTCAGTTTATAGTCTCTCTGTAAAGTAGATGGTTACACAACTTTAGTCTGTGCCCCTCTCTAAACAACAGAGCAGCTTGTGGATCTGAAGAGCGAACCTTGGACACGTCTTTCCCAGCATGAAAGCATCTAGCACTGGCTTAATCATGGGGTCTTGAGCCTGAGCCCACTGTATGTTATCAGGGGTAAGTTGAGGCAATGTTCTGAGGTCTAAGGCTGCAAGATGGCAGTAGGCTGCAGAAACACAAGTTTCAGGAGTGAACAAGCAGTCCACCAGGCAGTCAACTGTTTCCAGGAAGGGGTGTTCATCTGTATCAAATTTCTGACAGAGGACTTTGACAGACTGTTCAGACATCCTCACCCACTTTGCATTAGAATCAGGCCTTCTGACGAGGGCATCAGCATCAATGTGATTCAAGTATGGTTGATACTCCACTAATCGTAAGTGGAAAGTGCAGATAACCAGTGATACCCTGTGGCATCCAACTTAGCTGAAGTTTGGACATAAGTGAGAGGATTGTTGTCAGTTTTACTAGAATCTTTGCACCATAAAGATATTCATGGAATTGGTCCATCACAGCCCACTTTAATGCAAGAAATTCGAGCTTGTGTACAGGGTAATTTCTTTCAGATGGTGTTAGGTTCTGATTGACAAATGCCACTGGGCGTAAACCTTCCTCATATTCTTGATACAGAACTGCAACTGGCATCAGTGTGCAACACATAGGGTCTGGCAGGGTCGGCATATGCAAGCACGGGGGCATGGTTGGTGGATGATATCATGAAGGCCGCCTCACACTTGGGAGTACACCTGGCTCCAAAAGGTTCATGGGTCTGAAAGTAGACCTTTTCCTTCTCTTTAACTGCACTTTTCTTGTACTTTCTGTTTGTAGGTGGGTAACCTTGAGTTAAATTGAGCAAAGGGCAGATGACTTTTGTGTAGTCTTTTATGAACTGGCGATAATAGCTGCAGGATCCCAAGAATCTTTGCAGTTCTTTTGGATTGTTAGGCTGGGGCCAAGTGGTCAACGGCTTGACTTTGCTTGGGTCTGTCTGAATCCCTTCCTCCGACACTATGTGACCAACATATTTCACAGATTTCTGAAAAGATTTATACTTGTCTATTGATAATTTTAGTCAAAAATCTTCTAATCTGTCAAGAACCTTGAACAAACGAGTTTCATGTTCCTCAAGGGTCTGGCCAAACTCAATGACATCATTGAGATATATAAGGCATTCTAGTAAATTCATGTCTCCCACTGCTCGTTCCATCAGCTATTGGAAGATGGCGGGCGCACCCAAAATACCCTGAGGCATGCGCAGAAACTCATAGAAACCCAAGGGACAGATAAAGGCTATTTTTTCCCTGTCTTCTGAGGCCATCGGGATCTGATAATACCCGCTCTGAAGGTCTAGCACAGAAAACCATTGGCTTCCATTGAGGCAGTCAAGAGCATCTTGGATATGTGACATGGTGTATTGGTCCAGGACAGTTCTTCAGTTTAATGTCCGGTAATCCACGCACATCCTCACTGATCAATTTTTCTTCCAGATTACCACAATCAGAAAGGTGTATGGGCTTTGAGACTCTTGGATGATTCCCACAGCTAGCATTTCTTGGAGATGACGTGGAACATCATCAATGTCAGCAGGTGCAAGGCAATGGGATCTCTCTCTCAGAACGGCCTCCCATCACGAAGTCTGATATGGTGTTTGGCCCCATAACACATCCCACATCCCATTCCTTCAAGGAGAACACTTTGCTTCTCTGAGAAAATCTCTGGCTGACCTTAGCTTTCCATTCTGCAGGTAGAGTGAACTCTCCAAAATCAAACAGATCAGGGATCACTACATCAACCTCTCCAGGGCACTTTTTGCTGGGTAGCACAGCAGTATCTGCACAATATACTGTAGCCAGGGTGCACCCTTGATTTACTTGAACCTCCTGGTCTGACATGTTTTGTACTTGCACTGCTACCCATTGAGCGTAGGCATGGGCCCAGGCCAGTAGAATGCTAGGCTTGACCAGTAGTCCTTTAGGCAATTTCCCCTCTTCTGGGGCAGCCATCATAAGAATATTGTTTTTGACATCGTTTTTTATGTGCACTTCACCACTAATGGTACACTGAGCATTTGGAGGCAATACAAGTGATTCCGGATCTTTTTTCCATACTACTCCCACGGGTTCATCTTTCTCAATCTCTTTGGTTTGCATTTGTAAATTATAGGCTCAGCGCACAATGGCCAAAATGTGTAGAGCCTTTCCAGTTTGCTTGGCTTGTTTTCCTTGACAGAGCTGGGCTAGCTGGTCGAACATATGGGCGTTGATGCCAGTCAAAAAAGGTATACCATCATACATTCCAGTCGCTGGGCACACCAAAGCTAGGGTCTCCACTTGTTCATCCACACCAGCAATAGCAGTAGGAAAAGATAACCAAATTCATACATACCCCTGTTAAGGATAGGATTTTACACTCAACCCCCACACAAGCAGCCCTTCTAGGGGTAGGAGTGGAAGGTCAGATAAGTGCTGGTTGTACCAATCTTTAAATATAATGGTGACCTGCAAGCCACTGTCTAGCACAACTCAATTGGAGATGCCATTAACTGTTACTGGGGTTTCCATGGATGGGCCCACCATTTTGGACCATTCCAAAAGAACATTAGCAGGAATTTGTACAGACGACCTAGCCATAAAGAAATTGGATTTGGGCTTGCATGAACCTCCACTGCGATCATTTCCTGTACCCCTCTGCAATTGCTTTGCTTTTCAGAGTTCCCCCCTGTAGTTTTTCGATAACTTTTTCTAGGTCTGTTTGAGACTGGCAATCTCTTTTCATATATCCATCCTGACCACAACTGTAGTAAATTATACTTTCTTTAGTCTGCTTTGGCTGTAACATTGCAATAGAAGCTGGTCTCCATTCACAGCTAGGGGCTTGGGAGGAGTACACATTTGGTGCTAAGGCACTGACAACAGAGAGTCTTAGTTCGACCTTCCTGTCTTTCTGCAGTGTCGAAGGTGGCACAAGATGTCTCAGCAATTCTCTTAGCATAGCAGTCAATTCACTTATTTTAGTCTTCGAGCTGCCATTGACCGGGAGCGCCAAGCATACATCCCCACTCCCATAACAGACACACTCTGAGAGGGATTGTAGTCTTTTTTCCGGGAAATGATCTTGGTTGTGGCACCAACTTTCATTTCTTTGAATTCTCTCAGCAGCTCTGCCCATGGTGGTGTATCCTTAGCAGTCTTAGAGTGCTCATCCAACACTTCATTCCGCCCTTGAACTTCACTTGAATGATCTTCCTCTGTAACCTAGGCAGCAGCAGCAGATATGTGAGGGGTCCCCAGGGTGGCCTTCTTTGTTTGACCCCCCCCAGATTTCTTTCATCAGTTCATCATGGGGGAGGCAAATCCAGCCAGTCTGCCAGCCGTAACTTAAGCAACAACAGGTCAAAGAATGGAGCAGACTTAAGTATTTGGTCTAACCTAATTTGATCTAGCTTGTCTGTGGCCACACTGCTCTACCTAAGGCATTTCTGTAAAGCCTTTTCAAGCCGAGGTACTGTACATGCACAGACAAGGGCTCTCCTTGGCACTGATGAGTTGTTTTAACCCTCCACCAAAGATCCTCGTCTGAGTCTGAGCTCCCAAATACATTTTGCAAAGCAGCCAAGTAGTCTTGTGCAGTTGCCCCTGGGTTGTTAACCCACTTGGCGTGAATAGTAGCCAAAGTGGGACCTCGGAGACTTTCACTCAACCTTTTTCTCTTCTCCACCTCAGAACATTGCCATTCAGGCACCAGGGGGGCAACAGAGTCTATCCATGTCTCCCAATCATCTTCCCCATTAGGTGTGGGTAGAATGCCTGAAAACACTTGCAGCCTGCGGTAAGTGTCGTGACTAACTGTGGGCACAGGCATGGATGCTGGCACTGGTGCAGACAAGGGAGCTGGTGTAGGGGCAGGTGTTGGAATTGGCATAGGTTTTTAGGGAAGAATCACCCCCCAGCAGCAGGAATAACCTTTTGAGGTCCTCAAGGGTTTCACCCTCATCCAGTAACAATTTGGCAAACTTCTCCTCAAAGGTCTCAGATAAGGGTGGAAGCTCATTTTCTGAGGGATCCTTACTATCTTTAGTTACCACCCTCCAGGCAGCTGGGGACCCACCAACAGCAGTAGTTTTGGGCATCTTAGTGCTGTCCACAGGGTTGCCACACTCCACTAAAGCCATTAGAATCTGGGCAATCAAGTCAGCATGTTGGCTTACCACTACAGCTTTTCACAGACATTCAGTTTTTGAAAGTGATCCTTCTATGGTGTCTTTACTATTCCCCGGGGTATATCTAGTATTAATAAAGCATTTGGGGGTCAATTTCATGCCCTGTACACCAACCAACCAACTGATGCGCAGCCATTTCTTCAGTAGTACCCATTACATTTCTAGTTGTAATTTATGATCCCAGCAGTGCCTCCAAGATGTAACCCCAGGCAGTGCTATTTTAAGGGCTACTACCCCTGCCTGTATGGCAATACACAGGTTGAGGGGTCTGAGTTCTGTGAATGGATGCCTCCACCCAGAGGAATGGTATTGGAGTAGCCTAACTGCTTTGGTATAGCCCTCCAGGACACTATAACTACCCACCAATCCTTCTAGTGGCCTAAACAGTAACACAGCGGTACATTCACATTCAAGATCTTTTCATTTTCATTTCATTTTTATTTTTTATACTTGAAAACCAGATGAGCAAAGATTGCCCATTTTCACTGGTGACAAGTTCAATCTAAAAACACAATAAAAAAATAACAATGCATTTAAGAGCAGACCATTCAAATCAATAAAGTTCAGTTACAGAAGCAAATACTTATTTTAACCTTTTTTTAAGATCTAACGGTAATAATATGCTCATGCCCCTTCTACTTACCACCAGGGCTGGATCTGCTGCAACTGCCCTGGAGACCCCTTGGAAAATAAGAACAGGAATGCAACAATGCAATATTACCACTGCAACCCAACTAATATGCACACAAGCCAGGTTAAACATGAAAAAAGTCAATCTGGATTTAGGGGAAGTGAACAAGGGAGGGGCGTGAATCTAGAAAGATGATTAGCACTCTGATTAAATTCAGGTTGGTTAGACATGCGCTGTAAGTCCTTTTCGAACAGTCCCACAACCCTGGGTACCCACTATATGATGTAGGCTAGCCTGAAGCATTGCCCGGGGTGGCTGGCATTGCAGCTGTTGTTGGGGCCCTTAGGAAAGAAAACAGTTAACATGCACACCACCCAAATGTTTGTAATTCCGAGCCGGATGGCTCAGTCTTTTACAATAACCCAAACAAACAATTAGATGGTACACACTGATTGTTGCTGTTGTTGCAGCGAGCTACCCTGAATTGTTCTCACGCTACCAGAACCTGGATGCAGGACAGGCAAAATGAAGACCTCATGGTGTTGATCTGGAAGGTCACGGGAAGCAGGGTCAACCCAACTCACCTCCAGGTGGTCACTACCAGTTCGATGGTGTTGAGCAGGGGGCCGAATCCCCAACTGGGTATTTTGCTGAGATAATCTCAGGAGTAGCAGCCTAGGCTGAGGTGGCAGGGCCCAGGCAAGATGAACAGTTCTGCAAACATTTGTGATGGTATGCTGGTGAAGCCTCCAGCTGGCGTACAAGATTCTGCCATGGGGAACCAAATCGCGACCCACGAAACACATTCAGCACATTTACATCGATTATTTCTGTAAGCCACAATTCAGATACAGTCTGGTTGCTACTTACAGTATGGGCTCCCCTTCCAGGCCAGTTTATGCGCCAACAGTTAAAACTACAAAAACTACAGAATTCCTTCCCACAAGATCCCTGAGAATAGTTTCCATTTTGGGTCCCCAGTGGTTCAATTGGTCCAAATGCTGGAAGTCCAGAATCTAACGTGGTGACTCCCATTCAAACGTTGAGCTGCAATAAAAGCAGGCTAGACAAACTTCTCTATCTTTACTACAACAGCAATTTACATACTAACATACTAAGAAGCCAGCAGAGAAGGCCCTATGGTCTATCGAGTCTGCTTGGGGATCAGTGCCTGTACAGGGCACCCTATACCTATCACAGCCTCTCTTGAACCCCTCCGCAGTAGCAACAGTCACCAGCTACTCAGGCAATGCATTCCAGGGTTCCACCACCCTCTCGGTGAAGTAGTTTCTCCTGGTCTCTCTGCTTAGTCTCCCACTGACCAGCCTCATTGAGTGTCCCCTGGTGGTCCCCTCCTCCCTCAGCTGAAGCACCCCATGCTGGCTTACCCTATTTATTCCCTTGAGATATTTGAAGACCTTATTCATGTCCTCTCTGTCCCTCCTCTCCTACAGAGAGTACAGGTTGAGCTTCTTGAGTCTCCCCCTATAGAACCTATCCTCCAGACCCTGTATCATCCTGGTCACCCTTTCCAGAAGAGCAATATCCCTTTTCAAGTAAGGATCCCAAAACTGCATGCAGTATTCAAGGTGCAGTTTAAACCAAGCAATTATACAGTGGAAGGAGCACCTCACAGTTTCTCGGGGTTATCCCCCTGGCTATGCACCCCAGCATTTTGTTTGCTTGGGCCACAGCCCTTCTACACTGCTCTGAGTTGTTCATTTTGGCATCCACCACCATCCCAAGGTCCTTCTCCCCCCTCGACACCTGAAGTGTCTCCCCTCCCAAGGTGTACTCCTGAGCTGGGTTTCTGGCCCCAGGTGTAGAACCCTGCATTTCCCAGTATTAAACTTCAGCTTCCAGGCATGTGACCACCTCTCCAGAGTCTCTAGGTTCCTCTAGTGGGCCAGCCTCCCCTACTCCCTATCCACCACTGCCCCAACTTTAAATCATCAGCAAAGAGGCTCATCTAACTCCTGATATGGCTTCTGATGTCTGAGATATAAGCGTTAAACAGGATTGGTCCCAACACTGATCCCTGCAGGACTCCTCTAATGACCCTTCTGGGAGATGAGACCTCCCCCCAATCATCACCTTCTGTACTCGACCTCCCAGCCAGCTTCCTATCCACCTGACCATCTGCACCCCCACCCCCATCCCTTCCAGCTTTTCCAGCAGCCCGGGATGCGGCACTGAGTCAAACGCCCTGCTGAAGTCTAGAAAGAGGTCAGCCACTCGTCTGCCCTGATCCAGTGCTTTCATCACCCATTTGTAGAACTCCACCAGGTTGATCTGACATGATCTGCCCTTAACAAAGTCATGCTGATGATCATCTAGGTGACCCCATGCCTCCAGAAACCCCTCTAGCCTCTCTTTTAAGATGACCTCCATCACGTTTCCCACCACCGATGTCAGGCTTACCGGCCTGTAATTTCCTGGCTCTTCTCGTGAGCTGCCCTTGTGTATAGGCATGATATGGGCCATCCTCCAGTCCCAGGGCACCCAACCAGACTGAAGGGAGGGGTTAAAGAGGTCCACCACTGGTGCGGCCAGGGCATCCACCAACTCCTTAAGCACAATCAAACTGAAGCAATTCAGCAATTTAGCAATAAACAACCACAGTTCCTAAAAGGGCTCCCTCTGCACAAACAGTGACTGCAGAATGGAGCAGAATAACAAACTGCCTGGCTGGTCACAAGCCTTAATTACTCAGACCCAGTTCAGACTAATCTCTAAACACAGCTTAGCAAAGCTCTTAAAGAGACATGCGTGGAGGCTCACTAGGGCTCTCTCTCACAAACAAATAGAACTACTGCAGACAGGACACCAGCCTGACTGTGGGCATTGGGAAGCCCAGGAAGACATTATAGTAAACCCCAATTTGTAGGGGGGTTACACCATGAATTCCCCTATCCCTTGTAAATATCCCCCAATAAATATTTTATTGGTATCTTATATTCTGCCTCATAAGAATATTGGTACCTATTCACTAAGGCTGGCGGGGGTATGCATGAAAGGCACATAACTTCCCCTGCATGCAGCTCCGCACCCTCGGGAGATCTGCGTGTTGGCTGTATTCTTGAACGCCAGCCAACGTACGGCTCCTGTCCACAGCCCCACCCCTCTGGTGTGCAGGTTTGGGGAGAGGGTCGAGTGCGGAGCTGCGGACCTGGGCAGGCAGCCAATCAGCTGCCCAACCCGGGTCTCTCGGTGGATCACTTGCACCCGTGGGGTGCCATGTTGGCAGATGGTGCATATCGCGCCAACAGCAGGGTGGGGTGTCCCCCAGATGTCAGCCCCCAGCCCTCCCAGAGTGCCCCAATGGCTGGGGCAACCTCAGTGGAGGGTCCAATGACCACTGCCATCCCCGCTGCAACATGCAGTGGCATCCCGGGGAAGGGCATGTAACAGTTTTGGCTGCCTCAAGATGGTATAGCCATTGCCCCCCTGTGCACCACACTCCACACCTTCGTGAATGGTGAGGAATGTAGCCACAACCCCCCACGCCGGCCCCCAGCCTGCCCCCACATGGAGATGCATGGTCGGCCAAGGGTTCAGGCATGTGGGGGGGCTATAATGTGTTCCTGCATGCCGTGCAGGGGGCATAGTGGGCAGGTGTGGGGTGGGCTGTGCACCAGGGTTACGTGGCACATAGCCCCTCCGCACCTTTCATGAATAGAGCCCATTATTAGCAGAAAGTCATTAATTGCACTTTTGTTGATTTAAAGGTTGCATTATGATATTCCAGGTGTATGGGGGGAAAACTGTAAAGAGGTGGGTAGGTACTAAACCCAGAGGGTTGTACCACTTTGACACCAGGCCCATTTAAACTTGACTCTGGGTGGAGACACAATGCAAGTAAAAATATCTAGATACAAACCCTCCATTCAGGACAATGAGAAACCATGCCCCTCAACATTGTTTGAGCTCACAAGGAAGAGTTAGTACCATAACTACAACATTCATGGTGATCTGGTTACACAATCATTGACATCCTGAATTCAGTAATTGAGAAGAAGCTAAACTGGAGTTGTCTACATATGAGTTAACCAGACTGCAGAAAGAGGCAAATTAAAGGGCCAGTCTAATAGCACAGTGATAGCATTAATGCTCACTATGCTGGTAACCTGGGGTTGGAAACAGACTTGGATCACTCAGGGGACAGCCTGGGGAAGAAGGATTGAGGGTCTCAGGGACAGCTGTCCTCCATCCTGGAGGGGTGGCACTGCATTCTGCTGTTTGTCTGCCACTTGCATGAGGCCAGGAGACAGCACATTGAACTGCAGGAATGGAAGGGGCAGACTGTAGATGCTGGTATGCACACACACACACACACACGTGCACATCATTGCATGCTGGAACTCATGGGGAGAGACTCAGGAAGGTGGAGGAAAAATGTTCTGGCCCACCATTGCACTGGCAGCCCGGTAGACCCCGAACTTTTGACATGGCAGGCCACCCATTGCTTTTGTAGTACTAGACAAATAGTGGATGACCAGTAAATCCATGAGAAGGTCAGTGACAGGGCTGGTGGGGAGCACTGCTGGGCCACTCAAGAAACAAGAAAAAGCTTGGTTAAAAAAGAAAGAAAGAGTTTAGTTTTAGTTTTTTGTTCTAGGAATTATTACCTTTGAGCCAATGGCTCTTTTACAAAGGTTCCACGTCATCACTGTACAAACAAACAACACATGTTACATAGAATGGTCAGCAAATTATAAAGGTTTCAATAAGCCAGTATAATACAGTACATCACAGGAAAAAAACAAAACATTGGAGGAATGGTCAAGGTGGGAAGGGTAGGAGGAGATATGGGGAGGGGAGCAGACTTAGAGTAGTTAGAGGTACTCAGATGCCTTTGTCAAGAAAGGAGCAGAGCAGGAGGAGGAGGAGGAGGATGAAAAACAGTAAAAACAGCCATGAGGGAAGAATCATTAGTCAAGGCAGTCACAGGAGCTAGAGGCTGAGAGGTGAGAGTAAAGCTTAGATTTGAAAGCTCCTAGTGATGTGGAGGATGTAATGAGCAAGCTCAGGGTATTGTACCAGCTGGGGGCACGATAGGCAAAAGATCTTCGGCCCTGTGTGGTCCCACATCTGGGGACCTGGAGAGGCTGGTGTTCCGATCTTCTGGTGGGACGGATGCTGGTATTTGGGCAAGGTAGGTCTTGGATACATGGCGGAGTGCGGCCCAAGATGGATTTTTTTGCCATCAAGCATGTGAGGTACCTTATGCGATTTGAGAGTTGCAACCATCCTGTTCAGTGTAGAGCTCACATGTATGAGTACATCTTTGCGCTCCAGTGAGCAGCCGACAGGCCTTGTTTAGGGTGGTTGTGATGTGCCTTAGTGCGGTGGTAGCGGCAGAGCTATAGATAATTAAGCCATAGTCTATGATTGAGATGACAGAGCTTTGGATAGCAATCCTCAGTGCAGCTTGGGTAAGGAATTGCCAGTTTCGGAACAGGATACCAATGCGCTGGTTCACCATTTTCGCTGTGTTATCAATGTGGGTTGCAAAGGTAAGACTTTGATCAAAGGTGATTGCAAGGTATTTAAATGTTGACACTTGTTCAAGGGTATTTCCTGGGTATGTTTTGATAGTAAGTGGAATTTGTCTTTTTCTGTTTTGTGGACTGGAGAAAAGCATGGATTTAGTTTTTTTGTGATTTAGGACCATCTTGTGATCTAGGAACCACTTTTCAACATTGGAGAAAGCAAGTTGCAGGCTCTGGAGTAAGGGTTTTGGGTCCTTATGAGAGGAAAGAATCATGGCATCGTCAGCATAAAGGATTATTTGTTCTGGGCAGGATTTGGGAAGAGTTTAGGAAAAGGCTGAAAAGGAGGGGGCCTAGGATTGACCCCTGTGGAACACCTGAGAGGACCGGTTTTGAGTCTGAGAGAACTTCTGAGATTTTTACTGATTGAGAGCGTTGGGCCAGGTAACTTTTAACCCAGGCACCTGGTCCTTCTGAGAACCCAAGACTGTGTAGTTGTGTGATAAGTAAGCCATGGTGAAAAGTATCAAATGCCTTTGTTAGGTCAATGAAAACAGCTCCAGTTTGATATCCTTTGTCCAAGGCAGTGTGAATTTCTCCTGAGAATTCCAGTAGGGTAGTCAACGTACTGTGTCCTTTCCTAAATCCATGTTGCTGCAAGCAGAGTATGTTATACTTATGCAGGTAGTCTGAGAGTTGGTCAGCCACAATGCATTCGAGGGCCTTGAAGAGGGGTGGAAGTATAGATATGAGCGATAGTTTCCTGGTAGGGACTTGTCACCACTTTATGACACTGGTGTGACTATAGCAGACTTCCATTTGCTGGGAAATTGACTAAGGCAGAGGGAGAGATTGAACATTTTGGTGAGTGGGTGCACCACCTCTTCCAGGGTAAGGGACATAATTTTAAGATCAATAGTATCACTGCTTGCTCTGGATTTAGAGATGGCGTTTTTTATATATCTGTAGACTTCATGTGCCTTAACTATTTTGAAGTGGAAAAGCGGTTGGTCAGGTGAGACAGTAGGAGATGTTGGTTTTGGCGAGTCCGTGTCAGAGAAGAAGTCAGGCGGGAGGACCCCACTGAGGTCAGTGAAAGTTTTATTTAAGGCCTTTACCATGACTATTGGGTCTAGGGTAGTGGTTCCATCGACAGTCATTATAGTGGGAGAGGATTTGGACTGCTTACCCGTGATATTTCTGATGTTGTCCCAGAATGATCTCCCGTCACTCCAGGAGTTTGCGAGGGAATTTTTGAAATAGGAGCTCTGCATTAGTTGGATTTGTTTGGTACATTGGTTCCGTGCCTGTTTATACTTCTGGATATCCGTCAAGGAGCCTGTGGCTCTGGCTATGGCCCAGAGGTGGTCCTGAGCTTTGAGTTGGTCCAGTAGTTTGGCCGTGAGCCAGGAATTTGAGAGCACTTTGATTTTACACTTTTTTACTGGTGTGTAGGTGTCACAGGCAGTGTTGAAAGTTGTGATAAAATAATCTAGGGCTGTGTCAACATCTAGAGTATTGTATATTGGGGACCAGTCTTGCTGTAAAAGACAGGTCTTGAGCTTAGTAAGGTTTCCAAGGGGTAGCACTCTGCTTGAGATGGTTTTTGGAGGTGGTTTTTGGAACTTATTTGTCCAGGTACAGATCACAAGGGAGTGGTCACTGAGAGAGAGTCCGGGAGAACAACTGTGTTTTTTATGCAGGCTGGGTGGCTAGCAAGGATCCAGTCAATGAGAGTGCAAGTTCCAGTTTTGAAGTTTTTTCTAGTGGGGGAGCTCACCATCTGCGTTAGGTTAGCTGCTAGGATAGCATCCTTGAGGGACCCAACATCTGATGCGAGCCAATTTATATCAAAGTCACCAAGGAGAAGGAGCTCGGTGTCAGGTGGTTGCGATCTTACAAATTCAAGAACAGTCTGGAGGCCGGACCCTGGATCTTTAGGAGGGATATAAACAGCGGCCACAGTAAGCACTTTATTTTTGGCACCAAGTAGTAGCTTGACAGGGAGAAATTGCACAGAGGAGTCAGTGGTGGAAAAGCAGACAGGGTGGCTAGAGAGGTTGTTCTTAATGTAAATAGCACAACCCCCCCCCCTTTTATTAGTCCTGTCCAGTCTGAAAATATTGTAGCCTTGTAGTGAGATGGCATGGTCCGCAGTGCTTGGTGTCAGCCAGGTTTCAACAATGGCTAGTATGTCGGGATTGTGTTGACTGGCAAAGACTTGAAGGGATGCCAGTTTTGGAAGAAGGCTACAGATATTTAAGGTGGCGATGGTGAGACCCCTCCATTTTTGCTAGATTTGTTACCCTGGTAGAAACAGGGCCAGGGTTTGGATGGACACTTCCTGACATCAGAAGGAGGAGGAGCAGGAGTTTAAGGGACATCTGCCGCAGCTCATAGTATAACATGTAATGCCTCTGTTTCTTGTTAGTTTGAGTACAGTGTAGTCGTTTAGGGTCCCAGAGTAGGGTAATGGCTAGGAGCAGGTGTCGATTTGTCAACTTTCCAGTGGTGTGAGCTGTCACTTGCACCCAGTCCTTTGTAGGAGGGTGCCACAAGTGAGGGTAGGGAGGATTTGCCATGGTGCCAGGTTGCTGGTATTGGGCTTGAATGGTTAGTGTGAGAGGTAGAGGAGACTGCAAATGTTTACTGTAGCAAGGGTGAGTGTTCCTGAGTGACTCGTGGTGAGCTACTGTGGACCAGAAAACTAATTGTTACTGTACAAAGAAGCCAATTGATGGAAACTTATAGTACTGATTTAGTTAATATGGGGACGTGCATACAAAATGGCAGTATTCCACAGATTTAAGCACCAGAATTCCCTCTACCACTTCCATTAACACTCATCCTAACAAACTCAAATACAAATGGTTTCTCTGTCATAGAATGTTGCGAAATCATGATTGTGCATCAGAACCCCACTATACTTACAAATGAGACAGTCCATCCCGAGGAGAGAGCAACATCCAGTGTCCAGCAAAGGTATGCAATAAACTGGGATGCATAGTTTTTACATGTCCCAGCTTTCTGCTTCATCCTTCACACTTTTCTCAGATTTTGTGTCTGTCTCGCTGGTCCACTTCCTGACATCTTTATGAGTCACAAAACTGTATGTTTTGGCTAAGGCTATGTGGACAATATCCACCTAGGTTTGATAGTTTAGGTAAAGCACACTGTCTGCAGATTTGGGTCAGACAGTGCACTGTCCAACTCTATAAATTGAACACATGTGACAAGTTCAGATGGTGTACTCTCCAAGCTCACGGATGTACTGTGCAAGTGCATCATATATCTGACCGCCCCTAGTTTTTGCATCACAGGTGACCTGACTTGACTTCTCAACCACACTGGGAAGAAAAGTGTGTGCACAAGCCCAAGACACTTCAGTTTCCTTCTGTTGTAGAGTATCTGAGGTCTGGAAAGATTTGCACCAGTTTATACCAAAAATATGACTGGACCAGTTAAGCTGCTTGAAACATTCTGTCCCGCAACTCACTGCCATCTTGGCAATCAGTACTGTAGAGCAGGGTATAATATGAGCTACAAAGTGGAGATAGGATATGTGCATCTAATGTTCAGGTCTCCCCCAGTGCTACGTTTGTGTATTAGTATTTATTGGTTCATTGTTTGTCTGCATGGATTATTTAAAACAGATGACAAACTCAACACATGTTAAACACAACTATTGTGTGAAAAAAAGTGTTTGGTTTCCACCTGACAGTGCAGTGAATGGGATGTGGGAGATTATTCCACAGGAATCAACAGCATGTCTGAAAACTCTTTTTGTGCAGAGAAATCTGCTGCTATTAGATGCTCTCTCTGCGACCATAACTGATGGCATTGGAAGTATGTGGATAACAGCTCTTCAAGAAAAATTGGAGTGGAATTTGTCAGTGCCTTGTATGCCAGTACCAAAATCTTGAACTTGGTTGTCTATTTGTCTCTCAGCCAATGTAGCTTGTGAAATATGAAGGGAATATGTTTGTATCTTTGCTTCTGAAAGATCACACAAGCTACTCAATTTTGGATCATCTGCAAGCTACAAAAGGAAAAGGCTGAGAGGTTACTAGAGAGTAAGTTAAAATAATCAATCAAAGTTATTATTAAAGCAAGAACTAGCTCTTATGTGGCTAGGAATGTAAGATACATAAGCTATGAAATATTCAAGAGGAGGTATCAACTAGCTTTATAGAACTTCAAGTGGGTCAAAAATAACACCAAGCTCTGCATAGTAGATGATAGTTTTATACTCAGTATGAACATTTGCTACAATGTTTTGACACACAAATAACTGTAGCTCGCTTTCAAAAACATGATCTTAATCTGGATATTACATTTCAAAAAACTTACTGACATCCATTTACCTAATTTCATCAATGCAAAAAGCAATCCTATCCTTAACCTCACTTGAAAAATGACAGCAATGAGAGATAAAGCTGTGCTGAGGATACTCAAAATCTAATGACTGGATCAGTTTTCCAGGGGATGAACATAAAGTGATGGCAGTTTCTGACGGCTTGCCACTCCAAGAGATCTGGAAAAAACAATCCAAACAAAAGGATGATTTCCAGGACAGCACAGAGCTTCTCCCCAAATTCCTCAGGAAGTTGGAGTAACAGTAGTGTATGACCAGAAGTGTCAAAGGCAGACGAAAGGTCCTATAAAATTGCAGCAAACATCCAGCCCTTGGCGTTAGACACTTGAAGTCTATTCATGGCCCTAACCATGGCTGCTCCCATGGAATGAGCGAGTCTTAAAAATAGATTGAAAGGTGTTAAGCAAAGTCTTCTTTGACAGAAACAAAACAATCTGGTTATCGACCAAGGCCAGGATATTGAATTGTATTTAGTGTGCACAAACAGTGGTTAGTGCCTCACTAACAGTGGTTAGTGCCCCTAAAGCAGTGAACTCCCTAAATGTGCCATGTTGAAAGGCACAGTAGTGATGCACTAACCCGTTAGCAAGCAGAGCTGACATATGCTAGTTCACATATGCAAGTCGCATGATTGTACCTTGTACACGGGTGCTCTGGCATACTCAGATGTTTGTGGAGACATTAAATAGCTACTAGTGTCATACTATTTAATGCTCCCACACACCTGATCTTAACTGACACAATGATGTGCCCCTCTCCATCGCTATTCTGAGAACTACAAAATAATCCCTGGTAGTATAGAGGCTCTTTCCATCCCCACTAGCCATTCTTATCATGGTTAAATCTCTCCCTGGTAGTCTAGTGGACTCCCCACTAGCCATTTTTATCATAGTTAAATCTCTCCCTGGTAGTCTTAGTGGGTGCCCCACTAGCCATTCTTATCACAGTTAAATCTCTCCCTGGTAGTCTAGTGGACTCCCCCACTCACCATTTATATCACGGTTCAGTCTCTCTCTGGTAGTCTAGTGGACTCCCCCACTCGCCATTCTTATCATGGTTAAATCGCTCCCTGGTAGTCTAGTTGACTCCCCCACTAGTCATTCTTATCACAGTTAAATCTCTCCCTGGTAGTCTAATAGACTCCCCCACTACCCATTCTTATCCGGTTAAATCTCTCCCTGGTAGTCTAGTGGACTCCCTCACTAGCCATTCTTATCATGGCTAAATCTCTCCCAGGTAGTCTAGTGGAACCCCCTACTACCCATTCTTATCATGGTTAAATCTCTCCCAGGTAGTCTAGTGGACCCCCCACTACCCATTCGTATCATGGTTAAATCTCTCCTGGGTAGTCTAGTGGACTCTTCCACTAGCCATTCTTATCATGGTTAAATCTCTCCCTGGTAGTCTAGTGGACTCCCCACTAGCCATTCTTATGATCATTAAATCTCTCCCTGGTAGTCTAGTGGACTCCCCACTAGCCATTCTTATCATCGTTAAATCTCTCCCTGGTAGTCTAGTGGACCCCCATCCCCAATTACCATTCCTACACGACAGTTACTGCTCCATGGGTAGTCCAGTGATCCCCTGCCTCCTGAACTCTTTACCAACTGTCAGTTATACCACAGTCCTCGTTCCTTCCCTGGTAGTCCAGTGCTCCCCCATTTCTGTACTGATCATCAATTACACAATCCCCGACCCATCCTTGGTAGTCCAATGGTCCCTTCACCCCCGATCACTATACTCATAGTTAATTACACAATCCCCAATCCCTCTCTGGTAGTACAGAGGTCCTCCTGCCCCTGGATAGCTTTACTGATCACCAGTTACACAGTCCCCAATCCCTCCGTGGTAGTCCATTTGATTATCCCACCCCCAGTCACTGTACTGATTGTAAAAAAAACCCTCCCACATGAAAAGTGAGCAGAAGTTGTTACTTGCTGGGTTGAAAAGAGTTAGTAGAGTTTCTAATGAAGAGTTACTAGCTGGTAGATTTTTCAGCTCCAGATAGTCTGCATTTTCTGCTCTCTGTACATACAAATTAGGTAGCATTGCCGGGGGTTGGGGAGACCTTATATAAGGCAGGAACCTTAGAAGGCAAGCAGTTTTTAGTTCAGTTCTGTTTAGGTTCCAGTTTTGAGTTTGCAAAGGCTATTTGCCAACTATGTGTGCCATTTTGGTCTCTACTGATGCACTGAATTCTTTCTGTGCTCTTAGTTGTGCTGTGGAGTTTGCTTATGTACGATGTGAAATCACTAAAGTATATTAATCCACCACCCAATTTATTTTTACTGATCATACTTACTTATTTTTTTAATATTTTTAACTATTTATTTATTATATGTATAATAACAATAAGAAGAATATTTCATACAAAATATACAAAAGCAATGTGTGGTATATTCATAAACTGGTATATGCTTGCTTATTTTTATATAGATCAAGCTGATAATGGCTTTCTAGTTGAAACATTGAGTCTAATCTTTTTTTTTTTTATAATTTCTAGCTTATGCTTAAGAGAACTCTTTTAGTTACTGCTGAAAGCTGATACGTCTCCTCTTCTCTTTTTTTGTTGCAATGCAAACTTTCTCTTTCAATATAAGACAGTACTTTATAATTTTCCTTTTTCATAAAGATAGTAAACAAAATTTGTATTATTCTGAATTTGTTTTTATAAATGTTGGTTTTACTTCAGCCTAATCTGTAAGTAAGCAATAAGATATGATAGAGAGTGCATTGAACAGATATTACAGCATGCCTAGGGGTGTAGTGAGGCACAGAGCCGCAAGCTGAGTGCCTTCAGCATCTGGAAGTGCAGTAATATCTGTTCAGTGTACATCCCAGAGTGTCTTATTGTGCTTATAAAATGGTTTTCTTTTTTAAAATATTTTTTTCACCCTAAAAAAATAATATTTGATATATCTAAAAACAGAAATGATTATGTTAATTTTGGGCACAATAGTCCTTCCGCCTGCTACCTGATGATGTCATTGTATTTTGCCATAGGACATTTGTCCTATTGTGGCATTCATAGTTTTGATAAGAAGTTGAACAACCCCCCCCCCCCCATGCAGGTCTTGTAGTGAGCCTACAATGGCAAGTTGTACTGCTGCTATTATGTGGGAGACTTTATTTGTGAACATTTTTGATTTTTTTTCTACTGACTGTATTCCAGGTCCTCTCACATCTATCATAGCGATTGACACTTGTTCTGATTGAGAGGGTGAGGGTGTCGGGCTGTGTGGTTCTACATTTTAAAATGGTCTGTGGCATTACTGGTCAGCAGCATAGTTGTTTTGTTAGACTGTGGAAGACAAACACAAAACAAAACTGCCCCACAGCTAGATGTGCATCAAACGGCAATATGAGCAGAAACAGAATTACTGCACCATCCACCAACTCCAAGAAATGCAGTCAAACACCAACGAATAAGTAAGGTAAAAAAATATTTTTATTGCAAAAGCCACAGTACAGGGAACCTCTTACCATGGACACCAGCAGGAGCCCTTCACACCAAACCTCCAACCGGTTTCACGTAGCGAATCATCGGGGAACTCATTCGCTGTTTAACTTTAACAGCTAGGAGCAGGCAGGGGATCAGAGAAGTGGCCGTGCAATGTTATCATAAACAGTTTTGGATTATGTGTAGATTAATTAAGGAATTTATTTGTGGGGCTTCATTCTGTTTAGTGATTTTTTTTACTGTAAGAACCATTGTCAAATATGCTTAGTGATGCTTGTGTGCTGTTATGTTTTCCTCGCTAAGATTTTAAAAAAATGTAAGAATTTGAAAACGGAGCATTCAGATAACACACTGATTTTTATTTGATTTTTTTTTTAAATTTGGTCCTGCTTTTGAGGACTTGTTTTTACCTGTGCATCAAATGGATTTGATGCACGGGTAAAAAACAGTCAAATCACAGGATTTACTCTCCCTATTTTGTAATGCTCTACAACACTTCTGACTAGGGTTGCTCAGAATCGGTCTCATGGAATTTTATTCATTTGATTCTGAGCAGCTTTTCAGAATTCAGTATTTCAGAACTGAAGGGCAAAAAAAAATCTGAATTCCTTAAAGGGAAACCAGAATCGGAATTGGAATCTCAGCCTGATTCCAGTTCTGACTCTAAACCTCCTCCCACCAGGGAAACATTCTAAGAATTTACTAAAGTACACCCCTGCACCAAGCACACATTCTAAAAATTGACTAAAGTACACCCCTGCCTGAGTGGCCCTGCCCCCTTCCCCCACCCTCATTTCCCACATCAAGTTCCCTACTTTAAGGTGGCTGCATGCTGGTGCTTGCTCAGCTGGCTCCATCTGGTTCTGCTGCTGGCTCATTGCAGTGCTGCTGGTTCTAGTGTTGTGGCACGGGTGGAAGCAGCAGCTCTTGCAGTTGATTTATTTGTGAGTTTAGTATTCACAAAGGAGGGGGTAGAAAATGGACTCATGATAAAAGACAAGGGCATAAAGGGTCTGGAGGTGGACACAAGCCTTTTCACAGTGGAAAGAGTCCTAAGGGAGTTGCAGCAGTTAAAAGTGGACAAGGCAATGGGTTCAGACGGGATGCACCCCAGGTTACTACGGGAGCTCAGCGAGGAGCTGGCTGCACCTCTGACAGCCCTGTTCAGTCTGTCACTAGAAACAGGGGAGGTACTGGGGACTAGAAGAGGGTGGATGTACCCACTCCACAAAAGTGGGAAAAGGGAGGAGACAGGAAATTACAAGCCTATCAGCCTGACTTCCGTAGTGGGTGAAGTGATGAAATCACTACTGAAGGAAAGGATTGGAGAATACCTTGTTACCAGCGGTCTACAAGATCTGAGGCAACATGGATTCACAGAGGGAGAGGTCCTGCCAGACAAACCTGATCAAGTTCTTTAATTGGGTAACAAAGGAAGTCAGTCAGGGAGGGGTGGTTGAGGTAGCCTATCTAGATTTCAGGAAGGCCTTTGACACCGTTCTACATAGAAAGCTGGTAAACCAACTGAGTAGCCTAGGAGTGGATCCTAAAATAGTAAAATGGGTGGAGACTTGGGGTAGTGGTAGGAGCCAAAGAGTAGTAGCAAATGGGGTACACTCAGGGGAGGGTAGGGTGACTAGCGGGGTGCCACAGGGGTCAGTGTTAGGCCCAGTCCTCTTCAATGTCTTTTATAGGGACATTGCAGAAGGACTGGAGGGGAAGGTATACCTGTTTGCAGATGACACAAAAATCTGCAACAGAGTAGACACACCAGGGAAGGGTTGAAGGAATGAGGGAGGATCTAAAAATGTTGGAAGAATGGTCAAGAGTTTGGGTGCTGAGATTCAATGCTACAAAGTGCAAAATCATGCACTTAGGGCACAGAAACCCAGGGGTGATGTACCAACTCGGAGGGGAAATATTAGCAGTCACAAAGCAGGAAAGTGACCTGGGAATTATCATCATGGGTAACCTGAGGGTAGCTAAACAGTGTGACAAGGCAGTGGGGAAGGCTAGTGGAACACTAGGATGCATAGGGAGAGGCATCACCAGCAGAAAGAGGAAAGTAATAATACTCCTGTACAGATTGCTGTTGAGACCCCCCTAGAGTACTGTGTACAGTTCTGGTGGCCCCTTATCTGAAAGGACATAGATAGGGTAGAGGTGGTGCAAAGGATGGCACCAAAATGGTGCAGAGCCTGCATCAAAAACACTACCAAGAAAGGCTAAAGGATTTAAATATGTACTCCATGGAAGAAAGGAGGGAATGGAGGGATGTGATAGAGGCACAAATACCGCACAAGAATAGACAAGGTGCAGGAAGGGAGCATTCTCCAAAGAAAAAGGTGCTCAGTGACAAGGGGGTACACTATGAAGCTGGAGGGGGGAGGCTCAAAGGAAACGCAAGGAAGTACTTCTTCATGGAGAGGGTGGTGAACACTTGGAAAAGCCTCCCAATGGAAGTGGTGGGGGCTAAAATGATCACAGGATTTAAGAACGTGTGGGATAGGCACAAGGGAATTCAGGCAGTCAGCCACAACTGTTAGGGTCTATGTAGCAATGTAGGTCAGGAAACTAGGGCAGACTAGGGGAACCAAGCGGTCCTTATCTGCCGTCAACCTCTATATTTCTATATTTCCTCCTGTCACTGTGATGGTGACCAATTTATAATGTCACCTAACTTCCCACTCATCATTCAAGAGACCCAATTCAAACCCACCACTGAGTGTGCATTGTGCAATGCCATGCCACAAGCAAGCCACTCACTCACTAGCACAGTGGCCGCTGGCCTCTGAGTAGTTGCCTCCACCTCAGCAGCCAACTTAAGTTGGTTACCGGTTAACCTAGCCATAGCCCAGTACATAACAACCTTTATGAGCTACTAAATCCGCATGGCTAGCAATGCCACAAATTCAATGCAACCCTCCCGCTACCACCCAAACCAGGCATTCATGTCCTTCCCTTTCCCTCCATTCCATCAGTTCCCTCCCTCCCTGTCACAAAGATGTGTTGCATACTAGTGCATGTCACAAACCCACTCAGCAGGTCAGCCCTCTACTCCCAAAGTGCCAACCTCCAAGTGCAGTCTTGTGAACAGTTAACAGAAACAGGGTAACCCTCCTGTCTGTTTTGTGGGTTCGGATCAATCTTTGGTCTCAGTTCTGGAGGGATTCAAACTGTGAACCTCTTGCTAGCGTACCCAATGCACAGGCTCAGATAAATCTGTCTTCAGGGGGCCAGATATCTTTGCCTATGGGCACCTAACCAGGTGTACAGAAATGAACCCTTAAAAACTTTAATAAAGACCTCAGATTAAAACGCTTACCTTTTTCCAGTTTGGTATCACCATTCAAGCTTATGTACAGTGTCTGCTTTAACCATATATACTTCACTTGTAAAGGAAAGAAATTCAAAGACAGACCAAGTAGGCTCTAAAAATAGAGTTTTACTAAAATAGATAAAAAATATGTATAACATAAAATACAGAACTATTATATCACAAGAACCATACACTCTTTTAAAAGAACAAGGTTTTAACAGTGCAATTCCTACTACAGTACTTAGATTTTGTCTCTCTCTCTCTCTCTCTAAATACCTGCTTAAAGTGCTCAAAGATGTTTCTTTGTCAGAGAGTAGATAAAAGTGTCCCTGAAGGAAAACAGAATATTGTTTAAAAAAAACTGTCTTGGCCAACCCCTTTGTGTGAGGTCACCTAGCTCCTCCTCTGTCAGAATATATAAAAATAATATATCTAGACAAAAACAGGATGTTTTTTCAATGTATTAAATTCTGTAATCCTCAGCACAATTCATTTTCTTTTTCAAATGACATTTCTTTGATCTTATGATCAGCTTTCCCCATTCCAGGACATCAAAGCATCTTTTATGATTTCGCACTAAAACATCACAACCTGCTCTTCTTCCTCTAAGTGTTATAAGAGTTTTTGATCTATCTTGGCAGTTAGGTATCTTGTAGTCTGTAATTAGCTTCTGGCCTTCCAGGTAACACTATGGCCCAGATATTCAAACTGTGCCACAAAGTAGCGCAATAGCAGGAGCAGGCGCAAGTCTACTGCGCCCATGTGCAACACGCGTGATATTCAAACACTGCGCAGGTCAAGATGCGCCTGCGTCACACAACTGAATATCATGCCAACTGTGCCATAGCGCAACCAGGGATGTGCAGTGGCGCAGGTCAGATGCGTAATAGCACAACCAGAGATGCTCAGTGGAGCAGGGCAGCAACGCAACAGCACAACCAGGGACACACAGGGACAGGATGCAAGGGCCCACCACCCATGGTAGGGTTGGGCAGAGGAGCACACAGCAGAAAAGACATCGCCCCCCCACACCCCATGCACTGCACAACCAGAGGAGAGCTGGAAGAACCACCATCCCAGGGACATCAGCAACAAACCCACCGCCGGGGCATGGTGTCCCAGCACACCCCCTGGCAAGCTGAAACCATCACACATGGATGCCCGGCCATCCTGTGCCACACCATCCCACCAATGCAGAGCACACCCTGCACCACAATCCCCATACACCCTGCCCAGGAGTAGCGCCCAGCAGTGCATGACACCCCATGCATGCCACCACCCCCACTGTGATAATGCAACCCTGTGCACCACAGAACCATGCAAGGCAGCCCCACCACTAGCACCCTACAGTGGGCAGCAGCAGACAGCAATGCAACAACTGCATACACAGTGCTGCCCCACATGTCCCCCCTGAAGTACAGCTGAGAGACCGACCATGCATTGGCACACGAGGTACCCCACACATGACAGGGCATGCCCCAGACCCCACCACCAGTGGTACAGCACCATGCACACCCTCCCAAGGACACACCCCACCCCAGCACTGGCCACAACAGCCAGCACAGACACCCCCAGTGGTGCATGCACCACACCGGATGCAACACAGTGCATGGACAAACACCCACCCATACCCAAGGGCACACCAACACAGAGACACAGTAGTGGGCAACCAAGCCCCCAGCATGTGGCCATGGCAGCTGTGTACACATGGCCAGAACCCCTCCATGGCACAGGTGTGCCAGCAACTCTGTGCAGGCACCACGATGCCGTATGCCACCAGCATGCAGCCGGAGCACAAGTGACAGACAGTGGAGCACATCCCCTGCAACAGACACAAGTGACAGCATTGAGGTGGAACAACAACAGTGAAGGCAACAGTGCAACCAGAGGCAGACGTGCACCACACCAGTGACAGGAGGCAACCCGGCATCATGCTGGGTACAGTGGCTGTCCAGCATGGGCAGGCACCACTGACATGTCAGTGGACTGTGCAGGTCACAGACAAGCAAGTGTGTTAGCTGAACAAGTCATGGACGGTCCGACAGGGGCGCCATGGACACAGTGCATGCACCGTGTACCACTGCACACAGTCATCCAGTGCACAGGGAACAACACACAAACCACAGACAGTGACTGAGAGCTATGCCCACACCAACGCCACCTCCCCTATGTACACACACACACACACACACACGCCCATGATAGCACCACCCCGATGCCATGCACACCACTGCAGCTGAGCACCTTTAGCCCACTGCAAATCAGAGACCACCACAGTAGGCATAACAAAGCAAATGTATTTGAAAAGTAATAACAAAACTATATACAGTCTATGTACAATAATTATGGGGTGAGGGCCACAAACTAGGTGGGGGTGGGTAAGGGGCAGGGGTGAACACATGGGAGAGGGAAGGAGGGATGTGAGGGTGGGTCCAGGGGAGTATGTTTCATCCTGGGGCACATGCAATTCTGCAGGAGCCTCTCCCCACTCTGGTGGCACCTCCTGCCATGCCTCCTGCATACTTCAAGTTGCTCCACCCACTGAAGGATCTCCAAAGAGGCCCGGGCCACCTACAGAAGCTCCTGCAGTGCCCTCTCAACTCTCATCATCTGCTGTCCACCTAGGACAAGGGAGC
This sequence comes from Neoceratodus forsteri, assembly GCA_016271365.2. Classification (NCBI taxonomy): domain Eukaryota; kingdom Metazoa; phylum Chordata; order Ceratodontiformes; family Ceratodontidae; genus Neoceratodus; species Neoceratodus forsteri. The sequence goes on from CM057456.1 coordinate 1,204,775,704, forward strand.
AGAGTCAATAGGCGTGAATGCACAGCCCCCTGCAGCCCACCCATTGTGCATGGCATACAGCCATGGGACATGCCCCTGTGATGGTGTGCGATCACCCACAGTGCACGTGTCCACATGACCTGCCCACCCAGGTGCACATAGCCATGTGGACCGCTGCACACACCCACCACCCAAGTCCCGTACAGCACCACTGTGGATGTACAGTGACATGGCTATGCGGTGTGAAGGTAGTGGCACAGCCATGTATCCAGTGCACACATGGACCACCATCGCTGCACACCCAGACATGCAGTGCCACTGGACAGTGCTGACTGCACCATGTGCCGTGCACAGCAGTGGTGTCAATGGATGGTGGCCATGCCCCGCCGCCTGCCCTGCTACACAGCATGCACAGAATATCCTGGATGAAAGACACACCATCATCAGGCTGGTCCTGGTGCTGAACCATGATGGGACCTCCGGCATGAGGACGTAGCTCCCCTCCCTTCAGCTCGCATCTCTGCCTGTCCTCACGTGCATGGCGACACTCATCAGGGCCTAGGGTGCAAACATGGACAGAGGAACATCAGTACAATCCAGTAGCAAAGGCCCCCCCACCCCCGGGTGTGTACGATCCCGCACAGCCCAACCATTCAGCCCTCCTCACACCACCACTGCCCACACTGGACAGTCCACCCCCCATGTGGTGGACACATGCCCACCTCGATACCTGTACAGACGTAACCAGTGTATGGATGGGGCACCTACCTGGCCGTGGAACAGCACCTCTCCTGGCACATGCCCGCAGGTGGGCAAGCCTGTCCAGGTCCCTCTGCTGGAGGTCCCCCTACTGGTATCGACACTGCTCTGCTGATCTGTCCATCCCTGTGGCCTCCTCCAGTGCCACTGCCTCTTCCTCCCACACGACACTTCTGGCTCTGTCCAGGGGTGCTTCTCCAAATAGAGCACCAGCATGGGGCTCCACCAATGCCACTAAATTAACCAGCTCAATCTGGCTCCATACTGCAGCCCTCCTACATGCCATCTTTGGATCATCTCGGATTCAAAATGGTGCTCCTTAGCGCACGTCCGACACATGCAGATGCTGTGCGGTACAGCGCTGTCATTCCCCATCTTGCTGTCACTGAACAGTGTGATAGGGGTGCACCCATGCGGACGCATGGCGCCTAGGGGGCAAAGGTCGGGCACAGGGTCAAGGGTCTCTTGTGCACGGACTGCCACAGCGTGATTAGTAGTCCCCGCGTGTAGCATGGTACGGCACCTGTGTGGGACTTCCTGTAGTGGCCTACTGTGCTGTGGCACCATGGCACCTACGGTGCTCCAGGGCAAGGGCACCATACATTTGAACAGTGCACTAGTGCCACTGGCACAGTGGTGGACGTGTCCTGCACTGCCTCCTGCATGCAGCACATTAGCAGCGTGGCAGGCATCTGTGTCAGCACCCCGGGCATGCGCCGTGCTGTGCCTACTGAGCACGTCACAGAGCTGCGCCTGTGCCTGAGCATGTTCAACACAATTGCACAAGGTGCAACAGCGTGATATTCAGCCGACATATGCAAATCAGCTCATCAGCAATTCCATGGTGCAGCTACTGCATTAGCATCCACTTAAAATTGAGCCTCGCCTCATTTGCATGCCTTGCGCTATATAAATGCGACATGGGGCTGCAGAGGCCATAGTCTGGTATTGCAGTCTATTGTGGTGGGTTGCATGCTGTTTGCCAGTGTGGACTGTGGTGTGTGGGAGATGCATGGGACTGCAGAGTGAAAGGTAACACCTGTCATTCCCACAGGCTCTACAATGACCGAATGTGAGGAAGAGGTGGAACAGGAATGTTGGAGGAAGAGAAGGCCCAACTTCACAAGGGCAGAAACAGATGCCCTGTTTGAGGCATACCTTGACAGGGAACTGCTGCTCAGCAGACAGCGGGGAACACCACAGGCCCATGCTGCTGCATGGGGTGAGGTTGCACATGCTGTGAACCAGCATGGCAGCCACCAGCGGTCCATGAAGGAATGTAAGAAGAAGGTCGGCACAGACAGGAGGAGGCTTAAAGATAAAGTGGCTGCCATCAGGGCTGCACGTACTGCAACCAGTGGTGGGCAGCTGGATGTGCCTCACCTGACGCCACAGGAGGAGCGGATGGCTAGCATCATGCGGTGTTGTGCCATAGAGGGCGTTCCAGGTGGTGGCTTCCAGATGGGTGGCAGCTCGTCACTGCATGGTAGGTCCTGTGCTGTCACTGTGTGGGTGGCGGGGGGAGTGCCACAGGGTAGGGCAGTAACAGTAATGCTACTGTATTCCCTTGCAGCTCCTGAGCATCTACATGGATCAGCGGTGGTGGGTGTGTCCACCGTGGGCGAGGCCCTGGACACAGAGGAGTGCCCATCCACCTCCACAGGTGTCTGTGGGTCAGTACCACTGCATATCTGCCTGTCTGTTCGGACTGAAGGTGGTGGTGATGGTGCGGACAAGGCCCTGCTTGTGTCCCAGCATGACAGTGGCCACGGAATCCAGCATGCTGGGACATGGACTGGTGCCGGATCAGGCACCGATGATGATGATGGATCTCACATCCCAGACAGTGATACGTGTGGGACGAGGATGGTCCCACAGCAGGGAACGGCACTGGCGTAGCCGGTGGTGCCGCCATGGAGGCCTGCGCATGATGTCACAGTCCCAGCCCGTGCCTGTATGTCCCAGTGGGGCAACACTGGTGTGCATCCAGGCTGGTGGGGCTGTTGCAGATGATGCATCGGCACTGGCGAGCCCCGCGCGCGTCGGCGGCCGGAGGAGCAGTGCCAGCAGTTGGACTATGGAGATGGGGGGACAGTGTCAGGGGGCAGCGTCAGTGCACCACTTGTGGACATGCCCAGGCATGGCCCTGGTGTGCAGCACCCAACCACAAGGGGTGCTGCTCAGCATGGCCACGAACACCATGAGGGACAGCATGCTGATCAGGTGGATGACCTCTTAGATGAGCACACCCGCATACTCCAGGATTCAGTGGATCAGCAGTTGCGGCTTGTGACAGCAGTGGATGAACTCAGTGTGGTCCTGCACCAGGCAGAGGAGCAGCACAGCAGGGACACCAGTCTGCTTCTGGCAGGGATGGACCAGCTGCGGGAGGATGTGACCACCGCCATTGACAGGCAGGCACAGGCATTCACAGCTGTCATGGCCACAATGGGCACCCAGTTATTTGCCCATGTGCCGCAGACATCATGCAGTGCCATGTCCACCCCCCCATTCCTGGCATCGTGCGACACCTCCCATGTTGACACTGGGTTCAGCTGTGGGCATACCGAGCACGCCTGGCGCAGGCATGTTCGGTGAGCTGCAGACCCCTGCACGAACACAGGCGTGTTCCCACAGCATCACCCCTGGGGGTACATCTGTGCCACCCCATGAGGTCAATAGTCAGCCTGGCACGGCTGGCAGATCTTAGTGGGGCCGCCCATGCATCTGTGGCAGCCATGGCACTGTGCTGCGTGACTGACATGTCTCCCACCATGGCCACTGTCTGCTGCTGCTCTGTGTGCAATGTGTTGTGCACCATGAGATGCATGGTTGGGGTACCCGGCCCTGCACACACACAGTCCATGTGCACACCCTCCTGGCTGCTGGCCACTGTGGCATGTGCATGATGATGCCTGCATTGCGCTGTCCTCCAGTGTGCAATGGTGCCCAGCATCTGACACACACATGGTGATGGCCACTGGGCATTGCCGTGTGTGAGCCTGTGTGTTGGCTAAGTATTGCAGTCGCAGTCAGCATGCCTTCTACCCCTTGTGCATGTCTTGTGGTGTGGGGTGGGGGTGGGGGTGTGTGCGTGTGCGTGTGTGTGTGTGTGTGCGTGTGTGTGTGTGTGCGCGTGTCGTGTTTGGCCATGCCCATCCCTGACGGCGTGAGCGGATCCACACTCAGTCCCATTCACTTGCCCCCATCCACCCCTGGTGTTCGTCCATGCATGTGTGTGGGTTGTGCCCTTGCCAGTGGTGGTTGCATATGGCCCCGTGACCTACCTGTGCTGGCCGAAATACTTCTCTGTGATGGTGTCCCAGTGCAGCTGCACCATCCTGTACAGGTGGGGGTCTCTTCACCCAGGGGTGGCTGTTCATCACCATCTGGACCGCGTCCTCATCATCCCCTATCGCTGTCCCCTCTTCGACCTCTACAGCTATTCCAGCAGTCGTTGGCCATGTTGTGCAGGATACAACAGGCCAGGAATAGCCACAGGCCTCTCGAGGGCTGTATAGTAGGGCACTGCCAGATGTGTCCAGGCACCAGAACGTGACTTCAGCATCCCAAACACACGCCGATGATATTACGTGGTGGCGCAGCCTCATTGTATCGTTGCTGTGATGGGGTGTCGGGCGCTGGTACGGTGTGAGCAACCAGGGACGGAGTGGTCTCCACTGTCACCTGTGTATAGAGGGTGTACATTAGCATGGTGGTCTGCATCGCTCCTGCCATAGGCCATCAAGGCTGGTACCCATGGCACCTCTGACTATGCCTCCCCACGGCTGCCCATGTCATCCTGCATGTTGTGCATACTCACCACTCAGGTGGCCAGTGGGATATCCCCACTGTCAAACCTGTGGCACGGTGCTGACTGGTGCCAGATGAAGGCGCCATGTGCTCCCCAGGGTGCATGGCAGACATTGGTTATGCACCCCAGGCATCGCACACCACCTGGCAGTTGATGCTGGAGTATCCCGTCTGCCATGGGTAGGCAATGCTCTGGGCCAGGTGGTGTGCGGATGGCCAAATGGGTGTAGTCAATGGCCCCGAGCACACCAGGCATACATGCTATCCTGTGGAACTGTTGTATGTGTGCTGTGCACTCCACCTGTGTGCTGGGGAGATGGATGTACTCCGCAGCATGTGGCAGCAGTGCGCTGAGAAATTGTGTGAGTAGGCGTGACGCGGCCGACTGGGTTATGCCTGTTGTGTCCCCTGTTAGTCTTTGGAAGGTGCCTGTGGTGAGCAGGCACATGACAGCTGTCACCTTGGTCTCCACTGACAGAGCATGGCTCCATCGTGTGGGTGCCTGCATCTCATCACTGCACAGCTCACAGAGCCACCTCAGGATCACCGGTTCAGGTGGTACTGGCCCACAATCTCTGTATCACTATACTGCTTGAAGGATGTGGGCTCAGTACCACCTGTTGGAATGTACCGATGAGCCCTTCCACGGCCATGCCCCCCTGCTGCCTGCCTTCTCACACCCCTCATTACTGCCTCCATATGTATGGTGGCACTGGCCATGTCCCTGGCTGTTGTTCACCCCCCTGGCAGATGTTGTCCAGGTCCCCCAGCTGTCCTCTATGCTGTTCCCCCTGCACCGGGTACACCTCCGGCCTTCTGCTGTCCTGCCTCCTGCCACTGCCCTGACCACTTTGCAGCACTGCCCTGTTGTCCCTGCTCTGTTTGGCTCCCCAGACCTGTCCTGCATGGCACAAGTGTGCCCTGTCCTGCTCCACTACTGTCCCTCTCTCTGTTGCTCTCCCTGGTATGGCTGCAGCTCACCCCATGCAGGTCTTCCTGTGGGTCTTGTGCCTCTCTTTTCTCCTTTTATTTTGGCTCACTACCTGTAGCGCAACTTCCACTAGCTCCCCTATTGCGCATGGCGCATGTCGTTGAATATCGCACTGCGCCATTTATTCATGGTTCCTTCCCCTACGGTTGCGCATGCATTCATTACCATTGCGTTCTTGCACATTACAATTTGAGTGGTGCAGCTGCCTCCTACTGAATATCACAGAGTGGCACATTTTCGGACTTGCGCTGGCGCATCTCTGTTGTGCATGGCACAACCCTTTTGAATATTTGGGCCTCTGTATCTAAACCCTGTGTGTGTGTGTGTGTGATCTTACATGCTGTTTCAGCATTTCTCATGAGAGACAGTCCATAGCCCAGTTTTATATTGCAAAAAATGATACAGTGATCAGAACCAGCTGTCCAAGTGTTACAATTCCTCCCCACCTAGACTGAATTTGGGGGCTCTATCCTCTGCAGGGATGAGCTTCTCAAATCAGTCCACTCTTCATAGACCCTAGACAGCCCATCTGAGTTCTGATTTTTAGCTCCAGTCCTATGTAATATTGTCATATCACACTCTTGCAAAGCAAGACTCCATCTTAGCAATCTACCATTGTTCTTTTCCATCTGCGTCAGCCAAACCAGGGCTTTGTAGTCAGTCTGCACCACGAAATGCTGCCCATATAAGTATGACTCCAACTTCTATAGGGCCCACACTATGGCAAGACATTCTTTTTCCACTGTGGAGTATGCCCGCTCCCTGGGAAGTAACTTACTACTCAGGTACACTACTGGGTGATCTGTCCCTTGGCTGGACGTCTGACTCAATACTGCCCCAATACCCACGTCTGAGGTGTCAGTCTGAACTATAAAGGTCTTGCTATAGTCAGGACTTGTCAAAACAGGAGCACTGCACAGTGCCTCCTTTAGTTTGGAAAAGGCTTCCTCACAGACTGGGCCCCAGGTAATTTTCTTGGGCATCCTTTTCTTTGTCAGGTCAGATAGGGGAGCAGCCAGGGCACTGTAATTGGGTACAAATTTTGTGTAGTACCCTGCTGTCCCTAGAAAACTCCTGACCTGCTTCTGTGTTTCTGGTCTGGGCCACACCTGGATTACCTCTATCTTTATTTGGTTAGGATGGAGCTGTCCCTGGCCTACCACATGCCCGAGGTATGCCACTTCTCCCATGGCCACCTGGCACTTCTCGGCTTTTGACAGTGAGCCCGGCCTCTATATCCTGCCCAGCACTTCCTAAGGTGGGATAGGTGTTCTTCCAGCTGGTACTAAAGATGGCAATGTCATCCAGGTACACCATGGCATACTCCTCAGCACCATTTAACACCTGGTTCACCAACCTTCGGAAAGTGGCCGGGGCGTTCTTCATTCCGAAAGGCATTACTTTGAACTCAAATAAGCCTATCGGAGTGATGAAGGCTGACCTCTCCCTAGCTCTGTCTGTCAACTCTACCTACCAATACCCCTTGGTCAGGTCAATAGTTATAAGATAGGTTGCCCCTCCCAACTTGTCCAGGGGTTTGTCCATCTGGGGCATCGGGTGAGTGTCTGACTTCATGACTGCATTCAGTCCACGATAGTCCACACAGAAATGAGTAGAGCCATCTGGCTTGGACACAAGGACTACAGGTGAGGCCCGGGGGCTGTGGGCGCTCTGGATCACCCCTAAATCCAGCATCTCCTCCACTTCCCTCCTAATGTCCTTTTGGACAGCCTCTGACACCCGGTATGCTGTCCGCTGTATGGGCATCTGTGTCCCTGTCTCCACATCATGAGTCACTAAGGGGGTTAGTCCAGGCTTGGCGCTAAACAATGGGGCAAAGTCTGCTAAAACTTCCCTTACTTTCTGGATCTTGTCTTGGATCAGCTGGGGACAATTTAACTGCTTCCACAGAGGACTCCCGCTTCCTTTCTTCCAGCAAGTCCAGAAGGGGTCTCCTTGGGCGCCCCTCCCAGGACTATACACTGCAAACACCATGTCAGCCCTATTTGCATATGGCTTCATCATGTTGACATGGTACATCCTTTCTGTCTGTCTTCGTCAGGTAACTCCACAATGTAGTTCACATCATTTACCTTCCTAACCACTTTGTACGGTCCTGCTCTCTCAGCCTGCAGCTTGCCTTCTGGACGGAATAAGGACCATGACTTCCTGACCCACCATGTATGAGCAAGCTCTGGCTCTGCAGTCGTACCACACTTTTTGTTTCTGTTAGGCAGGTGCTAGGCCGCTCTGGGCTGTCCCCATAAACTCCTTCAGCCTTTCCCTAAACCTAAGGACATAATCCACAATGGGAGTTCCCTGGGTGGTGTGCTTGCCTTTCCAGTCCTCCCGGATCAAGTCTAGGCACCCACATACCTGGTGTCCATATAAGAGTTCGAAGGGGGAAAATCCTGTCGACTCCTAGGGCACCTCCCTGTATGCAAACAACAGGTGGAGAAGGTATTTCTCCCAGTCCCTCCCATGCTGTTCAGCAAACGCCCAGAGCATTGACTTTAGGGTACCATTGAATTGTTCCACAAGTCCATTGGCTTGTGGGTGATACAGTGTCATGCATCTCTGCACCACCCCACACTTCTCCCATAAACATTTCATCAGGTCCGACATGAAGGAACCCCCTCGATCGGTGATTACCTCCTGCTGAAACCCAACACGGGAGAAAATCCCAAGTAAGGCATCTGCCACTTTGTCTGTCCTCAGTGAGGATAGGGCGACTACCTCTGGGTACTGGGTGGCATAATCCACCACAGTCAGTATGAATCTTTCCTGATGAGCTGGGGGTATTTAAGGCCCCACAATATCCATTCCCACCCTCTGGAATGGCTCCTTCACTATGGGCAATGGAAGCAGGGCAGCTTGGTTTCTTGCCTGCCTTCCCTGTTTCTTGGCACCAGTGACAAGACCAGCAATACTCCTTCACCTGCTGGGTGAAGTTAGGCCAGTAGAAATTCTGGGCCAACCACTGCGTTGTGTGTGCAATTCCCAGATGACCAGACAAGGGAATATCATGTGCAGTCTTAAGCAACTGCTCATTATACCCCTGGGGAACGACAAGCTGCCTGCCTAGCACCCCTCCCTCTGTCTGTACTGCCTGAGTATACATAAGTCCATTTTCCCAATAAACCTTATGTCTGCCGTCACCTCCCTGTGTGCCGTCCGAGTCTGCCCAAGCCCTCAGCTTCTCTAAACTAGGGTCACTCTCTCTGAGCAGCTGCAAACCCTCACACATTCCCAAGGCATGGGACAGGCCCCTTCAGTCACTAAACTAGAGTCCCTAGCACTAGCAGGCCATGGCACCCAGGATCCCTGTCAATCCCAACCTCTGACAGAGGTCACCACTCCCTCTTGGAGTAACCCTCTGTAGCTGTGTGGTTACTTGCTACTGGGAAATTTCTACCCCCTCTTCATTAATCTCTATATCAGGAGACACAGGCTGGGGAACCAGCCCTCAGTGGTTTCCACAATGGCTTCTGTGGGGTTCAGGGAACTACAATTTCCCTTGCCGCTTGGCTATGGGTAACTGCACATACCATCCCTGTTGAGATTGTTGCCCAGGATCACATCCACTGCTAATGTTTTGGCTACAGCCACCTGTTGCACAGTTCCCCCTGTTTCATCCCAGTCTAAGAGAACACTAGCGATGGGCAATGTTTTCTCCCACCCACAAAGTCCTGCACAGTGACATATTTATTGGGTATAAGCTGACCAGGCTGTACCAGATCCCCCTTTACCAAGGTCAGGGATGGCCCTGTGTCCCTTAACCCCTGCGTCTGTACACCATTCACCATGACTGGGTGCATGTGTTCCCTCATGTTCACTGGCATGCTTCCAGGGACACACAAACAACCCACTTCTTGTAATATTCCTCGCCTTTTTGGGACACTGTTTGGCAATATGCCCAGTTTCTTTACACAACCAACATTCATTTCTTCTCTCAGAGAAATCTTTTCTCTGAAACCTGGGGCTAACTGGTTTCGGTGGAGGCAGTGAGGGTTTTAGCTGCCCTGAAGGCGCGCTTTTCCCTTTCTGCACTGCCACGCCCACCCCATTCACTCTCAGAGCAGGTCTGCTCTTGGCATAGCGGTCCGAGAGTTCAGCAGCCTCTTGCACTGTTTTGGGATCTCAGTCCTCCAGCCACGTTTCCAGCTCTTTGGGCTCCAGAAAAACTGTTCTAACAGAATTACATTTTCAATTTTATCAATAGAGTTTGCCTCAATCCTTCCCACCAACATTTTAAAACAGACATTGTTTCATGGCTAGCTCCTCGTAGCTCATGTCAGGGCTCCTCCTGAGCTTACGGAATTTAGTTCTGTATGATTCAACAGTTAATTCAAATGTCTTTAACAGTGCAGCTTTAAGTTTGCTGTAATCATCACTGTCCTCATTGTCCATTTGACCCAATGCATCCTGAGCTTTCCCGGTAAGTAGCGGGGTTAGCTGAAAGTTCCATGACTCTCTAGGAATTTTAGCCTGAATACAAACTTTTTCAAAAGAATTTAAAAAGGCATCCATGTCCTCCCCCTCTTTAAATTCGGCTATTAATTTGGAATTCAATCTGTAACCAAGTCCTGCAGTCTCAGTTAAACCCAAGCCACTTACCTGCTCTGGTGCTGCTGGTCGGAGTCATAGCTTCTCCAGTTCATGTTGCCTCTGGCGCTCCTGCTCCTCACAGTCTGCATCTCAGTATTCTCGCTCTCTCTTCTCCTCTGCAGCTCGCTGGCACTCACGCTCCTCATGGTCTGTATCTCTCTGTTCTTGCTCTGCCTCTTGGCATTCTCGCTCTGCCTCATGGCATTCTCGCTTTGCCTCATGGCGTTCTCACTCTGCCTTCTCTTCTGCAGCTCACTGGCACTCATGCTCCTCATGGTCTGCCTCCTGCTGTTCCCGCTCTGCCTCTCGTCTCTCTCTCTCTCTCATTCTCTCTTCTCCTGGAACTCCAGCTCCATCCTGCACAACTCAATTTGCAGCCTGAGTACCTCTGGATCCAAGATACTGGTGACCTTCCCCTGCTGCTGTGGCCCTTCACTGACAGTGGCCCTGTTGCCCTCTTCATCGGATCTGGACAATGCACTTGCCACTAGCCCTGCCACACTCGAGGTTTGGTCCTTTTCAGTTACAGTCTGTGACTCGCTGCCCTGGGTATCTGCTACCATCAGGGCATTTATGAGGCTCCACTTGCTGGCTTTCACCTCAAATGGGACTCCTCTGTCCCCGCACAACTGCCTTAAGTAGTCTACAGTGTGCCTGCTGTAGTTGGAAGCCATCTTCACTCACTACTGCTACTCTGACTTGCACTTTAGAAAATAAAATAAAACAGGTAGGAACTTGACTGTACGCCAAGTGATATAATTCTGTTTTCTTTTTAAAATAAATCACTTCCTTTTTCTTTCTTTGTAAGTGAACTTACGGTCTCAAGCTGACACACTGAACAATAAAAGCTTGTAATACCAAAATTTTTGCCACCACTGCCAACCAATCTGTCACAAACCCACTCAGCAGGTCAGCCTTCTACTTCCAAAATGCCAACCTCCGAGTGCAGTCTTGTGAACAGTTAACAGAAACAGGGTACCCTCCTGTCTGTTTTGTGGGTTCGGATCAACCTTTGGTCTCAGTTCTGGAAGGATTCAAACTGTGAACCTCTTGCTAACGTACCCAATGCACAGGCTCAGAAAGTCTGTCTTCAGGGGGCCAGATATCTTTGCCTATGGGCACCTAACCTGGTGTACAGAAATGAACCTTTAAAAACTTTAATAAAGACCTCAGATTAAAACGCTTACCTTTTTCCAGTTTGGTATCACCATTCAAGCTTATGTACAGTGTCTGCTTTAACCATATATACTTCGCTTGTAAAGGAAAGAAATTCAAAGACAGACCAAGTAGGCTCTAAAAATAGAGTTTTACTAAAACAGATAAAAAATATGTATAACATAAAATACAGAACTATTATATCACAAGAACCATACACTCTTTTAAAAGAACAAGGTTTTAACAGTGCAATTCCTATTACAGTACTTAGATTTTGTCTCTCTCTCTAAATACCTGCTTAAAGTGCTCAAAGATGTTTCTTTGTCAGAGAGTAGATAAAAGTGTCCCTGAAGGAAAACAGAATATTGTTTAAAAAAAACTATCTTGGCCAACCCCTTTGTGTGAGGTCACCTAGCTCCTCCTCTGTCAGAATATATAAAATTAATATATCTATACAAAAACAGGATGTCTTTTCAAGGTATTAAATTCTGTAATCCTCAGCACAATTCATTTTCTTTTTCAAATGACATTTCTTTGATCTTATGATCAGCTTCCCCCTTTCCAGGATATCAAAGCATCTTTTATGATTTTGCACTAAAACGACACAACCTGCTCTTCTTCCTCTAAGCGTTATAAGAGTTTATGATCTATCTTGGCAGTTAGGTATCTTCTAGCCTGTAATTAGCTTCTGGCCTTCCAGGTAACACATTGTATCTAAAACGTGTGTGTGTGTGTGTGTGTGTGTGTGTGTGTGTGTGATCTCACATGCTGTTTCAGCATTTCTCATGACAGACAGTCCATAACCCATTTTTATATTACAAAAAATGATACAGTGATCAGAACCAGCTGTCCAAGTGTCACAGTGCACACTAGATAACCTGACCCTGAGTGGCCTGGGAAAGTTAAGAGGTGAGAAATAGCCTAGCTGCACGCTACCCTGTTTTTTTGTCAGAACCCTATTCCAGACATATCATTTAACTACAGTACCTAAGTGCTTAAGTCCATTCAGCAGTAAAATGTACGAGAAGTTATTTGGTTAACATTTTTGCTACATAAGTGCTGTTCGTTTGTTTGTAGTGGACAGACCATTTTGCTGCAAGAATGAGTGCATTGGCTACACCACAGTCTTGGCTTTTGGGTGATGGCAGTGATTGAATAAACTGTTCACTTTATATGGCGCTTCACTGGTCTGTTGCAGAACAAAAATAGTCTGTCACTCATTGTCATTCCCTGAGTGAAGAAAAAAAAAATCAACTTTCATTTACAGTATGTAGTGCAAATTTATTTATAGCTGTAGCCAGGGATATGTCTGAGTAAATCCTTAGCTATATCTGGATATATCACAGGAAATCCTGTTGAAATGAAAGGGGTTTTCCTGTGAAATTTCCAGATATATTTAGATATACTGAGACATAGCACTGTTTACCACTGTATATAGCCAAGCTGAAATTCCACATCTCAATTTCAGTGGGGTCCTGCTTATACTTGGGAAAGCATGAAGCCTCTTGGTGACACTGGTACATTGATTTGATTTTGACTGTTCCCATTCTTCTTGTTACTTGTTCACATTTAGGTCCCCCCCCCACACACACACACATAGAAACATAGATTTTGATGGCAGATAAGGACCGCTTGGCCCACCCAGTCTGCCCATTTCCCTACCTAATGTATAAGTTGCAGATCCTAGTTAACCAGCAGCCTACTTCTTCCTACCCCCACCCGTGAATTGCATTATGACTGTCCCATGCATGCTTGAATTCTGCCACTGTTTTTGACTCTACAACCTCCTCCAGAAGGCCGCTCCATGCATCCACAACCTCTCTGTGAAAACTACTTCCTTAAATTACCTCTGAGCCACCTTTCTATCTTCAAATTGTGCCTCCTTGTTCTTGCACTTTTTTTGAAAGATGCTACCCTCTTGGACTTTGTTGATTCCCTTGAGGTACTTGAAAGTTTCTATCATGTTCCCCCCTTCCGCCTTTCCTCGAGGCTATACATATTCAGCTCCTTAAGTCTCTCTTCATATGTCTTCTGGTGCAGACCCTGCACCATTTTAGTTGCCCTCCTCTGGACAGCCTCCATCCTGTCTATGTCTTTGCAGAGACTGGGTCTCTAGAACTGCATGCAGTACTCCAGATGGTGTCTCACCATCTCTCTGTACAGAGGGATAATAACTTCCTGTTTTCTACTGGTGATGCCTCTCCCTATGCATCCCAGTATCCCCCCAGCCCTCCTTGCTGCCCTCATTGCTTGCCCACCTTTAGGTCATCTGATATGACTATCCCCAGGTCCCTTTCCATTTTTGTTGTTGTTAGTATTTCACCCCATTGTGTACTCTTCCCTGGGTTTTGTTTCCCAGGTGCATTATCTGCACTTCTTAGCATTGATTCTAAGCTGCCATACATTTGACCATTCCTCTAACCTTGCCAAGTCCTTTTCATCCTTTCCATGCCTCCTTGTGTATCAACCCTGTTGCAGATCTTTGTGTCATCTACAAAAGGCATACTTTTCCTTCCAGTCCCTCTGCAATGTCACTGATGAAGACGTTAAAGGACTGGACCCAATACTGAACCCTCCGGTACCCCACTAGTAACCCTCTTTCTTCAGAGTGGACTCCATTTACAATTACCTTCTGTGTCCTGTTGTGCAGCCAATGTTTTACCTAGGCTATCACCCTGGGACCCACTCCCAGGCTGGTTAATTTGACTGTTAATCTTTGTGTGGGACTGTGTCAAATGCCTTGCTAAAGTCTAGGTAGGCCATGTCCACAGCCCCTCCCTGGTCTACTACTTTGGTCACCCAGTCAAAGAAATCTATTAGATCGTTTGACATGACCTTCCCACTGTGAACACATGCTGCCTTGGGTCCTGTCCTCCACTGGCCTCTAGGTACTCAACTGTTCTTTCCTTCAGAGTGACTCCATCACTTTCCCTACCACAGAGGTCAGACTGACAGGTCTTAGTTTCCTGCCTCTGTCTTGGTCCCACTTTTGTGAAGGGAATCACATCCACCTTCCTCCAGTCCTCGGGTACCACACCATCCTCCCATGATTTTTTAAAAGAGTAGCCAGTGGTTTCACTAGTTCCTCCCTTAATTCTTTTTAGAATTCTGGGTGAATTCCATCAGGACCCATTGCTTTGTCCACCTTCAGTTTTAGTAGTTCTTGCAGAACCCTTTCTTCTGTGAAAGGACTGGGATCGACCCCTATCAAGAGTGCTTCTGTTAATTGGATTAGGCACTTCCTCCTCTTGTGAATACTGAACAGAAATATTCGTTCAGTATCCCTGCTTTTCACTGTCCCCTCTGCCCACCCACCGCTCATTCTATTCAGCCTCACTATCCCTCCCTTTGTCTTTCTACTCTCGCTGATGTACCTATAAAAGGTTTTATCCCTTCTTAACTGAGTTCACTAGCTTTTCCTCAGTTTGGGCCTTTGCTATTCTGACTTCCTCCCTGCTTCCTTCTGCCTTAACTGTACAGCTCTCTGTCCTGCTCCTTCTGTGTTTCCTTATACTTCCAGAATGCTATCTTTTCTTCCTGACTTTCCACAGCCACCTCTTTTGAGAACCAGAGTGGCTTTCTTTCATTTGATTTGTTTATTTGCTTCACACAAAGGCTTGTTGCCTCTGTGATGGCAGTTTGATGATTCCCATTGTTGCTCCACACCTCCTTCTAGCCTGTTTGCTAGTGTTTTCTGAGGCACTCTACCATCTTGACAAAGTCAGCCCTCCTAAAGTCCAGTACCCTCACTTTTGTATGGCTTGACTCTGTAGCTGAGTTTAACGTGAACCACACTGTTTGATGGTCACTTGTCCCCAGATGGCAACCCACTTCTAGATCTGAGATCCTCTCACTGCCCCCATTTGAGAGTACAAGGTCTAAGATTGCTCCCTCATGAGTGGGTTCCGAAACTAGCTGTCTAATGCCTGCCACCTGTAGGGCATCAAGAATGGCCCTGCTCTTGGATGTGGCTGCAGCAAATGTGCTCCATTAACATCTGGCATTTCAGGTCTCCCATCAACAGTATCTCCCTTTCTCTGCCATTCTAGAATGCCTTCTATCATATCCTTGTCCATTTCCTCCCCTGACATGGAGGTCTGTACACAACCCCTGTGCAGATTGTGGTGCCTTTCCAGTCTCCAAGGTGACCCACAGTGCCTCTTCTCCTCCCTGTTTACTCTTTTGTTCAGTTGCTTTTATCCCTTCCTTTACATAGAGAGCTACTCCTCCCTCTCTTCTCTCCTGCCTGTCTCTCCTGTAGGTTATGTACCCTGGTATGTTAACATCCCAGTCATGGTTCTCTGTGTACCATGTTTCTGTGACTGCTATGATAGCCAGGAATCCCTCTTCCATCATGGCCACCATCTCAGGGAGCTTGTTGCCCAGACTATGGGCATTGGTACTCATTACCCTCCATTTCCTGATGGCCTTACTCCCTTTTGCCCCATCCCTGTCCTTCTTGCCTTTGTCACTTTCTCCATTTACCCTTCCTTCTCCCTATCGACACCTCTATGTTGGTGTTTGCACACTTACTACCATGATTATTTGGGGGCTAGGGTTTCTCCTTACCAGTACCTCCCCTTGGCTGGTTTAAAGCTTGCCAATGAAGCATTAAACCCTATCACCTAGGATCCTGGTTCCTCTCCCGGACAGATGCAGCCCATCATGCCAGTATAGGCTTGCATCACCCAGGTGGACCCCAGTCCCCAATGAAGCCAAATCCCTGAGCTCCACACCAGTTTTTCAACCACTGATTGAATCCCGTGGTGCAGAACACCCTAGCCTCTCCTATGCCACAGATGGGCAGCACCACTGAGAAGGTTACCGTGCGTGCTACTTGACTAAGGCCCCTCCCCAATTCCACAAACTCTTCCTGCACTTCTCTAATCCCTTTCTTAGCCAGGTCATTTGTCCCTAGGTGGACAATGACATCCAGCTCCCTTCCCTGTGCAGCTGCTCTGGCAATCCTGAGGATTCGCTCCCTGTCCCTCCAAGCCATGGCGCCAGGCAGGCACCTACCTCCCTCTCCCCTTCCTCCCCCAGTTCTACCTTCCTAACAATGGAGTCCCCCACCAGGAGTTGTTTTATTCCCCTGCAGGGTCCCTGCCACCCTCCTGTGGGTCTCCTTTGTGGAGGTTCCCAGCATCCTCCTTGGTCTCCACTGCAAGTGCCTCCATAGAGGAACCACACTTTGCCAGAATGGCATAGGAATTGTGGAGAGGTACCACTGGAGGGATGCACCTCTGTTCCACCACCCTCACCCTCCCTGAGCCGACTGTGGTCCAACTGTTCCTCTTTCTTGACAACCTCTGAGGCAACGGCAGTGGCACTGGTGGTCCCTGGATGGAAGAGGAGGTCCCACAAATCCTGGCCAACTCAGCCTGGAGATGAGCAACCTCCTCCCTCAGCCCAGAGAGGTGCCTGCAGATGGGACAACACCGCATCCTCCAGAATGTCTCCCGGAAGACTGCTGCTCCACAGCCACTGCACTGCACCTCTCCAATCATGTCTTATTTCTGGCCCCTTAACTGTTTGCGATCCTTACTCTTTCCTCTATTTTTTTCTCTCTCCTTACTTTCTGCCTGTGTGCCCTTTAAGCTCCTGATTGTCCTGTTCTGAGACAAGAAGACCATCTTGGAGGACACCTCCTCATTTAGATATCTGGGGGTTTGGCTGGACCAGCACCTCAACTTCTCTGTGCACATTGATGCTATCCTGAAGAAACTGTGCCCCAAGCAGTGCTCTGTACAGGAATCATGGTTACTCCGCTGACTGCGAGGTGCGAAAATGTCAGAAGATGATACTCCCATCTTTGACTATTGTGACGTAGTCTATGATGCTGCTCCCAAATCTTCCCTGACTAAGTTGGACACTCTCTTTCCTCCTTCTGACACTTTGCTATTGACTCCCCTTCCCGCTCCCACCACTGTGAACTCTATCGCTCTCTAATCTTCCTTCCACTATCTCACAGACGCATCTCTCACTGTGCCAAACTAACCTCCAAATTCTGGTTCAGGGGGCTCCCCTCCTAACTCTCATTCTCTCTCTCTCACTCCACCTCCCCCCACCCACCCTCTCAGATCAAATGACGCCCGCACCTTGACAGTCCTTGCGCTCCACCCTCACCGGTCAGCCTGTTTTACCCATCGTTTCCTAAAATCTGGAATTCCCTCCCTCCTGAAATATGACACTCTTCCTCCAACTACTCTCTTACCTCTGCCTTACAAAATTACCTTTCCCTCAGCTGTTCCTGCTTTAACCCTCCTCAATACCTATCCCCAGTTTCTGAATTCTAACCATGACCCCCCGGTAGGGTTCTCAACATCCTGAAGGGGGAACCAGAAAATGGCTACCCCTTCTCCGCATATTCAGTTCTTGCCTCTCCCCCTCTCTTCTCTACCTGCCCTTCTGGGTCACCAGTGTGCACAACCTACCCCATCCTTTTTACTCCAACAGCACTTGCGTACTGCCTCGAGCCTGCTCCTGGTATACTCATGCACTATAAATGGTTCTATCGCATTATTACTGTTTTGTACATTTATATGTTCTTTTGAATTATTTTGGACATGTATTGTAATTTACCCAATGTTCCACTACTGTTTATTGTACAATACCTTGTGTTCCAACTGTTGCACAGTCTTACAATGTTGTATTGCTTGTACTACCCACATACAATTGTAACTGATCATCCTTCACAACCCTATGTAACCCCTCCCCCAGGTCACAACCTGAGACAAGCAACTTGTTGTTCAGTGTGCCCTCCTGGTGAAACGTTTCAATAAATAAAAATAAATAAAAAAGTTTCCACACACACTCGTAACTTCGCAAATTTGTAATATTTTCACTCCAGATTTTCAACATTGGCATTTTTTCACACCTTCTTATGAACAATGCAGCTGTCATTTTTCACATCCTGGCTTAAATGTGGTTTTTCACTTCCGGTGCAGAATAGCATGGTCACTGTGGAAAATCAGTGTTCAGGACAGACTAAGAAAATCACATCGATACTGTTTATGAGCAGAGGTCCTAAAATTCCTATGTTGAAAAAGTGGTGACAAAAGTCCATAAAATGACAATGTTATGAGCTGGCATTGCGCAGTTTCCATGCACACTCGTAACTTTACAAATTTGTAATATTCCCACTCAAAATTTTCAACATTGCCCATTTTGCACACCTCCATTGCTCATTTTGCACACCTTGTTATGAGCATGCATTGCACAGTTTCCACATACCCTCATAACTTCATGAATTTGTAATATTTTCACTCCAGATGTTCAACATTGCTATTTTTCCTCACCTCCTTATGAAGAGTACATCTGTCATTTTTCACATCCTGGCCAAAATGTGTTTTCACACTTTCGGCACAGAATAGTGCGGTTGCTGTGGGAAATCAGTGTTTGGGACAGATTAAGAAAATCACAGTGACACTGATCATGAACAGAGGTCCTAACATGCCTATGTTGAAAATTTGGTGACATACGTCCGTAAAATGACTATGTTACGAGCAGGTATTGCGCAGTCTCCACGCACACTCGTAACTTTACAAATTTGTAATATTCCCACTCAAAATTTTCAACATTGCCCATTTTTCACACCTCCTTATGAACAGTACAGCTGTCATTTTTTTGCATCCTACCCAAAAAGTGTTTTTGCGCCTATGGCGCAGAATGGTGCAGTCCCTGTATGAATTCAATCTTTGGAACAGATTAATGAAATCTCAGTGCCACTGTTCATGAGGGGAGGTTCCAAAAAGCCTATGTTGAAAATTTTGAATGAAAATACCAACAAACGCCCGGGGCATTAGGGTTTCCAACTGTTAACACCCCACCCTGTACAGACTGACAGGCATTGAGGGTGTGGCTTGAGTTCTTAGCCCGTAATGCTCATGCCATTCCACCCACCATACAGCCACTGACTGGCATTGAGGTGTGCCTTGAGGTCTTTGGCCGTAGCGTTACCCCATTCTCCTATATTGCGCCCATCTCTCCTTATTTCCTTATGGAATGGGGTGAGCATAAGAGCCAAAGACCCCAAGACACACCATGACTCCTGTCACTGTCTGCAGGTTGGGGTGAGGTGGAATGGTGTGAGTGTTATGGCCGACCCAAAGGCACACCCCAATGCCTGTCAGTCTCTGCAGGGTAGGGGTGGGGGTTGGCATTAGTTCACTACTTCAGTGCCATTCCTACTATGCATATCTCTAATTCCTGCACTACCAATGCCAATACCAGCAAGCAAACATTTGGCATTGACAAATGCTTGTTTATTTTGACACTACTGTTCGCTGTTCTTATTCTTTTCTTGAGTTGTTACACATTAAGGTCCAACCTCACCCCCCCATTACCACCACCACCAAAGCAGAATGCCCTTTTAAAGCTGCCTAGCATAGGCATTGGGGGCCACAATCAGTATGGTCTGACTAGAAAGAAGTGGAATATGACCCCTCCCATGAACAGGTGTGTTCTCTGTTCTAAGAAAACCCGCGATAGATGCAGTGTTTTAAAAGGTAAACTGTATTGAACCATAAAATGTTTGAAAGGATTTTTTCTTTTCATTTGATAATGGTCTTAAGGGGTTAAAAAGGGTTAAATGGGCAGATGTAGGGAGACAAGTGGCTGAAAGGGTGAATTGGGAACCCCCCCACTTGTTCTGGTTGTAACCACTTCTGTAGATAGCAGCATTAAAAGGGTTGTTTGGAAAAGCCTAATGGTAAAGAGAATGGTGATATCAGCAGCACCTTACTTGTGAGGCAAACAGCTGTAGTGTATTCTGTGAGGTATGTGTGTACTAAGTATGCAATCTTGTGCTCCTATATGGACATTATCTGTGTGAAATGTGTATGGCTGGTCTATTGATGGTGATGATAAAAACTTGCAAGTGTTAAGTTCTGTGTTGTCAGTGATCAGACTGAGTTTGAGATAACCAAATTGAAGCAGAATTTCCAAAGTACCCATCCGTAACCACTAAAAGGTGTGGACTTGCTATGTCTGTACATGGGAATCCTAATAGTATGTGCAGTGTGTTGTATAAAATGGGTAGAATAGTAGTAAGCATCTGAATATAAAAGTGACAAGTATTTTACGTGGTATGTGCAAAGACATACAATCAACTTTGTAGGCTATAACTGTTCGTAAGATGTGCTAGTATGTATAATCTCATTAGAATTTTCCTTTATCAGGATCCCCAAAGGTTTAAACCACAGTTTACATTCCGAGTAAACAATGTCTGCAGTTCTGCTGCCAGCAGTAAGCTTAGAAAAGATGGGAATCTTGTTTCTTTCACAGTTCCTCAGGGGTCCAAAATATACTGTGGATATAGCACTAAGCAGGGGCTACAATTGCTAAATACAGTGCAAAAACTGGTGAAACCAGGACTCCATTGTAAAAAAAGATGTTGCATCTAAGCTTGGTTATCCTGGGTAAAAAAATTCTAAAACTGTGTAGAAGCAGGACCCCGTTGAAAATAAGATGTTGCATTTCTGCTAGGTTATCATGGGTAAATTCATTGTGTTTTTTTGTTTTTTCTTGTTATCTCTTGTCTCGCCTCCTTGGCCCTGGTCAGCTCTTCTTCAGTCCACCATCCCCCGTGCTTCTCCTCCTTCAGACCCTCACCCTCTGCACCTCCCATGGCTTACCCCCAGTGGCGGGGCTGTGGGAAGCCCCCTATTCACCCATCAGGACAGAGTTAGGTCGGGTGTTACCTCCAGAGGACCAGCATCGGGGGGACAGCCATCAAGCCGCCAAGACCAGCCACCAGGGTCTTCTTCCTCCTAGAGTTTATCCCCTTGCAGTGCTTGGCATGCAATGATGCCAGTGGTGGGCACCCACATGCTCCCATGCGTGTCCCCACCAGGCATCTGCTGAGCATCTGCACCCCTTGCTTGTGGCAGCGCTACATCAACCCCCAGCTTCTGCCAGGGGTCAGACGAGCACCGACCGTATCTTGCCCTCTCCCCTGAGAGGGAGAGCAGTCCATCAGATGCTCGATTCATCCTCTCCCTGCTGACCCCTGATGACCCACACTCATTTCTGAACATGGGTCACCGGCGTGGCATGAGGTGCAGTGACCAGTGCCTCAGCCCTCAGCGCCACCGGGCCGGCTCGAAAATTCATTGTTAAAACAGGCAGAAGCTCAAGATGTTGCTTAAAGATCTTTGGTGAGACAATACTGGAACACTGTGTACAGTTCCAAAATCTGCATGTAATGCAAGACAGGGACCATCTGGATTCTGTCCAGAAGAAGTTATAGAAATGATCCAGGGGCAGCAGGGGAAATTGTATGATGAGAGGCTGGTGAATCTCAACATGTGTATACCAGTGTCGAGAAGGAAAAGGGGGGACATCATGGACATGATGGAGACTTATAAGTACTTGTGGGGTATCAAAAGGGTGGACTGCAGTGAATTGTTCATGAGGAAAGAGGGCACTATGACAAGAAGTCATGTGAAAATTAATAAGGGGAAGGCTCAAGAAGGACAAAAGGGCCAGACCCTCAGTGCAGTGGTAGCTCTACCCTCAGTGCAGTGGTAGCTCTACCACTTGCAACGCTGGGGTCTCAGGTTCAGGAACGACCCTGGGTTGCCAGGGGCCAGCCATGCACAGAGGAGGATTGTCTTCCTCAAGGGAAGGAGGGTCATCACATAACTCCAGCCAAATGTTGGCCAGGTGCAGCTTCTGGTAGTGGGTCAAGAAACCACTAAGGTTATCGGATAACAACTCCAGTTCAGTGTTGGCCAGGCACAGCTTCAGGAAGGGGGGTTAAAAAGACACTAGGGTAATAAGATAATAACTCCAGCCCAGTGTTGGCCAGGCACAGCTTCAGGTATGGGGAGTGTAAAAAAAAAAAAAACTAGGGTTATCAGATAATACCTCCAGCCCAATGTTGGCCAGGTGCAGTTTCAGGTAGGGTGGTCAAAAAAAACCTTGGGTTACCAGATAATAACTCCAGCCCAATGTTGGTCAGGCACAGCATCAGGTAGGGGGTCAAAAAAACACTAGGGTTATCAGATAATGACTGTAGCCCAGTGTTGGCCAGGCACAGGCTCAGGTAGGCATGCAGATGAATTAGGCCCTGGGTCTTTTTCTGCCATGAAATTCTATGTATCTATGTGTCTATCTCACCTGGGTTGGTATCTCATGGGTAAATACAGGAGATGTTCTGACTCATCAGGGCTCTGTCATTGACCTACCTATTTGCCTTTTGAACTTTGTCCATAAGGTGACAGATAATAGACAACCACAAGACCTTCCATTGCACATGATCAAGATGAGGTGATAGAGGGTTATCTCATTGAAGTCTTATAGTGCTGGGGTAGTTGGTAGCAGGTAGTTCCCAGTTTTAAGGCCCCAGTTCCTTGGCTATGTGGTTTCAGAGGTGAGGCCCCCTTCTCATGGTATGACTCAGTGATCTTGAGAAATGCTGGGTCCTGAATTCAAAGTACTTTTTGAAGCTTGTTAGACAATGTTAGTGTATATTGAATTTATTCAGTTGGCATTTGACTCTCCTTGAAGCCAGCAAGCTTACAACATATTATACAGCGTAGACTGTTCCATGCTTCCTGGATGTTGAGATGAATTTCATATACCTGAGTTAAGCATTTGCAAGTCTACTTGGTTTAAAAGAAAACGTTTTTATGACCAGTTCTTTTAAGGTGCATCAAGGCAGCTGAGATTCAAGGTGAATCATCCTTCTTACACTTTGGCAGGGTTTGGTGGCTTATGGCCGCTATTGTGCCTACAATCCCCCCCTTTTGTGAGGCAGCGCCACCACAGCGTTGGTGCGTCGCAAAAGGAAGTGGCACATAAGGGCCTGTCAAAGTGCAATAATGTGAACTTATGAGAATCATGGTTTCACAATTTCTAACTTTATAAAGCTGTTATTCTATAAATCAATGTTTTAAGATGAAATCTAAAGTATCCAGCTCTTTCAGATAAGCTAAAGCATATTTTCTAAGCAAATATCTGGAAATACTGAACTATATCTCTATTAAGCTGTACTTAATCAATCTTATCCTTTCAGTATATGGGAAGACTACTATTAATTATACCGATCATTAATGCAAGTAAATGTCACAACTTCTGTTCTATAACATGGTCTATAGGGTGCATGCAACATTGCCGACCATGTTTACTTTAACTAAACCTACTAAAATTAGCTCTTTAAGGTTTAAGCCTTGCATTTGTTGTTTCTTAAGCTATGCCATAGCAATTTCTTTTAGGGAGCATTTTACTCCTTTCCTATTTCTCTAAAGGTGGGTCATCCGGATTATAGGGTTACGGTACTTCTCTAAGGGGTTCCATACTGGCATACTCTTCCTCTTCATCTATTAGGACTAAGGCTGGAGAATTGGGTTGGTTGTTAACAGGTCTAGGTGGGAGGTAAGGTCTCATTTCGATTCCCAAAGCATGGTTATACAAACCTTGTATTCTCACATGAGTAGCATGGAGTTGCTTGCAGGTGGAATATAACATCCACAGGAAAGCAAGAACCATGGTAATATTTAAGATACAAAGGAATGTGATAATGTGAGACCACCGTACTGGTATGCAAATTTGTTCCTTATCACCGGACTGAACTGTTTATCAGAAATAATCAGGTCAGTATCAGAGAAAGTGATCTCAATTTCATGAAGGTCTTTGGCATCTAAAAGGCACTCAAGATCATCGCTAAAAAAGCTCATGGCCTCAGAATGAAGAAATGGGAGTAATTTCCATTTCATGGGATAATGTATCAAGGGGGTACGGGGTGACAAGTCCAAATTGGATATGTGCACCTGTGAGAACAGAGATGAGTACTACCTTGCTGGATAAAGTAAGCTGAGTGGTAGTACCATGTCTGTTATAAGTAACCGTAACCTCCATGAAATTGGTGCAAACTAACCATTGAGCTCCTGCGATTTCAGCATGTGTTTTCTTAGCTTCACCTGCATGGGTCAAAGTGACCTTACACCTTTTTGAGGCAATGGTATTGCTAAGGCCACAAAGGACCTCTGTGATATCTTTTAGAAAAATTTGGGACACAGCCAATGCTGTTCTTTAGTAGTCTGACACATCTGTAAGTCTGGGATTAAATATAAGTCTGGATTAAGTTCATGGTATACCACTATAGGTGGAGTATTCATTTTTGCATAAGTATCTCCTTGCCAGGTGCCCACTTTAAGAATAGCCCTTATTTTGTAGACATTTTGTTATTCTACCAGGAGAACTTTTAATATGAAAGCAATGGTCATCTCTTCTAAATCGACGTGGACAGGAATAGCGCTTCCAAGACTGTATGCAATACTCACATGTAGTGGCTGTCTCTTCTCTGAGATGGCTATACTCAAAACTTCAGTCATTAATTCTGGGGGAACCAAGTAACATGGAATTCTTCCTGCCATCAAATCTCCTATGCCACTATTTACTTCTCTCAACAATTATTGTGCAATTGTTCTAATCTGCTTAATAGTGGTGAGGTCTTAACTCACAGTTTGAGCTAGGTTATGGAGTTTTTGCATGGTATTATTGAGAAGGGTTGTATGAAGGTTAACCATAACTACGGTATCTCCCACAGTTCTTCTTATGTCTAATGGAAGCTTTTGCTGTGTAGTGAGTTGTGCCTTAATGTTACCCATATCTTTGCTCAGTTCTTTAACTGTATCCTTTATTTTGGAAATTTTAACTGAATTCATGGTGTTCATGCCCAGTCCAAAAGCAGTTCCTAGTGCTTTAAGACCAGAGAAGAATAGGTAGGCAGCTCTGTCTATTCTAGTAGATAGTCAGGGGCTTCAGGAAATACAATGACAGTTTTCAACTGGAGTAAAACATTTTTAATGTCTCTTTCAATGTAAAGCATATACTTTAAAAAACATCTTTGGGTCTTTTTAGTTAACCAAAAATGTTTTTACACATTTTAACATTTGCCTTAATGACATTGTATGGACTGGCCTAAAGTTGTCCCCCCCCCCCCATGCAAGGTTGGAGAGGAGTGGGGATCTAGTGTTGGTGGGTAGCCATTGGAATAGGTACTCCTAGGGGTATAAGGCGTGGCATTGGGGTTTGGTGCACGGTGCCAGTATGCAGCCCCAGGGGTGCATTTATGAATTTCCTCTCTTAATGGCCAGATTTGCCTTTTTCATTGGTCAATAGCACAGCTATCGATCTCTCTGTTTTGGTTAGGCCAAGGTTGATTATTCCAGGCATCCGGGTGTTGTCTGGAAGCCTCTGACCCCCTTTTGTTTGGGTTACGAGGGCTGTGTGATCTAAGGTTCCAACTGTCCCTCCCTTGATTTGGGAATGTTTTATTATCCCTAGGAAGGCTGGAAGTGATCTCCAGTTTGTATGGGGCAATTCTTTTCCTTCCATTGCGAGGAAGTCTGATCACTAGTAATGGCGAAAAGCTTATTCTGAGGATCCGTAGTAAGTTTCTTACCTGCCTCTGGGTTAATAGTTATAAACATTCTTTGGGCCTCTATGATATCATTCATGGAGTGTCTGGTTCTACCATGGCTGGACTAATGTCCTAACAGAGGGTGAAGACCTTTATGAAGGCTTCTTTAGGTGAGGAAACAGGTCTGGGCCCCCGAGAAAAACATTCTACTCAGCACTTTGTAAAAATCCTTTGAGGCTTGATTCTTTTGGCATGTCTCTTTAAAAGCTGCTATAGGACTTTGATAAGTGGTATATTCTTTAATCAAGGCTGGGTACAGCTTATCAAAATCAGTTTTGATTTCAGGTTTTGCCTGGCCATCCAGGCTCAAACTTCTGAGGCAACAGAAAACCTTAAGACCCATAACCGATCTTCAGGGTTATTGATCCCAAAGTATTCCAATTGTGATTCCAAATCAAAAAGATAATCTTCCACCTCCAAGACAGAGACCTTATGATCAAAGCTTTTCCCTATGGTCTTTATAACCCTTATTAGTTGTTTTGGGTCTGGTTGGTGCAGAGTTGTGGGGCTAGAGGTAGTGGGGCCAGATGTGGTAGGACCAGGCAGGGGTTTGCTTGTCCCTGCAGAGGTACTATTTTGGCAATCAGGAGCCTGAGGGCCATTTGAAAATTGTGCCCCCCCAAGTTTAAGTCTTGAATTTCTTTAGCTAAATCCTGGACCTTGACTGTGAGGGTCCTCAGCCATTGGCTTGAGGGCGGTTTCTGGGACAGGAGGTGGCAAGGAGCTCAGCTGGTTGTAGGGACCCCAGCTGTTGGCCATCAACATCAAAGGGACTCAGTAAATTCTTCAAGCAGCCAGTCTGTCTCCTGATCGGCTGCACCTACCTGTTCTTTGGCTTTTGGGGCTGTCTCTTGGACTGCTTTCCTCTGAATCACAGCCTCTGCTAATTCCTCCTGACACCTGGAATTTTCTGCTGTCAGTCAGACCACTTCAGCTTTTAAAGCTCTTATTTGCTGCTGCAAGTCCCTGACTTCGCTAGGCCCAGGGATAATTTGCTGCTTCAAATCCCCAACTTCTTCTGTCAACCTTTGGTTAATGGCTTTTACATTATTTCTTTCTG
Organism: Neoceratodus forsteri; assembly: GCA_016271365.2. Taxonomy (NCBI): domain Eukaryota; kingdom Metazoa; phylum Chordata; order Ceratodontiformes; family Ceratodontidae; genus Neoceratodus; species Neoceratodus forsteri. The sequence continues at coordinate 1,204,802,497 of CM057456.1, forward strand.
CTTCATTGATTTTAAGAATGGCCAAATATTTATCTTTCTCTGACTGTAATTCCAATTCCAAAGCCTTAATTTTGATAGTCTGATGCTGCTTGCATTGGTCAAGTCAAAAGCTAAGCTCCCCTAGTGTATGTAGCCTGCTTTGGGATGCTTGATGGCAGGTTTTATGTTGGAGATATAAGGTGTATTCTATTAGTGTGGGATTCAGTTTTGTTTTTTTTCTTGGATCTAGTCCTGGCTTCTGCCAACAGTGAGCTTAAGTGAGCATCCAGCAAATCGCATTGTAACTCCCTAGTGGGGATGCTCTCTAAGGGAATTTACTATTCAAAGATGTCCTCATGAAAAAAGGCACTTATTTCTGTCTGAGTCCCAGAAAGGATTTCCCGTGGATATTCAAAGGAAATCTCTAGCTCTGGGAGGTTATCTTTAATCTCCTCTCTCTGAGGGCTACGTAAGGAGGTGAGTATTGGAGGAGAGTCTCTTGATCCCTGGGAAAACCCTGATGAAAACACCTTTTTTTTTTTTTATAAAGCAGAGCACTATAAATATACTGTGCCTTTTAAACCTTTTAAAACCTGTTGTTTTCTGATAACAGCCTGCGGTCACAAAATTACTTCCTGTTTTCCTCCAAAGTGCCTTTCAGCTCTGTGTGAAAACAAGAAAATGCTTCCTTTGCCTCAAGTGGCAGATTTTTAGGCACCTTAAATCAAAGTATATACTCAACTAGTCCTTTGGCAAAGAGTCTCTTTATCTCCCTTACGCCTGACGATGTGAAGTATCTTGGAGAGCTGTATGAAGAAGATTTCTTCCTGGTTCTTTGGATTCTTTTCTCCTTGAGGCTTTGCATATGAAATAACAAAGTTAGTTAATTTCAATATTTCTTACTTCCGACAGAGGCCAAAAGTCTTCAGAGTTTTAGCAGAGTCATAGTTTTAAAGTCAGTAGCATACATGTGAGATCTCTCTCAGTGATGAAACTGCTTCAGGAGGCAGCTTTGTAGGTGACCACAAAGTATTGGTCCTTGGAGAGGTCTTTTATGGGCAAAATACTTCCTCAGAAATATCCTGAAGTTTCGTTCTTCTTCAAGAGTAGCATGAGGTTTTGGGATGGTATAGCCATATTTGGGCAGGAGTTTGCCTTGGGTCGGAAGTCTTATAGCATATGTGCGGAGATGTTCTGACTCATCGGGGCTCTGTCATTGACCTGCCTATTTGTCCTTTTGAACTTTGTCCATAAGGTGATGAACAATAGACTTATAAACACAAGACCTTTCAGTGCGCATGTTCAAGATGAGGTGATGGAAGGTTATCTCATTGTAGTCTTAAAGTGCTAGGGTAGTTGGTAGCAGATAGTTCCCTGTTTCAAGGCCCCAGTTCTTGGCTATGTGGTTTCAGAGGTGAGGCCCCTTCTTATGGTATGACTCAGTGACCTTAAGAAATGCTGAGTCCTGATTTCAAAGTACTTTTTGAAGATTGTTAGACAATGTCTGAATCTAATGAATTTATTCGGTTGGCATTTGAATGTCCTGAAGCCAACAAGCCTGCAATCATATTGTTCAACATAGATTGTTCTATGCTTCCTGGGTGTTGAGATGAATTTCATAACCTGGGTTAAGCATTTGCAAGTCTGCTTGGTTTAAAAGAAAATGTTTTTGTGACCAGTTCTTTTAAGGTACGTTAAGGCAGCTGAGATTCAAGGTGAATCATCCTTCTTACACTTTGGCAGGGTCTAGTGGCTTATGGCCACTATTGTGCCTACACACAGTGCAACAGTAAAAAAAGTCATAAAGTGGCAAAATATTGCATAAATAAACATATATAACAGAACATGGTATGAGACCAGGAACAGACTCAGGTTACTAAGTACTGCACAATATACAACTGCATGACTTGAAAAATTACTCCTCTGCTCTGAATGGACTGTCCTGTCTTCCTGTCGTTTCCATTTTTATGTTGCTTGTATGCATGTGCAAGAAACATAGTGCCATTCATCTGAGTTTTCTGAGGTGTGGCAGCCCTCTTCCAATTCAGTCAGTGTGTTTCAGGCACGGCCGCAGTTCTCCAATGCCTGCTGGAGCTGTCTATGACAGCAGTCGAAAATGCAGTGGAGTACAGTTGAAAGGGGGAGCTACGCTTCAGTGAGCAGCGATAAGATATCGCCTGCTTATGCGCGCTCCCCCTGCACACACACACACACACACACACACACACACACACACACACACGCACTCATACTGCATGCTCGCCCCCCCACACACACACTGTAATTATTTTTTCTGTAGACTTCTTGGGAGGCAGAGTTAATTACTCGTGGGAGTGTCACCGGTAGGATGAATCCCTGGCTGTACTGAGGCAGTGCGGCAGCGCTTTTGCTTAGGTTCACCTTGAGGTGGGAGAACAGCAGCTCCAAAGCTATCCTTTTCTCAGACTGCACGCAGCAGGATAAGGAACGGTAAGGTTATTGACTGAAACTAAATTTACCGGGTCACGCAACACGAACTTAACCAAATCTTATAGTCCTTCACAAGGAGACTGGATTTGAACTAGAACACTAACAGGTGGTATGTAGTATGTGGAGAGATTGAAGTGATGCTTGAGTGGGTGTGTGTTGGCTTACTGCATCCTGTTCTGGTGTTATTTAACTACTGTTAGTTTTCTGTAAGCTAGGTTAATGTACACAGAGGAGCAGTGTATGTTAATGGGAAACTGATTTTTTTTTTTTTATAATATTTCTCTGCTGCCTAGCGCCCGGCTTGTTGGTGGTATTTGGGGAGGAAGCTCCACCCCCCCATCAAGATTTTTTTTTTCTTGAAACACCGAAGTGACTTTCCTATGAGTTGCATTGTATGTTGCTCATGTGTAGGCAAGATAAGTCTGTGGTGACCACCTCATACGACTGCTGCCCGGGAGGGGCAGCGCGAGCGCTGGTCGAGTGCATGCTAGATGAAGATGAGACAGCACTGGCTGGCTTCATCAGACTGCATGATCTAATTATAGCCAGAATGCTAAATATTTTAAAAATTTTAAACTATTTCACAGACCCATGATTGGTTTAGGGAAGGAAAACTAATATTCCCTCCAACTTTAAAAGAGATGCTCTCTAGTCTGCTTCAGCAAAACTGGAAGCAGTCCGCATTTTTTCTGTACAGAAATTAGATTACTTCTCATTTTGCCTTTCTGCTTCAGTTTTTAAATCGGCCCAGTAACGAGTCTTTGCTTCGTTCTTGAAAAAAAGCCAAAACAATTAGGGGAGCTTGGCAGCAAATAAAGTTATTCAACTTCTTTTGGTAGCAGGCTTTAACAGGACAAGTAAAGGATGGTTTTAGTGGTATACATTTAGAAAAAGCTTGGGGTGTTGCATTTTTATTTTTTTTTATTTATGCTTCCCGTAGCCTGCTCTCATTTGTGAGTAGTTTCTCTTCTCTTCCCACCCCAAAAAATGAGAAAATCACCTGCCTTTTGGGAACTTGCATCTGATGAGGAACCAAGTTGAAAAAGTACCTTCAGTTAGTGATGTGAGGCCTGGTGTGATTGGTTTCATCCAGCAGCTTGACTGTAGGTTGTCTCCCCCCCCCGATGGTGGTGCAACATGTTCCCATGGTGCAATGTGACAAGGTGGGAGCATGCATGAAACTTCTTGCATCCAGTGTTGAGCAGGGCTTGCTGCTCCTTTGAGATGATTGCCTCCCCACCTGAAAGAGGTAAGCCTCTGTTTGAGTGCGCCCCCCACCTAATGCTGTGGTGCTTTGCCGTGCCATTGTTAATGACTCTTTATCATTCATAGACTTGTCTGTTTAGATTTCTAGTGGGAAAACTGATCAGTTCTGTGAAGTTTGTGGCACCTCACCACTATTATGATTGCATTTAGAATTTGATGTCACTGTTTCTTTTAAATAGCACTTGAGTGAACACACAGTTGTGTCCCTGCTGTGTTGAAAAGGGCGCTGTTAGGAGACCTGCAGTGTGCTGCAATGAGTTCTGGGCTGTGGGGATCAGATGTACAGCTGCTAGCTGGCCCTATTCAGTGAGAATAGTCACACAGGATACTCGGTAGATGGGTTAAATCGTCCAGATCATATTGCCCTATTAATTGAAATTGCACAATCTATTGTTAGATGCCATTGAACAGTAGTGTGGGTAGCAACAGTAGTGAGTACTGTAACTTATACTGGGAATTTTTACAGGGTTTGAATTGACGCTGTCCACCAGCCAAATTCTGGCAGATCTTGCATGGGGCTTACAAAAGATGGTCTCATTCCTCCGCACTTGTAGAAGTTAGAATAGTCTATGGGACTAGCTTGTATGTCATTTGTTCATCCTAGTTGAAGGGCATTGAAATACTTCTGAAAATATTGCTGAAACCCTGATGGCAAACCATATTTTAATGCATTCAGAACTATTCAGAACTTGTGTATATGAGTAAAAGGTGGCTAACCTAATTTAGGCTAGCCTGGTGTGCCAAAAAAAAAAAAATCTCAAGGAAAGTCCTGAGGGCATCTTGTAAGACTGATCAAAGGCAGACTATATCTATACTGTAAATCTCAGCGTTTAGTAAATTACCATAATCTGATCAGCTGCTTTAAGAAATAGCACTGAAAAAACAAAACAGGCCTGCTATGCAACATATGACTTGGCCAATCCAACATGGCTACAAAGGAGTCTGCATGGACAGCAAATGTATGCACCTCATAACTTGCATAGTCTTGTCAATAATGAGTACTATAAGGCCTTTTTATGTTGCTTGCATGCATGTGCAAGAAACATAGTGCCATCATCCGAGTTTTTGGAGGTGTGGCAGCCTTCTTCCAATTCAGTCAGTGTGTTTGCAGGCGCGGCCGCAGTTCTCCAATGGCTGCTGGAGCTGTCTATGACAGCAGTCGAAAATGAAGTGGAGTACAGTTGAAAGGGGGAGCTATGCTTCAGTGAGCAGCGATAAGATATCGCCTGCTCATGCGCGCTCCCCCTACAGACACACACACACACACATATGCATGCGTACTGCGTGCTCGCCCCCCCATGCACACACTGTATAGCCAACAGGGGTGCCCGATCCCCCGCCAGCTGTGCTGTGCTCCCCCCCAAACAGAGTTCCACATGTTATGCTGGGTGCCCACTCCCAGCGCGTGGCTACATCACCGTGATAGAAGTCGGCGGGTGGCCAATCCCCATTGGCTCCACTGTTCCCCCTAGAGAGTACAGGGTGCCACGCTGGGAGCCCACCCCAGTGTGGCAAACATCCCGCATTGTCGTTCTTTTAAAAACCCTGAAACACAAAACGGGTCCCTCGCTGTCACTGCCCCACCCACGCCACACACTGCGCACTCCTGCTTCCCTCACCCTCCCACCCCATACTTTCCTCCGACTCTGGCGCGACGATCTTCGTGGACGGAACACGCCTGCACTCTTCAAAGCCGACTGCTAACTGAGGAAATGCCAGTAAGCTGTATAATGTAATAAATAGGTTTTTCAACTTTGCTGCATATCTCAGAATTTTTGGGAATTTTGCACCAATTTTCAAAATGGGGTTTTAGGGACCCCTTCTCGTGAATGCTCTCACTGTCATGGCATTAATTGGGCCAGGGGTGATTATGATCATTGTGCAAAATCACCTTTTGGCACCAAATAACGCAAACGACACTGCCAGTGTTCATAAGGTGGCCTCAAAAGCCTTATGTTGAAAATTTGGTGGAAAAATTCCTAAAACATTGTTTTATAAGCCGCAGCATTGCGTAGTTCCTATTTACGCCAAAGTTCAAATTTTCAATATTTTCACTCCAGATTTTCAGCATTGTCATTTTACCATACCTCCTTATGAGCAGTACAGCTGTCATTTTTCACATCTCTCCTAAAACGTGCTTCCGTCCATGTAGCGCGCAATGGCGCAGTCAGTGTGCGAAATCACTGTATGGGACACATTAAGAAAATAACAGTGACACTGTTCATGAGCAGAGGTCTTAAAATGGCTATGTTGAAAATTTGGTGACAAACTTCCTAAAAATTACTGTTTTACGAGCGTGCGTTGCGCAGTTCCTATGCACGCTCGTAAGTTTGCAAATTTTCAATATTTGCACTCCACTGACTTCCAAATACCTACACAGCACATACAAGCAAGCAACATTCGGCATTGACAAACGATTGTTTTATATGATGATGTACAGTACTACTATCCTGGCTATAGTTTAATGTTTCATTGCACTGCAAAAAATACTAAAGAAATTGAACTCATTAATCAAGAGATGGCAGGCCGGTGGCAGCATATGGTCAGTCTGATAGGCCAGGGCTGAGGGGTGTGTGTTTTTGTACTTCAGTATGAGGCTGATTTTACAGTCAGACATAATCATTAATACAAACCTCAGAAACCAGTGCAAAACCATACACGGAAGTAAAACTAAGTCACTGAAGCAACAGAGTATTATTGTATTGCTACTATCCCTAATCTTCCCAGGCTAGTAGCAGTTTTTTCTGTCAAGTTCATTTTGTGATTGTGAAAGTGCCGGGGGTGGGGGGATTAAAGTATAAGCTTTGGAAAAATGACAGGATAGATCATGATATTGGTTTCTTTCACTTGTGAACACTACTTGTGAATACTAATCTAATCAATTTTTGGTTATATTACTGCTCTGTTTTGTTTACGTGAAACTTGGAATGGAAGCTAGTATGTAATTCGAATTTGCAGTGCCTGAGATGCGGAATGGGGAAAAGTTGGTCTAAAATTAAAACATGATCATCCATTCTACTATGACTGATGTCCTTGAAAGTGAAACAGTACGATCTGACTACCATGTCAGTCGATAGCAGCAGCCTTTTTTTTTTTCTATTTACATTTTATGTTCCTTTCATCTTTGGATGCCCCCTTCTAACCAACCCTCCCAGCCCCGTCACCCGGAATCACCATGACATACCCTACTGCCTGGTCCAGGTTCTGAGTCTGCAAAGGGTCAGGCCATCCTGCTGCAGTTGGAGGGATTTTCCACCATTTTTCTTCCCTTTCCCTGCTGGGGTGCACACAGTCTGATGTGCGTGGAGGCATGCACACATCTGCAGAAGTCCTGCAGCACCCTCACTTCCGCTGGCATCCTCAGACCCACACTACCCTCTGGCATCCACCTGAGAGCAGTCATTTGGCAGGAGCACCAGTCCTCCCTCCCTGGGAGAGGAGAGAGCTTTCTCCAGATGCTCATTCCTTCTCCCTACCAACCCCAGTGGCCCATGCTAGTTCCCGAATATGGGTGGCTGGCATGGTGCGAGGTGTGGCGTCCAGCACCTCAAGCCTCAGCGCCACCTGCAGGCCCTGCAGCACCCATTTCAGATCAAATTATATATACATTCTGGAATTCCAATTCCATATTGAACCCTTCTCTTCCCACTAGTGCTGCTACGTACCATTGCTAAAACTGTTGGTGGTTATGTGAATTCTTGTTTCTGCCAGTGCCATGCACCTGGTTGGTATTGTGCTCTGCTTTGTTAGTTGTGCAGTATTTAGGCCCTGTAGCATTCATTGCTGCCTTGGCGACAACTGACAACCTTTCTAGTCTTTGAATTTCAAAACTTGTGTGGTGTGATTAACCAAATAATTGTTTTTTTGTTCAGGTGTTTCAGATCCCTCGCTGCCATCTACGAAAACAAACACACACACACACACACACACACACACACACACACACACACACACTCCACACTTTCCAACTTTAACTGTGCCTTTGTGTTCAGATTTGTCAGAAGTGTTGAGAAGTTACCTAGCTTGCCCTATGGTGGGGATCATTATTGTCCCTGGAGTTAAATAAGCTAATTCTTAGACACCTCTGGCACAGGCAACTAGGTTTGTGTGTTGAATATAGAGAATACTTGATGGTCATATATCGATGACCAGTGTGTTCTGCCACAGAGCAGAGGAGTTCTAATTTCGACTGACGTCTCGACTGAATCAGAATGCACTACTCTAGTTATTAAGCAGACAGTACTGGAGGATTAAAAATAATAGCAGGAAGAATTCATGTGCCATGGTGATCAGGCTGTACATGACAGGGTTTGTTAGGGGTTTGTATCTTTTTTCTATTTGCCATTCTTTGGTAACTGGATAAGGCACGAAGTGCACAAAGTCTGTTTCCTGGGGGTGGTGTCCTGTGAACACTGGGAAAACACTAGGGTTAAGTTATTTGCATATTCACACAGTATGCAAGAGGATGTTGTGGGGTTCATACCCTAGTTTTCTGGATGTACCAAGCTGCTTCTTCATTTTTTTTTTTTTAATTTAATTATGTACTCTGTTGTGGTCTGCACTATTTTGGGGGGGGCTTGTGGTAGGGTAAAGTTGTAGAGAGTTAGTGGTAAATGATCATAAGCTCTGTGTATTTTCAGTCACAAGCTTTTTGTTAATTTTATATTGTAGATAATATTGTAGAAAGATGGAGTCAGCCACAGCACATAGATATCTAAGTGGCTCATAGAAGCATAAATGTGTTAGAGATCAACTAAAAAAGAGAAACAAATACTAGCAAAGGTTCCAAAGTTAACAAATTTCTTCTTGGTACCAGGCAGCAGTGCTAGAGATAAGGAGGCTATCGGTCAGCATTGTCAGGGTAGCAGTGAGGAAGGTTAGAAATCTAGACATCAGTGTGTCAAATATTGCAATTGAAATGATGGATGCAGGTCCCTCTGAGGAAAAAACAAGCAATGGTGTTTCTATGTGCCAAGTCCAGTACCTCCCAGATGAAGAAGTCAATGCCAACATTTGCAATGAGAGCCCTATGGAAAACAGCCCAGTGGTTCCTGCATGCCATGGGGTCACAAAGGGCCACATTATTGGCACCATGTGCAATCAGATTTCATTTGACAGCAACTCAGTGGTTCCTACAAACCCAAAAGTTAAAGAGGAACAGGTTACTGATACTTGACTTCAGATTCATGTGGACAGCACCTAAATAACACAGCTGTACAGCAATGACCCAGCACAGTGGACATCTGTATGTGAAGAACCTAGGAATTATTTCATAGACTGTGATGTTGACCAGAACATATGTGAGTTCTCCAAGTCCATGCGTTTGTACCCAGATAAGAAGCGTTATTTATCCAAAGGTCTTTTCTCTCAAATCATGTTAAATGGTGAATGCAGGAAAAGCGATTGGCTAATTTATTCTCCTTCAGCTGGCAATGTCTTCTGTTAAGTCTGTAAGCTATTTTCAGTGAGGAATACTGTATTCTTCCAGTCTGATTTTAGTAACTAGAAAAATGCAAACTCGCATGTAAATGAACATGAAAACAGTCACGATCACAGGATGGCATTAATCACACTGCTCAAAAGGAAAAGGACCGCAGGATGAACTGATGTTGAAATTGTACAACAATATCAGAATGAGTGTCAGTCCTGGAAAAATGTATTGAAATATGTGGTTGCTGTGGTTCGTTTCTTGTCAGAATGTGGATTGGCTTTTCAAGGTGACAATGAACTACTGGGGTCACCAGGTAATGGAAACTATTTGGGTAATTTAGAGCTTATTAGCCAATTCAACCCTTTTCTAGCTGACCACATAGCAAAATTCAGCAATGCTGGAAGAGGACATCCATCACATTTGTCCTCAACTGTCTGTAACAAATTCATTGACCTGAAGGGTAAAAAAGTCTTACATACTATTGTGGAAGAACTAAGATGGTGAAATACTATTCCATCAGTGTTGATTTGACACTGGATAGTTCTCATGTTGATCAGCTGACTTTCATTGTTAGATATGTGAAAGCCGATGGAAATCCAGTTGAACGTTTTCTTAAGTTCATTCCAATCCATAATCATATGTCAACAAATCTGGCAAACACAATGATGTCTATGGTTCAGAATTTGGGCATTGAAATAAAGGATTGCAGGGCTCGACATATGATAAAGCAAGTAATATGGCAGGAAAAATACAGCTCATGCAATGCCAGAATAAAAGAACACAATCCTTTTGCTTAACTTCATCCCTTGCTCTGCTCATTCCTTAAACTTGGTTGGGTTATGTGCTGCTGAATGCTGTTTAGAGGCTGTATCTTTTTGGATTTCTTCAGGCACTGTACACATTCTCTTTAGCCTCCACACATCGTTGGCAAGCCCTGAGACAGCAGTTGCCTAGTAAAGAAAGTACCAAAGTCACTCTCAGTTATTCAATGGTCTGTTCGAAGGATGCATGCAGCACCCTGTTCAGTGGCTATCAACACATCAAGACTGCATTACAGAACCTGGCTGATGATCCTTCAGAAGGACCAAGCACAAGTGTGGAAGCTGAAAGTCTGGCTGATAAGATGGAATTGTTGGAAACTGCACCAATGATATCCATTTGGAATTCCATATTACAGTGTCTACATGCCACAAGTAAGACTTGCAGAAAGTAGGCATTTCTTTGAAGACTGTGGTGGATTTATATATATCCCTAACAGGATTTCTCCAAGAGGTTCAAAACAATTTTGATGAGTATGAAACAAATGCAAAAATGCTGGTTGACCCTCAAGCATCATACCAAACACACCTCTGTAGGCAAAGGCATTGCAAGCACGTTTGAAGAAGCAAGAACTGAAATAACATTAACAGATAGATAAACATTTCATGCACAGACATTTCTTGTTATAGCTGACACACTGAGTGCTGCTCTGCAGAAAAGAAAAGAGGCTTATGATCTCCTACAGAAACAATCTGGAGTGTTAACAGACTTTCCTCATCTGAATGTAAATGAGATCCGGAAGAGGGCAGATAATCTAGTTGCTGCATACCCTCTAGATTTGGAGGAGTCATTTACTGACAAATTTATACTGTTTACATCATTTATTTCTTGTGAAGAAGACAAAGATGTTCTTAACCTGTGTAAACTTTTGAAGGCTAGAGAATTGGAGTCAACATTCCCAAATGTGGAAGCTGCCTTTTGTATATATGTGTGCATAACCGCTGCAAACTGCAGTGGAGAACAGTCATTTTCAACCTTAAGTAGAGTCAAGAACGAACTAAGGAGCACAGTGGACCAGGAAACACTCAATGCCCTGACTATTTTATCTATTGAAAGTGAACTGGTTAAGACCATGGACTTTGATGATCTCATCAGTGACTTTGCACACCTTAAATCCAGGAAGAAACACATGTAAGCTGACTAAAACACTGCTAAGCATCATAATTCTAAAGAAGGGAAAACATATCAGTGGAAGCCATCGCTTTACTACCTCTGTTACAATTGATTGGTTGAAAGTCTGTGTTACTTCAAAATGGTTTATTTATACGGTAACAGCCCATAAATAAATAGTATGCATCATCAGGAGATGCAGAATGATACTTTGAACTACAAATTTAAAGAGGGACTATGGTCACAATATTTGGCAAAAATAAAATAAGAGTTTGGATCACCATAGCCCCAATCAGCCTCACACAAAAAATAGTTATCTAATTAACTTTGTTTAAAAGTTCCAAGTCATTTTATAATCCTAAATTCACTGCCTGTTAAAAAAGCCAGTTTCAGTGAAGAGTCTCTGATGATGTCATCTTTGGAACTCAGTGTATACTTCACTGTTCCCTTTCAGTAAACTTCCATTACCTGTTTCTATGAAGCTGAAATTTGAAAGATCATATGCAGCAGTTTTCACAAGTGAAACATGCAGCACCATTCGATAAAAATTGCTTCAAAAACTATATGTGTTTCAGGTTTTCTAACAAAGTATAAATTTTATTGTGTGTCTTTTTTTTTGTTGTGGTCCTTTTCCTCAAGGGTTGCTGGATATTTATTCTCAAACTGTGTTTACATGACCGATGTAGTGCAAATGTGAGCTGCCACAAGTATGTCTGTGCCTGTAAGCGAGTCAGTGGCTTCTGTCCACACAGCAGCCTCTGCATCACCGTAAGTTGCTCCTGTTTCATGTCGGTAGCTCTAGGGGAATCATAGGAGTGGCAATGGAGCATGATGGGAGTGTGCAACTTGCATCACAGCATACAATCCTAGTATGCTGTGCAATCACAGCCAGAAAGTGGCTGTGTGAGAGGATCACTGACTGGCTTACCACAATGCTGTAAGCATAAACATGGGGGTCTTGCAGTACCACAAAGAAATCAAACAATTTACTACAGTTCAAAAGTGACCATGTAAACACAGCTATAGTAGCACACTGCTGTGAGTTTTGCAGACTGGATAACTCTGATGTGGTGAAAGAATGTGATTATTCACACCTATCATTCAACTGAGGTGATTTCTCAGGATGGCTTGTATAAACAATTATCCCATCAACCTGTAAATGGGTCTGGAAGAGGTGATGCTTTTTTGAAACCTTACAAGTTTCTATACAATAACCAGTGCAATGATTTCACCCTGCCAGGCTGTTACTTGGCCTACATTCAGGCTCATCTATGTTGTTCTCCACATTAAAATTATAATTTCACCATGGCTAACACTTTCACCCATAGTGGGAATTAACTCATATAAAGACCCTACTAATACTTACTGTAAGGCAGACACTGACAAACAGCAATGAAACAACTGACACTTCAGTGGAGAAACATGTCCTATAAGCTTGATTACTAGGAAGACTAGACTGAGTTCTGGATATGACATCAGCAGCAGCTCTTGAAACTGGCTTTTCTGAACAGGTAGTGAAGTCAGGGTTACAAACTAGCTCATAATTTTAAAATTACATAAAGCAGAAACCTATTTTTGGTATGATATTTATTGGTGGTATGCTGATTCTAATTCTGAGATGTAGTTCTTTTCACTGTAATCCCTCTTTAATATTCAGAGTAGAATGCTTACATTTTCAACATCTGATTCTGGATCAACTCTTCCTTCTGAGTAGCCCTCCCTCCCAAATAATAAGATTAATATGCTGCTGCAGCAGTACTCTTGAGCTGTGAGAAGCACTGCAAGACATGAACAAAATACAGTAGGAGCTACAGTACAAAGTGCTACAGCACCTAGAGATGGAGATGACAGAAGCTGTCTGAGAAGATTGATACCAATACCCTTAGCCAGAGTACAGCGAAAAACACCACAACTCAATCCTGTGACCCCAGTGAAGCACTGCAAGAAATTAACAAAACAGCATTGGTGCTACGTGCTACAAAGTGCTCCAGTACCTTGAGATGGAGATAACAGAAGCTGTCTGAGAAAATTGATACCAATATCCTTAGCCAGAGTACAGCAAAAATGCCACAACTCAATCCTATGACCCCAGTGAAGCACTGCAAAGAAATGAACAAAATAGCATTGGTGCTACATTGTGGCTAGCAAATACAGTGGAAAAAAAATATGAGGTACTAAACGACATAGTTATAGAGTTGCCCTTAACATTCATGCCCCAATTTCTAGGGTATGCACCAAAACAAAACCTGCCGCTGGTTCACAACTGACCTCAAACCGCTCTTCTTGACAGGGATAAGTTGTGGAAAAGGCACTGAAAACTAAGAATCCAACTGACTGGATGATGTTAAAAAAGCCAGAAATAGCTGTACCAGGAAAGTATGGGATGCTAAGGTTGTATATTACATGGCAGAGCTTGACTCCTCCTATCACAATCCTGCCAAATTCTGAGTACCATAAAGGACATAACAGGACAAGAGCCTAGTACTACAATCCCAGCTAAAATACACCATAGCAAGGAACAATCTCTGATAGAATGGAAATATTGGAATCATTCAACAATCACTTTACAACTGCTGGCCTAGCATTCATTACATTCTCCGGCTAACCATCTACTCTTTCAGTTATGCATCCAGAGCCTTGAAGTACAGATAACTGAATCTTCCTTCTCCTTTGAACCAGCCACTTTGAAACAAGTGGAAGATCTAATTTTGCAGATGGATATCAAAAGAGTGCAGGTGCAGACTCCCTTGATCCCTATTTCCTAAAGATTGCCATGCATGCACTAGCAGTTCCAATAATGCACCTTTTTAATCTCTCATTAAAATCAGGTTCTATTCCCTCAATCTGGAAAACAGCCCAAGTTATCCCCCTATTGAAAGCAGGGGACCCCATGGACCTCAACAACTACAGACCAATCTCTATCCTCCTGATGCTATCCAAGCTGCTAGAAAAAATAGTGAGCACTCAACTAAGAGGATATCTTGAAGAGGCTAATCTTTTAAATCCAGCACAATCTGGATTTAGAACCAAGCATAGCACCATCTCAGCTCTGGCTAAAGTAACAAATGACTGGCAAATCGAACTGGACAAAAAAAATAGTGTATGTGCTGTATTCCTAGACCTGAGTAAGGCATTTGATACGGTTGACCACTAACTGCCTCTCTCTTCCTTGTACTTCATAGGATTAGATCCATCCTCACTTAGATGGTTTAAAAGCTACCTCATGGGAAGGACTCATGAAGTGAAAGCTAAAGGAGACCTATTCCACTCAAACCTCTGCAAAGAGGAGTTCCCCAAGGATCCATCCTGGGCCCAATCCTTTTTGCCATCTACATCAATAACATTGACATTAATCTCACCAAAGCCACTGTACACCTGTTTGCAGATGACACTGTATTATATGTCAGTAACCCCTCACCTGTAACAGCATGTGTAGAGATACAAGCGGAATTCAACATACTACAACATCAACTATTGGAAAAAAAGCTTCTCCTAAATGCAAAAAAAAAACAAAGGCAATGTTTTTCTCCCCCCAAACTCAAGCCGGGTACTCCTCACCAAACAATCTCCCCCAGCTATCCACTGTTCTTGGTGAAAACCTTGAATATGTAAAAAAATTCAAGTATTTGGGGGTCTGGATAGATTGCAGACTCGACTACCTAGATCACCTGGAAGAAATACTAAAAAAACTTTGTCAGAGGCTTGGTCTCTTTTACAGAATAAGGCACTTTCTAACAGGGATTCCAAAAAGATGCTGGTCCAGGCCACATTTCTTTCAGTATTAGACTATGCAGATTTCCTTTACAGTTGCTGCCCTATTTTCTATCTGAACAAATTGGACACACTTTACCATAGAGCCTTGAGGTTCATTACAGATCTTCCCTTCGGCACTCATCACTGCTCTCTCTACGCTGCAGTCAGATGGACATCACTCCAGTTCAGAAGAAACAGAAATGGTGCACTATGGTTGTACAGAGCACTAACCAAGATGCTCCCAAACTACATCTCAGACTGATTCATACAAGTCACAGCAAGTAATTATGCTCTAAGAAGCCATAACTTCATCATGCTCAAAGTGCCCAAATTCAATACTCGGTACGGGAGATCTGCTATCAGCTACATATTACCTACATTATGGAATATGTTTTCAAGGTTTATTCAAGAAAAATGTAATTGCTTCCACAAGCATTAGAATATTCCCAATCCTATCCTTCCCCTCCTCAGACAGCCAATTCTTGGTTTGAATCCACTCCTCTAGAGCCTTTATCCCTATAATTCTGTGCATCCTGCCTTTAACCATCTCCCATTACTCCCTAAATATATCATAGCCTTCTACCCCTGTCATCAACCCACCAGTGCAGGCCCTAGCCCTTGCTCAGGCCATATTTATACTATCACATCAAAACACCCACCACAGTCTATGATCCCCATCATCTAGACATTCTGTTCCTGCTTCCCCCTTTGTCCATTATGATTTTACGGTTGAATAATGAAGTATTGAATACTATGATTATGATATAGACTTAGACAGTGTTGATGTTGACATGTATATATTAGTTTAGATGGTGTGCATATTTATATTTATATGTAGCTATGTATTTTGATATGCTTAGGATGTAGATCTAGGCAATGTTGATATTGAAAGCTGTACATATGTGTAATGGTATAACTGTATATAACCATGTAATGTAATTGAACCTTGACCTTATCAGGTCCATCTTGCAAATGAGCTATGCTAAATGATGTTCGCCTGGATAAATAAAGATTTGATTGATTGATTGATTGACAAAGTGCTCCAGCACCTAGAGATGGAGATGACAGAAGATGTCTGAGAAGATTGATACCAATACCCTTAGCCAGAGTACAGTGAAAAACACCACAACTCAATCCTGTGACCCCAGTGAAGCACTGCAAGAAAGGAACAAAATAGCATTGGTGCTACAAAGTGCTCCAGCACCCAGAGATGGAGACAACAGAAGCTGTCTGAGAAGGTTGATACCAATACCCTTAGCCAGAGTACAGCAAAAAATGCCACAACTCAATCCTGTGACCCCAGTGAAGCACTGCAAGAAATGAACAAAATAGAGTTGGTGCTACAAAGTGCTCCAGCACCTAGAGATGGGGAAGACAGAAGATGTCTAAGAAGACTGATGCCATTGCTATTAGGATAGTTAAAATATTTGTTCCTGCAATACTACAGACCAGGGTAAATACAGCTTTTGAGTGTCTTCCTTGACCTCTCGGTTTTCAGTAGATGGAACTGACATACCATGCGGAACAGCCAGTAGCAAAGGTGTTTTTGGCATGAGCTGCAAGTCATTCTGTGTTTAGGGGAACTGTAATAATTTGAATTACTGTAGATATTTGGGTTATTTATTTGTGATTCTTTAATTACACGCAAGCATGATAATGGATTAGTACAGTGCCTGTTTCCTTGGCCTACTATGCAGGCACCTGTGCCTATTGGGCCTTACCCAGTTACCAAAGAATTTACTTTAAGCGACAAAAAATGGAAAGGAGATGCGGCTTGGCAGGATGGGTATGGTTTGCTAAAAGGGTGTATGGCCTACACAAATGGGGCCCCAGAAGCCCAGATTTTCCTTGGGCCTAGGGCCCCATGAAACCTTAATCTGGCCCTGAAAAAGTATCAAATTATCCACATAGGGATAAGCAGAAGTAACAAATACAATTGGTGCAGTGGTACAATTAATGCAATACAGCCAAGTAAACAAGTCGGAACAGACTAATAGAGGAGAAACAAACAAATGGTTCACAATCAAGAGAAGAATACAGAAAATAGCCATAGAACAGTCTGGTAGGCAAGCAGAAAGACGAGCATCAAGTTAAGAGAATCACAGTTACCAAGTGCATTTAGGTGAGAAAACAGTGCATGCTTGAAAGTAAGGTGAGGTGATTGGGTAACTACATTGTAGAAAGGGATGAATGTAGGATCCTAGTGAAAAGGTAATAGTACATTCCACTTGGGCTGGCTATCCTGGGTAACAACAGTGTAAAAATGGATAAAAGCAGGAATCTACTCTTAATGAGATATTTCATCTCAGCTGGGCTGTCCTTGATAAATACAGAAAAAAATGGGTGTAAGCAAGACTTCACTAAAAATAAGATGTTGCTTCTCACCTGGGCTATCTGGAGTAAATACCCTGTAAAGGGTGGTAAATGTACTACACTGAAATCAAGGTATATTGCATTTCAGCTGAGCTAACCTGGATAAATACAGTAAAAATGGTAGATGCAGGAGGCCAATGAAAACGAGATATCACATCTCACCTGGGCAAGGTACTCTTGGTTAACTACAATATAAAAATGGGTGAAAGCCAGCTCATGAGTGCAGCAGCAGTACTACTACTTGCCATCCAGACAACCTGGGTTTGCTTTTTAATCAGTATTTTCTCCCCACATTAAGTTCTGCATGACGGCAACCTCCAGTCCTATTACTGACCTTCGGTTGACATAGAGGATAATGTGCTGGCATCACGAACAATAACGCTGTGTTCACTTTGACTGGTTGCCATTACAACCCAAGTAAACCTTGAGAGTGCAGCCTGAGAGGTTTACTGTTGTCATGAGAACTACGAGGCGCGAACACAGCGTTGTTTGTTCACTGATGCCCATACATTGTCTTTTATAGTGCATGGGCACCAGTGCAACAGTTGGGTCACTTCTTGAGGAGATTTTGACGAAAAAAAAACAATCATTTTGATAAAGTTATGCATAAGCAAAAGTGATTCAACCGAGACCATGAATGATTATCTCCCAGTCTTCCACTCACTTATCATTCGATCGAGAGACATACAAACCCGACGCAACATAATGCATTTAATTCACTGGTATTAAATAATATTAGCAGGCAGTATTTAATATTAAAACAACATTAAAAATAATAATAATAAACAAAATCCATCCAGCCATTGTAGTGGCATGGGAAGTGACTAAGCATAATTGGTAGTTTGAAATGTCCACTGGATGTGTAGTGGAAGTACCAACAAGATGCTTAAACAGTAATGCGGTCCTCCACATTGCGGGCAACGCTGGAAAGGGGAACATTTGGCTGAGGTACCTGGCAAAAAATAAAACAATTTAAGATTTCTTGATCGGGGGGGAGGAAATAAGCTGTTCACTTTTCTACTCGTCATCTTCAGGTGAGGAATCCTGAATCACAGCAATTGCTCATTTTTAAATTGAAACTTGTAAGTGCCAGAAGCCTCTGTTAAAAAAAAATAAAAAAAGAACAATCCGTGATGTTACCAGGGTAATGGGAGCACAAGTGTGTTCTAGCTTGTTGTACCATCAATGTGACATACTCAGGATGGTACAACAACAGTTTGACTTCACATTGATGGTACAACAAGGTTAGGAATTCATTGAATTCCATATATAATAGTGCTCTCCCATACACTTTTTTACCAGTTATCCACTCTGACTTAACAGTTATCCACCCCTTGCACAGAACCCACCCTGACTTACCAGTTCTCCACCCCTTGCACAGAACCCATTGGGTGGGTGGCCAGTCGTGTAAGAGCCTGAAGTGGGTGCCAGCTAGGAGCAGCCCAGCATATTTTTCCTCCAGTTTTCTCCACTGGACTGTAGCATCAGAATGTGTGCACCAGCACATCATGCTCAAAGCCCACCCCTGGAGTGCATGCAGTCCCACTGCACTGCCACCTGTCCTCCACCAGGTGCCAGTCTCTTCAGTGGGAACTGATGTCCCCCCCCTCCCTGAGGAAGGAGAATTGCCATCAGGCACTCAATCCTCCCACACCATGCCAGCCCACCAAGCACCATTCGTCCATCGCCAAACCTGGGTCGCCATCATGGAGGGCAGAAATGCAACCTCTCTTCCATTAGTCCCGCTAACAGCCTGGGTTTGTGTCTCGAGCCCAGGATGTCTGGTGCTGACCGGTGAGGCTGGGTTATGTAGAAACATAGAAACATAGAAATTGTCAGCAAATAAGGACCGCTAGGCCCATCCAGTCTGCCCATAAGTCCTGTACTTGATTACAGCTTTTTACCCTCCCCCCACTTAACCTCTATTGTTCCCCTATGCCTGTCCCATGCATGTTTAAACACAACCACAGTACTCGCTCCCACCACTTCCTGTGGCAGACCATTCCATGCATCCACCACCCTTGCCAAGAAGAAAAACTTCCTCACATTTCCTCTTAACCTGCCACCTTCCAATTTCATGTCATGCCCCCTAGTTCTTGTACTCCTCCTGTACTGGAAGATTCCCCTTGCACCCTGTTTACAACCCTGAGGTACTTGAATGTTTTTGTCAAGTCCCTCTCTCTCCTGTCCTCCAGTGAGTACATATTGAGGCCCTTAATCTCCTCCGTAAGTCTTGTGGTGCAAGCCCTGGCATTTGCCAGGTTCTGGCATTTGTCTCAAGTGCACACTGTGCCAAGGAGGAAGGACACTCCCTTCTGCTGTTGACTGCCTCCGATGGCCCAGGAGAGGTTATGCCATGCAGGAAGGAATACATGGCCCCGGTGGAGTTGTCTTACATTGACACACACTTACTTACCTGGCAAATGATGTAGAGGTGTCACACACCCAGAATGAGTCCAGCAGGGGAGTTACAAATGTAGGGTGAAGCTCACTTACCATTCTGAGAGCTCTGATAGGTGCTCTGCTGTGTTACTGCTCAGGATCATGATCTGGAGATGGATAAGGAAGGGCTCATATAGGATAAAATACCCCAACAGCCCCAAGTAGATGAAGCCTCCCTGAACCCCAGCTTACAATAGGGCCCTGCTGACTCCACCCACACCTCACTGGCTCTTCCCAGATCTCAGCTATACAATGGTAACCATTGCCATATTGAATCTTGGTGAGCTACAGTGAAGACTGACATGAGAAACTATTTAAAAAAAAATGCATTCATCGCATGTGCTTTTCCAACCGATATCGGGACGTGGCACAACAGCTGGCACCTCATAACTACACATGGCAATGGATATTACTGTAGAATATGGGGATCTCCTCTGGACTAGAGGAACTATGGAGTCCCACCAACATGGAACAAGCTCTGGGTTATGGTCAAGAGCCCATAGAGGTTGTTCAACAAAGGCTGGTGTTGGGTTGGACTTTCGGTGGACTACTGTGGGAGGCAGAAGGGCTTGGGCAGGTTAAAGATGGACCGGGAAGCTTGAGAGAAGATAAGGTGCCTAAACAGAAAATCTAAAACAACAACAACAACAAAAATTGGTGAAGCAGGACCTCACGGAAAATTAGATGTTGCATCTCACCTGGGCTATCTTGGGTGAATACACTGCATAATTTGACAAAATCCAGACCTCACTAAAAACAAAACGTGACTTACTGCATTGCAGTTGAGCTATCCTGGGTAAATGCATTGTAAAACTGGATAATGGCAGGATCCCATTGAAAATGAGTTGCCAGGCCGGCCCGGTGGTTTTGAGGGTTGAGGCACTGGATGCCATACCTCGTGCCACGCCGGCAACCCGGGTTTGGGAATGTACTCTGGTTGGCTGGGGCAAGGAAGGATTGAGAGTCCACCGACGGCTCTCTCCTCAGTGGAGTGGGGGAGACAGTGCAGTGTGCTGTAGACTGACACCCAGCGGTTGCTGGGTGTCAGCACAGGCACGCTGCCCAGAATGGGGAGGGCCAACATCCAGGGTGTTAGATTGCCTCCATGGAGGCGGAGGCAGTCACCCCATTCATTGCACATTCATGGGCCCTGGAGCGTAACTGAAGGAAAAAGATTCAGCTGTCAGGCTCATGATGGCCAGCTGTGCCCATGCCGACTCCCAGCAATCTGGATGTTGGCTTCCGGGGTGGAGTGAGGCCGCGCCTCACCACCGGCCCTGTCATGGGGTGAACCGTGGGGATGGCCAAGTGGGATGGGCGGGAAAGCCTCAATAGAGAGACGAGTCCCCTGAGGAAGGGACAGATTCACCTACCTGCTCCAAGGAGGAGCAGAAAATGTAAATAGAAAAAAAAAAGAAATGAGTTGCTCTGTTGGATCTCAGGTGTGCTGAGCTATCTTTGGTAAATATGGTGTAAAAATGGGTAAACACAGGACCCCTTGGAAGATTAGCTACTGCAGTTCAACTAGGTTATCCTATGTAGCTACTGTATACAAATGGATAAAGGCAGGACTCCACTCAAAGTTAGACTGGACATCTCAGCTTAGCTACTCTTGAAAAATGCTTTGTAAAAAGGGTGAAAGCAGGACCCCAGTGAAAACTAGATGAGGCATCTGAATGGCTTTAACCTGATAAATACATTATATCAATATGTGATAGCAGGACCACACTAAAAATGAGATATTACATCTTGTCTGGGCTGTCCTGGGCAAATACAGTATGCAAATGGGTAAACATAGGCCCCACTAAAAGCTAGGTTTTACTTCTTTGCTGGGCTATCCAGGGCAAATACGGTGTGCGAATGGGTGAAAGTAGGACCACACTGAAAATAAGATATTGCTTCTTAGTTGGGATATCCTTAGTAAATACAGTATAACAATGAATAATAGCAGTACCCCACTAAAAATGAGACATTGCATATCAGCTGGACCCTGGGTAAATACATTGTAAAAATGAGTGACCCCAGGATCCCACTGAAAATGAGATGCTATGGCTGAGCTTGGTTATCATGCATGAATGCATTTTTTTAAAAATGCATAAAAGCAGAACTTCACTGACAGCAAGAGTTATAAATGCATCTCTTTAATCTCTCAGAACAACACTATCCCTAAGAGAGTGGTTCAAGATATTATATACTGGGTTTACCACAACTCCCTGGTTCCTTTAACACCCTAGGGTTGGCCAGCTCAGTAATTTAGCAGTAGACCAGAGTCGTTGGGGGTAGGGTGGGGAGGGAGAAGATTGAGCATCCTGGGAAAAGGACAGCTCTTCTCTCCCGGGGAGGGGGGACCTGATCCCCGGTACAAGCCTGGCCCCTGGTAATGACTGGGAGCAAGGCAGCCAGGGGCCATAATGCAGGGGACAAGAAGAGTGGAGGCCACTGACGTCCTCTGCAAGAGAGCGTGCACAGGGCTGTCTTGGGTGGCATTGCATGCCTGCTCTCCTAGGGGAGAAAACGGAGGGGAAAAGGCAGTTTCTGGTCCAGCTGGCTGTCCCCAGCCAACCGGAGGCCCAACACGTAGTGAGCACACCCTGTCACGCAGCAGAAGTGCAACCTAAAGTCACAGTGGAAAGCTGGGGTGAAGGGGCTGGGATGGCGGGGGGTTGCATTCAGCCATGCCAGGGGCTGGTGCAAGAGAAATTAAATGAACTATAAAAAACACCCTAGGTTAGATTGCTTGAGCCATGATTTACTTGGATTTAACATTTTCAGGTTTTTTGTTGCCATCCTCAAGACTTATTTCATATGGTTCTGTCACTTGATTTATGCTTATGGTAGTTTTGGTTGTAGTGACTAGTCCAAATACAGAGCATAATCAAATATTTATTTTCCTTCTATCTACCTCTGCTAGCTGCCCAGGTGGAAGTTGAAGACTTCATGGCACTTTTTAATAAAGTAAGGGAGTTACCCCAGTGCTCTGTCCGACATTCCCTCTCTCAATAACACAGGTTATAATTTAGTACAGGTGCCGGCATGCATGTGCGTGTGTGTTATATTGGCATGTTAAATTAGTAACTTTGCACTTCAGTAGGTACTTTCATCTGTTTCAGCCAGTACAGTTCCCTAGAGAGTACATTTTACCAGTTTTCTGTTTTCTAGTCTAGTCTGGGCATACCAAACTTCCCTAAGGGAAGCAGGGAAGGCAGTGAGGCAGGCAAAGGCCCAAACCGAGGAAACACTAACACAAACAGTAAAAGAAGGTGACAAGACTTTCTGTAGAAACATTTGTGAAAGGAGAAAGTCCAGAGGGGGTATTGCTAAGATCAAAGTAGATAAGGGTGTGTGTGAGGTGGAGGACCATGCAAAGCATCTATCTAATATATACTTCTGCTCAGTATTTACTGAAGAAAAGGTAAGGCAGGGCATACAGCTCAGCACCATGGACACAGGGAGAGGGAGGTGTGCACTAGTCCCTTCACAAAAGAAAGGGTCCTACAAGAGCTCGATAAGCTCAGGGTGGACAAGGCAATGGGACCTGATGGCATACATCCCAGGGTACTAAAGGAGCTAAGGGTGGAACTAGCAGAGCCATTATCAGAACTGTTTAGAGAGTCTCTGAGCACAGGAGAGGTCCCAGAAGACTGGAGAAGGGCTCATGTGATCCCACTCCACAAGAGTGGTTGCAGGGAGGAGGTAGGGAACTACAGACCAGTTAGTCTTGTCTCAGTAGTGGGCAAGATTATGGAGGCACTCCTTAAGGAAAAGGATAGTGCAACACCTGGAATTCATAGGAGCACAGGATCCAAGACAGCATGGGTTTACAAAGGAAGGTCCTGTCAAACTAATCTCATAGATTTCTTTGACTGGGTGACCAGAGTGGTGGACCAAGGGAGCAGTTGATGTCACTTACCTTGACTTCAGCAAAGCTTTCGATACTGTTCCACATAGAAGATTGATTAATAAACTGGGTAGACTCGGGGTGGGTCAGAAGTTGGTCAGCTGGGTGGCAAACTGGTTGATGGGCAGAACACAGAGAGTGGTGGTAAATGGTATACAGTCAGAAGAGATGCAAGTAACACGTGGCGTACCTCAGAGATCAGTCAATATTTTCATCAGTGACATTGCAGATGGACTGGAGGGTAAGGTTTGTCTGTTTGCAGATGACACCAAGACCTGCAACAGAGTACATGATCCAGACAGGGTGGGCAGAATGAGAAGAGATCTGGATAAACTGGCAAAATGGTCGGAAGAGTGGCAACTGGGGTTTAATGCAAAGAAGTACAAGATCATGCACATAGGAAAGAGAAACCCTGAAGTCACCTATAGTCTGGGAGGGGAGTTGCTGGCAGTCACAAGGGAAGAAAGAGACTTGGGCATCATCATCACCGATGACCTGAAAGCATCCAAGCAGACCACTAAAGAAGTAGGTAAGGCTAGAGGGATGTTGGGGTGTATTAGTAAGAGTATCACAAGTCAGAAAAGGGAGGTAATAATCCCTATTTACAAGACACTGGTTAGGCCCCATCTGGAGTACTGTGTGCAGTACTGGAGGCCACACATTCATAAGGACATTAACCAAACTGAGGCAGTCCAGAGAAGGGCAACCAAAATGGTGCAGGGACTGCATCAGAAAACATATGAGGACAGATTGACAGAGCTCAATATGTGTACCCTAGAGCAAAGGAGGGAGAGAGGTGATATGATCGAAACATTCAAACACCTTAAGGGCATTAACAAGGTGAAAGAGTCTAACGTGTTTCAATATCAGAAAAATAGCAGGACAAGTGGACACAGCATGAGATTAGAGGGAGGCCGATTAAGGGGTAATGTAAGGAAGTTATTTTTCACAGAAAGGGTGGTGGATGCATGGAACGGCCTACCTCAGGAGGTAGTGGATATGAATACAGTGCAGGGCTTCAAACAGGCATGGATAGGCATAAGGGAGCAATACAGATGAGTATGACTAGATAGGCAATTGACAGAGCAAAGGCCGATGGCACATTTATAAGGTAGAAAAAGAAATGGGCAGACTGGATGGACCTTGCGGTCCTTATCTGCCGTCAACCTCTATGTTTCTATGTTTCTATGAGTTTATACAGTACCACATTTTGTAGCCCAAGAAGTGTGTATAAAAGCATTTGACTGATCCCAAGTGCTTCATAATGCCTTTGTTTATAACTTCATAGTGCTTAACATGACATAGAAATATAGAAAACATAGAATTTGACAGCAGATAAGGACTGAGCAAGGACTGCTTGGCTCAGCCCATCTGCGCATTTTTCCCTACCTACAATATCATCGCAGACCCTACTTGATCTACAGCTCTTTCTTCCTCACCCCTTCCTTTCCACTATGATACCTTTGTGCCTATCCCATGCATTCTTGAACCTCACCACTGTTTTCACCCCCACCACTTCTGCTGGAAGGCTGTTCCAAGAATCCACAACTCTTTCTGTGAAGAAGTACTTTCACATCTCTCCTGAATCTAACCCTCCAACTTCATAGCATGTCCCCTTGTATCTGAACACCTTCTTTTCTGAAAAGTACTCCCTCCTGTACCTGACTGACCCCTCCATGAGGTATTCAAAGGTCTCTGTTATCCCCCCTCTCCTTCCTCCCTTCCAGGGTATACATATTAAAGTCTTTAGTTTCTCCTCATAGGGCGTTTGATGCAGACTCTGCACTATTTCAGTTGCCTTCCTCTGACCACTTCCACTCTATGTCCTTCCAGAGATGTGATCTCCAGAACTGGACACAGTACTCTAAGTGGGATCTTACCAGTGATCTATACAGCAACACCACTTCCCTCTTTCTGTTGATGATACCCCTCCCTATGTGCCCCAGCATCCCACTAGTCCTCCTGACTTCCTTGTTGCACTGCCTGGACACCTCTAGGTCATCAGATATGATTACTCCCTGGTTTCGTTCCTGCTTGGTAGTCGTCAATACCACTCTACCCATTTTCTACTCTGACCCTAGGTTTCTGTGCCCTAAGTGCATTATTTTTCACTTTTTCACATTGAAACCCAGCTGCCATACCCTTGAGCACTCCATTTGTTTTCTCAGGTCTCTGCTCATCCTTGCTACCACCTTTGGAGTGTCCACCTATTACAGATTTTGGTTTCATCCACAAAGAGGCAGTCCTTCCCTTCCAGCCCTTCTGCAATGTCACCTATAAAGACATTACAGAAGACTAGGCCAGCACTGATCCCTGAAGCACCCCACTGGTTACCCTCTCTTTCTCAAAGTGAATTCCATTTATCCCCACCCTCTGTCACCTATCCCCTAACCAATTTCTTATCCAGTTTTACCACCTTTGAACCCACTCCTAAGCTACCCAGCTTGTTTACTAACCTCCTATGTGGAATAGTGACAAAAGCATTACTGAAATCTAGGTAGGCCACGTCCACTGCTCCACCTTGATCTAATTCCTTTGTCACCCAGTTAATGAAATCTATCGGGTTCATTTGATATGACCTCCCCCTCCTATGAATCCATGCTGCCTCAGGTTTTGTAACCCATAGGATTCAAGATATTCCACAATCCTTTCCTTCAACAGTGATTCCATTAACTTTCTCGCCATTGATGTCAGGCTGACTGGCCTATAATTGCCAGCCTCCTCCCTGCTATCACTTTTGTGAAGTGAGACCACCATCCTCCTCCAGTCAACATGACACATGAAAACAAACTGTGATGACAGACAGCAATTGTAAGGTCAGTAAGGGATAGTCAGAGTAGTTTTGAAAGACCCAGTGAAATAAATACTGCATTATATGAAATATTTATCAAACTAATAACAGGAGAAAGTGAAAACAAATTAGAAAACCCTAATGTTACAAATATTTTTTGTAAATATCATAGTTAATAGCCTTTTTATTTTAGAAGCTACTTGTATTTATATTGCATACAGCTTTTCCACTCCCAGCATCCAAGTCATCCTTTTGAATAGCAGTTTGGGATACAGTACGTATGAATGGTGATATAAAACTAAATTCTGGTCTAGTCTATTCTTAAGCAATAATGCATGAGAAGGCATATAAAATATGTAAGGACTAACACACATGACGGAGTGTGCAGTTATAAGGAAATAATACATGGCTTGGGAGGTTGTTAGGCATGAGGCATTGGCAGTGTTATCCACTTATAAAGTGGGTTTTATTTGTTAAAAAGAAATATGTAGGAAGCCAGCCTGGTGGCACTGAGGGTTGAGGTGCTGGATGCCACACCTTGCGCCATGTCAGTGGCCCAGGTTCGGAGTGAGCTCGGGTTGCTAGGGGTTGGCAGAAGGGGAGGGCTGGGAGATGATAGTAGTGGCCACTGGGCTGCTTTCATCTCCTGAGATTGGGGAGATGAGTTTCCTCGCTCTCTGCTGATGCCCAGTGGAGGCCGAGTGTCAGAGCAGAGGTCTGGGGGACTGACATTATGTTGGGAGGGTGCAGGGAGACTGTGGTTCTGGAAACGCATGCATGCCTCCACACGTGTGCGCCCGCCACATAAGCCACAGCTCCGGGTTGAGACAGGAGAAATACAGAAAAAAGCCTGTCTCTCTCTGTTGCCATGTGTGATGGCTTCTGACACATTCAGACCCTTCTCCTTGTGGATCCCCATCAGTGAGATGATGGGGAAGAGGCTGACAGGGTTGGGAGCTGAAAGGGCCCAATGGAAGGAGTAGGTGGCAACGGAGGAGCAAACAGCTATATGAAAAAATATGTGGTTCACATCTGGTGTCTGGTCGTCAGAAAATAATCAAAGGTCATGTGTACATTTAGTATTTTCCTTTTTCTGGTATTTATGTATTATTGATATTGTTTGTATAGCAACCTATGTCTTGGGAAGCATGTTATATAACAAATTCACCTTGCCTTGCCATTGCAATTACCCATACTTTATGGGCGTGGTACAAGGCAGCAGGATGAATGTCAGAAACCACATGAGAAATGGATAAATCCCATAACTAGTAAATCAGGATATACAGTACAGTAGCAAACTCTACCCTGACTCATTCACCAAGTTCTAAACACATTTCTTATAAGTTCTGATATTTTCTTGGGGTGCTACTGGTATGTGGCATACTGTATATCAGTAAATCAACAAAATTTTGTACACCCCTTCCCCTCCAAAAAAAATAGTTTCTCAAAAGAGCCTACAATCTTTTCTTTCCTCACTCACATTCCTCTTTACTCCATGATTTAAACATTTTGGTGTTGTTTTTGTTATTGGGTGTCAGCTGAGATGTGACTGGGCCTACCCACCAGTAGCAAGGTGAACCCCATAGCTGGGTGTCTTTTCTAACATTTTAAGCTTTATCTTGCTTATCTGCGCTGGAATCTCTCTGACATTCTTTCTTGTTCATTTTGTAATACATCACTTTTTAAACTGCTGAAGTTTTGCTAGTATCTGCCTGTGAGAATGCAGCTAAGGGCTTCACCACAGTGTCCTTTCACTGTGCTGTAGGCAGGCATTTCCCAAATGTGCCTTAAATGTTGCAGAAAGGCTTCACTACTTTCTTGGCACTGCAGTTACAAACTGACAAGCCAGATACCATGCTGTACACTAAAGTAAACCCATTATCTTATTAGTGACAGACAAAAACATATACGTTTATTTATACCTGCAGGTCATTGGTTAGACCACACCTGGAGTACTGCATACAATTTTGGAAACCTTGTCTGAAAAAGAATAAAAGAAAAGGATAGAATCTACTCAGCCAAAGAGGGTGGTGGTAGCGTGGAACAATCTCCCCAGTTATGTGATTATTGCTAGAACTAGCTCAGGGTTCAAACCCCAATGGAACATGTGCAAAGGGGTAATTAGAAGGAAAAGGATGTTCTGGGACCTCCAAATGGACTGAGGAATAGTAGGTAGAAACAACAGGGCAGACTCCATGGACTATTTATTATATTCCCATGGGGAGAATAACCCACAGCGGAACTAGGCTGGGGGGGGGGTAAAGTAGTAACTATGGGCAGACTTGATGGGAAATCGGTCTCCTTCTGCTGTCAGATTCCTTTGGTTCTTTTCTGTCCTATAGCATCTGTGTATCTACTCTATGTGCCTCTGCACCACTCCTAGAAATTAAAGGACACCTCCAGCACAATTATAAAATCCCACTCCCTGCCTCACCTAGGTGGACAACAGGGCAAACTGAATAGACCATGAGGCCTTCTTCTGATATCAGATTTTTATGTTTCTGTGTTTCTAAATGTTTTTAAAACACAATAGTGAGAGCAACCACATTTACATTGACTCTATCCAAAGCTTTCCTTCTTTTTCTACTTATAGAGCTGTCTAGCATAAAGCAGGGTTTGTCTGTCCAGTTTGGCATCCGCTGCTCTCACAAAGCATTTACTGGTGAAGTTACAGTTTGTTGCTGTGAAACATAACATATCACCATGTCATCAATAAAAGCATCCGAGGTCAAAGTTACCCAGCATAATTCAGTAATGTATTCCAGGGGGAGAATGATCAAATTGTTTGAAAGGCTCCAGGAAAAAAAATCAGTTGACAAGCAAAGCTTGTTTCAGCAGCAAGAGCGATTAGTTGAATTGATTGCACTTCCAAAAGCAAGCACTGACCCCAGCTGCTGGTGCCTCTCCATATCCAGAAGATTGAAAATTCACTGCTCAGTTTTTTTAACACTTTAGTTACCCAGACTGGCCCAGCTGAGATGTGACATCTCATTTCCAGAGAGGTCCCCTTGGGACCCATTTTTATAGCTGAGGGACTGACATACAGGGACGCCAGGTGACTTGCTCAATGTATCTCAGAGAGCAGTGGCTGTGGTGTGATTCAGAACTGATCTCCTGTGTCACAGTTCAATGCTCCAACAATGAGACTGCACTGCCTTCCACTTCTCAACTACCTAGTCGAGTCTCTCTTACTTTATATTGGGGAAAAGATATTATACCCAGAATAAAGAGTTTAGCACGTCTACTTATTATTGCCTAATGCTTTTTGCAGGTGAAGCCACTGAATGTATATTATAACAAGCATTTGTCAATGCCAAATGTTTCTCTATGTGGTTTATGTGGCAGGTGTGTATTGTGTTAGTTGAACTTCTGGTGGAAGAAAAGCCTGCTTGTACTATATTTTGACATACTGTCATATTTTGGGCAGTAGTTGAATACAGAAGCCCGGGTAATAAGAAGGCTATATTGAATATGTGGGGTGCATCACCGGGCTGGTGGTGCTGGATGCCACACCTTGCGCCATGCCAGCAACCCATGTTCAGGAGTGAGCACAGGCCACTGGGGGTTGGCAGGGGAGGAGAAGGATCGAGCATCCCAGGGACAGCTCTCCTTCTCCAGGGAGAGGGACAACCAGTTGTCAGTGCATGACTGGCCCCTAGCAGTGGCTGGGGGCTGGTACAGTGGCACTGCAGACATCGGCTCAGAGCTGGGGCAGATGCCTGATGGGGTGCATGCATGAAAGTGTGCATGGCACCGTCACCAGTGTCCTTGCACACTCTGCCCCTGAAGGGGAGAAACCATGAGGACAAAAGCTTATGGCGGATGATGGATGGAGCTTGTAGGTCTCACCCTTGAATAGTCACAGTGCCGACCCCTGTACTGGATCCAGTCTTGGTGAGGGTGGGCCATTGACCTCGGCTGGGGGTATGCCCTGGGGTAGCTAGGTCGCATCGGCTGGTGGATGTCGGGGTGGGGCTGGGTCTTCCTGTAGATAGAGAGGGCCATGGAGTAGGAGTACAAGTAATTTAAAAAAAAGTGGAGTGCAAATATTTAAGATTTCCGCAGTTACTAGCATGCATACCGAAATTGCAACAAGTGGGCATAACTTTGTCATTTGTTCATATTTTGACCCTAAATTTTGAACATAGTCTTCTTATCACCCTACCTCATGAACCCTGTAGGTGAACATTTTCAAATCCATGGGAAAACAGCATTCTACCACAGGTGCAAAAACACATATGGGCAGGACGTGAAAAATGACAGCTGTACTGGTCATGAGGTGGTGTGATAAAAAGGCTATACTGAAAATTTGGAGTGAAAATTTTGAAAATGACCAAAGTTATATGCATGTGTAGAAAATTTTGAACGACTGGGTGTAACTCGATCATTTATGGAGCTGTTTCACCAAGTTTTCAACATGGCCTTTTTTGGGACCACCACCTCATGAAGTTTGCCACTGTCATTTTTTTCACTTTTCCTGAATGGTGATTTTGCAGAGTGACCGCGCCATTCTGCGCCACAGGTGCAAAAACACATTTTGGGTAGGATGTGAAAATGACAGCTGCACTGTTCATAAGAAGGTGTGAAAAAATAGCAATGTTGAAAATCTGGAGTGAAAATATTAGACATTTTTTGGAATTTTTTCACCAAATTTGCAACATGGGCTTTTTGGGACACTACCTCATGAACAGTGGCACTGTTGTTTTGTTAGTCGGTCCCAAAAGAAATCACCTTTCGGGACCAAGTAACAAAATGACAGTGTTCATGAGGTGGGGTCCCAAGAACCCCATGTTGAAAATTTGGGGCCAAAATTCCTAAAAATGGTTGAGATATCAACCTAAGTTGAAAACCCCATTGACTGCCATTATACAGCATTTACCTTTGATTCTTCAGTTTGCCAGTTGGCTTTGAAGAGTGAAGACATGACCTGGTCCTCATAAGGTGACATCTCCTACCTCCAGAGGTAAGTATGGGGTAAGAGGAGAGATAAGGGGGGTAAGGGAGGTGGGTGCTCAGTGGGAGGGTGGAGCGATGGGAGGGGGACTGGGAAGACAGAGGGACCATTTTCTTTTTACAGGTTAAAAAAAGAGGTTGGGGATGGTTTTCTTTATTTACATGTACAAAAAAAATACATTTCAGCACACTGGGGTGGGCACCTAGTGTGCACATGAGTTGGGGGGGTACATGATGCCGACATGGGGATTGGGCACCCTGATGTCAACACAGGAATGGAAGGTGCAGGACAGACAGCACACATTGGGAGGGAGTGGGAAGGTTTGATTAGATGTCCAGGGCTGGGACAGGAGCAGGGAGGACAGCAGCAGTGGGAGGGAGGCGGTAGGGTTTAATGAAAATGCCGGGCGGTCTGGAGGACGAAGG
The DNA here is from genome assembly GCA_016271365.2 of Neoceratodus forsteri. NCBI lineage: Eukaryota > Metazoa > Chordata > Ceratodontiformes > Ceratodontidae > Neoceratodus > Neoceratodus forsteri. The sequence goes on from CM057456.1 coordinate 1,204,834,207, forward strand.
ATGCAAGGCAGACTGCAGCAGTGGGAGGAGCAGGAGGCTCTACAGAGTTACAAAGCCAGCTATACAAATAAGAGGAATGAAGCACACTGTCTAATTGGTCTGCGGTTCATTTCTCTCAAGTGCAACCGGCACCCCCTGTAGCAGAAATTCGGCCGACACACTCAAGCCAGTGGTCATTGGTGTGTCGGGTCAAGCCACTGTACAGTGCTCTGCATTGGACTCATCCCTGACACATCTCTCAAATGCGGTATTGTCCCTAGTGTTTTTCATGCAAGCAAGGAAACACAAAAGGGTCTGAGATATGGAGAACTGTGATTGGCAGACTACATTCCATTAGCCCTACATTAACCTTTAATTACTATACTTGTAGAGCCAGATCACATGGATACTTTTCTTGCATAAATAGTTCCTGGTTTAACAGAATTTTATTTTCAGAATTTTGTCCTCCATTACCGTTACCGATAGTAGTGACCTAATAAATCTCCAGTTGACAGCAGCAACTGATTTGTGACAAAATCACCAAATGCCAGTGCCCCCCTCTCCAGCAGCTTGACTCCTAGTTTCCATTAGAAGCAGACAACGTTCCAGTGACGTCATCAACCACAATGGAAGCTTAATTCAGAGCTCCGAGGTGGTGGTGCGATAATCCTTTGGAATCCGGCACTACCAGTGGTCAGAGTGCAATTTTTGCTGATAATTTGACAAGAAGAATGAGCCAGCTAGCAAAACCGAGGGGGAGAAGCTCAGATAAGCCCTCCATAAGACACAGATCGAAAACAGACTGCAGCCCGAGTGTCCCACTGTCTAGGGCCTTGGAGTCGGCTGCTGGCTCTGGCGGGGAAGAAGAGGAGGAAACCACTTCACGGGGAAGCTCCCTGGACGGCCGGACAACGGCACATATAGTTAAAATGCTCCAGAGGATCTACAGTAATGTAAAAGATATAAAACAAGACTTGAAGCACCTTGAGAGGAGAACGGAAGATCTTGAATCAGGCCTGGATGGGCTCTGCGAAGATTCTATGTGGCTCAGCAGGGCAGTGATCTTCCTGGCAAGAAGGGAGAGGGAACTCACAGCAAAGGCCGAAGACACTGAATCCAAAGGAAGAAGAAAAACAATTCGTATTTTTGGCTTTTCAGAGGGTGCTGAACAAGATGATCCGGTGGACCTAGCTTAGGCATGAATTGGACTTTCCTGGTACAGAACCCCTGGAGCTTGAAAGAGCTCACCATGCCCTGGGCCCAAAACCAAAGAAGGATGCCCCCCCCCATTCAATCCTTGTTAAATTCACCCGCTATCCGGTAAAAGAAATGGTGCTACATAAAGCCTGGGGTAAAAGAGACCTGAATCTCGACGGGAAGTGAATATTTGTTGACCATGACTTCCTGCCTACTACCATGTTGAGAAGGAAATGGGTCTTGGCGGTTATTAAGCAATTGAAGGAGCAGCAAATTAAAGCCTACCTCAGGTATCCAGCGAAATTGCTGGCGCATTGGTCCACGGGTAGCAAGTTATACGACTCCCTGCTACATGCCAGCAAACTGCTTCAAAAAGCAGGAATCACTCTCCCCGATCTTCAGCCAGACCTCTCAGAGCAAACCCTGCTGCAACTGTGCTGGACCACGGTGGGGAAAGGGCCTATGAGAGGTGGTGTTTCTAAGGGATCAGGCCCCGACGAGCAGCTGTGCAGTGACCTGGTACATCTTGGTAAAGGACTGCAGACCCTACAGCAGAAGTGAAATTCGCAGTGAGAGACCCTATGGTTTGACTCTTTCTTTCGTTCTCTCTCCTTTTAGGGACTGTCGCTGAATAACGGCGTCGACTATACTGCTTAGAGAGCGGACTGTGTGGAGGCCACATGGGAATCGGAGGAAGACCTCCGGCCTGGCTGCTACTAGGTGGTTGTTAAGATACATGGGGGAAGGGTCGAAAGGAAAGGAATTGAAAATAAAGCTGATTTAAGAATAGAACCACAGCACTTCTGCGTAGCAATGTGCGAGGCAGATTCCCTAGGGGCCCTAATGCCAAAGTACTTGTGGGCCATAATCCAGGCTCAAGGTCAAATTGAGCGTTAAGGACTCTTTCCATGGGGAAAAGCCGTTGGGGTTTGTTTGCGTAACTTAAAAGTTTATATATACAAGGTTAGCTTTTCTAACTCCCCTTGGGAGTGGTATAAGCCAAAATAGCTTGGTAGGTGCCTTCCTAGCGATAGTTGGCTTGGGCCCTGTTAATGGGCACAGGGACAGAGTTCCCGGAAAACTGGGCCTGATAGATGTAATCAATGCACTCTAATATTATAAAAGGGCCTGAACCTAATTAATACCAGCACTGGGCATGGTTTAGATTTTTACAGGCGGGTGTACTGTTCTTTCCCTTCTCGCCACTCACCGCCTTGTACATGCCACAACCACTTGAACTGGAAGCCCACTCAGGGATGCTCGCCCAGAGAGGTCGCCAGTCCTTTTATTTTTCTTTTCTCTGGATGGTGCTGCTCCCAGAAAGGGGATTTTGCCTTCCCGCTGATAGTCCACCCTAGGAGACCACCTTTCCGGTCACTTTCAATTGGGATTGCGGGGGGTGTGAGGCTAGTGAGTAGCTCATGCTGCTGGGTGGAGGGAGCTTCCCTCCGATTAAGGCCTTGATCAGCCTACTTGTAAATAATTTGGTAAAGGTTTTTTCTTTAATATTACGAGATGGTTGGTTATTATAAGGGGGTGGGGTCCTTGGTTATTGGGGAGTTTGGGGACGGGGGGTGGTGAAGTATGGTGTTTTGGGTGGACTGGGGCTTGTTCTGTGTGCCATCCTCTGAAGAATTGGGGCCTGAGAGGACGGTTTTAGGCAGAAAGTATGAGGGAGACAGGATCCAAGGAAACTTATCTATGGCATACCATGGGGACTTTAAAATTAGTTTCATTTAATGTTAAGGGCTGGGGACGCCTGTAAAGAGGCATAATATTCTAAGAGATTTGGCCAGGGTCCACTGTGATATCGGGTCTCCTGCAGGAAACCCACCTTTCAGTAATACAGCATTAAAACTCACGTCAGCATGTGGGTTGGGAGGTGTTTACCTCATCCCATAAAAAGACGAACAAAGCTGGTGGCTATCCTGGTGCGGAAAGGCCTAGGTTTTACTCAGTTGGACTCTTTTCAGATTAGGAAGGCAGGTGGGTGGTCCTTTCGGGAAAGGTTGCGGAGAGGGTAATTCACATTGTGAACATCTATGCTCCTACCCCTGTTAATTCTGAATTCTATAAGCATGTCTTTGGTGTGATAGCCTCACTCCCAGAGGGCCAGATTATCATAGGGGGTGATTGGAACTGCGTAGAGGATACAAAATGGGACAGATCTGGAGGAAAGGGGAGCCGGGAAAAAGAGGGGGGATATGAAACTCTTTTTCACCTGTGCACTGAGGCTGGTCTGGTGGATACTTGGAGAGACAGACATCCCTCAGCAGGGACTTCACCTTTTACTCGCATCCACAGGATTCAGATTCTTGATAGATAGATTTTATACCCAAAAGCGGGTAGGATCGATAGTGGACCAGCAGATTTACCCTATATGTTTGTCAGACCATGCAAAAATTAGTCTCACTGTCAACCTTGGACCAAAACACAAACAGTCCCTGTGGTGCCTAAATGCTGGGGTCCTTAAGGACGAAGCTTTTGTCTCCAAAATCAAAGAGGTGATAGATAATTATATTAATGAGAATACAGGGTCGGTGTCAAAGGTGAAGTTCCTCTGGGATGGTTTAAAAGCGGTGGTGAGGGGAGAAGTAATTTTGTATGCAGCTCAACAAAAGAGGGTCAGGCAGCAGAAGCAAGATGGTTTAGAACAAAAAATCAAGGAGCTAGAGGATATACACAAAAAAGGGGGTCCCCATAATATACTAAAAGAGTTGAAGCTAGCAAGGAAGCAGCTACAGCAGCTTCTCTCACTAAAAACTGAGAACGCCCTTAGGTTCATAGCACAAAAGTACTATACAGGGGCAACAGAGCGGGTAGGTTGTTAGCGTTCAGACTACGAAAGCAAGCAGCTGATAGGCACATCCCTGAGGTTTATGATCCAAGAGTGCCTGGGGGGGCTGATCACGGGTGCTCCTCAGATAGCGGAATGCTTTAAAAAGTTCTATGAGGATTTATATAAGTCGGAGGCCTGTGCCAGTCAACCAGACATGATTAAAAGGCTCCTCTCCCGACTAAAGCTGCCTAGCCTCTCTAGTACTCTTGAAAAAGAGCTAGACCAGCCTTTTTCGCAGTCAGAGTTGGCGGAGGTAATCAAGAAGCTTAAACATAATAAAGCCCCAGATCCTGATGGTTACATAGTAGAGTATTACCAAAAGTTCCAGGACAGGCTGTCCCCGTTGTTGCTCCAAGTGTGTAATAGTGCCCGTATACCCTCCGAAGCTCCAGATACCTGGGCACAAGCCCTGATTTCGGTTATCTCAAAACAGGACAAAGATACTACCCTGTGTGGTAGCTATCGCCCTATTTCGTTGTTAAATTTGGATGTTAAAATCTTGGCAAGGATGATAGCAAATAGGTTTCAGGGCATAGTGACCCAGCTGATTCACCCAGATCAATCTGGCTTTATGCCGAAGACACCTCCATGATAATGTCAGGAGACTGCTCACGGTAATGGCATACTCTCAATCTAGAGGGAAGGAGACCCTCAATGGTGATCACTCGATGCCAAAAATGCTTTCGATCGCCATGAGTGGGAGTATCTGGGGGAGGTCCTCAAGAGATTTGGGTTTGGCCCTAGGTTCCAAGCATGGGTGGACACCCTTTATACTAACCCTTCAGCAAGGGTAAGACTGAATGGGGTGTTTTCCTAGCCATTCTCCATCAGAAGAGGTACGAGACAGGGCTGCCCCTTCTCGCCCCTACTATTTGCCCTAAGTATGGAACTTTTGGCAGAGGCATTCCGGTCACATGAGAGTATCTCAGGAATCACAGTGGGAGGGGTGGATAATCGCATATCACTTTACGCTGATAACAGCTTACTGTATTTAAAAAAAACCATCTTATCCCTACCAACCGCCATGAATATTCTTAGAGAATTTGGTTCTATTTCAGGTTTTAAAATTAACTAATCCAAATCTGAAGTAATTTCATTGGGTGCACTGGTTCCCACAGGGGTGAAATCCCTAACTAACCTAAGGTGGAGTACCAGCACCTTTAAATACTTGAGGATCCAGGTCCCGAAAGATCTTGGCAAGTTATTCCAAGCTAATTATGTGACTCTGTTAAACTGGGTGAGAGAAGACTGTGTGAGATAGTCTGCTTTACCTCTTACAATTACTGGCAGGGTTGAGTCAGTGAGAATGAACATTCTACCGAGGATGCTCTTCTTATTCGATGCACTCCCCCCCGTGCCCCCCAAGGAAGTTCTGGTTGGAAACCCAAAAGTTGATAAGCAAATTTACATGGGCAGGAAAGAAGCCTAGCTTAGTTGGGCTCTCTTGAAACTACCTAAAGGGAGGGTGGGCTGAGGTCCCTGATTTAAGGAGCTATCACAGAGCGGCTCAACTACAATACCTGGTGGCATATGCTTCCTCAGGAGGTGCAAGCTGGGTTAGAATGGACCTACAATTGTTAAAACCTCATACCCTTTCATCAATCATATTTAATAAGACTAGCCTAGGATAATACAAGGACTACCTAATCCTTGGTTTAAGGCACTGATTACAATATGGCGCACACTATGAAGGACCTGAGATTACAACCATGGCTGTTAAGGCAGGGGAAGATCCTTGAGAGAGTAGATTTCTTGCTGGGGAGAGAAAACCCGTTGTTTACACGTTGGTATAGGTTAGGACTTGGGAAGTTCTCACAATTCTTTGCGGGGAACACCATAAAAAGTTTCACCCAAGTGCAGCAGGAATTCAACATCCCAACCTCTGATTTTTATGGTTATTTACAGATCAGGCATTACCTCCAGGCGGAGGAGCGGTGTAGTGCAGAGCAGAGGCCAGCTCAGCCTAATCCACTCCTAGATTTACTTCTGGAATTACTTAATGGGTCACTGCCCAAGACCCATCTGATCTCCAAGTTATACGCAGCTGGAGAACTGGACAGCTCAGAATCTAGATCTCAAATTCAGACCCTCTGGAAAAGTGAACTAGGTCTGGGGGAGGGAGTACCCAGATGGGAGGTAATATGGAGGATGGCGCACAGAACCACAGCCTCACCCTCATGGAGGGAGTTCAGATGGCAAGTGCTTACAAGATTTTTCAGAACACCAGTGGTAACCAAGCACTACGGTCAAACCTGTTCAGACAAATGTTGGAGGGGCTGTGAGCAAGTGGGCTCGCACGAACATATCTTTTGGAGCTGCCCTAAAGTTAAGAGTTACTGGAGCCTAGTAAATCAGGGGCTGAGCTGGATTCTACAGATAGAGATTCCGGAAGAGCCTTGCTACCTTTTGCTGGGGGAGCCTCCTCCAGGCCTGAAAGGCTCAAAAGCTAATTATTTATTCCCAATCTTACTGGCAGCAGCCCAAAAGGCAATTACAAGGCTGTGGATGAGTGAGGCATCCCCAGGGGAGGAGCAGTGGCTGTCTTGTTGTAACCAAATCAAAATAATGGAGAGGCTTACAGCCAACCTGAATTTGAGGCTTTATTTATATAAGTCTAGTTGGTTCCCCTTCTTTGAGTTCCTTGGAGCCAAAGAGGGAGTCACAACTTTGGAGATCCAGGCCAGGGAGGCCCTAGACTAGAAGCTAGAAAAGGTTAGAATTTTAGCACCCCCTAAGTGTTCATTAAACCAGATCACACCTGTACATGTTTTTGTCAAATGTGATTGTTATAGATTCACCATCTGCTGGGGGTGAGGGGCAAAGTTTGATTAAGTTGTTCTTTAGGTAATGTATTATCTTTTCTTTATTTTTCATATTTTCTTATCTCCTTGTTGTTTTGATAGCAATTAACTATGGGGTTACAGACTTAAAGTATGGAAGTAAGTGCAGTGCGTAGTGTACAACCCAGCCTAGAATTTCTTTGTTAGTTCAGTGGCTTCTCTATTAATTGTATGTGGCTGGTCATTTAATTCAATTCATAATCAGTACTGTGCAAACTAAGCTGGTATAGGACTATCCTCTTATCTGTAACCTGTCACTGTCTGAAAAAGTGGAATAATAAAAATTACAGTTTCAAAAAAAAAAAAGCAGACAACATTTTTCAAACAGAAACCATAGCTGTGGCCTGTCCAATGCCCCCTGCAGGAGCCCTGTAGCATTGTCTAGCATGCCTGCCAGCCATGTTTGGGCATAACAGGAATGAATTTCACCTGTCTGCCTCTTCAAGATCCTGCAGGAGGCCAGTAGTGATTTTAATGAATGACCACTGGCAGCACAGTCCTGCTTGTGGACACTAACAGAAGTAAGCAGGTAGGTGGGAGCAAGTAGGTGGTGCAAGCAAGGGCAGGCATATAGGCAGGTGAACAAGTGATTGGGCAGCCAAGGAGGCAGGCAGGTAGGTAAGGAAGCAGATAGGTAGGCAAATGGCAGGTTGTGGTAATCAAGATTATTAATAGAAATCATGGATGGATGTCAATGTGGTTTCGTTGCACGGTCATCATCATTACTTCTAGTTTAGCTTGCCACTGTTCCACCACCCCACTGGTGCTCTTCCACCAGGACTGCTCCAATGTGCCTTTTGCCGGTCTCACTCACCTTGCTGGAGTGCTGGTCATTTAAAAATGCAGTGATGGCCACAATGAATCTGTTTCACCAAGCTGCCAGGGAGAAAAAAGGAAAACGGCTCCCTTTTGCAGCCACTGGAGTTGTTCTCTATAAGCTGTGGAGGGGGAAGCAGCAAACATGCAGCATCTTACAGCTTAAACAGAATTTGCAGCACCGCAGATTCTGAAACACAGGTTCTCGAGCTAGAAAATGTTGTGGAGGGACAATTTGAATATAAAGTAAGTAAAAAAGTAACCAATACATATAAAACAGATAATTGCATATTTTTTTTAGATTGCCAATTTTTATAATAGCTATGAGATACCCTCTGGAGGCATGTGACAGTTGGATGTACCTCATGCCACATTACACCCTAGGGTTACTTAACTAGAACATTAAACATAGCCCCTGGTCATAACTTATTGTTTAAGTAAAGTTAAGGGTAGTGAGTGGAGTGTGCCACTCTCACAGTGACATTACATGTGAGAGTAAATATTCAGAAATATTGTAAATCGTCATTAAATAGGCTGCAGTTGAACCAAAATCAGAAAAGGTTGAAAATTTATAGACACATAAAATGTATCAATATGCGTTTAAGACCTGCTGATATAACAATGTAACAAGTGACATGATATATATGTTGCGTAACTCCATGCTTTCACTTAAAAAAAAAAGTTCTGCCAGCCAGTAGCATGCGAGTGCTGACCTACCATGCTAGTAATCTGAGTTTGGGAGTGGATACAAGTTACTGAGGATGGCAGGGGGACTATCGAGCATCCAGAGACTGTTCACCTCGGGGTTTGATTCGTGGCATGCCTGACACCAGATGAAGCTGGGTGTTAAGGCAGCTGTGAGGTCGAGAGGTGTGTGTGATGTTGACAGGTGCTCTGTGTCATTGCATGTCGATGTCCCAGAGGGGCTGCAAAAAAAAAAACAAATGAAGGAGAAACAGACTGCTGAAGCAAGATGAGAAACAGCCCTACTGCAGGCTTGGCACAACTGACTGGGCACCTGCTGTTTCCTGCTTCAGAGGGGCAAGTCCCTCTGACTCTGCTACAATAAGTAACTTGTGGGGGATAGTGGGTAAGACCCATGGATGATAGTTGACCAGGCTTGGGGTAGGAGAGGCATCCAGAGAGGTACAGGCAGGGAGACAAGGAGATAAATCAAAAAAAAAAAAAAAATGACCTTCCTAGTCCTAACCATTTCAAAGTTATGCCATCCTAAATATAATTTCTTTGAAATGGTATAGCTTTGGGATGTTCAGGACAGAATATTTTTTTTTTTTTTAAACAGGCTTGGAGTCATGTTGAGAATGATAAACCCAGCTGACACAGTCATCACATGAAAAACATTTTGGCACAGGAAGAAGACATTGACTTATATTTAATGTTGCAAAAAAGCAACAAAGCATGTTGACATATTAAAAGATTATCAGTTCAAAATAGAAAAAACAATAGATAGATACAAATTGTATCCTGCAAAGGAGAACCAACCCCTTCTTCTAGTCTAATGTAATTTGAAATTAAAGAGTTAAGACCCCGCTGGCCCAGTGGCACTGAGAGTTGAGGTGCTGGACGACACATCTCGCTCCATGTCACCTACCCAGGTTCGGGAACGGGCCCGGGTCATCGGGGGTTGGCCGGGGAGGGAAAGGATTGAGTGTCTGTAGAACTGCTCTCCTTTCCCTGGGGAGGGTTTGGGGCATCCACCACACTGCAGAGGCCCCGAATGGAGATCGGGGGCACTACAGGAAGTGGAGATACTCTGGGGAGAAGTGAGGCAGACGTCTGCACATTGTGCCTTGACGTCATTGCACATCTGCATCTTCAGGGGACAAAAACCAGAAGGAAAATGGCAGATGACCAAGGCAACTTGATGGCCGCACTTCAGCAACCAGGGGCCCTGTTGTGGAATTGCACTGTGGTATTGGTTCCTGGCCCAGCTTGGGGGACTGAAGGGGTTCTTCCGTGGGTGCAGCGCTTGCCAGCTGGTATGTGAGGTTGTGCCTGCGCAGCTGACTGGGGATGAAGGTGGCTGGATGTAAGCAGGTTGGGCTGCATGAGTTAAAAAAAAAAAAAAAGAGTAAAGACCCAACAACAGTTACATACCAAAACACAAACAAAAAACTCATTTTTTGCCACCTTCCGGGTACTGCAGTACACACAGATTTCATCATTTTTATCCTGTATCAGAGTTGTTTAATTATTGTGTCTTAGCTTTTTTCCCTCTGGTTCCCCTTGTCTGCTGCCCTAATGATGGAGTTGCTATGGCTGCATATTTCTTCCAATCAGGAACTCAGGTGAGTGACTACTGTCACATCTCCACCAATGCCACGTCTTGGTCAGCCAACAAGGTGGAGAAAGAGGCCATCTCAACTCTGTGACATGCCCTGCCAGTCTCTGCATAGATTCTTGGGATTGTACACAAACCCCTATCTTCCATGTTTCAGCACAATGTATGGCCCCACTACCATCGCCACGACTGGGCCGCTCTAAAAGTGGCTCCAATGCAAATGTTCACTGCTGTGTGGGGGAGGTTGCTAACACAAAAGGGTGGTTTTTACCAGTGGACTTTCATTTATTTTTATATTTTAAAATGTTTAGCTTGGAATAGCACACTGAGCTCAAATTCCTTTCCAGCTGCATTCCGGGAGCACAGGGAGGTTAAGTAGTAGTGAGAGTAGTAGTAGTATTTATTCATTTGGCGCTGAATCCTGAAGGCTTTGGATGCCTTACAATAAACAGGACAGCATATAGAACAACTTATAGGGATCATAAATAGACATAATAAATAATATAGGTGGCCATTATTACGAAAATCCTTGATAAGACAAAAAAACCAGTAGAAAAGATGGAATTTTGGCTCCCTTTTAAATACTTCAACAGAGGGGTCCTACTTGGACCTCACAGCAGCTGATTCCAAAATTGGACTGCTACCAAGAAATGTCCAGTACCCCAATAAATCCAGCTGGGACCTTGGAACCTTTAGAAGCTCTACCTCTGAATAATGGAGAGTGCAACCAGGACAGAAGAGCTCTTTCAGGTAGTTGGACTCAGATTATGTAAGGCTTTGTATGTTAACAAATCTATTTTGAAGGAGACATGCCCTCATAGGCAGCCAGTGCAACATCTGTAATACTGCAGAGATATGCCCACAGCAGAAGCTTTAGCTATCAATTTCAGTGTGACGTTCTGCACCAACCACAAGTGAAGCATCCAATCTCCAGATAGCCGAGGTGAAGAGATTACGTTAATCCAGCTTGGATGTTACAAAGGCATACACCAGTGTCTTTAGGTCCTCAGGGCTAAGATAAGGCTCAATCCAGGCAATATTTTGAAAATGAAAAAATTTACCTTAGACCTCTTTCAACACCAAGTTCTAGCATCTGTTTATGGTCCATGGTGATAGCCAGATTTTCACCCCATCCTTGGCTATGGCAGGAGTGGAGTCCAGTTATAATTCTGATACCATCACTCCTAAAGTTATCACCTACCAAATACACACATCCACCAGCAGCACTTCTGTCTTATCTGGATTCAGCCTAAGCTAGGTGGAGGGCTTCCAATCACTGATATCAGCCAGGCATCTGTTCAGCACATTGATGGCATTACTCTACCCAGGAGCAAAAGACAGATATAGCTGAGTATTATCAACATAGCAGTGATACTGCAGACTATATCATTAAATGACCTCTCTCAGTGGCAGCTTATATACTGCAGACAACATAGGCCACAAGATCGAACCTTGAGGGACCCCACAGGTCAGGGCAGCAGGGTATTAGGCAAAATGTACCTGTGCTACCTCCTACACACTACTGGAAAGAAAGGATTCAAACCACCTCAATACAGTGCCTCTAAGTCCTGCCAAGTCCCTCAGCCAAGCTGTTAACATTCCATGATCTATGGGAAGCTCAGTCTAGTCCGCTGGCCTGATTGCTCAGCGAGTGGAGCACTGGGAAATGGTATTGTGGTGACCTGGGTTCAATGCCCAGTTAGGTCACAATTTGCAACAGAAAAAGAGGGAGACCCCCCGCACATGTTAAAGGAAGTAGAAGCATAGTAGGGGGAAAAGGGAACAAGAACAGAAGAGGTTGAAAGGGAGGTGTTGCAGTGGCATGAGAAGGGTAGTGAGGGGGGAGAGAGGGATGTTTCAAGTGGCAACAATGGCTGAAATCAGAGAGGGAGCAAGATGTGCAGAGCCATGTGTGTCAATACAAGGAATCTTGGAAATAAAATTCCAGTGTTGGAGGCCATCATCATGAAGACAGACCTGGATCTTGTGGCCATTTCTGAGTTGTAGCACTTAGGGAGCCACAACTGGGACATGGTCATACTAGGCTATACTCGGGTCAGGAAGAATAAGGAGGGGAGAAAGCATGGAGGGGTTGTGTTTCATGTGAGAGGGGGTATCAGAGTGATGGAAATGCAAGAGAACCTGGGGCAAAAGATGGGTTGGAGTTGCTGTAGGCCACCCTGTAGATGGCAACCAGAGCCACTGTTCACATATACAGACCTCCAACACAAGGGAAAAAAGTGGATAAGGCACTGGGGGAAGCCATTGGCATGACAGCAAAAATGGCGGAGGTGCTGCTGTTGGAAGACTTCAATCTGTTGAATGTACATTGGAGTATCCCAGCCATGGCAAAGCAGGGCCATCCTGGACTCCCTGAAGGGTGCGTTCTCAGGCAGCTAGTTCAGACAGCCTACTCTAGATGGGGCAATACTAGACCTGGTGCTTCTAAATGGACATTATCACAGACATTAGGTGGGATGCCACCTTGGGACCAGCAATAACCATACAGTGTGGTTTAACATAAGGACTGTGGCAGAGAAAACACACAATGACGGGGTCTTGGATGTCATGAGGGCAGATATTAAAAAAATCAGTGAATGCCTCAGAGACAACCTAACTGGGGGATTGCCTAGGTGGGGTGGAGGAACAGTGGGACACATTTAAAGATGGCACAGTGAAGGCAATGACGTTCTGCATGAAAGAAGTGGGCAAAATCATGAGGAAAAAGAGACCACTATGGTTCTTGGGAAGTGGCTGCCAAGATAAAGGCTAAAGAAGTGGCTTTCAGGAGGTACAAGGAGAGGCAAAGGGAAGAGAATAAAGAAGTGTAGCAGGAGAAGCAGAGGGAAGCAGGGAATGTGATGAGGGATGCAAATGTACAAACGAAGGAAAGAATAGTCAAAGAGGTAGCTAAAGGGAACAAGATCTTTTTCAGATACAAAAGTGAATAGAGGAAGACAAGGGGAGGTATTGTTAAGAAGAGTAGGGGGAGATTGTGCAGAGGAGAATCAGAAAAAAGCAGATATCCTGATCAGATACTTCTGCTCAGTCTTCACAGTGGAGGGAGAGGGGGACTGACCACAAAGAAGCAGCAGAAACACTGAGGGGAGGGATACGAATACAAGTCCATTCACGGATGAAAGAGTCCTGAGAGGCCTTGCAAATCTGAAAGTAGATAAGGCTATGGGGCCAGAATGAATACACTGAAGGGTAATCGGGGAGCTCATGGAGGTACTGGCTACACCTCTGACAGCCTTATTCAACAACTGACTGGAAACAGGGGTGGTTCAGAGAACTGGAGGAGGGCAGATGTAGTCCCACTTCATAAAAGATGCAGCAGGGAGGAGGCTGGCAACTATAGTTTGGTCAGTGGTTGGGTATTTAATAGAAACACTATTGAAAGAAAAGCTAGTGGAGTATCTTGAATCCAGCAGGTAGCAGGACCCAAGGCAGCATGAATTCACAGGCGGAGGTTATGTGAGGCTAACCTGATCAATTCTTTCAACTGGGTGACCAGGGAAACAGATCAGAGAGGGGTGGTGGAAGTGGCCTACTTAGACAGGGCCTTCAACACTATACCACATAGAAGATTTATAAGGAAACTGGGCAGTTTTGAGGGGTGGTATCCAAGGTGGTAAACTAGGTATGGAACTGATTTCTAGATAGGCAACAGAGGGTGGTGGTAAACGATGCTCACTCTGAGGGGAGAGTGACCAGCAGGGTACCTCAGGGCTTCATAAGTGACATCACAGAAGAGCTGAAAGAGAAGGTATGCCTCTTTGCAGGTGACATCAAGATCTGTAATAGGGAAGATACTCTGGAGGTGGTGGAGAGAAAGAGTAGGGATCTGAGAAAACTCAAGGAATGGTCGAGGGTATGGCAGCTGGGTTTCAATGCAAAAAAGTGCTAAATCATGCATCTAGGGCACTGAAATCCTGGGGCAGTATATAAAATGGAGGTGAGGTATTGACAGTCACAAAGCAGGAAACAGACCTTGGGGTTATATCTGATGACCTCAAGGTGGTGGGGGCAGTGCTGGGCACTGGGCACTAGGCAGGGCCAGTGCAATGTGTGGTGCATAGTGAGGGGAATCACCAACAAAAGGACAGAGGTGCTGTTGCCACTGTATCAATCAATGGTGGGACCCCACATGGAGTACTGTGTCCAGTTTTGGAGACCATATCTCAGGAAGGACATAGACAGGTTAGAGGCTGTCCAGAGGAGGGCAACTAAAATGGTGCAGGGGTTGCATCATAAGCCCTATGAGGAGAGACTGGGGAAACCCAGGAAGAGAGAGGGGGGACATGATAGAGACCTGTAAGTACCTCACGTGGGTGAACAAGGTGCAGGAGGGGAGTATTTTTCAGAAGAAAAGGTGCACCAGGACAAGAAGGTATGCAATGAAGCTGGAAGGAGAGAAATTTAGGAGAGAGAAGAAGAAATGCTTCTTCACTGAAAAAGTGGTGGACACATGGAACAGTCTTCCAGCCGAGGTGGTGGAACAAAACCAGTGGAAGGCTTCAAGCATGCATGAGATGGGCACAAAGGATCTTAGTAGGAATGCGGAGGCAGGGTCTATGGTGATGGCATAGGCATATCTCTCAACCTCTTGCCTCACAAATCAGGGATAAGGTTCAAAAAAATCAGGGACAAAGACCCCAAATCAGGGACACATCTTAAAAATTAATAATATTCACTCAGAAAGTTGATACAATAAGGGGATTAGTGTTGGGATGCATTTTCTGAAGAAGAACAAGTCTGTAATTTTAATGTTTGTCATTATTTTGTGCTTACAATCCCCAACTGTTAAGTCACAAAAACACAGATTTTAGGAGGGACAGAGGAAAATCTTCAGGCAAAATCAGGGACATCCCTGAAAATTGGGACAGTTGAGAGGTATGGGCATAGGCAGGAAGTGAGCAGACTGGGTGGACCAAGTGGTCTTTATCTGCTGACAAATTCTATGTTACCATATCAAAGCTGATGAGACATTGAGGAGAACCAGAGTGGAGTATTCTCTTCTCTCTAACCAGAAGATTATTTTACACCCTGGCAAGTGCCATCTCCATACCGTGACACTCACTGAATCCTGACTGGAATGGCTCATAGGTAGAAAAAGCCTCCAACTGAGCTTCAAACTGTGTTACCAACATCTTCTTGATCACCTTCCCTAAAAAGAGGAGGTCTGAGACAGGCCTGTAGTTGTATAAGATGTCTTGGTTCAAAGATTGTTTTTGTAAGAGGAGTTTCACCACTGCCCATTTCAGAGCAGTGCGAAAAACACCCTCCATAAGGGAACACCAGACTATCTCTGCATCCACCGGACTCAAGGACTCCTGACAGTCCACCAACAGTCAGGTTGGCCCTGAGTCCAGTGAAAGGAAAGTGAGATGCAGCTCAGAGATCAGATGGAGAACTCTCCAGTTGGAGTGGTCTGAAACTCACTTCAGTTTGACAGAAGGCCTTCACTTATCACAGACTGGGCCACAACAGCCCATTTGGGAGATGACTACTGAATACAGGATACCCTATCAAGCAAACACCAGCCAAGCTCCTCACATCACACTGCTGTCACCTCTCCCAGACTGAAGACCAGTTGAATGTAACAGCCTGTCCACAGTGCAGAAGAGATGGGCTGGTCTGTTTCTCCTGCAGCAACCACCCATGACAGAAAGTCTGCCTTTCTCAGAGCAACTGCCCCGATACTCTTTGTAATGGGGGATTCAAAGGCTTAGTTTATCCTGTCATGATCCTGGTCTCTGCCAAGAATTCTCCAGCCTCTGCCCTTTGACCTTCAACCATCTAAGTTCCTCTCTGAACAGAGGGAACTCTGATGGGAGACTCAGGTGTACATGCACTGGTTCAAGGGAGTCGAGTGCTGATGTGATGTTCATGTTATAAGCCCCCACTTTATTTATTTATTTATTTAGTTCTTGTTGACTGAGTAAGGCACACTAGGCAGACAGTTGCCTATTTTCAGGCACGACCCGGGAGATTACAGGCAGGGTTTGACTCTTAACACAAAAACATAATCATGATGCTTCGATTGGTGCAGTACAAAGCTTAGCAAGACAATTAAGGAATGAGGATACAGAAGTGCATAAAGTGGATGACACAAACAAAAGGCACCAGGTATGTAGGGTGCAGGGTAACAAGTGCAGCAAGTTAAAAATGCAGGTACAGTAGAGTGAGTGGTACGTTACATAAAGTACAGTGATACATTCAGCGAGAATATTCAGCAGAGTGATGTTTACCCATCTGGGGCCTATGAATGCTAGCTACATACGATGCAGTGATACATACAGTGAGCATTTTCAGCATAGTGACATTTGCACATCTGGAACCTCAGACAGTGCCATTCAGGGGAGAGTTTGATAGCTAAACCAGAAACATGAGTTGGTGGAAGGCATGTAGGAATAGGACAAGATTGTACTGATAAAGTGCATTGGAAGTGCTTTGCCAAAGCAAGACTGGATGGGAGGATATTGCAAGGGGATAAGGTTATACAGAGCAAGAGCATTGGGAGTACTGGATCAAGAGGGTGTGGAGTTGGTTTCTGAAAGAGATAGGTGCCTGACACTGACACACATGTAGGGGGATGCTGTTCCAAAGTTTGGGGTAGACTTCATAAGGCTATGGTGCCTTATTTAGATCTTGACTTAGGGATAGACAGCAAGTAACTGTCTGAGGATCTATAGGAGTATGGGTTATTACTAGGTACAAGGAAGGATACAAGGAGTGAGGCAACTGGTTAAAAGAGTTCTATGGATAATTTTCCCCAAGGAAAGGTCCATCACGGCTGAGGGAGAGGGCCAACCTAGTGTGCTATAGAGAGTGCAATGGTGGGTGAGACGATTACATGCAAGGGCAAAATGACAAATATTGTTGTATCCCACTTTCCAATTGTGCAACAGGGTACTGGGAGCATGTGAAAATACTGTCAGACTGCAGGTGAGCTTGGGAAAGGGTAAACTACTTACAATAGTTTTGTGCACAGACGAGGAGAGATTAGGGCCAGTGTGGTATACTATCCCAAGGCTGGAGTTTGCCGCCTTGCAGATGGAACTGAGGTAAAGAGATAAGTCCAAGGAGGGATCAAGGGTGACCCCAAGATACTTTAAGGAAGAGACTGTTTCTAGAGGGGAGTCGTCATTGCAAAGTACTGTTAATTGGGAGCAGTTGTCTTTCAGTTGGTAGGGGGTTCTGAAGAGCATTGCCTGGGACTTAGCATGGTTCAGGAGACTTTTATTGTATTTTAGCCAGGATTGGATAGCCCTGAGGGCTGAGGTTAAGATTCTGTTAATGTCTTCCACTTTGGTAGCTTTAGTGAAGAACACTAGATCATCAGCCTATAAGAGAAGGGTACAGTGTTTAAAGCAGTGGTGTATTGAGTCAATATGCAATGAGAAAAGTAAGGGTCCAAGTATGAATCCTTGGGGGATGCCTGGGAGGGATGGGAGGTACTCGGAGAAAGTGAAACTTAACCGCACTCACTGTTGCGTGTGAGAAAGGTAACTAGAGAACCATGGCAGGGCATTTTCAGGTATCCCAAGGGTCCTGAGCTCGCTGAGGAGGATGGGGTGGTTGACAGTGTCAAAGGCCTTCATGAGGTCTATAAATACTGCCCCTGTGTAGTCACCTCTATCTAATGAGGTGAAAATACTGTTGGTTAATGTGAGTAGTGCAGTGGTGGTACAAAGACCTTTTTGGAAACCTAACTGGGCTGCACACAGGAGGTTATATTTAGTAAGATATGAGTTTAGTGGGGCAGCAACAGTTTTTTTCAAGGATTTTACTCCAGACTGGAAGTATGGTGATTGGCCTATAGTTGGATACAAGTTTGCAGTTCCCTTTTTTGGATATAGGAATAATGTTGACCATCTTTCAGGTGGACGGAACAACGCTGGAGGAAAGTGACAGGTTGAGAATTCTGGTCATGAGAGCTGCCAACTCCCATGCTGCAAGTTTTAACAGTTTAGGTTCAGTGCCATCAGGATGAGCGGATTTGAATGTGAGGATATGTTTGAGTAGCTTGTAAACTCCATCCATATGGATAGGCACGAAGAGAAAAGGAGGGGGACCCTGGGAAGTGGAGGGAGAGGGCTCACTGTAGTGCCAAGGGCTGAGGTAAAGGCAGAGAGATCAGAGAAAGTTTATTAAAGGCATTCGCAATGGTGTGAGATTGTTACAGGTAGTACCATTGATCTCAAAGTCAGGGGGGTAGACGATTGTTGAATCCAAGGAACTATTTGAGGTGGTTCCAGTATTGACATGGGTTGTTAAGGAATGCTAATTGCTTTGGAAAATATGCACTTTTACTGTGATGGATGGCTTATTTACACTTATTTCTAAGGGATCTATAGGGCCCAATCCAACCAGAATTAGTGGTTTTATAGACGGCCCAGCTTTGTCTCGTTGTTTCAGGAGGATAGGAGGTGGAGAGTAGCCACTTGGTTTGCTGGCCATGGACTCTCCTGAAGGTAAAGGCATGCTTATTTTGGAAAGAGATGAAGACTGTATTAAAGTAGGAGACAGTGAGGTCAACAGCTGTGGTAGCCCAAAGATATGACCAGTTGTGATGGGTGATCTCAACTTTAAGCAACAGAGGATTGAGGTGAGAGAAGTCTCAGAAGTGGATGATTTGAAGAGGGGTGTAGGTAGCTTTGGCATGCCAGACACAGAACACTGGCAAGTGCTTGCTTATAGAATCAGGGAGGGTTCCAGAGCATCGTATTTTGTCAGCATTAGGGGAAAGGATCCAGTTGATGAGTGAGGCAGTGAGTCCTTTATTGGAGATTCTGGTGGGTTGAGAAATTATTTGAGAGAGGAGCAATTTACTGAGAGATTGTTCAGTAAACAGATTTGCTGTCGTCAAGCCAACTGATGTTGAAGTCATCAAGCTAACTGATGTTGAAGTCACCAAGGATGACAAAGTCGTTATGTTCACACGGGGGCCAATCACGTCAATAAGAGAGGGGAGTCCTTGATGGCTGGTGGTTGGGGGCAGGTATACACAGAAGATATGGAGCTTTTTATTTGAGTTGCCTAATGAGTGGGTACCCTGGGAGAGTCTGAAGGAGGATACAATGCCCTCAACACACACCTGCAGTAGGCTTGAGCAGTTCAGTACTGACAACAGCCTGGGGGCTCCAGATTACGTAAAGACTGGTATTGAATGAACTCCATTGTGTGTATGTGTGGGAGGGGGTACTCTTTTCATAGTGGTCCTGATAAGAAAGCTCACAACATGATGCTCTAACCATGCAATGAGATAAACCCCAACATTAAATACAGCCAGCTGCAGTAAGAAAACCAGGTCCAAGGCATGGCCAAATTGGTTAGTCAAAGAGGTAACTAACTGTGTGAAGCCCACTATATTAATGTATTGGAGAAACTGCTGTCCAGACACAAGGGACTCATCATTGACTCAGACACTGAAGTGATTTGCTCAAGGTCACACAGTTTGCAAGTGGAGGTTGTGGGACTTAAACCCAGGCCTACTGGATGTGCCAAGCACTTTCACAGCTCACTGCTGTAACCTCTAGGCTATACTGCCAGCCAGACTTAGACTTTGCATGCAATATTCAAACACCCCATGTACCCACTGAAGCACTAGTTATTGGAAATACATTTGGTTGTTACATTCAGGGAAGGTATTTTATTCATCTTCCAAGGAAAGTGCTTTAAAATTCAGGTGTATTTGGAAGTAACCTATAATGTAACATAGAAATATAGAAGCTGTCGACAGATAAGGATCACATGGCCCATCCATTCTGCCCTTTTCTGTTGCATTGCTTACACTGTAGACCCCTCCAGGTCTACGGCACTTTCTCTGCCACCCCTTCACCTATCCCTTATGACTCAATTGTGATTTTCCCAGGCTGTTTTGAGTCCCATCACTGTTTTCACCCCCACAGCCTCCAATGTCAATGTCCATTGCCAAACGGCAATGTAAACCATCATGTGAATGCCCATTTGAGAAACCAGATCCATGACCACTGCTTTGTCTGTCTACATTCACTGTGTTATTGGCATTATCCTAATTCATTGCTTTTGAGATACCTGATGTAGGGAATGCATCATGTAAATCCAGATTCTAATCTTTTATTCTGTATGGAGCATATAAAGTCTTTCAACTGTAACACAGCCATGTGTACACTTGTGGAGAATTTTTTTTATTTAAAAAGGGGCCAACGGGGGTGGAGTTAATTCTCAAGCAGGAGAAACATGTTGTGTGTGAGCTCTTGGCATGGTAGAAATTTAAGCATCATTTTCAGATTGATCTTTGGACTAAAATGTATTCTTTCTGTCACATTTGCTGATGCTTTGTGAACAAGAAAATTGATGAATTAACTTTGCTGACCTGAGAGCACACTTGGTAAGGAGTTCATGGCAGGTCCGTGGACATGAGTCAGGCTCCAGCCCCAAAGAAACTGAGGTCCCTTGTTGTGTTAGTAGATCACAATATCATGAGGATGAATCTTCTACACAAAAGAAAGGGAGCCCTGTTTGTCAGCACTGTTCCAGCTGGTTGTTGACTCTAAAGAATCAACCAAACTTGCTCTCACTAAAATGCAGAAAAAAACGCCACCTTTATAGAGCTGAATGCTAAGTTTGATACAGTCTTAAAACTGTGGAGCCACTGCCAAAGTGTGAAGGCCAACTGATAGTGAATAACAAAAACAAGCAAGATTTGGTAATATGCTAACGCTATTCAGTCCCTTCAAGCAGTAAGAAATGTTGTGATACAAGAGCAAGTCTCTTTGAATTGGACAACTGAAAGATTTGATAACTTACTGTGGGAACAGAATGTTCAAATTCTGGGCCTGCTTTCTGTCTTTGGTACAGAAAATTTGTGGAGTGCTGTTGAAGAGCTATTAAAAGATATTATGAACAAGACATTCCAGTTACTAAAGTGTTCCAAATCCCATGGAGACAGAGGCAAACATAAATACAAATACAAAGTAGCAGTACAATATCTAACAAATACAAAGTAGCAATACACCATCTAACAAATACAAAGTAGCAATACACTATCTAACAAATACAAATACAAAGTAGCAATACACACCATCTAACAAATACAAAGTAGTGTTACACCATCTAACAAATACAAATACAAAGTAGTGATACACCATCTAACCAATACAAAGCAGTGTTACACCATCTAACAAATACAAAGTAGCAATACACCATCTAACAAATACAAAGTAGCGATACACCATCTAACAAATACAAAGTAGTGTTACACCATCTTACAAATACAAATACAAAGTAGCGATACACCATCTAACCAATACAAAGTAGTGTTACACCATCTAACAAATACAAAGTAGCATTACACCATCTAACAAATACAAATACAAAGTAGTGATACACCATCTAACCAATACAAAGTAGTGTTACACCATCTAACCAATACAAAGTAGTGTTACACCATCTAACAAATACAAAGTACCGATACACCATCTAACAAATACAAAGTAGTGTTACACCATCTTACAAATACAAATACAAAGTAGCGATACACCATCTAACCAATACAAAGTAGTGTTACACCATCTAACAAATACAAAGTAGCGATACACCATCTAACAAATACAAAGTAGCATTACACCATCTAACAAATATAAATACAAAGTAGTGATACACCATCTAACCAATACAAAGTAGTGTTACACCATCTAACAAATACAAAGTAGCGATACACCATCTAACAAATACAAAGTAGCATTACACCATCTAACAAATATAAATACAAAGTAGTGATACACCATCTAACCAATACAAAGTAGTGTTACACCATCTAACAAGTACAAATATAGAGTAGCGATTCACCATCTACTTCCACCCTAATTTTGAATCAACAGACTGGTTCAACAGTGATAATAACTTTAAACACAGCTGCTGATAAGGACTTGTTTTGGAATTACTGAAACAAAAGTTAAGTTTATGCATCTTTACCAGAACAGTGTCTGTTCACATAGTGATGAAGCTACAGTAAAGGAATTTATTAGGTATAGAACAGCTGCTGAAGGAGAACCTGAAGTGAATGAGAAAGAGGGTGCAAATCTATGTCATCTGGTAAAACTGATTATACACCTGTAACACCAGCAGGAGATTTTACTAAATTAACTGGTTATATTTGTATTTATCAACGACACAGATTGGACTAGAATGCACTGATATGCACTGAGATTCAATTGATAAATACAGTATAACCAAAGTGAATCATGAGTCACAGGAAGGAAGTGGTGTTACCGCTTACAGGGCACTGATGCACCTTACTTGGAGTATATGTGAGCAGTACTGGAGACCACTTCAAAAGGACATAGAATCAAGACAGTGCAGAGGAGGATCACGAAAATGATTCAGAGACTGCACCATATGGCATACCAGGACAGGCTGAGGGAACTCAACATGTACTCCCTGGAACAGAGGAGGGAGAGGGGTGACATGATTGAGATTTTTAAATATATGAGGGGTATAAATAAGGTTAATGTTTGGGAGCTTTTCCAATTGAAAGAGAGCAGGAGAACGAGAGGGCATGATATGGGGCTGAAGGGAGTGAGGTTCAGGAGTAATACAAGGAAGTTCTTCTTTACAGAGAGGGTGGTGGACCCATGGAATAGCCTACCCAAGGAGGTAGTGGGGGCCAAAATGGTAGGCGAGTTCAAGAATGCATGGTATAAACATAAAGGTAATATACAGAAAGGCAACAGAGGGGAGGAGGAATAGCACTATGTAGGTTCTTGGCAGACTAGATGGACCTTATGGTCCCCTTCTGCCATCACTTTCTATGTTTCTATGTTTGAAGTGAATAGCGATATCATTTTTTCAATTATTAGTCTAATTGGTTATATAGAAATTGAATTGATTGTTTCAGTTTTGGACACAATGGGGCATATTCACAAAATCTTGGATTGCTTACCCATTGCATATCTAAGGAGCGTAGGCAACCCTACAACCCTACATGGGAATGCCATGCAGCAGAGGTCCAGTGGACCCCGGTGGCATTCACTACATGCACACTAGGCCCTTGCATATAGGATCCCATGGCCACCCATGTAGTTACATGCCATGGGCAGTCAAAGACATACCAGGGGCCATGTCCACACTCCACGCCATTCAGTAATGCATGGAGTGCCAGACCTGGGGGACCGGACCCTGCCACAACTTTTATGCACCCCCCCCAGTGGACACCTGCTGGCTGTGGTGGCAAAGGGAGCCCCCTCTACACTGCTGCCCCAGCCCACTGGGCTGCCAGGAAGGGATGGGGCAGCCCTTCGGGCATTCAGCCATTGGCATTAGCTTGCCGGGGTCTGCACCTTCTCAGGATCCCCTGCAAGAGTCCAGTAGGGGATCCACTTTGGGATTCCAGGATGGGCATCTGATTGGATGCCCACTTTGTCCTACAATCTTCCCTGCACAGCCACATGCCAGTGGGTGGGGCCATGGACAGGTGTCCTGCTGGTCCTCACAGTACTGAATGCCACACACCCTGTGCATGTCTAGGACCGCATAGCTATGCAGGCTGGGTATATGCGAATAGTGCATACCCATCTCACTTTCATGAATAGGCCCCAATATGTCTGCCTTTGGGTTGGAGTATGATATATGCATGATGTATGTGAGGTTTCCTTAAATATATCATATGTGAAGTATTTCACAATTAATTTATATAATATTAAGCCCAAGTTCTCTGAACGCTGTTTTTGAATAGAGAGATTTGTCGTACATTACCAAATTTTTCATGTTTATGGACATGTACTATTAATAGGCTATTTGAGCTCCCACAAACTAAGTTATGATAAAACATTTTAGAAGTCAGTAACTGCTAGCAATGATTCAATTGATGGTGTCGGATGAGTTGGATGCATTCTGCTGAGCTCTGCATCGGCACTCCTTCCCACCCCCGGATACTGTATATCGATAAGTTCATCAATAAATCTGTTTAATAAAGTTGGTAACCTTTCTTTTTTTGTTTGTTTTCACTTATCTCAGTTAATATAGTATTTGTGCTACAATACAACATTTAAACATTAAAATTATATTCTCTCGGCCTCGCATCTTTTAACGATCTTGTCCCAGTGCTACATGTGATATCTGAACTACACTGCACTTTGTTGTGAACTGTGAGTACTTCTGATCTCATTAAATCACCTGAAGTACTGGAAAATGACAGAGAATTTAATTGAAAAGGCAGTGCTTTCCTTTTCAGGAGAAGTCAACCCTTTTAAAAGGCCAATGACTCACTCTTGCTTTCCTGAATCCACACAAAAAGCATACTCAAGTGAAGCATTAACTGTTGCACGCTTTGAACTGTTAATGTTCAAAATTGCCAGTATAAAAATCATTATCTGAGATGATGCCAGACTACAAAGAAAGAAAGCAAGAAGCAGAGTCCCATAAAATAAGAATTAGTGATGCAGAGGTCAGGATAAGCAGCACAGGAGACAGACTAGAGAGGAAAAGCAGACATAATTGTTAAAAGCAAAAAGATAACAAGAATAGAAGAGAAATTAGATGACTTTGAGAATAGAAATAGAAAAAAATAACTTGAAGATGTTTGGACACGAGGAACTCATAGAAGGCTCTGACACGGTTACAGTTGTACAGTAAATAATCTACTTATAGAAATTGCTGGCTTGCCACCTTATAGCAACAAGTATTTTATAGAAAGGGCTCACAGGTCTTTGAAACCTAAGCCAGCTCCTGGGGAAAGATCAATATCTTTGTCTTTAAACTGCTAGATTTCCAGCAAAACCTTTTCTACAGAGAGCACTAGGGACAAGTAGGTGATTGAATCTAAGAACTGTAAGCTAAAATTGTTCAATGATCTCCTCTGGAGACCTAGTAAAAGAAAATTCAGGAAGCAGGTTTAAAGTGTAGCTTAATTTTTCCTACTCAGTTGTGAGTTAGATCTGCTGTAGTAATAGTTCTGATGCTGTCAAAGTGCAGCTGAAAAAGACTTTCCACAACTTTTAGCAGTTTAATTTTAATGCACCTCCTATCAAGAACCACATCTACTAATCTGAATGATAAACTAACCAATATGACGTTCATTTTTAGCTCTAAGTAAATTTGTTGGTTGGGATGTGTGGTCACTTTTCCTCTCAATTTCCCTAACTGAATTTTTATTAGTAAGCTTTGGTGTCCTGTATGGTTCTGACCCCTGAAATCAATAACTGTAAGCCTTAACCTTTGATATGGGAAGGTGTTGTCACAATTTACCCTATTTGATCCTGCCAGGCTGTGTGGGAAACCTGGGAGTAATGTCATTTAGGCCCACCTTGGTGAGGGCGGATCTTCCATCCGTATGGCACCTGTGACAGAGGTGTCTTGCTCCTAAAAGAAACAAAAAAAAGCATTATTTTTAAACATGATCAAAAATATCTGGCTCACTCCTGCAGTAAGTGGATCAATGGTGAATTCTATTTTACTTGTTCTTTGGGTGGGAGTCACCCTGCAGGATTTCCAAAATATTTTTGTAACATGCTTATATATAAAATATATCAGTTTCTTTTTTTGGTGAAGAGGGGGAGTGAGGAACATGACCATACCATCCATATTAAACATAATATTTTATAGTACTCAAAGAGGTGTTTTGCTGAATGCTATTTAATGTAGTTGGCGGTGCCTTGCAGGGGAGGATTACAGATGAAACATAGCAGGAGGGCATTGATCAGAACAGTATACTGAGAGACATGTTTTTGAATGTTTGGAAAAATTGCCATTTTGGATATCAGGACTTGAACTATTTCATTATAGAAGTCGGAGCTTTCAAACTCCATTACTGAGCTCACACTCCTACACAACACACATTCCAGTATACAGACTGCACATGTGCTGATTCAGTAAGTACCAGGACATGAATGTAAACAAACATATCCTCTCTACAACAAACCTTACTTAACAATGGATCTAAGTGAGATGGGAGAATGTAACCTTTCTTTCTTTTTTGATTGATTTCCAATGTGTTCTACTGTGTGTATGTTTATGCTTTGCTAGTAGCTCAGTTCTTTTTATGCCTATTGCAGTCCTCCAGTTTTTCATTGCTCAAGGTGAAGAATATATGGGTGAAGCATTGAAGCTATGGGTAAGAAAAAGAGGCTATTTGATGTTTGTTACAACAATATCTTACAAAGATAATTTGTTAGTTGTCATATAGCTGTATGTGGTAGACATTTTATTTCTTTTCTCCTAGATCTTTACAGGGTAATATGTTTCAATAAAGCAATGCAGTATTGTATTACTATGACATTCCATGTCTTTACACACGTACTCATTGAAGTGTTGTATCTAGATTGCTATATAAGTCTTTCACTTAAATTATATCTAATATTTTCAGTATTCTATAGCGCCTTAGTAAGAGAGTTTATTGCATCATATGCATTCATTTCTGAGAGTTATTCATTAATACAATGAATATTATCTTATTGTTAGAACATGTATCTGGTTTAATATATCTTCACTGAAACAATTATACCTAAATGGTTTAATTATATGACATTTCTCACAATTTCATGACCTAAGATGGGCATTGTTATTAATGTTATTAGAATTTACTGGTTTTAAATTATTCAGAGTTTTGATAATGAAACTAATATGATTGAGTTGGGGTGGGGATTCAGTTTTTGCCATTGACAAAAGTACTTGTGGACTGTTTTTTAAATTAGTTTCATATTACTGTTTCTTGTATTTATCCTGTTTTTTTGGATAATGGGTAAAAACAAAACAAAAAAAAAGACAAGCATTCTTTTTGGCTTTTCCTTGTACTGTTATTTGACATGTTACATTTTAGGTCTGTATTTTGCTTTTGTGCAGTGGGCTCTTCTCTTTTTCCTCCTTCTAGTTTCTCTCTCCCCTCTGTCTTATTCTGTCTGCTGATTGAGTGGCTATGTGTTTTGACTGAACTTGTAAAAAGGAAGAAAATTACATTAATATGGACTTTAGTTTTGCAAATGACTAGTCCAGAAGAGGTTGTTATAGTCACTTGGAATGTTCAGGGTCTTAATCATAATGTTAAAAGATATTCAGTCCTAAGGCATAAAAAAAAAAAAAATTAAAGGCAACTTTTGCGTTTCTTCAAGAAACCTACCTTAAAAAAGAAAGCATTGATCTCATGAGAAGAGAATGGGTCAGTGAAGTATTAGGTGCAGGTAATAGTTCTAAAAGAGATTGAGTGACAATATTGGTGATGAGAGACATTAATGTCACATTATGCTCCACAATAGAACACAAAGATGGGCATTATCTGATTGTTAATGGACAATAGGGTGAAGAATGTGTGACTTTTATGGACCAACAACAACCAGTCACAACCTTTTTATTCAAATACAATACAAATTACAGAGCTTCTTGAATAGCTATGTTATAATAGTCAGAGACATGAACTACATCATTAATCTGGTCCTAGATAGATCTAAATTTAGAGGCAACATTGCTAAATCAGATAGAGATCTTAAATGTATGACTAACAGTATATGACTTGTAGATAGCTGGTGGGCAATGCATCTTGATGAAAAAGATTGAATTTACTGGTGCAGATGTCAAAAGTTGGGTTCAAGAACTGACCATGTTTACATACCAAAAGTAATGGTACAAAAGTTAATTGAAGTTAAAATCTGCAAACAGGTTATTTCTGATCCTAATACTATCTTCATAAAATTAGTGTAGGAGAAACAAAAGATGCCAAGATGGAATCTTAACAATTATCTGCTTAATTATGAAGATTTGGTAACCAAAATCAAAAAGAAAATAGGTGAATTTATTTTGGATAATAAAACAGATGAGACTTACTGAGGCCATAGTATGGGATTGCCTTCATTGCTGGCTCAAAGGTTATCTGCTTAACTCAGCCACGGCCTCAAAGAAACAAAGAATCCAAAAATATACTGAATTCCAAAGAAAATAACATTTTCACAAGATATCATACCATGTGTTTGTAGTCCCGCTTGATTCTGGCAGATCAGTCAGAGACTGTTGGCCATTATTCTACACTCCCGACACTAAACATGTTTGCTGCAGGAGTTATAAAAAAAACTGTCAAAATTTCTCCTTTAGTGCTGTTCCCAGTCCCAGTGTCTGTTGCCTCTCCCCACTCCCACTCGCTGTGGCTTCTCCCCACTCCTGCTCGCTCTTTCTTCACTGTGGCTTCTCCCCACTCCCGCTCACTCTTTCTTCACTGTGGCTTCTCCCCACTCCCGCTCACTCTTTCTTCACTGTGGCTTCTCCCCACTCCCGCTCACTCTTTCTTCACTGTGGCTTCTCCCCACCCCGCCACTCTTTTCTTCACTGTGGCTTCTCCCCACCCCGCCTCACTCTTTCTTCACTGTGGCTTCTCCCACTCCCGCTCGCTCTTTCTTCACTGTGGCTTCTCCCACTCCCGCTCACTCTTTCTTCACTGTGGCTTCTCCCACTCCCGCCGCTTTTCTTCACTGTGGCTTCTCCCACCCCCGCCACTCTTTCTTCACTGTGGCTTCTCCCACTCCCGCTCACTCTTTCTTCACTGTGGCTTCTCCCACTCCCGCCGCTCTTTCTTCACTGTGGCTTCTCCCACTCCCGCCGCTCTTTCTTCACTGTGGCTTCTCCCCCCCCGCCTCTTTCTTCACTGTGGCTTCTCCCACCCGCTCACTCTTCTTCACTGTGGCTTCTCCCACTCCTGCTCACTCTTTCTTCACTGTGGCTTCTCCCACTCCCGCCGCTCTTTCTTCACTGTGGCTTCTCCCACTCCCGCCACTCTTTCTTCACTGTGGCTTCTCCCCACTCCCGCTCACTCTTTCTTCACTGTGGCTTCTCCCACTCCCGCTCACTCTTTCTTCACTGTGGCTTCTCCCCACCCCGCTCTTTCTTCACTGTGGCTTCTCCCACCCCGCCGCTCTTCTTCACTGTGGCTTCTCCCACTCCCGCTCACTCTTTCTTCACTGTGGCTTCTCCCACCCGCTCACTCTTTCTTCACTGTGGCTTCTCCCCACTCCCGCCGCTCTTTCTTCACTGTGGCTTCTCCCACTCCGCTCACTTTCTTCACTGTGGCTTCTCCCACTCCGCCACTCTTTCTTCACTGTGGCTTCTCCCACTCCCGCTCACTCTTTCTTCACTGTGGCTTCTCCCCACCCCGCTCTTTCTTCACTGTGGCTTCTCCCACTCCCGCCGCTCTTTCTTCACTGTGGCTTCTCCCCACTCCCGCCACTCTTTCTTCACTGTGGCTTCTCCCACTCCCGCCACTCTTTCTTCACTGTGGCTTCTCCCCACTCCCGCCACTATTTCTTCACTGTGGCTTCTTCCCACCCCGCCGCTTCTTTCTTCACTGTGGCTTCTCCCACTCCCGCCGCTCTTTCTTCACTGTGGCTTCTCCACCCCGCCGCTCTTTCTTCACTGTGGCTTCTCCCACTCCCGCCACTCTTTCTTCACTGTGCTTCTCCCCACTCCCGCCGCTCTTTCTTCACTGTGGCTTCTCCCCACTCCCGCCACTCTTTCTTCACTGTGGCTTCTCCCACTCCCGCCTCTTTTCTTCACTGTGGCTTCTCCCCACCCCGCCACTCTTTCTTCACTGTGGCTTCTCCCACTCCCGCCACTCTTTCTTCACTGTGGCTTCTCCCACTCCCGCCGCTCTTTCTTCGCCAGGCTTCTCCCACTCCCGCCACTCTTTCTTCACTGTGGCTTCTCCCCACCCCGCCGCCTTTCTTCACTGTGGCTTCTCCCCACTCCCGCCGCTCTTTCTTCACTGTGGCTTCTCCCACTCCCGCCGCTCTTTCTTCACTGTGGCTTCCCCACTCCCGCCGCTTTTCTTCACTGTGGCTTCTCCCCACCCCGCCGCTCTTTCTTCACTGTGGCTTCTCCACTCCGCCCGCCTTTCTTCACTGTGGCTTCTCCCCACCCCGCCACTCTTTCTTCACTGTGGCTTCTCCCACTCCCCTCACTCTTTCTTCACTGTGGCTTCTCCCACTCCCGCCCACTCTTTCTTCACTGTGGCTTCTCCCACTCCCGCTCACTCTTTCTTCACTGTGGCTTCTCCCACTCCCGCCACTCTTTCTTCACTGTGGCTTCTCCCACTCCGCCGCTCTTTCTTCACTGTGGCTTCTCCCACTCCCGCCGCTTTCACTGTGGCTTCTCCCACTCCCGCCGCTCTTCTTCACTGTGGCTTCTCCCACCCCGCCGCTCTTCTTCACTGTGGCTTCTCCCACTCCCGCCGCTTTTCTTCACTGTGGCTTCTCCCACTCCCGCCACTTTTCTTCACTGTGGCTTCTCCCACTCCCGCTCACTCTTTCTTCACTGTGGCTTCCCCACTCCCCTCGCTCTTCTTCACTGTGGCTTCTCCCACTCCCGCCGCTTTCTTCACTGTGGCTTCCCCACTCCCGCCGCTCTTTCTTCACTGTGGCTTCTCCCCACTCCCGCCTCTTTCTTCACTGTGGCTTCTCCCCACCCCGCTCTTTCTTCACTGTGGCTTCTCCCACCCCGCTCACTCTTTCTTCACTGTGGCTTCTCCCACTCCCGCCACTCTTCTTCACTGTGGCTTCTCCTACTCCCGCCGCTTCTTTCTTCACTGTGGCTTCTCCCCACTCCCGCCGCTCTTTCTTCACTGTGGCTTCTCCCACCCCGCCTCACTCTTTCTTCACTGTGGCTTCTCCCCCCGCCGCTCTTCTTCACTGTGGCTTCTCCCACTCCCGCGCTCTTTCTTCACTGTGGCTTCTCCCACTCCCGCCACTCTTTCTTCACTGTGGCTTCTCCCACTCCCCGCCACTTTCTTCACTGTGGCTTCTCCCCTCCCGCTCACTCTTTCTTCACTGTGGCTTCCCACCCCCGCTCTTTCTTCACTGTGGCTTCTCCCCACTCCCGCTCACTCTTTCTTCACTGTGGCTTCTCCCACTCCCGCCGCTCTTTCTTCACTGTGGCTTCTCCCCACTCCCGCTCACTCTTTCTTCACTGTGGCTTCTCCCCACTCCCGCTCACTCTTTCTTCACTGTGGCTTCTCCCCACTCCCGCTCGCTCTTTCTTCACTGTGGCTTCTCCCCACTCCCGCTCACTCTTTCTTCACTGTGGCTTCTCCCCACTCCCGCTCACTCTTTCTTCACTGTGGCTTCTCCCCACTCCCGCTCACTCTTTCTTCACTGTGGCTTCTCCCCACTCCCGCTCACTCTTTCTTCACTGTGGCTTCTCCCACTCCGCCGCTCTTTCTTCACTGTGGCTTCTCCCACTCCCGCCTCACTCTTTCTTCACTGTGGCTTCTCCCACCCCGCCACTCTTTCTTCACTGTGGCTTCTCCCACTCCCGCTCACTTTCTTCACTGTGGCTTCTCCCACTCCCGCCGCCTTTCTTCACTGTGGCTTCTCCCCTCCCCGCCGCTCTTCTTCACTGTGGCTTCTCCCCACTCCCGCCGCTCTTTCTTCACTGTGGCTTCTCCCACCCCGCCGCTCTTTCTTCACTGTGGCTTCTCCCCACTCCCGCCGCTCTTTCTTCACTGTGGCTTCTCCCACCCCCGCCGCTTTCTTCACTGTGGCTTCTCCCACTCCCGCCGCTCTTCTTCACTGTGGCTTCTCCCACTCCCGCCGCTCTTTCTTCACTGTGGCTTCTCCCCACCCCGCCGCTCTTTCTTCACTGTGGCTTCTCCCCACCCCGCCGCTCTTTCTTCACTGTGGCTTCTCCCCACCCCGCCACTCTTTCTTCACTGTGGCTTCTCCCACTCCCGCTCACTCTTTCTTCACTGTGGCTTCCCCCACTCCGCTCACTCTTTCTTCACTGTGGCTCTCCCACTCCTGCTCACTCTTTCTTCACTGTGGCTTCTCCCCACCCCGCCACTCTTCTTCACTGTGGCTTCTCCCACTCCCGCCACTCTTCTTCACTGTGGCTTCTCCCACTCCCGCCGCTCTTTCTTCACTGTGGCTTCTCCCACTCCCGCCGCTTTTCTTCACTGTGGCTTCTCCCACTCCCGCCGCTCTTTCTTCACTGTGGCTTCTCCCACTCCCCGCCTCTTTCTTCACTGTGGCTTCTCCCACTCCCACTCGCCTTCTTTCTTCACTGTGGCTTCTCCCCACCCGCTCACTCTTTCTTCACTGTGGCTTCTCCCACCCCGCCCACTCTTTCTTCACTGTGGCTTCTCCCACTCCCGCTCACTCTTTCTTCACTGTGGCTTCTCCCCACCCCGCTCACTCTTTCTTCACTGTGGCTTCTCCCACTCCCGCTCACTCTTTCTTCACTGTGGCTTCTCCCCACTCCTGCTCACTCTCTTCACTGTGGCTTCTCCCACTCCCACTCACTCTTTCTTCACTGTGGCTTCCCCACCCCGCTCACTCTTTCTTCACTGTGGCTTCTCCCACTCCTGCCGCTCTTTCTTCACTGTGGCTTCTCCCACTCCCGCTCACTCTTTCTTCACTGAGGCTTCTCCCACTCCCGCCGCTCTTTCTTCACTGTGCCTTCTCCCACTCCCGCCACTCTTTCTTCACTGTGGCTTCTCCCACCCCGCTCACTCTTTCTTCACTGTGGCTTC
Organism: Neoceratodus forsteri; assembly: GCA_016271365.2. Taxonomy (NCBI): domain Eukaryota; kingdom Metazoa; phylum Chordata; order Ceratodontiformes; family Ceratodontidae; genus Neoceratodus; species Neoceratodus forsteri. The sequence goes on from CM057456.1 coordinate 1,204,866,666, forward strand.
TCCCCACCCCGCTCACTCTTTCTTCACTGTGGCTTCTCCCACTCCCGCCACTCTTTCTTCACTGTGGCTTCTCCCCTCCCGCCGCTCTTCTTCACTGTGGCTTCCCACTCCCCGCCGTCTTTCTTCACTGTGGCTTCTCCCACTCCGCCTCGCTTTTCTTCACTGTGGCTTCTCCCCACTCCCGCCACTCTTTCTTCACTGTGGCTCCCACTCCCGCTCACTCTTTCTTCACTGTGGCTTCCCCACTCCCGCCGCTCTTTCTTCACTGTGGCTTCTCCCCACCCCGCCGCTCTTTCTTCACTGTGGCTTCTCCCACTCCCGCCGCTCTTCTTCACTGTGGCTTCTCCCCACTCCGCTCACTCTTTCTTCACTGTGGCTTCTCCCTCCCCCGCCTCTCTTCTTCACTGTGGCTTCTCCCACTCCCTGCCGCTCTTCTTCACTGTGGCTTCTCCCACTCCCGCCTCACTCTTCTTCACTGTGGCTTCTCCCACTCCCGCTCACTCTTTCTTCACTGTGGCTTCTCCCACTCCCGCTCACTCTTTCTTCACTGTGGCTTCTCCCACTCCTGCTCGCTCTTTCTTCACTGGGCTTCTCCCACCCCTCCGCTCTTTCTTCACTGTGGCTTCTCCCCACTCCCGCCACTCTTCTTCACTGTGGCTTCTCCCCACCCCGCTCACTCTTTCTTCACTGTGGCTTCTCCCCACTCCCGCTCACTCTTTCTTCACTGTGGCTTCTCCCACCCCGCTCACTCTTTCTTCACTGAGGCTTCTCCCCACCCCCGCTCTTTCTTCACTGTGGCTTCTCCCACCCCGCTCACTCTTTCTTCACTGTGGCTTCTCCCACTCCCGCTCACTCTTTCTTCACTGTGGCTTCTCCCACTCCCGCTCACTCTTTCTTCACTGTGGCTTCTCCCACCCCGCCTCACTCTTTCTTCACTGTGACTTCTCCCCACTCCCGCCGCTTTCTTCACTGTGGCTTTCCCCACTCCCGCGCTCTTTCTTCACTGTGGCTTCTCCCACTCCCGCCGCTCTTCTTCACTGTGGCTTCTCCCACTCCGCCGCTCTTTCTTCACTGTGGCTTCTCCCCACCCCGCTCACTCTTCTTCACTGTGGCTTCTCCCACTCCCGCTCACTCTTTCTTCACTGTGCTTCCCACTCCCGCCGCTCTTTCTTCACTGTGGCTTCTCCCACTCCCGCCGCTCTTTCTTCACTGTGGCTTCTCCCACTCCCGCCGCTCTTTCTTCACTGTGGCTTCTCCCACTCCGCTCACTCTTTCTTCACTGTGGCTTCTCCCACCCCGCCGCTCTTTCTTCACTGTGGCTTCCCCACTCCCGCTCACTCTTTCTTCACTGTGGCTTCTCCCACTCCCGCCACTCTTTCTTCACTGTGGCTTCTCCCACTCCGCTCACTCTTTCTTCACTGTGGCTTCTCCCCACCCTGCTCGCTCTTTCTTCACTGTGGCTTTCTCCCCACTCCCGCTCGCTCTTTCTTCACTGTGGCTTCTCCCCACTCCTGCTCTCTCTCTCTCTCTCTCTTTCCAGCACGGTTTATTTTAAAATAATATAAAATAACTTTTTGACCTAAAGCTGTGGAAGGTTCTTCCTGGCAAGAATGAGAAGATCATGTTGCCGCCAAGAGTAGGAGAATTAAGCTGCCATGTTATGATATTTTTTCTACTTTGGACCTACTTGAGAGAGCCAATCAGGTAGCAGGAGAAGGTTCAAAAGTTGTTGTGCTATTGATGTGACGTCAGAATGATACTACAACTTTTTTGACCTTTGAACTGTCCTACAACAAGATTTAGAAAGCATCTGAATTCTATTCACAATAAGCCTTAACCATATACTGTACAATGAACTAATTAGAGAATAGCAGAATTCAACAACCATAAATTTAAATTATATTGACAGTGCAACAAAAAGCAAAACACTAAACTATTGGAAATACATTTAAAACAAGCCAACAATAACACAGGAATATTAAAAATAAAAACATCTTCGGACCAAATATACAGAGGACATTAAAAAATATGAAATGTTCATGAAGTAATATAGAGAACTTTATAACGAACATAATCCCTGTGACAACTTTGATTTATGGAAGTTTGTAGAAGGTATAGAGTTCCCTAAGGTCCCAGAAAGTTTGAAAAAGTATTTGAGTGAAGATATTTTAATACCAGAGATAACAGTAGCTATTAGAAATCTAGCAAAAAAAAAACAAACATGACCCCTAATCTGATGGTTATTCTGTAAATGTTACAATAAGTTTATAGAGGAGGTTTGCTGCTACTTGAAAATGTTTACATTGAAGCTCACAAAAAGGGCAACTGCCAAACACTATTGCCCAAATGATTATTACACTCATACACAAATCTGTTAAAGATTAAACTGAGGTTAAGAATTACAGACCAATATCGCTTATTAACTCTGACACCAACATTTTTGCAAAACTATTGGCTACTAGAGTTGAAAAAAATAATTCCTTTATTAATTTGTAATCAACAAATTGGTTTTATTATGTCCAGATTAGATACATAGAAACACAGATACATAGACACCACTAGCAGATAAGGCCTATGGCCCACCCAGTCTACCCATTTGAGTTTGTAAGTTCCTTTACATTTTCTAGAAGTCTGTTGCCCTTACCCTGACCTCCAGAATTTCTTTACTTATGTCTATCCCATACATTCTTAAATCCCATGATTGTTTCAGCCCCCATCATTTTCTCTCACAAGGTGTTCCACTTGTCCACCACCCTTTCTGTGAAGAAATTCTACCTCACGCTTCCTCTGAATCACCCTCCCTCCAACTTCATCCCATACCCTCTAGTCCTGGAACATCTCTTTGCTGGCAAATAATGTATTCCTGCACCCTGTTCCTCCCTGTAAGGTACATGTATGTCTCTATCATAACCCCTCTCTCCCTCCTCTCCTCCAGGGAGTACATATTCAAGTCCTTCAGCCTGTCCTCATTGGACTTGTGATGCAATCCCTGTACCATCTTTTTTTACCCTTCTCTAAACCTTCTCTACCCTGTCTCTGTCCTTATTTAGGTAAGGTCTCCAGAACTGTACACTGTACTCCAGGTGGGGCCTCACTAGTATCTTGTATAGTGGAATTATGACCTCCCTTTTCCTGCTGGTGATGCCCCTGCCTATGCATCCCAGTGTCCTATTTGCTTTACCTGCTGCCTTGTTGCACAGTAGTTTTAAACTTTAGAGTACCTACTGTTTTGCCACAGACACTGGGAATTGTAGTTCATGCCCTTGGGGGACTACATTCCACTGGTCTATAGAGGCTAATGCAGGCTACAGCTATTTTCGTTTTCTTTTCTTCATTTATTTTTAATTATAGCACTTGAGGAGTGTTGCAAAGGTCTTTTAAGACCTATAGCTTTGGGTATTTAATTCCTGCACTGGTTTGTTTCTGCAGTTGGAACAGCAAGGGTAAGCATCACCTGACCAGCCACTTCCTGGTTCCAACTGCATAAATATATTGGTGCAGAGTGAGCGGGGCTAGCTCGAGTGGGACATGCGCACATCGTCGCACGCGGAGAGGGGACGACAGGGATCAGGCCCAGATGTAACCAGATCAGGTAGACTGCTACTGAAATACATTTCAAGGCACTGCAAGATTATTATGATACCTAGTCTCAATAAAGAAATGTCTCAGGGTAAAGTAAAGCAAAAGAATATTCATATACAATGTAAAAATTGTTAGATGTATATGGAAGGAACCAAAATTAATGATTTCACATGTGAACACTGCTTACTTATTGAAACATTAAGAGAACAAATTAAACAATTAACACATAGGGTGGAAGTCCAGAAAGAAATAGGGGAGTTGGAAAACTTTCTTGATACTAAGGTAGAGAATCTTTCTGTACAAGGACATGACTTGATAACTAGTACACCGAGTAATTTGGGGCAAGGCCCCAAACTAAACAAAGAGGACTGGGAAATAGTTAAAGTAAAACAACCCATTCATCCAAAAATAAATAAACATCAGAATAATAGTAATATTCCACCAAAATGTGAGCAGATATTAATGCTAAACAGGTATGAGATTCTAAATCCCGATCTACAAACATTGCCCTATAAGATAAAAATCAGACTCTATTACACTAACAACTTTTCCAAATCAGAGTTACAAATTAACCCCCCCAAGAAGTGTTAGAGGAAATTACAAGCTCTCCAGTTTCACGGGAGGTTGATAATAAACCCTCTGGTTTAGTAATTGAACATCCACAGGGCAAAGAAAGCCTTCATGATATAAAACCAGACTTTACTAAACTGAGTGATAACAAGGAGATTAGAGATATCCTCATGTATTAAGGACTCTGTTACAAGGGGATTGACACACTGTATGTGAAGGGAGAAAGAAAACACAGTGGTGAGCACCATACCAGGAGTCAGGCTGGCTGACATAGACATATTTTTGATGGATTCATGGAAGGAACCCTCAAACCACTGGTCATACTCCATGTAGGAGTTAATGATATAGGCAAAAGTGACAGAGTTATAATTCAAAACAATTTCAAAAACTTAATTGATAGGATCAAAATGAAGGGAAGAACTAATCATTTCAGGTATTCTACCCACACATGGATTCAGGTATTCTACCCACACATTACACAAATGAAACCATAGATAGAGTAAATATGTGCTACGGCAATTTTGTAAATTAAATAAAATTGGCTTTATGGACAATTCTATAACATTTCAAAATAAAGCCATATATAAAGGGGATGGGTTGCACTTAAAGCTGGAACAAGACTGTTGAGGAAGAGAATAAAGGAGGTTGTTAAACTTCATTTAAACTGGTTTCGGGGGGGATGACACAGCAGACATAATGATAAAGGAAAGATTAACATCTACTAATAAACAAACAAGGGATTGGAATGGGGTACTTGTAAATGCAAGAAGTTTGGTTAATAAATTTGATGAATTTAAACATTTTCTAAATTATCAGGACAGTCACATTGCACTAGTGACAGAAACTTGGTGGGAGGATTCTGATCCTTATAATAAAAATATTGATGGCTATGCACTTTATGCTAAATTGAGAACCTATAGGAGAGGTGGAGGCATAGCTATCTATATTAAGAGTACTATAAAAAGCAAAGACGTTAATTTAGAATCCAATAATTTAGAAATGCTTTGGGTCAAGATATTTTCACTAAAAGGAGTTAAGATAAATCAAGGGTTGATTTATAAACCTCCCTCAATTTCAAGAGAAGATGATAGCCTATTATTAGATCATATATCAAAATTGGACCCGTCTGAGAAAAACATATTAACGGGAGATTTTAACCTGCCAGGAATCAACTGGAATGAACAAAGAGGTACCAACTGCACAGGTACCAGATACTTGGAGGTGCTGGATCAAGCAGGACTAGATCAAAAAGTAAATGTAGAAACTAGGGAAGGAAATATTCTTGACGTTGTTATGACTAATAGGGAAAATATAGAAAATATTGAGGTCATAAACCCTTGAAATAGTGATCACAGATGGTACTTTTCAAGTTAAGGAGGACATCACTACAGATAAAATCATTAGGAACACACATAAGTTACATTTTGGTAAGGCTGATTTCAGTCTTTCAAGTGATCTATGGAAAGATGGGATTGGTATAACACTTTTGTAAACAAATCTATAGATGAAATATGGGCAATATTGCTCAAAAAACTTACATTAGAAATCAACACTCACATACCAACCAAACCAATATATAAACAAACTAAAAGTACAAATGAATGGTTCAATAAACAATAAAAAAACTAATTAAAAAGAAAAACATAATGTACAGAACAATCAGGAAAACTAATGATCCTGAGGGAAAGATAATTTACAGGGCCTTGGTTAAGGAAGTAAAAATGACTATTAGAAAGGCTAAAGCCGATTATGAATTGGCACTTGCCTCCTAAATGAAGGGTAATCATAAACTGTTCTATGCACTGTAAATAGGATGAAGAAATCAATGCATAATATAGGCCCATATAAAAACTCAGAAGGGAACACGGCAGATGATAAGGAAACAGCTGACATCCAGAATAGTTACTTTGTTCAATATTTAACAATATGAAAAACACAGCTAGTCCCCTTATTACCTCGCCTTCAGTATCTAGTAAAGTTAAAGTCGAGGTTAAAGATGTATTAGAGTGATTAAATAAACTCAATATAAATAAATCCCCTGGCCCAGATAATCTACACCCTAGAATTTTGGTTGAACTTTCAGAAAATTTAGCACCTCTGCTGACATATATCTTTCAAAAATCTTTAGATTTGGGTGAAGTAGTGCAAAGTTGGAAAGATGCAGTTGTTGTACCAATTCTAAAAAAAGGCCCCAAGACTAACCCAGAAAATGTCCATCTTGTCAGCCTGACTTCCATGATATGCAAGATCTTGGAGGGCATAATAAAAGATAAAGTCTTATTACATCTGTAAGATACTAATTTGGCAGATTCTACCCAACATGGATTCATAAAGTCTCGCTCATGTCAGACTAATATGTTATCCTTTTATGAGAGAGTGAGTAAGGGCTTGGACAATAGGGACGCAGTAGATGTGGCCTTCCTCGATTTCTCAAAGGCGTTCGACAAACTGCCACATGATGAATTGTTGATCATACTTGAACAAACAGAACTGGATGCTAACTTGTTAAATTGGATGACCTCATGATTGAGAGGGAGGAGACAGGGAGTGACCATTAATGGAGTCTTATCAGACTGGGCAGATGTGATGAGTGGGGTTCCGCAAGGCTCTGTTTTGGGACCCTGTCTTTTTAATATATATATATAACCTCACTGAAGTGTGATCAGGCGAATATTTGGCTAACCAAGTTTGCTGACGACTGTAGAATTGGGGCAATAGTTAATACCAGTGAGGATGGCATTGCCATGCAAAATGCCCTTACTGACATAGGGAATTGGACAAACAAACAATTGGAATTAAATGTGAACAAATACACCATAATGCATTTGGAAAGACAGAACCATAATATATCTTACAAGATGTCAAATAAAATAATACCTATTACTAGTGAGGAATGTGATTTAGGAATAATAATAACCTCCGACCTCCAATTCAGCTCACATTGTAATATTGTTGCTAAAAAAGCTAATCAAAATTTAAACTGTATTCTAGGACATATTAAAAGCAGGGATAAAAAGGTCATCATCCCCTTATACCAGGCACTGGTGCAGCCCCACTTGGAGTATGGAGCCCAAGTATAGGCCCCATACAAGAGGGGTGACATTTTAAAGCTGGAGAAAATACAGAGAAGAGCTACAAAGTCAATAATGGGATATAGGGATATGACATATTCAGAGAGACTTAGGGATCTGGATATGTTTACCATACAATATAGGAGGTCTAGGGGGATATGTGTATCACTTTTAGAGCATTACATGATAATACAATGTGGTCTGATTATGGTCTTATATTAAAAGAATGCTTATACAACACCAGGGATCACCATTTTCAATTAGCAGCACATAAATGGAATCTATTATAGAGAAAACATTGGTTTAGTCAAAGAGTGGTCAACTTGTGGAATAGTCTACCAAGTGAAGTGGTTGCAAGTACTTCAATGGAGTTATTCAAGAAGAGGTTGGACAGTTTCTGTCTAAATAAATATGGGATAGTTTAATTCAAAGCAAACAATTAAAGAATGCAAGTCTATTTCTGCTTGAAAATCCTATGAAACCTATGAAACTGTTTCCTACCTTGAGATCATCAGAGATGATAATCCCAAGGTCCCTTACCTGCTTGGTGCATGCTATATCCTCACTCCCAACTGATGTGTTGTTCCAGGGTTTTTGTGCCCATACGCATTATCTTGCACGCTTTGCATTGAATTTCAACTGCCAAACCCTTGACCATTCTTCAAGCTTCTGTGGGTCCCTCCTCATTCTGTCTACATCCTCCAGCATGTCCACTCTGTTACAGATCTTCATGTCATCAGCAAACAGGGAAATTCTGCCTTCTAGGTCCTGTGCAATGTCACTGACAAAGACATTGAATAGGACCAGAACCAGCACTGTTCCCTGTGGTACTCCACTGTCACCTTCCTCTGTGGATTGACAGCCATTTACCACCACCCTGTGTCCTGCCACCCAGCCAATTACCCACCCACCGCACTACTATCCTGCCCACTCCCATATTCCCCAGTTTGTTTAATAGCCTTCTATGTGGCACAGTGTCAAAGGCCTTGCAGAAGTCCAGACATGCCATGTCCACTGCCCTCCCCGATCCACTTGTCTTGTCACCCAGTCAAAAAATTTAATGAAGTTGGTCTGGCATGACCTCTCCTGGTGAAATCATGCTGCCTTGGGTCCTGTAGTCCATTGGCAAGCAGATGTTCCACCAGTCTCTCCTTCAGTAGTGCTTCCATGATCTTCCCCACTACCGAGGTCAGGCTGACTGGTCTGTAGTTCTCTGCTTCCTCTTTGTTCCCACTTTTGTATAAAGAGACCACATCTGCTGTCCTTCAGTCTTTGGATACCTCCCCTGTTTCAAGTGATTGGCTAAACAGGATTGCCAGAGGTTCAACTACCACCTCTCTTAGTTCTTTTAGGACCCTGGGTGCACTCCATCTGGCCAGATTGCTTTATTCCTTCCAATTCCTTTAGGACCCTTTCCCGTGTAAAGGGACTTGTGTCAATTTCTACACTGTTCCCAGACCTTGTACTCCCTTCAGGCCCATTAATCTCCTCTTTCTCAGTAAAGACTGAGCAGAAATATCTGTTCATTATGTCAGCTTCCTCCATGCGGTCCCCGTCCTCCCCCTTCAACCTCACTATCCCTCCCTTTGCCATTCTTTTTGCATTATCAGACTAGCCCCTGATAATGCCAGAAAGGTACTTCATTTGCTGTGTTCAGCAGAAAAATCAGACAAACAGATGGGTTTATTAGCGCTAGGTGCCAAAAAGGCCTTCGATAGTGTCACATGGACCCACATTAGTAATATACTCAAACTGTATCGTTTCTCAGATTCTTTCAATGACTGGATTAAGACCTTGTACAGAAATCTATCCTCTGTAGTAATGACTAATGGGTTAATTTCTAGTTATTTTACTATAGAAAAGGGCACAATTCAAAGATGCCCAATGCCCAGCTTATTGTTTAACTTTACCTTACACCGATTGGTTAGAAAACTTAGCACCAATAGTATTAAAGGCATCAAAATAGAAGGAGAAAATTATTTATGTAAGTTGTACTCAGACAATATTCTTCTTTATGTGACAGATCCTGAACATTCAGTTCCTAAAATCTTGGAAAGCATACATGAATTTGGATCCTTTTCAGGTTACAAGCTAAACAGAGATAAACCTTTTTTCTCCCAACAACTAGTAGATGTCAGAATTATGTAATAGAAAATATGGGTATACAATGGGCAAAGACTTATACAGATTACTTGGGGATAAGAATTTACAAAACAATAACTAAAACTCTCACTGAAAATCTCTAGCTTATTAAAACTGAATAGTCTGCAACATTGAAAAATGGAACAGACTACCATTAAGCTTCTGGGGTCATTTACAGGCTATAAAATGGATATTCTTCCCAAAACTCTTTTGATTTTCACACTGCTTCCTGTAGTACAAATATGGTTTGGATTACCAATTACACGCATAATTGATAAGTTTCTTAGCAATATAGGCATGATCAGTGGTTAGATTAGCAGTCTGTTAATCAACCACTAGGTGTGTTATGTGCACGAGTGCATGAGTGCCATATTGTCCCAAGGGGTGATTAACTGACTGTTAATCTAAATCCTGGGAGTGCCTTACTGCTATTATAAAAACTATTCCAAAAGAAAAATGTTAAAAGTGTACTTTTTGAATGTTTTCCTCATTAAGAGGGTGATTTTTTTTTTTTTTTAATAAAATAGTTCTTCCACCAACAGTTTAAGAATGCTGGTTCAGAATCAGAATGCATCATTCCAGTCATTCAGCAGTGCTATAGGATGGAATGCTAGCAGGAAGAATTCATGTGCCATGGTGATCAGGCTGTACATGACAGTGTAAGAGGGATTAATGTAAGGCTGCCAGAATCCTTACAGCCAATCAGACTGTAGTATTTCTGAGATCATTTTTATAACATGGTTTAATAGAAGAAGTAGATTACCCTATCATAAATGGCTAGAAGTAAGGATAATGGAAGCATAAAACTACCTTAGTGTTATTGATGTTATTTATCCAGCCAAGCTCTACAATTTTCTAGGTGGCTGAAAGAAGGTACATACAGCTCTAAAATATACACTCCAGAATGATTAATAATAGAAAAAGATATCTTGAGCTGCCAGAATATTGATACATCAAGCATCATTTTTATTAAATATTAAAAAAAATGATAATAAAATAATAACTGATTCAATTAAACAAACAGTGCAATGGGTCAGTATGCTAGCTATAAATTTATTGTAGATCTATCAATCTATTTGGAGAAATCCTAACTTTAAAAGTGGAAACAATTTACTAATAAAAAATGACTGGGGAAAAAAGGGTCTCATGAAAGTTAAGAATTGAATAACAAATAGGAAATGTAATTCTTTTCAGAACTACAGAATTGATATAATCTGCCAGCACATGAGGTAAATGTTTATAACATGCTTAACGACCGTATTAACAGAGCATTAAGCAACCTTAAACATCTACAGATGGATAACTTGACAACTAATAACTTTATGGGTATTGCTTTTTCTAGACCTAAAAAATCTGCATCATACTCCTTACTTTTGCAGAATGCAGGGGTTCCATGGTAGAGTCCAACTACCTCTGGTCTCAGCTTCTAGAGAAAGATACAGATAGCTGAGGCTGGAAAAAAGTCTGGAACTTTTCCTTGAAGGCCTTTAGCATTACTAATTTGAAGATGGTACAATATAAAACCATACACAACTGGCGCAGGGACAGGAGCATTTTTCTGAGAAACTGTTTCTGGCTTTTTATTCATTTATTTTAATAAGGGGACCAGGGCCGGAGAGGAGAGGAGAGACCAGGAATGCAAATTTAGAAACAGACATCACTGACATGGACAGTTTCTACTTACTTAAACAGGAGACCAGCATGGGAAAAGGACAGCCCAGGCACAAGACGAGGCAGCAAAAGAATCAGTTTCTGTTTTTTCTTACCAGGAGACCAATGAGGGTGAAGAAGGCAGCAGGCAGAATTACCTTTGTTGGCATCTTTCTTTGTTTGTAGAAAAAGACCAGTGCAGATGTTAGAGCGCATTGCGTACACGCCAGCTGGGAATCCACCAACCAGGAGGTCGACCTAGTGGTGCCAGATTCAAATGCCAGCAGATTTAAATTACACTGTGGTTCAGCTTACTGAGTCAAACCACCACTGTGTTGGAGGACAAGTTGATTGCCTTGGGGACAGGAGCATTTTTCAGTGAAACTGTTTCTAGCTTTTTGTTCATTTACCTCAATAGGGGACCAGCGTGAGAGAGGAGAGACCAGGAATGCAAATTTAGCAACAGACATCACTGACGCAGACAGTTTCTGCTTACTTTAAACAGGAGAGCAGTGTGGGAAAAGGACAGCCTGGGCAGAAGACATAAGCAGCAGAAGGAATCAGTTTCTGTTTTTTTTTCTTAGCTGTAGGCCAGCGTGGGAGAAGGAGGTAGCAGACGGAATTGCTCATCCATGCCTTGTCTTATTATATAGGCATTGCAATTTGACTGACATCTGGAACTTCCTGTTCAGGAGCAGGAAGGGCGGGAATATCAGGTCACATTTATGGTCGCCTGGCTTGTGGATAAATACACAGCTCGGTAGAAGAAAAAAGAAGAGAGAGAGAGAGAAAGAAAAAAACTTTTACAGAGCAAAGCAAGGACAGACAATGAAAAAGGGAAGATGCTGAGAGTTGTGCAATGCAGTGGCTGTGAGGCAGCAGTCTTCAGGAGGACCTTTGATACTGTGGTGCTGCCCATCTGCAGGCACCTCTCTGGGCTGAGGGAAGAGGTTTCTAGTCTCCAGGCCAAGTTGGCTAGGATTCAGAGAACCTCCTCCCCCACTGAGGGACCACCAAGTTGGCCACCACTTCCTCGAAGGTTGCCTAGCAGGAGGAATGGATGGACTATGGTGGGTTTGGGGAGGGTGAGGGCAGTGGAACAGAGGCACATCCCCCATCTGGTGCAACTGCAGAACTCCTACACTGTCTTGGCAGAGCGGAAAGGTCCCACAGTGACAACCGAAGTAAGTGCCCAGGAGAATAAGGGGCCCCCATAATGGAGGCCCCAATGCTGGGATGCAGGGGACCCCAGAGGAGGAGGAAGCAAACCTGGTTGAGGACTTCATCATTAGAAGGATAGATTTGAGGACAGGCAGCGAGGGGGGGAGAGAGAGGTTAAGTGCCTACCTAGAGGCACAGCTCGGAGGGATGGTGAGTGGATCCTGAGGATTTCTAGGGCAGTAGCAAGGAAGGAAGAGCTGGATGTCATTGTCCACCTGTGGACAAATGACCTGACAAGGGATGTGACAGGGATAGGAACAGTGCAGGAGGAGTTTAGAGAGTTGGGAAGGGGTCTTAGGCAGGTAGCACTCTCTGTGACCTTCTCAGAGGTTCTGCCAATCTGCGGCAATGGGAGGGTAGGAAACTCTGACCCAGGGATTTCAATGCATGGTTAAAGGAATAGTGCAGGGAGGAGGGTTTCAGCTTCATTGGGGATTGGGGCCCCACCTGAAGGGATGAGGTCATGTACAAGGGCGATGGCCTGCATCCATCCAGAGGGGGAACCGTTGCCCTTAGTGAACAGTTTAAATGCTTCATTGGTAAGCATTTTAACTAGCCAGGGGGGAGGTGGGAGTGGGCAAGGAAACAAAAACTGCCCCCCAAAAAGCTCACGAGGCACACAACAATAATGCAGAGGACAAGACCACCCAAAATGGAATGAATAACAATGAATGCCAGGGGGGTAGAAGGCATGAATAAAGCTAAAAAGTATAGTGGATGCAATAAGGGAGGGAAAAAGGGTAGAGCGTAGCAACATAACCTGGAGAGCCATGTGTGCAAATGCTCAAAATCTGGGCAACAAGATGGCAGACCTAGAGTCTATCATGGCAGAAGCAGATCTGGACATAGTCATTATCACAGAGACCTGGTGCAATGTAAACCAGGAGTGGAAAGTGGCCATACCTGGATATACTCTGTTCAGGAAGGACAGGGTAGGTAGAAAAGGGAGAGGAGTTGCTCTTTATGTAAGGGATAACTTAAAAGCCATAGAAATATAGGGGGAGCAGGAAAGGGGCCACTATTCAAACAGGAGTGATCTACAGACCTCCAACTCAAGTGGAAAAGGTGGATAAAGAAATGTTGGAAACAATGCAGAGGATAGCTCACAAAGGGGAGGTATTGCTAGTGGGAGACTTCAATCTACCAGATGTGGGTTGGAGTCTCCCCGCTGCAACTACAGCCAGGAGTAGGAACTTATTGGACAACCTGGAAGAGGCGTTCCTCAGGCAACTAGTATTGGAACCCACTCAAGAGGGGGCACTACTGGACCTAAAACTGACAAACAGGGACAGTGTGACTACCATAACAGTGGGGGACCACCTGGGGACCAGTGATCACCATACAGTGTGGTTTGATATAAGAACTGGGTCACAATCGAATCACACAACAGCAAGGGTACTGGATTTCAGGAGGGCCAATTTTAAGAATATAGAAGAATGCCTCAGAAATGCCCTAGCAGGGATAGGGAAACTGGAGAGAATCGAGGAACAGTGGGCAAAAATAAAAAAGGGGTCACTGAACAAGCAACAAACCGCTGTGTCAGGCAGATTAGCAAAGGCAAGAGAAAAGAAGACCACTATGGTGTCTCTAAGGAGCTAATGGAAAAAGTGAGAGCAAACAATATGGCATCTAGAAGGTACAAAAAAAATGCAGCTGAAGGGGGATAGGGAGACCTACCAATAGAAACAAAGGGAGTCAGGAAGGCAGTTAGGAGCACAAAGGTGCAAACAGAGGAAAAGATTGCCAATTCAGTGGCAAAGGGAGAGAAAACATTAATTAGATATATAAGAGAAAATACAAAGACAAAGGAAGGGATAGTAAGGCTGAAGAAGGAAGGAAGGGGTTGTGTGGAAGAGGACCACCAAAGGCATATATATTGAACAAATACTTCTGCTCAGTATTTAAGGAGGAGGGTGTAGGAAATAGGCCAAAGATAAAGAACAAGGGTATAATGGGACAGGAGGTAGACACAAGTCCTTTTACAGAAGAAAGAGTGTTTTAGGAATTAACTATCTTAATAGTAGACAAGGCAATGGGGCCAGATGGGGTATACCCCAGGATACTGAGGGAACTGAAAGAGGTGCTGGCTGCACCTCTGATGGTCCCTTTCAACCTGTGATTAAAAACAGGGGAGGTACCAGGGGACTGGAGGAGGGCAGATGTAGTCCCTCTCCACAAAAGTGAAAACAGGGAGGAGGCAGTGAATTACAGGCCTGTCATCCTGACGTCAGTGGTGGGCAACGAATGGGATCACCTACTGAGGGAAAGGATTGGGAATATGTTGTTGCCAGTGGTCTACAGGATCCAAGGCAAATTATTTCATGGGGGAGGTCTTGCAGACAAACCTGATTGAGTTCTTTGATTGGGTAACCAAGGAAGTGATCAGGAAGGAGTGGTGGACATGGCCTACCTAGATTTCATCAAGACCTTTGAAAACATTCCACATAGAAGTCTGCTAAGTAAGCTGGGGAGCCTAGGGGTAGGGCCTAAATAGTAAAATTGGTAGAAAGTTGGCTAAGCAATATAAGTCAGAGGGTGGTGGTAAATGGCATTCCCCTCTGGAATAGGCAAAGTGATCAGTAGTCTGGGGGCCCAAATGGAAAACCCTGCCTAAATTTGAAATTGGTAGCACCCCCCCCTACAGAAAAGGTTTAACACTTTTTTATGAAGGGATAAATCCCAAGAGTGATTTTAGGGGGGGATGTGGTATTATGCATTGGTAACTTTGAGAAATATGGATGCTTTTCTAAATCATGTCAAATTGTTTTCACAAATTTCTTGAAACAGTCAAAATAATGACTCTCCTTTAAAATGTGTATAATTTTATAGTGTTTCAGCCTATATTGATTTCATTATGGCAAATTTACTTTAAAGCAGCAGTACTATGTAAAAAAAATCTGCGCTTTTTTGACAGTTTATTCCCTGTGATCTGCTGAGCATGTACCTGGTAATCTTTTCTGCCGGCACTGTACTATCACCCCATAATTTACTCAGTTATCCTTTGTTTTTGTTTACATTTCTGTCACCTGCCACATTGAAAGCAGCAGTACTATATGCAGCTGCCATATTTACTGTAGCGCTACAAAATTGAAACCGGATCACTTCCTGATTAGGTAGTACTGCTGCTTTAAATATGTTCTCTGCTTGTTGTTTTGTCTATATGTGTAATTCATGAACCGCTTACACTATATAATTTATAAAAAAAAATAGCTTATTTCAACATCATGTTTTACAGCTATAAAACATGGACAAAGGGTGTTTTCTTTTTATAATTTTGTAAGATGAACAATGTACTAATGAAAAAATTCCTAATAGCATTTCTCTTCTTTTTTTTCAGGTAATAACAACAACTGAGATGCAACAAAATGGCTGAAAACCCTGCTGAGTCTTTGATCCTCCTCACCAAAAAACCCTGCCTGACTAGTGACTGGTTCAAGCGTATGCCAAATAATAACACAGGAACACCTGAGGACTACAACCCCTGGAGGACTAAAGACATTTTATAATGCATGCCTTATTAGAAAAGACCATGTTTATCAACAATTGCAGCCATTAGACACTGACTCATTATTAGCTTTGCCTGCAGTACATTATCATGTACAATGTCATCAGGCCTACATCTGCAAAATGAACCTGAAGTATTCTGAAGGTCAAGAAAGAAGCTCAGGTCCTGGCTCTTCTACTGATACTGGTCAGTGTTCAAGCTCACAGAGCAGGTGACCGACTTACCAGCTTGTTAACTGGAATTTGTGTATAATATGTCAGAAGATGTAGCACAAAAAAGACAAAAATCTATCACAGCTTGTAACCTTCAGAGGGCAAGAAACTCTGCTTGATTCAGCTGAAACCAGAGAACACAAAACAGTCTTATAGCAAATAGCTGGACTGGACTCAATTGCATTTGAAGCAAAGTACCACAAATACTGCCATAGTGCTTTCACCAGCAAAAGAAACATACGGACAAAATTTTCACTATCCAGTGACAAGGAAGATGAGTCTATGTATAAAGCATGTTTCAGTGAACTGATTTCTGAAATTGAGAATGACCTTGTTATCAATAGAAAAGCCTTGTCCATGTCTTACCTGTTACAGAGATACCGGGATATTCTGAAAGGCAAAGTTCCTAGCAGTGAGAGTTACCAAAATGAGAAGCTAAAGAAGAGACTAACAAACTATTTTGGTGACAAAATTGTTTTTCCAATACAGCATGACCCAAGTAATCCAGAGCTTGTGTACAGCAGTGCTGTGTCTTTGGAAGATGTCATCAACATAGCTTCCCAGTTGCATTCAAAGAAACAGTATGAAAAGGAAAACCCTCTCCCTACTTCTGAAAATAAAGATAAATATTCAACCACATCTGTGCTGTTTCATGCAGCACAGGTCCTCCATAGTGAACTCAAAATGTGGGGACTAGATAGCAATCCAATAGATATTTCTACTATCAATTTACAGCAAGCATTGGACATGATTCCTGACAATGTGTATAGGTTCCTGAAATGGGCATTCCAAGGGGATGTTGGTGATGAACCTATTGAAGATGGCAGTCCTTAAGTAACAGCCACTAACAAGACCCTCCACAAACAGATATTATCACTTGGTCAGGACTTCAGTCATATAGTATCCAGAGGTGCAAAGCGTACACCTAAATATGTTGTGCTTGCAATGTCCATATGCCATATGACAGGCTCTAAACAGGAAGTAACAATGGTGTACAAGCTAGCACACCATGTCAGTTATGTAGCCCTAGAGAGAATTGACACAGCTATTGCAATGGATCAGCATGAAAAAGCTGCCAGGGACAATATCATAATTCCATCAAACATCGAGCAGGGGGAGTTTGTTTAGTTTGCTGCTGACAATAGCGATTTAAATGAGGAAATGTTAGACAGTAAGCATACAACCATGCCACAACTATGGTAGCATATCAACGTCAGACTCCCACAACTCCAGAAGGCAGCTTTGCACAGTGGCAGCTCAGGCTCAAACAAAGAAAACAGCACTGTCAACATGATCATTTGAAACTCCTGCAATGTGCCAAGTCATTCTGGAGTACAATCCTCATGGCTGACACCCTACACCAAATCTTGTGGGAAAAGTAAAAAGTAACTGGTATACTGATGTTGAGGCTTGTTGAAAAGCTGCCAATATTGATCTGCAATGGCTCTTTCTAAGATGCTGCCCAACCAAGCTATTTGAGGTTGAGTTTGAAAAGGTGAATGCCTGTAAGTACCAGGTCGGACAGCTTTTAATGTGATGATTTCATCTACCATACCAACAGAAACATCTATTGGTTACTGTCTAATGCTGCCAGCATGACCTACTGAATGGAGTACAGTTTTCACTGTAATGAAGAATGTCTGCAAGATGTCTAGGACGCGTGGCCAAGATTACAGTGTGTGTTGACACTTGATGATACTATATATTGTAAGGCCAAAGAGATTCAGTGGAGGTGCCTGGAGGAATTTCAGAAAATAGTCTTGAGAATGGGTGGTTTCCACATAGCACAGACATTTCTGGCTGTAATTGGAAAGAAATATGAAGACAGTGGTCTGGAAGACATCCTCATAGAATCCCAGGTGTATGGTAGCAACACAGCAAGCAATCTGCTTAAAGGCAAATCCTACAACTGTGGAGTGAGGGGCCATAAGCTCGTAAAGGAGGCTCTATCCAGACTGAGGTGGCAGGCATTTTGTAACTGGGTACAAGACAATCAGATTGAATGTGATGTAGACCTCATCAACAGAAAGCTCCAGGAATGTCAAAATGCAGTATCAAACAATGATTCAACAAGCTAACAGCAACACTTTCCCAGCTCAGTGATGCCCTCAAGAATATACAAGATGCATTGCACAGATTCCGCAATTTTGGAAAAGCAACTTTTCAAACATTTGCATTCTGGGATGTTTACATCAAAATGGTTAAAATCCTAATGTGGTTCATTAGAGCAGAACGTGAAAGTAACTGGGACCTGCATCTTTGCAGTGGTTGTAGAGATGCTACCACTATTTTTGGCCTTTGACTGCAGCAACTATGCTCGCTGGGTATCTGTGTACATCAGTGATATGAAGCTTCTGCCAGACTGTGACCCTAAAGTTCATGAGCAGTTTGTGCAAGGAAATCATGCTGCAGCTCAGTCTAGAAATAAATTCAGCAAAGTCAGGACAGACATCGCACTTGAACAAACAGTAAACTGTGATAGTAAAGTAAAAGGGGGGGGTATGGTGGGTTTCAGTTTGCAACCAGGAGCCTTGGCTAGATGGTTCGTCACTGCTCATGAGCACTCAGCTATCACAACTTCCATGAAGGTATGTTTGATAGGGTAGACTCAGATGTTTCACAATGGAAAACACAAGGAGGCTGCACCACATCGCATGCAACAAGATGACAGAGATCACTGACTTCTGACTTCATAGCGCTCACCAACATTGCAACTGGTATTGTTGCACCTGCAGAGGCTGCCATCAAGCTTGTTACTGTGAATGATACAGGAATCAAAGCAATGAAACAGTTTGTGGAAGAGAAACTAAATTCAAATACCACTGGATTCTTTGAACCACTGCACAAGTTCAACATCATGGCATTTGAATTTCTAAACAAGAAGATCAAATTGAAAGTTAGTAATAATAAGACAGTGACTATCAATGCAGACAGGGAGTTTTTTAGACGTCCTGTAGTAGCTGCACAAAAAAGAGATGGATCTGAAGGAAGTTTTCACACATGAGCTTTCCACAGTTCCATATGCTCTAGCACACTCTGATGGTACCCTGAACAAAACTGCAAGGAGTAAGCTATTGCCTGAATTAGAAAAAGAAGCAGAGTCAATGTATCAACTGCCAGCATCCAACATGCCCACAGCTTGGATAGTTGATGGCATGGCTGTTATACAAATGGTCGAACAAGGAGGTGCAACTAGCTTTGGAGAACTTGCTGAATTCGTCTTCAGAATAGTACGCCAGCCTCTACGGAGTTATAAGAGCTGCAAATAAGCAGATATCATCTTTTTTTTTTTTAAATCCTTTTAACCTGGCTGGCACTGCAGTCTGCATCCCCACGTCCTGGCATCTGTCTGTCTCCAGCCACCATCAGGTCCTGCCCTAGCCACCAGTGAGGCCCCCACCAATCACCCCAGCAGCTTGCCCCCCATGGCGGGGCAGTGGAGAGTCCCTTCACTCCCCACTGAGTCCGGATCCAGTATGCATTGGTGCCTCCAAGGCAGGGTGTCCCATAGACGGCCATCAAGCCACCGTGACTGTGCACACCATTTTTCCCATTTTCTCCTGGCCTTCGTGAGCGGGGCATGCAATGACGCCAAGGGGGGAGTGCACACACAACCACACATGCTCCCTCCAGCGCCATGCCCCAAACTCACCCCTCCAGCACAGTGCCAGCGCACCGTTCCCCCAGCCTCCGCCAGGGATTGCAAGCACGCCGACACCTGAAGACCCCCCCTCCCCAGGAGAGGGAGAGCAGTCCACAGATGCTTAATCCCGCTCCTCCCCTGCCAACTCCTGGTGACCAGAGTCCATTCCTGAACCAGGGTCACCAGCGTGGAGTGAGGTGTGGTGTCCAGCAGCTCAACCCTCAACACCACCGCCCAGCTTAGATATCATCTTTGATCAATATGATATCAAAGATTTAATTAAAGCTTTTGAGCATGCACAAAGCAATCCTCATAAAGCAATGAAGTCAAAATCCATGGTCCCAAAACATCCATCCCAATGCAGTGGAGTAAGTTCATTGGAAAGCCCAAGAATAAAGAACATCTGGTAAAATTCCTGTCAGAATCATGGTGTGATATGGCAGAAACTTTACTTGACCCAAATCAGAAAATGGTTATTGCAGGTGGATTCAAGGATGGCCTCGCTGCTCATGTGGTCACTTCAGATGGAGTTGTAGACCAAGAAGATCTATTCTCATCGCATGAAGAAGCAGATACTCAGCTTCCACTTCATGTTGCACATGCTTCACAAGAATACCCTCATGTAGTGGTGTAGGCTCCAGACACTGAAGTCGCAAGGCAACTCAAGAGCTCTGGTTTTGTACTGGTGTGAAGGATAAAGC
Organism: Neoceratodus forsteri; assembly: GCA_016271365.2. NCBI lineage: Eukaryota > Metazoa > Chordata > Ceratodontiformes > Ceratodontidae > Neoceratodus > Neoceratodus forsteri. The sequence continues at coordinate 1,204,886,963 of CM057456.1, forward strand.
CAGGTTTATACCAACCCGCACTATAGCAGCTGAATGTGGCTACAACAACTATGCAGAATGTTGCCAACAGTACACACTGACTGGGTGTGATTCAACCAGCAGTCTTAGAGGGTTGGCAAACTAAAGCCATGGAAGCTTGTCAAGAAGAATCCACACAAATTTAGAAGCCTTACCAAGTTTGGCACTACAGTGGATATACCTCCTCCACAGTTGAAATCAGTAGAACTTCTGATAACCCTTCTCTATGACCAAAAGGCTAACTCAGGGATGTAAATGTGCAATATAGCTTTTCTGTCACAAACAGGCCTAGAATGAAACCTCCACCCAACATCTGATAGTCTTCTGCAACACACCAAGCATGCAAATTACCAGACCCTTATCTGGAACCATGCCCTGGAGGTTCAGCCTCACATCCCATCCCTGACTGGAAATGGCTGGCATCACAACAAGGATGGACACATTTCTCCAACACTAATGACACAAACACCTGCCCCTGAAGCACTCCTGGAACTCATTACATCTGGGTATAAAAAAGCCAAGTGTTAGCGCAACTGCAGTTGTTCCAGGCAGAACAAGGCGTGCACACAGGCTTGCTTGTGTACTGGTGGTGAGGACTGTTATAATCCTCATAAAGTTGCCAGTGTGAATCCAGATGAGTCTAATACTACAGATGAGTCAGACTTAGACATGTAGCATATGACAAATATATTGAAAAAGGCTAGACAGGGCTGGCCCGATGACGCTGAGGGCTGAGGCACTGGACACCTTAACTTGCGCTATCCCAGAGACCCGTGTTCAGGAATGAGCATGGGCTGCCGGAGGTCAGCAGAGGAGGAGAAGGATTGAGCATCTGATGGACTGCTCTCCTTCTCCAGGGAGGGGGGTCCACACCTGTCGATGTCTGTTCATCCCCTGGTGGAGGCTGGGGGACAGGACACTACACAGCCATATCGGGGAGGAGCTGGGAGAGACGCCTAGAGGGAGCACATGCAGACACATGTGCGCTCCCCTCCTCTTGGCATCACTGCACATCCCCAGTTCCAGGGCTAAGAAAAGAGGAAAATGGAAGGCACCCTGATCGCGGCTTGATGGCCATCCGCACATTCACTGGCTCTGCTTCTCCTGGACTGGATCCATATCAGGTGGGGAGTTGGGGGCTCCCCACCATTCCTGCTGTGGAGGGTAAGCTGCAGAGGTTTCATGGGGCAGCTGGAAGCACGGCAAAGATGGACGGCGGCCAGAATCCCTCCAAGATGCGGGGACAAATTTATTTATTTAGATTTTGGTAACCGGGTAAACCCACTGAGACCAGAGGTCCCTTTTTCAGGGGCGTACCCAGGATTAGTTACAAAGCATACATACATAGGTATAAAATACAGTAATTTGTAATGAATACATTGTTAGTTACAGTGAGTACATACATAGACATTAGGGTACAGTAGATAAGCTGGTACATTTTGGGGAGCAGGTATCACACGTTGGGCATGGAGAACAGTAGGTATAACAGGCTAGATAGGTGTATAGACAGATACATAGTGCATTTAGCATTATTCCATATGATATTCATGAGGTGGGAAGGCGTGGTTTAGCAGAAGGCAGCAAGAGAGTATCCCCGGGCGGGGGCTAGCGATTACACCCACAGAGGCTTAGTTCCAGGAGGTACATTTTGAGGCCTGATTTAAACCCTAGGAGAGTTGGCTTGTCGATGGGAGAGATGATCAGGTAGGAGGAGCAAAAAGTGATAGCCAAGAAGAAGGCTAGACACTCATATATACTGTCATATTGCTCATCGCTGAGAGGGAGTCCATTGGATATTAGTGTTTTGCTAGCAGCATGGTGTGCAATAGTATACCTGGCTTCTATTATAATGAATATGGTATTTCAAACTTTTGTGTCAATGAATAATCTGTGCATTTATTGATACAAACCACAAGGCCAACATTCTTTAAGTAATGAACCTTAGTAATAATTTGTGTCAAAGAAATCTTCTGTATGACTAAACTTTGTTCTTGTCTTTTAAAATAAATTAATAATAATTTGTGCCAAAGAAACCTTTTGCATGACTAAAATTTGTTTTTTGTGTTTTAAAATAAATGGTTTAAATCCCATTTTATTGGTCATTTTTACTTCCAAACTTGTCTAGACACCTTTAATACATTTTGTGGCCTTTTCACTTATGCAAAATGTTGTTTTGGAATGGGTACCAAAATCTTGCATTGGCATATCTTGCTACCACTTTACAAGATCACATCCACCCTAGATCAGTACCTAAGGGACACTTCCATCAAAATAACATAGCAGTTGCTTTCTGTACGGGGCGGGGGGCATGTTACATCACCAAAATTTTCAGGCCTGGGCACACAGACTACAGTGGGGTGCCACAGGGATCAGTACTGGGGCTGGTCCTCTTCTTCTTTTTTTTTTTTTAATTCAAGTTTATTTCAAAACATCAGGTACATAGACTTTATCAAGAACAATTATCCTTACATCAATTCATTATCCAGGTTATTACAGCAGACTTTAATTAACAATACATTTAACTTCCATTCATAATTAGATGAGCCAATATCACCATAGATATTATTTCCCTTGAATCATTGAGGGGCACAGCTTTTCTCCGAGACCCTAGGCCTATAGTGGGCCTTCAGCCTCAACCATTTCTCCATCCCTTGGTCGGAGGAGTCACCTGGACCACCTATGGGTGAAAATCAACACTCCCTGATTTATTTTGTAGGTCAGTTCCTCCATATCCTGTATCTCTTGTATAATAGAGCACCACTGTAGGTTAGTAGGAGGGTCCTGCGCTCGCCATTTGTGAGTAATGGCCTTGTGGGCTGTGGCCAAAAGGATATTCCACAAATACATTGCATCGGAGCCCTTGATTTCAGCAGGTGGGAGGCTGAGAAGCCTATTAACTTGGGTCAGTGTGGCCGAAAGGGAGAACACTTCAGTAAGTGCTCATTCTACCTGGGACCAGAACTACTGCATACAGGACACTGACTGAATATATGGGTATGGTGTGCTGGGAGAATAACCACACCCTCCAACAGTGGAGTGTGACTCTGTCTCCCACCTAGTCTGAGTCATTGGGGTGTAGAAGAATCTGACCCTGACTTTCCATTCAAAGTCATGCCATACTGGGGAATGTGTGGTTCTATTGACCAGAACAAATATTTTACTCCAGTCCCTTTCTTCCACTTCCATTCCCAGCTCATCCTCCCACTTTAGCATAATTTGAGTGGTGGCATCATCATATAGATGTCTGATGGCTTTATATGGGAGACAACAGCCCTCTATCTACTTGTCCTTGAATAATGGAGTGTAAGTCCTCCCACAGATTGTTGGTCACAGCATGGAGTTCCGTCCCCTCCACTGCCCCCACAGCTATTATGTTTGCCTGCAACTGGAGAAAGCAAAACAGATCTTAGGATCACAACTGATAGGCATTCTTCAGTGTTTGAAAATCCACTATCGTTCGATCCTCAAGAACTTGTTCATACCTTGTGAGGCCGAGTCTCCCTCACCTTCTACAGTAAAGGTGTGATCCATGTGGGCTGGTTGAAATGTCCTGTCCCATGCAAAGTATTGCAGGACCCAGGTCATTTTCTGTAGTTTATATTTGTTCCAGAGTTTATGTACAGCCCACAAGGTATTTGCGACATTAGTTAATGCTATCTTTTGTTTGTCTTGTTGCAGACTAGGGTCAAACACTCGTGCCCCCAGGGTGCCCTCATTCAGGATCTCCTCAATGCTCTTCCAGTGGGAATTATAGTTTGTTGTGTCCCAAAGTAAAGCATTCTTAAGCTGGGCTGCTAGAAAGTAGTCTTCCAGATTTGGCAGGGCTCTGCCTCCTGGTCCTTATGTACTCTCATTCTGAGTACCCTGGGGCCCAAATGTATTTATGATTTTTGCAAGAGTTGGAATGTTTTGGACGGTATTCTTAGAGAAAGAGACATTGAAAACTTATAAAATTTTGGGAGGACAGTCATTGTAATAGATTGTATTCTTGAGTACCATGGAGGTTTAAAAGAGACCACCTTGCAGTGTCCCCTTGTAACTGGGTAAGTAGTGGGTCTAGATTAGCCTGGTGCAAATTCCCACAATTTTTGTGTATCTGGATACCCAAATAGGTAAACTGGGTTTTGTTCTAGTTAATGGGGCATAATTTAAGGACCTCTTGGGGATGGTCTATAGAAGAATTTAAGAGCGCCTGTTTTGGTTTTGTCAAGTGCGTATCCTGCATGCTGGCAAAACCTCTAGCAGTGACCAAACTACAGGAATAGAATTATCTGGGTCATTCAAATAGAGCAGACTATCATCTGTATAAAGTGAAAGCTTATGATCGGTGTCTCTGACCCTAATCCCTTTGATATTGGGGTGTTCTCTAATAGCCTGAGCCAAAGGCTCAATATATAGGGCAAAAAGAACTGGAGACAGAGGGCATCCCTGTCAGGTGCCCCTACCCAGTGGGAATCTGTCTGAGATTCCCCCATTAACCCTAACATGAGCCTGTGGAGCTCTGTAGAGGGTTCGTAGTGCATCTATGAAGGTTCGCGGGAAGTCAAACCGCCGCAGGACCATGAAGAGAAAAGACCAGGAGACTTTGTCGAATGCTTTTTCAGCGTCTAAGCTCATTATGCAAGTTGGTGTACGTTCCTGGTGTATTATATCAATATGATTAGTTGTCCTCCTAATACTGTCCGGCGCCTATCAACTCGCCACAAACCCAGTTTGGTCAGGGTGCACTAGACCCGGGATCATTCAGTTTAAACGATTAGCAATAATTGATGTGTAGAGCTTATAATCCGTATTTAGTAATGAAATGGGTCTATAAGATCCACATTCTGTTGGGTCTTTACCCTGCTTGTGTATCACTGTTATGGTGGTATAGTCTCACGAAGGAGGTGGGTGATCACCCTCAAGCCATATGGCATTGTATGTAGGGTACAGTACTGGGACAATGTCTTGGGATAGGGCCTTATATAGTTCTGCACCAAATCCATCTGGACCTGGGCATTTCCCAGGCTTGGATTGTTGTATGGCTGTTAGGCTCTCAGAGCATGTCATAGGGGCTGTTAGTTCATTTTTTAATTGTGTACTAAGTATGGGCAGGCTCAGACTCTCAAGAAACCACCTCATGTCATCTGGGGGCGTCTCCTTTTGGGGAGTGTATAGGGTCCTATAGTAATCCAAAAAGGCGTTCGAGATTTGTTCTCCCTTACAGAGCAACAGATTAGATCTTGGGTGCTTTATTTTGGAAATGACAGCCTTAGCTGCTCGTTGCTTTAGTCTGTAGGCCAGAAATTTGGTGACCCTAGGACCCCCCCTCAAAATATGACTGCTTAAAGTATTGTAGTGCTTTCTCTGTCTCCCTTATTTTGGATTTTATTTATCTTGGATCTAGTCTCTTTAATTTCCAGATCAATGGGCCTAGTCCATCTAATTTTCTGTTGTGCCTCCAGTTCTCGCAGACGTTGTAGGGTCTGGTCGAGGAGTCTCCTCCTCTCCCTTTGCCTATATGAGGCAATAGAAATGAGTTTCCCTCTGAGCATTGTCTTCATGGTACCCCATAATATTTGGGGAGAAGTCTCTGGGCCCGAGCACATCTCCTGGGCTTGCATTATAATCACTTGCAGAGTCTTAAGCACCTCTTTGTCCCTCAGTAAAGACGTGTTTAGCCTTCAGAGAGTCCTCTTCCTAGGGAGGGCAAGTTCTAGTTCAAGAAATAAAGGCTGATGATCAGAGTGAGTCGCTGCCAGTCCAAATATGTTTAAAAGTGGAGAGGTCTTTTGAATTTGTAAGAAACATGTCCAATCTAGAAAAGGTCATGTATCTAGGAGAGTAACAGGTGTATTCTCTTGCTGTGGGATATTTTTCGCTCCAAGCATCTACTATCCCAACATCCGCCATCAGCCTCTTGAATTGCTTGTCCGTTGTATTTCTAGGATTGGGGATCTGAGAGGTGGTGTCAATCCCCTATTCAAAACTAAGTTCCAGTCTCCACCTAGGACTAGGATTCCCCTGGCCCTCTCAGCCACCAGTTTGAGTATCCCAGAATAAAAGGAAATGTTTGAGCCTGGAGGGGGGCATAAACATTTAATAAGGTTAAGGATACGTTCTGGACCCTCCCAACCACCATAAGGTATTTGGCCCCTGGATCCAAGAACACCTCCTGTTCCTCAAATGGCAGGGAGTCAGAGAGCAAGGTGGTCACTCCTCTTTTCCTCCCCACCCCTCCAAGGAGGCCTGATAGAGGCTTGGGAATGCCCCAGTCCGTAACTTTTCTACGTCAGAGGGAGAGAGAGATTTGTTTCTGTAAGAAACTGATGTCACATCTCTGGTCCCTAAGGAATTTTGTATCTTCCTCCTTTTATGGATTATTTATCCCATTCAAATTATAGCAGAGGACTTTTGTGTTTATACTAACCATTATTACCATTTATGGGTCTAATCCTTGCTTTCGGCGCTCGATGCCATCCTCCCACCATAGAAGTCTTTGCTGTAACCAGGTCATATTCAAAGTCTCAGTACCTGTATACAATCTAAATGGCAACACAATACTAACAAACTGTTCAGAAAATATATCAACTTTTTAAATTATCAGTGTGGGAACTAACAGAGTCCCATCTGGACAGACATTATAATGTCCAACTAACATTAACAGGAAAGAAGAAGAAAATGAGAAATTTGCTTGAACAGAGACCTGGTCCCTGACCCCAAACCTGTGATCAAGATTTGGAGGGCTGGGACTACTCGGATCCACAGACCCAAGACAAGTTGTCGTAGTCTTCCGACTCTGGCAATAGACACTAGGGTGTACTTCCTAGGTCAGACAGGAAAAAAAAAAAAACTCTGTCTGGGTTGCGTCTTAACTTAAAATGCTTGATCCCTCCAAAACAGGGATAAATGCCGAGCATGCTGAGGGGAGAAAAGCTCAACCCCCGAGACCTCAGCCTGTCCGGCGCTGGGTCACAAAACAGTGAGGTGTAGGTCTCTTTGTTTTCCCCCGCAGCTAACCAATGCCCTCCCGACCTAGTGTTAAATAAATTGTTGGATTCTGCCCAACAAAGATATGTGCTGTGTATGGAAGTAGCTAGTAGCTTATACCACGATATCCTCTGATATGATCCCGTCTCCCCAAGATGAGAGAAAAAGAAGAAAAATCTTTTCAAGAACCCCTTTCCAGAAGTTGGAGGTCCTTTCCCACATCAGCCAGCTTTAAACGTTAGTGAAATAAGGCAGATAAGGATATCATCACAGCCTCTCCTTCGAACTGGCATCTTTAAATAGTAAGCACAGATAATGTAAGAGAGGAGAGGGGAAAATGTATTCAATTTTAGCCAGGTCTCTGAAACCCATTCAGCAGCTCCCACTCCCGCCCCTCCCCCCTCCTGAAGATGTGAGAGAAAGAGAAGAAAAATCTTTTCAAAAACCCCTTTTCCAGGAGTTGGAGGTCCTTTCCTATATCCGCCAGCTTTAAACATTAGTGAAATAAGGCAGATAAGGATATCATCACAGCCTCTCCCTCCGAACTGGCATCTTTAAATAGTAAGCACAGATAATGTGAAGAGAGGAGAGAGGGAGGAAATTTATTCAACTTTAGCCAGGTCTCTGAAACCACTCAGCAGCTACCGCCCCCGATTTCTTATGAAGTCCAAAACTTGAGTATCAGCTATAGATAAAACGAATCCAGCCATGTCAAAGGCAGCATGAGGAGAAAATCAGCAGGCATGAGTCTCAGAGTGTTTAACTGACAGGTATTGTCCTGTCGTCCAACAACTCCAAGGCCTATCTGAATCCTGTATTGACGCCTTGGTGTCTTCAAACGAGGCACCCGCAGGAACGATCGGCAGCAAATCTGGTCGGGTTCCTTCAAGTTTGCCTAGCAGTCTCCCGAGTTTCGTCATCTTGTTCGTGATAGTCCAGTCGAGGCTGTTCCTCCTGTATCAACCAGTGGCATCACCATGCTGATTTTGGGGAGGCTACAGCCCCCCCAATCGAAGTTAAAGCCCTCCCAATCATTGAAGGGCAAACCTACTCTGGATTAATGGGGCATTGTATTCCGATTTTTTTATTTTTACCTCAGTCTTTCTGAACTGCATGCAGATCGCCAATCTGATTCTGCAGCATACAGTTCAGAACTTCAACTGAGGTAAATAAATAACACTGTCTTAGTCTGTACAGTACAGTTTGGGCGAAAACTAAGAAGAACGCGCCGGTAGCCCCTCCCCTGCTGACCCGCCTCTCCGTCTCATCCGATTTTACCTCAGTGAGTTCTGAATTGCATCGCCGATCTAATTCTGCAGCATGCAGTTCAGAACTGGTAATACTGTACATTATATGCCACTGTGGTGACTGTGCCCTACTAGCCATTTGCAAGAAGAACGCACCCGTAGTAGCCCTACTAGCCCCGCTGATGGCGCTGACCCTTCCATCCACCACCGACCATCCAGCAGGTCTCTGGGAAAGCCGCTGATCCACCTGCCCGATGAATGAAGTCTCGGTCAGGATTGGGAATGAGCAGCTGACGTGCCTCATTCAACCGAGAAGGACCATCAGTGGTGTTGTGACTGTGAGTACTGCCCACTGCAGACAGCGCTTTCTTGTGTTCGGGGACGGGGGGGCACACTGGGGTCTCCAGGATAGGAGGGAGGCACTGTGTGGGGACAGTCACAGCAGGACAGGAGGACAGGACAGAGCACTGGTGTGTTAGGAGGAGGATTGAGGAGTGGGATGGGACAGGAGGTCTCAGGTCAGCCAACTTTGGATGAAACCGAAATGGACCACCGACACTGAACGCTGCCACAGACAGAATGGATACAGGGTTTGGAAGTTTATAGTGATTATGTCCTGATCTCAGTGAGATCAGGACATAATCATTATAAACTTTCACTCACTCTCAGTCACTGGGGTCAGCTGGGTGCGGATTCGGGGAAGGCATGGGACGAGTGGGTTATGACGGACACGGGGGAGTGAGACACAGGAGGCTCCTGTGGTCAGGAGGGATGATTCAGGACAGTACACAGGGGGGTTTTATTTAATTCAGACAGCAGCCTGCCCTCACCCTGCACTCAGCAGCAGCAGCACTTCGTGGTGGAGGAGGAGGATCCTGGCTTGCATGTCACGCTGAGCAACAAGCCAAGGACTGGAGTGATCAGCGCGAGTTGTCTCTGGTGTATGTGTGGGCGGGAGCAGCGCCAGCAGATCGATCATGATTGGGACAATGGAGATAATGAAATGGCATCAGTTGTTGGGGGGGGATGATAGACAGAAGGAGGGGAGCAGGGAGGGTTCATTCTTGTATTCTGTGACTGGCACCCACCTCATACTCTGCCTACCAACAGCACAGCAGCTTGCTTGCACAGTGAGCCAATCAGTGGACAAACACGTGGTGTGCTTCTCCAACCACACGTGGCACACACTAGTAGTCCCATTGTGTGCAGTAAGAAAACTAGCGATGAGTTGTAGTTGATAGCAGCAACAGAGCAGAGGCAGGCACTATTTGGGAGATTCAAATCGAATTCAATTTCAATCTATATTTCTAAAAAGTTATTATCAAACATTGAAGACTCAGTTCACTTGTTGGGCTAAGAGGCTTGAGAGCTAAATAAAAGTGTAGTGTTTATTTTTTTTACATTTTTTTCTCTGAATGTAATACAAGGGGGGGGGTGTGTTTGTGTGTAAATTGAAAAGCTCAGACACGGACAACCTGCGGTGAGTGCTGCCATACAGCAGCATTACTAACTACTGCATATATGTTTATTTTTTTTCTTACTTGCAACTTATTTTCACATTTACTATTTTACTGTGTAAATTGATACTTTGTGGTTTATGTTTTAGGCTCACAAATTTAGAATAAAAGTAGCAGAACTTTTCTTTTCCTAAATTGCCTTATACCCTGACCCATGCCTCGGGTTTGTATTGTGGCAAGCTTAACATCACAAGCAAGGAGTTAGCCAGTTCAATTTCAGACACTTTTTTATGAACAAGGGAAACCGTCTGTTTTATAAAAAAAACAGTTCCAGTAGTAGCATACTCATTTTGCTTCGCATACTGTGAGCCCTGTGTGTGTAGGCTCCATCTATTGTATTAAATAGCAGTTTTCCAGTAGGTGTTTAATACTCATTACTTCGCATACTGTGAGCCCTGTGTGTGTTAGGCTCCATCTATTGTATTAAATAGTAGTTTTCCAGTAGGTGTTTAATACTCAATTACTTCGCATACTGTGAGCCCTGTGTGTTAGGCTCCATCTATTGTATTAAATAGCAGTTTTCCAGTAGGTGTTTAATACTCATTACTTTGCATACTGTGAGCCCTGTGTGTTAGGCTCTGTCTATTGTATTAAATAGCAGTTTTCCAGTAGGTGTTTAATACTCAATTACTTTGTACATGTGCAGTCTGTGTGTTAGGCTCTATCTATTGTATTAAATAGCAGTTTTCAGTAGGTGTTTAATACTCATTACTTTGCACATACTGTGAGCCCTGTGTGTGTTAGGCTCCGTCTATTGTATTAAATAGCAGTTTTCAGTAGGTGTTTAATACTCAATTACTCAGATACTGTGAGCCCTGTGTGTTAGGCTCCATCTATTGTATTAAATAGCAGTTTTCCAGTAGGTGTTTAATACTCATTACTTCAGATACTGTGAGCCTTGTGTGTGTTAGGCTCTGTCTATTGTATTAAATAGCAGTTTTCCAGTAGGTGTTTAATACTCAATTACTTCAAACTGTGAGCCCTGTGTTAGGCTCTGTCTATTGTATTAAAAGCAGTTTTCCAGTAGGTGTTTAATACTCATTACTTCGCATACTGTAAGCCCTGTGTGTTAGGCTCCATCTATTGTATTAAATAGCAGTTTTCCAGTAGGTGTTTAATACTCATTACTTTGCATACTGTGAGCCCTGTGTGTGTTAGGCTCCGTCTATTGTATTAAATAGCAGTTTTCCAGTAGGTGTTTAATACTCAATTACTTTGCATACTGTGAGCCCTGTGTGTTAGGCTCCATCTATTGTATTAAATAGCAGTTTTTCAGTAGGTGTTTAATACTCATTACTTCGCATACTGTGAGCCCTGTGTGTGTTAGGCTCCGTCTATTGTATTAAATAGCAGTTTTCCAGTAGGTGTTTAATACTCAATTACTTTGCAAACTGTGAGCCCTGTGTGTTAGGCTCCATCTATTGTATTAAATAGCAGTTTTCCAGTAGGTGTTTATTACTCAATTACTTTGCATACTGTGAGCCCTGTGTGTTAGGCTCCGTCTATTGTATTAAATAGCAGTTTTCCAGTAGGTGTTTAATACTCATTACTTCGCATACTGTGAGCCCTGTGTGTGTTAGGCTCTGTCTATTGTATTAAATAGCAGTTTTCCAGTAGGTGTTTATTACTCAATTACTTTGCATACTGTGAGCCCTGTGTGTTAGGCTCTGTCTATTGTATTAAAAGCAGTTTTCCAGTAGGTGTTTAATACTCATTACTTCGCATACTGTAAGCCCTGTGTGTTAGGCTCCATCTATTGTATTAAATAGCAGTTTTCCAGTAGGTGTTTAATACTCATTACTTTGCATACTGTGAGCCCTGTGTGTGTTAGGCTCCGTCTATTGTATTAAATAGCAGTTTTCCAGTAGGTGTTTAATACTCAATTACTTCATACTGTGAGCCCTGTGTGTAGGCTCCATCTATTGTATTAAATAGCAGTTTTCCAGTAGGTGTTTAATACCTCATTATCTACATACTGTGAGCCCTGTGTGTGTTAGGTCAGTCTATTGTATTAAATAGCAGTTTTCAGTAGGTGTTTAATACTCAATTACTTTGCAAACTGTGAGCCCTGTGTGTTAGGCTCCATCTATTGTATTAAATAACAGTTTTCAGTAGGTGTTTATCTCAATTACTTTGCATACTGTGAGCCCTGTGTTTAGGCTCCGTCTATTGTATTAAATAGCAAGTTTTCAGTGATGTTTAATACTCATTACTTTGCATACTGTGAGCCCTGTGTGTGTTAGGCTCTGTCTATTGTATTAAATAGCAGTTTTCCAGTAGGTGTTTATTACTCAATTACTTTGCATACTGTGAGCCCTGTGTGTTAGGCTCTGTCTATTGTATTAAATAGCAGTTTTCCAGTAGGTGTTTAATACTCATTACTTCGCACACTGTGAGCCCTGTGTGTGTTAGGCACCGTCTATTGTATTACATAGCAGTTTTCCAGTAGGTGTTTAATACTCATTACTTGGCAAAAAGTTTGCATACTGTGAGCCCTGTGTGTGTTAGGCTCTGTCTATTGTATTACATAGCAGTTTTCCAGTAGGTGTTTAATACTCATTACTTCGCATACTGTGAGCTCCTGTGTGTATAGGGCTCCACTGGTTGTATTAAATAGCAGTTTTCCATTAGGTGTTTATTACTCACTATTTTTGCATACTGTGAGCCCTTTGTGTTAGTTCTGTCTCTATTGTATTAAATAGCAGTTTTCCAGTAGGTGTTTAATACTCATTACTTTATACTGTGAGCCCTGTGTGTGTTAGAGCTCTGTCTATTGTATTAAATAGTAGTTCCAGTAGGTGTTTATTACTCATTATTTCTTGCATACTGTGAGCCCGTGTGTTAGGCTCTGTCTATTGTATTAAATAGCAGTTTTCCAGTAGGTGTTTAACACTCATTACTCTACACTGTGAGCCTCTGTGTGTGTTAGGCACTGTCTATTGTATTACATAGCAGTTTTCCAGTAGGTGTTTAATACTCATTACTTGGCAGAAAGTTTGCATACTGTTGAGCCCTGCGTGTTAGGCTCTGTCTATTGTATTAAATAGCAGTTTTCCAGTAGGTTACTCATTACTTTGTATACTGTGAGCCTTGTGTGTTAGACTGTCTGTCACATCAACATTTCATCCCTGTGCCAGACCCAATAAGAGGTATTTTTCTTATAATTTACTTTTTTAGTTAGTTCTTGTCACACACTCATCAGCCTTTGTTAAAAATGAGTATCCGTGACTTCCTCCGGTCCAAAATCAAACATCAGAATAAAGAAAGTAACTTTCCAGACCCCATGATGTCTTCAACAGCTGCAACTCGGAGCAGCCATTAAGAAATGAAGTGGAAGTTCCAGTACCAGAAGATCAGGTAGCAAACACATCATCATCTCCTGGAACATCTCGTGATGCACTTGAATCAGTAGCAAGATTTACATCTGCTACTACTGTTGTACCAATGATCTGGGAACCAAAGAAGCTGGTCCTATGCAGCCAAAGCTGTCTAGTTTTCCACAAAGGATTTTGGAAAGCAGAAGCTTCATTTTCAAGCAGCTGGTATGCATCATTTAAATGGCTTGAAATATAGTGCAAGCAATGATGTCATATTTTGCTTTGCCTGCAGAATGTTTTCATGTTGCACTGGTCAAGCAGACACTGCTTTCACGTCCAGAGTTTACAACTGGAAGAAGGCAATAGAGAAGATGAGAGAACACCAACAAACAACAACACATACAGAAGCAATGGAGGCCTGGTCTACTTATGTGAAATCTAAAGAACGAGAGCAATATTATACAGCTAATGGATTCAGCAAATGATTGCAGATATTAAAAAGCGTAGGGAGTACCTGAGAAGAATAGTTGAGATTGTTTTGTTGTTTGGCAGATAGGAACTGCCTTTCGAGGCCATAGGAGTGTGAAGGGAGCTCAAACAGGGGTAACTTTAGAGACTTTGACCTTCTAAAAAAGTTTGATCCTGAATTGCAAAATTTGGTGGATTCATGCCATGAATGCACACCATCTCTCACCTCTCAGTCAAAATCAGATGATAGAATGTTGTGCAAAATTAATAAGAGAGAAAATTTTAAATGAGGTAAAAGAAGTAAACTATTTTGCAATACTTGCTGATGAATCTAGAGATGTTGCTTGCAGAGAACAAATGAGTATTTGCCTTCGTTATGTTCTACTATGGTTCTGTAGAGAAATTGTTGTGCTTCCATCAAGTAACAGCATTAGATGCCCAAAGTCTGACAAATGAACTGTGTTCAAAGCTGACTAACTGGGACCTCCATGAGAATTGAGACTTGTATAGCTCAAACTTATGTGGATTGCATCTGTTATGGAGTGGCAACCTAAATGGAGTCCAGGAACTATTTCGTGCGTAAGCATCCATATGCTATATATGTTCATTAGCTATGCGCATATTCTGAATTTGGTCCTTGTAGATGCCTGTTCATCACTTCTTCCTGTATGGAAATTCTTTGACATGCTTCAAGAGATACACGTTCTTTTCCAAATCTGTCCTGACTCACCAGGGTTCTTAAATGTTCAAAGGAGCTTGGGTTGACTAGAATTCTTGAGATACCGGAGTTAAGTTCTACCAGGTGGGTTTCTCAAAAGCTAGCAACAAAGGCAGTAATAGAAACTTATCCAGCTCTTCTAAAATATCTTTCAGAATGTGAATAAGGAGAAACTGCAAAGGCCAGGAGGACTCCCACAGCAAGCTTCTAGAATTCAACAATATCTTTCTCCTTAAAATGTTTGACAAACTACTGTCAGTGTCTGATGGAACAAATAACTTACTTCAGACTCAGGCTTTGACTTTGGATGTGAGTGACTGCTGTATCTGCGCTGAGAGACACAATTGTACAATTTCGTATCGAAGAGAGAGATTTCTAGTTCTCTTACAGGAAGTTGAAAATATGGTAGAAAATATGGGACACAGACACCAAACACTCCGGTCCACAGAGGCAAAGGAAGCTATCTCGTGATTTGGGAGCACTTTGTTCCAACTTCACATTAACTGGAACTGAACAAAGTGCATCAGCATCGCGATGAAACAACAACTGCTGTGCATTTGAGAATCACTGTTTTTTACCCTGTGATTGACAAAATGATTGGAGAGATTGATAGAAGGTTTTCCAAGCATAACCAAACACTGATGGTTGCTATCAATGCTCTCAGACCACAGTCTAACACATTCTTGGACCAGGACAAACTGAGGCCACTTGGAGAGATGTATGACTGACCAGTTCTGGAAGAGGAACTGGTAGTAGCAAGAAACTTCATTTGTCAGCTGCCAGAAAATGAACGTCCACAGGATATGACCAATCTTTATAAGGTTCTTCCAGAAATCATGTATCCGACGCTACATAAATCACTGCAGATTGCTTTAACAATCCCAGTTACCACATGTGTGTGTGGCGCTCCTTTGGTTCCATGAGTGCGCATTAAGACATATCTGAGAAACAAGACGAAAATGGCAGATTGAGTTCGACTTTGAATTCTCAACATTCAGACTGAAGAAAGCAGACAACTTGACACTGATGATGTGATTGACGAATTTGTATCCATGACAAACAGAAAGGTTGAGCTACTTCCCAAAATCAGCACGATAATAAAATAGTAAAACCTGTATGACACTGATATCCTGCAGATCTGCTGGGATAATGGTGTGTCTGGCTGTTCTGGTTTCTCATTTGCTCTGGGGTCCTCCTCAGTAACCTTCCTGCAGATCTGTTGGGATAATGGTTGGTGTCTGGCTGTTCTGGTCTCTCTCATTTGCTCTGGTCCTCATGTAACTCACAGATCTGCTGCTAATGGTTGTGTGTCTGGCTGTTTTGGTCTCTCATTTGTTCTGGGGTGTCCCTTATAACCTTCCCAAGCAGATCTGCTGATAATGGCTGGTGTGTCTGGCTGTTCTGGTCACTCATTTGCTCCAGTCCTCATGCAACCTTCCCAGCAGATCTGCTGGGATAATAGTGTCTGGCTGTTCTGGTCTCTCATTTGCTCTGGGTCCTCCTTGTAACTTTCCCAGCAGATCTGTTGGGATAATGGTGTGTCTGGCTGTTCTGGTCTCTCATTTGCTCTGGGGTCCTCATGAACCTTCCCAGCAGGATCTGCTGGGATACTATGTGTCTGGCTGTTCTGGCTCTCTCTCATTTGCTCTGGGGTCCTCATGTAAATCTCTTCCCAGCAGATCTGCTGATAATGGTGTCTGGCTGTTCTGGACTCTCATTTGCTCTGGGGTCCTCCTGTAACCTTCCCAGCAGATCTGCTGGGATAATGGTTGGTGTGTCTGGCTGTTCTGGTCTCTCATTTGCTCTGGGGTCCCTCTCAGAACCTTCCCAGCAGATCTGCTGGGATAATGGTGTGTCTGGCTGTTCTGGTCTCTCATTTGCTCTGGGGTCCTCCTGCAACCTTCCCAGCAGATCTGCTGGGATAATAGTTGGTGTGTCTGGCTGTTCTGGTCTCTTATTTGCTTTGGGGTCCTGTGCAACCTTCCAGCAGATCTGCTGGATAATGGTGTGTCTGGCTGTTCTGGTCTATCATTTGCTCTGGGGTCTCTTGAATTATCCCAGCAGATCTGCTGGGATAATGGTGTGTCTGGCTGTTCTGGTCTCTCACTTGCTCTGGGTCCTCTCTGTAACCTTCTCCCAGATCTGCTGGGATGTCGGTTGTGTCTGGCTGTTCTGGTCTCTATTTGCTCTGGGGTCCTCCTGCAACCTTCCCAGTAGATCTGCTGATAATGGTTGCGTGTCTGGCTGTTCTGGTTTCTCATTTGCTCTGGGGTCTTATGTAACCTTTCCCATAGATCTGCTGGGATAATGGTGTGTCTGGCTGTTCTGGTCTCTCATTTCTCTGGGGTCCCTTGCCACGGTCCCTTCCCAGCAGATCTGCTGGTATAATGGTTTGTAACCGCTATTCTGGTCTCTCATTTGCTCTGGGGTCCTCATGCAACTTTCAGCAGACCTGCTGGTATGCTGGTTGTGTGTCCGGCTGTTCTGGTCTCTCATTTGCTCTGGGTCCTTTATGCAACCTTCCCAGCAGATCTGCAGGATAATGGTTGCGTGTCTGGCTGTTCTGGTCTCTCTTTTGCCATGTGGGGGGTCTCTCTTTCCAGCATATCTGCTGGGACACTGTGTGTCTGGCTGTTCTGGTCTCTCATTTGCTCTGGGGTCTCATGCAACCTTCCAGCAGATCTGTTGGGATAATGGTGTGTCTGGTTGTTCTGGTCTCTCATTTGCTCTGGGGTCCTCATAGTAAACTTCCCAGCAGATCTGCTGGGACAATGGTGTGTCTGGCTGTTCTGGTTCTCATTTGCTCTGGGGTTCTCCTCAACCTTCCCAGCAGATCTGCTGGGATAATGGTTGGTGTGTCTGGCTGTTCTGGTCTCTCATTTGCACTGGGGTCCTCCCAAGCAGCAGTCTTCTGGGATAATGGTGGTGTCTGGTGTTCTGGCTCTCATTTGCTCTAGGGTCCTCCTGTAACCTTCCAACAGATCTGCTGGGATAATGGTGTGTCTGGCTGTTCTGGTCTCATTTGTTTGGGGTCCTCCTGCAGCCTGCCCAGTAGATCTCCTGTAATGGTTGGTGTTTGTCTTTTCTGTTCTGTCTCATTTTGCTGGGTCCCTCTAGCCTTCCCAGCAGATCTGCTGGGATAATGGTTGGTGTGTCTGGCTGTTCTGGTCTCTCATTTGCTCTGGGGTCCTCATTGCAGCCTTCCCAGCTGGTCTGCTGGGATAATGGTGTCTGGTTGTTCTGGTCTCTCATTTGCTCTTTGGTTCATGAAACCTTCTTAGAATCTGCTGGGATAATGTGGTGGTCTGGCTGTTCTGGTCTCTCATTTACTCTGGGGTCTCATGCAGCCTTCCAAGAATCTGCTGGGATAATGATGGTGTGTCTGGCTGTTCGGTCTCTCATTTGCTCTGGGATCTCCTGCAACTAGCCAGCAGGTCTGCAGGATAATGGTGTGTCTGGCTTTCTGGTCTCTCATTGCTCTGGGTGCCTTGTAACCTTCCCACAGATCTGCTGGTAATGTTGGTGTCTGCTGTTCTGGTCTCTCATCTGCTCTGGGGTCCTCCTGCAGCCTTCTTCGCAGATCTGCTGGGATAATGGTGTCTGGCTGTTCTGGTCTCTCTTTTGCACTGGGGTTCTCCTGCACTTTCCCAGCAGACTGTGATATGGTGTGTCTGGTTGTTCTGGTCCTCTCATTTGCTCTTTCTGATGTAGCTTCCCAGCAGATCTGCTGGGATAATAGTGTGTCTGGCTGTTCTGGTCTTTCATTTGTCTGGGTCCTCATGCTTCCTTCCCAGCAGATCTGCTAGGATAATGGTGTGTCTGTGTTCTGTCTGTCTTATGCTCTGGGGTCCCTGCAACTTCCCAGATCTGCAGGACATGGTGTCTGGCTATTCTGGTCTCTCATTTGCTCTGGGGTCCTCCAGCAACATTCCCAGCAGATTCTGGGATAATTGGGTGTCTGGCTCTGTGGTCTCCTTTGCTCTTGGGTCCTCCCAACCTTCCTGCAGATCTGCAGGATAATGGTTGGTGTTCTGTCATTCTGGTCTCTGCTTGCTCTGGGGTCTCATGCAACCTTCCCAGCAGATCTGCTGGGATAATGGTGTTGGTTGTTCTGGTTGTCATTTGCTCTGGGGTCCTCATGCAGCCTTCCCAGCAGATCAGCTGGATAATGGTGTGTCTGTTCTTGTCTCTCATTTGCTCTGGGGTCTTATGTAACCTTCCAGTGATCTGCTGGGATAATGGTGGTTGTCTGCTGTCTGGCCTCTCATTTGCTCTGGTCCTCATACCTTCCCAGCAGATCTGTTGAATGGTTGGTGTGTCTGTGTTCTGGTCATCATTTGTCTGGGGTCCTCCTGTAACTTTCCAGCAGATCTGCTGGATAATGGTGTGTCTGGCTGTTCTGGTATCTCATTTGCTCTGTGTCTTTATGCAACCTTCCAGCAGTCTGTTGGGATAATGTGTCTGGTGTTCTGGCTCTCATTTGCTCTGGGGTCTCGTAACCTTCCCAGCAGATCTGCTAGATACTGGTGTGTCTGGCTGTTTTGTCTCTCATTTGCTCGGTCCTTATACAACCTTCCCGTAGATCTGTTGGGATAATGGTGTGTGTCTGTTCTGGTCTCTCATTTGCTCTGGGTCCTTTATAATTTTTCCGCGATCTGCTGGGATACTGGTTGGTGTCTGCTGTTCTGGTTCTCATTTGTTTTGTTCTACTGCCTTCCCAGCATCTTTGGGATAACGTTGGTGTCTGGCTGTTCTGGTCTCTCATTTGCTCTGGGTCTCCTCAACCTTCCCATCAGATCTGTTGGGATAGCGGTGTCTGGCTGTTCTGGTCTCTCATTTGCTCTGGGTCCTCCTGCCTTCCCAGCAGATCTGCTGGATAATGGTTGAGGTTCGCTTTTTCTGGTCTCATTGCTCTGGGATCCCTCTGCAACCTTCCCCTAGATGCTGGAGATAATGGTTGTGTTTCTGGCTGTTCTGGTTTCTCATTGCTCTGGGGCCTCATCCTTCCCAGCAGATCTGCTGGGATATTGGTGTGTCTGGTTGTTCTGGTCTCATTTGCTCTGTCCTCATGCAGCCTTCAGTAGATCTGGGATAATGGTGTGTCTGGCTGTTCTGGTCTCATTTGCTCTGGGGTCCTCATGTAACTTTCCAGCAGATCTGCTGGGACAATGGTGTGTCTGGCTGTTCTGTCTCTCATTTGCTCTGGTCTTCCTGCAACCTTCACAGCAGATCTTCTGGGATAATGGTTTTATGTCTGGCTGTTCTGGTCTCTCATTGCTCTAGGGTACTTGTAACCTTCCCTGCATCTTCTGGGATAATGGTGTGTCTGTTCTGGTTTCATTTGCTCTCTTGGGTCCTCATGCAACCTTCCCAGCAGACCTGGTGGGATATTGTTTGGTGTGTCTGGCTGTTCTGGTCTCTCATTTGCTCTGGGTCCTTATCCCTTCCCAGCAGATTCTGGGATAATGGTGTCTGGCTGTTCTGGCTATCATTTGCTCTGGGGTACTCCAACTTTCTGTAGTCTGCTGGCTAATGGTGTGTCTGGCTGTTCTGGTTCTCATTGCTCTGGGGCTCCTGCAACCTTGCCCAGATCTGCTGGGATACTGGTGTGTCTGGCTGTTCTGTCTTCTCATTTGCCTTGGGTCCTCCTGCAACCTTCCTTGGTCTTCTGGGATAATGGTTCGTGTGTCTGGCTGTTCCTTTCCCTCCATTCCATCAGTTCCTCCCTCCCTGTCACAAAGATGTGTTGCATACTAGTGCATGTCACAAACCCACTCAGCAGGTCAGCCCTCTACTCCCAAAGTGCCAACCTCCAAGTGCAGTCTTGTGAACAGTTAACAGAAACAGGGTAACCCTCCTGTCTGTTTTGTGGGTTCGGATCAATCTTTGGTCTCAGTTCTGGAGGGATTCAAACTGTGAACCTCTTGCTAGCGTACCCAATGCACAGGCTCAGATAAATCTGTCTTCAGGGGGCCAGATATCTTTGCCTATGGGCACCTAACCAGGTGTACAGAAATGAACCCTTAAAAACTTTAATAAAGACCTCAGATTAAAACGCTTACCTTTTTCCAGTTTGGTATCACCATTCAAGCTTATGTACAGTGTCTGCTTTAACCATATATACTTCACTTGTAAAGGAAAGAAATTCAAAGACAGACCAAGTAGGCTCTAAAAATAGAGTTTTACTAAAATAGATAAAAAATATGTATAACATAAAATACAGAACTATTATATCACAAGAACCATACACTCTTTTAAAAGAACAAGGTTTTAACAGTGCAATTCCTACTACAGTACTTAGATTTTGTCTCTCTCTCTCTCTCTAAGTTACGTATCTGCTTAAAGTGCTCCAAGATGTTTCTTTGTCATGAGAGTGAATAAAGTGTCCTGAAGGAAAATGGAATATTGTTTTAAAAAACTGTCTTGGCCAACCTTTGTGTGAGGTCACCTAGCTCCTCCTCTGTCAGAATATATAAAATAATATATCTAGACAAAAACAGGATGTTTTTCAATGTATTAAATCTCTGTAATCCTCAGCACAATTCATTTTCTTTTCAAATGATATTTCTTTGATCTTATGATCAGCTTTCCCCATTCCAGGACATCAAAGCATCTTTTATGATTTCGCACTCAAACATCACAACCTGCTCTTCTTCCTCTAAGTGTTATAAGAGTTTTGATCTATCTTGGCAGTTAGGTATCTTGTAGTCTGTAATTAGCTTCTGGCCTTCCAGGTAACACTATGGCCCAGATATTCAAACTGTGCCACAAAGTAGCGCAATAGCAGGAGCAGGCGCAAGTCTACTGCGCCCATGTACAGCGTGATATTCAAACACTGGCGCAGGTCAAGATGCGCCATGGTCACACAACTGAATATCATGCCATCTGTGCTATAGCGCAACCAGGGGATGTGCAGTGGCGCAGGTCAGATGCTAACTAGCACAACCAGAGGATGCTCAGTGGAGCAGGGCAAGCAACGCCAACAGCACAACCAGGGACACACAGGGACAGGATGCAAGGGCCCACCACCCATGGTAGGGTTGGGCAGAGGAGCACAGCAGAAAAGACATCGCCTCCACACCCCATGCACTGCACAACCAGAGTGGAGAGCTGAAGAACCACCATCCCAGGGACATCAGCAACAAACCCACCGCCGGGCATGGTGTCCCAGCACACCCCTGAGCTGAAACCATCACACATGGATGCCCGGCCATCCTGTGCCACACCATCCACCAATGCAGAGCACCCTGCACCACAATCCCCATATACACCTTGCCCAGGAGTAGCGCCCAGCAGTGCGTGTACACCTGCATGCTACCACCCCCACTGTGATAATGCAACCCTGTGCACCACAGAACCATGCAAGGCAGCCCCACCATTGGCACCTACAGTGGGCGGCAGCAGACAGCAATGCAACAACTGCATACACAGTGCTGCCCATGTCCCCTGAAGTACAGCTGAGAGCCGACCATGCATTGGCACACGAGGTGCCCTCACATGACAGGGCATGCCCCAGACCCACCACCAGTGGTACAGCACCATGCACACCCTCCCAAGACACACCCCACCCCAGCACTGGCCACAACAGCCAGCACAGACACCCCCAGTGGTGCATGCACCACAATCGGATGCAACACAGTGCATGGACAAACACCCACCCATACCCAAGGGCACACCAACACAGAGACACAGTAGTGGGCAAACTAAGCTCCCAGCATGTGGCCATGGCAGCTGTGTACATGGCCAGAACCCTCCATGGCACAGGGTGCCAGCAACTCTGTGCAGGCACCACGATGCCGTATGCCACCAGCATGCAGCTGAGCACAAGTGACAGACAGTGGAGCACATCCCCTGCAACAGACACAAGTGACAGCAGCATTGAGGTGGAACAACAACAGTGAAGGCAACAGTGTAACCAGAGGCAGACGTGCACCACACCAGTGACGAGGCAACCGCATCATGCTGGGTACAGTGGCTGTCCAGCATGGGCAGGCACCACTGACATGTCAGTGGACTGTGCAGGTCACAGACAAGCAAGTGTGTTAGCTGAACAAGTCATGGACGGTCCGACTGGGCGCCATGGACACAGTGCATGCACTGGTACCACTGCACACAGTCATCCAGTGCACAGGAACAACACACAAACCACAGACAGTGACTGAGAGCTATGCCCACACCAACGCCACCTCCCTATGTACACACACACACACACACACACGCCCATGATAGCACCACCCCGATGCCATGCACACCACTGCAGCTGAGCACCTTTAGCCCACTGCAAATCAGAGACCACCACAGTAGGCATAACAAAGCAAATGTATTTGAAAAGTAATAACAAAACTATATACAGTCTATGTACAATAATTATGGGGTGAGGGCCACAAACTAGGTAGGGGTGGGTAAGGGCAGGGTGACTACATGGGAGAGGGAAGGAGGATGTGAGGTGGGTCCAGGGAGTATGTTTCATCCTGGGCACATGCACCCTGCAGGAGCTCTCCCCACTCTGGTGGCACCTCCTGCCATGCCTCCTGCATACTTAAGTTGCTCCACCCACTGAAGGATCTCCAAAGAGGCCCGGGCCACCTAAGAAGCTCCTCAGTGCCTCTCAACTCTCATCATCTGCTGTCCACCTAGGACAAGGGAGCAGAGTCAATGGCGTGAATGCAGCCCCTGCAGCCCACCATTGTGCATGCAGCATACAGCCATGGGACATGCCCTGTGATGGTGTGCGATCACCACAGTGCGTGTCACATGACCTGCCCACCCAGGTGCACATAGCCATGTGGACCGCTGCACACACCACCACCCCAAGTCCCGCTGACAGCACCACTGTGGATGTACAGTGACATGGCTATGCGGTGTGAAGGTAGTGGCACAGCCATGTATCCAGTGCACATGGACCACCATCGCTGCACACCCAGACATGCAGTGCCACTGGACAGTGCTGACTGCACCATGTGCCGTGCACAGCAGTGGTGTCAATGGATGGTAGCCATGCCCGCCGCCTGCCCTGCTACACAGCATGCACAGAATATCCTGGATGAAAGACACACCATCATCAGGCTGGTCCTGGTGCTGAACCATGATGGACCTCCGCATGAGGACGAGCCCCTCCCTTCAGCTCGCATCTCTGCCTGTCCCTCACGCGCATGGCGACACTCATCAGGGCCTGGGGGTAAACATGGACAGAGGAACATCAGTACAATCCAGTAGCAGCGCCCCCCACCCCGGTGTGTACGATCCTCAAGACAGCCCAACCATTCAGCCCTCCTCACACCACCACTGCCCACACTGACAGTCCACCCCCATGTGGTGGACAGCATGCCTCGATACCTGTACAGACGTAACCAGTGTATGGATGGGGCACCTACCTGGCCGTGGAACAGCACCTCTCCTGGCACATGCCCGCGGGTGGGCAAGCCTGTCCAGGTCCTCTGCTGGAGGTCCCCCTACTGGTATCGACACTGCTCTGCTGATCTGTCCATCCCTGTGGCCTCCTCCAGTGCCACTCGCCTCTTCCTCCCACACACACTTCTGGCTCTGTCCAGGGTGCTTTCTCCAACAGAGCACCAGCATGGGGCTCCACCAATGCCACTAAATTAACCAGCTCAATCTGGCTCCATACTGCAGCCTCCTACATGCCATCTTTGGATCATCTCGATTCAAAATGGTGCTCCTAGCGCACGTCCGACACATGCAGATGCTGTGCGGACAGCGCTGTCATTCCCCATCTTGCTGTCACTGAACAGTGAGTAGGGTGCGCCCATGCGACGCATGGCGCCTAGGGGCAAAGGTCGGGCACAGGGTCAAGGGTCTCTTTGTGCACGGACTGCCACAGCGTGATTAGTAGTCCCGCTGCAGCATGGCACGCACCTGTGTGGGACTTCCTAGTGGCTCACTGTGCTGTGGCACCATGGCACCTACGGTGCTCCAGGGCAAGGGCACCATACATTTGAACAGTGCACTAGTGCCACTGGCACAGTGGTGGACGTGTCTGCACTGCCTCCCTGCATGCAGCACATTAGCAGCGTGGCAGGCATCTGTGTCAGCACCTCGGCATGCGCCCGTGTTGTGCCTACTGAGCACGCCACAGAGCTGCGCCTGTGCCTGAGCATGTTCAACACAATTGCACAAGGTGCAACAGCGTGATATTCAGCCGACATATGCAAATCAGCTCATCAGCAATTCCATGGTGCAGCTACTGCATTAGCATCCACTTAAATTGAGCTCGCTCATTTGCATGCCCTTGCGCTATATAAAGGGACATATGGGCTGCAGAGGCCATAGTCTGGTATTGCAGCTCTATTGTGGTGGGTTGCATGCTGTTTGCCAGTGTGGACTGTGGTGTGGGAGATGCATGGGACTGCAGAGTGAAAGGTAACACCTGTCATTCCCACAGGCTCTACAATGACCGAATGTGAGGAAGAGGTGGAACAGGAATGTTGGAGGAAGAGAAGGCCCAACTTCACAAGGGCAGAAACAGATGCCCTGTTTGAGGCATACCTTGACAGGGAACTGCTGCTCAGCAGACAGCGGGAACACCACAGGCCCATGCTGCTGCATGAGGGGTGAGGTTGCACATGCTGTGAACCAGCATGGCAGCCACCAGCGTCCATGAAGGAATGTAAGAAGAAGGTCGGCACAGACAGGAGGAGGCTTTAAAGATAAAGTGGCTGCCATCAGGGCTGCACGACTGCAACCAGTGGTGGGCAGCTGGATGTGCCTCACCTGACGCCACAGGAGGAGCGATGGCTAGCATCATGCGGTGTTGTGCCATAGAGGGCGCTCCAGGTGGTGGCTTCCAGATGGGTGGCAGCCGCCACTGCTATGGTAGGTCCTGTGCTGTCACTGTGTGGGTGGCGGGGAGTGCCACAGGGTAGGGCAACAGTAATGCTACTGTATTCCCTTGCAGCTCCTGGAGCATCTACATGGATCAGCTGGTGGTGTGTGTCCACCGTGGGCGCAGGCCCTGGACACAGAGGAGTGCCCATCCACCTCCACAGGTGTCTGTGGGTCAGTACCACTGCATATCTGCCTGTCTGTTCGGACTGAAGGTGGTGGTGATGGTGCGGACAAGGCCCTGCTTGTGTCCCAGCATGACAGTGGCCACGGAATCCAGCATGCTGGGACATGGACTGGTGCCGGATCAGGCACCGATGATGATGATGGATCTCACATCCCAGACAGTGATACGTGTGGGACGCAGGATGGTCCCACAGCAGGGAACGGCACTGGCGTAGCCTTGGGTGGTGCCGCCATGGAGGCCTGCATGATGTCACAGTCCCAGCCCGTGCCTGTATGTCCCAGTGGGGCAACACTGGTGTGCATCCAGGCTGGTGGGGCTGTTGCAGATGATGCATCGGCACTGGCGAGCCCTTGCGATCGGCGGCCGGAGGAGCAGTGCCAGCAGTTGGACTATGGAGATGGGGGGACAGTGTCAGGGGGCAGCGTCAGTGCACCACTTGTGGACATGCCCAGGCATGGCCCTGGTGCAGCACCCAGCCACAGGGGTGCTGCTCAGCATGGCCACGAACACCATGAGGGGACAGCATGCTGATCAGGTGGATGACCTCTTAGATGAGCACACCCGCATACCCAGGATTCAGTGGATCAGCAGTTGCGGCTTGTGACAGCAGTGGATGAACTCAGTGTGGTCCTGCACCAGGCAGAGGAGCAGCACAGCAGGACACCAGTCTGCTTCTGGCAGGGATGGACCAGCTGTGGGAGGATGTGACCACCGCCATTGACAGGCAGGCACAGGCATTCAGCTGTCATGGCCACAATGGGACCCAGTTATTTGCCCATGTGCGCGAGACATCATGCAGTGCCATGTCCACCCCCCATTCCTGGCATCGTCGACACCTCCCATGTTGACACTGGGTTCAGCTGTGGGCATACGAGCACGCCTGGCGCAGGCATGTTCATGAGCGCAGACCTCACGCAACACAGGCGTGTTCCCGCAGCATCACCCTGGGGTACATCTGTGCCACCCATGAGGTCAATAGTCAGCCTGGCACGGCTGGCAGATCTTAGTGGGCCGCCCGGCCATCTGTGGCAGCCATGGCACTGTGCTGCGTGACTGACATGTCTCCCACCATGGCCACTGTCTGCTGCTGCTCTGTGTGTGCAATGTGTTTGTACCATGAGATGCATGGTTGGTCCTCGGCCCTGCACACACACAGTCCATGTGCACACCCTCCTGGCTGCTGGCCACTGTGGCATGTGCATGATGATGCCTGCATTGCTCTGTCCTCCAGTGTGCAATGGTGCCCAGCATCTGACACACACATGGTGATGGCCACTGGGCATTGCCGTGTGTGAGCCTGTGTGTTGGCTAAGTATTGCAGTCTTGAGTCAGCATGCCTTCTACCCTTGTGCATGTCTTGTGGTGTGGGGTGGGGGTGGGGTGTGTTGTGCGGTGTGTGTGTGTGTGTGTGCTGTGTGTGCAGTGTCGCGGTCGTGTTTGGCCATGCCCATCCCTGACGAAGTGCAGCGGATCCACACTCAGTCCCCATTCACTTGCCCCCATCCACCCCTGGTGTTCGCCCATGCATGTGTGTGGGTTGTGCCCTTGCCAGTGGTGGTTGCATATGGCCCCGTGACCTACCTGTGCTGGCCGAAATACTTCTCTGTGATGGTGTCCCAGTGCAGCTGCACCATCCTGTACAGGTGGGGGTCTCTTCACCCAGGGGTGGCTGTTCATCACCATCTGGACCGGCGTCCTCATCATCCCCATCGCTGTCCCCCTCTTCGACCTCTACAGCTATTCCACGGTCGTTGGCCATGTTGTGCAGGATACAACAGGCCAGGAATAGCCCACAGGCCTTCGAGGGGCTGTATAGTAGGGCACTGCCAGATGTGTCCAGGCACCAGAACCGTGACTTCAGCATCCCAAACACACGCTCGATGATATTACGTGTGGTGGCGTGTGCCTCATTGTATCGTTGCTGTGATGGGGTGTCGGGGCGCTGGTACGGTGTGAGCAACCAGGGACGGAGTGGGTCTCCACTGTCACCTGTGTATAGAGGGTGTACATTAGTATGGTGGTCTGCATCGCTCTGCCATAGGCCATCAAGGCTGGTACCCATGGCACCTCTGACTATGCCTCCCCCCACGGCTGCCCATGTCATCCTGCATGTTGTGCATACTCACCCACTAGGTGGCCAGTGGGGATATCCCCACTGTCAAACCTGTGGCACGGTGCTGACTGGTGCCAGATGAAGGCGTCATGTGCTCCCCCAGGGTGCATGGCACAGACATTGGTTATGCACCCCCAGGCATCGCACACCACCTGGCAGTTGATGCTGGAGTATCCCTTGCGGTTGCGGTAGGCAATGCTTCTGGGCCAGGTGGTGTGCGGATGGCCAAATGGGTGTAGTCACTGGCCCCGAGCACACCAGGCATACATGCTATCCTGTGGAACTGTTGTATGTGTGCTGTGCACTCCACCTGTGTGCTGGGGAGATGGATGTACTCCGCAGCATGTGGCAGCAGTGCGCTGAGAAATTGTGTGAGTAGGCGTGGACGCCGCCACTTGGGTTATGCCTGTTGTGTCCCCTGTTAGTCTTTGAAGGTGCCTGTGGTGAGCAGGCACATGACAGCTGTCACCTTGGTCTCCACTGACAGAGCATGGCTCCACTGTGGGTGCCTGCATCTCATCACTGCACAGCTCACAGAGCCACCTCAGGATCATCGGTTCAGGTGGTACTGGCCCACAATCTCTGTATCACTATACTGCTTGAAGGTGATGTGGGCTCGGTACCACCTGTTGGGGGTGTACCGCCGATGAGCCCTTCCACGGCCATGCCCCCCTGCTGCCTGCCTTCTCACACCCCTCATTCCTGCCTCCATATGTATGGTGGCACTGGCCATGTCCCTGGCTGTTGTTCACCCCCCTGGCAGATGCTGTCCAGGTCCCCCAGCTGTCCTCTATGCTGTTCCCCTGCACCGGTACACCTCCGCCTTCTGCTGTCCTGCCTCCTGCCACTGCCCTGACCACTTTGCAGCACTGCCCTGTTGTCCCTGCTCTGTTTGGCTCCCCAGACCTGTCCTGCATGGCACAAGTGTGCCCTGTCCTGCTCCACTACTGTCCCTCTCTCTGTTGCTCTCCCTGGTATGGCTGCCAGCTCACCCCCATGCAGGTCTTCCTGTAGCGTTCTTGTGCCTCTCTTTTTCTCCTTTTTATTTTGGCTCACTTCCGCTGTAGCGCAACTTCCACTAGCTCCCTATTGGGCGCAGGCGATGTCGTTGAATATCGCACCGCGCCATTTATTCATGGTTCCTTCCCTCACGGGTTGCGCATGCATTCATTACCATTATGCTTCTTGCACATTACAATTTGAGTAGCAGCTGCCTCCTACTGAATATCACAGAGTGGCATATTTTCGGACTTGCGCTGAGCAATCTCTGTTGTGCATGGCACAACCCTTTGAATATTTGGGCCTCTGTATCTAAACCCTGTGTGTGTGTGTGTGTGTGATCATGCTGTTTCAGCATTTCTCATGAGAGACAGTCCATAGCCCAGTTTTATATTGCAAAATGATACAGTGATCAGAACCAGCTGTCCAAGTGTTACAATTCCTCCCCACCTAGACTGAATTTGGGGGCTCTATCCTCTGCAGGGATGAGCTTCTCAAATCAGTCCACTCTTCATAGACCCTAGACAGCCCATCTGAGTTCTGATTTTTAGCTCCAGTCCTATGTAATATTGTCATATCACACTCTTGCAAAGCAAGACTCCATCTTAGCAATCTACCATTGTTCTTTTCCATCTGCGTCAGCCAAACCAGGGCTTTGTAGTCAGTCTGCACCACGAAATGCTGCCCATATAAGTATGACTCCAACTTCTATAGGGCCCACACTATGGCAAGACATTCTTTTTCCACTGTGGAGTATGCCCGCTCCCTGGGAAGTAACTTACTACTCAGGTACACTACTGGGTGATCTGTCCCTTGGCTGGACGTCTGACTCAATACTGCCCCAATACCCACGTCTGAGGTGTCAGTCTGAACTATAAAGGTCTTGCTATAGTCAGGACTTGTCAAAACAGGAGCACTGCACAGTGCCTCCTTTAGTTTGGAAAAGGCTTCCTCACAGACTGGGCCCCAGGTAATTTTCTTGGGCATCCTTTTCTTTGTCAGGTCAGATAGGGGAGCAGCCAGGGCACTGTAATTGGGTACAAATTTTGTGTAGTACCCTGCTGTCCCTAGAAAACTCCTGACCTGCTTCTGTGTTTCTGGTCTGGGCCACACCTGGATTACCTCTATCTTTATTTGGTTAGGATGGAGCTGTCCCTGGCCTACCACATGCCCGAGGTATGCCACTTCTCCCATGGCCACCTGGCACTTCTCGGCTTTGACAGTGAGCCCGGCCCTCTATATCCTGCCCAGCACTTCCCTAAGGTGGGATAGGTGTTTCTTCCAGCTGGTACTAAAGATGGCAATGTCATCCAGGTACACCATGGCATACTCCTCAGCACCATTTAACACCTGGTTCACCAACCTTCGGAAAGTGGCCGGAGCGTTCTTCATTCCGAAAGGCATTACTTTGAACTCAAATAAGCTTCATCGGAGGATGAAGGCTGACCTCTCCCTAGCTCTGTCTGTCAACTCTACCTACCAATACCCCTTGGTCAGGTCAATAGTTATAAGATAGGTTGCCCCTCCCAACTTGTCCAGGGGTTTGTCCATCTGGGGCATCGGGTGAGTGTCTGACTTCATGACTGCATTCAGTCCACGATAGTCCACACAGAAATGAGTAGAGCCATCTGGCTTGGACACAAGGACTACAGGTGAGGCCCGGGGGCTGTGGGCTCTCTGGATCACCCCTAAATCCAGCATCTCCTCCACTTCCCTCCTAATGTCCTTTTGGACAGCCTCTGACACCCGGTATGCTGTCCGCTGTATGGGCATCTGTGTCCCTGTCTCCACATCATGAGTCACTAAGGGGGTTAGTCCAGGCTTGGCGCTAAACAATGGGGCAAAGTCTGCTAAAACTTCCCTTACTTTCTGGATCTTGTCTTGGATCAGCTGGGGAGACAATTTAACTGCTTCCACAGAGGACTCCCGCTAACTTTCTTCCAGCAAGTCCAGAAGGGGGTCTCCTTTGGGCGTCCCCTCCCCAGGACTATACACTGCAAACACCATGTCAGCCCTATTTGCATATGGCTTCATCATGTTGACATGGTACATCCTTTCTGTCTGTCTTCGGTCAGGTAACTCCACAATGTAGTTCACATCATTTACCTTCCTAACCACTTTGTACGGTCCTGCTCTCTCAGCCTGCAGCTTGCCTTTCTGAACCGGAATAAGGACCATGACTTCCTGACCCACCATGTATGAGCAAGCTCTGGCTCTGCAGTCGTACCACACTTTTTGTTTCTGTTAGGCAGGTGCTAGGCCGCTCTGGGCTGTCCCCATAAACTCCTTCAGCCTTTCCCTAAACCTAAGGACATAATCCACAATGGGAGTTCCCTGGGTGGTGTGCTTGCCTTCCAGTCCTCCCGGATCAAGTCTAGGCACCCATACCTGGTGTCCATATAAGAGTTCGAAGGGGAAAATCCTGTCGACTCCTGGGGCACCTCCCTGTATGCAAACAACAGGTGGGGAAGGTATTTCTCCCAGTCCCTCCCATGCTGTTCAGCAAACGCCCAGAGCATTGACTTTAGGGTACCATTGAATTGTTCCACAAGTCCATTGGCTTGTGGGTGATACAGTGTCATGCATCTCTGCACCACCCCACACTTCTCCCATAAACATTTCATCAGGTCCGACATGAAGGAACCCCCTCGATCGGTGATTACCTCCTGCTGAAACCCAACACGGGAGAAAATCCCAAGTAAGGCATCTGCCACTTTGTCTGTCCTCAGTGAGGATAGGGCGACTACCTCTGGGTACTGGGTGGCATAATCCACCACAGTCAGTATGAATCTTTCCTGATGAGCTGGGGGTATTTAAAGGCCCCACAATATCCATTCCCACCCTCTGGAATGGCTCCTTCACTATGGGCAATGGAAGCAGGGCAGCTTGGGTTTTCTTGCCTGCCTTCCCTGTTTCTTGGCACCAGTGACAAGACCAGCAATACTCCTTCACCTGCTGGGTGAAGTTAGGCCAGTAGAAATTCTGGGCCAACCACTGCGTTGTGTGTGCAATTCCCAGATGACCAGACAAGGGAATATCATGTGCAGTCTTAAGCAACTGCTCATTATACCCCTGGGGAACGACAAGCTGCCTGCCTAGCACCCCTCCCTCTGTCTGTACTGCCTGAGTATACATAAGTCCATTTTCCCAATAAACCTTATGTCTGCCGTCACCTCCTGTGTGCCCTAGTCTGCCCAAGCCCTCAGCTTCTAAACTAGGGTCATCTTCTGAGCAGCTGCAAACCCCTCACACATTCCCAAGGCATGGGACAGGCCCCTTCAGTCACTAAACTAGAGTCCCTAGCACTAGCGTCATGGCACTCAGGATCCCTGTCAATCCCAACCCTCTGACAAGGGGTCACCACTCCCTCTTTGGAGTAACCCTCTGTAGCTGTGTGGTTACTTGCTACTGGGGAAATTTCTACCCCCTCTTCATTAATCTCTATATCAGGAGACACAGGCTGGGGAACCAGCCCCTCAGTGGTTTCCACAATGGCTTCTGTGGGGTTCAGGGAACTACAATTTTCCCTTGCCGCTTGGCTATGGGTAACTGCACATACCATCCCCTGTTGGAGATTGTTGCCCAGGATCACATCCACTGCTAATGTTTTGGCTACAGCCACCTGTTGCACAGTTCCCACTGTTTCATCCCAGTCTAAGAGAACACTAGCGATGGGCAATGTTTTCTCCCCACCCACAAAGTCCTGCACAGTGACATATTTATTGGGTATAAGCTGACCAGGCTGTACCAGATCCCCCTTTACCAAGGTCAGGGATGGCCCTGTGTCCCTTAACCCCTGCGTCTGTACACCATTCACCATGACTGGGTGCATGTGTTCCCTCATGTTCACTGGCATGCTTCCAGGGACACACAAACAACCCACTTCTTGTAATATTCCTCGCCTTTTTGGGACACTGTTTGGCAATATGCCCAGTTTCTTTACACAACCAACATTCATTTCTTCTCTCAGAGAAATCTTTTCTCTGAAACCTGGGGCTAACTGGTTTCGGTGGAGGCAGTGAGGGTTTTAGCTGCCCTGAAGGCGCGCTTTTCCCTTTCTGCACTGCCACGCCCACCCCATTCACTCTCAGAGCAGGTCTGCTCTTGGCATAGTGGTCCGAGAGTTCAGCAGCCTCTTGCACTGTTTTGGGATCTCAGTCCTCCAGCCACGTTTTCAGCTCTTCTGGGCTCGCCCAGAAAAACTGTTCTAACAGAATTACATTTTCAATTTTATCAATAGAGTTTGCCTCAATTCCTTCCCACCAACATTTTAAAAACTGACATTGTTTCATGGCTAGCTCCTCGTAGCTCATGTCAGGGCTCCTCCTGAGCTTACGGAATTTAGTTCTGTATGATTCAACAGTTAATTCAAATGTCTTTAACAGTGCAGCTTTAAGTTTGCTGTAATCATCACTGTCCTCATTGTCCATTTGACCCAATGCATCCTGAGCTTTCCGGTAAGTAGCGGTTAGCTGAAAGTTCCATGACTCTCTAGGAATTTTAGCCTGAATACAACTTTTTCAAAAGAATTTAAAAGGCATCCATGTCCTCCCCTCTTTAAATTCGGCTATTAATTTGAATTCAATCTGTAACCAAGTCCTGCAGTCTCAGTTAAACCTCAGCCACTTACCTGCTCTGGTGCTGCTGGTCGGAGTCATAGCTTCTCCAGTTCATGTTGCCTCTGGCGCCCTGCTCCTCACAGTCTGCATCTCAGTATTCTCGCCTCTCTTCTCCTCTGCAGCTCGCTGGCACTCACGCCCTCATGGTCTGTATCTCTTGTTCTTGCTCTGCCTCTTGGCATTCTCGCCTGCCTCATGGCATTCTCGCTTTGCCTCATGGCGCTCTCACTCTGCTTCTCTTCTGCAGCTCACTGGCACTCATGCTCCTCATGGTCTGCCTCCTGCTGTTCCCGCCTGCCTCTCGCTCTCTCTCTCTCTCATTCTCTCTCCTGAACTCCAGCTCCATCCTGCACAACTCAATTTGCAGCCTGAGTACCTCTGGATCCAAGATACTGGTGACCTTCCCCTGCTGCTGTGGCCCTTCACTGACAGTGGCCCTGTTGCCCTCTTCATCGGATCTGGACAATGCACTTGCCACTAGCCCTGCCACACTCGAGGTTTGGTCCTTTTCAGTTACAGTCTGTGACTCGCTGCCCTGGGTATCTGCTACCATCAGGGCATTTATGAGGCTCCACTTGCTGGCTTTCACCTCAAATGGGACTCCTCTGTCCCCGCACAACTGCCTTAAGTAGTCTACAGTGTGCCTGCTGTAGTTGGAAGCCATCTTCACTCACTACTGCTACTCTGACTTGCACTTTAGAAAATAAAATAAAACAGGTAGGAACTTGACTGTACGCCAAGTGATATAATTCTGTTTTCTTTTTAAAATAAATCACTTCCTTTTTCTTTCTTTGTAAGTGAACTTACGGTCTCAAGCTGACACACTGAACAATAAAAGCTTGTAATACCAAAATTTTGCCACCACTGCCAACCAATCTGTCACAAACCCACTCAGCAGGTCAGCCTTCTACTTCCAAAATGCCAACCTCCGAGTGCAGTCTTGTGAACAGTTAACAGAAACAGGGTACCCTCCTGTCTGTTTTGTGGGTTCGGATCAACCTTTGGTCTCAGTTCTGGAGGGATTCAAACTGTGAACCTCTTGCTAACGTACCCAATGCACAGGCTCAGAAAAGTCTGTCTTCAGGGGGCCAGATATCTTTGCCTATGGGCACCTAACCTGGTGTACAGAAATGAACCTTTAAAAACTTTAATAAAGACCTCAGATTAAAACGCTTACCTTTTTCCAGTTTGGTATCACCATTCAAGCTTATGTACAGTGTCTGCTTTAACCATATATACTTCGCTTGTAAAGGAAAGAAATTCAAAGACAGACCAAGTAGGCTCTAAAAATAGAGTTTTACTAAAACAGATAAAAAATATGTATAACATAAAATACAGAACTATTATATCACAAGAACCATACACTCTTTTAAAAGAACAAGGTTTTAACAGTGCAATTCCTATTACAGTACTTAGATTTTGTCTCTCTCTCTAAATACCTGCTTAAAGTGCTCAAAGATGTTTCTTTGTCAGAGAGTAGATAAAAGTGTCCCTGAAGGAAAACAGAATATTGTTTAAAAAAAACTATCTTGGCCAACCCCTTTGTGTGTGAGGTCACCTAGCTCCTCCTCTGTCAGAATATATAAAATTAATATATCTATACAAAACAGGATGTCTTTCAAGGTATTAAATTCTGTAATCCTCAGCACAATTCATTTTCTTTTCAAATGACATTTCTTTGATCTTATGATCAGCTTCCCCCTTTCCAGGATATCAAAGCATCTTTTATGATTTTGCACTAAAACGACACAACCTGCTCTTCTTCCTCTAAGCGTTATAAGAGTTTATGATCTATCTTGGCAGTTAGGTATCTTCTAGCCTGTAATTAGCTTCTGGCCTTCCAGGTAACACATTGTATCTAAAACGTGTGTGTGTGTGTGTGTGTGTGTGTGTGTGTGTGATCTCACATGCTGTTTCAGCATTTCTCATGACAGACAGTCCATAACCCATTTTTATATTACAAAAAATGATACAGTGATCAGAACCAGCTGTCCAAGTGTCACAGTGCACACTAGATAACCTGACCCTGAGTGGCCTGGGAAAGTTAAGAGGTGAGAAATAGCCTAGCTGCACGCTACCCTGTTTTTTTGTCAGAACCCTATTCCAGACATATCATTTAACTACAGTACCTAAGTGCTTAAGTCCATTCAGCAGTAAAATGTACGAGAAGTTATTTGGTTAACATTTTTGCTACATAAGTGCTGTTCGTTTGTTTGTAGTGGACAGACCATTTTGCTGCAAGAATGAGTGCATTGGCTACACCACAGTCTTGGCTTTTGGGTGATGGCAGTGATTGAATAAACTGTTCACTTTATATGGCTTTCACTGGTCTGTTGCAGAACAAAATAGTCTGTCACCATTGTCATTCCCTGAGTGAAGAAAAAAATCAACTTTCATTTACAGTATGTAGTGCAAATTTATTTATAGCTGTAGCCAGGGATATGTCTGAGTAAACTTAGCTATATCTGGATATATCACAGGAAATCCTGTTGAAATGAAAGGGGTTTTCCTGTGAAATTTCCAGATATATTTAGATATACTGAGACATAGCACTGTTTACCACTGTATATAGCCAAGCTGAAATTCCACATCTCAATTTCAGTGGGGTCCTGCTTATACTTGGGAAAGCATGAAGCCTCTTGGTGACACTGGTACATTGATTTGATTTTGACTGTTCCCATTCTTCTTGTTACTTGTTCACATTTAGGTCCCCCCCCCACACACACACACATAGAAACATAGATTTTGATGGCAGATAAGGACCGCTTGGCCCACCCAGTCTGCCCATTTCCCTACCTAATGTATAAGTTGCAGATCCTAGTTAACCAGCAGCCTACTTCTTCCTACCCCCACCCCGTAGAATTGCATTATGACTGTCCCATGCATGCTTGAATTCTGCCACTGTTTTTGACTCTACAACCTCCTCCAGAAGGCCGTTCCATGCATCCACAACCCTCTCTGTGAAAAACTACTTCCTTAAATTACCTCTGAGCCACCCCCTTTCTATCTTCAAATTGTGCCTCCTTGTTCTTGCACACCTCTTTTTTTGAAAGATGCTACCCTCTTGGACTTTGTTGATTCCCTTGAGGTACTTGAAAGTTTCTATCATGTTCCCCTCCCGCCTTTCCTCGAGGCTATACATATTCAGCTCCTTAAGTCTCTCTTCATATGTCTTCTGGTGCAGACCCTGCACCATTTTAGTTGCCCTCCTCTGGACAGCCTCCATCCTGTCTATGTCTTTGCAGAGACTGGGTCTCTAGAACTGCATGCAGTACTCCAGATGGTGTCTCACCATCTCTCTGTACAGAGGGATAATAACTTCCTGTTTTCTACTGGTGATGCCTCTCCCTATGCATCCCAGTATCCCCCCAGCCCTCCTTGCTGCCCTCTCACATTGCTTGCCCACCTTTAGGTCATCTGATATGACTATCCCCAGGTCCCTTTCCATTTTTGTTGTTGTTAGTATTTCACCCCCATTGTGTACTCTTCCCCTGGGTTTTTGTTTCCCAGGTGCATTATCTTGCACTTCTTAGCATTGATTCTAAGCTGCCATACATTTGACCATTCCTCTAACCTTGCCAAGTCCTTTTCATCCTTTCCATGCCTCCTTGTGTATCAACCCTGTTGCAGATCTTTGTGTCATCTACAAAAGGCATACTTTTCCTTCCAGTCCCTCTGCAATGTCACTGATGAAGACGTTAAAAGGACTGGACCCAATACTGAACCCTCACGTACCCCACTAGTAACCCTCTTTCTTCAAGTGGACTCCATTTACAATTACCTTCTGTGTCCTGTTGTGCAGCCAATGTTTTACCTAGGCTATCACCCTGGGACCCACTCCCAGGCTGGTTAATTTGACTGTTAATCTTTTGTGTGGGACTGTGTCAAATGCCTTGCTAAAGTCTAGGTAGGCCATGTCCACAGCCCCTCCCTGGTCTACTACTTTGGTCACCCAGTCAAAGAAATCTATTAGATTCGTTTGACATGACCTTCCCACTGTGAACACATGCTGCCTTGGGTCCTGTCCTCCACTGGCCTCTAGGTACTCAACTGTTCTTTCCTTCAGAAGTGACTCCATCACTTTCCCTACCACAGAGGTCAGACTGACAGGTCTGTAGTTTCCTGCCTCTGTCTTGGTCCCACTTTTGTGAAGGGGAATCACATCCACCTTCCTCCAGTCCTCGGGTACCACACCATCCTCCCATGATTTTTTAAAAGAGTAGCCAGTGGTTTCACTAGTTCCTCCTTAATTCTTTTAGAATTCTGGGTGAATTCCATCAGGACCCATTGCTTTGTCCACCTTCAGTTTTAGTAGTTCTTGCAGAACCCTTTCTTCTGTGAAAGGACTGGGATCGACCCCCCTATCAAGAGTGCTTCTGTTAATTGGATTAGGCACTTCCCCCTCCTCTTTTGTGAATACTGAACAGAAATATTCGTTCAGTATCCCTGCTTTTTCACTGTC
Organism: Neoceratodus forsteri; assembly: GCA_016271365.2. Classification (NCBI taxonomy): domain Eukaryota; kingdom Metazoa; phylum Chordata; order Ceratodontiformes; family Ceratodontidae; genus Neoceratodus; species Neoceratodus forsteri. Next base: position 1,204,924,439 of record CM057456.1, read on the forward strand.
CCCCTCTGCCCACCCACCGTTCATTCTATTCAGCCTCACTATCCCTCCCTTTGTCTTTCTACTCTCGCTGATGTACCTATAAAAGGTTTTATCCCCCTTCTTAACTGAGTTCACTAGCTTTTCCTCAGTTTGGGCCTTTGCTATTCTGACTTCCCTCCCTGCTTCCTTCTGCCTTAACTGGTACAGCTCTCTGTCCTGCTCCTTCTGTGTTTCCTTATACTTCCAGAATGCTATCTTTTTCTTCCTGACTTTCACAGCCACCTCTTTTGAGAACCAGAGTGGCTTTTCTTTCATTTTGATTTGTTTATTTGCTTCACAAAGGCTTGTTGCCTCTGTGATGGCAGTTTGATGATTCCCATTGTTGCTCCACACCTCCTTCTAGCCTGTTTGCTAGTGTTTTCTGAGGCACTCTACCATCTTGCAAAGTCAGCCCTCCCAAAGTCCAGTACCCTCACTTTTGTATGGCTTGACTCTGTAGCTGAGTTTAACGTGAACCACACTGTTTGATGGTCACTTGTCCCCAGATGGCAACCCACTTCTAGATCTGAGATCCTCTCACTGCCCCCATTTGAGAGTACAAGGTCTAAGATTGCTCCCTCATGAGTGGGTTCCGAAACTAGCTGTCTAATGCCTGCCACCTGTAGGGCATCAAGAATGGCCCTGCTCTTGGATGTGGCTGCAGCAAATGTGCTCCAGTTAACATCTGGCATATTCAGGTCTCCCATCAACAGTATCTCCCCTTTCTCTGCCATTCTAAGAATGCCTTCTATCATATCCTTGTCCATTTCCTCCCCCTGACATGGAGGTCTGTACACAACCCCTGTGCAGATTGTGGTGCCCTTTCCAGTCTCCAAGGTGACCCACAGTGCCTCTTCTCCTCCCTGTTTACTCTTTTGTTCAGTTGCTTTTATCCCTTCCTTTACATAGAGAGCTACTCCTCCCTCTCTTCTCCTGCCTGTCTCTCCTGTAGGTTATGTACCCTGGTATGTTAACATCCCAGTCATGGTTCTCTGTGTACCATGTTTCTGTGACTGCTATGATAGCCAGGAATCCCTCTTCCATCATGGCCACCATCTCAGGGAGCTTGTTGCCCAGACTATGGGCATTGGTACTCATTACCCTCCATTTCCTGATGGCCTTACTCCCTTTTGCCCCATCCCTGTCCTTCTTGCCTTTGTCACTTTCTCCATTTACCCCTTCCCTTCTCCCTATCGACACCTCTATGTTGGTGTTTGCCACACTTACTACCATGATTATTTGGGGGCTAGGATTTCTGCCTTACCAGTACCTCCCCTTGGCTGGTTTAAAGCTTGCCAATGAAGCATTTAAACCTATCACCTAGGATCCTGGTTCCTCTCCCGGACAGATGCAGCCCATCATGCCAGTATAGGCTTGCATCACTCAGGTGGACCCCCAGTCCCCAATGAAGCCAAATCCCTGAGCTCCACACCAGTTTTCAACCACTGATTGAATCCTGGTGCAGAACACCCTAGCCTCTCCTATGCCACAGATGGCAGCACCACTGAGAAGGTTACTCAAGCGTGCTACTTGACTCAAGGCCCTCCCCAATTCCACAAACTCTTCCTGCACTTCTCTAATCCCTTTCTTAGCCAGGTCATTTGTCCCTAGGTGGACAATGACATCCAGCTCCTTCCCCTGTGCAGCTGCTCTGGCAATCCTGAGGATTCGCTCCCTGTCCTTCCAAGCCATGGCGCCAGGCAGGCACCTTACCTCCCTCTCCCCTTCCTCCCCCAGTTCTACCTTCCAAACAATGGAGTCCCCCACCAGGAGTTGTTTTATTCCCCTGCAGGGTCCCCTGCCACCCTCCTGTGGGTCTCCTTTGTGGAGGTTCCCAGCATCCTCCTTGGTCTCCACTGCAAGTGCCTCCATAGAGGAACCACACTTTGCCAGAATGGCATAGGAATTGTGGAGAGGTACCACTGGAGGGATGCACCTCTGTTCCACCACCCTCACCCTCCCTGAGCCGACTGTGGTCCAACTGTTCCTCTTTCTTGACAACCTCTGAGGCAACGGCAGTGGCACTGGTGGTCCCTGGATGGAAGGGGAGGTCCCACAAATCCTGGCCAACTCAGCCTGGAGATGAGCAACCTCCTCCCTCAGCCCAGAGAGGTGCCTGCAGATGGGACAACACCGCATCCTCCAGAATGTCTCCCGAAGACTGCTGCTCCACAGCCACTGCACTGCACCTCTCCAATCATGTCTTATTTCTGGCCCCTTAACTGTTTGCGATCCTTACTCTTTCCTCTATTTTTTTCTCTCTCCTTACTTTCTGCCTGTGTGCCCTTTAAGCTCCTGATTGTCCTGTTCTGAGACAAGAAGACCATCTTGGAGGACACCTCCTCATTTAGATATCTGGGGGTTTGGCTGGACCAGCACCTCAACTTCTCTGTGCACATTGATGCTATCCTGAAGAAACTGTGCCCCAAGCTTGGTGCTCTGTACAGGAATCATAGTTGCATCCCGCTGACTGCGAGGTGCGAAAATGTCCAGAAGATGATACTCCCCATCTTTGACTATTGTGACGTAGTCTATGATGCTGCTCCCAAATCTTCCCTGACTAAGTTGGACACTCTCTTTCACTCCTTCTGACACTTTGCTATTGACTCCCCTTCCCGCTCCCACCACTGTGAACTCTATCGCTCTCTAATCTTCCTTCCACTATCTCACAGACGCATCTCTCACTGTGCCAAACTAACCTCCAAATTCTGGTTCAGGGGGCTCCCCTCCTAACTCTCATTCTCTCTCTCTCCACTCCACCTCCCCCCACCCACCCTCTCAGATCAAATGACGCCCGCACCTTGACAGTCCCTTGCCGCTCCACCCTCACCGTCAGCCTGTTTTTACCCATCGTTTCCCTAAAATCTGGAATTCCCTCCCTCCTGAAATATGACACTCTTCCTCCAACTACTCTCTTACCTCTGCCTTACAAAATTACCTTTCCCTCAGCTGTTCCTGCTTTAACCCTCCTCAATACCTATCCCCAGTTTCTGAATTCTAACCATGACCCCCCGGTAGGGTTCTCAACATCCTGAAGGGGGAACCAGAAAATGGCTACCCCTTCTCCGCATATTCAGTTCTTGCCTCTCCCCCTCTCTTCTCTACCTGCCCTTCTGGGTCACCAGTGTGCACAACCTACCCCATCCTTTTTACTCCAACAGCACTTGCGCATTGCCTCGAGCCTGCTCCTGGTATACTCATGCACTATAAATGGTTCTATCGCATTATTACTGTTTTGTACATTTATATGTTCTTTTGAATTATTTTGGACATGTATTGTAATTTACCCAATGTTCCACTACTGTTTATTGTACAATACCTTGTGTTCCAACTGTTGCACAGTCTTACAATGTTGTATTGCTTGTACTACCCACATACAATTGTAACTGATCATCCTTCACAACCCTATGTAACCCCCTTCCCCCAGGTCACAACCTGAGACAAGCAACTTGTTGTTCAGTGTGCCCTCCTGGTGAAACGTTTCAATAAATAAAAATAAATAAAAAAGTTTCCACACACACTCGTAACTTCGCAAATTTGTAATATTTTCACTCCAGATTTTCAACATTGGCATTTTTTCACACCTTCTTATGAACAATGCAGCTGTCATTTTTCACATCCTGGCTTAAATGTGGTTTTTCACTTCCGGTGCAGAATAGCATGGTCACTGTGGAAAATCAGTGTTCAGGACAGACTAAGAAAATCACATCGATACTGTTTATGAGCAGAGGTCCTAAAATTCCATATGTTGAAAAAGTGGTGACAAAAGTCCATAAAGACAATGTTATGAGCTGGCATTACGCAGTTCCATGCACACTCGTAACTTTACAAATTTGTAATATTCCCACTCAAAATTTTCAACATTGCCCATTTTGCACACCTCCATTGCTCATTTTGCACACCTTGTTATGAGCATGCATTGCACAGTTTCCACATACCTCATAACTTCATGAATTTGTAATATTTTCACTCCAGATGTTCAACATTGCTATTTTTCCTCACCTCCTTATGAAGAGTACATCTGTCATTTTTCACATCCTGGCCAAAATGTGTTTCACACTTCGGCACAGAATAGTCTTGGTTGCTGTGGGAAATCAGTGTTTGGGACAGATTAAGAAAATCACAGTGACACTGATCATGAACAGAGGTCCTAACATGCCTATGTTGAAAATTTGGTGACATACGTCCGTAAAATGACTATGTTACGAGCAGGTATTGCGCAGTCTCCACGCACACTCGTAACTTTACAAATTTGTAATATTCCCACTCAAAATTTTCAACATTGCCCATTTTTCACACCTCCTTATGAACAGTACAGCTGTCATTTTTTGCATCCTACCCAAAAAGTGTTTTTGCGCCTATGGCGCAGAATGGTGCAGTCCCTGTATGAATTCAATCTTTGGAACAGATTAATGAAATCTCAGTGCCACTGTTCATGAGGGGAGGTTCCAAAAAGCCTATGTTGAAAATTTTGAATGAAAATACCAACAAACGCCCGGGGCATTAGGGTTTCCAACTGTTAACACCCCACCCTGTACAGACTGACAGGCATTGAGGGTGTGGCTTGAGGTTCTTGGCCGTAATGCTCATGCCATTCCACCCCCACCATACAGCCACTGACTGGCATTGAGGTGTGCCTTGAGGTCTTTGGCCGTAACGTTACCCCCATTCTCCTATATTGCGCCCATCTCTCCTTATTTCCTTATGGAATGGGGTGAGCATAAGAGCCAAAGACCCCAAGACACACCATGACTCCTGTCACTGTCTGCAGGTTGGGGTGAGGTGGAATGGTGTGAGTGTTATGGCCGACCCAAAGGCACACCCCAATGCCTGTCAGTCTCTGCAGGGTAGGGTTGGGGGTTGGCATTAGTTCACTACTTCAGTGCCATTCCTACTATGCATATCTCTAATTCCTGCACTACCAATGCCAATACCAGCAAGCAAACATTTGGCATTGACAAATGCTTGTTTATTTTGACACTACTGTTCGCTGTTCTTATTCTTTTCTTGAGTTGTTACACATTAAGGTCCAACCTCACCCCCCCATTACCACCACCACCAAAGCAGAATGCCCTTTTTAAAGCTGCCTAGCATAGGCATTGGGGGGGGCCACAATCAGTATGGTCTGACTAGAAAGAAGTGGAATATGTACCCCCTCCCATGAACAGGTGTGTTCTCTGTTCTAAGAAAACCCCGCATAGATGCAGTGTTTTAAAAAGGTAAACTGTATTGAACCATAAAATGTTTGAAAGGATTTTTTCCTTTTTCATTTGATAATGGTCTTAAGGGGTTAAAAAGGGTTAAATGGGCAGATGTAGGGAGACAAGTGGCTGAAAGGGTGAATTGGGAACCCCCCCACTTGTTCTGGTTGTAACCACTTCTGTAGATAGCAGCATTAAAAGGGTTGTTTGGAAAAGCCTAATGGTAAAGAGAATGGTGATATCAGCAGCACCTTACTTGTGAGGCAAACAGCTGTAGTGTATTCTGTGAGGTATGTGTGTACTAAGTATGCAATCTTGTGCTCCTATATGGACATTATCTGTGTGAAATGTGTATGGCTGGTCTATTGATGGTGATGATAAAACTTGCAAGTGTTAAGTTCTGTGTTGTCAGTGATCAGACTGAGTTTGAGATAACCAAATTGAAGCAGAATTTCCAAAGTACCCATCCGTAACCACTAAAAGGTGTGGACTTGCTATGTCTGTACATGGGAATCTTAATAGTATGTGCAGTGTGTTGTATAAAATGGGTAGAATAGTAGTAAGCATCTGAATATAAAAGTGACAAGTATTTTACGTGGTATGTGCAAAGACATACAATCAACTTTGTAGGCTATAACTGTTCGTAGATGTGCTAGTATGTATAATCTCATTAGAATTTTCCTTTATCAGGATCCCCAAAGGTTTAAACCACAGTTTACATTCCGAGTAAACAATGTCTGCAGTTCTGCTGCCAGCAGTAAGCTTAGAAAAGATGGGAATCTTGTTTCTTTCACAGTTCCTCAGGGGTCCAAAATATACTGTGGATATAGCACTAAGCAGGGCTACAATTGCTAAATACAGTGCAAAACTGGTGAAACCAGGACTCCATTGTAAAAAGATGTTGCATCTAAGCTTGGTTATCCTGGGTAAAAAATTCTAAAACTGTGTAGAAGCAGGACCCCGTTGAAAATAAGATGTTGCATTTCTGCTAGGTTATCATGGGTAAATTCATTGTGTTTTTTTGTTTTTTCTTGTTATCTCTTGTCTCGCCTCCTTGGCCCTGGTCAGCTCTTCGTCAGTCCACCATCCCCCGTGCTTCTCCTCCTTCAGACCCTCACCCTCTGCACCTCCCATGGCTTACCCCCAGTGGCGGGGCTGTGGGAAGCCCCCTATTCACCCATCAGGACAGAGTTAGGTCGGGTGTTACCTCCAGAGGACCAGCATCGGGGACAGCCATCAAGCCGCCAAGACCAGCCACCAGGGTCTTCTTCCTCAGAGTTTATCCCCTTGCAGTGCTTGGCATGCAATGATGCCAGTGGTGGGCACCCACATGCTCCATGCTGTCCCCACCAGGCATCTGCTGAGCATCTGCACCCTTCGCTTGTGGCAGCGCCACATCAACCCCAGCTTCTGCCAGGGGTCAGACTAGCACCGACCAGAGATCTTGCCCTCTCCCCTGAGAGGGAGAGAGTCCATCAGATGCTCGATTCATCCTCTCCCTGCTGACCCCTGATGACCCACACTCATTTCTGAACATGGGTCACCGGCGTGGCATGAGGTGCAGTGACCAGTGCCTCAGCCCTCAGCGCCACCGGGCCGGCTCGTAAATTCATTGTTAAAACAGGCAGAAGCTCAAGATGTTGCTTAAAGATCTTTGGTGAGACAATACTGGAACACTGTGTACAGTTCCAAAATCTGCATGTAATGCAAGACAGGGACCATCTGGATTCTGTCCAGAAGAAGTTATAGAAATGATCCAGGGGCAGCAGGGGAAATTGTATGATGAGAGGCTGGTGAATCTCAACATGTGTATACCAGTGTCGAGAAGGAAAAGGGGGGACATCATGGACATGATGGAGACTTATAAGTACTTGTGGGGTATCAAAAGGGTGGACTGCAGTGAATTGTTCATGAGGAAAGAGGGCACTATGACAAGAAGTCATGTGAAAATTAATAAGGGGAAGGCTCAAGAAGGACAAAAGGGCCAGACCCTCAGTGCAGTGGTAGCTCTACCCTCAGTGCAGTGGTAGCTCTACCACTTGCAACGCTGGGGTCTCAGGTTCAGGAACGACCCTGGGTTGCCAGGGGCCAGCCATGCAGAGGAGGATTGTCTTCCTCAAGGGAAGGGAGGGTCATCACAATAACTCCAGCCAAATGTTGGCCAGGTGCAGCTTCTGGTAGTGGGTCAAGAAACCACTAAGGTTATCGGATAACAACTCCAGTTCAGTGTTGGCCAGGCACAGCTTCAGGAAGGGGTGTAAAAAAGACACTAGGGTAATAAGATAATAACTCCAGCCCAGTGTTGGCCAGGCACAGCTTCAGGTATGGGGAGTGAAAAAACTAGGGTTATCAGATAATACCTCCAGCCCAATGTTGGCCAGGTGCAGTTTCAGGTAGGTGGTCAAAAACCTTGCGTACTAGATAATAACTCCAGCCCAATGTTGGTCAGGCACAGCATCAGGTAGGGGGTCAAAAACACTAGGGTTATCAGATAATGACTGTAGCCCAGTGTTGGCCAGGCACAGGCTCAGGTAGGCATGCAGATGAATTAGTCTGGCTCTTTCTGCCATGAAATTCTATGTATCTATGTGTCTATCTCACCTGGGTTGGTATCTCATGGGTAAATACAGGAGATGTTCTGACTCATCAGGGCTCTGTCATTGACCTACCTATTTGCCTTTTGAACTTTGTCCATAAGGTGACAGATAATAGACAACCACAAGACCTTCCATTGCACATGATCAAGAGATGAGGTGATAGAGGGTTATCTCATTGAAGTCTTATAGTGCTGGGGTAGTTGGTAGCAGGTAGTTCCCAGTTTTAAGGCCCCAGTTCCTTGGCTATGTGGTTTCAGAGGTGAGGCCCCTTCTCATGGTATGACTCAGTGATCTTGAGAAATGCTGGGTCCTGAATTCAAAGTACTTTTTGAAGCTTGTTAGACAATGTTAGTGTATATTGAATTTATTCAGTTGGCATTTGACTCTCCTTGAAGCCAGCAAGCTTACAACATATTATACAAGCGAGACTGTTCCATGCTTCCTGGATGTTGAGATGAATTTCATATACCTGAGTTAAGCATTTGCAAGTCTACTTGGTTTAAAAGAAAACGTTTTATGACCAGTTCTTTTAAGGTGCATCAAGGCAGCTGAGATTCAAGGTGAATCATCCTTCTTACACTTTGGCAGGGTTTGTGGCTTATGGCCGCTATTGTGCCCTGCTAATCCCCCTTTTAGAGGCAGCGCCACTAATAGCTGCCAGGGCAACAAGAAAAGGAAGTGGCACATAAGGGCCTGTCAAAGTGCAATAATGTGAACTTATGAGAATCATGGTTTCACAATTTCTAACTTTATAAAGCTGTTATTCTATAAATCAATGTTTTAAGATGAAATCTAAAGTATCCAGCTCTTTCAGATAAGCTAAAGCATATTTTCTAAGCAAATATCTGGAAATACTGAACTATATCTCTATTAAGCTGTACTTAATCAATCTTATCCTTTCAGTATATGGGAAGACTACTATTAATTATACCGATCATTAATGCAAGTAAATGTCACAACTTCTGTGCTATAACATGGTCTATAGGGGTGCATGCAAGCATTGCCGACCATGTTTACTTTAACTAAACCTACTAAAATTAGCTCTTTAAGGTTTAAGCCTTGCATTTGTTGTTTCTTAAGCTATGCCATAGCAATTTCTTTTAGGGAGCATTTTACTCCTTTCCTATTTCTCTAAAGGTGGGTCATCCGGATTATAGGGTTACGGTACTTCTCTAAGGGTTCCATACTGGCATACTCTTCCTCTTCATCTATTAGGACTAAGGCTGGAGAATTGGGTTGGTTGTTAACAGGTCTAGTGGGAGGTAAGGTCTCATTTCGATTCCCAAAGCATGGTTATACAAACCTTGTATTCTCACATGAGTAGCATGGAGTTGCTTGCAGGTGGAATATAACATCCACAGGAAAGCAAGAACCATGGTAATATTTAAGATACAAAGGAATGTGATAATGTGAGACCACCGTACTGGTATGCAAATTTGTTCCTTATCACCGGACTGAACTGTTTATCAGAAATAATCAGGTCAGTATCAGAGAAAGTGATCTCAATTTCATGAAGGTCTTTGGCATCTAAAAGGCACTCAAGATCATCGGCTAAAGAAAGCTCATGGCCTCAGAATGAAGAAATGGGAGTAATTTCCATTTCATGGGATAATGTATCAAGGGGGTACGGGGTGACAAGTCCAAATTGGATATGTGCACCTGTGGGAACAGAGATGAGTACTACCTTGCTGGATAAAGTAAGCTGAGTGGTAGTACCATGTCTGTTATAAGTAACCGTAACCTCCATGAAATTGGTGCAAACTAACCATTGAGCTCCTGCGATTTCAGCATGTGTTTTCTTAGCTTCACCTGCATGGGTCAAAGTGACCTTACACCTTTTTGAGGCAATGGTATTGCTAAGGCCACAAAGGACCTCTGTGATATCTTTTAGAAAAGTCTTATTGGGACACAGCCAATGCTGTTCTTTAGTAGTCTGACACATCTGTAAGTCTGGGATTAAATATAAGTCTGGATTAAGTTCATGGTATACCACTATAGGTGGAGTATTCATTTTTGCATAAGTATCTCCTTGCCAGGTGCCCACTTTAAGAATAGCCCTTATTTTGTAGACATTTTGTTATTCTACCAGGAGAACTTTTAATATGAAAGCAATGGTCATCTCTTCTAAATCGACGTGGACAGGAATAGCTCCAAGACTGTATGCATACTACATGTAGTGGCTGTCTCTTCTGAGATGGCTATACTCAAAACTTCAGTCATTAATTCTGGGGGAACCAAGTAACATGGAATTCTTCCTGCCATCAAATCTCCTATGCCACTATTTACTTCTCTCAACAATTATTGTGCAATTGTTCTAATCTGCTTAATAGTGGTGAGGTCTTAACTCACAGTTTGAGCTAGGTTATGGAGTTTTTGCATGGTATTATTGAGAAGGGTTGTATGAAGGTTAACCATAACTACGGTATCTCCCACAGTTCTTCTTATGTCTAATGGAAGCTTTTGCTGTGTAGTGAGTTGTGCCTTAATGTTACCCATATCTTTGCTCAGTTCTTTAACTGTATCCTTTATTTTGGAAATTTTAACTGAATTCATGGTGTTCATGCCCAGTCCAAAAGCAGTTCCTAGTGCTTTAAGACCAGAGAAGAATAGGTAGGCAGCTCTTCTATTCTAGTAGATAGTCAGGGCTTCAGGAAATACAATGACAGTTTTCAACTGGAGTAAAACATTTTAATGTCTCTTTCAATGTAAAGCATATACTTTAAAACATCTTTGGGTCTTTTAGTTAACCAAAATGTTTTTACACATTTAACATTTGCCTTAATGACATTGTATGGACTGGCCTAAAGTTGTCCCCCCATGCAAGGTTGGAGAGGAGTGGGATCTAGTGTTGGTGGGTAGCCATTGGAATAGGTACTCCTAGGGGTATAAGGCGTGGCATTGGGGTTTGGTGCACGGTGCCAGTATGCAGCCCAGGGTGCATTTATGAATTTCCTCTCTTAATGGCCAGATTTGCCTTTTTCATTGGTCAATAGCACAGCTATCGATCTCTCTGTTTTGGTTAGGCCAAGGTTGATTATTCCAGGCATCCGGGTGTTGTCTGGAAGCCTCTGACCCCCTTTTGTTTGGGTTACGAGGGCTGTGTGATCTAAGGTTCCAACTGTCCCTCCCTTGATTTGGGAATGTTTTATTATCCCTAGGAAGGCTGGAAGTGATCTCCAGTTTGTATGGGGGCAATTCTTTTCCTTCCATTGCGAGGGAAGTCTGATCACTAGTAATGGCGAAAAGCTTATTCTGAGGATCCGTAGTAAGTTTCTTACCTGCCTCTGGGTTAATAGTTATAAACATTCTTTGGGCCCACTCTATGATATCATTCATGGGAGTGTCTGGTTCTACCCATGGCTGGACTAATGTCCTAACAGAGGGGTGAAGACCTTTTATGAAGGCTTCTTTTAGGTGAGGAAACAGGTCTGGGCCCCCCCCCCCCCGAGAAAAACATTCTACTCAGCACTTTGTAAAAATCCTTTGAGGCTTGATTCTTTTGGCATGTCTCTTTAAAAGCTGCTATAGGACTTTGATAAGTGGTATATTCTTTAATCAAGGCTGGGTACAGCTTATCAAAATCAGTTTTGATTTCAGGTTTTTGCCTGGCCATCCAGGCTCAAACTTCTGAGGCAACAGAAAACCTTAAGACCCATAACCGATCTTCAGGGTTATTGATCCCAAAGTATTCCAATTGTGATTCCAAATCAAAAAGATAATCTTCCACCTCCAAGACAGAGACCTTATGATCAAAGCTTTTCCTATGGTCTTTATAACCCTTATTAGTTGTTTTGGGTCTGGTTGGTGCAGTTGTGGGGCTAGAGGTAGTGGGGCCAGATGTGGTAGGACCAGGCAGGGGTTTGCTTGTCCCTGCAGAGGTACTATTTTGGCAATCAGGAGCCTGAGGGCCATTTGAAAATTGTGCCCCCCCAAGTTTAAGTCTTGAATTTCTTTAGCTAAATCCTGGACCTTGACTGTGAGGTCCTCAGCCATTGGCTTGAGGGCGGTTTCTGGGACAGGAGGTGGCAAGGGCTCAGCTGGTTGTAGGGACCCCAGCTGTTGGCCAATAACATCAAGGGACTCAGTAAATTCTTCAAGCAGCCAGTCTGTCTCCTGATCGGCTGCACCTACCTGTTCTTTGGCTTTTGGGGCTGTCTCTTGGACTGCTTTCCTCTGAATCACAGCCTCTGCTAATTCCTCCTGACACCTGGAATTTTCTGCTGTCAGTCAGACCACTTCAGCTTTTAAAGCTCTTATTTGCTGCTGCAAGTCCCTGACTTCGCTAGGCCCAGGGATAATTTGCTGCTTCAAATCCCCAACTTCTTCTGTCAACCTTTGGTTAATGGCTTTTACATTATTTCTTTCTGCTTCATTGATTTTAAGAATGGCCAAATATTTATCTTTCTCTGACTGTAATTCCAATTCCAAAGCCTTAATTTTGATAGTCTGATGCTGCTTGCATTGGTCAAGTCAAAAGCTAAGCTCCCCTAGTGTATGTAGCCTGCTTTGGGATGCTTGATGGCAGGTTTTATGTTGGAGATATAAGGTGTATTCTATTAGTGTGGGATTCAGTTTTGTTTTTTTTCTTGGATCTAGTCCTGGCTTCTGCCAACAGTGAGCTTAAGTGAGCATCCAGCAAATCGCATTGTAACTCCCTAGTGGGGATGCTCTATAGGGGAATTTACTATTCAAAGATGTCCTCATGAAAAAAGGCACTTATTTCTGTCTGAGTCCCAGAAAGGATTTCCCGTGGATATTCAAAGGAAATCTCTAGCTCTGGGAGGTTATCTTTAATCTCCTCTCTCTGAGGGCTACGTAAGGAGGTGAGTATTGGAGGAGAGTCCTCTTGATCCCCTGGGAAAACCCCTGATGAAAACACCTTTTTTTTTTTTTTTTTTATAAAGCAGAGCACTATAAATATACTGTGCCTTTTAAACCTTTTAAAACCTGTTGTTTTCTGATAACAGCCTGCGGTCACAAAATTACTTCCTGTTTTCCTCCAAAGTGCCTTTCAGCTCTGTGTGAAAACAAGAAAATGCTTCCTTTGCCTCAAGTGGCAGATTTTTAGGCACCTTAAATCAAAGTATATACTCAACTAGTCCTTTGGCAAAGAGTCTCTTTATCTCCCTTACGCCTGACGATGTGAAGTATCTTGGAGAGCTGTATGAAGAAGATTTCTTCCTGGTTCTTTGGATTCTTTTTCCTTGAGGCTTTGCATATGAAATAACAAAGTTAGTTAATTTCAATATTTCTTACTTCCGACAGAGGCCAAAAGTCTTCAGAGTTTTAGCAGAGTCATAGTTTTAAAGTCAGTAGCATACATGTGAGATCTCTCAGTGATGAAACTGTTTCAGGAGGCAGCTTTGTAGGTGACCACAAAGTATTGGTCCTTGGAGAGGTCTTTTATGGGCAAAATACTTCCTCAGAAATATCCTGAAGTTTCGTTCTTCTTCAAGAGTAGCATGAGGTTTTGGGATGGTATAGCCATATTTGGGCAGGAGTTTGCCTTGGGTCGGAAGTCTTATAGCATATGTGCGGAGATGTTCTGACTCATCGGGGCTCTGTCATTGACCTGCCTATTTGTCCTTTTGAACTTTGTCCATAAGGTGATGAACAATAGACTTATAAACACAAGACCTTTCAGTGCGCATGTTCAAGATGAGGTGATGGAAGGTTATCTCATTGTAGTCTTAAAGTGCTAGGGTAGTTGGTAGCAGATAGTTCCCTGTTTCAAGGCCCCAGTTCCTTGGCTATGTGGTTTCAGAGGTGAGGCCCCCTTCTTATGGTATGACTCAGTGACCTTAAGAAATGCTGAGTCCTGATTTCAAAGTACTTTTTGAAGATTGTTAGACAATGTCTGAATCTAATGAATTTATTCGGTTGGCATTTGAATGTCCTTGAAGCCAGCAAGCCTGCAATCATATTGTTCAACATAGATTGTTCTATGCTTCCTGGGTGTTGAGATGAATTTCATAACCTGGGTTAAGCATTTGCAAGTCTGCTTGGTTTAAAAGAAAATGTTTTTGTGACCAGTTCTTTTAAGGTACGTTAAGGCAGCTGAGATTCAAGGTGAATCATCCTTCTTACACTTTGGCAGGGTCTAGTGGCTTATGGCCACTATTGTGCCTACACACAGTGCAACAGTAAAAAGTCATAAAGTGGCAAAATATTGCATAAATAAACATATATAACAGAACATGGTATGAGACCAGGAACAGACTCAGGTTACTAAGTACTGCACAATATACAACTGCATGACTTGAAAAATTACTCCTCTGCTCTGAATGGACTGTCCTGTCTTCCTGTCGTTTCCATTTTTATGTTGCTTGTATGCATGTGCAAGAAACATAGTGCCATTCATCTGAGTTTTCTGAGGTGTGGCAGCCCTCTTCCAATTCAGTCAGTGTGTTTCCAGGCACGGCCGCAGTTCTCCAATGCCTGCTGGAGCTGTCTATGACAGCAGTCGAAAATGCAGTGGAGTACAGTTGAAAGGGGGAGCTACGCTTCAGTGAGCAGCGATAAGATATCGCCTGCTTATGCGCCCCTGCACACACACACACACACACACACACACACACACACACACACACACGCACTCATACTGCATGCTCGCCCCCCCACACACACACTGTAATTATTTTTTCTGTAGACTTCTTGGGAGGCAGAGTTAATTACTCGTAGGAGTGTCACCGGTAGGATGAATCCCTTTGGCTGTACTGAGGCAGTGCGGCAGCGTTTTGCTTAGGGTTCACCTTGAGGTGGAGAACAGCAGCTCCAAAGCGATCCTTTTTCTCAGACTGCACGCAGCAGGATAAGGAACGGGTAAGGTTATTGACTGAAACTAAATTTACCGGGTCACGCAACACTCAACTTAACCAAATCTTATAGTCCTTCACAAGGAGACTGGATTTGAACTAGAACACTAACAGGTGGTATGTAGTATGTGGAGAGATTGAAGTGATGCTTGAGTGGGTGTGTGTTGGCTTACTGCATCCTGTTCTGGTGTTATTTAACTACTGTTAGTTTTCTGTAAGCTAGGTTAATGTACACAGAGGAGCAGTGTATGTTAATGGGAAACTGATTTTTTTTTTTTTATAATATTTCTCTGCTGCCTAGCGCCCGGCTTGTTGGTGGTATTTGGGGAGGAAGCTCCACCCCCCCATCAAGATTTTTTTTTTCTTGAAACACCGAAGTGACTTTCCTATGAGTTGCATTGTATGTTGCTCATGTGTAGGCAAGATAAGTCTGTGGTGACCACCCCCATACGACTGCTGCTCCGGGGAGGGGGCAGCGCAGCGCTGGTCGAGTGCATGCGAGATGAAGATGAGACGAGCACTGGCTGGCTTCATCAGACTGCATGATCTAATTATAGCCAGAATGCTAAATATTTTAAAAATTTTAAACTATTTCCACAGACCCATGATTGGTTTAGGGAAGGAAAACTAATATTCCCTCCAACTTTAAAAGAGATGCTCTCTAGTCTGCTTCAGCAAAACTGGAAGCAGTCCGCATTTTTTCTGTACAGAAATTAGATTACTTCTCATTTTGCCTTTCTGCTTCAGTTTTTAAATCGGCCCAGTAACGAGTCTTTGCTTCGTTCTGGAAAAAAAGCCAAAACAATTAGGGGAGCTTGGCAGCAAATAAAGTTATTCAACTTCTTTTGGTAGCAGGCTTTAACAGGACAAGTAAAGGATGGTTTTAGTGGTATACATTTAGAAAAAAGCTTGGGGTGTTGCATTTTTTATTTTTTTTTTATTTATGCTTCCCCGTAGCCTGCTCTCATTTGTGAGTAGTTCTCTCTCTTCTCTTCCCACCCCCAAAAAATGAGAAAAATCACCTGCCTTTTGGGGAACTTGCATCTGATGAGGAACCAAGTTGAAAAAAGTACCTTCAGTTAGTGATGTGAGGCCTGGTGTGATTGGTTTCATCCAGCAGCTTGACTGTAGGTTGTCTCCCCCCCCCGATGGTGGTGCAACATGTTCCCATGGTGCAATGTGACAAGGTGGGAGCATGCATGAAACTTCTTGCATCCAGTGTTGAGCAGGGCTTGCTGCTCCTTTGAGATGATTGCCTCCCACCTGAAAGAGGTAAGCTCTGTTTGAGTCGCCCCCACCTAATGCTGTGGTGCTTTGCCGTGCCATTGTTAATGACTTTATCATTCATAGACTTGTCTGTTTAGATTTCTAGTGGGAAAACTGATCAGTTCTGTGAAGTTTGTGGCACCTCACCACTATTATGATTGCATTTAGAATTTGATGTCACTGTTTCTTTTAAATAGCACTTGAGTGAACACACAGTTGTGTCCCTGCTGTGTTGAAAAGGGCGCTGTTAGGAGACCTGCAGTGTGCTGCAATGAGTTCTGGGCTGTGGGGATCAGATGTACAGCTGCTAGCTGGCCCTATTCAGTGAGAATAGTCACACAGGATACTCGGTAGATGGGTTAAATCGTCCAGATCATATTGCCCTATTAATTGAAATTGCACAATCTATTGTTAGATGCCATTGAACAGTAGTGTGGGTAGCAACAGTAGTGAGTACTGTAACTTATACTGGGAATTTTTACAGGGTTTGGAATTGGACGCTGGTCCACCAGCCAAATTCTGGCAGATCTTGCATGGGGCTTACAAAAAGATGGTCTCATTCCTCCGCACTTGTAGAAGTTAGAATAGTCTATGGGACTAGCTTGTATGTCATTTGTTCATCCTAGTTGAAGGGCATTGAAATACTTCTGAAAATATTGCTGAAACCCTGATGGCAACCATATTTTTAATGCATTCAGAACTATTCAGAACTTGTGTATATGAGTAAAAGGGCGGCTAACCTAATTTAGGCTAGCCTGGTGTGCCAAAAAAAAAAAAAAATCTCAAGGAAAGTCCTGAGGGCATCTTGTAAGACTGATCAAAGGCAGACTATATCTATACTGTAAATCTCAGCGTTTAGTAAATTACCATAATCTGATCAGCTGCTTTAAGAAATAGCACTGAAAAAAAAACAAAACAGGCCTGCTATGCAACATATGACTTGGCCAATCCAACATGGCTACAAAGGAGTCTGCATGGATCAGCAAATGTATGCACCTCATAACTTGCATAGTCTTGTCAATAATGAGTACTATAAAGGCCTTTTTATGTTGCTTGCATGCATGTGCAAGAAACATAGTGCCATCATCCGAGTTTTTGGAGGTGTGGCAGCCTTCTTCCAATTCAGTCAGTGTGTTTGCAGGCGCGGCCGCAGTTCTCCAATGGCTGCTGGAGCTGTCTATGACAGCAGTCGAAAATGAAGTGGAGTACAGTTGAAAGGGGGAGCTATGCTTCAGTGAGCAGCGATAAGATATCGCCTGCTCATGCGCGCTCCCCCTACAGACTTCTACACACACACACATATGCATGCGTGCTCGTACTCGCCTCCATGCACACACTGTATAGCCAACAGGGGTGCCCGATCCCCGCCAGCTGTGCTGTGCTCCCCCCAAACAGAGTTCCACATGTTATGCTGGGTGCCCACTCCCAGCGCGTGGCTACATCACCGTGATAGAAGTCGGCGGGTGGCCAATCCCCATTGGCTCCACTGTTCCCCCTAGAGAGTACAGGGTGCCACGCTGGGAGCCCACCCCAGTGTGGCAAACATCCCGCATTGTCGCCCTTTTAAAACCCTGAAACACAAAACGGTCCCTCGCTGTCACTGCCCCACCCACGCCACACACTGCGCACTCCTGCCTCCCCCCCTCCCACCCCATACTTTCCTCCGGACTCTGGCGTGACGATCTTCGTGGACCGGAACACGCCTGCACTCTTCAAAGCCGACTGCGAACTGAGGAAATGCCAGTAAGCTGTATAATGTAATAAATAGGGTTTTTTCAACTTTGCTGCATATCTCAGGAATTTTTGGGAATTTTTGCACCCAATTTTCAAAATGGGGTTTTTGGGACCCCTTCTCGTGAATGCTCTCACTGTCATGGCATTAATTGGGCCCGAAGGGTGATTACGAAGTCATTGTGCAAAATCACCTTTTGGCACCAAATAACGAAACGACACTGCCAGTGTTCATAAGGTGGGCTCTCAAAAAGCCTATGTTGAAAATTTGGTGGAAAAATTCCTAAAAGTTACTGTTTTACAAGCGTGCATTGCGCAGTTCCTACGCACGCTAGTAAGTTCGCAAATTTTCAATATTTTCACTCCAGATTTTCAGCATTGTCATTTTACCATACCTCCTTATGAGCAGTACAGCTGTCATTTTTCACATCTCTCCTAAAACGTGCTTCCGTCCATGTAGCGCGCAATGGCGCAGTCAGTGTGCGAAATCACTGTATGGGACACATTAAGAAAATAACAGTGACACTGTTCATGAGCAGAGGTCTTAAAATGGCTATGTTGAAAATTTGGTGACAAACTTCCTAAAAATTACTGTTTTACGAGCGTGGCGCGTTGCGCAGTTCCTATGCACGCTCGTAAGTTTGCAAATTTTCAATATTTGCACTCCACTGACTTCCAAATACCTACACAGCACATACAAGCAAGCAACATTCGGCATTGACAAACGATTGTTTTACATGATGATGTACAGTACTACTATCCTGGCTATAGTTTAATGTTTCCCTCATTGCACTGCAAAAAAATACTAAAGAAATTGAACTCATTAATCAAGCAGATGGCAGGCCGGTGGCAGCATATGGTCAGTCTGATAGGCCAGGGCTGAGGGGTGTGTGTGTTTTTGTACTTCAGTATGAGGCTGATTTTACAGTCAGACATAATCATTAATACAAAACCTCAGAAACCAGTGCAAAACCATACACGGAAGTAAAACTAAGTCACTGAAGCAACAGAGTATTATTGTATTGCTACTATCCCTAATCTTCCCAGGCTAGTAGCAGTTTTTTCTGTCAAGTTCATTTTGTGATTGTGAAAGTGCCGGGGTGGGGGGATTAAAGTATAAGCTTTGGAAAAATGACAGGATAGATCATGATATTGGTTTCTTTCACTTGTGAACACTACTTGTGAATACTAATCTAATCAATTTTTTGGTTATATTACTGCTCTGTTTTGTTTACGTGGAAACTTGGAATGGAAGCTAGTATGTAATTCGAATTTGCAGTGCCTGAGATGCGGAATGGGGAAAAGTTGGTCTAAAATTAAAACATGATCATCCATTCTACTATGACTGATGTCCTTGAAAGTGAAACAGTACGATCTGACTACCATGTCAGTCGATAGCAGCAGCCTTTTTTTTTTCTATTTACATTTTATGTTCCTTTCATCTTTGGATGCCCCCTTCTAACCAACCCTCCCAGCCCCGTCACCCGGAATCACCATGACATACCCTACTGCCTGGTCCAGGTTCTGAGTCTGCAAAGGGTCAGGCCATCCTGCTGCAGTTGGAGGGATTTTCCACCATTTTTCTTCCCTTTCCCTGCTGGGGTGCACACAGTCTGATGTGCGTGGAGGCATGCACACATCTGCAGAAGTCCTGCAGCACCCTCACTTCCGCTGGCATCCTCAGACCCACACTACCCTCTGGCATCCACCTGAGAGCAGTCATTTGGCAGGAGCACCAGTCCTCCCTCCCTGGGAGAGGAGAGAGCTTTCCTCCAGATGCTCAATTCTCTTCCTCCCCTACCAACCCCCAGTGGCCCATGCTAGTTCCCGAATATGGGTGGCTGGCATGGTGCGAGGTGTGGCGTCCAGCACCTCAAGCCTCAGCGCCACCTGCAGGCCCTGCAGCACCCATTTCAGATCAAATTATATATACATTCTGGAATTCCAATTCCATATTGAACCCTTCTCTTCCCACTAGTGCTGCTACGTACCATTGCAAAACTGTTGGTGGTTATGTGAATTCTTGTTTCTGCCAGTGCCATGCACCTGGTTGGTATTGTGCTCTGCTTTGTTAGTTGTGCAG
This sequence comes from Neoceratodus forsteri, assembly GCA_016271365.2. Taxonomy (NCBI): domain Eukaryota; kingdom Metazoa; phylum Chordata; order Ceratodontiformes; family Ceratodontidae; genus Neoceratodus; species Neoceratodus forsteri. Next base: position 1,204,944,150 of record CM057456.1, read on the forward strand.
TATTTAGGCCCTGTAGCATTCATTGCTGCCTTGGCGACAACTGACAACCTTTCTAGTCTTTGAATTTCAAAACTTGTGTGGTGTGATTAACCAAATAATTGTTTTTTTGTTCAGGTGTTTCAGATCCCTCGCTGCCATCTACGAAAACAAACACACACACACACACACACACACACACACACACACACACACACACTCCACACTTTCCAACTTTAACTGTGCCTTTGTGTTCAGATTTGTCAGAAGTGTTGAGAAGTTACCTAGCTTGCCCTATGTAGGGGGATCATTATTGTCCCTGGAGTTAAATAAGCTAATTCTTAGACACCTCTGGCACAGGCAACTAGGTTTGTGTGTTGAATATAGAGAATACTTGATGGTCATATATCGATGACCAGTGTGGTTCTGCCACAGAGCAGAGGAGTTCTAATTTCGACTGACGCCTCGACTGAATCAGAATGCACTACTCTAGTTATTAAGCAGACAGTACTGGAGGATTAAAAATAATAGCAGGAAGAATTCATGTGCCATGGTGATCAGGCTGTACATGACAGGGTTTGTTAGGGGTTTGTATCTTTTTTCTATTTGCCATTCTTTGGTAACTGGATAAGGCACGAAGTGCACAAAGTCTGTTTCCTGGGGGTGGTGTCCTGTGAACACTGGGAAAACACTAGGGTTAAGTTATTTGCATATTCACACAGTATGCAAGAGGATGTTGTGGGGTTCATACCCTAGTTTTCTGGATGTACCAAGCTGCTTCTTCATTTTTTTTTTTTTAATTTAATTATGTACTCTGTTGTGGTCTGCACTATTTTGGGGGGGGCTTGTGGTAGGGTAAAGTTGTAGAGAGTTAGTGGTAAATGATCATAAGCTCTGTGTATTTTCAGTCACAAGCTTCTTTGTTAATTTTTATATTGTAGATAATATTGTAGAAAGATGGAGTCAGCCACAGCACGTAGATATCTAAGTGGCTCACAGAAGCATAAATGTGTTAGAGATCAACTAAAAAAAGAGAAACAAATACTAGCAAAGGTTCCAAAGTTAACAAATTTCTTCTTGGTACCAGGCAGCAGTGCTAGAGATAAGGAGGCTATCGGTCAGCATTGTCAGGGTAGCAGTGAGGAAGGTTGTAGAAATCTAGACATCAGTGTGTCAAATATTGCAATTGAAATGATGGATGCAGGTCCCTCTGAGGAAAAAACAAGCAATGGTGTTTCTATGTGCCAAGTCCAGTACCTCCCAGATGAAGAAGTCAATGCCAACATTTGCAATGAGAGCCCTATGGAAAACAGCCCAGTGGTTCCTGCATGCCATGGGGTCACAAAGGGCCACATTATTGGCACCATGTGCAATCAGATTTCATTTGACAGCAACTCAGTGGTTCCTACAAACCCAAAAGTTAAAGAGGAACAGGTTACTGATACTTGACTTCAGATTCATGTGGACAGCACCTAAATAACACAGCTGTACAGCAATGACCCAGCACAGTGGACATCTGTATGTGAAGAACCTAGGAATTATTTCATGACTGTGATGTTGACCAGAACATATGTGAGTTCTCCAAGTCCATGCGTTTGTACCCAGATAAGAAGCGTTATTTATCCAAAGGTCTTTTCTCTCAAATCATGTTAAATGGTGAATGCAGGAAAAGCGATTGGCTAATTTATTCTCCTTCAGCTGGCAATGTCTTCTGTTAAGTCTGTAAGCTATTTTCAGTGAGGAATACTGTATTCTTCCAGTCTGATTTTAGTAACTAGAAAAATGCAAACTCGCATGTAAATGAACATGAAAACAGTCACGATCACAGGATGGCATTAATCACACTGCTCAAAAGGAAAAGGACCGCAGGATGAACTGATGTTGAAATTGTACAACAATATCAGAATGAGTGTCAGTCCTGGAAAAATGTATTGAAATATGTGGTTGCTGTGGTTCGTTTCTTGTCAGAATGTGGATTGGCTTTTCAAGGTGACAATGAACTACTGGGGTCACCAGGTAATGGAAACTATTTGGGTAATTTAGAGCTTATTAGCCAATTCAACCCTTTTCTAGCTGACCACATAGCAAAATTCAGCAATGCTGGAAGAGGACATCCATCACATTTGTCCTCAACTGTCTGTAACAAATTCATTGACCTGAAGGGTAAAAAAGTCTTACATACTATTGTGGAAGAACTAAGATGGTGAAATACTATTCCATCAGTGTTGATTTGACACTGGATAGTTCTCATGTTGATCAGCTGACTTTCATTGTTAGATATGTGAAAGCCGATGGAAATCCAGTTGAACGTTTTCTTAAGTTCATTCCAATCCATAATCATATGTCAACAAATCTGGCAAACACAATGATGTCTATGGTTCAGAATTTGGGCATTGAAATAAAGGATTGCAGGGGTCAGACATATGATAAAGCAAGTAATATGGCAGGAAAATACAGCAGCCTACAAGCCAGAATAAAAGAACACAATCCTTTGGCGAACTTCATCCCTTGCTCTGCTCATTCCTTAAACTTGGTTGGGTTATGTGCTGCTGAATGCTGTTTAGAGGCTGTATCTTTTTTTGGATTTCTTCAGGCACTGTACACATTCTCTTTAGCCTCCACACATCGTTGGCAAGCCCTGAGACAGCAGTTGCCTAGTAAAGTGAAAGTACCAAAGTCACTCTCAGTTATTCAATGGTCTGTTCGAGCGGATGCATGCAGCACCCTGTTCAGTGGCTATCAACACATCAAGACTGCATTACAGAACCTGGCTGATGATCCTTCAGAAGGACCAAGCACAAGTGTGGAAGCTGAAAGTCTGGCTGATAAGATGGAATTGTTGGAAACTGCACCAATGATATCCATTTGGAATTCCATATTACAGTGTCTACATGCCACAAGTAAGACTTCGCAGAAAGTAGGCATTTCTTTGAAGACTGTGGTGGATTTATATATATCCCTAACAGGATTTCTCCAAGAGGTTCAAAACAATTTTGATGAGTATGAAACAAATGCAAAAATGCTGGTTGACCCTCAAGCATCATACCAAACACACCTCTGTAGGCAAAGGCATTGCAAGCACGTTTGAAGAAGCAAGAACTGAAATAACATTAACAGATAGATAAACATTTCATGCACAGACATTTCTTGTTATAGCTGACACACTGAGTGCTGCTCTGCAGAAAGAAAAGAGGCTTATGATCTCCTACAGAAACAATCTGGAGTGTTAACAGATTTCTCTCATCTGAATGTAAATGAGATCCGAAGAGGGCAGATAATCTAGTTGCTGCATACCCTCTAGATTTGGAGGAGTCATTTACTGACAAATTTATACTGTTTACATCATTTATTTCTTGTGAAGAAGACAAAGATGTTCTTAACCTGTGTAAACTTTTGAAGGCTAGAGAATTGGAGTCAACATTCCCAAATGTGGAAGCTGCCTTTTGTATATATGTGTGCATAATCGCTGCAAACTGCAGTGGAGAACAGTCATTTCAACCTTAAGTAGAGTCAAGAACGAACTAAGGAGCACAGTGGACCAGGAAACACTCAATGCCCTGACTATTTTATCTATTGAAAGTGAACTGGTTAAGACCATGGACTTTGATGATCTCATCAGTGACTTTGCACACCTTAAATCCAGGAAGAAACACATGTAAGCTGACTAAAACACTGCTAAGCATCATAATTCTAAAGAAGGGAAAACATATCAGTGGAAGCCATCGCTTTACTACCTCTGTTACAATTGATTGGTTGAAAGTCTGTGTTACTTCAAAATGGTTTATTTATACGTAACAGCCCATAAATAAATAGTATGCATCATCAGGAGATGCAGAATGATACTTTGAACTACAAATTTAAAGAGGGACTATGGTCACAATATTTGGCAAAATAAAATAAGAGTTTGGATCACCATAGCCCCAATCAGCCTCACACAAAAAATAGTTATCTAATTAACTTTGTTTAAAAGTTCCAAGTCATTTTATAATCCTAAATTCACTGCCTGTTAAAAAGCCAGTTTCAGTGAAGAGTCTCTGATGATGTCATCTTTGGAACTCAGTGTATACTTCACTGTTCCCTTTCAGTAAACTTCCATTACCTGTTTCTATAGCTGAAATTTGAAAGATCATATGCAGCAGTTTTCACAAGTGAAACATGCAGCACCATTCGATAAAAATTGCTTCAAAAACTATATGTGTTTCAGGTTTTCTAACAAAGTATAAATTTTATTGTGTGTCTTTTTTTTTGTTGTGGTCCTTTTCCTCAAGGGTTGCTGGATATTTATTCTCAAACTGTGTTTACATGACCGATGTAGTGCAAATGTGAGCTGCCACAAGTATGTCTGTGCCTGTAGCGAAGTCAGTGGCTTCTGTCCACACAGCAGCCTCTGCATCACCGTAAGTTGCTCCTGTTTCATGTCGGTAGCTCTAGGGGAATCATAGGAGTGGCAATGGAGCATGATGGGAGTGTGCAACTTGCATCACAGCATACAATCCTAGTATGCTGTGCAATCACAGCCAGAAAGTGGCTGTGTGAGAGGATCACTGACTGGCTTACCACAATGCTGTAAGCATAAACATGGGGGTCTTGCAGTACCACAAAGAAATCAAACAATTTACTACAGTTCAAAAGTGACCATGTAAACACAGCTATAGTAGCACACTGCTGTGAGTTTTGCAGACTGGATAACTCTGATGTGGTGAAAGAATGTGATTATTCACACCTATCATTCAACTGAGGTGATTTCTCAGGATGGCTTGTATAAACAATTATCCCATCAACCTGTAAATGGGTCTGGAAGAGGTGATGCTTTTTTGAAACCTTACAAGTTTCTATACAATAACCAGTGCAATGATTTCACCCTGCCAGGCTGTTACTTGGCCTACATTCAGGCTCATCTATGTTGTTCCCCACATTAAAATTATAATTTCACCATGGCTAACACTTTCACCCATAGTGGGAATTAACTCATATAAAGACCCTACTAATACTTACTGTAAGGCAGACACTGACAAACAGCAATGAAACAACTGACACTTCAGTGGAGAAACATGTCCTATAAGCTTGATTACTAGGAAGACTAGACTGAGTTCTGGATATGACATCAGCAGCAGCTCTTCGCTGAAACTGGCTTTTCTGAACAGGTAGTGAAGTCAGGGTTACAAACTAGCTCATAATTTTAAAATTACATAAAGCAGAAACCTATTTTTTGGTATGATATTTATTGGTGGTATGCTGATTCTAATTCTGAGATGTAGTTCTTTTCACTGTAATCCCTCTTTAATATTCAGAGTAGAATGCTTACATTTTCAACATCTGATTCTGGATCAACTCTTCCTTCTGAGTAGCCCTCCCTCCCAAATAATAAGATTAATATGCTGCTGCAGCAGTACTCTTGAGCTGTGAGAAGCACTGCAAGACATGAACAAAATACAGTAGGAGCTACAGTACAAAGTGCTACAGCACCTAGAGATGGAGATGACAGAAGCTGTCTGAGAAGATTGATACCAATACCCTTAGCCAGAGTACAGCGAAAAACACCACAACTCAATCCTGTGACCCCAGTGAAGCACTGCAAGAAATTAACAAAACAGCATTGGTGCTACGTGCTACAAAGTGCTCCAGTACCTTGAGATGGAGATAACAGAAGCTGTCTGAGAAAATTGATACCAATATCCTTAGCCAGAGTACAGCAAAAAATGCCACAACTCAATCCTATGACCCCAGTGAAGCACTGCAAGAAATGAACAAAATAGCATTGGTGCTACATTGTGGCTAGCAAATACAGTGGAAAAAGCATATGAGGTACTAAACGACATAGTTATAGGTGCCCTTAACATTCATGCCCCAATTTCTAGGGTATGCACCAAAAACAAAACCTGCCGCTGGTTCACAACTGACCTCAAATCCGCCCTTCTTGACAGGGATAAGTTGTGGAAAAAGGCACGGAAAACTAAGAATCCAACTGACTGGATGATGTTAAAAAAAGCCAGAAATAGCTGTACCAGGAAAGTATGGGATGCTAAGGTTGCATATTACATGGCAGAGCTTGACTCCTCCTATCACAATCCTGCCAAATTCTGGAGTACCATAAAGGACATAACAGGACAAGAGCCTAGTACTACAATCCCAGCTAAAATACACCATAGCAAGGGAACAATCTCTGATAGAATGGAAATATTGGAATCATTCAACAATCACTTTACAACTGCTGGCCTAGCATTCGACACTTCTCCGGCTAACCATCTACTCTTTCAGTTATGCATCCAGAGCCTTGAAGTACAGATAACTGAATCTTCCTTCTCCTTTGAACCAGCCACTTTGAAACAAGTGGAAGATCTAATTTTGCAGATGGATATCAAAAAGAGTGCAGGTGCAGACTCCCTTGATCCCTATTTCCTAAAGATTGCCATGCATGCACTAGCAGTTCCAATAATGCACCTTTTTAATCTCTCATTAAAATCAGGTTCTATTCCCTCAATCTGGAAAACAGCCCAAGTTATCCCCCTATTGAAAGCAGGGGACCCCATGGACCTCAACAACTACAGACCAATCTCTATCCTCCTGATGCTATCCAAGCTGCTAGAAAAAATAGTGAGCACTCAACTAAGAGGATATCTTGAAGAGGCTAATCTTTTAAATCCAGCACAATCTGGATTTAGAACCAAGCATAGCACCATCTCAGCTCTGGCTAAAGTAACAAATGACTGGCAAATCGAACTGGACAAAAAAAATAGTGTATGTGCTGTATTCCTAGACCTGAGTAAGGCATTTGATACGGTTGACCACGAACTGCTCCTCTCTTCCTTGTACTTCATAGGATTAGATCCATCCTCACTTAGATGGTTTAAAAGCTACCTCATGGGAAGGACTCAGCAAGTGAAAGCTAAAGGAGACCTATCTCCACTCAAACCTCTGCAAAGAGGAGTTCCCCAAGGATCCATCCTGGGCCCAATCCTTTTTGCCATCTACATCAATAACATTGACATTAATCTCACCAAAGCCACTGTACACCTGTTTGCAGATGACACTGTATTATATGTCAGTAACCCCTCACCTGTAACAGCATGTGTAGAGATACAAGCGGAATTCAACATACTACAACATCAACTATTGGAAAAAGCTTCTCCTAAATGCAAAAACAAAGGCAATGTTTTTCTCCCCCCAAACTCAAGCCGGGTACTCCTCACCAAACAATCTCCCCCAGCTATCCACTGTTCTTGGTGAAAACCTTGAATATGTAAAAAAATTCAAGTATTTGGGGGTCTGGATAGATTGCAGACTCGACTACCTAGATCACCTGGAAGAAATACTAAAAAAACTTTGTCAGAGGCTTGGTCTCTTTTACAGAATAAGGCACTTTCTAACCAGGGATTCCAAAAAGATGCTGGTCCAGGCCACATTTCTTTCAGTATTAGACTATGCAGATTTCCTTTACAGTTGCTGCCCTATTTTCTATCTGAACAAATTGGACACACTTTACCATAGAGCCTTGAGGTTCATTACAGATCTTCCCTTCGCACTCATCACTGCTCTCTACGCTTGCAGTCAGATGGACATCACTCCAGTTCAGAAGAAACAGAAATGGTGCACTATGGTTGTACAGAGCACTAACCAAGATGCTCCCAAACTACATCTCAGACTGATTCATACAAGTCACAGCAAGTAATTATGCTCTAAGAAGCCATAACTTCATCATGCTCAAAGTGCCCAAATTCAATACTCGGTACGGGAGATCTGCTATCAGCTACATATTACCTACATTATGGAATATGTTTTCAAGGTTTATTCAAGAAAAATGTAATTGCTTCCACAAGCATTAGAATATTCCCAATCCTATCCTTCCCCTCCTCAGACAGCCAATTCTTGGTTTGAATCCACTCCTCTAGAGCCTTTATCCCTATAATTCTGTGCATCCTGCCTTTAACCATCTCCCATTACTCCCTAAATATATCATAGCCTTCTACCCCTGTCATCAACCCACCAGTGCAGGCCCTAGCCCTTGCTCAGGCCATATTTATACTATCACATCAAAACACCCACCACAGTCTATGATCCCCATCATCTAGACATTCTGTTCCTGCTTCCCCTTGTCCATTATGATTTTACGTTGAATAATGAAGTATTGAATACTATGATTATGATATAGACTTAGACAGTGTTGATGTTGACATGTATATATTAGTTTAGATGGTGTGCATATTTATATTTATATGTAGCTATGTATTTTGATATGCTTAGGATGTAGATCTAGGCAATGTTGATATTGAAAGCTGTACATATGTGTAATGGTATAACTGTATATAACCATGTAATGTAATTGAACTTGACCTTATCAGGTCCATCTTGCAAATGAGCTATGCTAAATGATGTTCGCCTGGATAAATAAAGATTTGATTGATTGATTGATTGACAAAGTGCTCCAGCACCTAGAGATGGAGATGACAGAAGATGTCTGAGAAGATTGATACCAATACCCTTAGCCAGAGTACAGTGAAAACACCACAACTCAATCCTGTGACCCCAGTGAAGCACTGCAAGAAAGGAACAAAATAGCATTGGTGCTACAAAGTGCTCCAGCACCCAGAGATGGAGACAACAGAAGCTGTCTGAGAAGGTTGATACCAATACCCTTAGCCAGAGTACAGCAAAAAATGCCACAACTCAATCCTGTGACCCCAGTGAAGCACTGCAAGAAATGAACAAAATAGAGTTGGTGCTACAAAGTGCTCCAGCACCTAGAGATGGGGAAGACAGAAGATGTCTAAGAAGACTGATGCCATTGCTATTAGGATAGTTAAAATATTTGTTCCTGCAATACTACAGACCAGGGTAAATACAGCTTTTGAGTGTCTTCCTTGACCTCTCGGTTTTTCAGTAGATGGAACTGACATACCATGCGGAACAGCCAGTAGCAAAGGTGTTTTTGGCATGAGCTGCAAGTCATTCTGTGTTTAGGGGAACTGTAATAATTTGAATTACTGTAGATATTTGGGTTATTTATTTGTGATTCTTTAATTACACGCAAGCATGATAATGGATTAGTACAGTGCCTGTTTCCTTGGCCTACTATGCAGGCACCTGTGCCTATTGGGCCTACCCAGTTACCAAAGAATTTATTTAAGCGACAAAAATGGAAAGGAGATGCGCTTGGCAGGATGGGTATGGTTTGCTAAAAGGGTGTATGGCCTACACAATGGGGCCCCAGAAGCCCAGATTTTCCTTGGGCCTAGGGCCCCATGAAACCTTAATCTGGCCCTGAAAAGTATCAAATTATCCACATAGGGATAAGCAGAAGTAACAAATACAATTGGTGCAGTGGTACAATTAATGCAATACAGCCAAGTAAACAAGTCGGAACAGACTAATAGAGGAGAAACAAACAAATGGTTCACAATCAAGAGAAGAATACAGAAAATAGCCATAGAACAGTCTGGTAGGCAAGCAGAAAGACGAGCATCAAGTTAAGAGCAATCACAGTTACCAAGTGCATTTAGGTGAGAAAACAGTGCATGCTTGAAAGTAAGGTGAGGTGATTGGGTAACTACATTGTAGAAAGGGATGAATGTAGGATCCTAGTGAAAAGGTAATAGTACATTCCACTTGGGCTGGCTATCCTGGGTAACAACAGTGTAAAAATGGATAAAAGCAGGAATCTACTCTTAATGAGATATTTCATCTCAGCTGGGCTGTCCTTGATAAATACAGAAAAAAATGGGTGTAAGCAAGACTTCACTAAAAATAAGATGTTGCTTCTCACCTGGGCTATCTGGAGTAAATACCCTGTAAAGGGTGGTAAAATGTGTACTACACTGAAATCAAGGTATATTGCATTTCAGCTGAGCTAACCTGGATAAATACAGTAAAAATGGTAGATGCAGGAGGCCAATGAAAACGAGATATCACATCTCACCTGGGCAAGGTACTCTTGGTTAACTACAATATAAAAATGGGTGAAAGCCAGCCCGCGAGTGCAGCAGCAGTACTACTACTTGCCATCCAGACAACCTGGGTTTGCTTTTTTTTAATCAGTATTTTCTCCCCCCACATTAAGTCTGCATGACGGCAACCTCCAGTCCTATTACTGACCTTCGGTTGACATAGAGGATAATGTGCTGGCATCAATGAACAATAACGCTGTGTTCACTTTGACTGGTTGCCATTACAACCCAAGTAAACCTTGAGAGTGCAGCCTGAGAGGTTTACTGTTGTCATGAGAACTACGAGGCGCGAACACAGCGTTGTTTGTTCACTGATGCCCATACATTGTCTTTTATAGTGCATGGGCACCAGTGCAACAGTTGGGTCACTTCTTGAGGAGATTTTGACGAAAAAAAAACAATCATTTTGATAAAGTTATGCATAAGCAAAAGTGATTCAACCGAGACCATGAATGATTATCTCCCAGTCTTCCACTCACTTATCATTCGATCGAGAGACATACACAAATCCGTTGGCCAACATAATGCATTTAATTCACTGGTATTAAATAATATTAGCAGGCAGTATTTAATATTAAAAACAACATTAAAAAATAATAATAATAAACAAAATCCATCCAGCCATTGTAGTGGCGGCGGAAGTGACTAAGCATAATTGGTAGTTTGAAATGTCCACTGGATGTGTAGTGGAAGTACCAACAAGATGCTTAAACAGTAAATGCGGTCCTCCACATTGCGGGCAACGCTGGAAAGGGGAACATTTGGCTGAGGTACCTGGCAAAAAAATAAAACAATTTAAGATTTCTTGATCGGGAGGGGGGAGTGAAATAAGCTGTTCACTTTTCTACTCGTCATCTTCAGGTGAGGAATCCTGAATCACAGCAATTGCTCATTTTTAAATTGAAACTTGTAAGTGCCAGAAGCCTCTGTTAAAAAAAAATAAAAAAAGAACAATCCGTGATGTTACCAGGGTAATGGGAGCACAAGTGTGTTCTAGCTTGTTGTACCATCAATGTGACATACTCAGGATGGTACAACAACAGTTTGACTTCACATTGATGGTACAACAAGGTTAGGAATTCATTGAATTCCATATATAATATTGCCTCCCATACACTTTTACCAGTTATCCACTCTGACTTAACAGTTATCCACCCTTGCACAGAACCCACCTGACTACCAGTTCTCCACCCTTGCACAGAACCCATTGGGTGGGTGGCCAGTCGTGTAAGAGCCTGAAGTGGGTGCCAGCTAGGAGCAGCCCAGCATATTTTCCTCCAGTTTTTCCACTGGACTGTAGCATCAGAATGTGTGCACCAGCACATCATGCTCAAAGCCCACCCTGAGTGCATGCAGTCCACTGCACTGCCACCTGTCCTCCACCAGGTGCCAGTCTCTTCAGTGGGAACTGATGTCCCCCTCCCTGAGGAAGGAGAATTGCCATCAGGCACTCAATCCTCCCACACCATGCCAGCCCACCAAGCACCATTCGTCCATCGCCAAACCTGGGTCGCCATCATGGAGGGCAGAAATGCAACCTCTCTTCCATTAGTCCCGCTAACAGCCTGGGTTTGTGTCTCGAGCCCAGGATGTCTGGTGCTGACCGGTGAGGCTGGGTTATGTAGAAACATAGAAACATAGAAATTGTCAGCAAATAAGGACCGCTAGGCCCATCCAGTCTGCCCATAAGTCCTGTACTTGATTACAGCTTTTTACCCTCCCCACTTAACCTCTATTGTTCCCCATGCCTGTCCCATGCATGTTTAAACACAACCACAGTACTCGCCTCCACCACTTCCTGTGGCAGACCATTCCATGCATCCACCACCCTTGCCAAGAAGAAAAACTTCCTCACATTTCCTCTTAACCTGCCACCTTCCAATTTCATGTCATGCCCCCTAGTTCTTGTACTCCTCCTGTACTGGAAGATTCCCCCCCTTGCACCCTGTTTACAACCCTGAGGTACTTGAATGTTTTTGTCAAGTCCCCTCTCTCTCTCCTGTCCTCCAGTGAGTACATATTGAGGCCCCTTAATCTCTCCTCGTAAGTCTTGTGGTGCAAGCCCTGGCATTTGCCAGGTTCTGGCATTTGTCTCAAGTGCACACTGTGCCAAGGAGGAAGGACACTCCCTTCTGCTGTTGACTGCCTCCGATGGCCCAGGAGAGGTTATGCCATGCAGGAAGGAATACATGGCCCCGGTGGAGTTGTCTTACATTGACACACACTTACTTACCTGGCAAATGATGTAGAGGTGTCACACCCAGAATGAGTCCAGCAGGGAGTTACAAATGTAGGGTGAAGCTCACTTACCATTCTGAGAGCTCTGATAGGTGCTCTGCTGTGTTACTGCTCAGGATCATGATCTGGAGATGGATAAGGAAGGGCTCATATAGGATAAAATACCCCAACAGCCCCAAGTAGATGAAGCCTCCCTGAACCCCAGCTTACAATAGGGCCCTGCTGACTCCACCCACACCTCACTGGCTCTTCCCAGATCTCAGCTATACAATGGTAACCATTGCCATATTGAATCTTGGTGAGCTACAGTGAAGACTGACATGAGAAACTATTTAAAAAAATGCATTCATCGCATGTGCTTTCCAACCGATATCGGGACGGGCACAACAGCTGGCACCTCATAACTACACATGGCAATGGATATTACTGTAGAATATGGGATCTCCTCTGGACTAGAGGAACATGGAGTCCCACCAACATGGAACAAGCTCTGGGTTATGGTCAAGAGCCCATAGAGGTTGTTCAACAAAAGCTAGTGTTGGGTTGGACTTTCGGTGGACTACTGGGAGGCAGAAGGGCTTGGGCAGGTTAAAGATGGACCGGAAGCTTAGAGAAGATAAGGTGCCTAAACAGAAAATCTAAAACAACAACAACAACAAAAATTGGTGAAGCAGGACCTCACGGAAAATTAGATGTTGCATCTCACCTGGGCTATCTTGGGTGAATACACTGCATAATTTGACAAAATCCAGACCTCACTAAAAACAAAGCGTGACTTACTGCATTGCAGTTGAGCTATCCTGGTAAATGCATTGTAAAACTGGATAATGGCAGGATCCCATTGAAAATGAGTTGCCAGGCCGGCCCGGTGGTTTTGAGGTTGAGGCACTGGATGCCATACCTCGTGCCACGCCGGCAACCCGGGTTTGGGAATGTACTCTGGTTGGCTGGGGCAAGGAAGGATTGAGAGTCCACCGACGGCTCTCCTTCCTCAGTGGAGGGGGAGACAGTGCAGTGTGCTGTAGACTGACACCCAGCGGTGGCTGGGTGTCAGCACAGGCACGCTGCCCAGAATGGGAAGGGCCAACATCCAGGGTGTTAGATTGCCTCCATGGAGGCGGAGGCAGTCACCCCATTCATTGCACATTCATGGGCCCTGGAGCGTAACTGAAGGAAAAAGATTCAGCTGTCAGGCTCATGATGGCCAGCTGTGCCCATGCCGACTCCCAGCAATCTGGATGTTGGCTTCCGGGGGTGGAGTGAGGCCGGCGCCCCTCACCACCGGCCCTGTCATGGGGGGTAACCCGTGGGGGATGGCCAAGTGGGATGGGCGTGGGAAAGCCTGGCCAGAGAGACGAGTCCCCTCTGAGGGAAGGGACAGATCCACCTACCTGCTCCAAGGAGGAGCAGAAAATGTAAATAGAAAAAAAAAAAAGAAAATGAGTTGCTCTGTTGGATCTCAGGTGTGCTGAGCTATCTTTGGTAAATATGGTGTAAAAATGGGTAAACACAGGACCCCTTGGAAGATTAGCTACTGCAGTTCAACTAGGTTATCCTATGTAGCTACTGTATACAAATGGATAAAGGCAGGACTCCACTCAAAGTTAGACTGGACATCTCAGCTTAGCTACTCTTGAAAATGCTTTGTAAAAGGGTGAAAGCAGGACCCCAGTGAAAACTAGATGAGGCATCTGAATGGCTTTAACCTGATAAATACATTATATCAATATGTGATAGCAGGACCACACTAAAAATGAGATATTACATCTTGTCTGGGCTGTCCTGGGCAAATACAGTATGCAAATGGGTAAACATAGGCCCCACTAAAAGCTAGGTTTTACTTCTTTGCTGGGCTATCCAGGGCAACTACGGTGTGCGAATGGGTGAAAGTAGGACCACACTGAAAATAAGATATTGCTTCTTAGTTGGGATATCCTTAGTAAATACAGTATAACAATGAATAATAGCAGTACCCCACTAAAAATGAGACATTGCATATCAGCTGGACCCTGGGTAAATACATTGTAAAAATGAGTGACCCCAGGATCCCACTGAAAATGAGATGCTATGGCTGAGCTTGGTTATCATGCATGAATGCATTTTTTTAAAAATGCATAAAAGCAGAACTTCACTGACAGCAAGAGTTATAAATGCATCTCTTTAATCTCTCAGAACAACACTATCCCTAAGAGAGTGGTTCAAGATATTATATACTGGGTTTACCACAACTCCTGGTTCCTTTAACACCCTAGGGTTGGCCAGCTCAGTAATTTAGCAGTAGACCAGAGTCGTTGGGGTAGGGTGGGAGGGAGAAGATTGAGCATCCTGGGAAAAGGACAGCTCTTCTCTCCCGGGAGAGGGGACCTGATCCCCGGTACAAGCCTGGCCCTGGTAAATGACTGGGAGCAAGGCAGCCAGGGCCATAATGCAGGGGACAAGAAGAGTGGAGGCCACTGACGTCCTCTGCAAGAGAGCGCACAGGGCTGTCTTGGGTGGCATTGCATGCCTGCTCTCCTAGGGGAGAAAAACGGAGGGAAAAGGCAGTTTCTGGTCCAGCTGGCTGTCCCCAGCCAACCGGAGGCCCAGCACGTAGTGAGCACACCCTGTCACGCAGCAGAAGTGCAACCTAAAGTCACAGTGGAAAGCTGGGGTGAAGGGGCTGGGATGGCGGGGGGTGGCATTCAGCCATGCCAGGGGCTGGTGCAAGAGAAATTAAATGAACTATAAAAAACACCCTAGGGTTAGATTGCTGGAGCCTGGCGATTTACTTGGATTTAACATTTTCAGGTTTTTTTGTTGCCATCCTCAAGACTTATTTCATATGGTTCTGTCACTTGATTTATGCTTATGGTAGTTTTGGTTGTAGTGACTAGTCCAAATACAGAGCATAATCAAATATTTATTTTCCTTCTATCTACCTCTGCTAGCTGCCCAGGTGGAAGTTGAAGACTTCATGGCACTTTTTAATAAAGTAAGGGATTACCCCAGTGCTCTGTCCGACATTCCCTCTCAATAACACAGGTTATAATTTAGTACAGGTGCCGGCATGCATGTGCGTGTGTGTTATATTGGCATGTTAAATTAGTAACTTTGCACTTCAGTAGGTACTTTCATCTGTTTCAGCCAGTACAGTTCCCTAGAGAGTACATTTTACCAGTTTTCTGTTTTCTAGTCTAGTCTGGGCATACCAAACTTCCCTAAGGGAAGCAGGGAAGGCAGTGAGGCAGGCAAAGGCCCAAACCGAGGAAACACTAACACAAACAGTAAAAGAAGGTGACAAGACTTTCTGTAGAAACATTTGTGAAAGGAGAAAGTCCAGAGGGGGTATTGCTAAGATCAAAGTAGATAAGGGTGTGTGTGAGGTGGAGGACCATGCAAAAGCATCTATCCTAATATATACTTCTGCTCAGTATTTACTGAAGAAAAGGTAGGGCAGGGCATACAGCTCAGCACCATGGACACAGGGAGAGGGAGGTGTGCACTAGTCCCTTCACAAAAGAAAGGGTCCTACAAGAGCTCGATAAGCTCAGGGTGGACAAGGCAATGGGACCTGATGGCATACATCCCAGGGTACTAAAGGAGCTAAGGGTGGAACTAGCAGAGCCATTATCAGAACTGTTTAGAGAGTCTCTGAGCACAGGAGAGGTCCCAGAAGACTGGAGAAGGGCTCATGTGATCCCACTCCACAAGAGTGGTTGCAGGGAGGAGGTAGGGAACTACAGACCAGTTAGTCTTGTCTCAGTAGTGGGCAAGATTATGGAGGCACTCCTTAAGGAAAGGATAGTGCAACACCTGGAATTCATAGGAGCACAGGATCCAAGACAGCATGGGTTTACAAAAGGAAGGTCCTGTCAAACTAATCTCATAGATTTCTTTGACTGGGTGACCAGAGTGGTGGACCAAGGGGGAGCAGTTGATGTCACTTACCTTGACTTCAGCAAAGCTTTCGATACTGTTCCACATAGAAGATTGATTAATAAACTGGGTAGACTCGGGGTGGGTCAGAAGTTGGTCAGCTGGGTGGCAAACTGGTTGATGGGCAGAACACAGAGAGTGGTGGTAAATGGTATACAGTCAGAAGAGATGCAAGTAACACGTGGCGACCTCAGAGATCAGTCAATATTTTCATCAGTGACATTGCAGATGGACTGGAGGGTAAGGTTTGTCTGTTTGCAGATGACACAAGACCTGCAACAGAGTACATGATCCAGACAGGGTGGGCAGAATGAGAAGAGATCTGGATAAACTGGCAAAATGGTGGAAGAGTGGCAACTGGGGTTTAATGCAAAGAAGTACAAGATCATGCACATAGGAAAGAGAAACCCTGAAGTCACCTATAGTCTGGGAGGAGTTGCTGGCAGTCACAAGGGAAGAAAGAGACTTGGGCATCATCATCACCGATGACCTGAAAGCATCCAAGCAGACCACTAAAGAAGTAGGTAAGGCTAGAGGGATGTTGGGGTGTATTAGTAAGAGTATCACAAGTCAGAAAAGGGAGGTAATAATCCCTATTTACAAGACACTGGTTAGGCCCCATCTGGAGTACTGTGTGCAGTACTGGAGGCCACACATTCATAAGGACATTAACCAAACTGAGGCAGTCCAGAGAAGGGCAACCAAAATGGTGCAGGGACTGCATCAAAAATATGAGGACAGATTGACAGAGCTCAATATGTGTACCTAGAGCAAAGGAGGGAGAGGTGATATGATCGAAACATTCAAACACCTTAAGGGCATTAACAAGGTGAAAGAGTCTAACGTGTTTCAATATCAGAAAATAGCAGGACAAGTGGACACAGCATGAGATTAGAGGGAGGCCGATTAAGGGGTAATGTAAGGAAGTTATTTTCACAGAAAGGTGGATGCATGGAGCGGCCTACCTCAGGAGGTAGTGGATATGAATACAGTGCAGGGCTTCAAACAGGCATGGATAGGCATAAGGGAGCAATACAGATGAGTATGACTAGATAGGCAATTGACAGAGCAAGGCCGATGGCACATTTATAAGGTAGAAAAAAATGGGCAGACTGGATGGACCTTGCGGTCCTTATCTGCGATCAACCTCTATGTTTCTATGTTTCTATGAGTTTATACAGTACCACATTTTGTAGCCCAAAAGTGTGTATAAAAGCATTTGACTGATCCCAAGTGCTTCATAATGCCTTTGTTTATAACTTCATAGTGCTTAACATGACATAGAAATATAGAAAACATAGAATTTGACAACGAATAAGGACTGAGCAAGGACTGCTTGGCTCCAGCCCATCTGCGATTTTCCCTACCTACAATATCATCGCAGACCCTACTTGATCTACAGCTCTTTCTTCCTCACCCCTTCCTTTCCACTATGATACCTTTGTGCCTATCCCATGCATTCTTGAACCTCACCACTGTTTTCACCCCCACCACTTCTGCTGGAAGGCTGTTCCAAGAATCCACAACTCTTTCTGTGAAGAAGTACTTCTTCACATCTCTCCTGAATCTAACCCCTCCAACTTCATAGCATGTCCCCTTGTATCTGAACACCTTCTTTTCTGAAAAGTACTCCCCTCCTGTACCTGACTGACCCCTCCATGAGGTATTCAAAGGTCTCTGTTATATCCCCCCTCTCCTTCCTCCCTTCCAGGGTATACATATTAAAGTCTTTTAGTTTCTCCTCATAGGGCGTTTGATGCAGACTCTGCACTATTTCAGTTGCCTTCCTCTGGACCACTTCCACTCTATGTCCTTCCAGAGATGTGATCTCCAGAACTGGACACAGTACTCTAAGTGGGATCTTACCAGTGATCTATACAGCAACACCACTTCCCTCTTTCTGTTGATGATACCCCTCCCTATGTGCCCCAGCATCCCACTAGTCCTCCTGACTTCCTTGTTGCACTGCCTGGACACCTCTAGGTCATCAGATATGATTACTCCCTGGTTTCGTTCCTGCTTGGTAGTCGTCAATACCACTCTACCCATTTTCTCTCTGACCCTAGGTTTCTGTGCCCTAAGTGCATTATTTTCACTTTCACATTGAAACCCAGCTGCCATACCTTGAGCACCCATTTGTTTTCTCAGGTCTCTGCTCATCCTTGCTACCACCTTTGGAGTGTCCACCTATTACAGATTTTGGTTTCATCCACAAAGAGGCAGTCCTTCCTTCCAGCCCTTCTGCAATGTCACCTATAAAGACATTACAGAAGACTAGCCAACACTGATCCCTGAAGCACCCCACTGGTTACCTCTCTTTCTCAAAGTGAATTCCATTTATCCCCACCCTCTGTCACCTATCCCTAACCAATTTCTTATCCAGTTTTACCACCTTTGAACCCACTCCTAAGCTACCCAGCTTGTTTACTAACCTCCTATGTGGAATAGTGACAAAAGCATTACTGAAATCTAGGTAGGCCACGTCCACTGCTCCACCTTGATCTAATTCCTTTGTCACCCAGTTAATGAAATCTATCGGGTTCATTTGATATGACCTCCCCCTTCCCTATGAATCCATGCTGCCTCAGGTTTTGTAACCCATAGGATTCAAGATATTCCACAATCCTTTCCTTCAACAGTGATTCCATTAACTTTCTCGCCATTGATGTCAGGCTGACTGGCCTATAATTGCCAGCCTCCTCCCTGCTATCACTTTTGCGAAGTGAGACTACACCATCCTCCTCCAGTCAACATGACACATGAAAACAAACTGTGATGACAGACAGCAATTGTAAGGTCAGTAAGGGATAGTCAGAGTAGTTTTGAAAGACCCAGTGAAATAAATACTGCATTATATGAAATATTTATCAAACTAATAACAGGAGAAAGTGAAAACAAATTAGAAAACCCTAATGTTACAAATATTTTTTGTAAATATCATAGTTAATAGCCTTTTTATTTTAGAAGCTACTTGTATTTATATTGCATACAGCTTTTCCACTCCCAGCATCCAAGTCATCCTTTTGAATAGCAGTTTGGGATACAGTACGTATGAATGGTGATATAAAACTAAATTCTGGTCTAGTCTATTCTTAAGCAATAATGCATGAGAAGGCATATAAAATATGTAAGGACTAACACATGACGGAGTGTGCAGTTATAAGGAAATAATACATGGCTTGGGAGGTTGTTAGGCATGAGGCATTGGCAGTGTTATCCACTTATAAAGTGGGTTTTTATTTGTTAAAAAAGAAATATGTAGGAAGCCAGCCTGGTGGCACTGAGGGTTGAGGTGCTGGATGCCACACCTTGCGCCATGTCAGTGGCCCAGGTTCGGAGTGAGCTCGGGTTGCTAGGGGTTGGCAGAAGGGGAGGGCTGGGAGATGATAGTAGTGGCCACTGGGCTGCTTTCATCTCCTGAGATTGGGGAGATGAGTTCCTCGCTCTCTGCTGATGCCCAGTGGAGCCGAGTGTCAGAGCAGAGGTCTGGGGACTGACATTATGTTGGGAGGGTGCAGGAGACTGTGGTTCTGGAAACGCATGCATGCCTCCACACGTGTGCGTCCGCCACATAAGCCACAGCTCCGGGTTGAGACAGGAGAAACACAGAAAAAAGCCTGTCTCTCTCTGTTGCCATGTGTGATGGCTTCTGACACATTCAGACCCTTCTCCTTGTGGATCCCCATCAGTGAGATGATGGGGGAAGAGGCTGACAGGGTTGGGAGCTGAAAGGGGCCCAATGGAAGGAGTAGGTGGCAACGGAGGAGCAAACAGCTATATGAAAAAAATATGTGGTTCACATCTGGTGTCTGGTCGTCAGAAAATAATCAAAGGTCATGTGTACATTTAGTATTTTCCTTTTTTCTGGTATTTATGTATTATTGATATTGTTTGTATAGCAACCTATGTCTTCGGGGAAGCATGTTATATAACAAATTCACCTTGCCTTGCCATTGCAATTACCCATACTTTATGGGGCGTGGTACAAGGCAGCAGGATGAATGTCAGAAACCACATGAGAAATGGATAAATCCCATAACTAGTAAATCAGGATATACAGTACAGTAGCAAACTCTACCCTGACTCATTCACCAAGTTCTAAACACATTTCTTATAAGTTCTGATATTTTCTTGGGGTGCTACTGGTATGTGGCATACTGTATATCAGTAAATCAACAAAATTTTGTACACCCCTTCCCCTCCAAAAAAATAGTTTCTCAAAAGAGCCTACAATCTTTTCCTCACTCACATTCCTCTTTACTCCATGATTTAAAACATTTTGGTGTTGTTTTGTTATTGGGTGTCAGCTGAGATGTGACTGGGCCTACCACCAGTAGCAAAGTTGAACCCCATAGCTGGGTGTCTTTTCTAACATTTTAAGCTTTATCTTGCTTATCTAAGCTGGAATCTCTGACATTCTTTCTTGTTCATTTTGTAATACATCACTTTTAAACTGCTGAAGTTTTGCTAGTATCTGCCTGTGAGAATGCAGCTAAGGGCTTCACCACAGTGTCCTTTCACTGTGCTGTAGGCAGGCATTTCCCAAATGTGCCTTAAATGTTGCAGAAAGGCTTCACTACTTTCTTGGCACTGCAGTTACAAACTGACAAGCCAGATACCATGCTGTACACTAAAGTAAACCCATTATCTTATTAGTGACAGACAAAAAACATATACGTTTATTTATACCTGCAGGTCATTGGTTAGACCACACCTGGAGTACTGCATACAATTTTGGAAACCTTGTCTGAAAAAAGAATAAAGAAAAGGATAGAATCTACTCAGCCAAAGAGGGTGGTGGTGCGGTGGAACAATCTCCCCAGTTATGTGATTATTGCTAGAACTAGCTCAGGGTTCAAACCCCAATGGAACATGTGCAAAGGGGTAATTAGAAGGAAAAGGATGTTCTGGGACCTCCAAATGGACTGAGGAATAGTAGGTAGAAACAACAGGGCAGACTCCATGGACTATTTATTATATTCCCATGGGGAGAATAACCCACAGCGGAACTAGGCTGGGGGGGGGGTAAAGTAGTAACTATGGGCAGACTTGATGGGAAATCGGTCTCCTTCTGCTGTCAGATTCCTTTGGTTCTTTTCTGTCCTATAGCATCTGTGTATCTACTCTATGTGCCTCTGCACCACTCCTAGAAATTAAAGGACACCTCCAGCACAATTATAAAAATCCCACCCCTGCCTCACCTAGGTGGACAACAGGGCAAACTGAATAGACCATGAGGCCTTCTTCTGATATCAGATTTTATGTTTCTGTGTTTCTAAATGTTTTAAAACACAATAGTGAAACAACCACATTTACATTGACTCTATCAAAGCTTTCCTTCTTTTTCTACTTATAGAGCTGTCTAGCATAAAGCAGGGTTTGTCTGTCCAGTTTGGCATCCGCTGCTCTCACAAAGCATTTACTGGTGAAGTTACAGTTTGTTGCTGTGGAAACATAACATATCACCATGTCATCAATAAAAGCATCCCGAGGTCAAAGTTACCCAGCATAATTCAGTAATGTATTCCAGGGGGAGAATGATCAAATTGTTTGAAAGGCTCCAGGAAAAAAAATCAGTTGACAAGCAAAGCTTGTTTCAGCAGCAAGAGCGATTAGTTGAATTGATTGCACTTCCAAAAGCAAGCACTGACCCCAGCTGCTGGTGCCTCTCCATATCCAGAAGATTGAAAATTCACTGCTCAGTTTTTAACACTTTAGTTACCCAGACTGGCCCAGCTGAGATGTGACATCTCATTTCCAGAGAGGTCCCCTTGGGACCCATTTTTATAGCTGAGGGACTGACATACAGGGACGCCAGGTGACTTGCTCAATGTATCTCAGAGAGCAGTGGCTGTGGTGTGATTCAGAACTGATCTCCTGTGTCACAGTTCAATGCTCCAACAATGAGACTGCACTGCCTTCCACTTCTCAACTACCTAGTCGAGTCTCTCTTACTTTATATTGGGGAAAAGATATTATACCCAGAATAAAGAGTTTAGCACGTCTACTTATTATTGCCTAATGCTTTTGCAGGTGAAGCCACTGAATGTATATTATAACAAGCATTTGTCAATGCCAAATGTTTCCTTGCGTGGTTTATGTGGCAGGTGTGTATTGTGTTAGTTGAACTTCTGGTGGGAAGAAAAGCCTGCTTGTACTATATTTTGACATACTGTCATATTTTGGGCAGTAGTTGAATACAGAAGCCCGGGTAATAAGAAGGCTATATTGAATATGTGGGGTGCATCACCGGGCTGGTGGTGCTGGATGCCACACCTTGCGCCATGCCAGCAACCCATGTTCAGGAGTGAGCACAGGCCACTGGGGGTTGGCAGGGGAGGAGAAGGATCGAGCATCCCAGGGACAGCTCTCCTTCTCCAGGGAGAGGGACAACCAGTTGTCAGTGCATGACTGGCCCCTAGCAGTGGCTGGGGGCTGGTACAGTGGCACTGCAGACATCGGCTCAGAGCTGGGGCAGATGCCTGATGGGGTGCATGCATGAAAGTGTGCATGGCACCGTCACCAGTGTCCTTGCACACTCTGCCCCTGAAGGGGAGAAACCATGAGGGACAAAAGCTTATGGCGGATGATGGATGGAGCTTGTAGGTCTCACCCTTGAATAGTCACAGTGCCGACCCCTGTACTGGATCCAGTCTTGGTGAGGGTGGGCCCCCATTGACCCCGCTGGGGGGGTATGCCCTGGGGGTAGCTGGTCGGCATCGGCTGGTGGATGTCGGGGGTGGGGCTGGGTCTTCCTGTAGATAGAGAGGGCCATGGAGTAGGAGTACAAGTAATTTAAAAAAAAGTGGAGTGCAAATATTTAAGATTTCCGCAGTTACTAGCATGCATACCGAAATTGCAACAAGTGGGCATAACTTTGTCATTTGTTCATATTTTGACCCTAAATTTTGAACATAGTCTTCTTATCACCCTACCTCATGAACCCTGTAGGTGAACATTTTCAAATCCATGGGAAAACAGCATTCTACGCCACAGGTGCAAAAACACATATGGGCAGGACGTGAAAAATGACAGCTGTACTGGTCATGAGGTGGTGTGATAAAAAGGCTATACTGAAAATTTGGAGTGAAAATTTTGAAAATGACCAAAGTTATATGCATGTGTAGAAAATTTTGAACGACTGGGTGTAACTCGATCATTTATGGAGCTGTTTCACCAAGTTTTCAACATGGCCTTTTTTGGGACCACCACCTCATGAAGTTTGCCACTGTCATTTTTTCACTTTCCTGAATGGTGATTTTGCAGAGTGAACGCGCCATTCTGCGCCACAGGTGCAAAAACACATTTTGGGTAGGATGTGAAAATGACAGCTGCACTGTTCATAAGAAGGTGTGAAAATAGCAATGTTGAAAATCTGGAGTGAAAATATTAGACATTTTTGGAATTTTTTCACCAAATTTGCAACATGGGCTTTTGGGACACTACCTCATGAACAGTGGCACTGTTGTTTTGATGTCCGGTCCCAAAAGAAATCACCTTCCGGACCAAGTAACAAAATGACAGTGTTCATAAGGTGGGGTCCCAAGAACTATGTTGAAAATTTGGGGCCAAAATTCCTAAAAATGGTTGAGATATCAACCTAAGTTGAAAACCCCATTGACTGCCATTATACAGCATTTACCTTTGATTCTTCAGTTTGCCAGTTGGCTTTGAAGAGTGAAGACATGACCTGGTCCTCATAAGGTGACATCTCCTACCTCCAGAGGTAAGTATGGGGTAAGAGGAGAGATAAGGGGGGGGTAAGGGGAGGTGGGTGCTCAGTGGGAGGGTGGCGATGGGAAGGGGGGACTGGGAAGACGACGAGGGACCATTTTCTTTTTTACAGGTTAAAAAAAGAGGTTGGGGATGGTTTTCTTTATTTACATGTACAAAAAAAATACATTTCAGCACACTGGGGTGGGCACCTAGTGTGCACATGAGTTGGGGGGGTACATGATGCCGACATGGGGATTGGGCACCCTGATGTCAACACAGGAATGGAAGGTGCAGGACAGACAGCACACATTGGGAGGGAGTGGGAAGGTTTGATTAGATGTCCAGGGCTGGGACAGGAGCAGGGAGGACAGCAGCAGTGGGAGGGAGCGGTAGGGTTTAATGAAAAAATGCCGGGCCGGTGCGGGAACGAAGGATGCAAGGCAGACTGCAGCAGTGGGAGGGAGCAGGAGGCTCTACAGAGTTACAAAGCCAGCTATACAAATAAGAGGAATGAAGCACACTGTCTAATTGGTGCGGTTCATTTCTCTCAAGTGCAGCCGGCACCCCACTGTGAAATTCCGACGGCCGACACACTCGGCTTCAGTGGTCATTGGTGTGTCAGGGTCAAGCCCACTGTACAGTGCTCTGCATTGGACTCATCCCTGACACATCTCTCAAATGCGGTACTGTCCCAAGGTGTTTCTTGCGCAAGCGCAAGGAAACACAAAAAAAAGGGTCTGAGATATGGAGAACTGTGATTGGCAGACGACATTCCATTAGCCCTACATTAACCTTTAATTACTATACTTGTAGAGCCAGATCACATGGATACTTTTCTTGCATAAATAGTTCCTGGTTTAACAGAATTTTATTTTCAGAATTTTTGTCCTCCATTACCGTTACCGATAGTAGTGACCTAATAAATCTCCAGTTGACAGCAGCAACTGATTTGTGACAAAATCACCAAATGCCAGTGCCCCCCTCTCCAGCAGCTTGACTCCTAGTTTCCATTAGAAGCAGACAACGTTCCAGTGACGTCATCAACCACAATGGAAGCTTAATTCAGAGCTCCGAGGTGGTGGTGCGATAATCCTTTGGAATCCGGCACTACCGGTGGTCAGAGTGCAATTTTGCTGATAATTTGACAAGAAGAATGAGCCAGCTAGCAAACCGAGGGAGAAGCTCAGATAAGCCCTCCATAAGACACAGATCGAAACAGACTGCAGCCGAGTGTCCCACTGTCTAGGGCCTTGGAGTCGCTGCTGGCTCTGGCGAAGAAGAGAGAAACCACTTCACGGGAAGCTCCCTGGACGGCGGACAACGGCACATATAGTTAAAATGCTCAGAGGATCTACAGTAATGTAAAAGATATAAAACAAGACTTGAAGCACCTTGAGAGGAGAACGGAAGATCTTGAATCAGGCCTGGATGGGCTCTCAGAAAGATTCTATGTGGCTCAGCAGGGCAGTGATCTTCCTGGCAAGAAGGGAGAGGAACTCACAGCAAGGCCGAAGACACTGAATCCAAAGGAAGAAGAAAAAACAATTACGTATTTTTGGCTTTTCAGAGGTTGCTGAACAAGATGATCCAGTGGACCTAGCTGAGCATGAATTGGACTTTCCTGGTACAGAACCCCTGGAGCTTGAAAGAGCTCACCATGCCCTGGGCTCAAAACCAAAGAAGGATGCCCCCCATTTCAATCCTTGTTAATTCACCGCTATCCGGTAAAAGAAATGGTGCTACATAAAGCCTGGGGGTAAAAGAGACCTGAATCTCGCGGGAAGTGAATATTTGTTGACCATGACTTCCTGCCTACTACCATGTTGAGAAGAAATGGGTCTTGGCGGTTATTAAGCAATTGAAGGAGCAGCAAATTAAAGCCTACCTCAGGTATCCAGCGAAATTGCTGGCGCATTGGTCCACGGGTAGCAAGTTATCAGACTCTGCTACATGCCAGCAAACTGCTTCAAAAGCAGGAATCACTCTCCCGATCTTCAGCCAGACCTCTCAGAGCAAACCCTGCTGCAACTGTGCTGGACCACGGTGGGAGAAGGGGCCTATGAGAGGTGGTGTTTCTAAGGGATCAGGCCCCGGCGAGCAGCTGTGCAGTGACCTGGTACATCTTGGTAAGGACTGCAGACCCTACAGCAGGAAGTGAAATTCGCAGTGAGAGCGCTATGGTTTGACTCTTTCTTTCGTTCTCTCTCCTTTTGGGACTGTCGCTGAATAACTGTCGACTATACTGTAGAAGCGGACTGTGTGGAGGCCACATGGGAATCGGAGGAAGACCTCGGCCTGGCTGCTACTAGGTGGTTGTTAAGATACATGGGGAGGGTCGAGAAGGAAGGAATTGAAAATAAAGCTGATTTAAGAATAGAACCACAGCACTTCTGCGTGGCAATGTGCGAGGCAGATTCCCTAGGGGCCCTAATGCCAAAGTACTTGTGGGCCATAATCCAGGCTCAAGGTCAAATTGTGCGTTAAGGACTCTTTCCATGGGGAAAAGCCGTTGGGGTTTGTTTGCGTAACTTAAAAGTTTATATATACAAGGTTAGCTTTTCTAACCCCCCTCAGGGGGGATTGGTATAAGCCAAAATAGCTTGCAGGGTGTGCCCTCTCGGTCGCGATAGTTGGCTTGGGCCCTGTTAATGGGCACAGGGACAGAGTTCCCGGAAAACTGGGCCTGATAGATGTAATCAATGCACTCTAATATTATAAAAGGGCCTGAACCTAATTAATACCAGCACTGGGCATGGTTTAGATTTTTACGAGGCGGGTGTACTGTTCTTTCCCTTCTACGCTCACCCGCCTTGTACATGCCACAACCACTCGAACTGGAAGCCCACTCAGGGGATACGTTGCCCAGAGGAGGTCAGCCAGTCCTTTTATTTTCTTTTCTTCTGGATGGTGCTGCTCCCAGAAGGGATTTTGCCTTCCGCTGATAGTCCACCCTAGAGACCACCTTTCGGGTCACTTTCAATTGGGATTGCGGGGTGTGAGGCTAGTGGTAGCTCATGCTGCTGGGTGGAGGAGCTCCCTCCGATTAAGGCCTTGATCAGCCTACTTGTAAATAATTTGGTAAAGGTTTTCTCTTTAATATTACGCAGATGGTTGGTTATTATAAGGGGGTGGGGTCCTTGGTTATTGGGGGAGTTTGGGGGACGGGGGGGTGGTGAAGTATGGTGTTTTGGGTGGACTGGGGCTTGTTCTGTGTGCCATCCTCTGAAGAATTGGGGGCCTGAGAGGACGGTTTTTAGGCAGAAAGTATGAGGGGAGACAGGATCCAAGGAAACTTATCTATGGCATACCATGGGGACTTTAAAATTAGTTTCATTTAATGTTAAAGGGCTGGGGACGCCTGTAAAGAGGCATAATATTCTAAGAGATTTGGCCAGGGTCCACTGTGATATCGGTCTCCTGCAGGAAACCCACCTTTCAGTAATACAGCATTAAAAACTACGTCGCATGTGGGTTGGGGAGGTGTTTACCTCATCCCATAAAAAGACGAACAAAGCTGGTGGCTATCCTGGTGCGGAAAGGCCTAGGTTTTACTCAGTTGGACTCTTTTTCAGATTAGGAAGGCAGGTGGGTGGTCCTTTCGGGAAAGGTTGCGGAGAGGGTAATTCACATTGTGAACATCTATGCTCCTACCCCTGTTAATTCTGAATTCTATAAGCATGTCTTTGGTGTGATAGCCTCACTCCCAGAGGGCCAGATTATCATAGGGGGTGATTGGAACTGCGTAGAGGATACAAAATGGGACAGATCTGGAGGAAAGGGGAGCCGGGAAAAAGAGGGGGGATATGAAACTCTTTTTCACCTGTGCACTGAGGCTGGTCTGGTGGATACTTGGAGAGACAGACATCCCTCAGCAGGGACTTCACCTTTTACTCGCATCCACAGGATTCGTATTCTTGGATAGATAGATTTTATACCCAAAAAGCGTGGGTAGGATCGATAGTGGACCAGCAGATTTACCCTATATGTTTGTCAGACCATGCAAAAATTAGTCTCACTGTCAACCTTGGACCAAAACACAAACAGTCCCTGTGGTGCCTAAATGCTGGGGTCCTTAAGGACGAAGCTTTTGTCTCCAAAATCAAAGAGGTGATAGATAATTATATTAATGAGAATACAGGGTCGGTGTCAAGGTGAAGTTCCTCTGGGATGGTTTAAAAGCGGTGGTGAGGGAGAAGTAATTTTGTATGCAGCTCAACAAAAGAGGGTCAGGCAGCAGAAGCAAGATGGTTTAGAACAAAAAATCAAGGAGCTAGAGGATATACACAAAAAAGGGGGTCCCCATAATATACTAAAAGAGTTGAAGCTAGCAAGGAAGCAGCTACAGCAGCTTCTCTCACTAAAAACTGAGAACGCCCTTAGGTTCATAGCACAAAAGTACTATACAGGGGCAACAGAGCGGGTAGGTTGTTAGCGTTCAGACTACGAAAGCAAGCAGCTGATAGGCACATCCCTGAGGTTTATGATCCAAGAGTGCCTGGGGGGGCTGATCACGGGTGCTCCTCAGATAGCGGAATGCTTTAAAAAGTTCTATGAGGATTTATATAGTGGGAGGCCTGTGCCAGTCAACCAGACATGATTAAAAGGCTCCTCTCCCGACTAAAGCTGCTACCTCTCTAGTACTCTTGAAAAAGAGCTAGACCAGCCTTTTCGCAGTCAGAGTTGGCGGAGGTAATCAAGAAGCTTAAACATAATAAAGCCCCAGATCCTGATGGTTACATAGTAGAGTATTACCAAAAGTTCCAGGACAGGCTGTCCCCGTTGTTGCTCCAAGTGTGTAATAGTGCCCGTATACCCTCGGAAGCTCCAGATACCTGGGCACAAGCCCTGATTTCGGTTATCTCAAAACAGGACAAAGATACTACCTGTGTGGTAGCTATCGCCCTATTTCGTTGTTAAATTTGGATGTTAAAATCTTGGCAAGGATGATAGCAAATAGGTTTCAGGGCATAGTGACCCAGCTGATTCACCCAGATCAATCTGGCTTTATGCCGGGAAGACACCTCCATGATAATGTCAGGAGACTGCTCACGGTAATGGCATACTCTCAATCTAGAGGGAAGGGAGACCCCTCAATGGTGATCACTCTCGATGCCAAAAATGCTTTCGATCGCCATGAGTGGGAGTATCTGGGGGAGGTCCTCAAGAGATTTGGGTTTGGCCCTAGGTTCCAAGCATGGGTGGACACCCTTTATACTAACCCTTCAGCAAGGGTAAGACTGAATGGGGTGTTTTCCTAGCCATTCTCATCAGAAGAGGTACGAGACAGGGCTGCCTTCTAGCCCTACTATTTGCCCTAAGTATGGAACTTTTGGCAGAGGCATTCCGGTCACATGAGTATCTCAGGAATCACAGTGGGAGGGTGGATAATCGCATATCACTTCTGCTGATAACAGCTTACTGTATTTAAAAAACCATCTTATCCCTACCAACGCCATGAATATTCTTAGAGAATTTGGTTCTATTTCAGGTTTTAAAATTAACTAATCCAAATCTGAAGTAATTTCATTGGTGCACTGGTTCCCCAGGGTGAAATCCCTAACTAACCTAAGGTGGAGTACCAGCACCTTTAAATACTTGAGATCCAGGTCCGAAAGATCTTGGCAAGTTATTCCAAGCTAATTATGTGACTCTGTTAAACTGGGTGAGAGAAGACTGTGTGAGATAGTCTGCTTTACCTCTTACAATTACTGGCAGGGTTG
The DNA here is from genome assembly GCA_016271365.2 of Neoceratodus forsteri. Taxonomy (NCBI): domain Eukaryota; kingdom Metazoa; phylum Chordata; order Ceratodontiformes; family Ceratodontidae; genus Neoceratodus; species Neoceratodus forsteri. Next base: position 1,204,973,656 of record CM057456.1, read on the forward strand.
AGTCAGTGAGAATGAACATTCTACCGAGGATGCTCTTCTTATTCGATGCACTCCCCTCCGTGCCCCCCAAGGAAGTTCTGGTTGGAAACCCAAAAGTTGATAAGCAAATTTACATGGGCAGGAAAGAAGCCTAGGCTTAGTTGGGCTCTCTTGAAACTACCTAAAGGGAGGGGTGGGCTGGAGGTCCCTGATTTAAGGAGCTATCACAGAGCGGCTCAACTACAATACCTGGTGGCATATGCTTCCTCAGGGGAGGTGCAAAGCTGGGTTAGAATGGACCTACAATTGTTAAAACCTCATACCCTTTCATCAATCATATTTAATAAGACTAGCCCTAGGATAATACAAGGACTACCTAATCCTTGGTTTAAGGCACTGATTACAATATGGACGCACACTATGAAGGACCTGAGATTACAACCATGGCTGTTAAGGCAGGGGAAGATCCTTGAGAGAGTAGATTTCTTGCTGGGGAGAGAAAACCCGTTGTTTACACGTTGGTATAGGTTAGGACTTGGGAAGTTCTCACAATTCTTTGCGGGGAACACCATAAAAAGTTTCACCCAAGTGCAGCAGGAATTCAACATCCCAACCTCTGATTTTTATGGTTATTTACAGATCAGGCATTACCTCCAGGCGGAGGCGGTGTAGTGCAGAGCAGAGGCCAGCTCAGCCTAATCCACTCCTAGATTTACTTCTGGAATTACTCAATGGGTCACTGCCCAAGACCCATCTGATCTCCAAGTTATCGCAGCTGGAGAACTGGACAGCTCAGAATCTAGATCTCAAATTCAGACCCTCTGGAAAAGTGAACTAGGTCTGGGAGGGAGTACCCAGATGGGAGGTAATATGGAGGATGGCGCACAGAACCACAGCCTCACCCTCATGGAGGGAGTTCAGATGGAAGTGCTTACAAGATTTTCAGAACACCAGTGGTAACCAACACTACGGTCAAACCTGTTCAGACAAATGTTGGAGGGCTGTGAGCAAGTGGGCTCATACGAACATATCTTTGGAGCTGCCCTAAAGTTAAGAGTTACTGGAGCCTAGTAAATCAGGGCTGAGCTGGATTCTACAGATAGAGATTCCGGAAGAGCCTTGCTACCTTTTGCTGGGGAGCCTCCTCCAGGCCTGAAAGGCTCAAAAGCTAATTATTTATTCCCAATCTTACTGGCAGCAGCCCAAAAGGCAATTACAAGGCTGTGGATGAGTGAGGCATCCCCAGGGGAGGAGCAGTGGCTGTCTTGTTGTAACAAATCAAAATAATGAGAGGCTTACAGCCAACCTGAATTTGAGGCTTTATTTATATAAGTCTAGTTGGTTCCCCTTCTTTGAGTTCCTTGGAGCCAAAGGGAGTCATAACTTTGGAGATCCAGGCCAGGAGGCCCTAGACTAGAAGCTAGAAAAGGTTAGAATTTTACACCCCTAAGTGTTCATTAAACCAGATCACACCTGTACATGTTTTTGTCAAATGTGATTGTTATAGATTCACCATCTGCTGGGGGTGAGGGGCAAAGTTTGATTAAGTTGTTCTTTAGGTAATGTATTATCTTTTCTTTATTTTTCATATTTTCTTATCTCCTTGTTGTTTTGATAGCAATTAACTATGGGGTTACAGACTTAAAGTATGGAAGTAAGTGCAGTGCGTAGTGTACAACCCAGCCTAGAATTTCTTTGTTAGTTCAGTGGCTTACTCTATTAATTGTATGTGGCTGGTCATTTAATTCAATTCATAATCAGTACTGTGCAAACTAAGCTGGTATAGGACTATCCTCTTATCTGTAACCTGTCACTGTCTGAAAAAGTGGAATAATAAAAAATTACAGTTTCAAAAAAAAAAAAGAAGCAGACAACATTTTTCAAACAGAAACCATAGCTGTGGCCTGTCCAATGCCCCCTGCAGGAGCCCTGTAGCATTGTCTAGCATGCCTGCCAGCCATGTTTGGGCATAACAGGAATGAATTTCACCTGTCTGCCTCTTCAAGATCCTGCAGGAGGCCAGTAGTGATTTTAATGAATGACCACTGGCAGCACAGTCCTGCTTGTGGACACTAACAGAAGTAAGCAGGTAGGTGGGAGCAAGTAGGTGGGTGCAAGCAAGGGCAGGCATATAGGCAGGTGAACAAGTGATTGGGCAGCCAAGGAGGCAGGCAGGTAGGTAAGGAAGCAGATAGGTAGGCAAATGGCAGGTTGTGGTAATCAAGATTATTAATAGAAATCATGGATGGATGTCAATGTGGTTTCGTTGCACGGTCATCATCATTACTTCTAGTTTAGCTTGCCACTGTTCCACCACCCCACTGGTGCTCTTCCACCAGGACTGCTCCAATGTGCCTTTGCCGGTCTCACTCACCTTGCTGGAGTGCTGGTCATTTAAAAATGCAGTGATGGCCACAATGAATCTGTTTCACCAAGCTGCCAGGGAAAAAAAGGAAAAGCGGCTCCTTTTGCAGCCACTGGAGTTGTTCTCTATAAGCTGTGGAGGAAGCAGCAAACATGCAGCATCTACAGCTTAAACAGAATTTGCAGCACCAGATTCTGAAACACAGGTTCTCGAGCTAGAAAATGTTGTGGAGGGACAATTTGAATATAAAGTAAGTAAAAAGTAACCAATACATATAAAACAGATAATTGCATATTTTTTTAGATTGCCAATTTTTATAATAGCTATGAGATACCCTCTGGAGGCATGTGACAGTTGGATGTACCTCATGCCACATTACACCCTAGGGTTACTTAACTAGAACATTAAACATAGCCCCTGGTCATAACTTATTGTTTAAGTAAAGTTAAGGGTAGTGAGTGAGTGTGCCACTCTCACAGTGACATTACATGTGAGAGTAAATATTCAGAAATATTGTAAATCGTCATTAAATAGGCTGCAGTTGAACCAAAAATCAGAAAAGGTTGAAAATTTATAGACACATAAAATGTATCAATATGCGTTTAAGACCTGCTGATATAACAATGTAACAAGTGACATGATATATATGTTGACGTAACTCCATGCTTTCACTTAAAAAAAAAAAAAGAAGTTCTGCCAGCCAGTAGCATGCGAGTGCTACGGCCTACCATGCTGGTAATCTGAGTTTGGGAGTGGATACAAGTTACTGAGGATGGCAGGGGGACTATCGAGCATCCAGAGACTGTTCACCTCTCGGGGGTTGTGACTCCCGTGGCATGCCTGACACCAGATGAAGCTGGGTGTTAAGGCAGCTGTGAGGTCGAGAGGTGTGTGTGATGTTGACAGGTGCTCTGTGTCATTGCATGTCGATGTCCCAGAGGGGCTGCAAAAAAAAAAACAAATGAAGGAGAAACAGACTGCTGAAGCAAGATGAGAAACAGCCCTACTGCAGGCTTGGCACAACTGACTGGGCACCTGCTGTTTCCTGCTTCAAGAGGGGGCAGATCCCTCTGACTCCTGCTACAATAAGTAACTTGTGGGGATAGTGGGTAAGACCCATGGATGATAGTTGACCAGGCTTGGGGTAGGAGAGGCATCCAGAGAGGTACAGGCAGGGAGACAAGGAGATAAATCAAAAAAAAAAAATGACCTTCCTAGTCCTAACCATTTCAAAGTTATGCCATCCTAAATATAATTTCTTTGAAATGGTATAGCTTTGGATGTTCAGGACAGAATATTTTTTTTTTAACAAACTTGAGTCATGTTGAGAATGATAAACCCAGCTGACACAGTCATCACATGAAAAACATTTTGGCACAGGAAGAAGACATTGACTTATATTTAATGTTGCAAAAAAGCAACAAAGCATGTTGACATATTAAAAGATTATCAGTTCAAAATAGAAAACAATAGATAGATACAAATTGTATCCTGCAAAGGAGAACCAACCCTTCTTCTAGTCTAATGTAATTTGAAATTAAAGAGTTAAGACCCCGCTGGCCAGTGGCACTGAGAGTTGAGGTGCTGGGCGACACATCTCGCTCCATGTCACCTCACCAGGTTCGAGGCGGCCCGGTCATCGGGGTTAGCCGGGAGGAAAGGATTGAGTGTCTGTACAACTCTCCTTTCCTGGGGAGGGTTTGGGGCATCCACCACACTGCAGAGGCCCCGAATGGAGATCGGGGGCACTACAGGAAGTGGAGATACTCTGGGGAGAAGTGAGGCAGACGTCTGCACATTGTGCCTTGACGTCATTGCACATCTGCATCTTCAGGGGACAAAAACCAGAAGGAAAATGGCAGATGACCAAGGCAACTTGATGGCCGCACTTCAGCAACCAGGGGGCCTGTTGTGGAATTGCACTGTGGTATTGGTTCCTGGCCCAGCTTGGGGGGACTGAAGGGGGGTTCTTCCGGTGGGTGCAGCGCTTTGCCAGCTGGTATGTGAGCGAGCCTGCGAGCTGACTGGGGATGAAGGTGGTGGCTGGATGTAAGCAGGTTGGGCTGCATGAGTTAAAAAAAAAAAAAAGAGTAAAGACCCAACAACAGTTACATACCAAAACACAAACAAAAAACTCATTTTTTGCCACCTTCCGGGTACTGCAGTACACACAGATTTCATCATTTTTATCCTGTATCAGAGTTGTTTAATTATTGTGTCTTAGCTTTTTTCCCTCTGGTTCCCCTTGTCTGCTGCCCTAATGATGGAGTTGCTATGGCTGCATATTTCTTCCAATCAGGAACTCAGGTGAGTGACTACTGTCACAGTCTCCACCAATGCCACGTCTTGGTCAGCCAACAAGGTGGAGAAAGAGGCCATCTCAACTCTGTGACATGCCCTGCCAGTCTCTGCATAGATTCTTGGGATTGTACACAAACCCCTATCTTCCATGTTTCAGCACAATGTATGGCCCCACTACCATCGTCACGACTGGGCCGCTCTAAAAGTGGCTCCAATGCAAATGTTCACTGCTGTGTGGGGGAGGTTGCTAACACAAAAGGGTGGTTTTTTTTACCAGTGGACTTTCATTTATTTATTTATATTTTAAAATGTTTAGCTTGGAATAGCACACTGAGCTCAAATTCCTTTCCAGCTGCATTCCGGGAGCACAGGGAGGTTAAGTAGTAGTGAGAGTAGTAGTAGTATTTATTCATTTGGCGCTGAATCCTGAAGGCTTTGGATGCCTTACAATAAACAGGACAGCATATAGAACAACTTATAGGGATCATAAATAGACATAATAAATAATATAGGTGGCCATTATTACGAAAATCCTTGATAAGACAAAAAAACCAGTAGAAAAGATGGAATTTTGGCTCCCTTTTAAATACTTCAACAGAGGGGTCCTACTTGGACCTCACAGCAGCTGATTCCAAAAATTGGACTGCTACCGCAAATGTCCAGTACCCCAATAAATCCAGCTGGGACCTTGGAACCTTTAGAAGCTCTACCTCTGAATAATGGAGAGTGCAACCAGGACAGAAGAGCTCTTTCAGGTAGTTGGACTCCAGATTATGTAAGGCTTTGTATGTTAACAAATCTATTTTGAAGGAGACATGCCACCTCATAGGCAGCCAGTGCAACATCTGTAATACTGCAGAGATATGCCCACAGCAGAAGCTTTAGCTATCAATTTCAGTGTGACGTTCTGCACCAACCACAAGTGAAGCATCCAATCTCCAGATAGCCGAGGTGAAGAGATTACGTTAATCCAGCTTGGATGTTACAAAGGCATACACCAGTGTCTTTAGGTCCTCAGGGCTAAGATAAGGCTCAATCCAGGCAATATTTTGAAAATGAAAAAATTTACCTTAGACCTCTTTCAACACCAGAAGTTCTAGCATCTGTTTATGGTCCATGGTGATAGCCAGATTTTTCACCCCATCCTTGGCTATGGCAGGAGTGGAGTCCAGTTATAATTCTGATACCATCACTCCTAAAGTTATCACCTACCAAATACACACATCCACCAGCAGCACTTCTGTCTTATCTGGATTCAGCCTAAGCTAGGTGGAGGGCTTCCAATCACTGATATCAGCCAGGCATCTGTTCAGCACATTGATGGCATTACTCTACCAGGAGCAAAAGACAGATATAGCCGAGTATTATCAACATAGCAGTGATACTGCAGACTATATCATTAAATGACCTCTCTCAGTGGCAGCTTATATACTGCAGACAACATAGGCCACAAGATCGAACCTTGAGGGACCCCACAGGTCAGGGCAGCAGGGTATTAGGCAAATGTACCTGTGCTACCTCCTACACACTACTGGAAGAAAGGATTCAAACCACCTCAATACAGTGCCTCTAAGTCCTGCCAAGTCCCTCAGCCAAGCTGTTAACATTCCATGATGATCTATGGGAAGCTCAGTCTAGTCCGCTGGCCTGATTGCTCAGCGAGTGGAGCACTGGGAAATGGTATTGTGGTGACCTGGGTTCAATGCCCAGTTAGGTCACAATTGCAACAAGAAAAGAGACCCCGGGCACATGTTAAAGGAAGTAGAGCATAGTAGGGGAAAAGGGAACAAGAACAGAAGAGGTTGAAAGGAGGTGTTGCAGTGGCATGAGAAGGGTAGTGAGGGGGAGAGAGGATGTTTCAAGTGGCAACAATGGCTGAAATCAGAGAGGGAGCAAGATGTGCAGAGCCATGTGTGTCAATACAAGGAATCTTGGAAATAAAATTCCAGTGTTGGAGGCCATCATCATGAAGACAGACCTGGATCTTGTGGCCATTTCTGAGTTGTAGCACTTAGGGAGCCACAACTGGGACATGGTCATACTAGGCTATACTCGGGTCAGGAAGAATAAGGAGGGGAGAAAGCATGGAGGGGTTGTGTTTCATGTGAGAGGGGTATCAGAGTGATGGAAATGCAAGAGAACCTGGGGCAAAAGATGGGTTGGAGTATGTAGGCCACCCCGTAGATGGCAACCAGAGCCACTGTTCACATATACAGACCTCCAACACAAGGGAAAAAAGTGATAAGGCACTGGGGAAGCCATTGGCATGACAGCAAAAATGGCGGAGGTGCTGCTGTTGGAAGACTTCAATCTGTTGAATGTACATTGGAGTATCCCAGCCATGGCAAAGCAGGGCCATCCTGGACTCCCTGAAGGGTGCGTTTCTCAGGCAGCTAGTTCAGACAGCCTACTCTAGATGGGGCAATACTAGACCTGGTGCTTCTAAATGGACATTATCACAGACATTAGGGTGGGATGCCACCTTGGGACCAGCAATAACCATACAGTGTGGTTTAACATAAGGACTGTGGCAGAGAAAAAACACACAATGACGGGGTCTTGGATGTCATGAGGGCAGATATTAAAAAAAAAAATCAGTGAATGCCTCAGAGACAACCTAACTGGGGGATTGCCTAGGTGGGGTGGAGGAACAGTGGGACACATTTAAAGATGGCACAGTGAAGGCAATGACGTTCTGCATGAAAGAAGTGGGCAAAATCATGAGGAAAAAGAGACCACTATGGTTCTTGAGGGAAGTGGCTGCCAAGATAAAGGCTAAAGAAGTGGCTTTCAGGAGGTACAAGGAGAGGCAAAGGGAAGAGAATAAAGAAGTGTAGCAGGAGAAGCAGAGGGAAGCAGGGAATGTGATGAGGGATGCAAATGTACAAACGAAGGAAAGAATAGTCAAAGAGGTAGCTAAAGGGAACAAGATCTTTTTCAGATACAAAAGTGAATAGAGGAAGACAAGGGGAGGTATTGTTAAGAAGAGTAGGGGGAGATTGTGCAGAGGAGAATCAGAAAAAAGCAGATATCCTGATCAGATACTTCTGCTCAGTCTTCACAGTGGAGGGAGAGGGGGACTGACCACAAAGAAGCAGCAGAAACACTGAGGGGAGGGATACGAATACAAGTCCATTCACGGATGAAAGAGTCCTGAGAGGCCTTGCAAATCTGAAAGTAGATAAGGCTATGGGGCCAGAATGAATACACTGAAGGGTAATCGGGGAGCTCATGGAGGTACTGGCTACACCTCTGACAGCCTTATTCAACAACTGACTGGAAACAGGGGTGGTTCCAGAGAACTGGAGGAGGGCAGATGTAGTCCCACTTCATAAAAGATGCAGCAGGGAGGAGGCTGGCAACTATAGTTTGGTCAGTGGTTGGGTATTTAATAGAAACACTATTGAAAGAAAAGCTAGTGGAGTATCTTGAATCCAGCAGGTAGCAGGACCCAAGGCAGCATGAATTCACAGGCGGAGGTTATGTGAGGCTAACCTGATCAATTCTTTCAACTGGGTGACCAGGGAAACAGATCAGAGAGGGGTGGTGGAAGTGGCCTACTTAGACAGGGCCTTCAACACTATACCACATAGAAGATTTATAAGGAAACTGGGCAGTTTTGAGGGGTGGTATCCAAGGTGGTAAACTAGGTATGGAACTGATTTCTAGATAGGCAACAGAGGTGGTGGTGAAGATGCTCACTCGGGGAGAGTGACCAGCAGGGTACCTCAGGGCTTCATAAGTGACATCACAGAAGAGCTGAAAGAAGGTATGCCTCTTTGCAGGTGACATCAAGATCTGTAATAGGGAAGATACTCTGGAGGTGGTGGAGAGAAAGAGTAGGGATCTGAGAAAACTCAAGGAATGGTCGAGGGTATGGCAGCTGGGTTTCAATGCAAAAAAGTGCTAAATCATGCATCTAGGGCACTGAAATCCTGGGGCAGTATATAAAATGGAGGTGAGGTATTGACAGTCACAAAGCAGGAAACAGACCTTGGGGTTATATCTGATGACCTCAAGGTGGTGGGGCAGTGTGATTGGGCACTGGGCACTAGGCAGGGCCAGTGCAATGTGTGGTGCATAGTGAGGGGAATCACCAACAAAAGGACAGAGGTGCTGTTGCCACTGTATCAATCAATGGTGGGACCCCACATGGAGTACTGTGTCCAGTTTTGGAGACCATATCTCAGGAAGGACATAGACAGGTTAGAGGCTGTCAGAGGAGGGCAACTAAAATGGTGCAGGGGTTGCATCATAAGCCCCTATGAGGAGAGACTGGGGAAACCCAGGAAGAGAGAGGGGGGACATGATAGAGACCTGTAAGTACCTCACGTGGGTGAACAAGGTGCAGGAGGGGAGTATTTTTCAGAAGAAAAGGTGCACCAGGACAAGAAGGTATGCAATGAAGCTGGAAGGAGAGAAATTTAGGAGAGAGAAGAAGAAATGCTTCTTCACTGAAAAAGTGGTGGACACATGGAACAGTCTTCCAGCCGAGGTGGTGGAACAAAACCAGTGGAAGGCTTCAAGCATGCATGAGATGGGCACAAAGGGATCTTAGTAGGAATGCGGAGGCAGGGTCTATGGTGATGGCATAGGCATATCTCTCAACCTCTTGCCTCACAAATCAGGGATAAGGTTCAAAAAAATCAGGGACAAAGACCCCAAATCAGGGACACATCTTAAAAATTAATAATATTCACTCAGAAAGTTGATACAATAAGGGGATTAGTGTTGGGATGCATTTTCTGAAGAAGAACAAGTCTGTAATTTTAATGTTTGTCATTATTTTGTGCTTACAATCCCCAACTGTTAAGTCACAAAACACAGATTTTAGGAGGACAGAGGAAAATCTTCAGGCAAAATCAGGGACATCCCTGAAAATTGGGACAGTTGAGAGGTATGGGCATAGGCAGGAAGTGAGCAGACTGGGTGGACCAAGTGGTCTTTATCTGCTGACAAATTCTATGTTACCATATCAAAGCTGATGAGACATTGAGAGAACCAGAGTGGAGTATTCTCTCTCTCTAACCAGAAGATTATTTTACACCCTGGCAAGTGCCATCTCCATACCGTGACACTCACTGAATCCTGACTGGAATGGCTCATAGGTCAGAAAAGCTCCAACTGAGCTTCAAACTGTGTTACCAACATCTTCTTGATCACCTTCCCTAAAAAGAGGAGGTCTGAGACAGGCCTGTAGTTGTATAAGATGTCTTGGTTCAAAGATTGTTTTTGTAAGAGGAGTTTCACCACTGCCCATTTCAGAGCAGTGCGAAAAACACCCTCCATAAGGGAACACCAGACTATCTCTGCATCCACCGGACTCAAGGACTCCTGACAGTCCACCAACAGTCAGGTTGGCCCTGAGTCCAGTGAAAGGAAAGTGAGATGCAGCTCAGAGATCAGATGGAGAACCTCTCCAGTTGGAGTGGTCTGAAACTCACTTCAGTTTGACAGAAGGCCTTCACTTATCACAGACTGGGCCACAACAGCCCATTTTGGGAGATGACTATTGAATACAGGATACCCTATCAAGCAAACACCAGCCAAGCTCCTCACATCACACTGCTGTCACCTCTCCCCCAGACTGAAGACCAGTTGAATGTAACAGCCTGTCCACAGTGCAGAAGAGATGGGCTGGTCTGTTTCTCCCTGCAGCAACCACCCATGACAGAAAGTCTGCCTTTCTCAGAGCAACTGCCCCCGATACTCTTTGTAATGGGGGTCTAAAGGCTTAGTTTATCCTGTCATGATCCTGGTCTCTGCCAAGAATTCTCCAGCCTCTGCCCTTTGACCTTCAACCATCTAAGTTCCTCTCTGAACAGAGGGAACTCTGATGGGAGACTCAGGTGTACATGCACTGGTTCAAGGGAGTCGAGTGCTGATGTGATGTTCATGTTATAAGCCCCCACTTTATTTATTTATTTATTTAGTTCTTGTTGACTGAGTAAGGCACACTAGGCAGACAGTTGCCTATTTTCAGGCACGACCCGGGAGATTACAGGCAGGGTTTGACTCTTAACACAAAAACATAATCATGATGCTTCGATTGGTGCAGTACAAAGCTTAGCAAGACAATTAAGGAATGAGGATACAGAAGTGCATAAAGTGGGATGACACAAACAAAAGGCACCAGGTATGTAGGGTGCAGGGTAACAAGTGCAGCAAGTTAAAAATGCAGGTACAGTAGAGTGAGTGGTACAAGTTACATAAAGTACAGTGATACATTCAGCGAGAATATTCAGCAGAGTGATGTTTACCCATCTGGGGCCTATGAATGCTAGCTACATACGATGCAGTGATACATACAGTGAGCATTTTCAGCATAGTGACATTTGCACATCTGGAACCTCAGACAGTGCCATTCAGGGGGAGAGTTTGATAGCTAAACCAGAAACATGAGTTGGTGGAAGGCATGTAGGAATAGGACAAGATTGTACTGATAAAGTGCATTGGAAGTGCTTTGCCAAAGCAAGACTGGATGGGAGGATATTGCAAGGGGATAAGGTTATACAGAGCAAGAGCATTGGGAGTACTGGATCAAGAGGGTGTGGAGTTGGTTTCTGAAAGAGATAGGTGCCTGACACTGACACACATGTAGGGGGATGCTGTTCCAAAGTTTGGGGGTAGACTTGCGAAGGCCATGGTGCCTTATTTAGATCTTGACCTAGGGATAGACAGCAAGTAACTGTCTGAGGATCTATAGGAGTATGGGTTATTACTAGGTACAAGGAAGGATACAAGGGAGTGAGGCAACTGGTTAAAAAAAGAGTTCTATGGATAATTTTCCCCAAGGAAAGGTCCATCACGGCTGAGGGAGAGGGCCAACCTAGTGTGCTATAGAGAGTGCAATGGTGGGTGAGACGATTACATGCAAGGGCAAAATGACAAATATTGTTGTATCCCACTTTCCAATTGTGCAACAGGGTACTGGGAGCATGTGAAAATACTGTCAGACTGCAGGTGAGCTTGGGAAAGGGTAAACTACTTACAATAGTTTTGTGCACAGACGAGGAGAGATTAGGGCCAGTGTGGTATACTATCCCAAGGCTGGAGTTTGCCGCCTTGCAGATGGAACTGAGGTAAAGAGATAAGTCCAAGGAGGGATCAAGGGTGACCCCAAGATACTTTAAGGAAGAGACTGTTTCTAGAGGGGAGTCGTCATTGCAAAGTACTGTTAATTGGGAGCAGTTGTCTTTCAGTTGGTAGGGGGTTCTGAAGAGCATTGCCTGGGACTTAGCATGGTTCAGGAGACTTTTATTGTATTTTAGCCAGGATTGGATAGCCCTGAGGGCTGAGGTTAAGATTCTGTTAATGTCTTCCACTTTGGTAGCTTTAGTGAAGAACACTAGATCATCAGCCTATAAGAGAAGGGTACAGTGTTTAAAGCAGTGGTGTATTGAGTCAATATGCAATGAGAAAAGTAAGGGTCCAAGTATGAATCCTTGGGGATGCCTGGGAGGGATGGAGGTACTTGGAGAAAGTGGAACTTAACACCGCACTCACATGCGTGGAGAAAGGTAACTAGAGAACCATGGCAGGGCATTTTCAGGTATCCCAAGGGTCCTGAGCTCGCTGAGGAGGATGGGGTGGTTGACAGTGTCAAAGGCCTTCATGAGGTCTATAAATACTGCCCCTGTGTAGTCACCTCTATCTAATGAGGTGAAAATACTGTTGGTTAATGTGAGTAGTGCAGTGGTGGTACAAAGACCTTTTTGGAAACCTAACTGGGCTGCACACAGGAGGTTATATTTAGTAAGATATGAGTTTAGTGGGGCAGCAACAGTTTTTTTCAAGGATTTTACTCCAGACTGGAAGTATGGTGATTGGCCTATAGTTGGATACAAGTTTGCAGTTCCCTTTTTTGGATATAGGAATAATGTTGACCATCTTTCAGGTGGACGGAACAACGCTGGAGGAAAGTGACAGGTTGAGAATTCTGGTCATGAGAGCTGCCAACTCCCATGCTGCAAGTTTTAACAGTTTAGGTTCAGTGCCATCAGGATGAGCGGATTTGAATGTGAGGATATGTTTGAGTAGCTTGTAAACTTCATCCATATGGATAGGCACGAAGAGAAAAGGAGGGGGGACCCTGGGGAAGTGGGAGGGAGAGTGGCCCCACGGTAGTGCCAAGGGCTGAGGTAAAGGCAGAGAGATCAGAGAAAAGTTTATTAAAGGCATTCGCAATGGTGTGGAGATTGTTACAGGTAGTACCATTGATCTCAAAGTCAGGGGGGTAGACGTATTGTTGAATCCAAGGAACTATTTGAGGTGGTTCCAGTATTGACATGGGTTGTTAAGGAATGCTAATTGCTTTGGAAAATATGCACTTTTACTGTGATGGATGGCTTATTTACACTTATTTCTAAGGGATCTATAGGGGCCCAATCCGAACCAGAATTAGTGGTTTTATAGACGGCCCAGCTTTTGTCTCGTTGTTTCAGGAGTGATAGGAGGTGGAGAGTAAGCCACTTGGTTTGCTGGCCATGGACTCTCCTGAAGGTAAAGGGTGCATGCTTATTTTGGAAAGAGATGAAGACTGTATTAAAGTAGGAGACAGTGAGGTCAACAGCTGTGGTAGCCCAAAGATATGACCAGTTGTGATGGGTGATCTCAACTTTAAGCAACAGAGGATTGAGGTGAGAGAAGTCTCAGAAGTGGATGATTTGAAGAGGGGTGTAGGTAGCTTTGGCATGCCAGACACAGAACACTGGCAAGTGCTTGCTTATAGAATCAGGGAGGGTTCCAGAGCATCGTATTTTGTCAGCATTAGGGGAAAGGATCCAGTTGATGAGTGAGGCAGTGAGTCCTTTATTGGAGATTCTGGTGGGTTGAGAAATTATTTGAGAGGGCAATTTACTGAGAGATTGTTCAGTAAACAGATTTGCTGTCGTCAAGCCAACTGATGTTGAAGTCATCAAGCTAACTGATGTTGAAGTCACCAAGGATGACAAAGTCGTTATGTTCACACGGGGGCCAATCACGTCAATAAGAGAGGGGAGTCCTTGATGGCTGGTGGTTGGGGGCAGGTATACACAGAAGATATGGAGCTTTTTATTTGAGTTGCCTAATGAGTGGGTACCCTGGGAGAGTCTGAAGGAGGATACAATGCTCCCTCAACACACACCTGCAGTAGGCTTGAGCAGTTCAGTACTGACAACAGCCTGGGGGGCTCCAGATTACGTAAAGACTGGTATTGAATGAACTCCATTGTGTGTATGTGTGGGAGGGGGTACTCTTTTCATAGTGGTCCTGATAAGAAAGCTCACAACATGATGCTCTAACCATGCAATGAGATAAACCCCAACATTAAATACAGCCAGCTGCAGTAAGAAAACCAGGTCCAAGGCATGGCCAAATTGGTTAGTCAAAGGGTAACTAACTGTGTGAAGCCCACTATATTAATGTATTGGAGAAACTGCTGTCCAGACACAAGGGACTCATCATTGACTCAGACACTGAAGTGATTTGCTCAAGGTCACACAGTTTGCAAGTGGAGGTTGTGGGACTTAAACCCAGGCCTACTGGATGTGCCAAGCACTTTCACAGCTCACTGCTGTAACCTCTAGGCTATACTGCCAGCCAGACTTAGACTTTGCATGCAATATTCAAACACCCCATGTACCCACTGAAGCACTAGTTATTGGAAATACATTTGGTTGTTACATTCAGGGAAGGTATTTTATTCATCTTCCAAGGAAAGTGCTTTAAAATTCAGGTGTATTTGGAAGTAACCTATAATGTAACATAGAAATATAGAAGCTGTCGACAGATAAGGATCACATGGCCCATCCATTCTGCCCTTTTCTGTTGCATTGCTTACACTGTAGACCCCTCCAGGTCTACTGCACTTTCTCTGCCACCCTTCACCTATCCCTTATGACTCAATTGTGATTTTCCCAGGCTGTTTTGAGTCCCATCACTGTTTTCACCCCACAGCCTCCAATGTCAATGTCCATTGCCAAACGGCAATGTAAACCATCATGTGAATGCCCATTTGAGAAACCAGATCCATGACCACTGCTTTGTCTGTCTACATTCACTGTGTTATTGGCATTATCCTAATTCATTGCTTTTGAGATACCTGATGTAGGAATGCATCATGTAAATCCAGATTCTAATCTTTTATTCTGTATGGAGCATATAAAGTCTTTCAACTGTAACACAGCCATGTGTACACTTGTGGAGAATTTTTTTTATTTAAAAAGGGGCCAACGGGGGTGGAGTTAATTCTCAAGCAGGAGAAACATGTTGTGTGTGAGCTCTTGGCATGGTAGAAATTTAAGCATCATTTTCAGATTGATCTTTGGACTAAAATGTATTCTTTCTGTCACATTTGCTGATGCTTTGTGAACAAGAAAATTGATGAATTAACTTTGCTGACCTGAGAGCACACTTGGTAAGGAGTTCATGGCAGGTCCGGGTGGACATGAGTCAGGCTCCAGCCCCAAAGAAACTGAGGTCCCTTGTTGTGTTAGTAGATCACAATATCATGAGGATGAATCTTCTACACAAAAAGAAAAGGGAGCCCTGTTTGTCAGCACTGTTCCAGCTGGTTGTTGACTCTAAAGAATCAACCAAACTTGCTCTCACTAAAATGCAGAAAAAAACGCCACCTTTATAGAGCTGAATGCTAAGTTTGATACAGTCTTAAAAACTGTGGAGCCACTGCCAAAAGTGTGAAGGCCAACTGATAGTGAATAACAAAAAAACAAGCAAGATTTGGTAAATATGGCTAACGCTATTCAGTCCCTTCAAGCAGTAAGAAATGTTGTGATACAAGAGCAAGTCTCTTTGAATTGGACAACTGAAAGATTTGATAACTTACTGTGGGAACAGAATGTTCAAATTCTGGGCCTGCTTTCTGTCTTTGGTACAGAAAATTTGTGGAGTGCTGTTGAAGAGCTATTAAAAGATATTATGAACAAGACATTCCAGTTACTAAAGTGTTCCAAACCCATGGAGACAGAGGCAAACATAAATACAAATACAAAGTAGCAGTACAATATCTAACAAATACAAAGTAGCAATACACCATCTAACAAATACAAAGTAGCAATACACTATCTAACAAATACAAATACAAAGTAGCAATACACACCATCTAACAAATACAAAGTAGTGTTACACCATCTAACAAATACAAATACAAAGTAGTGATACACCATCTAACCAATACAAAGCAGTGTTACACCATCTAACAAATACAAAGTAGCAATACACCATCTAACAAATACAAAGTAGCGATACACCATCTAACAAATACAAAGTAGTGTTACACCATCTTACAAATACAAATACAAAGTAGCGATACACCATCTAACCAATACAAAGTAGTGTTACACCATCTAACAAATACAAAGTAGCATTACACCATCTAACAAATACAAATACAAAGTAGTGATACACCATCTAACCAATACAAAGTAGTGTTACACCATCTAACCAATACAAAGTAGTGTTACACCATCTAACAAATACAAAGTACCGATACACCATCTAACAAATACAAAGTAGTGTTACACCATCTTACAAATACAAATACAAAGTAGCGATACACCATCTAACCAATACAAAGTAGTGTTACACCATCTAACAAATACAAAGTAGCGATACACCATCTAACAAATACAAAGTAGCATTACACCATCTAACAAATATAAATACAAAGTAGTGATACACCATCTAACCAATACAAAGTAGTGTTACACCATCTAACAAATACAAAGTAGCGATACACCATCTAACAAATACAAAGTAGCATTACACCATCTAACAAATATAAATACAAAGTAGTGATACACCATCTAACCAATACAAAGTAGTGTTACACCATCTAACAAGTACAAATATAGAGTAGCGATTCACCATCTACTTCCACCCTAATTTTGAATCAACAGACTGGTTCAACAGTGATAATAACTTTAAACACAGCTGCTGATAAGGACTCTGTTTTGGAATTACTGAAACAAAAGTTAAGTTTATGCATCTTTTACCAGAACAGTGTCTGTTCACATAGTGATGAAGCTACAGTAAAGGAATTTATTAGGTATAGAACAGCTGCTGAAGGAGAACCTGAAGTGAATGAGAAAGAGGGTGCAAATCTATGTCATCTGGTAAAACTGATTATACACCTGTAACACCAGCAGGAGATTTTACTAAATTAACTGGTTATATTTGTATTTATCAACGACACAGATTGGACTAGAATGCACTGATATGCACTGAGATTCAATTGATAAATACAGTATAACCAAAGTGAATCATGAGTCACAGGAAGGAAGTGGTGTTACCGCTCTACAGGGCACTGATGCACCCCACTTGGAGTATTGCGTACAGTACTGGAGACCACACTTCAAAAGGGACATAGAATCAAGACAGTGCAGAGGAGGATCACGAAAATGATTCAGAGACTGCACCATATGGCATACCAGGACAGGCTGAGGGAACTCAACATGTACTCCCTGGAACAGAGGAGGGAGAGGGGTGACATGATTGAGATTTTTAAATATATGAGGGTATAAATAAGGTTAATGTTTGGGAGCTTTTC
Organism: Neoceratodus forsteri; assembly: GCA_016271365.2. Classification (NCBI taxonomy): domain Eukaryota; kingdom Metazoa; phylum Chordata; order Ceratodontiformes; family Ceratodontidae; genus Neoceratodus; species Neoceratodus forsteri. The sequence goes on from CM057456.1 coordinate 1,204,990,851, forward strand.
CAATTGAGAAACGGGAGAGACGAGAGGCATGATATGGGGCTGAAGGAGTGAGGTTCAGGAGTAATACAAGGAAGTTCTTCTTTACAGAGAGGGTGGTGGACCCATGGAATAGCCTACCCAAGGAGGTAGTGGGGGCCAAAATGGTAAGTGAGTTCAAGAATGCATGGTATAAACATAAAGGTAATATACAGAAAGGCAACAGAGGGGAGGAGGAATAGCACTATGTAGGTTCTTGGGCAGACTAGATGGACCTTGCGGTCCCCTTCTGCCATCACTTTCTATGTTTCTATGTTTCTGAAGTGAATAGCGTATATCATTTTTTCAATTATTAGTCTAATTGGTTATATAGAAATTGAATTGATTGTTTCAGTTTTGGACACAATGGGGCATATTCACAAAATCTTGGATTGCTTACCCATTGCATATCTAAGGAGCGTAGGCAACCCTACAACCCTACATGGAATGCCATGCAGCAGAGGTCCAGTGGACCCCGTGGCATTCACTACATGCACACTAGGCCCTTGCATATAGGATCCCATGGCCACCCATGTAGTTACATGCCATGGGCAGTCAAGACATACCAGGGCCATGTCCACACCACGCCATTCAGTAATGCATGGAGTGCCAGACCTGGGGACCGGACCCTGCCACAACTTTATGCACCCCCAGTGGACACCTGCTGGCTGTGGTGGCAAAGGGAGCCCCCTCTACACTGCTGCCCAAGCCCACTGGGCTGCCAGGAAGGGATGGGGCAGCCCTTCGGGCATTCAGCCATTGGCATTAGCTTGCCGGGGTCTGCACCTTCTCAGGATCCCCTGCAAGAGTCCAGTAGGGGATCCACTTTGGGACCCAGGATGGGCATCTGATTGGATGCCCACTTTGTCCTACAATCTTCCCCTGCACAGCCACATGCCAGTGGGTGGGGCCATGGACAGGTGTCCTGCTGGTCCTCACAGTACTGAATGCCACACACCCTGTGCATGTCTAGGACCGCATAGCTATGCAGGCTGGGTATATGCGAATAGTGCATACCCATCTCACTTTCATGAATAGGCCCCAATATGTCTGCCTTTGGGTTGGAGTATGATATATGCATGATGTATGTGAGGTTTCCTTAAATATATCATATGTGAAGTATTTCAGAATTAATTTATATAATATTAAGCCCAAGTTCTCTGAGCGCTGTTTTTGAATAGAAGATTTGTCGTACATTACCAAATTTTCATGTTTATGGACATGTACTATTAATAGGCTATTTGAGCTCCCACAAACTAAGTTATGATAAAACATTTTAGAAGTCAGTAACTGCTAGCAATGATTCAATTGATGGTGTCGGATGAGTTGGATGCATTCTGCTGAGCTCTGCATCGGCACTCCTTCCCACCCCCGGATACTGTATATCGATAAGTTCATCAATAAATCTGTTTAATAAAGTTGGTAACCTTTCTTTTTTTGTTTGTTTTCACTTATCTCAGTTAATATAGTATTTGTGCTACAATACAACATTTAAACATTAAAATTATATTCTCTCGGCCTCGCATCTTTTAACGATCTTGTCCCAGTGCTACATGTGATATCTGAACTACACTGCACTTTGTTGTGAACTGTGAGTACTTCTGATCTCATTAAATCACCTGAAGTACTGGAAAATGACAGAGAATTTAATTGAAAAGGCAGTGCTTTCCTTTTCAGGAGAAGTCAACCCTTTTAAAAGGCCAATGACTCACTCTTGCTTTCCTGAATCCACACAAAAAGCATACTCAAGTGAAGCATTAACTGTTGCACGCTTTGAACTGTTAATGTTCAAAATTGCCAGTATAAAAATCATTATCTGAGATGATGCCAGACTACAAAGAAAGAAAGCAAGAAGCAGAGTCCCATAAAATAAGAATTAGTGATGCAGAGGTCAGGATAAGCAGCACAGGAGACAGACTAGAGAGGAAAAGCAGACATAATTGTTAAAAGCAAAAAGATAACAAGAATAGAAGAGAAATTAGATGACTTTGAGAATAGAAATAGAAAAAAATAACTTGAAGATGTTTGGACACGAGGAACTCATAGAAGGCTCTGACACGGTTACAGTTGTACAGTAAATAATCTACTTATAGAAATTGCTGGCTTGCCACCTTATAGCAACAAGTATTTTATAGAAAGGGCTCACAGGTCTTTGAAACCTAAGCCAGCTCCTGGGGAAAGATCAATATCTCTTGTCTTTAAACTGCTAGATTTCCAGCAAAACCTTTTTCTACAGAGAGCACTAAGGGACAAGTAGGTGATTGAATCTAAGAACTGTAAGCTAAAATTGTTCAATGATCTCCCTCTGGAGACCTAGTAAAAGAAAATTCAGGGAAGCAGGTTTAAAGTGTAGCTTAATTTTTCCTACTCAGTTGTGAGTTAGATCTGCTGTAGTAATAGTTCTGATGCTGTCAAAGTGCAGCTGAAAAAGACTTTCCACAACTTTTTAGCAGTTTTAATTTTAATGCACCTCCTATCAAGAACCACATCTACTAATCTGAATGATAAACTAACCAATATGACGTTCATTTTTAGCTCTAAGTAAATTTGTTGGTTGGGATGTGTGGTCACTTTTCCTCTCAATTTCCCTAACTGAATTTTTATTAGTAAGCTTTGGTGTCCTGTATGGTTCTGACCCCTGAAATCAATAACTGTAAGCCTTAACCTTTGATATGGGAAGGTGTTGTCACAATTTACCCTATTTGATCCTGCCAGGCTGTGTGGGAAACCTGGGAGTAATGTCATTTAGGCCCACCTTGGTGAGGGCGGATCTTCCATCCGTATGGCACCTGTGACAGAGGTGTCTTGCTCCTAAAAGAAACAAAAAAAAGCATTATTTTTAAACATGATCAAAAATATCTGGCTCACTCCTGCAGTAAGTGGATCAATGGTGAATTCTATTTTACTTGTTCTTTGGGTGGGAGTCACCCTGCAGGATTTCAAAATATTTTGTAACATGCTTATATATAAAATATATCAGTTTTTTTGGTGAAGAGGGGAGGAGAACATGACCATACCATCCATATTAAACATAATATTTTATAGTACTCAAAGAGGTGTTTTTGCTGAATGCTATTTAATGTAGTTGGCGGTGCCTCTTGGGGGAGGATTACAGATGAAACATAGCAGGAGGGCATTGATCAGAACAGTATACTGAGAGACATGTTTTGAATGTTTGGAAAAATTGCCATTTTGGATATCAGGACTTGAACTATTTCATTATAGAAGTCGGAGCTTTCAAACTCCATTACTGAGCTCACACTCCTACACAACACACATTCCAGTATACAGACTGCACATGTGCTGATTCAGTAAGTACCAGGACATGAATGTAAACAAACATATCCTCTCTACAACAAACCTTACTTAACAATGGATCTAAGTGAGATGGGAGAATGTAACCTTTCTTTCTTTTGTTTGATTGATTTCCCAATGTGTTCTACTGTGTGTATGTTTATGCTTTGCTAGTAGCTCAGTTCTTTTTATGCCTATTGCAGTCCTCCAGTTTTTCATTGCTCAAGGTGAAGAATATATGGGTGAAGCATTGAAGCTATGGGGTAAGAAAAAAAGAGGCTATTTGATGTTTAAGTTACAACAATATCTTACAAAGATAATTTGTTAGTTGTCATATAGCTGTATGTGGTAGACATTTTATTTCTTTTCTCCTAGATCTTTACAGGGTAATATGTTTCAATAAAGCAATGCAGTATTGTATTACTATGACATTCCATGTCTTTACACACGTACTCATTGAAGTGTTGTATCTAGATTGCTCATATAAGTCTTTCACTTAAATTATCTAATATTTTTCAGTATTCTATAGCGCCTTAGTAAGAGAGTTTATTGCATCATATGCATTCATTTCTGAGAGTTATTCATTAATACAATGAATATTATCTTATTGTTAGAACATGTATCTGGTTTAATATATCCTTCACTGAAACAATTATACCTAAATGGTTTAATTATATGACATTTCTCACAATTTCATGACCTAAGATGGGCATTGTTATTAATGTTATTAGAATTTACTGGTTTTAAATTATTCAGAGTTTTGATAATGAAACTAATATGATTGAGTTGGGGTGGGGGATTCAGTTTTTTGCCATTGACAAAAGTACTTGTGGACTGTTTTTTTTTAAATTAGTTTCATATTACTGTTTCTTGTATTTATCCTGTTTTTTTGGATAATGGGTAAAAACAAAACAAAAAAAAAGACAAGCATTCTTTTTGGCTTTTCCTTGTACTGTTATTTGACATGTTACATTTTAGGTCTGTATTTTGCTTTTGTGCAGTGGGCTCTTCTCTTTTTCCTCCTTCTAGTTTCTCTCTCCCCTCTGTCTTATTCTGTCTGCTGATTGAGTGGCTATGTGTTTTGACTGAACTTGTAAAAAGGAAGAAAATTACATTAATATGGACTTTAGTTTTGCAATGACTAGTCCAGAAGAGGTTGTTATAGTCACTTGGAATGTTCAGGGTCTTAATCATAATGTTAAAAGATATTCAGTCCTAAGGCATAAAAAAAAAAAAAATTAAAGGCAACTTTTGCGTTTCTTCAAGAAACCTACCTTAAAAAAGAAAGCATTGATCTCATGAGAAGAGAATGGGTCAGTGAAGTATTAGGTGCAGGTAATAGTTCTAAAAGAGATTGAGTGACAATATTGGTGATGAGACATTAATGTCACATTATGCTCCACAATAGAACACAAAGATGGGCATTATCTGATTGTTAATGGACAATAGGGTGAAGAATGTGTGACTTTATGGACCAACAACAACCAGTCACAACCTTTTATTCAAATACAATACAAATTACAGAGCTTCTTGAATAGCTATGTTATAATAGTCAGAGACATGAACTACATCATTAATCTGGTCCTAGATAGATCTAAATTTAGAGGCAACATTGCTAAATCAGATAGAGATCTTAAATGTATGACTAACAGTATATGACTTGTAGATAGCTGGTGGGCAATGCATCTTGATGAAAAAGATTGAATTTACTGGTGCAGATGTCAAAAGTTGGGTTCAAGAACTGACCATGTTTACATACCAAAAGTAATGGTACAAAAGTTAATTGAAGTTAAAATCTGCAAACAGGTTATTTCTGATCCTAATACTATCTTCATAAAATTAGTGTAGGGAGAAACAAGGAAAAGATGCCAAGATGGAATCTTAACAATTATCTGCTTAATTATGAAGATTTGGTAACCAAAATCAAAAAGAAAATAGGTGAATTTATTTTGGATAATAAAACAGATGAGACTTACTGAGGCCATAGTATGGGATTGCCTTCATTGCTGGCTCAAAGGTTATCTGCTTAACTCAGCCACGGCCTCAAAGAAACAAAGAATCCAAAAATATACTGAATTCCAAAGAAAATAACATTTTCACAAGATATCATACCATGTGTTTGTAGTCCCTTGATTCTGGCAGATCAGTCAGAGACTGTTGGCCATTATTCTACCTCCGACACTAAACATGTTTGCTGCAGGAGTTATAAAAAACTGTCAAAATTTCTCCTTTAGTGCTGTTCCCAGTCCCAGTGTCTGTTGCCTCTCCCCACTCCCACTCGCTGTGGCTTCTCCCCACTCCTGCTCGCTCTTTCTTCACTGTGGCTTCTCCCCACTCCCGCTCACTCTTTCTTCACTGTGGCTTCTCCCCACTCCCGCTCACTCTTTCTTCACTGTGGCTTCTCCCCACTCCCGCTCACTCTTTCTTCACTGTGGCTTCTCCCCACTCCCGCTCACTCTTTCTTCACTGTGGCTTCTCCCCACTCCCGCTCACTCTTTCTTCACTGTGGCTTCTCCCCACTCCCGCTCGCTCTTTCTTCACTGTGGCTTCTCCCCACTCCCGCTCACTCTTTCTTCACTGTGGCTTCTCCCCACTCCCGCTCGCTCTTTCTTCACTGTGGCTTCTCCCCACTCCCGCTCACTCTTTCTTCACTGTGGCTTCTCCCACTCCCGCTCACTCTTTCTTCACTGTGGCTCCTCCCACTCCCGCCGCTCTTTCTTCACTGTGGCTTCTCCCACTCCCGCTCGCTCTTTCTTCACTGTGGCTTCTCCCTCCCTCACTCTTTCTTCACTGTGGCTTCTCCCCACTCCCGCTCACTCTTTCTTCACTGTGGCTTCTCCCCACTCCCGCTCACTCTTTCTTCACTGTGGCTTCTCCCCACTCCCGCTCGCTCTTTCTTCACTGTGGCTTCTCCCCACTCCCGCTCACTCTTTCTTCACTGTGGCTTCTCCCCACTCCCGCTCACTCTTTCTTCACTGTGGCTTCTCCCCACTCCCGCTCACTCTTTCTTCACTGTGGCTTCTCCCCACTCCCGCTCGCTCTTTCTTCACTGTGGCTTCTCCCCACTCCCGCTCGCTCTTTCTTCACTGTGGCTTCTCCCCACTCCCGCTCACTCTTTCTTCACTGTGGCTTCTCCCCACTCCCGCTCACTCTTTCTTCACTGTGGCTTCTCCCCACTCCCGCTCGCTCTTTCTTCACTGTGGCTTCTCCCCACTCCGCTCCTCTTTCTTCTGCTTCTCCCACTCCCTCACTCTTTCTTCACTGTGGCTTCTCCCACTCCCGCTCACTCTTTCTTCACTGTGGCTTCTCCCACTCCCGCTCGCTCTTTCTTCACTGTGGCTTCTCCACTCCCTCGCTCTTTCTTCACTGTGGCTTCTCCCCTCCCGCTCACTCTTTCTTCACTGTGGCTTCTCCCTCCTCACTCTTTCTTCTGTGGCTTCTCCCACTCCGCTCACTATTTCTTCACTGTGGCTTCTTCCCACCCCGTCGCTCTTTCTTCACTGTGGCTTCTCCCCACTCCCGCTCGCTCTTTCTTCACTGTGGCTTCTCCCCACCCGCTCGCTCTTTCTTCACTGTGCTTCTCCCCACTCCCTCCTCTTTCTTCACTGTGGCTTCTCCCCACTCCGCTCGCTCTTTCTTCACTGTGGCTTCTCCCCACTCCCGCTCCTCTTTCTTCACTGTGGCTTCTCCCACTCCCTCCTTTCTTCACTTGGCTTCTCCCACTCCCGCTCACTCTTTCTTCACTGTGGCTTCTCCCACTCCCGCTCCTCTTTCTTCACTGTGGCTTCTCCCCACTCCCGTCTCTTTTCTTCACTGTGGCTTCTCCCCTCCCGCTCACTCTTTCTTCACTGTGGCTTCTCCCCTCCCCGCCGCTCTTTCTTCACTGTGGCTTCTCCCCACTCCCGCTCGCTCTTTCTTCACTGTGGCTTCTCCCCACTCCCGCTCGCTCTTTCTTCACTGTGGCTTCTCCCCACTCCCGCTCGCTCTTTCTTCACTGTGGCTTCTCCCCACTCCCGCTCGCTCTTTCTTCACTGTGGCTTCTCCCCACTCCCGCTCGCTCTTTCTTCACTGTGGCTTCTCCCCACTCCCGCTCACTCTTTCTTCACTGTGGCCTCCCACTCCGCTCACTCTTTCTTCACTGTGCCTCCCCTCCGCTCACTCTTTCTTCACTGTGGCTTCTCCCCACTCCCGCTCACTCTTTCTTCACTGTGGCTTCTCCCCTCCGCTCACTCTTTCTTCACTGTGGCTTCTCCCACTCCCGCCCTCTTTCTTCACTGTGGCTTCTCCCCACCCCGCCCTCTTTCTTCACTGTGGCTTCTCCCCACTCCGCTCGCTCTTTCTTCACTGTGGCTTCTCCCTCCCGCTCGCTCTTTCTTCACTGTGGCTTCTCCCACTCCCGCCGCTCTTTCTTCACTGTGGCTTCTCCCCACTCCCGCCACTCTTTCTTCACTGTGGCTTCTCCCCACCCCGCTCGCTCTTTCTTCACTGTGGCTTCTCCCACTCCCGCTCACTCTTTCTTCACTGTGCTTCTCCCCACTCCCGCCGCTCTTTCTTCACTGTGCTTCTCCCCACTCCGCTCGCTCTTTCTTCACTGTGGCTTCTCCCACTCCTCTTTCTTCACTGGCTTCTCCCACTCCCTCCTCTTTCTTCACTGTGGCTTCCCCCACTCCCGCTCCTCTTTCTTCACTGTGGCTTCTCCCCTCCCGCCGCTCTTTCTTCACTGTGGCTTCTCTCCCTCCCCCTCTTTCTTCACTGTGGCTTCTCCCACTCCCGCTCGCCTTTCTTCACTGTGGCTTCTCCCCTCCCGCTCCCTCTTTCTTCACTGTGGCTTCTCCCCACTCCCGCTCGCTCTTTCTTCACTGTGCTTCTCCCACTCCGCTCGCTCTTTCTTCACTGTGGCTTCCCCACTCCCGCTCGCTCTTTCTTCACTGTGGCTTCTCCCTCCCGCTCACTCTTTCTTCACTGTGGCTTCTCCCCACTCCCGCTCACTCTTTCTTCACTGTGGCTTCCCCCACTCCCGCTCTTTCTTCACTGTGGCTTCTCCCCACTCCCGCTCGCTCTTTCTTCACTGTGGCTTCTCCCACTCCCCTCGCTCTTTCTTCACTGTGGCTTCTCCCACTCCGCTCACTCTTTCTTCACTGTGGCTTCTCCCCTCCCGCTCGCTCTTTCTTCACTGTGGCTTCTCCCCACTCCCGCTCACTCTTTCTTCACTGTGGCTTCTCCCACTCCCGCTCACTCTTTCTTCACTGTGGCTTCCCCACTCCGCTCGCTCTTTCTTCACTGTGGCTTCTCCCACTCCGCTCACTCTTTCTTCACTGTGGCTTCTCCCCACTCCCGCTCACTCTTTCTTCACTGTGGCTTCTCCCCACTCCCGCTCGCTCTTTCTTCACTGTGGCTTCTCCCCACTCCCGCTCACTCTTTCTTCACTGTGGCTTCTCCCACCCCTCCTCTTTCTTCACTGTGGCTTCTCCCCACTCCCGCTCACTCTTTCTTCACTGTGGCTTCTCCCCACTCCCGCTCACTCTTTCTTCACTGTGGCTTCTCCCCACTCCCGCTCGCTCTTTCTTCACTGTGGCTTCTCCCCACTCCCGCTCACTCTTTCTTCACTGTGCTCTCCCCACTCCCGCTCGCTCTTTCTTCACTGTTCCACTCGCCCTCTTTCTCACGTCTTCTCCCCACTCCCGCTCACTCTTTCTTCACTGTGGCTTCTCCCCACTCCCGCTCGCTCTTTCTTCACTGTGGCTTCTCCCCACTCCCGCTCACTCTTTCTTCACTGTGGCTTCTCCCCACTCCCGCTCTCTTTCTTCACTGTGGCTTCTCCCCACTCCCGCTCACTCTTTCTTCACTGCTTCTCCCCTCCCCTCGCTCTTCTTCACTGTGGCTTCTCCCCACTCCCCTCGCTCTTTCTTCACTGTGGCTTCTCCCCACTCCCGCCGCTCTTTCTTCACTGGCTTCTCCCACTCCCGCTCACTCTTTTTCACTGTGCTTCTCCCACTCCGCTCCTCTTTCTTCACTGTGGCTTCTCCACTCCGCTCCTTTCTTCACTGTGCTTCTCCCCACTCCCGCTCGCTCTTTCTTCACTGTGGCTTCTCCCCACTCCCGCTCGCTCTTTCTTCACTGTGGCTTCTCCCCACTCCCGCTCGCTCTTTCTTCACTGTGGCTTCTCCCCACTCCCGCTCGCTCTTTCTTCACTGTGGCTTCTCCCCACTCCCGCTCCTCTTTCTTCACTGTGGCTTCTCCCCACTCCCGCTCGCTCTTTCTTCACTGTGGCTTCTCCCCACTCCCGCTCACTCTTTCTTCACTGTGGCTTCTCCCCACTCCCGCTCGCTCTTTCTTCACTGTGGCTTCTCCCCACTCCCTCGCTCTTTCTTCACTGTGGCTTCTCCCACTCCCGCTCGCTCTTTCTTCACTGTGGCTTCTCCCACTCCGCTCGCTCTTTCTTCACTGTGGCTTCTCCCCACTCCCGCTCCTCTTTCTTCACTGTGGCTTCTCCCCACTCCGCTCACTCTTTCTTCACTGTGGCTTCTCCCCACTCCACTCGCTCTTTCTTCACTGTGGCTTCTCCCACTCCCGCTCACTCTTTCTTCACTGTGCTTCTCCCACTCCCGCTCGCTCTTTCTTCACTGTGGCTTCTCCCACTCCCGCCACTCTTTCTTCACTGTGGCTTCTCCCCCCTCCCCGCTCTTTCTTCACTGTGGCTTCTCCCACTCCCGCTCCTCTTTCTTCACTATGGCTTCCCCCACTCCACTCACTCTTTCTTCACTGTGGCTTCTCCCCTCCCGCTCACTCTTTCTTCCTGTGGCTTCTCCCCTCCTCCTCTTTCTTCACTGTGGCTTCTCCCCTCCCGCTCACTCTTTCTTCACTGTGGCTTCTCCCCACCCGCTCACTCTTTCTTCACTGTGGCTTCTCCCCACTCCCGCTCACTCTTTCTTCACTGTGGCTTCTCCCACTCCCTCACTCTTTCTTCACTGTGGCTTCTCCCACCCACTCCTCTTTCTTCACTGTGGCTCCCTCCCGCTCACTCTTTCTTCACTGTGGCTTCCCCACTCCCGCTCCTCTTTCTTCACTGTGGCTTCTCCCACTCCCGCTCACTCTTTCTTCACTGAGCTCCCCCCACTCCCAGCTCTTTCTTCACTGTGCTTCTCCCACTCCCGCTCCTCTTTCTTCACTGTGGCTTCTCCCCACTCCGCTCCTCTTTCTTCACTGTGGCTTCTCCCCACTCCCGCTCACTCTTTCTTCACTGTGGCTTCTCCCTCCCGCTCACTCTTTCTTCACTGTGGCTTCTCCCCACTCCCCTCGCTCTTTCTTCTGTGGCTTCTCCCACCCCGCTCCTCTTTCTTCACTGTGGCTTCTCCCCTCCCGCTCGCTCTTTCTTCACTGTGGCTCTCCCACTCCCGCCCCTCTTTCTTCACTGTGGCTTCTCCCCACTCCCGCTCACTCTTTCTTCACTGTGGCTTCTCCCCACTCCCTCTCGCTCTTTCTTCACTGTGTTCTCCCCACTCCCTCCTCTTTCTTCACTGTGGCTTTCCCACTCCCTCGCTCTTTCTTCACTGTGGCTTCTCCCCTCCGCTCACTCTTTCTTCACTGTGCTTCTCCCACTCCCGCTCGCTCTTTCTTCACTGTGGCTTCTCCCACTCCCTCGCTCTTTCTTCACTGTGGCTTCTCCCACTCCCTCCTCTTTCTTCACTGTGGCTTCTCCCCACCCCGCTCCTCTTTCCTGTGGCTCTCCCACTCCCGCTCACTCTTTCTTCACTGTGGCTTCTCCCACTCCTGCTCGCTCTTTCTTCACTGTGGCTTCCCCCACCGCTCGCTCTTTCTTCACTGTGGCTTCTCCCACTCCCGCTCACTCTTTCTTCACTGTGGCTTCTCCCCACTCCCGCTCACTCTTTCTTCACTGTGGCTTCTCCCACTCCCGCTCACTCTTTCTTCACTGGCTTCTCCCACCCCGCCACTCTTTCTTCACTGAGGCTTCTCCCACTCCCGCTCGCTCTTTCTTCACTGTGGCTTCTCCCACCCCGCTCACTCTTTCTTCACTGTGCTTCTCCCACTCCCGCTCACTCTTTCTTCACTGTGCTTCTCCCCTCCGCTCCTCTTTCTTCACTGGCTTCTCCCCACCCCGCTCACTCTTTCTTCACTGTGACTTCTCCCCTCCCTCGCTCTTTCTTCACTGTGGCTTCTCCCCACTCCCGCCGCTCTTTCTTCACTGTGGCTTCTCCCCACCCGCTCGCTCTTTCTTCACTGTGGCTTCTCCCACTCCCGCCGCTCTTTCTTCACTGTGGCTTCTCCCACTCCCGCTCACTCTTTCTTCACTGTGGCTTCTCCCACTCCCGCTCACTCTTTCTTCACTGTGGCTTCTCCCCACTCCCGCTCTTTCTTCACTGTGGCTTCCCCCACTCCCCTCGCTCTTTCTTCACTGTGGCTTCTCCCACTCCCGCTCGCTCTTTCTTACTGTGGCTTCTCCCCCTCCCGCTCACTCTTTCTTCACTGTGGCTTCTCCCCTCCCGCTCGCTCTTTCTTCACTGTGGCTTCTCCCCTCCCGCTCACTCTTTCTTCACTGTGGCTTCTCCCACTCCCGCCTACTCTTTCTTCACTGTGGCTTCTCCCACTCCCGCTCACTCTTTCTTCACTGTAGCTTCTCCCCACTCCTGCTCGCTCTTTCTCACTGTATTTCTCCCCACTCCCGCTCGCTCTTTCTTCACTGTGGCTTCTCCCCACTCCTGCTCTCTCTCTCTCTCTCTCTTTCCAGCACGGTTTATTTTAAAATAATATAAAAATAACTTTTTTGACCTAAAGCTGTGGAAGGTTCTTCCTGGCAAGAATGAGAAGATCATGTTGCCGCCAAGAGTAGGAGAATTAAGCTGCCATGTTATGATATTTTTTCTACTTTGGACCTACTTGAGAGAGCCAATCAGGTAGCAGGAGAAGGTTCAAAAGTTGTTGTGCTATTGATGTGACGTCAGAATGATACTACAACTTTTTTGACCTTTGAACTGTCCTACAACAAGATTTAGAAAGCATCTGAATTCTATTCACAATAAGCCTTAACCATATACTGTACAATGAACTAATTAGAGAATAGCAGAATTCAACAACCATAAATTTAAATTATATTGACAGTGCAACAAAAAGCAAAACACTAAACTATTGGAAATACATTTAAAACAAGCCAACAATAACACAGGAATATTAAAATAAAAACATCTTCGGACCAAATATACAGAGGACATTAAAAATATGAAATGTTCATGAAGTAATATAGAGAACTTTATAACGAATATAATCCTGTGACAACTTTGATTTATGGAAGTTTGTAGAAGGTATAGAGTTCTAAGGTCCCAGAAAGTTTGAAAAGTATTTGAGGAAGATATTTTAATACCAGAGATAACAGTAGCTATTAGAAATCTAGCAAAAAAACAAACATGACCCTAATCTGATGGTTATTCTGTAAATGTTACAATAAGTTTATAGAGGAGGTTTGCTGCTACTTGAAAATGTTTACATTGAAGCTCACAAAGGGCAACTGCCAAACACTATTGCCCAAATGATTATTACACTCATACACAAATCTGTTAAAGATTAAACTGAGGTTAAGAATTACAGACCAATATCGCTTATTAACTCTGACACCAACATTTTTGCAAAACTATTGGCTACTAGAGTTGAAAAAAATAATTCCTTTATTAATTTGTAATCAACAAATTGGTTTTATTATGTCCAGATTAGATACATAGAAACACAGATACATAGACACCACCAGCAGATAAGGGCCTATGGCCCACCCAGTCTACCCATTTGAGTTTGTAAGTTCCCTTTACATTTTTCTAGAAGTCTGTTGCCCCTTACCCCTGACCTCCAGAATTCTCTTACTTATGTCTATCCCATACATTCTTAAATCCCATGATTGTTTCAGCCCCCATCATTTTCTCTCACAAGGTGTTCCACTTGTCCACCACCCTTTCTGTGAAGAAATTCTACCTCACGTTTCCTCTGAATCACCCTCCCTCCAACTTCATCCCATACCCTCTAGTCCTGGAACATCTCTTTTGCTGGCAAATAATGTATTCCTGCACCCTGTTCCTCCCTGTAAGGTACATGTATGTCTCTATCATAACCCCTCTCTCCCTCCTCTCCTCCAGGGAGTACATATTCAAGTCCTTCAGCCTGTCCTCATTGGACTTGTGATGCAATCCCTGTACCATCTTTTATTACCCTTCTCTAAACCTTCTCTACCCTGTCTCTGTCCTTATTTAGGTAAGGTCTCCAGAACTGTACACTGTACTCCAGGTGGGGCCTCACTAGTATCTTGTATAGTGGAATTATGACCTCCCTTTTCCTGCTGGTGATGCCCCTGCCTATGCATCCCAGTGTCCTATTTGCTTTACCTGCTGCCTTGTTGCACAGTAGTTTTAAACTTTAGAGTACCTACTGTTTTGCCACAGACACTGGGAATTGTAGTTCATGCCCTTGGGGGACTACATTCCACTGGTCTATAGAGGCTAATGCAGGCTACAGCTATTTTCGTTTTCTTTTCTTCATTTATTTTTAATTATAGCACTTGAGGAGTGTTGCAAAGGTCTTTTAAGACCTATAGCTTTGGGTATTTAATTCCTGCACTGGTTTGTTTCTGCAGTTGGAACAGCAAGGGTAAGCATCACCTGACCAGCCACTTCCTGGTTCCAACTGCATAAATATATTGGTGCAGAGTGAGCGGGCTAGTTTTGAGGGATATGCGCACACTGTCGCACGGGAGAGGGGATCTTACAGGGATCAGGCCCAGATGTAACTAGATCAGGTAGACTGCTACTGAAATACATTTCAAGGCACTGCAAGATTATTATGATACCTAGTCTCAATAAAGAAATGTCTCAGGGTAAAGTAAAGCAAAGAATATTCATATACAATGTAAAATTGTTAGATGTATATGGAAGGAACCAAAATTAATGATTTCACATGTGAACACTGCTTACTTATTGAAACATTAAGAGAACAAATTAAACAATTAACACATAGGGTGGAAGTCCAGAAAGAAATAGGGAGTTGGAAAACTTTCTTGATACTAAGGTAGAGAATCTTTCTGTACAAGGACATGACTTGATAACTAGTACCCGAGTAATTTGGGGCAAGGCCCCAAACTAAACAAAGAGGACTGGAAATAGTTAAAGTAAAACAACCCATTCATCCAAAAATAAATAAACATCAGAATAATAGTAATATTCCACCAAAATGTGAGCAGATATTAATGCTAAACAGGTATGAGATTCTAAATCCCGATCTACAAACATTGCCTATAAGATAAAAATCAGACTCTATTACACTAACAACTTTTCCAAATCAGAGTTACAAATTAACCCCCCCAAGAAGTGTTAGAGGAAATTACAAGCTCTCCAGTTTCACGGGAGGTTGATAATAAACCCTCTGGTTTAGTAATTGAACATCCACAGGGCAAAGAAAGCCTTCATGATATAAAACCAGACTTTACCAAACTGAGTGATAACAAGGAGATTAGAGATATCCTCGTTATTAAGGACTCTGTTACAAGGGGGATTGACACACTCGTATGTGAAGGGAGAAAGAAAAACACAGTGGTGAGCACCATACCAGGAGTCAGGCTGGCTGACATAGACATATTTTTGATGGATTCATGGAAGGAACCCTCAAACCACTGGTCATACTCCATGTAGGAGTTAATGATATAGGCAAAAGTGACAGAGTTATAATTCAAAACAATTTCAAAAACTTAATTGATAGGATCAAAAATGAAGGGGAAGAACTAATCATTTCAGGTATTCTACCCACACATGGACTAGGTATTCTACCCACACATTACACAAATGAAACCATAGATAGAGTAAATATGTGGCTACGGCAATTTTGTAAATTAAATAAAATTGGCTTTATGGACAATTCTATAACATTTCAAAATAAAGCCATATATAAAGGGGATGGGTTGCACTTAAAGCTGGAACAAGACTGTTGAGGAAGAGAATAAAGGAGGTTGTTAAACTTCATTTAAACTGGTTTGGGGGATGAACAGCAGACATAATGATAAAGGAAAGATTAACATCTACTAATAAACAAACAAAGGGATTGGAATGGGGTACTTGTAAATGCAAGAAGTTTGGTTAATAAATTTGATGAATTTAAACATTTTCTAAATTATCAGGACAGTCACATTGCACTAGTGACAGAAACTTGGTGGGAGGATTCTGATCCTTATAATAAAAATATTGATGGCTATGCACTTTATGCTAAATTGAGAACCTATAGGAGAGGTGGAGGCATAGCTATCTATATTAAGAGTACTATAAAAAGCAAAGACGTTAATTTAGAATCCAATAATTTAGAAATGCTTTAGGTCAAGATATTTTCACTAAAAGGAGTTAAGATAAATCAAGGGTTGATTTATAAACCTCCTCAATTTCAAGAGAAGATGATAGCCTATTATTAGATCATATATCAAAATTGGACCCGCCTGAGAAAAACATATTAACGGGAGATTTTAACCTGCCAGGAATCAACTGAATGAACAAAGAGGTACCAACTGCACAGGTACCAGATACTTGGAGGTGCTGGATCAAGCAGGACTAGATCAAAAAGTAAATGTAGAAACTAGGGAAGGAAATATTCTTGACGTTGTTATGACTAATAGGGAAAATATAGAAAATATTGAGGTCATAAACCCCCTTGGAAATAGTGATCACCAGATGGTACTTTTTCAAGTTAAGGAGGACATCACTACAGATAAAATCATTAGGAACACACATAAGTTACATTTTGGTAAGGCTGATTTTCAGTCTTTCAAGTGATCTATGGAAAGATGGGATTGGTATAACACTTTTGTAAACAAATCTATAGATGAAATATGGGCAATATTGCTCAAAAAACTTACATTAGAAATCAACACTCACATACCAACCAAACCAATATATAAACAAACTAAAAGTACAAATGAATGGTTCAATAAACAATAAAAAAACTAATTAAAAAGAAAAACATAATGTACAGAACAATCAGGAAAACTAATGATCCTGAGGGAAAGATAATTTACAGGGCCTTGGTTAAGGAAGTAAAAATGACTATTAGAAAGGCTAAAGCCGATTATGAATTGGCACTTGCCTCCTAAATGAAGGGTAATCATAAACTGTTCTATGCACGTGTAAATAGGATGAAGAAATCAATGCATAATATAGGCCCATATAAAAACTCAGAAGGGAACACGGCAGATGATAAGGAAACAGCTGACATCCAGAATAGTTACTTTGTTCAATATTTAACAATATGAAAAACACAGCTAGTCCCCTTATTACCTCGCCTTCAGTATCTAGTAAAGTTAAAGTCGAGGTTAAAGATGTATTAGAGTGATTAAATAAACTCAATATAAATAAATCCCCTGGCCCAGATAATCTACACCCTAGAATTTTGGTTGAACTTTCAGAAAATTTAGCACCCTCTGACATATATCTTTCAAAAATCTTTAGATTTGGGTGAAGGTAAAAGTTGGAAAGATGCAGTTGTTGTACCAATTCTAAAAAAGGCCCCAAGACTAACCCAGAAAATGTCCATCTTGTCAGCCTGACTTCCATGATATGCAAGATCTTGGAGGGCATAATAAAAGATAAAGTCTTATTACATCTGTAAGATACATTTGGCAGATTCTACCAACATGGATTCATAAAGTCTCGCCATGTCAGACTAATATGTTATCCTTTATGAGAGAGTGAGTAAGGGCTTGGACAATAGGGACGCAGTAGATGTGGCCTTCCTCGATTTCTCAAAGGCGTTCACAAACTGCCACATGATGAATTGTTGATCATACTTGAACAAACAGAACTGGATGCTAACTTGTTAAATTGGATGACCTCATGATTGAGAGGGAGGAGACAGGGAGTGACCATTAATGGAGTCTTATCAGACTGGGCAGATGTGATGAGGGGTTCCAGCAAGGTCTGTTTTGGGACCCTGTCTTTTAATATATATATATAACCTCACTGAAGTGTGATCAGGCGAATATTTGGCTAACCAAGTTTGCTGACGACTGTAGAATTGGGGCAATAGTTAATACCAGTGAGGATGGCATTGCCATGCAAAATGCCCTTACTGACATAGGGAATTGGACAAACAAACAATTGGAATTAAATGTGAACAAATACACCATAATGCATTTGGAAAGACAGAACCATAATATATCTTACAAGATGTCAAATAAAATAATACCTATTACTAGTGAGGAATGTGATTTAGGAATAATAATAACCTCCGACCTCCAATTCAGCTCACATTGTAATATTGTTGCTAAAAAAGCTAATCAAAATTTAAACTGTATTCTAGGACATATTAAAAGCAGGGATAAAAAGGTCATCATCCCCTTATACCAGGCACTGGTGCAGCCCCACTTGGAGTATGGAGCCCAAGTATAGGCCCCATACAAGAGGGGTGACATTTTAAAGCTGGAGAAAATACAGAGAAGAGCTACAAAGTCAATAATGGGATATAGGATATGACATATTCAGAGAGACTTAGGGATCTGGATATGTTTACCATACAATATAGGAGGTCTAGGGGATATGTGTATCACTTTAGAGCATTACATGATAATACAATGTGGTCTGATTATGGTCTTATATTAAAAGAATGCTTATACAACACTAGGGATCACCATTTTCAATTAGCAGCACATAAATGGAATCTATTATAGAGAAAACATTGGTTTAGTCAAAGAGTGGTCAACTTGTGGAATAGTCTACCAAGTGAAGTGGTTGCAAGTACTTCAATGGAGTTATTCAAGAAGAGGTTGGACAGTTTCTGTCTAAATAAATATGGGATAGTTTAATTCAAAGCAAACAATTAAAGAATGCAAGTCTATTTCTGCTTGAAAATCCTATGAAACCTATGAAACTGTTTCCCTACCTTGAGATCATCAGAGATGATAATCCCAAGGTCCCTTACCTGCTTGGTGCATGCTATATCCTCACTCCCCAACTGATGTGTTGTTCCAGGGTTTTTGTGCCCCATACGCATTATCTTGCACGTCTTTGCATTGAATTTCAACTGCCAAACCCTTGACCATTCTTCAAGCTTCTGTGGGTCCCTCCTCATTCTGTCTACATCCTCCAGCATGTCCACTCTGTTACAGATCTTCATGTCATCAGCAAACAGGGAAATTCTGCCTTCTAGGTCCTGTGCAATGTCACTGACAAAGACATTGAATAGGACCAGAACCAGCACTGTTCCCTGTGGTACTCCACTGGTCACTCTTCCCTCTGTGGATTGACAGCCATTTACCACCACCCTCTGTGTCCTGCCACCCAGCCAATTACCCACCCACCGCACTACTATCCTGCCCACTCCCATATTCCCCAGTTTGTTTAATAGCCTTCTATGTGGCACAGTGTCAAAGGCCTTGCAGAAGTCCAGACATGCCATGTCCACTGCCCTCCCCGATCCACTTGTCTTGTCACCCAGTCAAAAAATTTAATGAAGTTGGTCTGGCATGACCTCTCCTGGTGAAATCATGCTGCCTTGGGTCCTGTAGTCCATTGGCAAGCAGATGTTCCACCAGTCTCTCCTTCAGTAGTGCTTCCATGATCTTCCCCACTACCGAGGTCAGGCTGACTGGTCTGTAGTTCTCTGCTTCCTCTTTGTTCCCACTTTTGTATAAAGAGACCACATCTGCTGTCCTTCAGTCTTTGGATACCTCCCCTGTTTCAAGTGATTGGCTAAACAGGATTGCCAGAGGTTCAACTACCACCTCTTAGTTCTTTAGGACCCTGGGTGCACTCCATCTGGCCAGATTGCTTTATTCCTTCCAATTCCTTTAGGACCTTTCCGTGTAAAGGGACTTGTGTCAATTTCTACACTGTTCCCAGACCTTGTACTCCCTTCAGGCCCATTAATCTCCTCTTTCTCAGTAAAGACTGAGCAGAAATATCTGTTCATTATGTCAGCTTCCTCCATGCGGTCCCCGCCCTCCCCCTTCAACCTCACTATCCCTCCTTTATTTTTTGCATTATCAGACTAGCCCCTGATAATGCCAGAAAGGTACTTCATTTGCTGTGTTAGCAGAAAAATCAGACAAACAGATGGGTTTATTAGCTAGGTGCCAAAAAGGCCTTCGATAGTGTCACATGGACCCACATTAGTAATATACTCAAACTGTATCGTGCTTCTCAGATTCTTTCAATGACTGGATTAAGACCTTGTACAGAAATCTATCCTCTGTAGTAATGACTAATGGGTTAATTTCTAGTTATTTTACTATAGAAAAGGGCACAATTCAAAGATGCCCAATGCCCAGCTTATTGTTTAACTTTACCTTACACCGATTGGTTAGAAAACTTAGCACCAATAGTATTAAAGGCATCAAAATAGAAGGAGAAAATTATTTATGTAAGTTGTACTCAGACAATATTCTTCTTTATGTGACAGATCCTGAACATTCAGTTCCTAAAATCTTGGAAAGCATACATGAATTTGGATCCTTTTCAGGTTACAAGCTAAACAGAGATAAACCTTTTTTTCTCCTGCTAACTAGTAGATGTCAGAATTATGTAATAGAAAATATGGGTATACAATGGGCAAAGACTTATACAGATTACTTGGGGATAAGAATTTACAAAACAATAACTAAAACTCTCACTGAAAATCTCTAGCTTATTAAAAACTGAATAGTCTGCAACATTGAAAAATGGAACAGACTACCATTAAGCTTCTGGGGTCATTTACAGGCTATAAAAATGGATATTCTTCCCAAAACTCTTTTGATTTTCACACTGCTTCCTGTAGTACAAATATGGTTTGGATTACCAATTACACCGCATAATTGATAAGTTTCTTAAGCAATAAGGCATGATCAGTGGTTAGATTAGCAGTCTGTTAATCAACCACTAGGTGTGTTATGTGGCACGAGGTGCAGCTGAGTGCCATATTGTCCCAAGGGGTGATTAACTGACTGTTAATCTAAATCCTGGGAGTGCCTTACTGCTATTATAAAAACTATTCCAAAAGAAAATGTTAAAAGTGTACTTTTTGAATGTTTTCCTCATTAAGAGGGTGATTTTTTTTTTTTTAATAAAATAGTTCTTCCACCAACAGTTTAAGAATGCTGGTTCAGAATCAGAATGCATCATTCCAGTCATTCAGCAGTGCTATAGGATGGAATGCTAGCAGGAAGAATTCATGTGCCATGGTGATCAGGCTGTACATGACAGTGTAAGAGGGATTAATGTAAGGCTGCCAGAATCCTTACAGCCAATCAGACTGTAGTATTTCTGAGATCATTTTTATAACATGGTTTAATAGAAGAAGTAGATTACCCTATCATAAATGGCTAGAAGTAAGGATAATGGAAGCATAAAACTACCTTAGTGTTATTGATGTTATTTATCCAGCCAAGCTCTACAATTTTCTAGGTGGCTGAAAGAAGGTACATACAGCTCTAAAATATACACTCCAGAATGATTAATAATAGAAAAGATATCTTGAGCTGCCAGAATATTGATAGATCAAGCATCATTTTTATTAAATATTAAAAAATGATAATAAAATAATAACTGATTCAATTAAACAAACAGTGCAATGGGTCAGTATGCTAGCTATAAATTTATTGTAGATCTATCAATCTATTTGGAGAAACCTAACTTTAAAAGTGGAAACAATTTACTAATAAAAATGACTGGGGAAAAAGGGTCTCATGAAAGTTAAGAATTGAATAACAAATAGGAAATGTAATTCTTTTCAGAACTACAGAATTGATATAATCTGCCAGCACATGAGGTAAATGTTTATAACATGCTTAACGACCGTATTAACAGAGCATTAAGCAACCTTAAACATCTACAGATGGATAACTTGACAACTAATAACTTTATGGGTATTGCTTTTTCTAGACCTAAAAAATCTGCATCATACTCCTTACTTTTGCAGAATGCGAGGGGTTCCATGGTAGAGTCCAACTACCTCTGGTCTCAGCTTCTAGAGAAAGATACAGATAGCTGAGGCTGGAAAAAAGTCTGGAACTTTTCCTTGAAGGCCTTTAGCATTACTAATTTGAAGATGGTACAATATAAAACCATACACAACTGGCGCAGGGACAGGAGCATTTTTCTGAGAAACTGTTTCTGGCTTTTTATTCATTTATTTTAATAAGGGGACCAGGGCGGGAGAGGAGAGGAGAGACCAGGAATGCAAATTTAGAAACAGACATCACTGACATGGACAGTTTCTACTTACTTTAAACAGGAGACCAGCATGGGAAAAGGACAGCCCAGGCACAAGACGTAGGCAGCAAAAAGAATCAGTTTCTGTTTTTTTCTTACCAGGAGACCAATGAGGGTGAAGAAGGCAGCAGGCAGAATTACCTTTTGTTGGCATCTTTTCTTTGTTTGTAGAAAAAGACCAGTGCAGATGTTAAGAGCATAGGCACACGTCAGCGGGGAATCCACCAACCAGGAGGTTCGACCTAGTGGTGCCAGATTCAAATCCCAGCAGATTTAAATTACACTGTGGTTCAGCTTACTGAGTCAAACCACCACTGTGTTGGAGGACACAAGTTGATTGCCTTGGGGACAGGAGCATTTTTCAGTGAAACTGTTTCTAGCTTTTTGTTCATTTACCTCAATAGGGGACCAGCGTGAGAGAGGAGAGACCAGGAATGCAAATTTAGCAACAGACATCACTGACGCAGACAGTTTCTGCTTACTTTAAACAGGAGAGCAGTGTGGGAAAAGGACAGCCTGGGCAGAAGACATAAGCAGCAGAAGGAATCAGTTTCTGTTTTTTCTTAGCTGTAGGGCTGGGAGAAGGAGGTAGTAGACGGAATTGCTCATCCATGCCTTGTCTTATTATATAGGCATTGCAATTTGACTGACATCTGAACTTCCTGTTCAGGAGCAGGAAGGGCGGGAATATCAGGTCACATTTATGGTCGCCTGGCTTGTGGATAAATACACAGCTCGGTAGAAGAAAAAAGAAGAGAGAGAGAGAGAGAAAAAAAAACTTTTTACAGAGCAAAGCAAGGACAGACAATGAAAAAAGGGAAGATGCTGAGAGTTGTGCAATGCAGTGGCTGTGAGGCAGCAGTCTTCAGGAGGACCTTTTGGATACTGTGGTGCTGCCCCATCTGCAGGCACCTCTCTGGGCTGAGGGAAGAGGTTTCTAGTCTCCAGGCCAAGTTGGCTAGGATTCAGAGAACCTCCTCCCCCACTGAGGGACCACTAAGTTGGCCACCACTTCCTCGAAGGTTGCCTAGCAGGAGGAATGGATGGACTATGGTGGGTTTGGGGAGGGTGAGGGCAGTGGAACAGAGGCACATCCCCCATCTGGTGCAACTGCAGAACTCCTACACTGTCTTGGCAGAGCGGAAAGGTCCCACAGTGACAACCGAAGTAGTGCCCAGGGAGAATAAGTGGGGCCTCCATAATGGAGCCCCAATGCTGGGATGCAGGGGACCCCAGAGGAGGAGGAAGCAAATCCTGGTTGAGGACTTCATCATTAGAAGGATAGATTTGAGGACAGGCAGCGAGGGGGGGAGAGAGAGGTTAAGTGCCTACCTAGAGGCACAGCTCGGAGGGATGGTGAGTGGATCCTGAGGATTTCTAGGGCAGTAGCAAGGAAGGAAGAGTTGGATGTCATTGTCCACCTGTGGACAAATGACCTGACAAGGGATGTGACAGGGATAGGAACAGTGCAGGAGTTTAGAGAGTTGGGAAGGGTCTTAGGCAGGTAGCACTCTCTGTGACCTTCTCAGAGGTTCTGCCAATCTGCTGACAATGGGAGGGTAGGAAACTCTGACCCAGGGATTTCAATGTATGGTTAAAGGAATAGTGCAGGAGGAGGTTTCAGCTTCATTGGGGATTGGGGCCCCACCCTGAAGGGATGAGGTCATGTACAAGGCGAGGCCTGCATCCATCCAGAGGGGGGAAACTGCTGTTCTTTAGTGAACAGTTTAAATGCTTCATTGGTAAGCATTTTAACTAGCCAGGGGGAGGTGAGGGCAAGGAAACAAAAACTGCCCCCCAAAAAGCTCACGAGGCACACAACAATAATGCAGAGGACAAGACCACCCAAAATGGAATGAATAACAATGAATGCCAGGGGGGTAGAAGGCATGAATAAAGCTAAAAAGTATAGTGGATGCAATAAGGGAGGGAAAAAGGGTAGAGCGTAGCAACATAACCTGGAGAGCCATGTGTGCAAATGCTCAAAATCTGGGCAACAAGATGGCAGACCTAGAGTCTATCATGGCAGAAGCAGATCTGGACATAGTCATTATCACAGAGACCTGGTGCAATGTAAACCAGGAGTGGAAAGTGGCCATACCTGATATACTCTGTTCAGGAAGGACAGGTAGGTAGAAAAGGAGAGGAGTTGCCTTATGTAAGGGATAACTTAAAAGCCATAGAAATATAGGGGAGCAGGAAAGGGGCCACTATTCAAACAGGAGTGATCTACAGACCTCCAACCCAAGTGGAAAAGGTGGATAAAGAAATGTTGGAAACAATGCAGAGGATAGCTCACAAAGGGGAGGTATTGCTAGTGGGAGACTTCAATCTACCAGATGTGGGTTGGAGTCTCCCCGCTGCAACTACAGCCAGGAGTAGGAACTTTTTGGACAACCTGGAAGAGGCGTTCCTCAGGCAACTAGTATTGGAACCCACTCAAGAGGGGCACTACTGGACCTAAAACTGACAAACAGGGACAGTGTGACTCACTATAACAGTGGGGACCACCTGGGGACCAGTGATCACCATACAGTGTGGTTTGATATAAGAACTGGGTCACAATCGAATCACACAACAGCAAGGGTACTGGATTTCAGGAGGGCCAATTTTAAGAATATAGAAGAATGCCTCAGAAATGCCCTAGCAGGGATAGGGAAACTGAGAGAATCGAGGAACAGTGGGCAAAAATAAAAGGGGTCACTGAACAAGCAACAAACCGCTGTGTCAGGCAGATTAGCAAAGGCAAGAGAAAGAAGACCACTATGGTGTCTCTAAGGAGCTAATGGAAAAGTGAGAGCAAACAATATGGCATCTAGAAGGTACAAAAAAATGCAGCTGAAGGGGGATAGGAGACCTACCAATAGAAACAAAGGGAGTCAGGAAGGCAGTTAGGAGCACAAAGGTGCAAACAGAGGAAAAGATTGCCAATTCAGTGGCAAAGGGAGAGAAAACATTAATTAGATATATAAGAGAAAATACAAAGACAAAGGAAGGGATAGTAAGGCTGAAGAAGGAAGGAAGGGGTTGTGTGGAAGAGGACCACCAAAAGGCATATATATTGAACAAATACTTCTGCTCAGTATTTAAGGAGGAGGGTGTAGGAAATAGGCCAAAGATAAAGAACAAGGGTATAATGGGACAGGAGGTAGACACAAGTCCTTTTACAGAAGAAAGAGTGTTTTAGGAATTAACTATCTTAATAGTAGACAAGGCAATGGGGCTAGATGGGGTGTACCCCAGGATACTGAGGGAACTGAAAGAGGTGCTGGCTGCACCTCTGATGGTCCCTTTCAACCTGTGATTAAAAACAGGGGAGGTACCAGGGGACTGGAGGAGGGCAGATGTAGTCCCTCTCCACAAAAGTGAAAACAGGGAGGAGGCAGTGAATTACAGGCCTGTCATCCTGACGTCAGTGGTGGGCAACGTAATGGGATCACTACTGAGGGAAAGGATTGGGGAATATGTTGTTGCCAGTGGTCTACAGGATCCAAGGCAAATTATTTCATGGGGGGGAGGTCTTGCCAGACAAACCTGATTGAGTTCTTTGATTGGGTAACCAAGGAAGTGATCAGGAAGGAGTGGTGGACATGGCCTACCTAGATTTCATCAAGACCTTTGAAAACATTCCACATAGAA
Organism: Neoceratodus forsteri; assembly: GCA_016271365.2. Lineage (NCBI taxonomy): Eukaryota > Metazoa > Chordata > Ceratodontiformes > Ceratodontidae > Neoceratodus > Neoceratodus forsteri. Next base: position 1,205,016,014 of record CM057456.1, read on the forward strand.
GTCTGCTAAGTAAGCTGGGGAGCCTAGGGGTAGGGCCTAAATAGTAAAATTGGTAGAAAGTTGGCTAAGCAATATAAGTCAGAGGTGGTGGTAAATGGCATTCCCTCTGGAATAGGCAAAGTGATCAGTAGTCTGGGGGCCCAAATGGAAAACCCTGCTAATTTGAGTGGTAGCACCTCCTACAGAAAAGGTTTAACACTTTTATGAAGGATAAATCCCAAGAGTGATTTTAGGGGGGGATGTGGTATTATGCATTGGTAACTTTGAGAAATATGGATGCTTTTCTAAATCATGTCAAATTGTTTTCACAAATTTCTTGAAACAGTCAAAATAATGACTCTCCTTTAAAATGTGTATAATTTTATAGTGTTTCAGCCTATATTGATTTCATTATGGCAAATTTACTTTAAAGCAGCAGTACTATGTAAAAAAAATCTGCGCTTTTTTGACAGTTTATTCCCTGTGATCTGCTGAGCATGTACCTGGTAATCTTTTCTGCCGGCACTGTACTATCACCCCATAATTTACTCAGTTATCCTTTGTTTTTGTTTACATTTCTGTCACCTGCCACATTGAAAGCAGCAGTACTATATGCAGCTGCTATATTTACTGTAGCTACAAAATTGAAACCGGATCACTTCCTGATTAGGTAGTACTGCTGCTTTAAATATGTTCTCTGCTTGTTGTTTTGTCTATATGTGTAATCATGAACCGCTTACACTATATAATTTATAAAAAAATAGCTTATTTCAACATCATGTTTTACAGCTATAAAACATGGACAAAGGGTGTTTTTCTTTTATAATTTTGTAAGATGAACAATGTACTAATGAAAAATTCCTAATAGCATTTTCTTCTTTTTTTCAGGTAATAACAACAACTGAGATGCAACAAAATGGCTGAAAACCCTGCTGAGTCTTTGATCCTCCCTCACCAAAAACCCTGCCTGACTAGTGACTGGTTCAAGCGTATGCCAAATAATAACACAGGAACACCTGAGGACTACAACCCTGGAGGACTAAAGACATTTTATAATGCATGCCTTATTAGAAAAGACCATGTTTATCAACAATTGCAGCCATTAGACACTGACTCATTATTAGCTTTGCCTGCAGTACATTATCATGTACAATGTCATCAGGCCTACATCTGCAAAATGAACCTGAAGTATTCTGAAGGTCAAGAAAGAAGCTCAGGTCCTGGCTCTTCTACTGATACTGGTCAGTGTTCAAGCTCACAGAGCAGGTGACCGACTTACCAGCTTGTTAACTGGAATTTGTGTATAATATGTCAGAAGATGTAGCACAAAAAGACAAAAATCTATCACAGCTTGTAACCTTCAGAGGGCAAGAAACTCTGCTTGATTCAGCTGAAACCAGAGAACACAAACAGTCTTATAGCAAATAGCTGGACTGGACTCAATTGCATTTGAAGCAAAGTACCACAATACTGCCATAGTGCTTTCACCAGCAAAAGAAACATACGACAAAATTTTCACTATCCAGTGACAAGGAAGATGAGTCTATGTATAAAGCATGTTTCAGTGAACTGATTTCTGAAATTGAGAATGACCTTGTTATCAATAGAAAAGCCTTGTCCATGTCTTACCTGTTACAGAGATACCGGGATATTCTGAAAGGCAAAGTTCCTAGCAGTGAGAGTTACCAAAATGAGAAGCTAAAGAAGAGACTAACAAACTATTTTGGTGACAAAATTGTTTTTCCAATACAGCATGACCCAAGTAATCCAGAGCTTGTGTACAGCAGTGCTGTGTCTTTGGAAGATGTCATCAACATAGCTTCCCAGTTGCATTCAAAGAAACAGTATGAAAAGGAAAACCCTCTCCCTACTTCTGAAAATAAAGATAAATATTCAACCACATCTGTGCTGTTTCATGCAGCACAGGTCCTCCATAGTGAACTCAAAATGTGTGCGGGACTAGATAGCAATCCAATAGATATTTCTACTATCAATTTACAGCAAGCATTGGACATGATTCCTGACAATGTGTATAGGTTCCTGAAATGGGCATTCCAAGGGGATGTTGGTGATGAACCTATTGAAGATGGCAGTCCTTAAGTAACAGCCACTAACAAGACCCTCCACAAACAGATATTATCACTTGGTCAGGACTTCAGTCATATAGTATCCAGAGGTGCAAAGCGTACACCTAAATATGTTGTGCTTGCAATGTCCATATGCCATATGACAGGCTCTAAACAGGAAGTAACAATGGTGTACAAGCTAGCACACCATGTCAGTTATGTAGCCCTAGAGAGAATTGACACAGCTATTGCAATGGATCAGCATGAAAAAGCTGCCAGGGACAATATCATAATTCCATCAAACATCGAGCAGGGGGAGTTTGTTTAGTTTGCTGCTGACAATAGCGATTTAAATGAGGAAATGTTAGACAGTAAGCATACAACCATGCCACAACTATGGTAGCATATCAACGTCAGACTCCCACAACTCCAGAAGGCAGCTTTGCACAGTGGCAGCTCAGGCTCAAACAAAGAAAACAGCACTGTCAACATGATCATTTGAAACTCCTGCAATGTGCCAAGTCATTCTGGAGTACAATCCTCATGGCTGACACCCTACACCAAATCTTGTGGGAAAAGTAAAAAGTAACTGGTATACTGATGTTGAGGCTTGTTGAAAAGCTGCCAATATTGATCTGCAATGGCTCTTTCTAAGATGCTGCCCAACCAAGCTATTTGAGGTTGAGTTTGAAAAGGTGAATGCTCTGTAAGTACCAGGTCGGACAGCTTTTAATGTGATGATTTCATCTACCATACCAACAGAAACATCTATTGGTTACTGTCTAATGCTGCCAGCATGACCTACTGAATGGAGTACAGTTTTCACTGTAATGAAGAATGTCTGCAAGATGTCTAGGACGCGTGGCCAAGATTACAGTGTGTGTTGACACTTGATGATACTATATATTGTAAGGCCAAAGAGATTCAGTGGAGGTGCCTGGAGGAATTTCAGAAAATAGTCTTGAGAATGGGTGGTTTCCACATAGCACAGACATTTCTGGCTGTAATTGGAAAGAAATATGAAGACAGTGGTCTGGAAGACATCCTCATAGAATCCCAGGTGTATGGTAGCAACACAGCAAGCAATCTGCTTAAAGGCAAATCCTACAACTGTGGAGTGAGGGGCCATAAGCTCGTAAAGGAGGCTCTATCCAGACTGAGGTGGCAGGCATTTTGTAACTGGGTACAAGACAATCAGATTGAATGTGATGTAGACCTCATCAACAGAAAGCTCCAGGAATGTCAAAATGCAGTATCAAACAATGATTCAACAAGCTACAGCAACACTTTCCCAGCTCAGTGATGCCCTCAAGAATATACAAGATGCATTGCACAGATTCCGCAATTTTGGAAAAGCAACTTTTCAAACATTTGCATTCTGGGATGTTTACATCAAAATGGTTAAAATCCTAATGTGGTTCATTAGAGCAGAACGTGAAAGTAACTGGGACCTGCATCTTTGCAGTGGTTGTAGAGATGCTACCACTATTTTTGGCCTTTGACTGCAGCAACTATGCTCGCTGGGTATCTGTGTACATCAGTGATATGAAGCTTCTGCCAGACTGTGACCCTAAAGTTCATGAGCAGTTTGTGCAAGGAAATCATGCTGCAGCTCAGTCTAGAAATAAATTCAGCAAAGTCAGGACAGACATCGCACTTGAACAAACAGTAAACTGTGAATAAAGTAAAAGGGGGTATGGTGGGTTTCAGTTTGCAACCAGGAGCCTTGGCTAGATGGTTCGTCACTGCTCATGAGCACTCAGCTATCACAACTTCCATGAAGGTATGTTTGATAGGGTAGACTCAGATGTTTCACAATGGAAAACACAAGGAGGCTGCACCACATCGCATGCAACAAGATGACAGAGATCACTGACTTCTGACTTCATAGGCCACCAACATTGCAACTGGTATTGTTGCACCTGCAGAGGCTGCCATCAAGCTTGTTACTGTGAATGATACAGGAATCAAAGCAATGAAACAGTTTGTGGAAGAGAAACTAAATTCAAATACCACTGGATTCTTTGAACCACTGCACAAGTTCAACATCATGGCATTTGAATTTCTAAACAAGAAGATCAAATTGAAAGTTAGTAATAATAAGACAGTGACTATCAATGCAGACAGGGAGTTTTTAGGCGTCCTGTAGTAGCTGCACAAAAAGAGATGGATCTGAAGGAAGTTTTCACACATGAGCTTTCCACAGTTCCATATGCTCTAGCACACTCTGATGGTACCCTGAACAAAACTGCAAGGAGTAAGCTATTGCCTGAATTAGAAAAAGAAGCAGAGTCAATGTATCAACTGCCAGCATCCAACATGCCCACAGCTTGGATAGTTGATGGCATGGCTGTTATACAAATGGTCGAACAAGGAGGTGCAACTAGCTTTGGAGAACTTGCTGAATTCGTCTTCAGAATAGTACGCCAGCCTCTACGGAGTTATAAGAGCTGCAAATAAGCAGATATCATCTTTTTTTTTTTTAAATCCTTTTAACCTGGCTGGCACTGCAGTCTGCATCCCCACGTCCTGGCATCTGTCTGTCTCCAGCCACCATCAGGTCCTGCCCTAGCCACCAGTGAGGCCCCCACCAATCACCCCAGCAGCTTGCCCCCCCATGGCGGGGCAGTGGAGAGTCCCCTTCACTCCCCACTGAGTCCGGATCCAGTATGCATTGGTGCCTCCAAGGCAGGGTGTCCCATAGACGGCCATCAAGCCACCGTGACTGTGCACCATTTTTCCCATTTTCTCCTGGCCTTCGTGAGCGGGGCATGCAATGACGCCAAGGGGGGAGTGCACACACAACCACACATGCTCCCTCCAGCGCCATGCCCCAAACTCACCCCTCCAGCACAGTGCCAGCGCACCGTTCCCCCAGCCTCCGCCAGGGATTGCAAGCACGCCGACACCTGAAGACCCCCCCTCCCCAGGAGAGGGAGAGCAGTCCACAGATGCTTAATCCCTCCTCCCTGCCAACTCCTGGTGACCAGAGTCCATTCCTGAACCAGGGTCACCAGCGTGGAGTGAGGTGTGGTGTCCAGCAGCTCAACCCTCAACACCACCGCCAGCTTAGATATCATCTTTGATCAATATGATATCAAAGATTTAATTAAAGCTTTTGAGCATGCACAAAGCAATCCTCATAAAGCAATGAAGTCAAAATCCATGGTCCCAAAACATCCATCCCAATGCAGTGGAGTAAGTTCATTGGAAAGCCCAAGAATAAAGAACATCTGGTAAAATTCCTGTCAGAATCATGGTGTGATATGGCAGAAACTTTACTTGACCCAAATCAGAAAATGGTTATTGCAGGTGGATTCAAGGATGGCCTCGTTGCTCATGTGGTCACTTCAGATGGAGTTGTAGACCAAGAAGATCTATTCTCATCGCATGAAGAAGCAGATACTCAGCTTCCACTTCATGTTGCACATGCTTCACAAGAATACCCTCATGTAGTGGTGTAGGCTCCAGACACTGAAGTCGCAAGGCAACTCAAGAGCTCTGGTTTTGTACTGGTGTGAAGGATAAAGCCAGGTTTATACCAACCCGCACTATAGCAGCTGAATGTGGCTAACAACTATGCAGAATGTTGCCAACAGTACACACACTGACTGGGTGTGATTCAACCAGCAGTCTTGCGAGGGTTGGCAAACTAAAGCCATGGAAGCTTGTCAAGAAGAATCCACACAAATTTAGAAGCCTTACCAAGTTTGGCACTACAGTGGATATACCTCCTCCACAGTTGAAATCAGTAGAACTTCTGATAACCCTTCTCTATGACCAAAAGGCTAACTCAGCGGATGTAAATGGTGTGCAATATAAGCTTTTCTGTCACAAACAGGCCTAGAATGAAACCTCCACCCAACATCTGATAGTCTTCTGCAACACACCAAGCATGCAAATTACCAGACCCTTATCTGGAACCATGCCCTGGAGGTTCAGCCTCACATCCCATCCCTGACTGGAAATGGCTGGCATCACAACAAGGATGGACACATTTCTCCAACACTAATGACACAAACACCTGCCCCTGAAGCACTCCTGGAACTCATTACATCTGGGTATAAAAAGCCAAGTGTAAGGCAACTGCAGTTGTTCCAGGCAGAACAAGGCTGCACACAGGCTTGCTTGTGTACTGGTGGTGAGGACTGTTATAATCCTCATAAAGTTGCCAGTGTGAATCCAGATGAGTCTAATACTACAGATGAGTCAGACTTAGACATGTAGCATATGACAAATATATTGAAAAAGGCTAGACAGGGCTGGCCCGATGACGCTGAGGGCTGAGGCACTGGACACCTTAACTTGCGCTATCCCAGAGACCCGTTCAGGGAATGAGCATGGGCTGCCGGAGGTCAGCAGAGGAGGAGAAGGATTGAGCATCTGATGGACTGCTCTCCTTCTCCAGGGAGGGGGTCCACACCTGTCGATGTCTGTTCATCCCCTGGTGGAGGCTGGGGACAGGACACTACACAGCATATCGGGAGGAGCTGGGAGAGACGCTTAGAGGGAGCACATGCAGACATGTGCGCCCTCCTCTTGGCATCACTGCACATCCCCAGTTCCAGGGCTAAGAAAAGAGGAAAATGGAAGGCACCCTGATCGCGGCTTGATGGCCATCCCACATTCACTGGCTCTGCTTCTCCTGGACTGGATCCATATCAGGTGGGGAGTTGGGGCTCCCCACCATTCCTGCTGTGGAGGGTAGCTGCAGAGGTTTCATGGGGCAGCTGGAAGCACGGCAAAGATGGACGGCGGCCAGAATCCCTCCAAGATGCGGGGACAAATTTATTTATTTAGATTTTGGTAACCGGGTAAACCCACTGAGACCAGAGGTCCCTTTTTCAGGGGCGACCCAGGATTAGTTACAAAGCATACATACATAGGTATAAAATACAGTAATTTGTAATGAATACATTGTTAGTTACAGTGAGTACATACATAGACATTAGGGTACAGTAGATAAGCTGGTACATTTTGGGGAGCAGGTATCACACGTTGGGCATGGAGAACAGTAGGTATAACAGGCTAGATAGGTGTATAGACAGATACATAGTGCATTTAGCATTATTCCATATGATATTCATGAGGTGGGAAGGCGTGGTTTAGCAGAAGGTAGCAAGAGAGTATGCCCGGGCGGGGGCTAGCGATTACACCCACAGAGGCTTAGTTCCAGGAGGTACATTTTGAGGCCTGATTTAAACCCTAGGAGAGTTGGCTTGTCGATGGGAGAGATGATCAGGTAGGAGGAGCAAAAAGTGATAGCCAAGAAGAAGGCTAGACACTCATATATACTGTCATATTGCTCATCGCTGAGAGGGAGTCCATTGGATATTAGTGTTTTGCTAGCAGCATGGTGTGCAATAGTATACCTGGCTTCTATTATAATGAATATGGTATTTCAAACTTTTGTGTCAATGAATAATCTGTGCATTTATTGATACAAACCACAAGGCCAACATTCTTTAAGTAATGAACCTTAGTAATAATTTGTGTCAAAGAAATCTTCTGTATGACTAAACTTTGTTCTTGTCTTTTAAAATAAATTAATAATAATTTGTGCCAAAGAAACCTTTTGCATGACTAAAATTTGTTTTTTGTGTTTTAAAATAAATGGTTTAAATCCCATTTTATTGGTCATTTTTACTTCCAAACTTGTCTAGACACCTTTAATACATTTTGTGGCCTTTTCACTTATGCAAAATGTTGTTTTGGAATGGGTACCAAAATCTTGCATTGGCATATCTTGCTACCACTTTACAAGATCACATCCACCCTAGATCAGTACCTAAGGGACACTTCCATCAAAATAACATAGCAGTTGCTTTCTGTCTGAGGGCATGTTACATACAAGAATTTTCAGTACTGGGCATACAGACTACAGTGGGGTGCCACAGGGATCAGTACTGGGGCTGGTCCTCTTCTTCTTTTTTTTTTTTTAATTCAAGTTTATTTCAAAACATCAGGTACATAGACTTTATCAAGAACAATTATCCTTACATCAATTCATTATCCAGGTTATTACAGCAGACTTTAATTAACAATACATTTAACTTCCATTCATAATTAGATGAGCCAATATCACCATAGATATTATTTCCCTTGAATCATTGAGGGGCACAGCTTTTCTCCGAGACCCTAGGCCTATAGTGGGCCTTCAGCCTCAACCATTTCTCCATCCCTTGGTCGGAGGAGTCACCTGGACCACCTATGGGTGAAAATCAACACTCCCTGATTTATTTTGTAGGTCAGTTCCTCCATATCCTGTATCTCTGTATAATAGAGCACCACTGTAGGTTAGTAGGAGGGTTCTGCGCTCATTTGTGAGTAATGGCCTTGTGGGCTGTGGCCAAAAGGATATTCCACAAATACATTGCATCGGAGCCCTTGATTTCAGCAGGTGGGAGGCTGAGAAGCCTATTAACTTGGGTCAGTGTGGCCGAAAGGGAGAACACTTCAGTAAGTGCTCATTCTACCTGGGACCAGAACTTCTTGCGTACAGGACACTGACTGAATATATGGGTATGGTGTGCTGGGAGAATAACCACACCCCCTCCAACAGTGGAGTGTGACTCTGTCTCCCCACCTAGTCTGAGTCATTGGGGTGTAGAAGAATCTGACCCTGACTTTCCATTCAAAGTCATGCCATACTGGGGAATGTGTGGTTCTATTGACCAGAACAAATATTTTACTCCAGTCCCTTTCTTCCACTTCCATTCCCAGCTCATCCTCCCACTTTAGCATAATTTGAGTGGTGGCATCATCATATAGATGTCTGATGGCTTTATATAGGGGAGACAACAGCCCTCTATCTACTTGTCCTTGAATAATGGAGTGTAAGTCCTCCCACAGATTGTTGGTCACAGCATGGAGTTCCGTCCCCTCCACTGCCCCCACAGCTATTATGTTTGCCTGCAACTGGAGAAAGCAAAACAGATCTTAGGATCACAACTGATAGGCATTCTTCAGTGTTTGAAAATCCACTATCGTTCGATCCTCAAGAACTTGTTCATACCTTGTGAGGCCAAGTCTCCCTCACCTTCTACAGTAAAGGTGTGATCCATGTGGGCTGGTTGAAATGTCCTGTCCCATGCAAAGTATTGCAGGACCCAGGTCATTTTCTGTAGTTTATATTTGTTCCAGAGTTTATGTACAGCCCACAAGGTATTTGCGACATTAGTTAATGCTATCTTTTGTTTGTCTTGTTGCAGACTAGGGTCAAACACTCGTGCCCCCAGGGGGCCCCCTCATTCAGGATCTCCTCAATGCTCTTCCAGTGGGAATTATAGTTTGTTGTGTCCCAAAGTAAAGCATTCTTAAGCTGGGCTGCTAGAAAGTAGTCTTCCAGATTTGGCAGGGCTCTGCCTCCCTGGTCCTTATGTACTCTCATTCTGAGTACCCCTGGGGCCCAAATGTATTTATGATTTTTTGCAAGAGTTGGAATGTTTTGGACGGTATTCTTAGAGAAAGAGACATTGAAAAACTTATAAAAATTTTGGGAGGACAGTCATTGTAATAGATTGTATTCTTGAGTACCATGGGAGGTTTAAAAGAGACCACCTTGCAGTGTCCCCTTGTAACTGGGTAAGTAGTGGGTCTAGATTAGCCTGGTGCAATTCCTACAATTTTGTGTATCTGGATACCCAAATAGGTAAACTGGGTTTTGTTCTAGTTAATGGGGCATAATTTAAGGACCTCTTGGGGATGGTCTATAGAAGAATTTAAGAGCGTCTGTTTTGGTTTTGTCAAGTGCGTATCCTGCATGCTGGCAAAACTCCTCTAGCAGTGACCAAACTACAGGAATAGAATTATCTGGGTCATTCAAATAGAGCAGACTATCATCTGTATAAAGTGAAAGCTTATGATCGGTGTCTCTGACCCTAATCCCTTTGATATTGGGGTGTTCTCTAATAGCCTGAGCCAAAGGCTCAATATATAGGGCAAAAAGAACTGGAGACAGAGGGCATCCCTGTCAGGTGCCCCTACCCAGTGGGAATCTGTCTGAGATTCCCCCATTAACCCTAACATGAGCCTGTGGAGCTCTGTAGAGGGTTCGTAGTGCATCTATGAAGGTTCGCGGGAAGTCAAACCGCCGCAGGACCATGAAGAGAAAAGACCAGGAGACTTTGTCGAATGCTTTTTCAGCGTCTAAGCTCATTATGCAAGTTGGTGTACGTTCCTGGTGTATTATATCAATATGATTAGTTGTCCTCCTAATACTGTCCGGCGCCTATCAACTCGCCACAAACCCAGTTTGGTCAGGGTGCACTAGACCCGGGATCATTCAGTTTAAACGATTAGCAATAATTGATGTGTAGAGCTTATAATCCGTATTTAGTAATGAAATGGGTCTATAAGATCCACATTCTGTTGGGTCTTTACCCTGCTTGTGTATCACTGTTATGGTGGTATAGTCTCACGAGAGGTGGGTGATCACCCTCAAGCCATATAGCATTGTATGTAGGGTACAGTACTGGACAATGTCTTGGGATAGGGCCTTATATAGTTCTGCACCAAATCCATCTGGACCTGGGCATTTCCCAGGCTTGGATTGTTGTATGGCTGTTAGGCTCTCAGAGCATGTCATAGGGGCTGTTAGTTCATTTTTTAATTGTGTACTAAGTATGGGCAGGCTCAGACTCTCAAGAAACCACCTCATGTCATCTGGGGGCGTCTCCTTTTGGGGAGTGTATAGGGTCCTATAGTAATCCAAAAAGGCGTTCGAGATTTGTTCTCCCTTACAGAGCAACAGATTAGATCTTGGGTGCTTTATTTTGGAAATGACAGCCTTAGCTGCTCGTTGCTTTAGTCTGTAGGCCAGAAATTTGGTGACCCTAGGACCCCCCCTCAAAATATGACTGCTTAAAGTATTGTAGTGCTTTCTCTGTCTCCCTTATTTTGGATTTTATTTATCTTGGATCTAGTCTCTTTAATTTCCAGATCAATGGGCCTAGTCCATCTAATTTTCTGTTGTGCCTCCAGTTCTCGAGCGTTGTAGGGTCTGGTCGAGTCTCCTCCTCTCCTTTGCCTATATGAGGCAATAGAAATGAGTTCCCTCTGAGCATTGTCTTCATGGTACCCCATAATATTTGGGGAGAAGTCTCTGGGCCCGAGCACATCTCCTGGGCTTGCATTATAATCACTTGCAGAGTCTTAAGCACCTCTTTGTCCCTCAGTAAAGACGTGTTTAGCCTTCAGAGAGTCCTCTTCCTAGGGAGGGCAAGTTCTAGTTCAAGAAATAAAGGCTGATGATCAGAGTGAGTCGCCGTGCCAGTCCAAATATGTTTAAAAGTGGAGAGGTCTTTTGAATTTGTAAGAAACATGTCCAATCTAGAAAAGGTCATGTATCTAGGAGAGTAACAGGTGTATTCTCTTGCTGTGGGATATTTTTCGCTCCAAGCATCTACTATCCCAACATCCGCCATCAGCCTCTTGAATTGCTTGTCCGTTGTATTTCTAGGATTGGGGATCTGAGAGGTGGTGTCAATCCCCTATTCAAAACTAAGTTCCAGTCTCCACCTAGGACTAGGATTCCCTGGCCCTCTCAGCCACCAGTTTGAGTATCCCAGAATAAAAGGAAATGTTTGAGCCTGGAGGGCATAAACATTTAATAAGGTTAAGGATACGTTCTGGACCCTCCCAACCACCATAAGGTATTTGGCCCCTGGATCAAGAACACCTCCTGTTCCTCAAATGGCAGGGAGTCAGAGAGCAAGGTGGTCACTCCTCTTTTCCTCCCCACCCCTCCAAGGAGGCCTGATAGAGGCTTGGGAATGCCCCAGTCCGTAACTTTTCTACGTCAGAGGGAGAGAGAGATTTGTTTCCTGTAAGAAACTGATGTCACATCTCTGGTCCCTAAGGAATTTTTGTATCTTCCTCCTTTTTATGGATTATTTATCCCATTCAAATTATAGCAGAGGACTTTTGTGTTTATACTAACCATTATTACCATTTATGGGGTCTAATCCTTGCTTTCGGCTCTCGATGCCATCCTCCCACCATAGAAGTCTTTGCTGTAACCAGGTCATATTCAAAGTCTCAGTACCTGTATACAATCTAAATGGCAACACAATACTAACAAACTGTTCAGAAATATATCCAACTTTTAAATTATCAGTGTGGGAACTAACAGAGTCCCATCTGGACAGACATTATAATGTCCAACTAACATTAACAGGAAAGAAGAAGAAAATGAGAAATTTGCTTGAACAGAGACCTGGTCCCTGACCCCAAACCTGTGATCAAGATTTGGAGGGCTGGGACTACTCGGATCCACAGACCCAAGACAAGTTGTCGTAGTCTTCCGACTCTGGCAATAGACACTAGGGTGTACTTCCTAGGTCAGACAGGAAAAAAAAAAAAACTCTGTCTGGGTTGCGTCTTAACTTAAAATGCTTGATCCCTCCAAAACAGGGATAAATGCCGAGCATGCTGAGGGGAGAAAAGCTCAACCCCCGAGACCTCAGCCTGTCCGGCGCTGGGTCACAAAACAGTGAGGTGTAGGTCTCTTTGTTTTCCCCAGCAGCTAACCAATGCCCTCCCGACCTAGTGTTAAATAAATTGTTGGATTCTGCCCAACAAAGATATGTGCTGTGTATGGAAGTAGCTAGTAGCTTATACCAACGATATCCTCTGATATGATCCCCCCGTCTCCCCCCCCCAAGATGAGAGAAAAAGAGAAGAAAAAATCTTTTCAAGAACCCCTTTTCCAGAAGTTGGAGGTCCTTTCCCACATCAGCCAGCTTTAAACGTTAGTGAAATAAGGCAGATAAGGATATCATCACAGCCTCTCCCTTCGAACTGGCATCTTTAAATAGTAAGCACAGATAATGTGAAGAGAGGAGAGAGGGGAAAATGTATTCAATTTTAGCCAGGTCTCTGAAACCCATTCAGCAGCTCCCACTCCCGCCCCTCCCCCCTCCTGAAGATGTGAGAGAAAGAAGAAAATCTTTTCAAAAACCCCTTTTCCAGGAGTTGGAGGTCCTTTCCTATATCCGCCAGCTTTAAACATTAGTGAAATAAGGCAGATAAGGATATCATCACAGCCTCTCCCTCCGAACTGGCATCTTTAAATAGTAAGCACAGATAATGTGAAGAGAGGAGAGAGGGAGGAAATTTATTCAACTTTAGCCAGGTCTCTGAAACCACTCAGCAGCTACGGCCCCCGATTTCTTATGAAGTCCAAAACTTGAGTATCAGCTATAGATAAAACGAATCCAGCCATGTCAAAGGCAGCATGAGGAGAAAATCAGCAGGCATGAGTCTCAGAGTGTTTAACTGACAGGTATTGTCCTGTCGTCCAACAACTCCAAGGCCTATCTGAATCCTGTATTGACGCCTTGGTGTCTTCAAACAAGGCACCACTGAGGAACGATCGGCAGCAAATCTGGTGGGTTCCTTCAAGTTTGCCTAGCAGTCTCCCCGAAGTTTCGTCATCTTGTTCGTGATAGTCCAGTCGAGGCTGTTCCTCCTGTATCAACCAGTGGCATCACCATGCTGATTTTGGGGAGGCTACAGCCCCCCCAATCGAAGTTAAAGCCCTCCCAATCATTGAAGGGCAAACCTACTCTGGATTAATGGGGCATTGTATTCCGATTTTTTTATTTTTACCTCAGTCTTTCTGAACTGCATGCAGATCGCCAATCTGATTCTGCAGCATACAGTTCAGAACTTCAACTGAGGTAAATAAATAACACTGTCTTAGTCTGTACAGTACAGTTTGGAGAAAACTTCAAGAAGAAAGCTGGCCGTAGCCCCTCCCTGCTGACCCACCTCTCCGTCTCATCGATTTTACCTCAGTGAGTTCTGAATTGCATCGCCGATCTAATTCTGCAGCATGCAGTTCAGAACTGGTAATACTGTACATTATATGCCACTGTGGTGACTGTGCCCTACTAGCCATTTGCAAGAAGAACGCACCCGTAGTAGCCCTACTAGCCCGCTGATAGCGTGACCCTTCCATCCACCACCACCATCCAGAGTCTCTGGGAAAGCCGCTGATCCACCTGCCCGATGAATGAAGTCTCGGTCAGGATTGGGAATGAGCAGCCTGCGTGCCTCATTCAACCGAAGGACCATCAGTGGTGTTGGGACTGGAGTACTGCCCACTGCAGACAGCGCTTCTTGTGTTCGGGGACGGGGGGCACACTGGGGTCTCCAGGATAGGAGGGAGGCACTGTGTGGGGACAGTCACAGCAGGACAGGAGGACAGGACAGAGCACTGGTGTGTTAGGAGGAGGATTGAGGAGTGGGATGGGACAGGAGGTCTCAGGTCAGCCAACTTTGGATGAAACCGAAATGGACCACCGACACTGAACGCTGCCACAGACAGAATGGATACAGGGTTTGGAAGTTTATAAGTGATTATATGTCCCTGATCTCAGTGAGATCAGGGACATATAATCACTTATAAACTTCCACTCACTCTCAGTCACTGGGGTCAGCTGGGTGCGGATTCGGGGAAGGCATGGGACGAGTGGGTTATGACGGACACGGGGGGGGGGAGTGAGACACAGGAGGCTCCTGTGGTCAGGAGGGATGATTCAGGACAGTACACAGGGGGGTTTTATTTAATTCAGACAGCAGCCTGCCCTCACCCTGCACTCAGCAGCAGCAGCACTTCGTGGTGGAGGAGGAGGATCCTGGCTTGCATGTCACGCTGAGCAACAAGCCAAGGACTGGAGTGATCAGCTCGAGTTGTCTCTGGTGTATGTGTGGGCGGGAGCAGCGCCAGCAGATCGATCATGATTGGGACAATGGAGATAATGAAATGGCATCAGTTGTTGGGGGGGGATGATAGACAGAAGGAGGGGAGCAGGGAGGGTTCATTCTTGTATTCTGTGACTGGCACCCACCTCATACTCTGCCTACCAACAGCACAGCAGCTTGCTTGCACAGTGAGCCAATCAGTGGACAAACACGTGGTGTGCTTCTCCAACACACACGTGGCACACACTAGTAGTCCCATTGTGTGCAGTAAGAAAAACTAGCGATGCAGTTGTAGTTGATAGCGACCAACAGAGCAGAGGCAGGCACTATTTGGGAGATTCAAATCGGAATTCAATTTCAATCTATATTTCTAAAAAGTTATTATCAAACATTGAAGACTCAGTTCACTTGTTGGGCTAAGAGGCTGAGAGCTAAATAAAGTGTAGTGTTTATTTTTTTTACATTTTTTTCTCTGAATGTAATACAAGGGGGGTGGTGTGTTTGTGTGTAAATTGAAAAGCTCAGACACGGACAACCTGCGGTGAGTGCTGCCATACAGCAGCATTACTAACTACTGCATATATGTTTATTTTTTTTCTTACTTGCAACTTATTTTCACATTTACTATTTTACTGTGTAAATTGATACTTTGGTGGTTTATGTTTTTAGGCTCACAAATTTAGAATAAAAGTAGCAGAACTTTTCTTTTCCTAAATTGCCTTATACCCTGACCCATGCCTCGGGTTTGTATTGTGGCAAGCTTAACATCACAAGCAAGGAGTTAGCCCATTCAATTTCAGACACTTTTTTTATGAACAAGGGAAACCGTCTGTTTTATAAAAAAAACAGTTCCAGTAGTAGCATACTCTTTTTGCTTCGCATACTGTGAGCCCTGTGTGTGTTAGGCTCCATCTATTGTATTAAATAGCAGTTTTCCAGTAGGTGTTTAATACTCATTACTTCGCATACTGTGAGCCCTGTGTGTGTTAGGCTCCATCTATTGTATTAAATAGTAGTTTTCCAGTAGGTGTTTAATACTCAATTACTTCGCATACTGTGAGCCCTGTGTGTTAGGCTCCATCTATTGTATTAAATAGCAGTTTTCCAGTAGGTGTTTAATACTCATTACTTTGCATACTGTGAGCCCTGTGTGTGTTAGGCTCTGTCTATTGTATTAAATAGCAGTTTTCCAGTAGGTGTTTAATACTCAATTACTTCGCATACTGTGAGCCCTGTGTGTTAGGCTCCATCTATTGTATTAAATAGCAGTTTTCCAGTAGGTGTTTAATACTCATTACTTTGCATACTGTGAGCCCTGTGTGTGTTAGGCTCCGTCTATTGTATTAAATAGCAGTTTTCCAGTAGGTGTTTAATACTCAATTATTTGGATACTGTGAGCCCTGTGTGTTAGGCTCCATCTATTGTATTAAATAGCAGTTTTCCAGTAGGTGTTTAATACTCATTACTTTGCATACTGTGAGCCCTGTGTGTGTTAGGCTCCGTCTATTGTATTAAATAGCAGTTTTCCAGTAGGTGTTTAATACTCAATTACTTCACAAACTGTGAGCCCTGTGTGTTAGGCTCTGTCTATTGTATTAAAAAGCAGTTTTCCAGTAGGTGTTTAATACTCATTACTTCGCATACTGTAAGCCCTGTGTGTTAGGCTCCATCTATTGTATTAAATAGCAGTTTTCCAGTAGGTGTTTAATACTCATTACTTTGCATACTGTGAGCCCTGTGTGTGTTAGGCTCCGTCTATTGTATTAAATAGCAGTTTTCCAGTAGGTGTTTAATACTCAATTACTTTGCATACTGTGAGCCCTGTGTGTTAGGCTCCATCTATTGTATTAAATAGCAGTTTTTCAGTAGGTGTTTAATACTCATTACTTCGCATACTGTGAGCCCTGTGTGTGTTAGGCTCCGTCTATTGTATTAAATAGCAGTTTTCCAGTAGGTGTTTAATACTCAATTACTTTGCAAACTGTGAGCCCTGTGTGTTAGGCTCCATCTATTGTATTAAATAGCAGTTTTCCAGTAGGTGTTTATTACTCAATTACTTTGCATACTGTGAGCCCTGTGTGTTAGGCTCCGTCTATTGTATTAAATAGCAGTTTTCCAGTAGGTGTTTAATACTCATTACTTTTCATACTGTGAGCCCTGTGTGTGTTAGGCTCTGTCTATTGTATTAAATAGCAGTTTTCAGTAGGTATTTATTACTCAATTACTTTGCATACTGTGAGCCCTGTGTGTTAGGCTCTGTCTATTGTATTAAAAGCAGTTTTCAGTAGGTGTTTAATACTCATTACTTGCATACTGTAAGCCCTGTGTGTTAGGCTCCATCTATTGTATTAAATAGCAGTTTTCCAGTAGGTGTTTAATACTCATTACTTTGCATACTATGAGCCCTGTGTGTGTTAGGCTCGTCCTATTGTATTAAATAGCAGTTTTCCAGTAGGTGTTTAATACTCAATTACTCATACTATGAGCCCTGTGTTAGGCTCCATCTATTGTATTAAATAGCAGTTTTCCAGTAGGTGTTTAATACTCATTATTACATACTGTGAGCCCTGTGTGTGTTAAGCTCAGTCTATTGTATTAAATAGCAGTTTTCAGTAGGTGTTTAATACTCAATTACTTTGCAAACTGTGAGCCCTGTGTGTTAGGCTCCATCTATTGTATTAAATAGCAGTTTTCAGTAGGTGTTTATTACTCAATTACTTTGCATACTGTGAGCCCTGTGTTTAGGCTCCGTCTATTGTATTAAATAGCAGTTTTCAGTAAGTGTTTAATACTCATTACTTTGCATACTGTGAGCCCTGTGTGTGTTAGGCTCTGTCTATTGTATTAAATAGCAGTTTTCCAGTAGGTGTTTATTACTCAATTACTTTGCATACTGTGAGCCCCTGTGTGTTAGGCTCTTGTCTATTGTATTAAATAGCAGTTTCCAGTAGGTGTTTAATACTCATTCCTGCACACTGTGAGCCCTGTGTGTGTTAGGCACCGTCTATTGTATTACATAGCAGTTTTCCAGTAGGTGTTTAATACTCATTACTTGGCAAAAAGTTTGTATACTGTGAGCCCTGTGTGTGTTAGGCTCTGTCTATTGTATTACATAGCAGTTTTCCAGTAGGTGTTTAATACTCATTACTTCGCATACTGTGAGCCCTGTGTGTGTTAGGCTCCATCTATTGTATTAAATAGCAGTTTTCCAGTAGGTGTTTATTACTCAATTACTTTGCATACTGTGAGCCCTGTGTGTTAGGCTCTGTCTATTGTATTAAATAGCAGTTTTCCAGTAGGTGTTTAATACTCATTACTTCGCATACTGTGAGCCCTGTGTGTGTTAGGCTCTGTCTATTGTATTAAATAGCAGTTTTCCAGTAGGTGTTTATTACTCATATTACTTTGCATACTGTGAGCCCTGTGTGTTAGGCTCTGTCTATTGTATTAAATAGCAGTTTTCCAGTAGGTGTTTAATACTCATTACTTCGCACACTGTGAGCCCTGTGTGTGTTAGGCACTGTCTATTGTATTACATAGCAGTTTTCCAGTAGGTGTTTAATACTCATTACTTGGCAGAAAGTTTGCATACTGTGAGCCCTGCGTGTTAGGCTCTGTCTATTGTATTAAATAGCAGTTTTCCAGTAGGTTACTCATTACTTTGCATACTGTGAGCCCTGTGTGTTAGACTGTCTGTCACATCAACATTTCATCCCTGTGTGCCAGACCCAATAAGAGGGCATTTTTCTTATAATTTACTTTTTAGTTAGTTCTTGTCACACACTCATCAGCCTTGTTAAAAATGAGTATCCGTGACTTCCTCCGTCCAAAATCAAAACATCAGAATAAAGAAAGTAACTTTCCAGACCCCAGTGATGCTCAACAGCTGCAACCGGAGCAGCCATTAAGAAATGAAGTGGAAGTTCCAGTACCAGAAGATCAGGTAGCAAACACATCATCATCTCCTGGAACATCTCGTGATGCACTTGAATCAGTAGCAAGATTTACATCTGCTGCTACTGTTGTACCCAATGATCTGGGAACCAAAGAAGCTGGTCCTATGCAGCCAAAGCTGTCTAGTTTTCCACAAAGGGATTTTGGAAAGCAGAAGCGTTCATTTTCAAGCAGCTGGTATGCATCATTTAAATGGCTTGAATATAGTGCAAGCAATGATGTCATATTTTGCTTTGCCTGCAGAATGTTTTCAAGTTGCACTGGTCAAGCAGACACTGCTTTCACGTCCAGAGGGTTTAACAACTGGAAGAAGGCAATAGAGAAGATGAGAGAACACCAACAAACAACAACACATACAGAAGCAATGGAGGCCTGGTCTACTTATGTGAAATCTAAAGAACGAGGCAATATTATACAGCTAATGGATTCAGCAATGATTGCAGACATTAAAAAGCGTAGGGAGTACCTGAGAAGAATAGTTGAGAATTGTTTTGTTGTTTGGCAGACAGGGAACTGCCTTCGAGGCCATAGGGAGTGTGAAGGGAGCCAAACAGGGGTAACTTTAGAGACTTTGACCTTCTAAAAAGTTTGATCCTGAATTGCAAAATTTGCAGATTCACATGCCAGGAAATGCCACCTATCTCACCTCTCCAGTCAAAATCAGATGATAGAATGTTGTGCAAAATTAATAAGAGAGAAAATTTAAATGAGGTAAAAAAGCAAACTATTTTGCAATACTTGCTGATGAATCTAGAGATGTTGCTTTGCAGAGAACAAATGAGTATTTGCCTTCGTTATGATACACCATGGTTCCCTAGTAGAGAAATTGTGTGCTTCCATCAAGTAACAGCATTAGATGCCCAAAGTCTGACAAATGAACTGTGTTCAAAGCTGACTAACTGGGACCTCCATGAGAACGAGACTTGCATAGCTCAAACTTATGACGATGCATCTGTTATGAGTGGCAACTTAAATGGAGTCCAGGAACTATTTCGCCGTAAGCATCCATATGCTATATATATTCATTGCTACAAGATATTCTGAATTTGGTCCTTGTAGATGCCTGTTCATCACTTCTTCCTGTAGTGGAAATTCTTTGACATGCTTCAAGAGATACACACGTTCTTTTCCAAATCTGTCCTGACTCACCAGGGTTCTTAAATGTTCAAAGGAGCTTGGGTTGACTAGAATTCTTGAGATACCGAGTTAAGTTCTACCAGGTGGGCTTCTCAAAAGCGAGCAACAAAGGCAGTAATAGAAACTTATCCAGCTCTTCTAAAATATCTTTCAGAATGTGAATAAGGAGAAACTGCAAAGGCCAGAGGACTCCACAACAAGCTTCTAGAATTCAACAATATCTTTCTCCTTAAAATGTTTGACAAACTACTGTCAGTACTGATGGAACAAATAACTTACTTCAGACTCAGGCTTTGGACGTGATGTGCAGTGACTGCTGTATCTGCGCTTGAGAGACACAATTGCACAATTTACGCATCACTGAAGATTTCTAGTTCTCTACAGAAGTTGAAAATATGGCAGAAAAAATATGGGACACAGACGCGAAAAACACTCCGGTCCACAGAGGCAAAGGAAGCTATCTCGCATTTGGGAGCACTTTAGTTCCAACTTCACGAACTGGAACTGAACAAAGTGCATCAGCATCGCATGAAACAACAACTGCTGTGCATTTGAGAATCACTGTTTTTTACCCTGTGATTGACAAAATGATTGGAGAGATTGATAGAAGGTTTTCCAAGCATAACCAAACACTGATGGTTGCTATCAATGCTCTCAGACCACAGTCTAACACATTCTTGGACCAGGACAAACTGAGGCCACTTGGAGAGATGTATGACTGACCAGTTCTGGAAGAGGAACTGTAGTAGCAAGAAACTTCATTTGTCAGCTGCCAGAAAATGAACGTCCACAGGATATGACCAATCTTTATAAGGTTCTTCCAGAAATCATGTATCGGACTTACATAAATCACCCAGGTT
This sequence comes from Neoceratodus forsteri, assembly GCA_016271365.2. NCBI lineage: Eukaryota > Metazoa > Chordata > Ceratodontiformes > Ceratodontidae > Neoceratodus > Neoceratodus forsteri. Next base: position 1,205,036,718 of record CM057456.1, read on the forward strand.
GCTTTAACAATCCAGTTACCATGTGTGTGTGGCGCTCCTTTAGTTCCATGAGTGCGCATTAAGACATATCTGAGAAACAAGACGAAATGGCAGATTGAGTTCGCTTGGAATTCTCAACATTCAGACTGAAGAAAAGCAGACAACTTGACACTGATGATGTGATTGACGAATTTGTATCCATGACAAACAGAAAGGTTGAGCTACTTCTCCCAAAATCAGCACGATAATAAAATAGTAAAACCTGTATGACACTGATATCCTGCAGATCTGCTGGGATAATGGTGTGTCTGGCTGTTCTGGTTTCTCATTTGCTCTGGGGTCCTCCTGCAACACTTCCAGCAGATCTGCTGGGATAATGGTTGGTGTCTGGCTGTTCTGGTCTCATTTGCTCTGGTCCTCATGTAACCTTCCACCAGATCTGCTGGCATATTGGTTGTGTGTCTGGCTGTTTTGGTCTCTCATTTGCTCTGGGGTGTCCCTTACAACCTTCCCAAGCATCTGCTGGATAATGGTTCAGTGTGTCTGGCTGTTCTGGTCACTCATTTTGCTCTCAGTTCCTCATGCAACCTTCCCAGCAGATCTGCTGGGATAATATAATGTCTGGCTGTTCTGGTCTCTCATTTGCTCACAGGTCCTCACACAACTTTCCCAACAGATCTGCTGGGATAATGGTGTCTGGCGTTCTGGTCTCTCATTTGCTCTGGGGGTCCTCATGCAACCTTCCCAACAGATCTGCTGGGATAATGATGTGTCTGGCTGTTCTGGCTCTCTCTCATTTGCTCTGGGGTCCTCATGTAAACCTCTTCCCAGCAGATCTGCTGGGACAATGGTGTCTGGCTGTTCTGGACTCTCATTTGCTCTGGGGTCCTCCTGCAACCTTCCCAGCAGATCTGCTAGGGATAATGGTTGGTGTCTGGCTGTTCTGGTCTCTCATTTGCTCTGGGGTCCTCTCAGAACCTTCCCAGCAGATCTGCTGGGATAATGGTGTGTCTGGCTGTTCTGGTCTCTCATTTGCTCTGGGGTCCTCCTGCAACCTTCCCAGCAGATCTGCTGGGATAATAGTGGTGTGTCTGGCTGTTCTGGTCTCTTATTTGCTTTGGGGTCCCTATGCAACCTTCCAGCAGATCTGCTGGATAATGACAATGACTCTGGCTGTTCTGGTCTATCATTTGCTCTGGGATCCCCCAACTATCCCCAGCAGATCTGCTGGATAATGGTGTGTCTGGCTGTTCTGGTCTCTCACTTGCTCTGGGTCCTCCTCATAACCTTCCCAGCAGATCTGCTAGGATACAATGATTAGTGTGTCTGGCTGTTCTGGTCTCTCATTTGCTCTGGGGTCCTCCTGCAACCTTCCCAGTAGTCTGCTGGGATAATGGTTGGTGTCTGGCTGTTCTGGTCTCTCATTTGCTCTGGGGTCCTTATGTAACCTTCCCAGCAGATCTGCTGGGATAATGAATAATGTCTGGCTGTTCTGGTCCTCTCATTTGCTCTGGGGTCCTCGGCAACCTTCCTTGAATCTGCTGGTATAATGGAGTAATCATCCGGCTATTCCTGGTCTCTCATTTGCTCTGGGGTCCTCATGCAACTTTACCAGCAGACCTGCTGGGATAGTTGGTGTGTCCGGCTGTTCTGGTCTCTCATTTGCTCTGGGGTCCTCATGCAACCTTCCCAGCAGATCTGCAGGACAATGGTTGAGTGTCTGGCTGTTCTGGTCTCTCATTTGCTATCACGGGTCTCCTAAATCTTCTCCCCAGCATATCTGCTGGGATAATGGCGTGTCTGGCTGTTCTGGTCTCTCATTTGCTCTGGGGTCCCTGCAACCTTCCCAGCAGATCTGTTGGGATAATGTGTGTCTGGTTGTTCTGGTCTCTCATTTGCTCTGGGGTCCTCATACAACCTTCCCAGCAGATCTGCTGGGATATGGTGTGTCTGGCTGTTCTGGTCTCTCATTTGCTCTGGGGTTCTCTGCAACCTTCCAGCAGATCTGCTGGGATAATGGTTGTGTGTGCTGTTCTGGTCTCATTTGCACTGGGGTCCTCCTGCAACCTTCCCAGCAGATCTTCTGGGATAATGGTGGTGTGTCTGGCTGTTCCTGGTCTCTCATTTGCTCTAGGGTCCTCATGCAACCTTCCTGCAACAGATCTGCTGGGATAATGGTGTGTCTGGCTGTTCTGGCTCTCATTTGCTCTGGGGTCCTCCTACAGCCCACCCAGCAGATCTCTAGGTAATGGTTGGTGTGTCTGGCTGTTCTGGTCTCTCATTTGCCCGGGGTCCTCATACAACCTTCCCAGCAGATCTGCTGGGATAATGGTTGGTGTGTCTGGCTGTTCTGGTCTCTCCCATTTGCTCTGGGGTCCTCATAAAACCTTCCCAGCAGATCTGCTGGGATAATGGCGTGTCTGGTTGTTCTGGTCTCTCATTTGCTCTTTAGATCCTTCAAACCTTCTAACCAGATCTGCTGGGATAATGGTGTGTCTGGCTGTTCTGGTCTCTCATTTACTCTGGGTCCTCATGCAACCTTCCAAGCGAGATCTGCTGGGATAATGGTTGGTGTGTCTGGCTATTCTGGTCTCTCATTTGCTCTGGGAGCTCCTGCAACTAGCCCAGCAGATCTGCAGGATAATACAGTGTGTCTGGCTGTTCTGGTCTCTCCTCATTGCTCTGGGGTGCTCCTGCAACCTTCCAACAGATCTACTAGGATAATGGTTGATGTGTCTGGCTGTTCTGGTCTCTCATCTGCTCTGGGGTCCTCCTGCAACCTTCCCAGCAGATCTGCTGGGATAAATGGGTGTCTGGCTGTTCTGGTCTCTCTGTTGCACTGGGGTCCTCCTGCAACTTTCCCAGCAGATCTGGGGATATGGTGTGTCTGGTTGTTCTGGTCCTCTCATTTGCTCTGGGGTTCTCATGCAGCTTCCCCTTGGATCTGCTGGGATATGGTTAGTGTGTGTCTGGCTGTTCTGGTCTTTCATTTGTCTGGGGTCCTCATGCAGCCTTCCCAGCAGATCTGCTAGGATAATGGTGTGTCTGGCTGTCTCATCTCATCATATGCTCTGGGCCCTCCTGCAACTTTCCAACAGATCTGCAGGGATAATGGTGTGTCTGGCCATTCTGGTCTCTCATTTGCTCTGGGGTCCTCAGCAACATTCCCAACAGATCTGCTGGGATGATGGACAGTGTGTCTGGCTGTTCTGGTCTCTCCTTTGCTCTGGGGTCCTCCTCCCTTCCCGGCAGATCTGCAGGAGATAATGGTTGGTGTCTGGCTGTTCTGGTCTCTCATTTGCTCTGGGATCCTCATGCAACCTTCCCAGCAGATCTGCTGGGATAATGGTGTCTGGCTGTTCTGATCTGTCATTTATCCGGGGTCCTCATGCACCTTCCCAACAGATCAGCTGGGATAATGGTGTGTCTGGCTGTTCTGGTCTCTCATTTGCTCTGGGGGTCCTCATGCAACCTTCCCAGCAGATCTGCTGGGATAATAAACCAGTGTCTGGCTGTTCCTGACTCTCATTTGCTCTAGAGGTCCTCATAAACCCTTCCCAGCAGATCTCAGGGATAATAGTTAGTGTGTCTGGCTGTTCTGGTCTATCATTGCTCTAGGGGTCCTCCTGCAACTTTCCAGCAGATCTGCTGGGATAATGGTGTATCTGGCTGTTCTAGTATCTCATTTACTCTGGGGTCCTCATGCAACCTTCCCAGCAGATCTGTTGGGATAATAGGTGTGTCTGCTGTTCTGGTCTCTCATTTGCTCTGGGGTCACATATGCAACCTTCCCAGCAGATCTGCTAGGATAATGGTGTGTCTGGCTGTTCTGGTCTCTCATTTTGCTCTGGGGTCCTCTATACAACCTTCCCAGCAGATCTGCTGGGATAATGGGTAATATCTGGCTGTTCTGGTCTCTCTCATTTGCTCTGGGGTCCTCACACAACCTTCCCGCGATCTGCTGGGATAATGGTTAGTGTGTCTGCTCATTCTGGTCTCTCATTTGCTTTTGATCTACTGCCTTCCCATGAATCTTCTGGATAACGGTTGGTGTATCTGGCTGTTCTGGTCTCTCATTTGCTCTAGGGTCTCCCCAACCTATCAGATCTGCTGGATAACAGTGTGTCTAACTGTTCTGGTCTCTCATTTGTCTGGGGTCCTCCTCCTTCAGCAGATCTGCTGGATAATGAACTGAGTGTCTAACTTCCTGGTCTCATTGCTCAGGATCCTCATGCAACCTTCCCATAGATGCTGAGATAATAGTTGATGTTTCTGGCTGTTCTGGTTTCTTTGCTCTGGGGCCTCAGCCTTCCCAGCAGATCTGCTGGGAAATCAATGTCTGGTTGTTCTGGTCTCTCATTTGCTCTGGGTCTCATACAGCCTTCAGTAGATGCTGGGATAATGGTGTGTCTAGCTGTTCTGGTCTCATTTGCTCTGGGGTCCTCATACAACCTTCCAGCAGATCTGCTGGGACAATGATGTCTGGCTGTTCTGGTCTCTCATTTGCTCTGGGTCCTCCTGCAACCTTCACAGCAGATCTTCTGGGACAATGGTTGGTATGTCTGGCTGTTCTGGTCTCTCATTGCTCTAGGGTACTCCTGCAACCTTCCCCAGAATCTGCTGGGATAATGATGTCTGGCTGTTCTGGTCTCTCATTTGCTCTGGGGTCCTCATGCAACCCCCAGCAGACCTGCTGGGATATGGATAGTGTGTCTGGCTGTTCTGGTCTCTCATTTGCTCTGGGTCCTCAACCCTTCCAGCAGATCTGCTGGGATAATGATGTCTGGCTGTTCTGGTCTATCATTTGCTCTGGGGTACTCTGCAACTTTCAGCAGTCTGCTGGGATAATGGTATGTCTGGCTGTTCTGGTCTCTCATTGCTCTGAGACTCCTGCAACTGCTAGCCCAGATCTGCTGGGATAATGAGCAATGTCTGGCTGTTCTGTTCTCTCTCATTTGCTCCTGGGTCCTCCTGCAACCTTCCTTGGTCTTCTGGGATAATGGTTCGTGTGTCTGGCTGTTCTGGTCTCTCATTTGCTCTAGGGTCTCCTGCAACCTTCCCAAGATCTGCAGGGATAATGGTGTCTGGCTATTTCTGGTCTCTCATTTCCTCTGAGGTCTCATACACCTTCCCAGCAGATCTGCTGGGATAATGGTGTCTGGCTGTTCTGGTCTCATTTGCTCTGGGGTCCTCAAACCTTCCAGATCACAGAAATAGTTGGTGTGTCTGGCTGGTCTCTCTCATTTGCTGGGGCCTCATACAACCTTCCAACAGATCTCTGGGATAACAGTTAATATGTCTGGCTGTTCTGGTCTCTCATTTGCTCTGGGGTCCTCTGCAACCTTCCTTGATCTGCTGGGATAATAGTGTCTGGCTGTTCTGGTCTATCATTTGCTCTGAGGTCCTCCTGCAACTTTCCCAGATCTGCTGGGATAATGGATATCTCTGTTCCTGGTCTCTCATTTGCTCTGGGGTCCTCCACCCCTTCCCAGCAGATCTGCTGGGAAAATGAATAGCGTGTGTCACGCTTTCTGGTCTCTCATTTGCTCTGGGGTCCTCCTGCAACCTTCCAACAGATCTGCTGAATAATAGACAGTGTGTCTGGCTGTTCTAGTCTCATTTGCTCTGAGATTCCTCATACAGCCACAGCAGATCTGCTGGGATAATGGATGGTCTGTCTGGCTGTTCTGGTCTCTCATTTATGAGAGGTCCTCATGCAGCCTTCCAACGTCCTGCTGGGATAATGAGTCTCTGGCTGTTCTTCTCTCATTTGCTCTGGTCCTCAGCACCCTTCCCCAACAGATCTGCTGGGATAATGGTGTCTGCTGTTCTGGTCTCTCATTTGCTCTGGGGTCCTCACTGCAACCTTCCAACAGATCTTTCTTTGGGATAATGGACAGTGTTCTGGCTGTTCTGGTCTCTCATTTATCTAGCGTCCTCCTACCTTCCAGCAGATCTTCTGAGAAAATGGTTGGTATGTCTGAAAGTTCTTGCCACCATTTGCTCTGTTCCTCCTGCAACCTCCCAACGATCTGCTGGGACAATAGTGTCTCTGGCTGATAGATCTCTCATTTATCTGGATGCTCCACAACCTTCCAACAGATCTGCTGGGTAATAATTAGTGTGTCTGTATTCTAGTCTCTCATTTGCTCTGGGGTCTCATGCAACCTTCCAGCAGATCTGCTGGGATAAGGGTAATGTCTGGCTGTTCTGGTCTCTCATTTGCTGGTGCCTCGAGCAACCTTCCCGCTAGCAGATCTGCTGCTGGGATAATGAATGTGTCTGGCTGTTCTGGCCTCTCATTTGCTCTGGGGTCTCATGCAGCATCCCAGCAGACCTGCCAGGATAATGGACAATGTGTCTGTATTCTGGTCTCATTTGCTCTCGGTCCTCATACAACCTTCCAGCAGATCTGTTCGGGATATGGGTGTCTAGCTGTTCTGGTCTCATTTGCTCTGGGTCCTCCTCACCTTCCAGCAGATCTGCTGGGATAATAGATAATGTTCTGGCTGTTCTGGTCTATCATTTCTCCAAGGTCCTCATGCAACCTTCAGCAGATCTTCCAGGATAATATAGTTGGTATGTCTGGCTATTCTGCTCTCATTTGCTCTAGGGTCCTCTACAACCTTCCAGCAGATCTGCTAGGATAATGGTGTCTCTGGCTGTTCTGGTCTCTCATTGCTCTGGGGTCCTCCTGCAACCCCAGATCACTGGGAGTTCAATGTCTAGCTGTTCTGGTCTCTCCCTGCTCGGGGTCCTCATACAGCAGCAGCAGATCTCCTGGGATATAGTTGGTGTCTGGCTGTTCTGGTCTCTCATTGCTCTGTGGTCCTCGTACAACAGTCCAAGCAATCTCTGGGATAATGGGTGTCTGGTTGTTCTGGTCTCTCATTTGCTTTGGGGTCTCATGCAACCTTCCAACGATCTGCTGGGATACGGTGTGTCTAGCTGTTCTGGTCTCTCATTGCTCTGGGTTCCTCATGGAAACTTCCAGCAGATCTGCTGGGATATAATGGTGTGTCTGGCTGTTCTGATCTCTCATTTGTCTAGGGTCCTCCTGCAACCTTCCAGCAGATCTGCTGGGATTATAATGTCTCTGTATTCTGGTCTCTCATTTGCTCTAGGGTCCTCCTCTTGTGGTGGGTAATATGGGCAACTCTGTGCAAGAAACTGGTTAGTGCATAGAACACAGAGGGTAGTGGTAAATGGAGTTTGCTCCAAGGATGGGAAAGTAACCAGTGTGGTATGTCAGGAATCAGTGTTGGGATCGGTCCCCTTAGCAGAGGAGCTGGAGGGAAAGGTCCACCTCTTTGCAGATGATACCAATATCTGCAACAGAGTGGACACTCAGGGGGGGTGGAAAGGATGAGCAGGGATCAGAAAGACTGGACGAGTGGTCAAGGGTATGGCAGCTGGATTGTAAGGCAAAAAAGTGCAAAATAATGCACTTGGGCCATAGAAACCTGGGAGTGGAGTACAAAATGGGTGGTGTGATACTGGTGAAGACAAAGAAGGAAAGAGACCTAGGGGTAATCATGTAGGATGACTTAAAAGTAGCCAGGCAGTATGACAAGGCAGTCAGAAAGGTGAGTGGGATGCTGAGGTGCATAGGAAGGGGTATCACCAGCAGGAAGAAGAAGGTGGCACTACCTCTATATAGATCACTGGTAAGATCCCACCTTGAGTACTGTGTCTTGTTCTGGAGACCACATCACAGGAAGAACATGGAGCAGAGGCAGTCCAGAGGAGGCTATTAAAATGGTGCAGGATTTGCATCAGAAGCCCTATGAGGAGAGGCTAAAGGAGCTAAATACCTACACCCTGGAGTAGAGGAGGGAGAAGGGGATATGATAGAGACCTTTAAGTACCTCATGGGGATTAATGAAGTACAGGGCAAGGGTATTTTTCAGAGACAAAGGTGCTCTAGAACAAGAGGTATGCTATGAAGCTGGAGGGGGTAAATTAGGAAGGATGTGAGGAAGTACTCTTCACAGAAAGGTGATAGATACCTGGAATAGCCTTCCAGCAGAGGTAGTTGGGGTGAAAACAGTGGTGGGTGCAAAAATGCCTGGGATAGGCACAACAGAATCCTTAGGGTAAAGAATGGTGGGGGAGAGATTGCACAGTAAATCATGTGGGGTCTATAGCAAAAATGAAGATTTCAAAACAATAAATAAATAAAATGGGCAGATTGGATGGGTCCTTATCTGCCATCACATTCTATGTTTCTGTGTAGATGCTTGTAGGCAGGCATCCCCTTCAGTGCCCATGAGCCAAACAGGGTGGTGTATTACACCCTGATCTCTATGGCCAGTATGATGGGCTCCTCTGCATTGAAGTTGAGTGTCTGTGTCCTTCTGGCACAGCTGACCACCTCCCCTCCCAGCCTCATACAGGAGGCTTGTTTGCCACTGGACATGCCCCAGTGGAAGTAGTGAGTCAGTGTTTATCTTCCTGTGCACATCCAGAGCTAACATTTCAGCATAACAATCCATGGAGCAGGGGAAGCCAGATCCTTATATGGTGGGGTCAAGGGAATGCCATGGTGAGGAGCCGATCCTCTTGCATACCAAGCCATGCCCTTCTGTATCCCTCCACAGTTCCCTGTACATCTGATAGTCACACACCTACCTTTTTTGGATCACACTACTTATGTGGACAATGCATGCCACACAACCACACACCTGCTGTGCATGCCACCCTCACCCATTCTGTGCTTTTTGTGAATCAAGTCCTAAGTGACTTGGTTAAGGTGACACACTGTGTACAGTATTTGGCTCTGGTAGGGTCTGAGCCTGCAATTTCCTAGTTCCCAACCTGGTGCCCTAGCCACTAGACCACAGTGCCTCATCAGCACCTTTGTTTCTACTTGCCTCTTATCTACATGTGAAGTCTTATTTATTTTCTCATAACATCACAATCTTTGCTGAGGAAAGGATTCTACTATTAACACCAGCAGAAGATTATGACTGCAGGTGTAGGTATTCAGCAGTAGCAATACAGGTTGAGCCAAAGATGGTGGTGTACTGCACCCTGATTGCTATGGCCAGTATGATGGGCTCCTCTGCATTGAAGTTGAGTGTCTGTGTCCTTCTGGCACAGCTGTCCACCTCCCCTCCCAGCCTCATACAGGAGGCTTGTTTGCCACCGGACATGCCCCAGAAGAAGCAGTGAGTCAATGTTTATCTTTCCCATACACATCCAGAGCTGACATGTCAGCATAACAACCCATGGGAAGAGGCAGGCCAGATCCTTATACAATGGAGTCAAGGGTCATTCCACTGGTGAGAGATGATCCTCTTGCATACCAGGCCATGCCCTTCTGCACCCCTCCACAGTTCCCTATACACCTGGCAGTCATGCCCCTGCCTTTTGTGGATCACACTACTTAAGTAGACAATGCATGCCACGCAGCCACACACCTGCTGTGCATGCCACCCTCACCCATTCTGTGTTTTCATGGATCAAACCCTAAGTGACTTGGTTAAGGTGACACACTATGTACAGTATTTGGTTCTGGTAGGGTCTGAGCCTGCAGTTTCCTAGTTCCCAACCTGGTGCTCTAGCCACTAGACCACAGTGCCTCATCGGTATCTTTTGTTTTACTTGCCTCTTCTATACATGTGAAGTCTTATTTAATTTCTCATAACATCACACTCTTTTGCTGAGGAAAGGATTCTACTATTAACACTAGCAGAAGATTACGAGTGTAGGTGTAGGCAATTCAGCAGTAGCAATATAGGTCGAGGAACAAAGGTTCTGACTTGATTCAAATTCAATACTAATAAAGAAAGTGGAATTACAAAAAGTACATGAAACAGTTTTCTACTAACAGGAAATGTTTACATTATGTTGATTTACCTAAGGTGTTTGGCTCTGTTGACCAAGAAATCACAAACAATCATTTTAAGATAATGAAGTTTAGTTGAAATACTACCTGATGGTTTATCATTATGTTCGTGAAAAAAAAAATGTAGGGCCTCATATTCAAAACAGTTGACCCTGAAGATACTCAGGCCATTCTGGGCCAACTAGATGGATGCCAGGTGTAAGAGGACCATACTGGAAGCCCCAAGAAACAATACAGTTGTAAAGCTCCCCTCCACCACTGTGACTCACTTGTTACTCACGTACATGAAAATGTGAGCCCAACAGGTAAGGAAACACTAATTCAATAGCTTTAGGTCTTTACACAGGCTCAAATGAGGCATTCACAATGTGGTCTGACTATTGAACTCTCCATACAGTACTTTCATTTATGGTGTATCAAGGCTGAAAACTTCTCCAGTGCCCACAATTCACCAATTCTACAGTCAACTCCAGGGCATGCACTGGGATCATTGTGCTGTCTGTAGTGAATGTACTGTCCACACTCCACCTCATGTGTATGAGGGATAGATAAAGTATGTCCACTACACTTTGTGTAGTCTTTGCAGTAACATAAATAAACTATGTTTATGTTGCATAGTCAATATAGACTGTGCAGTGGACTGGTTTACAGCAACATAAAAAGCTGTTTATTTTGCAGTCTTCACTGTGCAGTGGATTGGTTTACAGTAACATAAAAAACTGTTAATTTTGCAGTCTTCGCTGTGCAGTGGACGGGTTGCAAGACAATAGTTATTTTTGTACAGCTGTGAACCAACTGTCTTGCTGTGCACCTATGCGCTTTCATCCCTTTATTTGGAATGCAGGTGGTTCTGCATATGGTAAGGGGTGGGTCTGAGGAAAAGACAGAGTGAGGAAAGGTTAGAGCAGGTGTACCATTATAAGGATGAGATAGAAAGTAGAGATTAATATCACCAGATGTGGAATGTACCAGCACTCACCATTTAGCATCACAAGGCAGCTGACTTCACTAAAATTAAACTAAATGAACAGGCTAACAAAAGGAAGTGCTTCTGTGTCCCGAATGGTTCAGCCGACTAAACATCAACTGACACCAAGTCAAGAACCAAACAAAGGTCAGCACATATAAACAGGAAGTAAATGCTAATAATCCCACGTTAGGAAAACATTGTAATGCTGTCTTGGCTTGCAAGAGTTTACATATAATTTTCGTAATACTATATGTCAGCTTGCAATGTTCAAGTAATGGCAGACAGAAGCCAAAGTAGTACAGACAGAGGAACAATTATTCAGCACTGAGACCAGATGCCTCAACATTCTGTCATGCTCCACAGCTTCCTCAGGGAGGTTCAAGATGAGGAAGGCAGGAAGACTGAACCACATCCTGCCCCTACAGTAGTTCCAGTATCTTTGGAGGAGACAAAGTTGAGGAAAAAGTTGTTGGGGATAGAGGGGAAAAGCAAGTCTGAAAAGATCAGTAAAGAAAAATAGAAGAGACTGAGGTTGACAATGATGATATAACAGACACTACCCATGAATCTCAATCCAAAACAAACTGTAGCCAGAGCTGATATGGCTGTGGTGAGCTTCCACCCTCAACTGCATAATGATATTTTTTTTTGGGGGGTCCCAAGTCCAGGAAAGTTGCAATTGGAGTTAATCAGGAATGGAAAACAAGCATGTTTTGATTAACAAGCACCTGAGGTCACAAGCTGAAACTGGGGGTTACAAGGGATGTGAGGAAGTTCTATTTTGCAGAAAGGGTGATGGAGCTGTAGAACAATCTGCCATCAGAGGTGGCGGGCACCAAGACCATAAATGGTCTCAAGCATAGCTAGGATGGAGTGAACTGTCTGCTGTTTGCTCAGGTGAGCAGCATTAATGAAGGGAGCAGGGGTGGACCAGAAGCGATAAAACCCTGTATGTAGAATAGGTCCAGGGCAGAAAGGGAAGTCTAGGCAGACTAGATGGACCACTGATATTTTCTGCTGTCATTGTCTAAGAAATAATACACATTGAACAAGGGAGAAAAATAAAAGGAACACATGTGAAGCAATATACTATTCACAGAGTAGTGATTCAAACAACATGAAGTCTTGCTGTATTCTATTGCAGTTAGCCCCAGCACTCAAACTGCCCCGAGAGTAAGGGTTAATTTCTATGCAGAGCATAGAACATTGAGCTCGAGCTCGGTCAAACCTCTGTCTGCTGCACTTTGAATCACAACTGTCAGATTCTTTACTCCGCATAACTGAACGGCCTCTCTGGAGATTTCTCCTTTGCTCACAGTTCAAAAGTCGGTTAAAGTCCTCGGTTTTACCGATTATTTTTCGCAAGTTTCGGTTCAGATCTCTGTCTGTGGTACAGTAAGTACTAGGTAGTGAACTAGACATAATAGACTTGTGGAAATTATAAAAATTGATTTTTCGACCGGTTCGGCTGAACCGCCCATTTAGTGATTTATATATTCTGTCTTTGTTTTTAAACTTAGAGTGTGGTTACTGGTCCTTATCGGTTTTAAAAAAACTGCATTTTCTTGTGTTTTTTTCTAATACCCATGACACGGTTAGAAACCGATAAGGGTGTCTTTCCTGATTGTTTGCCATAAAAAGGGTAAGTTTGTGGTTAGGATGGTTACGTCTGAGAAACCCAAAAGAAAAACCAGGCCCACTGGGTTTCAACACTGCAGTGTGTGTGTGGGGAGGTCTTTGCTAAGGCTGATCCCCACACCACCTGTGTTTATTGTCTGGGGTTTGACCACCTCCATTCAGACTGCCAAATCTGTAAAAATTTCCCTAAGTCTACCCTGGAAAAAAGATTAGGTAGGCTCAGGGATAAGGACGCCGTGAAGTCCGCTGACCCGGACGGCCAGCCCGGTTCGGTTCCGACCAAACCTGAGGGAGTGCCTTTGACCAGGGTGATACTTCTTTGGGCAAGAGGAGAGCCGATCCTGAGGGATTGGTTCCTACAAAAAGAAAAAGAAAAGAAAAATCGGCCAGTTCAGATCCAGAAACCCATTTTCCGACTGCCGAAGAAATTGCCAATGCGATAAGGATTGTAGAATTGCTTCATCTGGTTCCTGTTTGATCCGCGCTCTGGCAGGCCGTTTGGTTGGTTCCTCTGGTTCAAGATTATGCCCCTGAAGACTTCTATGGAACCAGATTTGAAGGGGACGTAAGATTATGATGATAATGATGACGATGATGATGGTGTGGGAGGTCTGGTTGAGCCTATTGAACCAGACATCTCCCCAGACAGGCCTTCTGGTGTTTCCTCCTAGACTTTCTGAGTCCCCTTCCCACTACATGTTTCCACAGGGAAAGTGGAGAAACCTCCAGCTCCCTGTGGAAGAAGCTGTAGAGGAACAAGAGAAACCTGATTATGTGGAGATGATGGACATCCCAGAGTCCATGAGACTGTTCTATTCCCCTCCATAAGTCTTTTGGGAAACAGACACAAAAGATTTTAAAAACTCAAAATTCTGTACCTCCTGTCGACAGAAGGATGGACAAAAGGTACACCTTATCAGGTTCAGGTACAGAGTACTTGTATCAACAGTGCAGCCATGTTGGGATTGTGCAGGCTGCAGTCTGTGATAAGGCTAATATACCCTTGGATTCAACCCCCCAGATAAAGGCTCTAGAAAGCTGGATGCCATGGCAAAGAAACAGTACATGGCATCTGCCTTGGGACTCAGGCAGGCTAATTATATGGCCTATGCAGCCAGGTACCAGAAGTCCAGGTGGACACTGTACTGACACTGGCTAAGCAGGCCTCCCCAGCTAGCCTCAGAACTGGAGGTGGCTGCTGATGGGATTGAGGCATCTAAGGTACAGTTCCATGCTGCTGTGGACTCCAATGATGTGTTATCTAGAGTCATGGCTACATCTGTGGCTCTTCGGAGAATGGCTTGGCTCAGATGTACTAGTCTCTCACAGGACACCCAGGCTAAGGCCATGGATTTCCTTGTGGTGGGTAATTCTTTGTTTTGGGAACAGACAGTGAATTACATGAAAAAGATGGATGAGTATAGGACCACCTATAGGAGTGCACAGGCCAAGGAAAGGCAGGCAGCTCCTCAAAGACAGCAGGCTAGGGGCAGGGGCAGGCCTTTTCATAGGCCTTTCTACCAAGCACAGGCCTCTTCTCCCTTTCCTCAGAGGGGGTTCTTCAGAGGGAGAGGCAGAAGGGGGATGAGCAGGGCTGCATCCATCCCTCAACCTAAGGCTCCTGCCAAGCAGACACCCTGATGTGTCAGCCCGGGTCGACTCCCCCATTCCTGTAGGAGGCAGGCTGGCTTACTTCATCCAGGACTGGATGTCTGTTACCTCAGACAAGTGGGTCCTAGAGGTGGTAAGCCAGGGGCTGGTTCTCAGCTTCAAGAAATTTCCAAAGCTGAGGGCCAGGTCTTTCCACCTGCAAGCATCTCTTGAAACCATTGCCTCAGAGTCAGAGGTTCATCTCTACTGGCTCTAAAAGATGTACAAAGAGTTCTTACATTGCACAGAGGCAAAGTTCTGTACTCAGGTACTTTCTCTCACCCCAAAAGAAAGGGAGTGGAGACCCATCCTAGACTTAAGATACCTGAACAAACATCTTTTAAAACCAAAATTCAAAATGGTGACTCGGGAACAATAAAGATAAAAACTTAACTTTTGAAATGCATATAACATCTATTTCTATAAAATTAAAAAGACTTCTGAGTTTCTTTATAGGAATAGATCCTCTTTAATTTTAAGATTAGGAAACTATTGGTTTCTACCTTGTTCTTCCCTATATTGACTACGGTGATATAATTTATAAAAATGGAAAAAAATCACTACTGTTTTCTCTGGATGTTCTATTCAATAGTGCACTAAGATTTGTAACAAATCTTCCATTTAGAACTCACTGTAGTGTTCTATATCAAAATTCCATTTTTTTCTCATTGTTTGATAGGAGAGATATCCACTGGAATTTATTGGTGTATAAGTTTGTGCTGCAATTATTTATTTTAATTTTATTTATTTTTATTAAATTTATTACAAATAAGGACACAAAACAATATTCCTAAGGTCTTTTACTTGAATAAGTTTTATATGTCAAAATCTAGGACAAAATTCGGTGATAAAACCATATCAAATTTAGTGCCCAAAACATGGAATGATTGTCCAAACAGATAAACAGTACAGTATTGTTACCATTCAAACGTTTTAGGTCTTTTTTGATGATTTTGTACAGTAAACACTGTAACTGTTATGGATAAATTATGTTCTTTTATGCTTATATTATAATGTAAAATTAACTTTGTACTGAAACTGAAATCTTGTATGTAAGTCTGTTTTGTTTTGTGATGTTATATGTTGGATTCAATTGCAAAAGAGATAATATTATCTCAATTTGATATCCAATAAAAAAAAAGTTTGAAAGTTTGATAATCCTTCCCTCTCTAAGGCCGCGGCACTGGCTAGCCTCCCTGGACTTAAAAGATGCCTACTTTCACATTCCTGTCAGGTGCTCCCACAGAAAGTATCTCAAGTTCAAATTGCCTTCAGGCCATTATCAGTTCAAAGCTATGCCCTTTGGCCTGACATCAGCTCCAAGGGTATTCACAAAATGCCTAGCAGTAGTAGTGGCCTTTTTAAGAAGGAAAAATATTTCCATATTTCCATACCTGGATGACTGGCTCATTGTGGGTCAGTCCCCAGACCAAATCAAGTCAGACCTTCAAGTGACTCAGCAAGTGCTCACTTCCCTAGGATTCCTTCTCAATCTTCCCAAGTCAGTTTTTGAGCCTGTACAGCTCCTTACCTTCACAGGGGCTGAGTTGGATACAGTCAAATCAAGAGCTTTTTTCCCTGGAAAGGGCAAGGGCTATTGTAGAGTTGGCCTCTTCATTCCATCTTCTAGTCTCTCGCCAGCAAGGTACTTCCTTCAACTTCTGGGCCACATGGCAGCTTCTACAGCAGTGGTTCAAGGAGCCAGATTTCAGATGAGTGACATTCAGTTTCACCTGAGGGCCTTTTGGTTCTGAGAAGAAGATTCTCTAACCAAACTAGTTCCAGTGACCCAGACTCTGATCCAGGTTCCCAATGGTGGCAGGATCAGGGCAACCTCAGTCCCATCTGTCACTAATCTCACTCTGTGGTCCTAACCACGGATGCTTCTCTATTGGGGTGGAGAGCCCATCTGGGGACTCTCACAGCCCAGGGACTGTGGTCTCCTCAGGAATCCCTTCTTCATCAATCTCTTGGAACTCAGAGCGGTCCTTCTGGCCCTGCAAGCTTTCTCTCAGTCAATGCAGAACAAGGTGGTTCAGGTCAGGAAAGACAACACCACCACCATGTGATACATCAACAAGCAGGAGGTGCTCGGGCCAGCGGCCTTGTGCACAGCTCATGAAATTGTGGTCCCTAGCTTATTCTCTGCAGACCTCTCTGACAGCAATCCACCTTCCAGGGAAGGACAATGTGCTAGCAGATGCATTGAGCAGGATCTCCCAGGGCCATCACAAATGGTCCATGGACCCTATGGTGTTGAAAGTGATTTTTTCAAGGTGGGTCACTCCAGAGAGAGATCTCTTTGCAGCCCCAGAAAATCACCAACTTCCTCTGTTTTGTTGCAGACCCCCAGTCTTGGGCTCAGTCCCTCTGGATGCTCTGATTTTGAACTGGGAAGGGAAATTTCTATATGCCTTCCCTCCCTTTCCTCTACTGTTCAAGGTTCTGGTCAAGGTAAGGTCACAACTTTGCAAAGTGATTCTGATTGCTCCAGACTGAGCCAGACAGCCTTGGTATCCCCTGTTGCTGTCCCTAGCAGTCCATCTTCTCCTGTCTCTTCCCAGGAATTACAACCTTTTAACCTCCTCTCAGGGGAGGATTTGGTACCCCAATCTTCAGTCTCTCAATCTCAAGGCATGGCTCTTGAAGAGTTAGAGTATGCAGATTTACATCTGTCCCAAGAGGTTCTGGATATTCTCAAAGCCTCTCAAAAACCTGCCACCAGAAAAACTTACAACTCCAAATGGAAAAGATTCAGCATTTGGTGTTTCAAGAAGCATATATCCCCAGACACTGCTGAATTGTCTACAGTTCTGGATTATATGGTTCATCTTAATGGCCTAGGCCTCAGATCAGCTACTCTCAAAGTACATTTGCTAGCTGTTTTGGCTTTTCTGTCAGCGGAAAGCCTTCCTCACTGTCATCTCACCCTGTATTCTGTAAATTTTTCAAGGGATTGCTGCATACCAATCCCCCCTTTAGGGATCCTACCCCTGCTTGGGATCTTAATGTTTACATTGCTCAGCTTATGCAACCCCATTTTGAGCCTTTGCCTTCAGCAGAGCTTAAGTACTTGACTTGGAAAACTGTGTTTCTGGTAGCTATTACTTCTGCCAGGTGTATCAGTGAATTGCAAGCTCTGTCAGTGAAGCCTGATTTTACCTCATTCCATAGAGATAAGGTGGTCCTTAGAACTAATAGGAGGTTTTTACCTAAAGTGGTTTCAGATTTTCATCTGAACCAATCTATGTCTCTCCATGTGTTCTTCACTGATCATTCTTCTTCAGGAGAAAGAAGTTTACACAGTTTGGATGTTAAAAGAGCCCTTAGTTACTACATTGAGTGTACTAAGGCTCACAGGTTTGACCCCCTTCAGTTCTTTCTCACTTATGGGGAAGTGGATAAGGGCAAACCTGCCACTAAGAGAACTATTGCCAGGTGGATTGTCTCTTGTATTCAATTCTGCTATGAGAAGCTAGGCAAAATACCTCCCTCAGGCCTGAGGGCTCATTCAACTAGAGGTACAGCTGCTTCCCTGGCTGTGGCCAGGGATATTCCTTTGTTAGAGATATGTAAAGCAGCCACCTGGAAAACAGTCCATACATTTACCAAGCATTACTCCCTGGACCTCCAGGCTAGAAGTGATGCTCGGTTTGGTACAGCAGTACTGCAGACCCTATTCCCAAGGTAGGTTTGATTCCCTCCTCCATGGAGGTACAGCTTGGTAGTTCAGTATTGTCGTGAATACAGCAAGATTTCATGTTGTTTGAAGAAGAAATTACTCACCTTAGTAATTATGTTTCTTCTAATGGAGTCTTGCTGTATTCTGACCTCTCTCCTACTGTACCTCCCTCAGAACCTATTTTTGGGAAGTGGCTGGTAGTAGTGTTGCACCCTCAGGGTGCATTTGGGACTTCTCCTTTAGAGAGGGGAGTAGATTATATTATTAATTTAACAGTCTTAAGTTGTTCACTACCTGGTTTTTGATTTTGGATTTCTTGACTTGACTTTTTGGGATCTAAAATATTTGGTTGCTATTTGGCTAGTAAAAATTTTACAATTTCCACATAGTAGTTAGTTAGTATTGGCTCATAAAATCTGACAGTTGTGCTTCAAAGTGCAGTAGACACAGGTTTGAACCGAGCTTGAGCTCAAAGTTCTATGCTCTGCATAGAAATTAACCTCTACTCTCTAGGGCAGTTTGAGAGCTGGGCTAACTGCTAATAGTCAGAATACAGCAAGACTCCATTAGAAGAAACATAATTACTAAGGTGAGTAATTTTTTCCACCCTGTTAGGTACATACTGTATGAAGTTACTGTATTATGATGGTATCCAGCTGTATGCTAATGTTGAATAAGCTACAATATGGGATTTTATTCATTTTTGTTTTATTATTAATAATCCAGACATTGTCTACACAGTAATAACATATAGCCAATGATGCTGTTCACAATTTGAGACTTTTTAATGCTGTATTTATTTATGGGAAATCACTTCTAACATGACTGCAATTCTGTTTAGCTAATTAACTTTTGGTTTACCTATGCATGCCTTTACAAGAGACTACTATATGTTGTAATGCCAGTGCACAATATTACCCTTAGGACAGGATGTGGAGTGCATCTGAATAGATGTAGAAATTGTGACGCTTGTACTGTATGTCAAGTAAGAAATGAGTCCCTGATTTTAATGGATAGTGTCACTCATTTTTGGTCTTGGCAGGGTGAGAGGTATGCATTCTGGGGTAGCCAGGGGTTGCAGTTGACACCACTATGATTTCTTTGCAATCCCCTATGATGCCCCTTGCAACCCCTGGGAAACCCTAAAACATTAGTTGTCTACTATTTACGCTTCCTACAAATATAAAGCCATGAGAGTTTCAATGCCACTAACAGATAACATAGGTCCTGAGAGGGTTAACATAAAGCAGCCTTCAGAGAAGATAAATTATTGACACATATACACACACATATTTGGACTGATAAACTAATCTGAAATTCTTCCGAGTTACTTCTCTAAACCTTGCAGTATCCTCTATTGAAAATTATGTTAGCAAATTATTTAGGTTCCAAAGAGTAGCAAATCACATTTCAATAATAAATGCAATTAACAAGACAGCAAGTGAATATATTAAATTCTGTGTTAAAATAGGTCAAATAGACTTCTGATGTTTTCTTTTTACAAATGCCTGGTACATCTCTGGCTACAAATTGGACAACTGTCTTCCTCCCCTCTCTCTCTCTCTCTCTCTCTCTCTCTCGCTCTCTCTCTCTCTCTCCCCCTCTCTCTCAGTAGCTGGCTACTCAAGAAAGGCTTTTTTGACACTAGCCTGCAAAAAAAAACTTTCTAATTGCATTGTTGCATACAGTCAAACTGCTTCAAAGAAGTGGTGTAATTAACCTCCCTTAGTGCCTACT
Source organism: Neoceratodus forsteri (assembly GCA_016271365.2). Classification (NCBI taxonomy): domain Eukaryota; kingdom Metazoa; phylum Chordata; order Ceratodontiformes; family Ceratodontidae; genus Neoceratodus; species Neoceratodus forsteri. The sequence continues at coordinate 1,205,056,224 of CM057456.1, forward strand.
GTGACAGAAATGGTCAGGAAAGAGTTAATGGCTTGGAGTCTGTAGATGCCTTTTTTTTTAGCAGTTTGGAAAAAATACAGTCAGGCTGAAATCCTCTGTCCAGCAGCATCCAGCTTGTGGAATTCCTAGCTGCTAGATAACAGCTGGATCATAAACTCAGTGGACATCTCCAGACACACACAGACCTGCAGACACTGATACAGGGCAGTTTGAATGGATTGGATCATTCAAATATAAACTTTAGGTGAAAAGGGAATATAATTGGTCACTGATGGGTGTTCACTCTGATTGGAGCAATTAAATACATACATGTTAGTTGGTTGGTGATTTAAAGGAGAATAGGAATGACCAATTCTCCACAGAGTATATAACCTTCTGAAAGGCAGAGAAGGTTCTCTCTTGTACTTTGGAAGCTGGGAGGGGAAATATAAGTTTGGAGGCTACCTTGTAGCTATGTCCATGGGAGCTGGTAGTTAGAACAGGGTCCAGTGTCTCTTGTAAGGACAGGGAATGGTAAGTTTAGTGATAGCATATTTCAGTAATAGCCTTCTTCTTTTGCCATCTGTTATTTAAAAACATTTGTTTACTTTTCCTGTATGAGTGTTATTCTCTTGTGTTGTAAATATATATCCTGTAAATGCTCAGTGCACTTTCTGTTAAGTAAAAGCTATTTATGTGCTCAACAGTTGTGACTGTGATGTCATTTTTCTAAGGTAATATTTGGTTTCCACTGGCTGAGGTAAACTCTGTGTAGCATCAGCCACCCGAGACAGACACACTACCAGGCTTTAACTTGTGTAATTGCATGTTTAATCATTCAAGTTTGTACACTTGAAAGAGGTGCCGGATGGAAAGTCAGGCTGGTGGCAGCGAATACTAGAGGACAGACACCTCTAAAAGCTGTTTCAGCCCAGAGGAGAGGAGTTGTCTCATATTGGTTGGTAGTGGTAGGGTGATGATAGCGGACTGTGTAGCACACTGAGATACAAAGTTTGCAGTGGAACAGCTACCTTAGCATTGCAAAACAGGTTATACAAGAGGATACATTTGTACAACAGTTTTATTTGTTTCTAGATAGCACAGTAAAGTGTAGCAGTAGAGAATGAGCTCCATGGAGTATGACTCACTTACTGTACCACAGCTTTTTGAAAGGTGCCAGGAAAAGGGGATTAAGCCTGAAGGTCTAAAGCAGAAGAAAAAGGTAGACCTCATAGCTACTCTCTTGGCACATGATCTGGAGCAGACAGTCACTGGGGGTGAGTCAGGAACTGAGGCAGCAGACCCCCCAAACCAGCTTGAGGCACTGCGACTGCAGCTGTTGCTGCAAGACAAGGCATTGGAGACAAAAAGACTGGATGCTGAGGTGAAAAGACTGGATGCTGAAGCAGAAACAAGAAGGTTGGAAGCAGAGACAAGAAGACAGGAAGCAGAGAAAGAACTTGAAGAAAAGAGACTGGCAGACAGAGAGAAAGAATGCCAAGACAAAGAGAAGGAATGCGAAGACAGAGAGAAAGAATGACAGCATGAACTCCAGAGACAACAGCACAAGAAGGAGATGATGACCCTCCGCAGTCAGCAAACCGTGAGTAATGGTGGAGTGAGTTTACCTCATGAAGCCAAAATGAATTCTAAATTGTTCCCTCAGTTTAAAGAGGGAGATGACCTTGATTTATTTTTAAGGTCATTTGAGAGAGTATACGACCAATTAAAATTGACTAAGTCTACCTGGTCAACTTATCTCACACCCTTGCTGACGGGGTGAGCGTTGCATGCATTTGCTAAAATAAGTAATGAAGACTATGCTGATTATGATAAAGTGAAACAGTGTTGTTGAAACATTTTGAATTAACTCCCAAGGCTTATAGAAGGAAATTTAGGGAGTTAAAGAAAAGCCCAGAAGACAGTTATGCAGAACTGCAGGTTAAACTGTATACTTGCCTTGATAGGTGGATGGAGGGGGCTAAAGCAACTACTGTGGAACTGATTAAAGATGTATTGGTGAGAGAACAATTCCTTAAAATTGTACCCGAGGACATGTGTGTATGGCTCATAGTCAGGGCATGTGCCTCTTCCACAGAGGTAGCAGGAAGTGCTGACGAGTATCTGTCTAGCTGGCCATACACACAGCGTAAGTCTTATGGTGGGGGGCAGCACATGGTTACAAGGAATCCCATGGGGGGCAGCCCAAAGGAAACCATCCTGCACCTAAGCCCAAAGTAGAGCCCTCTGGTTCTAAGGGGACTCAAGAAATAGGTCCCAAGAAATGTCATATTTGCAATCAAGTGGGACACTTGAGATATAACTGCCTCAGAAACTGATTAAGGGAGAGATATGGGGTGGGGTGATCAAAAGAGCACTGGTGTGTCCAGTCTGAAGAACCACTCTCTGATGAGAATCTGCGTCCCATTACAGTTAATGGAATAGTAACACAGGGACTGTGGGACACAGGCACTAACATCTCCCTGGTAAGGCAGGATCTCATTTGAGCAGAGCAGATGGTGACTGGGAAATACTCCAAGGTCTGGGCATTCACAGGGCCACCAGTCCCATTACCAATGGCTAGAGTCTTCCTGAGCTGGGAAGGGGGCCATGGAGAAAAGGAGGTGGTAGTTGTAGAGGATCTACCTGTAAGTATGATTGTGGGGAAGGATTTGGACCCCAGTAAAAAACTGATGTGTGTTGTAACTCATAGTCAGGCACAAGGACAAGCTTCTGAGGGTGAAGAGGGGTTGACTCTGAGTGGTTCAGCCACACCCTCAACAGCTGAGGAAGTGTCTAGCACAGGGAGGGGCTGGCTAGAAGCAGCAGTCCAGAACCCCAGTCGCAAATAGAGGAGCCCACAGGACTTCCTTCAGAAGGGCACTGGGAAGGGTCAGAGGAGGGCAGCTGAGTGCTGCACAATGAACTGACCCTACCCTGGAAAACTGAGGGAAATAGCTCAGGGCTGAGCATTCTCAGGGGGTAAAGACTATTTACTGGGACAATGGGCTGTTGTACAGAGAATGTACAACAGAGGAAGGGCTAAGATGGTGAGGTACTCCAGCAGCTGGTAGTCCCTAAGGTTCACCATCAGCAGCTTTTGGCCCTTGCCCATGATATCCCTTTTTCAGGGCACTTGGGGGTGAGGCACACAAAAAGCGTCTAACCAACAATTTCTTCTGGCCTGGTATTGGCAAGGACGTGGCAAATTATTGCAGGACTTGTCCACAGTGCCAGTGGGTGGGGAAAATGAGGGACAAGGCCAAGGCAGCTTTGGTGCCCCTGCCCATTATTGATGAACCCTTCAAGAGGGTAGCGGTGGACATAGTGGGGCTATTGAGCACCCCAAGTCACACTGGCAAGTGGTATATCCTTGTAGTTGTAGACTATGCCACCAGATACCCAGAAGCAGTGGCCCTAACATCCTCTGAGGCAGAACCAGTGGCAGATGCACTGTTGGGAATATTTAGCAGGGTGGACTTTCCCCAGCAGATACTGTCAGACCGGGGTGCCAATTTTATGTCAGGGTTAATGAGTAGTTTGTGAGAGAAGTGTGGTGTGAAGCAGTTCAAAACATCCCCATACCATTCCCAAGCTAATGGTCTAGTGAAGTGATTTAATCCAACCCTTAAGACCATGCTAAGGACTTTTGCTGACCAGCATAAGAGGACTGGGACAAATATTTGCCTCATCTCCTATTTGCATACAGGGAAGTCCCACAGGAGTTCACAGGGTTCTCACCTTTCAAGCTCCTGTTTGGTCATAGGGTGCAGGGGCCCCTAGATTTGATTCAGGATGAATGGGAGGGTGACCGTGCCTCCCAAGGGGAGTCAGTTGTGGAGTATGTCCTGAACTTCAGGACCCACCTTAGGGAGCTCATGGGGTTTGCTCAGGAGCACCTGGCCACTGCACAACAGCAGCAGAAAGTCTGGTACGACCATGGGTCTTGAGCCAGAGAATATGAGGTGGGATAGTGAGCGATGGCACTCATCCCTGTCTGACAGAATAAATTACAGGCAGCATGGGAGGGGCCATTCTCCATTGTCCAAAAGGTTAGTGATGTCAATTACATGGTAGAGCTACCAGACAGGAGATGCAAACGAAAGATGTATCATGTTAACATGCTGAAGCCCTACCATGACAGGGAGGAAATGGTCCTCGCTGTATGCAGTTCCCCAGAGGAGGAAACTGAGGTAGATCCACTGGTGAACATACTTGGGGAGGCCAGGGTTGCATCCTCTGTGAACAACCTTACCCTCTTGGAACAGCTGACACCAGCCCAGGTGCAAGAAATTAGGGGTGTGCTGAGAGATTTTGAGGACATGTTCACAGGGAAACTGGGGTACACCACGATGGCAGAGCACCATGTGGATACAGGGACCCAGGTTCCCCTGAAACAGTCTCCCTACAGTGTACCTGAGCACATTAAGCAGGCTGTGAATGAGGAGCTCAAAGAGATGCTGGAACTGGGGGTAATCCAGGAATCCAGTAGCCCTGGCATCACCTGTGGTACTGATCCCCAAAAGGGATGGCACCACATGATTCTGCATGGACTATCAGAAGCTTAATAGCTGCACAGAGTCTGCCGCCATCCCATGCCCAGAACAGATGAGACCCTGGAGTGACTAGGGGGAGCCAAGTACTTGACCACAACAGACCTAACAAAGGGCTATTGGCAGGTACCTCTGACCCCTGCAGCCAGGGAAAGATCAGCTTTTGTTACTCCATTTGGTTTATATGAATTTAAGGTAATGCCATTTGGAATGAAGAATGCACCTGCAACCTTTCAATGGCTTGGAGATCGATTCTGTCTGGGTAGGGAGTTTGCATTGGCTTATATGGATGATATAGCCATATACAGCCAGACCTGGGATGAGCACATCAAGAATGTGCGGATGTGTTCCACAGGTTAAAGAAGGCAGGTCTGACAGTCAAGGTAGAGAAGTGCCAGATAGGTATGGCAGAAGTATCCTACCTTGAGCACCAGGTGGGTAGTGGACACATCCATCCAGAGCCTGCCAAGGTTGATGCCATCCTGGCCTGGCCTACTCCTACCACAAAGAAACAGGTCAGGGCATTTCTAGGGACAGCAGGGTACTATAGAAAGATTTGTTCCCCGCTATAGCGATCTGGCTAAGGCCCTGACAGATTTAACCAAGAAGGGAAAGCCAGATACAGTGAAGTGGTCAGAAGGCTGTGAGGATGCTTTTCAGGAGCTAAAAAAGGCCTTGAGCAGCCCAGCTGTGTTGGCTAGCCCTAATTATAGTTTAAAGTTTATGGTTCACATGGATGTCTCAGATCATGGGCTGGGTGCTGTGCTGAGCCAAGTTACCCAGCAGGGGGAGGAGCACCCGGTTGTGTACCTCAGCTGGAGGCTTTTGCCCAGAGAGGAGGCATATGCCACAATTGAGAAGGAATGCTTGGGAATAGTGTGGGCCCTTCAGAAGCTTCAGCCTTACCTATATGGAAGATAATTTACTGTGGTCACAGATCATAATCCCCTGATTTTGCTTTATAGGTCCAGTGAGCAAAATGGTAAACTACTACGTTGGAGTTTGGTACTGCAGGCATACAACATGACTGTCCATCATCGCAGTGGCAAACAAAATGCAAATGCGGATGGGCTATCTAGACAGGGCTAATGGCATGGCTGGATACTTTTGGGCACTTCCCAATAATTGCATGAACAGCTGTGTCACTTGGGGTGGCCCAAGGGACACACCTTCATTATCGGGGGGGGGAGATGTGACAGAAATGGGCAGGAAAGAGTTAATGTCTTGGATTCTGTAGGTGCCTTATTTTTTTAGCAGTTTTGAAAAAATACAGTCAGGCTGAAACTTTGTCCAGCAGCATCCAGCTTGCAGAATTCCTAGCTGCTAGATAAGATCTGGGTCATAAATCTCAGTGGACATCTCCAGACACACACAGTCCTGCAGACATGAACACAGGGCAGTTTGAATGGATTGGATCATTCAAATATAAACTTAAGGTGAAAAGGAATATAATTGGTCACTGATGGGTGTTCACTCCGATTGGGGCAATTAAATACATACATGTTAGTTGGTTGGTGAATTTAAAGGGAGAATAGGAATGACCTATTCTCCACAGAGTATATAACCTTCTGAAAGGCAGAGAAGGGTCTCTCTTGTGCTTTTGAAGCTGGGAGGGGAAACATAAGTTTGAAGCCTACCTTGTAGCTCTGTCCATGGGAGCTGGCAGTTAGAACAGGGTCCAGTGTCTCTTGTAAGGACAGGGAAGGGTAAGTTTAGTGATAGCATATTTCAGTAATAGCCTTCTTCTTTTGCCATCTGTTATTTAAAAACATTTGTTTACTTTTCCTGTATGAGTCATATTCTCTTGTGTTGTAAATATATATCCCGTAAATGCTCAGTGCAGTTTCTGTTAAGTAAATGCTATTTATTTGCTCAACAGTTGTGACTGTGATGTCATTTTTCTAAGGTAATATTTGGTTTCCACTGGCTGAGGTAAACTCTATGTAGCATCCACCACCCGAGAGAGACACACTACCAGACTTTAACTTGTGCAATTGCACGTTTAATCATTCAAGTTTGTATACTTGAAAGAGGTGCTGGAAGGAAAGTATGGCTGATGGCAGTGAATACCCGAGGACAGATACCTCTCTAAAAGCTGTTTCAGCCCAGAGGGAGAGGTGGGTTGTCACACCTACTCAGAGATATTAGCTGTCAGGTCAGTTAAAGCAGGCATGACTAGAGAGACAAGCTGAAAAATAGTGTTGGAACTGGTCTACTCAACAGAGAGAAATGAGTATGTCATTCAACTGGTGTAGTGATTTGCAGTTGTGGAAGGATACACTGAAAACTCCTAAAATTTGTGCTTGGTATTCCATTTTTCCAGCTACAGCAAGATGGTTGCAGGCTCCAACCACAACCATAAAAAGAAAAAGTCAAGAAGTGTGACTACAATAAAAAGTATTTGAACCTCATTACTCAGTATAAGGCTAAAGTCCCAAAAATGTGAAAGGTGACTCTGCCATCACTTTGGTGGGCAACCCCTTCTCCAATGACCAAGATGTCAGGAAACACCTGGGGGTGGGGGCAGGAGTGTGGTAAATGTTTCCACAGTGGGTGTGGGGGTACCTAAACATTTTTTTTTTTAAAGTAATGCATACTTTGCATAGTTTTTGCCAGGGAAGTGCTACTTTGCCAGGTGAAAACTACACATAGTATTACTTTACCAGCACTGTTCTGAGGTGCTCTGGTGAAATGGCTGTTGCACAGTGTTCAGCTAGTTTGCATCACTCACTGCAGAGCATGCTGTGGTGAAGGCTGAATTAGGCTTCTTCATAGCAGGTTCAAGTGGGGATTGGGACAGGTGGTTGCTGCTCCACTACCTTAGTGGACACCAAGATTCTCTTCTGGAGGATGTAGGGTAGTCAATGGGAGTGGAGGAGTAGTGTTCTTACAGAGGTTAGTGGGAATCCAGAGATTGTGACAGAAAATTAGTTTGCTCCCCTCAGAAATTTAATTCACTCTGGGTCTCCCCACTGGGAATTAGAACCTGTTGCTCATTATGCATCTAGGACTGCTATTAGAGTGGCACTTAGGAAGACAGCAGTGTTCAAGGCAGGAGAAACTAGGAGGTTGCAAGTGATCGGGACTTTATTTTCAGTAGGACTGAGAGGGTAGTGTGAGAAGAAGGCTAAAAGGACAGAATGGTCAGATGTCATCTGGGACATTGGCATGGATAAATACTCACAGAATAGAAAGGGTTTAAGAAGCATAGGTGATGGGAAGGGTCTGATGTATTTGTCCAACCTAGGGACCAATGATCTGGCAGGTTGCCAATGGAAAATAAGGCAGCTTTAGGGAGTTGGGCAGAAGACTAAGAGTGGAGGCTACCTCAATAACGTTTTCTGAGATCCTACTGGTGTGGTTCAAGAGTGAGGTTAGGCTTCTCCTTATCACTCATTTTAATGCATGGTTGAAGGAGTGGTGCATAGAAGAAGGGTTTGGCTTTTGGGGGATTGGGGGCAGTTCTGGGTGGACAGGGTGTAGTTTAAGAGAGAGGGCATGGCTTCCATCCTATTCCGGATGGGTGTAAGGCATTGGCCCAAATGTTTAATGCTTATATCACTATTTCAAATGATAGGGGAAAGCTACAGCTGGGGATAACCAGGGTATAGTACCAGCCAAGGCAGGCCCAACAGGCTCTCCCTGACTAGTTGAACTAAACAGGGACCTAGAGGTGATAATAGAAATACAATAAATAAGCATGGGGAAGAGGAACCCTGGGAGACATTGTGGAAAAAGGTGGGATGGGAAAGCATTACAGATTGTTGAAAGGTGACTAGCTTAAGTACTGAGGAGCCTGGGAAATAAGATGATAGGCATCCATGAGATGGTGGAAGAGGGACAGTTGAACATCATAGTGGTCACTGAGATATGGACAATTCCAACCATGACTGGCGCTTACAATCCCAGAATACGCCATTTACTAAACTTTCCTAAGGTAGTAGTGAATTTCCTGTATTCACAGCTGTTAAATGGGACTTTGTATCTCATTTAGCAGATGGAAACCTTTCAGTATGGGACCATAGTGTCTATAAAGGTTACATGTCTAATACCTTTCTCTCTGGGTTTTCACAGGTCTCATTGTGTATATAAATGGTCTAAGTTATAGTTTGGATCCTTTTTGAATGCTATCATTTATATTAAGTAAATTCTTAAGCAGTGCACTTAAACAGCTTTGCAGTACATTTGTAACCAGCTAGTATAAACACACTTAATGAAGACTGCTTCTGAATACTAAAAAGGAAATTATGGGTTTTGGATCTTATCAACTATAAATAACTAAAAGTCATGCCCATTATTAGAATAGCAGGTGCTTTTTTAATGATAGTGAACCAAATATTTAGATCTCTGGTTTCATCCTTCCCTGCTTTTCAATGTCAGATTGGACAGAGCTCTACAAAAATAAAACAACGTGTACTGTATTTTGTAATATAAAACAAATCTTATTTTGATTGCTAGGTTACAATAGAGTGATTTATATCTTCCACATTCATTCCTATTTTTGATTTTGTTATCACATTCTAAGTATGCATTCTACGTCTTTAGAATTTGTATTACATACACTAGGTATATTACAGTATAGCATATACACAGAATTTGGGCATTCACTCCTTTGATAAAGTACAGTACCTGTCCAAAACACATCAGGCGGACATGCATAGGTGTAATCACTCCTGGTCTATGTCAATAAATGACTTTTAATGTGATTAACTTGAGCTGTTGACATCCATTTGTTCTGGAGGTAGTGAGTGCTTGAATTCTGTGTATACGCCTGACCTCCTTCTTCATGAGCACCACTAGTCCTTGTGCACACTTCTAGTCTAAATCTGTATATTACAGTATGTATAGTTATGTAACCCCTCTTCTCTGGGCCTTTCAGTATACCACATTCACTTGGCACTGGCTAGGGTGGATGTGGCCTGGGAAAACCCTACTTGTCAAAAGGTGGGATGGAATACTCAACAATGGGTTCCCTAAAACAATACCCACAGACACCACACACCCTAGGTCCCAGCCATTGGACACATATGTCTCAGTCCTTTGTTCTGACTGGAATAAAATCATTCTAACATGATGGACTAGACAGTGCAAAGTTGAAATGATGATGAACCATGTATGAATGAATGTTCAGGAATTGTTCATGAACAGTTCCTGAACTGAGCTTGTGGATGTCCATCATGCACACATCAAATTTTTCATGAATGTTGATGAAATGTGCACAAGCACTAAACAGCACCCATATTTTCAGGAGTGTTCATGAACCTAAAGGTCCATGAAAATTCATGAAACTCCTCCATCAGATTTTAGGGCAAGGTCCAGCAATACTTTGGTGACCAGGAATACCTTGCTTTTATAATATAGGTTTATTTATCAGACAACCCTGTTTAGCCCTATTCTCAAAAGATTTTTGCCTATGTACAAATCTGAAGTAGATTCATTCACCCTTAGTTGTTTTATCAGATGACCTACAGTAAGTGATTAACCATAACAATTGCATGATTTTAACAAACTCAACATTTTCTAATGAATAGCTTTTATTAGCATGCATTTGGAATTAGTTACTTACTTTATACTTACTTCCAAATGTTCCAAATGGGGTCAACAAATGGGCAGGAATAGCAATGATATGGGATTTCAAGAAGGCAGATTTCAGCAGGATGTGGAACTATTGATGCAAAGCATAGAGAGAATAAGGCAGATAGAAGGGGTAGAAGAAAATGGGAAGCATTTAAAAAGGAATCTTAGAGGCAGCAGCAAGCTCCATTGGGAGAGTATCAAAGGTATAAGGTCAAGAGGCCCAATGTGGTACACAGCAGAAGTGAAGAAGTAACAGCCAAGAGGAGGAATTCATGAAATAATGGCAGCCAAAGGGAGGAAGATAGGGACTAGTACCTAAAAGCAGCCATGAAAAAAAGAAACAGAGTGGGCCCACAAGAGTCATGGGCTCTATTATAGGAAAGGGTAATGGAAAAGTTAAAGCATTAAAAGTAGAAAATCTATGGGAACTGATAGCTTACACCTGAGGATGCTCACAGAGGCTACAAAAGTATTAATAACTCCATCTGCAGACAGATTCCACTTGCTGGCTATCGGCTAGCCCTAGGGAATGGAAGACAGCAGATGTGGTCACTCTGCAGAACAGTGGAAAGAAGAGCAATAAAACTATTGACCAGTCAGCCCGACATCTGTTGTGGAAAGGTAATGGAGCCCAGACTGAGGGAGGTATGGGTGGTCTTCCATGAAGGGAATGAACTACAGGACACCAGGCAACAAGGATTCAGAAAGGGAAGGTCTTGACAAACAAATCTTACTGACTTCTTCAACTAGATGACCAGGTTGGTTAACAAGGGACAGGCAATAGATATAGTATAATTAGATTTTAATTAGGCCTTTGACTCAGTCCTCCAGAGAAGACTGGTCAAAAATCTAAGGGACTTGGGAGTGGACTTAAAGTTGGCTATGTGGGTAGAAAGCTGACTGAAAGGAAGGATGCAAAGGTTGGTAGTAAACTAAGAGTTCTCAGAAGTAAGGAAGGTTATGAGCCGAGTACCATAGTCATACATGCTGGGCCCTGTGCTCTTCAGTGTCTTCATCTGTGACATAGTGGAATGCATAAAGGGCAAGATATGCCTCTTCACAGATAACACAAAGATTTGTGCAAGGGTTGACATGGAGGAAATGATGAGGGACCATAAGGGTGATATGGGTAGGCTGGAGAATAAGTCAAGGATCTGGAAGCTATGCTTCATCACAAACAAATGCAAGGTAATGCACATTCGGAAAGGAATCCATAGGTGCAGTGGGAAATGGGAGGGGGGTGGTCCTGGAATACACCAAGGAGAAAAAAAAAGACCTGGGGCACATGCCATCAGAAAGCCTAAAATCCAAAACACACTGTAACAGACCTGTTGGGAAAGCAAACAGGATGTCAGGATGTACAGGGAGGAGGATTAGCAGCAGATGGAGGGAAGCATTCTCCTCCCACTGTACAGGTCACTGGGAGATTGTATCTGAAGTACTGCCCAAGGTACTGGAGTCCACACTTGAGGAAAGACTGTGATAAAGTGTAATCAGTACAGTGTAGGACAAACAAGATTGTCTAGTGACTAGGGCCCATCATACAGTATAGAGGAGAGGCTGCAAGACTTGGACATGTACCCTCGAGAACAGAAGGAAAAGAGGTGACACAATAGAAACATACAAGTACCTGCACGGGATTAAAATGGTGTACACCAAGAAATGTTTGTCCCTGTGCTCAAATATGGGACAAGGGGAATTTACTCAGACTATGGGTGAGATTCAAGAAAGATGTCTGGAAACTCTTTTCAAGGAATGTGTAGTGGACAAATGGAACACACTACTGGAAGAAGTGACAAGGGTCAAATCAGCAAGCAGTTTTAAGGGATGTGGATGGGACAGTTATATGGGCTTAGTCAGAAGAAGGTGAAAGTGCAGAGACTAAAGGTTGGAACCGCCACTAGGACCATGGCAGAGTAGTTAGGTAGGGTGTGACTGGAGGGCCAGTGTGCCTTTATCTGTAGACAATGTCCATGTATCTATGTATCTGTGTAATCTTTTGTTGTTGTTCTTTCAGACTGAACTATTGCTTATATTTCTTTAATAAATAGAAAGACCCAATTTCTACTTACTGTATATCAGCAGAATCTGAAGCTCTTTTAAAATGTGGTGAGTGTAAAATGTTAATCATTTTGTTGCTCATTGTTATACGGAAGCATACAAACCTAGACAATGGCAGCAGAAAAAGAACAATGGTCCATCCAGTCTGCCTGAGTTCCCTGTTTATCCCTGGAACCTCCTGTACCTCCAGGGTCTTAGCCCTCTCCTTCTTTCCTTCCATGCCCCTCCCAGCTTCTGCTGCTCTAAGCAACCACTATACCCTTCATTCTGTCCCAACCGTGCTTGAAACCACCAGCAGTTCTACCACCCATCACTTCAACCGCAGACTGTTCCACAGATCCATCACCCTTTCTGTAAATAATACTTCCTCATGTTTCTCCTGAGTCTCCCTTTGCTATCTTCTACTGTGTCCACATGACTGTGAACTAGTATTTAGCTGTCTTGTAGAGCATATACAGTAAATTTGCATGAGTAAACTAAAAAGTTCTGATTTTGTGACACTCTGTAACTTACAGTTGGAAACAGTACATTCTGATGTGTAAATTAGTTAAGCAAATTGATTTTGTTCTTAGTTCATTAAGGTTTATAGGTTGAGCAACTTCATTAAGTCTGTGTTGATGAACAGTTTATGAAGTGAGTTTGATTTGATCTGAGTTATTTAATAACCTGGTAGATTAGTGAGCTATGAAGCCAATTTTCAGGGATGGCCAGGAACATACAAAAGTACATACATAAGCTAAAGAAGTTTGTGAACTTTTGATGCTCATGAACCATTCATGAACATTCAAAGAAGTTCATGAGTTGATGCATTTCAGTTTGCCAAGTAGAGGCAACCCTGGTTGGGAAGGGTACCAGGGACCTTGTAAACACCAGGTAACATCTGTGAGGAATGACAGCTGTGGGTGGGGAGCGCCCTGATCTGCCCTAAATTTAACCAAAGAACTGGCCTTGGGGTATTCACAGAGTAGACCCTGCACCAAGCACATTGACAGGCATCCATACCATCTTAATTACTCACTGTGGCTGTGAATAATATGTTATGTCACATGGAACATATGAAGGGGTGCAAACTAAAGAAAGCATACATCAAACCTTACATTTAAAAGAATGGGGCAAACAGTGCTTTTATGCAATGAACCCATGCTAGGATGGGCTAGAGTGCACTTTCTCAGAGATTGTGTGGGTCAGGTTTTGCTTCTGGAAGAAATAATAGAAGGGCCAAGGTAGCCATCCTCATAGCAAGAAAAAAAATGTATTTCTTCTCTTACAAGAAATTTGTGACCCATATGGTCAATACATTCTTCTTAGTGTCACCCTAGGATCGGTCAAAATAGTTCTGGGCTGGATTTAAGGCCCTTATGTTTATTGACCATTTTTCTCTAGTCTCCTCTCCATTCTGGGTGGTCACACAGGTTCCTATCCTCCTGGTTGGAGACTGGAACCTTGTGCTAAATATCACATCAGACAGGACCCACAACAACAGAAGGGGACTCACCCTGCACAATGACCCCTTACTGAATTACAGAATACCTAGGTCTGCTAGAACTCAGGAGCACAATACACCCAACATCTCAAGAGTATACATTATATTCAACTCCCCACAACTCCTTTTCAAGGTAGGACTTCTTAGTCAGCCATGAAGTTCTATCTGGCCTAAATACCTGTGAAATACTCCCACAAGTAGTTTTGGACCACTACCCTGTTAAACTCTCACACTGCCTTCACATGAGCGACAAGAGGTGGAGGCTAAATAATCATCATCTCAAGGATGAATGGGCTGTTGAAAACCTGAAAAGCATCACATAACACTATTTCACAGAAAATGGTGGCACCACAGAAATAGTGGGCACATATGGGGATGCATATACAGGTAAGTGTTCAATAACAGGAGAACTTATTAAACATGCTATCAAATGTAGGAGGAAGAGAGAGAGAACATTGAAACTTAAATTGTCACCCAACACAACTAAGACAACTGAGACAGAGGGCACTACCTCAACTCCTTGAGGACACAGTATAACAAAATCATTAGGAAAGGCCAAGCACTCATTAGGGCTAAACTTAAATGCACAGACCAAGGAAATAATGTGGTCAAATTTTGCCCTGCACTTAAGACATCAAGAAGACCACCAACTGATTATGGGGTCTGGGTAACACCTATCTCCACTCCTATCTTATAGGAAATAGCTTGGGTGTTTCAGAACTACTAAAGAACACTATGTAGAGCAGATCTTGAGCCACCTTTATCCAATGTCATCTCTTTTCTGAAATGAGCAGAGCTCCCCATATCCAAGTGGAATCTCATGAGGCCATGGGCCCTCTGTCACCCATAGAGATAGGCACAGACATAAAGTCTCTCACATCAGACAAAGCCTCAGTGGTGAATGGCTTTTTCCAGTTTCAATAAAGATCTCAGTGAAGAACTGGCTCTGAGACTAGTAACATTTTTCATTAAAACCTTTAATAGAGGTACACTGGAGTGACTGGACCCTATGCTGCAACAGGCTCTCATAACATTAATCCCAAAATCTGGGGAACACCATAGACAGATACCTAATGTTAAGCCTATATCTCTTCTCTGTATAGACTTGAAAATCTCTCCATGGTCCTGGAGACTAAACAGGGCTCTGCCTGGATCACCTTGATTGGCTCTGAGCTTCTTGGATTCATTGAGTGATATCTTTCAACAGATCACCTGTGTAAACTAACACAAACTATTTCTGCATCCATGGACTCAGACAACCCTGTAATGCTAATATCCTGGACACAGAAATACTTCAATAGGGTCTCCAGGATGTTTCTTGTACCTAAAAATTATTTACATACTGTATGCTAATAATGTGCTCCTGCTAATGGAAACTTCAGCAGAATAAATGCCAGCTTCATGAACATCCTAGAAGCATTTGGCAAACTACTTGGCTAGAAACCTAACCTGTATAAAGCCATAATAATTCTGCTAAATAGCAGAGTTAAAAAAGAGGATATCCTAATCTGGGGGGACATCTTGGCATCTAACAGCTTCACCTACCTAGGACAAACAATCACTAGGAGCCCCAAGAAAATAAGCTCCTGGAATGTAGACCAGTTAGTAAATGTCACAAAAAATTATCTGCATAGATGATGCAAACGTCCCCTTTCCCTATGGGGCAGAATCAGCACAATCAAAATTATCATTCTCCCCTGATTGCTGAACCCAGTGGGTATGCTGGGAAGGGTTTTGCCAAACATATGGTTCATTCAACTCTACTTTGTCCTCTCTACTGTCCTATGTGTAACCTCTAGGTGGTGCTATTCTACAGGCTACTACCCCTGCCTGTATCACTATACACAGGTTGAGGGGCCTTAGTTCTCTAATAAGGTGCCTCCACCCAGAGAAATGGTATTTGGGTTGCTTATCTGCTCTAGTATAGACCTCTGGAAGCTATAATACCCACCAACCTCCTAGTGGCCTAAGATTTAACACAGTGGTAAATTCACAATCAATAAGCAGCAGTAACAATATGCTCACAACCTTCACACTTACCACCAGGGCTGGACTTGTGGAAACTGCCCTGAGACCCCTGAAAATAAGGTTAGCAATGCAGCAGTACAACCTTAATACTGTACCCCACATACAAGCACACTAGCCAGGTTAAACATGGAAAAGACAATCAGATTTATAAAGGGCATGAACAAAGATGGGGCATGAATCTAATCAAATGATTTGTATTCTGATTTAAATCAGGTTTTTCTGGCATGCACATTAAGTCCCAATTATACATTTCAACAACACTAGGTACCCAGAATATTATGCAGGCTAGCCTGAAGCATTGCCCGGGGGTGGCCAGCATTGCAAGTGATGCTAGGGCCCTTGGGTGGAAGAAAAGGCAGTTAAACATGCAAACAACCCAATTATTTGTAATCCAAGTTGGTTGGCTCAGTCCATTGCAAAAACCCAATAAAGGAAGACAGTTAGATGATACCACAATGATTTAAGCTTTCTTTGCAGGGAGCTACTCTGATGTGTACTCACGCTACCAGGAACTTGCTGCACTGCAAATGATATGTAGACCTCGTGGTGATGATTTAGGACAGGGGGATGCTGGGCCAACTTGACACACCTCCAGATGGTCGCAACCTGTGCTATGGTGTTGTGCAGGGGGCCGAATCCCCAAGCCAGTCTCTCACAGAAACAGTCTTTGCTGCAGGAGTACTGGCCTAGGCTGAGATGGCAGGGCCCAGGCAGGGTGAACAGTTCTGGCAAAGTTCATGATCTTCTGCTGGTGAAGCCTCCAGCTGGTGTGACAGACTCAATCATGGGGAACCAAATTGCCACCCATGAAACACATTCAGCACATTTAAATCAATAACTACTTTGGAAAACAGTTCAGATTCAGTCCAGTTGCTAACTGACGGCTTTACTGTGCAAACCTTTCGATTCGAGTATACTTCTCACACAAGCTGGGCTGATCGCTTCAGGAGCAAGTCTTCAGTCCAAATCACAAGTTGCACTAACAACCTTCTTCTTCTTCTGCCACAGTTCCAAGATGGAAATTGGACAAGTCCGACTTCTGCAATAAGGCACTTCCATGCAAGAGAAAGACAGGGAGGCATGTCTAGCCCCTTCCCGTCAATTCCCTATGCCCTTCTGGGAGCAGCTGCTCGAAAGCTGGAGCTATTCAGACTTCAACCTCCAACTCTAACTGATCCACTGTCTCTTAGTACACAGGGCATTTCCTTGTAAATCCAAAGGTTCAATTGGCTGAAGGAGCTGTCAGTCACAGTAAGGGCTCCCCTCCAGGTGCATTTGAGCCAACCGAATAAAACTACATGACTACAGAATTTCCTTCCCACAAGATCACTGGGGACATGATCCATTTTAGGACCCCAGTGGTTCGATTGGTCCAATTAGTGGAAGTCTAGGACCTAACATGGTGGCTCCCATTCAAATGTTTGAGCTGCAGTCCAAGCAGGTTAGACAAACTGCTCTATCTTTATTATAACAGCAGATAGTAAATAATCACAGTTCCTATATAGGCTCAATCTGTACAAGTAACGACTGCAGAATGGAGCAAAACAGATCACTGCCTGGCCAGTCACAAGCCTTAAATTACTCAGACCCAGCACAGACCAATTTCTAAACACAGGTTAGCTAATCTCTTAAAGGGACAGGCGTGGAGGCTCAATATGGCACTCTCACACAAAAACACAGAATCTCACTAGGACGGGACAACAGCCTGACAGTGGGCATTAAAGATCAACTGCAGCTATATTATAAACATATTAGAAAATGGGCTTTTTATTTCCTGGCATCTGATTGGCTAGTACCCTTGCCAGAGGGGTACATTAACTTTCAATAGATGCCCAGGAAACAAAAAGTACCAGTCTACAATGCCCCTTCACCCACAATGTCTCCTGGTGCTCACCCTGCTTCCTAACTGGCTACAACACCTCATTAAAAATTTAAAAATGCCGCCATTTTTTTCTCTCGCTTAGCGAGAGAGCCGAGCAGCATCCCCCCCCCAACTCACGAGACAACCACGTTAGCGGATCAACAGACAAGGCTATTAACCCCCATAGCCCCATTTTTGTAATGTCGTTTGAGACCGTTATAACAAAAACAACCATTAGACGTGCGCTTGCCACAGTCACAAATTAAAACAAATCCTGCTCACTTCTCTGGCTGCCCACTCTGTCAGCACGTCTCCATCTGCCAGAGAGACCATGCCCCGATCTCCAGCAACCAATTTTCCCTCCTGACGAGCCTGACATGTTACAAAAAATAAAGACAAGTTGCACCTTGCTTCTGATGTTCCCCTACTCCTCCAGTGTCACACGTAGATCATTTTCTGTGGTTTGGCAGGCAGGCTCACTCGCTCTCGCTGGACAAACCTGACGCTCCTCGTCACACTCCCGGTCCTCATGGAAGGCAGCGAGGATTGGGAACTCATAAAACAAAATTAAAAAACATAAATAACCGAGTCCTGAAAGTCACAGCATGCAGGGAGATCACTTCAAGAGAAGGGCTCTCTCCATAACTATTAAAAATGAACAAAAACGATGCCATAGTGAGTTCATCTGTTCCTCTGCAATGACTCCTGGTGGGGGGAGGATCACTTCAAGAGAATGGCCCTCACGGAAGGGGGAGCAACACATGAATGAACAGCATAACTAATCAGAGGGACTACTTTACCAACAACACTTTTTCTTGTAGTTTTTCTATTAATTTTAAACTACTTTCCTCTGTTATTTTACTTTTTAATTAAACTTGACACAGATGCCCATTTTCTAAGCGCAATAATGCCCTCCAGGGTGGGCGGTATGGGCAATACCGGACCGGCCAGGGGCTATAAGGCCCTCCGCCTGCGGCGTCGGGCCTCATTATGCCCCTGGCGGTCGGTATTGCCCACCGCCCACCCTGTCGGCATTATTAGTTTACTAAACTTTACTTCTTTTCCTAACATAGACAATCAGACCTTATTTATTACATGTGAAATAAAGAAATTGCCATTTGGCATGCTTTGATACTATTTTAATGCTCTCTATTTGATGGTTTCACAGAAAATCTCTCAGATATTTTTTGACCAGCTAAGGAACCTTGGATGAGTGCTGATTCCACTCAAGCAAGAATGACATAAGTTTCCTCAAGTTCCAGGTACTGAGCTGCCAGGAACTTGAGGAAATGATGTCATTCTTGCTTGATGGAATCAGCACTCACCCAAGGTCTCCGCTTAGCTGGTCAAAAAATATCTGAGGTTTTCTGTGAAACCGTCATATAGTAGAGCATTAAAATAGTATCAGAGCACGACAAATGGCAATTTCTTCATTTCACATGTAATAAATAAGGTCTGGTTGTCCTTATGTTAGGGAAAAAGAGTAAGTTTGTAATATGTTCATAATATAGCTGCAATTGATCTTTAAGGAGCCCAGGAAGACATTATAGTAAACTCCAATTTGTAGGGGGGCTACATATGGATGAAAAACCTCCCCACAATGCATATAGCATGCTGATGACATCTAAAACACAAGGGGTCTACAACTACGGACTTGCAGATTTACTGTAATATACAATATGCCAGTAAATACCTGCTGTGGAGGATGAAACACAAAAGAACCTATATTTAGCATCTGTTCTTCATGGACACAAATATAACAGAACCTTTGGGACAGGTAGGGGATAGACATGAGAGCCCTGCTACATGCATATGCCAAAGTACCTGCCCCATTCAGGAACAACCAAATGAGAACTCACTTAGGAGCATTACACCAACTACAACATTTTCTGGACATCAGTCTGGTTCTGACTCCACATAACCATTACACAAGAACCCCAAAATAAAAATATATCAGTGCCCCATCCCTGAGCACTTCAGTAGCAGAGGTGAGACTGGATGCTTTGACTCATATTCTCATTGGCACCAAGCTCCTATCCTTTGCTATGCTCAAAGGTGTAACAGTCTTAACAATAAAAGCGTGTGCCCTTCCTCCTGCTAACACATGCTTCACTCCACACTTGGACCTTATCTGTGGACACTGACATCACATGAATTATTGTATGGCAGGAAGTAGCACATTTAGCAAGAGACATGCAGTCTACTTATATAGAAACATAGAATTTGATGGCAGATAAGGACTGCTCAGCCCACCCAATCTGCCCATGTTTACCTAACTACATTAACAACGCAGACTCTAATCAATCTCCAGCTTTTCTCCTTCCCCCATCCCTTTCACTGAGATACCCTTATACCTATCCCATGCATTCTTGTAGCCCCTCCACTGTCATTGCCCCACCACCTGCACTGGAAGGCTGTTCCAGGAGTCCACCACTCTTTTCTATGAAGAAGTCCTCACATCTCTCCTGAATTGGTTCCATGTGAAAACAGTGCTGGCAAAACATCACAGACAAACAACAGTGAGGGAAAACAGTGAACCAACAAGTCAAAATTACTAACCCAATTCACTGACCTGGTCTCCAGCTCTCCAAGAGGGGAATGGAACTTGAAGGGGGGGAGCAAGTGGAGGGAGCATATTCAGGGATGTGAGCATACACGGGGGGTGGAGATCAGGGGCTGACCACACCAAAATCACCACATTTTACCTGCAGTGACTTTCTGTGGGGGCTCCACCTTCTGCACCCCTTACAATTTCTAATCATTACCAGGGGACACAACTCGGAAGGGGAAAATGGGGAAGGCAAAGCAGGCACAACATTTTCACAAAAAAAAAACAGGAACCATAAGTATCGAACCCAGGTCTGGTGGACATAGCATGCTCAGGTGGTGACTCTAAGCTCTAAGCTACACTACCAGCAGTACTTCACAGCACACACCAGCCAGCTTACATCTTTGACATACATTTCTGCCAACAACTACCAAAATCGCTGAAACAACCATATGCTGTGATGATCACTTTGCTCATGTGCCATTAATTGTTATTCCCTCACTGTTATTCCTCCACTATTTTGACGGGGTGCTTCCTGAATCTACCACTGTCCAGCTTCATAGCATGTCCCCTTGATCTTGAGTTCCTTTTTTAATGAGAAAATGCTTCCTTCCTGTACCTTATTTACCACTGTGAGTTGTTTAGTGGTCTCTGTCATATCCCCCCTGTCCATCCTTTCTTCCAGGGTCTACATATTGAGTTTGTATAGTCTCACATCATAGGGCTTTTGATGCAAACCCTACACCACTTTTGTTGCCCTTCTCTGGACCAACTACACTCTGCCTATGTCCATCAAGTCATAAGGTCCCTGGAACTGGACACAGTAATCAAGGTGGGGTCTTACCAGTGATCTATACAGACGCAATAACACCTCCCTCTTTCTGCTGATGATACCCCTCCCTATGCACCCCAGTGTCCCACTTGCCATCCTGACTGCCTTGTTACACTGCGTGACCACCTTTGGTCATTCAATATAATTACCCCAGGTCTCTTTCCTACTTGTTCATTGTCAATACCACTCCACCCATTTGTACTCCACCTCTGGTTTCCGTGCCCCTAAGTGCATTATTTTGCACTTTTGCATTGAAACCAGCTGCCATACCCTTGACCACTCCTTCAGATTTCTTGTGTCTCTTTTCATCCTTTCCACTTCAACGCACCTCCGGAGTGCTCTCCTGTTGTAGATTTTGGTGTCATCTGTAAGGAGGTAGATCTTCTTTCCAACTCTTCTGCAATGTCATTTATAAAGATATTAAACAGAGCTGGTTCTTCTTACAGTATAAAGATTACTAATGACTCTAAGGCCTACAGAAACTCCAAATGTCATCGACAGAATGAATTCACAGTTACACTAACAGAGGAGGCAGAAATGGATTCTGGGAAATATTTCCAAATATCTCAGATTCTACAACCTCTGCCTCATGCGATACATAATTGAAACAAAAGTGTACTATACCACAGTTAAACTGTACAAAATGTGTAATCTGCCCACAGAAACATTCACAAAATGTCAGGAAATCATGGGCTAAAGCACATTCTCTGGGAGTGTACAAAAATAAGACTCCGTTGAAATGAAATACAGAATAGGTTGGATCTTTTCCTTGGACTGTCTGCATGACGCCTTTACACCAGAGCAGCATCTGCTGAGCATTTCAATCAATGAGCTGGTAGGTGCCCAAGTACATCACCTACCCCTGATCACAGCAATGGCTGAGAAAATATAGAATAAAGTATGGAGTGGTGTGTGTAACAAAACATTTACACAAACCCAAGGTGTTAGATGCTACATAAACCCCGAGAGTGAAGCTCGAGGGGTTTGTAAAAGCATCTAACACCGAGATTTCAGGTCATCGGTGATTATGACACCCAAGTCTCTTTCTTTCCTTGTGACTGCCAGCAACTCCCCTCCCAGCCTTTAGGTGGCTTCAGGGTTTCTTTTCCCTATGTGCATGATCTTGCACTTCTTGGCGTAAAACCCCAGTTGCCACTCTTCCGACCATTTTGCTAGTTTATCCAGATCTCTTCTCATTCTGCCCACCCCATCTGGATCATCTACTCTGTTGCAGATCTTGGTGTCATCTGCAAACAGACAAACCTTACCCTCCAGTCCTTCTGCAATGTCACTGATGAAGATATTGAAGAGGACTGGCCCCAGGACTGATCCCTGAGGTACCCCACTTGTGACTTGCATCTCTTCTGACTGTATACCACTTACCACCACTCTGTTTTCTGCCCGTCAACCAGTTTGCCACCCAGTTGACCAAATTCTGACCCACCCCGAGCCTACCCAGCTTATTAAGCAATCTTTTATGTGGAACAGTATCAAAAGCTTTGCTGAAGTCAAGGTAGGTGACATCAACTGCTCCCCCTTGGTCTACCACTGGTTACCCAGTCAAAGAAATCTATGAGATTAGTTTGACAGAACCTTCCTTTTGTAAACCCATGCTGTCTTGGATCCTGTGCTCCTATGGATTCCAGGTTTTGAACTATCCTTTCCTTAAGGACTGCCTCCATAATCTTGCCTACTACTGAGGTAAGACTGACTGGTCTGTAGTTCCCTGCCTTCTCCCTGCTACCACTCTTGTGTAGCGGGATCACATGAGCTCTTCTCCAGTCTTCTGGGACCTCTCCTATGTTCAGAGACTCGCTAAACAGTTCTGATAATGGCTCTGCTAGTTCCACCCTTAGCTCCTTTAGTACCCTGGGATGTATGCCATCAGGTCCCATTACCTTGTCCACCCTGAGCTACTGAGCCTTGTAGGACTCCTTCTTTGTGAAGGACTTGTACACACCTCCTCCCCTGTGTCCATGGTGCTGAGCTGTGGGCCCTGCCCTACCTTCTCTTCAGTAAATACTGAGCAGAAGTATCTATTTAGGATAGATGCTTTTACATGGTCCTCCTCCTCACATGCCCCTTATCCCCTTTGATCTTATCAATACCCCCTCTGGACTTTCTCCTTTCACTAATGTATCTATAGAAAGTCTTGTCACCTTCTTTTACTGTTTGTGCTAGTGTTTCCTCGGTTTGGGCCTTTGCCTGCCTTACTTCCTTCCCTGCTTCCCTTAGGGAAGTTTGGTATGCCTCCCTATCTTCATCCTGCTGCATTCCCTTATATTTCCTGAAGGCCAGCCTTTTGGCTCTGACCTTTTCTGCTACTGTTTTTGAGAACCAAAGAGGTTTCCTTTTTCTTTTGCACTTCCTTTTCTCTCTAACACAATAGGACATCCAGGGAAGGAACAGCAGCGAGTGAAGAGGTGACTGCTATCTTCAGGAAAGGGAAGTAATTGCAGCAGAAAGTGCTTTCATTTTTACCTGTTTGAATTTCTGTTTGTTCCAGGTTCTGGGGGGCTGTGTGTATAGATGGGGAATTGTACTTTTGTTGCCTGATTGTCTTTTGTGGGAGCGGGGGCAGCAATGTAATTCCCACTCACCCCTGTGCCCATCCTACCTTTATAGGTACCTGAGTCATACAACTTCCTGCTTTTTCTTAAGGTGGTACCTTAGTCATAGCTATTTCTTTATTTTCTTGAGGGGGAAATAGCCCACTCCTCTACATAACACTATATAACCCAGCTACCCCACATTCATTATGGAGAGGCCACATTGCAATAGATTGATAGTACAGCCAGAAGCAGACACTAGCTGACCCTGGCCATCCCTGTAATTCACGGCTCAGATAACAAAAGAAAAAAACTACAACAACAAAAAATGGAAATAGAAACAGGTGATGTAATTGTGTTAGGTTAGAACCAAGAGACTCATCTGTACAATATAAGACACTACAGTTTAGGGGATCCAGCACAGAAATTAGGAGTGCCAGTATGGGGACTAGAAGAATAACAATGTGGCGACTAGTGAAGGTTACAATAATAGGGGGATTATGGCTGCAAGAGAGGGGTAGGCGGCAGGGGAAGGGGACTGGTTCTGGGGCAGAAGGACCGCAGACAATCCAGGATGGGAAGATTAGTGGGTTGCAATGGATGTTGAGCAGCTATCTGGATGGACACCTTATGGAAGATGGGGGTGTCCAATTTGTCATGGGCTGAGGAGTCAGGAAGCAGAAGTAGAGTGGCTAGGAAGGGAGTTAGCAAGGATTGGGAAAGAGAGGGCGACTGGTACAGGATGGCCACCCTCTCGTGAATCAGGAACACAGAACCAGTGGAAACAAAGAGGATAGGGAACAGGGTAAACAATTATAGAAGCAGTAAAGTGGAATCTAGGGATAGCACAAGGAGAGAAGCTAACAGTAAATTGCTGGGTCCAGCAACAGGTTCGCTTGCTGGACTCAATGGTGGATGATGAGGGAGGCCTCTCCAAACAGGAGCAGGAGGAAGAGGGGTAATTTAAGCCCAAGGGCAACACTCAGACAGAAAATGGGGACAGGGTGAAGTAGGGGGAAAACTGATAAGGGTAAAAGGGAAGGCAAGGGGGATGAGGCAGAGGAGGGAGAAAGGGAAATGGGGCCTGACAAAGTAGGCAAGAAAGATGATACTGGAGTGCATAGGGTGGGGGCAAGTCAGATGAGGGAGCAATAGGAGAGGGGCAGGACTAGGGTAGAAGTTGGGGCAAAGCAGAAGGGACAAATCGGCTGGTAGGGGTGGGGGATACAGCAGAGGGGGCAGATCAAGCAGCAAATATGCATGACAGGGTGGGTTCTGAAAGCAGGTGCAAGGAAAGTAGGATGGTGTGGGTTCACAAAGGTGAAAGGGGACAGGGGTGACTCAATCCTGAAAGGAGTAAGATGGGAAGCAAAGGGGAGTGGCATAGTTGAATATGGTGGAATCAGTACCTGGACTGACAGCAGATAGGGGCGGGACAGTTTATTCTCAAGTGTGCAAGATGAGGAAGGGAGAAACTGCATGTAGTGGAACACTTGAGTACAAATGACTTGGTGGGTAGCATGGTTGGGTTGGTAAGGAGAGGTTTTGAGGAACTGGGGAAGTTGTGTGGTAAGGCAGGAAGATCAGTGGCCTTCTCTGAAGTGCTCCCAGTACCCAGGGCAAGCACAGAAAGGAACGTAAGGATAGAAGAGTTCAACACTTAGCTGGGAGAGTGTTGTCGTACCAAAGGGTATGGGCTAGTGGAAGGCTGGGGTAACATCTGGGACAACAGTGACCTGTTCGCAGAGGACAGGTTACATTTGAGTAAGGTGAGGAAGGGGGTATTAAAACAGAGGCTGGGGGAATACATAGCAACTAAGGTGGATTTAAAATAGGTGTGGGGGGAGGCGAGTGTGCAGCAGGAATGCAGAGCTGCCAGAGAGGGGAGCCAAATGAGCTTACTGTACAAGCTAACAAGGATGGTACCAGAGAGGGATCACAGAAGGGGGTTCAGAATGGAGAGAAACAGTTTAAGGAAGAGAAGGGAACAAGTTGGAGGGTTGCCTCTCTGAATGCAAGAAGCCTGGGGAGCAAAGCAGCTGAGTTACAGGCTCTCTTGGCAGTGGGGGTGGTGGACATTGAGGCCATCACAGAGACTTTGGCTACACTATACCAGGATTGGGATCTGATGATCCCATGGTATAGGATGTACAGAAAGGATAGAGACAAGAAGAAAGGGGGTGGGGTGGAGATTTACGGAAGGGAGGGGATAAGGTGTGTAAGGGAAGAGGGGGAGGAGGGTAGGACTGAGGCATTATGGATACAGTTCCAGGATTCAAAAAGCAGGACATTTACAATGGCAGTGGTGTACAGGCAACCAGCTCAGGCTGAGGACTTGAACAGGGAATTAGTGGAGTAGATTAGGAGGGTCTGTGCGAAGGGGAACACAGTGACCTTGGGGGACTTCAATCTACAAGGAGAGGATTGGAGCACCCCAGCCATCTCGAGTGCAAGGGAACAGGTCCTACTGGATGCATTCCAGGACAGTTTCCTGGCACAGATGGTTAATGAGCCAATTCTGTTGGGAAATACTCTACACCTAGTACTGTCTAACGGAGAGGCTGTAAGGGAGCTGGGAGTGGAAGACCCGCTGGCTGGGAGTGACCATAACTCAATGTGGTTCACACTTAACATGGGTAAGGATTCAGTAGGTACAGGAACCAAGGGTGGTTGGACTTGAAAGGCTGACTTGGTTAAAATGGGAGGAAATTTTGAGAGGCACCTGGCGGCAATTCATCTACACTTGGATGCATGCCAAAATGGAAATCATCAAGCTGGGGCTAGTGGAGGCTACTGGGTCATGTACCAAAGCACAGAGCAAGAAGGGTAGGCCAAGAAACCAAGCTGGTTGAATTAGGAGGTCTTGGAAGGGTGAGGGGAAAAAAGCATTTAGGGAGGTTCAGGAAATCCAGGAGGGAGGAGTACAGGGAAGTGTATGTGAAGAAGTCCAAAGAGGTAACCAGACTAGTTAGGGCAGCCAGGCTTCCAGAGAGCTGAGGCTGGCAAAGTGCATCCAGGATGGGGAAAAAGACTCTCTTCAGGTACATGAGGAGAGAAGGAGCTGCAATTACCAGATAGTGAGAATTAGGAAGAATGGGGGTGGAGAAAGGGTGGAGCAGGTAGAAGCACTAAATGAGTACTTCTGGTCTGTATTCATGAAAGAGAAGGGTGGGCAGCTATTGCAGGGGATGGGGAAGGTGGGCATGGGTGGGGAGGGGTGACAGATGAGGTAATTACAAAAAGCAAGGTGCTGGAGGATCTGAAGGCTCTGAGGGTGAATAAGGCACCAGGACCAGACAGCATTCACCCTAGGGTACTGAAAAGAACTGGCTGAGGTCCTGGCAGGGCCACTGGCAGACCTGTTCAATACCTCCCTGTACACAGGATGCATTCCACAGGACTAGAGATGACTCACATGGTGTCCCTTCACAAAAGTGGCCCAAAGGATGAACCAGGCAATTACAGACCAGTAAGCCCTCACATCCACTGTTTTTTTTTTTTGTAGCCCAGAGCATAGGTGCTTCAGTCATCATAAAGCTCATGAAGACTTCATTGTTTCAACATTGCTACCTTATTTAAAGGTGCCAGATTAGGTTAGTTTGCCAAATTAGCAAGGACAGTTAGAAATGGGAGCCAGATTTTTGTGTATTTATCCTGTTCTTCCTCTGTAGAGTAGATAGCTTTATCTATCTTACCTTGGTCTAGTTTTTTCTGAATCCATTCCATATATGTAGGGGGAGCTAGGTCCTTCCATTGTTGGAGTATAATTCTACTAGCCACTAAGCAATCGATATTCCAAAACATCTTTTGGAATTTAAGCTCATCCTGAGCTTCTATTGAGAATCCAAATATGACAATAACCAGATCGAATGGGAATTCTTTTCCTAGGACCGTACATAATATAGGCCATATCCTACCCCAATACGTTTTCATTTTTTCACATTTTGCTAACATGTGGGTTAGTGTCCCTCTTTCTCTCTTACAGTGGTAGTTGTTGAAAAGTTTCCTACCTCGAGGTACCTCAAGGTATCACTAAGGTACCACTGAGGTAATTTGCATTAACTGTGATGTGATCCTGCCTCATTCTGCCTCAGTGTACCTAAGTATACCCTCAGTACTGTGAAAACTCTATGACTACCACTGTACATCTCTGACATAGTTCGGAAATGGAGGCATCCATTTTGTGAAGCCTAGTGGGTGTTAGGTTTTGTGAAGTATATTGATAGAATTTGCATTAACTTATTGTTTTAATCATATATTTTTCTAAATTAATTCGATTATTCCAGTTTTCTGTTGGAATGGAATAGCAAGTCTCTCCCATGCTTCTCTGAGTCCAGAGGGAATGATAAGTTCTCCATTATGAAAGAGTACAATTTAGATATCAGGTGTCTATTTGAGTCTAGCTCAACAAAAATTTATCTAATGTAGAATATGGGATGATAAGAGATTTATTGTTTTTCTTAAAGACAACATTTTTGATTTGCATATAATGCCACCTCTGTATGTTTAAAGTGGGGATCTGTCTTGGAGCTGCTGGAAGGATGAACAATTGTCTCCTTCATAAAACTCTACTATGGAGCATATTTGATGTGAGAGGTGCCAAGCCTTAAATGTGGGATCTACCCTGGCCGGTGGAAAAAAGGATTATTATGTATAGGGGCAAATTATGATAAATCAACTTAAGCATTACATATTTTGGCAGCTCGTAACCATTCATTGATGGTTGATAATGTAATGTCCAACACATCAGGAAAGGCAGATTGGACTCTGGATCTAAATAGTGTCAAGAAATTAAGCAGGGATAGGTCCATCAATTTATCTTGTTCAATAGACATTCCTGCTAATGAAGATTTTCCAGGGAGGTTGGAACCAATAATATACAATTTCCAACTGTGCTGCAAGGTAGTAAGCCCAAAAATTTGGGCATCCTAACCCCCCCTTTATCTCAACTTAAATATAGCTTATCAAGGGCAATCCTAGGTTGGGCCCCCTTCCCATAAACACTTTCTGATTGATTTTTCCAGGTCCAGGAAAAATTGTTTCTTTAACATTATGGGTATAGATTCAAAAAGAAATAGGAGCCTTGGAAGGATATTTATTTTTAGAATGTTGACTCTCCCTATTAAAGCCAAAGGGAGGTGATGCCATTTTTCAAAATCCATTCTTATCTTATGCATTAGGGGATCAAAATTTAATTGAAAAATCCTATTCTTATCCACTGCCAAAATTATCCCCAAATAGTTAATTTTATCTTGTTTTATTTTAAGTAACAGAGGATCCATTCAATGCATTGGGTCTCCTAATACAGCAACTCACTTTTGCTCCAATTGACCTGGTCACCTGAAAGTAGACTAAAACTCCTCAAGGACATCTCTCAGGATTGAGAAACTTGATTAGGGTTACTTAACACCAATAAAATATCATCTGCATAAAGCATATTAATGATGGGTTCTTAATTAACCATGATCCCCAGTCTATAGGCAAAAGTTCTTATTTTAGTAGCTAGGGGCTCAAGAAATAGCACAAAGAGTAAGGGGAGAGAGGACACCCTGTCTAGTCCCTCTAACAATTTGTCTCTGGCAAGTGGGTTAGTATACATTAGTTGGATCCAGTTAAGGAAATTGCCTGTCACTGCACATCTTTTCAGAACTTCCAGTAGGAATGGCCACTGAACCTTGTCAAAAGCTTTCTCAGTATCCAATAAGAGTAATGCAGTGTTTGTTCCAAGAAGACCTGTATAAGCCTGAAAGCCTTCCTTGTATTGTGTTGGAGTCTTCTCCTTCTATGAAACCTACTTGGTCTTCATGTACCAGTTTTGGAATGAGTTTTGCCAATCTATTAGCTGGTATCTTAGAGAAGATTTTGTAATCACTATTTAAAAGAGATATGGGTCTGTATGACCCACAGTTCTCTGAGTCTGTCCTTTTTAAGTAACAAGACAATCTCCACCTCATTAAATGAGTAAGGGAGGGTGTCTTCAGCCAGGAAAGAGCAGAAGAATGTGGCCAGATATGGGGCTAACACCCCTGAAAGTTTTTTATAAAATTCAAAGGCTAGCCTATCCGGGCCCAGGCTCTTGCTATTGGGTAAAGCTTGAATAGTGGCAATAATCTCTTCTGCAATTTTGTGATTCAAAAACAATTGATCTTGATCAGATACCATGGAAAGATTTAGAGTTGAGAGATACTTAGTGATCTGATCAATAGTGGCCATGTTCTCTGGAGTGTACCATTTCTGATAACAGTAAAAAGGTGGCATTGATATCAGATTCAGCCTCTGATGGTATTCCATCATCCATAAGTATGGCTGATATATTATTTCTGGGTTTTTTAGCTTTAATTTGATAGGCCAATACTTTCCATGTAGATCTTCATAAAAATAATATTTAGCTCTGGCTTCATACACTTCTCTTTCTGCTCTTTCTTTACTGATTTTTCTAGGTTATCTTTGCTGCCAAATATTTTATTTCTGACCACTCAGACTGAGAATTAATATGCTCCTCCTCGGCCGAGGCCAGCTCCCTTTCCAAATCTTCAAGACGTCTACTGTATAATCTATTTCTAACCCCTTGCTGCAACATAATCCAGCCTCTTAAATATGCCTTGAGTGAATCCCAGATGACTTGGTATTTAATATTCTGATTTGTGTTAAATAACAGAAACCACTGAATTTCATCTATACATCTTTCTCTAAACCCTGGGAAAGCCCAGAGAGAGCTGTCTAATTTCCAAGAAGCTATGATATTCGGGTTTTCTCTCTGTTTTGACAAAAAAAATTCCAGAATAACAGTAGCATAGTCAAAAATTCTTATAGATTCATATACAACTTGTTTCGTCCTCTTCAAAGCTCTTGAGATCAAAAATAATCAAGTTTTATGATTTTCAGAATAATAGGAATTTTTTTTAGCAAGGGATATAACTTTCTAAAAGGGTCTACTAAGTTTAAGTCTTGGGCAGCCTGTTTTACCATAAGTGCCAAGCCTTTCTTTCTTTCCATTAATATTGGGTTCCTATCTATTAATCCTGATGTAAGGTTAAAAATCTCTCCCTATCACCATAATATCATCAAACTGGGAGATCTCTAGAAAGAAATCAGAAAAGAAGGCGGGGTCATCTTGGTTAGGTCCATATATTGATGCTAGGACCAATGGATTATTCGGAAAAATGAGATGTACTATAACAAATTGACCCTCATTATATTTAACTACCGCTTTTACTATGTATCCTGCCTGTTTTTTTAATGAAAATGGTTGTTCCCCTTGCTGTCTGAGTAAAAGTAGAACAAAACCCTTCAGCTCCTAACAGGTTACCAAAGTAAATAGAGTCCTTTTTATCAAAGTGAGTTTCTTGCAATAGGAGTCAGTGTTTTTGTTTTTAACAGTTTTAACCACCTTTCTTATTTTTATTCTATCTTTACACCCATTAAGGTTCCATGTTAAAACGTTTAATGAACCCATAACCACTTATTTAACCAATAATAGATATTTGCATAACCTCAGCCATGCATCACCACTGCTCCCAATAGAACCTGTTAAGTTAGTCAGACCCTAAGTTGTGTAGCCTTCTGCTTGACAGCTTTCATGTTATTTTGAAATTGCACCCACATCTTATTATGTAATTATTTATATTTTTGTATTTTTTTACTTTTTCCTCTTTAAGTACCCCACCCCAACAAGATAGCCTTATTGTTTGATACTTCTCCCCTTATTTTATCTATGTGAATCAAATGGCTGTAAATCAACAAGGATAGGAAATTGTAAAATTCAGGCATCCTAATGAAAGACGGACACCTATCCTCCTCCCATTAAGATTATGGGTTAGTACTGTGTGCTAAGGTGCCTCAAGAAGAGAGACTAGGTGCTCCCCACCCTCCCAGAAAGAAAACAAAAGTGAGGAAAAACCATATGGGAGAGAAATTTGCCTTTAGTCCTCTTATTTAATACCCCCCCAACACAAGGGGAAAAGAAAGGGGGGATGGGTTGGCAACAAATATTAATTAACTAGTTGTAAACAGATATAATTGTTGCTTAGCTTGTGGACCCCCCTGGACACATTGAAAATTAAGTTTAGCTGGGCCTGTTTTTCAACATTTCTTCTACTTCAGCTGGAGTGTGAAAGAAGAGATTTTTCCCATCGATATAGACTCTTAGTTTCGCAGGATGTAACATTGTGAAGGAAATCCCTTCCTTTCTAAGTCTATCCCTTATTGAATGAAAACTCTTCTCTTCACTTGGATGGATGGGGGCATATCTGGAAAACTTGAAGCCACATCCCATTGTAGAACAGGTCATTATCCACTTTGCTTTTGAAGAATTTCTCCTATCTTGATATCTCGCGGTTTTATGTACATGAAATGTGGTCTGCTATTGTTATCCCTAGAGCCAAAAGCCTGATGGGCTCTGTCAAGTTCCAGTTTTTGATGTGGGTAAGAGAGGCTCATAATTTTGGACAGCATTTCCTCACAATAGCCATGAAGATTTCCTCCTTCAATCCCCTCTGGCAAATTACCGATCTTTAAATTGACCCTTCTTGATCTGGTCTCTGAGTCCTCCTCTTTCAGTTTTAAGGCTTCCAGCACTTTATTACATTTGGCTATTGAATTAACAATATCAGGGAGGGTATCCTCCATCTTGCTTACTCACTGTTCACAATCAGTGGTTCTTAATGCCAAAGTCTCAAACTTCTCCATCTTTTCTGAGAATTTGTATGTTAATGCTGTAACAGCCGAGTTTAAATTACCAAACCCCTGTCTCATCTCTTGCAAGATGTCATTGTGCAGCCCTTTATTTCCATCTTCTACCCCTCCTCTGTCTCTCAGTCCCCAATTTTTTTTCCTTTCCTCAGGTTCCTTAGCCCCTTCCAATTTCTCCTTTTCTTGGCCTTTATTATCCCTGGATTTGGTATGTGATGCCATGACTTCTCCTTTAGATTTGCTTTTATTTTTTGCAAGCTTTGAGAAAATGTCGTAAACACACACAGGGGATGCCAAGAGAGGGATGTTAATATTACTCTCAGAGGGTGACTGCCAAAAGTTGAGGGATTGCATTCAGCTCTTTGTTTTTGTAATTCAAGCTGTTCTTTTTTTTTTACAATTAATGAACTCAGAAACCCCAGATGGACTTATAGGGATTTTCCTTTTTTATTGTGGGTGCTTGCCCTTTTAGCCCGACTAGAGAAGGTAGTATTAAGAAGAGATTTTGAACTGGATGGGTCAAAGCTGTTGGGTTTGGTTAGTTTTTTTTTTTTTTCTTTATTGTCAGCTTTAAACACAAAAGGCCCCTCTACCTGGGATTTCCATGCAGGGGGGTTACCTGTCCATTTGGTCTCTGCTGTGTCTTGTTAGCTATTAGGCTCTGCTTGTGTCTTCTGGGGGTAGGCCTCGGTATCATTCAAAGAGCCCACTGTCTGAGCATCATCCTTCATATCGAGACAGGTTGTATTGTAACTGGGATGCCCACTGTGGAATCCAACCTGTTCATTGCTTCTGAGGTGTTGAACACCGTAGCAGCAAATTCTGTAACGCATGAGAACAAGAAGGACATACCCCTGTCAGTGTGTTTGTACAAATGGTGGGCATCCGATACTGCTCAAAAAGTTTGAAAGAAAAGAAGACATCAAATAACTTTATGCAGGTGGGTATCACAAATGAAAACCCAAAAAAGAATGAGTATCTCTCACTCGGACTTGATGGTGTGGAGGACGGTAAGGAGAATGCTCTCTTCATGCACTCCTTGCACACTCAGCCGAGCATTCTGGGAAAGTTCAGAATGCTCCTTCCAGCCTAGCCTCAGATCAGCCTCTCACATCCATTGTAGGGAAACTAATAGAGACAATTCTGAAAGAGAGGCTGGTGACCTTTTGGAAGACAATGGACTTCAAGACAATTAGCCACATGGGTTCATCTCAGGAGAACCTGCCAGACTAACCTAGATGAGTATTATGACTGGGTGACAAGGGAACTGGACAAGGGCCATGCAGTGGATGTCCTGTATTTGGACTTCAGCAAGGCCTTTGATTCAGTGCTTCACTGGTGGTTGGGGGGAAGTTGGAGTGTGTGGGAGCAGGAACAAAGATGGTGAACTGGACTGTGAACTGGCTGAAGGGGAGGCAGCAAAGGATGGTGGTGGTGGGGAATTCCCATTCCCAAGAGCTGTGATGAGCAGGGTTCCACTGGGCTCAGTACTGGGCCGGTGCTATTTGGGATTTTCATATCAGATAACTCACATGGCATCAGGAGTAAGATCAGTTTGTTCACCGATGATACCAAGATGGAGGTGGTGGTGGATGGCATAGTAGGGGAGCATGGGCTACAAGACAATCTAACTAAACAGGAAGAGTGGTCGGAAAACGTGGCAGCTGGGGTTCAGTGCTAAGAAGTGCAAGGTACTGCACTTCAGAGCAAGGAACCCTGGGAGGAGCTACCAATTGGGAGGAGTTTAGTTAGGTACCACCATGGAGGAAAAGGATCTAGGGGTGGTTATA
Organism: Neoceratodus forsteri; assembly: GCA_016271365.2. Classification (NCBI taxonomy): domain Eukaryota; kingdom Metazoa; phylum Chordata; order Ceratodontiformes; family Ceratodontidae; genus Neoceratodus; species Neoceratodus forsteri. The sequence goes on from CM057456.1 coordinate 1,205,090,176, forward strand.
ACAGGGAATATGAACACCTCAATTCAGTGCAGGAAGGCGACATCTGAAGCCAACAGGATGCTGGGGTGTATTGTGAGAGGAATCTCCTCCAGAAGGAGGAGGTGATCCTGCCTCTGTACAGGTCACTGGTCAGACCACACCTGGAGTACTACGTGCAGTTCTGATGACCATTTCTAAGAAGGTTGTCTGATTACTGGAGGGGTCAGCACAGGGCAACAAAGATGATCCAGGGTTTGGAGCACAGACCCTATGAGGACAGGCCGAGGGAGATGAATATGTACTCTCTGGGGGAGAGAAGGAATTGGGGAATATGACTGAGACCTTTAACTACATGATGGGGATAAACAAGACAGGTACAGAAGGGGTATTTACATTGAGGAGGAGGAGGAGGGACACGAGAGAGCATGGTCTCAGATTGGAGGGTAGAAGATATAGGAGAGAGATGAGGAGACATTTTTCACAGAGATTGTGGTGGCTATGTGTAATGTTCTGCCCGAAGAGGTGGTATTCTGTAGGACTGTGGGATGTTTCAAAGGTAATGGGACAGGGTGGGGGAAATGCAAGTTGGGAGGGAGGGTGGGGCAGCTGCAGTGTGGGGCTAGCTGCACATTTGAGCAGACTTGATATACCATGAGGCCTGTTTCTGCTGGCAGATTCAAATGCTTGTATGTTCAGATGTCTAAAAATAACTTGCTGCCAAGTTCTTCTGGTGGTGCAGTTTCATGCAAGATGGAAGCAGCAAGCAGTCAGGAGCAGACGAACTGCAGAGTTCGTATGTGCAGAATGTGGGAAACTGTGAGTGTGTTTACTGTTATAAACACTCCTTTATAATGGCAAATTATGCCACTGTTTCCCTATGGGAAAAGGGAAACCCATTAATTATATTATACTTACACACTAGACACACCAACCAATAAAGAATGGCCCCATGGCATGCTGATGGTGCGACACATGGAAAAAGTGCAAGCCTGTATGAGACACTGTCTTAAAGGCTTTAAAAGGAAATGGCAAAAGCTACAAACTTTGCTATTACAGTAATAGCAGAATGAGGGGACTGGAAAATAAGGACAGAACCAAACTTTGACAAAATTTGTACCATTCACACATCTAAATGAACTTTGCCTATGTAATATGAGTTTAGTATATACAGTTAATTCTGATGTATGTGCATGCTTGGGACATCCCATTTTTGAACATACAGGTACCTGAAATGGCACACAACCAAAATTGCACTGGAAATCAAAGGAGCAACTCAGTAAGATACACTTTCTCATTTACTATTGACTTTTATCTTTATTTAACAAATCAGTTTTATTTAAAATGCAACAGTTTATCAAATGTTGTACACTCTGCACTGTTTAAGCTATTTGTTTCTCAATTGCTGCTAGCTCTGGCTGAAATTGTCATGTATTTAACAACCAGCAGCACAGTTATCACCATTTAATAGGTGTGATTAACAGCATTAATGTCTGTTGAGTCGCTGTCTGGAGGAAAAAGTGTGCATGCAACAAAAATTTGGCATGCATACAATCATTTTTCTCTTTTATCATGAAGTACATGAGGACAGGGACATGCTGTTTTGTTCATATAACCAGAATGTGCATACATTCAATGTGCATACAAGTGGAATGCACTGTACTTGGATTTTCCTTAACGCCCACTGGTATCTAAAAGGTGAAGAACACACAGAAAGCCCACCGTACCTTGTTATCTGTTTGTGCTGTTATGTGTTAATTGTGCAATAAAACATCTTACATTCTAAAAAGGTTCTACCATCTCAAAGTGTCGAGAACTTTAAAAATCCCAGTGCTGATGCAACATGAAACTGGACATAAATTACAGTAATAATTTTTATTACAGTGTCTAAAGATTTAAATTTGAGTTATGAAGTTAATTTGAAAACTTGGAGTCCATGGCTTACAGGAAACTTAAGATAAATCAAATTTATATTTTAATAAAGAGGGCAAAATAGTGTGGAGAGAAAGGATTCTGTTGCTCCAAAATGGAAATAATCGTCATGTATGCATTCCTGTAAGAACACTGTAGGGCAGGCATTATACAGTCTCACCCACCTGCCCGCCTCTTGTATAAACAGAGAGCTTGTGTTTTCATTCCTAGCCTTTCACAAGCACTTATGTCAGCTGTGTTAAAGAGTAGAATTTAATAAACTATAGTCTGCGTCTTTCTGACCTCTCACTCAAATCTGATATCAATTAACTACAGACCATTAGGATCAGCTGTAGAAACCTTTTACATCTGTCCCTGGGCCAGTTTAACAAAACCTACCTGCGTACTGTTTATACAAGTCTAACGTGCAAAATGTAAGCAAAACTAAAGTCAGATTCTGGTCATGTCACTCCAAGAAATAATAAAACATTCTGATAGAATCCAATGGATGACCCCAGCATGTACAGTATATAAAGGTTTTATCGTGACTAGTAAGGATAAATATGGTTAACCCACCACAGCCCATTACATATACTGTACCATTTATAGCACAACATTTTAAAAGATGTACTTTTTAAATTAGCACTACATAACTGAAGGGTTTCTCTTTGGATTTATCTGCTTTTCTCTGCAGTGCAGGAACATTGTGATTTTGCTTAGTTATTCATTTTATATCTAGTTAGTTAGTTTTTTATTTGTCAGGCTAGAATTACAATTGCAATCCCCCCTTTCAGGCAATGTGCATGCCATCCTGCACTATTACCCTGGAATAGGGATGGGCACATCCCAGGGAAACTCTTGTGTCTAGGGGTGTCTTTGCTTATTGGGAGCTCCCTTGCACTCCAAAATTTCAGTTTCTGTTTTCTCTGGCTTAGAAGATTTTGGGAGCATTCCTGAAACCCTGTCATGATGTAGTAAAAAAGTCCACACACTCTCAAATATCCAAGCACTTGACTTTTACTGTAAGCATCTGACACAGATTATTTGTACAGGTAATCACAGATTCAGGGGTGAAAATTCATTTGCTCTCAATTTATAACTGACAAAGTCCCATATTCATTTCTTGGTCCCACATTCAAGCTGTCACAGATGAGCCATTTCTCTTCACAGCCTCCCTCTGGAACAAATGTTAACCCAGTCTCATCCCTAGTGGCATTCCGTTTCTATGCTTTCTGCAATTATAGAGACACTTTCCATCCATTCCTTACATGCAATGTGTGCTGCATGGCTACCAGAGGTTCCCTATTTCCCACTTTGTTTTGCCTGACAGTATTTGCCTTAGACTCCATTAAAGCTGGTGCTCTGCTCCTCTTTGAGGTTCAATTAGCTTCAAACAGAATACCCAAATGGCAAACACTTTACAAGTATGAGTGGCCCTCTTCCTAGAAGTAATGTTGTGTTTTGCACTCCTATTGTCAGCACCCATAGACCATCCTGTTGTCCTGATCCAGCAAAGGTCCACTGGATCACATCCCACACACAGCTGTGTGTGCTGCCTGGTGAATCTTGAGCCACCTGTTCAGATCCTTCCTCAGCAGATCAGACCATGGGTACTGTTCTAACAAGGGATTCACATTCTTCCTTTCTATCCTGGAGATGGATCTACCTTATCTTCATACTACTTAGACTTCAGCAAGACATTTGACTCACAGAAGGCTGCTGCAGAAGTTAGAGCATCTACAGTAGGTGCAATGAAGTACTAGTTAGATGGGTGGATACTTGGTTGGGGGGAGGCAGCAGAGGGTGGTGGTAAATCAAATCACATCAGAGGAGATGGAAGTCACAAGTGGGGTGCCACAGGGTTCAGCCCTGGGCCCTGTCCTTTTCAATATATTCATCATCAACATGGGAGAAGCAATACAGGGCAAGATGTGTATCTTTGCAAATGATACAAAGCTCTGTGACAAGCTGGACAGCATGGAAGGGATAAGGGAGGCGCAGATGGACCTGCATATGTTAGAGAGGTGGTTCAAGGTTTGGCAGTTGACAGTCAATGACAAAAAGTGCAAGATGATGCACATTGGGAACAAGAACCCTAGATGAAATACTGAATGAAAGTAATTAGCTGGTTACTACGTCCAAGGACAGGGACCTGGGAGTCATCATAAATGATTTCCTAAATCAAGCTAGCCAATACAATGAGGCCTAGCAAAGCAACCAGGAAGTTGGGATGTACTGAGACAGGTTTCAATAGCAAGAAGAAGGAGGTAATACTACCTCTCTGAAGATCACTGGTGTGGCCCCATCTGAAATACTATGCACAGTTCTGGAATTCCCCAGCTAAGGAAAGACAGATGGGCTGGAGATGGTGCTGGGTAGAGTAACCAAATGATTCATGTCCAACAGGGCAGATCCTATGAGGATCAGTGTAGGAACTGGACTTGTACTTGCCAGAGACCAAAAGAGAGACAATCATATGATAGAGACATTCAAGGTCCTAAGAGGAATAGACAGGGTAAACTGTGAGGAACTATTCAGCAGAAATATGGAGTCAAAAACATGGGGACATGAGTAGAACCTGGCAAAGAGATTTCAGGAGAAACATAAGAAAGTATTATTTTACAGAGCGAGTGGTTGAGCTGTGAAACAGCCTGCCAGCAGAGGTGGTGGGCACCAAAACCATTACTGGTTTCAAGCACAGCTGGGACAGAGTTAAGGGCTTAATAGTTACTCAGGGGGTGGTAATAAGGCTTCGGGCAAGGGGGAAAGAGAGACAAAAACCCTGTCTAGGTAGCAGTTCTCAGGGTAGGATAGAGTATAACAGGGCAGACTGGATGGACCAATCATCTTTTTCTGCAGATGTTTTCTATGTTTCTATGTTTAAATGTAAGCATAGAGTACTTCATGAAGCTTGGCTCACAGACACAGGACTGAATAAACTGCTGATGAGTTGCAGCATGGTGCTGATTTTGTTTGCTGGTCCCACTGTCCTCCCTGGGATAGGCAGTCACAGAGGACTGTGTTTAGCACCTGGAGAAAAGCAGACCCAGAAAATGTCTGATTGGAGATCATAAAACCTCTAACATGCACTGCAGGCTAGAATCTCCCATTGCTGCCTACTGCTCTAATGTCAGCTGCAGTGGATTCTAGTATTTGTAGTAACAGAAGATGTCAGCCTAGAACTAAGCAAAATTAGTCTGATGCAAACTATTATACTACTGTAAACAGTAAGTAAACAAAATTGTTTTGTCACATAAAGCGCACATTGGGACCAGACCCACATTTGAGTGTGGGGTCCCTGTGTGCTGATTGTTCCCATTTAAGGTAAGTCACCTAGCAGCTGAGTTTTAGTGCAGACACTGAGTGACAATTTCCTGATCAGATCTAAGGGGTGTACAACTTCTATGCAACAAGCAAGGCCTAGAAGCACTACTTCAGCCACCACAGCCCAGTGACTGCCTGTTAGCAGAGAGCTGCCTTGGCACTGCACTAACAGAGGTGAGCTTGTGAGTCTGGAATTTGCCTGAACACTACAAGAGACCAACAGAGCATGATCCAGCTCAATCTGTGCGAGATGCCTAACCCTGACTGACCGGCACAGGAGAGCTAAAGTAGCCACTGGTGAATGGCTAAAGAAATCCAAGATAAAAGCCAGTACATCCAGCCAGGACTGCAGAGACTAATTGAAGGCTGTGTACTAAGTCAGAAAGTAAATGTGAGTAACCCACGGGGGAGTATGGGTCCTCAATACCCATCTCTCAATTAGTTAGGGCCACAGTTGGGTCTACTGGTTTAATGAACTAAGGCATCTATCCAGGATTACAAATATGGATTTAGAATAATTACTGTTTTTTAAACAGACCAACACCAGCCAGACACAGACAATGACCATCGGACTTGCCACAACCAAACACCTGCATACCCAGGATTCCCTGGGAGCTCACTAAGACAAGGCATAATTAAACTAGCACCAGAATGAAGTGGTTATGGTCCAACAGTACAACTGGGCTGGGGACTGTGTTTGTGTGGTCAGAGGAAGAAGGTTAGATAGGCAGTGACATGCTTAATTTCTAGTGTTTATGTTGTGCTCTGCCTAAGCCATTTCCTTCCATTTATCCTTGTTCCTATTTTCCTTAATAAAACCCCTTGTTCTTTGCCTGAAATTCCAGACTCCTAGCATCTCATTTTATGTGAATATATTATCTGTAATTCACCAAATTATTGATTTATGGCAACTGTCGACTGCACTGTGTGGGAGGTTGGTGGGTTGTGCAAGTGGGGACCTAGAGGGCTGGTACTGTTTTCCAGGTGTAGTTCTAGCTTGTTATCTGTCCCATATAAAATCTGTGATTGGAGTCACCATGTAAACCTTAAAGAGGGACAACTGTCAACATGTATGGCATCAATAAATTCAGAATTTGCATCAGCATAGACCCAATCAGCCTCATGCCAAAAATGAGATCTCTAAGTTACTTTGCTTATAAGTTAAAAGTCATTTTACAACCCTAAATTAACTGCCGGTTCAGAAAAGTCAGTTTCAGTGAAGATCTGCTGATGCTGTCATCTCCTGAACTCAGTCTAGTTCTCCGTTAGCAAGCTTATAGGACCAGCTTCTCCAAAGTTTTAAAGATTGTGTGAAATGGTTTTCACAAGTAAAACAAGCAGCACAATTCAATAAACATTGCTTTAAAAACTATGTGTGTTTCAAGTTTTGTAACAAGACACATTTTTTTTTTGGTGCCTTTTTGTTGTGGTCGTTTTCTCCAGGGTTGCTGGATGCTGGATCATAGCACACTGCTGTGAGGTTTGCAGATTGGATAACTGATGTGGTGAAAGGCTGAGATCATTCACACCTGTCATTCAATTAAGGTGATTTCTCAGGATGGCACTTTAAAACAATTATTCCATCTCCCTGTAAATGGGGGTGGGAGAGGTAAAGCTGTTTTCAAACATTACTATGAGTTTCTTTGCATTAGTCAGACCAATGTTGTCTCCTTGTCAGGCTGTTACGTGACTTACATTTAGGCTAATCTATGTTGTACAGTACATTATATAATGGCAAGAAAAGTTCCTGATTCTGATTGATCAGTGTGTTTGTTGCAGTGAGGTTATCGGAGCACAACCTCACAGCATCAAGTTCTAACATACATATGACTGCATAGAAGCCTGATTAACCAGTCACAACCTCTCTTACCAAGAGAGTTTGATGCCTTGCAATTGAAAAACAGAAGTACAAGCTTAGTTTCATAAAAAAAAAAAAAAAAAAAACTTATTTACTTATTTTGTGGGGGACACAATTTTTGTCATGGCTAAAACATTTCATAGTTAGACAGAGAACAAGTGTCAGAACATCTCCTTTATAGTGTGAGAACATCTCTTTATAGTATCAGTTTTGCAGTTTTATGTTTTATGAGGAAACACACCACATATGAATGCACTGAATCATGGGTATGCAAATACCTAATTGACTGGTATTGCATAGCACCCTACAGTGATACCAGACAATTGATTATTTGCATACCCATAATGCAGTGTTTTCACATGGGGAGTGTTTCCTCTAAAACATTAATTAAATTAAAAAATAACACAGTAAAACTGATACTATAAAATAGATGACCCTACACATAAAAGGGATGTTGCAACACTTGTTCTCTGCACTTAATAGCCATTTACATGTGCTCATTTGTGTTCCCACAATTTTACTAAAAAAGAGCCATTGTATAATAGCAATAATGCACTCCAGAGTGTGGGTTGTGCTGGTATAACCTCACTTCTGGGGTGCTGGATGCATTCAGCCTCTGGCCTCGTGCCCAACCACCCAAGGCATGAGGTTATCACAGCACAACCCACACCCTGTCATGCACTATTGCTTAATTAAAATGATAATTTTATCAGGGCTAACACTTCCACCCCTAGTAGGAGTTAACACATATAAGGCCACTATTAAAACTTATTGTAAAGCAGACACTAACAAACAGTAATGAAGTTACCAACATTACAATACTAGTAGCAATATAACTTCCTAACAGGCACAGTAGAGTACCACCCCAAATGGTATCAGCAGCCTGGAAGCATTTTGACTCAACATCCAGCAACCCTGGAGAAATGGACCACACCAAAAAGCCATTAAAATACACATTTGTCAACTTTGTTACAAAACCTGAAATTCACATTGTTTTTATAGCAATGTTTTTGAATGGTGCTGTCTGTTTTAGGGTTGCAGAATAGCCATAACTTTAAAATGAAGTAATGCAGAAATCTAATTTTTGGTATGATATTTACTGGGGGCATGCTTATTCCAGTTCTGCAATGTAGCACTTTGGCCAGAGTCCCTCTTTAACTTCTGAACTTACTTTAATGTCTTTACATAATGAATCCCCATGAGTTATTGACCCAGGCACCTCAACCTTATTTGAGCCCACAAGGCAGGGGTAGTGTTCTGACATCTAGCGTGGCCTGTTACATATTCTTGGGGCACCACTGGGATCCCCAGTTTACTAACTGAACACCCAAGGACCCTGAGTGCAAACCATGAACCATTTAGAACCCCCCACAGGAAATTTTTAAAGTCAAAATGGCCTTCCTGGAGACTGAAGGATGGTGTCATGCTGAAGGTATGGATGCCAGGAAGATTTTGCTAGTTATGAGCACTCCTTTAGGGACCAAGGCACATCTGAAGTTTCACTCCTTTGATGGACTGAATATATAGATACATGGGGTTTGATTAACCAGATATACCCATACCTTGAGTACAGAAAAGCCTGGGCCACTTTCCCTGAGAGTGTGACTGGAATTGAGATACCAGTAGAGACTTTGGCACTAGTGTGACCTGAATCAGGAATGTACAGCATGGTACCCAACATGTTGGGATTAATGACCGTATGTTTGGATTCCTACAGTAGTACAGCTGTATTCAGAGTAAAAAAAACAGCAACACCAGAAGGCATCCACTATTTATGCCCTAATAGCCTAAGTGTATAAAAGATTACTCAAAATTTAATCAAGGTGACTGATGAGCCAGTTGGAGTAATTTGGCACCAGGGGAAGAAAGAACTGACTCTGCCATCAAACTCTGAGTGTCCATCACTGAGGTAGTGTGATTTAGGAAGGATGTCAAAAAATCAGATCCTGGCAGCACTAGAGTACTGCCTACCCAACAATCTACTAGTGAAGCCCAGTGTACTACCCATATGTGCCTACATGCACATGAGGAGAATCACCACCCGAGTAAGGAATGTGTCCAACAGAGATGCTACCATCACGAGAAGATGCACCTTGGCCTATCTACACTACACAGACACTATGCTCACCCTGAAAACATCTGTAGAGTGTAACAGAATTGGGATCAATCCAGGAGTTTTTGATTTCAGAGATTCACCCATACCAGAGGAATGAAAGGCATGGTTGAATCAAATGCTGGCACAGGGGAACACAGTTTTCTCCCTAAGTGAGTGGGATGTTGGCTGTGTCCAGGGAGAGGAATATCGCATCAGAATACATAATGACAGATCTCTTCATGAGATGTCCTGACAACTTACACCAGCAGACACTGAAGATGTGAGATGATATATTCAAGAATTCTTGGCCACTAGAATCATAAAGGAGTTGAGGAGCCCATGCACCTTATAGTGACTGTCCTTAAGAACTGTGGTATCCAGATGTTCATGAATGACCAAACACTTAAAAGGAGGATGATCCCAAACCAATATATTATGCCCAGGATGCTGAACTACTTGAACAGAAGCAAGTGGTTCTCCATGTATCACCTTTGCAGTGGGTATTACCCATTCCCAGTGGCCAAGGAAGAGTGTGAAAAGACAATCTTCTTCTGCCCACTTGGCTTCCATGAATTTCTGCAAATGTCACAAAGGATTTCAGGTGCCTGGCCACCTTCCAGTGCCCTGTGCAATATGCCATTGGGGATATGACTGTACTAGAGTGTTTAATGTACCTTGATTGCATGATCATCTTTGGAAAGACCCTTGTGGAACACAAGCCCCCACCCCCCCCACCATTGAAACTTCTGGACCAGTTGGAAGAGTTCAGGCTCTAGCTTTCCATTAACAAATGCCAGTTCTTCAAGACTTTAGTCAAGTATGTTGTATACATCCTGTCAGAGGACAGCATCAGATATGAGTACAGTTAGATTGATGGCCAAAGTACCTGGCCTCAGCCAAAAAATCTGAAGGACTTACAATGCTTCCTTGGGTTCTGAAGTTATCACCAATATTTCATAAAGCATTACACCCATTGCTAAATTGACCCAGGGGTACACTCCAATCAACAAGCCAAAACAGCTGCAGAAGAAAGATGCAGGCACCAAGAGCTACACTGAAGTGCATGATCTATTTTGGCTGAGAGGGAATGGAGCCTGTGAGAAGTCAATTATTCATTAACTGACTTGGTGTATGCTGATCCCACAAGATCATACATGCAACACACTGACACCAGCCTAAGTGGCCTAGGAGCGGTACTTTACCATTAGTAGACTGACAGCCTGAGGTCAGTAGCATTTACAAGCCATAGTTGGCCGCCCGCCAGGAAAACTATCCCATTCACATTTTGGAGTTCTTAACTTTGAAATGAACCATTGTAAACCAGTTCAAAGAATATCTATATGGTGCCAGGATAACTGTCAATACAGATAAAAAACATTTGATGTATGTGAAGACTACAGCCAAATTAAAAGCAGCGGGACGTTGCTGCGTGTCAGCTCTGTTTACATATGATTACAGCATTGAGAATAATCCAGATTTCAATCATACTGATGTAGATACCTTGTCCAGTGACTCCCCAGAATGGATTCATGCTCCAGAACTTGCAGTGAATGCGTTGTGTACAAAGTACGGCATAGATTTGCTTGTCACCTTTGCAAGCTGCAGCAGACTTGTGGGCACCCTAGTCACATATGTGGACTGTCTCCTATGAACTTACTGTACCATTAATGCACTGGAAATGATTTATTTGCCAAGAATGAGCCAGGAAAATATAAATAGATAGTGTACTGCCTAAAATTAACTTTTAAAAGTAGTCAACTCTTACTTTTTGTATCTGAGGTACTTATATTATTCCTTTTGCTAATTGGAATATTTTTGTCTAACGGTACTAGTAGTGATATATGGCACAGTACTCTGTTGGAGGCTGACATATCTATAGTAGCTTAGTTCCTCTTCATACCTCATCCACATTGTGATCTCACTGACTGACATCACAGCTACTCAGGAAGAGCTACTTAACAGCTGCAAAGTTGTTTACTATTGCTATCATAGTAAGTGAGGTCACAATGTTGATGATGTAGTAAAAGAAATAAACCAAGATATGTCAACTGCCAGATAATGCCGGATAAAGCATTGTTCTAAATGGCAAACTTAAAAGTATAAGACAGAAAACTTTCTAATAAGAAAAAAGAAAAATACTTCAGGAATAAAAAGTAAGAACTGACTACTTTTAAAAAGTAACACCATTTCCTGTCTGCATTTTTTTTTTTTTTTTTTTGCTACTAGCTCTTTAAGGAGAGAGCAAAGCACTGAACAAAAGGTTGCCATTATAGCACAGTGGCACAGAAAGGATGCTAGTAGAGTGATATTGAATCATACATTTACATTTGTGCTCTTACAAGAGTGAAGCAAATATAAACTGAAAGAGAGGCTCCATTGCAGAGAAGTTTAAGGACCCAATGGGTTTCTTTGATAATGACTTAAAGTTCTGTTGCCATGCAAATACAGACAAGCATTTGTCAATGCCGAATGTTATTTCACTGGCATTGGCATTGGTAGTGTAAGAGTTGAGGTGCATAATTGGAATGGTGAAGTACTGAACTGATGCCAACCTCACCCCACCCTGCAGAGACTGACAGGCGTTGAGATGTGCCTTTGGGTCGTAGGCTATAATGCTCATGCCATTTCACCTCACCCTGCCCTGTAGACACTGACAAGTGTCGTAGTCTGCTGTGGGGTCTTTGGGCCTTATACTTACCCCATTCCATAAGGAAATACGCTGAGATGGGTGCAGTATAGGAGAATGGGTGAACTTTGGGGTCGAACGCTCCAAGGCACACCCTGATGCCTGTCACTGGCTGCAGGGTGGGGTGGAATGGCGTGAACATTACAGCCGATGATCCCAAGTCACACCCCTGACACCTGTCAGTCTCTACAGGGTGGGGTGTTACAGTTGGAAACCCTAATGTCATAGGCGTTTGTTGGTATTTTCACTCCAAATTTTCAACATGGGCTTTTGTGACCCCACCTCATGAAGAGTGGCACTATCAGTTTGTTAGCCAAAAGGAGATTTTGCACAGTGACTGTGCCGTTTTGACGCCACAGGTACAAAAACACAGGGCAGGATGAAAAATGACAACTGTACTGTTCATGAGGAGGTGTAAAAAATGGCAACGTTGCAAATCTGTAGTGAAAATATGAAAATTGAAGGCATGAACATGCATAGAAACTGCGCAATGCACGTCCGTAACCAATTATTTTTGGGATTTTTTTAACCACATTTTCAACATAGGCATTTTGGGACCTCCCTCATGAACAGTGACAGTGCGATTTTGTTAATCTGTCCCAAAAGTTGATTTCCCACAGTGACCACACCATTGTGCTCCACAGGTGCGAAAACACATTTTGAGCAGGATGTGAAAAATGACAGCTGTACTGTTCATAAGGAGGTGTGAAAAAATGCCAGTGTTGAAAATCTGGCATGAAAATACTGCAAATTTGCGAAGTTACAAGGGTGCAAGTAAACTGCGCAACGCATGCTGTAACACAGTAATTTTATGGACTTTCATCACCAAATTTTCAATATAGGCATTTTAGGACCTCTGCTCATGAACAGCATCACTGTCATTTTCTTAATCTGTCCCTAAAACTAATTTCCCACAGCAACCATGCTATTCTGCACCGAAAGTGTGAAAACACATTTTGGCCAGGATATGTAAAATGACAGCTGTACTGTTCATAAGGAGGTGTGAAAAAATGCCAATGATGAAAATCTGGAGTGAAAATCTTACAAATTCACAAATTTATGAGCATGCATGGAAACTGTGCAACGACGCTTGTAAAACAGTCATTTTTGATTTTTTCACCAAATTTGTAAAATAATCTTTTTGAGAACCCACCTCATGAACAGTGGCACTGTTGTTTCATTACTCAGTCCTGAAAGGTTGAATTTTGCAGTGTCAGTGGCACAGTAGGTAGCACACTCGCCTCTGAGGCTGGGAGATCAGAGGGCTGTGGGTTCACTTCCCATATCTGGCACTTGGGTTAATATCCCAATACTGACACTGTAGTGCAGCATGAGAGGGGTGCTGCACTTCTGAGGTGCTGTCTTTCAGATGAGACGTTAATCCAAGGTCCCATCTGCCTGGATTGGTGGTAGTTCAGGTGGATGTTAAAGATCCCATGGCACTTATCGAAAAGAGTAGGGGAATTTCCCCAGTGTCCTGGCCAAATTTCCCTCATTCACTGAAAAAAATGCCACCAACAGCTTAATCTGGTTCAATTTCAGTTGCTTACCATCTGTATCCCTCCCGGTCGCCTCTGAAAAAGGGACTTCTAGGCCCAGTGGGCTTACCGGGTCAACAAAATTCAACAAAACAAACAAAGGTAGTTCTGCACAGTGACCGTGAAATCACCTTTCGGACTGAATAATGCCATGACAGTGACTGAATTCATGAGGAGGGGTCCCAATAACCCCATGTTGAAAATTTAGTGCCAAAATTCCCAAAAATGCCCGAAATATGCACCAAAGTTGAACCCCCCCCCCCATTTATGCCATTATACAGCTTACCAGCACTTCTTCAGTCCATGGTCGGCTTTGAAGAGTGCAGATGTGTTCCCGGTCCACCAAAGATTGTCGCACCATGCTCCGGAGGTAAGTATGGGGTGAGGTGGGTATGGGGGAGGTAGGGTGTGCAGAGGGTTGGTGCAGGTTGGGAGAAGGGCTACCAGACTCAATGAGGGACCGTTTTCCGCTTTACAGGTTTAAAAAAAGAAAAACATCGCAGGAAGGTTTTTTTTTTTTTTACAGGGACATTTGGCACACTGGGGTGGGCTCCCAGTGTGCCACCTGAGTGTTTTGGGGGGGCTGTTGCCGACGCGGGACTGGGCACCCCCATTGGCACATATCGAGTGGGGGGGGCAAGAGCCAAGGGGAATGGGCACCCCCCTCAGCACACAACAAAGGGGGGACATTATGCCGATGGGGAGTGGGCTCCCCTGTCAGCAGATATAACTGGGAATGGGGAACTGAAGCCAATGGGGATTGGGCCCCCCGTTGGCAAAGAAAGGCTGTTGGGGGTGCATGATGCCAAGGGGGATTGGGCACTCCCTCCATACACAGTTGAAATGGGAAGGGGGCATTATGCCGATGGGGAGTGGGCTCCCCCGTCGGCACATGAACTGGGTCAGGGCATGCCGACTGGGGATTGGGCACCTCAATTTGGCATTGTGGCAGGCGGCAGTGGCAGTCACTGCCACCATGTTTACTGGAATGCTTCACCAGGAAGGGCACTTAGGGAGGCGTGTTATTGTGCCGCTGCATGACGAGCTTGCCTCTCATTGTAGCGCCACTTTTCTTAGATGTGGCGACCACTTTACGTATTGCTGGTGTCAGCACCTGCATGCTGGCTTATTGGGGAATGAGGGACGCACCTACTAATGCGTGCCCTGCATTCGCCCACAATGACCGCACCTCCAAATCTACTACTACTGCAATATGTTGGCTGCTGCGCAGGCACAAGCCAACATAAAAAAGTGTCATGTAAACACTGCACAATTACATGATACATGTGGCAAGTGATCAGACTTTAGATCTTAGCTGAAATTGAGTTTACTGGACCAGGATAGGAGCTGAGCTTGAAATACTGCAAGCAGTGCAGTCAATGTATCCAGAAAAAGTCTCTACCAAAGAAGATAGCCTCTCTAGTAAACATTACTGTAAGTGCAACCATAGGACTTTTGTGCATTGACTTTCACAGTCTGGAGCCAGACAGCAAGACCATAAGCGTAGGGCTAGTAGTAACTGATGATTTCATCCAGTGTGCCTCAGCCTTTTGGGGAAAGGACTAGAAAGCAACCACAGTAGCAAAGGTATTGGTGGAAAAGTTTTTCATGTATTACAGAGTACTAAAACAGATCCACTGAATGAAGGTAGTAATGTTGAGAGCACACTCATAAAGGAGTTACTTACTATCCCTATGGGGGTTTCAAATGTCAAGGACTGTACCCTGGTACCTTAAGGTCATCCACAACCTGAACAGTTTGCCTGCACACCATTAAATACATTGGGAATGCTATGTGGTGGACGTGGCTTACCTATATTTCAGTAAGGCTTTTGACAACATTCTACATAGGAGAATAGCAAGCAAACTACTGTAGGTAGCTTAGAAGTGGGGCCAAAGGTAGTAAACTGGATAAGAAATATGTTGGGATAGGTGAAAGAGGGTGGTGGTAAATGGAGTTCACTCCGAGGAAGGGAGGATGACCACTGGGGTGCCTCATGGTTCAGTGCTGGGACCGGTCCTCTTTTTTTTTTTAATCTTCTATTTATTCTCTTTCTAAGGGCTCACGGGCAGCTTTGGCACTCTCCTTAGAGAGGTCCATCTTCTGTCCCCCCTTGGGGGTTTCATGTAGCCTGCAGCTCCTACAACACCTTTCCACCTGACTTTTCTCCCCACCTAACCTAGGACCCCTTGCAACTATGAACAAGCATGCATACCTGGTAAGAGTCCCTTCCCCCCATGTGGCCTAATGCTACTTCTCCAGCTGGCTTGGCGGTACTACCAAGCCTCCATTTGGCAGCAGCCAAGAGCTGAGGAGAAGGGTGAAGAGGGCTGCCTGGTGGCTCCTCATTCAAACCCCCTCCCTCCCCCTGGCCGACCCTGATGGCCTGAGCTTGCTCCCAAACTCAGGTCACTGGTATGGCACGAGGTGTGGCTTCCAGTGCCTCAACCCTCAGTGCCACTGGGCCAGCTGAGACCAGCCTTTTTTTTCTGTATTGCTTTTTGTCACCCATTGCCCCTATGCCTTACTTGGCAATGGGGCAGACATTAGTTTATATTTTTGACCATTAATTCCCAGGACCCCAGATCGCGGCTGCCCATGCACGTAGAGGTGTGCATGCACACCATGGCTCTGGTGAAAGGCCTTTTCTGCTTTCCTGGCCTAATGCCAAATTCCTCCTGTGACTTGGTGTTGCCACCTAGCCTCCACAGAGTGGCAGCCAAGAGCCGTGAAAACCCCACATCCCTCCCCAGAGAAGAGAGCTGCCTTGCAGCTGCTCAGTCCAACTTCTCATCCTCCCTCCCCAACTGACCCTTGGTGGCCCGAGCTTGCTCCTGAACCCAGGTCACCGGCGTGGCATGAGGTGTGGCATCCAGTGCCTCAACCCTCAGTGTCACCAGGCAGGCTATGAGACCGATCTTCTTTAATGTCTTTATAAGTGGCATTCCAGAGGCGCTGGAATGGAAGGTCTGCCTCTTTGTGGATGACACCAAAATCTTCAATAGGGTGGATACTCCAGTGGGTGTAGAAAGGATGAATTGAGACCTGAGAAAACTAGAAGAGTGCTCAAGGGTATAGCAGCTGGATTTCAATGCAAAAAAGAGCAAAATAATGCACTTAGGGCACAGAAACCCAGGGGCAGAGTACAAACTGGGTGGAGTGGTATTGATGACCACAAAGCATGAAAGAGATCTTAGGGGGTAATCATATCAGATGACCTAAAGGTGATTAGGCAGTGTGACATGGCATTAGGGCAGGCTAGTGGGATGCTGGGGTGCATAGGGAGGGGTATCACCAGCAGAAAGAGGGAAGTGGTGTTGCCTCTGCATAGAGCACTGGTAAGACCACACCTAGAGTACTGTGTCCAGTTCTGGAGACCACATCTCCAGAAGGACGTAGACAGAGTGGAGATGGTCCAGAGGAGGGCAACCAACATGGTGCAGGATCTACATCAAAAACCCTAGGAGGAAAGACTAAAGGACCTTGGGGGCAGCCAGGGGGAGGAGGATTATGTGTCCCAGAGGATGCTTTCCTCCATGGAGAGTGGGTAGTCATGCTCCAGAGCAATACTGTAAAATTGGTGACCACAGGTGGTGGTGGTGCACACAGAGAGACTTACTGGGTGTGGGATGCCAGTGGTGACATGCTCCACGTTTGCATGCAAGCTTGTGTACCACCCCAAAGCTAGCTTCCCAGGGTAGACAACCAGGTGGGAAAATCCCAGACAGAGCAATGATAGATATCCAACCCCTCACAGGCCCTGCACTTGTAACAGGACCCTCCCTCCATGAAACAAGACCTGTTCTTTTGTTTGTAAAAAGGGGCCTGCCAATCCCTCCAGGGGGAGCCATGGGGAAAAATGGAGGCTGAGATAAGTCCCTCAGATGCTGGCTGAAGGGCTGGGGGGGATGTTGGACCAGGATAATAGGGCCTGTTAATTAAACAATTAAATTGAATATGTATATATATATATAAATATCTATATCTATATATTTATCTATCCATGTATATATATATATATATATATATATATATATATATATAGAGGCAAAACCTCCTTAATGCATTAGTTAGGGTTGTTCCACAGCGACAAAAGTGAGAAATTCGCTGTTAGGGTTGAAAACCTAACTCCAAATTCACCCCCAGCACCACACACACACAGACACACACACATTCAAGTATGGGGGAGGACCAAGTCAACACAACCAATGACAGACATCCAGCAGAAGGTGACAGAAATAACAAACAATTGTCTAAATGTACTACGAGACATCCCCACCCACCTGACCAGGTACTGCATGCTCAGTGGAGATCAACAGCAAAACTGAGGCCATGTACATCAAACGTACACATCCCTGATTGCAGCTGCACACAACGTACCACACTTAGTAGTTGCATGGCCTTACCTACCCATGCCCCACACCACACCACACCACTTGTGGTGGGCCACCTGAGCAATAGAGTTAAGCAAAACCAAGGAGTTGTACAGGTATAATATCTCTGATTTAACAAGGGTTTGAGAAATGCAGCTTTCTAATTGACTGTAAACATTGTCACAGCCTTATGTTTAGTTTTTATTAACATACATGTAGAGCCTAACCATATGATGAACATGGTTTAATGTTGTTTAAAAACAGTTTTATTATGATAGCAACAGCTACTCCCAGGTATTATGTTAATGGTCAGTTTATCACTGTCTAGCTACATGTGGCACTCGGATATGCCTCATTCAACATTAAACCCTACAGGGTGATTAACAGACCATTTAACATAACTGTTGGTCATGCCTTATAGTTTAATTGTCTTTTGAGTAGATACTCTCCCTCTGCTAGGCACTGCAGCAGCTTTGCAACACAGTGTCCCACCCAGTTACACCATACACTGTCTAGTTGCTGCAGAATGGCTGTGAATATGAACTCATGAAGATGAACAGTGTAACTTGATCATTACAGTCATCGAAACCCTAGTGTGATTATAACTGACAGACTCAGTGATAGAGGATAACCCCTGCTGTCCTAGTACATTTACCCCATTATGAGTTAAATCAATACTAAAAGACATTCTGTTTATATCTACACCATACCTACTTGATTCCTGTTGTAGCAGAATTAACATAGTTATCACTTTGATAGCATCAGTGACAGAAGTGTGGCAAACCCAAACAGTAGGCATACAGCCTGAGTATGAAACAACTGTTAAAAAATCACACTGTGTCCATAAGTGGCATAGATCACTCATTGCAATTATAGCAAATGTATTACTATTTGAAGAAGTTAGTCATCACAGATGCAATGAGATTGTCTTTATCAGGTACAACATACTCAGTAAGTGCCTACAGGAAAATCTATCCTATATACACGTCCAATACAGGTACATCATTGTTGGCTCAGTAGTGCTATGATATTTAGAAGTTGCTTGACCTGATCCATGCAATTACAATCTTTCTTACAAAGAATACTTACTGCATCTTTAATATTGAAACACACTGAAGGTCTATGTATGTACATCAGCAGTACACCTTCATCAGTAAGAATGCATGTGATACTGGCAGTACCAATTTCACAGCGTTGAACAGGCAATGCTTTTCCATACGTTTACATCAGCCTCTCTATGTTGAGTAAACCATTGCAGTAATGTACTACTATGTAAATCACCTACTAAATGTATCTACTTTTATCTTGAGCATGCTAGTGTCTTGCAGTTAATTTATGTGCTTCTTTAATTAATGTATACTCAGTAGTGTTAAACCTTTCTACAACTGTCATCATGCACCTTCAGCATTTACATTGAATAACGGCACAGTACCAGTTGTGGTGTGGTGTGGGGCATTGGTAGGTAAGGCCATGCAACTACTAAGTGTGGTACGTTGTGTGCAGCTGCAATCAGGGATGTGTACGTTTGGTATACATGGCCTCAGTTTTGCTGTTGATCTCCACTGAGCATGCAGTACCTGGTCAGGTGGGTGGGGATGTCTCATAGTACATTTAGACAATTGTTTGTTATTTCTGTCACCTGCTGCTGGATGTCTGTCATTGGTTGTGTTGACTTGGTCCTCCCCATACTTGAATGTGTGTGTGTCTGTGTGTGTGTGGTGCTGGGGGGTGAATTCGGAGTTAGGTTTTCAACCCAACAGCTAATTCCTCACTTTTGTCGCTGTGGAACAACCTCCAACTAAAGCATTAAACAGAGTTTTTGCCTCTAATTTCCCTTTTTTGAGAATGATATTGAGAAATAGTGAATGTAATGTGGAGGCGGCGGGGCCCTTTGGGCCCCGCGCTTCCTCCACATGATGTCTTGTGGCATAGTAACAGGAGCAGCAATGCAAACAGAAATGCTAACAGTGGCACACATGGTAACACAAGCGCGAATGATAACAGAAAGGGTAACGCACACGGCGTAGACGGGAACGGTGTGCCACGTGATGTCTGGTCACATAGTAACATGGTGCCTGTAAATGGAAATGTCAATGGGCATGGTGACGCAAAGTGAAACAGAAAGAGAAACAGTGCGGTACACACAAATGGCAAAAAGTAACGAAAGCATAACAAAATGGAAAACGCAAAGGATGACGGCAAGAAGTGTGCATTGGATCATCAGCCCTAACTCTCACCCCATGACCTGTGTAAAGCAGCAGAAGTATAGGAGAATGGGTGAGAGTTAGGACTCATGATCCCAATGCACACCCCAATGCCGTTGGGGGCGGTGGGGTGCAAGGGGTTTTTCAACCTAACAGCGAATTTCCTCACTTTGTCACTGTGGAACAACTCTAACTAATGCATTAAACTGAGTTTTTGCCTCTAATTTCCCTTCTTTTTGAGAATGATAACAAGAAATAGTGAATGTAATGCAGCAGCGGGGCGCCGGTGCCCTCTGGGCCCCTCGCTCCCACCACTAATGCAGTGGCAAAGAGACTCAGCTCCCGCCACATGATGTCTTGTGGCATACTAACAGGGACAGCAACGCAAACAGAAATGCAACAGTGGCGCATATGGTAATACAAGCACTAATGAGAACAGAAAGGGTAACGCACATGGTGGCGGACGGGAATGGTCTGCCACGTGATGTGTTGTCACATAGTAACATGGTGCCTGCAAACAGAAATGTCAATGGGCATGGTGATGTAAAGTGAAACAGAAAGATAAACAGTACTGTAGACAGAAAATGGCAAAAAAATAACAGAAGCAAAGCAATGAAGCATAAAGGATACGCACATGGTGGCAGAGCGTCAACTGTAGAGTAACAGTGCGGAACCATAAGCGGAAAGGGCAACAGTAACAGTAATGTAAGTGCATAGGCTGGTTTTCCCAAAATCTGCATTGAGAAAGACAGTGAGTACAAATAATGTATGCAAAATAATGAGTATCGGCGCAGAAAATGAGATCTTGGAATACTAAATGCATTATATCTCAGAACCGTATGACGTAGAAAAAAAATTTAAAAGTCATATTATTTACAACTGTCCTGGCTAATTTGAATCTTAGCCCAATTGTGGGGCTAAGAAATTTTCCGACGAAAAGTCCGTATCTCGCACCGTTTCCGAGATACGGGCCCTGAAAGGTGCGGGCACGGTGAATGTTATCCTATGGGAAAAAAGAAAAGTTCAGAGCACCATAACTTTGCCTCCCTGTAATGTTTTTTCACCAAACCACTGAAAGGCACATCTGTGGGCTGTTGGCTGTCTTCCCTCCAAATTTCAGGAAAAAAACCAAACCGTTATTTTGCAGCAGGGATCCAAAGGATTTCTGTTATGCGTTGGGCGCCGTAATGTTATCCTATGGGAAAAAATGTCAACTTTGGAGTGCCGTAACTTTGCCGCTGTGTGATATTTTTTCACCAAACTACTGAAAGGCACATCTGTGGGCTGTTGGCTGTCTTCCCTCCAAATTTCAGGAAAAAAGACCAAACCGTTATTTTGCAGCAGGGTGCCAAAGGATTTCTGTAATGCGTTGGGCGCCGTAATGTTATCCTATGGGAAAAAATGTCAACTTTGGAGTGCCATAACTTTGCTGCCATGTAATATTTTTTCAATACAACACTGAAAGGCACATCTGTGAGATGTCGGCTCTGCTCCTCCAAATTTCAGCTCAAAACTCCCAACGGTTCTTTTGCAGCGAGTGCCAAAGAATTGCTGTCATTTTCCCACAGACTAGAAAACTACTGTCGCGAATTTGCAAAAGCTTGTGGGCTTGCAACACTTTCGTGAGCACGGTGCACTCTATGAAAGTACTTTTTCCAGAAATTTGAAAAACATATTTCTGGGGTGTTTTACCACAAAATAAAGACATGGCAAGCATCCCCAGGGCCCGACTAGGTGAATACAAAAAATTAGGTTGCTAGAGGGTCCCAAATTTAAATGCCAACCATTTTCTGATCACCAACTGAAAACAAAATGGCCGATTTGCGAAAAGTAACAGGCCCATTTGCGAAAGTAAAAATGCATTTGCTTAAAGTGTTGAACTTTTTGTTAACTTTTCCCATTGACTTATAATGGGAAACTGTTTTTTGAATAACTTTTGAACCGTTTAATATTTTTTCACGAAATCTTCAAAAGGCACATTGGGGACCCTGGCTGCACATTCCCTGAAGATTTTGGGCCGGTCACGTAAACCTGCATTTAATTGTAGGTACATCACAGAATCAGAAAGTGTAAATGCCACAAGACAGATCACACTTTATAACCCACAACCGTATATCTGATCAGTACGAAACTTGGCAGATCCCAAGGCCTATGGGTCTTGATCATACATTCCAAATTTCAGGCAAATCCATCAAACAGTTGCAAAGTTATTAAGGTGCAAAATTATGGGTTTAACATGGAAATGGCTCCTCAACCTAACTATGGTAGCACTACCGTGCTACCATAATTTATACAACACATGTTTTGGGATAAATGACAGGATAAAAGTAATATCTCAGCCAGGTCATGGAGATATCAGTGATATCTCCACATGTGAAGATATCACTGATATCTCCACACTCCTATACGTCATACCGAAACTATTGTGCTATGTGGCACTTTCACTTTCTTGTAACTCATCGCTGTCTACCTACATTTACAATAACACATGCTCTGCATAAAAAGTAACAAAACTGCCATTTCAATCTCAACTCTCCACATTTTCATGAAACAAAATCTATCCCTTAATCCTGCCATTATGCCAGAAAAAAATAATATTTTAAAAGCTTATCTGGTTGATCCTGCCACTCTGAGCACTTTCACAGTCCTTTAAGCGTAACGTGGCCGACACTATTCACAGTGATGCCTGTTATATTTATAGTCATTTTCTGCAGGTTATCCTGAGTTCAAAATGCAGAGACGTTGTGCTCTACACAGCTTAGTGTAATTTGTTGAAAAACGCTGTCTGCACACAGACTGCAGCGATTGATTTGGTAGCTTTTGAACAGTAAGTAAGTGAGCCTCTGCTACAACAGAGGCTCCCACTTCCCTCTACTGTTCTAAAGCCATGAATTCAGTTACCGCAGTCTGTGTGCAGTCAGCTTTTTTCAACAAATTACACTAAGCTGTGTATGAAGCACAGCATTTTCTGTCATTTTGAACTCAGGATAACTCGCAGAAATGACTATAAATATAACAGGCGTCACTGTGAATAGCGCTCGGCTACGTTATGTTTAAAGGGATTGTGAAAGTGCTCAGAGTGGCAGGATCAACCAGATAAGCTTTTAAAATATTATTTTTTTTACAAAATAATAGCAGGATCAACCAGATATTTTCAATAATTTTAAAATGACAGGATCAACCAGATATTTCAAAATAGTATATAATCTGTTGTATAAAATCTGTTATGTTTGAGGGGGCCTGGAGAACTCTGTTGGGGGGGCATGGCATAAAAAAAAAACAGATAACTCTTTTAAAAAAATAACCATAAAAACTAGGATACACCACATATTTTTTCAACAACAAATTACATCTGTTCTTTTCACAGCTTTTCTGTAAGGGGGGTTGTATTGCTAGGGCCATCACCTTTATGTCGCCTAATGCACTGAGAGGAGCATGTTGTCGGTTGTGTTGGGGACAAAACATGTGTTGTACAAAACAGAATATGACATGGCCTGACTGAAGATATCATATTTATCTTCACTCGAGGCCAGTGACATCAAGATATTCTCACTGTGGCTTCTGCCACTGTGATATCATCATGTCACTGGCCTCTCGTGAAGATAAATATGACATCTTCAGTCAGGCCATGTCATATCCCTGTATATATATATATATATATATATATATATATATATATATATATATTATAGGCACGATCGTGCCCCTATAGTTAGGGTTGAGTAGGCACTTCAATGTTAAACTCAAAACTTTGCACTTTAATAACTTTGCAACCGTTGAACAGATTTGCATGAAATTTGGTATGCGCTGTCCTGTGGTGCAGATCCTTTCATCTGGCAAGTTTTGTTCTGGTTGATTGTGCAGTCTCTGAGTTATGGAGAGGTGAAGAAACATGTTCTTACCCATTGACTTTGCTGGGATTTTTCTTTGAACTTGCCTACAGCTCAGAGGGTTTGTTTGTCTGGTATGACATTTTCAGGACAGAAAAAGAATGCCTCACAGATGTGCCTTTTGCTAGTCTGGTGAAAAAACAATAAGCCATGTTTAAGTTTCTGCAATTTAAAAATTTGAAACAAATTGTTTCTGAGCATGCTCAGTAGGCACTTCAATATATCTGGTTGATACGAAAGAGGAATCCTGCATTGCATGAGAAAATTCCTCTCTTGTGTAGCTGCCATCTTGTTTCCAGTTTGCCTGAAATTCAAATTTGGAAACCTCCTGAAATGCTATTCTGAGGAGGAACCAATACATGTAGCTTGCTTATTGTGACCTCCTAGGTGCATTCTGAATTTTACTGTTTGGAAAATGTCCTTAAAATGTGTGTTATTTAACATTTAAATTCTTTATTCGTATCGGCGTAATATGATGTAGTATCTTAGTTCGTATGAAGATATACGAACAAGGATCCTACTTCATATGACTCTGATATATACAAAAAATTTAAATGTGGCTATCTCAGCCATTTTTTGTATTTTCTCACCAAATTTTCAACATAGGCATTTTGAGAACCCACCTCATGAACGTTACTGTCATCTTGTTATTCGGTCCCAAAAGGTGATTTCATGGTCGCTGCATGGAATCATCTTTTGGGATGTGAAATCACCTTTTGGGACTGATTAACAACATGACAGTCCCAGTGTTCATGAGGGGAGGTCCAGAAAAGCCCATGTTGAAAAGCTGGTGCTAAAAATCCAAACAACGGCCGTGTTACAAGCGTGCATGGCACAGTTTCTACGCACGCTCGTAACTTCACCAATTTTTAATATTTTCACTCCAGATTTTCAACACTGCCATTTTTTCATACCTCCTCTTTAATGGTATAGCTGTTATGTCTCACATCCTGCCTTAAATGTGTTTTCACACCTCTGGCACAAAATGTCGTGTCACTGTACAAAATCAACTTTTGGGATGGATTAACAAAATCACAGTGCCAGTGTTCATGAGGGATTTACCAAAAGCTCATGTTGAAAATTTGGTTAATAAATTCCCAAAAATGGGCACATTATGAGCGTGCATTGTACAGTTTCTACACATGCTCGTAACTTCATCAATTTTTCATATTTTCCCTCCTGATTTTCAACATTGCCCTTTTCCACACCTCCTCATGAACAGTATACTGCTGTCATTTTTCACATCATACCCAAAACTTGATTTTGCACCTGTGGCACAGAATGATGCATTCGCTGTGCGAACTCAACTTTGGGACAGATTAATGAATTGACAATGACATTGTTCATGAAGTGGGGTCCCAAAAATGGCATGTTGAAAACTGGGTGAAAAAAATCATAAAAATGCCCGTGTTACGTGCTTCCATTGAATTGTGGTGCCCACGGCACCTTTCAGCTCCCGTATCTCAAAAATGATTCAAGATACAGATTTTTTGCTCGCCACAGCTTAGTCCACCTTTAGGTAGCACTCATGGAGGTTTCAAAGTCATGATTACAACTGCAGTGGAATTTTTTCCATAGCTGCGGTGGTTACTGAGATATTGCCAAATTAAGGTTACAAGGGTTGCTTTTCATGACTATAGGGCTGCGGTATGTCCATACTTATGTGTAAGTGGGAATGCAAGGCCAAGAGGGCCCACACTTTCACTTATGCAAATCATTATGCAACAATGGGTAGCATGAGGGGAGCGCAAGGCCTGGAGGGCCCACACTCCCACAACTACATATCAGTTAGATTAAACTTTCTGGAAAAGAAGGGAAATTTATTGCAAAAAACTATGTTAATGCATCAGTTGGGGTTTTTATTAAAGTGTAAAAAGCTGGGAAATTCTATCTTAGGGTTACCAACCCTACCACCTCACCCCCACCCTCCACACACCAACAGGTGGTGGTGTGTGCCTTGCAGTCATTGGGCCTAACTCTTACCCCATTCTCCTATACTGAACCATCTCACCTTGTTTACACATGGAATGGGTGAGAGTTAGGGACAACGACTCAAGGCACACCCGATGTGTGTGTGTATATATATATATATATATATATATATATATATATATATATAGATATAGATGCAGGCCCAGATATTCAAAGGGGTTGCACATGGCACAACAGAGTTGCACTGGTGCAACCCGCATTGCACCCCAGAGGGATACTGAAAGGGCTGCTAGGTGCAGTGCAAATCTCAATGCATATGCATATGCAGCACATCCGATATCCAGCCTGGGATGTGCGGCACATATGGTGGTGCAACCGTGCAGTGCACCACATGGGAGGGCTCAAAGTTGAGCCCATGAGGTGTGGGAACAAATCCCAGCCACCCACAGGTGGGCCGCTGTATTGCAGGGCGCAACACAGTAGCTGCCAGCTGTGGGTGGTCACCTGCCCACCCAGAACACCATACACAAGCACACACATCTCCCTGGTAGTCTAGTGGTACCCCCCCTCCCGATTCCCCAATTCCCCTATAAATGTACTATAAGTCCATCCCTGGTGGTCTACAGTGGTCCCCCCTCCCAATTCCCCATTCCTGATAAATGTAAATGAAGACCTTCCCTGGTAGTCCAGTAGCCCCCCCGCCATCACCATGATCACGGTACATCTCCATCAAATATATCCCTGGTGATCCAGTGACACCCTCACCCCTCCCATCCACAAGAACCCCTTGCCACCCGCTCCCCATCATCAGCAGGTGGCAGAAACCCACCTGCATACTGCCCGACCACCTGCCGAATGACAGGTACAGTATGGGCCGTAAGCCCACTGGTCCCCAGTGTGGACCAATGGGCCTGAAGGGCATACTGTACTAGACAGTCCCATATATGCAAATTAAGTCATTCACATATTTGGGACTGTCTAGTACACACTGGAATCAATGAGCTACAGCCCAAACTGTACCTGTCATTTGGTGGGTGGCAGAGAGTGGTATCGAGGCGGGTTGTGCCACCGTGATGACGGGGAGGGAGAGGGCAAAGGTTAGGTGGTGGGAGGAGGGGAGGTCACTGGATCACCAGGGATATATTTGATGGAGAAGTACGCGATCGCTGTGATGGGAGGGGCACTGGACTACCAGGAAAGGTCTTCATTTACATTTATCAGGGCATCGGAATCGGGAGGGGACCACTACACCACCAGAGATGGTCTTATCAGGGAATTGGGAGGGTGGGGGGACCACTAGACTACCAGGGAGATGGGTGTGCTTGTGGATGGTGTTCTGGGTGAGCAGGTGGCCACAAGTGAAGGGATCCAGGTGGTGTGAAGTGGCCTACAGAGCAAAGTGCTTCCACATCATAGAATAAGTAGCCCTGTCATGTTGTACATCTACTGTGATCATGGCGATGGAGCAGGGGATGCCCCAGGATCCCCACTGCACACGTCATGCTGTGCAGGGCGCCAGGCACAAGTTGCCGGGCTGTCCTGCGCAAGGCATGCAAATGGGGCCATAATGACATGCAACTGGTCTCATTTGCACCTAGCATATATCATGGCCTTATTTGCATGCCACCCCGCTGAACATCATGGGTGATGCACCTAGCACAACTGCACTTGCACTGGCGCATCCCCGTGCTCCCTATCTGTGGCTTGCACCTGCACAGTGCACCATGCGCAGTGTGTGCCATATTCAACAGTGCTGCACCATGGTGCATCACCATTGAATATCACCTGGTCCTGGAACCAGCGCATCCCTGTTGTGCTGCACTCAGGCTTGCAACACTGCCCAGCGCAGTCTGAATATCTTGGCCACAGTATATATGTATGTATACATTCATTGCAAAAAAATATGTTAATGCATCAGTTAGTGTTGATGTCACAGTGACAAAAGTTTGGAAATTCCATTTTAGAGTTACCACCCCACCCTCACAACCTCACCCTACAGGCACCAACAGTCATTGGGGCATGCCATGTGGTTGTTAGGCCCAACTCTCACCCCATTCCATGTAAACAAGTTGACACTCTACACTATAGGAGAATGGAGGAGAGTTAGGTCTGACAACTCCATGGCATACCCCAATGCCTGTTAGTGCCTGTAGGTGTGGTGGTGGGGTGGGGTGGTAGGGTGGTAACCCTAACATGGAATTTCCAAACTTTTGTCACTGAGACATCAGCCCTAACTGATGCATTACACAGAGAATAGTATGGGTCTGGGTGTGTAACAAGAATTTACACACCCTAGGGGTTTATGCATAGTATCTAATCCCTGAGGGTGTGTAAATTCGAGTTTACACACCCAGACCTATATTTTATTTTATATAATTGCTGGGTTTCTTTCGCCTCAGCAATTGTATAAATAAACAAGCATTTGTCAATGCCGAATGTTGATTGCGTTGGTCTGTTGAGCTCGTTCAGTGGCCCTCTGTCACTGGCTCAGTCTGTTTGTCCCGGTGCTGCAGGCTGCTCTTTTTACAGGGCTGCTGCCTGCGTTGGCACCTTGCTCTGCTGAGGAAGAAATCTGCAGCTGTCCCAACAGAGCTCCATTGAGGTGGTTCACTCCCCCTCTCTCACTCGCTCATTCTGTTTCTCCTGGCGCTGCAGGCTGCCCTTTGTACTGGGCTCCTGCCTGTGTTGGCGGCTTTTTCTACCCACAAAGAAATCCACAGCTGTCCCGACAAAGCTGCGTTGAGCGTCTCACTGCCCTTCTCTCCACTCGCTCATTCTGTTCTGCTGGTGCTGCAGGCTGCCCTTTTCTACTGGGCTCCTGCCTGCGTTGCTGCCTTCTTATGCCCACAAAGAAATTGGCAGCAGTTACAATGCAGCTCTGTTGAGCTCACTCACTCACTCATTCTGGTTTTCCTGCCACTGCAGGCTGCCCTTTTGTACTGGGCCCCTGCATGCATTGCTGCCTTTTTCTGCCCACAAACAAATCTGCAGCAGTCCCAACAGAGCCCCATGGAGCTCATTGACTCCTCCTCCCTCACTCTCTCGTTCTGTATCTCTTGGCGCTGCAGGCTGCCCTTTTGTACTGGACTCCTGCCTGCATTGGCAACTTTTCCTGGCCAGAAAGAAATCTGAAGCAGTCCCGACACAGCTCCACTGAGCTCGCTCACTCCCCCTCTGTCACTCTCACATTCCGTTTCTGCCAGTGGTGCAAGCTGGCCTTTTGTACTGGGCTCCTGCCTGCATTGCCGCATTTTCTGCCCACAAAGAAATCTGCAGCAGTCACAATAGAGCTCCGTTGAGGTCGCTCACTACCGCTTTGTCACTCACTCGTTCTGTTTCTCTTGGCGCTGCAGACTGTGCTTTTGTATGGGGCTCCTGCCTGCATTGGCGCCTTTTTCTGCCCATTAAAGAAATCTGCAGCTGTCCCGACAGAGCTCCGTTGAGGTCGCTCAGTCTCCCTCTCATCACTCATTCTGTCTGTCCTGGCGCTGCAAGCTGCCCTTTGTACGGGCTCCTGCCTGCATTGGCGCCTTTTTCTGCCCACAAAGAAATCCCAGCAGTCCTGATAGAGCTCTGTTGAGCTCACTAAGTCCCCTTGTCTCACTCGCTCATACTGTTTCTCCCACCACTGCAGGCTGGCCTTTGTATTGGGGCCCTGCCTGTCCTGACACCTTTTTCTGCCCACAAAGAAATCCGCAGCAGTCCTGACAGTGCTTCAGTGAGTTCACTCACCCCTCCCTCACTCATTCTGTTTCTCCCAGTGCTGCAGGCTGCCCTTTTGTACTGGGCTCTTGTGTTGGGGCCTTTGTCTGTCCACAAACAAATCTACAGCAGTCCCGACAGAGCTCAGTTGAGCTCAGTCACTCCCCCCGTCACTCGGTCGATCTTAATCTGTCCCAAACACTGATTTCCCAGAGTGACCGTGCTATTGTCTGGCAGGAGTGCAAAAACATATTTTAGCCAGGATGTGAAAAATGACAGCTGTAGTGTTCACAGGGAGTTGTGAAAAAATGCCACTGTTGAAAATGTGGCGTGACAGTATTACAAATTTGCAAAGTTACAAGGGTGCGTGGAAACAGTTCAATGCACGCATTGTAACACAGTCATGTTATGGAGTTTTGTCACCAAATTTTCAACATAGGGATTTTAGGACCTCTGCTCATGAACAGTGCCACTGTCATTTTCTTAATCTATCCGGAACACTGACTTTCCACAGTGACCACGTTATGCTGCGCCAGAACTGTGAACACACATTTCGGTCAGGATGTGAAAATGACAGATGTACTGCTTATAAAGAGGTGGAAAATGGCACTGTTGAAAATCTGGTGTGACAATATTACAAATTCATGGTTACAGGCGCGCGGAAAGTGCACAACGACACTTGTAACACAGTCAATTGATGGGCTATCATCACCAGATTTTCAACATAGGCATTTTAGGACCTCTGCTCATGCACAGTATCATTGTGATTTTCTTAATCTGTCCTGAACAGTGATTTCCACAGCGACCGCTCTATTCTGCGCCAGAAGTGCGAAAACACATTTCAGCCAGGATGGGAAAAATGACAGCTGCACTGTTCATAAGTAGGTCTGGGAAAATAGCAATGCTGAAAATCTGGAGTGAAAATATTATAAATTCATGAAGCTATGAGCGTGCTTGCCAACTGCGCAACGCACACTCGTAACACAATCATTTTATGAAGTAGTGTTACCAAATTTTCAACATAGGCATTTTAGGACCTCTACTCATGAACAGTGTCACTGTCATTTTCTTAATCTGTCCTGAACACTGATTTCCCACAGCGACGCGCTATTCTGCGCCAGAAGTGCAAAACACATTTTGGCCAGGATGTCAACAATGACAGCTGTACTGCTCACAAGGAGGTGTGACAAAATGCCAATGCTGAAAATCTGGCATGAAAATATTGTAAATTCGCGAAGTTATGAGCGTATGCAGCAACTGCGCAACACACGCTCGTAAAAGTAATTTTTTTGATTTTTTCCACCAAATTTGCAAAATAGGCTTTTTGAGAGCCCACCTCATGAACACTGGCACTGTCGTTTCGTTAATCAGCCTCGAAGGGTGATTCCACACAGTGACCATGAAACCACCTTCGGTGCCGATTAACACCATGACAGTTCAAGAATTCATGAGGAGGGTCCCAAACCCTATGTTGAAAATTTGTGAAAAATTCCAAAATGCCTGAGATATGCACTAAAGTTGAAAAACCCTATTCATTACATTATACAGCTTACCGCATTTCCTCAGTTCGTGGTCGGCTTTGAAGAGTGCAGACGTGTTCCCGGTCCACAGAAGATCGTCGTGCAAGCTCCGGAGGTAAGTATGGGGTGAGGGGGTTTGGGGAGGCAGGGTGCACAGTGGTGGAGCGGGTTGTGGGAGGGGGCCCAGAGACTACGAGAGGACCGTTTTTTCAAGTAAAAAAAAATGTAGTGGGACCATTTTACCTTTACAGGGCATGTCGTACATCAGTCTTGCTTGGGGTAGTTAGCCGACGGGGATTGGGAACCCCATCGGCAAACAACAAAGGGGGGAATCGTTCCGCCAACGGGACTGGGCACCCCATCGGCAAACAACAAAAGGGGGTGGGGATTTGTTTCGCTGACGGGATTGGGCACCCTGTTGGCAAACAACTGAGGGAGGAATTTTCGCTGATGGGGATTGGCATCCCGTCCAGCAGACAATAAAACAGGGGTAGAGTATGCCGACAGGAGTGGCCCCCGCCGGCAAATAAACATGGGGTAGATATTGTTTGTAATACATGGCAAGCCGCCATGTTCACAAACAATATCAGACATCCTACATCCCGCACTGCAATGACTGGATGCTCCTCATTATAGCGGATGGCTGACGCTGCAATGAAGAGGCGGCCCCTGATTGCAGCGGCTGATTTTAGAAAGTTGTGGCACGCTGGCTGAACTAGTGTCAGCAGCAGCATGCCCGTCATTGAGGATGGGGACAAGCCTTTGCAGGCTGTGGGGGCATTGGCACAACAGTGCCACGCCCACAACCTGCTTGTGAGAAGAAAGTTAACATGTTTCTGCGCATGCATCCAACATAGCTGTGCCACCGCAGTCCGATTCCACTGCTGGTGGGCGGCCTGGCTTGCTCTTATTTAAACCATTTCTTTTTCTCCAGTATTGCGAGGAGGACATTTAACTTAATTTTGTTTTACTTACTGCCAAGTGTCCATGGCAGTTCTCTTCAAGTTGCATTTGCCATTTGGGAAGGCGACAGCGAGCAAGGAGTTTGAGCAGGTGCAAGCGGGAGTTTGAGCAGCATGAGAATGGAAACTATGCACGTTACTATTATAAATGCCCTTTATAATGGCAAATTATGCCATGGTTTCCCTATGGGAAAAAGAGGAAGCCATTAATTATAAAGTTTTTGCAATGAATTTTCTAACTGTTTGAAAAAGTGTAATGTAACTAGTTAATGGTATTTGTTGGTGGCAGCTCCGACCAAACTGCCCATTTGTGCATAATGATATGCCTCTATGGGAGTGCGGGCCCTCCAGGCCCTGCGCTCCCACTTACACATAACAACGGAGCCATACAGTCTCTCTATAGGCCTGAAAAGCAACACTTGTAATACTAATTTGCCAATATCTCAGTAACCATACAACCTATGAAAAAAATTCCACTGCTGTTGTAACCATGACTTCCAAAGCTCCACACATGCTTAGTCCACCTATGCAGGTAGTGAAAAATCCGTATCTCAAATCGTTTTCGAGATACGGATGCCGAAAGGCACCACGGGTGCCAAAATGTTATCCTATCGAAAATTTCTCAACTTCAGAACACTGTAGCTATGGGCCCATTGAATGTTTTAGGCCCAAATTACCAAAAGGCATATCTGTGGGACCAGGGCTTGCCACCCTGCAAATTTCAGCCCAAAAGCACAATCCTCCTTGGCAGAATGAAGTGACAAATAAAACAACACATGGAAAAATGTGTTCATGCAGTGTTTTTGCAATAACTTTAATGTGCTTGCAGCATTCCTATCTCTATAATGGGAATGTTTTCAAGCACAAAAATATGTTGCCACACTACCTTTTTTGTGTGCGAGGTCATTACCATGCACACAAAAAATGTTAGCGCAGCAACAAAATGGGAAAATGGAGGAAAGATTCTGAAAAATATTTTTCCAGGCTACCTACACAAAAACTGATGCCAGAGTCATGCTCCTCTCCCTAACTGAAAACAAGATGGTGGCACACAAAAAAAAGCCGGATCACGACAACAAAAAGTGTGCACTAAAGTTTTCACAATGCACATATACATTTTCCCATAAGCTAAAATGGGACATGAAAAACTTGCTTAACTTTTCAATGGATTAATATTTTTTCACCAAATCTTCAAAAGGCACCAATGTAACCCATGCCACATATAGACAAGCAAATTTGAATCCACTCAAATGCATTCTTCAGTCCATTATGCCTGATCAAAAAAATGTGCAAAAGTTGGTAATTTTCACTTTTGGATGCTCTATGGTTCCAAGCTGCACATCTGACCAAAACAAAACTTTCCAGATCCAGAGAACTATGGTTGGAGGCAGTGCATGACAAATTTCAGGCAAATTGGACAAACAGTTGCAAATTTATTACAGCACAAACTTTGTGGCTTAACATAGAGGTGACCTTGCAACCCTAACTATACCTGCACTACAATGCAGGTATAATATATATATTTATACCATGGGGGTGAGACCAATTCCAGTGAGATAAATGATGTTATTTTCACTGGAGTGAAATAAATCCTTCTGACATCAGCAGAGTTAAAATAAATACCATTTATACCTACTCTGCTGACATCACTCACCTGCATCTGAAAACACTAAGAAACATCCCTCTAATTTGTTGATTTCTAAAACAGGCTCTACAGTGAAATTAACACAAGACAGATAATGACAGTCAGCTGCAGCACTCCTTCTAAATGTAACAATCTCTAACTATTTTGTGCTGCATTTCAAAACCCGAGTTTAGTACATTACTGAATCCTGCTTTGCCACATATTGACCTACAAAACGAACAACAAATAACCAGTATATTGCTAACATCCAGCTTGTCACAGAACAGAACCTCCCTCAGGCAACCAATTACCAAAACACAGCACACCCAATCAAGAGACACACACACACACACATACACCAACCAACAACAGCTCACTATAAGAACCTATTCATAAAACTTCACACACACACACACACACACACACACACACACACACACTCTACCACAGCACCAGCATCATTTAAAGTGACAAGAACCTCAAAACAACAAACATACCTCTCTCACTGAAATTGGTCTTACCTCCATGGTATAAGTAGCACACATGATGGGCAGATCATGAAATATGGAAAATATTCTCACTCCTGCATCGTGAGCACTGTATATTTCACTCGTGCCTTTGGCACTCATGAAATATCCAGAGCTCACTCTGCAGGGGTGAGAATATTTTCCATATTCCACTCCTGCCCATCATGTATCCCTAATGAGTATATATATATATATATATATATATATATATATATATATATATATGTATATATATATATTAGGTATGATTCTTATACTTAAAATGACTGTTTTCTGTTTGTTTTTTGGCTAGTTTTCCATTAGCAGGTTATACAGATCTGCCACTAGAGGGACCTTGTTCTTTCATTTAAAAAAGTCTACCCACTTAAAGTCACAGTTGCTTTACTTGCTATATACCCTCCTTATACTGCCTCCCTACTAAATCCTATTTGCCGAAATTTTCACACAGGATTATTTCAGCCTACTGTACTGATTCAAATTGGGAATTTCTGTTTTGGGGAAATGCTAATATTGTACTGCTTCTCATTTGGAAATTTGGGGATTTTGTCTTGGGGAAACATTTTACTGTTTAAAGTTGATTGAACTCCAGTGAAGTTTCCTCCCCGGCCCCCCTCCTACTTTAGTTAATTACGCTCTAGCTCCACCCCTCTTGCTCGCACTCTGCCTTTGATTGCCCGCTGGTCCCTCCTATTGGCCTACAACACTTGCTTGCTTTTTCTCTTCCTTTCTGTCCCACCTAGCTCCAGCCTACACTGCTCTCTCTCCCTAGCTGCTCACATACCCCATCCTCACCGTTCCTGCTCACTCACAGCTCTCTTTTCACTACCTTCACTGCCTGTTTCTTTTTTCTTTTTCACCCTACACCAGCTATGAGTTCCCTCCCACCTGCTTCTTCCCTCTCTCCCTCCCTCCTGTCCTTCCTACCTTGTTCTGTCTCCCAGGCCCTTCCACCCCCTGTACCCACTCATCTACTTAATCAATACCAGCAGCACACTGGGAACGCCCACTCTCGACCAGTCCTCCCATCGGCCTCCACTTGAAATATCTGGCTGCGTTTAACACTACTAAGATTGTTCCTAATGCCAGCCTATCCCTACTGTACCACACTGCATATCATTGGGGCTGTCATATGGACTCTACCTACTGCCCATACGCAAAAAGGAAACACAAATTATCACTACTGGACCTGTGCCTCTGTTCAATGAAGCTCCTCCTACTTCTCCTACTGATCTCGGGCAACGTCCATCCGAACCCTAGCCCGGGCTATTCAAGTCTTCTGAAAAAGGCAGGGGCCCTCACCATCGCAACCATTAACATCTGCAGCCTGTTAGCAAAGCTTGATGCACTCCAAGCCTTTATCAGCCAACATAATCCTGATATCCTTGCAGTAGTTGAAACATGGCTGACACCAAAAGTTCCTGATCTGGCAATTACCTCACAGTGCTACAATGTTTTCAGACTGGACCCATGTCTCTAAAAGGGGAGGGGGCTGTGCCATCTACATTAAGTATAATCTCCTGGGGCACCTTGTTCCAACCCCTGTCCCTACCTCCTCAGCCCAGCTTCTACCCATTAAAATTCTTCTAGGTCCCAATCAAAAAGTCCTTACCATCATCTATGTATATATTCCACCTCGAGATCAAGATCTTGGCATCAAAGAAGTTTTTAACTTCATCAGCTCCCAACCTCCTGGCTCTGAACACATTCTGCTTGGTGATTTCAATATAAACTGGCTCGCATCTGATGTCTACACTCATAAGGATGCCCTTGCAGCTGCCAACCTCTCACAATTGGTCACCACACCAACTAGGATAAATTACAAAACTGGCACCAGTACCCTGCTGGACTGGGTTCTCACCAATCATCCTACCAGGATCCCTCATACCTACGTTCTCCCAGACTCTCTCAGTGACCACTCCCCAGTTATATGTGAATGGTCTAATACATTTCTAAAGCCACCCCCTATAATCATTACCAGCAGAATCCTCCCCCATGGTCTACTTACACATCTCAAACAGTACCTATCCTTGCAAGACTGGCTGCCCATCTACAAGGCGACGGATGTTAACCTAGCCCTCGGCTACTTCATCACCGCCTTCAATAAGGCCTGTGACCTCTTCATGCCTTCAAAGAAATGGAAAACAAAAGCCCTCTGTAACCCTTGGATAACTGTGGAGCTCCTTTCCCAGCTGAAAACTAGGACCACTCTGTGGCAGTGGCTAAAGCCACAGGCAAACAATCTGGCATCCAAAAATACAAACATACCCGTAATGCCTGCACAAAATCCATTCATCTCATGAAAAGCTCGTATTATAAGGACGCCCTCACCAACACCTGGGGAAATGGTCGTGCTTTCTGGGACAATATCAAGGACATTACTGGGAAACAATCAAAGTCCCTCTGGCCATGTTAATTGTTGAAGGTCCACTACCCTTGATCCCATGGTCATTGCAAATACCTTTAAAATGGCTTTTAATGACCTCAGTACTGTTCTACCATCTGATTTCTTCACAGTCAGTCACACCCCCTCTAACACACCCTGCACTCTGTCAAACCACCCTCATTTTTACTTCAGGGAGATTAAGATGAATGAAGCTCACCACCACATCGCCTCAGCCATCTCCACTTCCAGAATCAGCAGTGACACCCTGGACCTTAAGCTGCTATCACTTACACCTGACGAGGTCCTCAGTCCCCTAACTAAAATTCTTAACCTCTCTCTCCACACCAGTACATTCCCTGAAATATGGAAAACTGCCACTGTGACCCCAGTCCACAAAAGTGGGGATAAGACCTGCCACTCTAACTACTGCCCGATCTCCATATTGCCACCACTATCCAAGGCCCTAGAGCATATTGTTGTGGACCAGCTCACTGATTATTTGGACAAATATAATATTCTGTGCACAGAATAGCACAGTTTTAGAAAAGGGTATAGTACCACCACTGCCCTGCTTGAATTTACCGGTGCAGTGCATAGTTCCCTTGATAAAGGTCTTCTTACTGGGTCTGTCTTCATCGCCCTCTCAAAGGCATCTGACACGGTCAATCATTGTCTGCTGTATGACTAACTACTCCTTGCTGGTCTCGCACCGGACTCAGCCCAGTGGTTCAGAAGCTACTTTGACAACCATTCTCAAAGAGTAAAAATTGGCAGTGCTATCTCGGATACCTTGCCTGTCCACTCTGGAGTCCCTCAGGGGTCCATACTGGGCCCTCTCCTTTTCAGCTTCTTTTTAAACTCCCTACCACAATCCTGCTCGGAACAAATCATCCTGTATGTGGATGATGCTGTTGTCTTTTCTACGCACAAGGACCTTTCACCACTACAACACAGCCTCCAGTGCCATTGAAACATGGTTCTCCAATCATAAACTAGTCCTCAATCACAAGAAAACCAAGTCATTGCTATTCTGCAGTTCACATAACCGTTACAAGCAACACTCCCTTGCCATCTCCACCAAGCAGGGGACTGTCTTCGAACAAGCTTACTCATTCAAATACCTAAGGATTCTGCTTGACCCTAATCTCTCCTATATGGCTCACACTGACAGCTTGGCTAAAGCTGCCAACACATGCCTTGGATTACTCTACATGCACAGGCAGCACCTCACCCCAGAGGCCCTGAAGATTGCTGTCTAGAACTCTGTGGTGTCAATTATTGATTATGGCATCATTATCTATGGCTCCATCATGACATCCGCCCTCCGATGTATAACAAATGCTCTTAACAAAGCATGCCGACTCACAACTGGTGCCCACCACCTCACCCACACCTGTGCCCTTTATGAACAATCCAGATGGCTCCAACTCTCCAACCGTATAAAGTATCTCACATGTGCCATGGCAGGAAAAATCAACCTTGGCCTCACACCCCCCGGTGTTACTGCCTTGTTACATCAAAACACCAACCGACAGAACACCAGGAGCTCAACAACCCAGATTCTACAAGTTCCTCACTGTCGAACTACGCAGGTCCAATGCTCCTTCAGCTATAGGGCTCCTCTTTGGATGAATGGTCTCAGCCACACCATCTCCTCCGCCTCAACACTAGGTCTGTTCAAAACCAGGCTCTGGGCCCATCTCATTACCTCTAGCTCCTGTGACTGCCTCTCCTAGCTGATGACCTACACAGCTTTAATACTAACTTATATACTGCTTAATCCTAGGCCCCACAGTCTCCCTCCCCCTAGCTCCTGAGGCACCACTTCAAATCTCAGGTCTTCATACCATCTCATTAGTCTCCCTTGCCCCATTATAGCACTTATTTCCCTCATCCTGCCCCCTTTTCTCTTCTATCACTCCTTCCCATTTATTTTCGATAACTGCCTCCAGCTGTATCTTCATCCTCCCCCTCTCCTCTCATCCCCGCTTCTCAGCCACCCCCAGGTGCCTGACCCTACCCATTTCTTCTGGGCACATGCGTCCTAGCTGTGTTCACCATTTTACTATAGCTGCTTCTGTTAACTACCTACACCTCTCCTCCTCTACACCTTACTCTTCCTATAATTGACCCCTTTCAATAGCACTGTCGTACATGAATTGTTTACTGTTATTTCACTGTTGCTTCCTTGTTGTTTGTTATTTCTGACATGGAACCTTTGTAAAAGAGCCTTGGCTCAAAGGTACTTGTAATCCTAGAATAAAAAAAAAAAATGCTAATCCAGACTAGGATGGAGTTGGAGGCACCAAGAGATTGAAGTTTACTCAAAATTAAAGGGTGATTAATCAAGTCAAATGCTTTGGAGATGTCGATGAACACAGCTCCAGTAAGTAAGCCTTTGTCCATGTTACTCTTCACATCACTAGTGAATTGGCTTAGAGCTGTAGTAGTACTATGCCCAGCATGAAAACTCTATTGGATAGGGGACTGAAGGTTGAAGTTATGTAGATGAGTAGAGACCTGGCGATGAATGAGTTTTCCAGGAGCTTACTGAGAGTGGGCAGTAGCGCAATGGACCTGTAGTTAGATAGAACTTTGGGGTCACCTTTTATAAACACTGGGATAGTTCTGGCCATTTTCCAGGCCAGAGGAACCATGGCGGAGCAGATGGATAAGTTAAAGAGCCTCGTTACTGGTATAGCAAAGATAGAGGCTACTAGTCGTAGGATCCTGTGTTCAAGACCATCCGGCCCGCACTGCCATAAGAACCTCCTGACGTGTGGACCGAGCAAGCACTAGAGGTGGAGAAGCTACAGTAGGTAATTGAGGGGAGACAGGAGATCACCGGATGGGGGTGGGTGTTGGGAAGCTTGGTGAAGAAGGAGTTAAAGGCATTGGCTATGGTGTAAGGGTTGTTACAGTGAATATCATTTATAAGCATATCGTTAGGAGTTTGTGGCTTATTGTTACTAAGGATTTCATTAATTTGGGACCAGTATCTTTCAGGATTGGAGGCAGAGGAACTGAGCAGATCACGGTAGTAACTGCTCCTAGCAGAGTGAATCTCCCTTTTACAGGTGTTACGCAAGGAGCAGTAAGCCTCAAAGTCAGCCTGAGGCGAGGAGGATTTCCACTTTAATTACACCCCAACTCAAGTCGCCAGCATGTGAGCATGACATGCTACTCACTGAGCCATCAGGCGGCACATGCATAACACTTTCCAAGAGAACCTTGCTTTACCTTGTTTGATTATAATAGAAACTTTGGGCATGTGTGTAGCCTCTTTACTCTCCCTCCTGTGCTTTTCTTCCATTTGTTCACTTTGAAACGTTTTTGATTTTCCCTCATTTTAACAGTCCTAGTAGATACTGTGTTTATTCAGCATGATATTCATTTTGATAATTACTGATCAGTTCCAGAACCCAGGGGCATCACTTAAGGAAGCTCATAGTATAAATTTCAGTCCAGGGTGATTTCAGCACTGGCTTGAGAACCAGGAGTTCACAGATTCAAACCCCACAGCAGCCAAATATTCATGGTGTGACCTCAGTGCTCCTTTCTACCCAGCTGCAGCAATGGGTAGAAGCAGGACCCCTCTGGAAATGAGATGCTGCCACTCAGATGGGCTAATCTGGGTAAGTAAGCTATAAAATAAATAAATAAATATAGGCATTGCCATATCTAAAATGTAAACGTTCTCAATAAATAAATAACATAAATACATAATAGATAATGTTGTTGGACCACACATTTTTTGAAATAATAGCTTTTACTCAGCTTGTTTGTGCCTACGAAGTTAATCAAAAGAGATTATCATCTCTTCCTGTGGCTGTACAGCTTAAATAATGGGAAAGGAAAATGCACATTTCTGGTTTACCCATTGAATAGCCACTGAAAATCAAATCTTCAGCACTTCACAGTTCCAGAAATAGAATGGTAGAAAATGCAGTGTGATCTTTTAAAGAGTGCCATCTCCCTGTGTAGTCAAGGGCATAGCTGACTTGAACACACATAGCAACAGAATCCTAATAGCACCACTGAGTGATAATGAGGTGGCTAGGATGACACTCATTGCAAATCAGATGATTAAAGTTTCCCCAAAGCAAAGTAATTGACTGGCCAATTGTGTTTGGCCTAAAATAAATAAGAGCAAAGCACTGAATTAATAAGAGAAACACTGGCATTTCATAAAGCTTGTTGTGTCTTCATAGCAGTGCAATACTTCTACTTTAAATGTAGGCTTTTCCCAATTCCTGTGCCAGTTTTACTGTAAAGGTGCTGTCAGGTTTGAAGACATTTCATTGGCTTTGTGGAGGAAATTCATTTATGCCAGCTATAGTATTGGAGCAGCTAATTGCAAATTGACCCCCAGAATTTTGTATGCCTCAGAAATATGGGGTTATTCGAAACCTGACATCATGAACAACAAGATGGCAACATTTTGAGAAATGATCTTAGCCCTCGCTCAAGCTATGCCAGCCTGTGCTGTGACAGCTGAATTAGGACAAGTAATCCTTAAGCAATAAGGCATGATCAAGGGTTATGTTCATGGTCTGTTAATCACCCTCTAGGGGTGTAATGTGGCACAAGGCATAGCTGAGTGCCACATGCCCCTAGAGGGTGATTAACTTACAGTTAACATAATCCCTGGGAGTGCCTTTTATTGCTATTATAATAAAATGTTTTTAAACAGTGTCAAATCTTGTTTAGAATATGGTTAAGTTTCTACATGTATGTTAATACAAGATTAACATAAGGCTGTTAGAATGTGTATAGCCAATCAGAAAGCTTCATTTCTCAGAGCTTTTATAATAGAAGTAAATGCTCATATAAGAATGTTTTCATATTGATTACACCTCTGAAGAATGTCCCTAACTCACATCCTCATTTAGTTTATCAAAAACTCTTACAGTTCCAGAAATTATGAGTTATTTCAGGATGGTTTGCTCAACTGAGGTCTATTTTGGAGAGAGCAAATTGTTATCACTGTTACAGCTAGAGATAATGGGTACCAGTATTAATCTAATATATTGTATATTCCTTTCTTAGAAAAGAGGTTAACGCGTATAGAAAACCAAAAAGGCATTGCCCTCTTGATAAAACAAAATTCAGCCCATGGCGGGCAAAGCATAAGAAGATACATGAATCAGAACCACATTTGGTCCACCTGATTTATCCTCAACAGAGAAAATCCTTTGCTAAGTTCAGATTCAAATGTTTGACTGCAATGTACTGAATGTAAGATATTCTAGCTTTCCACATTCATTTGAATCCACATACTGTGGATGAAGACAGGGGTTCTCTGAAGACATGACTCATGTTGTTAAATAATTTAATATGTTGTTATCTGGAAAATGTGTACTGCATGGTTAACAGTAAGGTGTGCAAATGTGTTGATGTCATTAACAAATACTAGAAGACACTTTAAATAATTCCAACATCTTTATCAAATATGAACTATACTGTCTGTATTGTGCAACAAGGAACTTTTATAGGCAGCTGTTTTATAATCGAACACTAGCACCCTGCTGGACTGGATCATGACAAACCACCCTGGGAATATACTAGATGCAGGAATTCTACCTGACGCATCACAGACCACGCCCCACTTTCTGTGTCTGGGCAAAGCTAGCCTGAATCTATGAGGTCCACTTATTACTTTCTCTGCACTTTGCGAACTTGACTCAAAGGCCTTCTGTTCATGTAGCTTGCATAGACTGGTCTCTCTCTATAGCTCATTAGATGTCCAGACAGCCCTAAATATCTTCCTGACAAAATTCTTGGAACTGCAAGAAACCCACTGTCAACTTGTTACTAGGCGGGTTAGAAATAGTCAGACTCGCTGGCTAAAATCTGACCTATTATCTAAATTAAGACAGAGGAACAAAATCTGGCTTCGCTACATGAAATCAGGTCCTCTTGCAGACTTTAATACATACAGAGCATTAAGAAATGCTTGTAAGAAAGAAATCAAACTAGCAAAAAGCTCATACTGCAATAACCTTCTAATAGACTCCCAGGGGGACCCCAAAAAATTCTGGTCCCATATTAAGTTCTTCCTGGGATCAAACCAGTCATCCACTCCAAATGACATGACTCCAAATGGCACCCATTGCAATAATCCCCTCACTATTGTAAACTTCTTTAACAGGCAATTTGCTGACCTCACCCAAAATACTTCCACTTTCCCTACCTCGTCTAACCCCATCTCACCTGTTGACTCCTCCAAGCCTACTTTCTAGTTCAAGTCCGTCCCAACCAGTGTGGTTCTCCAACTCCTAAGAAACATCTTGGAGCACACAGCTGTTGGGTCTGATAACCTGGAACCTAAGCTCCTAAAATTGGCCGCTCCTCATATAGCTGCTCCCCTTGCTAAAATCTTTATCCTCTCCCTGTGCCAAAGTACTGTCCTAAATATTTGGATGATGGCCAGAATCACCCCAGTTTTCAAAAAAGGCAATCCACTTGACTAATTGAGTTACCATCCCATTGCCATCCTATCTGTTCTCAGTAAAATTCCTGAGAAAATAGTTGCTACCCAGACCACCGATTTTCTACTGAAACATGACCTCTTAACCAATGCCCAACATGGTTTCAACAAGGTCATAGTACCACCACTGCCCTACTCAAACTCACATCTGACACCCTACTGGCCATGGACTCTGGCTGGCTCACTGGGGGCCATTTTATTGATATGACCAAGGCATTTGACCTTGTTAACCACTCCATCCTCGTGCTATACCCTAAACTCACTAGGCTTCACAGAAAATGTTGTTAATTGGTTTGATAGCTATCTGTCTGATAGGTCTCAATATGTGAAATTCAACTCCCACCTCTGATAAGGCTACCATCAACATTGGCATATCTCAAGGGTCTATTTTAGGTCCTCTGCTTTCACTATTTTCATTAATAGTATTACCACGAATCTCCTCAATACCTCCTCACTACTATATGCTGATGACATTGTCCTGTATTGCAGTTCAAATAACATTGTGGACATTAACACAAAACTCTTTGGTGATTATCAGCTTTTACAACAGTGGCTTGTAAATCACAAACTAGTCTTGAACACAGCAAGACCCAAGCTATGTTATTCAGCTCCAGTCTCAAGCTCAAACACTCCCAAACACACTTTAATGTCTCTTCCTGTGATGGCACATCTGTTGGAGTGGTTAATTCATTAAAGTATCTCAGGGTCACTTGACCCATCCCTGAGTTTTGACCTCCACATTCATACTATCTGTAAGCAGGTTAACTC
The DNA here is from genome assembly GCA_016271365.2 of Neoceratodus forsteri. NCBI lineage: Eukaryota > Metazoa > Chordata > Ceratodontiformes > Ceratodontidae > Neoceratodus > Neoceratodus forsteri. The sequence continues at coordinate 1,205,133,939 of CM057456.1, forward strand.
CAAACTTGGGATCGCCTACCTGACAAGCTATGTGTCCTCCTTCAGCTAGACTTGCTATAGCCCGTGGGATATTACTTCCTCTCACTTACAAGGTTGCTACATATGCCTCCGCCAGCACTTCAGTCTTCATAAGGAACGTTACTTACAATAACATCTGTCACTTTGCATCCAGCTCCCCCCGGCTCAAATATCATTGTCTCCTCTACTTGGATCTAGGATGGCTTCCACCACTTGAACTAAGGTCCTATGCACTCAGGTCCATTACCGATAACATTATCAGGTCCTGTATCCCAAATTCTTTGGCCTGTCTCCTTCCCTATCAGAAAACCAACTATGCATTGCACTCTGTGGAAAATATTCCTGTCCTAATCCTGAGACATCGCACTAATAAAGGTGGTCGTGCCTTTGCCTACCATGCACCCTACTACTGGAACTCACTTCCTATAACCTTACACCAATCTGTATCCCATAACTCCTTTAAGAAAGAACTTCAACATTATCTCCTCTCCTCCTACATATGCTCCTGCTTCAAACCACCCTAGCCCTTACTCTCTAACCCTACCCTCCACCCATCGTCATCTATGGGGCCTAGGGCCCACCCCAGTCAGTGAAACTCTTCCATTCAACTTTCATTTCCTCATTTCTATCATTTAATTCTCCCACTTCCTTCTCTCTTTCCAGGTTACTATCATCCTTCTCCACCTTTCTCCCAAGCTCCTTCCCCATCAATCTTTGCTTGGTGGCTAGCGCTGTCACAACACCTTATTCCCTTATTTAATTGCATAGTTGCCAGGTCGCATAAGCTGTCCTTACTGTATTTTTCTTGTGTAAATTGTAATGCTGTATTTGGTCTTACTACCTCAATTTCCTATTCTGACCAGACTGTATTTTGCCTTACATTCACCTAAATGCTTATTTTGGTCTAACTACCTCAATTCTTTGTCACATTGCTGCTGTTATGTAACTTATACTATGTATCATAATGTTCCTGTACCTTGCACTTTGTTTCATGATGTTTCTTTGAAGTTTGTCTCTGTATTCTCCCGGGTCATGCCTCAAAATAATCTTTCTGGCTAGTGCACCTACCCGGTTAACAAAAACTAAATAAAAATAAAATTAAATAATGTAATTTATAATGTTTTTCTTCAATCGTATTATTGTGTTTCTCTCTTTGTGGATACACATCTTGCAATGATTGTTCATTTTTAAAGTCGATAAAATAAACCAGACACTACTGCTATAAAGGTAATAGGGAAAAAGCTGTGTGTAGAGTGTTCTTTTAGATCAAATAGTGAATGACCATACTGTAGCATTAGAGTAGAAAATAATTTTGACTTGTATAGCATTTATATACAAGAAGCAATGAAGCACTTTTAGAAAGCAATATGTTGGATATTGGCACAGTAGCACAGTGAAAGTATACAGACTAGAAGTCTTCATGTCATCAGATTGTTCACCATTCATATCCATATGTGCTGTTTGTTGTGGTTATAGACAATACTTTCTAGGGATGCTGAGGTACAGTTTCTCAAATGAAGGCCATCAGGGAAAGTCTTGAACTTGTATACAGCCAAACTCAATGTTTATTGGGACTAATTGTTCTGTTGCCCATGATAGTCCTTACTGTGCTAAATTATTTCTCTTTCCTAATGAGCCTATAGCTATGCATACATTTTTGCTAGCTGATGCTGCATAAATGTTTTTCCCCTACAAGAATGTCTTCATAATTACACTTCCACACTTGTTCTCATGCTCTGCAATAGTTTCATATAAGTTTGCATATCATAGTTCTGTGTAATCTCCAGCTGCTATCCCTTCCCCTCTCTTCCCTTCTCCCTTCCCTGTACTGTGGCCCATGTCACTCTGACCAAGCTTCAGGTCACTATAGTGTTCTCCCCTCCCCTGGAACTACTCTGACTGGTCACCACTGTAGTCGGGATTCTTTCCACCCTTCCCCCTCACCAGCAGTGGAGTACTCCAACGGTCAAGTTGTGTCATGTAATGCTTGATTGTTAGAACATTACAAAGTCTACCAATCAACAATCGCCCATAAGAAGGCAGAGTTCCTGTCCAGGGAGATTGCTGCCTCTCAGAACCGACTGGCTCAGCTCTTTCAAACAGTGGACAGGCTGTGCAACCCAGCCTGTCTACAGTTTTAAAGAGCCTTTTCACAGTTGGAGTGTGATGATCTTACTCAGTTCTTTGCAGATAAGGTGGCAGACATCAGGGCGGAGATCCGATCTTCATGCTCTGTGGGGAATGCTGTTGATCGGTGCTCTGTCACTGTCCCTCACTTTTCCGGGAGTACCTTTGACCGGCCAGGGTTTCTAGATATCATGCGGATTGCCCAGGGTATGCACCCTACTTGCTGTAGTTTGGATCAGGCCCCAACTTCCTAATTATGGGTCGTTGTGACATCATTGGCCCAATCCTGGCACAGACAGTCTGGTGCTCCTTGACTCAAGTGAGCTTCCTAGCTCCCTGAAGGAGGCGGTGGTGACACCCTCCTGAAGAAAAGCTTCACTGGACCTAGACTTTCTTCTTAATTACAGACTGATCTCAAACCTCCTTTGTGGGGAAGATTATTGAGAAAGTAGTGGCTGCACAACTGGAGAACCACTTGACCATCCATAACATCTATGAACCTCTCCAATCTTGTTTTCAAAAGAGGCACAGTACTGAGACTACTCTGGTTCGGTGCTCAATGATCTCCTGATGGCAAGAGATCGGAAAGCCATTCCATTCTGGTACTCCTTGATCTCACCTCAGTGTTTGACACTGTTGACCATGGGGTGCTGCTTGAGTGCCTGAGGGTTTTCTGTGGCCTGATTAATACAGTCCTCAGGTGGTTTAAATCATTTCTCACTGGCAGAACTCAGAGGGTGGTGTCAGGGATTTATTTCTCCGACCCTCTCTCTGTCATGTGGGCCCCTCAGGGCTCAGCACTGTCCCCCATGTTGTTTGTGGTGTACATGATGCCCCTCAGAGACATTGTAAGATGGTATGGGCTGAGGTTTTACTGCTATGCTGATGATACCCAGCTCTACCTGTCTTTCGCACCTGACCAGGATAGTGCATGCTCGGTGTTTAATAATAACTGCCTCATTGAAATCCAGGATTGGATGAATTCCAACTGGCTAAAGTTGAACTTGGGAAAGACGGAGGTGATGGTTGTGAAACCTGGTCACTGGATAGGGAGGTTGGGGCTGGTCAGCTCATGGGGCTTTTTCTGGGGTCCAGCTCCTTATCTCTGAATGAGACTGGGACCTAGGGTGATGCTTGATGATGGCTGACTCTGTGGTCTCAGGTGTCTGCAGTCATCAAGTCATCCTTTACCATCTGTGAACATCACTAGGATCAAGCACCTTGTTCTGTTCTTAGATCTTCCCCTGCTGATCCATGCCTTGGTGACCTCGCACCTTGATTACGGCAACTCCCTTTACTTAGGGTTACCAGGGGTTGATATCTGCTGCCTCCAGCTAGTGCAGAATGCTGTAGCCTGGTTGTTGATGGGGACTTCTCGGCCATACCACATCATGCCAGTGCTGTGCAAACTGCACTGGCTGCCGATTCAGTGGCAGATCACCCTTAAAGTCGGATTACTGATGTATAAAGCCCTACACGGACTTGGCCTGGACTACCTGAAAGAGCTTCAGATCCCCTACTGCCCCAAGTGATGGCTCCACCCGGCTGACGAGGGTTGCTAGAGTATCCAAGGGTGTCGTTAAAATCTTCAGAGGTCCATGCATTTATGTACGCAGCCCCAGCCCTTTGGAATTTTCTACCCTGTTAGCTAGTGGGACTGCATGACCCTGGGGGTTAAACAGGCACTTAAATGTATTTATGGGGCCAAGCATTTACCAGTAAAGTATATTTAATAACAGATTTTGTTGATTATCTTTTATACTGTTGTTTTATGTTATTGTTTTTAGTTATCTCTTTGTAAAGCTTTGGCAATTTTGAAAGGCATTAAAGCAAATAAAGATTATTATTATTATTGATATTTCTAAACAATTTTAATATTTATTATGTTTTGCACTGATATATTGCTGTCAAAGTTGTTTGAGTGACACTCACGTTCATGACCCCTGGGGTGATGTAAAGTATAATTAAGCATGAGGTGTTAACTGTCCCCCATTAAGATCACTCAGAACTCTCTGGTTGCTGATACAAACTGTTGAACTGCCTGACAGGGCCTTATTATTCCAAGGGCTTTGGGAAACCCTTAATCAGAAGCATAGCCTCATGGTGTACAGAACTCTCATGTCCTAAATAAATACATTTTTCTATTTTTATTTTCTGCATCCATGTAAGTTATTTTCCCAGGCCAGCAAGATGCCATCCATGGAGCAGCAATAGATGGGCATGGCAGACCTGAAGAGAATGTAAGGGTCCTAGTGGCAGAACACCAAAGCGTCACACACACATCACAAAGTTACTGAGTTGTCAGGCATTGACAACCCCTTGCCCATGCTAGTGAAAGGTTGAAGGATATAGGCTCTGTTTCCTAAGACAACATTGGGGGTTTGTATGTTAAACACAATAGCACTGTGCCTCCAAACAGAGAATTAAAGTGGGCTGGATCTAAAGTGTGGTACCTCACCCTGGAATGCAGCACTTACCCATCTCCTAACTTCTGGAATAACTTCCCATGTCATATCTGTTATTAATAAGCAGTGCCCACCCACACAAAATGCAGTTCCTACACATTCACTCAAGACAGGCAGTTGACAGAGAGCTTAATTGGGGGTGTGGCTTAGACAATATAAAAGCAGGTGACTCAAATTACAACTTCCTGTTGCTAGCCTTTTTTCTTACTAATTGCCTGCCATCACACCCTAAGCCAGTTCTACTTTTATAGCCATTGGATTTGACTGACAACAGGAACTTCCTGTTTGGCAGTAGGAAGGGAAGGATCATAGAGAAACATTGGTTTTGTCAACCCTAAAGAAAAAAAGTAACTCTCTCTCCTCCCCAGCGGCTGGTGGTCTGACACTGAGCAAGGAAGAAGGAGGCTACTGAAGTATACAGGAAGGTGATGTCCCAGAACAGGAAGGGTGAGAGTTGTAAGGAGAGGAGAGGAGATAGTAAGCATACAGAGAAACAGGAGAGGGGATACAAAATAAGACATGATAGGAGTGGTGCAGTACAATGGCTGTGGGGCGGCAGTGTTCCAGGAGACATTCTGGAGGCTGCGATGCTGCCCTATTTGCATGCACCTCTCTGGTCTGAGGGAGGAGGTTGCCCGTCTCCAGGCTGACTTGGCTAGGATTCGTGACACCTCCTCCCCCACCCAGGGACCACCAGGGCCAATGTCATTACCTCAGAGGTTGCCAAGAAAGAGGAGAGGCTGGACCAGGGTGTGCTCAGGGAGGGAGAGGGTGGTGGAAAAGAGTTGCATCCCTCCAGCTGTACCTCTCCACAATTCATGCACTCTTCTGGTGGATAGTGGTTCCTCTATGGAGGCACCTGCAGTGGAGATCAAGGAGGATGCTGGGAACCTTCACAAAGGAGACCCACAGAAGGGTGGCATGGGACCCCACAGGGGAAGGAAACAATTCCTGGTGGGGGACTCAATCATTAGGGGGGTAGAAATGGGGGAGGAAGGGGAGAGGAGGTAAGGTGCCTGTCAGGCGCCACGGCTTGGAGGAACAGGAAGCGAATCCTCAGGATCATGGGAGCAGTTGCATGAGGGAGGGAGGAAGCTGGATGTCATTGTCCACCTAGGGACAAATGACCTGGCTAGGAATGGGGTCAGAGCAGTTCAAGAGGAGTTTGTAGAGTTGCGGTGGGGCCTTAGACAAGTAGCGCATACGGTAACCTTCTCGGAGGTGCTGTTTGTCTATGGCAAGGGTGATGCTAGGGTACTCCTCACCAGGAATTCAATGAATGGTTGAAAACTGGTGTGGAGCTCAGGGTTTTGGCTTCATTGGGGACTGAGGAGTCACCTGGAGGGATACAGACCTATACTGGCTCGGTGATCTGCATCTGTTCGGGGGGACCAGGATCCTAGGTGAGAGGTTTAAATGCTTCATTGGCAAGCACTTAAACTAGCCAAGGGGCAGGCACTGAAAAGGAACAGAAACCCCAGCCTCCCCCCACAAAACACTGTAATTAGTGAGGTAAACACTAAGGTAGAGAAGTCATTAGGGAGCAGGACAGAGGTAAATGTGAAAAAAGGCAAAGGCAGTAAGGACAGGAATGGGGCTAAAAGAGGTAAGGCCATCAAAAAGTGGAGGGTGATAAGTACCAATGCCCATAATCTGTGTAACTAGCTCCCTGAACTAGTGGCCTTGATGGCAGAGGGTTGCCTAGATATTGTGGCAGTCACAGAAACATGGTACACAGAGAACCAAGACTGGGATGTCAACATACCAGGATACACAATCTACAGGAGGGACAGGGAGGGTAAAAGAGGAGGAGGAGGAGTAGCTCTCTATGTAAAAGAAGGTATCAAAGCAACAGAACTAAAGAGCAAACAGGGAGCAGATGAGGCATTCTGGGTCACCCTGGAGACAGGAAATGTCACCACAATCTGCATGGGGGTTGTATACAGACCCCCATCTCAGGGAGAGGGAATGGACAAGGAAATGATAGAAGGCATCCTTAGAATGGCAGAAAAAGGGGAGATATTGTTGATGGGGGACCTGAATATGCCAGATGTTAACTGGAGCACCGTTGCTGCAGGCACATCCAAGAGCAGGGTCATTCTTGATGCCCTACAAGAGGCATGCCTCAGACAGCTAGTATTGGAACCCACTCAGGAGAGAGCAGTCTTAGATCTGGTACTTTCAAATGGGGACAGAGAAAGAATCTCAGATTTAGAAGTGAGTAGCCATCCGGGAACAAGCGACCACCAAACAGTGTGGTTCACGATAAACACAGCCATACAATCAAGCCATACAAAGCAGAGTATTGGACCTTAGGAGGGCTGACTTTGGAAAATGAAAGAGTGCCTTAGAAAAGCACTAGCAAACAGGCAAGAAGGACGGGTGCAGGAACAATGGGTAGTAATCAGAACAGCCATCACAGGGCAACAAGCCTTGTGTAAAGCAAATCAATAAAACACAACTAAGGAAAAACGCTATGGTTCTCAAAAGAGGTGGCAGGAAAGTTGAGAAAAGGATAGCATTCAGGAAATATAAGTAAACACAGAAGGAGCAGGACAGAGAACTTTATCAGTTAAAGCAGAAAGAGGCTGGGAAGGCAGTCAGAATGCAAAGGCCCAAACCGAGGAAAGGATAGCCAGCTCTGTTTATTAGGGGATAAGACCTTTTATAGGTACATTAGGGAGCGAAGAAAGACCAAAGGAGGGATACTGAGGGTAATAAAGGGAGGAATGTGGTAGAGGTGACAGTGAAAAGCAGGGATACTGAATGAATATTTCTGCTCAGCATTCACAAAGGAAGAGGAGGAGGTACCTAAACCAAACAAGAGAAACACTGAAGACAGGGTTGATACCAGTCCATTTACAGAAAAAGAGTTCTGAAAGAACTAATAAAATTGAAGGTGGACAAAGCAATGGGGCCTGATGGGATTCACCCAAGAATTCTAAAAGAACTAAGGGTAGAACTAGTGACACCGCTGACTACTCTCTTTAACAAATAATGGGAGGATGGGGTGGTACCTGAGGACTGGAGAAGGGCAGATGTAATTCCTCTTCACAAAAGTGGCATCAGGACAGAGGCAGGAAACTACAGACCAGTTAGTTTGACCTCAGTAGTAGGGAAAATTATGGAATCACTTCTGAAGGAAAGAACTGATGAGTACCTAGAGGCCAGTGGGGCACAGAACCCAAGGCAGCATGGATTCACGATGGGAAGGTCATGTCAGACGAATCTTATAGATTTCTTTGACTGGGTGACCAAAGTAGTAGACCAGGGAGGGGCTGTGGACATGGCCTACCAAGATTTTAGCAAGGCATTTGATACAGTCCCACACAAAAGATTAATATACAAGTTAGCCAGACTTGGAGTGGGTCCCAAGGTGGTAGCCTGGATAAAAATTGGATAGACAATAGGATGCAAAGGGTAGTAGTAAATGGAGTCCACAGTGAAGAAAGGAGTGTTACTAGCGGGGTACTGCAGGGTTCAGTACTGGGACCGGTCCTTTTTAATGTCTTTACAAGTGACATTGCAGAGGAACTGGAAGGGAAAGTATGTCTCTTTGCAGACGACACAAAGATCTGCAACAGGGTTGATACACAAGATGGAGTGGAAAGGATGAGAAGGGACTTGACAAAGTTGGAGGAATGGTCAAATGTATGGCAGCTCAGATTCAATGCAAAGAAGTGTAAGGTAATGCACCTGAGAAACAAAACCAGGGAAGAGTACACAATGGGGGTGAGATACTGACAACAGTAAAATGGAAAGGGACCTGGGGTAATTATATCAGATGACCTAAAGGTGGGCAAGCAATGTGAGAAGGCAATAAGGAAGGCTGGGGATACTGGGATGCATAGGGAAGGCATCAATAGTTGAAAACAGGAAGTTGTTATTCCTCTGTACAAACAGTTGGTGAGACCCCATCTGGAGTACTGTGTGCAGTTCTGGAGACCCCATCTTTGCAAAGACATAGACAGAGTGGAGCTGTCAGAGAGGAGCAACAAATGGTGCAGGGTCTGCACCAGAAGACATATGAAGAAGACTAAAGGAGCTTAATATGTATACCCTTGAGGAAAAGAAGGGAGAGGGGGACATGATAGAAACTTTCAAGTACCTCAAGGAATCAACGAAGTCCAAGAGGGTAGCATCTTTCAGAAAAAGAGATGTGCAAGAACAAGGGGGCACAATTCGAAGATAGAGTGGGGAAGGCTCATAGGTAATGTGAGGAAGTATTTTTTTCATGGAGAGGGTTGTGAATGCATGGAACAGCCTCCCTGAGGAGGTCGTGGAGTCAAGAACAGTGGGGGAATTCAAGATTGCATGGGACAGACATAAGGCAGTCCTAGTGGGGGTTAGGAGGAAGTAAGCTGTTGGTTAACTAGGATCTTCAGCTTATCTGTTAGGTAGAAAATGGGCAGACTGGCCTTTACCATTAAGGGAGGGAAAAGATGTGCAACCATTTCATAGTTGTCCTTCCAAGGGAAATGCCCCTCTGGCCTGGACTCCCTAAATGCTCTACCTGTCTGCTCCTGCCATCGACATCCCACTGGCAGCTCTTTTTAACCTCTCTTTCTCCTAGCTTCTCTCCCATTTGAATGGAAGCATGCTACAGTCATCCTGCTTCCAAAGGGCAGCAACCCTTCTGCCCCAGAAACTACCGCACTATTTCCTCCTCCCCATCCTGGCAAAACTCCAGTAGCATATGTTTACCTAAATACTGTGTTTTGTTAAGTGATATTTTATACCTCACATGGAGGATAGTCTTCTATTGTATTAGATGTGTGCTTTCTTATATACTCAATTTCAATAAAAGATAAAAGTGAAAAAAATCTCCAGGAGTGCCATTAAGCCCAGCTTTTTCCTCCTTAACTAGTCCTCCTTCTTCTCGCCTTACCAGTCTGGTTTCAGGAAGTCCCACTTGACTGCTGCTTCCCTTCTTAGGCTCATGGATTCCATTCTGGCTGGTACGGATAAAGGCCATGTCACCTCAGATATTTTTGTCGAACTGGCTAAGGCTTTCTACATGGTCTCCCATGCGTTTCTCCTGGAAAAGCTCACTCTTGCAGGACTGTCTACTGTGACCTCCAGCTGGTTCCACTCCTAACTGATAGGTAGGTCCCAATCTGTAAGAATTGGAAACTCCACCTCTACCTCCCTTCCAGTCTCCTCAGGAGTGCCCCAAGGCTCAGTCCTTGGACCACTCCTATTTTCCATCTTCCTCAATGACCTACCCACTGCCTGCCCACACATCCATCCACATGTATGTGGGCGATATGGTGCTGTATTCATCAAGCCCTTCGACCATTGAGGTGGTGGCCAGGCTACACAAGACTTTGTTAAAGTCCAGCTCTGGTTTCAAGCACATCAGCTTTTCTTAATGCCAAGAAAATGGTCTCATGACTTCGGCTTGAGACAGCAGACTCTCCCGTTACCCTCCACCCCTCCTTCAACACCCTGGATGGTGTCACTGGAAGCTTGCACCTCCTTTAGATACCTCAGGGTCTGGCTCAACCAACACCTTGACTTTTCTGCACATGTCGATGCCATCCACAAAAGCTCCACCCCAAGTTAGGTGCTCTATATCACAACCATGGATGCTTCTCACTGCCAGCCCGTCGTGCACTAGTGTAGACAATGATTCTCCCTGATTTTGACTATGATGATGTAGTCTACAGCGCCTCCCAAGTCCACCCTGGCCAGACTGGACCCCTCTTCCACTCCTTCTGCAGTTTCACTCTCAATTGCCCACCCTTCACACACCTGCGTTCTCTACCGGACTCTAGGCCTCACCTTGCTCCAGGACCATAGACTGTCCCACTGCACAAATTTCATGGCCAAGTTCTGGCCCCAGTCTCTACTGCTGTAACTTACCTCTGTCATCACATCCCATACTCTTCCTGCATATCCTCTTAGGAACTTCGACACCCAGCACCTGGCTGTGCCGCTCATGACTTTCTCTGCTGGCCAGGCAGCCATCAGGCATCGCATGCCTAAACTGTGGAACTCCCTTCCTATGGAAATCCAGCACACACCCACAACTCTGAAGCCCAACTCTCTCAACAAAGCGCATTTCACCTCCACCTGTGACTGCGGCTAAGTATAAACTTACGCCAAGCATCTGTTCTGGGAATCCTAGGCTAGGTCTCAGCTAGTGGTCCTAGCCCATTTTCTTGCAACCTTGCTGATGTTGTTTTTGTAGATGTTTGCCTTAAAATGCCTCTGTACCAAATGTGTGCAATGTATTTCAGCTGATGGGTCCTTGTATTACCACCTGTTCAAAATCCCATATTCTGTATATACAGTATATATATATATAGCTATTTAATTTAATATCCTACCTATACTCTGTACATACGTATGTTATTTATATCCTGCACTCCGGATGTATAAATTGTGTGTATTTTTCTCCTCTGCTCCCCCTCCCCCAGGACACACCTGAAATCGAGCAGTACTCTGCTCAGTGTGCCTTCTTGGTAAAACTCTTAAATAAATAAATACTCCCAGGACAGGTCCTGCCTGAGCACTACAACAGCCCTATCACGATCCAAAATGTAGATGACTGTGAGTCTGGTAGAGTAGTCACGCCTTATGATTCCGCACTAAGGTCTAGGGTGAGGATCACTGACAGTGACAATAGTGTTTGTTGTGACAGATTGCATGATGCTGGTGGCTTAGGCCTTGCAGAAAATCGGTCAACAATCAGTATCTTGCAGAGATGCACTTTAGAGGGGTGACTGACCAGGGAAACAACTATACCCTGCAGCTGTTGAACACTAAATTGTTGCCTAGTCTGTAGCCGTAAACACTTTAAACTATCAACATGGATCCCCACTGATGCTCCAAGGGGGATATACCATCCATTTTAAGAGCATTCTGCAAAAAGGGGCTCTTGAACAAAAACTCTGTTTTATGAACTGTCTGCTTGTTATATGACATGACTGATACCAGCAGCAGAGTGGCTAGCTCTTGCCAAATACCATGTGGTCCCCACTGAAATACAACTGAGGCAAATGGCACACTCACCAACTAACAATATTCAGTGAAATGTTGCACTTGCAGTTCTGTTGATGTCCTGCAGGCTAAAGGCCTGTCTTGATCTCAAGTTCACAGAACAGCGTTCGTACTGTCCCAATCACAAACTCTGTTGAACCGACACAGTCATCTGACTCACTGCCATGATACATAGTGAGCTGTGCATAGAGTTCATAATGAAGTGCACATTCACATGACTCAAGATCCTGATGTCCTCGCTCCAGTTACTGGTTCCTGCTTACACTCCAATAGCACTGATGACAAATGCTCTGAGCATGGTCTCTACCACCCCATCACTTGGCGCCAGCACCTTTTATGCTCCTCTTGACTTGAGCTCTCAGTTGTCAGAGAAGGCCGACACTCAATTTAACACCCAGCTGGCTGATTATTCTTTGCTGAGTGACTGCTTGAAGCTTCACACTTATTGACAGCAAGGAGACAAGTATGTGCATGTCAGTTAGTCCATGCTGCCTGCCTGTCAGCTAAGTACACTTAATTGGTCAGAAAAAGGGCTGTCTTAGTTGGTTGTAATTCCTTCAGCCCAGTTGATGGAGCTCCTTTTTTTAATTGGTGGAATCTTGATCCCTCTCTTGTGTGATGCTATTCAGTGTAGATGCAGCAGCATGCAAAGGTCAAGCACACATTAAGCAGGCGACTTTAACAAAACAGGCAAACATTTTGATCAAGGGCCTGGACTGATTCAATGTCAGTCTTCATAACTTCATCATTTGACTCCGTTTCCTATAGTGGCTCTTCCACTGGCTGCCTCTATCCATCATTTTCAAGCAACTTCCCATCTCAGAAACCTAGCAATCACTGCCACCATGTGGCCCGACAAGAGTGCCAGCAGGCATCATCCTTACCCCAGCAGCGTCCTGTTTTTTTCTCATGACACCCAGTTGGCCTGCTCATGCTTTACCTCCTTTCAAGTGGGCAGAACTCCATGAGGAGTGCATGTCAGACTACTTTATGTCCAAGATGGCACTTTTACAATGAGAAGAGAGTTACCTCCTTTCTGGAATCCAAGGGTGTTACCTCCATAATTTACCTGAGACTCATCAGGTAGTATGATGTGTTACTCCTCCCAGCACCACCAAGTTGGGCCTATAGGAGTTAGTTTTCTCAACAGTTTTCTTCCTTGGAATTGATAGCATGTTGATGCTTAGATCTGTGCAAGTTAGTAGTAGGGTTGTCAGAACTAGTTCTAAAAATATTAGAACCCATTTAGAACCCAGGGGTTAAGTGGGTTCTAAGTGATGATGTTCTAAATGCTAAAGCAAATACTTTTTAGGGCTGCATAGAATTCAATGCAATGTTTCTGTGATTACAGAGAGAACAGCTAGAAAATGTGATAGGATACCTAGACTGTCTGCTTCCACAGTTAGTACCGAAACACAAACACATGAGGTCATCTTCATTTAACACAGTGGTGCTCTCCCCTCCCCTCCCTTTGCCTTGGACTATATTATTGGTAATAATTCATTCAATGATTAAAAAATGTTAGCAGAGAGAAGGCATGGAGTTGGGGGATTCAACCAAACCTAATTACTTATGTAAACAAATATAGACAGAGAAATGTTAAACTAATTGGCTAGTTAAATGCTAATATTAAAATCAATACTGTTGCTTTATTGAAACACGTATTAGCTAGTGTTCATGCTATGTACTTAATTTTATTCATTTTTTTCTTTTCTTTTCTTTTGTTTAAAAAATCAATAAACTTTTTAAATGGGAAAAAAGCCTTTGCCCCTTGCTTTCCCATTCGCTGACATGTGTCACAAATGTGACAGTACTCAGCCACATCTTTATACACCAGACCAATAGATGTTTTGTATGAACCTCTGCTTGGTCCATGATGGTCAAACAAGTATAAGAACAGGACTGATACTTATTGTAGGTATGAATTAGTAGGGACTGATACTTGTAGTAAGAATGAATTAGTAGGTGATTTATGCACACTTTGATGGGTATAGCTTATTTATGTTACAGTATTGCTCAACCATTCCATGGAATTATTATCTAATTGCTTAGTTCAATGCTAGTGGTAAAATCAACACTGCTGCTTTATTGAATATGTATTAGCTAGTGTTCATATTATGTACTTACTTTAATTGTTTTCTTTTCTTTTCTGTTCTTTTCATTAAAATCAATAAACTTTTAATGGTGAAAAGCCTTTGTCCCTTGCTTTCCAACTCTCTGACATGTGTCACTAGTTTGACAGTACTCAGACACATCTTTATAGACACCAGGCCAATAGAGTTTTGTATCAACCTTTGCTTGGTCCGTTACACCCCCTTCCCCATATCCCACAAGTGGAATGTTGTATGCAGTGCTGAGTAGCTGTTGTCTAAACTCCTTAGGTAATACCAGCTGTTTGCATACCTACTAAACTTTGGCTCCTTGAGTTGCAACCTGGGGCAGGATCTGGAGAAAATTTGGTCCCAAGGCAACCATGCTTATGTTATTAAAGCATAACTGTTACTGTATCAGCATAATTACATTTTAGAAGGTAGATCCTGTCCACATGGCAAATGACTTGGGGCAGCTTACATAATTTTAGTTACGAGCAATGCAGATGTTTATAATTCTGACCTTACAGGACAGAGACTGGCTCATTTATTTTATTTCTATTTTATTTTATTATTTGGTAACTGGGCAAGTCCCTCTATGCACAGGTGCCTGTCTTCAGGGGTGATCTGGGGACACTGTGGTGGTTGAGTGACTTGTGCAGAGTTGCACAGTATGCAGGTGGAGGTTGCAGGATTCAGGCCCAGGTCTTCCGAGTGTCCCAGGCTCATTCACACTTCATTGCTCTAGCCTCAGGGCTGTACTAGAATCCAGATCATTACAATCAGGCTTTTTGCATTAAATGTATAAAATAAACATTTAACAGAAACAGTATGTAAGAGCCTGGCCACCTTCCTGTATCTAGGGGTAATGGATGGCATCTCATCCAGGAAGTGCCTGCCTTACACCATAATGACCAATACTGCACCAACACGGTCACCTTTGCATCATGGATTGGGGCAGTGGGGATCACTGTCATCATAACACCACACCCTGGGGCACCATAATAAGAGATCACACACACAAACTAGTTTGTCCATACTTGAGCTGGGACTAAGCATAGTGGTATTTTATTATTTAGCTGCGAGATGATATACAGTTCTCTGGGCCTTTCTCTGTCCATTATTTTTTTCAAGGTGTTTTGCTCATCTTTCTCACCCCAGCCAACATCATTTTGCAGTCCTATTGGTTCTGAACAGAATTTGTTTTTTTCAGCCATTTCAAGAAGAATGGGTGCCAGTCTGGAAAGCAAACTATTTATATGTACATTTTAAAATGTTTTAGTTGGAGTGTGCTGCTCATATACTGTACCTGCACATGCAGCTGTGTTACAGTACAACATATCAGTTGTGACTCCTGGTCTTTGCTTTCTGAATGGCATGCAGTGTTTCTTCTTTTCTGCATGTGTAGTGAAACAGAATATTACTACTGTGCTGTGAGGACAGGTCTCTTTTTAGCTCTTTTTTCTTCTTTCAGTAACTCTGTCTCCTCTCCAATATTGTGGAGTACAGCTTAAGCATGGGGCTAATCTAGCTGCCACCCCCTTAAGAACTCAAGACAACTGTAGCAAGTTAGGGTAGTTATGCAAATTCTGTATGCTACTTACTAGCTTAGATGGGGCTACACAACCTTAGTCTGAGTCTGAACCTCATGTGAGATGAAGCTCACTGTTGATGTCCCTGAATAAACCACACATTGATTTATTTATGCATCCATCGGTTTACTCGAATGGTGCAGCAAGGTGTCCACTATAGCAGCAACAGATGGGCCTGGCAGAACAGAAAGAATGTAAAGGTCCTTAGTGGCAGACAACACCAAAATGCCACAAGTGGTGGAGAATGTGGCCATTCTTCTGCCCAGACCCCATCTCGTTGTGTCAATGCGTTGGATTACTAAGTCACTTGTCCCAGTATGCCTGAAGAGCTTGAATGTTACTGCAATATAATCCTGCCTGCAGAAAAATGACTGTATCCTGCTTTTACTGTACTGAGATGTCCAAAGAAACAATTATTTAACATTGCTAGCCAACTAAATAAATAAACTGTTGAACATTGCTAACCAGCTGCTAAATGGAAGAACACAGTGTCAGCAATTAAGTTATTCAGCCCTAGAAACCATCGGAGCTCGAAAACTGGAAACCCAGCAGCCCTTACCTCGTGGCAGGGCCCTTCCAGCCATCTGTGTGCCAGTCATTACAGCTCCAACTTTGGGAGTTTGCCACGCCTTCCCCAAGGTCTGCCCCCGCCCCCCAGAGTTAGTATATATAGAAAGGGGGGAGCATGGGGGGTGGTGTCAGTGACATCAAAATGTGGTACCCTAATGACTGGGTGCACTGCTGCCGGTGCCCTAAATGGATGAAACAGTGACAGGGCCCATTCAAATTGTTCCGTTTTTGCCATCCAACCTTCCTCTATGCCCCACCTGCAGATCTCCAACCCAAAGCCTCTCCCACTGAGGATTGAAGCTCAAAAAGATAAATACACTATTAAATAAAATAATGAAGCTGGACTTTGGGGCCGACAGCCACTACCTCTTGAGCTGCTGCTTCCTCACAGAGTGCTCCCGCACCTGAAAAGACTGCAACCATTCAGGACTGCAATTCAGTCCTGCTCCATCTTTTCTGCCACACCAATTGCTTCTGCCTTGGCCGTGCTAAAGGGCCCTCCCATTTCTTCAGAACCACTTGCAGCAGCTCCATAAGCGGGGATATGGAAGACTGTTTTCCACCTGCACATCCACTCCACAATCTAAACTGTCCTCCGGCAGCATACCAGAAACTTGGCAACTGTCCTGGCCACAATCGCAACTCCATTACCTCCAGCCGCTCAGTCCAAATGCAGCTTGCAAATTACTGGCCCTCCTACCTCTTACCATGGCTCTGCTCCTTCCAGACAGCTGCAACTTGCTCCTGAAGGCTCCACAATTTCAGCTTTCTCCCCAACAGGCACAAAGCACCATGACTCCACTCCTACAGAACGGCCGCAGTTCTACTTTTGCCTGCAGCTCCACAGAGTGTACCTCTCCCCACTAGGCCACGCTATAAATCGGCCATTCAGCAAAACAATAAAACACAAATCCAGACTATAATGGAGCAAGCCACTCCCTGACTCTCAAGGCTGTACACAAAGCTGCCACTCTGCAACGCAACATGGAGTCACCACATCAGAGAATAAATAAATAGATAAAACAGGGGCAGGGAAACAAATAAGAGAAAAAAAATCACAAAGTGCCACAGGAATTTCAAGCAGGGCATAGTATATACAAATAATCGGGGGCAAGAAAACAAAACAAAGCACAAGTTGGGCCAATAAATAAATGCAGGAGGTACAGTAATCAATAACTGGAAGCAGTATACATAAACAAAATACAGCAGATGACCTGGGAGACCAAAAGAAAATAAAACAAAAGCTCCATAAAACAAAATGGGGCAGTCAAGTAACTAAACTTTCCTCAGTATTTTGTCACTCACCAAAGAAAAAAGCCTGGCACTTTCAGCTGGGGAAGAAGGACAGCAGCCACTGGAAACACCATTTTAAATATCGCAGAGCTCCACTGTAGCCTCATGGCAAAAGCATCCATCTTTGTTTACAAAAGCAACAAGACAGGAAGTGACCCTTAACCCCACCTGCTGGCAGCCATCTTGCTACAGTCAAAACACATGAACTGTATAGCATGGTTCGGTGGCCATCTTGTGAAGGGCACTAAACTGACCTCACTCCATAGAAATCAATGGCAAACCTAAAAAAATGAAAGGACACTGCAACAAATAGCTGATTTTTGCAAAGAAACCTTTATTTAAATAACAGGTAACACAAAATTGAGTTGGAATTGTTTATTAAGATGGCATTTGATGAACTTTGCTTACAAATAACTGTACTTTTGTATACAAAAATATTTTCTTCTCAGCACTTCATTTACTCCGTGATGTCCTGTCTTCTGCATGGTGGCAGCTCCTTCTCATCCTTACGACCTTCTTTTAGAGAAACTAAGCTCATCTCCAACCACAATGTCTGAAGATGATGCAGATATAGGCAGCAGAGCATCTGCTACCTTCTTCCACCTCAAGGGCATGGGGCTACAAAACTGAAACCATCCTGCACGACATCCAGTCTTCCATCTCAGCTCAAGGAGCACCAGCTATGCAAGCCATTCAAGATGACCTGGCCTTCATCAAGGCTATTTCACTACAGTCCATGGTCCATACCAGTCTACAGCCAGTACCCTTCTCAGCCTTACTTCACGAACACACTGTTGACTGGGCTTGAGCAATTTCAAGCCTTGATTGCCTGCAATGGTTGGACTGATCTTTGCATATTTCCAATGCCTTGCGCTTGCTTCTGAGATGGACTGCCATTTCCTGGTTCAATGCACTTACAGAACAAGTCAAAGGAGATACTTCTACTCTGTACAACTTTCAGAGACCATTTTACAAACACATCCACCATGGTTATTGAAACAACAGCTATGGGAATGCACCATGCAACCCTCTGAATCTCCAGAAGCATTCATAGTGAACATTGCATCATGCTGCAAATGTCTGCAGAAAAAGGAAAAAGATAAAATCACAGCCTTTGTCCATGGACTGCTTCCTCAATGCCATACTTATTTAATTCAGCAAAAGCCAACAACCTAGATGGACACAATCCAAGCTGCATGACTTGCACAAGAGTCCATCTCAGTGTTCCAGTTCACCACTGTACACGCACCTCAGTCCTCACAAATTGCCATGCTCACAACATGTGTCAAACAGCAACATGCAATGATTGACGAGCTCATTACAACTGTCAGTATCTTACATCTCAGCTCAACTGCTTCCTCTGCAACTTCTGTCAACACTCTGCAACTATCTCAACAGTGACCTGATCCACCTCCACCGTCACAGAACCTGTGAACTGCCAGTGGTGTGGATTCAGAGGAATGCTGCTGCTTTCTGCTGAAAGCTAAAGTATTATAACAGAAATCAAGAGAATCAAAGATGCCTACTGCAGCACAGTCAGCAAGATAACTGCAACTACTCCCAGGAACAGGAAACAAGCACTGCCCAATAGACTAAGGGCTTTTGTTGGGCAGGAGAACACAACAACTGACCGACCCTCTGACTCTCAAGTCAAACCAATAGCATTGTCCAATTGCCCACTCTGGCACCCTCTCATTTTAGGGCAAAAGTGCCTGTCATCAGATCACCACTTCTAGGGAACTATGTTCCTGTAACCATCAGAGATTGGTCCACACATGCTTTGGTTGACACTGGAGTAGAAATCTCCGGTATCAATAACAGTAGTCTGAACAACCAAGCTATTCGTCATTTACCCAATGTGTCTCCAGCTGACCTAAAGTACATTATCACATCAAGTGCTGCTACAGTACCTATCACAGGCATGGTTCATCTCAAGCTACACTTTGGCTAACAGCAAGCTACTGTCAAGTTCTACTTAACGCCTGATCTACAACCAGCAGTGATTCTTGGCCTGGACTTCCTCAAAGCTCACAAAGCCATCCTAGATTTTGCATCAAACAAACTGTCACTAGACCCATGGAGGCAGCTCGTAGCTACAGACTCAGTCACTGTGTCTCCTCAGACAGAGATGGTTTTGATTGCCAAGATTCGAGGTGAACCACTTCCACAAGGTGTTGTTGGCATCATCATGGGATCTCCCACTCTGCATTCATCAGGTCTTCTCCCAGGAAACACTTTGTCTGCAGTGCATGGCGGCACAGTCTTCCAAAAAATGCTGCAACTTCACAGATGAGCCAGTAGTCATCTCAAAGGGTGCCAGTATTGGAAAATTTGTATGCTTGTCTACAGGAGACCATCTCCATCTCATGCAAGAAGCTCAGCCTGGTTCCATCAGCTCTAGTCCTGTCAGAGCTATCATGACCACTCCAGCTTCACCAGAGTTACCCCTCAGTAAGTAATGATCCTCTTCAAAACTTCTAGCATCTCCAACAGAAAAACAGCTTTTGAAATTCCTGGATAATTACCCAGATGTCTTTGTTGGTCCCGATAACAAGCTTGGATGCTGTGATATCCTGCAACACACCATCAAGGTGCAGCCCGACCAGAAACCAATCTGTCAGCGAGCCTACAAAGTTTGGCACAAATAGAAACAAGTCCTAGAGTACATGATCAAAGACAAGCTTGAACAAAACATTGTTGAAGAGTCTACAAGTCCCTGGGGAGCACCTTGCCTGCTGATGGTAAAGAAGGACAAGGAGTATCACTTCATGGTAGACTATAGAAAGCTCAATGCCTACACGGTGCAGGATGCTCATCCCTTACCTGCAACTGAAGATGCCTTAGAGGGTCTTGGTGCAGCCAACCCAGCTTACTTCACCACTGTAGACCTTCATAGTGGGTTCTACCAAGTTTATATTGCTCCTGCTTCTCATCCATACACAGCCTGGTGCTGCCACTTGGAACATTATCAATTCAAACAACTGTCTATGGGACTTCAGAACAGTTCAGCTACATTCCAATGTGTAATGGAAGCTGTACTAAGTGGGTTGTCTTGGAAATCTTGCCTAGTCTACCTAGATGATGTTATTGTCTTCAGCAGAACTTTGATAAAGCACCGCCAACATCTCAAAGAAATGTTCGAACATCTCAGACAAGCAAATCTCAAGCTTCACCCAGAAGTGTTGTTTTGCACAGCATCAAATTCATTACCTGGGACATGTTATTAGTTCTCAAGGCATCTCTCAGATCAGATAAGCTCTCAGCAATCAAAGACTATCCAGAACCGTACAATCTCAAAGACCTTAAAGCTTTCCTGGGCTTGTCTGGATACTACAGAAAGTTCATTTGCAGCCAAGCCAAGATTACAGCCCTACTGTACACCCTCAGCAAAAGGATGTGAATATTCATGGAATTGTGAGTGCAAAGGCCTTTGAAACCTTGAAAGAAAAACTGATCTTTTCTCCAGTATTGGCCTACCCAAAGTTTGACCAACCCTTCAAACTCTACTCAGATGCTAGTTACTTTGCAGTAGGCGCTGTGCTATGTCAGATATAAGATGGAACAGAATGAGTCATTTCTATGCTGGGCACTCCCTTTCCTCAGCTGAGCAGATCTATGGCATCAAAGAAAAGAATATCTAGCCATGGTATTTACGTAAAGAAATTTGACTGTTACCTTCACTACTTCTGCTTTACAGCTATCGTTGATCATTCTGTCCTCAGATGTCTATTCAATATGAAGTAGCCAGTAGGCAAGTTAGTCTGATGGATTGCTATGTTGCCAAGCTACAACTTTGAAGTTCAGTACAGATCAGGTCGAATTCACTCCAATGCCAATGGTGTAAGCTGTAGACGATATCCCTCCGCATCACCCTCAACAGATGAAGAATCCTGTCTACAAGCTCTTCCTTTCCATGCTACAGATGTGCTTCCTGTGGACAATCCTACAGCACCTCACATTGCCTTGCTGCTACCAACTGCTTCTTCAGAAAAAAGCACAAATCCTCACTTACTGCAAGCAGCCAAAGAACTTCTCTCCTCCTCTACTTCTGATCTCTCCCAGCGACTGTCAAAATGCAACAAAGAACAGATCCTCAAGTCACAGACCTAATCTCTTGCCTAGAGTCTGAAACCTTACTGCAACAAAAGCAACATCGCCAGGATGTACTTTTCTTTGCTTCATAATACTTCCTCAATGACAGTGTGTTTTTCCACACTTGGACCAAGGAAGACAAGGGCCATTACGCTGATAGAACTCATATTCAGTTAGTTGTGCCAGCCTCTATAGTCAACAAAGTTCTTCTCTCCACCCATGCCTCTCCACCTTCTGGAGGTCATATGGGAATCCACAGAACTCTCAAAAAGACAAGGCTTCACTTCTTCTGGTCTCATATGAACAAGGACATTGTCCGATTTGTCAAATCCTGCCAGGCCTGCTCTCAAGTAAAGCCTCCTGCCAAACCGACAAAATGCACATCATTCCAATGTCTGTAGCCACTGAACCATTTCGAAGAGTCAGCACATACATTCTTGGGCCTTTACTAACATGCTCTGACTCTGGCAACAAATACATCCTTGCTTTTGTGGACTACCTAGCAAAGTACTTGGAACTAATCCCTCTAAAAGACATCAAAGCTGCCACTATAGCAAATGCCTTCCTCAACACAGTCATTTGTCATAATTGTACTGCCTCGTACCTGCATTCAGACAGAGGCACTAACTACCTTTCAACCATTGTCCAAGAAACATGCAAACTTCTCGACATAAAAAAGACAATACAACAAGTTATCATCCACAATGCAATGCACAAAGTGAAAGAATAATGTCTACCATTCTCAATACACTCTCCAAGTACCTTGATGAAACTCATGACACCTAGGACCGTTTTGTTCCCTTTGTTCAATTTGCCTACAATAACAACCATTGTGTCAACTGTACAGAGTACACTCCATTTTTTTGGTATGTAGATGTCATCCAAGGACTCCATTGGACAGGGATCTTTCACTACTAGATGTTCAAAAATCAGCTTCTTCCTTCATTATTCCTGTGCTGGAACAGCTTGAACTTGCCAGACATGTTGCAATCACCACTTTGGGCCAGAGAAAATGTGTAATGCAGAAAATGTCAGCAGCCAGATTGCTTTTATTTTCTGTGGAGGACACGGTCTTTTTGTACTGACCTGTCCTAGTTCTGGGCACCACCAAGAAACTGCTTTGCCATCGGACTGGTCCCTTCTACATCATAGAAAAGCTTCCTCCTGTTCACATCCATTTGTGATGCACGTCCAATGGAAAGCCAGTACACAACAAAGTCCACATCAATTGACTAAAACATAGGTACCTGAGTAACACCTTTCCAGATGATCCCAGTCTACCCCAGCAATGAAGCTGCACTTGAGGATGTGATACTCTCTGAAGCCAAAATTCCTTCCGACAACTTGCAACCAGTCTCTCCAGATCTTCACACTCCTGATACTCTACAGCCAGATCCTGTTTTGCCTGATCAGCCAGATGTACTTCCTGGGACTTCTCAGCCTTCTTCTTCCTCTTAGGACTCTCTCGTACAAACATAGAAACATAGACATTGACGGCAGATAAGGACCGCTTGGCCCATCTAGTCTGCCCATTTCCCTACCTACAGGATAGGCCGCAGATCTAGTTAACCAACAGCCTATTTCTTCCCCCCGCTAAGAATTGCCTTATGTCTGTCCCATGCATTCTTAGAATTCTCCACAGTTTAGACCCCCACAACCTGTTACCCTCTCTGTGAAATAATACTTCCTCACATTGCCCTTGAACCACCCCTTCTATCTTTAAATTGTGTCCCCTTGTTCTTGCATGTATCTTTTCTGAAAGATGCTACCCTCTTGGACTTTGTTGATTCCACTGAGGTACTTAAATGTTTCTATCATGTCCCCCTCTCCTTCTTTCCTCAAGGGTATACATATTAAGCTTCTTTAGTATCTCCCCATACAGATTCTCTTGCAGACCTTGCACCATTTTAGTTGCCCTCCTCTGGACTGCCTCTATCCTCTCTATGTCCCCGCGGAGATGGGGTCTCCAGAACTGCACACAGTACTCAGATGGGGTCTCACCAACTGTCTGTACAGAGGATAACAACTTCCTGTTTTCTGCTGCTGATGCCTCTCCCTATACATCCCAGTATACCCCAGCCCTCCCTACTGCCTTCTCCACATTGCTTGCTAACCTTAAGGTCATCTGATATGATTACCCCAGGTCCCTTTCCCTTTTGTTGTTGTTACTACCTCCCCACCCATTGTGATTCTTCCCCTGGGTTCTTGTTTCCCAGGTGCATTATTTTGCACTTCTTTGCATTGAATCCTATCTGCCATACTTCTGACCATTCCTCCAACCTTGCCAAGCCCCTTTTCATCCTTTCTATGCCTCCTTGTGTATCAACCCTGTTGCAGATCTTTGTGTCATCTGCAAAAGGCATACTTTTCCTTCCAGTCCCTCTGCAATGTCACTGATGAAGACATTAAAAAGGACTGGACCCAATACTGAACCCTGCGGTACCCCACTAGTAACCCCTCTTTCTTCAGAGTGGACTCCATTTACAATTACCTTCTGTGTCCTGTTGTGCAGCCAATGTTTTACCCAGGCTACCACCCTGGGACCCACTCCCAGGCTGGTTAATTTGACTATTAATCTTTTGTGTGGGACTGTGTGAAATGCCTTGCTAAAGTCTAGGTAGGCCATGTCCACAGTCCCTCCCTGGTCTACTATTTTGGTCACCCAGTCAAAGAAATCTATTAGATTTGTCTGACATGACCTTCCCGCTGTGAACCCATGCTGCCTTGGGTCCTGTGCCCCACTGGGCTCTAGGTACTCAACTATTCTTTCCTTCAGAAGTGACTCCATCACTTTTCCTACTACAGAGGTCAGACTGACAGGTCTGTAGTTTCCTGCCCTGTCTTGGTCCCACTTTTGTGAAGGGGAATCACATCTGCCTTCCTCCAGTCCTCGGCTACCACATCCTCCCATGATTTATTAAAAGAGTAGCCAGTGGTTTCACTAGTTCCTCCCTTAATTCTTTTAGAATTCTGGGGTGAATTCCATCAGGACCCATTGCTTTGTCCACCTTCAGTTTTAGGAATTCTTGCAGAACCCTTTCTTGTGTGAAAGGACTGGGATCGACCCCCCATCAAGTGTTTCTGTTAATTGGATTAGGCACTTCCCCCTCCTCTTTTGTGAATACTGAGCAGAAATATTCATTCAGTATCCCTGCTTTTTCACTGTCCCCCTCTGCCCACCCACCGTTCATTCTATTCAGCCTCACTATCCCTCCCTTTGTCTTTCTACACTCGCTGATGTACCTATAAAAGGTTTTATCCCCCTTCTTAACTGAGTTGGCTATCTTTTCCTCAGTTTGGGCCTTTGTTATTCTGACTTCCCTCCTGCATCCTTCTGCCTTAACTGGTACAGCTCTCTGTCCTGCTCCTTCTGTGTTTCCTTATACTTCCGGAATGCTATCTTTTTCTTCCTGACTTTTACAGCCACCTCTTTTGAGAACCATAGTGGCTTTTTCTTTCATTTTGATTTGTTTATTTGCTTCACACAAAGGCTTGTTGCCTCTGTGATGGTGTTTTGATGATTCCCCATTGTTGCTTCACACCTTCTTCTAGCCTGTTTGCTAGCGCTTTTCTGAGGCACTCTCCCATCTTGCCAAAGTCAGCCCTCCTAAAGTCCAGTACCCTCACTTTTGTATGGCTTGACTCTGTAGCTGAGCTTAATGTGAACCACGCTGTTTGATGGTCACTTGTTCCCATATGGTAACCCACTTCTAGATCTGAGATCCTTTCACTGCCCCCATTTGAGAGTATGATGTCTAAGATTGCTCCCTCATGAGTGGGTTCCGAAACTAGCTGTCTGAGGCCTGCCACCTGTAGGGCATCAAGAATGGCACTGCTCTTGGATGTGGCTACAGCAAATGTGCTCCAGTTAACATCTGGCATATTCAGGTCTCCCATCAACACACACCCAGTGTACCAGATCAAGAAGATTTTATGAAATGAGTTTATCAACAGATCCTGGACTTACAGCATCAAGTGGGGTGACTTCGATAGTTCGTAGAACTCCTAGGATGCTTTTAACAAACTCACACTGTCCTATCAGGAACTGGTTCAAGCCACAAATGCCTCCATTTGCACTGACAGGAAGAGTCAACGGAAATCTTGAACTTTTGTGTAACCGAACTCAGTGTGGTTGGAACTAATTTCTCTGGTGGCATTCTCTGTGTTAATTTTTTTTCGGTAAACATTTTCTTGTACCTCCATGCAACTGTTTCTAATGGAACTGCATGCCCTGCATTAATTCATTTTCTTCCAGGAAAGTCTCTTCAGATGGACAGTTCCATCTGTTATTTCTTTTGTTCTGCATCAGTTTATTACAAGTTTTATACTATGATTCTGGGTATTCTCCGGCTGGTATCCTTCCCTCTCTTATCCTCTCCCTTCCCTACACTGTGGCACTTGTCACACTGACCAAGCTTCAATTTGTTATGATGTTTTCCCTCCCCCTGGTGCTACTCCGACTGGTCCCCATTGTAGTCCAGATACTTCCCCCTTCCCCTGCATAGTAGTAATATTTAAAATAAATGTTTCAAAATGTTGGTAAAATGTTCTTACCATTCTTAAAAGTTGTCATTAAAAAAAATTTCTTATTGTCATAGTACCATGCTATTTTGTTCGAGTGGTTACATAGAAACATAGAAACATAGAATTTGACGGCAGATAAGGACCGCTTGGCCCACCCAGTCTGCCCATTTCCCTACCTGATGGATATGCTGCAGATCCTAGTTAATCAGCAGCCTACTTCTTCCTACCCCCACCCCCTAGAATTGCCTTATGACTGTCCCATGCATGCTTGAATTCCACCACTGTTTTGACTCCACAACCTCCTCTGGAAGGCTGTTCCATGCATCCACAACCCTCTCTGTGAAAAATACTTCCTTAAATTACCTCTGAGCGCCCCCCCTTCTATCTTCAAATTGTACTTGTGTTCTTACACACCTCTTTTTTTGAAAGATGCTACCCTCTTGGACTTTGTTGATTCCCTTGAGGGTACTTGAAAGTTTCTATCATGTCCCCTCTCCTCCTTTCCTCGGGGCTATACATATTAAGCTCCTTAAGTCTCACTTCATATGTCTTCCGGTGCAGACCCTGCACCATTTAGATGCCCTCCTCTGGACAGCTTCCATCCTGTCTATGTCTTTGCGGAGATCGGGTCTCCAGAACTGCACGCAGTACTCCAGATGTGGTCTCACCAGCTGTCTGTACAGAGGGATAATAACTTCTTGATTTCTGCTGGTGATGCCTTTCCCTATGCATCCCAGTATTCCCCAGCCCTCCTTGCTGCCCTCTCACATTGCTTGCCCACCTTTAGGTCATCTGATATGACTACCCCAGGTCCCTTTCCATTTTTGTTGTTGTTAGTATCTCACCCCCCATTGTGTACTCTTCCCCTGGGTTTTTGTTTCCCAGGTGCATTACCTTGCACTTCTTAGCATTGAATCTAAGCTGCCATACATTTGACCATTCCTCTAACCTTGCCAAGTCCCTTCTCATCCTTTCCACCCCACCTTGTGCATCAACTCTGTTGCAGATCTTTGTGTCATCTGCAGAGACATACTTTTCCTTCCAGTCCCTCTGCAATGTCGCTTATAAAGACATTGAAGAGGACCGGTCCTAATACTGAACCTGTGGTGCCCCACCTGCTAACCCCCTTTTTCAAGTGGACTCCATTTACTATTACTCTCTGTGTCCTATTCTCCAGCCAATTCTTTACCCAGGCTGTCATCTTGGGACCCACTCCCAGGCTGGCTAACTTGTATATTAATCTTTTGTGTGGGACTGTGTCAAACGCCTTGCTAAAGTCTAGGTAGGCCATGTCCACAGCCCCTCCCTGATCTACTACTTTGGTCGCCCAGTCAAAGAAATCTATCAGATTTGTCTGGCATTACCTTCCTACTGTGAATCCATGCTGCCTTGGGTCCTGTGCCCCTCTGGCCTCTAGATACACAACAATTCTTTCCTTCAGAAGTGATTCCATCATTTTCCCTACCACTGAGGTTAAACTAACAGGTCTGTAGTTTCCTGCTTCTGCCTTGCTCCCACTTTTGTGAAGGGAATCACATCTGCCCTCCTCCAGTCCTCAGGTACCACCCCATCCTCCCATGATTTGTTAAAGAGGGTAGTCAGTGGTGTCACTAGTTCTATCCTAGTTCTTTTAAAATTCTGGGATGAATCTCATCAGGCCCCATTGCTTTGTTCACCTTCAGTTTTAAGAAGCTCATTCAGAACTCTTTCTTCTGTAAATGGGCGGTATCAACTTCTGTATCCAGAGTGTTTCTACTGTTTGTTTTAGGTATCTCCCCTCTTCCTTTGTAAATACTGAGCAAAAATATTTGTTTAGTATCTGCCTTTTCTGATCACCCTCTGCCCACCCTCCCTCCCTTTATTAAGCCTCACTATCCCTCCCTTGGTCTTCCTTTGCTCTCTGATGTACCTATAAAGGTTTTATCCCCTTCTTAACTGAGTTGGCTATCTTTTCCTCGGTTTGGGCCTTTGCTGTTCTGACTGCCTTTCCAGCCTCCTTTTGCTTTAACTGAAGTTCTCTGTCCTGTTCCTTCTGTGATTCCTTGTACTTCCTGAATGCTTTCTTTTCTCTTGAACCTTCACTGCCACTTCCTTTGAGAACCATAGTGGTTTCTTACCTCATTTCATTTTGTTTATTTGCTTTACACAAAGGCTTGTTACCTCTGTGATGGCAGTTTTATTATTCCCATTGTTCTTCCACCCTCCTTCCTACCCATTTGCTGGTGCATTCCTTAGGCACTCACCCATTTTAGCAAAGTCAGCCCTCCTAAAAATCCAGTACCTTTGTCTTTGTGGCTTGACTCTATTGCTGTGTTTATTGTGAACCATACTGTTCGATGGTCACTAGTTTCCAGATGGCTACCACTGCTACATCTGTGATCCTCTCTTCTTCTCCGTTTGAGAGAACCAGGTCTAAATTGCTCCCTCTCAAGTGGGCTCCAATACTAGTTGTCTAAGGCATGCCCCTGTAGGGCATCCAGAATAACCCCACTCTTAGAAGTGGCTGCTGCAAATGCACTCCAGTTAACATCTGGCATATTCAGATCACCCATCAGCAATATCTCCCTTTATCTGCCATTCTAAGTATACTTTCTATCATTTCCTTGTCCATTTCCTCCCCTGAGAGGGTCTGTATCTAACCCCTGTGCAGATTGTAGTGCCATTGCCTGCCTCCAAATTGACCCACAGTGCTTCTTCTCCCTCCCTGTTTACCCTTTTGTTCTGTTGCTTTGATTTCTTCTCTTGTAGAGAGCTACTCCTCCTCCTCTTTTACCCTCCCTGTCCTCCGTAGATAGTGTATCCTGGTATGTTTACATCCCAGTCATGGTTCTGTGTATACCATGTTCCTGTGACTGCCACAATATCCAGATCTTCCTCCTCCATCAAGGCCACTAATTCAGGAAGCTTGTTACCCAGACTACGGGCATTGGTACTCATTGCTCTCCATTTTTTGATGGCTTTACCTTCTGTAGCAGCAACCCCCACTGACCTTTCTACCTTGGTCTTTTTCTCATTTAGTACCCTGTTTTGTAGGGGGAGGCTGGGATTTTCCTTCTGCTTATCAGTGCCTCCCCCCTTGACTAGTTTAAAGGCTTGCCAATGAAGCATTTAAACTGATTGCCAAAGAATTGTTCCTTCCTGGACAGATGCAGACCATCCTGCCAGTATAGGCTGGTGTCCCTCCAGGTGGAACCCCAGTCCCCAATAAGCCAAACCCCTGTGCTCCACACCATTTTTTAACCATTTGTTAAACTGCATGGTGCAAAGTACCCTCACCTCACTCATGCCACTGACAGGCAGCACCTCTGAGAAGGATACTGTGTGTGCTACTTGTCTTAAGCCCCTTCCCAACTCTGCAAAGTCCTTTTGCACTGCTCTAATCTCATGATGAGCCAAGTCATTTGTCCCTAGGTGGACAATGATGTCCAGCTCAGACTCCCGTGCAACTGTTCTCGTGATCCTAAGGACGCTTCCTGTCCCTCCTAGCCATGGCACCAGGCAGGCACCTACTTCAGTTTTCCCTGCTCCCCAGTTCTACATTGAGTCCCCCACCAGGAGCTGCTTTCTTTCCCTGTGGTGCCCTCTGCCTCCTTCCTGAGGGCCTCCCTTGTGACAGTTGTCTGCACCCTCCTTAGTCTCCTCTGCGGGTGCAACCATAGGGGAACTATGCTCCCCCAGAATGGTGTATGGATTGTGGAGTGTAACAACTGACTGGGTGTGCCTCTGTTCCACCACCCTTACCCTCCCTGAGCCCACTGTGGTCCAACTGCTGTGCTTTCTTCACAACCTCTGAGGTAGTGGTGGTGGCTGTGGTGCTCCCTGGATGGGGGAGGTTCCCTTGCCACTGTCCAGTGCAGCCTGAAGATGGGCAACTTCCTCTCTCAGGGCAGATAGTTGTCTGCAAACAGGGCAGCATCTCAGCCTCCAGAAAGACTCCCGGAAGACTGCTGCCCCACAGCCATTACATTGTACTACTCCCCACATAACTGTCTACCTTGTTTAGTTGTGTGTGTGTGTGTGTGTGTGTGTGTGTGTGTGTGTGTGATTGGTGTGTTATATAGAAATATATGTATTTATATAATGTATATGTTATATTGTCAGTGCAGTGTGCTAGACAGGATATGACAGTGATGTGTACCTTGCCCTCTTAAGGAATGATGTCAGAACCCCAGGTATAAATGAACTATTTCCAGGGTGGGTGGGTGAGGGGTGGAAGGGGTTGGGCCCAAACTGTGCCCTCATGAAACAATCAGCTAAATGCTCTGACCTACCGATGCGATGAGTGCCTTCCTGTCAGCAAGATGCCATACACCACAATTTGTAATACTGCTTCAAACCAATTTGACAGAGAAAATACCCTGCTAATCAAACAGAGAAAATCCAAACATCCAAGTCAGATACAGGTAAACCTCCCCAGCCCCAAAAGAGCCTGGTGACTTGTGCTCTGAAAACAGTCAGACCTAAAACACGCCAGCTGTGCAGAAGGGCAGACACAGAAACAGCATTTAGCCTATGTGGGTTTAAACTCTTCCTGCACTGAAAACCTTAACACTTGTAATACAAGTAAAGCAAACTCCACCTCCTCTGTTGATTGAAAGACTGCCTTTTCTGATAATTCTAAGTTGTTTATTTCACCCTTCAGTTAGAAGTATCTCCACCTGAAGAATATTAACTTTCCTATGAATCTGTTTCAAACCAAACACAATTGTAAATTGTAAAGTTCACCTCCTCTGTTGTGAGCACTACTCACTTTCTTGCAAATCTTAAGTCCAGTGTTGCAGCTTGCAGCCAGAGGTAGCTTCACCTGAAGACTATGAGGTTATCTGATGAGCCTGCTAAAATTAGTACCTTTATCAAGGTCTGTAAGATTCTTCCAGAGCTATTGGCTGTTAAGTAGCTGTGATGTAAGCACTTCCTGACACAGTCTGGCTTGGCCTTATAAGGCACTGAGGTAAACAAAGAAAAACCAGTTTCCACCCCCTAGGGACTGTCTGGGTCCAATACATAGCCTGTAACCTGCTCTCAATTCAGGGCTTATGACAAATTCTTAGCCCAGTGAATACTCACAGTATTACAAATATTGCAATGCAAACAGCCAATCACTAACTCCAATCAAGTCAGAAGGGCAGAAACACAGAAAACAGTAAAATCTTAACAATTGTAACAAGTAAAGTAAACTCCACCTCCCTCTGTTGATTGAAAGACTGCCTTTTCTGATAATTCTAAGTTGCTTATTTCACCCTTCAGTTAGAAGTATCCTCCACCTGAAGAATATTAACTTTCCTAAGGAATCTGCTTCAAACCAAACACAATTGTAAATTGTAAAGTTCACCTCCCTCTGTTGTGAGCACTACTCACTTTCTTGCAAATCTTAAGTCCAGTGTTGCAGCTTGCAGCCAGAAGTAGCTTCACCTGAAGACTATGAGGTTATCACACTCACTGTCCCGGCAGTGATGTGGAGTATACCTTAAGCAGGGGGCTAATCTAGCTGCCACCCCTTTAAGAACTCAAGACAATTGTAGCAAGTATGGGCAATTATGCAAATTCTGTATGCTAATTACTTGCTTAGCTGGAGCTACACCCCCTTAGCTGGAGCTGTCATTTATTCATTCAGTCTGAATCTGAACCTCATGTGAGATGAAGCTCCCTGCTGATGTCCCTGAATAAACCATGCTTATTCATTTATTTCTGCATCTGTCAATTTATTTGAACAGTCCAGCAAGGTGTCCACTTCAGCAGCAACAGATGGGCCTGGCAGAACAGAAATACCAGAACCAGAACCCAGAACATTAGTGGGTTCTGACAACCCTAGTTTGTAAGACTTATCATTATGACATGTCAGTCTTATCTGGGAGTTGCCCTGGAACTCTTAGGATTATACTGAAAATGCACGTATATGATGTGATGACATCAGGTCACACGACAATGTTTTTCTCATAAAGGAACACTTGCCTGTATAACATCATCTAGAAGCATGCACATTTTACAGGGGCCATTTGTCATTTCCATTCTGCTCTTCAGAGCTTTGTGTGTGCTGTGCCAACAGAGCAAGTTATTGCTGTAGGAAGGTGTTGTTTACCTGCATTCTTTGGATGAGAAGACAGAAAAAAAGTTGAACAATTCTGTTCCTCACAGAAGTAAAACCCCTCTTACACAGCAACAGGTGGCTCAGTGGAACACATTAAAACATTATTAATCCTCCAAGAACCCCCCCCCCCAAAGAATTGTTAAAAAAATATTTGTCAGTGTACCCAGGAAGTTTGCATATCTCAGCATTGCCAGACACTCCAGAACATGTTAGTCCTTCCTTATTATATTGTCTGTTTCACAAACACCAGACTGTTAAGAACCAAGTTCATGGGATTTATGTGATAATGGCTATCACAGAATAGCGATCGCCGTTAGGGCGAATGGTAATCGCCCAAAAAATATTTTGGCGATGCAGTCCCCGGTGCACTGCAAAAGGGTGCCAGGGACTTTTAAATGTAAATGTGGGGGGCTGCGCCCACTGCACCCCGGCACCCCCCTACTTAAGGATTCTCAACTCCAGGGGGGTGCATGTCAAGGGGTGCAAACGCCCCCAACACCTTCAGGCTGGCACAACAAAAGACACCCGTGCCCGGATCCAAACTCAGCACCATTCATGCCCCAGCCCTGAACCCACCCACCACACCACAGGAGCAGCTCGGCAGCTTACCATGGTGCCACCCTCTCAATCCCTCCTCCCATCCCACCTCACGCTCAGCGTGCTCACCTCCCATGCATGTATACATGTAACGACAGGATGTCACTATATTCACGCACCCCTCATCCGTCACCCTCCTTCCTCAGCGCTGTGGTGTAATTGAGTCACTGTTTTGATAGGCGCCCAATTGTGGTCACCGATCTCACAGGATACCGAGTTTGTGGCAGCTATGTTTGTGGCATAAAATTTGTTGTCATGGGAAAGATTGATTTAAGATACTCAATCTGGAGAACCAAAATCCTCTCAAAGGCTTTTTATACCAATGTGATGGATAACAAGGTAAAATGTATTAAGAATTCTCCTCAGACACCAGAAAATAAAAGTTAATTTCAAGTAGAAACTGATGTAGAGATCATCACATCGGTATACTAATTAAGTTTTATCTGTTTCACCCATTTGTGGTTCAGTGCCTTGCCAGTTTTGGCCACAAAACCAGATTCTGCACCTGAGTGAGACACAAAACCAATTGTTCCATCTAATTTGGCCAGCTGAAAATATCTGTATTTTGTTAAAACTGAGAAGGAAATGGGGAGTTGACTTATATATGAGGTCAACTTATAGGTGAGAACATATACAGTAATAATGTATTCACTTTGTAACACAGCATAGAAACATAGACTTTGATGGCAGATAGGACCACTTGGCCGACCTAGTCTGCCCATTTCCCTACCTATTGGATAAGCTATAGATCCTAGTTAACCGACAGCCTACTTCTTCCTACCCCCTTCTCGAATTGGCTTATGTCTGTCATATGTATTCTTGAATTCCCCCACTGTTTCTGGCCCCATGATCCCCTCAGGAAGGTTGTTCCATGCATTCACC
Organism: Neoceratodus forsteri; assembly: GCA_016271365.2. Taxonomy (NCBI): domain Eukaryota; kingdom Metazoa; phylum Chordata; order Ceratodontiformes; family Ceratodontidae; genus Neoceratodus; species Neoceratodus forsteri. Next base: position 1,205,167,282 of record CM057456.1, read on the forward strand.
ACATTTTCTGTGAAAAAATACTTCCTCAATCTTCCCCTCGGCCATCCCACTTCTATTTGCAAATTGTGCCCCTTGTTCTTGCACATCTCTTTTTCTGAAAGATGCTACCATTTTGGACTTTGTTGTTTCCTTTGAGGTGCATGTTACGATGATAATTTTGTACCTGTACAGTACTTTTTTTACAGCATTTACTTTTTGCTTACCCATTTTTCCTGTGATTCTGTCATCCTATGATGCATCTTTTCCACATTTTGAGTTTGTTTTGGCTTTTTTAAATTTAATATAATTAAAAGAATACTCCATTTAATATGGCCATACCCAGATTTTCATCAGTATTCCCAGCTTTTTTGAACAGCACTTTCCATTTGACTACAGTGAACTAGCATGCAATAGACAGTGTTCCTGAACTTATCTGACAATGGGTGCTCAAAATTAACTGATAAGCTAAGGACACCTGGGCACAGCCGTAATTAGAGGGAACATAAACAATATAGTTTACATGGTTTAATATAATTGTAAATTTTGGCACGTGAAGTCTGTTTTATCATCCAAGTGTTGTGTTTTGTTTTGTTTTGTTTTTGTTTTGAAATAGTCATTTGTTCCTTTATGTAGGGCCGATATCAATGAAACCTTTTCCCTGCCCAATATTCATTTTTTACGGTTCCAGAACCTAGTGACATTAGTTGAGCAAAAGACTACAAATGAAGCAGAACCATGTGACATCTGCTGAGATGGCATCCCTGTGTTCTGTTTCATTATACAATGGCAAGAAAGAATGCTGGCCCTGATTGACCAGATTAGACTCGACCTGGGATGTTATCCCAGCATAACATCCCGACTCTAGTCCCAGTACAGACATGACTGCATCAAGTCTCCCAATATCACTACATGCTACAGTAACGCCCACTGCAATAAAACTGTCCATCAGTGTCTGACTCCACTTGGTGAAACCACACAGGAAAACCTGCTGGCATTGTCCCAAAATCACTCCCAACATGGTCCTCCACACAGTATTACCCAAGCAAGAAAAACATTCAAATAGAAAAGTCATCCTCTTAGATTTTGCAGGTGGCTCTGAGTCCAGCCTTTGACGCTGCATGCTCCATCCAGGTAGAACAAGCGGTCAGTTCCTCAAATGGCCACATTAAAATTTAAATAAATCTCACCAACAGCACAGAAACCTAACAACAAATTTAAAAAGAGTGTCTTCAACCAAGGCACACTGATTGATAAACACGGGAACCGAAGTGAGCACTGTAGCAACTTCTCCCTCTCACGACTCAAGTATACAAAAAATCTTCATCCAGTGCAAACAACCATCACATCTACCACAGAAAGGTAATGGATGAAGGGTGGAGGTGTGTGTGTATGTGGGGTGAGGAGTGCATCAACAAAGCAGCACCAGCACCCTCTGGTCAAACAATAGAGCAGCACTATTTTTTATATGTGTACCTACTCAGTAAAAATGACTAAAAAACATTTAAACACATTTTGTATGTATCTTTTATTTCATTTTATGAAGGCACCATTGTATAATAGGAATAATGCCCTCCAAGGTGGGTGTAATGCTGGGATAACATCCATTCTCAGGTGTTGGATGCCCTAGGCCTACTGCCTCGGGCCCAAACACCCAAGGTGCGATATTATGTAAGCAATAATACCTGACAGGGCGGGCAGTATTGTGCTATACCAGACTGCCCAGGGGTCTAATGAGGCCCGACGCTGCAGGTGGAGGGCCTTATAGCCGATGGAAGGTCCAGCATAGCACAAAACCGCCCACCCTGGATGGTATTATTGCACTTAGAAAATGAGCATTGTCAAAAAATAAGTTTAATAAGAAAATCTTAATAAAAAAATGTATTTAAAGTAAGATTTTTAATTAAATAGTTCCTCCTCCTGCATTTTTGGAGGTGATTGCCATGGTTACAGGTACAGGTGGCAATAGTTTGTTCGCTAGTCGTCACTAGAAGGAGCTCTTAAGTATTACAGTGATGACTCAGTGTGTGCCCTGCTTCATGTCTTTTATTTTCCTTTGCTCAACTTTGTTTTATGGGTTCCCTGTCCTCGCTGCCTGCTCTGAGGACCAGGACTAACTTATTATCATTTTTTTAATTTTTTACCGGTTCCCGGTCCTCATTGTCTGCTCTGAGGACCGGGAGCAAGACGAGCCTTGTGTTGGGAAGCGTGAGTCAGCCAGAAGGTGGTGCGCAGGTGCCGTATCCAGAAAAACTGCAAAACAGAACAGAACATCCAGGAAACATTAGGTAGTTTTAAATAAGTTTAACTTAATTCAGTTTGCTGTCGAGGAGCAGGGATGTTCAGTAGGTTTCACTCTGCCAGACTATCTGTATCACGCCCGAACTCTTGTCAGCAGTCTGTTTTGTGACCGCCGCTTCTATCCCTATTCCCTCTTCTGTCTTGGCGTGATTTATTTCTTTTTTTTCAATTAAGTTCCATTGGTTTTTAGTAACCAGGCTGGATTTTGGTGTGGGTTACATTTTTGAAAAAATAAATGGATGTGGAGTTGTGGAGAGTTCTGTGTAGCAGAGGCAGGGGCCATGGTCCATTTTTCATCTCGCTTAGTGAAGGTAAAAAAATGGCGTCAGGTGGAGTTGCAAAATACTGGCAGTGTGATTTACGTAATGAGGTCGATTGGCATAGGTACTTGTTTTAGGTGGGCATCTGTTGTCTGATAGATGCCCACCCAGACAAGTCTCTCACCCAAACAGAAGCCTCAAATATTTTTACCTATTTTCTAACCCAGCATAACACCTACCTTGTTGGGCATTATTCCTTTATTATAGTCTTTAGCTCAACTGATGTCATTGGGTTCTGGAACTGTTAAGTCATTCCAAAATGAATATTGGTTCCTATTCACAAAAGCTTGGAAACAGCGTGCAAATGTGACGTAATGTGGGTGCACAGCTACACACCCCAAAAGACTGAAAAAATATGCAGCATTCACAAAGGCACACACAATTGGAGCTGAGGCAGAGCCATGGCAAATTGTTGCACATAGTGCTGCTTGCAGGGGCAGTGGAGCATCCCAAACATGTGCATCCCTGCACAATGACTGCCCATATATGAGCATGTGCATCACCCTATTCGGGCACAAGGAAGTGAATATCATGATGGAGAAGCATGCAACAGTGGGACACAAAGACAGAGGTGCTGCACTGCTGCCAAACACACCCCTGCAAGAAGCTGCATGCCCAAGGGGCCAAGGGCCATGGAGGACGGACATTGTGGAGTACCACCAAGGCCCAGTCCAGCAATTTCATGGGCTTCAGTGGCAACCATGGTCTGAGACAGCTGAAAACAACTATGGGGTGCTGTATGTAGTGGAGTCCTGAAGACCCTGGCAAAGGTCAAGGCTAGAATATGGCTTGATATCTGGGCGCTGTCAATGCAGCCACCCCAGAGACATGGACACTTGTGGCAATCAAGAACAAGTGACATGACCTCTGGTCAGCTGTGAAGCGAATGTTTGGTGCCATGGAATGGGCACAGCACAGCAGAGGTGGGGACCATCCATGCAGGTGCCAACACTGTCGCCTATTGAGATGATGGTGGCCAACACCCTTCCGGAGGTCAGCCTACATGGGGAGAGGGAGGGCATTGACACCATGCTGGGTATGGGGCACAGTGCAGGGGACACAGCATGCGAGGTAAATGACTAAACGGCATAACCAACAGTCCTATCTTGCACCCTGCAGATCAGGAGACCATGGACAGCACCCATGTGTGGCCAGCAACCACTGTGGTGGAGTATACGTAGGGGGACACAGACACGGACAGTGCAGGTATGTGGTCCCCATTATGGCTGGCTGAATGCCTGCCAATTCACCTGTAAGTAAACAGACAATGTTTTCATTTCCACAGGTACAGTGCAGGGGACACAGTACATGGTGCTGGAGGTGGCACCATGGAAGATCCAGACTATGAGATCATGCTGGGACATGAAAGGCCTCACAGGACATGACCCAGACACCTGACAGCAGCCAGGAAATTCTCCCTGCCCCAAACCAACCCCACAGCCACCACATAGCTGGCCATCCAGTGCCATGGGAGAGGGATCCAAGGAGCAGCCAACATAGCCCTACACACACCCCGTCATGTAGGACAATACCCCATCCCACACACATCACCTAGGGACATAGGGGGGCCAACATGCCACTCCACGTATGTATACAGACAGTGGGGATGAGAGGCCTCAGCACGCCTGACCTGCTGGGCACGCAGGAAAGCACTACAGTCTGTCATGCAGACCTTCTATCCCAAACTGTGGCAGCTGGAATGGGACTGTCTGCAGGCCCAGTGGGACAACACTGATGCCTTGGGGTGCCTGAATGTGGAGGTGTGTGGTTTGTGGCATGCCTACAAATGAATAGGGGACTACCTGGAAGAGATAGCAAACCATCTGCTATCCAGGGCAAGCACAGCCAGCCAGTCTCTCCCCCAGCAGGCCAGGATGTCGCATCCCAGATGCCGCCAGCTGGACACACAGGGTCTGGGGCACAGCTGCATGCCACCACCACACTAACATCAGCACGCACCCAGTCCCTGTGGCACAGAATAGTGGGCCACATCAGCTGTAACCCACCAGCCCCACAGGGCCTTGGACACATGTACAGGGCACTGACACTGAGGCATCCTCCAGCCCAACAGGGACACAGGAGTTGGCGGCAAGCTCCGCATTCCAGGGGTCAGAGGCCACCTGCATGCAAGGAGACCTGGAGAACACACAGGGGCAATGGGCCTGGGGCCATCGGGGGACTGTAGGCCACATGGGGGGCAAGTCAAAGGTACAGCCACGCCGTCTGGGCACATGCTCCTCTGCAAATCTGGGGAATGCCAGGAGGCTGTAATGCACCCCACACAATGCACAGTGGCACCGATGCACCTGCATCTGCCCTTGACACAGCCCCACCACACATCCCTACACACACATACACACACGCACACACACACACACACACACACACCCTTCCCACCCCACCCAGATTGCACTGTACGCTCATGACCCCCCCAGGACAGGGGCCACACACACATGAATCCTACCCTTAGGCTGGGGCCATACACATACCCTCCACCCAGGCCAGAGGCCATGCCTCTGAACTCTGCCCTCCAGGGCAGTAGGGCCAACACTTGCCACCACATACCTGGGCCACTGCTGCAAGTACCCACCCTTCACAGCCCACAATAGTTGAAGCATGATGCAATGCCCCCCTGACATGTACAGTCCCATGCAGCACACATGGGACAGGACACCTGTTCCCTCCATATGGGCACTCAGATGTATAAGACTCATCAAAGTGCCACTATGGTGTTCAACCAGTCACCTGAATGACTCATGCATGAGTGCATGGTGTGCCACCCAGCCAGACAGCGTCTGAGGACAAGGGTGCTGCAGATCATCCCTCCCTGTTGCCCTGTGGAACAGCACCCTGGTGATTGGGAATGGATAGCCATTTGCGCACAGCCATGTTGTTTAGCATGGCACATTCAGTAATCACCCTGCAGGCCTTCCCAGGGGCTAAAATCATTGTGCCACTGGCATGGTCCAGGCAATGGAACCACATCTTCAGCACCCCAATGGTCCTCTCAACAACAGCACGTGTCCTCCTGTGCACCTCATTTTATTCCTCCTCCTCACTGCTGTGCAGACTCAAGAGTGACATCATAAGGTATGGTCAGAGTAGGTATCTGCTGTCACCTACACATTGGGTACAGAATGGATGTGTCAGTGTCCCATGGCAGTGTGCATAGCTGTGTCACATATGTGACACATTCATACTCACCCAGCCGCCACCAATTGACACCCCTCATGTACCATGAGGTGATCACTTAGCCTGGATCTGTCAAACACATATGTATCATGGGTCGACCCAGGGTACTTGGCACACACTTTGGTGATAATGTCATCTGTATCACATACAATATGCCAGTTGATACTGTAGAAACCCTTTTTGTTCCTGTATGCCTCCTCATCCATGGCAGGTGCTATGATGGCCAGATGGGTACAATCTATAGCACCCACTTCATTGGGCATGCCTTGTCTCCTTTGTGGCACAGATGTTTGTGTCAACCATGGGGAACTGTATGTGGTCATGCACTTGCTGGAGTAAGGTGTCCATGAAGTGGTGCAGGGTCCTTGACATAGATGACTGACTACACTTGTGACATCCCCCGTGACCATCTGGAAGGAGCCCATGGCATAGTGTGAAAGGGCACATAGGACTTTCGTTTCCATGGATATGGCATGTAACCTATGTGTTGGGGCTGTCAACTGCTCCTGGAGCATATGCCAGAGCACCGAGACTGTGTCATGATCCAGGTAGTACTGGTCAATGTACTGTCCCTCATGGAGCTCAACCACAGTTGTGTAGGGCCTGAATAACCTGGGCCTATGTTGTCTCCTAGGATCACTTTCCATCTTTTTCTCACCCTCCCACAGGAGGACATTCATGAGTAGCCCAGGGCACATCCTTCAGACCCCATGAGATCACTGTAACTCTCACTCCAAATGCTATTACTCACTATACACTGCACCATGTATCGTGTGGAGCAGCTTCCACCACAACAACAGGTCCCCTTTAAGTGGACCATGAGCCAACACACCTGCAGGATCACACATATCATTGGCCATCAGCACCCTGCATACCATTCTGCATCTCAACATGGTGGCTACAAGTGCTCTGCACTGTGGGGTTGTATTCGCACCTGAGGTCAGGCAGGTGTCCGCATGCACATATACCGATGACCCCTCGGGGGGACCCTCTGGGAGGTAACAGAGCCCAGGGAGGTGAGTGGATGTGTTCTTACTATACTGTGTGCTGCTATTCTGTCCATGTTCCACAGGTCCTGGACATGTGGAGTACCTGTGGTGTGTATATCTCTTACCTGTTGCATGCCCATCTGCAGTGCATGACTTGTGCTTTCCACCATGGTTGCCCAAATGTGCTGGGTTTAACTATCGCAAGTCGACATCTACTATGCCAAAATCCCCGACAGCAACAGACACAATGCTGAGTGTCAGCATTGTACTGTCGGGGATGTTGGCATGTTTTATTTGGGGTGCTCCACTCCCCACACCCCCGGTCTCTAGATATATAACTCTGAGTATGAGTTGTCCCGAGGAGGGGGAGACACATCAGGAAATGCACCGCCGGTGTCTGTGGGGACCATCACAGCGACCCGATGCTTTTCATCAAATTCTGTCACTGTGATGGTCTGCTGTGGTGGTATCAATGTGCGATCGGCATACCATGTGCTGTGCCCTGTGTCTTGCCCCTACTGGTGGTGTCCATGTGTGTCTAGGGTGTTTTGAGCTATGCTGCTAATCTTTGGCTCTCGCTTTGTATCTCTGCAGGACTTCCAAGGGCAGCCAGATGTCATTTTCCTGGAGCAGTTGGTATAGCTGGACAGGGCTGCATCGGTCGTGGTGGTGCTGCAGTGGCACAGGGTACCCCTCAGCCTTCCATACCACCTATCCTGGAGGGTGAGCATTGGTAATGCCCACTACAAAGACAAGGAGGGGAATATGTGGACCATCGCTGAGCCATCCAAGGTATGGTGTGCCAGCAAATGAGGTGTGTGTATGTGTCGCTGTTTTCAGTGTCATCCCACCATGTCTCCATCACTCATGGCTGTCTTCTCACCTTTCTCTTCCAGGGTACTGGGGACCACTGCAATGCCTGGTGTAGCACCACTGTGGATACACTGACACCACCCATCCAAGCTCCAGGGAGACTACGAGGATGAAGAGGACTGCGGGGCACTGTGCACTGTGATTCTGTCAGCCTGTGTATACCCTGTGCTGTTCATTGTGGCTTTGTCATCATTAAAGATGTTTGTTCTCCATACACTGGTGTCCTCATCATTTCCAGCAGTGGTGTGTGTCTGCCATCTGGATTTGTGGGGCATTATACATCTTTGCTGGCAGCCCACTGCACCTGGCGCTGCCAGGGGGTTGTGCTGTAGGGAGGGTGCACTGGCCCTGCATCCATCACTGTGGCCTATGCCATGGTCATGTCATTGGTATGGTGGTCCCTACAGTAGTGTGCTTTTCCAGGCCATAGGGTGTGTTTGTGTTTTTGGCACCTGTCATGTGAGGTGTCAGCATGCACTGGCTCTGTCCTGGGTCCACACATGGTCTATATCCCTGTGTTGGTGGGAGGGTACCAGTGAGAGCACCTGTATCCATGGTTTCCCATCTTTCACCCTATACTGCATTTCAGGGGCACTGCACAGACCCATGGGTGTGGTGGGGGATGGCCAACCACACCCATGAGTGCTGGCACCTCTGTGTGGCCATCACACAGTGTCCACAGTGCCCTCTGTGGTAATCCCTGATGTTTTCTAATGGGTGGTGTGCCATTCTGTGGGTGTCATCTTCCATGTCAGTCTATTCCACTATAGTGTTGTGCCCAATGTCTTGCACAGCCCCTGGTGCCAGTGTATGCCATGTCCACCACTGGGCAGCCTGTGGGGTTGTTGCCTGAGTTCTACGTGCTATGGAATGTCCTCACAGTGGCATCTGGCAGTTGCTGTGCCCATGGGACTGTGCATGCCTGCCATGCCCTGATGCACCTTGTGTGCATGTGTTACATGCCTGGGGTTTATGGATGCCCTCCACCCCACATATTGTTGTGTTTCCTTGTCCATGCACCTGAGTGATGTGGTGCTGGTTGTGCATGTGCATACAGTACTGCTCACTGACTGCTAGGCAGCCATGCCCCCCCAGGCACGTGCAAACTATATGTGGCACATAGCTATGCATCTGCCCTCACTGCACAAGGCACAGTGTTATTCATCTATTATTGGCAATTAATACAGACCATTCTAAAAGAAAGGCTGGTAAACTATCTGGAGGTAAACGGTCTCCAGGACTATAGCCGACCAGCACCAGAAGCCCGGACACAAATTCTGTCAAGCTGCTTGCCCTTGAACAGGGCTGCTACAGCTCCCCCGGTTGGCTTGCACCTCCACAGCTCCCGGCCAGCACCAGAAGCCTGGACACAAATTCTATCAAGCTGCTTGCCCTTGAACAGAGCTGCTACAGCTCCCCTGGTAAGCTGACGCCTCCGCTGCCACTGACCAGCACCAGATGCCCAGACACAAATTCTATGAAGGTACAGCTGCAGCGCCAGCCAATCGGAACTTGGGTGCCCTTTCAAAGCCCATTCTGATTGGACAAATCCACTCTGTCTTTTCCCTGCCACCTGGTGCATTTAGTCTGCTCACATTCAGAAGCACTGTGTGAAATAGAGAACTGTGCCTGTAACTGTTTAAATTGTGCATCTCCAATCAAGTGATACCGCTCCCCTCTGTCTATTTTTCTTTTGTTCCTGCTTTCTTCCCCCCAACTCCACTCTCTGCCCTTGGCACCTAAATTTCCAAATCCCTTTGTCTTGCAAATTTTGATCTGCCTGCTTTTCGTCTGCCCTGTATTTAAACTCTCTCTCTCTCTTCTCTCCCCCAGCTGCTTGCCCTTGAACAGGGCTGCTACAGCTCCTTCTGTCAGCCGGCACCTCCGCAGCCACCAACCAGCACCAGAAGCCCGGACACAAATTCTATCAACGTATGGCTGCAGCACTAGCCAATTGGAACCCAGATGCCTTTTCAAAGACCATTCTGATTGGCCAAATCCACTCTGTCTTTTCCCTGCCGCCTGGCACTTTTAGACTGCTCACATTCAAAAGTACTGTGTAAAATAGAGAACTGGGTCTGTAACTGTTTAAACTGTGCATCTCCAACCAAGTGATACAGCTCCTTTCTGTCTATTTTTGACCCCCACCCTCCCCTCCCTCACCACTCTTTAAATACACTATCTACCCACCCCTATTCCCTGTTACCTCTCCCACTGGGTGCCTAATATCCTCCTCCCATTGGCCTCATAAACTTATTTCTCTCTCATTGGCTGCCAAATTCCCTTCTCCCATTAGCGTCTTAACTTATCCAGATGCTATCTTATTCCTGGCTGCCGCCTCTGCTCCTCTCATCTCTTCCACTTGAGCTGCCTGAACTAGTAGCAAATGCTGATTTCTTCCTATCTGGAGCCATGTCCCCTCTGCCCGGGCACCTGTTTCTTCTAACCCCCTTACTCTTCTGCCTCCCTCCCCTTCTGTCTACTATGCCACCCTCTTCTACTAATCCTCTATCACCTACCCTACCTGTCACGCATAGGACCCCCACCTCTCCAACTCGGTGACCTCCTCCCCACACACCAAAAGTGGTCTCCTCCACCCCTCATCCCTGCCCTTTTTTCAACCCCTCTCATGTCTGGATAATTTTTCAACTAATTACCACTCAACCTGCCTCTCATGCTTGTCCTCATTTGTTACAAGGCTCTCCTCATGGTGCTTGCACTTGACAGCACACTACATAACAATTGCCCTCCTGTTCCTTCCAGCGGGGACATACACCCAAACTCTGGCCCTATCTACCACTACACTATCAAACTCAGCGGCCCCTCCCCACCCACACCCCTTACCACAAATCTCCCTGGTGCTCTCCTCCCTGAGGCTTGCACCTCCTGCACCTAAACATAAGAAACCTAGCCCTCAAAACTGACTCAATACAGGTACTCACAGCTCACTGTGTCCCTGACATCATCACTCTTCAGAAACGTGGCTAAATAAAAATATCTGTGATTCCCCATCACTATCCCTGGCTATTCCATGGTCCACAGGACAGAGCCACCAGAAGTGGTGGTGTGGCCATATACCTAATCTCAGAACTGCACTACTCAGTAGTCCTAGCTAAGACTGAGCCAAATGCCTATGAACTGCTTTTGGTACAATTGACTCTTCCCTTTTCTCTCCCAATCTACATTGCTGGTACATACTGCCAGCCTGGCACCCCAGCCTCCTCCTTCTGTGACCTACTTGCACTAAACTCGCCCTAACCCAAACAGGGGAACTATGCATTATGGGTGATTTCAACCACAATTGGCTAGCACCAGCTCATAATAAAATGTGGGTAGAAATCTCTGCACTAAATCTTACCCAAATCATCTCCGAGCCCACCCGCCTCAACCTCAGATCTGGCAACCACTCGTTAATAGACTGGGCCCTGACTACCCACCCTCATCGTGTTATCGGCGCTGGACTACTCCCTGATGCCCTGAGTGACCACCATATTATATATCTAGTCCACAAAATTCTCTGCCCCAAATTCCCCTAAGTTTCTAGTTCAATGATCCTACAAATCCCTCAACCTTGCCCCCTTACTAGATGACCTAGCCATCACAAACTGGGTCCCCTCACATATAAACTGCTCCATTGATGATGCCCTCCTACTCTTCCAAACCACATTCCTCAATATCTGGGATACTCATGCCCCACTATGTCGCACAAAGGTACGCGGCAACCACCTGCCATGGATCACCCAAGAACTTACAGAATGTCAAAAATGCCCACGACAAAGCATGGAGAACTCATAAACCTTCACATCTCCCACATGACCTCTCCACATACTGCATGCTGTGAAACAAATGCACCAGAGCAACTCGACTAGATAAAGCAGATTACTTCACCTCCTCCCTGCAATCAAACTTAAATAGTCCTTCCAAATTCTGGAAGGTCATTCATTCCCTCTTCTCACCTCCAGACACCAGCCCCACTCCTCTCCCTGAATGTAAACAACACCCTTCTCTGTGATCCCCACACAGTTGCTGCCAAGTTCAACATATATTTCTCGACATGTGTGGCTCCTGTCCTCTCTTCCCTGATAACCCATGCACCCCAGGGTCCAACCACAGGAACTAAGAAAACACTTGGGCCTTGTACCTTCTCCTTCAAAGACATCTCACCAGCTGAAGCCCTAGATGCTCTGCTTACTCTCAACCAATCGAAAGGCAAATCTCCCAATGGACTGGATCCCAAACTTCTCTACCTTTCTTCCCCTGCTGTAGCAACCCAGCTTGCAAACCTCCTAAACCAATCTTTTTACACCTCAGCTGTCCCCCTAACATGGAAATATGCCATCGTCATTCCCCTCCCCAAAGGGGGTGCCCCCACCTCCATTTCTAACTACTGCCCTATCTCTCTCCTCCCAAGTCTTGCAAAACTTCAAGAACACCTTGTACTCACACAACTTACCTCCTTTCTCACAGACTCAAATTTCCTTATGCCTTTCCAGTCATGATTCAGGAAGGGGCACTCCACAGCCTCCTCTCTGTTAAGGCTCACTGACACCATCCTCTCTGGAATGGACAGAGCGCAGTTTACCTCGACCATCTTCATTGACTTTGCTAAAGCATTCGACACGGTCTCCCACCCCCTACTGTTATCTTGCCTCTCTGAATCAGACCTCTCTGATTCTGCCACCAACAGGTTCAGAGCCTACCTCACAGGCAGAACGCAATCAGTTAAAATAGCAGATGCCTTATAATCCCCCCTCCCCATAACTACCGGAGTTCCTCAGGGGTCAGTACTCAGACCCATTCTCTTTTCCATTCTTATTAATGTCCTGCCTCAAACCTGCTCATTTGCATCTATCCAAATGTATGCAGATGACAATGTCCTGCTCTCACCAGATCTTCACCGGAAGAGGTTGCAACTACCCTTCAGGCTGTTTTCAAAAAAGTTCAGCACTGGTTTTGCTCTCACCAGCTCTCCCTCAATGCAAAAAAAAATGTTACTATGACCTTCGGCACGAGGCAACTCCTGTCCAGGCTCCACTCCTTCCCCTCCTATCACACCATGGATTGGACAACTCTAGATGACATAAATACCTTTTGTTACTTGGGGATCTGGCTCGACTGCCATCTATCCTTCTCTGACCACACCGACGCCTTACTGACAAAACTGCATCCTATTCTCGGTGCCCTTTACAGGAATTGTAGTAGCCTTCCACTAGCCGTGAGGCATGATCTAATCCAGAAGATGATACTTCCTTCCTTTGACTACTGCGACATAATCTACCGTGCCACTCTTAAGTCTACTCTATCCAAACTGGACCCCCTCTACAACACTTTCTGCCATTTTGCTCTCAAGGTCCCTTCCTGCACCCATCACTGTTTACTCTACCACTCCCTTGGTTTCACAGCCCTCGAAAATTGTCGCTTACTGCACGGCGCTAAATTTGTCTCAAAATTCTGGCTTGGTGCCCTCCCATCCTATCTTACAGCCATCCTATCCTCACCCCACCCCACCCACTCCTTAGATCCTTTGACTCCCGCCAACTATTAATCCCTCGGCTGAGGACCTCCACCGCCAAGCAGCTTTCTCATACCGCTCCTTTACTCTGGAATAAGCTTCCTTCAAATCCACCCTCCTCCTCTGCCCACTCCTATCTACTGCCCTGGCAAATTACCTCATGGTAAATTGTTCCTGCACATGATACCTGCTCGTATGCACCTGCATCCTCCCATCCTCCCTCCCGATTGCCTGACCAGTGGCACCTAGCTTATGCTTTGGATGCTAGCTTATTGCACCAAGTTCTGCACTTATTGTTTCATCCTCTGTCCTATCATTTGTTCCCTTTTGTTTTCCTCATATTAAGTGCATCAATGTTTTTACCTAGATGGTATTGTGCCTATGGCAACCTATGTAAGTCGTACTGAATGTAATCCTCATCCCACTGTATAACTATGTTAATTGTATCTCTTGATAACCTGTGTGTTATCCTGTCCCCTGATCCCCTCTCCCCCCAGGTCTCACTGGGAGATGAGCAGCTTGTTGCTCAGCATGCCTTTCCTGGTGAAACATTTCAATAAATAAATAAAAATAAAAATAGGCAGCATGGGTTTGTCAAGGGGAGATCCTGTCAGACGAACATGATGGAATTTTTCAACTGGGTCACAAGGTCATTAGATAAGGACCAGGATGTACTATATCTGGACTTCAGTAAAGCCTTTGACTCTGTGCCACATGGAAGGTTGCTTAACAAACTGAGTAACCTGGGAATCGGGGACAAGCTGTTGAGGTGGGTCAGGAGCTGACTGCAGGAAAGGAAACAAACAGTGATGGTAGGGGGTGAACTATCCAAGCCTAGACTTGTAACCAGTGGGGTACCACAGGGATCAGTACTTGGTCCAGTGTTATTCAGCATCTTTATTGGTGGCATAGCAGTAGTGGCAGGGGCACTGTGGAGCACACCTAATGAAAAGACTTGCTTGGAGACAGCTCTGCACATACCTGAGTCTAAACTTAATAAAACAACTATTTTCTGCCAGAAAATTGAAATTCAAAGGTCAGCACTGCAATCCTTGTGACAAGCTGCACAGTTTTATACTTTTTTTGAGGATGGGGCAATCCAATAAAGGCCCTGCGAGTGGACCAAAAACTCAACCTCCAGAAATGCTACAAACAAAAGCAGCAACAAAATCTCTATCGGGGAAGGACCCTGCAGCAATCCATGCAGGTTATTAATGCAAAGGTGGAGTCGATCCTCTCCAGATTTGTGGAGCAAGATGCCAAAGTAGAAGCGGTCACCAAACTGGCTACGGCAGTGGAATCTAGTGACAAAGGCACTGGCAACTATGGGTAAATTAATGCAGGAGACTGCCCAGCTGAGGTACCATCTGGAGGCACTTGAAACTCACAGAGGGCCTCTAATGTCCACATGGTAGGCTTCAAGGAGAACTGTGAGAGAAAGAATCTTTTGAATTTCCTAAAAGGATGGTTACCGGGAGCTTTAAATCTGGAATCAGATCAAATGACTGACAACTTTCTTAAGGTTTATCAAATTTCCCCCAGGACTGCTGAAAACCACAGCATTTTGCCTCGGACAGTCCTTTTGGTAACCTCTGGTCCTGCCACACAAGACTGTATTTTGCAGGCAGCAAGGGATGCAGAGTCCTTAAATTTCCAAGGAATGACAGTTCACCTCTTCCTGGACCTGTCATACTCCACAAGAACCAGAAGGAAAAAATTTGATGGAGTCCGAGTGAGACTTTGCAGTTATGGGGTGGTCCGGTCACTGCTAATGCCAGCCAGGCTGAGGATTCAATATGGCCGACATATGTTTCAATACACCGACCCAGAAGAAGCCGGGAAGGAAGCCAAGGCTATCTCAAAGGAGTTCGATCGATCCAGAACCCAAAAGCGATCAGATTAAGAAGATGTCACATGAACTGCATATTGCCTGGTCAGGACCCTCTGCCTGCTAAGGAAGTCTATGTTTAAATCTCTTAGCAGCTAAATGTTACTCTGTAGTGTTACTCTTCTAAAGTTGAATGGCTTAATCTCTTTAAAACTGGTCATCTTTCAGACTTCATAAGATTTCAAATTTTCTACTTTGGTCAACAGATGTTATTTACTAAAGTTCTGCTGATGTTATTACTAATGCAGACTGAGTATTGCAGTGTCTAGTTGATTTTGCCTCTCTCTTCTGTAATGGTGGATGCCATGTGTAGGGATAATATGCATTAATGTACAGAACATGAATCAGAGTTTAACTAGTGACTGCAGGGTTTTTATCTCTGTATTGTCTCAGGTTGAGTACGAACTGTTATATTCTGAATAGTGGCACTATGTTGGGGCAAATATATCTGGAAAGTAGGTCATATCAACACTGGCTGTTGCGTTACTCTGTTTGGAATGGCTTTTACAATCGAACTGACCACCCAAAGACTTGTAGGGTACAGCATTTCATGGACTACATCTTGGGCAATTAACTAATGGAATTCCTCACATTCAAAATCAAGATTGCTTAAACTAATAATTTCTGATGAATTGGATGTATTGTTGGGTTGTAAAATGTGTTATCTGGCATGAGTAAATTATATGAAATTGTTTTTATTGTAAAACAATAAAATTAAAAAGACATACATAGAGGGTCAAAAGTAAGATCTGCCTTTTTACAGAGGACACTAAAATCTGTGGGAGGGTGGACATAGAGGAAGGGAGACAGGAACTCATGGAGGATTTGGCCAGACTAGATAAATGATCTGGAACCTGGCAGTTTGGGTTCAATGCCAAAAAGTGCAAGGTCATGCATCTGGGAGCTAGGTACCCAGGGGACAGCTACTGGCTGGGAGGTGTACAGGTGTCCAACTCAAAGGAGGAAAAGGATCTAGGGGTGACATGAAACACTTTACACAGTGTTGTAAAGCAACAGCCAAAGCAAATAAAATGCTGGGATGCATCTCCAGAGGAATCACTTCTAGGAGGGAGGGAGTCATTCTACCCTTGTACATGTCATTGGTTAGACCAGACTTGGAATACTGTGTGCACTTCTGGTGCCCGTATTTGCAGAAGGACATCAGACTAATTGAGTGGGTCCAACGTAGGGTGATCCAAATGATCCAGGGCAAGGGAGACAAACCATATGATGTGAGGTCAAGGGAGCTCAATATGTATTCCTTAGAGGACAGAAGGGAAAGGGGGCATAAGATAGAAACCTTCAAGTATCTAAAAGGTATAAACACGGTTCGAGTGGAGGACATTTTCAACTTAAAAAGGGAGGGGACCTCTAAGGGCCACAGTCTGAAACATGTGTGGGGTAGATTTAAAAAGGAAATGAGAAGGCACTTTTTCATGGAAAGGGCGATGTCAAAGTGGAATGAACTGCCTGAGGAGGCGATATCACTAAAAACAGTTGGAAAATTTAAAGGGGGAGTGGGGCAGGGAAAAAATGAGAGTGGCAACAGGAGGATGGAAGTGGATGGGGATGGGGGGAGGTTCACTCTGGGGGCAAGAGGGGAGTGGGGTAGCTCCAGTTAAACAGACTGAGCTGCACACTCGAGCAGACTAAATAGACCACTAAGGCCTTTTTCTGCTGGTAATTTTCGTATGTTTGCATGTTCATATGAATGCCACCATGGCATAGCATGCATGGTATACTGTCATATACCATTGCACAATTCATATACACAATGTGCATCTGCATCTGGGCCCTTGTGGATAGGCCCCATTGAGAGGGAAAAGGATTGCATTGATATGGGGCCCTAAATAAGGGAAAAAGAGAACCATTTCAAAACAAAAACACAAAACATTACATTAGGGTGATACAATAGACTTTACCCCTGCACAAATTAACAGGGAATAATGGATGGGGTGATGTACATTATGAGGTTTTTTTGCACAACTGAGGTGAGTCATTTCACATAAACCACTTGTGCAAAGCACATACGGTTTGTGATAGTATTGTACACTGGGGGTGTGAAAAAAAACAAATGTAACATCCCCTTCTTTATTTTGTGTAATTGCTGGTTGATTTAGTGATGTGTGTTAAAAAAGGCAATTTCCTTTATGTGGCATTTTGTTTCCATGACTGTAAGATGGCAGCAGCTTTCACATTCATTTTGACTGGCTGACACCAACGCCATAATAACTGGGTTCCATTTATAATAACTGGCCAGATATTACATTGTTAGAAAGCAATGTAAGTCCAGTCAATAAATGGGCTCACCAGTAATTGTAATTATATTAAAATTGTTAACACCATTGTCTAGGGTTCCTTTAAAGGAGCTTATCTTTTATTTCAAATCTAAAAGCAATCATGACAAAGCAGACTAAAAGTGGGGAAAGGGACATCTCACAAGATACGAGAATGAGCACTCTAAATTGGCATAGAAAGGTAAACCTACAACGTTGTCTCTGTAACAAGCATTGAAGATGAGAAGGAAGGAAGGAAGGAAGGAAGGAAGAAAGAAAGAAAGAAAAAGAAAGAAAGAAAGAAAGAAAGAAAGAAAGAAAGAAAGAAAGAAAGAAAGAAAGAAAGAAAGAAAGACAATATATTTGAATGTTCATAGAATAAAAATTATTTCTTTTACTGAGTCATATAGCAAGTAAAGAAGTAGTCAGTGAGGTTAATAAACTACTTCTAGAAAAAGTCCTGTAGCCCATTAAAGAGTTGCATATGCTTACAACACTGTCTGCTAGATGCTCCAGCCTGTTAATTCAATGTTTTATTCAATGGGGACACTTAATTACCTGTTTGTAAACCCCTACTTCAGATAGAAGACATGAGGAATCTGAGAGCACTTTGTCAAGATAAACTCCTGATTCAAGAGGGCTGACTAGAGATCTCAAAAATAAGTGAGAGTCACTCATGAAACTCTCTGTGGATAAAAGAATTTGACTGTTCTCTCTTGTAATATATAATTATCAATGATATAAATGCTACTGCTAGGACCTGCTTAATGGCCAGTGAACTTTGGAGCATTTCAATACAACATTTCAGGCAGTGTTCAGATGAAGAGGATGCAGGAATCATAATTGATTATTGAAAAGAGGTACCGTGCCTGGTAGAAGTGGTTGAGAATCAGCCTCGAGGGGACAGTAAATGTGACAAGAATCATTTTGCCTTACTATGCTGCCTCTTATAAACAGCTTATATATTAGGAACTGTAGTTTACCCGCTGACGTGATTGCCTTTTCCCCAGTGAAAGTGAATAGCAATCTAAAGTGTTTTAAATGTCATTGTGCAGTCAAGCAGAATATGTTCTATAGCAGGTGTCCCAGTTGTGGAACTAACTATTTGGAGCACACTGAATTTCCAGTTTGTAGGCACTGTTGTTTTTCAGCTTGTGATGAGATTTTCAGTAACAATGTCCCAAAGACAAACATATATGGGACACAAGTAATGGGCAGAGGTATATACATCATGGGCCTGCAGTATAACCCTAGGGGTTAGAGCAACAAGCTGTGAATGAACCAGGTACTGTATATCCAGCAGACATGGATTTGATTCCCACAACATCCACTTGCATACTATGTGACACTTAATAAGTTACATTATCTCTTGTTGCTCCCAGGATCCATAGGGTTACCACCTGTCCCACTTTTTGCAGGACTGTCCTGATTTGGACAGCTGTGTCCTGCAAAAAAACCTGAAAAATACTACATGTCCTGACATTACAGTAGAAAAAATGTTTTGGGGACTTTCCTCTAAATGTTACAAACAACTATAATACCTTAATTAAAATACCTTAATATGATAACATACACTAGAAACAACTAAAAAACTACAACTCTTAGTCTTAATTCTGATTATTTAGAGAAAACAAGTATGTTGCATTGGTCACGGTTACACATTGTCCTGCGAAAAATCAGGTTTCAATAAGAAATGTCCCACTTTGGGCTTCATAAAAGGGGGTAACCCTAAGGATGCACCTGGAAATTATATCCAGTTCAATGTGCTTTTCCTGGACAAAACAAATGTTAAAAAGCATTCCTTCATGTTCCCATTAAAACCACTTTGTGTGTAACAGGGGTCATTGCCTATATCCTGAACTTTACTTGTATTTTTTTTGAAATAGCAATATTTGCCTCTTAATTAGTGGTGCAC
The DNA here is from genome assembly GCA_016271365.2 of Neoceratodus forsteri. Classification (NCBI taxonomy): domain Eukaryota; kingdom Metazoa; phylum Chordata; order Ceratodontiformes; family Ceratodontidae; genus Neoceratodus; species Neoceratodus forsteri. Next base: position 1,205,186,524 of record CM057456.1, read on the forward strand.
AAAGGTACCAACATTCCTCCACACAAAAATTGCGAAATGTGGCAAATTCACAAAGCTAATTTCTGCAATTGGCATTGTTAATCGCCAGGCAATTTGGCCAAATTTGCATGAAGAATCAATGTGAATTACCAGTTTGTGGGAGAATCCCAACACAAATTGCATGCTACACCTTCTTCAACCCAAAATGATATATTTAATACCTACTCTCACCCCACTGCAGGCACCCCCCCAATTGCAAGCTCTATAGCTGCCATTCTGGTTTTTATAAAGAATCTTCTGTCAACTACCTTAGCATGCAAATGGTACCATCAAGTGTGATCTTTTTTACTGCAACCAGTTCTATCATTACAGCTGGACAGTAAAAATCTGATCTTCTTATTGATGACTGTAGAAAATGACTACGACAATGACTGTAGAAAATGACTACGACAATGACTGTAGAAAATGACTATGACAATAATAGTTGAGCTCACAGTGCAGACTAGTCAAACCAAACAATAGTCCCAACCTCCCCCCACCCATTTGCCAAACGCGACTCCCACCCACAGGGTAAGTCACTTATCAGTCATCACATCATCACATCAAGTACCCCAGTCATATATCCAATTCCTCTCTGGTCCCTCCCTTCTCCCACCAACACCTGCAAAATCAACCTGCAGTAAATAAAACAGCCCCCTTACCCCAATACAGAGCACCTGCTCTGTTCAGTGTCCATCTCATAATGCAAATGAATGAATAGTGAAATATTTGCTCCTAGTAAAATCTGACTGGCTGAAAACATCCTAACACATTTATAACACTTAGCTCAGTTTAAAGCTGGCAGATTACGCATGCATGAAATATTAAATGCATGCATCATTTTTGGTGTGCAATTCACAGAACTTGTGACAAGAAGATAGGCCACATTTTTCTGTGGTCTGTCTAGCTTGCTGCAAGTACTGCAAGTGAGGCTGAATCATGGTGCATCTGACTGAAACTTCAGCCCAATATCTCTCAAAAGATATGGAGAATTATGCATAGGAGGCTGTGTGTCATGAATAATTTTTACACACCCTCAGTGTGTGATAACCCACAAACCTCAAGAGTGCAATTCCAGAGATTTATGTGGTCATCACAAACCGATGGTGTGTAAAAAAAAGCGTTATAACACACAGCTGCTTTTTTTTTTTAATAATTGTTTCGGGGATGTGAGCACAAAAATCAAATTTTCAATAGGGAAAGTGAAGTGTGATTGCTCAAAATGCCTTAATAACTGGGTGTGATGTCATACCCAGTTATTACAGAATTTGATCACATTGATAATCAGTGTGATAAGGGGCGGTCCCAGTTATTATAAGACAATACAGAATTTGATTGATTTATTTGAAAATACAATCACAAACTTTAAGGAGAAACAAAATATTGAGAAGGTTGTAACTATTTTATCACTGGAAAAAATTGAGTGAGACAGGCACATCTCTCTGAAAACTATTGTACTGTACGTGTAATTTCTTTAGAACAGCTTAAAATGTCACTTGTGAGAAAGGTGTAGTTGAGGTCAGAAAGATTGTTGATCCAACCTGATTCAGGACAAATTAATGTTTAGGTGAGAGATGAAGATCTGGAAGCCAAGATTCTCTTTGAAAGTAAAATTAGATCATCTTGCAATTACAATCATAGATTGAAATGAGATATGGAACACTAGAAATTGGAAGTGACTCAGACATGTCAAGAAAATTCATGTATGACTATAAGTCCGCATTTGGAAAAAGCAGTGGATGGAGGAAGGAAAACAAATTAATCAAATGATTATTGCTGCAGCAATATGTTTAATGTATTACATGATAGTCAGGCATGAAGTGATAGTACCACAAGTGGTCAAATGGCATTAGTGGAAAAAATGTAATGAAAAAGAATGCTTTAAACATTTTATCCTGGAATCTGGCAAAACAAAAGGAATTACCAGGTAAGAATGTTACAGCAGCATATGAAAACTGTAAATGTAATCGCTACCAACAAACATGGCAGTAAGGGAATGACATAGAACTAAGGTTCCATTACTTTTCAGATGGATGCTATAAAAGTACTTGGTTCCAGACAGACTGGGAGACTCATACTCTTGTGCAAAATAAATAAAAAGCCTGAATTATGAAAAAAGTGGCATCAAGAAATGAAAATATATTATCTGCCATAAAAATGGACTGATCAAATTTAAAAATATTAATGGTTAACATATATATTCCTTAGGCTGGCCCGGTGGCTCAGAGGGTTGATGTGCTGGATGCCACACTTCGTGCCACGCCTGCGACCTGGGTTTGGGAACAAGCCTGGGTTATCGAAGGTCAGCAGGGGGAGGAAAAGGATGTGAAAGGCTGCCAGCTGGCAGCTCTCCACCTTGGGAGGGAGTATCTCATCTCCTTGGGCATGGTCGCCCCTGGTGGAGGGGTGAGTGCTGCATCACTCCGAGAAGTGCCCGGCTAGGCCGAGGAGGGGCACAAGAGGCAGGTACTGGAGCTGCAGTGACATGTGCACCTCCATGTGCATTCATCACCCTCTTCTGGGGTCTTGGGATTAGGGCACCTAGGGAAAATGGAGGAAAGATGGGGCCACCAAGACTGAAGCCTCCGGGCCAGGCTCTTGGATTCTGCCAGGGTGTGCAAGGTGCTACAAGCCCCCAAAAGACCCTGAGTTCTGGTAGGTTGGCTGATGACCGGGCGACCATCGAGGAGGATAAATACAATTGTAAAAAAAAAAACAACATATATATTCCTTGAACGGCAATGACATATTAAAAGAATCTATATGGTTCAATATAGCAATTGTTAACTACTGTACTATGATTTACTGGACTTAAAGATAGGGAAAATTATAATTGGAATTACCAGTTAAATTTCATAATAAATAAAATAAATTACACTTGACCACGACCCTATAGTTAGGGTTAAATCTTCACTTCTGTGTTAAACTGAATATTTAGCACTTTAATAACTTCACAACCATTCAAGCAATTTGCATATAATTTGGCAAGCCTCATCAGGGACTAAAGATATCTTGATGTGGCAAGTTTTGTTCTAGTCAGATGTGTGGGTGAGGAGAACGAGTATCACAAAATGCATAAATTACAGGTTTTGTCAAATTTTTGTCACTGCATTTTGCAAAAACTGTGTGGAATTTAGGTCTGACATTTTAATGTTTATAGGTCTTGGGTCAACAGTGGTGCCTTTTGAAGGTTGGTAAAAAAATATTAATCCATTCAAAAGTTATTAAATTTAAAAATGTCCCATTATTTCCTATGGGAAAAGTTAGATGTGAAGCTCAAAATAGGATTCTTGACAGCAAATGTACAATCCTCTTTCACAAACGAGAAATTCCATTCTGCAAATGTGGAAACCTAGTTTGTGCTGCTCCTGTCTTGTTTTCTGTTAGTGAGGCAGACAAACTTAAATTATAAAAATGATACAGGGGTTTGGTAAACACCAACAGTTGTGTTTACCTAATCGAGGCCCAAGGAATTGGATTCTGGCTTAGTTTTTTTATTAGTTTGTGAGAAATGCTTTTTTTTTCATTGTGGAAATCCTGATTTGCAAATTGTGGAAAACTTTTACTGCGAAACAGGATTCTTTTTCGCAATTTGTGAAAAAGGATTTCCTTTTTACACAGTTGTGCAAAAGGAAGCATGGAAAAGGATTTTTTTTTTTTTGCAATTTTCAAAAAATAAATTTTATATGGCTCTTTCTTTGTCACTTCATAGCAAAGAAATGGTTTGGAATTTGGGGCAGAAATTTTCAGGGAACAAAGGTCTTGTCCCACAGATGTGCCTTCTCCATGTTTGATGAAAATATATTAATTTGGCCTGGAGTTCCGTGGATATAAATTTTGCTGGATTTCCCATAGGATAACATTGTAATGGGAGGTTTATAGAGTTGTTTCTTTGTCACTATGCTGTTAAGAAATGGTTTGTAATGTTCCTTTTAAATTTCCAGAGTACAAGGGGCGTGTGTCACCAATGTGCCTTTTTGGTGGTTTCGAGAAAATATATTAATTTGTTGTCAAGTTACTCAACTTCCCAATTTTGCTGTATTTTCTATAGGATAAGATTGCAATGTGAGGTGTTTTGTGATGATGCACACTACAGGATGGCAGCAGAGGGCCCTGCACTCCCACAGAAATAAGGACACCACTACTCTATCAGAAAAATTATGCATGGATGGGTGCACAGCCAAGAGGGCTCTCGCTCACACATGTATATATGGATGCCATTATGGACTGATGGTAGTGCAAGGTCCAGAGGGCCCTATGTTCCCACAGGGAAATAAGGATACAATTACAAGCTCTCTACACTTATGGATGGATGGGAGGGCCCTGGGCCCTGTGCTTCCACAAGCAAATAAAGCTAAGATAATACTTTCTCAAAAGGTAAAGAAATTCTTTGCAAAACAACTTCATTAATGCATCAGTTGGGTTACAACAACAAAAGTTTGGAAATGTGGTGTTAGTGTATCTAATCCTGACACCCCAACCCACCCTCCATGCACCAACATGCATTGGGGTGCCTTGGGGTTGTCAGCCCTAATGCCCACCCCATTCTCATATACTGTACCCATCTTAGCATATTTACCCATGGAATGGGGTGAGCATTAGGGCTGAAAACCTCAAGACACACTCCCAGTGCCTGTTGGTGCATGGAGGGTGGGTTGGGGTGTTAGGATTGGATACCCTAATGCCACATTTCCAAACTTTTGTAGCCTTATTTGCTTGTGGGAGCACATGGCCCATGGCCCTCCCATCCATCTGTAAGTGTAGAGAGCTTATAACTGTATCCTTATTTCCCTGTGGGAGAGTAGGTCCTCTGGACCTTGCACTCCCATCAGTCTATAATGGCATCCACATATACATGTGTGAATGCAGTGCCCTCTGGGCCCTGTGCTCCCATCCATGCATAATTTTTCCAATAGAGAAGTGGTGTCCTTATTTCCCTGTGGGAGTGCAGGGCCCTCTGGGCTACCATCCTGTAGTGTACAGCATCACAAAACAACTCAAGTTGCAATCTATCCTATAGAAAACACAGCAAAATTGGGAAGTTGAGTAACTTGACAACAAAATAATATATTTTCTAAACCACCAGTACTTTTCTGTGCCCTATTCACAATGAGAGTTGGCTGGCTACCACCATTCTGATTCTTGAATGAGCTATACACAGCTCCCTCAATAGTGTCCTAACAAGCGTCAACGCCCCCAACCAGAGGTAATCTCCTTACACTGAATTCAAGTAATAGTTTAGATGCATCCCTGCCACTCTGAGCATTTGTCATCACTGGCTGCTCTCATCCGCAGTCAGGTAGTGATCACGGTGGCAGCCCCACTTCTCAGAGCTCACAATGATCTGCTCATCTTCCCCCTTCCTGTCTTCCCCTAACCTGAATATACCTGTACCCTGCTGGAATGGCCACTTCAGTCCCTCTCTGGCATTCAATCTTCTCACCTGCTCCCTACATCAAAAACTGGTGAGCTCACTACCCTTCTGCATCATGATTGCAGTTAGCACAGTCTCGTGTTATTTTTACATATTAATAATAAGCATGATCTTCTGGTAAGCCAGGCTGATAGCAGCAGGGCACAAGGGTATAAATAGGCTTTCCTTCCCATATGTGATCTAAGCCACCTATGATTAGGCATTATTAAATGACATGCATAATGATGTGCACACCCGTCATTTAATAGTGCCTAATCAAAGGTAGCCTAGACCTTTTAAGGATAGGAAAGACCATCTTTCCCCTTGTTCCCCTACTGCTATCAGTCTGACTTACAATAGTAGCCAGAGACATTGCCAGCTATTTCCTGAAATTTCTGTGATATTTCTAGAGAAATCTCCTGGTTTCTGTATTTCCACAGTAGGGGCAACAGAGGGAAAACTCTATAGAAATTCCATTAAATATCTCGAAATAGCTTGCAACCACATCCATCGTGGGTAAGCTAATGGAAACTATCCTGAAGGAGAGGCTGCTGGCCCTCCTAGAGGCCAAAGGACTACAGGACAGCAGACAGCATGGCTTCATACATGGCAGATCCTGCCAAACCAACCTGGTCAAGTTCTATGACTGGGTAACTAGGCAACTGGACAGGGGCCATGCAGTAGATGTCCTGTATCTGGACTTCAGTAAGGCATTCGACTCAGTGCCACATGGAAGGCTGGGAAAGAAGTTAGTAGGCACAGGGGCGGGTGCAAAGCTGGTGAGATGGGTAGAAACTGGCTGCAGGAAGGCAACAGAGGGTGGTGGTGGGTGGGAGCTCTCACACCCAAGGGCAGTGATGAGCGGTGTTCCACAGGGCTCAGTGTTGGGACCAGTGTTGTTTGGGATATTCATTGCAGACTATCATGGGGCATCAAGAGCAAGATCAGTCTGTTTGCTGATGATACCAAGGTAGGCGCGGTGATGGATGACCTAGGGGATGGCAGAGGTTGCAGGATGATCTGGCAAAGCTTGAAACCTGGTCAGACACCTAGCAGCTAGGCTTAATGCCAAAAAGTGAAGGGATGAAGAACCCAAGGAGGAGTTACCAGCTAGGGGGAGTGCAGCTAGCTCAGACAGAGGAGGAGAAGGATCTGGGTGTGCTCTTAACAGGGTCAATGAACAACTCGGCACAATGTAGGAAGGCAGCTGCAAAGGCCAACAAAATGCTGGTTGTATTGCAAGGGGTATATCCTCGAGGAGGGAGGAGGTGATTCTGCCACTGTATAGGTCATTAGTTAGACCACATCTGGAGTACTGAGTGCAGTACTGGTGTCCATATCTGAAGAGGGACATTAAGTTACTAGAGGGGGTGCAGTGCAGAGTGACAAAGATGATCAAGGGGCTGGGGGACTTATCATACGAGAGGAGGTTGAAGGAGTTGAACGTGTATTCACTGGAGGAGAGGAGAGATGGGGTGACATGATTGAAACCTTTAAATACATGAAAGGAATAAACAAGATGGGTACAGAAGGGCTGTTCAAAGTAAGGAAGGGGAGGGCCAACAGGGGCCATGATATGAGACTGGAGTGAGGAAGGTTCAGGAGGGAGATGAGGAGACACTTTTTTACAGAGAGGGTGGTGGCTTGGTGGAATGCGTTACTTGCTGAAGTGGTATGCAGTAGAACAGTGAACTGCTTCAGATGAGGATGGGACAGGACAAGAGGGAGGGTTAATGAAGGGGAAGGGTGCAAGGGAGAGGCAGCTGCAGAATAAGGGGTGCTAGCTGCACATTCGAGCAGACTTGATAGACCTCTAGGCCTTTATCTGCTGGCAAATTTCATATGTTCGTATGCAACGTCTGTGGCTACTACTGTATTGGAAAGATCTGTTTATTTTTGATATGTCAAAAAAACCCGGGGACTGTACTACCTGCATTCATGATGCAGAAGGATGAGCACACCAATTTTGGTGTGGAGAAGGACTGAAGAATGAATACCAGAGGAGGAGGACTGAGAAGGCCATTCCTGCAAGGTACTGTTATATTCAGGGAAGGGGGAAGACAGAAGGAGAGAAATATGAGCAGATCACTGTGAGAAATAAGATGTGGGGCTGTCAGCACCATGAACACTACCTGACCCCATTGTCCTGGCCAACATTCCCCTTCCCATAAAACCAGTTCATGCAATTGTCCAAGGCTGTGTGTGGGTATTAATGTGTGAAATGGCTGCCACTACACATTCAGTTACTTCACTACCAGTCTAGCATTACCTGTAAAGCACTTTGGGATACTATGTGTATGAAAAGCACTATATAACTGCTGATTCTTCCTCTTATTATTATTATTTCCCATGGAAAAAGAAGACAAGACAAACATATTTTTGATTTCTGAGAAAGTATGAATTCTGACATTGGACTATACAAGAACTTTGCTACAAACAAGTGGTGGATCTAGGGTGGTGAAGGTGCAGCCACATACCCCCATTGTAACTTACTTACCACTGCTGCATTTCACTTTTTGAAGAAGTCTGATTTATTGATTGTACAAATGTTTACATTCAAAACTATGGATTACATTAGTAGGTTCTGTCAGAAACGTACTAAAAAACAATGATAACAGACAATGTAAAGGTTTAATACAAATGCTAAAAAGTTAATTTGGAGGTGCAGAGGGTAATTAAGGACACCAAGGAGGGGAGATTTTTTTCATCTCGGAAACCCTGGATGGAGAGCAGATTACCTTAGGATTGGTGTATGCCCCGGCGGTACATGACCACCAATTCTATGCCTCTTTGCTGGATTTACTGGTCCGGCAGCAAGTCCCAGGGCTAAGAATGGGGGGAGATTTGAATTGGACAATGGATTCGAAAATGAACCATTCTGAAGGGAAAGGGAGGATTTCAGGGGGGATGCAACAATGGCAAGAGGGAATGACAGAGCTGGATTTGGTAGATGTATCGCAAGTGGTAAACCCGGGAGTAAGGGAGTATACATTTTTGTCGAACCCCCACAAAACATGGACATGGATAGATTACATCTACGCCATGAGGGAATGGTATGCATGGGTGTGGGAGACACGGCACAGCCCCATACACATTTCGGACCATGCAATGGTGGTAATGAAAATACAAGGGAGAGTGAAACAGAGAACCTCCCCACATGGAAATTCCCCACCTATATGGCTCAGCATGAGGAATTTAGAAAGCATCTGGAGGACAGTTGGGATTTGTTTATGGCAACAAATGATAAAGAAGGGGTCTCGAAAAACATACTATGGGAAACAAGCAAGGTGTTTATGAGGAGACAATTATTGAATATGTATCTCGGATAAAGATGAAACGTGTATGCACAAAGAAGGGAGCTGGAAAGTAAATTAAAGGAGTTAGAAAGGAGGGTGGCTCATGGAGAAAAGGGGAGGCCGTCCGATACTGGACATGGTGATGGAGGCTCTGAATGTGCATTTCAGATCAGAAGCTGGGAGAGTTTGCCTATTTAATAAAAGATACATATTTGAATGGGGAAATAAACCAGGGCCAATGGTGGTTAATCTTATGATGGGAGGTAGGCGGATGAATAGAATTTTGGGGGTGAGAGATGATCAGGGTACCCTGCAGAGTAAAGATAAGGAGATACAGAAGGCATTTTGGGCCTTTTTTCAAAGATTATATCAGGCAGGTGATATGGGAACAAAAGAAAATATGTTAGAATTCCTAGGGAAAATAAAAGTTCTGAAAGCCGCATGATGCAGAGGAAAAGTTGGGAAACCAATAATGGTGGGGGAGGTGTTGAAAGCTATCCAAAAATTGCAGAAGGGGAAAGCTAGTGGAACGGATGGGTATCCGTTGGAGTACTACAAATTGATGGGGGCCTGAGCTGCGTGGGTGCTGTGTAGAGTGTTCCAACAGAATGGGGAGATGAAAGAGGTTAGCTTGCCAGATATGTGTTATGATACTGTCATATGCCTCATACCAAAGGAGGGGAAGGATCCACAACTATACACCTCGTATCGACCGATATCACTGTTAAATTGTGATTTGAAGATAATGGCTAAAGTGTTGGCCAGCAGATTGGAGGAGATACTCCTGGGGATGGTTCACTCGGACCAAACGGGGTTTATTAAAGGAAGACAGCCAAATCATAATGTGAGATGGCTGCTTAATATCTTTGGAGAGTGAACAGGGAAAGGAAGATATAGGGATCCTTTCAATGGAAGCGGAAAAGCATTCGATAGGGTGGAATGGAATTACCTGTTTGAAATATTGGGGAGGTTTGGTCTGGGTGAACCATTCCTGGGATGGATAAAGGTGATGTATAGAAGGCCAGGGCGCAGGTGGTAGTAAATGGCAGTAGGTCGGAGAGTTTTAATTTGGAGAGAAGACGAGGCAGGGCTGCCTGCTCTCCTCCTTATTGTTTGGCGCTATGTATAGAGCCTCTGGCTGTAGCAATCAGAGAATGCAGGAGCATACGGGGGGTGGGTGGGGAGGTAGGTCACAACATAAATTGGCAGTATTCACGGATGATATACTGTTGTTTATGAAGGACCCTAGGTGATCAGTTCCCCACTTCTATCATTGGTAGAGGAGTTTGGGAAATTTTCAGATCACAAAAATTAATCTGGGAAAGTCAAAGTAATGTGGTTTAAGGGAGCTGGAGAAGAGTAAGACAGTGGGGACTCAAAGTGGTGAGGATGAGTCTGACATAATTAAGGGTCCAGGTAGGTAGATCCTTGGGGTCTCTATATAATTTAAACTATGCAAATTGATAAAATTATCGAGGTGGATCTAAGAAGGTGGATCTGCATACCTATCATGGCTGGGCAGAATTAATATAATGAAAATGAATGTGCTGCCAGGATTTTGTACTTTACAAATGCTACATCTTGGTCTGTCTAGGGAGGATGTACACAGATAGGAGAAGGTCTTCACTGCCTTTATTTGGAAAAAGGAAGCACCTGAGGGTTAGTTTGGGGAGGCTAAAGGCAGATAGTGAGAAAGAGGGCTTAAATTTCCCAGATTTGGGAAACTATTTTTTGGCCATGCAGCAAAGATATGTAGCGGACTGGGTACATAAGCCCAAGGTTGCCAGTTGGGTTGAATTAGAACAGGGAATGACCCAGAGTAAAATAACAGCATATCTCCATAGTAAAGGGCTAAGGGCATATAGGATAGGAAAAGAAGTTAACCCTCTAGCAGTGCATGTACTATTGGCCTGGAAGGTGTTAAGGAGGAAAGGATGGACACAAAGAAAGGAGACACTATTAATGCCTGTGGTGGGAAATCCCTACTTCTTGCCAGGGTTGGAAGACATAGGCTATGGGAAATGGGAACAAAAAGGAATAAGAAGTCTTGGGCACCTATTAGTGGGAGGGCGGTTCTGCTCATTACAGGAATTGCAGGAGGTGGTAGGAGGCAGTAAGAGAGAGAGAGAAAGATTCAGGTATCTTCAAACTAGGACATATATGGGAAGTCTGGGAAAGGAAAATAAAGGGTTGTATGAGGCGAACCCAGTGGAGGTAATGATCTATGCAGCTCAAAATCAAGAAAAAGGGTTTATAGGTTGGGTGGTGAAGAGAGGAAAGGTTATACTTGCTGATAGGAAGGTAAGAACTAAAATAATGTGAAAAAGGGACCTTGGTAGGGACATAATGGACAAAAATTGGAAGTTACTGCTCCCAATGCATTCTGGGATTATGGTATGCAATAAATATAAGGAAGCATATTTTAAATTCATTCACAAAGTGTATCACCTACCAGTGATTGTGCATACAGAACAATCTGAAGTATCACCTTTATGTGGAAGGTGTAGTTCGGGAAGGGGGACATATATGCACTGTTTCTGGGAGTGCCCAGTACTGCAGAAATATTGGAAGGAGGTGGTGTCCAGAGTGGGAAAGATTGCTGGGAGGGAGTTGCCAATGGACTCTCTGGGATGTTTATTTGGGGTGGAAGATGGGGAGGAGGAGGGATGGATGTTAATACCTAGGTGGATCAGGGTACTGTATGTTCTGGCTCATCATGGGATCCAGAATACTTGGGTCTCACAAGTTGCACCGACAGTCCAAGGGTGGTGGAGGATGGTGTTGCAGACATTGTGGCTTGAGAGGCTAACCTATGTGATGGAGGGAAGGGATGAAGGATTTACAAGGCATTGGGCCCCTTTTATGGTCTCCTTGTCAGAGGAAGAGAGTTGGATAGTATGGGAAGGTACAGTAGGTTGAGAAAGAGCAGGATGAAGAGAGATGGTATATAGAAAATAGAAGTAAGGAGTAAAAAAGGGGAGCAATGGAAACACTTAAAGAAGATTAAAAGGGCAGATAAAAATGAATGAAAGAAAGGCTGGAGGAAATATAAGAATGAGAAAAGGTTTGGATGTATAAAGCATGAGTATACTGGTTGCACTTTCACTCTAATTTAACTATTTAATTTCATTTAGTTTAACTTGAATGAAACATAGTTTGTAATGAAGTGAAAAGATTGATTACTATAATGTATGATGGTAGTAGAATGAATAAATTGTGTATTTGATTGTATGTTGAAGTTTGTTGAAAAAGCAAATAAAAATATTATACAAATAAATGCTAAAAAAGTGCATCTTGTGTAAGCATACAACCCCAGCACCACCATTGTAACATCCTGGATCCACCATAACCAGCAGACCACCAGGTTATTTAAGATTTGTACTGCATTGTGGTTTGCCAAAGAGAAAGTTGGTTGGATTAAAACACAATTTCAGCATGTTAAAGTAAACAAAATGAACAGAACCGTAGCCTAACATGTGTATTGATCACAATAATGCACATGGTTTTGACCATTTTGGTGAAACAATTCTAAATAAAGGGAAAGAAGAACTAGTGAGCAATTCAGAGAGCTGTATACAGTAGCTCTCAGACTCTGGCTTCAATGATGTCATCACTTAACATATTTGGCGGCCATTTTAGGAAGCAGGTAAGGCAGTTTTTTTGAAACTGGATGGCTGATTTTACATTTTTCAAATGCTTTGGAACCACATTTCGTTAACTTATATAAATGTAGTTTCAGCATTAATGTATTCAGCAGCCTTTCCTTTAGTCTCATATGAAGTAAGATTTTTGAATAGTTTGTTGTCAAAATGTTGTTTAGGTGTCCTGTAAGATTATATTATTTTTTAGCTTAATTTTTTTTATAGATTCTGGGAAAAACTGATTTCTCCATTTTGAGCAGGGGAGGTTTTCAGTTTGGACAGACCTGAGCATTCATCCAGTTGAGGAGGTTCTGGAAGCTGTTCTGGATCCAGATCTAGAACCTGGAATAGAAGAAATAGATGTAAATCAAACAGTAGAACAATCGGTACCAGTAACAGCAATAAGAAAACTGTTATCTTAGATTTGGACCCAGAAGTTATTTCAAGTCCTGAACCAGTAGAATACTCCTCAAATCCTTTTATAGAGAATCCCAGCCCCACATATATCAGGGACAAAATATAACTCACAACAAATTAGTCAACACAAAGAAACAAACTCTGGCCAGAGCCGATAGGACTGCAGCTGAGGAATTTGGGTTAAAAATATTGAGCATTTTTTTTTAGTATTTTTACACCAAATTTTAAACAAAGCCTTGTTATGATCCTGCTTCATGAAGAAGGGCAAAGAAAATGTTCAGCTCCTGGCCTAAAGGTGATTTTGCACAGGGACTGTGACATCAGCTTTCAGGATACAAAAATACATTTTGGCAGGAGTATAAAAATAACAGCTGTCACAGTCATGAGGTTCTCTAAAGAAATTACTATGTTGAAAATGTGGAGTAAAAATATTGAATATTACCAAAGTTATGGGCCTGTGTTTGCAAAAATCAACATAGTCTCATAACTTTTTTTTTTTCAGTATTTTTACATAATATTGAAATCATAGCCTTCTTATGACCTCACCTCATAAATAAGATCAGAGAAAATGTTTAACTCCTGTCCAAAAGTTGTTTTCATGCAGGGACCTGAAAAGAAAGTTAGAACACAAAAAGTTAATATGTATTTTTTCCTGATTTTAGCATGTAGTTTTCCTTTAATTGAGCTATACCTAAAACTGCCTCATTTTTTTTGCAAGTTAAAAACTCCGCTATAGCATTTTATGGGTCTTTTCTTTCTGTGTTAAGTTTCAGGGCTTAATTTATGATCATTTGCAAACTGAGAAACTTGTTTTGCTGTTATCCCTTCCCTCACTCATCCAGAGGTGTCAATTAATTTATATGTTAACCATGCTGGTTGATCTTACTTGCTTCCCTAATAGTATGAATGTGAAACTAAACTTGTGTTTTTTTGCATGATTGATAAAGTGACATGTCCAGTAGGCATCTTTTGGGGATGAAGCAGTATCCTTTTACCTGTGTGGAGTAATTTACTTGGCACCAGCTCTTAAGACCTCAGCTGTTGACATCAATTTTAAGATAATATTAAATATAAAGTCTATGGTTCCAGTAACACAATACCATAAAAAAGTATTGCTCATTGGCAGATAATAAAGGGCAACATATTATCATTTGTAATGGTTTACATTAAAAGGATCAAGGGATATAACAACAAATGATGACAAGCAAGATGGCTAAATGAGGATGTGAAAAAAGTGACTCAACAACAACAAGAACAACAAAAAAGCTAAACATACACTAAAATATATGAAAAGAAAAGCCATGACGTAAACACATGGTCAGAATATTAAACATTTTAAAAGAAACATAAATGCAAAATAACCATTTCAAAAAGAAAATGGAACTCAAATGCAAAAGATGCAGACAAAAGCAACAGCAAGCAATTGTGCAGTTATATCAATAGCCTAAACAAAATATATACAAGTATATATTAAAGGGGGAAAAAATCCAGTGGATATAGTGAAACAGTGTAATAAATATTTGTGTTCCTTATTCAAACAGAATTACAACTCAGTCCCCTGCACCTGTACATTACCAGGAATGCCAAAATAATTAATATAAATACAGACAACATACTACAAAACATTCAGAATAAGAACATCAGAGTCCAAAGTTTCCACCAAAATGCTGAAATTAAGTAATGGAATAATTCAAAATATGTTATTTAAATTAATAAATACAGGTTCCAGGTAAAAATTCTAGAATCACTACTTAAAGATTTAAGTTAGCCACATGTCTAACAGTGATTTCAGTACAGAGAGCAGCAGAGATTCACAAAGTTATAATCGTGTACCCTAAATGTGATCTGTCTCTATGAAAACATGATCCAATTCTTGGTCAACAATGCCTCATAGACATAATTTCTGTTACACCTTTGCAATACATCTGCCACTGTACCCCATTTAGCAGTCATCGAAAAATTTCTTCCCTGGTTATTCATCCATGTATTATAAACAGTGGAACCCAAACCAGCCAAACCATATGAATATTCATCACTGTAAGTCTTACTTATGTATTATGTAGACTATGATACTTGACACTTGTAGGGTAAGTTAGTGCATCTGGACTTATTTGCTGCATATGCATCTCAATTGCTAAGGGGTCCTGACCATATTCACCCTTCCTCAAGCCAAGCTAGCTACAGTTGTCTAGCACTAACATTGATGGGAAGATTATGCCATTAGCCAGCATCTCTTTAAATATTTTAAAGTTAATATTAGCTGGTATTAACAATGAAACCTGAAGAAATCAACAGCTTCTGTGTATCTATGTTAGTAAATAGCTGGTACATGTGCATTATACATTCATGTTGACATCAGTTTAAATATGTTAAATATAAAACCTATGGTACCAGTAACACAGTGCCATAAACAACTACTGCTCAAATATTCAAAATCCATGGAATCAACCTATTGTCAGTTTAAATCAAATATATTTATATCTATAGCAGTTAGGACCATAAAGAAAAAGAGAAAAAGAGAAACACAGAAGAAAAAGTGTGCATAAAATAAGCCAAAGCAATTATACTTGTGAAAGGATGAAAGCTCAAGTAAAATATACGTCCTAAATATAGACGACACTAGAAAAGGATAAAAAGGAACAGAAAGGATCCTAGATGCAGTAGAAAAGAACAAAACAACCAAAAGTCAAAGAAACTGATTGTCATAAAATTTAAAACAACAAAACAGTGAGTGATACAATTTAAAACAAAACAGTGAATGATATTTGGCAAATTATAAAGGGCAACATATTATCATTTGCAATAGTTTACATTAAAAGGATCAAGGAATATAACAACATAGAGAATACTGATGGGCAACTATGCAGAACCAGTGTGTTCTGCCACAGAGGGCTTCTGATTCCCTCTGACCTTGAGAGCAAAGCTTGAGAGGTCCATGGGAATCAGAACCCCAAGGTGGCAAAACACACTGGTTGTGCATAGAGTTGCTCATCCTGTATTTTTTATAGTGTATAGTACTGTGTGAAAAATGTGTTTTGTGAGTTCTTTTGCTTTCAAAATGAAACTGGCTCATGCAGTCTCTAGATGTTCTAGAATGCTGTTCTACCACAGTAGGGTAGAACAGCATTCCATGATCTTGGAACTGTGGTAGAGCAGCTTTTGAAAGGGATGGAATTCTATACAGAACAACACTCCACTATACACTATAAATGACTACAAGCAAGATAGCTAAATGAAGATGTGAAGAAAGTTATTCAACAACAACAACATCAATAAAAACAAAATGCTAAACATGCAATAAAATATCTGAAAACAAAGGCCATGACATAACCACATGGTCAGGATATTACATATTTTAAAAGAAACATAAAAGGCAAAGTAACCATTTTAAAGGAAAATGGAACTCAAATGCAATAGATGCAGACAACAGTAAGCAATTCTGCAGTTACATAAATAAGGGGCTATTTAACATTATAGCAAATGGCACTCTTGGAAGATTGTCTGGGACAAGATGCAATAAAAGGAACTTGAATAGCAGCCCAAGGGGCCATAAAACAACCACGAAAGTTAGAAAAAAACTCCTCTCACAGCCAGAACTAAAAAAATCACTGAAATGAAGTTGGAACACAAAACATTAATAATACTTTGATGTGCTTATGCAACTGGATGAGATAATGCTTGTGTAACTTGATTTGCTTTGTGGCTTTCTGCTTCTCTAGCCATGTGATATACCACCCTATAGGGGTACGATGCAAGGAACCCTAGAGGAGGGTTCCCTCCCCTACAGGTGCCTGGAATGAATGCATCGGCTAAAGGTAGGTTGGGAAGAAGCCCACGGGAAAGAGAGATGAGCCACTGGAGGAGGAGGGGTGGATGGTGGGCAATGAGAAAGAATCCTGGTGAGGCCCAGGATGTTTGTGACCTTTTCAACTCAATGGGGGAGTGACGTTGTTGCTCCACCCATTGAAGCATGGGCTTAAAGACCTCCCATTCGATGTGCTTATGCAACTGGATGAGATAATGCTTATGTAACTTGATTTGCTTTGTGGCTATCCACCTCTCTATCCGAGGGATTTACCACCCTGTAGGGGTACAATGCAAGGAACTCTAGAGGAGAGTTCCCCCCCTACAGATGCCTGGAATAAATGTGTCAGCTAGAGGTAGGTTAGGAAGAAGCCCAAAAAGAATACCTAAGGTGTCAAGCTTTGAAGATGATGAATGAATTCTGTGAAGAGAATGGCTAACTTCCTAAGGAGAGAAGGGAAAGCTGGGCCACCATCCACCTCCATCCAACAGCAGAACCTAACTAACCAACTAACATGAAGAAAGCGCTAACTAACTAATATTATGACCATTGGCAAAGAGGAGAGGAAACACCCCCTTTGAGGAGGAAACCTCTGGGGATCCAAGGCCTAGATGGCCTTCCCTCCAGGGTGATGATATTTGATTCGAGGATGTAAGTTGGTAAAGAGAATGGTTCATAGATGAGGGATCTAAGTAGTGAAAAGTAATGAAACAGACATGTGCAGGGAAGATGATCACAACAGGAGATTCCCTGAAAGAAAACATCATAAAATATGGAACATGAGGCTGTGCATGTCTTGAAGGAATGGAGGCAAGGATGAATACAGATGATGATGATTGCCACAAGAGGGTGGCAGAATGATGTGGTAGCATGAGATCAAATGAGAGGTGTGCTTGATTGAACGGTATGCCTGATTGAGCAAGGTGAGGATGTAGACACAGAGGCTGATGAGGTAGGATTATGAAATGAGAACGATTAGACTCTAATGTTGTGGGCGATGAATATCATAGGATTCAATAGATTGATGCAGTAATAATGCTCCTTGAAAAGGGACATATTCCGAGGCCAATAAGACATACCTGGAATCAGAGAGTATGTGGATTATATGGGTGATATGCTTGATAGAGCAATATGACTAAGTAGACTCCTTGAAGGAGGTAGATTCAGAATGAATAGAGAGTTGTGAATAAGGAGGCTTCTCAAAAGGAGGTAGATTCAGAAAGGAATGAGAAAGGAACTTGAATGATGGCGGAGAGCCTCGACCCTGCCCTTAACAAGGGGCAAGGGACAGGAAGGCATGGCTGTTGAGAGGTGGTAGAGTTGAATTGCGGAAACAGTGATGGATGAGGAATGAGGCCATGAGTGGAGTGAACCCCTGATAACTGGCACTAGAAAAAGTATGCCTGGAACTTGCTTATGCCAAGGAAAGTAAAATAGGAATGGATGAGGTATGAAGATGGATTGAAGCCATGGAGGCTGGAGCAGAAAATCAAAGTAAGTATGAGAGGCTGAAGGATGGTAAGGATGCAATGGGTTAGCAAAAGGACCCAGCCTGTAGGAAGAAAACTGCAATAGGGTGAGTCTGAGGAGGTCAGACAGAGTCGCCAGAGCATAATACAATGGAGGCTGGTAAGCAGACCAGGTTGAGTCAACGAGGTATGGTAGGATAGGGAAACCCAAAAAAGAAAAGCCCAGGCATAGATGAGAAGGCAAAGGGAAGGACACGGATCGAGCATTCAATGCGAAGGAGAAGACCCATATGGAGATATGCTAATAGGAGAGGGAAAGAATTCCAAAGAAGGACAGAGTAAATAAGGATCGAGAGGTAGCAGGGATCCAAGGAGGGCATGCTCAAGGAGTTGATGAGAGATAGTAGATAAGAGAAGCAAGGATGGGAGGGAGGAAATCCATGTAGGAGTCAGAGGAACTAGAGGCATCTGGATGAGCTGATGATGATATTCCAGAGTTGCTGATGAGGAGGCAAAGAATACTGCAAATCGGCTTGGTGGAGCTAAGCGCGTGATTGCACGATGCAAGTGAGTAGAAACTGAGGTTGAAGAGGCATGCTTGATTACGCGATGGAAATGTTTAAACTCTGAATGATGAGACTCTGAGGTTGTAGTCAATGAGGTAGTATGGAATTCAGTGATAGGAATGGTAAAGTAAGTGGTGTAAATAGACAAGCTTTGAGGTAATGCTGAATGAATAAAGACTGGTTTTATGAACTCGATATGACTGGAGTTATGAACTCTACACGTACGGAAGGATGGCTGCAGTTGATAGGTGGTATAGGGGTTATGATATGGACTCCCAAAAGAAATATTGACAGAAGGCCACAGATGGAGTGAATCCTGAAGAGCCTGCACAAGATTGGAATAAGAGGAGATGGAAATGAACAAGAAATAACTTGAATAAAGGTATCATACTCCATAGAGTGACACGAACCAAGATGCTCCTCGAAAGGAGGCATACTCCGAGGATAAGAAGGCGTGACAAGAACCAGAGGGAATGCAAATCAGAAGGTGAGTATAGGACGTCAATCAAGGGGAGACAAATCAGAAGAGAAACAATGAGGAGGGAAGCTAGGAGTAGAGAGAATCCATGATGGGCAGAACTAGAAAAAACGATAGGCTGAGGAAAGAAACAGGAATGGATGAGGTATGATGAGGGAGTGACACTAGGAAGGCAGGTACTGGAAAGCGAGGTGGGAAAGGACAAAGGAGGGTAGGGAGGTTGATTGGGTAGCAGAGGACCCAGCCAGTACGGGATAAGAACTGCATGGGGGTGAGACAGAGAAGGCGGTATATAATCTGAGATAGGTAGGGCCATACGGAGCAAAGGAAGAGCGCAGACGTGGCAGCGAACCACGTCTAAACATACAGAGAGAGGGAATGAATTAGATGAGCAGGTCGAGGCCAGGTATCATGTAGCTGAGGGGCTAATTGAGTTGAAGGATCTCCGATGAAGGGATTGATGATGGACGACATGGAGCAAGTAGACACTGGGAAGGAGGAAGGCTCCACGAAGGGGTAGGAGGGCGAGCTGGATGAGGTGACACGTGGCCTAGTGTGAAGGATGGTTGGATGGAGTCAGCCAAGGAGGGCCCAAGGATATGAAATGCAGAGCAAACAAACAAATAAATCGCAGCATGAGGAGATAGAAGCCATGACTGGAATGAAACCTGGATGGCTGAGTTTGTCAAGAGTGCTGAGGAGAGGGAGCAGCATGAGGGCACCCAGAAGCAGGAGCGGGCAATGGAGAAATTGAGGAAAGAAAGGACAAGACTCAGAGGCATTTGAAGAATATGAGCACGGGATGACCAAGTCGATTGGCTGCTTAGGGGACAAGAGCCATATGAAAATATTGGAGAAAGACAAAGTAGTAAGCCTAGTAAAGAGATGGGTGAGGAGACAGATGATCAAAAGGTCCAAATACTACAAGGAATAGACAGGGGAAGCATACATACCTGTAGAAGCTGGGGAATGCAAGCAGAACTATGGGGCATTTCCTCAAGTGGGGGGAGGCTAAACATCAGAAGCACTAAGATACACAGAGGGCAACAATCAGCATGTGGAGCAGTCCACTGTGGGAGAGAGCGGAAACTAGTAAGGGTTGACAGTCAGTGCAGAATCATACATATTCCCAAGGGAGACTAGCACTGAGGAGGACATGGAAGGATGCAGTTGGTAGCAGTAAATAGAGAAACCTTGAAAGAAGGATGAGCGAACGATTGGAGTTATGAACAGAATGTTGCTAGGAGCGTAGATAGAGCTGAATTGAGGTGACTGAGGAAGATGAATACAGATGATGAGGATTGCTGCAAGAACACAGTAGGTAGAGGAGGCAGCATGGGACCCAATGGGAGATGGCTCAAGAAAATGTTGATGGCAGGCTGGATGGAGACAGCTGAGGCATGCAAATTGAGCAGATGAAATATATGAACAGATCGAGGGAAGGTATCGGGGACCAGCATGTCCTTGACTGGATATCGAATCGATCTGAGGTAGCACAGAGATGAGGCAGCATAGGAGCCATGATAGGCATGCCTAAAAAATTATCAAAAGTAGGCCACGATGGGAAAGAGACCCTGATGTTGAGGTCGATGAAGAAGCACAGGATGCAATAATGATGCAAGCAAGGAGGCATACTCTGAAGCTAAAAAGGCACATCTGGAATCAGAGGGTATGTGAACTAGATGGGAAGGGCGAGGGGTTAGCAGAGGACCTACAGAGAGTGAGACCAGTCGAGGTAACATGGACAGGGAGCAGAAAATTTGGAAAAGCATGCCAAAAGAATGTTGATTGCTGGCCAATGGAGGTAGCCAGGGCAGGTTCTCTCTCTCTCTCTCGCTCACTCTCTGTCTCTCTCCTTCCAGCTGGCAGGGGCACCGGAGCACCGACAAATGGCAGAGGTGGAGAGTTCGAAAGCCAAAAAGAAAGAGGAACAGAGCAAGTGTGGGGTGCAAGGACATAGCAGATCAAAGCAGATTAGCAAAGGACAGGGCAGAGACAGCATGAATAAGCGGGGAAAAATAACAGGACTCACCGATGTTGCTACGATAAACAAAGGAAACTGAATTTTTTTTTAACATCAAAACCTTCAATGCTGAGACCTAAACAGCTTCCAGTTAGTGAACAGGAAATGCATAGTTTCACCTGGAAAATACTTGAAACCCAGAGGACATAAACCAGGGCCTGCACTGAATTTCACGTACTACTGTACTGAAGAAGCCAGTGAATGCCTTGAATCAGACCCTGTGTTTTGGGAAATCAGTACCTGTAACAAAGTTTAAGGAACAGTCAATATTAAAATATAAAGATATATATATATATATATATATATATATATATATATATATATATATATATATATATAAATGCCCACTACTGATGTAGGATAGTGCAATGTTTTCTATGTATTGTGGAAAATTGATGTTTCATTCAGCCTGCATTTTTACACTCAGACAGTTACCTTTATACTGCGATACCATAAATGTAGCTACACTATCTGGAACTGTCAGGGCTCTTATTTTATAAAAAAAAAATGCATTAATTGATTTCATATCATGTGGTCATCAAATTGCTCTGAAAACTATGCAATATGTGAAATTGAAATGATCAAAATACAAGAATAGTTACCATTGCTTTAAAAGATTGTGAATAAAAGGCAAAAAACTACTATAATGAAAAAATGAATAGCCATGCCTCACCGTCACATATGCATGGGTATATGGACTGGTTATTGCCTGTTAACATTAGAATGACATCGGGAGTTAGATTTGAGCCAGGCAAGGCAAACCGGGAAAGTAAATATCACCATGCCAACACCGATGCACTGCAGGGAGAGGACAGCAAAGGCAGCTACCAGCTCGAATGGAGCTGGAATATATATTGTATGCCCCATAAGAAATACAACCCCAAGACCAGACATTCACCAACTGTAGAGCTGCCAACTGAAGGCTGCGGATGCTCCCTTAGCAGAGCAATCGTCAGGAGACACGGAAGAGCGACGAGGAGCTGAAATGATGGCAGGGCAGCCAAGGCGTCCAAATGAGTGAAGTAGCCAGAAACAAGTGAGGATCAGAAGAGGAGACATAGCACCTAGCCCACAAGCAGACCAGGGGGGCTGGAGATGGAATGAGCAGGCGGAAAGGGTCCCACTGGAGACATTCATCTGAGGGGGAAGACTGAGTCAGGGAAATCAAAATCGTCGATAAAGGATGATGCAGAGCGAGGAGAGAGGGATGCAACAAGCACCGGAGAAGGGGACCAGGTGAGTCAGCGGACTCAGAAGCGAGAAGCAGGGGCAGATCACAGACAGGTAATACAATGCAGGAAAAACAAAACAGTGACAAAATATTTCTCTGCACAGCAAAGCGTCCCCACATGAGTGAAAGACAACAAGTGAGCCAGCAGCATCCGGGTGGAGGGGGAACAGATGAATGTCATGAAGAAGGCAGCTGAGCCAGAGATAAGCACAGGGAAAGGAGGACAAAACCATCGGAGGCAATGAGAAAGAATGCCAAGGGCCAGGATGTTTGTAAATCTTTTCAACTCGAAAGTGGAATAATGTCTCCGCCCCATCGAACCACAGGTTTAAAGTTCTCCCAATATCTTTCCATATTTTAACATGTAGTTTTCCTTTAATTGAACTGTCCCTGATACTGCCTCTTTTTTTTCCTTTTTGCAAGCTGAAACCTTCTCTTTAGTGTTTTATGGTCATTTTCTTTCTGTGTTACATTTCAGTGCTTAATTTACAACCATTTGTAAACTGAGAAACTTGTTTTGCTGGTATCCCCTCCCCCACTTATCCAGAGGGTCATGCCTGAAAATAGGCAGGATATGTTGCCTAAGCGCACTTACCTGGTTACCAAAGCAAATAAATAAATACATTTATTTGCAAACCATGCTGGTTGATCTTACTTGCCTCCCTCGTAGTAAAAATGTGAAACTAAACTTGTGTTATTTTAAATGACTGATAAAGTGACATGTCCAGTTTGTATCTCTTGGGGATGCAGCTGTATACCTGTGTGGAGTAATTCTCTTGGCATCAACTCTTAATACCTCAGTTGTAAGATACATTACGCATGTAAGCATGGGTGAAACAAGGAATTTTATACTTGTACTCTAGATGAGAGATGATGGAACTGTTGCCTATGGGGAAAGACTCAGGGAGTTAAATATGTATTCTCTAGTGGAAAGGAGGGAAAGGGGAGACATGATAGAAGCAAATACCTCAAAGGTATCAGTAAGGTAGAGGAAGGTTCAATTCTGCTGATAAAGAGAAGTACAAGGACAAGCGGGGCATGATATGTAGCTAGAAGGGGGAAAACTTAGAGGGGATACGAGGAAATGCTTCTTTACAGATAGGATGGTGGACACCTGGAACAGCCTACCAGCAGAGGTAATGGGTACCAAAATGGTAACTGGTTTCAAACATGCATGGGATACACATAAGGGGACCTTGGTAACAGGGCTGGAGCATGGGGGCGGGGTTTAAGGCTGGAGATCAGTTATGGTCATGACATAACTGCGTGGTCAGAATATTAAATATTTTAAAAGAAACATAAACACAAAAGTAAACATTTCAAAAAGAAAATGGGACTTAAATGTAATAGATGCAGACACAAGCAACATCAAGCAATCGTGCAGTTATGTCAATAGCCTAAACAAGCAAACTATATATATATATATATATATATATATATATATATATTTTAAAGAGGAAACAGTAAAAAATCCAGTGGAGTTAGCAAAGCAATGTAATGAATATCTGTGTTCCTTATTCAAACAGAATCACAAAGTCAGTCCCCTGCCCCTGTACACTACCAGGAATGTCAACAGAAGTAATATAAATACAGATAACATGATACAAAAAATTTAGAATAAGAACATCAGAGTGCAAAGTTTCCACTAAAATGCTGAAATTAAATATTGGGATAATCCATAATCAAGCACCCTCTCAAAATATATATTTGCTTAAATTAATAAATACAGGTTCTGGGTAAAATTCTAGAATTATTACTTAAAGATTTAAGTTAGCCACATGTCTAACAGTGATTTCAGTACAGAGAGCAGCAGTGATTCACAAAGTTATAATCATGTACTGTACCTAAATGTAATCTGTCTCTGTGAAAACATGATCTCATTCTTGGCCAACAATAAATCGTAGACATAATTTCTGTCATACCTTTGCAAAACACCTACCACTGTACCACATTTGACAGTCATTGAAAAATGTCTCCCTAGTTATTCATCCATGTATTATAAACAGTAGAACCCAAACCAGCCAAACCATATGAAGATTCATCACTGTAAGTGTTCTGTATTATGCAGACTGTGATACTTACAGTAACAGTTGAAGGATAAGTTAGTGCATCTAGACTTATTTGCTGCATATGCATCTCAATTGCTAAGGGGTCCTGACCATATTCACCCTTCCTCAAGCCAAGCTACCTACTGTATGTCTAGCAGTAACACTGATGGGAAGATTATGCCATATTTTCAACAAGAAGTTAACATTTTAAAAAGACAGTGATGTAGACTGAGAAGCAACTTGTGCAGGTGAATCTTCATGCTAGCCTAGATATGTCCAAGTTGTGTTAAGTAAGCCTAACCAGTGGGAGCAGAAGGGGAGAGGGATACAAATCTAAAATAGAACTGTTTAATCCATTTGTGATTTAATGTTACATGATGGAAATGCAGCTTCCAGAACTGAACACCATATTCCAAGTGAAGCCTCACCAGTGATCCACACAGCAGCATCACCACCTCCTTCCTTCTGCTGGTGATACCTCTCCCTATGCACCCCAGCATTCACAGGCTCTCCCACAGCCTTGGTACATTGTTTTACATCTTTAGGAATCCAATATGATTACCTCAAAATCCCTTTCCTGTTTGGTGACCATCAGTCACCCCCAGAATCTCTCCTGGGTTCCTGCAACCCAAATGCATGATTTTGCACTTTTTTGCATCAGATCTCAGCTCAAGATTTCGTACCATTCCTCCAGTTTTCCTAGGTCCCACTTCATTTTTTTCACTCTTTCTGGAGTGTCTATCCTGTTACAGATCTTAGTGTCACTTACAAACAGGCACACTTTCCCCTCCAGCCCCTCCATAACTTCATTTGTGAAGACATAAAATAAGACTGGGCCCAGGACTGATCCCTATGGCACCCTGCTGGTCACACTCCTTTCCTTAGATTGAACATCATTTACCATAACTCTCCTTCTTCTATCATTCAACCAGTTCCTAACCCAGTTTACCACCTTGTGACCCACTCCCAGGCTGCCCAGCTTGTTCACAAGTCATATATGGAATGGTATCATAGGCCTTACTAAATGCAATTCATGTTTATGTTTAAGTCCATGAAACACCCTTATCAAGTTAATGGGATTTGCAGCCATAGTGGCTCTGCCAGAATTTCTTTTGAAAGCAATAGATCTGCAGGGTTCCGCCCACTGCAGTCCTTAAAAACCAACAGGAAAATAGAGAGAACCAGAAGAGGTTGAAGAGAAAGGGGAAGCATTAAGACCAAAGAGGCAATTATGGGGCAACATGACAAAAACATACTGATCAACCAAACAACTTTGATTCTTACTGAAGCTCAAATTAAAGTTTTGGAAAGAGGTCTCTCATTTTCTCCCTCTTTACCAGCGACCTATTTAAAATCAAAACTGATATTTTCAAACTTTTAAGGAACATAAAGCTAAAGTATTTTTTTCAGTTCCAAGGGTATCATGAGCTTCATTAGACCAGAGGCTGTTCAACATTCTCCAACAGGCCTGCAACCAACATTATTGGAGTTTGAGGACTAAGAAGATTTAGTTACTACAAACCGGAACAATGAACTGGGTTTGGACTCTGGGCACCTTCAGTAGGTATAATTAATTATTTATATCTTGACAAACTATTGGGCAGTCACACAGATGCACCTGAGATTACAAATTCAATAATCATTACAAGGAGAACAGGTAGATTTAAATCTGTGTTTACCTCAAATATTAAAGAGCTGCTGATGCCTCAAAGAAAACTTTGAAAAATGTAGTTATTAGCCGTCCCAGTGGTGCTGAGGGCTGAGGTGCTGGACGCCTTACCTCGTGCTATGCCGGTGACCAGTGTTCATGAGTGAGCACAGGCTGCCGGGGATCAGCAGGGGGAGAGAAGAAGGATCAAGTGCCTGAGAACTGCTCTTCTTCTCCAAGGAGGGGGGGACACCAGCTCTCGGTGCAAGACTGGCCCCTAGTGGAGGCTGGTGTCTGGTGCACTGAGGCTCAGGAAGAACAGTAGATGTGGCAGACGCTCGAAGGAGCGCATGCAGTAGCGGTGTGTGCTTGCTCCTTGTGGTGTCATTGCATACTGCAAGTTGGAAGTAAAACAAAAATGGAGAGAAAATTGCAGACACTGGTGGGCAGAATGATCCAATCCCCGCAGGTGCCGCCTCTATGATGGGCAGTAACCCTCAGTTCCAGATTTGTGTGAGACGGTGAGTAGGGGGGGTTCCCGCCGCCCTGCCATGGGGAGCACAGCAGTGGGGGCAAGCCGAGAGGTAAGCTGCAAGCGGAGGACAGGGCTGGGGGATCAGAGAGAAATAGCCACCAGAGCCAGGAGAAAACATGAGTAGTTGCAAAACAAAAACAACATAGTAATTAGTTACAATTCAGCTTGCATTCCAAATATATTCTATAGATTTCTTCTCCCCATCTTTTATAATAGAGGGAAATTTGCAGGAATACATGATCTTTATCTGTTAGAGTTAATCTGGCTCTATAGCTTACTCCCTGCTTCATATCATAATCCTCTGTTGTTACATCACAATCTGTTGCCATAGGAGTAACTGTGATAGACACATAGAAACATAGAAACATAGAATTTGATGGCAGATAAGGACCGCTCGGCCAACCTAGTCTGCCCATTTTCCTACCTAACAGATAAGCTGCAGATCCTAGTTAACCAACAGCTTACTTCCTCCTACCCCCCACTAGGACTGCCTTATGTCTGTCCCATGCATTCTTGAATTCCCCACTGTTCTTGACTCCACAACCTCCTCAGGGAGGCTGTTCCATGCATCCACAACCCTCTCTGTGAAAAATACTTCCTCACATTACCTCTGAGCCATCTCCCCCTCTATCTTCAAATTGTGCCCCCTTGTTCTTGCACATCTCTTTTTCTGAAAGATGCTACCCTCTTGGACTTTATTGATTCCCTTGAGGTACTTAAAAGTTTCTATCATGTTCCCCCTCTCCCTCCTTTCCTTGAGGGTATGCATATTAAGCTCCATTAGTCTCTCTTAACATGTCTTCTGGTGCAGACCCTGCACCATTTTAGTTGCCCTCATCTGGACAGCCTCCATCCTGTCTATGTCCTTGAGGAGATGGGGTCTCCAGAACTGCATGCAGTACTCCAAATGGGGTCTCACCTAGAGATGGGCAAAGTGGCCCCAATTCGCTCCTTGAAGTGGAACGCGAAGTGAAAGACAATTCACGGAGTGCTCTGCAGCCAGCAGGAGTACTGCTGTTAATGGGTATCTGAAGTCCATTGAAAACAATGACTTCACGTTACTCTGCCTTCCCACACCATTACTCCACTAATCCTTAAGGGAAGTACATGAAAACAATGTACTTTGCCTTGTTCTAACTCAAAGGTGAATTTTGCAGTGATTCATGGGATTTCAGGTCACATGGGCTCTAGATTGTTCTGTACAGCCTCAGTTTCAGGTAGTGTGTGTAGGAAGCTGTAGGAGAAAATCTGCTCTGAAAGCTCTCTGTGATTCAAACCTTCTAAAAGTTGTTTAAAAAGCCTTTCTGAGTCATTTTGTTTTGCTGAAACTTTAGTTCTTCGATTATAGGAAACCCTCCTGTGCTCATATCATCGAGCATTTATTGTTTGTGTGTATATTTTGAATGTTAATGTACAACATTCGGTCTGTGTACTGAGAGACAGTGGAAGTGTGCTTTGGGGAGGGGCGTATCTGTGGTGTAGCTAGATTAACTTGGAGAAAAAGACAGTGCTTTCTGTTTTGGTAATATTTTTCCTGTATAACTGTGTTAATGTACACACAGTGATATTTTCAATAATTTTTGTCATTTTTTGGCTGATTGTTGTGGTGCAGCAGTGCATAATTTTAGTTTGTTTAAAATATGTGGTTATATTACTGAAGTTTTCAATTTGCTACACATTACTTAGTGTGTGTGTGAGTATGTGTGTGACGCGTGTCATCAAATCAGACACCTTTTATTGTGCCACATAATTTTAGCAATGTGAACCTGCTATCCACTGAAGCTATGTAATTTTTTGTACTTCTTTGTGATATCTTTACTGGTACTCATACTAGTGACTCTTAATGCAGCAGTGCAGTACACTGCCCCCCCCCACCGTGGCCCGCCCCAACCGTCAAAGATATTCTTTTCCAGATTTGAATTTCTGATGGTGAGCACTGGTTAGTTGTTATGCCTTTGCATCTGCATCTCTTCAGTGCGCAACGCAATCTTAATCTGTCTGTACACTTGCATCTCTTTAGGGCCCAATTTCCATCTCTAACTTAAGTCATAGTAGTTCCTTTGGCTTCCCTTCAGAGTACTGGACAGGTGTGGTGCATAATTCAGCATGAAAATTGTACTCATTAATATGCGTTTTTAAGTCAGGACCATCATCAGGAGTCACTCGTGATGCAAATCATGTTCTTCATCATCACGGTCACAAATGCAGTCACAAATTACCATTTACAATCATGTCACGAATCACAACAGTAATTTTTTTTTTACTAGTTACTTGGATGTATTGTAAGCCTGTTTTGTAGTATCTCTCCAGGCTTCACCACCCCACCATTGTACTCATTAATAAGAGTATTTAAGTCAAGGAGTTGGACAGTGTCTGCAGCATATACACAGACTGGAAAGAAAACTGCACCCATGCAGTTTAGCACAGTTTACTTCCACTGCTCAGAATACATACGGAAGACAACAACAAAAGGGCATAATTACATACAAGGGTCAGGGATGGTGGAGGAATACATTTTATACCACAGCAAGGAAGGTGCGTGGGGGCACATGGTGTGAGGGAAAAAAAAAACTAATGTGGGATCCCATGGTGATCCAGCAGCAGTTCCAGCATGGACATAATTTGCAACTGATGTCTCTCTATGTTAGAAAAATAAAATTTACAGAAAGAACAAATTAAAAAATAGTACAGACAGAAAAGACAAAGAAATGTAGCTTTTAAAAAAGCTGTTGGGTCTAAATCAAAGTTTAAATCTCCTCGTTCTGATGTCAAAGTATCAGCAGTCACAAAACAAATGTAGCTTTTAAAAAAGCTGTTGGGTCTAAATCAAAGTTTAAATCTCTTCGTTCTGATGTCAAAGTATCAGCAGTCACAAAACACACACCTCTCTCTCTCCATCTGCACAGGAAAAAGTAAATGTGTCTGCTTGTATGATTCACTTTCTTCCTACCTAGCTAAAGAGCATGTGACTTACAGTACTGTAAGCCATGTGATGTGTTGGGGGGGCTGCCAAATCTGAAACACCAAGTGGATCACTTAGAATCATAATGAGGAATGTGAAGTCCATTAAAAACAATGACTTTGCCTTACTTCACATTGCCATTCTGCCTTAACGTGAAGTGGTAATGACAAGGCCAAGTGAATACTTCGCATTGCGCACTCCACGTAGTGGAGTGGCAATGGGAAGTGCCCACTTCGCATTCACTTCACCGGTGGAATTTAAATTTGCTGCATCTCTAGTCTCACCAACTGTCTGTACAGAGGGATGACAACTTGATGTTTTCTGCTGGTGATGCCGCTCCCTATACTTCCCAGTATGCCCCAGCCTTCCTTACTGCCTTCTCACATTGCTTGCCCACCTTTAGGTCATCTGATATGACTAACCCCAGGTTTCTTTCCATTTTTGTTGTTGTTAGTATCTCACCCCACCATTGTGTACTCTTCTCCTTGGTTTTAGTTTCCCAGGTGCTCTACTTTGCATGTCTTTGTGTTGAATCTAAGCTGCGATACATTTGACCATTCCTCCAACCTTGCCAAGTCCCTTCTCATCCTTTCCACCCCACCTTGTATATCAACCATGTTGCAGACCTTTGTGTCGTCTGCAAAGAGACATACTTTTCCTTCCAGTCCCTCCACATTGTCACTTATAAAGACATTAAAGAGGATCAGTCCCAGTACTTAATCCTACGCTACCCAGCTAGTAACCCCCCTTTCTTCAGAGTGTACTCTGTTTACTATTACCTTACCTGTTGTCCAGCCAATTTGTTACCCAGGCTACCGCCTTGGGACCCACTCCAAGGCTGGCTAACTTGCATATTAATCTTTTGTGTGGGACTGTGTCAAATGCCTTGCTAAATTCTAGGTAGGCCATGTCTGCAGCCCCTCCCTGGTCTACTACTTTGATCACCCAGTCAAAGAAATCTATTAGATTCATCTCACATGACTTTCCCACTGTGAATCCATGCTGCCTTGGGTCCTGTGCCCTGCTGGCCTCTAGGTACTCAACAGTTCTTTCCTTCAGAAGTGATTCTATTATTTTCCCTGCCACTGAGGTCAAACTAACAGATCTGCAGTTTCCTGCCTCTGCCTTGCTCCCACTTTTCTGAAGTGGAATCACGTCCACCCTCCTCCAGTCCTCAGGTACCACCCCATCCTCTCATGATTTGTTAAAGAGGGTAGTCAGTGGTGTCACTAGTTCTACCCTTAGCTCTTTTAGAAGGACCTCATGGTCCACCTTGTCAAATGCTGGACAGAGATCAAGGAGGACTAAGATGGAATGACTCTTCTGATCTCTCGCTATCAGGAGATCATTAAATACCTGAAACAATGCTGCCTCAGTACTATGCCTCTTCCTGAAACCAGACTGAAGAGGATCATAGATATCATGGGTGGTAAGATGATCCTCAAACTGCAACGTGACTGCCTTCTCAATAACCTTGCCCACAAAAGGTAGGTTAGAGACAGGCCTGTAGTTGGCAAGACAGTCGGAGTCATCAGAACATTTTTTCAGAAGGGGGAATACCACTGCCTCCTTCAGGGTGTCCAGAAACACTTCAGTCTCTAGTGAACACCCAACAATCTCAGCCAGGAACAGTCTGATGACCTCTACACACCCCACCAGGAGGCTCATTGGACCTGGGTCCAAACTACAGTTAGTCGGTCACAAGCCCTGGGCAATCTTCACAACATCCATGATTGCCAACTGGTCAAAGTCAGTCCAGACAGACTGGGTGGCTGTAATCTCCCACCAATCATGGCTCTGTCCATTTGAGTGATCTGTGTTGATCTCCGACCTGATGTTGGCAACCTTATCCGAGAAAAATCAAGTGAACACATCACACTTCTTCTGTGAAAAAGCTCCCCAATTCTGGATACAGGCTGGCTTGCACAGTCTGTCCACAGTATGGAAGAGCTGAGCCTGTCGATTTCATGCTGCTGCAATCTCCCTGGACAGGAACTCTGCCTTCTTACGGGAGACATCAATCTAAGTTTGTCATCAATTAGTACAGATTTCTGCCAGCATCTCTCCAACCTTCTCCCCACTCTCCTCAACTCCCTCAAGATCCCATCAAACCAAGGGGACTGAGGGTCAATGAGTGAGGGGCAAACCCAGACATGAGCTATGAAATCCAGAGCAGTCACTACAGCCTTATTATGGACTAGCAGTAACCCCTCTGGATCCATGCTACCACTCAGACTCCCTGATAGGTCCAAAACCACCATAAGACCTTCAGGGGTCAAACCCTGCAAGGGCAGTATTGGACCATCTCCATAGGGGCAGGTCTATTGGGGGGGCTGTGGAACTGAACCCAATAGTGTGGTGATCCAACCATTTGACTGGTTCCATCACCATGTCAGAGATCTCCAACCCCAGCAGAAACACCACATTCAATGAATGAACTTGTGAGTGGGTCGCAGAGGTAATCACCTGTGTAAAGCCCAATTACATCATCAGTTGGAGGGAGTCCTGTCCAAAATGCGAGAGTTCATCATCAACCCAGACATTGAAATCAACCAGAACCAACCACCTGGGTGACTCCAACACCATCTCGACAATGAAGTCCATGACATCCTGTAGGAAATCCTTCTCGCTCCCTGGTGGACGGTATATGAGAAGTATCCTACAATCCACGCCTGTGCAGATACATTCAAAGGATCTAGTGACTCTAAATGGCACATCTACAAGGGCCAATTTCAACTTAAAACATATAGTTAACCCCCCCCACCCTTACGATCCAACCTCAGACAGTGTATCACCAAGCACCCCCCATCTGGAACAGCTGACTCCAGAATGGTACCCGCATTCTCATCCAGCCAGATCTTGGTAATGCATACCAGGTCAGATGTTCCAACAAGGTCAGTGATAACCGCTGTCTTGTTTCTAATTGACCTGACGTTGCATAACACCACTCAAGTTGGATGAACAGCCAAGATGGCAGAGATAGAAGAGCACTGGGCACTCACATTACAGATTCACATGATTCCAGTCCATCAATACTTCAGTTTACAGCCTTGGAAAGTGTTAAACCTCTGCAGAAAGGTGGAGAGTGAAAAGACCTCTGTGAAAGGAAACGCGTTGGATTGTTTCTTTAAACACCATCTCATCAATGAACCTTAATGAAGAAGGCATTTTTCCCTGTATCTAAACAATTAAACTGAAAAATAATATTGTTGCTGTAGAGAAATGTAAAGGGAGCACGCACCCCTGCCAATAAGGATACAAATACAAACATTTTAGTTCATGAAGAAGCCCCAGGATGTGAGATGAAACAAAAGACCTACTGATGTTGCTTTGTGACGGAAGGTTGAATAAACTGCATGCTTGTATGAACTAACAAGTTTATATGTGTATCCTTATTGGCAGGGATGAGTGCTCCCTTTACATTTCTCTACATCAACCAACATTAGTGTGCTGCACCACCATCCCAGTGCTCACCACTACTTGATATTAAAAAACAATATCATCTTAAGAATTGTACCTGCTTAGTGACCATACATTTGATCACCTGTGTCTGTCTACTTTCCTTGTCCTGTTATGTACAGTATCTGTTACATTACTCAGTGCCTTTTTGTATTTTTGTAGCTTAACACAGGATTCAGTCCAAAACTGCAGTCCAGTTCTGCATTAGCCCTTTCAATTGAGACAGACCAAGAAGGACACTCATGCAGTGCTTTAGGGTGGCTTTAATGATTAATTGTAAAAAGTATGATCCACTGGGATCTTTACAGTTCTTTCCTCTGTTTTTACTATTGATACTTGGATTTATGTAACTCTCAGCTTGGAATTTCATCTCTCCTCCTGTCTCACATTCACTCTCCCTCATTACAGTACCTTCCCTAGCACATTGCAAACACTTTTCTTAGCACCTTTTCCTCCTTTTTTTGTTAGGGAATTTGTCTTTTACTGGTATTGTCAAAAATGTCTAAAAGTGAATAAGTGGTTGAAACATTTATATATTTTTGTCATATGGATGTAACCAATCAAATTTAAGTGGTACTATATTTTCAAGAGCTAGCATATATTAGGTTGAGTGGCCTGTGATCTGACACAAACCCCTGATGAAAGCTTAATTGTTTTGCCGAAGCACTGGGGAATACAGATTCTCAAGGCCATTGTCTATTGAGTGTAACTTGCTACAATAAAAAGCTAATTCAGCATTAATTTCAACTGGTGTTCCTGAGTGCAGGATTTGTGTCTTTATTGATTATGGGTTGCTTAACTGTTCTTGCACCATGTTGGTTTCTGTGATGCATTGCTTCTTTTGTACCTTAAAATTATCTATGTGACATGTCAAATATAAGACCCCATAAGGAAGTAGTTAAACAAGTAAAGATTGTAATAACAGACATGGAATACTTCTTGGCCACATGGCCTAAGCAATAGCTGTGATGCCAAAAACTCCCCTGCAAGTAAGAGATGTGCAGTGCCATTTAAAAAGGTACTGGCACCAGAAAATAATCCACTTAGACCTAAAATAGAAGGGTTTACCACTGGTGGTGAAAAGCAAGCACTGGCAGGTTCCTCACCTTTGCAGCAGTTACTAAATTCATGTGTGGCTGAAAAATGCTTCATCTCCAGCCTGAAATGTCATCCTAAATAAAATCTAAATACATAGAATTGAGAATGATATCAATCTGGGTTGGCCTTCTTGTCAGCTGAACCCTGGCATCAATAGGTACCAAAACCCAGTTTAAAACTGGGAAATCACATTTGAAAAAGGTACTCCATTCAAGTGAATGGTACGCACACACACTTCACACCCCTGTACTTTACCTATAAAGATGTCACAAAATGTCAGAGCACAGCAGTGGATCAGAGTCAGGAAGTGGAAAGGGATTGTGCAGCCAGCCCCTCAGGGGCAAATTACGATTCCCTTCCTTGGGGGCTATATAAAACATGTGACAACAGCCTGGAGGAACTCCTGATGAGGTAAGGGAGCTCCCTGTTTTATGTTTTTTTTAACTGAAAAATATCATGAAAGGTGCTCTTTAAAGGCTTTTACTACTTCGAGCAGAGGCTTTTCAGTGTGCAACTACTGTATAATAAATGGCGGTTTGTTTATGTGGCTTAAAAGCGTGCAAGGGGAAAGTGTTTTTGGTACTTGGATGGGTTTGATTGACAGCTATGCCATAATAACCAGCCAGTCATTATAACGAAAGCCGGGTTATTATGGTGTTTGAAAGTTCTGCCATCCCAGTTATTAAGTAACAGTAGAAAGTTTTGCATCCCAGTCATCAGGTAACATAACCAGTAATTACATATGCAAGACCCCTACCCAAATATCGCATTCCCTGAGAATTTATACATTAGAATAGTGTGTTCTATTCCTCCCCAACTGCCCATATACTATGTAATGGCATGTTATCTTCATCATTCCCTCTTCATCTTGGCACCAGGAGGGCTGTCCCCTTTCCACATTTTTATTTAATCTCTTTTTAGAACCCCTGATTCGTAAGCATAATTCCTCTCTTCAGGTTTCTGACATTTCTGTTGGTAATGTTGATTATAAATTATCCATATATGCAGATGATATTCTACTCCATGTATCTTCCCCTGCCACTTCTCTGCCTGTGGCCCTACAGATTATTTCTCTTATGCCCCTTAATAGTGCAACCTTTAGGGCATATGTTGAGCACCTAGGCCTTATCTGGAGAAAGGACAAATGTAAATACTTGGGTATTTATCTTAGTACTTCTCCCCTTAAGATGAAGCAATTTAATTGTAACGCCACTATGTCTCATCTTAAAGTAGATCTGGACCGTTGGTCTATGTTACCTCTTTCCCTGTTGGGCTAGTTCAATATTATCAAAATTAATGTTTTGCCCCATTTATTGTAACCTCTTCAGATGTATAATTTGGTTCTTCCTCAGTCCTGGTTTGCCCAGGTACACAGGCTCCTTGCTTTATTTCTATGGCAAGTTAAGGCAGTCTATCTGGCTTTCTCCAAACTAATGAGAGCTAAGCAAGATGGAGGCCTACAAGCCCCTAACTTTTTCTTATATTATTTGGCCTTGAATCTCACCAGGCTTTCTTACTGGTTGCGGTCACCTGAGAGCAGTTCCCATACACCATATGTTCCACAATGGATGGACACAGAACATTCTTTGAGCTCTAATCATGTGGTGGATATTTGGACACTTCTTTATCTTTCAAAGGGGAAATTGCCCCACCCATTATGGGACAAACCCCTTGGGGCATCCTTCCAGATTCATTTTCAGCTTTGTTCCCTAACTAAGATCTGTCCATACAGGGATACTTCCAAGTCTTTGTTTGGGAACCCTTCTCTGCGGATAGCTGGATGGATGCTCTCTAAGCGATTTTGGCCTGATATAGGAGTGGATAAAGTTGCTGATCTCACTCTTAATCAGAAATAGTTGTCATTCCAAGAGGCTTGTGCTTTATAACATTGGCCTACCACCTCTTGTTTTCAATTTTTTCAATGATCACATATGCTTATGAAGCTTTTCAGTATAGCGCCGTGGCTTAATCCTCTTAGTACTTCCATTTTCCCACCTCTTCTTTCAGACCCTCATGCCCACCTTATATCTTATTACTATAGATCCCTACAGGAATGTCTGGTTGCTAATGATGGCCCCCGAGTTCATGGGTGGGACCAGGCACTTCCAGCTATGACATCCCCTAGAAACTGGTCACTCATCTGGAGACATTTGTATAAGTTGAAAAAATGGAATTGATACCATTTTATGTAATTCAAGATTATTCACAACCTTTACTACACTCCGGTTAAGTTGCATAAGATAAGTCGATTACCCAATGATCTTTGCTCCAGATGTGGTCAGGAACCTGGTACCCTACTCCATATATTATGGACTTGTCAGAAGGTTGTTCCATTTTGGAATTCAATCCCTTCTCGTCTGGACCCGTTGTTGAGGCTTTGTGATGCTTTTCTTCCTGAAATATGTATTTTGGGCAACTATATGAATTTCTTGATTGGCAACCAGAAGAAACATATGGCTTTGATCTCAGCATGTGCAAAGAAGGCTATTCATTGGCATTGGCTGGATCAAGATACTCTCCCCCCACTTCCTGGAATGGTATAAGGAGATCCTGTTTGCGTTACAGGCTGAGCACCTGAAAGCACATTTGTCAGACAAACTGTCTCGATATAAGCATATTTGGGAACCTCTATATGTGTTGTTAACTGTGTAATTGGGTATTTTGTTGTCTTTTATAATTTTTTTCAGACTGGTGCATCTTGGGCCAAGGTTCCTGACTGGCATTTCCTTGAAGCTTTAGTTAATTCCTCTGGTGGCTGGGTGGAATGGGAGTCGGGTTGGTGGTGGTGGGGGGAGGTTAGATATAATTTATAGGGCTGGATATTCAAACTGCGCCCAAAAAGTGCGCAATAGCAAGAGCAAGCACAAGTCCATTGCGTCCATGTGCAATAGGCGCGATATTCAAAACAGGAGCAAGCCAAATTGCACAAACAGCCAACATCTGAATATCGCACAACTTGCGCCATAGTGCAACTAGGAAGGGGAAGCTGAGCAGATACGATGCGCTATAGCGCAACAAGGGCTGCCCAGCTGAGCAGCCCAGAGGCACCATAGCACAAGCAGGGAGCACCCCAGCAGCAGAGCAATGGAACTGCACAACCAGGGAGGTAGGTAGGGGCCCACCACCCATGCCACAGATGGGCACAGGAACACACTGCAGAACTGACAATTCACCCCCACACCCCAAGCACAGCACAACCGGTGGAGGGATGGAATATCCACCAGCCCATGGGGACAAGCAAATAAAGCACAGCTGGGCCATGGTGCCCCATCACGCCCACTGGCAAGCTAAGACTGCCACACAAGGAGGGCGGACCACCCATGGCACAGCCCCTCTGCACAGCACACCCTGCAGCGTGACCCCAAGACACTCCCATGAGCAGTGACCACCACTGCAGGAATCCCCATGCATACCCCCCACTGTCACACTGCAACCTCGTGTACCACAGAACCATACAAGCCAGACCCACCATGAGCACCCAGCAGTAGGTGGCAGCACAAGCAATGCAACAACGGCAGACACAGTGCCAACACGACAATTCCCTGAGGCACAGCTGGAGACCCAACATGTGTTGCCACAAGAGGTACCCCACACGGCAAAAGGGCGTGCCCCTGACACCACCACCATTGATACAGCACCCTGCACAGTAGACAAGTGTCACAGCGCGACCCACCACAAGCCACAGCAGCCAGCACAGACACCCACAGTGGTGCGTGGAAGCATGCAGCACACCGGATGCAACACAGTGCAGGGGCAAACACACACCCATACCCTCAGGGACACTAACACAGGGACGCAGTAGTGTGGCAACCAAGCCCCCAGTGTGGGCCCAAATAAACTGTGCACACACAGCCTGCAGTCCACCATGGCACAGGGGTGACACCCACCCTGTGCATGAACTGTGGCCCTGTACGCCACCAGCATATGCCTGGATTACAAGTCACAGACAGTGGTGCACAGCCCCTGCAACACACACAAGCCACAGCATGGAGGTGGGACAGCAACTGTGGAGGCCACAGTGTCACCCGAGGCAAACATGCACCACACCAGTGACAGGAGGCAACCCAGCATTGTGACGGTCACAGTGGATGACCTGCAGGGACAGCCACTACTGACAAGGCAGCAGACCTCGCAGGCCACAGACATGCAAGGGTGTCAGCTGCACAGGCCAAAGACAGGTTGACAGGGGCACAAAGGACACAGAGCAGGCACCATGGACCACTGCACACAGTAATGCAATGCACAGAAAACAACACACACCACAGATACCGACTGATAGCCACTTCCACACCAGAGACACTTCCCCACACACACACACACATACCCATGACTGAACCACCCCAGATGCCATGCACACCACTGCAACTGAGCACCTATAGCCAGCTGCAAATTAGAGACCTCCACAGTATTCATATCAAAATAACTATATTCAAAAGCCGGCCGCCACGGCGCGGTGAAGTAGAACTGCTTGCGTGCCAGTAACCCAGGTTCGAGGAGCGGTCTCGGGCAGCTGGAGGGCCGGCTGGGGGAGGTTGAGTGTAGCAGCTGCTCTCCTCCTCCGGGTGGGATGGGGATGCAAGTCCTGCTGCAATACTGCCACCTGGGTGACCACAGGTGGAGGTGCAGTGAGACTGCACGCAATAGGAAGGGAGGATGTCTGCTGGGAGCCGGAGCATCAGGCACGTCATAACGTGCTTCGCCTCTAGGCTTCCCCAGCGTGCGGACATCCTGAGGGCAGGGAAAGAAAACCAGGAAATACCCCACAAAACTCCTAGTAGATGGAGCTCCTGGCCACGATCCCCAATGCCTCTGCCGGCGCCAGTACCAGCATCCCCCGATGAAACATAGACAGGTCGGGGTGTAAGGGCCCCACCCCATACCCGCCTGGGGGGTATAGCCAAGGCTCCATGGGGGGATGGACTGCACTGGACATCGGTCAGTAGGAGCGGGGGCGAATCAGGCCATTGGAGACTCCAGAAGGGGTAGGAGCTCAGTGGTGAAAGAGGGGGTATACAAAAGAAATATAAAAAAAAAAAAAAAATAACTATATTCAAAAAATATAACAGCACCAACAACTATTTACACATATTTACAAACATGGGGTGGAAGGACAGGAACAAGGTGGGGTGGGTAAGGGCAGGGGTGAACAAATGGGAGAGGGAAGGCGGGGTGTGAGGGTCGGTCAAAGAGGGGAGGTTGTTCTTGGTCACTGGCGACCAGCCTGCTCCTCCGCTGCCTGGGGCCATTCCCGGGGTTGCCTCCTCCTCCTCACCCCATGCCAATGGAGATCCCACAGGATGGCAAGGGATTCTGCCGCCACATGCACCAGATCCTGGATGGACTGCTCGATCCTC
This sequence comes from Neoceratodus forsteri, assembly GCA_016271365.2. Taxonomy (NCBI): domain Eukaryota; kingdom Metazoa; phylum Chordata; order Ceratodontiformes; family Ceratodontidae; genus Neoceratodus; species Neoceratodus forsteri. The sequence goes on from CM057456.1 coordinate 1,205,225,985, forward strand.
AGGAGTATCCGCACACCTAGGACAAGAGATCAGAGTCAATGGGTGTGACTGTCCATCCCCCTGCAGCCCACCCATTATGCATGGCATACAGCCATGTGCCATGCTCCTGTGATGGTGTGCACCCACTCACAGTGACCGTGTCCACAAGACATGCCCAACCAGGCAGCAACAGCCATGTGTACCACTGCACACACACCGCCCACGCCCCAGCACAGCACAACCAAGGCACAGAGCAGTAACGGTGGGCTGGCGCGTGGGCAGGCAGTGCCACAGCCATGTGCCCAGTGCACACCTGGACCACCATTGATGCACTCCCAGACATGCAGTGCCACTGGACAGTGCTGACTGTCACATGTCGCGTGCATGGCAGTGGTGTCCATGGATGGTGGCCATGCCCTGCTCCCCACCCTGTCATACAGCATGCACTAGCAATCATGGTGTCATGGCACTCACCCTCATTGGGTTGTTGCTGGCATTGGGGTTGGTCCCTGACAAGCCCCCGTGCAGCGTCCACCACCCTCTGCTGCTGCTCTGTGACCCTCCTCCACTCTGCCATGCCTGTGGGAGACGAAAGGAGAGAAACACATCAGTACAAACCCAAAGCATATTCCCCCTGCCTCAATGTGTGTGCCCACCCACGCGGCCAGACCCATCCATCCCATACCCTGTAAACACTGCCACAGCCAACCCTAGACCGTCCCTCCCCTATGTGCTGGACACATAAGACAGTGTTACCCATATGGACCATACAGGTGTGTACACGTGTCACCCACCTGGACGAGGCACCACGCCCCTCCTGGCACGTGACCACAGACGTGCCAGTCACTCCAGCTCCCTCCATCTCAGGTCCCCATACCGGTGCCTGCACTGCTTGGCCATCCTCCTGTGGCCAGTGGCCACCTCCAGGTCATTGGCCACCTCTTGCCAGACCTGGGTCCAAGCCCTGTCCAGTGGCACCTCGGCAAACAGTGGGCCATAGTGTGGCTCCACAATGGCCACAAGGTTGGCCAGCTCAAGGGCACTCCACTGAGGGGCTCTCCTGCGTGCCATCTCTAGTGCTATAGTAGGCAATATGGTGCTCTGCAGCACAGCAACCCCACGTGGAAGTGCTGCGCAATACATCGCCACCATTCCCTATCGTGCTGTCACCGAACAACACGATAGAGCTGCAGACATGCCAGACATATCGCGCCAAGGGAGCAAAGGTCAGGCACAGGGTCATGGGTCTCTGGCGCAAGGCCACGCACAGTGCTATCAGAAGTCTATGCGTCTAGCGTGATTGGTTGCCTGTGTGCCATCACCACAGTGAACTATTGCACAGTTGTGCCACAGCGCCATGTAGTGACCCTCACCGTAGCGCCACTGGCACAATGGTGGCCGTGCCCTGAATTGCCTACCGCTCACAGCACATCATCAGCATGGCAGATGCCTGCGTAAGCTACTTGGGCATGCACAGTGGTGTGTACTACGCAGCCACAGAACTGCATCATTGGCTCAGCATGTTCAGCACAATTGCGCAAAACGCAACAGCGCGATATTCAGCCATCATATGCAAATCATCCGATCAGCCATTCAATGGTGCAGCAGCGCAATTTGCATCTCATTAAAGTTGCTCCACACCTAATTTGCATGGATTGCGCTATTAAAATGTGACACTGTTCTGCAGTGGCCATATTCGGTTACTGCAGTTGATAGGTGAGTTGCATGCTGTGTGTTGTTCTGGACTATGGTCTCAGGGACTTGCTTTGTACTGCACAGTCACAGGTAACCACTGTCACCCATACAGGCTGTATAATGACCAAGCGTGGACTGGGTGAGGAGGACAATGGTGGGCGGAAGAGGAGGCCCAATTTTACTAAGGCCGAGATGGAGGCACTCTTCAAGGCCTACCTGGATCAGGAGCCACTGCTCAGTGGACGGAGGGGCACCCCTCAGACCCGTGCTGATGCATGGAAGGGGGTGGCACATGCTGTCAACCTGCACAGCAGCCACCAGCGCTCTGTGCAGGAGTGTAAGAAAAAGATGGGTACTGACAGGAGGAGGGTGAAGGAGAAGGTGGCTGCCATCAGGGCGGCATGTACTGCAACGGGGGGGGCCAGCCGGAGGTGGTGCAGCTGACTCTGGCAGAGGACAGACTCACTGCAAGCATGCAGTGCAGTGCCATTGAGGGCATTCCAGGAGGTGGCTTCCAGACAGGTGGTAGCCCATCACTGCATGGTACGTCATGGTCTGTGGGGGCGGAAGATAGATCACATGCACTAACATGTCCTTACTTTCTTTTACAGATCCTGCATGTCTGCAGGGGTCAGCGGTGGAGGGCCTGTCCACTGCGGACAGCCATCTGGAGTTGGAGGAGGGACCATCCACCTCCGCAGGTAGCCGGCGTGCATTGCAACAGTGGGTCCGCCTGGCTGTCAACACTGATGTCATTGAGACAGGTGTGGGGAAGGCCCTTCCTGTGTCTCAACGGTCTGGCGTCCAAGCATGCCAGCATGCTGTGGCTGTGGCTGTGGCTGTGGCACAGACCTGCACCATTGATGATGCAATGACCATTATGGGCAGTGACATGTGTGTGTCATGGAATGGACACACAGCAGGCCAGCACACGCTCATGGACCTGGCTGGTTCCGGCGTGTGTGCCAGCAGGTCAGCACAGTCCCAGGCTGCGCCTGTCAGCACCAGTGGGGCAGCGCCGGTGGCTGGTCAGGTCAGTGGCACTGTTGCGACCACAGCGGCGGAACAGCTGATTCCTTGGGCACAGCAGGTGGAGGGGCAGCAGCAGCAGTCACCCACCAGGACTGGGGGTACAGTGTTCAGTGGTGGCGTCTGTGCACTGCCTGTGGACTTGCCCATACCTGGTCCTGGTGAGCAGCGCCCACCCTCAAGGGTGCTGAACATCAGGCCCTTCCATACCCTGAGGGACAGGTTGCCGAGGTGGCAGATGACCTCTTTGATGAGCACACCCGCCTGCTGCAGGCATCAGTACAGCAGCAGATGCAGCTTGCAACGTCCGTGGAGGCACTGTGTGTGGCTCTGGAACAGGTTGAGGAGCGACACAGCAGGGACACCGATAGGATCCTGTCATGGACTGACCATTTGCGGGAGGATGTGACCGCTGCCATTGACAGGCTAACACAGGCGTTGGTCGCTGTCGTGGCCACAATGGGCACACAGTCAGGTGCCCATGTGTCGCTCACACCGTGCAGTTCGCTATCCACTCCCCATTCCCGGCATTGTTCGACACCCACCCTGTCGACGCCGGGTTCAGCTGTGGGCATCTCAAGCACTCCTGGTGCAGGTTTGTTCGGTGTGCTGCAGACACCTGTGCGGGCACAGTCACGTTCACGCAGTGGAGCCCCTGGTGGACCACCGGTGCCACCCCATGAGGCCCGTGCTCAGCCTGCCAGTGCTGCTGGGTCTCAGCGGGGCCGCCCATGAATCCGAGGCGGATGTGGCACTGTGCCGCAGGACTGACCTGTCTCCCAGTGCGGGCCCTGTCTGGTGCTGCCCTGTGTGCATTGTGTGTTTTGGTGGGTAGTGCACCGGTGGGTGCCCAGCCCTACACGCAGACACACAGTCCACCTGCACACCCTCCCGACTGCTGTCCACAGGTGTGTGTGCATGATGATGCCTGCATTGTGCTGTACACCAAGTGCGATGGTGCCCAGCATCTGACACACGCACATAGACAGTCAGTGGACATGGTGGCCTATGGACATGTGTGTTGCTAGTGTCTGTGTTACGGCTCTGTTTTGCACCTGACCCCTGTGCACTGTGTGCCTATTGTGTGTGTGTGTGTGTGTGTCCGTCCATGTGGCTTGTTACTGTTCACCCCTCCCTGGTTGTATGTGTGTGCTTCTGTGCCCTGCCACGTCCCTTGCCATCATGCACCCTGGTGTGTTTCTGTGTGTGTACGTGGGTTCTGCCCTAGCCACTGGTGGTTGCACATGGCCTCATGACTTACCTGTGTTGGCTGAAGTGCTCCTCTGTGATGGTGTTCAGTGCAGCTGACCAGCGTGATCAGTTGGGGTCCCGTCATCAAGGGGGCTGCCCATCCCCATCATCACCGGCGTCACCGTTGTCCCCATCACTGTCCCCCTCTTTGACCTGTATGGCTATCCCACAGTCTTTGGCCATGTTGTGCAGGATACAACAGGCCAGGAATATCCCACAGGCCTTTGAGGGGCTATACTGTAGGGCACCGCCAGAGGTGTCCAGGCAATGGAAACGCACCTTCAGCATCCCAAACAATCGCTCAATGATATTGCATGTGGTGGCATGTGCCTCATTGAAGCATTGCTGCGATGGGGTCGTGGGCCACCGGTAGGGTGTGAGCAGCCAGGGATGGAGTGGGTATCCACTGTCACCTGTGTGGAGATAGTGGAGGTTAGTGTCTTGTTCAGGCTCAGCCTGCCCCTAATCCTGTGTGCCACACCCATGGCACCTGTGGCTTAGACCCCCTTGCCCACGATTTGTCAGTTCTACATGCATACTCACCCACTAGATGTCCTGTGGGGATGTCCCCACTCTCGAATCAATGGCACAGTGCCGACTGGTACCATATGAAGGAATCATGTGCTCCCCCAGGGTGCGTGGCACAGACATTGATGATGCGCCCACTGGCATCACACACCACCTGGCAGTTGACACTGGCATATCCCTTCCGATTCATGTAGGCGGACACATCGGGGCCAGGTGGAGTGCGAATGGCCACATGGGTGCAGTCTATCACCCCTAGCACGCCAGGCATACGTGCTACCCTGTGGAACTCCTGTATGTTTGCTGAGCGCTCCGCCGCGGTGCTGGGGAAATGGATGTATTCCGCAGCATGTGGCAGCAGTGAGTGAGGATGCGTGACGTGGTCAACTGTGTTATGCCTGTGGTGTCCCCTGTTGATCTCTGGAAGGTACCCGTGGCAAGCAAGCACATGCAGGCTGTTACCTTTGTCTCCACTGACAGAGCATGACTCCGTCATGTGGGTGCCTGCATCACATCACTGCACAGCTCACAGATCCGCCTCAGTATTGACCTGTTCAGGTGGTACCGGCCCACAATCTCGACATCTGAGTACAGCTCAAAGCTGATGCGGGCTCGGTACTGCCTGTTGGGGGCGTGACTGATCGGGCCCTTCCACGGCCAGTCCCCTGCAGCATGCCTTCTCACCCCCTCATTACAGCTTCCATGTGGAAGGTGGCACTGTCCATGTCCCTGCTTGTCCCTCCCCCAGCTGTTGTTGCTTTGTTCCCCCACTGTCCTGACGGCTACCTCCACTGCACCGGGTACACCTACAGCCTCTGCTCTCTGTGGCCCACACACCTTCCTTGCCCCTATTCTGTCGTCTTGTTTCCTGGCCTGCCCTCTTTCTCCTCTTGCTCTGTCTCTCTCCTGCTTCATGTGGCTTCCTGTAGTGTTCTTGCACCTCTTCCTTGCTCCTTTATTTTGGCTCATTTCGCTATGGTGCAACTTCCACCTGTTCTACCGTTGCGCATTGCGCAAGTCTTTGAACATCGCACTGTGCACTTTATGCATGGTTCCACCCCCTTCAGTTGCACATGCCTTCATTATCATTGCGCTGTTACTCAGCATGTTTTCAGTGGCACAACTGCCTCCTGCTGAATATCACAGAATGCCGCATTTTCTGACTTGTGCTGGCACAACCCTATTGCGCATTGCGCAACCCTTTTGAATATCCGGCCCATATTGTTTGTTGTTTTATGCAAATGTCAGAGACAGTGGACTTTTCTAATTAGTTTTTTCACTGATCTCCTTTGTATCTTGTTATGTTGTTTTTGAGTCTATGTCTATGTGCATGAGGTCTTTTTCAACTGGTTCTCTGTGTTCTTTAATAAAGCATATTCAATTTAAAAAAAAATATGTAAGCTCCCCTTGCAGGAGGGGCGTATGCTCCCTTTAGGAACCCCTTTCCCTTCTCCCCCAGAGCTAGGGAATTTTATAAGTGTTCTGGGGAGTTAATCCCTTCTGGATGCCTCAAGGTGGCAGCAGAGGGCAAGTTAGGGACAGTATATAAAGCTGGAGGCAGGAAGTTTGGTGCCTTTTCCAGCCCAGGCACTAGGCCTATGGCTGGAGGGGGGCGGCTGGAGGAGCAGAGTGGTCAGGTAAGAAGGGAGCTTAGCAGTCCGGGTAGGCCAGTAGGGGGACCCCCCCAAAAAAACTTGGCAGACAGGGATGGCCTCTGCCATGACGTTGCGTCAAGGAGCCGGTAAGGAAGCTCTGAGTGGAGGATGGGCAGCCAGGTACCTGCATCATTGGGACAGGGAGGTTCAGGTGGTAGGAGGATGCCAGGTTAGGCAGGAACCCATGTGATCCCACTGGAAGAGTGTCTTAGACTGCCAGGGCTATGGAGGCGGTGGCAGGGTCCCCACAGGGGGGAGGCCAGTGGCAGTGGTTCTTCCTCACACCCCAAGTGGCAGGGTGGCCTGAGAGCAGAGGGAGCCAGGGGACTCTTCACCCATATAAAAGGACCTGCATCGAGGGACAGGTCCTGGGGCACCAGCATTATAGGGCTAGGTGGGTCACAGGTCTTCAGACAGGCCTTGGGGGTGTCCCTGGCAGGAGCTTAAGGAAAGCCCAGGATGTGTTGGCAGGGATGTAGGCCAAAGGCTGGGGACCATCACCATTTGGTCATCTGGGAGATCGTAGAGGACTTTCTGGGCACCATCTGTGGAGGGTTATGCTGCTCAGGGGGCCTGGGTGGTGGCAGAGCTCAGGGCCTTCCTTGTGGCAGGGTAGCCCAGAAGATGCAGCTCAGACACTGGAGTGGGGCCGGGTTTGAGGGCCGCTGCAACAGAAGGGGGAGAGAGAGAGTGTACATGGTGGTGGGGACTGGTGCAGGTAGTGCTTGGAGAACTGGCAGGTTCAGAGTCCATGTGGGAGGAGAGTGTATGAGTGTATGGGTTACAGGGCCTGGGTCTGAGAAAAAAAAACCCTGGTACTCCTTGAGATTTGGGCCAAGGTCCAAGGGCCAGGTGGGAGAAGCAGCATGCTTCTCTGCTCCGGAGATAGGGCAACCGGCCAAGATTGAGGAGAAGGGTAACCCTGAGTGAAAATGAGAGAGAATTTGGCTTACCAGTGCCAGTGAGCCAGGAGCCTGTAGGTTCTTCAAGTAAGAGGTTTCTTGGGTAAATCATCCAAGAAGTCAGACTTGAAAATGCCCTGCTTGCACTGCCTGTAAACCAATGATGCTGCTCGAAAAGTCCAGTTTGAGTGAACTGTAAAAAGTTTGGGTAGCCCCATGGAGCTGCTTTACTTATTTAATAAAGAATAGGATCCCCACACTCCTGGAATCATTTGGGTTGCAGGTGCTAAAATAAAGGAGTTGGTTGGGAAAGAAACTTAGCAGTGATTCTTTCTTTATTTAAATTGGAAGGGGGGGGTTAAATAAAATGGAAATCCCCTGGTGTCTAATTTATTTCATGAGTTTGTACATCCAAAAGGTGTTCCATCATGCTGCACCGGGATCGAGGGCTCAGAGGCTCAGAAGAGGCAGGAGGTTACAGACCGGAAGTCCTGATCTGGTGGCCAGATGTTTCAGGGTGAATCCAGTATGAGGTGAGATTGAGACTAGTGCACAGGGTGAAGAAGCCGTCGAGAGGTAGGATAGCCATTTTCCTATCTTTATGTTGTGGTGCACTATCTCAGAGTATTTACACTTGTGTAATCCTCTCCCATACCCCCAAACCACCTGCAATGATGATTTATGCCCCTAGACAAGGGGGAGAAGGGGCAGTTACACATATAAAATAATGTATCTGGAAGTGTGTGTAAACAGGATTTTATGCACATTGAGGGTGTGCATAAAATCCAACTTAGCACACTTCCCCATGTTTTGTTTTTTATAATAAATGGTGCCTTTATTTATTTTGCCTTAATTATTTAATAAAGAGAACGTGCATAGAATGTCAATAAGAAAGACGTCTATTAGTAATGAACTTATAGATGAGAACCTTCACTTTTGTATACTGTTTAAACAAGTAAAACCTTTGAAATTGTCCAATTTAAGTATTTACAGCTTCCCATGTCACCCCCCAGTCCCATTAGGCTGAAATCAGCAGCTTGAAAAACTCAGTGAAACTATTTAAAACCAATGCATTGAGTAACAGGCTTAAGAACTTTGCAAAGAAGAGCAGTCCTTTCAGTAGCAATGAAGCAGTTTCTTTGATGTTGTGCTTCGTGTTTTTGTTCCTCAAGTGTGATTGCTGTTCAGTAGGTTCTCTGATGGCTCTGAGAGGTACTGTACAACGCGAGCTGACAGCACAAGCTGACAGGCAAAAGTGAGCGTGAGAGGTGTTAGCGTGAAGTGACAGCGTGCATTGAAATAGAGAGCAGTTTTTTGTTTCATTGATTTTAGAATTTTGGGATGTCACCCTTAATCGAGGTGCATTATACATGGCGATTATACACACCTGTGTATAATACAGTTTTGCTGTCACTGTGTATGGTATATAAACATCACTAATTATTTATTATAATACAATTAATATATTCCGCCTATACTGGGATTTAAAAACAATTACAAGATTCTTGATCTGTATAGAGAAATGTAAAAATAAGTAATAACTGATAGTCATACAAATACAGTGGTGATCAGTGTCATTGTCCTTCTTGTCTAATTGTGTTGCAACACTGTTGTCATAATACCCTGTGTGATGACTAGACATAGAAAACATATAGCCGAAGAAACCTGACACTGACCACCACTGTATGTAAAGCTTTGTAAACATTAAGTTTATTTGTTTAATTTGTTTAATTAGTATTTCGGAAAGACCTTTGAGCGTGAGCTCTTTTACAAAGGTTCCACGTCAGGGTGGACAATAAGACAATACACATATTAAGTGGTTACAGAGGCCTGATCATTAGGCATTAAAGAGTGATTACATGACAATTAGACAAATAGAAGAAAAAACCTGAGCAATTGTAATTGAATACTAAACTATTTCTAATCGGTTGCCCTAGGTAGGACACCTCTGGAAACCTCCAGATCCGTTGATAGACTATGGCAGAACAATTGCATAGGGTTTAATGCGAGAGGTAGGGTGACAGTGAAACAAGGGGACTGGGTTTGAAACCAACCGTAGAGAGTGAGAGAAGTGGGGGGATAGTGAAACGGGGGGGCTGTGATGGGGGAGCAGCTCCAGGGGGCTATGGTGCGTGTGTGTGTGTGTGTGTGGGGGTGGTTTGGGAGGGGCAGTACCAAGTGCATTTAAAGAGGACTGATAGCTTACTTAAGCCCTTGGCTAGGCTGGAATGGAGGCAGGGTTCTCTAGGTAGCCCTGCTGGGTGTTACATTGGGGGTAGGCCTGTCTATCAAGTGGGGCCTGAGAAGCAGGTGCATTTTGAGTTAGACATTAGGTGCTGTTTGAGGCCTACTTTGAATTGAGACAAGCTGTTGTTTGTTTGTAATTTCATCGGGAGTTCATTTATCCAGAGGAGGGCCCAAAAGGAGAAAGCACGCTGCCCTAGTTAGGTTCGGCGGACTGGTATAGGCAGTGCTCCATTCTTCCTCCCTCTGGTCATGTGTGTTGAGAGAGAAGCCTCGAGCAGGTTTCCTATACAGTGTGGTGTTTTTCCTAGGAGTGCCATTTTTCCCAGGAGGCAAATTTGGTATTTGATCCTGTCTTTTAGGTTAAGCCAGTTTGTACGCTCATACAGGGTGCAAGTATGAGTGTAGTGATCTGCACACAGGGTGAGGCAGCATGCCTTATTGAGTGCAATTTGGACCCTTTTGAGCACCGTATCAGTAGCAGCTCCACAGACCACCAGCCCGTAGTCTATCATGGAGAGTATGGAGCTGGAGACTGAGATTCGGAATGCTTCCGGGGTGAGGGATTTCTTATGCCTATAGAGGACCCCGATCTTTGCATTTACCACTTTGATAAGGGAGTCCACATGGTACGATAAGTGAGAGAGAGTCATCAAAGGTGACTACAAGGTACTTGAACAAGTGCACCTGCTCATTCCGCTCACCAGCCTTGTTGGTGATTACTAGGGGAGCATGCTTGTGTTTGTTGTAGGGGCTGGACTGTAGCATGGCCTTGGTTTTCTTGTAATTTAGTAGCAGCTTTTGCCTACTGAACCAGTCCTCGAGTTTATTGAAAGAGTTCTGTAGTTCGGTTTGTAGGGCAACCTGAGAGGTGCTGCTGCTCAGCAGCACGACATCGTCCGCATACAGAATAAGTTTGGTGTCACAGGCTGTGGGTAGGTCATTTACAAAGAGGCTGAAAAGCAGGGACCCTAGAATTGATCCTTGAGGGACTCCTAGGAGTACATCTCTGGAGCTAGATAACATCTGCCCAATTTTGACTCACTGGCTCCTGTGTGTTAGGTAGTCACTGAACCAATTCACGGCGTTTGGTGCCACACCCAGTCTTTGGAGCTGGAGTACTAGTAATAGGTGGTTGACGGTGTCAAAGGCTTTGGTGAGGTCAATGAAGATGGACCCCACCAATTTGCCTTCATCCAGTGCCTTGTGCACATAGTCAGTGTATTCCAGCAGTGGCGTGGTGGTACTGTGTTTTTGCCTGAAGCCATGTTTGTTTGGGCAGAGCAGATTGTACTTATTGAGGTACTCTGTGAGTTGACTTGCCGCGATTGTTTCCAAAGCTTTGGATAGTGGGGAGAGGATAGATATTGGCCTGTAGTTTGACACCAGTGTCTTGTCACCATTCTTATGCACTGTAGTTACCAGGGCTTGCTTCCATACCTCTGGAAATTGAGCTAGGGCCAAGGATTTATTAAATAGCATTGTTATCGGCATGATAAGAACATCAAGGGTGAGAGATAGTAACTTCATGTCTAGCCCGTCACTCCCCAATCTGGTTTTGCCTAGGACTTTCCTGACCATTGTTAGGGCCTCCTTCACCATCACCTTCTTAAAGTAGAAGGCTGGGTGGCTAGTTATGAGCAGGTTGGTGCAACCTTGGTCCTCCACGGGCAGAAGGTAGTCTGGAGGCAGCACTGAGGACAGGTCTGTAAAGGCCTGGTTAAAGGCATCAGCAATGGCTGGCAGATCTGAGGAGGATGAGTTATTAATGTTGAGCATCTTAGGGTGCTGCTTTTGATCTTTGTCAAGGATGTTCTTGATGTTGTCCCAAAACCTCTTTCCATCTCCCCATGAGTTGTTAAGCTGGGTCTTATGGAAATTGGCTTTTGCGAGCCTGATAAGTTTGGTGCACTGTTTTCTATCTGTTTTGTAGCACTGTAGGTCATGCTTGCTGCCTGAGTTTAAGGCTTTTTCCCCAGAGGCAGTCCCTCTCCTTTAGGAGGGAGAGGAGCTTGGCATCATTCCAGCCGTTAACCTCCCCCCGAATTTTCCATTTTGCACGTGGTGCATAGATATCACAGATGGAATTGAAGCCCTCAGTGAAAAAACTAAAGGCCTGGTCCAGCATAGGTGCCTTGTTGATGGTGGACCAGTTGTAGGCAAACAGGGCCAATTTTAGGGATCCAAGTTTGCCTTTCCGCAGAACCCTGCTGTCGATGAGGTGGGATGGGCTTTTGGCAAGTTTAGTGGTCCATATAAAGGAGATTGGGGAGTGGTCACTTAGCACGTCCTGGAGAACCCTGAGTTCGGAGAATCGAGTCGGTGAGCTAGGTAAGACCCAGTCAATGAGGGGGTGCTGGTACCAGCCTTGCAGTTCTGCCGGGTGGGGTGAGTTAGGAGTTACATGAGATTGTGGGAGGTGATTAGGTCTCTGGAGGGTGTTGCCTTCTTACATAACCAGTTAATATTAAAGTCACAGGTCAAGCTGAGTTCTGAGCCCTTTCTGAGTGCACTAAACTCTTCCATAACAAGAGGAAGGCCTTCTTTGGCTTTCTTGGGGGGCAGGTAGGTTGTGGCGATGGTAAAGGTCTTGCCTTTTAGGCCGACTTGCATTTTTACCACTAGTAGCTCATAATCCTCCACAACTTTGGAGATGGGGAGGACGGAGCAACTCAGTGAGTTTCTGGCATATAGGAGGCAGCTGCCACCTTTCCTGCCTATTCTATCAAGTTGAAATGCTTGGAATCCTTCGATGGCCACCTCACCATCTTTGATCCTACCCGACAGCCAGGTTTCAGTTAGGCGGAGTATATCAGGGGCATGGATGGTCATCCAAGCCTGGAGCTGGTCAAATTTGGCAGTTAGGCTGCAAATGTTTAGCAATGCTATCTTTAGGCCGTTCACTGTATGGACCTCCCCCCCCCCGCTCCTCAGGGTTGTTGGTCCAGGGCTTAGGTGAACATTGCCAGAGAGCAGCAGTAGCAGAATGAAAACCTTTCTGGCAGATACGGTGATGTTTATCTTCCCTCGTGGCTTCTGTCACCTGTGCTTCAGGTGGGGGAGGTGTCTATATGCCTGTGTTAAATTATGGGGAAAGCTAACCATTAAGGTTACAGTTTGGAAGGTTGGTTTGGCAATAACTGTGTATGGGAGGTGCGGGAGGATAAAGAGCCTATCGTTACTGGAAGTGGTAGTGGCCATGTGTATGCTTTTCTTCCATCTTGCACCCAGTGAGGATTCAGAGTGGGGAGGTAGGGGTCTGAATTCGTATATGGTACCAGCAATGCCAAAAGAGGTAGTGAGGAGTAGTAGTAGGTGGTTGCACCCCATGGGAGTTTGTTTGGTGTTGCTGGCCTGCTTAACTGCTAGCTAGTTTATAGTTGAAAGGGTATATAGTCGAATTAGGGTGAGGTCCCTAACAATAGAGCAGGTGGAGCAGTAATTGAGAGGAGTTAGATGGAGTGGCTGGAGAAAACGTTGAGAGCAAGTGTGTGATCCTGTGGGTGAGACTGCTTTAAAAGGCGGTGAGAAAGTGGGTCAAGTCAGGTATTGAAGACAGGGAGGCAAATAGCATGAAAATGTACAGCAGTGGAGTGACCTATCAGCTGCAAGGTGGAGGAAAGGCGGAGTAAGGTCTATTTAATACTGTGAGGCAGTGGGGAAGGGGGGTGGGAGAAAAAATTCAGTCCAGAGCACAGCATAGAAAGAGATTTCCCTGAGATCAGGAAGCGCCAGGCATTGGAAAATCAGCCAAGGAGCAAAGCTGCCAATCAGTGCCTGGCTCCTCCACTGGGCATCCAGTCAAAACAGCGGCATTCAAAACCACACATTTCGGAGGTCCAGTGTGTACCTGAATCTGTCCGGGGGTCAGTCGGGTGGTCTGTTAGCTGAGGCCTGCTTGGAGATAGCCAGGGCCACAGGAGCAGCTTGGGAAGCCCGCAGATGGGCTGTCTGTGGAACAAGAAGGGAAACACAGAGGATTAAATACAGCTATAGTACAATAGCAAGCTCAGTGGGAGCAGGCAATGGGGTAGAACAAAGCATGAGGTAAAGAGGTGGTAAATGCAGGGCAATTATTTAGAGCTAGAAGAGGAGTTAATGGGGGGGTCTGTGCTTTGGCACTGGGATGTCTGAGGAGGACAGCAGCAGCAGGGGTGTGTGAGGGAAGGGTTTGTAGGTAAGACAGAGAAGAAAGTATGGTGTTTAGAGAGACAACATTACAAGTGGGGCAGAGAAATTAATAATTGGCAGAATGACCAGTGTGGTGAAGGGGCAGGGTTTGTCAGTAGGGCAGAAATGGAAAACTGCAGCAGTCTTGCTCAGTAGCTAGGTACAGCAGTCAAACATCAGCTACTATACAATACAGTTTGTCCAGCACTAGATTGCACAGTACTAAGTATCACCGAGAGACTAGACTAATGGCTTGTAATAGACTAGCTAAGCTGGCAGATAAAGTAAGACCAACTGATGCATAACATATGTAAATTACATTAACAAAAATTCAGTCCACAACACAGCACAGAAAGAGATTTCTCTGAGATCAGGAAGTGCCAGGTGTTGGAAAATCAGTCAAGGAGAAAAGCTGCCAATCAATGCCTGACTCCTCCACTGGGCGTCCATTCAAAACAACGGCATTCAAAACCACGAGTTTCAGAGGTCCGGTACGTACCTGAATCTGTTCAGGGGTCAGTCGGGTGGTCTATTAGCTGTGGCTTGCTCAGACAGAGCCAGGACTATAGGAGCAGCTTGGGAAGCCCGCAGATGGGCTGTCTGAATCTGTCCAGGGGTCAGTCGGGTGGTCTGTTAGCTGTGGCCTGCTCGGAGAGAGAAATATAGATGTATTGATCTGTAATATGCATGAAACTGATGTTATTATGAATCAGGGTGTAATTGCGGTTCAGACTCATGGCTCCCCCAAGGGTATGTACACACTGCTATCATGATATGCATTCTGTGCCATCAGTACCTATGGCTATTATTTCAAGATGACTTGCAAGTGGCTGATGCCACAGTGCTCTGGTTAGGGAGAGCATGGTGTATCACAGACGAAGATCCCACTGTGTCAGTGGATGACTCTGTCCTTGATCTGGGCTGGGTCATTGAGGACTGGCTGAAATTAGATAACTGGTTAGTCCTGTGGCCTGGGTCACAGCTCCATGCACCAGGACCCCAGCAAGGGGGATGTAGCAGGCACTGATGTTTTAACAGCCACACTGTTGGGGTGTGGAGTAGGTATGGGCTCATGGTGTGTGTCACCCCAGTACCAAGGCTAACACTAAAATCATTATTGTTATGCCCCGTTGTAATGAGATTAGTGCCTTGGTGGGATGCTTCACAAAAACTAGACAAAACATTCAAAGGGCTCCTAAAGCTCAGTAGCTAGGCTCACTATAGTAAGCTATCTATATTTTCATATGAACTTTAATGTGTCTGTGTCTAGCTTGAAGTGTACACACTGTGCACTATCTTATTCTGGCCTAGTAGTGTGAAGTAGTCATCATGGTTTTGGGCCTGTATACACACATTATGTGGGCTGCAGCATATGTGGGGGTATAGGGATACAGCCCTTCTTGTGCAGAGTATACCAGGATGAGTATATAATTACTGGTGACTCCCTTTATCAACCTGCTTTCAGGTTCTCCAAAACGCCGTAATAACTCGAAATCGAGTTATTACGGCATTCCTTAAAACTTCCTCTCACTAGCAGTGTCATTCTGTGTAGCCTGCCACATTATTGGCCCTTACTTCCTCTGTGGGCGGGCCGAAAATTTAAAAAAACATGGCAGCTAAAATTTCCCTTCGCGATGGGCAGACCAGTCCCTGAAGTAATCCTAGACCAGCTGCAGTAAGTAATTTGCATCAATCACTGTTTCTTGTTAATCCTGCCTTTTGGGGAAAACAATTTAAAAAAAGCTATCTGGTTGATCCTGCCATTGTCGCGCTTCGGTCGAGGCTTCTCCTGACCCAGCGTGCTCTGAAACATCCGTTGCTGCGCTTCCGTCAGGGCTTCTACCCAACGCCAAGCACTCAAATGTCACTGCTTCCTCGCAGTCAGCAGTATTATTTTTCTTAATAAAAAAAGTTTCCCTAGTACACTGTGTGTGTGTGTGTGTGTGTGTGTGTGTGTGTGTGTGTCTGTAAATCGGGGACAGAGTGAGACACTGAGCAAACTCTGCACCAGTTATTATAAAAAATAAAAAAATAAGCAACTGTGTTTCTGGATTTTTTCACACACTCGAGGGTGTGATGACCTCATAAACCTCTCGAACTTCGCTCTCGAGGTTTATGGGTCATCACACCCCTCGTGTGTGTAAAAAAAAATCCATAACACACAGTTGCCTATCTAGTATTCTCTATATAGTGTATGGTGGAACTTTGTTTTAGCTTGATTTCCAGCTCTAGTGAAATGCTGTTCTACCACAGTGTAAAGGTAATGGAACGCTGTTCAACCCTTCTGTGGTAGAACAGCGATCCATTAGATTTGGAAATCGCATGAGCCACACAGTTTTGAAAGTTGCTGTGGCAACACAAATCACAGGATCAACCAGATAACAGGTGGCAGTGATGGCACAACTCACTTCTGTAAGATCAACAAGATAAGAAGACATATGCAGGATCAACCAGATATGTTTTCTTATGTTTAATAATAAATGCAAGATCAACCAGATAATTAAAAATAACTCAAATAACTCACTAAATAGCAGTTGGGTCCTCTCGCTAAATGACAAATGTAGTCACCATGTTTTTTTTCTTGAAAATCCTGCCCACTCACACTCGACAACCAATAGACATGTGTGCCACTAACCTGGGTATGTTTGTTACCTAGCAACCACACAGCTCACCCTGAAAACCATCCCTAACTCCAGGAATGAGACAGGACAGGTACAGTTTCTTTTAATATGTAAAAAAAAAAAAAAGTGCTTCAAACTGCTTTCAAATTACTTATGGAGGCACCATACACCATTGGAAATTTTGGAAGAGCAACCCTATGCCGAACCAGTGTGTTTGCCACCTCGGGTTCTGATTCCCATGGATCTCGTGAGCTTCACTCTCGAGGTCACAGGAAATCGGAACCCCTCTGTGGCAGAACACACTGGCTCAGCATGATTTCCCATCCAGTATTATCTATGTATCTACTATGCACAGTCTTACAATTCAAGCTTTTCCTTTTTAGCTTAGTATGCACATTGATGTTCAACCCTTCAGAATGTAACTGCAACCCTCAGACAGTGTAGCATCAGGCCTAGTGTTCTGCATGTGAAAATACTTATCTCTTGCTATGTATGAGCAGCCATATAAGCAAAATGGGCAAATGTTTGGGAATTCACATGTCTACTGGTGTGCAGGCAGGACGTGGGAACGACTCTGCACTCCTTGTCCACACAACCCATAATGTATTCTGTGGCTATGATTCTAGCAGAACTCTATGGCTTTGCTGCATACATTTGGCCTGAGCTCTTTAACAACAGCGTGCATGCATGCATCTTATGGAGGAGTGTGTTCCACATCATTTATGATGTTGGGTAGACTGATTGGCCATATCATGCCATATGAGGTGGCTGTGGGAATTGTATATGATGTCACTACTCTTTTTGAAAATACCTATTTTTTTAAATGATATACTGCAAAATAAAAAAACAGAAATCAACAAAGCATTGTAAAATTTAAAAATTCTTGACTTTATCAAGCATAATGGAGAAATTAAATTAGCTAACTTAATCAGGGGACTTTTTTAGCGTAGCTATCAGTAGTGACTACTATCACTGTCCTGGAAACATGCCCGGGCTGTGCACAAAATAGTACCTTTACACTACTAAAGAAACCTTAGCATAATAAAATCTAGATAGACATGCACACTTAAAGCAGCAGTGCACTGAAAATGGGGAAAAAATCCGACCCTACCTTTTTTTTACTTTAAAAGAATTCAGACATCTGTCAGTTTTATTTGGTGGTGCAGTTTTCCAATTCCATCAAAATGTAAGGATTTTATGAATGTCTTAGTATAGTTTTTTCGCAAGAAAAAAAGATGGCAGACAATTTGCATAGACATAACATTGTATACTTGGCAAGGGTTAGGATAAAAAAAAAGACTCACAGTAGGCAGCATAGGAGGTGCCTAGACAAGTATATTTGACAGGTATGCAAATATTATTCCTAATTGTAGCTAAAGCTAAATTTTTTGGAAAAGCATTTTTCATTGCACTGCTGCTTTAAAAGGAGCTGTATGAGATACAGGAATTATTGATGCACACGCACTGTTTATTTGCTGTGTAATATGATGATTAATCATAATTACATACCTGCTTAAACTATTCATGCATGGTCAACTCTGTAACCTACAAGGGTAATTAAAGCTGAAGAGGATAAAAGGCTTCTTCTGACTATAGTGGCACTGGAGAGCTAATAAGTCCTTTGGCAACAGTAGATATACCAAATAAGGTTGGTCTGTAAACCAGACATTAAAATACTTTTCTTTCTCAGATTATTACCCTAAAAATATCTGTTAGCCAAGGCTTTTAAGATGGTTTCACCTCTTTGTCACTATCCCCTGCCTCACCTCTTTAACTTCCATCTGCTTTCATCTTTCCTCTCTTAAGGAGACATGCCGTGGTTAAGTTTTGTTTGAACCTTGGCTGATAGCCTTTTCATGTGAGACATATAATATATAGCACACATTGTTCATGTTAGGGTGGCAGTGATTTCACTCAGCAGACATATTTCATTTTGTTATACTGTCAGGCATAAGTACATCCAGACTCCTGAATCCTTGCTTGAAGAATGATCAGGTATACTTCCATTTTTAGTGAAAGAATTTTCTTTAACTTTTTCCTCATCAGTGAAACTAGCAACCGATTGTCACCAGAGCAATATACAGCTCATTTTTTGGGGGGCATAACACTCATTAGCTTGATTTGCTAACAGAGGATGTCTCATCCTTAGCATGGTTACACTCACCAGCTGTATTACTTTGGAAACACTGAGAATGTGCAGTACTGGCAAGTTTGACAATGTGTGGCAATTCATTTTCTTCATCTTTTTTTGTTTTTCTCTTCACAGCATGACCACATAACCTTCTAAGTCATCCAATAGATTTACATCTGCCACCCTGAGGGACCTAAACTTCACACCAAATACCTTGACATGCTCAGCTCAGCTCCAAACCACACAGGCTGCAACTGAGCTGTCCCTCAGCCTTCTCCATCACTGACATCTCTAATCAAAGCAGCCTCCTCAGTGCCTATTACTTGCTAATACTACCCCCGGGCCAGGTTACTTTCTTCATTTCTGTCTGAATTAGCTTTCATAGACCCAGGTCAAGGGTAAAATGTTGCTTTTGTGAATGGTACTCCAAATTGACAACTGGTTGACTACACTGAAGGCAGACTGACAGATCAATTGGGCCAAAGTTCATTTAGTTGACAGACACTACTCAGACCTTTTTGGCAGTAATCTTCTTGTCTTCAGTATCAAAGTACAGCTGTATAGTGCACTCAATAAAGATGATACATAGGAGTGTACACCTGACAGATGAAGTTCAGGTAATTCAGATCTTATTACGTAACTGTCAAAGTCAATGTTGTCTTGGCCATTAGCTGTCATAAATATTTAAGATAGAAATAGACAGCCAGCTAAAGCCAAGTATAGAGCTACCCTTATAAGGAATGTTAAAGACTGTAAGTTTCCATTCTTCTTTGGAAATAAATCCAGTTAAGAAAAGAAATTAAATGAAAATATCACAGGATCACTTTTACAGTACATGGTAGTAACTTGGCTGGAAACATGTCAGGGTCATTGGCTCTCATGACAGAAAGAGACTTGTATAGAAAGCATCAAGAAGAAAAACAGAATTAATTAACTGTGCAGTGCTCTGAGTATATCTGTAAGCTGCATGCTTCTTTCTCATGACATACACCATTAGCATTGAAGAATATACCTCGATAAATGTTAAATCCATCTGAAGCACACCCTCCCCAGCAGCCCTTTCCTCACTCCTACATAATTACCATGCCCTACCTGTTCTTTTCCCTAATTCTCCATCCCTCCAAGCCCAGGCCATTTCCTCCTCTCAAGCTAACCTATTAAATCCTCCTTTCCTCTAGGTACTCTAACTCTCACCACACAACAATACCTCTCTTTACCTCTACAACCCGACAATCTACTCCCAATACACTTTACCCAGTTCTATATCTTGTTCTGTTGTTTTTTTTAGCAACTCTATTTAAAACTGTTTTTAGCAACCCTGCTTAAACCTATTTATTCTTAGCCAACATTTTTTCTGTTAGCAACCCTGTTTTGTTTATCTGCTGCAAGTCAGTATATTCAGCAACTTTTGTGTTTTTTGACTGCCAGGCTAGAAACATTGAAACTGTACTTCATGAAATTCCAAGGCAGGGCCTTTACCTAATCCTGTGTTCCCCAGCTTTTCTCATTAAATTTTTTTGCTTAAGCCCTGCCCCTTACCTTGCGCCCCACTTATATTTATTATTTTTATTTTAAATCTTCTCTCCCACCTTCTCCTTGCTGCTACAGATCCCCCATCCCCGCTCCCATCCCTGCCAGTGCATAGAATAATCCCTTTTCACCAGATGCTTAGCCACCACTAGCTTAGCTAAACGGCAATTAAATATAACTGCCCTCTTGTTATTATTTAAATACTGGCACTAGAGCTAAGCATTTGGGACCTTCCCCCTCTCTCTCTTTTCCCAATCTCTTTTCTTGTATACCACCCCTTACTCCAGCTTCCCCTGCCCAGTGTTAGCCTTTTATGTAGGTAGGCTATAACCCTTCCTTCCTCTCCTCCCAGGTAGCACCCTGAATGGTATGTAGGCTCTAACCTTTCCTTCTTTTATTCCAGGTAGCATCCTGAATGGGTGCTGAAAAGCTGCCTCCCGGCTTGCAGACCGGCCACTGTTTTCAGCTGACTGCACCCTCAGCCCTACCCACTCCTTGGCTTCTCCCCAGGAAACACAGGTATGGCTCCTAACTTCAATTGTGGCAATACCATTGGCTGCTTCGTCTCTCAAGCCACTCCTTGATTGGCCTACTGCTTTCCAGCTGTACGCCTATTGGCTGCAGTGCCTCCCTGGACCAGCCACAGCTTCTAGTGCTGACTCCTCAGCTCTGAGACCCACAGCAAAGGGTCTGTTCAATGGGATTCAGCTGTGGCTTTCAGGCCTGGCCCCCCGGAACTAGGCTTCTGCAACAGGTGTCTTTGCTGGATTTTTCGGCCCAACCACCCACCTCTGCCCTGGCCTCCTTTAAATGCGCATAGACTCAGCTTTTTCTACCTGCCATCATTTCATTGGTTGCCCCCTCAGACTCTCCAAGTGCTAACCAACAGCTAAGCCTGAATTTGTGCGTAAAGTGCCAGCTCACCAAAACAGACTAAACCCCTATTCCTAGTATACCAATTCCTTAATAGCAGTGCTTCTGATCATCCAGTTCAGTGTGACGTATCAATAATTGGCCATCTGACCACCCAAATCTGTGTGTCATATCCTTATTTGATCAATCAGATTACCACATCCCCCCATCATGTGTACACTATTATTCTTAGGCTTCTTCACTCTAGGGAATCTGCACTATCACTCTATATCGCCAGTGTCTTCAACTAGGCCTGCATATCCTGCTGCATTCCCAGTCACATTAGCATCCTATATTTATACCACATTGCCTAGCCGCTCCACCACCTACACTAGTAACACCACTGAGGACAATCCGCCTACCGCAATGGCACCCCTTCCCTCCCAGCTCCAAACCCATTGATCATGTCAATAAGGGTGGCCATTTATTCATCCTTACCATATTATAATTTCTCCAATTATCCTACCTCAACAATACCGCCTTCCCAGTCCAGGCATAGTAAACACAGACTCTGTAAGGTCCTACTTGGGGCCCTCAAAAAGTTACTCCTCCTTATGCATTTTTGCTCAGGGAATGTTGAACCAACCCAGGGCCCCCACTCCCTATTCCCACCCCATCGGATACCCAGCACCTAAAAGGTATAACCTTCATACACCTCAGTGTGCGTAGTCTCCTACAAAAACTGGATTCAGTCCAGGCATGGATCTCTTATACAGACCCACATGTACTGGTTGTCTCAGAAACTTGGCTAAAGAGCTCCACTCCTAACCATGTAATCAACCTCCCCAATTACAACGTCTTCTGGGTGGATAGGCCCATCAGAGGTGGGGGTTAGCTATCTCAAAACTACTCGAAAAAATAATAAATACCCAGCTAAGAGAACATTTAGACTCAGTTCAGATATTAAACCCCATCCAATCAGGTGTCAGACAAAACCACAGTATGATCTCCATCTTAGCCAAGGTAACCAATGATTGGCACCTGGCACGTGATTCCAAACACTACATCAGTGTCTTATTTCTCAACCTGAGTAAGGCCTTTGACTCAGTCAACCATGGTCTGCTGTTGACCACTCTCCGAGACATTGGCACAGATGTGTTTGCTGTCAATTGGTTCACATGCTACCTAAAGAGCAGAAACAAAAAATTAAGGCACAAGGAGACCTGTCCCCACTTAAGACTCTACACAGAGGTGTCCCCCAAGGATCAATCTTGGGACCATTACTTTTCACAATCTACATTAACAGTATCGACACAGGCATCTGTCGAGCACATGTACAGTTGTTGGCCAATAATACCGTTATTTACGTAGCCGAACCTACTCTTGAGCTTGCTTGTAATGCATTGCAATGGGAATTTGATTTACTTCATCATAATATCTTGAGCCTTAAGCTCCTGCTGAATGCAAAAAAAAAAACAAAGGCCATGACCCTGTAACCCAACCTCATTTGGATAAATCCTCACCATTGGGTACTCAGTCACAAATAACATCTCTCCTAGGTGAGCTCATTGAAGCTGTAATAATATTCAAATATCTCGGCTTTTGGCTAGATCATAAACTTTCTTACATGGTCAACATTGAGGAACTGTGCAAGAAGCTAAAACAACAGCTAGGTCTGTTCTTTTGAATCAAGCACCTCCTAACACAGGAAGCCAAGCTAAGACTAGTGCAATCCACATTTCTTCCCCTTTTGGATTATGCAGACATACTATACAAACATGACCCCCACTCAGCTCTGGTAAATCTTGACACATTGTATAATAGGGCCCTAAGATTTATCACCGGAGCCCCCTTCAGAATGCACCATTGTGCTCTATATGCTATGCTGGGCTAGCAGTCCTTAACAATCAGAAGACTCAGAAATGTGGCCACCTGGACCTTCAGAGCCCTATCTGGCATGCTACCATTGAATATCTCTAGCCTTCTAACATATTCCACAGGAACCTATTCATTTAGGAGGCATTCCTTTCTGCGTCAAGACATCCCCCACTACAGAACTCACTTCAGGGCCTCTTCACTAAGCCACTACCTACCCACTCTATGGAATAATCTACAGAAATCCTTGAAACTCTCATCCCCCATTAAAATGTCTTCCTTTAAATCACTTATAAGACAACATTTATAAGTTCTGTCCTGTTCTGTCCTGCCATGATGTTCACGTTGCCAGGCCCCTAAGCACCTTCAAATAAAATTGTCGACACTCGGTCCAACATTCCAATCCATCCATATATACCCACACCCCTCCTGTCCTTCTTTTCTCCCACCTTCTCCCCAGGTCTCTTCCCCTTATCCTGCTCAACATCCCTATTCTCATCATTCCTAATTATGATTGTTCCCTCAGTACCTATGTCTAACTGAATGTCACCATCGAAGGTATGTTATCACCACCATTGCTCTACTGTCACTGTTATTATATCGGTCAAATACATTGTAAACTCCATGCTTGCTTATCCTTTATGTATCATTACCTAGCATCTCAGACTCTTGTATTTTGTAGATATTGTACATACTTCACATAATCCTGTATTATTTAAGAATGTATGTAATGTGTCTTTATTATTTCTTTTTCTCGTCTCCACATTGTGTACTTATGTTGTTATTGCCATTATTGAACTATCCAGGCCCACTTTGTAAATGAGTTCTTCTCAACAGTGTTCCACCTGGTTAAATAAAGTTGATTGATTGATAGATTGATTGACGATTAATTGATTGATTGATTGTCCCTGGAACCTCCCTGTTCATTATTCAGCATTTCCTCCATTCTCTACTATCAATGCTGTTTTTCTTCCATCTCAGTCTACTATCAGTTGTTGGGGTGTTTATTCACAATGTGTACTTGTATCCTATGGATATTGCTACAGTATGGCTACCATCCCATATTGTGACAGTATGTTACTGTAACCTGCATTTCATTTATTCTATGGTGTTCTTTTTTTCCTAATGTGTATCTCATGCAACTATTGTATCCTGTTTTCCTAATGCTGTATATACTGCTACTATTGTAAACTGTTATCAACCTTCCCCAGAACACATCTGGAAATGAGCTATATTGCTCAGTATGCCTTCCTGGTGAAACCGTTAAATAGATAAATAAAAATCCAATAAGCAGAAGTGTCTGCTTCAACTGGTATAGGGTATTAAGTCATAAAGCTATGAGTTGAAGTTATCTATCACAGATACGCATAGTGCAATTAGGCATGAGACAATCTTTTTCAAAATTGGGAAAGATAATGTTTAGTTGCCTTGATGGGATACCAATAATTCTTATTTATGTATTTATTTATATTTATTTATTTGTTTTTGTTTGCTTAATAACTTGGTGGGTGTACAGATCCCAGGGACTGTTTTCAGACATGATCCAGGCTATTAAGAGTGTACATCACAGATAATAGAACAAGCTCTGGCAGAGCCACTACGACTGTGAATGCATTAAGTAGATTAGGATCTTTCATGGGCTTAAACATAAACATTTATTTATTTAAACAATATCAGATTTATGAACCTTTGAGTCAGAGACTCATTTACAATGGCACCTTGTCGAAAATAATACAAAGACAGCACAGTTAACAAGTCAAAAATTAATGGCTCGGAGAGCAGACAGTTATAACAATCATTCACTGGAGATACATGGGCAGCAGTAGATAAACAGATTACATAGTTTAGGCACACAAGCACCACATCAAGAAGACTGAAGCAGTTCAAACAATATACAATAACTAAAGCAAATAGACATCAGGAGTCAAAGGGAAGCCCAGAGTGTTCACATGAAGACTGTTGCATACACTAAGTGAATCAAAGTACAGTACATTGAGAAAGGGCATATTTAATCAATAAGGCATGACATGGTGTGTGTTATCATGTAATGACATCACTCCTGGGATGGGTTGAAGCATGAGGTGAAGCTGAATGCTTCCACCACCCCAGGAGTGATGTTATTGCATGATAACACATACCCTGGAGTGCTTTATTTCAATTATACAATGGCTTGTTGTTATATACAGAATAAAAAATTAATTTTAAAGGATGTTTTTGTTAGTGTGGAAAAATATTTCTTAAGAGAAAATGCAAGGAATGATCCAAATCCAAAACTATGGTGATGTTATTGTGTAATAACATCACTGTTTCAATGGTTCGGCAGCCAATCAGCTTCTTACATTTTTCCTTGTGATTGTATAATTAAAAATAATGTCACCATCTTTATTACAGTTACCTATATGTTTTGCATTTTATTATATGCACTGTTATAGCAATCAACTTTACAGAACCAGGCCGTCATATACATGAAGGTACTGTACCCTAACTGAAACACTGCTGAGACAACTGTATGTTGTGACAAGGTGGAAGATAAACACAATGTTGAGACAAGTTTTTGAAGACATTTGATGTGTTTAATTGTTTTTTTAGAGACTGATATACAGTTCACTCACAAAATTCATATAATATAAAAGTGCATATGTCCAAATGCCAATGTAAATTCGACACATTTCATTACAAGCTGTTCTCTTTAAGGAAGATATTACTATATAAGGCCTAAATATGGGCATCAGGTGAATGTAATCTGGGGCAGGTGTGTTATTGAGGGTATTGCATAGTTTATCTTTTATTGCTGCTCCACTGGATCAGCAATGTTTGCACAAGCTGTGCCCAGTCCAGATTTTACAGCTCTGGCCTGAGTCTGGCAATCTGGGTTTTACCAATACCCCACTGCATGTGGCTTAGTGATATACTGTACAGATGGATACAAAGTCTAACCGATTGAAGGTTGAAGTTTTAGAAAATCATCATGTTTAAAATACCAAGACTCACTCTCTCCCCCCTCACAATTAATCCTCTACCAAAGTTATGCTTAAATGCTGGTGCTTCTACATCCATACCACTAAGCATTTAATGCCAACATGCCACTTCTACTGTTATGAGCTCCCCCATCCATGAAGTCCCATTCCACTTGTGGCAACCCTCCACCCCCAAGGCCAGGTAATTTTCCAGGGAGCAGCTATTTATACCATATCAACTACATTACTGCTAAACTCCTTCAATGTAAAAATGTTATTAAGAAATGTTTGTTGTAATATATCCATAATTAGGAGAAATGAATTTGTAAAAGAAACCAAAATCCCCATTTATCAGTTCATTGAATCACAATAAAGCATGTTATGAACTTATCAGATTCTATGTGTAACCTACAGTAAGTCAAACAGAAATTAGACACACAAATGCCTACGTATTTGCAAGTGAAGCAAATGTGGTTACTATCATTCAGCTGTAAACACCTATAGTCAAAAATTGCAAGTTAAGAAGATTCAGTAGAATATAAACAGTAGCCCAGCCCAGAACTGCCTGACTGAGAATGAAGTTGGTGTATTATTTGGAAAAAGGCAAGTCTGGGACTATTGCTATGCAATGTCCTGCAAAGAAGCACACTGACTACTCTTAGGATGGTGATGTCAAATGGCTTAATGAGGTGTTGTGAAGGGCCTTGGGGAACTTTTTATGCAGAAGGTTCTGACTGCTAGAAGATAATGAGTTAACTTTCTGTGGGCTCCATTAATCTCTCAAGTCACAGGAAAAATAGTGCTCTAAAACTTCCTATACACACACACACACACACACACACACACACACACACACACACAGGCAGCATAGTAATGAGGCTTAAGCGGAGGAATCTATTTTTAACACACTATTATGTTGTTTGGTAGCAAAGATGAAATCATCCCTTTTCTGAATACAATATTTTATTGCTGCTCCACTGAATCAGCAATATTTGCACAAGCTGTGTCCAGTGCAGATTTTACAGCACTGGTCCTGGTCTGGTGATCTGGGTTTTACCCATACCACACTGCATGTGGCTTAGTGATATACTGTACAGATGGCTGCAGAGTCTACCCCATTGAAGACTGAAGTTTCAGAAAACCATTATGCTAAAAATATCAAGACTCACTCCCTCCCTCACCCCCCCAGTCACAATTAATCCTCTACCAAAGTCATGCTTAAATACTGGTGCCTCTACATCCATGCCACTAAGCTTTTAATGCCAACATGCTTCTTCTGCTGCTGTGAGTTCCCCATCTGTGAAGTCCTATTCTGCTTGTGGCAGCCCCCCTCCCCCAAACAAGATAATTTTCCAGGCAGCAGCTCTTTACACCATATCAAATAAATTACTGCTAAACTCTCTGTTTAAAAACATTTGTGGCAGCCCCCCAAACCAGATAATTTTCCACGTAGCAGCTCTTTACACCATATCAACTAAATTACTGCTAAACACTTTATTTAAAAACATTTTGTTGAGAAGTTTTTGTTTTAATACATCCATGGTCATGAAAAATGAATTTGTAAAAGAAACCAAAATCACCATTTATCAGTTCATTGAATCACAATACAGCATGTTATGAATTTTTCAGATTCTTTGTGTAACCTACAGTAAGTCAAACAGAAATTAGACACACAAATGCCTACCTATTTGCAAGTGAAGCAAATGTGGTTATTATCATTCAGTTGTAAACATCTATAGTCACAAGCTGCAAGTTAAGAAGATTCAGTAGAATATAAACAGTAGCCCAGAACTGCCTGCCTGAGAATGAAGTTGGTATATTATTTGGAAAAAGGCAAGGCTGGGTCTCTTGCTATGCAATGTCCTGCAAAGTAGCACACTGACTGCTCTTAGAATGGTGGTGTCCAATGGCTTAATGAGGTGCTGTGAGGTGCCTAGGGGAACTTGTTATGCAGAAAGTTCCAGGAAGTGTTTAACCCACTCTACTTCTAATAGCTTTCTATGATGTCTGTACTACCCATTGGTAATCTGACACAGAATAACTCCCAGAAGATAATGAGTTATCTTTCTGTGGGCTCAATTAACTCCTCATGCCAGAGGAAAAATAGTGCTCTAAAGCTTCCTACACACACAGGCAGTGTAGTAATGAGGCTTCAGTGGAGGAATCTATTTTTAACATGTTATCATGTTGTTTAGTAGGAAAGATGACATCAGCCCTTTTCTGAATGCAATGCTCCTGTTGACTCCCCCAACAGTTGTAAAAACTGGAATAACAGGTTCCAAGGAGTATAAACTCACCAGGAATGTTAGAAAAAACTACCCCTCCCCATTCATTCACAGGTGTCAATGAATGTATTTGTTTCTTCTTGCTTTCCTCATGGTAAAAATGTGAAACTACATTTGTGTTATTTTAAATCAGTGATAAATAGCTTGTCCAGGGGGATGGCAGCTCTGATAGTTGTTCCAGTCTTTCTTTTCACTGACATAAACTGAGCCAGGAAAAAAGTAAGTAGGAAAAAAAACAGCATTTTGTTTCTACAAGTAGTTGTTAATTGCAGCTGGTATTTTTAACATGTGCAAGTCAACTACACTTCTCAAACTTAAAAAGAAAAATACACTTAATCACAGACTGTGTCTACCAAGTACTGTGCCCATGAATAAAATAATTTGAACCCATCCACCAAAAATGTGCCCTCACATGAACCTGCATGATTTATCTGTAAAGACAATTAAAATGTATTTCTAAATGCATTACTAACACCAATGCTTTCAAGGTTTTGAAACTACTAAAAACACAAACTATAGATAGATAGATAGATAGATAGATAGATAGATAGATAGATAGATAGAATATGGTAAACAGATATTGTTAATCCCAAAAGCTGAACTTTATTTTTAGTACATAAATGTTTAAGAAATACCTAAAAGCTGTTTATTTTCCTTGGAAGCTGAATCCTTGGAAGCTGTAGTTTCAGACACTTTTGAGACACCAGGTGACTCTGATAATCATTTGTTCCAAGGATTTTTAAGTCAGTTTGAAGGAATTTTTTTTTTTTATTTTTGATGTATCTTCTGTTCTTATAGTCCTTAACAAAATGCAGGGATTCCACAGACTTGTTCTGTTCCTTGGTCCAGATCCCAAACTAGTGAGTCTTCTTTCAACATGATAGATCCACGTCATGCTTATCCCTCTGTACAGACAGTTGGTGAGACCCCATCTGGAGTACTGTGTGCAGTTCTGGAGACCCCATCTCCACAAAGACATAGACAGCATGGAGGCTGTCCAGGGGAGGGTAACCAAAATGGTGCAGGGTCTGAACCAGAAGACATACGAAGAAAGACTAAATGAGCTTAATATGTATACCCTTGAGGAAAGAAGGGAGAGAGGGGACATGATAGAAACTTTCAAGTACCTCAAGGGAATCAACAAAGTCCAAGAGGGTAGCATCTTTCAGAAAAAGAGATGTGCAAGAGCAAGGGGAAACAATTTGAAGATAGAGGGGGGGATGGCTCAGAGGTAATGTGAGTAAGTGTTTTTTCATGGGGAGGGTTGTGGATGCATGGAACAGCCTCCCTGAGGAGGTTGTGGAGTCAAGAACAGTGGACAAACTCAAGAATGCATGGGACAGACATAAGGCAGTCCTAGTGGGGAGTAGGAGGAAGTAAGCTGTTGGTTAACTAAAATCTGCAGCTTATCTGTTAGGTAGGAAAATGGGCAGACTAGGTGGGCCAAGCGGTCCTTATCTGCCATCAAATTCTATGTTTCTATGTTTCATGCCCCTCCCACATGAATAAAAAAAAGGTGGGGTGGATCTTTAGGAGATTCTTGGGTGGAAGTGGGTTGGATCTTACTTCCCCCCAAAAAAACAATGCTGCCTCCCACTACTCAGGTTCCAGTTCTTGTACCACCTATTTAAGAAAGAAAATAGTACCCTGCAGCCATTGACTAACATGAAAGCATATTTATTTGAGGGCAGAAAACATTTCTTGGAGGAGGATAAGGCGGAGGAGACTATTTACACCTTCAGTCAGTTCCACAGACAGAAAACATGACATCACTCCTTTTGTACATGCAGTACTCCTGTTGGCTCCACCCACAGTCGTAAAAATCACATGCATGTCAAGATACATTGGATTGCTACAATACAGTTAATTGACACATTTGGAGTATAAAGGCAGATCAACACATACTGTACATCAGTTCAGTAGAGGGGGACTAAACACTATGTCATAAGAGTGTATTAAAGCTACAAATAATGACACTGTACACAATTTACAAAGTATACAGAGAAGCACATTCCAAGAATACGAGAAAGAAAACAGCAGAGTTGGCTACAGATAGAGTAAAAACAAAAGCAACATTAGCTAATATTATTGCCCTAAAGTAGTACCTTCTGCCTAGACTCCATTACCATGCCTGTCCCAAAGCCTTCGGGAGAAAAAGGGACTTTCACTAATGTGTATGTAGCTAAGAAATGCCATATGCAGTCCCAACCAGAAAAAAAGCCAAGAAAAAAAAGGAAAAAGTGAAGAGAGAGACCCTTGTTGCAAGTGTTCATGCTTCATGCATCATGCAACTGGAAATGGGTACATGCCATCCCCTTCCTGGGCATGCAGTGGTGTTAGTAACTGGCCCCTAATAAGGACTCTAGCATCTACAGTATATAACTAAGCTTACTTTCCCATATTACATCTGACCAGTCCTGGATGAAACCCTCTCTTCCTCAGGCAGTAGGATATGTTGTTGCTCTGTGCCTTCACTACTCATAGCCCTGATCAAGGTGCCTATGCTCTCAAAAAAGGCTTCCCAACCTCAGACTTTGGCTAAGGTCTGCATATATGTCACTGTACAAGAGACAGCTATTAACGTAGGAACATCTGCTGATCTTGAACACGTGAGAATTTGCCTCTTAGCCTCCATTGCCAAGCAGCAATGTAAGGGGTTATGTTGTGACCAGGCCAACAGAGGGGATCCACAATCCCCCAATATCCAAAAAGTAGGGACACTGGTACTGGTCCTCTCAGAATCAATCAATCAATCAATCAATAATCCATCTTTATTTTAACAGGCGAAACACCATTGAGATGAACTCATTTACAAGGCGGACCTGGGCAGGTCAATGAACAACAGTAATATACAGAGACAGTGTAGCTAATAACATAGAGAATAATGGATGGGGAAGTGTGTGCTATGAGAATTTAATTCACACCCGAGGTGTGGGATGCTACATAAACCCCGAGGGCGAAGCCCGAGGGGTTTATCAAAGCATCCCACACCTAGGTTGTGAATTAAATTCTCATATGCACACACTTCCCCATCTGTTATTTTATATAATTTGCTGGTGACCAATTTTTTGCAAATCAGTGCTGTGATCCCTCCCCCCAACAGTCTCTGTCCCCCACACACACACACACTCACACTCTCTCTCTCTCCACACACACACACACCTCACTTCACTCTCTCCACACACACACACACACACACACACACACACTCACTCATTCTTCCCACACACACACACACTCCCCCAATCATTCAGTGGCACCTTTACTCAAGTTCTCTGGGGCACCCAATAGCAGCTCTCACTCTAAATTCCCAGCTGAGCTGTGCTAAGCTCCACCATCCCTATGTCTCTTGCCTCACAGCACCCACCTGCTCACTCTGCTCCAAGTTTATTTATTTTTTTTTACAATTTAAAACTAAAATTATGATCGTGATTAGGATCGCAGCTTACCTGGTGTCAGGCAGACACAGACTCATTAAGCCGCCATGTTGTTTGTTGCCCAAAGCTAACGAAGCTGCAGGATCAACCAGATACTTAAAAAATGGTAGGGTCACTAAAATACATTAAAAAAATTTGGGAGGTAAGGATTTACCATGGGGCTCCTCACTAAGTTACGGAGCAGCCAAGTTTTCGGAAGTGTTAGCCCGCCCACTCACAAAACGGGAGCCAATGAGGGAGCGCCCTTTTATAGATGGAGCACATGAATGCCGTAATAACCGACTGGTTATTACGGCAAATATCAACTCAATAAGCCCATTTAAAAAATTGGTCACCAGTAATTATAATACAGTTAGATACAGATAACAAGAATGTGTAGCTAAAACTTAATTCAAAGATCTTGAATGTACAACCATGATCTATATACATATGTATAATTAACATCAACAGAACAGGTTTAAAAAAGTAATACGTAAGGAAAGATGAAAGCCCTTGGTGGAAAGCAACTAGAAAAGATTATTTGTGTAGTAGTGAAGACAGCACAAGCATATCAGTACGTAGAAGAGTGTAACGAATGGTAAGAGGGTAATTACTGTTCGATTAGAACTAGATCAGAAGACACTTCGGTTCGCCTTCCTCACATGCAGCCATGAGTAAATCCTGCTCCTTTTAGGGTAAGCATCAGATTAATTGTCTACATTCGAACCTCAGGGCCCCCCCTCCCCCGACTGACAGTAAAGTGCAGTGTGATCGAAATGCCTGCAAGAGGAATAAAAAAGCCCTTACTAGAGTACCTGAAGCCAGTACAGCAATTGGAATCACAGGGATCATGGGCCACAAGTTGCACCAGCCCAGTTCCAATGGCGTCAGGCTTCCACAGTGAAGACAGCAAGGAGGAGGGGGGTAAGAAATTCACCATTACTTCCAAGTGGCTCTTCTTTGAATTAGTCAACATAAATAGCACAATGTCTATCCTGCAAAAGGCAATAGCCAAATACTCAAAGGGGATTCAGGAGATAAACCAGTGATCCACAGAACTGGAGCAGAGTTTGACTGAGACAGCGGCAGCAGTCGATCAGCACGAGGAGGTGCTCCATCATCTACTCAAATGGGAACGGGAGCTCTCGGAGAAAATTGATGACCAGGAGTTGAGAGCACGTCAAAACAACCTTTGCCTATATGGCCTACCGGAGGACACTGAAACTGGCCCTATGGAGACTTTTTTAGAATGTTTCTTGAAAGAGCTGCTGGATCTCTCACCCAAAATGGTGCTTAACATAGTGAGAGCACACAGGGCACTGGTTAAGAAGCCCTCAGACCCTAAGGCAAATCCAAGGTCCATTGTAATGAAGTTTATGGACTACAGGGTTAAAACAGCAGTCCTGCAAAAGGCTTGGGCCAAAAAAGAAATAATTTTCGGAGACAGACATCTTTATTTTGACCATGATTTCACACTGCTTACGCAGCAAAAACACAGAACCCTGCTGGCTATTTAAAAACACCTGGGAACACAGGGCATCAAGATGCATGTAATTGCCCCAGTGCAGCTGAAGTTATTTCTTAAAGAGGGGCCAGCATTCTTCAGAACACTCAATGAGGCCAGATCGACCCTTCAAAAGCTAGGAGTCCCACCAGAATTGCTTACCAGGCCAGAGGAGGCCCCTCATGCAAGCGTCATCCATTCCAGCCCGTGGAAGAAAGCAGCAAGTTCTAACAAACGTAAAAGAGGGAATAGAGCATCGAGGAACTCATCAACCAGCGAAGACAGAGACCTTGGCCTCTCCTCATCCAAGACCTGAGACTTTTCCTTTTCTTCTCGAACTGGTAAAAAGTTTTCCTATTTACAAAATAAAACTCTGAGGATTGGGACTCTTTTTTCCCAGGAAACACGGGAAGGGGCATCCAATGGTGGAGGAGGGTGAAATGATAACCCCAAGCCCCTCCACCTGACCATGGGAACTGGGGATATTGGGACTTCCTTGCAGGTACCATCTGAAGTGTTGGCTGTTGGGGGGGGGACTGGATATTGGGCATTGACTCATGTGCCCAGCACTTGGGGAGCTGGGGAGGCTTACTACAGGCTGGGACCCTCACCCAAAATAATTGGAGAGTGACCCACCTCCCTTCCACCTGGAGGCTACACTGCAGCTCCCTTCACCCTTGACCTCATAAGGACCGAGAAACAACACACGATGGTTCTAAACTTTCCCTTAGAGGTTCAGAGAGGGGGTTCGGAGCTTTGCTGAAATGCTGGGGAGATGGTTGACCAGCCAGGCCTCTGACTTCCTCCCACTTCACAGGACATGGCCTTGTACATTGGGGATGAGGTGCAGGGCTCCCTACAGAACAGGAGGCATGGTCAAACAATTATTATTAACAGGGAAGGACGGGGAGCTCACAGCTAACTATGCTAAGGTGGAACCTAGTGGATTAGTGGGGAAAGGCTATAAATGATATGGGGAAGGGGTAGATGTGTGGAGGAGGGAAGTGGGGCTTGTGAATGAAGGGGCTGGTGGCTCCCTCAGGCCTGGCTGCCTCCCCACTCAGTGCTGGTTTACCTACCCACAGGGAGAAGGAGTGACCGAACAAAGGGCCTGAGAACTGACACTACCCAGAGTTACCTATCATATGTGGGGAGGATGAAGGCAGCTCGAAAGTGCATGTATCACACATGGTCCCATGGCAGGGGACCTCACCCTACTCCCTGTGGCCCATCAATGGGGGAAGCAGGGTGTAAGTTATGCCTGCCACTGAATCAAAGATTTAGTTGTGCAAAGTTATTCTGTTTAGTTACTGTTTGACAATGTTTGAAAGCACTGTCGGTACTTACAAGAAGTAGAAAGCAGCGATTTCATAAACTAAAATGACTGAGGGGAAGATAATTACCTACAATGTTTGGGGACTGAACAATGTTGTGAAGAGAACTAAGGTCCTAAATGAACTGAAAAAACAGAGAACAGAGGTGGCATTTCTGCAAGAGACCAACTTATCACCGACTGAAACCAATAAGTTAAAAAGAGGGTGGGTTGACCAGGTATTCCACTCATCTTGACAGGCACAGCCCCACAAGACAGGGGTGGCAATCCTGATCCACAAGAATTGCCCCTGGAAGTAACTGATGCGCACTCAGACCCATTGGGCAGATTCATAGCACTCAGAAGAACCTACATGAATGTCCCCTGCTCTCTGTTAAACATCTACTCCCCAAATCTAGAAAGGGAGAGAGTGGAATTTTTTAAGCAGATTGTAACACGTTTGCACCCCTTGCCCCGGGGAGCTCTTCATGGTGGGAGGTGACATTAACACCATCTTGAATCCGGCCCTGGACAAATCAGGCACTAACCGGGCATGTAAGGGCCCCTCTGCAAAGTGCCTGGGTGGCCTTGGCAAAGAACTGGGCCTGACAGAGGCCTGGAGATTTCTCCATCCTCACGTCAGGGATTATATCTGCTGGTCCACCCCACACCAAGCTTACTCAAGGCTGGACTTCTTCCTGGTATCCTCACAGTGGATGCACACTTTGGTCTTGGCTGAGATACACCAACGATCCATATTGGATCATAGCTCAGTATCAATAACAATGTCCCTCTCCCCTTCCCCAAAATCTTCAGCTTGGAGACTTAATGTCTCACTGCTGAACCAAGAGGAATGCAAACAAGTGGTTAAGGCCTGTCTTTGGGAATACAGAGAGACAAATGACCCCAGTGCTTACTGAACAGCTATATGGTGGGATGGGTTTAAAGCAGTGCTCACTGGGAAAATTATAACTTTCGCAGCAAGGGTGAAAAGAAAGAGGATTAGAGAACAAGCAGCACTAGAGGCCAGTATATATAACTTAGAGGCAGAGCATAAAATTACTCTGAACGAGGAGGTGAGGAGGGACCTGGAGAGACAGAGATAAACTGAATAAACTACTAGATGACAAAATCGAAGGTGCCCTACGTTACTTTAGGCAGAGGTTTTACGAAGCAGGCAGCAGGATGGGGAAACTACTGGCCTAGCAGTTATGGAAGGAGGAGGTGGTGGGAAAGGTAGTGCTAAAAATCAGGCGAGGCACAAATGACAAAACCCCAGACTCTGACCCGCTGAAGACAGTCCAGCATTTCCAGATATTTTATAAAAATCTGTATGGGGAGGAGAGGGTAGAGGGCTTCACAAAGAAGGTTGAGGCCTTCCTTGGAAGGCTACCATCCCACAGCTGGAGGAGCCCAGATGGAGAGCATGGAATCTCCCATCTTGACACAAGAAATAGCAGGGGTAATAAAACATTTAAAGGGGGGAAGGTACTGGGCCGGACGGATACCTGGCGGAGTTCTACTAGACCTTCCAGGGAGAGCTGGCCCCAATACTGGAAAAGGTATGCAGGGCGGTCCAGGAGAGAGAAGGGGCCCTGCCGTCATGGCAGCATGCTCAAATCTCGGTCATTCATAAGGAGGGAAAGGATGCTACCTTGTGTGGCTCTTACTGTCCGATTTCTTTCCTGAATATCAACTAAAAAATTTTCACTTCAGTACTAGTAGGGAGACTTCAGGAGGTGGACCAGACTGGATTCATCAGGGGATGGCTGATCTATGATGATGTCAGATGCCTTGTGAATCTGGTCAAATGGCAACAAAGCATAGGATCCCTCCTGGTGATATTCATGGATGCCAAAAAGGTCTTTGATCAGGTGAACTGGGGCTTCCTAACCAAGACCCTTGAGGCGATGGGGCTAGGGACAAAATTTAAGGATAGTATAAAGGCCATATATGCCACCCCACAAGTGACAGAGCTGGTCAATGGGATCTCGTCGCCCAGATTCTTCCTTCAGTGGGGCACCAGGCAAGGTTGTCCCCCCTCCCCCCTAATCTTTGCCATGTGTATAGAACCCCTGGCCATAGCAGTGAGAGAACATAGGGAAATTGAGGGAATAAAAGTTGGAAACAGGGAGCACAAAATCTCCCTGTACGCCGACGATAGCCTCTTTTACCTCACCTCACCCCAGAGGTCAATACCGGTGTTGGTGGACCTCCTGGATGAGTATGGTCAGATATCTGGATATGAAATAAATGCAGAAAAGTCAGAAATGCTGAGGATCAGAGGAGGCAGGCTTGAGGGAGAAGCAAATTTCCCATTTAAGTGGGCCCCCAATAATGTAGTGAGGTATCTAGGAGTAAGAATCTCTCCCTAGAGAAACCTGCTGTTTAAGTTAAACTATACCAGACTCTGGTCCGAGATTCAAACTGATATTGCTAGATGGGGCTCCCTCCCACTGACACTGGAGGTTAGAATAGGCATCTGCAAGATGAATATTCTCCCCAGACTGCTGTTCCTGTTTCAGGCCCTCCTGATAGCCATTCCAACCTCCTTTTGGCATTAGTTAACAAAGAGTTGTTGAAATTTATCTGGAACAAGAGGAAACACAGAGTGGCGGCCAAGATGCTGTCTCTCCCGAGAGAGAGGGGTGGACTGGCATTACCCAATCTGAAGAAATACTATCTAGCTGCACAGTTAGCTCTGGTGCTGACATGGATAAAACAGGGGGAGCACTCGGGATGGAGAGAAAAAGAGGTGGTCCAGTCAGGCCCCATCCCCCAATTCGAGCTACCCCATGCCACCCTCATGGCGCGGGTGTGGGCAGGGATAGGAAGCCCCTTTGTTATGTACACGCTGAGGATTATAGGGAAGGTGAGGCTCATCTCGGGTACTCCCAACATGGTGAGCCCCTTGGCATCATAAATAGGAGATCCAGGCTTCTCCCCAGCATCAACTGACCCAGCCTTTCGCAGATGGAATCACTGCAAACTGACCAGGTTTGGGGCTCTGATCCAGAACAGTAATATAATAGCCTTCTGGGACATACAAACTAAATTTGCCCTATCTAATACAGACTTCCACTGATACCTTCAGATTTGCCACTACATGCTAGTAAAGCAAATAATCCTCAAAGCGGTTAGGGACATGACCGCCTAGAGAACTTTTTATACTGGGGAGCCACTCTTAAGGAACCAAAGGAGACTGTATCAATGGCCTACAAAGCCCTGCTGGGACAAGGGGAAGAATGGCTGGAGTCTTTGAGACAGAAGTGGCAGACGGAGTCAGGATGCGGCCTGCCAAGAGAGGGCTGGCTCAAAGACTGGGAGAGGGGCTGGAGAGTCATGGCATCCCCCAGCTGGAGGGAATTTAGGGGAAATGCTGGATGAGGTTATTCCACACTCCCACAATCACTCAGTACTTCACCTCTGCCAACTCAGCCTTGTGCTGGAGAGGGTGTGGCCAAGTGGACACCCACTCCCATATATTCTGGGACTGACTCAAGATAAGGATTTACTGGGAGGCCGTGAGGGCCGAGCTCTCCAGACTGTGGGAAGTACAACTGCCAATGGACTTCAACTTCTGGGTCCTTGGACAAGTAAGATACTTGCTAAAGAACCCCCACTCCCCAAGACTGCACAGAATTCTAGGCCTGGTAGTCCTTAAGGAGATCACGTCCATTTGGTTAAATATTACCCCTCCGCCCTTTGGCTCCTGGGTGAAAAGAGTGGAGAGTGTGGAAAGAATGGAAGCCCTCATAGTGAAACTCAGGCTGCAATCAGATAAACACGTAAAAAATGGGAAAAATGGATAGTTCACAGGACCACAAGAGTTGTCAGCCCCTAGGACAAGGTACGGATTATCCCCCATAAGGAGAGACCCCCTCCCCAGACTTGGGTGTGACGGCGGACCATCTAACAGTCAGAAGCTGAAATAAAAGTAAGAGATTATCCCACCAGTAGGAAATTAAGAAAAGGACAGATAACAGTGTGTAGTTTTGACAAGTTTTGCTTTATTTATACTTGTAAATAGTTTTCAAATCTTCATCTGTTAAAAGATTAGTCTTTGGAGATATCAGGTAGAAGAGACATTCTGAAGGTAACCTAGAAGGAACCATACAGAAAGTGATTAATACAGTGAAAGGCATGAAACATGCAATTTTACACAAATATCTGTAAGCGGGTCTTGGCCACAGCATTCAACAACAGCTGAACTAATGAAATGCTTACTTTTATATTTTTACTACAGCTTTGATTTGACTGTTACATGCCATGGAATCGATTGCTTACTGTAATAAGGAATATAGTTGGTAGCACTGATG
Source organism: Neoceratodus forsteri (assembly GCA_016271365.2). Taxonomy (NCBI): domain Eukaryota; kingdom Metazoa; phylum Chordata; order Ceratodontiformes; family Ceratodontidae; genus Neoceratodus; species Neoceratodus forsteri. Next base: position 1,205,264,237 of record CM057456.1, read on the forward strand.
CATGTCAAATGTTATATATGGAGACACTCTGTAATGACTTCCTAAGGGAACGAATGTACACTTATCCACATTAAAGATGAGTTTCAAAAAAAAAAAAAAGAACCAGATTCAGGATTGGGGAGTCATCAGCGGAAGCGCTTATGTGTCTCCTTGAAGGTGCGACAAAGTTTTGAAGAAGGATAGCTTCACAGGGGTTGCAAGTTTCAGGGACTTTTGAGTATTAGTCCATAGAACTGGAAGGGTGTGGCTTATTGCAGATATACAAGAATGTGATCTAACCTTGGGGATGATGAGAAAAATATAAGAGACTTTTCAGAAGCCAGGAGCAAAAGTCAATTATCTCTCTTCAAAAGGAATGAATCAGTGAACATGTCCACAAAATGTGGGCAATTGTTCCTTGGTCCTGCTGGCATCACCAGCATCTATTCTAGGTTTGCACGCCCATATGGACTAGCTTTGCGGAGCATAATGCCAATGAGCCAAATTTTCTTCTAAATGAACTGGTCACAGGGGTTAGGAGATCCATCATGGGTTGCTGTCCAGCACCTCTCCAGCACTCAGGGAGAAGCAGAGCTGAAAGTCCTGTGCCCTTTTACTTCTTTGTGGATCCCAATCCTGGAGGTGGAGTTCTAACAAATGTTTATAGATCCATCTCCGTTGTACCTTACAGTTCCACAACCATGAATTAAGAGTAACTACCATACTGGGACCTGTGTCCACCATGTGCCTGGGTGACAGTGAATGTAGAGCATGTTAGAAATTTAAGTATTTTCAGTGATCTTTACTGGGTGTAGCAAATTCCTTGCTTAATTGTTGAAAAGTCATTACAGCACTAGACCTGTTATACATCATGTGAGCTAAATGGATGACTTCCTGCACCACTCATTCCTTCCAGTATACTGGCTTGCTGGCTATAGTAATGCTGAAATTATTCCAGAGAGGTTCATGTTCCCCCAAATGCACATCAGTCCAGTGACTTAAATGGGCAAGTTTGTTCAATACATTTTTGAGAGAACTTGTTCACTCCTGTGAGGTACTTGTAGGTTTCAATCATTTCCTTTTCACTCTCCTCTCTTCTAGGGAGTACATGTTGAGTTCCAGCAGTCTTTTCTCATATGGCTTCTCATGCAACCTCCTCACCATTTTGGTTGCCCTACTCTGTTCTGCCTCCACCCTTTCAATGCCCTTGAAGAGGTGTGGCTTCCACAACAGGACACAGTACTCCTGGTGGATCTCACCAGTGAGTGATACAATGGCAGCACCACCTCCTTCCTCCTGCTAGACATTCCTCTCCCAGTACACCCCAGCATCCTGCTAGCCTTTCCCACTGCTTTGTCACACTGCCCAGTTACCTTGAGGTCATCAGATATACAGTGAAGCTCACCAGGATTAAACCCAATTGTGCAGCCCCCACACCTCTATATTCTCCGACATTGGGGTGCCCAAACCCCAGGTCAGCATTGATCCCCCCAGTACTCTGGCACACTGGGAGCCCACCCCAGTGTGCCAAAATTCATAAATAGTTTACCTGTAAAAAAGAAAACAGACCCACATTGTCTTTTTTTTTAAACCTGAAAGAAAAGAAAACGGTCCCTCGTTGTTCCCGCTGGCCCACCTCCCCCAACCCACACCTTCCCTCTGCACACATCCCTCATCCATACTTACCTACAGAGATTCAGAGCAGCGATCTTCAGTGGACCGGGAACACGCCTGCACTCTTCAAAAGCCGACTGCAAACTGAAGAAAATCACGGTAAGCCCTATAATGACAATCAATGGGGGGGTTCCAACTTAGGTTGAGAGCTCGGCCACTTTTTGGAGTTTTGGTCCCAAATTTTCAACATAGGGTTCTTGGGATCCCACCTCATGAATACAGTCACTGTCATTTTGTTTCTCATTCCCAAAAGGTGATTTCACGGTCGCTGTGCGGAATCACCTTTTGGGGCCAATTAACGAAATGACAGCACTGTTGCTGATGAGCTGGGGTCCCAAAAAGCCCTTGTTGCAAATTTGGTAAAAAACTCCCCAAAATGACTGCATTACGAGCATCCATTGTGCAGTTTCTATGCACGCTCATAATGTCATCCATTTTAAGATTTTCACTCCAAATTTCCAACATTGCCATTTTCTCACCCCCTTATGAACAGCTGTTATTCTTTGCATCCTTCCCGAAATATGTTTTTGCATCTGTGGTGCAGAATGGTGCAGTCACTGTGCAGAATCAACTTTCAGGACAGATTAATGAAATTACAGTGCCACTGTTCATGAGAGGAGGTCCCAAAAATGCTGTGCTGAAAAGTTAGTGAAAACATTCAAAAAAATGACTGCGTTATGAGCATGTGTTGCACAGTTTCTATGCACGCTCGTAACTTTGCCACTTTTTCATATTTTCATTCGAGATTTTCAACATTGCCATTTCTTCACACCTTCTCATGAAAAGTACAGCTGTCATTTTTCACATCCTGCCCAAGATGTGTTTTCACACCCGTGGCACCGAATGGCACACTCGCTGTGCAAAATCACCTTTTGGGATTGAGTAACAAAATGATATTGCCACTGTTCATGAGGTGGGGTCCCAAAAAGCCCATGTTGAAAATTTGAGTAAAAATACCAACAAACACCAAGGGCGTTAGGGTTTCCAACCATAATGCCCACCCTGTACAGACAGATGTCTAATGAAGTAAACCAGTGCTGAAAGAACATAAGAAATTTTTGATGAGAGTGATGCCTTAAAATGCAAGGCAGAGGAATATACACAGAAAAATATATGAGGCATGAACAACAGCAATACCAACAGCAAACTTTCAACATTGACAAATGCTTGTTTTTCTTTCTCATGTCTTTTGCAAGTCTTGCTCTTTTTCCTCTGCATCCCCATAAAAATAAGAAAAACACCAAAAAAAGTAAAAAAATATATATATAGATATTTTCTGTCCTGTTTCTCATCTATTATATAGCCTCTTGTTCTTTTTTCTTGTCCAGTGGTTTTCTCTCTGATATGTTATGTTTTATGGAATATTTATGCTCCTTCCATTTCCCCTCTGTCTTATATGGTTGAATACCCTTACCCTGACTGAGTCTGACCTGCATGCCCCCCCCCAAATACTATGCTCGTAAACTGTGTACCTTTTTGCTTGTTTTATGTTACTCCTTCTTTATTTGTTTCCTCCTATCCACAAATGTCAAGTATTGTAATTTGTTCATATGAACAAACATTTTTACCAAAACTATGTGATGTTTTTGTCTGTTGTGTGTGCTAAGGGCTGGTGGCAGTTGCTTTGGCTTTGTGCAGCATCAGACGAATCGTACACAGCAGTCATATAAATAGTTACATAAGCACCTTTATTGAAGTTAAACATTAATATGTTTTATTCTGCTGAACAACATGTTCCCCTGACCTTGCCACCTTCACAAATGTTGACTTTGTATCCTTCCCATCTTCCAGTCATGATAATGTATTATTAGTGCCTCACCACCACCACCTCACGGCCATGGCCCGGGTGACCCGGTCCAAAATGTGCAGTTTGGCCACAGTTTAACACAGCCTCTTGCTGCCATACTGTGCAGAGCAGGCATGGTAAAGGAGAAATATGACAGGAGAAAAGTTTGATAAAATTGAGACATAAATCTGGTCTGAGTCATCATATGAAGTGGTGCCCCCACCACCACCACCAGAGATGACATAGTTTCTTTCAGTCCTGTTTGCCACATACTTCAGCCAGAATCTCAGTGCTGATCATGCCAAATAGGGCCTACAAGTCAGAAATGTTTCCCCAAAATGTGACATTAAATTCAGATAGAAATCAGGTCTCAACCATGTTATATGGCGCTTAAACCACCAACCAAACCAAAGCATGATCTTTGGTCCACTGTTTACAAGTCATCTCGTACTGAATCTTTGTTCTGCAAGTGCAGGACAGGCTGTACATGTCCAGAAATGTGACAGCAAAAATGGTAGATAAAACTGAGACAGAAATATGGTCTGGTGTCAGTCCTGATGTTAAATACTGTGCCACCACCTCATGGATCTGAAAAGGGGTGCCATGAAGTGAAAATTAATTTGTCCTGCAAAATGCTGCTGCTATTCACAATTGTTTCTTCCTGCTGCTGCTTTTTTCAGCTGATTGAGATAGACATGTAGTAGAATTATAATTTCCTTATGCTGCTGCCTGATTGGCTGTGTTGACTGACTCTGTGGTTGTAACTTGCCTGGCGGTAGGGAGTGAATGACATTTTGTGGCATTGTAGCTTGCTGCCTGCTGCTGTGTCTGACAATTAATTGCCAAGGTGCCACATGAAGTATTGTTTTGGATGGTTGATGGTGGATCATCTTCACAGAGTCCATACTGCTGCTGTTGCTGTCTTTTTTTTTTTCCTGTGGAAGATAAGGGTGTTGGTGGGTTGGTATTGTGGCATCGTGAGTTCTAATGTTTGTACTGCTTTTATATTATTTTTCAGTGTGCTGTGGATGACATCATCATGCCAGGCCGGGATTGGGATTAGGGGATGTTGGAGACGCACTACATTTCCAATCCCAAGGCAGACGTGTTTAATTTTTCATTACTAGTGGGGTACTTATGTTACTACCATCTGGATGTCTGAGTTTGATAGTAATTATGTTCTTTTTTGCTTTTGTCAACATCAGGAATTCCAGTGAAGTTAACTCTCGTTCTTGCTGCCACTGCTGCAGCTCAACCAGATCTGGGGGATTTATTTAACTGTGCAATGGTTCCACTTTCACAGCCCCTGAGGTAAATATTTCTTCATTTGTTTTATGGTCTTTTGTTGGGGGACTGGGAGGATGTTGGTGGGGGTTGGAACTTTTACAATGCTCAAAATTGCTCTTCTTTTATCTTATTTCCAGGTCGCAGTACTGTTGGGGAAGGAATGCCTGCTGCTAGCTTCATACGTGGTCTGAATCATGTCACCCTAGCATATTTCCTTCTGGGGTGATTTCTGCAGTTTAATGATATCACGGGTATGGTAAGTACAACATTTTTCTATGCTTGTTCTAATTTGCTTGCTAAAACCAGGTATGCAGATTGCTGAGTATTCGTCATTTTCCTTATCTTTAGTCTTGCTTAGGTCATTATCCTCTGTTGAGGTTTCATCCTATCTCTATGTGATCACTACATCAATCCAGGCCCTGAAGGAGCTGTATTGCAATTTGTGTGCAAGACAGAGGTGTTGCTTGAACTGCCAGTTGGCCACTGGTGTCCATATCATTAACAAGTAAGCACCACCCACATCCAGGGAGGAACTATATGGAAATTGATGGTTGAGATGGTGTTTAGTGAATAATTAGGTGGAGCGGCTAATGTATTGTGTAATCATTTGTGGTGGCAGAGCTGCAGTAATCATTAAAATTTGGAATCCAAACTGAGGGCAGCATACACCTCCCCTGCCGTTCCCTGACCCCCCCCCCCCCACCAGGAACCATCACAGTTTCGCTACAAGAACTTTAACCTGGTAGTATAGCATAAGTAACCTTTTTGGGGTAATTGGATGTTGTAAGTTGTTAAGCCTTTTCATGATTACTTTTGTAATTAATGACTAGCATCATTAAAGATGGCCACCATTCACCATTTCTCAAAATTTGTTCAGCTTGTGGTGTTAACGGTTGAATGAGCATGTTACAGTCATATGCAACTTGTACTAGGAGCCAGGGTTCTTCAACATATCATGAATAGTAAGTGGCAGAAAATATTTTTTGGGTCACATGGAGTGCATGGGTGTGTCAGGTGGTGGGAAGGAGGAGGGGGAGACAGTGTGGCATATGCCATCATGGGCACTTTTAAGGACATCAAGACAACATATCTTGCTGTGAGATGTGGTTAATAGTCAAAATGAAAAGTAATGTGTATCTTGATATTTTTTGCTGTGAAACATTATAACTGTAATCATGCAAAATCGTTATGGTTTATGGATATGTATTGCTGCTGCTTTATATAGACTGGGGGACTGGGGACCAAACAACGTTTGCAGCAAAGGGTGGTCAAATGAAAGTGATTCACACTTCAGCAGATAACACATAACCATAACCAATACAATGGTACATAGCTAAAATAAGTTATAACACTATACTGAGCTGAAAGTGGTTTTGGGGAGTAGCCTTTAGTAAAGTCAGTCTTTTCCACTCCACATCATCCAGAAGCACCCTCACACTTTTCAAGACTGGAGTTGTCACCAGGTGGGAATTCTCTCACCATTGCTGCTCACCACCTCGCTGCTGGTGGATGCTTAGTCAAGGGATTGTCATCACCCTCATCACCGAGACACAGTTCCTGTGGCAACACCACTGGCATCACTGTGTTGTGAGGAATGTGCCTTTCATTCATTTTGATGAATTTTAGTATGGACACATTCTTGGGTGACAAATTGGTCCTATGGTCACTCACAATGGCTCCAGTTGCACTAAACACTCGTTTCACACTAACACTGGATGGTGGGCAGTGCAGATATTTCACAGCAACCGATCTTAGTGCTGGCCAGTCAGTCATTTTGCTGCTCCAGTACAGCAGTAGCTCATCAGTAATGGCAAGGTGCTTTGGGTCCCCCATGTAGGCTTCCACCATTCAGTTTGCTGCCCTGAGTCCAGCTGCCTCATCTGTTTCCTCCTCCTTTTCCTCCATATCTTCCACTCCCACCTGAAAGAGAACATCCCAAATGGGACTGCTTGCTGTTTGCTCTGCCTTGCCCATTTTCTCTGATTGGGTTGCTGTGAGCGCTGGTGGTGATAGTAACACCTGTTTTCACTGCAATGCATGCCTTTTCATGTATGCAGCATGTACCATTCTAATGAGGTTTTCTGTCAACTTTTGTATAGCTTGATGACCTCCTTCAATTATAGAAGGCAGGCAACGCTTGTAGCGTGGATCCAGCATGGTGCCAATTGCAAAGTCAGCTGACTGTAAAATGCTGGATACATGGGTATTTGTGTCCAGCATGTGGAGCATGTGATCCATTACATCACAACTGCCATGATCCCCAGTTGCCCCATCTGGTGTTGCACATTAACTGTGTCACAGCTTCAGCATACATATGAGTGGCATGCATTGACTTATACAAGCAGTGTTCCTCTCACTGCCAGTGTAGCATGCTCAAATGGATGGAGAATGCATATTAGCCCATCCATTTGGCACCACTGCTCTGTTTTAGACTGATGGACACTCCAGCACTGTCATTGATGGTGCACAGCAGGTATTCTGACACAGCCTTATACTGTTCATACAGCTGCTCAAGCATGTACAGTGTAGAGTTCCACCGGTCACAACACACAAGCTTCATCCAGTGCTGAGGCAGATGGTTGTTGACTGTAACTCATGTAGATTGTCATGGGCCTTTGCAGAATGGGCCAAGTGAACACAGATGCAATGTCGACAGTAACTGTTTCATAATGCCAGCATGGGTTGAGAAACTGCTGTACAGCAAGATTATGGCAGTGTACCAAGCAGGGCACCCTAAAAAAAACACAATCACTAATGCACTTCACTAGACTGGAGCCGTTATCACTTGATATGCATCCTGTTATGAGTGACTGTGTGTGAAGCCACCCATCAATCTCTGACAGCAGAACATTAAGCATTTTCTCACCTGTGTGAGAGACCAGTAACACTTGTCATACTAAGGTTGCATGCTTCTGAATACCAGGTGTTGCTACCACCCACGATTTTGATTTCTGCAGGATTTACCAGGCCCCAAATCAGAGTACCACCCCAGGCAACTGTGCCCCAGTGTGCTGTTATGCATAGATACAAGCTTGCTGATTTCTGTCCACTGGTCTACATATCCATGCTAAGATGGATATATTCTGATGCACTATGCTTCAATGCATGTCTAATGGAATCAGCCACTCTACTGTTCAGCTCTGGCATGGCACACTTATAAAATAGGTTTGCAATGGAACCTGCCATTTGGAACGAGGCACGGACCATCAACATATGAAACCAGCATTCTCCACAAACGAGAATGGCAGCAGACTGATGGCCAGCATTTCAGCAGTGGCACATTATATCTCATGCAGCAGCATTATTGGGGGGGTACTTTGTGTGCTGCTCAAGGATGGTCTTCAGAGTGGGCTGCATCTTTTGGGCTGTTCGACCAGAACACTGTGCTTGTGGCAGCAATGATGTTCTTTTGGGGAAACACTTGACTGACTCTTGGGGCTTTGTAGACCACATGAAACCCGTTATTTTGGCTGCTTGTGGGTGTGGTGGTGTGCTTTTCAGACTCAAGGGACTGGGACTGGCACCTCCACTGCTATGCCCACTACTCAAGAGGTAAAAGAATTGCTCACCCTCCTCCTCCACCACCAACCTCTCTGCCCTCCTCCTCCTGCTCTTGCTCTACTACATTTAACACTGCCAAGGAGATGCCATAACAGCTCTGGCATCCTTCTGGTCGTTGCTGCCATCTCAGCGGGTCCTTGTTTTTCAGGGTGAGCGTGTTGGCCACTGGTGCCTACGTGGCTCCCGATAACACATGCATGACAAAGTTGGTATATCGCCATGGTCTCATCAGCAGGATCTAGCAAGCATAAAATTCCCAAATTAGGACTTTGACCTCTGGACTTCAGATGCTTCTGGGACTGGGATAATTCATAAACAGGTGCAGAAGTGTGTGTTTTGCTGCTCATCACTTTTATAAACTACTTTTGGGAAGGGAGGTTACTTGACTTTTGGAGGTTTGCTTATAGGCTTGGTGACTGACCTATGGGCTGTGCATGTAAATGACCCACGCCACCCTTGAGCTTTTTTAACTCAGGCTCCCATGTGGGATCATCCTAGTATTATCATCACCACCAATAGCGATGATGTCCTTGTCCTCCTCCTCCTCCTCCCTACACTATCTTCTGCATGGCACCTTTTTCTTTCACAACAATCTCAGGGAGCCGACTATCCCTGTCTCCAGGATTATCAGACTCTGGTTGAACACTATCATCACCAACTCCTGCAAGAACAGGGACAGTCACAATCCGACAGACTTATCACTCTCCTCCTGGACCACTGTTCTGTGCTGGTGTCAGTACCTCCCTATCTCCTCTTCTCACTGTCATCATCCCCCACCAGCATGGATGCAACAGTTTGAGCCTTAAAAGCAAGACACAGGTATGCCAGTGCTTTCAACAACTCCTTTGCTGAGTACCTGACACACCACCAGAGCCCACAGCAGAAGACACTGATGCAGACATCGTATGCTTTCCACTGCTATGGGGAGTGGGACCTGGAACTGAAGTTGTACTCTGTTCAGCAGACTTAGCCCCCACCCCCCTGTTATGTTTCCCCCTGTACTGGGCTGTCTCTCAGCAGGCATTTTGCTGGCTGCTGCTTCAAAGCTTGACTTTCTCTGGGAGTATATCAAGAAAGGATGTTTTACTAACTGTGTCAATAACACCTCACACGTCACACCTGCAGTACTGGCTTCCTTACAAGTCCAAACACTATCGGACAAGTAGCAGCACTTAGAGAACAATTAATACCACATATGGTGAGGTAGCCTATTCTAATAAAACAAAAGGTAACTTTTTCTTTCCCCAAACAGAATTTAAAGCAACACACACAGGGGAAAAGGGCACAACTGACCGACTTTAAATACAGATCACCTGCAACTGGACAACAAAAAAGTACTGCAATGTGTTAGGACCAATATGAGGGACTCCAAACCCAATCCCTTGAAAACATCTAATATTATCCAAAGAGAAGGCCCAAGTTTCTTGTAAAAACACATTTCTAATTTAGATTGATAAATAAAATCAAAACATCCTGATATTTCCTAAATTAAGTATACTGTGTGCATTTAATGTACCAATTCTTAAAGCATCCAGAAGTAAGGAATATTAGAGATCCTGTAAATCCATCATTTTTTTCTTTTTCCTTTATATCCTGCTGAATCAGATTTCTGAATCTCCATTCCAGTTTCTTTAGAAAGACTATCACCTTCCTCTTGGTCCATATTAGACTCGCCCATTCTGGGGTTAAAACTGCATAGGGTTTTCACCTCAAATGAGGAAGATGGGGAGGGGAGCTAAGACCCATCTTAGGTTTCTAGAAGATCAGCACCTCTGCTGAAGAGACATTGGTAATGGTGAAGGAGTTACCATTTGCCCAGAATCATCATAATAGACAGGTGTCATAATGTCTGGGCCTGGACCCACCAAGAGATACTGGGGTTATGAGGGGAGACGTACCTCTACATCCTTATTTTGTTCTGTTGTTTTACATAAGTCCATTATCTCAGTGACGGGATGAGACTCTACATCAGGAGTCTTGGGAAGTGATTTTTCCTGCAGATCAGCCATGTCCTGTGCTTGTTGTGTATATATATATATATATATAAAACTCAGGGCTAACATTGCTAGCAGCATTTTTTGCAGACCAAGGACATTCACCAAAAGCATGACCAAAATCTTCACATAGATCGCATCTTGTGTGGGATGTGCATTGGAAAGCTATGTGGCCCACCTCCCCACAATTACCACATCTTGGCTTGTCACGTGAACTAGAAATATGAGTCTTGGAACCACACTTATAACAAGCACGGGGCTGGCCGGCATAGAAGCACACGCCTCTGTCTTTTCCTAACATGAATGAGTTAGGGATATGTAAAATTCCAGTGTCTGTGGTCCACAATTTGATTTTATATTTCCATCCCCCTGTCCCAAAAAATTCAGTATCCAAAATTGCCTCAGGATCACCCAATAGTTCACATTTTTGTGATAACCAATATGAAATATCTGCAACATGCACCCCCTCATTTCTGAACGTCAGTGATACATCACAGTGACAGATTTGACCAGTGGTTTAGACAGAGGGATAACCACAAAGGGGTACCAGATAGGAAAGTACTTGACCTGTGTATACCTTTCCCAAAATAAGTCTAAGAAATGAGCTGAACGGAAACTAACATCAAAATTGTCCTCCCTCAAGATGTTAATGAATGCAAAAACTTCAATGAATCTTTTAATAATATTTTCCCCACAAAGTGCCTATCTGGTCTTTCCTCCATACCACCCTTATATCTGATTCTAACCGCATTCCTTCTAGGTGCTGCCTCTTTCCTAAGATTAGCAAACAAGTCAGATAATAAGGGCTGAATATGTCCAGTTTGTTCTTTAGTAGGATCCTGTGACTTTTCCTGCTCAATTCTGGTGTTTTCAAGAATAGAATGTTCTAAACTAATGGTCCCAGGTTCTACTCCACCACTGAAGCTTGGGCTGGCTCATTTCTGTCATAATTTGGACGCCTTGTGATTTGGTTTGACTGTAGCAGCACCATTTCTATTGGTAATGGTGGCTAAATCTGTTTTACAATGGTTTCCATGGACACAAGTTGGGGAAGCTGGGGTAAATGGTGATTGGCCATTCCATGCTGGATCGGCTATCCAAGTCCCTTCCGGTTTTGTTCCAACCAGACTCTTGTAAAGCTTTGCTAGGAGACCAGGCAGAATTCTCCACAGGGAAGGAACAACATCTAGATTTTGTTTATCTTGATCTCCTGCAGTAAGTTTTACAACACGTGTGTTAGCTAAAGTCATTGCCAACCTTTTATCTTTCTGAAAGTCTTTATGACCCGTTTTTCAAATGGTTGAAGCAGTAAAAGAAAACTGAGTGGCCGTTGATTGAGACTCTGGGGCATTGGATTGAAATTTTATTTCTTTATATGTATTACTGCAAACATTTAAAGGAGTTGCCACAAATCCAGGTACTTTAGAAAGTGTTCCAATTTTCAAATCTGTATTGAGTAGCAGTTGGGCTGAGCCCTTGAGTGCTTCCAGATACTGAAGGTAAAAAGAACATTTGCACCAACACTTTGTTTTTCCAAAGAAGTTTTCACCGTATTTGTTTGATTACTGGGGTTTGGCTTTAGGCACACACTTTCACTCGTGTCTGAACCGCCAGCCCACTTACTTTCCCCAGTTGCTACTGTCAGTACTTTTAAATCAACAGATGACTCACCCGCTTTCGGCTGGGCCTTTAATCCTTCCACGTCATCAGGTTTCCTGACAGTTTTCTCCACTCCCCATGACTGGTAGCCCAGAGTCTCATAGGCCCGCCAATTGAGTTTCCAACTTAATTTTTTCTTGTGCATGCCGCAATTCTTCTGCTTGAATCAGAAGTCGCAACGCTTGCCCTGTATTCTCACTTTCTTTCTTTTTTGCTCCATCCATCTCCTCGGAATCATTAAATTTGTAAGATCCTGTGCAAAAATTTCACATGGGTATCTCCCCATCCTCAGAATGAAGTATATTTTCCACTATATCTTCAAATTCTAATTCTTCTTCCATACTAGAGGCCCCTGTCGCTCCCACTGCTTGGTATTCCAAGACCAGGAGAGGAGGCCTCTCCCTGTCTCACTGAGGCCCATACCATCCACCAGCTCCTGCTGGAGTGGCCATCTCCCCTGCGCATCAGCACTTCCTCCTCCACTGCAGTCCGACTCAAACTGAGCTCCACCACTCCACAGGAAGTCAAGCCCCTGCTGGTAGAGTAGGGGATTTCCTGGTGCTCTGGCCAAATTTCTCCCATCCAATAAACAAATACCACCAACAGCTTAATCTAGTTCAAGGTCAGCTGGCATTCATCTGTATCTCCCTCCCTGGGTCATGCCTGAAAATAGGCAGAATTTGTCTAGCGAATTTACCCGCTCAACAAAAACTAAATAAATAAATAAAATACTCTACCGCAGAGCTTTGTGTCATCTGTAGAGAAACACACAACTTGCCCCGGATGCCCTCTCCAATGTCACTGATGAACATTTTGACAAGGACAGGATCCAGGAGAGAGCCCTATGGCGCCCCATTCATGACCCCCTATCCTCTGATTTGACCCCATTTACCACTCCCCTCTGCAGTTTCTTCTTCAACCAGTTTCCTACCCATCTAACTAATGTCCTAGCCATATCTAAGTCCTCCAGCTTTTACAGCAATCTTCTGTGTGGAACCAAGTCAAAAACCTTGCTGAAATCAAAGTAGAGTAAATTCACATCATGGCCCTTTTCCACTACCTTTGTTCCAAGTCAAATGAAGCTATCAAGCTGGTCAAACAAGCCCTCCATACCACAAACCCATGCTGTTTACTATCCTGTAGACTGTTGCCTTGAGGTAGTCCACAAAGTCCTCTTTGATGAGTGACTCCCTCCATTTACCCACTACAGAGGTAAGGCTGACAGGTCTGTAATTCCCTGAGAGCTCCTTGTCCCCTCTTGTGTAGTGGGACTCTGTCTGCTACCATCCAGTCTTTCAAAACCATCCCTGTCTAAACTGATCAATTGAATTGTAGCCCTACTAGGAGTTCATCCAGTTCCACAGCCAATTTCACGAGCACCCTTGCATGAATTGGTAGCTCAGACAATGGTGATTGCGACATGCTTCTGCAAGGGCACTAAATCACGGTGCCTTTCGACAAAGCTGTCAAGCAGGAGGGCAACAGGATGGGGGACGCGAATATAGTACAGGGATGTCACTATATGTAGACGGCGTGGGGGAGCGAACATGCCATGTAAGAGGTAGAAGGAGGGAAGGTTTGGGGCATAGCATGGGGATGCTGAACTGTCTCTGTGGTGTGGTGGGTGAGTGGCAGGCTAGGTTGCAAGGGTGCTGGGTTTGGTTCGCGTGCATGTTCGTTTTGTTGCACTTGGCCTTTTTTAATTCCACTTTTGCACCGCCCTGACATGCACCCTCTTGGAGTTGAGAATCATTTAGTAGGGGTTGCAGGTGGTGAAGTCCTCCATGGGGGGGGGGGGCACAGCCCCCTGCAAAAAAAGAAAAAGAAAACAAGTCTGTGGCATTTTTTTGCTGTCACGCTGAAGTACATCGCCAAAATTGATTTTCGGTGATGTGCAATCGTCCTAACAGCGATCGCCTTTCCGCAATCGCTGTTATCACATAGAACCCGTGATACCTATCCAGCTCTGGAGCTTTGTCTACCTTCAGGGCTTTAAGCTCCTTCTGTACCCTTCCTCTAGTAAATACTGGCTACCTGATTTCAGGAATGTTGCTGATACCCATCTTAGTGCTACTTTCAGGTAGGGATCCAGTGTCTTCCCTTGTGAAGACAGAGCAGAAGTAATTAAGAATGGCAGCTTTTTTGTCTTCTTCCTCTAGCACCCTCACCACTCTTGTAGTCTAACATTAACCCTACCTGCTTCCATTTTTCTTTACGATATCTGAAGAACTGTTTTTCCCCACCCTTGACCTCCTCCACAATATGCAGCTCTGTCTCTGCCTTTGTCTCCCTGACTGTCCTCTTTGCTTCCCTAGTTTTTATTTGGTACTCTCCCCATTCCTTCTCCTCCTGCTTTTTCTTGTACCTGATACAGCCTTTTTTCTGGCCTTCACTTCTTCTTTGACCCTTTCCAAGAACCATATTGGTCTCTTATACTTCTTTTGTTTTGTAATAACTCTTATGCATGACTTTGTTTCCTCTACACCTTCAATGCTGTCTACCCTGGTCAGTTTGACTCAGACTGGATCCCACATCCGGTTAAGTCTGCTCTGCTGAAATCTAGGATTTCAGTTTTTCATTGGGACATTCTGGTCCTGAGGGCTACTCTAAACCAAATGGAGTTATGGTCGTTGGACTCCAGTGACTTCCCAACTCTCCTTCTGCTCACCATCTCTGGGTTGGTGAGTACCAAATCAAGAATGGCCACCTGTCTAGTGGGTTCATTAGCCATTTACACCAGCAGGTAGTCCTACAATGCACCCAACAGGGCCTGACTTCGGTGCACCTGGCTACTGGAATGTCCCAGTTGATATCCAGCAGGTTCAGATCATTCACCGCCACCACTCCCCTTTTCTTCACTGTCCTTCCCAACACTTCCCTGAGCTCCCTATCTCTCTCTCTCCTCTTTTCCTGGTTGTTCATAGATCACCTCCACCCAAATTTTCTTGCCTGAAAGCACCAGGAAGTAAACCCACAGAGACTCTGTTTCCCTTTATGTCCTCTGATATGTCTGTCCTCCACAGCCTCTGTGCCCTCACTGGCATATAGGGCTATGCCCCCTTGCCTTTCCCTCTATTCTGTCTAAACATTGTGTAACCTGGGACTGACAAGTTCCTGTCATTATTTCTGTGGATCGAGTTTCTGTGATAGCTATGGGTCCACCTTAATGTCTACAACCAAGGGCTGGCGCTCACTGATTTATTTACCTAGACACGTGGAATTAAGGTAGACCCCCTTCCAACTAGCTCCAGATCCTCTTTTGCTATTTTATGATCCTACAGCTGCTTTCCTTCTCATTCTCTTTACCTTCTTATTTTTTCTGTTGCTTGCAGACCCAGAGAGCCCTCCTTCCTTTGCCTCTTCTACTACTCCTTTTTGAACCCTAACCTTATTTTTACCAACCATAATGCTGCAAGTCCCCAGTAAAGGGGGAGCACTAGCTAGGTTCCCCTCCATCACTCCTTTTACCATGGTTCCCCTAGCCTCCGTATCAAATGCAGTCAGTATAACTGTGCAATGTAAGCATCAGACTTCTGCCCCAATATGCTGGTATCCTCTCTTGTCAGGTGAAGGCTGTCACCTTTGAAAAGCCTCCTGTCCCAGAAGTCCCTACAGTCCCCCCAAAGTGTTACCCTTTCTCATGACAACATCCCTTAAACTGCCATTTTACAGTAATTCCTGTATCTTTTTCCTCCTTACACTATCTTTCCCTCCCCTACTCCACAGAAAGGGACTTCAGAAAGGCCATGGAGGCTGAGTGTGTCTGCACTCTGTCTCCCAGTCTCAAAAGTTCCACTTCACTTGCTCTACAGGCTGGTTTTAGAGATTTTGGTACCCAAGTGTACCAGCACCCCAAGCTCCCTCCATCTCCACAATCCTCCCTATTCTATCTATGTCCCAGATGGCTAATGCCCAGGAAGGCATCTAACCATGCCCCCTTGCCCACCCACCACCCTCTTTACTCTCCTAATCATAGAATTATCAACCACTAAGACTCTCCTAGCTGCCTTCTTTTTACTCTCACCCCTGGGTGCCACAAGGTTGTCACTCCCATCTCCCCAGACTAACTCAGAGTCCCCCTGGTGGAGTCAGGTACCTTAGTCTCCTCCATGGGTGCAAAGCAATTTGCCATTGGGATAGTGTGGGGTTTATTGACCTCTTCATAGCTGCCTCTGCCACCCTTCCCCCTTCTCTTACCCACCACCCTCCACCCCCTGGACCAGTGGGTATCTGGGTGAGTGGGGATGTGGGATTATAAGCTCCAGCTGAGCCCGTGCCAAAAAAGAAATATGACTTCCCTTGCTAATACCAGCTGAGCATGGAGCTTTGAGAGATCCTGCAGATGGGGTAGTGACCCTCCTCCAGAGTGTAATCTTGGAGAAGAGTGACCCACAGTCCCTGCAACTGACTTGCTCCCCACTAAATTTCATGGGCTTTCGCTGACTCTACCCTCTACTCTCCCTAATGCACTGCTTCTCAAAGCAGAAACAAAATCCTTGTGTTGTTACACAACCAATCATCACTACCCTGTCTGTGAAGCCTTTTATCCTTGTGCTGTTACACAACCTACCACTAGCATCCTATTAACATAGCCTTTATCCCTGTGCTGTTACACAGTCTACAACCAGCATCCTG
The DNA here is from genome assembly GCA_016271365.2 of Neoceratodus forsteri. Lineage (NCBI taxonomy): Eukaryota > Metazoa > Chordata > Ceratodontiformes > Ceratodontidae > Neoceratodus > Neoceratodus forsteri. Next base: position 1,205,280,812 of record CM057456.1, read on the forward strand.
TTAGTGCAGTATTTTATCCTTGTGTTGTTACACTGCCTACCACCTACCTCCTGTTAGTGCAGCTTTTTATGCCTGTGCTGTTTCAAAACCTACTGCAAGCCTCCTGTTAGTGCAGCCTTTTATCCCGGTGCTGTTTCACACCTACCCAACACTGTTACATTGACCTGAATTCAAGATATCATTTATAAACATTTAGATTCTTAGCCCTAATGGTGACAAAGTTAGCCCATTTAAAATAGTATCTTTAGAATGGTAGGTAGGTAAAATGTTTTATTCATATTTTATATAAACAAGGATACTTTCGATTGAGATAAATCTCATTTACAATGAAGTCCTTTTACATAAAAACAATAAAACTTTGATACAAAGTTCCAAACACAATACAATATAACAATACATAACTTTGCAATTGAAGACTAGACAGGACCAACAATAAATAACACTAACAGATCATCACATGCAATAAATTTTGAATGTGCTCCAAGATATTCATGGAGGAATATGACAGCACTATCTGATATTACCCAGTGTTTTCCTGAACCAGGACTGGATCTTTGACCATAGCTTCATTCCTGTGTAGGATTTAATGTTAGATGGAATTTTATTCCACTCATCTGGGCCTCTGTAAAAAACTGAATGACGGCCAATCTCAAGATTACATCTTGAGATTACCAAACCAGAAATTGAAGCTGATCACAGGGATGCAATTTTATTCCTGTAAAACACGTTATTGGAAATATAGGGAGGGAGTCAGACATGTAGGTCTTTACTCACAAATATCAAAAGGTGTTCATGTCTACTTTCATACAAGGTTAGCCATCCTAACTGACTGTATAAAAACACTTGTGTGTATAGCATGGGGCTTCCAAAACAATTCTAGCTAGTCTACCATGGCAGGCTTCCAACGGTTCCATATCTCCCTTTTTACCACTGGCAAACAGAAAATCCCAATAATCAAGAACTGGAGTTACCACAGAATTTATCACTTTTTTTCCTAATATCCAAGTTCATACAGTTTTAACTCTGTAGAGCTCCTGTTTTTTTCTACTGTTTTGATTAAATTATTGATATGAACTCACCAGTTTATGGGTTACATTTGGAAAGGAAAGAGCTAGTAACTTTTTCATACGAAAGCTTGGAGTCAGCTGAAATCTATCAGAAGCAGAATTATGAAATTCTTAATGCGGAATGTGTTTTTTTCTAACTTGTGGATTAGTAATCACAGTTTATATAAACCATGGAATCGTATTCAGCGGTTTACATAAACCACAGATTCCTTTTCCGCAATCTGCGTAATACTATTCTGTGGATTTAGTAATCTGCAGAATAGTATTCCACCATGGTTAACATAGAAATGCATTTTGGAATTCTGCAGAATTAAAAAAAAAATTCTGAAATACATTTCAGAAGTGGACTTGCCCTTCCACACAAATTCTGTGGGCAGAATTCCACATTCCACACAGCTTTAACTATGAGTCCTACTCTGGTTCTACTGTACCTGAAAACCACTCCGGTCTACTGCTTTTTGTCCTTAGAGTGAGTCCCCTACTGTGAGATGGTTTGTTCTGCAGCTTCGTCTCCTCCCCCCCATCCAGTTCCCACAGCCACTAGTCCCTTGTACATGTCCCACCCCACCTTAATGCCATGGACTGTTCTAGATCTACCAATTTGTTATGGAGGACTGCCATATTCTTCTAGGATCAAGCGCCTAAGTGGCTCCACAGGGTTTTCCAGTGGTGCGCTTTCAGCCAGCTCCATGGCCTCTGCCCACCCAACAAAGGCCGAAAACTGCAGCCGCCCTCCTGGCTCTCCTCCTCAGATGCTGAAGCAAGGATCAAGTGCCTGAGCAGTGCCACGGGGTTTTCTGGCAGTGCGCTTTTGGCCAGCTCCACGGCCGCCGGCTGCCTGACAAAGGCCGCAAGCTGTAACCGCCCTCCTGGCTCTCCTCCTCGGATGCTGAAGCAAGGATCAAGCGCCTGAGTGGCACCACGGGGTTTTCCAGCGTTGCGCTTGCGGTCAGCTCCATGGCCGCCACCCGCCCGCCAAAAGCCGCAAGCTGCAGCCACCCTCCTGGCTTTCCTCCTCGGATGCCAAAGCAAGGTACAGTTGCTCCTGCCTTTTTGCACCTGATTGGTGTGGCATGTCTCAGGCAAACCCTGATTGGTCTGCCCACTTTCTGGACACTACTGTGATTGGTGCACCTTTCCCCATTGCTGCATCATTGCTTTTTCGACTGATTTCCTTTTTCTTTTCTACTGAACAGTTTTTCCCTGACTAAACTGGCCTGTAAAAGCTACTGTAATTACTGCATTTTATCTCTGCAATTTGTGTACTGTTTTTCAGTCAGCTTGTTGATTTAGTCTGCATTCTAATTTGGAACTGTGTCTCTTGACTCATGGTGATAGAAAGCCTGCTTTAAAAGAATTTATGCTCCTCGCTAATGTTATGAGCTAGTTCCTACAGCCTTTGCCTAATGTTATACTGATTTTAGTGTGTGCAAATCCTCTACTCCCTGTTTTTCTCCCAACCCCTCTCTCAGCTCTCTAATTTTCTTTTCTTTTCTCTTCTCTGACTCTAAATCGTAGAGTGCTCTGTGACCTGTAACCCTACCCCACATAGCCTCCTCTCACCTTGACTGGTATCCACCCTCCTTTCAGCCCATTGTCTCTGTCTAACTCCTCCCTGCCATCCTGACCTGTGGCTTTTGTTTAATTCTCCTTCACCCCCATCCCCTGTTGACTGCCTGCTGGCTCTCTCCCCCACCAGCAATCTATATTTATCCTGTATTTCCTTTCTCCCTCTTTGTCTAGGATCAAGCACCTGAGCGCGTGCCACAGGGTTTTCCGTGGTGCACTTCGGCCAGCTCCACGGCCACCGCCCGACAAAAGTCGAGCTGCAACCGCCTCCTGGCTCTCCTCCTCGGATGCTGAAGCAAGGTATGGTCACTCCTGCCTTTTGCACCTGATTGGTGCAGCATGTCTCAGGTGAACCCTGATTGGTCTGCCCACTTTCTGGATGCTACAGTGTTTGGTGCGCCTTTCCCCATTGCTGCATCATTGCTTTTTTGACTGATTTCCTTTTTCTTTTCTACTGAACGGTTTTTCCCTCCCCCAGGGCAGTGACCAGGGGTGCAAGAGCTGCGGTTGCAGTTGGGCATGCACTGTTAGGGGCCCACTGCCTGAGAGGTCGGCATTAAGAAACCAATGCACTAATGGTTATTTTACATTTATTGGGTGGAGGTGGGTCACAAAAAGAAATATTTTGCAGGGCCCTTGCAGTTGTTGACACAGCCATGCCTCCCCCACCCCTCCCAGGCCTCCTTTAAATACACAGTAACCTCTCCTCCTCTGCTGTATCGTACATCGTATTGGCTGCACTGTGTTTTTGTCTCACCCTATCCCTGATCTATATCGCCATATGCCCTTGATTTTTTTACCTTGATGTACTTTCAGCCAAATCCTGTTAATTCTATCTCTCTCTGGATCTTGGACTACCTATTCTTGAATTGCCCTCTTGCCCCTTTTCGCATTACTTCTCATTGCTACCTTTCCCAAGCTTTTTCAGGGTATTCAAACCCCGCCATTTCTGTTCACCTGCAGCGCTTGACCACTGTCCTTGCTAAATATTGTATTTCACCTAATCCTGGGTGTATGTAAACAACATCAGGCTTAATGTTGGTCGTAGCTGTGGTCTATTATCCTATTCTGTCCTCTACTTGTGCCTGTTTGGTATTACCTATTTGGTCAGCTAAATCCAATTCCATCCAGTTTGAAACCATATTTGCTGATGTCCCTCCTTGGATCTCAATGGCATTCATCCTCTTATGTATGCCTCCTCTACCTCAAGCCCCATCAAGTATCCCACTATTCCAGCACCATGACTTCTTGTTCTCTAACCTACTACTGATGCCTCCTCAAAATTGTGACCCTACTCCGATGCTATTAAATAAGACCTGGATCAAACTGGTTGCCCATGCCCTAAAACATTGCCACCTCCCTAGTTGTATTCCAAGGCCCTTCCAGCAACACAAACTATGGTATCTACTACTGCTGGCCTTATCACTCTCAGGTGATGTTTACTCTAATCCAGGGCTTGTTGCCACCTCATCTACTCCCCTTATGAATGTCAAAAGTCTCACTGTGGTAAACCATAATATTAGAAGCCTTGTGCATAATTTAGTTGAATTGGAGGCTTGGGCAACTCTCCACAATCCGGACATCATTTGTCTCACTGAAACCTGGCTCAAATTGTCCATCCCATGTCTCACTATGCTCCCTTTCATCTTACAACCTGCTGAGATTGGACAGACCCTCCCAAAAGAGGTGGTGGCACGGCTATCTATTTCAAAGAACACCTCCTTCTCTCAACCATCTGCTCATCTCCTCTAACCCACTGTGAAGCACTACATGTTCTCCTTTCTCTCAGCTCCAAAATATTACATATTGTCTGTGCTACAACCCCCAAGGAGGCCAAACTGATCTTGATGAACTATTGGAACAAATCTCTTCTTTCTGGGAGAAATGAGGTCCTGATTCTTGGGACATCAATATAAATTGGTTAGGTAACTCTCAACCTGCAACCATGTCCAGACTCCAAAGTTTCAACTTGCACAGGCTGATCTGTGATCCTACCAGAACTACCCTGTGAACCAACTCCAGTACTCTGCTAGACTGGATAATGTCAAACCATCCTGAGAATATTATCTCCACTGAAGTACTAGCTGATGCCATTACAGACCACTCCCTATTTATTCATATGGGATAAGACAGAAGGCCACCTTCCTCCAATCCATGTCTTATTACCTTCTGAAACTATTATCATCTAAACCCACTGGCTTTCATAGTGCATTAGTGCTATTGATTGGGCCCTCTTCAAATCTATGATGTCCAGACAGCCCTAGACCTATTCCTTTCTCACTTTCTTGCCCTTCAGAACAAACACTGTCCCTGTGCTACCCGTAGGGATAGAAATCGTCATACTCACTGGCTTCAATCTGACCTACTCTCCAAACTCTGACAAAAGCTGGATACATTATGGAAACTATGGGTTACCTTCTGACCTAAATACCTATAGAGCACTGCAAAATTCATGTAAGAAAGATATTAAAAGGGCTAAAAGTGCATACTGTAAGGAGCTATTAACAAACTCCTATGGGGACTCTAAAAAGTTCTGGTCCCACATAAAGTCCTTTCTGGGTACTAACCAGACCTCAAATCCTAATGACATGCTACTAAACGGAGTACACTGTAACAACCCCTATACCATTGTTAACTTCTTCAATATGCAATTCACTGATCTTATTAAATTCACTTCTTCCTTCCCTGTCCTATCTAACTCTACCTCCCCTCCTGTTGACATGGCACCTAAATTCTTTTTCAAGGCAGTCTGTTACAACAATGTCTTAAGACTGCTCAATAATATCTCGGAGTACGCGGTGACCGGGGCTGATAACCTTGAACCTAAACTACTAAAACTTGATGCCCCCACATAGCTGCTCCTCTCGCCAAGATTTTTACCCTCTCCCTCTTCCATAGTCATGTACCAAATGTTTGGAAGACAGCTAGAATAACCCTGGTTTTCAAAAAAGGTGACCATAAAGATCCTTCCAACTATTTGCTAATTGCCATCCTGCCAGTACTTAGTAAACTACTTGAGAAACTTGTTGCCACCCAAACCATGCACTTTCTCCAGCAATTTGACCTTCTTACAACTGCCCAACATGGCTTCCGTAAAGGTCACAGTACCTCTACTGCACTTCTCAAACTTACATCTGATACTCTGCTTGCCATGGACTGTGGATCTCTCACTGGGGCCATTTTTATTGATATGACTAAAGCATTTGATTTAGTCAACCACCCTATCCTCCTAACAACTCTAAAATCTTTAGGCTTTTCACCTAATGTTGTCAGGTGGTTTGGCAGCTACTTAGCTGATAGGACTCAGTCGGTTAAATTTAACTCAACTTTATCTGACAAAGCTTCCATTAATATTGGAGTGCCACAAGGGTTCATCTTAGGTCCCCTGCTCTTTTCCTTATTTATAAACAATATCACCTCCAACCTTGCTCACACACACTCCCTGCTATGTGCAGATGACATTGTCCTGTACACCAGTGTGAAGAATGTAACTGACATCAATACTCAGCTCTCCCATGATCTCCAAATCATTCAAAAATGGCTGATGACAAATAAACTTCTCCTGAACGAAGGAAAGACTCAAGCCATGCTATTTGGCTCCAATTCTAAACTCAAACTCTCCCAATCTAAATTCCATGTCTCCACTGCAAATGGCTCATCTGTTGGGGTAGTATAATTGTTTAAATATTTAGGTATCACCCTTGACCTGACTCTCAGCTTTGATCTTCATATTCAGCAGACTTGCAAACTGGTAAACATGAAACCTGGGATTGTCTCCACTGACTAGCTATGTCTCACACCATCCGCTAGGCTTGCTATAGCTCGTGACATGCCATTTTTTATTTATTTTATTTTATTTTATTTTAGTCTTTGGTAACTGGTAGGCCCACTAGGCACAAGTGCCTGTTTTCAGCTACTTCTACTACCGTGTCTTAACTATGGTATCGCAACCTATGCCGCTGCTGGGAAAATAAGTCTTCCAAAATGGGATGTTACCTATAATAACATCTGTCGCTATGCATCCTCCTCACCACGCTTGAAACACCACTGTCTCCTCTACTCTGATCTTTGTTGGCTCTCCCCTTCTGCGTCCAGATCTTATGCATATGGGTCGATCATAGATAGTGTTATCAGATCCCAAATCCCAAAACCACTTGCAGAGCTGTTTCTATGTCACTTATCCAGCTATGGACTTTGCTCTGCTGACAATGCCCTGTCCTCATCCCTAGACACCGAGCGTTCAAAGGTGCTAGTGCTTTTGCCTGTCACGCCCGCATTTCTGGAACTCCTCCCTAAATATTCGCTCAGCATCATCCCATGCATCCTTTAAAAATTACTTTGACTCTGTCTTGTAGACTCGAGCAGTTGCTCCTGTTTCAATCCACCCTAGCCTTTTGGCTCCTCCCCTTATGCCTACTGAACCTACACCACTTCATAGTTTACCCACCCTTGCCAACGATTAGCTCTTACTTTTTACACCTGCTTTCTGCCTTCTTATAACCTTGTAACTTCTATCTCACACTGGCTTACCTTCTATCTCCTCTTACCCTTCCGTCTTTCAGATGAGACGTTAAACCGAGGTCCCATCTGCCTGGATTGTGGTAGTTCAGGTGGATGTTAAAGATCCCATGGCACTTATCGAAAAGAGTAGGGGAATTTCCCCGGTGTCCTGGCCAAATTTCCCTCATTCACTAAAAATACCACCAACAGCTTAATCTGGTTCAAGGTTAGTTGACATTCATCTGTATCCCCTTCCCCCGGGTCATGCCTGAAAATAGGCAGGATTTGTCTAGTGAACTTACCCAGTCAACACAAACTAAATAAATAAATAAAATAAAATATCTAATATTTTCCTTATCTCAACCTTAATCTCTACTGACCTGTACTATAGTGTCTACTATGATACCTCTGTCACTAGTTATAATCCTTCTTGAATTCCATGGTACGGCTAGCACTTATGACCTAATCAGACTGATCATGTGCCTTATTGTAATGTTTACTCTCCTTACTTTTGTTTCTTATTAACTTTGTTTAAGCATATTACTAGCCTGTTTTTTAATTGTAGCCAGTTCTAACTCCAACGCCTGTATATTGCGAATCCATATATTGTAACCTGTTATCTGATTGTTTCTGTCTTGTACTCTCTCAGGTCATGCTCTGAAATAGTCATTGCTATGGCTAGTGCACCTACCCAGTCATCAAAAGCTAAATAAATAAAATAAAAATATCCCATGATCCCTGCTCTGCCCAGAATGGTGGATCTGCTGCAGTGCTTAACCAGGCATCCAACTAGATGCCCAGTGTCCATCACAGATCTGCTACCCAGGATGCCCTTCCTCTTACAAAAGCTCAGCTCTTGCAGGCAGCATCAGACAGGGATTTTGCATGTCATCATATATGATTAGGAAATGGGGTGCAGAGCAGTATGACCAGGATGTGCACAAACCACACTTATCACTGGCCATTGTGGATAGGGCCCTTAGTAATTATGTCTTAGGATGCTATCTATTTTAGTTAGGGATGGGATAAATATTCGCTCATATTCATTTCATACTTGAATAGTGAACTATTCCAACTATTTGTTTTTGGTTGAATACCTAACTGAAACCAACTAAGCACATTAAGGGTGTGCACAGGGAATTGTAGTGCTCTCAAACAAAACAAAATCAACTGCAAACAAAATAGCTTGAGCACTCACCACCGCATATTACACTGAACACCGAAAATATAGTAAAGAGAAACTTTATTTCATGAAGTACAAATGCCTGACTTGTTTCTGGTCCATTACTTGACCCTTTCTCAAAGTAATGGACCAGAAATATGTTAGGCATTTGTGATTCATAGAATAAAGTTTGCTTTACTATATTTTTGGTGTTCAGCATAATATGTGGTGGTGAGCGCCCAAACTATTTTATTTGCTAACTGAAACCAGTCCAAATACTGAATTGTCATTTTTATTTTGAAGCAAACTTACTACCATCTTTATCTGGTCGATAATGCTAATTCTGCACAAGTTGAAGGGTTGAATTATGAAATGCCAGATGCAGTTTTGCATAATGACTGTTACTACCTCACTTTGATTTTAAATTATGGCTTAACATGTCTTAAATTAAAATAAAAAAACAAAATTAAATAAAAACGGCATTAATAAAGACTAGAAGCAGTGTGTTTTTATTCACTGTTTGTATTCACAATAATTATTCAACAAATACTCTAATCAACTATTCATTATTTGGTCGAATACTAAAAAGTACTATTTGTCCCATCCCTAATTTTGGTTCCTCTTTTCTCCTTCCAGAGTGGGAAACCTTTTGGATGTTCCACTTTTTATAACAAAGTCTCCATAGATTGTTCATTTAATCTGCATTCAAAGGGGCTGTGGTATCTACTTTTACAATGGTGGCATGTGCTTCTATGATTGGATTTTTGCTATCTAATATTTGGCCTTCTGGGCATTTTATGCATGCTTGCCTTAGTCTTAACTTTGCTTAACTGCATCTCTCACTGCTGCCTCCATAGGCACTGCAGTTTCAACTGCTCATTAAAATGTGAGGTCTGCCTGTGAGTCAGGAGCCACTTTTGTGTGCTCTCAATATAATTTTAGATGGGATCTTGTGAATATGTTTTTGTAACACATTATTATTTAGGTTAAAACCATGGGTTTTATGTGTCCCTTAAATAAATTAAAGTCGGATGACAGGTTTTGAGAAACATTTTTTAACCAATCACTGGGCACGGTGCATTATGGTGTTGCTACACCACATGTCTATTTTAGACCTATATAAACATTGTTGTCTTATATCCCTTCAGCCTTTGATAAAGAACTCTGTCCAAAACATGACAGGCAGAAGTTTGTCTGTGTATGTCTACTATGAATGGTTCCATGTCATAACAGCAATCGCAAAACAGCGATCACTATTATGGCAAGTGTATATTGCCAAAAAGCAAATCATCAATATACACTTGCCAGCGACCCAACATCCAGCAAAAGAAAAAGTGTTTTTGAGGGGGACTGGGCCCCCCAGGTGCACCCCCCTGAATAAAGATTATTAACCCAGGGTGCATGTCAGGAAGGCACAGCCACATTTGTGAGAATAATTAAGTGCCGCATCTGCAGGCAGTGGCAAATTGTAACCCTCCTGGTCCCCAGCCCTGAACCCCATACCTGCTCAGCCAGAGCTAGCCACCCTCACCACCATGCCACAAGGCTAGCCTCAGCTGGTGCAGGCACAGCAGTTCCCTACTAACCCTTCCCCTATCCCTCCCCTTTTTTTCGCTATCTCCTATTTCTGGTTACTCTCCCTACAGTCACGTTCACTGAAGGGTTGCTGCTCTTGCAGTGTAGCCCTTGATGATATCACTGAAAATGAGTCACTGTTTTAGCAGTCACTCATTTTCAGTCACTGTCATCACAGGATACCCTATGAATAAATGAACTTGTTATAAAATAAAGCATTTGGTTTTGGTGTCCCTGTTTTAAGGTTAGTAAGCGCAAGAAACTATTTTCAGTCTATGACTTGTTTGTTTCTATGCACCGCATTCTTGTGCACTCTATGATGGCTACCTCTAGTGTTTCATTGTTTTGAGAAAATATTTTGTTAGATGGCTTCTCTGGAGCAGTCAGATGGGGCAACAAACTATGTTTTTCCACCCATCTAATTCAATAGGGCTGGGACCTGTTTTTCTGGTGATATATAATTTACAGTACTTTAAAATATTGCTCTGGTCTCTCTGTGTACATATATGCTGACTGTTCCTCTACAGATCTGACAAAGTCATTCATGTTTCCAGCTGCTGTACACTGTGCTGTACACTGCTATATTCCTTTGAAGATCTGAACAAGGTAATGTACGCACAATTATGGCCTGTGCAATAAACTGTATCTGCTAGTCACTGAGGATTACGGTTGTGAAAGCAATGAATATTAAATTCCGAATACCAATAATATGTTATTCAGAACCTGAATACCGAATAATAGCAACACTATTCAGCTGGTATTTGGTTCAGCTTTCCTGTGGGATTTTAAGATCTCACTAAAACTTGTTGGCCAATTGCTGAGCATTTGCCAAAGCCAGATCATGTGACTGCCACATTGTGCAGAGGAAGTCATGTCTTAGAGAGCTCTGAGAGGAGAGAGATTGAGCACTAGCAAATTATATTTTTACATCACTAAACATTTGCTTTTTTGTTACCGTACTGTGTTTCATAGTGCCTGGTACTAGTGGGAGGCTTTTTTTCCCAGAGAAATCATCTGGTCTAGTGATTTATTTGCCAGGAGCTGTGCAGAGAGACTTGTAGTTTCACTACCTTGATTTCACAGGCCTATGTGCAGTGCTTTGTGGAGGTGAAGGAGTGTACTGTGTTTCTTAGTGCCTGGTACTAGTGGGAGTTTTTTTTCCAGAGAAATCATCTGATCTAGTGATTTATTTGCCAGGAGCTGTGCAGAGAGAGACTTGCTGTTTCACTACCTTGATTTCACAGGACTTGTAAAGATGGTGGCCATGCTGGGCCAGCCACTGGTGTAGCTCAGCACATTTTAACTTTGTTCTGTTTTTAAATACATTTTATTTGATTTATTTGCCTTTTTTGTGGTGTTTTAGTGCAGCGGACAGCAGTGATAAGAGTGACAGGAACAACCAGTGTGGTTGGCTCAGTTTCATTACAGTCATGGTGGATAATGCTATTGTTTGACCACTTTTGAGAGTGCTGTTGCTCGATAATCACATCAGTTGGAACAGTCTACTTCATCAGCATTGGTGTTTAGCACTGATGGAATTTTATTCAGCTGTTAACTGTTGGGAGCATTGCAGAGAGTGAGCTGTTACTGCGGAGGGAGGATTACCTTGTACTCATGGAGTAAGCCTGAGGATTATCGGGTGATTGGGATCTTGGCCTGGTGTTTAGAAGGTGGCCTGAAATGGAAGAGCGATCAGCTGAAAGGAGTGTTCAAGGAGAGGTTAGCCAGACCAACTTACCTGGAGGTGGGTGCGGGGGACAGCCATTTTCCCCTGAGGGGTTTGGGAGTGATATCAGATGGTGAGGCATTTACCAAGTTCTTAGGGCCATAGGGTTTGCCTGGCAGAGATCGGGCTCTTCCTGTGGCTCAAGTGGAGAGTGGGTCTGTACCTGGTGCCTGCCTTGGGGTTGGGCTGGGACCTGGTTATTTACAGACCATTAGAAGACCTTTTCCAGGAAGATCTGCTCCTGTCCAGAATATCTAGCAAGCTGAGGACTGTTAGTTGGGCTCTCAAGAGTTTTAGGGTGGCTGGAGATAAACATTCATGACTGATTTGCAGAGGCAGTGAGAGGACCTCTTTTTTGGAGTTTTAACATTTCAATCAGAATATTTGGATGTGACTGTGACAGGGCTTCATCCTTCGAATTCATTTTGACATTTAGGGGGTGGTGAGAGCCCCCCCTCTCTGACTACAAATTTCTTTGAGCTCTGTGACGTGGCTCTGTGGACGTTAAGTTTGTTAACTTCACCTTAGTCTGTTGGCATGAGCCTTGAACTTCATTTGTATTTAATGTATTGTTCATTTTTGGTTATGGGGCTGTTGGGTCTCTTAGGTTAGTATTCGAGTATTTTAGTTGGGGTGTAGTAGTTTAGATTGTTTGGGGGACTGTTTTTAAGGTGTGACTGTGTGTTGAGTGAGTGAGTGTTAATTATTGTATTAGGTAGTGCTGGGTGAGAGGATTTCAGCAGGATGTGCTGGCAGAGAGCTTCAGCGGGCAGGTACTACTCTCCATAGCTCATGACCCTCCACTCCTTCAATTGCCCCACTACTGGTTGAGATCTATAGGCATTGTTGCACCTTGGGCATAGTGAGGGGGCACAGAGGGTGGGGTGGGGCTTGGCTGGGAGTGGTGCAGGAGTACGAATTGGGGTAGTGGGGTCAAGGAGATGCCCTGGGGCAAAATGGGCCCAGAAAAAAGGTTTGCCCTGCCAGGTGCCCATACTCAAGGGTTCCACTTCTGGGCAGCTAACACAGCCAGCCTCAACTGCTCATCCAACCCGGCAGTGTTGGTCAATGCCAGTTCTATCAAAATAAGACAGCACTAGTTGCTGATCTTGTTGGGTCATTTGACCTGGTGGTGCATCACCGAGACCTGGCTGGATGATAATGCTGGCCCCATTTTGGAGTCAGCAGTTCCAGATGGGTACTCGGTAATACACTGCTTGAGGTTGGATCATAGGGGTGAGGGGTAGCCATCTTTTTTAAGATAGAACTGGGCCTTGTAGATGTGCCAGTTGGGGCTACTGGTAGCACCCATGTAGAGTGCTGATTATTGAGTGCTGCACTTTTGCGTGACTCAATAATAGTGCTGTACAAGAGATCGAGTGGTGCAATAGATTGCTATATCCTGTATAGCAAGTATAACAAGGAGCTGTACTCACTACTACAGGATATAGGATCCTGTGTTGCCAACTCCTGCCGAGCTGCTCACATAACATAGTGGTGTATACCACCGCTTGTGATGTGAGCAGACCCAAGTTCGGGTCCAGCGATGGGCAAAATAATTTTATTTTTCTTTTAATCCAGAAACTTGCCCCATGATCCACACTCCCCTTGGGAGTTTGTTATTTAAGTTTGGGGGCTGTGTGCATTTTTAAAGTATTGTACTGACCATCGCTATTTGTGATGGTTGGTACAATATCCATCGACCTTTTGACTATGGGTTCATATTTGTTCACTTTATGTGATAGGCGGGTCTTTCAGACTCACCTTTATCACATAAAACTGGGGCTACTAGATCCTTTGAATGTATTGTGGGTGCAGGTGTGGGTTACAGGATACTTCTCATCTACCGTCCATCCGGGGGTGAGAAGGATTTCCTGTAGGAAGTTGTAGACTTCATTGTTGAGATGGTGTTGGAGTCCTCCAGGTGGTTGGTGCTGGGGGACTTCAATGCCTGGGTTGGTGATGAACTCTCACATTTTGGTCAAGATTTTGTTGGGCTTCACAAAGGTGATTACCTCAGTGACCCACATACGAGGTCATTTGTTGGATCTGGTATTTCTGCTGGAGATGGAGATCTCTGATGTAGTGGTGGAACCCGTAGGATGGTCCAATCACCACACTGTAGGGTTCAGTTTTGCACCCCCCAATAGAGCTGTCCCTATGGAGATTGTCCTATACCTTCCCTTGTGGGGAGTGACCCCTGATGGACTTATGGTAGTCCTGGACCTATTGGGGAGTTTGAGTGTTAGCATGGATCCATAGAATCTTCTACTAGCCTATAATGGGTGGTGGATGCTGCTCTGGATTCCCTTGCCCCTGTCTGGGTTTGCACCCCTCACCCTTCATCCTCGATCCTCATGGTTTGATGGGACCTTGAGGGAGTTGATGAGAGAGGGAAGAAGGTTGGAGCGATGCTGACAGAAACTGGATCTGAATGATCACAAACTTAGATTGATGTCCCATTATATGGACTATCAATTAGTGGTCTCCCTTATGAAGGAAGAGTTCCTGCCCAGGGAGATTGCAGCTGTGCAAAATCGACCAGCTCAGCTCTTCCAAACTATGGACAGGCTGTGCAATCCAGCTGTCTCCAGAATTGAGGAGCCTTTTCACAGGAGAAGTGCGATGAGTTTGCTCGATTTTTCACAGATAAGATTGGCACCATCAGGTCTGAGATCGGCACAGCACACTCAAATGGGCAGAGCGTAGATCGGTGGGAGGTTGCAGGCACCCAGTTTATCTGGTCAGTCTTTGGCCAGATGGCGATCAAGGAAGTCATGAAGATGATCCAGGGTTTGCAACCAGCTAACTGTAGTTTGGACCCAGGTCCCACATGCCTCCTGATGGGATGCGTGGAGATAATCGGACCTGCCCTTGCTGAGATAGTTAGGTGTTCGTTAGAGACCAGGTTTTTCCAGACACCTTGAAGGAGACGATGATTCTCCCTCCTGAAGAAAAGCTTCTCACGACTCTGATTGTCTCACAAACTACAGACCTGTTTCTAATCTGCCCTTTGTGGGAAGGTTATTGAGAAGGCAGTCACGTTGCAGCTTGAGGAGCATCTGACCACCCACAATATCTACAGTCCTCTCCAGTCCAGATTCAGGAAGAGGCACAGTACTGAGACAGCATTGATCCGGGTACTTAATGATCTCCTGACTGTGAGAGAGTGGGAGAGTCATTCCATCTTGGTCCTCCTTGATCTCTCGGCAGTGTTGGACTTCATGGACCATGGGTGTTGCTACAATGCCTGCAGATACTCTGTGGGCTATCTGGTACAGTCCTCAGATGATTCCATTCATTCCTTACTGGCAGGACTCAGAGAGGGAGTCCGGGGTATTTTCCTCAGCCCCTCTCCCTTGCCACTATGGGGCACCACAGGGCTCTGTGCATCCCCATGTTGTTCACGGTGTATATGCTGCCATTAGGAGACATTAGTAGCACAGGTTGAGTTTTCACTGCTATGCAGATGATACTCAACTGTACATGTCCTTTGTGCCTGGACAAAATGATGCTGTTTCAGCATTTAACAACTGTCTCTCTGAGATTCAGGACTGGATTAGTGCCAACTGGCTTAGGCTGAATCCAGATAAGACTGAGGTGTTGGTTGTAAACCCAGGTCATTGGGTGGAGAGTTTATCAGCTGGACAGCCTTCTGGCTTTGGCTGGGGGGCAGCGAGCTGATGACTTCTGACTGGGTGCAAAATCTGGGCATTAT
This sequence comes from Neoceratodus forsteri, assembly GCA_016271365.2. NCBI lineage: Eukaryota > Metazoa > Chordata > Ceratodontiformes > Ceratodontidae > Neoceratodus > Neoceratodus forsteri. The sequence goes on from CM057456.1 coordinate 1,205,296,129, forward strand.
GTTTGACAGTGAACTGACACTTAAATCTCAGGTGTCGGAAGTTGTCAAGACCTCATTCTACCAGCTGAGGAATATCACCCAGATAAAACAGCTCATCCCATCTGACAGTCATCTGATGTTGGTCCATGCCTTTGTGACTACATGCCTTGCTTGCTGCAATGCCCTATACCTAGGGCTCCGGGGGTGGATCTGCACTGCCTGCAGCTAGTGCAGAATGTGGCTGCCAGATTGTTGACTGGCTTATCGAGATCTTGCCAAGTCATGCCTGCACTCTGCAATCTGCACTGGCTGTCGGTGTGATGGAGGATCACCTTCAAGGTCGGATTACTGCCCTATAAGGCCCTACATGGTCAGGGACCATGTTACCTGCAAGATCTCCTTTGCCCCTACCGCCCCCTTTGTCCTCTCTGTTACACTGATGAGGGATTGCTAGAGATCCCCAGGGTCCATCTGACTACTTTGTTTTTGCTGCTCTGACCTTGTCGAATTCTCTACCTCATAGGATTAGAGAGTGCGCATCCATTGAGGCCTTTAAATCTGCCTTGAAAACATATTTATTTGCCTTAGCATTTTTGGATATTTAAAGCCTGCTGTCTTATTGTCTGATTTTATAAATTGCTGAACATGGTTTTATGTTTTGTGTTTTGATGTCCATTGCTATGATCTTGCTAGAATAGTGTTTTAGAAATAAAGATCACTTGCTTGCTCTGTGCTACGCTCTGTTGAGGTGAAGGAGTGTACTGTGTTTCTTAGTGCCTGGTACTAATAGGGTTCTTTTTCTCAGAGAAACTGTCTAATCTGCCGTAGCAGCAAGAAATCTCGGAGGGCAGTCGGTTGACTGCACTCCCACTGCCCACAGTTTAGGACCAGGTAGTGATGCACACAGTTGCACTCACATACACCTCTTGCCTGCCTTGTGTGTTGCTTGCAAGAATTTTGTTGTGCTAAAATAATATCAGTACTTCTGTACATTTAAAAATAAAATGTATTACAGTAGTGCTGCTGTAGAAATCGGTCTTTAAAAATATCAGCGGTGTAATCTGAAGTTAAGTTCAGGTTTCTTGAGAGTCAGTTGCAGCCAGCAATCTTGGAGGGCAATCGGCTGACTGCACTCCAACTGCCCACAGTTCAGGGCCAGGTAGTGACACCATGCAGTTGCACTGCACACATACCCTTGCCTGCCTTGCGTGCTGCTTGCAAGAATTTTTTTGTGCTAAAATAAATAAGTACTTCTAGTCAGGGATCCAGGGTTCCTGAATGGGGTTGGACTTGACACCTTTTGCTATACTTTGCAGGCCACCATTTTAGAAAGAAGAGACCCCTCCCGGTATCATAATCAAGAGGCCTGCTCTGTCACAACTCTTGTACAAGTTGTGAAATTCTGAAATAAGTACAAAGTGAATGAAAAATATGAGAAAATCTGGGAAGGTGGAAATTTTACCAGATATGATCTAGAACCTTCATTATTGCATAGCTTGGTCTAAATTGTTTACCAGTTATGCACATTGAGGCTATTCACATAAAAAAGTCTCATTGTCATCATGTCTTTACAGTACAGACTGGTATATTTAATTATTGCAGGAAAATATTTCCAGAATTGCTGATTTTTCAGCTAAATTTTTTGAATAGACTTCTTGGCATTTCCTCTAAGTAATCATTGCATTTATATTACATTATAGCATATTCCTAACTTCCACAACGTTTCTGCTTTCATTGAAAAGAAATCTGACTCAGATATCATAATTTATGAGTAAAATATCATATTTTGTGTACCCATACCCCCAATGGGTCTGGTCAAAATGTGTAGACATATGGGTAAATTAAACTTTTATTTAAAAAAACACTTTTGTACTTGTTTCATTGATGTACGGAAAGAATCAAAACAAGGGTGCATCACACTAAACAGTGTTAAAATTACAATTGTTTAATTAGTATTTCAGAAATACCTTTGAGCATGAACTTTTACAAAGGTTCCACGTCAGGGTGGACAATAAGACAATACACATATTCAGTGGTTACAGAGGCCTGATCATTAGGCATTAAAGAGTGATTACATGACAATTAGACAAATAGGAGAAAAAAACTGAACAGTTGTAATTGAATACTAAACTATTTCTGATCAGTCGCCCTAGGTAGCACACCCAGAAACCTCCAAATTTGTTGATAGACTAAGGCAGAGTAACTGCATAGGGTTTAATGCTATCCCAGATGGCGAGAGGCTGGGTGACAGTGAAACAAGGGGACTGGGTTGAAACCAACCACAGAGAGTGAGAGGTGGGGGATAGTGAAAGAAGGGGCTGTGATGGGGGAGCAGCTCCAGGGGGCTTTGTCAGTATGGTGTGTGTGAGGGGGTTTGGAAGGGCAGTACCAAGTGCGTTTAAAGAGGACTGATAGCTTATTTAAGCCCCTGGCTAGCTGGAATGGAGGCAGGGTTCTCTAGGCAGCCCTGCTGGGTGTTACCTTGGGTAGGCCTGTCTATCAAGTGGGTCCTGAGAAGCAGGTGCATTTTGAGTTAGACATTAGGTGCTGTTTGAGGCCTACTTTGAACTGAGACAAGCTGTTGTTTGTTTGTAATTTCATCAGGAATTCATTTATCAAGAGGGGAGCCTGATAGGAGAAAGCATGCTGCCCTAGTGAATTTCGTCGGAATGGTACGGGTAGTGCTCCATTTTTCCTCCGTCTGGTGATGTGTCTTGAGAGAGAAGCCTCGAGCAGGTTTCCTATACAGGGTGGGTTTTTTCTGAGGAGTGCCTTCTTTCCCAGAGGCAAGTTTGGTATTTGATCCTGTCTTTTAGGTTAAGCCAGTTTGTACACTCATACAGTGTGCAAGTATGAGTGTAGTGATCTGTATACAGGGTGAGGCGGCATGCCTTACTGAATGAAATTTGGACCATTTTGAGCATGGTATCAGTAGCAGCTCCACAGACCACCAGCCCATAGTCTATCATAGAGAGTATGGAGCTGGAGACTGAGATTCAGAGTGCTTCTGGGGTGAGGGATTTCTTATGCCTATAGAGGACCCTGATCTTTGCATTTACCACTTTGACAAGGGAGTCTACATGGTGCGTATAAGTGAGAGAGTCATCAATGGTGACTCCAAGGTACTTAAACAAGTGCACCTGCTCAATCTGCTCACCAGCCTTGCTGGTGATTATGAGGGGGGCATGCTTGTGTTTGTTGTAGGGGCTGGATTGTAGCATGGCCTTTGGTTTTTTTGTAATTTAGTAGCAGCTTTTGCCTACTGAACCAGTCCTCGAGTTTATTGAAAGAGTTCTGTAGTTCTGTTTGTAGGGCAACCTGAGAGGTGCTGCTGCTCAGCAGCATGGCATCGTCCGCATACAGAATAAGTTTGGTGTCACAGGCTGTGGGTAGGTCATTTACAAAGAGGCTGAAAAGCAGGGGCCATAGAATTGATCCTTGAGGGACTCCTAGAGTACATCTCTGGAGCTGGATAACGTCTGCCCAATTTTGACTCCCTGGCTCCTGTGTGTTAGGTAGTCATTGAACCAATTCATGGTATTTGGTGCCACACCCAATCTTTGGAGCTGGAGTACTAGTAAAAGGTGGTTGACGGTGTCAAAGGCTTTGGTGAGGTCAATGAAGATGGACCCCACCAATTTGCCTTCATCCAGTGCCTTGTGTGAATAATCAGTGTATTCCAGCAGTGCCATGGTGGTACTGTGTTTTTGCCTGAAGCCATGTTGATTTGGGCAGAGCAGATTGTACTTATTGAGGTATTCTGTGAGTTGACTTGCAGTGATTTTTTCCAAAGCTTTGGATAGTGGGGAGAGGATAGATATTGGCCTGTAGTTTGACACCAGCATCTTGTCACCATTCTTATGCACTGGAGTTACCAGGGCTTGCTTCCATACTCTGGAAATTGAGCTAGGCCAAGGATTTATTAAATAGCATTGTTATGGGCATGATAAGAACATCAAGGGTGACAGATAGTAACTTCATGTCTAGCCCGTCACTCCCTAATCTGGTTTTGCCTAGGACTTTCCTGACCATCGTTAGGGCCTCCTTCACCATCACCTTCTTAAAGCAGAAGGCTGGGTGGTTAGTTATAAGCAGGTTGGTGCAACCTTGGTCCTCCACAGGCAGAAGGTGGTCTGGAGGCAGCACTGAGGACAGGTCTGTAAAGGCCTGGTTAAAGGCATCAGCAATGGCTAGTGAATCTGAGGAGGATGAGTTATTAATGTTGAGCATCTTAGGGTGCTGCTTTTGATCTTTACCAAGGATGTTCTTGATGTTGTCCCAAAACCTCTTTCCATCTCCCCATGCATTGTTAAGCTGGGTCTTATGGAAATTGGCTTTTGCAAGCCTGATAAGTTTGGTGCACCGATTTCTACCCATTTTGTAGCACTGTAGGTCATGCTTTCTGCCTGAGTTTAAGGCTTTTTCCCAGAGACAGTCCCTCTCCTTTAACAAGGAGAGGAGCTTGCTATCAATCCAGCCGTTAACCTCCCCCCAAATTTTCTGTTTTGTGCATGGTGCATAGATATCACAGATGGAATTGAAGCCCTCAGTGGAAAAGCTAAGGGCCTGGTCCAGCATAGGTGCCTTGTTGATGGGGGACCAGTTGTAGGCAGACAGGGCCAATCTGAGGGATCCAAGTTTGCCTTTCTGCAGAACCCTACTGTTGATGAGGCGGGGTAGGCTTTTGGCAAGTTTAGTGGTCCATATAAAGGAGATTGGGGACCGGTCTCTTAGCACGTCCAGGAGAACCCTAAGTTCAGAGAATTGAGTCGGTGAGCTAGCTAAGACCCAGTCAATGAGGGTGCTGGTACCAGCCTTGTAGTTCTGCCTTGTGAGGTGAGTTACAAGTTGCGTGAGATTGTGGGAGGTGATTAGGTCTCTGGAGGGTGTTGCCTCCTCACACAACCAGTTAATATTAAAGTCACCAGTCAAGATGAGTTCTGAGCCCTTTCTGAGTGCACTAAATTCTTCCATAACAAGAGGAAGGCCTTCCTTGGCTTTCTTGGGGGGCAGGTAGGTTGTGGCGATGGTAAGGGTCTTGCCTTTTAGGCCGACTTGTATTTTTATCACTAGTAGCTCATAATCCTCCACAACTTTGGAGATGGGGAGGATGGAGCAACTCAGTGAGTTTCTGGCATATAGGAGGCAGCACCTTTCCTGCCTATTCTATCAAGTCGAAATGCTTGGAATCCTTCGATGGCCATCTCACCATCTTTGATCCTACCCAACAGCCAGGTTTCAGTTAGGCAGAGTATGTCAGGGGCATGGATTGTCATCCAAGCCTGGAGCTGGTCGAATTTGGCAGTTAGGCTGCAGATGCTTAGCGATGCTATCTTTAGGCTGTTCACTGTATGGACCTCCTGCTCCTCAGCGTTGTTGGGTCCAAGGTTTAGGGTGAACATTGCCAGAGTAGAGTAGCAGAAAGATAACCTTTCTGGCAGATAGGGTGATGCTTTTCTTCCCTCGTGTCTTCTGTCACCTGCGCCAGGTAGGGAGGTGTCTATACGTCTGTGTTAAATTAGGAGAAAGCTAACCGTTAAGGTTATGGTTTGGAAGGTTGGCTTGGTGATAACTGTGTATGGGGAGGTGCGGAGGATAAAGAGCCTATCATTACCAGAAGTGGTAGTGGACATGTGTATGCTTTTCTTCCAGCTTGCACCCAGTGAGGATTCAGAGTGGGAAGGTAGGGTCCGAATTTCAATGCCAAAGAGGTAGTGAGGAGTAGTAGTAGTAGGCAGTTGCACCCATGGTAGTTTGTTTGGTGTTGCTGGCCTTCTTAACTACTACCTGGTTTATAGTTGAAAGGGTATATAGTCAAATTAGGGTGAGGTCCCTAACAATAGGGCAGGTAGAGCAGTAATTGACAGGAGTTAGATGGAGTGGCTGGAGAAAAAGTTGAGAGCAAGGGTGTGATCCTGTGGGTGGGACTGCTTTAAAAAGGGACAGTGAGAAAGTGGGTCAAGTCAGGTATTGAAGACAGGGAGGCCAATAGCATGAAAATGTGCAGCAGTGGAGTGACCAATCAGCTGCTAGGCTGAGGAAAGGGGGTGGAGTAAGGGTCTATTTAATACTGTGAGGAGGTGGGGGAGGGGGTGGGTGAATAAATTCAGTCCAGAACACAGCACAGAAAGAGATTTCCCTGAGATCAGGAAGCGCCAGGCACTGGAAAATCAGCCAAGGAGCAAAACTGCCAATCAGTGCCTGTTTCCTTCACTGGGCATCCAGTCAAAACAGCAGCATTCAAAACCATGAGTTTTGGAGGTCCGGTGCATACCTGAATCTGTCTGGGGGTCAGTCGGGTGGTCTGTTAGCTGTGGCCTGCTCGGAGAGAGCCAAGGCCACAGGAGCAGCTTGGGAATCCCGCAGATGTGCTGTCTGTGGAACAAGGAGGGAAACACAGAGGATTAAATACAGCTAGAGTACAATAGCAAGCTGAGTGGGGACAGGCAATGGGGTAGGACAAAGCATGAGGTAAAGAGGTGGTAAATGCAGGGCAATTATTTAGAGATAGAAGAGGAGTTAATGGGGGTCTGTGCTTTGGCTGGGACATCTGAGGAGGACAGCAGCAGCAGGGGTTGTAAAGGAAGGGTTTGTAGCTAAGGCAGAGAAGAAAGTAGGGTGTTTAGAGAGACAGCATTATAAGTGGGGCAGAGAAATTAATAATTAGCAGAGTGACCAGTGTGGGGAAGGGGCAGGGTTTGTCAGTAGGACAGAAATGGAAAACTGCAGCAGTCTTGCTCAGTAGCTAGGTCCAGCAGTCAAACATCAGCTACTATACAATACAGTTTGTCCAGCACTAGATTGCACAGCACTAAGTATCACCAAGAGACTAGACTAGTGTCTTGTAATAGACTAGCTAAGCTGGCAGGTAAAGAAAGACCAATTGATGCATAACAAATGTCAATTACATTAACAAAAATTCAGTCCAGAGCACAGCACAGAAAAAGATTTCCCTGAGATCAGGAAGCACCAGATGTTGGAAAAATCAGCCAAGGAGCAAAGCTGCCAATCAGGGCCTGGCTCCTCCACTGGGCATCCAGTCAAAACAGCAGCATTTAAAACCATGAGTTTCAGAGGTCCGATGCGTACCTGAATCTGTCCCGGGGTCAGTCGGGTGGTCTGTTAGCTGTGGCCTGCTCGGAGAGAGCCAGGGCCATAGGAGTGGCTTGGGAAGCCCGCAGATAGGCTGTCTGAATCTGTCCAGGGGACAGTCGGGTGGTCTGTTAGCTGTGGCCTGCTCAGAGAGAGCCAGGGCCACAGGAGCAGCTTGGAAAGCCCGCAGATGGGCTGTCTGAAGCTGTCCGGGGGTCAGTCGGGTGGTCTGCTAACTGTGGCCTGCTTGGAGAGAGCCAAGGCCACAGGAGCAGCTTGGGAAGCCCGTAGATGGGCTGTCTGAAGCTGTCCGGGGATCAGTCGGGTGGTCTGTTAGCTGTGGCCAGCTCGGAGAGAGCCAGGGCCACAGGAGCAGCTTGTGAAGCCTGCAGATGGGCAAATTCAATATAAAGAGTATACTGTAGTTTAGAATTAAAAAATAATTATGATCAATTAAGATTTAGTTAACTGCATATATAAAAGTTTTTAGTCAATGATTTAAGGCTGTAGAATTTCCTGTTTAGTATTACATTGATAATGGCTAGTTATTCAATCACATGAGATCATCACTATACTAATCATCAAGTTCATGACTTTTCCAGTCTTATACAGATGTGACCTTCAATGTCATTAATCACTGTCACTGTCTTGCACAATCAGACTCATTTGAACGTGATTACATTTCATGGGGTCAGCATTACACATACATGCAACAACACATCTGATATTTGCCCTAGCACAAACGCAGCCTCATTGGTATTTGTTTCATTTGCATTTGCAGTACTTGGTTTGCATGGCCACTTTCGGCTTTGGTTCCTTTACCATCATATGTGGGACTAGCCTGTCTTCTTGAAGAGTTTGCCCAAACAATGTAGGGTCGGAAGCACTGGATTTGACTCATGAGCCCTTTACTGACCACTATCTAGTGCAGAGTGTGCAGAATGTGAAGTCTAAAGGCATACTCTGTTGGTGATATATCCGTAGGTCACCCTTTGTTGTCACATACAATTGAGCTCAGAGTGCATCCAGGCCACCAATAAACTTGCCTTTGTAATGTAATTTCATGAAGAACTCACGCACTGCTGAAATGGCCTATCAGTGACATCTAGACTTACTCCAGGTTTACCATAATCTGCTAATGCATGAAGATTGACTGCATTTTCAAGGGCAACTTTCAGAGCATGCTTCTTCCCTCTTCTGAAGGGATAGCTGACAGTATCACAGCCACTTACGATGTAAGCACTAAGAACAACTGATGTGAGTTGTGATGCATCCGAGTTGCACATAGTGCTAAGAGAAGCTGCTACTGAATGGTATGGAAGGTACACACCCATCTTCTGAACCCACAGCTCTTCTAGACCAGCTATCTGAGTGCTATATTACATGCACATTATGATTACATCAATGTCAGTGGCTGCCATTAATATTCTCCACTAGCCAAGTGTGTTTACACAATATGCGATATGGAAGATTAATCTTGTATCTATTTCTTCATGTTTTGTACATGACAATTCAGGAATTACTACCATGTCATGTTTTGATAGAAGAACAGAATGACCTGGGTCCTTGAACAATCCACCAAGAATCAATCTACATCCCTCTGGTAGCTGAATGTTGTGCTTTACCTAAGCACTTCCAAAGAAATCAAGGAGGCTGGCCTTGTTTTGGGAGTTGGCAATGAAGTCTTTCCTTTAGGGGATATGCAGTGATTCCAGAGATTCATATGCTCTGCTCTTTGCGTGATTAAGCTGTTCCCATTTTTCTCACTCCTCACATTTCAAGCTTACTGATAGACTAACATCATACCTATATCCTACAGTGTTGATGCAGTTGCACCTCTCTGGCTTTATTTGAAGTAGTGTATCTATATGCTTCTCCTGCAAATCACCAAATGTACAACTATCAAGGCTTTTGTATTGTTGAACAAATGCCATTGCATCAACTACTAGTACAGTAGGTTCATCTGAAAATGGCAAATTACTTTCTTCTGGCCACAGTTGACCAAGTTAATTTTTTAGGGCAACCAGGCAATCAGCTTTGTTGCCTTTGCACATGGCGTAGCCTTGGGGAAGGTCGGCATATGGCTCAAAAAGAGCCAAGGGATATTTTATCCATTCGTGACTGAAGGCTTCTACCTTTTTATCACCATCCAGATCTCAGATAATGTACAAGTTTCTCACCACATTGCTCTCCTCTCCTCTCCTCTTCATAGACCTCTTTCACTTTCTGAATGTGTGAGGGTGTTTTGGCTTTACTCACAAATGTCTGAAGCTTTACAGTTTTAACTTTTTCACTACCACTTTGTTGTGCTGTGGTTAAGGTTGCAATGCCCTTTTCCTTGACTTCAATGACATCATTTGATGTGGCCTTTGACCAGTACAAATGTTCAGATCACTGGTATCACAGGTGAATGGAGTGATCATTCTGCCAGTGACCACATTCATCATTGTTTTAATTGCTGTACTGTCCTTCTGTTATGTACACCAGAGTATCCATGGTGTTTGTGATCACAGTGCCTTAAGGTGAGCCCATCACCTTCATTTGTTCAGAGACTGCTGTCAGTGCTGGTAATGAATGCAGATATTTCTCCACAGTGGCATGCTGCTGAGTTATGCCATGGAAAAGCTAGGTCTTGGCATCTTTGTTATACATCTGCTCAAGGGTCATATCAGTCCACACACCATTAAACTTACCAACTGTTTGGCACATGGTGAATTTGTCAAATCTGAATGTTTCAGTGATGTCTGGTGCTGTGGCTGGCAGGTCTTTCATAGTGAACAGGTAATGGGGAATGCAGGAAACATATTTGTGATGACCAGCAGCCACAAGATTTGGAGGCCTTTTCTCAACTTCAGCCAGGTGCTGCTTCCAGTGTCCGGCTCACTCAGCATAGATATAGTAATTGAGAATCTGAATCATGTCCATGTGCATAAGCCAGAGCCTTGGTGCTGGGGATTTCCACTTTACCTCATGGACTTCATTCATTAATGTGCCTATTTCTTCCAGTAGCCTAGTTGTTTGGAAGTATGAATCATTTGCATTTTGTGCATCTTTGGCATCCACGGCATCTCTCAGTCTTTGAACACTTTCTGAGAGAAATGCCTTGCATTTCATGTCTTTGTCATATTCACCAATGAGCCAACTTTCAAATGCATTCCAGTGTAGCTCATACACAGCAGCATGAAATAGTCTATGGGCTGTCAACATAGCATAATGCAACATAGCATAATGCAGGATGAGACATAAAACCAAGGTCCCATCTGCCTGTTCTGGTGGTAGTTCAGGTTGATGTTAAAGATCCCATGGCACTTCTCAAAAGAGCAGGGAATTTTTGTTGAAACTGAGAACAAATTAACCCTAATACAAAATGAAAAAAATGATACATGTAGTACAACACATGAAAAATAAAATTAAACATACATAAAAATTAAATATGTCAACCTTACATAACAAAGGGAACGACTATATAGATCATTCAGTATTCACTTCATACTGAAAACAACAAAGAATATAAACTTGTGCCCATCTTCACTATGCCCCTTCATTTCCCTGCAAATAAAAAAAAAGGAAACAAATGTCATAAAGCAAATAAGGAGTACTATTGTATGAATCCAACCAAAATACAGTAGAGAGACCATTCATGTATCTGAAAAGTCCAAAGTAAAACTCAAAATGGAAATCAAAACAGTAGTATGTCATTCAAATCCCACTGAAAAGAAACAAACAAAAAACGAAATGTAAATTGAAAAGTAAAACATAAACCCAAAAGAAAACCAACAGCATCAGCGTTTCGTGCAATCTCACCCCACCCCTCTCCCTACATTGTAGAAATACTATATAATGCTTAGCACACCCATCTACATAGACGCTCCAAGCACACCTCCAAGCAATCACTTTCTGTTAGTTTCACAGGTGGAACATCAGTGCCGCCACCCATATGGATCTACCCAGTATTATCCATCTTTCCATTTGCACTTCAATATGAACACAGTGAAAACCAAATGACAGTGAACATGTTCCACTATACAGTAAATATGCAAATCATAAACAGCTGAACCATCCTATAAAAGCAAAATACACACCAGAAAATAAAATGAGTCTCTTGAAACATACCACAGGAATTAAGGAATACCAAGAGCAGGCCTCCCTCAATAACAAGTCACAGTAGACATCTCTGAATCAGAAATTTTTATACTCTCAGGTAGGAATGGCCATCCTAAGTCCAAAGGATGTGCTGCTTCATGGAGGTAGTCAACAGAAATGTCATCCCCATGAAGTAAGCACAGCAGGTGGCAGATCGGATGCTTCCTTTGCAAAAAACAGCATGAATTTCAGTGTCAATCATAGCCAAGGCCCCTAGAATTCTGCAGCCGCAGAATTTTGCACAGAACTTGCAATCTACTGCAGAACATCTGAGGTGCCACAGAATTCACTCTTCTCGTTGATTTTTTATTAGTATTTCTGTTTTTCCATAGAATCTGGTTCCCTTCCCCTCTTTTTATATCCTAACCCCCCTATATGCTCAGAATGTGATGTTATCATTGCTATAACATCATACATTAGCTAATGAAATGGCTGCAATCTGCAACAGAAATGAACAGTCACTTATGTACCACAGCTCCCACTGCCAGAGACGGTGGCACAGCACATCAGGCATGGTGATATTTGCTCAACCTGTACTACAGCCTAATACAATTTTCAGTCTTACATTATTGCACTAGGGTCAACTTAAACAAAACCTTGTCAATAGCACAGACCCCGTTAAGTCCATACCTCACTTTGTACAAACCTATTTGTGCCTTTAAGGTATAGAGAAGCCATCTGAAATGAATAACTGGTAAAATGAATTTAACTGTCATTTTTAAGAAAAATAAAGTAATTATGCCCAGAAAAGTGGAATATAATAATGTGTAGACCTGTTGAAAGAATAGACCTGTTAAATAAATAATTGCACTGTGTGCATTTTTGCCAGGGTTATTGATTACATATTGTCATTGGTTGATAGAATCACCTAAAAGTTATGGAGAAATGCTGTGTGCAGGGACAGCTGCTGGGCCAGAGGGTAGCATGCTGTGTTTCTGTGCCCGGCAACTCAGGTTCAGAGATTAGCTCTGGGAGCTAGCTGGGCAGCACAAGGATTGGTGGAACACATCATTGCTCGGAGCCTGGGAAGGTATGGTGCAGTGTTCTGTCACATGGTTGACACATTGTGCTGGTCTGGGAGAGCTCTATCTCACAATCAGTTCACATGCATGTCATGGCCTGATAGTGTTACGCAGTGTGTCAGGGAAAGCAGGTTGACATCAAAAATGAGTTTTGCAATAACTCCTCTATTCCATTTCTAATGGCCCATGTATGAATGAGGATGCAAGTTCAAGGAAATTAAAAATATATATATACACACACACACACTGTATCTCTATCTCTCTCACCACACACACACACACACACACACACACACACACACACACACACATATTTGTATGCATGTTACAGATTGCATATAAATACATAAGTGATACACAGTGGGAACCTCATGAGTGGTGTAGAAACATATAAATATATAAGTGATAGACAGTGGAAACCTCATTCGTTGGATAGATAGCATGCATATAGAAATACCTTATTTATCACATAAGATCCCCTCTGCATATGTCATTTATTTAACAGGCTAGGACCTTAAGGGAGAGACATTTGTTTTGCTTTTTTAGGCATAAAATTATTTTTATAATTCTGTTATTTTTTGAACTAGTGTTATTGTGCTTTCCACCATCCTGATTGCTATAAAAACTACCATGAAAGTGAAGTCAGGATGATCAGCTGTCACTGTGATGTGGTACTTTGCTAGTGCAGCAGAACTTCCGCAGAAATTACAAACCACCGCCGCAGAAGTTCTGCAGCAAATGTCAGTCTCACAGCAGAACTTGGTCCCACTGTGCTGCAGAAAAGTAGGGGCCCTGATCATAGCTGTCAAACCTGATAGGGGAATAAACCTCTGTTGTAAATGCTGTTGACAGCAAACATGCCAAATGCACCATGGCTTGGGGACAGGAAACAAATCCTCAGGTTCGTGGGAGCAGCTGCAAGGGGAGGTGAGCTGGATGTCATTATCCACCTAGGGACAAATTACATGGCTGAGAATGGGATCAGAGCAGTGCAACAGGTGTTTGTGGAGTTGGGGAGGGGCCTTAGACAAGTAGCACACATGGTAACTTTCTTGGAAGTGCTACCTGTCTATGGCATGGATGAGACTAGGGTACTCCACACCATGGGATTCAATGACTGGTTGAAGAACTGGTGCAGAGCTCAGGGATTTGGTTTCATTGGGGACTGGGGCTCTACCTTGAGGGATGCAGGCCTATACAGGTGTGATGGTCTGCATCTATCCAGGAGGGGAACCAGGATCCTAGGTGATAGGTTTAAATGCTTCATTGGCAAGCATTTAAACTAGCCAAGGGGGGAAGCACTGAAAAGGAGAAGGGAAATCCTAGCCCTCCCCAAAATCAGGGTAGTTAGTGAGGTAAACACCAAGATAGAGCAGTCGATAGGGATAAGAGCAGGGTAAATAGAGAAAAGACAAAGGCAGTAAGGACAGGAAGGGCAAAGAAATAAGCCATAGAAAATGGAGGTAATGTGTACCAATGGCCATAGTCTAGGTAAAAAGCTCCCCAAAATGGTGTCCTTGATTGAAGAGGGATGCCTGGATATTGTGGCAGTCACAGAAACATGGTACACAGAGACCAATGACTGGGATGTCAACATACCAGGGTACAAAATCTACAGGAGGGACAGGGAGGGGAAGAAGAGGAGGAGGAGGAGGAGGAGTAGCTCTCTATGTAAGGGAAGAGATCAAAGCAACAGAACTAAAGGGTAAACAGGGAGGAGAGGAGGCACTGTGGGTCACTCTGGAGACTGGAAATGGCACCACAATCTACACAGGGGTTGTATACAGACCCCCATCTCAGAGGGAGGAAATGGACAAGGAAATGATAAAAGGCATCCTTGGGATGGCAGAGAAAGTGGAGATATTGCTTTTATTTATTTATTTATTTATTTATTTGTAAAATCAGTTTACAACCTTTGAGCCAGAGGCTCGTTTCCAAAGGTACTTCATCACATAAAGACATACATTGTGTTTTTGGTTACATAGTGTAGGTTTGCAAAACAATAGGTGTTCAACAGAGGCACCATGTCACACTGTGGTCAGACAAATACATTTGGGTTACAGGGTACATGTAAGTTGAGAACAGGTGTTACACAAGTTGGTATCAATAGTGAGCAATCTAGTAGGTAAACACTGAAACAGCTGGTACTGGCCAGGTTAAACATAGGCACGGTGTACAGGGAAGTGGTGGTGGGGATGGCTAGGTGGAGAGCCACCGGAGCGTTGTCAAGAGAAGTAGAGGGGAGGCTACTTTCAGAGACAGGAGCAGTTACGGTGTTGATGATGTGGTTTCAAAGGGTGGTTTTGAACTAAAAGATGGTGGTGGCATTGGAGATGGGGCAGGAGAGAGTTAAACCAGGTTGGGGCTCTATAGCAAAGAACCTCTGGCCATGGCTGGTTCTTGATCTGGGGACCATTAGAGGGTCTTGTTGGAAGACCGTGTTGCAATAGTGGGAGGGCTCTGGTGGATGGATGCCGTTACCCCATGGGGGGAGAGCCCGAGTAGGGTTTTTTTTGTGAGGAGACAGGTTTGGTATTGGAGCCGTTCATCCAGGGTAAGCAATTTAGCCTCAACATACAGCTGACAGGTGAGTGTGAGCCTGGGGGAACCAGTAATCAATCTGCAGGCTTTGTTCAGGGTTAAGTGAATTTTTTTGAGTGCAGTGGTGTCGGCAGCACCATAGACTGGTAGGCCATAGTCTACAAGGGACAGAACGGATGATGTAACAGCGAGCCGGAGAGCATTTGGGGGAAGGCAGGTTCTATGGCGGAAGAGAATGCCCAGCCGTATGTTAGTGGCAGATGTTAGGACATCGATGTGGTTGTGAAATGTGAGGGCTGAGTCGAAGGTAACTCCAAGGTATTTGTAGAAGCAGACTTGATCCAGTGGCTGATTGGTACTTGGAAGGATATAGAGTGGGTGGTTGCTAGCTTTGTTTTGGGGGTGGGAAAAGAGCATAGCTTTGGTCTTTTTAAGATTGCTGATGAGTCTGCGCTCCTTAAACCAGGCTTCGGCACTGTTGAAAGACTGCTGTAGGGTGTCCTGGAGGGAGACGGGATTGCGGTGGGTGGCAAAAAGGACAGCGTCATCTGCATACAGTAGAATTTTGCCAGGGCATGCACTGGGCAGGGTGTTCAGATAGAGCGAGAAGAGAAGGGGGCCCAGGATGGAGCCTTGGGGGACCCCAGAGTGAATGGGACGGGTATCAGAGACTGTGCTATTGATTTTTACACACTGCGATCGAGCGTCAAGATAGCTTGTGCACCATGCTAAGGGGCCAGCTGAGAGACCAGTGTGGCAGAGTGCATTCAGCAGAAGTGGATGGGAGACGGTGTCGAAGGCCTTTGAGAGGTCAGTGAACACTACCAGCTAGGGAGCTGGTATCCAAGGAGGAGTGTAGGAAGTTGGAGAATTCATTAGGGCAGTGCTGGTACTGTGACCAGCACGAAGCCATGTTGCTCTGGGCATAGAATGTTATGCTTAGCCAGATAATCAGTGATTTGAATGGCCACCACTTTCTCCAGGGCTTTAGAGATGGGGAGGATGGAGATTAGCCGCAGTTGTTGGTCGATGACCTGTCGCCCCTTTATGAATTGGTGTGATAATGGCTGTTTTCCATGCTGTGGGAAATTGTCCCAGGCAGAGTGACTGGTTAATTAGGCTGGTGAGTGGGCAAGGACTTCGCCTAGCACCAGCCTGAGGATCATGGGGTCCAGTGAGTCACTGCTGGGACTGTTGCCATTCAAAGCTTTGACTAGGATGGGTCTGGCTTCCCGGGTGGAAATCTTACGCAGGTGGAAGCTGGGGCACTGGAGGACAGGGGGAGGTTGGTAGGGGGAGGGTCAAAGAAATTACTAGGGAGGACTGAGCTAAGGTCAGTAAAAGCGGTGTTGAACCAGTTAGCTATGGTGGCAGGCTCGGTGGTGGTAGTGCCATTTCTAGTGAGCTGGGATGGGGCAGGGGAGCGAGCTTTTCCATTAAGTTGCTTAATATTATCCCAGAAAGTCCGGGCCGAGCCCCAGGAGGAGGTAAGGGAGGCCTGGTAATGGTCGGCCTTGGCTTTCCTGATGGCCCATGAGCACTTATTCTGGGCTGCATTGTAAGCCTGCCTATTAGACAGATGACCCGTTTCAGTGGCAAGGTGCCAGAGGTTATCCCGATTCCTTAGTAATTGTAGAAGGGCCAGGCTAACCCAAGGTGCATTCTGTTTTTTGGACCGGATTTTGGTGAGGGGTGCAAAGAGGTCACAGGCCATGTTGAAGGTGTGAGTGAAGAAGGTGAGGGCAGTGTCAATGTCAGTAGCATGATGAATGGGGGACCAGTTTATCTGGGTGAGGAATACTTTAAGTTTTTTCAGCCCACCAGGGCGGAGGCACCCACGGAGGGTGGTCTGGGCTTGGGTTTGGGATTGGAGACTGCCCAATGAAATAGGATAGGGAGTGGTCACTTAGGAGTCTGGGAGGACCTGGATGTTTTGGATTTTATGGGGTCGGTTAGTTATAATAACATCCAGAAGGGTGCTGGTACTCTCTTAGGGTTTATTCTTGTGGGCTGGGTGATGAAGGCGCCAGGTCTTGGGCTGGCAAATGAGTCTCTGATCGCAGATGAGGAGGTTCTGAGCCAATTTACATTAAGGTCCCTAACTAGATTTGCTCTGCCTTATGGTGGAGGGTTGCCAGGTAGTCTGTTAAAGATACCAGGGCCGGGTGCTGGTTCTTTGGAGGAACGTAGCTGTGGTGAGATAGAGGGCTCCTAGAGGGTCCGGGGTGAGTGTGAGGGTAAGAGCCTGGGCCCCATTTACAAGGGCAGGGTGGGGAGTGCATGTCCAGTATTGTGTCCCTAGTGTAGATTGCACAGCCACCCCTCGCTTGCCTATCGGTCCTCCCAGTATAAGGTATAGCCTGGGAGGGAAACAAATGAGTCAGGGTGAATTTGACAGCCATGTTTCAACCAGGGCTATGATGTCTGGTTGATGAGCCAAGGCCAACACTGTAGGGTGTCAAATTTCTTCAGCAGGCTGCATATGTTCGTGGAGGCTACTTGAAGACCAATGGGCTGGGTGGGTGGAGGGAGGGCAGGGCCTGGGTTGGGATGTATGTTCCTGTTAGGGAGTAGAAGGAGGAGAAGTGCTCTGGTCAGAGGGTGCCAGATGGAGAGTTACGCTGGGAGTGATAGGATGAGGAAGGGGGTTTTGTAGAACAGGGGGTGGGTAGGGCAGCACAGGCAGAGAAGGCTTGTGTGATCAGAAGCACAAGGGAGCTGGGGAGGAAAGGTAATGTCTGGATGGGGGGTGAGGTGGAGAGGAGCATATGGGGTGTGTGGAGGAGGAGGAAGGGGGCGGAGCAGTGGTAAAGGAGGAGGGGAAGACAGGAGGGTAGGTAGGAACACTGGAATAGTGAGGCTGAGGGTTAATAGGGACAATAGGGTTGGTGGAAGGCAAAAGAAGGAGGAGGAGGAGAAGAGACAGGCTGGCAAGCAGGGGGTGCACATGCATAGTTGGTAAGGGTGGGGGAGCTGAAGTGAAGAAAGAATGGGGTACTAGGATGATAGAGGGGAGATAGTAGTGAAAGGTCACTTCTAAGCCTAGTTGCTGCTATGGTGTAGTGGCAGGGCTGGTGCCTGAAGTGAATAGGGTACTAGGTTCAAGTCTTGACCAGGGTAGCAGGAAGGAGCCCAGCCAGTGGCTGTAGCAGCAAGGAGTTGGATTCAAGGTCTGCAGAAGCACTCAGATAACACTTTAGCAGTGTCTGAGGGTTAGAGCGTTTTTAGAGTTTTGAAATCCTGCAGTACTAATAGACAGGTGTGCTAGCTGAGTGGTGGGACTGCTGACTTTGAAAGTGAGGGTGCAGGGTTCAAAGCCTGCAAAGGCAGCAAGAGAGAAGTGGTAAACTTATATTTTGGCAGGTGGGGGGGTAAGAGACTAAAAGGCTTAGAAAGTAGGAATAAAATAGGTAGGCAATGTGGTCCAGAGGTAGAGCTGCTGACTCTGACTACAAGGGTACTGGGTTTGAGCACAGCTCAGGGACAGAGAGTAGAAAGTTGCTGATGAGAGGACCTGAATATGCCAGATGTTAAATGGAGCACCTTTGCTGCAGCCGCATGCAAGAGCAGGGCCATTCTCGATGCCCTACAGGTGGCATGCCTCAGACAGCTAGTTTTGGAACCCACTCAGGAGGGAGCAATCTTAGACCTGGTACTCTCAAATGGGGATGGAGAGAGGATCTCCAGTCTTGAAGTAGGTAGCCATCTGGGAACAAGCAACCACCAAACAGTGTGGTTCATGGTAAACTTAGCTGTAGAGTCAAGCCATACAAAAGTGAATGTACTGGATTTTAGGAGGGCTAATTTTGTCAAAATGGGAGAGTGCCTCAGAAAAGCACTAGCAAACAGGCAAGAAGGTGGGGTGTAGCAACAATGGGGAAGCATCAAAACCACCATCACAGAGGCAACAAGCCTTTGTGTGAAGCAAATAAACAAATCAAAATGAAAGAAAAAACACTATGGTGCTCAAAAGAAGTGGTGGGGAAGGTAAGGGAGAAAAAGATAGCATTCAGGAAGTATAAGGAAACACAGAAGGAGCAGGGCAGAAAACTGTACAAGTTAAAGCAGAAAGGAAGCGGGGAAGGCAGTCAGAATAGCAAAGGCCCAAACTGAGGAAAAGATAGCCAACTCAGTTAAGAAGGGGGATAAAATATTTTATAGGTACATTAGGGATCAAAGAAAGACTAAGGCAGGGATGCTGAGGCTGAATAAAGAGGAAGGTGGTTGGGCAGAGAGCAACAGTGAAAAAGCAGGGATACTGAATGAATACTTCTGCTCAGTATTCACAATGGAAAAGCAGGGGGAGATAACTAATCCAGTCAATAGAAGTACTCTGGATAGGGGCTTGATATTAGTCATTTCACAGAAGAAAGGGTTCTGAAAGAACTCTTAAAATAGAAGGTGGATAAAGCAATGGGGCCTGATGGGATTCACCCCAGAATTCTAAAAGAACTAAGGGAAGAACTAGTAACACCACTGACTACCCTTTTTAATAAATCATGGGAGGATGGTGTGGTACCTGAGGACTGTAGGAGGGTGGATGTGATTCCCCTTCACAAAAGTGGGAGCAAGACAGAGGCAGGAAACTACAGACCTGTCAGTTTGGGAAAATGATGGAATCACTTCTGAAGAAAAGAATTGTTGAATACCTAGAGACCAGTGGGGCACAGGAACCAAGGCAGCATGCATTCACAGCAGGAAGGTCATGTCAGACAAATCTAATTGATTTCTTTGACTGGGTGACCAAAGTAGTAGACCAGGGAGGGGCTGTGGGCATGGCCTACCTAGACTTTAGCAAGGCATTTGACACAGTCCCACACAAAAAATTAATAAACAAATTAGCCAGCCTGGGAGTGGGTCCCAGGGTGGTAGCCTGGGTAAAACACTGGCTGGAGAATAGGACACAGCAGGTAATAGTAAATGTAGTCCACAGTGAAGAAAGGGGGGTTATTAGTTGCATACCGCAGGGTTCAGTACTGGGGCTGGTCCTTTTTAATGTCTTCATAAGTGACATTGCAGAGGGACTGGAAGGGAAAGTATGTGTCTTTGCAGGTGACACAAAGATCTGCAACAGGGTGATACACAAGGGGGTGTGGAAAGGATGAGAAGGGACTTGGCAA
Source organism: Neoceratodus forsteri (assembly GCA_016271365.2). NCBI lineage: Eukaryota > Metazoa > Chordata > Ceratodontiformes > Ceratodontidae > Neoceratodus > Neoceratodus forsteri. The sequence goes on from CM057456.1 coordinate 1,205,316,026, forward strand.
AGTTGGCGGAATAGTCAAATGTATGGCAGTTTAGATTCAACGCGAAGAAGTGTAAAGTAATGCACCTGGGAAACAAAAACCCAGGGGAAGAGTACACGGGGGGTGAGATGCTGACAACAAAAAAAATGGAAAGGGACTTGGGGGTAGTCATATCAGATGACCTAAAGGTGGTCCAACAATGTGAGAAGGCAGTAAGGAGGGTTGGGGGGATACTGAGAAGCAGTGAGAGGCATCACCAGTAGAAAACAGGAAGTTGTTGGCCCCTCTGTACAGACAGTTGATAAGACTGGATCTGGAGTACTGTGTACAGTTCTGGAGACCCCATCTCCACAAAGACATAGACAGGGTGGAGGCTGTCCAGAGGAGGGCAACCAAAATGGTGCAGGGTCTGCACCAGAAGACATATGAAGAAAGACTAAAGGAGCTAAAGATGTATAGCCTCAAGGAAAGGAGAGAGAGGGGGGACATGATAGAAACTTTCAAATACCTCAAGGGAATCAACAAAGTCCAAGAGGGTAGAATCCTATAGAAAAAAAGATGTGCGAGAACAAGGGAGCACAATTTGAAGATAGAGGGAGGATAGCTCAGAGGTAATGTGAGGAAGTATTTCTTCACAGAAAGGGTTGTAGATGCATAGAATGGCCTTCCTGAGGAGGTCATAAAGTCAAAAACAGTAGGGGAATTCAAGAATGCATGGGACAGACATAAGGCAATTCTAGTGGGGGTAGGAGGAAGTAGGCTGTTGGTTAACTAGGATCTGCAGCTTATCCATTAGGTAGGGAAATGGGCAGACTAGGTGGGCCAAGTGGTCCTTATCCGCCATCAAATTCTATGTTTCTATGTTAATACATGCTTAATCCACCTGTAATGTACCAGGATGGAATTTAGTCCAAGTCCCCCTGAAAACATCATGCACCAACACATCATAGGAAATACCCAGAAATACAGGCAGGTACCACTTCCTAGCTAAAGCAGACCAAAGGGACAAAATATAAGGACACTGCAGAAATAAATATAACATAGATTCCAACTGTGTAACACAAGTATCCCAGAAACAGTACCTTTCCAGTAGGGCCTTATAATGATGATTAGCTCTCATGTTCAGCTTTTCATGACAATATAACCACACAAAATCCCACATCTTAGGAAGTACCCGGGGGTCCAAAACTTGTTCCAGCAGACTTTTAACCAGGACCAAATCCTGACTTTTAAAGCAGAGATTCCCATGAAAGTGGGACTGAATTATAGTCCCATAAAATCCTCTTCTCGTGAATGCAGAACAATGTCAACTGATAAATTTTAATTTCTGAAAATGTGCCACCAAATCAGGTTCAATGGTCGGCAGATGGTCCCAGAAACCCCACACACATTAGACACCCATTTATTCATAAACACCCAGCAATGCTGGTGAAGCAGACCCACCACAGTTTCTGTTGATTCGTCAGTATGGGTAAGAAATTAGCATATACATATATTGAAAAGAAAAAATATGGATTAATCATATTGAGGTGTCCCTGCTTGATTGGCCAGTAAGTCACATTTCTGTGGATCAGATTCAATCAACTGCCCCACTGTAAATGGAAAAAACTACTATACAACCGAGCCTCAAGTCAAAGCAATAACGGAAAAACATAACTGACATATAAAAAAACAGGAATGATGAAGGTCTTGGCCAAGTACACCCTCTATTTCTTTGTCATGGACCAAGACTTCCATTTATCTACTTTCTGTTCAGCAATAAATAAAACTTCCATACAGTTAAGCAAAGCCAAATCACCCCTCCCAAACAGGACTCCCAACACCTTCATTGGACCTGCCACAATTGAATTCCTCTAATACAGTCCCCAAACTCCCCGCTGATCCATGTAGCTGGAGGCACTGACATTTTGAGGTATTTAAAGTGGCACCTGAAACCAATGAAAATTGGCCAACATATCCAAAGCTGCATCTGTCAAGGAGCATCCGCTACCATGAGACACACATCATCAGCATACACCATGACACAGGGAAACACCATCCCAAGATGCTGTCCCATATGCTGGATCAGGGACTGGTCTCCAAACACCTAAGCAGGGGAGCAATACTGAAGACATACAACAGGGGCTTAAGGACACCCTGTTGGACACTTTGAAGGATTGGAACAGTGGCCCCAACAGCCCATTTACAACAGGTCATGTGGTAATGCTGCTGTACAATTGTTCCAGACAATACACAAAGGCAGTGGGATGCCATACTGGTGCAACACAGGAAACAAAAACCCATGATGAACAGCATTGTATGCCTGTGCTTGATCCAAACTAAAAATAAGGCCACTAGCATCAGGCTGGGACCACATTTTCCTAAGCAAAAAAAAAAGGTTGACCAGGGCAGACCGGCTACCCACAGCACAGGACTGCATGAAAATAATCAATAGCTGGGCAGCATGTTGCAATCACCCACTCAACACCTTACATAAAATTTTCCAGTCCTCATTTATCAAACTGAGTGGATGTCAATTAAGAAGATCCTCTCTGTCCCCATTTTTAAATAAATAAATCAAAAAACTCTCCAAAAGTGCAGAAGGAATATTTGCCATACCTTGAACAATGGTATTAAAAATGAAAACCAAATAGAGCAAAAAAAAAATCCAAAAAACTTTCATAAAGTTCCAGCTGAATGGCATCCAGGCCAGGAGCTGTCCCACCCTGACTGGAAAGCACCACCCTCTGCACTTCTTCTTCAGAAATAGGGAGTACCATGTACAAAATCACATCTGGGGTTAGCTGCGGAGTGCCAACTTGGACAAAATCCAGACATTGGACCCCCAACTGTGGGAGGTGGGGAGAAAGTTACTTCATGTAGTGAAACACAGTGTTTGCCATACCCAAATTATGGGTAGTTCAGGATCCATCAGGTCCCTGTAATGATGCCATATGCTTCAAATCATAATGAATTTTGCAACCTTCAAATGGATTAACATGGTCTTTTTTGCCATGAGTACCGAATTTCTGTTCGGCTGCCAATGAGGCCACCCTATCATATTGTAAGCAACACATTTGTTTTTTGAGCTGAAAAATTTGAGGCTGATAATTCTGACACAGCTCATAAGATTGGGACAACAAAACTTGGAGATGGTTGTGCAATGCCAAGTATTGGGCATAGTGAGAAAGGGTACGGTATTTCGCCCATGCACAAAAAAGGGATTGAAGGTCCCACTTAGTATCTACCCACCATTGTAACGGGAAATCATATAAGCAAATAACAGAATGTCTGGCCTCCAAGAGGTCCTGAACACCAAAAACATATTCTGATCATCCAATAAAAAGGTATTCAAATGCCACATATGGTGAGTGAGTGGTTTGTTCAATGCTTCCCCAATAGTCAAAAATAATAAACCTTGGTCTGTGGTTTCAACCGGCAAGTCCTGAAAGGCAACACACACTACCCAACTGGAAACAAAAAAATAATCAATCCTGGTAGACTGAGTACCTTTGTAAAATATATGATGGGGGGATGGAGAAAATCCTGAGAACAATTCTTCAAAGAAGCAGTAGACAACATGGTATTCAAAAAATTAGAATTCATATATATCGGGGTTTTCCCTGTTTTGTCCAGCAAAGCCAAAATACAATTGAACCCCCCCCCCAATATCAGCAATTTAGTGGTGTATAAACATGGCCAAATAACTTGAAAAAGTTCAAGTTGGGAAGACTTAAGCTGTGGGCATATATATTAATGAAACAATACTCCTGGAACTGGTAATAGATGTCCAGGAGTAACATCCTACCAGGCACCGAATCCAACAACATATTAACTACTGCTCCTGAAACATTGAGCAAGATTTCACACTGGAAACAGGCTTGTCCCCAAAGACCCAAAGGAAGGCCTCCAAACCATTCCCTGAGGCCTGCACAGCATCTGTCAAAGAACGTAAATGAGTATTCTGCAGAAAATAAAACTGACAGGGAAAAGAATGCAAAGCAGTAAATGACAGTAGCCTCTTCATGGTATTCTTAATGCTATTCACATTAAGGGATGCAATGGAAAGGGACATGGACAGTCAGTCAATAAAAGTGCAAACATGACCAGAGATCATCAGATGTAGATTTCTTCAGCCGACCACTGAAGAGGCTACTGATGAAGTGTCAGAATCCTCATCACTATCACCCCAAGCCTTCCATTTAACCAATGCTGTGTATCTGTTTTCCATGTACAACAAATTATTCTGCCCCTGGGCTCAGAAGGGGACACCTTGCTCGACCTCTGTCTGGCACTTCTGAGGGGCAACACCTGACTCCACTGTTGGGGAGGTGGAGGAGGCATCTCTTGAATTGGATTTGCCTGGGCATCCATAGCTGCCAAAGGTGCAGCTGGAACTTCCACAGACAAAGGGGTGTGGTCAGAGCCATGGGTAGTGCCAAAGGAGGGACGTGAGGAGAGCCTTGGAGGCAACAAGACCCTCCTGATTTGGAGACCCAGGAAAAGTACAGACAACAGTCAGAGCAAAGACACTAGGATCCCATTCAGGCAGGCTAGACGCGTTCCTGAGCCCTCATCACAATATCCTCCTGGTCTTCCTTCTTAGTGGCCAGATAATTATGCGCTGCCTTAGAACAAGTGTGAAAGGAGTGTCTGACCTCCACACAGAGAGTGCAGAACACTGGCATAGAACACCAGTCACTGGTGTGACCTATCCCACCACACAAGGAACATTTCACCTGATCACAGGCATTGCTGAGATGCGTCCATGCTCCACACTGAAAACAAGAGTTTGGCTGTCCCTGGTAGAAAATAAACCCCTTGTCACTGCCCAGATGGAAACAACTGGGCAAATGGCTGATGGAACCATTCATAGTGGGAAGATGGACTTTAATCTTCCCTCCCAATCTACAACTGTTCAGTGTCCATGATAGGGTCAGGGGTGCTCATCACCGTACACCGGTAACTCAACCATTGTAATATGTATGTGATACAAATGCCCTAATTTTTAAAAAGAACATTAATAACCTTAAAGGCAGGCTTCATCAAAGGAATAACTACAAATGGGGACCACAACGGAGTATACCTGACCTGTTGATATTGAATCCAGAAATTCTCTACTTGCTGCCTCCTTAAAACTTAAATCAAAGTTCAGATCACCAGCAGTATTAATCAGGGCATAAATTTCACTCACCAAGAAACACAAGTGCTGTTTCACCAGAGACTTTCCCACATAAATGTGATCCAGAAAAATTGTCCAAACCACCTCTTTACTTAATACAAACTGTGTTCCACCTCCTAGCTGGGGCAGGAGGGATATGAAACAGGCCAACATACGTGTGAGGTGGGGGTGTCTAGTTCCTGAAGCAGTAGATTCGGGAATGGCTCCGTCGGAACTTGCTCCAGCCTAGGAGGGGTGAAGTGCTGGAAGCACATGAACCATCAAGCACAGATCCCACCAGTAGAGCAAGGGAGACAACCATAGGCAGAGCAACAGGGTAAATGGAAGGCTGAGAGCACAACTCTTGATGAAGGGACATCTGTCAAGACAGATCGAAGGCCACTGCAGATCCAGAGTCAAGTAAAGGGGACTAGGCTGAGAGGATTGATGCAACTGTGTGCCCACCTGAATTGCTGGCACAGGTCCTGGAGACATCCAAGGAAGCAATCCATTTGGGCTTCTCACCCATCCTGCCCGTTCCAGGGCATCAGAGATGGTGAGGCCAGAAACAGATAAATTGTTCTCAAAAGAAGCATGCAGAAATGTGTCTGCATCAGGAGATACCATAAGAAAATCATCCACGTCTGAATAAACCTGCCCTTGACTCTGACCAACCATCTCTACTATCTGGGTCTCAGTTCGTGACTCACCCATGGCATCTAGGCCTGACTCAGGTCATGGGCCTAACACTTGACCCTCCTGCATACCTCAAGAACACCAGCAGATCTCACAGTGACCAGCCGCACTCCCTCTTCCACCAGCACACCCCCATCATCAGCCAAAAAACACTCACCCGCTCCCTGTCCAAGTCCTGCTTCTCAGTCCACATTCAGCAACCTGCAGGCCTCCACCGATACCATATTGAATCCAAAAACTTGACTCGCCATATCACAGAGCTCCCTGTCCTCCATTGACTTGGACCTTCCGTAGTGCTTCTGCCTGACCATTTTCAGGGTGGACCTCCACTGTTTCATCCTGCAAAACTGTCCCCTGGGCCACTACCAGCGCAATGGACCCCAGAGACCATGAGCACAGGAGCCACCCTGAGCCACTATCACTTCCTGAAGCTATCTCTTTCAACCTCCAGCTCAAGAAAGAGGTTGTCTTCCATCTCCATGACCGACCTCCTGCCGACCACAACACATGTGTCTGAACCATTGGCAATCCACCATTACCACCTCCTCCAGAGAACCTTCACAGGACTAGAAGTCCTTACTGGCACTACCTGACAGTAAGGGAATTTCCCCAGTGTCCTGGCCAACTGTCCCCATTCACTAAAAATACCACTAACAACTTAATCTGATTTGATGTTAGTTGGCATCCATCCGTATCCCCCTCCACTGGAACAAGGCAGAAAGTAGCTAAAATTGTCTAAGCCTCCTGTCCTGGTCAACAAAAACTAACAAATAAATAAATAATAGTCTTTACCTGACATCATTTTGATAGAAGTTCCATGGAGGCAAACATCAGCTTCAACAAGGAGATCCTCTATTCCAGTTTCTTTCATTAAACACCCAATTCCTCCATGAAATTCAGTGCAATGGAAGCTACCCATATGTAGGATGACTTTGCAACACTTCTCTGGCTTCTTTTCTGAAGGCCAAGAGCTTTGTCACAGGTAATCATGCATAATTCCTATGCAATTTTCTGAGTGACCTTCATACAATACTGAATTGATGCTTCAACCACATCAGGGTTTACAGGAGGTTCTGGAAAGAAAGGCCCATACCAAATCACAGTCACATGTACTTCCTGTTGGGTAACTAATTCAAAAAGGAAAACCATGTAACAGGTTCTGATTGTTCTATGACATCTAAATAAAGTGTGGACTCATATTCACTAAATACCAAAGCCAGTCTACAGGTGAAGTGGTTCTCTAATCTGTTGTGCTGCTTTTGCCATGTCAGCAAGTGAACGACTCTTATGGTTGTCTTTGAGGGTGAGATTGTTTTCCCTGCTTGAAATTGTTGAAGATATGTGAAGACTCTCATTTTTAACTAGGGCACCCTAACAGCCATTAATCCTCACCTTCATAGCATACTGATATATTGCATGTAATGTTTCATGCGTAGTTTTACCATCCTTGTATTCTCATGAAATCTAGGTTGTCAATTGCACACTGTGTGAACTGACTTGACTTCAGATTCATAGGTATGAAAACCCCATCTTGAGCCTCCTGCTCATCAGCAGCTGCTGCCATCGTAGAAATATAATGTTGGGCATCTTGGTAGCTAATATTTCCAAATCTATTTAGCATGGTTACAGTCTTCTTGCTCTGGGTGGTCTTTAGTATGTATAGGGCAGTACCAATATGTTTTGGTGTTGGAACACCAGCAACAGCTGCCCATATGTCTTGTCCAAGATCCAGTATCCGCTCATGTTGTTTTGGGTTTGGCTGAACTCTCCCATCATTGCCTACTTCTGTAGTAGCATCAGTAAGCATCCAAGCTACGTGATTGTAGAGAGCAGTACCCACACATTTTGAAGCTACTTCATAAGACACATCCAGGTTTTATTTCTTTAAATAATTTGCTAACTGGGTTGGGACTCTGGACAATGTCCTTTTTCAGGTCTGACCTGGACACACTACAAACAACAATACAAACAAACACACATTTACAATTACATTTAAACTTATTTAACAAAAATGATTTAAACAACCTCTTAAAACAATGCTGAGACATGATTTGATGAAGTGCTAAGGGCAAAGCATTCCAAAGGAATGGGGCTGCAAAAGAAAAAGACCTCTGGACATTCTGAGTTTTCACCACTGGAAGATTTAACAAAATCCCATTGGCAGACCTCAATTTGGGGAGGGACAAATCAACTGATGCCATATCTACCAATGGAAATCTAAATGAAAAAAGAAGTTTATAAAGCAGACAACTGGAAAAGTAATTAATTCTTTCCCTAGGTGATAACCAACCTAAACATAAATACAAAAAACAATGATGAGTCCTGAATGGAACCAATCAAGTAAACCTACATATATTGTTATAAGCCACAAACAATACATTTTATTCCTTGACATTCAAATTCTGACATAAATAACAAACATAATCAAAATTTGGTAATAATGAACCAACCGCAATCGATTTTCTGGTTTCAAAAGAAAAAAAGACCGAAACTTAAACAAAATACCCAATTTCTGGTTTATTATTTGACTAACATGCTTAACATGTAAGGAAAAGTTTAAACTACAGTCCAGCCACACACCCACATATTTAAATTGGGTAACTTGATTTATTGCAGCACCATCCCCATCAAAAAGCAATAAACTAGGATCATCTTTCAGCATAACCCAAAGATCATTGATTTAATTTTTTTTATTTAAAATCATCACATTTGTTTTAAACCAATTACAAACATTCTTGAAACCAACATCCAAAACAATAACCAACTCATCTTGTGATTTACCATGACTGAAAAGTATCAAATTAGTCCATGACATTATTGAATTGCAGGATCCACAGTAATCAGGCAATTGATTAACAAATAATAAAAACAGCAAGGGTCCTAAAATGGACCCCTGCAGATCACCATGCTTAATATAAACATTTTGGGACTCCTGTGACCCAATTCACACAAACTGTTGTTGATTTACCAAATACTCATCAAACCAGGACAAAGTATTTAAAGAAAAAACAATAACCTTCAACTTACACAATAACAAATCATGATCAATCAAATCAAATGCCTTGGTCAGGTCCACAAATACTGCCCCAATCATTAGGCCATTTTCAAAACCCCTGAGGACGGTGTCCGTGAACCTGACCAAGGCAGTTCCAGTTCCATATCCACATCGAAAACCATGCTGCTGCTGACTCAATATATTATGACAATCCAAATACTCCTTCAGTTGACTAGACACCACTTTCTCTAACAATTTACTTAAAGGATTTAAGATTGATATGGGTCTAAAGTTATCCAAAACTGCAGCATCATCTTTTTTCAGGATCGGAACAGCCCTTGCACATTTCCAGTCAGAAGGAAATTGACCTGAGATCAAAGATAAATTAAAAATACAACATAATGGATCAGTGATATAAGCACGGACTGACTTCAAAAATCTCACCTCAAGACCCCTACCACAATCAGTACTCTTGTCAGGTAAGGAACAAAGTAAACTAAACATTTCAGATGGATCGATTACCTAAATTGAAATTGTGACTCACTACTTGAACATTCTCCACAATCCAGCAACATCAGATTATCCTAACCTATAACTTGAATAATCAGAAAATTTAACTTAAATAATTCTGCAATTTCTGAATGATCAACAACTATCTCTTCATTCACTCTCAATTCATTCGCATCACTACCAATCCTAGGGGACAGCAAACAATTAACATTTTGCCAAATTTTTTTTGAATCTGACAAATTGGATGTAAATTGTGCATTATAGTTATCTCTTTTAGCATTTTTCACCATTTCCAAGACCTTATTTCTCAGTCTACAATAACTATCCAATGAAGCAGAAGAGTTATATTTAAAATGCACCCATGCAGAATTCCTCTGCTTAATACACAACTTAATATCATGCGAAAACCATTTATTGACCTTACCTCATAATCTAACCTTCGAATAGGAAAAAAGGTATCCTGAATACCTAGCAATTGACTCAAAAAACAGTCCAAAGCACAATCCACATCAGGTATTTCATAAAGATAAGGCAAATCAACAGCAGAAGAGAAGCAATAACAGCTCAAAATCAATCCTACTAAAACAGCAAAGTTTCAAAATATGAAATTCGAATCCTTACAGTCCTAAAGCACAAGATACAGAAAATACCTTGATGGTCACTTACAGCTTCTGGCAATATACAGAAGCAGACACTATCTCTCATGATTAATAATCACCCAGTCAAGAACTGAGTGATTAACAGAGTGGAGATTAAGATGAGTAGGGTAAGACATTTTCTGCACTAGACCATAACACTGTAATAATGATTCCAAACCAAGACTATCCCTAAGTTCTCAGTTCAGATTTACATCTCCTAAAAACTACATCATTACATGAAACAAAAAGGAAACAGCATCCAAACAATCCTTTAGATGATTTATACTGGTTTGAGGGGGATTATAAAGACAACCCAAAACCAAATGTTTTTTCCCACTCAAAAAACATTTCAAAAGCAACCTATCAAAACACTGATTAGACTCCACACTTGAACCCAAAACAGTTATCCAAAGATGATCCTTAAAATAAACTGCTGCCCCCCCACCTTTCTTTTTACCCTTATGATCAACTCTCAGCATGTTGTAACCTGGCAATTCACATAATTTGTCAGGAACATGGTTTTCAAACAAGTATCAGATAGAGCTAAAATATCCGCTTGTTGATGAATGACAAAATATTCCAACTCACCTAACTCAGGAATCAGACTTCTAACATTAAAATTAATACTTTAAACCCTTTACAAGGAAATAAATATGAGGCACCCTGTCTACTAAACTCAATATTAGACTCAGGTGGGCGGGACTAGTTTCCACATCCCCAGATAACAAAAGTAAAACACAGTATTTAAATAATTTCACTATGTTCTTAGTCCCACCTCGAAACAAACAACATGGTGAATTACAAACTAGGTATCCACAATATTGGATTTCATAATGGTTCCTACTTAAAAGGAAACTAGTAGCAAATCGCATATTACCTCCAACCAATAAATTGGACATAGAATAATCATTATCAGAATAACAATCCCTACTAACCCCATTAAATACAGCCTCTCCAATTGTTCTATCACATTGATACACACCACACACAACTAGCAGAATACTTACAATATAAACTTTAACCATTCTTACACCACACACCAACCACTAATATAATTAATCTCCTATGTCTTCCACCCATCCACTGACTCCGAGCACTTTTCGCACTGAGCTGTGAACTGCACGGTAGACGCTGTCGCATATACCGCTTTCTGCCAACGTAAACACCACAACCCCACCTTCAAGGGCTGCCACACCAATTGGGAGGGGAGAAGGCAGCTAGATAATAAGTGACAAAGAATGCCCTCAGTGTTTGAAACAAGCAGCACTGTAACAACAGAAATGGACTAGGCATGAGCACCTAGTCACAACATCAGCAGCAGTGACAGAGGTGAAGAGTTCAATTAATCAATTAATCAGAATTCAAACAGCAAAGTGTGGTCCATGCAGTATACAAAAATGATTTAAAATGTCACAGCAGCAGCTTGTAATAAAAAGAACAAATCAGTTCACAGTATCCACTTTGTAAAACAGCCACATTCAGTCACAGCAATTATTGTGCACTCACTATACTGCAATGATATAATTCAGAGTAAGAATGTGTGAACTATGTCCCCACTTATGACCTCCAACCAAACTCCACCCTCCACCTGGTTAAGTCTCTTTACCACCACAGAGTCTTCAGGGCAATACTTCATGCAGCTGCAGCATGAATTAACTCCACATTCCCTCCAGCTCCGGCGGATGGTTACGAACATTTAACTGCACACAGGAGATGTTACCACGAGGGTCAGTGGGGTCTGCCACCCACCCACTGAGTCCCAAGCACTTTGCCGCAATTAGCTATGAACTGGCTACTGTCAGGACACTGCTGTGTCTACTGGCTTGCCAATTTCAAACCCCACCTTCAAGGCTTTGCCACACCCATTGGGAGGGAGGGGTGCGGCTAGCAGATAATAAGTGGCAAAAAATGCCCTCAGTGATTGGAAACAAGCAGCACTGCAACAATAGAAATGGACTAGGCACGGACACCTAGTCACAACATCAGCAGCAGCGGCACAGGTGAAGAGCTCAATTAATCAGAATTCAAACAGTAAAGTGCGATCCATGCAGTATACAAAAAATGATTTAAAATGTCATGAGCAGCAGTTTGTATTAAAATAGAACAAATCAGTTCACAGTATCCACTTTGTAAAATGGCCACATTTAGTCACAGCAATTATATTACTACTCCTATACTGTAATGATATAATCCAGAGTAAGAATGTGCAAACTACGTCCCCACTTACGACTTTTGAATCAGAAATTCTATTATTTTGTCAGAGATAAACATGAATCTATAAAGCAAAACAAAAAAACAACAGGGGAGGGAGGGGAGGAATGTGGAGGAGGAAGGAGGAGGGAGGGAGGAAGAGAAGGAAGGAAGGGAAAAGGAAGAAGGAGGAAGGGAAGGGGAGGGGAAGGAACATTAACATAAAAAGAATCCCCACCAAGAGGTGAGATATAAATGACAGCACTACAAAAATAAATAATAGGAGGTCACTTATTATCGATTTCTACTTTGTAGGTATAGAAAGTTATTAAGTGTATTAAAAATACTCTGCTTCATGGACGTATCTACATAAAATGTACTTAATTATAACCTGATAGTGTAAGGCATAAAACCTATCATACTCTCTATTGACCATAGCATTAAGTCCCATCTCTGAATGTGCTTTCAAAATACATTGCCATCTGCTCTCGAGTTTTAATAATCTATTGTTCAAATCACCACCTCTCATGTTTAAAGACACCTTCTCCAAGCCTTGAAACTAAATTTATGTTCTGGAGCTTTCTGTATCACATGGACTGCCAGTGCATTTGTTTTATCTTTGTTCTCAATGCTTCTTAAGTGCTCAGCTACTGGTTCTTAAGTATTCTTTTGTCTTTCTACATATCCTACATAAAACAATGGCATTTACAACTTGCTACATAAATAACATTGTATGTTGAGAAATTAATAAAATGTCTGTTTTCAAATGTCCTTCCAGAAATTGGATGTTTAAACGTGGTACCTGGATGTACATGGGTACAGAAAGAACAGTGTCCACACTGAAAAGTCCAACCTGGCAATGCTGAATTCAAGGTGTCTGATGGTGCAACATATAGGCTTTTTGTAATCAAGTCCACTATGTTCTGCCTCTTTAGTACACCATTCTGGGTGGATTCTGAACTTCACTTCTCAATTTTGGTTCCAAGGGAGCAGATTCCAATATTTAATAAGCACATCCCTAATCTTGTATGCCTAAGGATGGTATTTTGTAACAAAATTCAAAGTAGAGTAATTAGTCGGTTTATTTCTATCATTTTTCTTTAACAAAGTAGTCCTACTCATAGTATCTATTATTGTTTTAGTATTTTTGATAATTCCTCTACTGTAACCTCTCTCTTCAAAGTTTATTAACATAGTCAGAGCATCCTTATTATACTCCATATCCAGTGTTGTATTTCACTTAAGATGCATTAGTTGACCGTTTGGTATATTTTCCATAGTATGCCTGGGATGGCAACTATCGAAAGGCAACAATGCATTTTTTGAACATGGTTTTCTATACAATCTGGTCTGAAGTATCCCTGTCTCAGTCTTAACAATCAAAAGAGCCAAAAATGCAATCTTCTGCATATTTACGTTCTTAGTAAACTTTAGAATCACGTTAGTGGACCCTAAATATGTCACAAAATCAGACAATGTAGATGGGGGCCCCCTCCACACCAAAATGATGTCATCTATATATCACTTATATACAAACATACATTGTCTATAAGGATTGATTTCAGACATCACGTACTGGTGTTCCCAATCAGCCAGGTAAAGGTTAGCTTAGTTTAGTGTGAAGGAGGCCCCATCCATGTGCCTTTAATCTGTAAGTAAAATCACCATTTAACTCTAAGCAAGTTACAGTTTAATAATTTCTCAGCCAAATTTACCAGACATTTAATAAATGTATTGGTACATGTTGTTTTTTCATATAGCATCGTCCTTAGTGCTTCTAAACCCCCATTATGGGGAATATTTGTGTATAAGGATGTGATGTCTAATGTTACCAATAGATCATCTTTCTCTACTTGTACATTCTCTAAAATCTGTAACATGTGTAGAGTATCTTTAATATTAACTGACCAGAGGGGGACTAAAGGTTTGATGTATTGATCCACCAGTTGTGCTAGAGGTTCAGTAACCAAACTAATGTAAGCCACAATGGGATGAGCCGGTGGATTTACTAAGGATTTCTGAATCTTTGGTAGACCATATACTGTTGGTCTAACTGGATGTTCAGCAACCAAAAACTCATACATCTGTTTAGTGATGGTGCCATTCAGAAAGATTTCATATAAATATATGTTAATTTCTTGTTTGAAAATCATAGTAAGATCTCTTGGCACCTTTTTATAAAACTCAGTAATAGATAACTGTGTCATCAGTTCTTGCTCATACTTAACTTTGTCAAGTATGACAATAGTTTCTCCTTCATCAGCTGCTTTAATTTCCATTAGGGCATTTTGTGCCAAATTTCTTAAAGCTTCATGTTCTTTCACTGTACAATTGTTAAATCTTGGTTTTGATTGTAACTTAAAATTCCTGGATGTCTCTTTCACATGCTTTCTGAAGTGCCATAGCCACTGGTGAAGGTGGTGGAATATAAACTGAAGGCTTCCTTAGTTTATTCCTGGTCATAATGGTTCGTTATTCTGTGAGTCATTCAAAGCATTTTGTTCCCCGGTCAACAGTTTCTTTATGGAGCGCTATTTTTAAGTCCAATTTGCATGTGAGACGTATATAAATTCACCATGATATCAAATTCTTTTGGTCTTGTAGTGGAAACATATTTTAATCATTTTGTAAAACCTTTTCCTCCACTGGTGTAAGATTTAAATAAGATTTTTACATTTGTAACACTTTAATGATTTTTATATTTGATACTATACCTTTTGATGTATGTAATCTGTATTGATAATGTTTGCTGCACTGTCATTTGTATCATTGTTGGTTGTATTGGCACTTTAAGAGAAGATCTTTATTAAGGGGTGTATACTCAGTTGTTTACGTCTTGAGAAAGCATCAGAGCGATGCGAAAACGTTCGGCATTTTGGTGAGGGGTGCTGCTGCTAGTTTTTTTTATAGAGGAATAATAAATATTTATCCTTTTAGCTTGGACCAAGTTATGTGACCCCGTTTTTCCACTTTGCCATTGTAGCCTTGCTCTGTTTTTGTGAGTTAGTTGAATTTCCGCATTGGCTCTGGCTCAGCATTTCATGTAGCCATCTTTTGTCTTTGATTTAAGCTTATTACAGTGGTTCTGCTGTAGAAATCTGTCTTTAAAAATATTGGTGGTGTAATCTGAGGTTGGGCTCAGGTTTCATGAAAGTCAAGAGCAGCCAGCGGTCTCAGTGGGCAGTTGGCTGACTGCACTCCCAACACCCACAGTTTAGGGCCTGGTAGTAACACCACAAAGTTGCGCTGTGTACACACCCTTGCCTGCCCTGTGAGCTGCTTCCAAGAATTTTTTTGTGCTAAAATAAATCAGTACTTCTGTACGCTTACAAAGTATTACGCACTTGAGAGGGTTTAGGAATTATTGGCATAGACAATGGCAAGTAGAGGTGGCAAAAAACATATTTGGTCCAGCCCGTGCCAAACTACAATGGAGGAACAGGTTGGTGATGTTGAACCTGAATGTGAGTGATGGTCAGGCAGTATTCAACATCCAAAATTATTCTTTACCCCTTCCAAGCCTATTTCTTCCAGCTACAGTAGTACTGTGGCTGGCACAGAAGAAAGTGATGCAAGAAGCACAAGCAGAAGGACACTGTTCTTGACTCCCATAACCACCAATGTGCCCCCGTCTCTCACCAGTACCATCACATCTGTCATCCCCACCACCAACACCATAGAGACCCTGTCTTCCACAACAACTGGCAGCATGACTACTATAGCCAGTCCTGCAACTGTGACTGTCACTCCAGCCACTACTGACACTATGAACCCCGCCATTACTGCCACTACTATAACACTATCATCACAGTTTGTTATCCCTGACACAGTGAATATTACCGGTATGGCAACTACAGTTGACTCAGTTATGCCTCCTACTTCTCAGATTCTCAGTACTTCTGAAAAAGTTATAGAGAAGGACCAGTGATCTGGTTCTGAGTATTTCCCACCACATGAATTGCCCAGTGACATGTCATCTGCTTTATCAGAGGCAAATGTGAGTGACTTTGAGAATGAGGAAGAGTATGCTATGTAACTTGAGGGCAGAAAAAAAAGATAGCTGGCAAAAGAGCTTCTAGGAGTAGCACTAGTACCTAGGATAGTAGAAGTAGCAGTAAGCATAAGGGTCCCCCTCCCCCAATGAGACCAAACAAGCAACACTGATGTTTCTTCTGCAGGCTCCATCACAGCCTGAAGGACAGCCAAGTGATGGCAGCACTGGAATAGCACCATTAGGGCCATTAGGGCAAGAACACATTCTGTTGAAAAAATTACTGGGGGATGTAGTGCTACCAGAATCACTGGTAACCAGAGTGCTGTGTGGCTGCATTCCTGTGTTAAAGGAGGACACAAGGAAGACAGTCTGTTCTTTTTGCAATAGCATTATAAGCTGATTGAAATCACTCTCTAACTTAAACACAACAGCATTATGGAACCACTTGAAGCTTAAGCAGCGCAACTGTATCAAAGCTCATCTGAGTCTGGATCTGGACCTTTGGTTTCACTAGAAGACCAAACCTCCAGTTGACAGGCATGTGCTGTTGGCTGTAGTGGTGGTACAGACAGATCTAATTTCAAGCAACTCAGTGGTCATGGCACTCCTTCCCCTAAACAACATGGAGTCCCTCTACTCTGGTCACTTGACTCCAGTGATACTACAAGGCAGAGACAGTCATCAGCACTTCACACACCACCGGTGAAGTGGTCCATATCAATGTCTCCTATGGAAGTTCCAACAATGGATGCTCTGCATGCATGAACAAAGTATCATGCCTCACATACAGCAGCACAGCAAATCACACAGCTGATTGCCAAGATGATGGTATTGGATCTCCAGTCTGTCTCAGTTGTAGAAGATACTGGCTTCCAATGGCTTCTCAACTATTTGCACCACATTATCAGATACCATCTTGTACTACATTTTCACAAACTGTATTGCCATGGCTGTATGATGGCATGTGATCTGCTGTTGCTGCTCTGCTTGCAGAGGCTGTTGGTGGTGTTTTTCACTGCATGTCGAGATATTTTGACTAGCAATAACTCCCTGAATGCCCATCTCTGCTTAACTTCACACTTGAGTGTGCACCGGCCTGCTACTGCTATTTCCAGTGCATCAAATTGTGGCTCACCCCTGGTCCCCCACAATCTGGTAGTCACATTAGGTCAGCTTTGCTGAACATTGGACTGACAGAGGAAGACCACAGAGCACATAATAGTCACACATTCCTGCAGGACATGTTGCAGTCTTGGACTGGTGTTAACATCAATTTAAAAGTATTTTTTTTTTGTTTCTAACAATGGCACAGATGTGAAAGTCATTAATGATGGTCATTTTGTGAGTATTCTATTGCTTTGCACACACACACACACACACACACTGAATTTAGTGGTGACTCATGCACTGCATAACAGTATTAGGACCAACAATACAATATCCACAGCCCATTCCATCTGCAGGCATTTCCATCACTCTCTAAAGCCACTAATGAATTATGAGAAGTTCAGGAATGCATTGGTCTGCCCCAGCATCATGTAATACAAGATGTTAGCATTCGTGGAATTCTTCATACCTGATGCTTTCAAGACTGCTGATGCAAAAGTGGTCACTACACAAAATGTCAATGGAGGCAAACATTGGAGGGGTTCTAGGATATTATGATTGGTTAGTTCTTGAGGGCATGGTGAAGGTTCTTGCACCATTGGAGAGGAGTACATGTGACCTAAGTAATGCCACAGTCTTACTTAGTCAGGTTATCCCAACTGTGCATATTCTCAAAAGATTGTTACAATAGTTTTGGCTGACAATACAATAAGTACACAAGAGGTCTCTGAGCTTGTTATTCATCTTGAAGCAGAACATGATGCAAGGTTCACCACAGTCATGGATAACTGCCATCACGTACCTATATTTGTTACCATATTGGACCCTTAGGTTCAAATATTAGATCCTTCATATAGTCATGGACAGCCACAGAGTGACTCATTTTAGGCAACAACTGAGTGAAGAGTTAAATAGTGTCATGCAGGCAGTAAGACACTTTGAAGGGGAGGGAGAGAAACAGGTAGGTGGTGGTTTGGAATCAGATGGTACTTGTGGAGATGGGGAAAGACGGCATAGTGGCAGTGCAGAGGAGAGTGGCAGGGCATTACTCAGCATATCACTGCATTATCAGCCTCTCTCTGCAGAAATTTTACTTTATGGCTACTTTGGAGAATCAATTGAGCCATTTGAAGTTGATCCACTGGACTACTGTATTCAGAAAACAAACTCCTTTTCTCACCTTACCTGGCACAACTTGCTTTAAAATACTTAAGTTGCCCTCCTATAAGTGTGCCATCCAACAGGATGTTTAGCACTGCTGGTGACATTGTTGACCCACACTGTTTCAAGCTGGACCCTCAACACACTGAACAGCTATTGTTCATTAAGCTAAACTTACCAGTAGGTGGCTACAAATATGATCTGTTCACATAAAACTGGTGGTACAGTACTGCTCGATCTGCCTTATGTTACAACAGTGTAATGTTACTTTTTGGGGCCCACCTTTTCTTTTTCTATCATTTTAAATATTCAACTTAAAAGAAAGGTAACTCTCCACTCCATGGCATATAACTGCAGGTCCACCATGAGTCCTCTTAAACTAGAAACATTTAAAACTGTATTATGTTTTAGTGCACTTACTATTGTGTACTTTAGGTTACTAATTATCTGTTAGTAGAAAAGGACTGCTTAGCCCACAGTCTGCCTAGATTGTCCATCCCTGCCTTATTGGTCTCTTCTTCAAACCTACAGCAACCCTGCTGCCTCCCTGCTTGTTTTGAAATACACACCCATGCCTATCTCATGCATACTTGAAGCCCCACACTGTTTTTGCCACCGTCACTTATGCTGCCAGTCTGTGTCAGGCATCTATCATGCCTTCTGTGAATAAATATTTTTTCACATCTGTCTTGAACACCCAATCAGCTTCATCACATGCCCCGATTACCCCCAGTACTTGTGCTCTTTCTTATTTGAAAGAGACTCCCCTAATGTTCCCTTTTCATCCCTGTTAGGTACTTGTATAGGTCTCTGTCATGGCACATCTCACTCTCCTCTCTTCCAGGGTGCACATACAATGCACCAGTGCTATTTTAGTTGCCCTAGACAAGACACAAGATGTCACCTCATCAACAGCCTCTGGCCAATCTATGCTAACCGTCTGTCACCTGACCACTGACCAGTGCAGTAGTTTGATGCCTTTTTGGACTGCTGAAAGGCTTTTAGGGGGTGCTCATGGCAGAATTAACTGTTGTGCTTCAAAAGGGAAGGAAGTGGTAGACTTTAACAGTGTTGCAATGCCTTATTTAAAAAAAATACTTATTTGGGGCCAAATAATGAGTATCTGGAGTCCAGAATATGAATATCATATTCGTCTAAATACATTATAACCCCAATTATCCAAAAGCCTTGGGGGACACACAATTCTTTCAGATAACTGGGTGTTTGGATAAATGGGAGTCCACTGAACAGTGGTATATTACAGAGCTACATTGACAAGCATGGTCACATACAGGTTAATGTATTACTTTATTGTAAAACACTACGACAAACAACAGTAAATATGCTGAAGCATCTTAAAATAGCAACTTGCACAGTATGTTTAACAACAGCAATATGCAACAGTAAAAGCAGCAAGCATTTTAAATTCATGACAGCTCACATATGAGTGGGTTGAGCAATAAGCAGCATTAACAATACATAATTTTAACAGCTGCGATCCACTATGACATTTGTAAAAACAGTAAAAGCTGCAAGCATTTTAAATTCATAGGGGCTCACATACTGTAGCTGTTACAGCAGCAATCAGTACAGATATATTGAGCATTAAGCAGAATTAACACTAAGTTATTTTAACATCTGTGATCAGTAAGGCTAACATAGGCATAGCTCAAGCAGTACAATTTTGCAGAAAGCATGTTAAACATTTTATAGCACTTTAAAAACTCAGTGATTGCAGATTAACCACATTCTATTAGCCCTCTGTTAGCCCTCATGTTTGAGCAGTGCTGTTAGCGCATTTATGCTGTGGCTGCCAATCTGTAACAAGCCACTAACTACCCTATTAGGAAATGCAGTTAACAACTGGGGAAAATTAGGAACTGCACTGGTTTCTAATGACTGCTACTAACCTTTTGCATATAGCAATGGGGGACAAGGACCTGTTTTGGATATTGCAAAGTTTCAGTTAGCAGGGTTTTGGATAATCAGGATTATACTGTATTCAAATTAAGGTATTCGCACACCCCTACTGAGGTTTTCTTTCTTTCTTTCTCTCTCTCTTTCTTTCTTTATTTCTTTCTCTCTCTCTTTCTCTCTTTCTCTCTTTCTTGGCTTACTTTCTATCTGCTGAGTTCAAGTTCTTTAAAGTCACATTGCTAATTGTAGTGTGTTTACTGTTCTGAAGCACGTACAGCAAAAGTTGGTTCTGAGCATGCTCAGTAAGCACTTCCAAGGTAGATGTACAAAATGAAAAAGAATCCTTTTTCATATGGGGTCAATCCTTTTTCAAGAAAAAAAATATTTTTCATTTGCCACCATCTTGTTTCTGCTTTTTTCCCCCCAAAAAATTAAAAAGCCACAAAAAATGAAGTCCTGGAGAGAGGCCAACATATCTATGTGGCTCATCGGGGCCCCATTAGATGGATTCTGCACTTAACTATTGGACAAAAGGCATCCATATGTGTTTTTGTTACATTTTCAGTCCTTTTTTGTGACTTGCTTTCTCAGTAAGCAGTTCAACACAGCTGTACAAAATGAAAAAAGAACCCTTTTTCATTTGGGGCCAATCCTTTTTTAGTGAGGAGAATACATCCTATCTCTTTGGTGTTTAGTGGTGACCTCCACCCCTCCAATCACCATCCCTCTATTGTTTCTTATTTTACTGGTGTCTAGTGGTGTCCCCCACCCTCTGATCACCATTCCCATATTGTTTTTTTTCTATCCCTGGTGTCTAATGGCACCTCCACCACTCTCCAGTCACCATCTTCCCTACAATAAAGAAAACAGCTTTGCAATATCTTTTTTCTTTTGATAAGCCTGTAAAAAAGAAAACAGTCCCTGCCTGTTCTGACCCTTCTACCCCAACCTCCCACTCAGCACCCACCACCCCACAATCCCCACACCCCTCATGCACCCTAAACTGAAAAGGTCCCAGTGTGAAGATCCATGCTCAGATTGAAGACATGTCTTGCTGCTGGAAACACCAGCTGTTATATGAGAAAGTAAGGAAAGTGCTGTTCAATGTATTTCAATTTGGTTTTCAACTTTGTAGCATATCATTGCCATTTTTGCTTATTTTGACACCAAATTTTCAACATAGTCCTTTTGGCACCCCACCTCATGAACAATGGAGACAGAATTATGCAAATATGCCAGGAAAGGTGATTTTGTGGTTGCTTGATGAAATCACCTTTTGGGTGGGATGTAAAACTTTTCACCACCCTTGTTTATGAGGTGGGTAATAAGAAGGCTATGTTGAACATTTGGGGTCAAAATGTAGAAAATTGCAAAGTTATGTGCATACGCTGAAATTTTACTACGCTTGTTTCTAACTTTGCTAATTTTAAATATTTTACCTCAAATTTTCAACGTAGCCAGTTTTATACCACTTCATTAATATGACAGCTGTCATTTTTCAGATGCTGGTCTAACTGTTTTTGTAACTGCAGCATGGAATGATGTTTCCATGCTGCACAATGATGTTTTCAGTGGGGTTTAAAATTCTCAGTACGGGTTTCATGAGGTGGGGTAATACGAGGCTGTGCTGACAATTTGTGTGCTGTTTTTCTACAAATGCAAGTGAAGGGCCCTCTTCAACAGCAACATACATGTCCACATCAATGGAGGGATGGGAACGCAGGGTCCAGAACACCCTGCACTCCCACAGGCAAATGAGGATATGATTGCACTATATCAAAAAGTAAGGAAATTCATTGCAAAAAAAACTAAACTCTGTTAATGCACCATTTAGGGTTAAGACTACAGTGACAAAAGTAGGGAAATGTGATTTTAGGGTTTCCAACCCTGAAACCCTGCCTCCAACCCTTGAAGTGAATCAGGGGTGAAGTCTTCCTTGGAGTTGTCACCCTAAAGCTCACTCCATTCTATACACCCTGAAACATATACACTTGTGTCGGGTACTTCTGAGCGTTCTACTGCTGTACTACAATGAGGTGAGCTTTAGGGTTGATAATGCCAAGGAAGACTCACCTCTGATTCACTTCAGGGTTGAGGGTGGGTTTTAGGTTGGAAACCCTAACATCAGATTTCCTATTTTTATTGCTGTACTCTTTAACCCATATAGTGCATTAACAAGTATTTTTTGCAAAGAATATATAAATATATATATATATATATATATATATATATATATATATATATAAAGACAAAGAAACTCTAGTGCATAAACACTGAGGCAGAGGTTACCCAAAGGGGCATTTGGCTGGGAAGCCAAGTTTCAAGAAAATACAAAATCACATGCCCACACAATGCAAGCATCATGGGCTGCATATACAAATCACCACAGAATGTTATTCTGGTCCAACTCCAAAGCAGAGTAGCATGGTGCCGAAGGCCTCTCACACAGTTGCAAAGGGGTGCTTCTGTTAGCACCTTTGCAAACAAAGGCTTTCTTCGACTTATGTCTAATTAAATTGAACCAGCATAACTTTCTCTGATGATTGTATATGCAGCCCATGATGCTTTATTATAATGTGGCATGTGTGATTATATATATATGTATATATATATATATATATTCATTGCAAAAACTTTGTTAATGCACTAGTTAAGGTTAAAATGACAACAGTAGGGAAATGTGGCATTATAGTTTCAAACCCTAACACCCCACCCACACCCTGCAGACATCAACAGGCATGGGGTGTGCCTGGGGTTGTCACCCCAACCCCCATTCCATTAGTAAATAACCTGAGATGGGTACAGTATATGAGAATGTGGTGAGCATTAGGATTGACAACCCCAAGGCACATCTCATACCTTTTGCTGCTTGCAGAGTGGAGGTGGTGTGTCTGGGATGGAAACTCTACTGTCACGTGTCCCTACTTTTGTCACTTTATCCCTAACTAGTGCATTAATGAAGTTTTTTGCAATGAATTTCCTTACTTTTTGAGACAGTATAATTACATCCTAATTTCCCTGTGAAAGCACTGGGCCCTCAGGGCTCCTATCCACCCATACTTTTAGAAATTGTGTAATCATATCCTAGTTTGCCTGTGGGAGTGCAGAGCCCTCTGGGCCCTGCACTCCCATCCCTCCACAGATGCATATGTGAATGTTGCTGTGGAAGCACTGGGCCCTGTGGGCACTACACTTCCATTTTTTGCAAAACCACAACCAAATTGTCATCATAGCCTTCTTATCACCCCACCTCATGAACCCAGTACTGAAAATTTCCAAATCCCCACCAAAATGTGATTCTGCACCACTACAATATCATTCCATGCCACAGGTGTGAAATGACAGCTTGACCGGCATTTGAAAAATGACAGCTGTCATGTTCATGGGGTGGTGTAAAAATATATCTATGTTGAAAATTTGGGGTCAAAATATTTAAAATGATCAGAGTTACAAGCAAGTGTAGCAAAATTTAAATGCATGCACATAACTTTGACATTTTTACAAATTTTGACCCAACATTTTCAATATAGCCTTCTTATGACCCCACATCATGAACAAGAGCAGTGACATTTTTCAAATTATGCCTGAATGAATTACTTACAACGAAGTTAGTGGTAGGAGTTTTTTGTGCACCCCCTAAAACTAAAAATAAATCATTTGATATATTTGCAGAATTAATCTTAAAAAGATAAAGATGAGCAAACGATTCTGACAGGTGATTTTAATGCTGATTGGTTACAGAATAGAGGCAAGAAATTAGAGAATACTTTTGCTATTTTGGGGCTAAATCAAATCATTCAAAACCTACTAGACATACAAAAAATGTAGAGCAAGGCTCGGTTTTGGACTTATTTTTTGTATCTCAAGATTTAGTGAAAAATTGGGATGTATTACCACTGAATTTAGGGACCATAATCCAATAACTTGTAACATTGAAATACAAAATTTTACTACTACTCAGCAGCCGAGTACATATTGGTGAAGAGACTTTAAGAGTTAAATGAACTACTTTTTATAAACCATCTGAAGCAAAGTCCTTGGGAGAGAGTATATTTGATACCAGATATAGAATTAGCAATACAGGAGTTAAATGACATATTAGTGAATGTAATTCAGCATCATGCTCCATTAGTTAAAAAAAGAAACAAGGAAGATCCATGGATCACAGACAGGATAAAAAAATATTTAAGGATAAGAGAACATGGAAAAGGGTGGAAAAACTAAAAATATAGTAGATTGGAATATTTTTAAGGAATGGAAGAATAAATGTAAAAGTATATTAAAAATGCAAAAAATAAGTATCACCGGAATAAAATAAATAACACTTCTGACTCCAAACAATTTTGGAAACTCATTACTGATTTAAAGACTCCGAACAAAACTGTTAATAATGTAAGTCTAGTGCAAGGAAAAAAAATTGTGACTGACACAATGGATGTAGCAAATGTTTTTAATTCCTATTTCTTGGATTTACCAGGTTTAAAAATATTAAAGTTAACTTCAAATGTAACAAATGTTGCCCCTGAAAGGGACAGAACAGAAACCTAAATAAGAAACTTAAATTTGAGGTAATACATGAGAAAGATATAGTAAAAGAACTACAGAATTTAAACCTAAATAAATCTGGAGGTGTAGATGGCATAGAGGCACGATTTCTGAAATTGGGTGCACAAGTAATAGCCCCTGTTATAACCTACTTGAATAATTGGAGCCTGAGTAGCTCCACTGTCCCCAGAATATGGAAAATAGGAAAAATTATTCCCATCTATAAAGGAGGTGACAAAACAACTCCCTCAAACTGTAGGTCAATAGCTCTTTTGCCATTCCTGTCAAAAATTTTAGAGCATAGAGTACATTTACAGCTAAATCATTTTTTGGAATCTAATGTTATATTAACAGAAAAACAACATGGCTTTAGAAAGGGAAGATCCACAAGCACCGACCTGTTGGAATTTAATGACTTGGTGGTGACATCCATGAACTAGGGGAAGAGTACCATGGCAGTGCTTGTGGATCTCAGTAAAGCCTTAGACTTGGTTCAGCACAAAATGCTCTTGGAGAGGTTAGGGGAGATAGGGATTCAAGGGAAAATGTTTCAAGTTGTTGAAGTCGTATCTGACTAATCATCAGCAATGTGTAGCATGTGGAACTTCAGTATCAGGCCCTGGAAAATTGGAGAGGGGTGTTCCCCAGGGCTCGATTCTGGGACCATTATTGTTTAACATTTATGTTAACAATCTTGTTCAAGTTATTGAACACATTGACATAAGACTGTACGCAGATGATACTGTGTTGATAACATCTGCCAACAATTTTACAGATATGACAGTTAAACTTCAATATTACCTACTCCAAATGGAAAACTGGATGAGGGATTCTGGCCTTCTCCTCAACTCGAAGAAAACTCAGAGCATGTTCTTCTCAGTGGGTCAACATAGGGGGAATAGGCCAGAGATGCAACTCCACCTTCAAGATGGAATAAAAATTAAAAGTGTATCCAATTATAAATACTTAGGATTTCACGTAGACTCAAGGATGACATATATAGAGCATATAATAACCCAGACCAAAAAAGTAAATCAGAGATTAGGGGCTCTTAGAAGAGTAGCGGGCAGTTTACCATTGGTAGCCAGAGAATGGTTGGAAAAACAGATGCTCTTACCAGTGGTGGAATATGGTTCCATAATTTATATGAATTCAACTCAATCAGCTTTAAAACAGATTAATCAAGTTTATTATAGGATAGGAAAATTTGCTACTGGGTGGTAAGAAGTTGCACCATTGTGTAACTTATAAAAACTTAAATTGGCTCCAACCAGAGGCCTACAGAAATGATCTTTGGCTTGTTACATGTCATAAGATTTTGCACAAAAAAATATAAATGCCCATTACACAAACAGGTGATAAGAAAATCAAATAAGGAAACACATATTAAGGCAAGGAAAGCAGTAAATAGTATTCCAATGCACAGATGTTTTAATAGATTAGGTGATAGCACACTTCAGAATAGTGTAGCACATAGTTGGAATAAATTATCCAAACTTTTGAAGTCAAATACAAACCTTTTTAGTTTTAAAATTACTTTATTTGACTGTTTGAGGTCCTGTTGCACATGTTTTTAAAGTAATTGTTGTGCTGTGTTTTCCTTTTGTATTTTTGTATTTGTATAATATTTTGTAAGTTGTTTAATGTATTTTGTACAATGGATTGGAATGCAGGACTTTGTTGTAAATGGGACTTTGTCACAACAAATGTTATTTCCTGTGAAAAAATAAAATTTTAATTAATCATCAATCATCATCAATCATTTCACTAAGTGACCACAAAATCACTCTTAGGGCTGGATTTGTGGAATTCCACTGACAGTGTTCATGACGTAAGTCCCAAATGGCCATATTGAAAATTTGGTGTCAAAATATGCAAACATGGCCAAGTTATGAATCAAAGTTGAAAATCCTATTGAAATACATTGAACTACAGTTACCATAGTTTCTCATATTGCAGTCTCCAGTTCCAGTAGCAAAACGTACCATCAATGAGAGAGTGAATATTCACCCTGGGACCTCTTCAGGTGAATGAGAGTGTGGGAGGTGTGGGGTAATGGGTGCTGAGTGGGAGATCAGGGTGGGGGGTTGATTGGTGGGGACCATTTTCTTGTTTACAGGTTTAAAACAAGCAAAAAAACCATAGAGGGACCATTTACTTTATTACAGGCAAGATATTCTGGTGGAGGGTGCCACTAGACACCAGGGAAACAATCAAAAATACAAGTACAGCAATTGAGAGGTGGGGTGCCACTAGACACCAGGGAAACAATGAAAAATATAGGGGGGGGATCAGATGGTGGGGAATCCACTAGACACCAGGGAGAAACATAAAATATAAATATAAAAAAAATACAAGGAGGGTAATTGGAGGATGGGGGTGCCACTAGACACCAGGGAAAAGTCCTATTATTATGAGGATGGAGGTCGAAGTATGGGGAGTGCCACTAGACATCAGGGAAAACATGACTGCAAGCCAGAAATAATTTTTCCCTCACAAAAAAGCATCTTTTTTTGTCACTCACAATATGAAAAAAAGAATATTTTTTTGTATCATGAGTGATGAAAAAAGATTTGCAATCTTAAAAGAAAAACATTTTTTTATGGAGATTTCTCCAACAGTTAAGTGCAGAATCCAGCTAAGAGGTTCCTGATAAGCACGCTACATGTGTTGGTTGCTTTCTAGAATGTAATTTTTGTGATTTTCCAAATGGAAGATAAGATGGTGGCATACGAAGTGTCACAAAAAAACTAACGAAAAAGGGTTCTCATACAAAAATGTCATACAGCTATTTTGAAGTGCTGACTGAGCATTCTCAGAACCCAAATATTTTAAATTTAATAACTTTGGAACAGATTAATATTTTTTTTTCACCAAACCAGTGAAAGGCACTTCTGTGGGCCAAGCTGTTTCTACCCTGAAAATTTCAGACCAAACTTCCAAACCATCTAGGCGCTACATGATGGCAAGTAAACAGCACAAATTGGCAATTGTCTATGTTTTTTCTCTATCTGCATCTTGGAATCTGCACATCTGACTGGAACAAAACATGACTAATCAAGAGAGCTACCCCACAAAACTGATCATGCAAGATTTTGTGCAAATCTGTTGAATGGTTGCGGTTATTAAAGTGCATAAAATGAGGTTTCACATTAAAGTGCCCACTCATTTAATTATAGTGGTGCTATTGCACCACTATAATATATCAAATCTTTATGAAATAACCTACTCAGTTGATGTTCCCCAATCTGCTTTAAAAAGAAGGCAAGGCAAGGCAAATTTTATTTTCCCGACATCCAATCCCAGAGGCTGTGGGTGCTGTACACATCAACACAACTATCCAATAAAACAATAAAAATGTAAGCAATAAATTAAACAGATCATATGATTAAATAAGTAAGGCCTAAGCTAAAACAGTAGCTAGAAGGGCCCTCCCAAAGATAGGATCTAATATATAGTGACTTGGAAGGCCTGATTGAACAAGTGGGTCTTGAGGCAGGCCTTGAATACCTCAACTGAAGGGGCCTCCCACACAGATGGTGGAAGTGAATTCCACAGGATGGGGCTGGCAACTCTGAACACTCTATTACCGGCAGTTTTCAACCTTATCCTCGGAATCGCAAAGAGGCCCCTAGAGGAGGAGGAGCAGAGGGAGCGGACCAAGGCAGCAGGTGAGAGAAGGTCAGACAAAGCATCCAGAGCCCAGCCCATGCAGGGCCTTAAAGGTGAGCAAGCCCCTTTGAAGAGGATCCTCCACCTGACTGGCAGCCAGTGGAGTTCATGCAGCACTCAGGGTCATGTGGCAGTATTTTGACTGCCCCATCAACAACCTGGCAGCCACATGCTGTACCTCCCAAGACCCCAAGGTAGAGTGCATTACAGTAGTCAAGCCTTGACATCAAGAAGGCATGCACTAAGGTGAGAGGTCCAGGGGTAGAACTAGGGGGTTGATTCTGGCAATATTCTTAAGATGATAGAAGCTGGTCCAGACAACGGATGACACCTGAGCTTCAAATGTAAATCCGCTGTCAAAGGTCACACCAAGATCTCACACCCTAGAGGAGGCCCTTAATGGCATAGACCCCAGGAACAAAACTGTTTCTGCACCTGAGACCATCCTATCATGCCCTCTGTTTTATTCCACAACCAGTACCTCCATCTTATCAAGGTTCAGTCACAACCAGCTAGAGGCCATCCAGTCACTGATCTCAGAAAGGCATTCATGTTGCACTTCCACCGCATTCAATGTCAGAGGGGCAAAGGAAAGATGCAGCTGGGTGTCATCCACATAGAAATGAAAACCCAAACTGTACTTCCTAATGAACTCTTCCAGGGACAGGATATACACGGCAAACAACATGGGTGACAAGACCGAACCCTGAGGAACTCCACACAACAGGAGGCTAGGGGAGGAGGAGGAATTCCCCATCACTATCCATTGCCTCTTATTCATGAGATATGATTCCAACAAGCAGATGACAGTGCCAGTGAGTCTACAGAATTTCCTCAGGCAGTCAAGAAAGACACACAGTGGTCTACCATGTCAAAAGCTGAAGAGAGGTCAAGAAGAACAAGAATCATCCCCTCTCCTTGATCTCTAGCCCTGAGGAGGTCATTATGCACCCAAATTAATGCAGTTTCCATGCTATGCCTTGCACAAAACCCTGACTGGATAGGCTCATACTAATCAAAGGCCACGAGGTGTTCTCAATCTGAAGTGCCGCTACCTTCACAGCAATCTTCCCAAAATGGGAGGTTGGAGATTGATGGTAATTTGACCTGACCTAAGGGTCTAAAGATTTATTTATTTAGTTTTGTTGACGAGTAAGTGCACTAGACAAATCTTGCCTATTTTTAGAGTACGACCCAGGAGGGATACAGATGAATGCCAGCTGACCTTGAACCAGATTAAGCTATTGGTGGTATTTTTAGTGAATGGTTTCTTCAGAAGTGGTCTGATCAGTGCCTCCTTCAAGGCATCTGGAAGACCCCCTGAGAGCACCAGACAATCAAGGTGAACACTGGGCCGACAGTGTCAGCACATCTCATTAAGAAATGTGTCAGCACTGAGTCCAGTTTATCTTACCAACAGTCCATCTTTTAGCCCTACAGCCAATGGTAATTTCATTGCTGGAGTCCAGAAGCTCTGAATCGCCTTCACTCTGAGAACAGATTAAATCACTTATTTACTTCTACTCCTAACGTCCAGTGTCTCAAAGATCAAAGTTTACAATGTCTTTCTTACTTTTAATTTATCAAGTTATAGGAATTTAACAAGCTCTATTACCTTTGAAACATCATATGGGACTGCTTCCTAGGTTATAATTTTAAAGCCACCACCACTGTCTGAAATGCCACCCGCTCATCGTGAGTAAACTCTTTGTGGAGCCAGAGGCACATCTTTCTTTATAGATTCTAAATTTCCATGTGGGGCATGCTATGTGGTAACCATGGTTAACACTTAGCTTTGAACGTAACTATTGATTTCCTTGTTATGTCAAAAAATGTTCTAAAATCAGAACTGTTTTATTTATAAAGTAAAACTTTCTTTCAGAGAAACAGTTTCATGTTCTCTCTTCCTATTCTAATACCGAAGCCATATCTATGGCTCCTATAACCCAATACACAGTTTGTATAATTTAAAAACAAGTTTCTTGCCAAACAGATAAGAATAACTTCATTCTTCTAATGCTAACTCCATGTATTACTAATCTGACAAAAGGTGTGTGAACATTATAATACTATTGCCATGGAAACTGTATACTTTTAGTTAAAGGAGTACCTCATAACCTTTAGTTAAAGGAGTACCCTTATATATAATAATTTTTATCTGTATCCTTGTCAACAGATAACTCTTTTTGTGTAGCTGATGGAGATATATGGGTTAGCTTTAGTTTATATTCACTCTTCATAGTAATCCTCTTCAACTATGACGGGGAACTCCATTTTCTGGTTGTTGAAATCTCATTGCTCCTGGGAGCTGCATTAGTATCCATGGTAAAACTTATGTGTGTAGTGTAATTGTTGATGTATTTAAAAAAGGAGAGTAAATCTTCTTCTGTATTTTCAAAATGATAAAAATATCAATAAAGCATCTGTACAGTAATATACTGTCCCTATCTTGATTTTTAGTGGACTGAGTATGTTTAGCTTTAAATTCACCCATAAAGATGTTTACACAAGTTGGTGCCATAGTAGCACCCATTGCCATTCCTTGCACTTGCAAAAATAATTTATCTTCACATCTGAAGTAGTTTTAATTCAAAACTGTCAATGTTAGTTTAACTATGAATTCTGTATTTGGTATTATTAGTTCATGGCATCTATTCAAGCATTCTCTTAATAAAATTCTGTATTTGGCATAAGTTAATTGCATCTATTCAAAACATTTCTTAATGATCTTATTCCTTCCTGGTGTGGGATGCTTGTGTATAGAGTCCTGACATCTATAGTTACCAAAAACAATTCTTCAGTTGCTGGTACTAGATCTGTTTAATTCCTGCAGAAGTTCTATCACGTGTTTAGAGTGTCTCAGGTAAAATGGTATTTCTGGGACCAAATGTTTGCAGTAATGGACAACATAAATGGAACATGGTTTTGTAAAAGATCTTCTTCCAGATATTATTGTACATCTATGTAATTTTGGCAATATGTAAAATAATGGTATTATTATTAATTAGGCTATCCAGTATCCATTCCTCTATCCATTTGTTATCATATGCATCTGTTAACTGTTTCTGTCCTTTCTACTATAAAAGTATTCAAGAGAATGGTTTAGACATTTTGTGGCAGTGAGTCATACATTCCAGTCTGCAGCACTTGTAGTCTAGCATGACTGTATCCCCCATGAGCTGGTATGATGACTATGGTTTTATCAGATTCCAGTTTTTTAGTGCATAATTTTCATCTTTGTTCAGATTAAACCACATTTTTTCTTCTTCACTATTTTGATAATTTTCCCAATTTCCATGTCAACCTTTTGTATGTATGTTTCTATATTTTGAAGGATGGGTCCTGGTGGTAAAAAATCAAACTCAATGCACAGTGCTTATTTACATTCATATTTCTTTTTCTGTTCAATTGGGTTTTCATTATTATTTTTGGTAAATTCAAAAAATTGTCACAATTGAATTTTGCGATGAAACTTCTCCATGTCCAATTTTAACTCAAACCATAAAGTTTTTTAGTTTACCCAAAACTCAATCCTTTATTTAATACTGTATCTTCTATGGCAGTCAACTATATTTTTGACATGTTAAGAACAGGTAATTCACTGGTATTTTAAGTCTTGTGTAGTGGCATTTTGGATCTATTTTTCCATCTAGGTCTATATCTCGTCTTCTAAATTTGATTACCTATCCTTGTGTGGGATGGTCCTGATCTGACATCCTCAAAAAATCATCTCGTTCCCTATAGTACTGAGGGTCTTCATCACATCTAAAACCTCTTCGTGGTTGGTAGTATTGTTGATGTTTCTGCCTCTACAGGCATCCCTGTATTAAACATATTATCTGGGCCTCTGTCTACCACTGTTTTATATACTCCCTAAAATACATAAAGACCCTTAAAACCACCTGGATGTCCAATAATATCTGGAATAAGATCTGTTACAGAACCACTTTACATTCATGCTGACCATTTTTGCAAAAGGTTTGTCCCAGAAATGCTACTTATCTGACAGACTCTATACACATGATAGAACTTTTACATGAATTCAATAGATCCAATAGCAGTACTGAAAACTGCTTTTGATAACAATAGATGTCAGGAATCTATATGCAAGCATCCCACACCAGGAAGAAATATAATCATTAAAATGCTTTGAACAAAGTTCATGAACTAATACCAAATACAGAATTTCTAGTGGATCTGTAACTGTTTCTGTCCTCTCTACCATAAGATCATTCAAGAGAATGGTTTAGACCTTTTGATAAGTTGTGGCACTGTCATACATTCCAGTCTGCAGTATTCATAGTCTAGTATGACTGTACTCCCCCCCACCACACACACACACCCTTATGAGCTGGTTTGATGACTGGTTTTATCAGCTTCCAGTTTTTTTGTGCATAATGTTCAGCTTTGTTTGGATTAAACCATGTTTTATTTTTCACTGTTTTGATAATGTTCTCAATTTCCATGTCAGCCTTTTTATGCGTATGTTTCTAAATATGTAAAGATAGGTCTTGGTGGCAAAAAAAATGAACTTAATGCACAGTGCTTACTTAAGTTCATATTTCTTTTCTGTTCAGTGGGGTTTTCATTGGTATTTTCTGTAAATTCAAAAAATTGTCACAACTTCTCCATGTCCAGTTTTAACTGAAAACAATAATGTTTCTTAGTTTACCCAAAACTCAGTCATTTGTTTAATACTGTACCTTCCAGGGCAGTCAAATGTATTTTTGATATGTTATGAACAGTTAATTCACTGGTCTGTTAAATCTTGTGTAGTGGCATTTAGAATCTATTTTCCATTTAGGTCTATGTCTCTTCTTCTTCTTAAGTCTGATGACTTATCCCTGTGTGGGATGGTTCTGGTCTGACAACCCCTAAAAATCATCATGTTCTCTATACTACAGATTGTCTTCATCATATCTATAACCTCTTTGTTGTTGGTAGTAGTGTTGATAATTTCTGCCTCTACGGCATCCATGTAATAAACATAGTATTGTCTACCACTGTTTTATATTCTCCCAAAAATACATAAAGACCTTTAAAACCACCTAGATGTCCAATTATATCTGGATTAGGAACTGTTACAGAAACACTTTACATTCATGTTGACTATTTTTACAAAAATTGGTCCCAGAAAAGCCACTTATCTGAGAGAGTTTATACTCATGATAGAACTTTTACAGGAATTCAACAGATCCAATAGCAGTACTGAAAAATTGCTTTTGATAACAAGATGTCAGGAATCTATATACAAGCATCCCACACCAGGAAGGAATATGATCATAGAAGTCATGAACTAATATCAAATACAGAATTTCTAGTGGAACTGGCATCAATAGTTTTGAATAAAAACTACTTCAGATTTGAAGATAAACATTTTTGCAACTACAAGGAATGACAATGAGTGCCACTATAGCACCCACTTATGCAATATCTTTATGGGGCAATTTGAAGCTAAACAATTTCAGTCTACTAAAAATCAACATAAGGATAGTATATTACTGTACAGATGACTTACTGACAATATTTTTATCATTAGTAAAAATACAGAAGAAGATTTACTACCAATTGTTGAATACAATGACCACTTGGTACAAAACATGACATTAAAACTTGCATGATTTATCAGGGCTTTAACCTGGCAACCAGGAGATGTCACAAGAAAAATTCAGAAAACTTTCTTTTGATGGGAATTTTTTTTTAACTCTATTTATTCACCCCTTACTCACCAGCCTCTCTCCAGCATGGTCTCTCAGTCAACTGACTTTGCCCATCCGGCCTGAAGTGCAGATTGTCTATGTTCTGGCTGATGGGCACCACCACTCCTTATGCAGCATGCCCTAACCCCTCGGGTCTGAGTCCTCCAAGGAAGGACTGCCATTCTTCTACTGGCACTCTATCTAAGTATTGGAGGGCAGCTGCCATAGGAGGAGGGAACCAGAGTGGACGTCATGATGCCCAGCGTAGGACATGGGGCTGTTACCACTGGACCTGCCTTCGCTTACTGGTGGAAGTTTTTTGTCTTGTTTTCTCCCTTCCCCTAAAATTGGGACATGCAATATCATTCAGATCACTACATGAGCTCTCCCACACATGCCCGGAAGATGGCCTCCTACTGTTCCCCATTCCAATGTGGTCCCAACATCTGTAGTGCACCCGGCCTCCACCGGGTGCTGCTATCTGAATGAGACATTCCCCCCTCCTTCCCAAGAGAGAAACGAAGTCTTATGGATGCTCCATCCTCTCCTTCCTGGCTGACTCATGGCATCCCGAGCTTGTTCCTGAACCCAGTTCACTGGTGTGACACAAGGTGTGGTGTCCAGTGCCTCAACCCTCAGAACCACCAGGCTGGCTTTTGATGAGAAAAATGGAGAAATAGATTGCGGTGAAGGCAGCTTCACCGTCATCAACCACTTCTATTCCCAGTTCTCCATCGACCCATTGTTCTCCATGGTCAACAGCGGCCATCACTGACTCGTTAAAGGAAAAGGATAAGTCTTCCAAATGGCTGGATAAATACCACCATTCTAAGAAGGATTAGAACAGAAAAGAAAAGGATGCTTCTCCAGACTGTTCCTGTTCACCTCTAAGAAAGGATAATTTCTTTTGTCTTTCTCCTGCTCAAATACTAGGCATTTTGCACCTCTTTCCACCTTTGTAATTAAACCCGCCTACTGATTACGTTGAATGCCTGCCCTGTGAAATTAATACATTCTACCTCATCTCTTCTCTCCCTCCTCAGGAACAGCCCCAGAACAGGGCTTCTCCCTGGCAGTAGTGCTCACAGCCCTGCTCCGAACCAGCCAGCTGCCCGCATCCTCCGAAGCAGCTCTTCCAGCTCTCCAAGCAAGGTACAGACTGAACTGGATTCAGAAGCCACAATTCCATTGGACAAGAGCAGCTTCTGACTAATTTTCCATTGGCCTTCTGGTGCAGGCTATTTTTGTTTCTCTTCCCAGCCCTGCTCTGTAAGTTTGGTTTCATCTTAAACCGGTAGGATTTAATCACAGGTCCTGTCTCCTACTTAACTTTGCTACATGGATAAGGAACATATTTTCCTTGTAATTCCTGTGTTTGCAGGGAAAACAAAACCCTGTGTTTACTGCAGAATCCTAGATTTCTAATATTAAGCTATGTTACAGTTTCATGACTCTAACTGCTGCATGGAAAAAATCATTGCTTTTTAATCTTTGTAGCACTGCATGGTTTGGCTTATTATTGCTTGTGATTTCAGCCCTTTGTGAAGATTTGATTGTTGCCTCCACTCAATAGAGCCTTCCTTCTTTCCTTGTATGTAATTGCTTCCAACTGTAATTTACTAAGCCTTCCTCTATTAGTATACAGCTCCTCTCTGGACCTTTGCTTGTGCCACCACTCTCCAGAGCCTTCCCCTCCCTCCTAACTCTAACACTTTAAACCTTCCTTCTCTTCCAAATTGAATTATTTCAAACTTGAAAAACCTTTCTCTGGCCACCATCCCTTCTGACCCCCCCCACTAGACTACTGCCAGCCTCCATGATGCCTCTCTGCCTGCATCCCTTATTCCAATTTCTTTTGTCTTTCTCCTGCCCAAATACTAGGTGTTTTTGCACCTCTTTCCACCTTTTTAATTAAACCCACCTACTGATTAAGTTGAATGCTTGCCCTGGGAAATTAATACCCCCTGAACAGGGCATCTCTCACTGTCAGCAGAACTCGCAGCCCTGCTCCGAACCAGTCAGCCACCCACATCCTCCAGAGCAGCTTCTCCTGCTTTCCAAGCAAGGTACAGACTGAACTGGATTCAGAAGCCACAATTCAATTGGACAAGAGTGGCTTCTGACTAATTTTCCATTGGCCCTCTGGTGCAGGCTATTTTTGTTTTTCTTTCCAGCCCTGCTCTGTAACTTTGGGCTGGCTGTGGAGTTTTCCTATTGAAATTTAGCACCAACCCACCCATTCCCAACCTCCGACCAGAATTAAATACACTAACTTCACCCCCCTGATATCTCCAGTGTTACCCATTGGCTATATAGCCCCTCTGAGCTTAGAAAAATTTTAAGATAGAGAGCACATCTAAATAACTTAGGATACTTGAAGAAATATCACACATATCAATCAGTGGGATTCTAGCTTCACTGCCCACACTAGTCCTAACTCTTCCCCATCAGTTACTTCTTTGCATAAAAGCTGATCCACTTGTTAAGTACTCAGATCCTCTTGCCTATACTCCAAGATCTACTGAGAGCATAGACATAGTTCACTTGATTTATAGGGTTGTACACAGCATATCTGATGCCACTTTGCTCCTCGCTACCCTGGGGTGCAATCCTATCACTGTACCCCCTCTTCCCTCCCCTCCTGAGTCTGTTAAATCCTACTGTTGATGTTCACAATGTTCTGCCTCACCAAAGGACTACTCATTTGTGTCTCCTTACTGGCACACCAGCACCCAGGAGATCTGTTCCCTGACTCTGATTCCACACCTGTCACCGCAGTAAGTCAGTCACCTCCCAGAACCTTTAACTTTCTGCTCCCTTGTGCTCATGAGTCTTCCCCACCCCTTGTTTTGCTGGCCATGGCCCAACATAATAAAACCATCTTTATCATACAGCACCCCAAACACCAATACACACTACCCTTCCTCTGCCCACCCTCCCCTGTCCTGTACTTGCCTCCTATCATTGTCAGGTGACATTGAGCTAAATCCTGGACCGAGTAGGAGGAAAAAACAGAACTATTTTATGAGGCCACTATCTGACCCTCCCCCCAACCTCTTGCCCTAACTGGTTTAAATCCAAAGGACTCAAAACAGCACATATGAACGCACAAAGCATTAGGAAATAAATAGCCGAACTTGAAGCCTGGTCACAACATTATCAATCAGATATCCTCTGTATAACTGAATCATGGCTCAGACCCTCCATACTGTCTCACAAGATCACCCTTCCTGGCTTCACATGCTACAGATGAGATTGGGTCCACAAGAAAGGAGGAGGGGTACTAATTTATGCTAGAGCTGATTTAACAGTCAATGAGCTAATAGACTTAGAGATCAACCCTGTTGAAGAGTACATTTTTATCACAGTCACCCATGGCCAAATTAGGAAAGTAACAATAGGCTGTGTCTACTTACCCATGTCCTCCTATGCTAAACTGCTCACTAGTTTGGATTCTCTTCCAAAGAAGGACACCATATTATGTGGTGACTTCAACCTGAACTGGTTTGGACCTCTTAAAACACAGTACCAAGCTGCCCTACTGGATGTAAAGCTGGAGCAACTCCTAGATGATCCCATGAGATTGAACATGAAATCAGGTAGGCACACTGTCCTGAACTGGATACTAATTAATACTATGACTTCTATCAAAGTCACTGGAATCCTCCCTGATGCACTCCGTGACTATTTCCCAACCTACTCCATGTGGAAGAATAACTGCCCACACCCCATCTCCAAAAATTCATATAACTAGGGACCTAACTATCTTTGCTGCCGATATCTTTTGTACAAGGCTTGCCTCAGCTGACCGGTCCCCAGTAACCTCCCTAGCTGATGTAAACCAGGCTTTAGAATACCTGATCAACACCTTTTTCCTTCCTTCTTGACTCCCTTGTCCCTCCCAAACTAAGGATATCAAAAGGCACCCACTCTCCCTGGCTCACTCAGGAACTGAAGCACTTCATGCATTCCCATGATAAAGCCTGGCAAGCCTTTAAAAATCTAAGCTTCAATCAGATTCTTACTGCCAACTTCATAATAGTTGTAAATATAAAATCGGCAAAGCCAAAGGGATCATCTTGTAACCTGAGGAATCTCACCTATCTAACCCCAAATGTTTCTGGAAGGAAATCAATGCACTCCTCAAGGGTAAAGAAAGGATCCTTCCACAAACAATGATAGCAAAAGGCTCTTTACTATCCTCACCTAAGGAGATAGCTGCTGGACTGAATAACTCTTTACGGACCTTGATCCCTACAAAATCTACTTCCTGACATTTGCTCAGAGCAACCAGCCAGCCATCCAGAAGCTCCATACCCTCTCTTCCATCTAAAAGTCACCTCCTGTAAGGAAGTCCTTAAACGTCTGAAGGGCTTCAATCCAGATAGCTCACCAGGGTTTGACCCCCTACCACCCAAATTCCTCAACCTAGGTGCTCCTGCACTTGCCTGCTTGATCTCCTGTCTAATCAATAGATCCCTCTTCACACAAGTTATCCTCGACAAATGGAAGACTGCCATTGTTTTCCCAGTACACAAAAGTAGTCCGACCAACCTCGTTGAAAACTACAGACCCATAGCTATCTTATGCCCAACTGCCAAAATCCAAGAAAGAATTCTATACAATCAATTATACTCTTATCTGGAACAAAATAGTGCCCTTACCAGCCACCAGCATAGCTTTTGAACATCCCATGGAACAGAAACTGCTCTCCTATTGGTCAGCTCTGATATACTACAGGTAATGGACCTAGGCATTGTGACTGGAGTAGTCTTCATTGATCTAACTAATGCATTTGACTTAGTCAACCACAATTTTCTTATCGCTAAGCTTCACTACCTTGGCCTTGATAGCAACACTCTCTCATGGGTCACTAACTACTTAGTGAATAGGTCTCAGTGCATCAAATGGGCCAGATACACAGCTTCCCTGTCTACTATCTCAGATGTGGTACCTCAAGGATCAATCCCAGGGCCTCTCCTATTCTCAATATTTATTAATGACCTGCCTCTGAACTGTGGAGGGCAGCAGTCCAGCTTACACGTGGATGATGCCATTCTTTACAGATCCTCCAGTGATGTCTCAAGTATTAACTCTGACCTAACAAATGATTTTCAGATCTTAGAAACATGGTTTAAAAATAACCTACTAGTCTTGAACACCAAAAGACTAAATCCATGTTGTTCCACCACCTTGCTTTGGCTACAAGTACCCAACCCCCTGGTGATCAGAACATCACTGGTATACAGTTTGAAAGAGTTCCTAACTTCAAATACCTGGGTGTAATGATTGACAAGCACCTATCCTTCGATAACACATAACCAGCATTGTAAAGGCTATCAACCAGAAAATAGGCCTCTATCGAACAGCCCCTATCTCAAACTGTGCTAGAGTACTATTGCCTCTGCCACTCTTCTGCCCAGCCTCTTCTATGGGGCCTCAGTAATATATTCATCAAACCTGGACTCCTGCATAGGCCTGCTCAATTATCTGCAGTCTGAAGGAGGCAGATAAAAATATCCAGCCTCTTCAACAAAGTCATATTAGTCTTCACTGCCTAAAACAGATTTAGTGGTGATTATGGCTGCTCATGACAAATCAAAGACATCCAAACACATGAGCTCTTTTTCCTCTGGACAAGGAGCTGAGGAAGCTGAATGTGACGGGAAGAGAACTTTTGCTTCTGTTCCCTGGGCTTCAGACTTGCTAAATATCAGGCTTATTGATTAAATATCAGACTTGCCTTTGGAAGGCAATGACCACCCTGGCTAAGAAATTGTTGGATGGCCTAGACAAGATATTGGCTCAGCAAACCATAGCTAATGGACAGGATGTTAATCAGCACCTGCTCAGGTCAGCCTCTGATGCTGCTGCTAGGCTGCTGCTTCTGGAATTTGCCTATGTCACCACTCTTGGCTAAGAGTGGCTAATTTCTGCTATGATGTGCAGCAACATGTTATGAATTTCCCTTTCAGGGCTAAACAATTGTTTGGCAGTGATGTTGAAAATGATTTACAGGATTTGCAGTCTACAAAATGACTCTTAGACCCTTAATACTGCATTTTCAAAGCCCCTTGGTCAGAGTTATGGTTCTTTTCGTAGGCCGTATGCCTGTCCACTACTGGTACAGGCACAGTTGGTTATCATGGCACAGGCACAGCTGGTTATCTCCAGCAACTTTGTGTCTACCTGATGTCTGTTAAAACAGATTGGCTGCTGGTGGCTGCCATCCTGACAATTCCACTGGTCCGTCTACATATGAGAATCTCACAATCGTTCCTCAGAGTGCAGTGGGCTCAGAACTCATATGAGTTGGAGCGTCTCATACTTATCACTCCAACTTGGAGAAGGGGTCCCCCATTCCTGAGGCCATTCCCCCCTGCAGGTAATGACCACAGGCACCGCTGGGATGGGCTGGGGTGTTCATTTGGGTCCTTCAGAACCCAGGCCCAATGGAGTCCTCTGTATACAATTCTTCACAGCAACACTCTGGAAATGAGGGCTGTTCTTCATGGCTTACAGGCCTGCACCACCCTCCTTCCAGGGAATCAGTTGCTGATTTGCACAGACAATTTGTCAGTGATGGGTATGCCATTGCTACAGTGACAACTTTACAGCAATGTGGTTGATACCGACAACATCGCCACATCACTGTAAAGTCTGCCTGGGACCCCAGCACCTTCCCAAAGTCCTGCACCCCATCCCAACTCAGTGCCATCTCAGAGTTGAGAATCCTAAAGAGGGAGGTGGAGGGGCAGCTCCCTGCATGGGGGTGTGGTGGGCACAGCCCCCAGCAAAACAATAAGATTAATCATGCCAGCACCATCCCAACCACAATTGCGGTCGATGTAGTGGTGTTGGGATAATGTCACGTTGATATGAAATTGTTGATGCAGCCTCATGGATCCATCAGTGATGTACTACCTCAGTTGATAAGGTGGGGTTCATTCATATGCTTTCTGCAGAGAAGCAATGAGAGTTTGGCACTGGGCAGTGGAACACAGCATATTTCTGTTAGCAGTGTTCCTCACTGGGACCCTGAGCATACTGGCAGATCACTTCAGTCAATCCAATGTGCTCTGCCAAGAATGGGGGCTCTTAGACTCCTCCATGGACTGCCTCTTCAAAAAAATGGGGTAGTATGGACATAAACCTGTTTGTGTCTCCATACAATGTAAAACTGCTGTGTTTCTGCTCATTCGCTCCAAGGTCTGGAGTTTTCTGGTAAGACTCATTGTCCCTCTCTTGGAAAGGAAGGTTTATGTATACTTTTCACCTGTTCTCTTTAATATAGAGGGTTCTGGTCAAGCTGCAGGCCAAGCATGATGCCCTGATTCTGGTGGCTCCTCACTGGCCCACACACAAATGTAGTTTCTGCTTCTCCAGCAATTGGCGTTGGAACCTCTTGTCCCACTACTACTGCAAGCCAGACTTCTGACACAG
Source organism: Neoceratodus forsteri (assembly GCA_016271365.2). Classification (NCBI taxonomy): domain Eukaryota; kingdom Metazoa; phylum Chordata; order Ceratodontiformes; family Ceratodontidae; genus Neoceratodus; species Neoceratodus forsteri. Next base: position 1,205,357,712 of record CM057456.1, read on the forward strand.
AACAGGGTGCTCTGGTGTGCCCAAATCTTTGGTTCCTGCACCTTCATGCCTGGCTCCTGAGAATGTAGAGCTATCCCACTTCAGGGTTTCCCCAGTGGTGGCTGATGTTCTCTTGGCAGCTAGAAAGCCATCTATTCAGTACACTTATTTACAAAAATGGAAATATTTTTCTGTATGGTGTATGGGGTACAGAGCAGGCACTGGATCCCTTTACGTGTCCAGTTCCTAAAGTGCTGGACAACCTATTGTACCTTACAGTCACAGGACTAGGGTATTTCTTAATAAAAATTATAAAAAGGGTCTAAGAAATGCTGCAATCTGATTGGCTGTTAGGATTCCAACAGCCTTGCATTAATCCATGTTATACTGTCATGTACAGCCTGATCACCTTGGCACATGAATTCTTTCTGTCAGCATTCCATCCTCTAGCCCTGCTGAATGTGTGGAATGATGCATTCTGATTTCTGAACCAGCATTCTTAAACTGTTGTTGGAAGAACTATTTTATTAAAATCTCTGTCTAAATGAGGAAAACATTGAAAAGTATACTTTAAACTCGTTTCTTTTGGTGTGTTTTTTATAATAGCAATAAAGGCACTCCCAGGGGTTAGATTAACAGTCAGTTAATCACCCCTAGGACAATATAGCACTCGGCTGTACCTCATGCCACATTACACTTCCCTATGGGGTGATTAACAGACTGTTAATCTAACCCCTGGTCATGCCTTATTGCTTAATTCACATGGCTGCTCTGGCTGATATAATACCCTGATAGAGGGCAGGACTGTAGCCCAGTTAAAGGTTTCCCATAGATCCCTAAGAGGTATACTCCTTCTGTACCCCCCCAGTCCAAGATATGGGTCTGGTGTGGGACTTTAATTTGGTCCTAGAAATCCTCACTGCACCTCCCTATGAGCCTGTGGCTACCTGTCAACTGTGCTTCCTCTCTTGGAAGATCCTATTTCTAGCAGCAATGGTGTGAGCTAAACATAAGTCAGAGTTGCAAGTTCTGCTTTTTCAAAAGCATAGAGTTGCCCACATAAAAGCCCTCATTTCTTCCTGAAGGTTGTGTCTAAATGAACAATAATAAAACCATAGACTTTCTTGTTTATGTTCTCTCCCACTGACTGTGGGGAGCACTGTTTACATATGCTGGACTTCCACAGGATGTGTATTGATACCTGGATCATACAAAGGATTATTGAAAATCCTCATAATTGTTTATTTCTTTTGCCCCTCAAATGGTGGGCTCACTGACTTCTAAACAAGGCCTGTCCAAATGGCTGGCTAATTGCATTACATTTTGTTACCAGAAGTCTGGTAAGTAGCTTTGTGGTCCTGTTTGTGCTCATTCCACTCATGGGGTGGCTACCTCAGTAGCTTGTTTACAGAATGTGTCTGCTGCTGACATCTGTGCTGCTGCCACTTGGAGTACTGTTCATACATTCATGAAACACTACAGTCTGGGCATTGTCTCTTGTAGACATGCCAACTTTGACCTCAGTATTCTGCAAGGCCTCCTTACTCTGGATCATTGGGTCCTGCCATCCTCCCTCAGTGCTTGGTACTGATTGGGAATTGTTCCATGGTATGGCTCAGTGGAGGGAGATACCCTCAAAGAAGATAGAATAGTTACCTACCATAACAGTAGATCTTCAGGACAATCTCCTCCATTGAGGCACAGCTCTCCCTCCTGCGTTCCCTCTTGTTGGGTGTCAAATGATTATACTGCCTGATTTTGTAAGCTGCTTCTTCTGATGTCCCCTATGGTATCCATACTCAGGTTTTCATATCGGCTTCTGTGTGCCTGATTTGGTCCTAATCACTTCAGTCCCTGCCGGTCCAATAATCCTCCAAGTATGTCACCAGCAGGAACTGAGGCACAATGGGGATGCCCACATTATGTAGACATCAACAATGCACATCAATGTGTGGCCCCAGCCTCAAAAATTTATGGGTGGTCCTGAAGCCAGAGTTTACAGTTTCATGATGTATCTCAATGGCAGCGATTCTCTTGAAGATCAACTGTCATGGTAGGTAACTATTCTTTATGGGTTTAATAACAAGGAAAAAACTACTGGGCCCAAAATGGCATCTCGAGGTACCCCATACTGGACCTGTATACTTGCAGATATACTGCCTCCAGACTTGATGCATTGATAGCTTTCATTCAAATAAAAAGAGAACAAAGCTAACAAGGATTTTCCAACTTCCAGTTGTTCCAACCAATTTATGAGGAGAGATGATTAACAAGGTTAATGCCTTGGTTAGGTCCATGAATGCTGCAACAGTAAGATTATATGAGTCATACCTCTGTGTGCTGCATCAGTGAACCTAACCAAGGTAGTCTCTATACCATGACCCCTCCTGAACCTGTGCTGTTTTGTTTTTGCTAAGACCATGGCTTTCTATCTACTCATTTAGCTGATTATAAACTAGTTTTCCTGAATCTTAGACAGAAATGAAAGGATTGATATTAGCCTGGAATTACCAGAGTCTGAGGAAGAGTCTGCTTTATGTATTGGAATAACATATGAATGTTTTCATAAATTGGGTACTTGCCTCAGAGAAAAGGATACATTAAAAATAATGTTCATCCTGGCCAAGTGGTGCAGAGGATTGAGGCATCCATGTCTCCCAGCTGCCACACCAGTGACACAGGTTTGGTAATGAACTCAGGTTACTCAGGGGCTCAGCCTGGAGCGGGAAGATTGAGCATCTGTAAGACAGCTTTCTTCACTTGGGGAGTGGAGGGATTACATGACTTGCTGCTTGTCTGCCACCTAGTGGAAGCCAAGTGGTGGTGCATGCGAGTGCCACAGATGTGGAGAAGGGCCATTGTTCAGAGTGCTGAAGCACCTCCTCAGAAGTAGATTGCACTTGTGCACTTATTGCACGTCCACTGGCCCAGAGGAGAAAACTCAGAGGAAAATGCTAGAGGTTAGAGCTAAACATGTGACTCAAGGGCTGGTGCTAGGAAAAAGGACACAGATTTGTAGGAAACTGGCAACAGTTCTGGGAGCGAAAGTTCTTTAAATTTGATGGATTGCGACTGACTAAGGAGGGAGTCGGTGCATTGGGGCAGAAGTTTGACATCTTTGCAGAATATTTAAACTAGCAAATAGGGGAGGGTGCAGCACCCATATGTCGAATGGGAAGAACACCCTCCCTCAGTTAGTGGTCAAACAGGGATTCAGCATGTTTGCAGTTCATTTGCAACACCAGGTAAGAAAAGGTCCATCTCCCCACACGATGCACAGGAGAAATGCCAAACCTCACCCAACAACAAACACACTGAAATCTGGGCGAATGGAAAATCATGTACAAAATGCTCACAGCCTGGGAAATAAGATCCCAGACCTGAAGGCAATAATGTCAGAGGCTAAACTGGACATAGTAGCAATTAGTGAGATGTGATTTAAAAGTAACCACACTTGGGAGACTTCAGTACCTGGCTATGTACTGTTCAGAAGAGACCAAGGTGCAAAAGGGGGAGTGGCCCTGTATGTCTATGAAAATATCAAAGCTACAGAAATTCAGAATACACATAAGGAGCCAGAAGAACTGTGGGTCACCCTTGAAACAGAAAATAGGACAGCCATAAGAACTGGGGTTGTCTACAGGCCCCCCAGACAATGGGGAGGACATAGACACATTACTGTTAGAAGATATACAAAACATGACAGCTAAACAGGAGGTTCTGATAATGGGAGACTTCAACATACAGATTGGTCAATACCAGCAGGAACATCTGCCAGAACTAAACACATGGTGGATTCCCTGCAGGGGGAGGGCCTCAGACAACTGGTACAACAACCCACAAGAGACAGGGCTATCCTAGATCTAGTACTGACTAACAGGGAAGGGATCACAGATCTCCAGGTAGAAGGTCACCTGGGTGCCAGTGACCATCACATGGTATGGTTCAATTTGGCCACTATATCTAAATCATCCCATTCCAAGGCAAAAATATGGGAATTCAGAGGAGCTGACTTTGATAAGATGGCCAACAGAGTTAAGCTAACCCTGGCAAAAAGAAACACAGGAGAGGGGGTACAGGCAAAGTGGGCAAGCATTAAGGATGCAATTTTGAAGCAACATCCCATTGTGTTAGACAGAAAAGGAAGTGCAAAGAAGAAGGAAACCACTTTGGTTCTCAAATACAGTAGCAGAAAAAGGTCAGAGCCAAAGGCTGGCCTTCAGGAAATATAAGGGAACACAGCGGATGAAGATAGGAGGCATACCAAACTGCCCTAAGAGAAGCAGGGAAGGCAGTAAGGCAGGCAAAGTCCCAAACTGAGGAAACACTAGCATGAACAGTAAAAGGTGACAAGACTTTCTATAGATACATTAGTGAAAGGAGAAAGTCCAAAGGGGGTATTGCTAAGCTCAAAGGAGAAAAAGGGGCATGTGAGGAGGAGGACCCTGTAAAAGCATCTATCCTAAATAGATACTTTTGCTCAGTATTTACTGAAGAGAAGGTAGGGCAGGGCCCACAGCTCAGCACCATGGATACAGCGGGGGAGGGAATTGAGCACTATTCCCTTCACAAAAGAAAGGGTCCTACAAGAGCTCGCTAAGCTCAGGGTGGACAAGGTAATGGGACCCTATGGCATACATCCTCAGGTACTTAAGGAGCTAAGGGTGGAAACAAGCAGAGCCATTAGCAGAACTGTTTAGTGAGTCTCTGAGCACAGGAGAGGTCCCAGAAGACTGGAGAAGGGCTCATGTGATCCCACTCCACAAGAGTGGTAGCAGGGAGGAGGCAGAGAACCACAGACCAGTCAGTCTTACCTCAGTAGTGGGAAGGATTTGGAGGCACCCTTAAGGAAAAGATAGTGCAACACCTGGAATCCATAGGGCACAGGACCCAAGACAGCATGGGTTTACAAAAGGAAGGTCCTGTCAAACTAATCTCATAGATTTCTTTGATTGGGTAACCAGAGCGCGGACCAAGGGGAGCAGTTGATGTCGCCTACCTTGACTTCAGCAAAGCTTTTGACACTGTTCCACATAGAAGACTGATAAATAAGCTGGGTAGACTCAGGGTGGGTCAGAAGTTGGTCAACTGGGTGGAAAACTGTTGACAGGCAGAAACAGAGAGTGGTGGTAAATGGTATACAGTCAGAAGAGAAGCAAGTCACAAGTGGGTACCTCAGGGATCAGTCCTGGGGCCAGTCCTCTTCAATATCTTCATTAGTGACATTGCAGATGGACTAGAGGGTAAGGCTTGTCTGTTTGCAGATGACACCAAGATCTGTAACAGAGTAGATGATCCAGATGGGGTGAGCAGAATGAGAAGAGATCTGATAAACTAGCAAAATGGTCAGAAGAGTGGCAACTGGATTTAATGCAAAGAAGTGCAAGATCATGCACATAGGGAAGAGAAACCCTGAAGCCACCTATAGGCTGGGAGGAGTTGCTGGCAGTCACAAAGGAAGAAAGAGACTTGGGCATCATCATCACCGATGACCTGAAATCATCCAAGCAGACCTCTAAAACAGTAGGTAAAGCTAGGGGGATGTTAGGGTGTATTAGCAGGGGTATCACAAGTCGTAAGAGGGAGGTAATAATCCCTCTTTACAAGACACTGTTTAGGCCCCATTTGGAGTACTGCATGCAGTACTGGAGGCCACACCACCACAAGGACATTAACCAAATTGAGGCAGTCCAGAGAAGGACAACCAAACTAGTGCAGGGACTGCATCAGAATACATATGAGGACAGATTAACAGAGCTCAATATGTATACCCTTGAGCAAAGGAGGGAGAGTGGTGATATGATCGAAACTTTCAAACATCTTAAGGGCATTAACAAGGTGAAAGAGTCTAACATGTTTAAATATAAGAATTATAGCAGGACAAGAGGACACAGCATGAGACTAGAGGGAGGCCGATTAAGGGGGAATGTGAGGAAATTCTTTTTCACAGAAAGAGTGGTGGATGCATGGAATGGCCTACCTCAGGAAGTGGTGGCTATGAATACAGTGCTGGGCTTCAAACAGGCATGGGATAGGCATAAGGGAGCAATACAGATGAGTATGAATAGATAGGCCACTGACAGAGCAAAGGCCGATGGCACATTTATAAGGTAGAAAAAGAAATGGGCAGACTGGATGGGTCTTGCGGTCCTTATCTGCCATCCACTTCTATGATTCTATGTTAGGGCTTAATGATGCCCTCCCAGCTGGCACTGGTGGCCAACACAGTCTCAGGGAGAGGAGAATAGATGGAGACTTGGGACAGCCATGTTGCTAAAGGGATAGGCTGATGCAGCCAACCAGCCTACCAAGGAGCAGCAGAAAATATGGAAATGAATGCTTACAAAATATTTTATGATTGGCTTGCAGCTGCAGCCAATAACCTAGTGGCAAACTATCACAGCCACCAGATTTGTCTGGCTTAAGTTTTTTAATCATTTGTACAGCTCTCAAATACAAAGATCTGTCACGATGAGATGCAGGTGACTGACCTATTAAACAAGTATGATAGCCTTCTGAACTATTGAATAGTGTATTAAACTCATTGGCAGTAGTTAAAAGACATGTCAATACCTCACCCTCATTGTTCATACTAACATTTGCTCAAGTCAAAAATTTAGTAAGGATTTAATAGAACACTAACATTTGTTTGAGGTCAGACAAGTTATCAGTTTGCTGACTAAAAAGTTGGCTTTTGCAAGTTTATTTTTGTTCTGCACTGATTTATTTTGCAACAATAAGAATTTAAGTCCTGTGGTGTTTTATGTTTTAACTAGGTCATGCTCTATCTGGGTTATTCTGGGTAAATTGTAAAAAGGGACTGACCAAGGCCTGCTTACTACAGCCATTATCTTGACCTTGTGAAAACATTGACCTCAGTAACAAACCCTCCTTCTAGAAAAGCAGATAACTGCTACAATAAGCTGCCTGAGTTGATAGTCAGTTGCTTCCAGCTCCCCAGTCCCTCAAAAGCCAGCTGTGGCAGTAGTGAGAGCAAGCCGACAGCCATTGTGTATGCCCAGGCAGCCAAAGTTAACAACTACCACCTCCACTGCATAGTCCATGCTGCTGTCACGCCACTAGTGTACGGCCTCTGAATATACATACACAAAATCCACCACCACATACATTTAACCAGACCGAGCAATGTACCTCCTTTTGCTGCACCCCAGAATACAATTTCCACCTCCACCCAACAGTGTACATCACTGCAGACCACATTATCTACTGCAGGTAACAACAGCAACAGCTGCTCGCCCCAATGTCAAAATGGCCACACAAAAAAAAAATTACTCTCCCATGAACTGCCTGGTCTTCTATAATATAATACCCTCCACTGCTGACTGTGCTCACACTCTCTCTTTCTTTATTCATGTCCCGATCCCTATAGCAACAGCTACCAGTTTAAAAAAATCAACGAGCAAACTTCTGTTGCTGGGGTTGGGGGGGAGTAAACAAAACACAAATGAAACAACAAAGAAAAATATGGTGCATGATGCTATTGGATGGGGTTAAACTGCATACAACCAGCATGTTTTCTAGTGCAGGCAAAGGAACTATTTTATTATAACACTTACATGAAATTAATTTTTTTTTAACAATTTTTTATAAAACTTATTTTTTCACAGTGCCATTTTCTAAGTGCAATAATACCTCTAGGGTAGGTGGGGGAATACCATACCTTCCAAGGGCTATAAGGCCCTCTGCCTGTGGTGTGAGACCTCATTATACCCCTGGGTGGTCTGTTATTCCCCAATACAACCCACCCTGTTGGGTATTATTGCTTGTGTATTGCACCCTGTCCTTTTATGGTTCTGTATCTGCTCCCCTTCCTTTATTTACTAGGATGTACCTGAAAGCAAGCTGCCTACATCTCAGTGTAACTTTTCTGACCAAAAATTCAGTCTAACTAAATAAAATAGCTTTGCTCACTAATATTTAAAAACAATGGAATTTGTAACCAGGAATCTGGCTCCAAAGCAAGAACACTACCACTAAGCTAAAGGAGCAGCTCCTCTAAAAACTAGTGGGAGATCTGTTGCTCTTTAGCCTGGTTGTCCATTATCTCCCCTTATTACACCATTGCACCTCATACCCTCCTACTCAGTAGAGAAACAGCTGTACTGAACTCACTCAACTTACCCATTGTCTGAGTTTGAATCAGGAATCAACCACTCCTACCATATGTGAAAGTCATGGCTTTTTACCTTCCTGTTAAGTACTCCACAGTATTGCAACATCATATTTTTTAAACTGGGGGACTTAAGATTTGAATTTTCAACTGTCTGACTCCCAATTTATAGCTCTACCAGTAAGCTAAAGGACAATCCCCCATACAGTAGCTAAATTAAGAGATCCCTATAGACTGTATTTTGACTTGGTTGTTAATTTCTCTCCCCTTATTACACTAACACAATAAAGATAAGGTCCAAAATTCCATTCATTACAGACAAAAGACAAAACCATCAAGAGACAAATAAACACTTTTTCAAAGTAGATAATGCAGGAAAGGCCCAGAACCTAAGAGTGTCCACATCTTTTACTCCTCAATTTCTTGAACTTGAAGGTTTGTCTGAAAACATTGAAAATGTTTTTACATACCATTTTATGCAACGTGTTTCTTGCTCAAGATAATCATCATACCCCAAAGCTCCATATTAGGAGAGAGAGAAAAATCTGATTTTTGTGGAATAGCCAAAAGTAAGAATTCCACTTCAAACAGTGAAAAGCAAACACTCTATTTACCAGTCGATTAACACTTTCAGTACTACTATCCAATATTTTTATGCAGTTTTTAAGATGCAGGAAACATAACAAAATATTTATTTATTGATTTTTTTTTATTGACCAGATGAACACACTAGACATTTAAATGCCTATTTTCAGATATGACCTGGGAGGTTACTAAAGGGTAGTACAGACAAATTACAATACAAGAGAAAAAGCCAAGAAAATGAGTATTACAGGAGAGAATAGGAACCCAACACAGTATTAGATATACATGAGAGCATAAAGCAGTGTACATGATAAAAAAAAAAAAAAACATACAGAGTAGACCAAACCATAACCATGGGGATAGAAGCAATAAACCACAAATTCACTCATATTGAAATCAGCCAGTCACACTAGGCAGGTGCAAGCTGATGATTGCTTCAAGTAGCTCCAGAGGTGTCTTCTGAAGAAGTGGAGAGAGGTGACATACCAGACAGATAAAGTGAGGGAGTTCCAGCCTGGGGACACAAGCAGTAAAAGCCTGATCACCATGGTAGTGCAAGTTTAAAGGACAGCAAGCAGGGACAGGGTGGTAGATCTTAGGAGGATGATAAGATTAGCAGCCTTTAAGGATTTACTAAGGATGTATGTGTGTGGGGGGGGTGGCAGTCTGGAGTAACTTATTAACAAAGCACCCCAGCACAAAGTCACAACCTTTGGGGGGATACTCAACCAAGCTTTCTGTAAAGTTCACAATTATGAGTGAGGCCGGAAGCTGAGAGGGCAAAATGACAAATGTTATAAACAACATCCCACTTAGACAAGAGGGACCTGGCAGCATGGATGCTGGTACTTACTCCATAGTTCAGGGTGGGAAGAAGGACTTCCTTTGGCAATGACCAGACAGGCCACAGGGTAAGAAAGTGTTTTGCTCTGTAAGCCATATTTAACTTCCAATTTACAGAACTGCAGACATTGGAGATATGCAAAGTATGGTCCAATTGGATGTCAAAGGTGACACCATGGTATTTAAAGGAAGAGGCAACAGCCAAGGGCAAGACATCAGAGCTGGATACAGCCAGGGGCTCAGGGCAGGACCTAATTTTAGCATGGGAGCCAAAAAGCATTGTTTGGGTTTTGTTAATGTTGAGGACCAGCTGATTAGCAGACAGCCAGGAATAAATTACTGAGGGCCCGATTCTGAAAGGGCTCTTAGATTGACACAAGTTGTGGCTAAAGGCAGCTTGCATCAATGTGCGATGTGCCAGGGACCCTGTGCCTGATTCTTTATCAGGCAGGGTCCCAGTGGCAAAATCCCTTGGCTTGCAGCAACCCTGGCTGTGCGCCAAACAGGTGATGCATCCAGAGGGTATGCTGCAAGCTGTAGGGCAGCTGTGCACTGCTCTAGCATGTCTCTGGTGGATAGCAGCACCCCCCAAAGCTCTAATCCCCATTATTACATGCAAACATACCCAAGCCCCGATCCCCTGTTAATATATATAACACTTACCTAGTGGTCTAGTGACCCCTGTCCAGTCCTCAATGTCCCTAATGAATATTCATGATATAATTCCCAGGTGGTCTAGTGGCCCCCTTCCTGATCCCCAATGTCACTCATATATATTTATATACATAATTCCTGCTGATGTAGTGCCCACCAGCCCTGATACCCTGTAATGAAATCATAAGACTTCATTGGTGGTCTAGTGGACCCTCGACCCTCCTACCCTGGCAGGCAGTGTTCCATGACCCCGCTCCCCACCAGTCCCCAAACTGAGCCAGTGACTGGCACAGACCACCACTCACCACTCCAGGTCAGCCACCAACTGAGCTCTCAATGAGCGATGTACTGCATTCAGTACACGCCCATTGATTGACAGCGTCTGAATATGGTACAGGCCCATTGAGAGTTCAGCAAGTGGTTGGCCATGGAGGTGAGTGGTGGGCTGTGCCAGTCACTGGCTCAGTTTGGGAATTGGGATGAGGGGGTGGTGGGACACTTGCTCGCCAGGTTGGGGGGTTTGTGGGTCCATTAGATCACCAATGATGTCTTTTATTATTTCATGGTGGGGAATCAGGACTTGGGGAGCACTAGATCATCAGGGATTTATGTATATAAATACTTATTAGTGACATTAGGATTGGGGCCACTAGATCACCAGGGAATTATGTTGTAAATATTTATTAGTGACATTGGGGATCGAGGAGGGGTGTCTGCTAGATCACTTGGGAATTATTATATAACTACTGATTGTGGACAATGTGGATCAGGGAGGGCGGTCCACTAGACCACTAGGAGGGTTTTACATATGTTAGTGGGGGATCAGGGCTTGGGGGAGCTGCTAGATCACCAGGGATATGTACTTTATGTGATGGGGATCGGAGCTTGTGGGGCACTAGATCACCAGGGATATGTAATTTATATGATGGGGGATCGGGGCTTAGGTGGGGGAACCATGGCACATTGCTGCACAGTGCTTCACTCTACCAGAGGGATATTTTTAAGTACCCTTAGATCAGCCCTGGCTGGTCTAACATATTTAGAATTTCTGCCTCTGGGAGAGTTTTGTGAATCCCACTTTCGGGGATGTAGCAGCTTGCATCTTCCACATGCCCCCTAGCACCATTCCACAACCCATTTTGTGTCATGGTGGTGGTGGTGCAGTCCCTGTTTGTGCAGGCAGCCTATAGTGGATGCAGGCTGCCTTTGAGAATCCTCAGGGTGCATTGTTTGATGCAATGAGCACTTTGGCCATTCATTGCGGAGCAAGCCTCTTGAGCTGTACTGGGAGCTTTGAGAATCAGGCCCAGTAGGTGGAAGTCCTCATTTAATTGGGTGTTGATGGTCTTAATATTATGGGAGCATGACAAAAGCACCAGATCATGAACATATAGTGTAGTGCTGCAGTGAACCGGTATGCTGGGGAGGTCATGAACTAACAGAGAGAAAAGAATGGGACCAAGGACAGAGCCTTGGGGTACCCCAACTGAGTCAGGTGTCTGTTCAGAGAAGGTTCTGTTAAATTTGACCAACTGCTATCTGTTGTGTAAGTTGTTGGCAAATCAAGCAGTCAAATGGTCTTATATGCTGAAAGATTGCAGATTTGTACAGAGAAACCTGTGATTCACTAAGTCAACAGCTTTGAACAGATCAACAGAGATTGCTTCAGTCAGCTTGTTCTGGTCCATGGCCACCATAATGCCAGAGGTGACCTGGTAAGTGCAGTGGAGTTAGAATGCCCCTGCCAGAAGCCATGTTGAGCTGGTGATATTAAGTCATAGGTATAAAGATACTCAGTGAGTTGAGCTGCAACGACTTTCTCTAGAAGCTTACTAAGGTCAGGTAGGATAGCGATAGGGCAGTAGTTGGCAATGCATTTTGGGACACCAATTTGATGACTGGTACCACTCAAGCAACATTCCAGACATCAGGTATAATGCCAGTAAGAAAGTACATATTGAAAATATGTGTGTAATGGGTAATGCCAGTGATGGGGAACCAAGGCAAAGGAGCTTAGGCTCCAAGTTGCCATGACCTGGACTAGAGTGGGCAGAGAGACAGGTCCAGGATCTACAAACCTCATTAATGGTCACAGTTATAAGAATGAAAGAGGAATGGGACACTGATGAAGTGGGGGAGGGCTCAGTCACCCCCTATGGTGCAGGACCAGAGAACTGGGAGGTGAAGGCAGAGAGATCAGAGAACTGTTTATTGAAGGCATTAGCAATAGTGCAGGGTTGTTACAACTGACTCCATCAATGAGCATATTGCTGATTTGGAAATGTAGGGAACCCCCAATAACATTTTTAACAGTATGCCAAACACTCCTGGGGGTTATTAGCAGTAGTCAGAAGACAGAACTTACAAAATTCACTCTTAGTGGAGCAGATAGTTTTGTTACATACATTTCTGAGTTGCTTGTATTCAATAAGGTCAAGCAGAGCTTGGGAGGCAATATATTTGGTCCAAAATTTGTCCCTGGACTTCATGAGAGCAAGCAGATCACTATGATGCCATTTGATAACAGTACCCCTGACTCTCTTCTTAATAAAATGAGCATGTAGCCAGCCCGATGGCACTGAGGGTTGAGGTGCTGGATGCCACACCTCGTGCCATGCTGGTGACCCAGGTTCAGCAATGAGCCTGAGTTGTCAGGGGTCATGGGGGGAGCACAAGGAGCAGGATTGAGCTGCTGTGAGATGGCTGTCCTCTCCTGGGGAGGGATGAGGGGTTACTCCAGCCCTTTGTTGCCATCCGGTGAAGGACAGAAGGCAGTTCTGGCTATGGGGGTCCCAGCGATAGCCTGGGGTGGAGCGGAAGGGGCTGAGCTGGTACCTGGAGTGCATGTTGCTTCCATGTGCACACACTGCCATGTCTGCTGGGGTTCCAGGACTCTCGAGGGGGAAAACAGGGGAAAAAACATAAAGTACATATAGAAAAAAATAAAAGGAGCATGTTTATTCTGTGGTCTGGAAAATATCACTATAAAGTGTGTCAGTGCATATGAGGTATCAGCTGTATGCAATACAGAGAACCAGTCAGTGCACTCTAGGTCATCAAGCAAGAAGCAAGGGTCAGGCTTGGAAAGATCTATAAGTAGGATAACCCTGGGAGGAATTATAGGTGTGGAGACTTTCCAAACACAAAAGACAGGGGTATGGTCAGAACTTGAGTTAGGAAAAGTTCCAGACATTAGAATTCTTTCAGCGCTATTTGTTAGAATCCAGTCAAGAACAGTGTACCTCCTCCTGGGAGCTGACAGCTTAGTGGGAGCAGTAATGAACTGTTTAAGGCCAAAGCCAGCAAGCAGGGGTTCACATTGCTTATTACTAGTCCCCAACCAGTTAAGGCTAAGGTCACCTAGAATCAACACTTCATTAGAGCCAATCTGCTGACTGACTATATCAAGCAGATAGTTTAACCCATTGATACCTCCAACAGGAGGGTTATAGGCACAGACCAGGTGAATTTTCTTTGTATTCCCCAAAAGGAGCAGTAAGCACAGAAACTCACAAATAGGGTGGGGGATAATCATGCTGTACAAGGGAAACATTCAGATGGCTCTTATAATACAGCTGCATACCACCCCATGTTTTTCCCAGGTTTATCAAGCCTAAGAAAATTAAAACTTGGAAGGGAGAAGGCCGAGTCAGGTAATGCTGATTTATTTATAATGTTTTACATTTCTGATGTATTTATTAATGGCACCCAAAGCCTCTGGATTGGGGCCTGAAAAATAAAATTTTCCTTACCTTGCCTTACCATAGGCTTAAGCCAGGTCTCAGTCAGGCAAAAATTGTCAGGGACATAGTGCAATGAACTAACCAAAGTTAGCAAGCAGACTCCTGATATTTAGATGGGCAATTTTCTGGCCTTTTGCAGAGCCCAGGCAGAAGCATCAGTAAATTGGGAGGTATGGAGGCCAGGATTTAATTCAGCATCTTCTGCCACAGCAATGTGTAGATAAGCTACCCAATATAGACATATATGAGACAAGGAGATTGTCAGGGGCTAAGGGTAACAAAGTTTGTGCTTAACAAATGCACAGATTTGTTGAAGGACCAAACTGGACAATAGCAAACCCAACTCAGAAGACCTATCCATAATCACAATGAGGTTAGAGAAGGAGAGGTCTCCAAAGGGAGCAGCAAGGGAAGAGCTAGCTATACAATAAGTCACAGGGGTGCAAATAAATGATACCTGAAGCACAATCAGTGAGACAGCAATACCCATGGGAAAGTACATTGTTAGGCAAAAGGCCCAAGAAGAGGGCAAATACGTACCATGAGTTGGACCAGTACAATATGCTACTCAGTTGTAAGGACAAATAGAGTGTAAACCCCCCACATACAATAGTATGAGTGTGGGGCCTAATCTGAGCATACACAAAATAGCACCACTTAGTTACAGGTCAGCCCAGGACCACAGAGCTGACTAAAGGGACCAACAGAAGGGGACTGAGCAGGGGGACTGTAATGTCAGGAATTAAGGGTTAGAAGAGATAATAAAACTGGCTAGCTCAATACACAAGGCTATCACATCATGGACTGCAGGGCTGCAAAGACCAAATAAGCTCCCTGTAGTAATGGAATGCAGGTGTTGTGTAAATGCAGGTACACAAGATTACTAGGTATTGCAGGTGAGCATAATACTCACACTTGGTATGAAGCTAGACAGGACTGACTCCTGAAATAAATTATAATTATCTTGCACAGCAGTGCAGTACTTTAGTGTATATAGTGTATATAGTGTATAGCCTGCATGAAATACTTTGCAACAACAGCATAAGTATAAATGTATGGGATAGATAAGCAAACAGGATACAAGAGCTGGTCAACTGAGGAAGTGCATTGCAATCCACGAATGGAGTAAACCTAATGAAGAGACAGCAACAAGTGTAGGCATAGTCTAGTCCTAGTTGGTCATCACAGTTGGACAGAGCTCACTCAGAGGCACAAATAACCACTTACAAGTAATTGAGTCATAACAGGCAGTTTAGCGAGCTAAATACAGTACCTTAGTAAGTTAACACTCACAGGCATTGTCTCCCACACCAGCAGCCTCTCCTAGCAAACTCCACCTTACAGACTCCCCATCATCCTTTGTGTATTAGTCCATCACATAGAAGCCACCATGGCGGAACTGCTAAGGGCAGCTGAAATTAAGCAAGCAATAATACCCAACAGGGTGGGCGGTATTGAGCAATACCGAACCACCCAGGGATGTGATGAGGCCCGGTGCTGCAGGCAGAGGCCCTTATAACCCCTGGAAGGTCTGGTATTGTCCATACCACCCACCCTGGAGAATATTATTGCACTTAGAAAATGGGTTGTGTAATATTTTGTAGGATTACAAAACAAATCTAAAGTAATTCTATAAAAATGACTAGTTATATTTGTTCTCCTTTTTGTGTAAAGTAGTCCCTCTAGCTCTGGTGCTATGCTGTTTCAGCCCCCCCCCCCCCCAACACTCTTGTTCATTTTTTGTTTCCAAAGTCCTGTCAGTGGAAGTGAAAGGAGAATGCAGGACAAATAAAAGGTGTGCTTTGCTTTACAGAAAGATGAAAACCTCTACTACTGCTACAGTATTTCTGGAGCACCCGATCCCCGATCATGGTACATTGTATACTGCACCACAGTTTGGCTGAATTGAAACATTTTCGGATATAGCAGCCATGGAGAGCCACACACTGCACATTTGAAGACTGCAGTGATGACAGGCAATTTCATGAAGCCGATCGGTCTGACGGCTGTGTTTTTGCTGTTTTCATTTTTGTATGTGTGGCTAGCGTCTGTTTTAAAGTATTTAAAAAATTAAGGGAGACTTGGGGAGCACTCCTCTTGCTGGGGGAGGAGGGGGCTGTCTGCTCGGAAGCACTTTCATGTTCCAGTTCCGTGAAGCTGATCGGTCTGACAGCTTTGCTTTTGCCTTTTTCATTTTTGTATGTGTGGGTAGTGTCTGTTTTAAATTATTTAAAAAAAAAATAAGGGAGATTTGGGGGAGCAGTTCTGTCACTGAGGGGGCTGCCTCACTAGGCTTCTGTGACAGATGTGAAACACTTTTATTTTGTGTAGTTGACAGAGTGGCAGGCTGGAGTGAGAGCGCAGTCAGCTCTCATGGAGTTGCAATATCGACAGTCATGGAGAATTGTACAGGAGGGTACAGTAAATAAATAAAAAGTAATTACAAATGAGCCCAGCTATGGTTGTATGAGAGTATTTTCAGGCAGCTGGTACTGAACTGCATAGAATTGGGGGCCAGTATCTCTTGCTAACTGAGAGAAAAAAATGGCAGTGATTTTAAATTGATTTGGGTATTTTTACCCAATTAGAAAACAGGATGAGCTGGGATAGCTGACTGGATGAGGGGCCATGCCTGGCATTTATTTTTACCAGGGCTCACACTGTAAGTTAATGTACCCCTGGCTGCTAATCAGAGCTATCTTATTTTAAACCCCATTTTCTAAGCAGAAGTTGCCACACCCTCAGTCCCCAGAGCACTGTCTTGATTGGTGAAGGGAGATCCTCTTGTGCAGGACTCCTGGTGACCAGTCTGGTGGTATGCTGTAGGTGATAAATTTTATTGGACTAACCATTTTTACACTCGCTTTTCAGAAAAACATTCAAATATCAGTCTCAAAATAATTTTTTCTTGGCATAATTTGCAACAAAATGCAGTATTTTTTTCCTGCATTTTCAACTGGACTACAGACCTGAATGGTATCCAAGTTTTGTGAATAGAGGGGGAAGCTTTTTCCATCTATGAATTCTGCTGTCTTTGAAATTCTGACTGAAGTGCATTGCGGCTGCCCACAGCCCATAGATTGAAGGTTTGCAGTCACTAGCTAAGAACATTTGAGAGTGAGGTCCTAAAGATCAAAACATGAGCCAGACTTGCACTTCAGTTAGATGTTTGCAAAGATATGTTTCTTCTTTTGCCAAGTGACGCCTGGTTGATCAGTATCATTGTTGCTGTAGAGAACATAATATGACTTTTAATATTGTTTGGAAAAGGGCATAACATAAGACAAATCCTAACAATTG
The DNA here is from genome assembly GCA_016271365.2 of Neoceratodus forsteri. NCBI lineage: Eukaryota > Metazoa > Chordata > Ceratodontiformes > Ceratodontidae > Neoceratodus > Neoceratodus forsteri. The sequence continues at coordinate 1,205,374,947 of CM057456.1, forward strand.
AAAAAAGTATGCGCTGGCTCATGTAATGTTTTTCCATTAGTTACATTTTGAAAAGACTTCATGAGTTATTACAGGATACCCAATCTGACTTTATAATGTGAGCCTTTACTGGAGAGTTTAGTGGTCAAGATGGCTTGGCTTTCCTCATGCTTGCACAGTTCTTTGATCCTGAAGACAAATTAAACCAGATACTTGGCATGCTTCATGCCAGTTTTCAAGCACATGACAAGATTGAAAATCACTTGTCACTTCACCTAAAAGGCTGCCATAATGAAGTTCACAGGAGGCAGCAAATTAAATAGCAATGGATACAAACATAGAAACATAGAAATTATTGGCAGATAAGGATCGCTACCACTTGGTCCACCTAGTCTTTTTCCTACCTACTGTAATGCCACAGACCCTACTTGGTCTCCAGATTCACTCTCCCATTCCAAACCAGTAGGATTCCCTTATGCCTATTCCATGCATTCTCAAATCCAATTACAGTTTTTGCTATGACCACCTCTGCTGGAAGGCTGTTCTAGGCATCCACCACTCCTTCTGTGAAAAAGTACTTCCTCATGTTTCCACTGAATCTATCCCCCTTAGCTTCATAGCATGACCCCTTGTTCTTGAGTATTTTGTTCTGAAAAATGTTTCCCTCTTGTACCCTATTTATACCCGTGAGATATCTGAAAGTCTTTATCATATCCCACCTCTCCCTCCTTTACTCCAGGATATACATATTGAGGTTCTTTAGTCTCTCCTCATAGGACTTTTGATGCAGGCCCAACATCATTTTAGTTGCCCTTCTCTAGACTGCCTCTATTCTGTCTATGTCCTTTTGGAGATAAGGGCAGGATTTTCAAAGTATTAGCTCACCACAAGCCCGGTGCACCAATGATATGGCATATGTGGCTTGCAGTGATCTAAAAGGATTTTCCATCCCATGCAGCAATTGCTACAAGTTTGACCAACTTTTTCTGGTCTAATTTGTGGCAATCCTGGAAGACTGTTATTATGGAGCTTGCAGATATTTGTGCAAGCTGCATGTCTGTGAAACTGTTGCAACTGTGCCGAGATTGCAAGTGGACACAGCTGCAGTGAAGGGTTGGCACACCACCAAAACCTAAGTAGCGTGGCACAGGGCTAGATGTAAGCCCTGTGCAGAGTGGAAAATCTCGGACTGAGGGTCTCTAGAACTGAACACAGTACTTTAGGTAAGGTCTCACCAATGTTTTATACAGCAGTATAACTATCTCCCCTTTCTGCTGGTGATATTGCTCCTTATGCACCCTAGCATCCCATTAGCTTTCCCCACTGCCTTGTCACACTGTCTGGTCATCTTCAGGTCAATAGAAATTATCACTCCCAAGTCTCTTTCCTGCTTGGTGGTCATCAGAACCACTATCCCATCTTACATTTAGCCCCTGGGTTTTGTGCCCTACAATTTTGCACTTCTTTGCATTGAATCTTAGTTGCCACATGTTTTGACCACTCCTCAAGCTTTCTTAGGTCTCTATTAATTTTTTACACACACACCCAGAATGTCTACCCTATTACAGATCTTTGTATCATCTGCAAATAGGCGTACATTCCTTTCTAGCCCCTCTGCAATGTCACTAATAAAGACATATAACAGTATCGGTTCCAGTACTGATCCTTATAGCACCCCACTGGTCACCCTCCCTTCCTTCGAGTGAACTCTGTTTACCACCACACTCTGCCTCCTATCCCTGACCAATTTCTCACCCAGTTTACCACCTTTGGACCCACTCCCAGGTTGCCCAGCTTGTTTATGAGTCTTCTAGGTGGAACGTGATGAAGGCCTTACCAAAATCTAGGTAGGCTGCATCCACGGCTCCACTGTGATCTAATTCCCTGGTCACCCAGTGAAAGAAATCTATCAGATTTGTTTGACATGACCTCCCTATTGTGAATCCATGTTGTCTTGGATCCTGTAAGCTCCTGGTTTCAAGATATTCCACAGTTCTATCCTTCAGTAGTGATTCCATCAATTTCCCCATCACTGAAGTCAGGCTCACTGGTCTGTAATTTCCAGCCTCCTCCCTGCTACCACTTTTGTGAAGTGGGACTACATCTGCCCTCCTCCAGTCCTCTGGAACCTCTCCCATCTCCAGTGAGTGGTTGAACAGGACAGTCAGAGGTGCAGCCAGCACCACCCTGAGCTCCTTCAATATCCTGGGATGTATCCTGTCTGGCCCTATAACCTTGTCCACTTTCAGATTTGTGAGTTCCTTCATGACTCTTTCCACCATAAATGGACTTGTGTCCACCTCCCATCCACCAATGCTTCTACCTCTTGTCTGTGATCCTTCTCCTTCCCCTTCCATTGTGAACACTGAACAAAGTATTTTGTTTGTTAAATTCCCCCCTCAAACCTGATCCCTGATCTCAGAAACATCTTGGTAGTTTAATCTTCCATATGGCATTGTAGTCTACCCTCACCCCAGCCCGGATCTCCCATAAGAATAATATAATTATCCCTGGTTGTCCAGTGGACCACTCCAGTCCCAATACCCCATAAATTCCAAGTCCCAAACACCTGCTGGTCTAGTGGACCCTTCACTCTGCAGTGCCTACCCCCAACCACTTCCCCCAATCCAGTAACCCAACCGGCGACTGACTCAGCCCACCACACAACTCCATGGCCAGCCACTGACTAAGCTCTGAATGAGCACATACTGTAAATTGTATACAGCATGCACTTATTCAGAGCTCAGTCAGTGGCTGGCCATGGAGGTGAGCAGTGGGCTGAGCTAGTCGCTGGCTGAATTATGGGATGGGGCAACAGGGTGGTAGGCACTGTGGGTTGGGGGTCCACTAGATCACCAGGTATTGGAGACTTGGAATTTACAGGGGATTGGAGCTGAAAGTGCTTCATTTTATATGTGTCCATGACTGGGGATCATGTTTGAGGGGGAAACATGGACAAGTGAAAGTGCTTCTTTTTACATGTGTCCGTGACTGGGGATCGGGGTTGGGGGATGACTAGACTGCCAGGGAATGTTATAGCAATACTTCCTACATGTATCAGTTATGAAAGATCAGATCTGGAGTTGTCACTGGGACCACAGGGGTTACTTCCATATATATTAATGGTAATCAGGGCTGGGGGACACAAGACTACTGGGGCTAATGACTGTTACTATGTACAACATGTGTTGGGTATCAGAAATTGGGGGGGCAGTAGACTACCAGGGGAACTGATTATATATTTACTCCTATTACCCCTGGTGTTCCCAGATATTACTGTACTCAGAAGAGTACACTGAGTCTGCCTGCCGACACCCATGGCTTCCAAACTGTTTCTCAGGTCTGGCATACAAGTGAAGCTGTGTGCACCTCCTAGCCTGTGTCTACTGACCTGTAGTTCTAGTCTGACCTACAGGTGGAGCTGTGTGCTCCATGTAATTGCGCTAGGTTAGCTACAAGTTAATGTATGCAAAGCAGGCCATACTGGGATGCTAAGGATGTTTGCACACAGATTGCCTAAGTAGGCTCATTTTGCATAAGGGCTTTGAATATAGCAAAATTTAGCCCTGGGCTAATGTGTTAGCCTGGGGCAAATGAGTTAGTGCCAGGCTAATGAGTTTGTCCCAGGCTAACCTGTCAAAACCATAGCACAGTTCTGCTATGTTTGGCCTGCAATTGTTTGCAGTTGTTCTGCAACACTTCATTGCTATCACCCACATTGACCACCTACTGCAACTACCTTACCCCACCTCTGTTTGCACGGGGCTGCTGTTGCAGTTTGGCCCTTCCTCATTGCTATATTCAGAGCTGTCTTATTTGCCAGGCTATTCTTGCACTGCACTCTCAGCCCTGTTTGCACGCCTTTGTTTGCATGCTGTATTCAACTGATTTAGCCCCGCGGGGCTATTCCTTTGAATATAGTGCACAAATGGTTCTGGGCTAATTTTGCATGCCAGGCAGTGCTAATTTTTCCCTGTGGCTGAGTTTTGAATATTGGTCCCCCATGATTTTGGAAAGGCATATATAAATTAGAATCTGTCTGTCTGCTTGCCTGTCTGCCTATCTATCTATCTATCTATCTATCTATCTATCTATCTATCTGTCTATCTGTCTGTCTTCTAACAATCTGTCTATCTATCTATCTATCTATCTATCTATCTATCTGTCTGTCTGTCTGTCTGTCTGTCTATCTGTCTGTCTGTCTGTCTATCTATCTATCTATCTGTCATATACGGTTAGGGCTTACTGTCAATGGAAAACAGTGGCTTTCTGAATGTTGTTGTAGAACAGTTCAAAGGTCAGAAAAGTTGTTGTACTATTGTTCTGACATCACATAGATAGTACAACAACATTCTGGCCTTGTCTTGCCACCTGATTGGCTGATTCAACATGGCTCTGATAGGTAAAATCCATGCAAACATGGTGACGCAGTTTAGTGAGCACAGAGCACAGAACCAGCTACTACAGACACAAGAAGCCACACATGGCTCCCTGTCACAAAAGTGAACTACTTCTTTTTCATTTTAAAAGAAACAGTGTGGTTGCAGATGGTCCTAATGACCACAGAAGAGTTCTTGGGACTGACATGGTCCGGGTGAGTAGGAGGAGCTAGAGCAAGGGGGAGTGGCACCCAATAATACAAGTAAGTGTAAGTGTGTGTGTGTGTGTGATTTGCATCACTCGGTCTCTCTCGCTAAGCAATAAAAAAAATGGCGGCAGCTTTAAATTGTGTGTCCAATGCTTCAGCCAATGATGAGGCAGGCTGGACACAAGGATACTTTATTGGGCATGAGTCAGGTTTGGACTGCGGCTTTTTATTTGGTGGGCATCTATTGGCTGATAGATACCCACCTAAATAAGTGTCTGAGCCAATCAGAAGAGAGCATTGTCTTTGCCATTTTTCTAATTCAGAAATACTGCCTGTGATCATATTATAAGGCAGAATGACTATACAGTATGCTGATGCATTGATAAAACAAAGGTACATGTTGACATATAACAATGAAGCCTTTCCTGTGGATTCAAATAGCTTACTGTTCTGTCCATAAAGTATCTTAATACCAATTGTATTGGTTATGAATTTGGAAAACAAAATAACAAGATTAAAGTATTACAATAAGGCAGAAATATAGAATATTGCTTTTATAACTGTCATAGTTAGTTGATGAAATAAAGTTGATGAAATGCAGGCAACTGGATGACATTGAATTATTCAAAAAATTTGGCAAGCTAAATATCTCACATTAATTGCATATTTCCCTTGCTTAGAACTGCTTACTTTAACCCCCTCACTGGATGTATTTTAATGGCCCCCTTCCCATTATTAATATACAATGTTTCACATTTAAATGTGAGCATGTTAAAATCATTGCATTAAGTAGGCTTAAAGAGCAGCCAACACCTCCAAGAGAACTTTGCAAAACATAATATTTGAACACAGTTCAGCTTATATGTCACATTTGCTCAGTATTTCTTCTCCCCATTATTTATTACAGAGGTCATATACATGACAATATGATCTTTGCCACTTGAGAATTATTGCTCTCTATTCCTTATTCCCCATAGGATGTCATAATGTCTACATGTGACATAACAGTTATTCTGTTGGCAACAGAGTGTAATCTTAAAACAGAGAATTATGACTTCCAGTTTGGAATAAGTTGCTATATAAGGTTACATAAACATTAAAGGAAAAATATCCTGTTTTTGTGAAAATGTTCTCAGAAATAAATAATAGGGTATAAATCTTTGAATATACAGTATGTGAAATACAGAATGGATTGTGTCTAAATATTATGTTTTCCAAAGTTTTTCTAGCGGTGTCAACAGCTTTTAAAAGAGAGAGTTGAACTCTTCCAAATGTTCTCTTGCTGGAAGGCCATCTACTTGCTAATAAGGTGGAAAAGACAACCATAGATATTTCAAATATAAATTTAGAAATCAATACTATAGGTCAGAAGATTACTTGAGTGAGGAAGCATGCCACTGAGACAGATATTATGTGAAGATTTAACTGTGTCTGGAAAATGGTACAAAGTGATGGATTAGTCAAGTCATTCAACTTTCATGTGATTGTGAGCATGCTGTGAGAGTATAAGGATGATATGGTGTGAAATACCATAGTCAAAGTGCCAGCCTGCTGGCACAGCAGTAGCACTACTGCTTTAGGTGCCAATGACCTGGGTTTGAGAATGATCCAGAGACATCTGAGGCTGGCTGGAAGAGGAGGATCCAGCATCCTAGAGGTTGTTCTCCTCTTCAGGAATGGAAAACTGCCTTTCTCAGAAGTGCTGCACAATGTGGATGATTATAGGTAGCAGTGCAAGCTGGAGTTATTGCAGGATGTAAGGGAGGATGCTGACTCCAGAATGTGTGTGCACCATGCACCAGCATGTAAACATGGGCTCACAGGCAGTGGGTTACATCTTAATAGGACAGGGAGAAAAAGCAGAAATACTGGGTGCAGCAGCATGACACCAGCTCTGCTCCACAGACCCTGCACAACCAACCATGGCACTCATCACCAAACCATGCTAAATACTGTCAGTGGTGCAGTGCTCCTCTGATGGCCCACCCTAGGGGGTAAGCCAGGTAGGACTAAGTAGTGGTGGTAAGTCCTGGGAAGGGGGGGTGATGAGTCTGGGAGCAGGAACATGGCCAACGAGGGGCTGCTTGGGTGAAAGGGAGGGAAAGCATAGTAAATTAAAAATAAAAAGGAAAACCATAGTCAAAATGTTCACATTCATTTAATTAAATTACCTGAGGACATGTTGGGATCTGATATAGTGTCTTTCACAAGTTTCACCAGAATACAAAATGACACATACACCACTAATGCAAAACTTCATGGAAAGTATGTAGTTCACCACAAAACAACTCATTGGCCCACTTAAAGCAGGATCGAATGGTTCCAAAAGGAACCCAAACAAGCTACAGTACAAAGGCTGAGTAAGTAGATACAGACATGGGTTTTGTCCATGTTATATCACAACAGTGTGTCATTTATCTCAGCACTATGAGAGAAGGGACAGGTCGTATTTGATCTTGTTATGTGTTTGGGTCATGGTAAGGCAAGAATAGGAAAGCAATTTAAAAGACAGCGAACTTCACAGCAACATAGAAACAGAATCTGTCACAAAAGGTCTGTCAGGCCATTGTGTCTGCCCATTTCTACCGATCTAATTCTAAATGAGAGAGCCCTAGAGACTCCTCACTCCTCCCTTCCCATCTCCATTTTTGGTGTGGTCTATATGGAGCTCTTTTTTTCTGCCTCACCTTCTTGTGAATTCTCCAATGATTTTGCACAGGCCACCTCCTCTGGAAGCATGTTCCACCCTTCTACCACCCTTTATAACAAAAAGTACTTTCTGGTATATCTTTTAAACTTGCTGGCTTGCAGCTTAGAAACATAGAACTTGATGGCAGAAAATGACTGCTTAGCCCATGTAGTCTGCCCAGACATTCCTACCTATTCTGTCTCTGCAGACCCTATCTGGTATCTGTTGACCCTTCCACCTTCCTGCATCCTATATAATACACCCCTATGTCTATTCCATACATGCTTGAAGCCCCCCACTGTTGTAGCCTCCACCACTTTCACTGGCAAATGTATTTCAAGCATCTACTACCCTTTCAGTGAATAAATATTTCTTCTCATCACTCACTGACATTCCCACCTCCAGCTTCATTGCATGCACCCAGACGTAGTGCTTGTTCTCATTTGAACAAAATTCTCCACCTCTATCCTAGTTGCCACTTTGAGATACTTGTGGCTCTCTGTCATCCCCCCCCACCCTTTTCTTGCAGGGTATATATGTTGAAATCCTACAATCTCTCTTCATAGGGCTTCTCATGCACCATTTTAGTTGTCCACCTCTGGACTGCCTCTATTCTGTCTATGTCCTTTCTGAGGAGCAGACTCCAAAACTGAACATAGTACACTAAAAGATGTCCCCGATGCTTGTGTTCCCATTCAATCTGAACAATTTCCAGCTATCCACTTTATTTATCCTGTGGAGGTATTTGTGTGCTTTGATCATATTCCCCTATTTCCCTTCTTACCTCAAGTGTGTACATATTCAGATAAGCTAACATCTCATTGTATGTCCTTTCCTGCTGCTTCTGGATGGTCTTGGTTACCCCCTTCTGCATTGCAGCCACCCTTTCACATTCCTTCATCAGAAGCAGATTTCATAGAATTGTGTGGATTTCTTTTTGCATTTGTGTATTTAGCCATGATATAACTCAGCCATCTGCTGAGCTAGAAACCTACGATGCAGCATGCTTACTTATGTGCCCTAAAGTCATGCCAAATAGCATAGAATTTGGAGGAATTGTTTCAAAATTATAGTGGCTTAAAGTCTGGCATTTTATTTTGTGGAGGACATTTCATGAAACCATTTTTTTTCTAGTTATAACTGAGCCATCTTTATATCTAGATACGTGAAAATTAGCATGCATAACCTGTTGTAAGGGTTATATAATTGATTAATTATGGAGAGATTTTGTCAAGAATTTATATTACAGGGGTTCAAACTTTCATAGTACAGTTATTTATGATATTTTGTGAAAACTTTGTAAAACATATGGATGTTTACAACTTCTCTTGCAGGTAGACATTTTTGTCATGCATATCCAATGCCAATGTGTCCTGGTAGCTAACAAAACTGGGGAAAAAATGGTTTAGTGATTTTACGTTTACAATGGCAATACCAAAGCATTTTCATTGGCAACAATTTCTCAAATATTTTTGGTGGCATAATAGATAACACAATGGTAGCTCTATAAAAGTTGCATGGTTTCTCAGTATGACTCTTGCTACTGAGGCAGTACCCCAGTATGCCACTCAGTATTGATGTGGTGGAGTGGTAAATGTGGCATTACCATTGGGTTCACCACAACATAACCCAGATCAACCATTTTAGGGTAGCTGATTCATTCCACTGGGGTGTCAAACAGATGAGGCATACTGATGAGTTCTGGTAGGATGAAACACTTGTCTATGTCTTCTGTTGGCACCCTTTGCAAACTGTGTGAGAGGCCTTTCAGCACCATGCATTTCTGCTTAAAGTTGAACCAGTATAATATTCTGTGGTGATTTGCATATGCAACCCATGATGCTTTGCATTGTGGGGGCATGTGTAATTTTGTATTTCTTTAAAACTTGGCTTCCCAGTCAAATTCCCTTTGTGGTAACCATTGCCTCAGTGCTTGCACACAGAGGTTATTTGCCTTTTAAACTGTTTTTTGTTTTACTTGGGTTCACCACAACAAAACCCAGATCAACCATTTTAGGGTAGCTGATTCATTCCACTGGGGTGTCAAACAGATGAGGCATACTGATGAGTTCTGGTAGGATGAAACACTTGTCAATGTCTTCTGTTGGCACCCTTTGCAAACTGTGTGAGAGGCCTTTCAGCACCATGCATTTCTGCTTAAAGTTGAACCAGCATAATATTCTGTGGTGATCTGCATATGCAACCCATGATACTTTGCATTGTGGGGCCGTGTGTGATTTTGTGTTTCTTTGAAACTTGGCTTCCCAGCCAAATGTCCTTTGGGGTAACCATTGCCTCAGTGCTTGCACACAGAGGTTCTTTGACCATTACATAATGTGATTAATGCATTTCCTCATTGAGTTGCAAGGTAGCAATCACCATTAATTTCACAGTGATCGCTATCCCTAAGTGTGATTTCACTGTTGTTGTAATCAAACCCAGGTATCCACTGGCAGATGGCAATGTGATAAAAAAAATTTCCATTCTGTCTAATGCTCCACCTCCTCCCCATCCCAATCCCCAGACATCCCACTGTTTAATTAATTAAAAAAAACTTTCCCTTGTCATCTAGCGGATCCCCCTTCCCAGATCTCAATGCCACCCCAATTATTTAATAAAAACACTTTCAACATTCCCGCTGTCACCCCACTATTTCAATAATAATAATAATAAAGAAAAACACTTTACATCTGGCAGCTGTTCCTACAGTATACTGTAGGTGAAGACATTAATTCATTGTACCGCCAATCCCAAAATGGCAAAACTAATATTCATCAACTCTTGAGATGCAAAGCAACAAGGCAAAAATGTGAAAGAAAACATTAACCCTGAGGCATTCAAATGAGTAGTGGAGTTTGCAGGTAGGATGCTATAATAGTGAAATATTTTAAAAGAAAGTAAGACATAATGCATTTGATAATCAGGTGAAGAATTTAAAAATCTCTTGCAGAAGTCAGAAGTGGCAAAATGTTGGGGCCTTCAGAAAATACATTTCCTGAGGGGGAAAAAAACAGTGCATTGTGTGACCGTGGGACAAATGTACTTTTTATGAATAGATCAAAAAAATGAACATCATAATAAAAATCTCTAATATGTGACATTCTGGATGTCTGTCTATTTTAAAGAGCATGTGCAACGAACAGATGCTGTGTGATTTAGTTCTATTTCAATAAATAAGTGTTTTACAAAGTTTCAGTGTGTTTTTTTTCTCTGTTTAACTATTAAGATGATTGTATTTGCTGATTATTGTAATGCTGAATTTTCTGCTGCACCCAGAGGGTGTGCTGTGACATTGATTTTAGATTTTCTTACAATTCAGTGATCCTAACTGAATGCTCAACTTTGCTTTGCTTATTTGTGGTATTCAGTAGTCAAAATCGGCTATCTAGTGAGCTGGTTGTTTTAGTATTTCCTGCTGTAATTTTCACAACCTTCCTCCCCCATTGCACAAAGATTCGTACCTTAAATAATTTAGTTTGCATGATTTGGGAAACATTTATACTGTATTGACAAACTTGCAGGAAAACTATATCAGGAGTACTGCTGTGATGCATGTCATTATTTTTTTAAGTTTAATTTACTGTATTTGCCATGTTAGTCTTGTAGTTCCTAGACTCAATATACTGCAGTTTTGCCTGTTCGTATAAGTTGTCTAATTTTTTTATTGATTACCCATGAATTTCCACAATTACCATCTGTATGCACAGCATCATTTCTCCAGTGTTGCACATGTATGACAGAAATAATTTACAGCCTTGTTGATAGTGGTATGAATAGTCATATAAGGTCACTGCATCAAGTCAGATGCAGGAGGCTACATGAAAAGGGATTACAGACCCGTCTCAATAATTTCATCCAGTGGGGTGGTATGGGTGGAGAGGGGTGGGGTTGGACCACCCACACTATGCTGCCCATTCAGTTATAAGTACATCAACATCCTGGTAGCCATCCACATTGCATAGGTCCACTACATGGCAGCATTTAAGTAAATCAAGGGTATTTTTGATAAGGTACAGTATCTTTCCAGCTCGATCCCTATAAGGATCACAACTGACAGTATGTACTCTTCACCTAGGTAAATGTGAATAGGCTGCATAATGATTTTTCTTCAATAGGATCTGTCTAAAGAACAGCAGATCACTCTTTTCCACTTTCAAATACATTCAATTATATTTGCAGCTACTCCTGAATGACAAACCATGGCAGCAAAATAAAAAATAAAAACATAAAACCAAAACCAAAAGAAAAGTTGCTGTCATGTGGGTAAAAGCAAGCTTTGCCTAACAAATAATCTGCATTGTATAAAATAAGCACAATCGGTGTGACAGGCACAACCGACATCCTCACCCACAAACATAACAAACAAATGTGGGACCAGAGGTTCATGTAGCTCACTGCGGAATCTCATCAAAATAACCCATTTGTAGCATAGTATGGAGGTACCAATAAGATCCTACATATTGGCCTAGATGTGTGCAAATTATGGACATTTATAGCCAGAGTGCAATTGTCTGCTCACATTCCAAAGACATCCATCAGCACTCTAAAAATGAGTATGTGTGTGTCAAGACATTCTTTGAGAACAGGCTCCACATATTCTATTTCCTGCAGATCATGCTCTTTTTTCTCCTATGTACTTTTAATATGCCTAAATGATGCCACAGACTTGAACTTTAATCCCAGAGACAGAATAACGATTCACTTTTTTGTCATAGAGTATGTGCTGATGATTGTTTGATTATGAAGATGTTGCCAGTCTTGACATTTTATTGTTCAGTCATCTTGCTGTATGTCATATCCCAGTAATTTGAGAAAGAAGATTTTCTTTATATACAGTCTATTTTGCCTCAAAATAACAGCAAATGTCAGAATATAAAAAAAGGAAAAATATGCAGTTATGCCAAGCATGAACAGCCATTGACAAACATTTGTCCCGTGCAATGTACAATACACAGTAATGCAAAATTGTGTCCAGAGACCCCTGCCAGGTACATTCAGTTCAACATCAATGGTGGTAGGTTCCACTAGTGGATTTTTTCCATCTCCCACACTGCCTTCATCTGCTAACTGCCTTTGACATGGTCACTGCAGTTACTATACATGAAAATTGTTTTAAACTTCTACATTCATGTCAGACAACACATTGAACCAAATGTATATGGCAATGATGTTCCATCTGTTAGGCTAATGGTTTGAATTTGAAACCTCTGGAGAACTGCTGCAATATGACTGAATTGCATTTATAAGAAAAAAAAACAGCCTGCTATTAGGAACACTAAAGTATTTCTTTCACATTTGCCACTAAAAACAGAAGCAAAACCCAAAATATGCAACTTGGCTGAGGATTTTTTTTGGGGGGGATGACAGACTCTGGATATGAGGGCACCAAATTAAATGACCAGTAAAGAGGGGGTGCAGTCATTGCCATGTTGGGTGTTTGTTTCTGCAATTGGTTGGTCAAGTTGTGTTTTTTTGTCTTTTCAAGTAATCCATCTGACAGAATTATTAAAAGAAAAAAATGCACTTTTTTGTTCCATTTTGTATGTGTGCTCTTTTTTCCACCCTAAGGAGGTCTTCTGGTTGAGTTCTGGTGTGAGGAGAGGTTTACTGAACTTTTTTGCTTTTGTGGACAATTTTGTGCTCCATTTTTTGGATTATCTGAATACTTCTGCATATTGCCAGTTCTGTCTAAGGAAAGAAAAAACTATACTGAAGTGGAATCCCCAAGACTTTGTGCTTCAGTGCTTTTTCTATTTTATTTCTACTTTAAACAAAAAACACTGAAGCATCTTTCTCTACTTCATACAGAACTGAATCATGCTGGTTGGGACATATATTAGGAGGTCTAAAACTCACTTTTAGATTTTTGACGATATTGGGAATGCAGGTAATCACAGACACATTGCATTAGAGTAATAAACAAGTTTATTACTACCAAAGGGATAAATTACAGTTGCCCTAAGCAGTTCTTACCAATATGAACTGGGAGCCAGTGCTAAGTGTTTTCTACATCTCGAGGTTTCTCTGTGTCTCTTGGGGTCTCTCAGGCCTCCGAGGTATAAGGCTTGTGCATTACATTATATACCTATGATAATTACTATGGTTACCAAAAGATAGAAACATTTCTAGTTACAGAGAAGAGCCCTGTTGGCTAATTAGAGGTGGCTCCATGGTCCAAGATAACATTATACAATTCTGTAAAGTCATCAGTTTGAGAACAAAAGAATTCTTATACAGAGTCTTACATAACTCAGTGTAGTGGTACAAATCACCAAAAGGTGGCAATGCCGTCTTACATATTATAATCACTCCAAGGACACAGATGTTCTGGCATCTTACAAGTAAGAAATGCACAGAAAATACATAGCTGAATGTATGTATTAGCAAGCAAAGTGTATTACAACAATATGCATTCATATCCTGACATCTACTCTTGTACGGTAGATGCCCTTAGCCCTATATGTTAGTACAACATATACTTAAGTGCTAGATGTCTATGGTGTACCTCTGAGGGTACCAATTAGGTTGCAGGGACCTCTTGTAGGTGATATGGGAATGTACACCTACTATCCCCGTGGGAAAGGGAAGAGTTTAAGCAACAAGTGAAAACTTACAAATACCAAATATGGCCTGCACACGGTCGTTAATTTGTTAGGAGGTCTAAACCTCACTTTTAGATTCCTGACGATATTGGAAATGCAAGTCATCACAGACATGTTGCATTAGAGTAATAAACAAGTTTATTACTACCAAAGGGATAAATCACAGTTGCCCTAAGCAGTTCTTACCAATACGAACCAGGAGCCAGTGCTAAGCGTTCCCTACACCTCGAGGTTTCTCTGTGTCTCTTGGGGTCTCTCAGGTCTCCGAGGTATAAGGCTTGTGCATTACATTATATACCTATGATAATTACTATGGTTACCAAAAGTCAGAAAAATTTCTAGTTACAGAGATGAGCCCTATTGGCTAATTAGAGGTGGCTCCACAGTCCAAGATAACATTATACAATTCTATGAAGTCATAAGTTTGAGAACAAAAAGAGTTCTTATGCAGAGTCTTACATAACTCAGTGTAATGGTACAAATCGCCAAAAGGTGACAATGCCATCTTACATATTATAATCACTCCAAGGACATAGATGTCCTGGCATCTTACAAGTAAGAAATACACAGAAAATACATAGCAGAATATATGTATTAGCAAGCAAAGTGTATTACAACAATATGTATTCATATTCTGACATCTATTCTGTACGGTAGATGCCCTTAGCCCTATATGTTAATATAACATATACTTAAGTGCTAGCTGTCTACAGTGTACCTCTGAGGGTACCAATTAGGGTGCAGGGACCTCATGTAACACATAGCATGAATGAATGGCATTTTTGCCTATAGTAAAACCTGACTGGCTTACCCACTGCTCTGGTCTCCTTGGATGCAGAGAAAGCATTCAATAAAGTGTCTTGGTCATATTAGTTTTTTTGTTTTAAAAGCTTTAATTTTTCTGAGGATTCATCAAGTGGGTGTGTCTTCTATACTCTTATCCCTCAGCATTTATTTTGTGTAACAGAGTAAAGTCCTCTCCATTTTACATTGTATCTGGAAGCCATCAAGGCAGTCCCTTTTCCCCATTATTCCTTATTTAGAACCTCTTATTCTTCAGTTGAAGAACAATCTTCAAATTCGTGGCATCTCTGTGGGTGGTGTTGAATTCAAATTGTCAGTGTATGCCAATGATATTTTATTTCATCTTTCTTTTCCTACAATCTCTCTTCCAGCCACTCTTGAGGTGATTACTACCTTTGGGGGACATCTCAGCATATAAACTTAACTGTAGTAAAACTAATGTTTTACTTCTTAGTGTTCAGCATCATGGACACAGGGGGAAGGGAGGTGAGCACTACTCCCTTCACAAAAGAAAGGGTCCTACAAGAGCTTGCTAAGCTCAGGGTGGATAAGGCAATGGGACCTGATGGCATACATCCCAGGGTACTTAAGGAGCTAAAGGAGGAACTAGCAGAGCCATTAGCAGAATTGTTTAGTGAGTCTCTGAGCACAGGAGAGGTCCCAGAAGACTGGAGAAAGGTTCATGTGATCCCACCCACAAGAGTGGTAGCAGGGAGGGAGGCGGGAACTACAGACCGTCAGGTCTTATCCTCAGTAGTGGGCAAGATTATGGAGGCACTTCTTAAGGAAAGGATAGTGCAACACCTGGAATCCATAGGGCACAGGATCCAAGACAGCATGGGTTTACAAAGGAAGGTCCTGTCAAACTAATCTCATAGATTTCTTTGACTGGGTAACCAGAGTGGTGGACCAAGGGGAGCAGTTGATGTCGCCTACCTTGACTTCAGCAAAGCTTTGACACTGTTCCACATAGAAGATTGATAAATAAGCTAGGTAGGCCTGGGGTGGTCAGTTGGTCAACTGGGTGGCAAACTGGTTGACTGGCAGAAAACAGAGAGTGGTGGTAAATGGTATACAGTCAGAAGAGATGCAAGTCACAAGTGGGTACATCAGGGATCAGTCCTGGGGCCAGTCCTATTCAACATCTTCATTAGTGACCTCGCAGATGGACTAGAGGGTAAGGCTTGTCTGTTTGCAGATGACACCAAGATCTGCAACAGAGTAGATGATCCAGATGGGGTGGGCAGAATGAGAAGAGATCTGATAAACTAGCAGAATGGTCAGAAGAGTGGCAACTGGATTTAATGCAAAGAAGTGCAAAATCATGCACATAGGGAAGAGAAACCCTGAAGCCACTTATAGGCTGGGAGGGAGTTGCAGCAGTCACAAAGGAAGAAAGAGACTTGGGCATCATCATCACTGATGACCTAAAATCATCCAAGCAGACCTCTAAAGCAGTAGGTAAGGCTAGGGGGTGTTAGGGTGTATTAGTAGGGTATCACAAGTCGTAGAGGGAGGTAATAATCCTCTGTACAAGACATTGGTTAGGCCCCATCTGAGTACTGTGTATTGGAGGCCACATCTTCACAAGGACATTAATCCAAATTGAGGCAGTCCAGAGAAGGGCAACCAAAATGGTGCAGGGACTGCATCAGAAGACATATAAGGACAGATTAACGGAGCTCAATATGTATACCCTTGAGCAAAGGAGGGAGAGAGGTGATATGATCGAGACATTTAAACACCTTAAGGGCATAAACAAGGTGAAAGAGTCTAACATGTTTAAATATAAGAAAAATAGCAGGACAAGAGGACACAGCATGAGATTAGAGGGAGGCCGATTAAGGGGGAATGTGAGGAAATTCTTTTCACAGAAAGGGTGGTAGATGCATGGAATGGCTTACCACAAGAAGTGGTGGCTATGAATACAGTGCAGGGCTTCAAACAGGCATGGGATAGGCATAAGGGAGCAATACAAATGACTATGAATAGATAGGTCACTGACAGAGCAAAGGCTGATGGCACATTTATAAGGTAGAAAAAGAAATGGGCAGACTGGATGGGCCTTGCGGTCCTTATCTGCCGTCAACTTCTATGTTTCTATGTTTTAGATAAGGCTTTAATTCTTTCTTTAGGGTTACAGTCAGAGTCAAAGGTTCTCCCTTACTTGGGCATTCTCCTTCCCTGAAAGTCTTTTCTTTTGCTTAAACTCAATCTGGATCCTCTACTAAGGACCATCTCCCTTGATCTAAAGAGATGGTCCATGCTAACTTTATCCTTCTGGGGCAGCGTGAGTGTCATCAAAATGAATGTGCTCCCTCGCATTCTCTATCCATTGAGCATGCTTAAAATTTGTATTCCTCAGGGCTGGTTTCAGCATCTCCACTCTTTGTTATCTAAATATGTATGGAAATAATTTGTTATTAGGTGCGCCTACCTTAAACTCACTTTCCCTATGATATTAGGAGGCTTTCGATTACCGATTAATTTTTGTGTGTTACTTGACTTCCATGGTTCTAAATGCTTTTGTTGGAGTAGGAAAGTTGAACCCTCACAATCAAACTATATACCTCTATGGTGAACCTTGAAAGGCTCTTTGTTCCACAGGTTGAACATAGACCCTTCTTCTCTCTCTTTTTTGTCCCTCTGAAAGCTCTTCCCCAGCTTTTAAGAATGATGCCCATATATTGGTCATCTTTGGCTCATGCGCAATTCTGTCAGCACTTTCAATTAGAGACCAGACATTGTTCCTTACAACCTTTATTAGGGAGCCCTAACTTTTGTATTGACAGAAAGATTATTCCATTTTCTTTCCTCCCCTTACTGCCTTCTACTCTGGTGTCTACTTTATTGCAAGGGAACCATTTATTAGATGTTACTATGTTTCAATGGCGGTACGGTCTACATGCTAGTTTTTTTTTCAAGTATCTATAGTTGTCCAAGTCAGTTTAAGGTTATCTTGGTTCTCTTCCATGGTTTGATATTTTTTCCCACCTTCTAGAGAAATTTAAGTTAGTCATTTCTTCCCCACACACAATCTCTCAGCTATATCAATCCCTCCATCCTTCTGCTCCCTCTAGAATAGCATACTACTGGCAAAATACTCTTGCTTTGAACTGGAGTCAACAAGAATGGGGTGATATTTGGTGTGATTTGTTCAGGATTATCATATAGGACCATTATAGACAAACTCAATTTGAGATACTGCATAACATGTACTTTACCCGTTCCGTTACATCATATGATTCATCAGCACATTCCAATTGCCTCAGATGTCAGCAAGCAGATGGCTCATTATTCCATATTTCATGGCACTGTAGTAAAGCTACTCTATTCTGGGTGGCAATCAGATTATGGGTAGATACTTCTTCTGATCTGAAACCTTTTTACCTCTGAGATTTGTCTTTTGGGATGGTAACATACTATTTTCTTTACTTATCAAATGAATTATATAGCCCTTATTGCTGCTGCTGCTTCAAAATAATACTTCTTAGACACTGATTAAATTTCACAATCCCATCCTGGACAGAGTGGCATAGAACTCCTCAGTGCTTAAACTTGAAATTAAACATAGCCAATGTTAGACATAATAGGGCAGAGTTTCTTGCAAAATGGGGTCCTCTTTATGCTTGGCTCTCTGATTTAATTATTAATTTGTGTTTATTCTTACTGTACTGTTTATATGTCTTCTATTTATAGTATTAATACTTTAGCTTTTCACTGACCGGGTGTTTCCTGTTGTGAAAGTTAGCAGCATTGTATGGGGGGTAGTTTTTGGGGGTACTTTTCTGGTTTGCCCATCCCCAGCTTCTTTGTGTTTTCTCTTGTGTTTTCTTTTTCTTTTCCATACTGCTATATTCTATTATTGTAGCTGTACTGCACTTGGATGGTGTGGTTTTATCCTTTTTTCTTGTCTCTGTTTTTTTTTTATTTATTTGTTGCTGTTATTGAAAAAATCTCAATAAAGTATACATACATTCAAAAAACCTGACTGGCTGAGGCACAGCCAATCAGGTTTTACTATTAGCAAAAATATAATTCATTCATTCATTCATGCAACCACCCAATACTTATGGATCAGAGCTGACATCACTCTGCAACACAGGACACTTTTCTTTAATTAATAATAAACTGATTTTGCAGTATTTTACAGACACATATTATCCCCTATATCCCTTTATAGTAGAGTGCCTATTGAAGTTTTTTGTCTATGTAAGGCAGACCAGACAGATACAAAAGTCTAGAAGTATTACAGCAGATGCTCAAATTAAGCCACCCATCATTTGTTTTAGTCATGTCCTTAACAAACTATGTAATTGCTGTCTTTGTTCTCCTCATTATGTTTAAAAAGTTTAGATTCCTTAAGAAATAAACCAATGGGTGAAGAAGTAGTCCACATTCCTACAAAACTATGCTTGAATAAGACTATGAAAGATGGATGTTCTCACTGTGCAAAGACCGGTGTCCACAGTATTCAGCTGTAACAGAAAGAATAATTCTTGTGCCATCCTAGTTTATATTACTTTGCCTCTCCACTGATATAGGAACAGAAACCATGATTTATGGGGTTGCTGTAAGAAAGTAGTCAGTGACAGAAAAGAAACTAGATCCAGAAGGAAAACTTTATGTATACATTCAGGTGGTCATCCATAATCTTAAATGCTTGTAACTGATAAGCAGTTTTGTTGAATTCCTGAGTAAATCCAGTATTTTTCAATGCCCTGTAACAAATATTTTCATATAACTTTATTTTTTAAACAAGTAACAGATTTACTGTATGTGACATCCATACATACTGTAAATCTAAAATGTTCCTCATGCACAGTTTTGTTGTTACATGTTGCGGTAAAACCCCCCCAAAGAAGCCACATTATGGCAAACATTTTGGGTATACAGTTACAAAATGTTGGGGTATATAGTGGGTGAATCAACATTAGAAGATTAATTAAAAATAATATTATTTTTATAGTTGACTTCATTACATGCTACCCCACCCCATTTTGTTCATGATTATTATTATTATTCTAAACCATGGTCAGCTGTAGGTTTACCCTTTGATTGTCCACCAGAAGTCATTCATAATGAATGGTGTGCATTCCATGAAGGAAAGGGTGATGGGTGGGGTGCCCCAAGGGTCAGTGTAGGGCCCATACTTTTTAATATATATGTGTGTATATATATATATATATATATATATATATATATATATATATATATAATATACACATATATCTATCTATCTATATAGATAGATATATGTGTATATATATATATATATATATATATATATATATATATATATATTGGAGGAATGGAAGGGATTGTGTTCCTGTTGACAGATGATTCCAAGATCTGCAGTAGGGTGGACACCATGGCCGAGGGGAAGGCAATGAGAAGGGACCTAAGGACGCTAAAGGGGTGCTCAGAAGCATGGCGGCTGGAGTTTAATGTGAAAAATTGCACTGTGATGCACATGAGAAATAACCCACAAGCCAGCTACATTCTGGGAGAGGAAGAAATAAAGGCAACCAGGCAGGAGAGGGATCTGGGGGCTATAATTTCAGATAACCTCAAGATAGGGAATCAATGCAGCAAAGCAATGGACTGGGCAAATGGAATGCTGGCATGCACTGGGTGAGGTATAACAAGCAGGAAGAATAAGGTACTGATGCCCCTTTATAAGTCCATGGTGAGGCCTCACCTGGAGTATGGGGTACAGTTCTGGAGGCCACACCTGAGGAAGGATATTGATGGGATGGAAAGGATCCATAGAAGGACAACAAAGATGGTGCAGGGCATGCATCATATGTCCTACAAGGAGAGGCTGAAGGAGCTAGATCTGTACTTGCTGGAGACTAGGAGGAAGGGGGGACATGATAGAAAGGTTCAAGTACATGGAAGGGATAAATAAGGTGGGAGAAGAGAACCTACTCACAAGGAAAAGAAGTGATAGAACAGTAGGCCATAGTCTGAGGTTGGAGGGGGGAAATCAGGACACTACACAGGTGCATTATTTCACCGAAAGGGTGGAGCACCCCTGGAACAGTCTACTGGAGGAGGAGGTGGTGGAAGTGGAAACTGTAGAGGGATTCAAGAGGGCATGAAACAGATATAAAGGATTGGCTGGAGGGTGGTGAAAGGTGTAGCTGAATGGGGGGTGTTTGTTTCTTTGTCAGTTATTTAACCAGGACTAGCACGCTAAGCTGAAAGCTTTTTTTACTGGTGCAACCTGGGATCACAGCTAAGTTAAGTGACTTGCTCAGGGTCACACAGTATGTAAGTGGAAGCTGTGGGGTTCAAACCCAGGTCTGGTCTGCTGGATGTCACCAGATTTGCAGCTCACACCCTTAAACCACTGCACTATACTGCCTCCAACCATTGTGCTATACTGCCTCCAAAGGGTGGGGGGAGTATCATGGTAGACTACATGGGCAATAGTGTCCTTTTCTGCTGACAGTCTTCTATGATTCTATGATAAAATGGAGTTAAAAAACACTGTCAGTGCCTCCTGATAAAGTGGTAGAGCACCACAAAGCACTGGGGAGTTTCATTCTGATGTGTGTGCTTTAACTTGTAACACATTTTTATTTATTTGCTTCTGGTGAGTGTTCATTTTTTGTGCTTTCATTGGACTATAACTACATCTTTGATGCTCAGAGAGGGTGGTCAGCTGTGCATCATGAGTCACCACTGACAATGGCGTGTACCTGCTAAAGATCTAGCAGACAGGCATCAAAAGGTTCAGAGTAAATGGGTTGTGGTAACCTGGGTGGGGGGATGAATTTCCGGCTGGCAGCATGCTTCTCTAGTCCGATAGTGTAAACAGAAAGCAGAATGGGAGCATGGGAACCTCATTCAGTAGCCTTTGTTATGCAGACTCTGAATTCCATTCCAGCGCACCATACACACTGCTGCTCCTCTACAGTTAAAGACAGAGCTGCATTTTCAAAGCCCTTAG
Source organism: Neoceratodus forsteri (assembly GCA_016271365.2). NCBI lineage: Eukaryota > Metazoa > Chordata > Ceratodontiformes > Ceratodontidae > Neoceratodus > Neoceratodus forsteri. The sequence continues at coordinate 1,205,396,567 of CM057456.1, forward strand.
AATGATGCAAGGTGCTTGCACCAAATATATTGGACTCAACAACACTTCTGCACCAAGGGTTGCACCCCAGCTAGTTTCAAAAGCAGCCTGCATCAATCAGCAGTCTGTTTACACCAAAGTGTGTTTGTACCAGCCTTGCACCACAAAAGTGGCTGCATGGCAATTAGGGGCTTGCAACAGACACAGACTGCCAGATCCCCAGTGGTCCTATTTTCAAAATCCTCCCAGGGACTAAGGGCTACTAGTAGACCAGCCACTGGGAGGGTGTCAACTGCATTGTGACCCTACAAGTAGAAATCCTAGTGATCCAGTACCCCATCCCCACCAAGCCCCAATCTCTGTGTGGCTACTGGTAAAACCACAATTACCCCTAGTTCCTCCCCACTGTAATCCCTGGTAAATCATAATATGCACACAAATCCAGTGGCCCCCCAACCCCAGCAGGTAGTGCCCACCACCCCACCCCACCCCATCTGGACCTCTGATTTGGCAACTGGCACAGCCCTCTGCACACTACCACCATGGCTGGCAGGTGAAAGAACTGTCAAAGCTCGGTACTCTCTGATGAAAAATCAGCACAGGGTCCCAGATGCACTGGCACTCAACACAGGCTGCCATTGTCACAGCTTTAACTGGGTTTTGAAAATCCTGGGCACAGTCTTTTCTCCACTGGGTCCTCCACCAAACCCTGGATACATCTTTTTTGTACTTGCCCTTGTTATGGGAGCAGCATCTGCATGACAGAAGGGAGCAGGAGATCTTATTCAGTAGCCTGCTAATCAGCACCAATTAGCATCAATCAAGACCTAGGCAGTCAACAGTGTTCTAATTAGTACCTAATACAAAAACTGTAACTCCTCATTAATAAACTGCACTGCATTGTTTGTATGTTATCTTGTACGCATCTATTTGATTGTATTTTGTAATCTCCCAGGTTGTGCCTGAAAATAGGCAGGGTTATTGCCTAGTGCACTTACCCGTTACCAAAATCTAATAATAATAATAAGATTGTGAGATACTTTGGGGGATGTGCTGGTGGTCTCTTAGGAGTTCAGAAATGACAGTCACAAACTGTACAAAGAGAAGGGAGCCTGTGGAAGAGGGCGGAGATGATATTAACAATGTTTGTAGCAGAATGAAACTGCCCAAACCATCAGAAGAGGAGCAGCTGAACCTTAGGAACACAAATACAATGACAGTCATTCATATTTCTGACAGACTACATGAATGAGAGACAACAGAAGCAGAGTAAGTAGCGCTGGTCCAATGGCAATCAGCACAGAGCTGCAGTCCAAGTAAAACAGTACACAAAATATATTATCTACATTGTATGTGATTTTGAATACATTTACCTGTCAGACTGGTGGGGTTTCATATTAAATCACCTGTTTCATCCCCAAATTCTGTTCTAATCAACTAGCTTTTAAGGAGATAGGAAATGATTCTGTTCATTTTTCCATTTGAATGAAGTTTGTTCTCATATCAGCATCTGGTGTGTGTTTTTTATGATTTGTAAATAGCAGTTTAATCATTAATAGTTACCTTGCTTGTGGCAGCGTCAACCAGTCTGTGTTTCTGATTAAGCAGCTCATAGAGAAATAAAGCGAGTGCAGCATATTCAAGCTGATGACCTGTTTAACTCCAGCATGTACAGAAACACTGCTACCAAGGTGCACAGTCTGTTTAAACACCAAACCTTCCCTCCTCCACTGTCCAAGACCAACTGTCCCATCACACTTAATTGTTTTTCACTTTATAAGGGTTTTAAATACAGTATCAGCCTGACTTTATTAAAAGAAGTTCAGCAAACAGAGTGGCCCGCAAACCCTACCGGGTCATAATGTCACATGCTTAATAACATATGACATTATGGCTAAACTAGTGCAGCGTAGTATGCAAGCATTAATGGTACAATACCACGTATAGTGCTGTATGTGATATTGCACTATTAGTGCTTTCCCAGGCAAAGGATAACACCTCTGCTGGGAGTGGGTTCCACCAAGCAGCTGCTGTGGCTTACAGGACTGAGCCACAGCAGCAGGAACTCAGGTACTGGGTTTGATTCCCAATCTCAGAAACTTTTATTATGTTCTTGACTTGTGCACTTCCCAAGTTGAACCCCCCCCCGGAGTTGAGAATCTTTAGTGGGGGGGTTATGGGGGGTGCAGCCCCCATAATGGGGATGTGGGGTGGAGCCCCCACAGAAAAAGACTTATGCCTCCTTGGCGAAATCGCTACTGTTGGCAGCATGATATTGCCATCTTGACGCAATGTCTTGTGACATTATGACCTCTGCGTTCTCAAAAACAGAGTGGTCAACCACATCTGTTGCCAGTAAGGACAATAATGATACTGTACATGCTAAAAAGAAAAACCGGAGCTGCATAGATATAGAGGGAAAACTGTGACAATATGAGTCTGTGTGGAAGTCAGTGTACTAAGTGCAATTTTTTTCTATGGCTCTGTCCTGTGAAATGTAAAAGTAAGATATTAAAAAAAAAGATTAAACAATATAAAATGGGAGTGCTGCCTGCTGGCATTTTTGATAGAACCATCCCATAACTTGGAAGAACAGCAAAACTGTCAAAATGCATACAGTATCTGTGTCATGTGGAATAAACCATACACTAAAACACGAACAAAAAGGTTACGTGTGTGTACGGTGTCATATAACACTATTTAGAGGGTGAGTCAAGAAGTGAAAATTTCAGGATAAAAAGGGTCAGAAAGTTTTGGGGCATACTGTACATTATTAGTTTTCAGAGTCTGGAGTCTAGAGTTCAGCCCCTATACTTAGAGGCCTCAGAGTAGGAACTAAGCCTAATAGACCCCCATAGTGTGTGTGTGTGTGTGTGTGTGTGTGTGTGTGTGTGTGTCTCAGCACAGCAAGCAACATCAGGACACAGACTTTTACAATATCGCAACCTCATATTGAGGGAGGGGTGAGAGCTGATCTGGGAGGGTTGGATTTATAGACTCTAATCACTTGAGAGTCACTGAAGTGCACTCCATCAGTAGCTAGTTAAGATGCAGCAATCATGTGAATGAGTTTGTGGAGGAGGGGAAGGTGGCTGGCTGATATTCAATACAAGTCCCCCTCCTCACTCCCATCTGTTCTTTAGTCAAATGAATTTTCAGTCAAGGCTTCATAACTCTAATTAGTGGGGTCATATTTCTCCACTATGGAGAACACTATTGGGTGTCAGCATGGCTCAGTTGGTGGCACATCTGTCTCTGGACCAGAAGGTCATGGGCAAGGCCACTATTTTTCGTTTTTTACCGGAAAATCCGGTAAAATTCCGGAATTAGGGCTGCCTGAAAACCGATAAAAATGAAGATTTCATGGAATCTGGCATTTTCTATCAGATCAGTAAATCTATAAAAAAAGTCTGTTTTTCTTTTAATTCCTTCCTGTACTATTTTTTAGTTTGCTTTATTTAATGCTCTGTATAGTAAGCCTTCTTTAATTCTGATTATTTATGCACATACTAAAAGAATGATAACAGAATCCCGGTAAAGTCCAGAAATTAGCGTAACAATCACTGGTGAAATTCCGGAATCTTAAGTCTTGAAAATGGAATTTAAATGTTTTAATCACCGTAAATCAGTGGCTTTGGTCATGGGTTCTCGTCCTACACTGGGATTGGATTGTTACCTAAATAGCTGGCATCTGAATGCAGTATTGGGGGGTGCTGTACTGCTGGGGTGTGCCATCCTTCAGATAAGATGTTAAACTGAGGTCCCTTCTACTCATCCTGGTGTTGTCCAGGTGGAAGTAAAAGAACCCAGGGCACTCTTTTGCAAAGAGTAGGGGACATTCCTGGCATCCTGGCCAACATTCCCCTTCACATAAAACTGGTTCATGCAATTATCCAGGCTGTGTGTGGGTGATGATGTGTGATATGGCTGCCACTATACATTCAGTCACTTCACTACCAGTCTAGCATCGCTTGTAAAGCACTTTGGGATACACTGTGTATGAAAAGTACTATATAAATGCTGATTCTTCACGACTGAAAAGTGGATCTAATATATACTGTAGACATCAACTTGAATAGATTAATAATTTATTGTAATTGCGAGCAAACTTGTCCATCATATCTTTTAATTAAACAATTTTCAAATCTGATTATCAAGTTATGAACAAAGAAATTGTGGAATGTGTGTGGGGGGGTGCCTGTGGATTTATAGGTAAGGAAAAATCAGCATTTTCTTCATGGAGGTAATGCAGTCCTACTAATGTGCTAATAAAATAAACAGCAATACACATGTATTATGAACCAGGGCAAATATTAACATCCATCTAGAACTTCAAGAGCAACAGCCTGCACCTTGTGCTTTTTATTGCTTTATTCAGGGTAGTGTGTTCCAGCTTTTATCATGAGATCCTGCCTCTTTTTAAAGTACTCTTTCTCTAAAAAGTAAGAAAATAAATAGTAATTCTATCATTCTAAGTAATAGCCATAACGCAATCCAGAGTGTTTTCCTCTAGGGAACTCTAAATGCCACCCCAAAACACATTGTAATATCTTTATCTGCAGTGGTGAGGAGGACAAATTAAATTACTAAAAAGAATAACATTTTAAATAGCATTTTAAAGGACCCAGTGTCATGCATTTTTGATACTTTACTTCATACTGTGTCTCCTTGTCTATATACATCAAGCTAAAGAAGGACTTACTACATTTTTATAACAAAAAACATTTATTGTATGGGTTTTTGATTGTAATCAGGTACAGCACTTTTCTTCAAAAGTTAATTCCAAATGGAATTAATTTTTCAAACTAATTACAAAAGTTCTGCTTTTGCATTTCTTGTAAAATAAGCCCTTTCAGTGTGGCTCTAGTGAGGAATCCACACACTAGACACTCCTCCAGGCTCACAGCACACTTGTCACCTACATAAGTCACCACAATGACAACCCTAGTGTAGCTTATTGATTACTGATATATTTTCCAGGGTACATAAAAACATAACAAAACGTGACGGCAGATGGGGACCGTGTGGTCCATGTAGTCTGCTCAAGGTGACTACCTCCTCAATTATATTTTTTCCTACATTGCCCACGTTGCCTGTCCCAAGCGAGTTTTATTTATTTATTTATTTATTTAGAGTCTAGGATTACAAGTACCTTTGAGCCAAGGCTTTTTTACAAAGGTGCCATGTCAATAGAGGTATAATACAAACATTACATAGAGTTGAGTAACAATGCAGAAATGGTGTACAGATATTTTTAAGAAATGAAATACATCATTTACAGAAAGTGGGTACTAGAGGGGCAGGCTAGACAGAGGTAGCTGAGGCTTGAATGGACACAAAAAGAGTGGTGCAGCTGTGGGCATTTCTCAGGCCTCAAATTCCCTTACTGTCTTTGATGCCACCACTTCTGGTAGCAGGCTGTTCCATGAGTCTATCATGCTCTTGGTGAAAAAGTACTTTCTAGAGTTGCTGTTAAACTTGCCTCCCACCAGACACAAGCTGTGCCCTCTTGTACTTGTCAACCTGTTTTCCTGAAAGAGGTTTTCCTTCTGAATTGTGTTAATTCCCTTGATATACTTAAATGTTTCTAGCATGTTCCCCTGTTTCTTCTCTGTTCCACAAAGAATAAATTCAACTCTTTGAGTCTCATCTCGTATGGCTCATGATGCAGCCCCTGCACCATCTTTGTGGCCCTTCTCTGCACCACCTCCAGATGGTAGATGTCCTTTTTCAGGTGAAGCCTCGAGAACCGGACACAGTACTCGAGGTGCAGCCTCACCAAGGATCTGTAGAGGGACATGATGACTTCCTGCTGTCTACTCGTAATACCCCTTCCTATGCATCTGAGGATATGAATTGCCTTCTGTGCTGTTTGCTCGCATTGTTTTCCTACCTTTAAATCATTGGTAATGATCACACCTAGATCCCATTCCATCTTTGTCTCCTCTAACTGATGCCCTTCTAGTACATATTTTTTTCCTGGGTTACGCTTCCCCAGGTGCATTATCTTACATTTCTTGGTGTTAAATTTTTAACTGCCAATTTCTGGACCATTCTTCCAGTCTCCTTAGGTCACCTTCCATACCTAATGCCCCCTCTAGTGTATCCACCCTGTTTCAGAGCTTTGTATCATTTGTGAACAGGGACACCTTCCCCTCCAGTTCATCAGTGATGTCACTGATGAATATGTTGAAGAGGACTGGAAGAGGACTGAATATGTTGAAGAGGACTGGACCCAGCACCAGTCCCTGAGGAACGCCACTGGTCACACCTCCCTCCCTTGATAATGCCCCATTAATCAAAACTCTCTGGGTCCTATTCTGCAGCCAATTTCTAATCCAGTTTACTATTTTCTGTCCACCTCCTGTATGTTCTAGTTTATTAGAAAGTCTTCTGTGGGAACAGTGTCAAAGGCCTTACTGAAGTCTAGGTACATCATGTCTGCCGCCCCACCCTGGTCCACTATTCTGGTATACACAACTGAAGAAATTAATCAGGTGTGTTTGGCACTAGTGCCCTGCTGTGAAGCCATGCTGTTTGGGGTTGAGTTTTCCAGTTTCCTTTAGGTAGTCGACTATTCTCTCCTTTAGTATTGTCTCCATAATTTTTCCCACTATACAGGTCAGGCTGACTGGGCAGTAGCTTCCTGTCTCTTTCTTGCTTCCACTTTTGTACAAGGGCACAACTGTTACCCTTTTCCAGTCTTGAGGTACTCTGCCACTTTCTAGAGAGAGACTGAACAACTCAATTAGTGGTGCAGCTATTTCTTCCTGAAGATCTTTTAGTATTCTGGGGTGGATATCATCTGACCCCATGGCTTTATCCACCTTAAGTTTGCTTAGCTCTTCTAAGACTCTCTTGTGTCTGCCCCTCCACTATCATGCTCTTTCTTTCTTAGTGTAGGTCCTTTGCCAGTATTTTCTATTATGAAGACAGGCCAGTCTGTTCTAGTATACTTTTCTCATGGAACATTTTCTCTGAGGGTTTAGAGCCCAGAGCCCTTATATACATACATATGTACAGTATTGCCCAGGGCACATCCCAGTCTCTCTCAGTATGTACAGTATATGCTGTTCCGAGACACATTCCAGTCTGCTCCAGCATATATAAACCAGTCCTCATCCCATGTTCATTTGTTTTCAAAGTAGAAATTAATAAAATCTTTCATAATAAATATATTACAATGCACACCACAGCCTGTCCTAGGATTTAGAACTCAGGGCAAGTTTCCGTGGGTCCCAAGATGCAGAATGCACCCACTGTATAGGAAATGTTTTAGTTTAGTAAAGTACCCATAGGTGTAACTTTACTTAGAGACGGAAGGTGTAACTGTTTTGGAGACTGCTTGTTGTTGGGGGTGGAGTCAGGGTGGAACCATCTCAATGAGATCCATATAACTAGCAGCAAATAGGGAAAGAGATCAGGCAGCTGGGTAGGGGGATAGAAAAGTACAGCAATAACAATGACCTGCAAAAGTACCCTATTCCACCGCATTATGGTTTACCTCAGTACTGACTGACTTAGTGAAGAGGGAGTCAAGTGTCCAGTTTGGGTGTTTGGCCAGAGGTGATTGGCCTAAACTTCTTTGCTGTAGGCATGTAATGTAAAAAAAAACAGCACTCAGAGCCACAATTCTGAGACCATAATTAACAATATGTTGTTTTTTTTAACTAGAGGATACTGTGTGACAGAATGATATTAGAGAGAGACATTTTAAAATAAGTTTGATAATCCGTCATGTGTATTCAATTATGATACATTGCTCAAAACCTAAGCAATAGGTTTTTAGAGGAGTGTGCTGAAATAACCACATTTCCAAGGAAGTGCCAAGATATGAGGCTAAATTTCAAATGCTTTCAACATGTTCAAATGCAGTTAAACCTACAGAATGCACTCCCTGTGTCTTACTGTGCTATACTTTGTATTTAATAAATAATTCATGATGAACAGCTTTTAAGTGCCCAGTTTTTCTGTTGTCTGTATTGGCAATGTAAACTATGCCATTGATTGTGGCACTGATCATGCTAACAGACTGTCCAGTGCACCTAGTACAGTTAGCACAGCAGTAAACCTGTTTGCATTTGTATACTTGGGTCAGGATTCTTAAAACATTGCTTTCAACATCTTTTATAGAGGTGTTGTTCTTGTCTAATGTTTTTTTAAAGCTGACAACTTACAGATTTATCTACAATATTTTAAGTTGTTAAGTTTTTTTGCAGTTGTCAGCATCCAGTGAACATTCACTGCTGAAAGATCATTGCATGTCAACAAATCAAAAGTCGTCCACCATTTTTATCAGCTTCAGCCTGTTTTTAGCTTATCACATTCACTTGCAACCTTATCAACCTAATTTTTCACCTTCTTAATCTCAACTCCTGCTTTCTGTTTTTTATCTTACATAGAGTCCAGCTTTTTGGCAAAGTTTGCTAAAAAGACAAATACACTTTGAAATGTCACAGCTACCCGATTTAGGTTCTATAATCCCATGTTTAAAATAAAGTCAGGCAGAATCAGGTTAGCTAGTGTGGATAATGTTCTGGAGTAGGTTTCAAAGTCAGGCTGTGCTCTGTCTGAGTTTGTCCTTGCAGTGTAATGTAAAAACAGCACTTGGTGCTAAAATTCTGAGACCATAAATACATTTTTTTTATTTTACTAGCAAATATTCTATGACAGAATGATATTAGAGATAGACATTTTCAAACACTTGAACTGGACACTCAACTCCCTCTTCACTAAGTCAGTCAGTACTGAGGTAAATCAGAATGTGGTGGAATGGGGTGCTTTTGCAGATCACTGTGCATTGCTGTACTTTTCTATCCCACTACCCAGCTGCCCAGATCTCTTGCTGATCTCTTTCTCCCTTTGCTGCTAGCTATCTGGATCCCAATGGGATGATCCCATCCTCTGAGACTGCCCTTCCAACTACAAGCAGTCCCTAAAATCAGTTACACCTGCATGTCTCTAAAAACAGTTATACCTGCAGGTACTTTACAAAATTACAAGAGCATTTGCCTATACAGTGGGGCACGTTCTGTATCCTGGGACCCACAGAAACTTGCCCTGAGTTCTAAATTCTGTAACAGGCTGTGGTGTGCATTGCAATATATTTATTATTATGAAAGTATAATTCCATGTTTAAAATAAAGCCATGCAGAATCAGGTTAGCTAGTTCAGGTAATGTTCTGGAGAAAGTTTCAAAGTCAGGCTGTGTTTGTCTGAATTTGTCCTTGCAGTGTAGTTGAATGGACCAATGGGTTGAAAAGGTTTCAAGGCTTTCTAGCTGTGGGAAGATTAATTCCTGTTTCATGCAACATAGCCTGTCATGTCTGGCACTCCTCCAGTTCAGGTGCTTGACAAGGAGCGATCCACCACAACTTCTTTGCTGTAGGCATGTAATGTAAAAAGAAACAGCACTGCACACAATTCTGAGATCATAATAACGTTATGCACTGAATTTACATGCACAATTAAACTTAAATATGTTTACAATTAATGTAATGATGATGATCAATCAAAGATGCCGGAAACACCCACTAAATTCAGGTGCTACTTGGTGGGGGATTACCTCAACCATCCTAACTTTCCAGGGGGTAGATTACAGCTGCACTGTTATATATTAAAAGCATTCCAGATTACTAATAAATGGAGAGCAAAATACAGTATATGTAAGGTTAAAAATCATAATCAAGGTGGGTCAGGAAGAGAAAGAACAGAAGGCATTGAAACAGCAAAGCAAGTATACAATGTGAAGTAAAAGTTTCAGCGGTGGGAGTGATCTGTCTAGCTGAGCGGACGCACTTCTTTAGGTGCTCCCTGACAACACCCATTATTTTAGCTTTAATTTTATATTTTTAGCCTGTGTGTCGGTGTGAAACATATCCAATCTAGTTCACTTTGTGCAAAGACCAGTTGGATAGCTTTTAGCCAACATGGATTGGAAAACAGTGGATCAAAAGGCAAACTTCTTTGCTCATTGCGGCAAGACCGCCAAAATACCTTCCACTCATGTAGCCCCCTCATCTGCACAGCAGGGTAGTGAGGAGTCCAGGCCGGTGATACTAAAATCTCTGCAAGTAGCAGTCAGGACTTTGATGAAAATGTTCCAGCAAATAGACAAAAAGATAGACACATGCCATGGCAGGATGGTTGTGGTGGAACAGAAGTTGGATGGTCTGGTGGATATGGAACAAGCTGTGGAGGGATCATTGGAGAGGGCCCAGGCCATGGCAGTGACCTGTATTAAAGAACAAGCCCTTTTGAGGTCCCACCTGGAGCATCTGGAGAATCTCACCCTGGCTGCGAATGTTCACATTATTGGGATGCCAGAGGGAGTGAGGGGAGAAGATCTGCCCTGCTTTTTGGCCACTTGGATGACTGAGATGTTTGGCCAGAATGTTCAGTGTCTGATGGTCTGGGCCTACAGAATCAACATTTGCAGAGCTGGTGGACCATCGCATGGAGAGAGAATCATTATGCTCATTACAGTGTTGGTGGCAGCCAGAGACCACTTTTTGCAAGTGGCAAAAAATAAAAGAGGAGTATAGATGGAGGGTTCAAGAATAATGTTGTTCCCAGATCTTTCCTACACTACCCACATGAAGCAGAAAAGCTTCAATACCATTCAGCTTCACTTGATGGCATTGGATATCCCCAGTAGTATGCTCATGCCCACCCGTCTGCATGTCACAGTAGGCCAGAGACTTTATATTTACTCAGATCTTAAGAAGGCCACAGAACTTCTGGACAAGCTTGAAGCTAAGAGAGATGCAAGGGGGAGACTCCTCCTTTGATTCTAAACAAGGGGACATGTGAACTCTGATTGTAAGTGACTTTTATAATGGACTTGTGTTAAGAATGTCTCCTAATTCCTCCTGCACTATTGTTGGACTGTCCGAGGAGTTCCACCATTAATTTCAATGACTTTTGTTGGGACTAGTTTATGGACTAATTTACTATTTGCAAATATCAGATTGAGGCTACTGTAATATTTGAGCTGCTCCTACATTCAGAGCCATTTGGACACTGTGAGGACTGTTATGGCCAAATATTTGTAGCTGTGAGGTCCGCTTTTCAAATATACAAGAGTATCCCCCTTGTCGGACATTATGTGTCTCCTGTGTTTATATTCATAGCTAATTACAGTTTTGGTGGTATTATGAACATACAATCATATGAAATTGCTAGTTGATAAAGGACTTATGGTCTATCAAGTCTGCTCAATTGTGCAGCTAGTAGCCCTTATACTGCAACTGCTCTCCTCCCACCCCACCTCCAGTGACCTTCCCTCTTACCCTGCCCCATCCCTTTTGAAGCAGCCCACTACTGTACAGGATACCACTTCCTCTGGCAATGCATTCCACCCATACACCACCCTTTCCATAAAAGTGTCTCCTCATTTCTCTTCTGAACCGTCCCCCTTCCAATCTTAGATCATGCCCTCAAGTTCCTCCCCTCCTTAATTCAAAAGGCCCCTCCATGCCCATCTTATTTATTCCCTTCAGGTACTTGAAGGTTTCAATCATATCCCTTCTCTCTTCCAGGGAGTACATGTTCAACTCCCTCAGCCTGCTCTCATAGGGTAAATCCTCTAGCTACTGGATCATTTTTGTTGCATTGCACTGCACCCCTCCAGAAACTTAATCTCCTTCTTAGGGTGTGGTTACCAGAACTGCATGCAATACTCCACGTGTGGTCTAACCAGTAACCTGTACAGCAGCAGGATCACCTCCCCCCACCTGGAGGATATGCCTCTGGCAATACAACTCAGATACATAGATACATAGATACATAGACAGTGTCAGCAGATAAGGGCCTATGGCCCACCCAGTCTGCCCATTTGAGCTTGTAAGTTCAGTTTGTTTTCCTAGAAGTCTGTTGCCCCTTACCCCTGACCTCCAGAATTCCTTTATGTCTATCCCATGCATTCTTAAATCCCGTGATTGTTTCAGCCCCCACCACTTCCTCAGCATCCTGTTGGCCTTTGCAGCTGCCTTTCTACACTGTGCTGAGTTGTTCACTGCTCCTGTTGTGATCACCTCCAGATTCTTCTCCTCTTCCATCTTGGCTAGTTGAATCCCCCTAGCTGGTTGCTCCTCCTTAGTATTTTTGCACAAAAATGTAGCACCTTGCATTTCTTGGAATTGAACCCCAGCTGCCAAGTGTCCAACCAGGCCTCCAATTTTGCCAGATCATCTTGCAACCACTGCCACCCTTCTAAGTCATTCACTACTGCTCCCATCTATGTATTATCTGCAAACAGACTGATCTTGCTCTTGATGCCTATTGAGATGTCTGCTATGAAGATCCAAAACAACACCAGCCCCAGTACAGAGCCCTGTGACACCCCACTTATCACTGACCTGGGAGGTGAGCACTCCCCTCCCACCACCCTCTGCTGCCCTCCCACCACACTCTGCTATCTCCCTTGCTTCCTGTTCACTACACATCCCACCATCTTCATCCCTGCCCTATATCTTCCAGCTTACTTCTTGTGGGCTTATAGGGTAGTTTAACACTATGGGTTGGTTATACCTAGTAGTATTTGGATGATGGGGGAGTATTCTGAGAGGGAACATCGAGTTACAAATTAAGTGTATACAACACAAAGGCAAGAGAGTTGGTTTCTTTCTTTGTTATGAAACTGTATTTTTATATTTATTTACAGTTTCAGCACTGGCAACATTGGCTAATTGGGTTATATTCTTGAACATGTTTATTCATACTGGTATTCCCCCAAACCTTGTACTAAAAGTAGTAATGACTTAGCCATCTGATTATCAATATGTTCTGATTATGTATGCTGTATTGCATTGCTCAGAGTATTTGTGTGCAGTGTATTGGCATAAAATGTATAAATAAAAAGTACAAAAAAAATTTCAGAGGTGCTACCGGTTATTCATTTGCAGTAAAGGGAGGGACATATAATTTGCAGACTATGGAGACACCTGCATGCAAAACTAGATTTAGCAGTCAAATTTACATGGAAACAGCACCTCCTGGTACATTTTGGCATTCATGGAAAAATAACTATTCAGTCTGATTTCCGCATACCTCATACTGCATACCACATACTGCATACCACCAACCACATAGCCACATACCGATACAGCTACCACATCTACTGTATCATACCATGGTATTATGCAACCTCTCTGTAACCAACACTGTATGTCCTAAATTCCTCTTGTGGAATTTAACATTCACAAAGCACATGTTACTTGAAGGTTAATTTCACTGGTAAAGTTCCAGTGAAGTGGGGAGATTCACTTTCACAAATAACTTTGCAATGTTCCCACTTCAACCAAACTTTGCACTTCATAATTGGTTTACTGGTGAACTATGTTCCCCCTAAGGTGTGCACATGTGCGCTCGCACAGCAGTCAGAAATAACCTGCACACAGCTTCAGTAGTAGTGCACAAAGCAGCTGACAGGGATCCTCATGTTCATGAAGTAGTGACTACAATCATCACTCAGATTTAAGACTCAGACAGCAGGACATGAAAGTGAATGGGAAAGAAACATTGTATGCCCACCCCCTGAGGCCACAACCCATTAACTTTAACAAGCCAGCAGTCTCACTCTTGCTCCACTTATTGAACAATGGAACTGATCGGCAAATTCCAACCAATCGGCTTTGCAGTTACAGCAATGTTTTCGGCTTGACACCTCTTTTCAGTAAGACAGTACTTGATAATGAACAGTATTCCCCTGCTGGTCACAGAAATGTCATGTTTTATTTGTTTGATAGATTCCCCCCCAACAAAGCAATGCGAGAGATTCTCTGACATGGGGTATATACTGTATTATATTATTTCAGTTTAAAGTTGCACAACTTCAGTGTAATCTGCCTCCTCCCCAAGCAGCATCTCACACACAAAATGTGTTTATAATGGATTTAAAGCCTCCCCGTTGAAAGCGTGTTCATTTTTTTTTCAGTAGAAGAAAATAGGAAAACTGTAGTTTTTGTTTACAATAAAAACATCTAAGAAACCTACTGTCTGTTTGTGTCATTTTTTTATGTATTTGTTGGGGGCCAGGATGGGTATAACATTCTCATTTAGCAGGCTGAGACACTGACTGTACATATGTCTAGAGAGATGAGATTGCGCTTCTCTTTAAAACAGGGTCTCACATTATACACACATTTGAGATTCAGTGAATTAGTGCTTGTAAAAGGTTGCCCATATCGGCTACATGGGGATAGTAATTCTAAAATGGACAACAAGAAATAGCAGTGCAAAAAATGTCCTTTTCATTTAATTTCATAAATTCAGACTGCGCTTAGTATGGATCCAGAATGGAATAGAAATATAGTCTCCTAAATGCATCTCCTCTCTCATATCACACTGACTCACTCACTACATTGCAAAAATACATTTTAAAACCCCCACTGAGCTTGACAATACCCAGCATAGTCATTGTAAACCATACCTAGGGTAAATGACATCACATACAATTATGCATGCATCCATCAAAGATCCCATTGCTAAGTACTGTTAAGAGCTGTCCAACCCTGAATACCACATTGTCGTAACAGTAATAAATGATGTACTTTTGAGTTGGCAGAGTTGTCTAAGATGTTTCAGAAAGTGGTCTAACAACAGTTGAAGCTGTACAGATTGCTAGGGCAAAAATAAAAAAAGATCAGAAGCCAGTACCTGGGTGAAACTGTCTACTGGAGCCAACCAGTAAAACTGCTTTTGGCTAATTGGACAGCTGAAGTAAGCACAGCAGCAATTTTGCAATTCATTGGCCTGTTATGTGACCATCTGGACAGCTGATTTCCTGCAGGTGAACTTTCTGACTGATCTGCCTTTGATTTTGCAGCAATGCCACACTGCAGCTTTGAGTCTGGCTTATCAAATATTGAGAGACTGTATAGCAAATATCAGGACTATTTATTTTCATCAGTGGACCAGGCAGAAATTGTTAGCCAGTACAATGACTTCAGATTTATAGTTGCTGAAAAAATAAAGGGAGGATCATTAAAATCCTTTACTGACATGATCCACTTTGCTTTGACTAATGTGCAGTACAGCCTGGTGGCTAAACTTATTGATGTATGTGCTACATTCCAAGCTAAACATGAAGCTATCATGCATAGAGATTCCTACACAGTCTTATCCTTCCCCAGAAAAGATTTTCCATAGGGAGGTGCAGAATGAGAAGGATACAATAGCACAGAGAAAAATCTTGGGAGTGATAGAGGATCATGTACTGAAGCAGAGAGAAGTATGGCTAAGTAGGACCATAACTATCTTTGGGTAGAAGGTTTCACTCAAGGATTCTCATAGGAAAGTTAGGGAAGATTTGTTGCTGCTCTTGGAAAGAGCATTAGGATTTTATATCTCCAGAAACATGGTGGAGTCCATAAAGTTATGTGGACATCCTGAATCCACAACACAAATTGATATTACATTTAAAAATCCTCATACAGCTAGCAGCTTGCTGTCTCTTGCCAACAAGCTGGATTGTTTGGGAATACATTTAGTTAACACGTTAGACTTGGGTGAAGCCTTTTCATGGTTTAAACAGACTAAGGATAGTCCAAAATCAATCTTAGAGGCAGATAACCCCCGATTGACTTTGGAAACCTAATTGACCCTAATACCTACTCGCCACTGACAGTTATTGATTAAGCCTGACAAATGCAGCCTGTAGATAATATCAGACAAATGAACTCTGAATGCCAGCTGTATTTGGATAAGGGAGCTGGGAATCGAGATGTGGATGCCCTTTCTATACTTTCATGGAATACTGAATGCATCCGTCTTAAAATAATTGACCATGAAGTAGTGAGATTTCTGGATAATTGTGATATTATTGGACTGCAAGAAACATGGTGTACAGGAAATGTAACTCCCAAACTGGATGGATATTCTGTGTTTATACTCTGCCAGCAACTAAAGATAAAAAGTTTGGAAGGTTTAAAGGGGGTATTTCTTTTTTTATTAAAACTTTGCTAAATTTTCAGGCTCTAATGATTAGCAAGGGAGAAGAGAAGATCATTCTCTGCAATACATACTTTCCCCCTCTCAATAAAGCTACTGATCCCGCTGACCTTTTCATACAGGATCTGAAAATGGCACTTGACAAATTGTCAGATAAGAGTATACCTTGTCCTATAATTATTTTGGGAGACTTTAATGCCATAATTCCTTCTTATTTTATGGAGGATGTATATTGAGATATGATCCATACAATATATATATAATTAATCCAAATATCTCATGTACTAGGACTGCTCAGGATCTAAAATCTAACCTCAGAGGTAGGAAATTGCAAACGGGCTTGGCCAGTAGAAATTTCTGTATTTTAAATGGGAGAACTCAGGGAGATCTAGTTGGATCCTTAATGTATAGAGGACCTACTGGCTTTTCAACCACTGATCAGGTTTGGATCAATTTGGAAGCAGTAAAGCTGATCCAAAAGTTAGAGGTCATGGATAGATTGGAATCAGCACACTGTGCTATTGTAATTAACATCAAATGCCCTTTTGGAACTTTAAGGAGTGAGGCACAACATGAAGAGAGTCTGGAAGTCATAAACAAGAGAAGGATTGGATGGGAGCAGATTCATCAAGTTGTTTCAAATAAATTCTTAGTACAGGAGTCTTAGGTGATATTCACGAGTTGGTCCTGGATAAAAGTAAGGCCTTTAATATTTTGGAGAATTGAGACACTATTCATTCTTTACTTGGACCTAGATGTAAAACAATGTACCATCCTAGGTCCCTTTATAAAAAGTCTTAGTTTAATTCGGTATGCCTACAGGCAAAGAAAGAGTTTGGAGGAAAACTAAAACAGCATAAGAAGAAAAGAAATAAGTCTGCAGCAGATTTTAAATTGCTAAAGAGTGAAAGAGAAAAATATAGGAAAATTCTCGAATGGGAGAGACATAAACATACTCAGGGACTTTGGGAAAAACTGAGGCAGGCTTTTTGGATAGGGGTGGAAGGTGATTTTGGAATATTGTTGCCCAGGGATATAATAGATATGTCAATAGGATTGAAACCTATATTACACCTGAAGTTTGGGCATCTAATTTCTCCAAGCTCTATTATCCTCATGAAGAGCAGGAGACATGTGATGCTTTCAAAATACAGGAGGATGAAATTTTTCCAAGACTTATCTTGATCACAGAGGACAAAATCCAGATGGCACTGACTGGCCTTAAGGCAAATAAAGCACCAGGGCTCCTAGGTGATCTCTATAATGTTTTTACCAACTGAGGGATTCCTTTTCTTCTTTTGCTGTTTAATGGCCTGGTTCAGGGTACTCTTACCCTGCCAGTTGGGCAGGTAGTGTTATCTTCCCAATTTTAAAAAAAGAGAATCCGAATGACCCAAGGATGTATAGGCCTATTAGTTTGATAGATGTTTCACAGAAGATTTTCTCTAGGATAAATTTCGGCAGATTGCTGTCATGGGTCAAGGAGAACTCAGTATTGAATGAGGCAGTTTCTGGAAGGACTGTTCTACAGTACAACATTATTATGTGCTTCAGCATCTGATCTGGAAGTATACTAAAGTGATAAAAATGCTATGAGCCCCACACAAGTCTGGGAGGGGTTGAAAGAAGGGCACAAACCAAAAGAATTCAGACTTGTAGACAGTTCTTCTATATTTCAAATATCTGTATCTTTTATTTTGAATGTCAGCCCAATTCCTCTATGTTTTGTCAGTACATAAATGGCTTCATCAGGAGGTGCCTTTTTAAAAAAAAACATCCTTTCATAAGTCTAGATCAATGTTATTCACTTTAGATTTGCCAAAAACAGTATCATTTCTTATTTATATTCTGATTTTGCAGCACATCTTAATTTAAAGTACTTCTAGAAAGTCCATTCTACAGGCAATTCTTTACTCTCCTCATTTCCGTCCACACTGCAGCTCGAGTAATGCTAAATGTCTGAATTCTTTTGGTTTGCGCCCTTCTTTCAACCCCCTCCAGACTTGTGTGGGGTTCATAGCATTTGGTCAGACAACACATCAAAAGAGGCAGTGGAATTAAGGACTTAGAGTCTATCTGCAAATATATACATTTCCCGTGGTTTTCCAGGTTATTTTACTGTACAATTTCTAATAAAGTGAGAAAAAACAGATTATATTGCTGTCCTGTGGACTTCTCCTTGGCCTTTGACAGGATTAGTAGAAAAATCCTTTATGCTACATTAAGGGATCTGAAGTTGGAGGCCTCACTTCTTGGTGTTATTAATAGACCCTATGAAAATATGTGGGCAAGAGTCCAGTATAATCAATATGGTCATCTAACTGATAGATTTGAGACAAACGTGGGGAGCAGACGGGTGTACTGTATTTTGGCCCCCACTCCATTTAACATCTACATTAATACAGTCTTGGATCAGCTAGGTAACCCAGATTTTCATACTCCAAAAATTAATGATCAAAGATTGAATGTTTACATATGCAAACAATTTAGTCTTGCTCTCTACTTCAGTCCTAGGTCTTAAAAGAAAATTGGCTCACTTTGAATCTCTTTGTTCTCAAATGAAACTAAAAGTTAATCTCGGCAAGACCAACATTGTAGTTTTTGTCTCTCAGACAATGAATATGGTAGGCTTTAGGCTAAACGGTAACCATGTAGACACTGTTAAGTGTTATGACTATTTAGGTGCCCATTTTACCTATAGCCTATCTTGGACCAAACATTTGGAGGCTATTCAATTTAAAATGGGATCTTCTGTAAATGCCCTAAAATATTTAATGGCAAGATGGGGAAATCATCAGTAAGCGGGGTATTAAGAGTTGTTAATGCCAAAATAAGAATGAGCATGTTATATGCCTCTGAAATCTGGGATTATACTAAGGTTAGAGAATTAGAAATAATTCTGAATAAACTCTATAGAGACATCTTAATATTTTTAAATGGAATTCCAAGGTGTATTCTTGCCTTGGAGGTAGGACAATGCTCCTTGACTTCTCTCATCTGTGAACGACAGATTCTCTTTCTGTTGGAACTTTTTCTTTTGCCCCAACAAAGATATCCCAGAATGTGTGTAGTGGAAGCCATCAAACTGGCCAGCATGGGATATGTACATCCCTTTATTCAACTTATTAAAGAAACAATAATGCTGGCCAGATTGGGCCAACTCTTACATAAAATTTCCACGATACCATTTGAGGAGATTAGGCAGGATGTCAAATTGAGGATTATTGACTTAAGACATCTGTTCTTTCTATGTTCAACTCTCCAAGCTTAAGCTTAATGGATTTTATAAAAAAGTAAAGATTTCATGGGGATATGAGCCATATCTCTTTTTTTAACCTGACCTAAACAAAGAAGAATCTATACAAGATTCGGAACTGAAAACTATAACGCTCAAGGCATTCATTTCAGACAAAAGAGAGGGAGTACTTCCTCCATATTGTAAATGTAGAGTGGGGACTATAGATGATCTCAAACATGTGGTACTCTTGTGTCCTAGGTAAGAATCAACTAGCAAAAAACTGCTGGGTGGATTGTTAGGGGATCTCAGCCTCCCCTGGAGGATCATTTGGAATAATTGTTTACTATGAAAGAGAAGAACATGGTAGAGATCTTTGCAAGATTTTTAATCTCAACTCATTTGTAAAGTTTATTAGGGGGACTTGAAGTCCTGTGGAGGTTTTTTTATGTGAAAAGGTACTCTGGTAAATTGAATTGCACTGTAAAGATATTTAAGTTCCTTGTTGATTTATTTATTGTCTATTTATATTTACTATGTATTTTTTCCTGATTTTAGTATATTGAAACTGCTTTATGCTGAACAATAAATTGTACTACTACTACTACTACTACATTCCAAGCTTCTAGTGCTGACTGTGAAAGAGGCTTCAGCCTCATGAACGGCATTAAGAGCAAACAAAGAAACTGCTTGAAAGAAAGCCATTTAGATACGCTGATGCGATCAAAATTATTTTTAACATCTGGTGGAAAAATGGATCGTAATAAAAAATAAGTCCACTGGATGAATGGGAAAGACAGGAGAGAAAAACAGTAAATGTTGATTTCTTAGAAATGCATTATCAGCAGCACCCATTTTAGATGCATGCAAGACTCTTTAAAATGTATATAATTTACACATGTTTCCAGTTCATACTGTTATGGCGCACATACACATCCAAGCTTCAGGCTGTGTCAGAATGTGTATTCATAATTTGCATTGAGTATTTGAGTGTTTGGTTAGGTTTTCTACTGTTTACTGACAATAAAATATATCACTTGTTTGGGCCACCCAATTTGCACACATGAATCATTTTTTTTTTTGCACAAAGTGCCACACACACATATCAGTTGCCCACCCACAGAGACTAAAAATTAGATGGAACATTGCTGGTGAAGTGGCACTTTCTTGGGCAAGGACATCACAAAGTCAAGGGTGAATGGGAATGCATTTGCTTGAAAAAGAGCTACTTCACCTGCTGAAAACTTACTATATGATTTTAAATATCCGTACTCCCACATCAAAGCTATATTTAAAATGTATTAGGAAAAATTGAAAGAGTGCCAAGAAGATGCTGAAGTAATTTATAACTTTTTATATGTCAAATGCAGCTGTGACATATGGGAAGAGACAAAGTTTAAATGCAATATGCAGACTAGATGGACTATAGCATCTGATATTTTCCTGTATGTATCAATATGTACAGATGAAACATGTTTCACACTTATTGACTATACCTTTATTTGTAATGTATTCACAGGCATAATATGACAGGAACTGCTGTCTCTAATGAAGCCTGGAGGCATCTGGGTAGAATATTATGTGTTCCTAATTCTGTCATGTCATTAGTCCACTACCAGCATTGTACATTCGCCTTGCTCTTGTGGGACAGTCTTCACAATGCATAGCACACTGTTTTGTCTGTTTGCCTCAATATATATGGTAAGCTTATATTCATTTCCGTTTGGGTCAGTTTTTCATGTGGGTGCTTGATTTATGTTTTGTGCTTTATCTTTCTTATCTAGAGCACCACTGAGCTTTCCTGGTGCTTGACTGCCGATTCTGTTTTGTGCTGTAGATTTTGATTACATTGGCTTGGAAAACCAGATGCTGTTCTTTGAGACTATTGCAAGTAAATACACTCTGTCCTTAAAACAGCAGTGGAAATTGTTTCAGTGGTCTAAATGGATCACTTCTTGTTCTGTAACAGCCTATTTTTCTTCTTGCTGAGGAGTCAGACACGAGCGCCGAGCAGAAACTGCAAATTCAGAATGAGTGGATATTTCATGAAATTTTGAACATTTTGTGATATTTTTCCAAATACCAGCTTCAGCAAATCTGAATCCTCCCAATGTGTTTAGTGAATTTTTACCCCATTCCACAAACTTTTCTGGCTAAACTGCAAAATGATATACATGTACTGTGGAATTATGTAACTTAATTCATCGATCATCAATACATAAAATCATTCTGCTGGCAGAATTTTATTTTCACACAGCCCTATCAGACATCCTTTCTGCTCTTCTATATGTTTGTATACCAACACTTTGAAGCCAGTAGCTTTCCCAAGTAACCCTAAGTCTAGCCCTGTATCACTGATGGCTTACTCCTCTGGGTTGGGTGAGCCAGTAAAGGGAGACCAATGGAAAACTTGGAGAGAAGGAAGAAGATACAAATATCCCTATGTGGTTCTCTTATCCTTGGCAACTTGTCTACTCCATGTGCTGTGGTTATTGCCTTGAAACTTTCCCCATGAACCATCTCCTGTACTCCAGCCTATACTCTATCCATCAACCTTTCCAGCTGCCACTGCTTGGCCATGTTTCTCCTGTACCTCAGCAAGTTGACTGCTCTATGTCCAGTTGCTGCTGCCTTGAGCAGTTATGCTACCATCCTCATTACTATAATAAAGTGACCAAGTTATGCCTTGTATGTTCATACTGCCATACTTTCCTGCCACATTTTATACAAGGCTACACATAACATCCCTGTCCTTCAGCATCTGGGCCTACCAGGGTCTCTTCCAAGAGAAGCACTCTTGTGTGTGAACTCCTTTGCCATTGGGCTGTGCCTCATGACTCCTTCAGGGTTATTCTGATTGATGTTTCTGCACTTTCAAAAAGGGAAGATCTCAAGTGTATGGGCTTCTTTGTCTCTGGATGATAGCCAGTGGCTCATTTTTGAGGATGGAAGTCTCCTAAATGAAACAGAAGGAAGGGCTCAGCTTAAGCTCCCTCCAACCCAAAACAATGGGTACTTGGTGCAGGTCAGAGCAGCATCATAATGCAACATGTTACAAAGTGATCCTCTTACTCTATTTAAAAAGATATATGCAGTCCTGAAAGGATGGCAACCTAGGCCTTGGTTCCCCCAGATGATTCCTACACCTGGGCATTTTCATCTGTGCTGATAGTCATGAAATCTAGCCACCATACTCCTGCATTGAGGGACTAACTTCTTCTCCAAGCCAGTTAACTCCTTCGGATGGAGATGGATGGTGGCAGGCTTGGTGGCCTCTCTCTTCTTTGGTAGTCATACTTGGCACACATCATCTGAAGTTCTTGGGAGTCCTTCCTAAGGGGCCTTTATCCAAAGGGCATCATTCCACTGGCACTTCTAGAGGTGGAACTCTCCCCAGGAGGGTTCCCTATCACATTGAAATAGTGGCCATCCTCACAGAGAGAGTATCCATCAATGTTTATGTTTGCACGTGTACCTCAAACTGTTTCAATCATGCAACCTCATCAAATAAATCTGTCTAAAGTATATTGACAACTATCCACCATATATCATCATATTCAAGTTACCTAATAGCTCACAGAATGGAAAGGCTGGGCCACAGGTCTAATCTGTGTTTCAGTAAGGAGAAGGTGATACCACACCCTCCAGCCAAGTGGTAGAACACTGTGAATGCCCTGTGTCCTTTGAATGCCCATTTTCTTCTTCCACCATCCTCCTCTCCACTTCTCTCCTTGGCTTGTGGGCCTTGAGACTACTTCCAAATGGGCATTTAGCTAGAGGGTATCATCCCTCTGGCACCTCTAGAGGTGGTACCCTCCCCAAGAGTGTTTCCTAGCACCTCAGAAGGCTCATGTCATCACAGACAGAGACAAAGAGAGATTCCCCAAAGATTACCTTTGAAGAAGCACTCTGAACAGTTTAAACCACGCAATCTCATTACCCAAACCCTCCAATGTACATTGACAACTTGCCATCATAGATCATCATATCCAAGTCACCTGATAGCTCACTGAATCCTTTCTGTACAGAAATATTTCCTTATGTTTTTCTTGAAATCCCACACACCCCTTGGTTTGAGGTTGTGTCACCTGGTGGTCATGTGACCTTTTTTCTTAAATAAATTCATATTGCCTACCTCAAAATGCCCCTACATGTAAGTAAATTATTATCATTCCTCCTCTCTTTCCTGTTTTCTAATGAGTATGTTCTACATGTTTAGCATCTCCAGCCTCTAATGGTAGGTCATCCCTTGCTGACCATGACTCATTTTTGTTGTCCTCCACTGCATATTTTCCAGCCTCTCCTTATTCTTTTTTGGAAAAGTGTTACAAAATTGCAAGCAGTACCCTAGTGGTGGCCTAGTCAGGGACCTGTACCATGTCAGGGTCATCTCTTTGTTTCGGCTTCTGAAACAAAGTTTGAAATGCAGTGAATATCATTAGGGGTGTCCAGTCTGACCTCCCTGGGTTTGTATAATGTGCTGTCTTCACTCTCTTTTTGGTTTTTGCCTTGTCCATTTCTACTAACAAATTAATAGAGTGAATTTTCACTATTGAACTACACAGCACTTTGGTTTTGAGGTTTTATGTGTGAACTGGGTTTGTGTATTTCCATGTCCTTCTCTCACTACCTTGAGACTCCTTTATGCTTTTGGGAAGTTGCCTTATATTTTCTATTGTGAACATTAAGCTACATTTTTAATTTAATATGTTTGCATTTTCTATGTCCTCCCTAAGTGTGGTGAGATTTGTTTTAAAACGCGCACACACACACACACACACACACACGTGGTTTATCATGCTGATAAAAACAAAACATTTAGCTGAAACATTTCTGAATTAGATGTTCTGTTAGTTTAAAAATGCTGCCAGTTTGATTGGCAACCAACAGTGTAGTAAGGTAAATCTTATTGCAGACTTATGTGATGTAGTTCAGTCAGCAATATTCTTCCTTACAAGTGCCATACAAGTTCTTGAGGGAAATAGAAAGGGTAGACTGCAATAAACTATGCATGAGGTATGAAAGCAACATAATTGGTGGGAAGCAATGAAGTTCTTTTTCATGGAGCTGTCAGTGATGGAATGGAATAGTAACTTAAGCAAGTGACTAAAGCCAAGTCAGTGATGGAGTTCAAGCATTGATGGGACAGACACAAGGGGATAGTAAAGTCTGTGGAACTGGGAACTATAGACAGCATGGGGAAGGATACCGCTACATGATTAGGGTAATTGGTATGGTGACATGGAGTCAGATATGTAATGGATAGACTGAATGGAAGACTGGGTCTTTATCTGCCAACAAATTATATGCATTGATAGGGATAGAGGGAGCAGAAGAGGCAGAAGCAAAATGGGATGTCATAAATAGGGGTGTATCAGAGGTGATGACATAATCAATGAAACTGGTTGGGAATAACAAATAGAACAAAAAGCAGATCTGGTTTTCCAGATGAGTAAGTGACATAGTAATGACACAAAGGGTAGGATAGGAACTTTATTTATATAGAGTAGCATTTTGGAGATTTGGAGTGCTTCACATTAACAATTAAAAACAACACAAAAAGCACACAGTATAATAATCAGATTCATCAATCCGATTTAGATAAAACAGGCAACAAAAAACTTAAAATCTATCTATTATTAGAGTTAAAAGAATAACTCATACTAACATACTTATAAATTAAAGGCCTGATTAAACAAAAAGGTCTTTAAACCCCTATTAAAGGTTTCCACCGAGGGTGCCTCCCGAAGATGATTAGATAATGAGTTCCACAAGGTGGGTGCGACAACAGAAAATGCATGGTCACCTGAGTGCCACAACCTAACCCTGGGAACCCCAAGGAGGCAACCCTCGGCAGAATGGAGAGCCAGGGATGGATGATGGGGCACAAAGAGATCTTGCAGGTAGACTGGCCCCCTCTTCATGTAGGGCCTTGTAGGTCAGTAACCCAACCTTAAAGACAATTCTCCACCTAACTGCTAGCCAGTGCAGTTCAAGGAGGGCAGGCATAATATGATCACACCACAACATCAATAATCTTGCCACTGCATTCTGCACCAACTGCAGCTGGCAAAGATTGCCTCCAGATAGTCCTAGGTAAAGGGCATTGCAGTAGTCCAACCTGGATGAGATGAAAACATGTATCAGTGTGGTCAGGTCCTCAGATGGTATAAGGGCCTGGATCTGGGTGACGTTCCTCAGATGTAAAAATCCACTTTTGACTACGGCTGACACCAGAGCATCAAGTGTCAAGCCGTTGTCAAAGATTACACCCAGATCCTTCACCCATGTGGAGGGGGTCAGTGGGACCCCCCAATACTAGACTAGGTGGATCTCCCCATCAAGATGGCTAGATCCACTACTAACACCTCAGTCTTGTCGGGGTTGAGTCATTGCCAATTATGAGTCATCCAAGTCTGGATCTCCTCCATGCAGTTGTTAAACATGGAGGACACCATCTAGTTTCCAGCTACGCAGGACAGGTATAAGCTGGGTGTCATCAGCATAGCAATGTAAACCCAGCCCATATCACCTGATAATGTCTCCCAATGGCAGCATGTTCACCGTGAACAGCAAGGGTAACAAGACCGATTCCTGTGGGACCCCACAGAACAGAGGCTTTGGGTCAAATGAGGCTAACCCTATCATCATATTCTGCACTCTGCCTGTCAAGTATGACCTGAACAAGTTGTTGACATTACCGGACAGGCCACACCAGTACCGCAGTCGATTAAGCAGTACCTCATGGTCCACGGTGTCAAATGCCACCAAGAGATCCAGGAGGATCAGGATGGTATGCTCTCTTCTGTCTCTCACCATTAGGAGATCATTAAGCACCTTCACCAGGATGGTCTCTGTACTGTGCCCAGCTCTAAACCTAGACTGAAAAGGCTCATAAGTGGAGGAGCATGTAAGACGCACCTCGAGCTGAATGGTCACCACTTTTTCAATAACCTTCCCTAAAAATGGGAGGTTAGAGACTGGTCTGTAGTTGCTGAGACACTCCAGGTCAAATGAAGGTTTCTTCAGTAGGGGTCTGACCAGGACCTCTTTCAAGGCCAATGGAAAAATCCCCGTCCTCAGGGAACTCCTGACAATACCAGCCACCACAGATCTAATCAGGTCCAAGCATCCAATAAAAAATTGTGTTGGACCTGGGTCCAGATCACAATGTATTGGTCACAGCCTCGAGACAATCTCCACCAACTCCTCCACTCCAAATGAATCAAACTCAGCCCATACAGGAGGAGTGTTCTGACATACCTCAGAATGAACCCAGCTATCCCTTTGAGTGAGGCCAGATGAGATCTCCTCTTTGATAGAGGATACTTTGTCAGCAAACAACAAAGCAAACTCTTCTGACCTAGTGCGCGAACCTGCTCCCCCCTACTTGGAGACAGACAGGATGTAATAGCACATTTACCATGCAGAAGAGCTGAGCTGGTCTGTTCCTTGCGGCAGCAATCTCCCTAGACAAAAAAATCTGCCTTCTTCCAGGAGATTTCCCCCGATAGTCAGTATAATGTGACCTCAGGCTCAATTTGTCCTCCATCAGACCAGATCTCCTCCAACATCTCTCTAATCTTCAGTCCCTAATCTTTAACTCCAGAAGTTCCCCATCAAACCAGGGAAGTCTGTCGAGTAGATAGGGGTCAGACACAAATGGGTGCAAGTGAATCAAAGGTGGCAGTGACAGCCCTTTTATGGGCTGCCACTGCCTCCTCCATTCCAATCTCAAATGCAGCCCCCACACTCAATAGGTCCAGCACTGCCTATAGTCCTGTTTGGGATAAGCCCCATAAAGGGTGGTACCAGACCATATCCACAGAAGATGGACCCTCAGGGGGGCCCCATACAGGAACCTCATGGTGCCATAATCTGACCACACTACCAGATCTACACTGAGGTCATCAAACTCAAGGCCTTGAGTAAACACTAGGTCTAGTGTGTGGCAGAGCAAGTGGGTCACTGAGATGACATTTTGCACCATGACCAGTGCCTCCATATTCTGCAGGAGATCATGCTAAAATGATGAGAGTCCATCATTGAACCAGGCATTGATGTCCCCCAGAATTAACCATCTGGGGAACTCCAACACCAGGCTGGTGACAAAGTCTCTGATCTCCTGCAGAAATTCTCTCTCTCACCCAGAGGGTGGTAGAACAAGAGGATCCTGTAGACTGCACCGGAACCCCCACATGGTGACACCCCCAAATGACCCAGTAGGGCCTGTAGGTAGCACTGTGAGGTCCAGGCTGGATTTAATCAAATGACCACTCCGCCACCTCTGCAATCCTTCTTTGGGGTGTGTATCATGGAGCACCCAGCTAGTGCTGCTGCCTCTAATATGGGAGTAGCATTCTTCTCCAGCCAGGTCTCTGTGATGCAAGCCAGGTCTACCAGGGATATCAAGTCTGCCATTATGGCAGTCTTGTTCCTCATCAGCCCTCCATTGCATAACACAGCCCGAGTGAGATGAGGGGGAACTGCTGGATCAGCTATCTGCCCACTTCCAAGATTTTAGCCCTTAGGTATAGGAATCCAACAGGGTGGGCCCCTCTCCAACACCCATTTCACCCCAGGACATCTGTTTTGCCTCACCACCAAAATCCACAACTCTCCAGTAGCCACTTGAGCAAGCCCCAGGACCCCCTCCTCTGAGTGATCCCTAGCATTCTGAAAATACAAAAAGGAACAGTGTGAGGCCCAATGAGAGGTTTATGTGAAAAAACTGAAAGAGGCAAGAATAATTGCAAGAAAAAGTAAGCAGGAACTCAACAGGATTTTCCCAGGGAGCTACAGTGCTCACAGTCAAACAACAGCTCAAAATAAGGTAAAATAGTCTGGGCACTTGTCTCACCAGGTTATAAAGATGCTCAAGCTGACTTTGTATTGTGCAATGAAGTTTATTAAGATGCAACAAGTGGATTCTGTGTTTACTCACTTGCTGCACCTTAATAAACTTCATTGCACAATGCAAAGTCAGCTTGAGACTGTTTCTACTATGGTGAGATGAGTGCCCAGCCTGTTTTACCTTATATAGGAAAAGTAAAGCAGAGATGGAGCTGAGAATAGCAGAAAGCATCAAGGGAGGAGAGAAAGCCTTCTTTAGGTACACTAGGGAAAAAAAGGAAAAATAAGGAGGGCATTATCTAATTGAAGAAGGATGGGGTGTGGGTGGATGAGAATGGGAAAAGGCTGATTTACTGAATTATTACTAGTGCTGTGTGAAAACAAAATTTTGCTAGCAGAATTACCCTGAAAGACAGAATTTTTGCAACTTCACAGAACTTCTGACTTAGAATGGTAGAATGAATGCATGATTTGTGGATTAGTGTGTTAAACTACAGAAGAAATTCCTCAGAACTGATCACTCAGTGATCAATTCTGCAGAATTTCTTTCTGTTATTTAATACATTAACCCACAATTCATGCTTTTATTCTGCAGTTCAGTGAGTCACTAAACTGTGGTATGAATGTATGAATTGCAGATTGATGTTTTATACTGTGGAAAGAAATTCCGCAGAACTGATCACTGAACTGCAAAATGATTACATGTGTTGTGGAATGATGCATTAAACTTTGGAATGACATTCTTCAATACTGTCATTCTAAAATCCATGTGTATTATTGTGCAATTTAGCCAGAAAAGTTTGTGTAATGGGGGGAAAATTTATCAAACACATTGGGAAGATTCGGATTTCACCAAAGTCGGAATTTTGGAAAAATCTGGGAAATTTATAGAATTTCTACAAATTTGGAATTCACAAATTCTGCCAGTTTTAATTATCACTGTCATTCTGAATTCACAGAATGCAGGCCAGAGAGGAGATGGGTGAGAGGACTGGTTTTAGGTCCAATCTTGGTAAGAAATGATACGTGCTTCAAAACACAGAAGATGGATAAAGCACTTGCTCCTAACAGGTTGCACCTAAGACTGCTGAAGGAGGTGTAGTAGACATTGGCAGTGCCATTGACAATCTGTTTAATTGTTTACTGGAGATGGGAAGGTCATTCCAGCAGACTGGAGGATAGTTAATGTATTACTGCATCGCATGAGATGGGCCACGGATGATCTTAGAAACTACAGACCTTTCAATCTAACCTCAATTGTAGGCAAGCTGCTGGAAATCATCATTAAAGAACAAATTGTGGAATTCTTGGAAGCAAATGGGTTGCAAGACTGGAGACAGCATCAGTCTGTAGCAGGTAGTTCTTGTTAAACTAAACTGATCAAATTCTTTGATTGAATCAGAAAGGTGATGGACAGGGGCCAAGCAGTATATGTGTTATACCTCAACTTTAGCATAGCCTTCCATTCTGTTCCACAGAGAAAGCTAATAAAAATTGGGTGAACTAGGGGTAGGGAACAAACTGACCTAGTGCACAAGGAAGTGGCTGGGAGACAGAATGCAGTTTTTAGTAGAGTGCACTCACAGTGCAGGGAAGCCATCATGAGCAGGGTTCCACTCTTCATTTACAATATACGACAGGGAATCCAGAATAACACAAGTCTCTTTACTGATGACACTAAGATCTGTGGCAGAGTAGACAATGAGGAAGAAAAAAATAAATAAATCAGGAAAAATTGAAAAGGTCTAGATTTTTGGCAAAAAAGTGCAAAGATATGCATGTTGGTAGAAAGAACCCTATAATGGACTACTGGATGTAGGCAGTAAGGGTGGTGCTGGCAACTGAGGAGACAGACCTGGGGTCATCACTAGTGGCAGCCTCAAGTCCACTGTACAATTTAGCAAAATATATGGGGAGGCAAACAGGATGAAGGGATATATAGGAAGGTATGTGATAGCTGGAGAAAGAAAGTGATGCTGCCCCTGTACAGGTCCCTGGTAAGACCACACCTGGATTAATGCACACAGTTCTGGAGTCCACATCAAAAGAAGGACTGGAACTGTATAGCGACCATACAAAGGAGGACCACAGAAATTATCCAGGGCAGCAGGGCAAGTTGAATGAGGAAAGGTTGACATATGTTACTATTTATACAATGGAGGACAGGAGAGAAATGGGGATATGATTGAGATATTCAGGTTCTTGCAAGGAATCAACTGGATAGATTGTAAGGACTTGTTCATGAGGAACAAGGGCAAACTACTCTAACTAGTAGACATAGATGGAGACTGGTGAGTGGGAGAGATTCAGGTAGAACCTAAGTATGTTCTTCTTCCTGGTGAGAGTGGTGGACAAATGGAATAGACAGCCCAGAGAGATACTTGAAGCTAAGCTTGTGATAGGGTTGAAACTTGAGTGGGACAGAAAAAAGTGAATAGTTGGACCCACAGGCAGAAGAAGGGAAAGGATACCCAGTGAAGGGGGTGAACATCAACTACTAGGGCTATTAGATATCTAACTCTAACCTAGTATTAGACCATACATGGAACAAGTTAGGGAGACAAGCAGATTGCCTAGATCTCTGGGTCCTTTTCTTTTTCTGCTGACTCAATCTATGTTTCCTTTTCTTACTGGCATTTTAGTGCACAGAAAATCTCGCTATATAAAATGTTCATTTCTGGATTTTTTTGCAAGTCTTAGAAATTATATATCCTGCTGATGCTGAGTCCAGAGTAATAAGTGACATGACATTATGGGTGTGTGTTGTCCACCAATGCCTTGGTGGCTTTCCTTTTTCCCCTACTAACACAAGCTTGACAAAGCTGACATACAGTATAGCAACTGTTTCATCATCAGGGTCAAGTATATAAAAACCTTAAACTTGGGACATGGAGTTCCTTGATTTGATATAGGACAGGGAAGAGGAGGGGTGATAGTAGTTAGAGCAGCAGGTGTTTTGTGTGCTATTTTACAGACTTTGGCATGAGCTTTTGTGCCACTGGGTGTTATGGGCTTATCACTAGGAGGACAAACAGGTGTAGGATTTGGGAGGGACTTTGGTATTTGGATTTAAAATATAAATCAAGAAACTGTATCAACCCCCTCATCAACACCATTATTATTTTTCTTTTCAGGCTCCACAAGGGATCCATACCATCATCATCTCTACATCTGCTGATATCCTCCACTTGAGCTGTGTTATCAACATCACATTCTTCAGGTTTTTACTCCTCACCCCCAATTTTAAATCCAGTAATTTTTCACTTCTCAAGAGCACCTTCCTGTGACTCGTGATCTGGGTCCACACCTTCATCAGGGAGAGGGACTCTTATCAGCATCAGGGTCAGTGCCAGCATCACCAGCAGTCACTGGGACACCCACAACAACCTCCTCCTTGACCACTCTGACCACTCTGCCTGAGCCCTATGTTTTGCCATCCATGTTGTTCTGCTTCTCATGTCACCATCTCCCCTACCCCCAACCAGAATGAATGCCAAACACATAGCAGAAAAAAATGTGGCTACACTAATGCCGAAGCTGATGTTAACTACTCCTTTTCTACTACCTGCTGCCACTGAACATGCTGCTATGGAAATATTTTTTTTAGCTTCAGCACATGCAACAACATCCTTCTGCCCCACCAAAGTTCCTGACATCTGTAACACCTCTCTGGCACCTCTCCCTTTACCAGAACATCTCTTCCCAGTCATTTTTTTAGGTAATATTACAAATATTTTTATGATCTTACAACATGGCTGACAAAATTACAGAAAGCCTGCAGTAATACTATAGATTTGCAGACAATACCTCCCCTAATGGATCAGAGTTGCTGTCTGAAACAAAAGAGATGAAAATAAGTTTACAGCAAAGAAGAAAGATTGAAAAGATGAGACAAATCTCCTGAACAGTCAAGATCTACAGACCCTTCAGGGATGCCTGACTGCCTGCATCTCTCCTCCCCTCTCCCACAGCAGTTGTTCTCTATAGAAAAATCAAAGAAAAACTGTTTCAAACTGAATAATCTCCAACAACTGAACATAAACACTGTAAAGATGCACAGGGCACATAAGAGCAACTTATGGGCAATTCTGAGTCATAAAGCTCGGTCTTAAAGGACTCAGAATTTTTTTGCTCAGACAAGCACAGTGACAGACTTGTTTCTTACAGTATTCTCTCTTGATAAGCCTGCAGTAAATACAGCCTCCTCGTGGCACGCATGTTGGTTCAGTACCATGTGACCTGCAGTCACATGGTACATTACTTCCTTCTAGAAAACATTGCTGATGAAGTTATCAATTTGCAGCTTTGTGAAGTTGACTGTATACTGCAAAATGGAGCAGATTAAATTTCTGGAGTATGGACCTTTGCAAAAATCAGAAAGTGAATTTTTTGCGTTTCATACACCACTAACTGGAAAGTGTTATACCATAGAAACAGTAGTAGCTTTCAAAAGCAGATCACTAAGAGACATTTTATCTTCATTCTGTTCTTATCTGGCAAGACTCTGGATGCTGCTTTTATCAAGTATGCTACTATTTTTATGTTTATTTATATGTAGGCAATTGCAATGACTGAATTTGTGTTATGTAAAGAAGAAGGAGATAAAACTTTTTTAAATTACACTTCTACAGTGAGGATTTGATGTTGCTTCACCGAATAAACACTTAGAGGATGCTGTACACTCTCTTACTGGTGACATTGTGATCATTTTCCTGCTTAAATGATATTAAACTTTCATTTTTTAATGTTTTAATTGTCATTTTATCATTTGTATTACTTTTCTGTCTTCCTGCTGGACAGTTATCCACGCTCCCCCAACAAGTATTTCAGCATAACAATTCTTGAAGGAAATTATTCAGTGTTTGCTTCTCTAAAAAAGGTCAACATTCAACATTTCCCAAACATAGTACTCTTTTTTTTCTCTGTTTTTATTGATACTTTGTAGTCTGGTTGTAGCATGCAATGTGTGACCACAGCTCCATTATTTATTTCCACAACTTGCCAAAACTTTTTTCCAGCTTCATTCAACTAGCTTTCTAGAAATTAAAACATTCTACATCCACGAACCAAAAGCTTGCAAAACAGCTAGAATGTAAATCATATATTATAAAACATTGGCCTGCACAATATGAAATGTCAGAAGCAGAAGGGTAAACATTAGTTTTGTGGATTATATGCTGTTCAAGAGCCCCACTGAACCTTGTGTTTGTTTAACGTTTATAGGAAAATTCCTACTTTATCTTACAGTGCCAAACCCACAGTTCTAGGGCATGGATGTTGCCATGTTCTGCATAAATTCATTGTAGATATTTAACACACTGCTTCCCTACAGTTTTCTATATTGATGCAGTGCCAAAATTACCTACCAGAAAGATTGGACTGCAGTATTTAGCACTCTGCAAGGGGGAGATGATTTGAT
Source organism: Neoceratodus forsteri (assembly GCA_016271365.2). Classification (NCBI taxonomy): domain Eukaryota; kingdom Metazoa; phylum Chordata; order Ceratodontiformes; family Ceratodontidae; genus Neoceratodus; species Neoceratodus forsteri. Next base: position 1,205,430,004 of record CM057456.1, read on the forward strand.
TCTGGGTTCAGGTTTGTAGGGCACTGTTTTTGGACCCATTTAAGGATTAGAACACCTTCAAACCCAGATTATCCAATTTTTATGAGGACAGATCCTACCAAGCAAATCATATAATGTAGTTCAGCCTATCATATTCTTCCTTTTCTCGCTGGAATTTGCTAAATGATGAAGTTTCCTTACTTGGTGAAAAGATTTAACAGTCAAGCCAAAAGTTCAGCCCACAGTTTAAAGAGCTGATGCAGGAAGCATGGTTCCCACTAAGAAAAAAAAAACATGCCTTGGACCTGCCAACAAGGAAAAGTCATTTTGAATATGCCTACAAGTAAACAAAATTAAAAAGTGAGGATGTTTCGAAGGGTTTGAGGATGTTCATAAATTAAGTGTTTGTAGAACTGTAAGAATCTCCTAATCTTTCTGGAGGGTAACACTTAAACCCAAGTCATGCTGCCACAACTGATGAAACCAAGCAAAACATGTATACTTTAGTTTCAGTTTACAAACCATTGGCCTCCTGAACAACTGATGGCAGCAAAGTACTTCTAGCATAATCTCACAACTAAATTAGGATAATAGACTACAGAACTAAAATTGGGGAACATAATATTGTTATTACAAGGAAGTCTAGACACAGCAATTGTAATGAATTGTCTAGCACAGATCAATCACAGTCCTTATGAACACATTTAATAACCACAATTACAGTATAGAAACATATTTTTTCCTTGCTACTTTTCTTAGTTTAATCAATCTGAAGATTATGTTGAATAATTAATTATACCAATGCCTTAAAAATTGATTACCACCATTAATTTATATACTGAATAAAATAGAATCCATTGGATTAAAATGTAAAGTTGGCACACTTTTTTTTTCTGAACAGATTAGTGTGCCCTTGTAGCACTTCTTTTTATCTTATTTTTGCAACGCTGTTGGAAACTAGGTGCAACTCGTGGAGTCAGTTTCCTAATATTGAATCCTTTTCTGCAGCTTGTAAGCTCTGTTTTGCTTCAATGACAAGGAGGATTGCAAGATTTGCTAAACATCCATAGAGGACACAGCCAGGTGAAATAGAAACTGTAAGTCCTAAGGGTGAGAGGATGGACAGCTGGGGAAGGTGGGCACTGGACACTGGAAGTGCAAGAGGCCCAGTAACTGTGGTCTGATGTCTAGTCAGACACAGAGTTAGGTAGGAAATGAGCTGAATCAGAATCTACAGTATCAATCAATGTATATATCTATGTACTGTATATATGAATGACCCTTCTAGAAAAAAATACTAAAAAATAATAAGAAGAAGAAAAACCTCTTTATTGTAGGATTTAAATTATTCATTGAGATGGATTTTAGAGTTCATGACATATGTAAGCAATAGACCACTATAGAAGTGTGGGTTGTGCTCTAATAACCCACTCTACAGGTGTATTAATGAGCCATGAGGCAAAGATGAGTGGCTTCAACTACCCATAGAGTGACTTATTAGACTGCTCACTCACAGCCTCTTGAGTGGTCTAGTACTTTCATAAAATAGAACATTGGTAAAAAAAGGGTATGCTGAAGCATGAAAAATACATCTTTATTTGCTAAAGTGGCTGTATGTTGCTGCAAGAGTAAATATTTCCTCCAAAAACAAAACAAATGTATAACTGCTAAATATTTTTTTGCTGGAGCTGTGATAAAGGCTCAAAGCTTGCAAAACAGTTTAGTTGAGTTGCAGTAAAGCAACAAAAGCAGAAGTGCAGTCACACCCAGTGGAGGGGTCAGATTAACACAAAGGCACTGACGCAAAAGCTTCAGGTGACTTACTCATTTATTCAGCCATCCAGATGAATTCATGTGTGTATAAAGTACTATTGCTTTTCAAGGGTGAATACCTCTGACCCACTCCTGCTGTTTGCCCAGTGCTTCAATCTTACAATCCAAAACAGTACTCGGCTCAAATATCCAGGAACAGACAGGCACCAGTGTTAAGGCATGATAAAAAAGGGTTTATTTGTTAAAAACACTCAGACTCATTCAGAATATACCATAGTACAAGGTAGCACCCCCACAAATGTCAATGTTTCACATCACACTGACGCTTTTTCAACCCATCGTGTCCAGAGCAGCCTTCCATCCCTGTCAGCTTCAGTCCTACACCTTGTCAGGGGGTGTGACTTGAGCACTGGATGGCCAGCCTTATATCTGATAAACCCAGTGACATCATAATGACATTACATATAATGTGATAGTAATGTGCAAAAAAGTGTTATTTCAATAGTTACCAAAAATCATACAAATGCTTAGTATTATCTACACGTATTGTTTCACTTTCATTTTCCTTATTAATTTATGTAACAAAATCTCTTTTTGTAAAATATGAACTTTTCAGCAGGTCTGCCAGCTTAGCAGTAGAGTTACCACCTGCAACACTGGCGATCAGGCTTCAGGAATGAGCCTCGCTCACTGGAGGGCCAGCCAGGGAAGGATGACTGAGCTTCTCATGAGCTGCTCTCCTCCTTTGGGGAAGGGATGATGCACCTGCTGTACTACTGCCACCTGGTGACTGTGGCTGGCAGTGCAATTTGGGATGCTACAAAAGGGAGGGGGAGGACACTGGCAAGAAGCCCAGAGCAGCTGCACATCTCCACATGCACTGGGATCAGTGGGTTTCCTTTCACACATTGCATGCCAGCATCCCTCAGAGGGGTAACAGGGGTATCTAAGTAAAAAAAAAACATGCGTTAAGTTCACCCCAATTGGTGGTCCTCCCAACTCACCTTGTATTTCCATCTTGGAGTCAAGATAACAGCATGGACCTCTTGAGCATTGTTCTCAAGGTCCATATGGTGTTATCCTGACCCCTCGATAGAAACACAGGCTTGTTGTACATGGTCACCCATACATTATTCCTTATGTAATGCATTTCTACAAATGATTTGTTACAGTCACCAAATAAGCTGCTTTCACTTCCTATGCTATTTCATCATACTTCTCAGTGCCTTCCTTGATAACTTTCCCACTCGTCTTTATTCCAGAATGATTTCAGCCCGCCTGATGATATTTTGATAATTCTTAAGCCTCTAGGGACTCGTTGCTTTTCCACATACTATTCTAATGTGGTTACATTATAAACAATGTTAAGTTCCTGCACCATCAAGTGTTTTGATTTTGTGAATGCATTTTTTAAATTGCTAGATTCACTCACTGAGAGTGTGTCTTTGCCAATCTGACTCATTGCTTTTTCACACTGCGATTGCAAAGAGCTGGTATTTTCAAAGACAAAATGTCTCTTAGGCGCAATTTCTTAATTAGCATATGTCACACTGCTGTCTTCTCTCATATTCAGAAAAGGAGGTTAACAGGAGTGTTCATTGGTCCAGATGTAAAGGATGGTCTACTTAATCAAAACATTACTAACTTTACTGGTTAACCATCACAGAATGCTGCTCCGTGGCACCCACAGCAGCATAGTGCACAGTTGCATTTCACACTGCTAAATCCAGGTATCACTCGCACTTGTAGTACAGGAACTACGGTGTACTTCAGGGTAGCAAATCAATCTGGCAAAATAAAAGCAGAAGTGCACTCACACCCAGTAGAGGGGTCATATTAACCCACAGGCACAGATGTAAAAAGCTTCAGGTGACTTATTATTCAGTCATCCAGATTAACTCATGCCGAATAGCAAAAAGCCAAATAGTCCTGAATAGCACTGATTATTCATTTTTCTTCCTGAGTAATGAATAGCTTATTATTTGTGGTATTCAAGAAATACTGTTTGATTACTCACAAACCCCTAGTCCCTAGACCCTTTTTAGATGTTTAGTGACCTCTGTCCTGGAATACCTGTTGTCCTTGTTGACTACAAGTCTTCAGTATTCTCCCATCAAGGTGCAACTGTTGATAATTTTGGCCTTTTATGCTATGTTGAAGGTAAAATAGTGGCAAAACTAGAGATGTCACAGGTTTTTGAAAGGGATATTACACAGTCATCCCCCCGAATCAAAAACTGGTCTCACCATGGGACTTTGAATTCATGTTGGAAAAGCTGTCAGTGTTACCATTTGAGCCAGCTGCTACTTCAGAAATGCATTTTATTCCCTGGAAAACCAAATTACTTTGTGGCTATTACTTCAGTGCAAAGAATTTCTGAGTTTCAGGCTCTGGTTGCAGAGTAACCATATATGATTTTTTACCTGGAGAGGGTCTCTTTGAGGACCAGTCCTTGTTTTCTGCCTAAGGTGGTCTCTGATATCACCTTAAAATCAAGCTATTCACTTGCCAGTGTATTTTACTTCCTCTTCTAATCTGAAGGAAGCCGTGTTGCATACTCCAGATGCACATAGAAAATTGCAGTTCTATTTATGACAATAGAAAGTCCTCCCAGTTGTTTGTTTCCTTTGCCTCGGTAGGGGAAGGAAATCCTATTTCTAAGCCATGCCTTTATAATTGGTTGGCATCCTTTGTTGCATTCCATTACCAGAAGCATGGCACAGATATTCCATAATCTGTCAAGTGACATTCCGTGAAGAGAATGGCTGCTTCCGTGGCTTACTTTTGCTGTGTCTCTGCTGCTGACATTTGCTCAGTGGCCACCTGGAGTACTGTCCATATGTTCACTGAGCACTGTAGTCTGGACATTATCTCTCACAGACATGCAGCCTTTGACTTAGATTGATTAGTAAGCTGGAGGACTTAGAGGTAGGGGAAATATTGACCCGGTGGGTAAAACACTGGCTACTAGGTAGAAACTAAAAGGTGGCATGGTAGTCGGGTGAAGGGATCTTGGATGCTAGACCAGTTACTAATGAGGTCCTACAGGACATGATGCTTGGTCCGGTGTTATTCAACATCTTCATTCACAACATTGCAGATTGGGTAAAAGGCAAAATATGTCTCTGTGTGAATGACACAAAGCTCTGTTGAAGAGTAGACAGAAGAAGGGAAACAGGACATGAGAGAGGACCTTGTTAAACTAGAGAAATGGTATGGTATTCGGCAGCTGGGATTCAATGCCAAGAAGTGAAAGTTAATGCATTTAGGGAGAATTTGAATTTATATTTCAACAGGAAAGGGTACTATGCACAAGTCTGTTTTCAGGACTGTCCTGTGTACAAGCAATTAAAGTTACAGTAAAAGTACACATACAGTACATACACAATAAACAATAAATACAACAAATATTCAATTCAATCATATTCAAATTTGTTTCAGAATCTGGTTGCAGAGGAATAAGAGCCCAGTAACAAAATGCTGGCTGGGGGTGTAGGGTCACCAAATCAGAAGAAAAGAAAGACTTGGGTGTGATCATTATGAGTGACCTGAAGCACTCAGTGGACTGTAGAAGAGCAGCGGCCAAAGCAAACAGGATGCTAGGATGTAGTCAGGGGTATAACCAGTAGGACGATGGAGGCCATCCTGCCACTATGCAGGTCACTAGTTAGGCAGCATCTGGAGTACAGTGTGCAGTACTGGAGCCCTTACCTAAAGAACGACATTAACTTACTGGAGATAGTACAGAGAATAGCAACCAAGATGAGCCAGGGCATCAAGGCGGGCCCTATGAGGAGAGACTCAGAGATCTCAACATGTACTCCCTGGCAGATAAAAGGGAGAGGGGTGACATGATTGAATCCTTTAAATACCTTAAGGATTTTCAACAAAGTGAACTTCAACCTTAGTGCCAACAGGACCATTAAGGGTCGCTGCCTCAAACTGTTGGAGGAGCATTTCAAGAAGGAAATGAAGAGACACTTGACCGATGGTAGCAGCACAGTGGAATGAGTTGCTAAAAGAAGTTGTCTCCTAGTGGACTGCTGACAGCTTCCAATGGAGTAGGGGGAAGGTGGGGGAAGAGGGACATGGAAGGGGAGGAGAAAAAGGGATAGAGGGGAGGAGGTGGATCCCTCAGTAGATATGAGGAGGGGCTGCAAACTGGAGCAGACTAGATAGATGGAAGGCCTTTTTCTGCTGACTATTTTCATATATTCGTATGTACTGCAAGGCCTGCTGTCCTGATCCTGTACACACATGATCTCTGGCCTTCTTCCCTGAATCATTTGTACTGCTGGTAAATTATTCCTAAAGTGTGACTCACTGGTAGAGATGCAGTAAAGTTTTAGTTTGCTGGTAAACTTGAGAAATGTGCACTTTGTGAAGTTACAAAAATTTCCAGAGGGACACACCAACTTTGCTAGCCCATTTTAATTTAAAAAAACAAACACAAGGCTTAAGCTCTCTCCCCATACAGTGTGTTGTAAGTTCTCACACCCTCCCACCACTCAGTTTTTATAGTGAATCCCTCTCCCATCTCCACGCTACCACCCTCTCTCCTTCTCCCCCCTCTGCCCAGCAAATTTATATAGATTTTTCCCTCTCCCACATTTGAAAAAAAGAAATGTGGTAGCCTAACTGACCTGACTTAAAGAAGCAAGTATTGTCTTTCAAAAATTAGTCCTAGAAATAGTTTTGTTACTCCAATAAAAAGTATCACCGGCAACATATTTTATCCCCTCCCACCTGCATGCCAAAGCACATTCTCTCCACCTCCCCCTTCACAACCAGACACCAATGCTTAACTCCCTCCCATCACCCTCTTCCCATCACCTAACCTCCCTCTGGCCCCCACCCTCTTCCTCCCAGCACCCCGAAAATCTGCTTTTGCTGGACAAGTAAAAGTCTAAGAAAACTATCCCTTAGTGCAGAGAATCTGCTTTGTTCAGTGTCTATATTGATAATGGCATGACAGAACGGTGATGTCTTTGATTATAGTAAAGCCTGATTGAAGGTGTTTCAGCATCTGTGTGCAAGTGACATGATGGTTACTCAGTGGTGAGCATCCACGTGGCTGGGTACATAGTGACAGTGCTTGTGTGTGGATACAAGGACACTGGTCATGACATTCTGTAGCACATGTGCCAGCCTACAAGTCCATGCAAGCCCTGAATAGTCTGTTTCCATTATATGACTGACATACTGGTCATGTCCCTGTCCAGTATGGGTGCATGAGTGGTGAATGTGTTACACTCGGGTTTCAGTAGATGGCAACTATACCATTCTTTCAGCTGTAAGGGGGGGATGACAAAAGCAACAATGCTGAAGCTAGTGTCCTACAGTCTTCATCTGCTGTCCACCCTTACCTGTGATAGGCATAGTTACTGGAACCAGTGTGGGGTGTATTGAGGGTTGTGAATCCTCCATAGGTGAAAACATGTGGTGGTTATGCCATGAATAATATAGAGAATAAAGTATGGGTCTGGGTGTGTAATGAGAATTTACACACATCCAAGGGGTTTGATGCTACATAAACCCCGAGAGCAAAGCTCAAGAGGTTTATGCATAGTATCTAACCCCGAGAGTGTGTGTAAATTTGAGTTTACACACAACCAGAACCATACTTTATTTTGTACAATTGCTGGGATGTTCTTTTTCCCCACAGCAACTATATAAAATAAAAAAAGATGTTCTTGTGCCACCGCGGCAGTCTGCTTAGCTGTGAGTGCCTGCTCTACGTTTGTCGGTCACTCGCTTTTCATTTATTTATTTTTTATTTCATTTTGAGGGTATTTTCCTCATTTTGATTCATTTCTGCCTGCCAGCACTTACTGCAGTTAAGAGTAGTGGTCCAGAGGGGGAAAGATGAGGTGGACAGTGGCTGGGAGGAAGAGTGTCAGAGGTGAGGGCACCTGCGCAGTGCGAGGGAAACTGGGCGTGTGTTCACCGTTATAAATGTTCCTTTATAATGGCAAATTATGCCATGGTTTCCCAATGGGAAAAAGGACATGCCGGTTATTATATACTGTTACATTATATGTGCAGCCTGTATGGTGATGGTCAACTTCACATGCCATTCCAAATGTCCTTTTTAAACATCCTCCCTGACAGCTGAGATCTTGACTAATAGTGGTTGAACTGTTCCACATTTTGAGCTGTTCAGTGAAATCAGCTGTACTGTACCCCAAATGTATATGTATATCTGTAATATATCCACCTCTCCCTCCTAGTCTCCAGTGAGTGCATGTTGAGGACCTCTAGTCGCTCTTCCTAGTTCTTACCATGCAGGTCTTGGATCATGTTTGTCACCCTTCTCTGTAGTGTGATTAGCTTGTCCAGTCCTTCTTCAGATGTGGGCTACACAACTGCACAGTACTCTACATAGTGACCTAACCAGCAACCTGTACAGGGGCTAGAATCACCTCCCTTCTGCAACAGGTGAAACCCCTCATGATGCAACAGAGCATCCTATGTGCCATCATATGAGCTTTGCTACATTGAAAGGAGTATTTTAGAGTGTTTCTAATTATTACCCCAAGCTCCCTTTCCTGTCCTGCATGCTTTATCTTTACCCCATTTATTCTGTACTCTATCTGCAAATTACAATACCCAGTGCTCATCACTTTGTACTTTTTGGCATTGAATTTCAATTGCTAAATGCCCAACCACTTTTCAGTCTCTCCACATTTGTCATCATAGTGTAATCCCTTCCTCATTTTTTACTCTCCCTCAGAGTTTGATATCATCTGCAAATAATCTCACTTTCCCCAGGAGACCAACCCTAATGTCACCGATGTATATATTGAAAAGAATTGACCGAAGGCAGACCCCATGTGTACCCCGCTGGTGGTGTCCTTTACCCTTGAGAACATATCACTAAAGACTGTCCTCTGTCCTTCCTGACAACTAGTTCCTGGTTCATCTAATGAGTCCCTCCCCTACACTAGGTTACTCACCAGTCTTCAATTTGGCAGTGAGTCAAAGACTTTACTGAAATCCAGATATACAGTAGAGTCCAATTGCCTGACCCCTGTTTACTGATGGTGTCACCCAGCTGAAAAGTCTATTGAGTTTGTCTAAGATGATCTGCCCCTCATGGACCCCTGCTGACTTCTGTCTAGTAGTCCTTGTCCTCTGGATCATTCAACAATCTGATCCTTGATTACTGTCTCCAGGTTCTTCCTCACAATGCATGTCAGACCTATCTTTCTTTTTTATAATTCCCAGGATACTCCTTGTCACTACATTTTTACAGGGGTACAATATTTGCAACCCTCCAGTCAACTGGCACATCACCCTTTAGCAGGGACTTATTGAAGAGAGCTGAAAGGGATGCTGGTAGTCCATGTTGTATTTCCCTAAATATCATGTGGTGGATCTCATCTGGCTCCAAGGATTTGTTAACCTTTAAATTTTGCAGCCTGTCTGTCTGTCTATCTATCTTCTCTCTGTCTGGCTGCCTGCCTGTCCATCTGTCTGTCTGTCTGTCTGTCTGTCTGTCTGTCTGTCTGTCTATCTATCTATCTATCTATCTATCTATCTATCTATCTATCTATCTATCTATCTATCTATCTTTGTATGTACCTAAATGGGTCTGTAATTTTCTTGGTGTGTGTGGTGTGTGCATTGTCCAAGTGTGTCATATAGCGTTCAACTGACTAAATACACATATATGGGTTGTGGTATGTGTTGGAGTGCTGAAATGCAGTGGTTCTACATGGGCAGGGTATACCTGTATGGTTTAGTATATACCGCACACATTTGTATTCTGGACTCCTTGACATTACTGCAGCACCTCAGCTCTTCTATTGTGAGGTTCTGTGTTTCTCACTTAACAAACCCACTTTAGACTGTGGATAGATGTCAGCACGAGTGAAATGTGTGTCTGTCCATGTCCCCGGCTGCATGAGAGAAACATGTGTATGTCCAGAACACCCCCAACCAGTAGTGCATCAGCAGGAAGTGTAGACCTGGTTGAACTTCATTTTCTCCCAGCACACCTGTTCTGCGGGTAAGAATATAGTCAACATCCATGTCTTTGGCACATATGCACTTACACACTTCTGCTACACAGCTGTGGAAGCTGCCCAGAGCTTCTGTGGATCAGGCCCTAAGCCAGTAGAAGGATGAGCAAGCAAAAAATAGCTCAAGATTGTGGGAGTGTTTGTGTGTAGTAATCCATGGCAATAGTAACAAAGCAACATTAATATTTTTACACTGCGGTCATACAGATTTTAGGATTTTGTGGTGCTATGATAATCCAAGTGGCAAATCTAAAAAGTCAGTTTTGTAGTATTTCATGTATGAAAACATAGAAACATAGAATTTGATGGCAGAAAAGGACTACTTAGCCCATCTAGTCTACCAAGGTGCTCCCTACCTATTCTGTCTCCAAAGAATCAATCTGATCTCCTTGGATCCTCTGTCCTTCCTGTATCCTATCTGATATACCCCTACAACTATCCTATGCATGCTTGAAGTCCCCCCACACTGTTTTGGACACCACCACATCTGCCAGCAATCTATTCCAGACATCAACTACCCTTTCAGTGAAGAAATATTTCCTCACATCACTCTTGAATTTCCCCACCTCTAGCTTCACTGCATGCCCCCTGGTCCTGGTGCTTTTTCTCATTTGAAAGAGTCCCCCTACCTGTATCATATTTACTCCTTTGAGATACTTGTAGGTCGCTGTCATATCTCCTCTGTCTCTCTCCTTTCTTCTAGGGTGTGCATGTTGAGATCCCACAATCTGTCTTCATCGGGCTTCTCGTGCAAACCATGCATCATTTTACTTACCCTCATCTGGACTGCCTCCACTCTGCCTATATCCTTTCTGAGGTGTGGTCTTTAAAAATGAACACACTATTCCAGGTGGGGCCACACCAACTCATGATATAGTGGCAAAACCATGTACCTTCTGCTGCAGCATTCCACTAGCCTTACCCATTGCTTTGTCACACTGCCCTGCCACCTTGAGGTCCTCAGATGTGACAATCTCTAGGTCCCTTTCTTTCTTAATGTTGGTTAGTACTTTCCCCATCTTATACCCTGCCCTGGGGTTTTATTTACTAGGTATATTATCCTGCACTTTTTGACACTGAATCTCAACTGACAAGCTTTTAACCATTCCTTGAGTATCTTAAGATCCTTGTGCATTTTTCCCACCCCTTTCTGAGTGTCCACCTTATTGCAGGTTTTAGTATCATATGCAAAAAGCATACCTTCCCTCCCAGCTATTCTGCAATGTCCCCTCTAAAGATATTGAAGAGGACTGGTCCCAGCACTGAACTTTGTGGTACCCATTCTTCACAGTCTTTTCTTTAGTATGAGGCTGTTAACTACCAACCTCTGCCTGCTACCCTTTAACTAGTTTCTAACCCAGTTTATCACTACTGATCCCACTCATAGGTTGATCAACTTCTTAATCTGCCTTTTATGTAGCACTGTATTAAAGGTCTTGTTGAAATCTAAATAGGTCATGACTGCTACTCTATCCAGATCAATTTCCCCGATCACCCACTCAAAGAAATCTGTCAGATTTGTTTGACATGACCTTCCCCCATGAATCCACATTGTCGGTGGTCTTGCAGTGTCTTAAATTCAAGATATTCTATCATCCTTCCTTTCAGTAGTGTTTCCATTGATTTTCCCATCACTGAAGTGAGACTAACCAGTCTATAGTTGATAGTTGACAGCATGCTCCCTGCTGCCACTCGTATACAGGGGGACAACATCAGCCCTTCTCCAGTCCTCTGAAACTACTCCAGATTTTTCAGTGAGTTATTGAACAAGACTTTCAGTGGGGTAGTCAGAATTTCCCTAAGTTTTTTTAGTGTCCTAGGGTGAATCCCATCCAGTCCCATAACCTTGTCCACCTTTAGGTTTTTAAGTCCTTTCAGCACTCTTTTTGGTGTATATGCTACCACTAGGGGACATTATAAAGCTTTATTGAGTACACAGCTGAGTTTTCACTGTTCTGCAGATGATACTCAGCTGTACCTGTCCTTTGTGCCTGAGCAGCAGGATGCTGTCTTGAGTTTCAATCAGTGCCTTGCTGAGATCCAGGACTGGATGAGAGTCAACTGGCTAGGGCTGAATCCGGACAAGACAGAGGTACTGGTGGTGGAACCTGGTCACCTGAGGGTTGGTATGCAATCTGGTCAGATCTCCAGTCATAGGATCGGGGACTCCCAATTTTCCACCTCAGTGAAGGTGAAAAATATTGGCATTGTGCTGGACTGCAGCTTGATGCTTAAGTCTCAGGTGTCAGCTGTAGTCCAATGAGCATTTTATCATCTTTGCAATATTGCCAGGATTAGACACCTGATTCCCCCAGGTGATCTTCCATCACTGGTGCATATCTTTATGATCTCCTGGCTTGATTACTGCAATGCCCTCTACCTAAGGCTATCTGAGGTGAACTCCACTGCCTGCTGCTAGTGCAGAATGCAGCAGCAAGGCTGTTTACAGGCCTTTTGAAGTCTTGTCACATTACACCTGTGCTCTGCACTTTGCACTGGCTGCTGGTTAGTTGGCCGGATCACCTTCAAGATTGATTTGCTGACCTATATGGCCCTACATGGACTGAAGCCTGGATACCTGCAAGACCTTCTGAGGCCCTACTGTTTAAAATCCTCTGGTGACCAGGCATTTTTGTTAGTGGCACCAACCCTGTGTAACTCACTTCCTCAATATATCAGGGAGGCCCCATCAGTAAATGTCTTGAAGGGGGAGTTAAAAACACATCTTTTTAGAGAAGTCTTACTCCTCCCTCCCCACCCTATCATTGTTCTCCCTGGTGGTCCATCTCCACCATTCTCCAAAGTGAAGATTGAGCAGAAGTACCTGTTTAAAATGTCATCTTTTTTTGATTCCCCTTCTGCACAGTCTTCCCTTCCCACCCTTCTAATTCTTACTGTCCCTATCCTTGTTTTTATCTTCTCACTTATGTACCTAAAGGATGAACAAAGTGAGTGATCTGATACCTTTTATTGGACCAAGAAGAGAGTCAAAGAATTTTTTAAACTTTGAGCTACACAGAAGTCTTCATCAGAAAATGACAGACTATACCGTATACACTACATCACGTTCCTGAAGAAAGTCATGTCCTCTGCACCTTTGCACTCCTCATGCCTTGCCCCTCTAGCAAACCTTTGGGCAATCTTTTCCTCTGTTTGCACTTTTGCACTCCTCATGCCTTGCTTGCTTTCTTCTGTTTTTCTAAGTATGGCTCCCTGTCCACTTCTCTCTCTGTTTCCTTATACATTTTGAACACAATCCTTTTTTATTTTACCACCTTTGCTACTTCCTTGGAGAAGCACAATGCCTCCTTTTCTTTCTGTTTTTGCTTACTTCCATCATGCATAGGTTGGTTGCTTTAGTTAATCCATCCCTTATTTTCATCCACTGCACCGCTACCCCTCTCTGGCACTCTTCCACCCCCCCTTAGGGAGCTCATGAGACAGTCACCCATTTCTTTAAAATCTGCCCTCTTAAAGTCCATAACTCTCATCCTTGTGTGGTTCTACTGTACTCCAGTATTTATGTTGAACCACACTGTATAGTGATCACTGGTACCAACTAGAATGCCCACTGTGAATGTTCCAGTGCTGTCCCTGTTTGCAAGCAACAGGTCCACTAGTGCACTGTCCCTAGAGGTAATGGGTTTTTTGTCTAATTGCCTGAGAATAACCCCTTCCAGGGAGTCATGGATGGCACTTTTCCTTGCTAAAGTGACAGATGGAAGACTTCACTCCATGTCTGGCAGATTGAAGTTGCCACCCGCCAACTAGTAGGATGTTCCCCTCACTTAGTATTCTGATTATGGCTTCCTCTAGTGCATTATCCATCTCCTTGCCCTGTGCTCAGGGTCTGTTCACTACTTCAGCATGGCTAGCATACCCAGAGCCTGTTTGCAGATTGACCCATAGTAATCCCAGCCCCTGTAGCCCTGTGGCCTTGATACTCTCACTCACATATAATATAACCCCTCCTCCTTTCCTCCCCTCTCTGTCTATCCTGAACAGAGTATATCCTGGTATATTAATTTCCCATTTATGGTGCTAAATACACCACAACTCCATTACAGCCACTAAATCAAGATTAACCTCGGCCATGGTGACTTCCAGGTCTGGAATTTTATTTTCAAGTCTCCTTGCATTAGTGCACATTACTTTCCAAATCTTTTTCTCCTGGTCTTCTACCATGCCTCTCCCTCCCACTTATGCACATTTTGTTCCCTGACTTATCCCTTAACTCACCCGATCTCTTATTGCTTTTATCATTTCTGACCCCCATTAATCCTACATACTCCGCTACCTGCTTTGTATCCCGCTTTTCTTCTTTTCTGTCCCTGTCACTTTCCTATTTTCTATAGGGAAGTTTTCTCCACTATGGTCTTCCCTCCCTAACATTTTCCTCCCTAACCCGTTACCAACTAGGAGGTAGCAGTTTTGCATCCTTTGGTTTCACCATCTCATCCCCCATCTAGTTTAAATGCTCATCCATGTAGCATTTATACCTACTATTAAGAACTGCAAACCCCTTGCTAGAAAGATACAGGCTATCCCTCCCGCATAGGCCTATATCCTTTCAAGTTGGTCCCCAGTCCCTGATCCTTCTTCTGTGTACCATGCCTTCAATTATTCATTAAAAGCCCTGGTGTGAAGTTTCCTTGTCTCTTCTCAGCCAAACACAGGTACTGTAGCTCCTGAAAAAGCCACCACAATTGCTACTTGCATGAGACCCCACCTGGCTTCCCTGAAATTTCCCCTTACTACTCCTACCTCTTCTTGTGCTATGTAATTCATACCACTATGGACAATGATATCCAGCTCCCTCCCAGTTCCCATTGCCCTAGCAATCCTAAGGATCCACTCTCTATTTCTTCTAGTTGAGGCATCCCACAAGCACCTAACCTCCCAATCTCCCCCCAACTTCCAAGTCTATCCTCTTCACAATTGAATCCCCCACCAGAAGTTGCTTTCTCCTTGGCTAGGTGATTCCACTTTTCTCCTTTGAGTCTCTCCTTCTGAGAACTTCCACCTCCTCCTTTTCCACTGTGATGGGTATCTCCTGTTGGCTTCCCACCAGTAAGGCAAATGTGTTATGCAGTGGTATAAGTGGAGGAAGCGTACACCATACCCCCTGACCCCACCATGGACCATCTGCTCTGTCTCTGTCTAGGCATCCTTTGGGGGAATGGTGGTGGACTTGGTGGCCCTGGCAGCAGTGCAGAAGGTTCATGGCACTATCAGCAGCTCAGCCAAGAGTCCTGCCAACTGACCTGCAACCTAGATAGGTGAGTACATATGGGGCAGCCCCTCAATCTCCAGAAAGTTTTCCTAAAGACTGCTGTACCATAACCATTGCACAGCACCACTCCCATGTCCTTACCTTCTTTTGTTTGGTGTCTGTGCAAGTTCAGTTTATCCTTCTACCACCTTACAACTCCTGTGTTATTACTATAGATCCCCTTTTCTTCACTGAACTAACTTATATCCTCACCCTAGATAGGATGTCTCCTGCATATCCTATTTTAACCTTCTCACCTAATCCTATTGTCATCAGATCCTACGCTACACCCTTTAATATGGATCTCCCTGTTTTACTCACTCTACCTGGTGAAGCCTTGGGCCTACTCCACTTATTTGTTATCCTCACACCAACTAATTAGTGTATCATTGTTACACCTAAGTACATTACATTATGTAATATTATAAAATGGTAACTGGTCAGTTCTGATGCCTCACTGGTCAAGACCCTGTCACATGGTACTGTGTTAAAACTAGCATATACTCCTGCTCAAAAGACATTATAGGAGTGCATTAATTGAGAGTACAACCAGTCTAAGTAAAAAAAGTCAATATGTTAATAGCATATCCTCAGGGTCAAAAGGTCACAATGCAAAAAAAAAAAAACAACACTGCAACATCAAAAAGAAATCATGCAAATTAAAAAAAACGCATGACCCCCCTCCCCCACAGCAACATTGCTCAAGAATCACAAACTGTCAAGGAACACAATCCAACAACTTTGAAAAAACATACAGTACTTCATGTTCACAAATCCATACCAAAAAGCTACAGTGCTACTCACACAAACAAAAAAAATGTAAACAACTAATAAAAACTCAAAATATATTTCAAAACTATGATTCTACACAACAACAGAAACATGCATACATATATCACTAAACAATCAGCAAAACATCTACAAACAGTGCTCTAGGAGGTGATCAAATATCTACATACTTAGAAACAAAGAAGAGCTCAGATTTTTTGCTTGAATCTCAACTGCCCAGCAGTACACCTGAATGAGGTCACATGACATCTAATCAATAGCCTAGGCTACCTGGTCTGACTCTGATCACATGGAAAGAACAGGAAGCACAATCCAAGCTTCCAGGTTAGACTCACTGATCACATAGGAATTACAGGAAGTTAAAAGTCAAGAATGCCTATTTAAAGCAACAAAATAACCCATTCCCTTGCAGTGCAACTGCACCCAGCTAGTGCAGCATACTAGTTGCAACCTACCCTTGTCACATATCTAATTATGCTAATGCTTTAATTGCAGCCATTTAAAGATACTGCACCAAATTACACCACCACTACACTGCTAAAAAACTAACATTACTAAACATTTTATAAGTGGAATAAGACAATTCCATTGAAGGGGTTATGCTACATTAGTGTACCACATTTTGGTTGAACCCCTTCTCCCATTGAGCTTGGGACACCAACCCACCACTCAGTACAGTAGCATATTATAATCCCATTCTGTCATGCCTTATTCCTTATGTAATAACCTTCTTTTGCTTAGTGTCTAAGTAAGCTCATTTTACCTACAGCATATACCACTTCCTACTCCCATGTTCCTACTACCTCATTTCTTTTCTTCTCTTAAACTTCTGAAATGAATTTGTAATCATACCCTACACAGGGTGTCCCCTGCTTTCCCTATAGTAACCCTCTTACCTGTTCCTATATTAGATAGATCCTACGTTATCCCCTGTAATCCTGATTCTCTGTTCTACCCATTTTACCTGAGGAAGGTTTAGGCTAATTCCACTTGTTGATCTCACCTCTGTAACTAAGTATTGACTTCTAGTTAAAAATAATGCATTTAATTAATACTAACTTTCATAAAATGTCACTCTGTTTACCATATTAAAAGACAGTGGGCCAGAATGCCTAATGCTTGTGAATGCCACAAGCCCTAGGTATGCTGTACATATGGCGCACAGAGCTTGTGGCATTCACCCCACTGGCATTCAGGATTTTCTATCCCATGTGCCAGTTTCTACAAGTTAGACCAATTTTTTGCTGGTCTAGCTTGTTTCAATCTCAGGTACCCTTTTCATGGGGCTTGCACCAAATATTTGGCACAAGCTGCTGTAAAGTGTGGAAAGTATCATAACAGCATGGCTGCAGCAAAGAGGCTGGATGCAGCTGTGCTAAAAAGCAGATTTGATGCATGGCTTGACATAAGTCCTGCATCACCCTTTGAAAAATCTGGCCCAGTGAATATGACCAACTTTTTGTCTATTAAAATTAGTTAGTGCACCCCAACATCAGTGCATAATTACACATTCAGAATGAAAAATTAAATGCTGCATGTAATATTTAGAGATTCAATAAAATAATATGTCCATTTTAGATCTATTTATATAATTTATCCTACTAGTTACCCACCCTTTAGCACAATATGCTTAGATGCAGTATAAGCATAATATCCTTAGATGCAGTATAATTTAACACACTGTTTACTTACAATATGCAATACCTTGATGCTGGATACTGGATGCTGTAGTCTCACATTTGAACAAACCCCATACTTTAATTGACTTGTACACAGATTATAAAATATTTCAGGGTTGTTTTGATTGTGTCACACTTATGGTTTGGTATCTTCTGCCATATATTTCATATATGGCTTTAAAGTGAATCAAACTAGAACAGGGTAGATATTTCATTAACTTTGCTATATAGTCCTTGCTCCAAGTTTCATTTTATTCACTTATTGCTTAGCAATCAGAGTTCCTAATACTCTTCAGAATTGGCCTTCACCCTTACACCTTTTAACGGTTCCACAGAAATAGCTTGTGGTTCCAGAAAAGTGTCTTGCTTTTATCAAAATATGTTAAGAGGTATGCACTTTAAAGGGGTGAGGAAAAATGTACATTGCCTTCTTCCTAGCCAATCTGCACTGTTGAGGTGTTTCCTACAAGTTGATATGTGTAACAAAATGTGCCTTTCAAGTTCAGGTTATTTTGGGTCCCTAGTATTAGAACACACTGGGCCTGATTCACAAAGGTTGGCAGAAGCTGCACTGAAGGTAGCTTGCATCAATCGCCAGTGTGCCAGGGACCCTGCATCCAATTCACTATTTAGTAGGCTCCAGAGGGCAAAGTCCCACAGTTTGTGCCAAAGGTGACTATGTGCCAAACAGATGGCACATCTGCAGGTTGCTGCAAGCTGTGGGGCAGTCTAAGCTCTTTTACAGAGGTTCCACACCAGGTATGTATAAAATACAGGAACATATCATGGTTTCTAATACAGGAGATGTTTACAAATTAGACAAACATTTCTGATAGCAGTTAACAGCCTTGTCTAGAGAAACATCTACTGTTACAATAAGGTCATATGGTGTCAGGCATGATCGGGGTAGGTGGATTTGAGCATGAAGGTGGAGTAGAGGGGAGTGTCCTGGTAAGGGTAGAAATAGTTGGGGTGCTTGAGAAGGAAATGTAGAGTAGAATAGAGGAGGGTCAAGGAAGGGTAGGGATAGATATAGTGAGGGTGGTGGGGTGTTGCCCTGGTGGGTTTACTCAAAGCATTTGCATTTCCTGCTTGTGATAGGTAGTGTCTGAATTCTGTTTTGAAATAGCCAATCTTAGTAGCCTTCATCACTGTGGCAGGAGGCTATTTAGCCATTTAGGGCACTAAAGGTGAAAGAACTCTGTGTAAGGCTAGTCTTTCTAGTGGTACATGGAGGGCATTGTTGATAACACTTCTGGTGGGAACAGATTGTAGTAGTGCCTGGAACCCTGGAGCGATTAGGCCAAGTAGTGCCTTCTTATTCAGGAGGCAGACTTGATACATTATTCTCTCATGAAGGGGGAACCACCCTGTTTGGGCCTGTGGGCATACTTATCTGTGCCGGGAACCAGTCTACAGGCTTTATTCAGGATCATCTTGGCTCTTTTTAGAGAAGTGTTAGAAGCAGTGTTGTAGACAGTTATCCCATAATCAATGATTGATAAGATTGAGCTGTTGCCTACAATGCCCATGGCTTCAGGTGAGATGGAGTTCCTGTGTCTATGCAGTATGCCTAGTTTTGCATTTACAGAATTCACAATGTGGTCAATGTCTGCGTTGAAGGTGATGGAGTCATCTAGTGTGACTCTGAAGTATCCTTTTTTTTTTACCAGGAGATACACACTAAGCTGAAAGCTTGGTTTACGGGTGTGACTGGGAGCACAAGGAAGTTAAGTGACTTGCTTAGGGTCACACAGTATGCAAGTGGAGGCTGTGGGATTCAAACCAGGTCTCCAAGTTTGCAGCTCAGAGCCTTAATCATCATGATACTGCCTCCTATGAAGGTATCTGAATGTGTTTACTTGTTCCAGGGATTCACCCTTCCTGTTGGTTACTAGAAGCTGGCAAGCTTTTCTCTTAGCATGTTTGCTTGAGAACAGCATTGTTTTTGTTTTTGTGTAATTGAGGAGTAGTTTATTGCAGTGAAACCAATCTTTTGGTGCACCAAAACTGTTTTATAGCTCATAGGTAAGCGTATCCAGATGATCATTACTTGAGAAGACTACAGCATCATCCACATAGAGCAGTATATTTGATGAGCAGGAGTCAGGGAGAGTGTTGAGGAACAGACTAAAGAGAAGGGGTCCCAGAATGGATCCCTGGGGACCCCAAGGGACACTTGCTTGATTCCAGACAGGGTACCATTGATCTTAACTTGCTGGGTTCTGTCAGTGAGGTAGCTTTGTAACCAGTTGACAGTATCTGGGGATAGACCATGGGCAAGAAGTTTTTCTAGCAGGAGATAGTGGTTGACCAGATAAAAAGCTTTTGTGAGGTCTATATAGATGGACCCCACCTGTTTGCCATTGTCCAGAGCTGAGTGAAGAAAGTTTGTGAACTCAATGAGTGCAGTAGAGGTGCTATGTTACTTTGTGGAATTCATGCTGCTGGAGACATTATACAGGTATGTTGTATTTGCTTTGGTAGTCTGTTAATTGATTGGACAATATTCTCCCCAGCGCTTTGGATAGGGGGCATAGAATGGACATAGGTATGTAAATTGTGTGCAGTGCTCAGTCACCTTTTTTATGCACTGGGGTAACTTGTGCCATTTTCTAGAGTTTGTGAAATTGTCCAAGCATGAGGGATTTGTTAAATAGTTTTGCAATGGGGGTTACCAGTTCATCCAGCATGAGGGCTACTGTCTTCATGTCAATGGTATCACTTACTACTCTATTTTTGCCAAATACTCATGTTAAGTATTTTTTGGTGTCTGAGACAGATAGCCATGTAAAGTAAAAAGGGGATATGTCTGCTTTATGGGGGGCATTTGGATTAACAAATCATATCCAAGGCCACTGATTTACGGTGATTAAAACAATTAAATTCCATTTTCAAGACTTAAGATTCCGGAATTTCACCAGTGATTGTTACTCTAATTTCCGGATTTTACCAGGATTCTTTTTTTCATTCGTTTAGTATGTACATAAATAATCAGAATTAAAGAAGGCTTAATATACAGAGCATTAAATAAAGCAAACTAAAAACAGTACAGGAAGGAATTAAGAGAAAAACAGACTTTTTTGTAGATTTACTGATCTGATAGAAAATGCCAGATTCCATGAAATCTTCATTTTTACTGGTTTTCAGGCAGCCCTAATTCCGGAATTTTACCGGATTTTCCGGTATAAAACGAAAAACAGTGGCCTTGATCATATCTTATCATTGGGTGTCTTATCTGGAATGAAGTCCAGAGGGAGGGTGCCACTGAGATCAGTGAAGGATGTGTTGAATATATCTGCTATTTCCATTGGACACTGTGTGGTTGTTCCATTGTGGTTTAGCATAGAGGGTTGCATTTTATTGTATTTTCCAGTTATTTTCCTGAGAGTAACCCAGAATATTTTTCCTTTTCCCCTTAGATTTCCAAGTTATTCCCTATAGTAGTTTGCTTTAGCTGCTCTTATCTCTTGAGTGCCTCTATTTCTGGCCATCTTAAAGAGCTGGAGGTCATCTCATTTTCACATTGCTTTGGCTCTATACCATTGGTGATCTCCGGTGAGCATATGTTCTAGTAGGTGCTGTGTTATACAACCATTATTCTGTCCTTTCATTCTTTGTTTCTGTTTTGTGGCAAAGAAATCACAGGCTCTGGTGAAGGTGACTATGAAATGGTCTAGTGCTTGATCCAGATCTTGGAGGGTATCAAGGGGAGATCAGTCAAGTTGTGAGAGGTAATGCTTAAGGTGGGGAAGCTGGCCTTTGCAGAACACCCTGCTCCTGAGGGTGGCAGAGCGAGGCTTCGTGGTTTTGTTGGACCATTTACATAGTACAGGGGAATGGTCACTGATTGTGTCTGTTAGAACAGAGACTTCAATTACTCTTTCTGGGTGGCTTGTGTGTACCCAGTCAATTAATGTACTGGTCCCAGTATGATAGTTTATTCTGGTGGCTTCCTTGATCACATGTGTAAGGTAGAGATTGTTTATTAGGTCATTTTGTTTGGCAGAGTCTTGTGCCAATCAATTGATATTGAAGTACCCTAGTGCAATATGTTCCCATTGTTTATTTATCCTACTGTTGTGATCAGAAAATGTTGTTAGCCCTTGGTTCTGTCAACCAGGGATATCATATGCTTTTTTTTCATACAAAAGGTTCTAACATGTACTGCAAGCTATTGAATCTCCCACAGCTGCAGCCCACCCTTGATGTCAGCAGCTGGGGATTTTTTTTCTTTACAGAAAATGTCAGCTTGCAAGTCAACAGAAACATAGAAACATAGACTTTGATGGCAGATAAGGACTGCTTGGCCCACCTAGTCTGTCCATTTCCCTACCTACTAGATAAGCTGTAGATCCTAGTTAACCAACAGCCTATTTCTTCCTACCCCCACAAGAATAGCTGTATATCTGTCCCATGCATTCTTGAATTCTCTCATAGTTTTAGACCCCATAACCTCCTCAGGAAGGTGGTTCCATGTATCCACCACCCTCTCTGTGAAAAAATACGTCCTCACATTGCCCAGAGCTGTTCCCCCTCTATCTTCAAATTGTGTCCCCTAGCATAGCCTCCCATCTTCAAATTAGTGTGATACAAACTACTATACTGCAGTAAACAGTAATATGCTTTTACCACAAAGTGTAAAGACAAGCCCCATACTTGAGTGTGGGGCTCTTAATGATGACAGCTCCCCTGTAAGAACTTTGTTTTGATACATAGATTGTCCCTTAAGTACAAAACTGAGGGAGTCATGGCTTGCTGAAGTTCAAATGTGGGGAAAAATATAAGTCCAAAATCTTTTTTAGTATGAGGATTGTCTTACTTTGTATGAATAAAAAAAGCCACACAAAAAATAATGCCTACATACAAAAAAAGAATGGGAAAAAACTAAGTCCAAATTATGTTTTCGTATGAAGACATTCTTTCTTTGTATGAATGAAAAAAGCATATGAAAAAGGATTGCTTCATATGAAAAAAAAGAATGGAAAAAAAACCTAAGTCCAAATTCTTTTTTCATATAAGGGCATTCTTTTTTTCGTATGAACGAAAAAAGCATATGAAAAAGTATGCCTTCATATGAAAAAAGAATGTGGACTTAGTTTTTCTCCCATTCTTTTTTCATATGAAAGCATGCTTTTTTGCAAAACGTTTTCATTCATATGAAAAAAGAATTCCTTCAACCAAAAAAAGAATTGGGAAAAGACCAAATAATTTTTTCGTATGAAGCCATCCTTTTTTTGTATGGACCAATTCTTTTTTCATATGCCCATACCAAAAAAGAAAATTGACTGACGAAAAAGGACTTTTAAAAGTAAAAAGACATTTCTGGGTCATTTATCCATAAACAAGTACATAATCCACCTAATGGGGTCCCACTGAGCAAGATTAATGTGTTGGTGTGTGTGCAGGATGTCATTTTGTGGGTTTTAAATTTGTTTTTGAAAAAATGGAAACAAGATGGTGGCCACATGACAACAGATTTTTTCCTCATGAAAAAGGATTACCTCCATACGAAAAAGGATCCTTTTAAATATGGGCCAGATTATTTTTTCATTCCAAGCAGCTATCCAAAAGATTGTACTGAGCATGCTCTGAATTAAAATGTAAAAATTTCAAAATTTAATAAATTTGAAACGGATTAGTATTTTTTTCACCAAACTAGCAAAAGGTACATCTGTGGGCCAAGCCCTTTCTACCCTGAAAACTTCTGACCAAAATTCCAAACTCTTTGGGTGCTAAGTGATGACAAATACCAGGAAAAAACCAGCAATTTTTAATCTTTTTCACTATTGCATCTTGGAATTCACACATCCAACGGAACAAATCTTGGCATGTCAAGAAATCTACCCCAAGACTGCAAATGCAGAATTTCATGCAAATCTCTTGAACAGTTGCGAAGATATTAAAGTGCTAAATATGAGGTTTAATATAGAGACCCCTGCTCAATTTATTTGTTTATTTTATTTATTTATGTATTTGTTTACCAGATAAGTGTACTGGTCCCAGGGATCATTTCCAGGCATGACCTGGGCCATAGAGATAGCACACATGGGTAATACAGTTTGGAAATACAATTTTATAGGTACAAAATGGTACAGAAAAGGGATACAAAGTGCATGTGCAAATATAGAAGCGAAGTAAAATACAGAATCATGGAAATTAACAGCAGTATTATTCAGCGCAGTACAACAGGATTAAAACAGATGCACATACATCAGTATTTAAATTGAAAAGTCCACATCAGGATTGTGAAGCATAATATTTCACCCAGGGGGACAGGTACACATGGCAGAGGTTGAGTTTAAACTTTTTTTGCTATTTGCATCTTGGAATTCACACTTTTGGCCAGAACAAATCTTGGCACATCAAGAGATCTATGTGCCCCAAGACTGCATATGTAGAATTTCATGCAATTCTGTTGAACAGTTGTGAAGATATTAAACCCTAACTATAATGGTGCTTCTGTGTTACTATAATATAAATGGTCATCTGACATGTGTTTGTGTCTTTTTGTGTGCTGAGACTTCACTGACATGTATGTTATGTATGCAGTAAAGGCTCTACAAAGAGCTATGTGCAGTCATTGATGGAGAAAGGCTTTGATTGTTCATTAAAATAAAATGAAAAATACAGAATCTACCATAACCCTCATATAAAATATATTAAAATGCACCAAAAATATGTCTATCATACAATTATAATATAATTTGTAAATAGCATTTCTGTATGTCTTGTTTTGTATCCTTAACGTTTTCCTTTGATAACTCTGAAGTTGCTCATACTAGAAATATCATATTTTCATGGTTGGCTGACTGTTGTCATCCAATTGCTTTAATGGGAAGTAATGATTTCAGTTAAATATCATAAATTATTAAGGGTCCCTGTCCTACCATGCACTATAGCAGAACCCTGAAAATGCATAAATCACTTATTAAGAGCAAGCATTTCCCTCAATTATTCAATGTGAATGGCAAACAATGAACTTTAGTCTATGAGTTACTGTTTCTTGGAATTGACTGGTTTAATTTTCCCATTGCCAATAACCAGCAAAACTGAACATACTTCTGTCAACCCAGTCTCTTGTGTCAGTTTAAGGCCCATTGCCAACAGCCAGCCAAAATAAAATTCCATCCAATAACCCAGTCTCATGTTCTAGTATAAGATTCATTGCCAGCAGCCAGCAAAAATTAACTTCCCTCCATCAACCTAGTTTCTTGTGCCAGCATAAGACCTGTTTCCAGCAAACAGACAAATGTAACTTGCCTTCAGCAAACTAGTCTGTTTTGTCAGTGTAAGACCCATTACTAACAGCCAGTCAAAAATAAACTTCCATCCAGTAACCTGGCATTTATGCCAGAATAAGACCCATTGCCAGCTACCAGCCAAAACTAACTTTCTTCCAGCAACACAGTCTCTTGTGCCAGTAGAAGACCTGTTGTCAACAGCCAGCCAAAATGAGCTTCCCTGCAGCAATCTGGTCTCTTGTACCAGCATAAAACCCACTGCCAACATCCAGCAAAAATGAACTTTCCCTCCAGCATCCCAGTCTCTTGTGCTAGTGCATGGACCAGCAGGAACAGCAGCAAACACCATAACCTTCAGCACCTATGTCTCTCCTAAGGACTTTTCTTCTTTCATTGTGATGGAGACTCAGAAACAATAATTTTTACTAATGGCAACTTGTCTTCACAGGTTCTTCCTAGGAATCCAAGCTAAAAACCTAGTGCCCCTTCACTAAAACTGTATTTCAATCCACTTGTGTCTACCTCACTTGCAAGTGTAAATACTAAGACTGGAAACAACATAACCTCGTCCAGCACCACAGCCTCCTCCTACAAACTTGGCCTCTTGCACCAGTGTATGAACCAGCAGCAACTACAATGGCGTCCAGCAACAGAGTCTCTTCTAAGGGCATTTCTTCATCTCTACAACCACAGCCTCCTCCTACAAACCTGTCCACTAGTGCCAGCGTACTGATCAACAGCACCAGCATAGTACCCTAAGGGCCTTGCGTTGTCTGCTGTAATGATAAGTATCAGAGTCAAGGTCAAAACAAACATTATTACTGTATGTATGGCACTTTCCTTCCACATTTTGTCCCAGGAATCATGTCTGTGCAGACTTAGTACTCCCTCATTTAAAGCGTTTTTTCTATCCCCATGTGTCTCCCTGTCCTTCAGGTGTAACCATTGAGAATGGTTACCAACAACAACCAAAACCTCCTCCAGCACCACAGTCTCATCTTCCTCCTACAAGGGCAAAGCACAACAAATGATGACTCCAGTATTCAGTCCAAATGACATCAACACACATCCTACTCCTCCTCTTACAAACCTACTAGCATAGGGGGACTGCTGGCACCAGTGGCAAGCACCAAAATCTCCATCACCAGTGTAGTACTCCAAGGGCTTTACTTCATCTTTTGAAATGGTGAGTCCTAGACAGGGTCCTAATAAACATTACCAATTACACTTTTCCTCCACTGGTTCATACCAGGAATCCAGGCTGCACAGATGTAGTGCCCCCTCATTCAAAGTGTCTTTTCTGTCCACTTGTGTCTTCTTCACCCACAGGTATAACAATTGACAGCAGCAACCAACATCACCCAAAAACCTCCTACAGCACGACAGCCTCCTTCACTTCTTACAAGTGCAAAGCATGAAGAGAGACAACCTCCTGTATCCAGTGCAGGTAACACCAGCACACATCCTCTCCTCTTCCTCCTATAAACCTGGCCTCTTGTACAATATAGAAACTGGTGGCACTGGCAGCAGGCACCAGACTCCAGCAACAGGGTAGTTCCCAAGGGCCTTACTTCATCTACCATGCTGGTGTCTGAGTCAGGGTCCCAGCAAATATTACTAATGGTGCTTTTCCTCCACAAGTTCGGGCTGGGAATCCAGGCCACACAAACTTAGTGCATCTTCTCTAAAACTATCTTTTTCTGCCACCTTGGCAATTAGAATTGGACTTTGGTGGATCTAAGTATGTCTAGTGCCATTAAACAATATGGGACATTGCTGAATCTTGTTAGTAAGGTGAAAATAACGGGGCTTTAACATAGGAGTTGATGTGCATGAATAAAGGCTAAGTGCCCAGATGAATTATCAAAATGCATATCTGTAAGTATAACCACAAAAAGGAAGAGTTTTTTTTCTGTCATACACTGAAAACACATAGTGGTGACACCTAAAAAGGTTTCCCCTGGTACTGTTTAAGGATGAGCCAATCCCAGATTTTAATTTGATTAACATACCAAACTCCAGTGTTTCAGAAACAGGCAAAGTAGGTCCAAAGGAATGCGGTTTCATTTGGCACTTTGGCATCATGACACAGTACTTTTTACAAGAAGCACACGCTAAGCATGTCCAAGTTGTAGGGAAGCCCCATGACCTGCAGCAGCCAATCAGCAATGCTGGAGATTGAGAACTCCTCACACTGCACATCTCAGTACCATTTCGCTATCTCTCAGGGAGGGACCTGTGGCAGTGACTACTGAAGGAGCTCCTTTTATATAAAAAAGCGACTTTTGATCAGAAAACTTATTAAACCATCAGAGAATCAAGTACTGTCTTTCCAGTTAGCTAATTCTTACTATATTTAACAATGGTTTCAGGCAGGCAGGCCAGTGAAATCATGATGCAGAAGAGAGGAGAGAGGAGAGAGTGCTCAGTGTGAGCCTTGACTGGAAGCTGCAGGCCCTGCAGCATGAGCAGGTAGAGTGAATTTAGCAGACTGGTAAAAGTGCAGGCAAGAACTGTATCAGAGTCAGGAGCCAGGAACTCTCCTCCCTGCTCTCACTCATATAGCAGGCCAGCGTTGCAACTGCAGGGCTCCAGGAGCTGTAAAGGTAACTACTCCCCCACCCACCGCTTGTTTGTTGGGTGTGTTAGCCCGTTGACGCTGCTCGTTGACTGCTCTGCCCACCTCAGCCACTCTCCCACCCAGGGGCATCTCTGCATATATAGCCCCTCCCAGGCCACGTGACAGGTCATGTGACCTGCAGTTTCTAAGTGTCTATTTTCCCCTCAGCTCCTTATATTCCCTGACCACTAGGAGTCACTGTTGTGCCCTCACTTTTGCCTGTCTACCTTACTCTACCTCCCTAGCTTCCTCTCTTATATCCCCTGCTGTCTCTGCTATCCCTGGCCATTTCCCTAGCTCCCTGCTACTTCCTCCTTTCCCTTGCCCAGGCTTGAAACTAGCACCCTCTATACCATAGGTGGCGCCACTATCACTGCACTATGACAGCTTCTCCTGTAAGGGTGTACCTTCTCCACCCTTTATCTTTTTTCACCTCACTGCCTCTACCAGCTCCTCATCATCATGGCCTCCTTCATCCCCCTTTCCACTACAGTATTCCTCATGCTGCTCCCCCTCCTGACTCTTACCCCAGTCTCGGCCCCACATTAACCCCAAACACCCCAGCTCCCACACCCAGCTTTCCATCACCGCCAACACTCTGTTCTGCAGTGTCTCCACACCCCACCCCACCCCACACCCTCCACGCAACACCTCCTCCACCCCTCTATTGACCCGCCTATCCTTGTTCACCACTGCTCATGTACTACCCCTCCTCATATCTGTTCTTGGACCCATAACCTCCCACACAACCTCCATCGACCTCTGTTCCTGCAAGCAACTCCAGCTGTCATTGCTCTGGCCCTGCTTTTGTTCATCCTACTAATGTCTGGAAATGTTAACCTCTACCCAGGGCCTACCTCACCTGTCACCCCATCCACTCATCAGCTAATGGCATGAAATTAGCCTCTATTAATATCTGCAGCCTGCAGAAAAAATTCAACTCCTTTCAAGTTTGGATTACCCAGTATTAGCCTGACATACTTTGTTTGGTTGAAACCTGGCTCTCCAATAATACTCCTGACGTCTCCATCTCCAACACCGGTTACTTGGTTTTCCAGGCTGATAGGCATGGCAAACATGGAGGTGGCTGCACCATCTATCTGTGTGATTCCCTGCAGTGCCTTGCCCTACCCCCAGCCAACCTGGACCATGGTGCTCAAGCCCTCACTCTGCAAAACATGGTCAATAAAGCATCTGCCCCCCTTCTGGTCACTGCTGTCTACATCCCACCTTGGAATCAAAAATCAGCCTTCCTCGCCGCCCTTAACTACCTCTCTCAGCTGCCTCCTAAATCCGAGTGCCTAGCACTCAGAGATTTGAATGTTAACTTGCACTCCCCCTCAGCTGCCCCCCTTGAGGACGCAATAGCTGTGATGGACCTCACTCAGATAGTCTCTACTCCCACCAGGCATAACCCAAAACTGGCACCGTAACCCTGCTCAACCTGATACTCTCTAACCACCCTTCCATGATCACTAGTGTAGCAATGCATCACAATGCCTTGAGTGATCACTCCCCTGTGACCTGCACCTGGTCCTGTAAGAATTCGAAACCTCCCCCTAAACACATTTTCCAATGGTGTCTTAAGCCTGGTATGCTCCAGTGCCTTAAACTGCACCTCAACTCCCTAGACTTGTCACCCATCTATAACACTCCCAACATCAGCATGGCACTTGACTATTTTATCTCCGCTTTCTCCTTGACCTGCGACATATTTGCTCCATTTGTGAAATGTGTCATCAATGGGCTCTCTACCCCCTGGATTTCCCAGTCCCTCCTGGACTTGATGCACAGATGCGACTCCCTCTGGCAACTTGCCCCACTCAGGCAGACTGGCTGATAGGCAAGTGTATCATGCCATGAGAAACAAATGCAACTGGGAGACTGTGGTGCTTGGCGTCAACACTACAAGTCCTCCCTCACTTCTAACTGGGGCTCAAGCAGAAATTTCTGGGACAATCTTAAAGAGCTGAATGGTAAACCCCTGCCCCCCTTTCCTCATCAATAGCAACAGTACATCTGTCACCGACCATGAACAGGTAGCTGATATCCTGAATACCTCCTTCTCCGACCTCAGTGGTAAATTAACTCCCCATTTCTGTGACCCCCGTTCCCCCTCCTGGCCACCCCACTCCTCCATTTTGCTTCAAGACAGTCTCCCCTGCCAAAGCCAGGCTTTATCTACTAAAGGCCTTAGGGCATGCTAGCTTCAGTGCTGACTTCCTTGATCTCAAGCTTTTATGCCTCACTTTCGCCAATGTCCTCTGCCCCCTTACCTTCATCATCAGTTGCTCCCTCTACCTTGGGACCTTCCCCTCCATTTGGAAGGCTGCAGTCATCACACCAATACACAAAGGTGGTGACCACTCCAATGCAGGTAATTACTGCCCAATCTCTAGCCCTCCCATCCAAAGCCCTGGAAAGAATAATTTCAAACCAACTGATGGAGTATCTCACTAAGTACAACCTGCTCTGCCAGCAGCAGCATGGTTTCCACCAGGGCCACAGCACTACCTTTGCATTGCTGGAATTCATGTACCCCTTTCACTCCACACTGGACAAAGGCCACCTCACTGGGGCGGCCTTTGCGGACTTGTCAAAAGGTTTCGACACAATTAACCACTCCTTTCTTCTCTCTGCTCTAACCAACTCCAGTCTGTCCCCCGAAACCACTAACTGGTTCGCTAAGTACCTATCAGGAAGAACACAGCAAATCAGGAAAGGCACTTCTCTCTCCTCCTCCCTCCCAGTCAGGTCCAGGGTCCCACAAGGTTCTATTCTTGGGCCCCTCCTCTTCAGCCTATTTCTCAATACCCTCCCCGTGGCTTGCTCAGGGCAACTAATACTGTACACAGGTGACACAGTCCTGTTCACCTTCCACTCTGACCCACAGCAACTTCAACTCTCTCTCCAAAAAACCTTCTCTGAAGCAGAATCCTGGTTCGCAGAACACCATCTTGTTCTAAAGTACAAAAAAACAAAAGTGATGCTTTTTGCCAATCCCCAGAGCTGACACAAGAACCACACCCTCAGTATCCTCAACTTCCAGTCTCAACCACTCGACCAGATCACGTCCTTCAAGTACCTTGGTATCCATATTGACCCCACTCTTAACTTCCACAGCCACATTCATCACCTCTGCACTGCTGTCAATACCAGGATTGGCCTACTCCACTGGGTCAAACACTGCCACACTCCGGATGCCCTCCATCTTGCCGTCTTCTCCTCCATCCTTGCCCTCATCAACTACAGGATCCTAATCTATGGCACAGCTGACACCACGCCCTCCAGAGAGTAAGAGTAATCTCCTTAACAAGGCATGCTGCCTTATATTAAACTATGACTGCAACACTCAACATGCTCCCTGTACCAGCAGTCTAGCTGGCTCAACTTCAACAACAGACTCAAATACCACACCTGTCTCATGGCTAAAAGATCTCCTCTGGGCTCCCTCCCCAGTCTCTCTTCCTTCTTACACCTGCCCACCTTATGAAAATCACCCACAACTCTGTTAAGTCCACATTTCTCATCCCTCGGATCAGAATCTCTCTTGGTTAGTGAACCTTTGCCTACCGAGCCCTGCTCTGGATGAATGCTACCCCATACCCCATTATGTCCGAACCCAAACTCGGCCCTTTTAAAACCCTCCTTAAGGATCATCTGCAGACCAACAATAGCTGTGACTGCCCATAATCCCCTTGTTTCCTGACAATGGATTAACTCCTGCATCCTCCCATTATCCCATCACTACTACCCATTTTAAGAGTAGATCCCTGCTCTCTCAATACCTTGTTTTTATTTATTTATTTTTATTTATTTATTTAAACAGCAGTTTGGAAAACCTTTGAGCCATAGGCTCATTTACAAAGGTACCTTGTCACACACCTTGTGTACTTTGACACTGTCAGGTCTATGTCCTGGCAAAGACTGATCCTTGTTTCCTTGTTATATCTCAATACCTATTTGTACTTTGACACTGTCAGGCCTATATCCTGGCAAAGACTGTTTCTTGTTTCTTTGATTATCTCCTGTAACACATTTACATACTCAAATTGGGTATGTTTGACCCATCTGTTATATACTTGTCTTTGACGTGGTGCCTTTGGAAAACAGTCTCTGACTCAAAGGTTGTAAACCCGAAATGTTCAATAAATAAATAAATAAATAGTATTTGTCAAATATTTTTGTACTGTGTTTTGGTACAGGGCACAGAAATCCTGAGTGAGTGAGTGACTGACTGATTTTTTTCTCCTCTGTTGAACAAACAGGTATATTGGATTTAGCAGACAGGAAGGTGCAGGATGGATTTTGAAAGATTTATTTGACAAACGATAATTTATTTATTGGCTACTGGTGGTGCAACAGGGCACAGAAATCAATCTTTTATTTTTGACTGTGTATGTGTTCCTACTAGCCAGTCAGTGGGTGAAAATAAGACTGCTGTGTGAACCACAACCCTACTGAAAATAAATGGTCGGTTTAGTACCTGTTGTTTCACTGTGTTGTGCCTGGAATGTGAAATCAGGCCTTTTCAGTAGCTGAACAGGCACAGAGCAGGCCCTGTATCATGTATGTAACTACTGGATTCTGCCTGTGCATGCATTAGGTGAAAAACAGGCATACTTCAGTTCTTCAGTGATGTCTGTTGCATATCTGTAGTGCCTGCAGAGATACTGTGTTTTTGTCAACTTATTTTATGTGCAAACATTTCTCTCATGGGAGGGGGGATCTATGCACTATGCCTATGCCCCACATGTACTTGGGACATAGTCACCCCTACAATAGACAGCCGCATATCTGGTGTCCAGACAGACTCCTGCAGCCTTCATTGATGGGGCACAGGCCCTTCCAACACCCAATCAGGATGTTGCACTGCATCTGTAACTGATTTATGCATTTACTGGATCATCCAGCTCACTTTCATGAGTATTCTGCAATCAAATGTTTGTGTCATAATTTTCAGTACAATTATGTAATAATTATGGTATAATTGCTTTTTTATTCCACCAGAAAGTCAAAGACTGTTAAGGTGTCTTGCATTGCAAAAAACAGCTAGGTGCACATACCTAGGAGATTTTAAATGTTTAGAAACATTGGCCCAAACAAGTAATGGGATCTAAGGTCAGCATATTTCTCTGTTAAACAAAGTAGACTTGAAGTCAAAAGTATTTTGAACAGGAATCACGGCTTTATTGCTCAGGTAACGAGTAAAAAACATTGTACCCTCATAAACAGGACATAGTTCACGAAGCAAGAGTGTCTACTGCCAATACGTTCCAATTGGTAAAAAAAGGTTATAATTCGTGGTAAAACCATAAATCTAAGTTTAAGCCGAGTATTTCTAGAAATGGACAAACATCTCCAAACCAGGAAGTAGGCACATAGAAAACACACACACGTGACCTGTTTACGTAGCAGCATTAGGTCATCCTCAGAGCGTGCATGTGAGATGAAAGAGAGATATTATAAGGACAATACTTAAAGAGATATAGCCCAATGAAGTGACTTAGTGCAGTTAAATGAAACAAGTCAAAAGACAAAGAGACATGAACAGACAGTTCTATGTGTTATACCAACTCTATAACCTA
Source organism: Neoceratodus forsteri (assembly GCA_016271365.2). Taxonomy (NCBI): domain Eukaryota; kingdom Metazoa; phylum Chordata; order Ceratodontiformes; family Ceratodontidae; genus Neoceratodus; species Neoceratodus forsteri. The sequence goes on from CM057456.1 coordinate 1,205,462,972, forward strand.
TGTGCAAGTTGCAAAATAGAAATATTGAAATATTCCAGTTCCAGATTCATTAGATGTTAAAAAGGCATAGCTAAAACTTTAAGTCAAAATATACACATTCTTCATAAGGCCCACTGGAATATTAATTAATCAGAGGTTAATAGCCAATGACCTACAGTTAGTGCGATAAAATCAGAAAAATTATGTTGCTTAGAAAAAGATTGAACAGTCTGTGTCCTCTCGCCTAGTAATAGTTGTTGGAAGTATAACAAGGCAATGAAATCACAGAATTATTTTCTATGAGCAAAGGTCAGACAGTCTGTGACCTTTTGCACATTGGTATGTGTTAGAGGTGCAACAGAGCCAAAAATCATGTTGCCATTAGGAAGTTTTTGGTGCAACACAGCAATGAAAATGCAGAATTATTTTCTCAATGCAAAGGTCAAGCAGTCCGTGACCTTCCGCACACTGATATTTTTTAGAGATGCAACAGAGCAGAAAAGTCATGTTGCCCTTAGAAAAGTTTGGTGCAACAGAGCAGGCAACATAACAAAAGAATGTCAGACAACACACCTTGTCTGCTCTGTTGTAACAAAGACTCAAAGGGTAACATAACTTTTCTGCTCTGTTGTGCCTCTACCAAATATCAATGTAGTCTTCTCGTACTTCCTGTTCCCCTGCTTAGGATAGAAACAATACATCCAGTCTAGTTCCTGAAAAAATGATACTGCCTTCGCTGCCCAATTTCCCTCAAAACTCTCCTTCCCACCCAACCCCATTGGTACTAGAATTTCAAGCAGCAAGCCCAACCAAAAAATGCAAGTTTATGATTCATGTTTTCATGGTGCATAAATAATAAATAATACTAGTAAATATCAAAATGATCATATGTTACATTACATTATATTACAGCATATGTTATACTGAACAATATCATATTATATAATTTTCTCATATATCATATCTGCAGCTTGCCTGTCTTGCCAATGCTGTCATCTCAGAATTGCCACCCAGTTCCTCCAGGAGTACCCCCACCCCCACCACCATCACCAATAGTCCATGCAACCTAAAATACCTAATGAATTTTCTGCAGTGTGGGAGCATTTTATGCATGGCTCCACAAATCCGCTAAAGCATATTGCAATCAGTGGGGTAAAAAGATTATTCAGAGTCAATGAAGTCTATTCAGATTCTGGGAGCAGTGTTCCTGCTGAAAATTTGAAATAAGACACTGTTTCCTCCTAACAACCATGTCCACTACTAGTGTCCACTAAGGTCAGCAACAGGGTCTGTTGGATCAAAATAGCATGAGGAGTGGTGGGATTTTATTTGTGCTTGTTTTGTCAATAAAATGTTAAGGAACAATATAATGAATAACAATAAACAGAATTTACTATTAACAATATATGGCAATGTGTCATAAGTAATAATCATTTGCACAGCATTTTCAGTTAAGTTTTATTTCCTTACAGTTAATACTTTTCACTCAGCGCTAACAAATATGATGTTAATTAACTAGTTCAACATATTTTTATTTGTTTGACTGTTAGAGATTAATTTTCCCCTTGTATTGTCCTTCATCTTATAGAAAGGGGTCTGGAGAAGATGGAAAAAAAAGAAGAGGAAAGAAAGGCTTTAAGAAAGGATTCAAGAAGTTTAGAAATTAAAAATGTTTCTTCCAGCAATATTGTATGGTTGAAGAAAAATGGATATTGAGGCAGTTATGTTTGTGGTGGAGTTTGTCATTACAGCCTTTATAATATAACATGTATTATAAAATGGGTACAAAAATTCTAAAACCTGATTGGCTAAGAGCCTCTCAGAGCCGTGTCCTTATAGTGCCATATTGCTGCATAGAAACATAGAAACATAGAAGTTGACGGCAGATAAGGACCACAAGGCCCATCCAGTCTGCCCATTTCTTTTTCTACCTTATAAATGTGCCATCGGCCTTTGCTCTGTCAGTGGCCTATCTATTCATAGTCATTTGTATTGCTCCCTTATGCCTATCCCATGCCTGTTTGAAGCCCTGCACTGTATTCATAGCCACCACTTGTGGTAAGCCATTCCATGCATCCACCACCCTTTCTGTGAAAAAGAATTTCCTCACATTCCCTTAATCGGTCTCCCTCTAATCTCATGCTGTGTCCTCTTGTCCTGCTATTTTTCTTATATTTAAACATGTTAGACTCTTTCACCTTGTTTATGCCCTTAAGGTGTTTGAATGCCTCGATCATATCACCTCTCTCCTCCTTTGCTCAAGGGTATACATATTGAGCTCCGTTAATCTGTCCTCATATGTCTTCTGATGCAGTCCTGCACCATTTTGGTTGCCCTCTCTGGACTGCCTCAATTTGGTTAATGTTCTTGTGAAGGTGTGGCCTCCAATACTGCATAGTACTCAGATGGGGCCTAACCAGTGTCTTGTACAGAGGATTAATACCTCCCTCTTACGACTTGTGATACCCCTACTAATATACCCTAACACCCCCTAGCCTTACCTACTGCTTTAGAGGTCTGCTTGGATGATTTTAGGTCATCAGTGATGATGATGCCCAAGTCTCTTTCTTCCTTTGTGACTGCTACAACTCCTCCCAGCCTATAGGTGGCTTCGGGTTTCTCTTCCCTATGTGCATGATTTTGCACTTCTTTGCATTAAATCCCAGTTGCCACTCTTCTGACCATTCTGCTAGTTTATCCAGATCTCTTCTCATTCTGCCCACCCATCTGGATCATCTACTCTGTTGCAGATCTTGGTGTCATCTGCAAACAGACAAGCCTTACCCTCTAGTCCATCTGCAAGGTCACTAATGAAGATGTTGAAGGACTGCGCCCCAGGACTGATCCCTGAGGTACCCCACTTGTGACTTGCATCTCTTCTGACTGTATACCATTTACCACCACTCTCTGTTTTCTGCCAGTCAACCAGTTTGCCACCCAGCTGACCAACTTCTGACCCACCCCGAGCCTACCAGCTTATTTATCAATCTTCTATGTGGAACAGTGTCAAAAGCTTTGCTGAAGTCAAGGTAGGCGACATCAACTGCTCCCCTTGGTCCACCACTCTGGTTACCCAGTCAAAGAAATCTATGAGATTAGTTTGACAGGACCTTCTTTGTAAACCCATGCTGTCTTGGATCCTGTGCCCTATGGATTCCAGGTGTTGCACTATCCTTTCCTTAAGGAGTGCCTCCATAATCTTGCCCACTACTGAGGTAAGACTGACCGGTCAGTAGTTCCGCCTCCTCCCTGTTACCACTCTTGTGGAGCGGGATCACATGAGCCCTACTCCAGTCTTCTGGGACCTCTCCTGTGCTCAGAGACTCACTAAACAATTCTGCTAATGGCTCTGCTAGTTCCTCCTTTAGCTCCTTAAGTACCCTGGGATGTATGCCATCAGGTCCATTGCCTTATCCACCCTGAGCTTAGCAAGCTCTTGTAGGACCCTTTCTTTTGTGAAGGGAGTAGTGCTCACCTCCTCCCCTGTGTCCATGATGCTGAGCTGTGGGCCCTGTCCTACCTTTCTTCAGTAAATACTGAGCAAAAGTATCTATTTAGGATAGATGCCTTTACAGGGTCCTCCTCCTCACATGCTCCCTTTTCTCCATTAAGCTTAGCAATACCCCTCTGGACTTTCTCCTTTCACTAATGTATCTATAGAAAGTCTTGTTACCTTCTTTACTGTTAGGTACTAGTGTTTCCTCAGTTTGGGACTTTGCCTGCCTTACTGCCTTACCTGCTTCCTTAGGGCGGTTGGTATACCTCCCTATCTTCATCCGCTGTGTTCCCTTATATTTCCTGAAAGGCCAGCCTTTTGGCTCTGACCTTTTCTGCTACTGTATTTGAGAACCAAGTGGTTTCCTTCTTCTTTGCATCTTCCTTTCTGTCCAACACAATGGGATGTTGCTTCAAGTATTGCATCCTTAATGCTTGCCCACTTGCCTGTACCCCCTCACCTGTGCTTCTTTTGCGGGGCTAGCTTAACTCTGTTGGCCATCTTATCAAAGTCAGCTCTCTGAAGTCCCATATTTTGCCTTGGAATGGGATGATTTAGATGTAGTAGCCAAATTGAACCATACCATGTGATGGTCACTGGCCCCAGGTGACCTTCTACCTGGAGATCTGTGATCCCTTCTTTGTTAGTCAGTACTAGATCTAGGATAGCCCTGTCTCTTGTGGGTTGCTGTACCAGTTGTTGAGGCCCTCCCCTGCAGGGAATCCACTATGAGTCTAGTTCTGGCAGATGTTCCTGCTGGTATTGACCAATCTGTATCCGGCATGTTGAAGTCTCCCATTATCAGAACCTCCCCTTTAGCTGTCATGTTTTGTTTATCTTCTAACAGTAATGTGTCTATGTCTTCCCTCTGGTCTGGGGGCCTGTAGACAACCCCAGTTCTTATGGCTGTCCCATTTCCTGTTTCCAGGGTGACCCACAGTTCTTCTGGCTCCTTATGGCTCTTTGAAGAACTGCAACCTGCACTTCTTCAAAGAGACCTGACGCTGCACAAGTGGCATATCGTTGTGCCAGCGCTATCACTTTCTAACAAAGCAAGCAGCTCAGTGGGTTGTCAAGGAAGGCTCGTACATTCACACAGTGTCTCCTCACAGCAGCGGCACCTACAGCGCCTCGGTACTCAAATAAACCACCTATATGCCACTGTCTGTGACCGAAACCCCCCTTTCTACACATCCCTAAGCAGAAATGTTTGGCATATAATTGTTTTATTTAATTTTATTTCATTCTTCCCATTTTACTCACTCGCTGGCCATTTCCTCCATGCTCTGCCACTACTTCGCAAAACCACAGTAAGCGCTTCTCACATCTCCACACTCCATTTCTCCATCACTCCATGTCCTCTCCTTTCAATATCAATATTAGTCTAAAACTGTTTACTCACAAAATCATGTATTTCTCTGTTACTGTTACACTTTGACATCGGGAAGCAGGAAACTGCAGTCTCACGGGACGGTAAGAGACACGCGCTCCACTCAAATCATCCCAACTGAAACTGATACAACCAGACGGAAAAATATAACAAAAACAACTAAAACGTACACTACATAAATAGTTTTATACATGTTTCTTTCTTGGGGGGGGAGAACCTTCACAGTAGATGTGTTCCCTGCTATGAAACACACTCACTCTTATACCCTTGGTGCCAATAGCTGTAACTCGAACTGAGTGGGCAAACAAAAACATATTAAACAAAAAAAGAAAACAAAACACATGGTTTCAAGTCTTTCTCTGGGTCACTCTGTGATGATTGGAGACACTCACACACCACTGCCCTGTAGTAGCTTTCAATGAAAGAGCTCATTCCAAGACAATGATAAGGACTATTTTTTTTTACTTTTTACTCCAATTATCACATTTTTTACTATTTTTATGCACATTTCTGTCTGCATTTTTTTTTAATTAACTTCTTTGGGGAGGTGCCCATTTTATAAGCAGAATAAGACACTCCGAGGTGTGGTTTATGGCCTGATAAGAGCACTTCCCAGGTGCTAAAGGCACTCGGCGCAAGCACCTCATGCCTCATTACGCACCAGGGGCGTGCTCTTATCAGGCCATAAACCACACCTCGTCGTGTCTTATTCCTTACATAGATTTCTGTCTAAGGTGATAAGATTCTGTTAAGTGTCAGTTGTATTTTGTCTTCCCAAGTAATTGTGTAAGTTTTCTCAACATTTCTAGAATTTTCTCCTTGATCTCTTGTGTGTAATTTTTTTCCACTTGAAAAATGTCTATCGGACCTTGCCTCTATTCTTGAACACAGTGGTTAGTGCAACATTATCTAACCTTAACCTCAAAATCATGTTGTTGAGTCATGCCCCAGTTAAATGTATTGAGTATTTCTGTTTTAGGATCCAATTAATTTTCTTATCAAAGTTTTCTATGGTACTGTGTTCCTATCTTTAAGTTATTAGAAATTAATAGGATAAGAACACCTTACAAGCCTGAATCGGGCAAGGAGCTGGAAGAGCATGTCTGGCATACTCCCCCAGGTGAAACAGCAGGTACAGTCCCAGGGCTCCTTTTAACTGTGAGATGATCAAGGTGTAGCCTCTGTGTTTTGGGCCATGGTGTTTGATTGCATTGTTGTTGTTTTTCCTGTTCTTTCCTTTTTGTTTCTTGTTGCATATGTAATGCCCAATGTTCACTCGGTAAAAACTATTAACTTGAAAAAAGAAATGAATGAGTTGTCCTTTAGGAATTCTATGAGTTTGTTTCATATTTCTTTAATGAGTGGATAGTCCCAAAACATGTATAATAACAAACCATTTCCTGTCTTGCATTTGAAGCATATAGGTGTTGCTCTATGATAAATTTTAAGCATTTGGTGAGGTGTGTGTATAGATTATGAAAGGTCTTAAATTGTATGAGTTTTACATCAACTGTACTAAATACCTTCATGAAAACAACCAAACATTGTTCCAGTCCCAGTTATGTGTAAATTTAAAGATTCTGATCACCATCTGGAGTTCTAATCTGCTATTCCTGTGATACTGCCTAGGAGCAAACTGCAAAATGCTGAGATTTTTATGAGACATCTGGACACATCCTAGCAAATTCCCAGTCTCCTCACCGATTGTATGGGTATGCTCAAATGAATTAAATGCTGATAAAATAGCATTTTCACATGGTTGTAAACATGTTGATCTGTATCTAGGATACCATGTTTTTCTGTTACTTCCCTGAATTATATGACTATGCCTTGGTTTATAATTTCTTTAAGTTATTTAATTTCTTTCTGTTCCCATTCTTTTTTCAATAGCATTTCAGTAGTTTGTATGAAATTTGGGTTACCCCACAAAGGTTGCAGGTTTGACCTATTTAAGTTAAGTAAGCAATAATACACAACAGGGCATGTGGCTATTGGGTAATTTCTGCATGCCCCACCCCACCCCACTTCTTGCGTTGTAAGCACAAAGCATTAGCCGATTGTCCTTCAACCACAGGGTGGGGGAAAATGTAGTAATTACCTAATAACTGTAAGTACTGAAGTGTGTTACTGCATTTATAAAATTGCACCAAAGTAAAATAAAAAAAAAAACAGGACTCAATAAATCTTTCAATTAAGAATAAATTAGTCTTCACTGGTAAATTGGTTCTTTATTTTTATTTTTATTTTTATTTATTTAGTTTTTGTTGACCGGGTAAGTGCACTAGACAAATTCTGCCTATTTTCAGGCACAACCCGGGGAAGGGGATACAGATGAATGCTAAATGACCTTGAACCAGATTAAGCTGTTGGTGGTATTTTTAGGGAATGGGGGAAATTTGGCCAGGGCACCAGGGAATTTCCCCATCTCTATTTGAAAAGTGCCATGGGATCTTTAACATCCACATGAACTACCACCAGAACAGGCAGATGGGAACTCAATTTAACATCTCATCTAAAAGACGGCACCTCAGGTGTGCAGCACCCCCTCCTGCTGCACTACAGTATCAGTGTTGGGATTTCACCCAAGTGCCTGGTGTGGTGATAGAACCCACAGACTTCTTATCTCCCAGCCTCTGAGGTGAGTGCATTACCTGCTGAGCCACTGACATTTCTCATACATAACAGCTGGGCTTGCTCCATCAAAGAGGTCAAATTGGCTGGGAGGTAAGCCACTCATGTTGTTAGTTGAATGTTTTGGGGTTTTCCCTACTGTCACAGTTACTGAGAATTGCCATGGGAGGAAATCCATGGGGGAATCATCCCAGGAGGAGGAGGATGAGTTGGGAGCAAACAAGGAAAAAAACATGTCCCCTGAAAGACGAGACCAAAGTCAGCCCACTAGCTCCATGGAGAAACAGAAGAAGAAGGAAAATAAAAAGAGAGCCATGGTTGCTACTGTACCATGCAAGAGGAGTAAGGGGCATGGTAGTAAAGGCACTATTATTAAGAGAATCAAAGTAGTTGGTCACATCACCTAGAGATGCACTGAAAGGATGAGTATTTCTGCATTTAATGCACCACTGTCCTAATCATCATATCATGAGACAGAGGCCAACATGGACCATAACAGCAGCAGTAGTAGTAGTAGCAACTTTGTGCCCAGTGACCATGGGTCCAAATCATCTGACTCTGATACTAAGAATAAGAAGAAAACATTAAGCCTTTAGGAGGTATAAACTAAATCCCTCCCTAACAAATCAGCTACGGTAGTAGCACCGAGTTATTCAAAGGATTTTTAAGGATTTTTAAAAATCCCTATTGAGAATTGTGAAACCTTTAGTTAGGGATTTTGTTTTGTTTGTTAGTGTGTTCACTGCTACCCAGAGAGGGTTGTCTCATCTGATAGCGTAGCTGAAACTCTGTCAGATGGCACTTAAGTACTGTAATAGGAACTGGCCTCCTTCTGTAGGTATAACAAAAATAATTTTAGAGTATGTTTTTTCCCTAAATCTTGGGAAGGATAAATAGGGAGTCTCACAAAATTGCTTGACAAATTAGGCGCTACTACTGTAAGGTACAGGTCACAACAGAGATTGCTTAAATCATTAATTAAAAAAGAGAAAATTAAGCTAGAGCCTAAACTGGCTAGCAAAAAAGACTGCAAAGGCTTTTATGATTATGTAAATAGCAACAAGCAAACTAACAGTAGAATTAACACAATAACAGTCAATGGTGTAACATTTCATAATAATAAAGAAATTGCTAATAGTTTCAACAATTATTTAATCTCAGTATTTCATCCCAAAAACCCTGTGATGCCTGCTCCTTGTGTTGACACAATTCAGAGGAAATTGATCTGATTCCTGAAATGGTACTTGAAGAATTATGTAATTTACGAACATCATCCTCACCAGGACCTGATAATATAAATCCTATAATCTGGAAAAAACTTGCTTATGCAGTGGTACAGCCATTAACTATCCTGCTTAACAAGTCTCTTATAACTGGAGAGGTCCCACTTGACTGGCGAAGGGCTATAGTTATCCCTATTCACAAAAAGGGCAACAAATCAAGTGTTGCCAATTATAGGCCCATCAGTCTCACATCAGTCTGTTGTAAATTACTGGAAAGAATAAATCAAAATAAAACTGATAGTGAAGTTGCTACATTAGGACTACAAGATCAAGCACAACACGGCTTCAGGAAGAGTCTTTCTTGTACTACTAATTTAATTTCCTTTTACAATTTCGTAAGTAATCAAATAGATAGAGGAGTTCCAACAGATGTAATTTTCCTGGACCTAGGAAAGGCATTTGATTCAGTTCCACATGACAAACTTATTATAAAATTAAATGACCTGGGACTGAATAGATACATAGTGAGATGGATAAGAAATTGGTTAACAGACAGAAAGCAAAGTGTGAAAATAAATTCTGAATACTCTGAGAAATGTCACTAGCGGAATTCCACAGGGATCGATCTTGGGCCCAGGATTATTTGGGCTGTATATAAGTGATATGGGCAAGGGACTTGGCAGTGTCATCTCCAGATTTGCATATGACACAAAAATAGGTGGGGATGTATCCTCATTCCATAAATATCAACTTCTTTGTAAAGATCTCCAGACTATTGAGCAATGGGGGGTGGATAACAACATGAAATTTAATGAAGCAAAATGCTATGTAATACACATTGGGAAAAATAACCTCAACTACCAGTACTTCCTTAATGGTAAGCCACTTAAATGCAGTATAAGTGAAAAAGATCTGGGCGTATGGATAGATTCGAACTTATCTTCATCCACCCATTCGAAAAAGATTGCCTGGAACTGTAATCGACTCATTCATTCTATAAAGAGAGCTTTTATCTCCAGGGATGAAGAATGTGTTATGAAATTGGATAAAACATATGTAATACCCCACCTGGACTATGGAACTCCAATTTGGTGCCCCTATCTTAAAAAAAGATGTCAATTTGATAGAAAGATTACAGAGGAGACTGATCAAAACAGTACAAGGATTAAATAATTTAGATTATAACAAAAGATTGGAGAAACTTAATTTATTCTCATTAGAGACTAGAAGAACTGGGAGAGATCTGTTACTTATGTACACAATTATAAAGGATTCCTCCCTGATGCAACAATGTGGCATACATAGACTACATAAAAAGGTAAACCTTAGGTCACATAATAAACAAATTGTAATACCAAGAGTATTTACAGTCAGACGTTTCAATTTTTATAATATACGCACTGCTAGGATGTGGAATAATTTACCAGACAATATTATTGAGGCACCTACACCGGACATCTTCAAAAAAAGGTTAGATGAGTACCTATTGGGAAATGGACTGAGGAAATAACCCCACTATGAGTGGGAGACAATTCAATTGGCATTTAGCCTAGTTTATCTGAATACACCAAGTTAAACCAAGTTAGTCATACAGTGTGGGAGAGAATTCAAAGAAATTCTTGAGATGGTCATCAGGTGGGATCAACCAAAATGGAGCTGGTGACAAGGAAGATCCTCCTGTCTTCCCTGCTGACACTGTTATCTTAGAGAAGGAACGCAATGCTGATGACAGGACTCACGATGTAAGTGCTGCTACTAATGCTAACAGAACAGGTGAAGTGAGCCGAGATGATAAGAAGAGTGTTGGATAGATATAGAGAGAGAGAGAAATAAATCACCTGGGTTGTAAGGCAGTTCTTTTCCTATTTGGCTACACAACGTTAAATTCACCAAAATGAAGAGGCAAGGGGCACAACTCATGAAAAAGGCCAGTTTATTAAGCAACTAATCACAGAACTTGGAACAAGAGAAAAGTGTGCAACAACATTCATTTCCACTTACAATTTCTACTATAACTCTAAAGGATCTTATGCTCTAAGTATTAATATTATTATTGTTACTTAATCTATTTGAAGGACTCTAAAAACTCTAAGGTCCTTATATTATATCTATAGGTACTAAGATTACTATTGTTATTAAATGGATTTATTTGTAAGACTCTAAACTATAATACGTGACATCTATACCATTTCCACCCGAGCACATTCGGGTTAATTGGATGCCATGAATATCAGAAGAATGCACAACAAGGAAACCTCTGCCTACGTGCTTCCATTGGCCAGCTTGTAGAGCAGGTGAGTTAAACACTTGGCCACTGGGCATCGATCAGACCCAGCAATACAAACAAAACATGCTTGTATTCCAAGAGGTGCTGCAAACTGAAGACTTCTGAGCTGTCTCCACTAACCCAGGAAAAGGGCTTGAAACTGAAAGCTGGAGAACTGTAGAACAAGAACACTTCAGGCCATCACTACTGACCCAGAAAACTGGAAGAACTGAAGCGAAGAATGGAGAACTTAAGATCTGTAGCACAAGAACATCACCAGGCCATTACCAGTGACCCAGGAAAGTGGAAGAACTGTAGAATGAGAACACCTCTGGGCTGTCACCACTGACCCAGGAAACTGGAAGAACGAAAGAACTGTAGAAAGAGAACACCTCCAGGCCATCACCACAGATCCAGGAAACTTGAAGAACTGGAACACTGCTGCTGGAGAACCTCTGGAAAGCTGAAACCTGCAACAAAAACCCCACCCACTGGGAGACGGATCCCTATCTGTGAACCGGTGCAGTTCCCTGCATTACTTAGCACACTGTTGGGAGGGATTGGCATGAAGATCTTGAAGAAGCACGTGACAGGGAGCAATCTATATTACAGTATTCCTATGCTGGCGAATGGCCCCAGCTTGTCCGTAAGAGGATGGCTATCACAGTCCCTGTTTGGTCACTGTTAGTGATAGTCTTTAATCAAGCAATAATTAGATGACAAGACAGGCATTATGCAGAGAAATTTGTGAAGAAGCAGGCAGTTTGATAGCATGCAGGGCAGTTATCACATATAGGGCATTTCATAAATGCAAGGCAGACTTCTGGGTTAATCTAAACGATCGTTAGGCTAAATAAGGCAAATTGAAGAAGAAAGGGCAATTTGATGCATGCAGGGCAAATTCTGGGTTAATCCGATAGTCTTTTGAAATAGCCAAGGAAAACCTGAGCAAGAAGGGCAATTACACTGTTATGTTTCAGGCGCTGTCCTTTAAATGCTGTCTGAATGTCAATAAAAGTTTTGCCTTTTTTGCAATTCACATACTGTTCAGCATTTCACTTTCAAAATGTCACACAGAATTGTCTTCTATCACAGGTACACTAGGAAGGTGACAGCAAGTGGAAAACCTGACAAATGATGCATATACAGAGCTATGCGGGAACCCTGAAGTATGTCCCCCAGACAGGCATTTGGGTTCAAAAGGGCCTAACAGGGGGATTACCCTATTGTATGAGGGTAATTGGGCTAGCTGACATGCTAGGGATCCCATGCTAACTGTCCCTCCTTGACCTAGGGGGGCAACGGGGCAGTTATTCAGATTACTAGCCCTTGATTAGGGCTGTGGCAACTATGCTGCTGGAGTGGCTGTCTAGCACACTCCCTTCCCCTTTTTGCTCCTGGCTGAAGCTGACACTAGTGCACTTTTAAATAACATAATTTCCTGCTTTTCAAACTTTAGCCTTAACTTGGCTACTAGCCACCTTTACTGCTCTGGTACACTCTCCCTTGTAGTCTAGGGCTTGCTTCCCCTATCTGGCCCACTTGGTACTCAATTAACTGGACAGAATATAGAAAACCCAATTTCTGAGCTAATTAACCCTTTTTTCACTAGCCCACTTGGCTAGCTCTTTAACTGGGCTTTACTTTTCCCTGCTGCTTGATAGAACCCTCTTATTATTTAACAGAGTTCAGGGCCTGCCTGCCTGCCCTATGCTCTGCCTCGAGGGAGCTTTCTCTCTTTTCCTTTTTTTCTCTAATACAATTTCCATTTTTTACAGGATCTGCCCTTCTTCCTCTGCTCCCTTGCTGGAGCTTATTGAAATTATTTAAACAAATCTCAGTAGGGCCACTCTCACCCTAGGCTCCACTGCCAGAGCTCAATTTAAATAAATTTCAATGTGCCCACCCTCAGGCTACTGCTATCATACTGGAGCAATTTAAATATTTTAGTAAATTCACTTCTCTCTGCCCTCGGGTGGTCCTTGATCCTGGGGCCTTGCCCTGCCCCACTAACATCCATGGTCATCCCTCAATGCACCCTCAGCATAGTAAACTTCATTTTATTTATTTATTAAATAGCTCTGGTGGTCAGCACCTGCCCAATGGTGCTGCCACCAGCCTACTGCCCCGGTCTGGGGGAAAGTTAAGAGGAGGAGGCGGGAAGAGATGTGCTGGCTAGCTGGCACTGGAGCAGGCAGTTGAAGGTCTTCCCTTGGGGCCTTGAAGTGGCCCAATGCCCCTCCTAGCCTGATGGCTTATAGGCACTGCCGCCAAGGGACCAGAGACTTTACTTTTTTTTAAAGAAAATAAAATATGGGACTAAACTGAGTCCACACCACAATCGGCCTACTGCTGCACTGGGACTGCTCATCTACTGGGACTGCCACAACTACAGACTGCAGATACTACAGGAATGAGAGGTGGACTACAGGTTTGATTAACTTTTTACTCGTACCTCCCTGTGTCCCCGCTCTCCCTTTTGGCCACAACCTTTGCTTTACTTTTCTTCATCGGGGCGTCTGAAAGCACTCTCCCAACCACAACGTACACTGGCCACAATTCAGTTCAACTACAATGGCCATTACTGACTACACTGAGAACCCTTCCTGACTTTGGGGACGCCAAGTCCCTAGCGACCAAGGAGGCAAGCAGCTGTCCAGAGTGAGCTGGACTTAGGCTGGCACAGGATCATGCCAGCTGGGCAGGCTGCACAAAAAAGAGAGAAAAACTTTTAAAACTGTAGGCTGCAGTTTACTTTGAGGGCTCCCAACACTGTTTATTCCCCAGCCTTGCCACCTACACTGACAGAGGCACCTGGGCACTTACTGGGGCACTTTACTGTGTCACCGGGGACTACTAGAGACCCCAACCTTGGGGTATTACACAGGTACTTATGCCTGGAGGTAAAACTAAAAAGACTATCTCTTGGGTCTGGAATTACTATTATATTGACTCCCAAAATATATGTCATGCAATATGCACTATTTGTAAAACTGGTGTCAGCAGGGGGTGACAGAAGTATCATCTTGGCACATTTACATTGATAAGACACTGAAAGAGAATGCACTTGATGATATGCAGAACAGATGTGATGCCACTGTGCGAGACAGAAGATGAGGCATTGGATGACAGGGACCTAGACCGTTCTTCTTCCGTAACCAAAACAGATGGCATCACCAATTATTTTTCATCACCCCTCAGACAAAAAAACTAAGCATGTAATTCACCATCACCATCCGGCACTATAGCATCTGACAGTTCCCTTCCATTTAATTTGGTCTGCTCTTTTCAGAGCAGAGAAGGCCCAAAATCAGAACAGTTAACCATGCAGGAGTCATTTCAAAGAGCATGTAAATATGAACCCAAACATCCAGCTGCCCAAACATTAAACAAGACCCTAGCAGAAATGATAGCACTAGACCTGCATCTCTTCTCTTTTGTTGAGTCTGTTGGTTTTAAGCGGCTAATGCAGATTGCAGTGCCATGATATCAAACCATCCAGGAACTACTTTGTCACAAAAGCAGTACCAAATGTGTATTGTGAATTTCACGAGAAAGTGACGCAGGGCTTGAAGCTGGCAGCAGTGCCACAATTCCATATTACAACCCACATGTGGACTAGCCACGAAACTGTAGACTACATGACCATCACTGCTCACTGGCCCTCCTCCCATGATTCCTCTGCCTCATGCTCTGTCTCAGAGTCAACCAGGACATTTAAGAAGCAGGCTGCCTCATGTATTACCAGTTTCAAGTTAAAAGATAATACTGCAGTGAACCTCTTGCAGGAGCTAAAAAGACACTTGGCTGAATGGCTCACTCCTCGTGGCCTTTCTCCAGGATTTGTAGTATCTGACAATGGAGCTAGCATCATACATGCTGTGAAGGATGGTGGGTTTATGTACATACCCTGTTTCCTTGCACCCTCAGTCTCGTAGTAGATGATTTTCTCTGGGATGACAGAAGCATTTGGAATGCCCTTAGTGTTGCGCACAAGGTCTGCGTACATTTCAGCCATTCTACCAAAGCATGCAAAATATTGTGGCAGCTGCAAAAGGCTGATACCCTTCCACAACATCAACTAAAGCAGGAGGTAGTTACCAGGTGGAATGTCACCTTTTATATGGTACAACGGCTCCTTGAACATCATAGAGCAGTTCACCAGTACATGATGTATTACTCTGTAGGAAATGGGGATGTGTGTCTCAGTTCCACCCAGTGGAACCTGACGGAACAGTTGTGCCAGGTTCTTCAGTCCTTTGAGGAAGCCACTAGGGAAATGAGAGCCAACAATGCTAGTCTAGGTCAAGTTATCACCCTGATATGCCTACTTTAAAAGCAAGCTCCAGTCAGAGCCCATACAGCTGCGTGAGTATGGCGAGAGTGAGGAAGACAATACTCAACGCTCTCACCGCGCTCTGCGCTGCACTCGAGTCTACCATGCCCAAGATGGTGGTGCTTACAGAACTGTGCATATCGATATTCGCATGCGCGTTTGAGTTAACACCACCATTGCAGCACGATTTGCCGTCACTTCTGCTGCAGAAAAAAAAGTAGTGCCTCTCACGAAGGGGGTGTATTTATGTGGCCTGTGAAGGAAGGGCCACATAAACAGCTCCAGCAGACATTTGACAGAGTACTGTGGAGGCACATTGGACAGCAGTTTGGTCATGTGCTTCCACAGTGCTCTTCTAAACATCTTATGATGGCATAACATCTACGGAGCTCCACCCATGCAGCCGTAAAACCTGGAAAAGTAGAAGACAAGATTCCTAGAGGAAGGTACTGCAACTTCACTTGTAGAAAACCTGAGTATGTCCCTTAAAATTGTAGATCTGGACTACCCCTCAACCCTACAGTTAGTACAACATATGGTACACACAAATTTATTCATAATGGGCCCTATGCACAATGCCAATGCGCCACAGAAACCTAGCGCATTGGCATCGACATGCACGAATGCCACAGAGCGGGGTCCCATGGACCCTGCACTGCATGTACGAATGGTTCGCAAGGCAGGTCTGTGGCCACTCTCCCAGCCGTGTGGACTACAATGCAATGGGGGCATTCTGGGGGCATGCCAGCACTACGTGGTATGCACTAAACCACATAGTGATGGTCACATGGGTGCAAAGATGGGCACTGATTACAGCAGCTGGGACTCTACCATAACCCACTGTGCACCTCCATGGACTTCACCCACTTGACACGATGGGACCAGGATACAACTCTTCATGCTGCCCCAGCCCACTAGGTAGCCGAGGAGAGCTGGAGCAGCTCCCGGCAGCAGTAAGACATCCAGCAGCCGAGGAGATGTGGTGAGGGAGTGCCACTGGCTGTCCATTCCTGTGGCACCACCAGGCAGATATGTTGCCATGGGGGTCAGTGCCATGGTGGGTGGGAGCACCACTGAATGATATGGATGTGGCAGGGTACCAGGTTGGGGGGGTCTTGCTTATGGTGCAGGGCACTTGTGAGTGTGTTTGGGGGGTAGGGGGAGACACCAACAGCTGGCTGGCCACTGGGGCATGGGTGCACAGGTTTGGCTGCCTGTAGTGGGCATTCACTACCCCAGACCCATGCCATACTGCACGAGGGATCCACTTTGGGACCCGGCACAGACATCCCATTGGATGTCCACCCGGGACTGTGACTGCAACCCTGGTTGCTCTCTGGAGTCATGCGTGCCAGGGGGCATTGCAGCGGACAGGCTGGTGCACACCTATCTGCAGGTGTGGTGCACTGCAGGTGGGTTATGCACTTTTGGCATGTACAGTAACCTACGCCCAATGGTGCATAGGGGCCACAATGCTTAGCAAAGTAGGATATAGTGTAGTACTACATGCTTCTGTAATACACATGTGCATATGACTGTAGTATCCTAACATGGCTATGTGCTAGAAACTTCTGGCCCTAATAGTATTAGTATTGCTCATGCAGTCTTTATCCTCATGGCTCAGTTTTTATTGTTCTTCTGTTTCGCAGCAGTTTATTATTGTGCAAGCTAAGCAGTCTTGTATTGCTACCCAGACCTAGTTTTCACCAGCTTTACTTTTATCAGTATGTACATGCAAAGCAAGTAATGATCTAACTGTCCTAGGTGCCAACTGACCACCACCGCTCTCTAATAGAAATACTGTTTTCTAACTGCTTTCTTTGGAAGAGTCCATTACCAAGTAACTGCTTTTCTTATCTATAGTATAAGAATCTCTGTAAGACTGTTTTTCACTGAGTTTGCATGATGACACCATAGTGTTAGGAGGTTTCTGAACTCCCAGCAAGGTATGCTGTTTTTCTGCATGTTTTGGAATAAACTTTTCCATGTGATATGTAGGCTTCTGTGTCATGTTCTGCCAACAGAATCTTGCCAGCTAACAAAATGGACCTCAGAATAGGAATGATGTTACAATCTGATCATAATATTCTCAACACCGTGTTAGACCCTTGATTTAAGGCTACCCTGGCTTCCTTTCTCCCTTATATCAGCAGATATAAAGACCTACTCATTGAAAAAATGTCAGATTAAATGGTGGATACTATTTTATCACAACAACCTCCTGAGTGCACAGACTCCCAAACCTCACTACCAGCAAGAGGTGCATCCACTGTGAAGGATCAAGATGAAGAAGAGGGCATTTGGTAAGAGCTGCAAGATATTGAGAAAAAAAGTACTTGTTCCAGTGTTTTCCAAGGACATACTGCTGCCAGTATGGTGGAAGACTATCTAAAAAACCCTAGTAAACTATCTATATGAAATGACCCTCTGAAATATTGCCAGAGTAAGAGAAAATCTGGTCAGCATTGTACAAAACATCCATTTTTACTCGATTTGCCCTCCCAGCAGTGTCTATTTGGAGAGAATGTTTAGTACAGCTAGTTGTGTTGCTTCTTCTCTATGCAGCCATTAAATAATATCAAGTAGGGGGATTCAAATACTGGTAGAAACTCCCACACCAGCTATAACACAGCTAACAATAAGGTCAATATAAAATTATGTAGAAGGCAAGCAGATGCCTGTAGTATACCCTTAGTATACAGTATTAAATGTATAATAAGGGTATGCTATAGGCATCTGCATGCATTTTACACAATAACACATATACGGTAGGCCTAGGTTGATCAGCTACAGTAGCTAGGGTTTATATGTTTTGCCTATGTCTTCCACACTCAGAGACAAATTATAAGCACACATGTAACTTAAGATTGAAGATGAAGACACATTGCCATTTGGCATTTATGATTGCACTAAATTAATACTTTAATTCTGTGGCAGTGCAATTACGTTAAGTGCAAATTTGTAAGTGTTAAATGTCAGTATGTCTTGTTCTTCAATCATTAATTACATGCAATTATAAATGCCAAATGTCAATTTGTCTTCTTCTTTAATCTTAAATTACATGCAATTATAAAAGCCAAATCTCAGTTTGTCTTCTTCTTCAATCTTAAATTACGTACATGTGCTTACAATTTCCCTCCCACAATGTGAAACACAAAGGCAAAACATAAACCTTAGCTAGCTGACCAGCTTAGTCCTATATGCGAATTTCTGCAAAATACACATAGCAATTTTTTCGTAGTTGTCTGGCTAAAAAATGTTACCAAGACAAACACAAACAATCCACTTGCAAAAGTTTTATTTATTTTTTATCATGAGAAATTGTATTTACTTTCAGCAAAATAACCCCATATAGCATACAGACAGAGTAAGCTATATAAAATCCATTATAAAAGCAAGAACATGGATAATAATAACCAGCAGTACAGATTCCTTACAGAACCAGTGCTAGACCCTTGAACTGGAAGTATTCCAAAGTGGCTTACACATAATCTGCAATGAGTCAGTGTGGGTACTAACTCTTGCAAAAGTGTTAGAGACATTTTTGTAACCATATCGTTGTAGTTGTTTGAGCCTCACTAAAAAAATCTAACTCAATTCCATTAACTCTTCTTTATTCTCTTGTATTGGTGAACAGAAACAGATATTAGATTCTGTCTAAAATGTTAGAAATGTAAAACTATCTGAGGCATTTGCTTGCCTTGCTACATTTTTTAACTGGCCCTACATTTACGCTGACTTCATAAGCGGGGCTGGGCGGGTTCCTAATATGCAGTTTCACTCCGCACACTACCGTTTGGTTGTTTCCTATGCTGGTTGGTCAGAAACAAACAGTTATTAAACAGCAGGATGCAGTGCATCTCGGCAGTGGACCCTCTTTTAATACTATTGCCACTTCATTGACATTTTCTGGTGCTTTTCTCTTGACAAACCCCCTTTTTCCTTCTATTATACATCTGGCAAATCCAAATCCAAACTCAGCCTGGAATTGACAAATCCAAAACCAAAATCCAAATCCACCCCGACTTTGCCTGTCTCGATTGTCACTACTTTATTGTTTATAATTTTGTTGAGCTTAGCATATAATAAAGATTTTATGTTGAGCCCTTGGTTTTGGAGTATGTCTTATTCAATCAACAACCATTCAGGTATATATGTGTCATATGAGTTTGACAGAAAGTATTTTGCAAACTGAACTGCTTTGCTAGATGGGTGGTATAAGTATAGGTCAGGGGCCTTTAGACAGCCATTGTTTTTATATCTTGCTAACTTGTTATAAGACATCGTGTTTGTTTTGTATGCCCATATAAATGTTGGCAATTGATTATTAATCCCTAGTAACCATTATTTGGTGATGCAGCAGGGAATCATCATGAATAAGTAGATGGCAATAGGTAAGAACATTTTACAAGTTTCTAGTCTTCCCCAAAACCCTAAGGTAGCTAATTCCATTTTACTAGATCATCTTATATATTATTTTTAAACATTTGCAGATTCTTGGAAATAGTTTTAGTTACTGTCTTAAATATCTTAATTTTCTTTCGCTCGTGATATACCACTGCCTTGTATGTCATATTTTCTGCGTTTATTGTTAATATCAGAAAGCAGGATTCTGATTTGTTTAATGCATAGCCCAAAACTTCACCAAAGTCATTCAGGATGTATCATGTTGAGTGGGAGTGATAGACCAAGTGCAGATGGAGGTGGGGTGTCATCTGAGAGCTAAATAAATGCTGATAGTTTTTTAATGTAGCAGATATACCCCAAATTCATGTTCTGTCTGTTGATCACATGAATGCTAGGGCAAAATGGTAGTTTGCATCAATTTATTTATATTTTTAATTTATTATGCTTTATTCCCTACCGCCAGCTGCCCAGAACCTCAGCCCGGTCACAGACCTCAGGCTTCCACCTCCAAATCGACTGGACCCTCCAATACCCCCGGCTTACCCCCCCATGATGGGGCTGTGGCACAAGCCCCCAACAGTGCCGCAAACAACGGGATAGGTCGGATGATCAGTCTGAAGGCTAATTGAAACTGAGGCTGGCTTCATCTAGGGTGGCTGACAGCTGAGATTTTTCCTTGTTTTTTTTGGAGGCAGGGACTGGAATGATGTCTGGTGTCCACCCCACCCCCCTGAATCTTCTGGCGCCAGTTGCTCTGGTCTTCCGACCTCCAACAGGGGTCCATCAAGCACCAGTCACACCCTCCCTCCTCCCTCCAGAGAAGGACATCAATCCTCAGGATGCTCCATCCTTCTCCCTGCAGCTTGCCCTCCGACGTCCCAGGTCCATTCCCGAACCCGGGTCACCAGCATTGCAAGCAGAAATCCAACTGCTGCACCGATGGGCCAGCTAGTTTGCATCAATTTTGTGCTGACACCTTAACAGGTTTTGCAATTTTCTGCTCCACATAGATCCTTGAGCCATTACTTTGAGAGTAAGTGAAATATACATTCAAGTGTGGTCTCAATGAATAAGTGGGAGTTAGAGCTTTAAAATTCATGCTCATACGTTACCTCAAAAGATTAATGTTAAAAGTTATAGGGTTAAATACCAGCCATCACCCCTTAATTTCTTGTGAAATTTCAGAATATTGTTATATTTAATCTTGTCAGACAGGATTTATTGTGCTTTATAACATAATTTTATGTTGCATATAAGGGTAATGATTCTGTTTTGAAATGCATATGTGGTTGTAAAGTTTTAAGGTAATATAAGAGGATAAATTGATAAAAGGGAAGACATCATTAATAAATTAAATTTTAGCAAGTTTATACTATGTGGGGGGCATTTTCAAAGGAGGTGCGCAGGTGCATCTCAGGAATTGCACCACTGCACGATATTCAAATGGAGGAAATGTGTTGCACATCTCTGACTGCGCCCAAGCACAGCGTTAATGTATGCGGCACATCTCCAGAGGGCATGCCCATGAATATGACGTGCATCTCAATATTCAGCCCAAACTGGTGGTGCATCTATCACGCATCTCCCAAGATGTGCCCCACCCAAGATAGGCTTAAAAGGAGTTGGCTTACGTGCAAGTCACCCACAGGCAGCCAGCAGAGCAGCAGTAGCAGAAACATGGATGGGGCAGTTTGCCTCATGGTGGAGGTAATGGGGGTGTGAGGAGACTGGTGGAACAGCAACGTGGCCATGGAAGGGCCCATAGGTGGTATGCCCAACAGAGATGGTACCATGCCCTTGTCAACTATTAGCAGCTGACTGACATGGAGATTGTGGTCCAGTACTAACTCAACAGGGATATTCTGAGACAGCTCTGTGAGCTGTGCCATGATGAACTACAGGCACCCACCAGAAGGAGTCATGCCATGTCAGTGGAGACAAAGATGACAGCAGCAATGTGCTTGCTCAGCGCTGGCACCTTACAAATACCAGTGGGTGACACCACTGGTATAACACAGTCTGCCATATTCTGTCTCCTCACACAGTTCCTCAGTGCCCTGTTGCCACAAGCTTCTTATTTCATCCAACTCTCCAGCACACAGGAAGAGCATACAGAAGCCATGCAGCAATTCCACAGGGTGGTACGCATGCCAGGTGTGATAGGGGCCATTGACTGCACCCATGTGGCCATCAGGGCACCACCTGGCCCAGACAGTGTGGCATATGTCAACCAAAAGGGCTATCATTCAGTCAACTTCCAGGTGGTGTGCAATGCCACAGAGTGCATCACCAATGTCTGCGCCACACACCGTGGAAGTACACATGATGCCTTCATCTGGCACCAGTCAGCCTTGTGCCACATGTTCGAGTGTGGGGACATCCCCACCAGCCACCTAATGGGTGAGTTGGGCAGGACCCATGCCCACACCATGTACTGTGGGGCACTGCGCACAGCTGGTGGTAGTGTGGGAGGTGAGGGAAGAGTGACAGGAACAGTGCAAAGGCAAATAGCCATGGTGAACCATGGAACCTTGGGTCCTGATGGACTGGGACACACAGATACAGAGATGGTGGTGTGCACAGCCACAGGATGTGCAGGACAAGGGTGCCGCACAACAGCCACAAGTGGCAGTGCGAAAAGCAACAGATGCCCCCAGCCACAACCATGGTCCAGGAGATGGACAAGCACAATGGCAGCACAGGACAGTGGCATGATGCCCACACAGGCAAGGATGGGGGCCCACAGGCCTGGGGGAGGTCAGCCTGGCCATGCCCAGCCAAGCCACAAGCAGGACAGAAATGTGGTGTCCCACAAAGGTGAAACAGGGGCTGCGAATGTGGGGAGGTAGGAATGGCAACCAAGCAGACAGGCAGTGGCAGCTTAGACAAACAAGAGGGGGTGGCAGCTGGTATAGGCCATGTGTACACCTGAGTGGCTTAACACATGTCTCTGCCCCCCCAGGTGACAGTGCATACCCCCTCCGACCATGGCTGCTCACCCCTATATGGCGGCTCAGCAGCGAGGCCTTGGAGAGATACAATAAGGCACACACCACAACACACGACAGCACTGAGCATGTGTCTGGCATGCTGAAAATGCCTTGACAGGTCCAGTTCAGATGCCTTGACAGATCCGGTGGTGCCATACAATACAGCCCTGAAATGGCCTGTGGCATATTCCTGGCCTGCTGTATGCTGCACAACATGGTCATAGACCATGGAATGCCTGTCCAGGCACAGGAATGCAACAATACAGATAAGGATGAACCTCAGGGTGGGGTTGGGCAGCCAACTCTGGAGAGGAGGGACCCCCGACTGGCAGCAAGGGGCCTAGTGGCACAGGGACACCATTGTGGAGGAGCATTTTGGAAACTGCAAGTGAGTAACCCTGGAGGACCAATCTGGGCAGTGGAACACACACACACACACAGACACAGACACACACACACACACACACACACACAGACACACACACACATGTAGGCAGGCACTGCACAGCAGTGACACAATGCATTGCAGAGCGCACGCAATTATGCACAGGAATCCACTACAATGACACCAAGGAAAGGGGGCCACAGTGTCACTGCAGAGACTGGCATGGATCAGAGGGTATCTGCCGGCACACATGCATGGCAGACACAGTGCTGCACTCATCACACCCATACCACACAGCATGACACCACTGCCCCCACACATGCCCAGTACAACACACAGACAGGCATGACACCAGGGTGCACGTGTGCCTCAGCACGCATCCCTGTCCACTGCTTGCATGGTGTGTGGTCAGCAACGGCAGCAGGGTACTGGGACATGCCAACTGCACCCAGCAGGATTCAGCCTATGCCATTCCAGCCATCATGGCCATGTGGTAAGCCACGCCTTGGCTAGGAGAACACCGCGTGTGGGTCATCAGCCACAGAGGGTGAAGACTCCACCCCAGTAGGGGTTGAGACCAGAGACTGTGACTGGGTGCTCATGGATGTAGAGTTCTCAAAGCATAGATTGGCTCCAGGGGTAATGGAGATGGCATTGGCCAGGCCCAGCTTCAGCAGTGATGGGGTCACCTGATGCCACGCCCTGGGGGTGCTCGTGGTACTTCGCATGGTGTGGCAGAAGCGCTTGCAGCCACGAGATGCCTGGGATGCAAAACCCACTGCAATAGCCTGTGCAATCCCATCCAGCACAGCAGTTGTGGCCATGAAATTTGGCATAAGTCACCAAACAGCTGCACATGCCTCATGGCATCATGCTCATCCATGTGCCCCAGCTGCACCCGCAATCCACGGAGCTCCTCCATGAGCATCACCTGGCCCACCACAGTTTCCTGCAGGAGCCGGGTGTGCTCTTCAAGCCTGTCAGCAGGTGATGCATTTGGGGCTGGGGGCTGATGGGTGGGGGGGGTCCCGGCCTGCTGTGCCACATCACTTGTCTGGGAACACCACACAGGAGGCTGCTGCATGGGTGGCAACTGTGTGTGGGCATGCACAGCAGGCCCTGGAGTGGGCTGGACTAAGTCCCCTGCTGGCCATTGCAGCACAGCAGTACCCTGCTAGACAGTGCCAGTGGTCCCATGCCCCACAGCAGCACCACATCCCCATCTACCACCAGCCACCCACATCAGCTGGCGGAGGGGTGGTGCACTGAGGAGATGTGTCTGCAAGCACAGGACCACCTGCACTTCCTGTAGCTGCCCCTTGGTATACTGAGCCAGTGGGTGGGTCAAGTCACCTGTGTGTCCCCTTAACTGTGTGGCATCATCTCCTTCATCATCATCATCCTCCTCCATGGTCGGTGCAAGCATAGTGAGATCCTCCTCCAGAAGAAGAGATAATCAATCAACCAAAATCTTTAGTTATCCAGGCAGGCACCATTAAGCAAGGCTCATTTGCAAGGTGGACCTGGTCATGAATACACCAAAGTACAATACAGAAGCAGGTATACAAAAAGCAATAATACACAAGGAAGAAAAAGTGTATACAATACGAGTACTAGGTTGAAATAGATTAAAAAAAACAGCATTATTTTGCAATTGAAGAAGTCAGCAGATGTACAATCAACCATAGGCATACAGGGGTAATAAGCAGAGATCTTTTGAGTGAGGCAGCTGGCAACTACACATATAGGGAAAAGAGGCCATGTATGGGGTGGCAGGTTAGAGAGGTAAAGAAGAGGAGGGATATATTACTGACGACTGGGGGAAATATTGAGCTAAAACCACAGAAAGTGACGATGGCTGTCGTGTACTTGTTTATTATGATAATGACAGAGGAGGGGGTAGATAACTGGGACACTACTATGGATGGGGTGGGACTTTAGCCAGGCTGAAGTGGACAGAGAAGGGTGGGTGCAGCAGGAAGAGTTAGTAGGGAAAGAGTGAGAGCCAGGGGTAGAAATATGGTGAGTGTCAGGATGGAAAGAGGGAGTTGCGGAATTAGTGGGCTAGCAGTGAGGAAAACATTTGCAAGGTGCTTTCATGTAGCAATTGTAGAGCGCCCTTGAAGATATTCAGGCTAACAGGGCAGCTCAGCTTCAAGTTCCTTTGTAAACCGTTCCACAATGTGGGTAAAGAGAAGCTTAGAGCAGCTTTGCCGAAATGAGTTTTGACCCTTGGAACTTGGAGGGCAATTAGGGAATAGCTCCTTAGAGCATAGGTGCCTAACACACTCCTGGGAATACAATCTGAGACATATGAGGGGAGCTTGTTGGTCACCGCTCTGAAGGCCCATAGGGTGGCATTTCTATTCCTTCTATAGTGAAAGGAAGTCCAGCCTAATGATGAGTACAGGGAGCAGTGGTGTGTGGAAAGTGGAAGGCCAGTAATGAACCTGATAGCTCTGTGGTAGAGGGTGTCCAACTTAGCCAGCGCAGATGCAGTGCAGTGGCTGTACAGCAGGTCCACATAATCTATTAAAGATAGGAAGGTAGCTTGAACCAGTTGAATCTTGGCCTCCTTTGTGAGCAGGTGGTTAATTCTGTAGAATAGTCCTAATCTTTGCCTTAGTTTCTTCTGTAGTTCTTCAAGATGGTCAGCGGAAGGAAAGTTTATGATCAAGCCAAACTCCTAGATATTTGAATTTAGCTACATACCCTAGTGTTTCTCCAAGAACAGTGGTAATTTGTGGGATAGCTCCCCCCCAGCAGGAATTGCCGCATGCAAGGAGGGGGAGAAGAGCATGGCTTTTGTCTTTTTCACATTGAGCAAAAGCTTTTTGTTTATGAGTTGGTATTGTAGAAGGTTAAATTGAGCTAGGAGGTCTTCACAGGCTGCTTCCAGTGTGGGACGACTCAAGTACAGTACAGTGTCATCCACGAATAAGTGGATTTTGGTTTTTTTGATGGGGTCATTGTTGTTGTTAATGTAGACTGCAAAGAGAAGGGGACCAAGGATAGAGCCCTGGGGCACGCCCCTCAGCACAGGTTTTAATGTAGAAAGATCACTGCTGTTTCCGTTCTCTGAGGTAGTCTGCAAACCAGCACATAGATTTATGGTCCAGGCCTAAGGTGCTTAGGGAGGAAAGAAGCAGGCTGTGATTGACTGTGTCGAATGCCTTACTAAGATCCAAGAAAACAGCACAAACAAGCTTCTTCTTGTCAAGGTCAAGGAGCCAATCATTGGTCACCTTAGCTAGGGCTGTTTTGGTGCTGTGCTTTGCTCTGAATCCAGGCTGAACTGGGTTTAATAGGCTTCTGGATTCTAAGTATACCCCTAGCTGGCCACACACTATTTTTTCTAGTAATTTAGACAGGATGGGGAGGAGGGAGATCGGTCTGTAATTATTTAGATCGCAGGGGTCACCTGCTTTTAATAGAGGGATGACATGGGCTATTTTCCATTGAGGGGGGAGGCTACCCTGGGAGAGTGACATGTTGAACAGGTGGGTGATTGGCACCGCAAGCACATGGTAGGCACATTTCAGAGAGTATGACTCTATGAAGTCGGAGCCTGCTCCCTTCCTGGTGTCCAGTTGCAGCAGTAGGTCTTCCACCTCTTTTAGAGAGACAGGCAGGAAGGAGAAAGCCTCCTCAGTAGAGGGGGACTCGTGGGTTGGTGGGCCCTGAGCTGTGTGGAGGTCATTGGCAGGAGAAGTATCAAATGCTAGCCCTGCCATTGCAAAATGGTGATTGAGGGCTTCCAATATCTCCGATCGGTTAGAGATAACGCTGCCACTGGACTTGATTTTTGCTGGAATGGAATTACCAGATGCATGTCCAGACATGTCTTTTAATATTTTCCAGAGCTTTGAAGGATTTCTTGAGGCAGAGACTAGCTCCGAACGATAGTAGGCGGCCTTGGTTGCTCTGACCAACTTGGTGCTCTTGTTATGTGCTCTCTTAAAAAGACACCAATCCGAGTCATTCTTGCTTCTTCTGTCTTTTTTCCACAAAGTATCCCTTTCTAACAGGGAAGCTTTGAGTTCAGGTGAGAACCAACGGCAGGTGCTGCTCCTGACCCGCACCTTAACCATGGGTGCATACTTATTTAAAGCCTCACTTAAAATAGCGTAAAAAATAGTATATGCCCTGTTAACCATTTTGGCTAGGAAGAATTCCTGCCATCGGGGTGAATGTTTCAAGTCATAGACATAAGCAAACAAATCAAAGTTGCATTTGCACCTCTTGATAGAGAACTTTGCCACAAACTGTGGGTCGTGCACAGATCTAATGGTGGTGATTATACAATGATCGCTAATGTCTGAGAAAAATGTTCCGACATGAGAGAACAGGTGTAGCTTGCTAACCAAAATTACATCTAAGAGGGAGCTGTTGTTAAAGTTCTTTTTATTTGGGTGAGTAGGCTCGCCAATGAGTTGCACCAGCCCTAGAGCGTCACAAAAGGATTTCAAGGGAGCTGATGCTCTTGATAGCCAATTGTAGTTCAGGTCAGCAAGAATAATGGTTTCCAAGGAACTGAGCCCCAGTACAGAACTGAGGTGACACAGGAGATGCAGCCTGGCAGAAGTGGGCCTGTAGCAGCCTATTACACAGAGTGCACTGGAAAGAGAAAGTTCGATCTTTAGAGTCAAGCACTCAAATTCTTTGGGGGAGGATGCTGCGTCTATGCATGTGGCTGAGTATTTGTGCCTTACATAAATTGCCACGCCACCTCCTCTTGATTGCCTATCCACTCAGAAGAGTAAATAATTTGGGATATTGATTTCATTATCTGGGGTGGCTGGCCTAAGCCAGGTCTCATTGATCACTAGGACGTCAGGTAGGGTGTGGCTCACCCAAGCCTGGATAAGGGTGAACTTTTTCAGCAAACTACAGGCATTAAGATGCATAAAAGACATTCCTTTGATACCTGCCAGGTTTGATGGAGAAACAAGGGTGTCTAATGGTCCTGGGTTGAGTTCAACATTGCCTGAGCACAACAGTAAAAGAAGCAGGATTCTTTTTAAGGCAGCAAACTGTAATTTGTAAACACTATTTTTTGAATGATAGGGGAGGTGGTGTTGATAGATAGGCCTGTACCCACTTCTGGTGTTATACTGGCCTAGTGTTGCAGCCACTAGTGTCCTGGCAGAAATTTGCCATGAGTAGGAAGTCTCAAGCCTGGATGGGGGAGTAATCTGCAAAGGCAGCTCAGGAGATGTCCCACTCCCTGGCAGAGACAGCTGAGAAGCTCAATAGTCCAGAATGGCTACCTGAAAGGAGCTGTTGAACGCAGGACAGGGAGAAGCGCAAGGGTCATTCCACTTTAGGGAGGGATGAAGGTTCCGAAGAATTGAGCTGAGTGCTAGTAAAGCTAGTGACACACCAAGGAACAGCTGTAATTTTTCATGGTAGCTCTAAATGCCACAACAACTGGCAGTAAAAGCCACTAGAAGCCTAGACCAATCGGTGATCAGGTGTCATAAGTTCAAAATCCTTTTGTTAGCTGAAAGGTGGTTTTGGCGCTGAATGTACCTGTGGAGCAACTCTTTGCAGCTGAGCCAGTGACGTGGTTCAAGGCTGCAATCCAGTGTGGCAAGATTGGTCTGTAGCTTTCGTTTCTGTTTCTGGCCCTGCTCCACCAGTACAGAATGGAAGTGGGGGCAGGCGTTCAAGTCTTGCAGCCTTAGTGGATGAGCATGGTTCAGCCTGAGAAACAGACAGAAAAAACCCGGGGATGGTCCACAGAAAGAGAGGTATCCCAGGTCCACTAGAGCAGAAGAGGAAGTAGAAAATATAATGTTTCCTCTTTAACAGAAAAGACAGCTGTTGTAGCCCTGTTGTAGCCCTCTACTGGCTATGTAGTATAATTTGCAAATGAGAAAGTAAAAAAAAAAAAATTAAATTCTTGATAAAAAAAAAGAATAGTCTCCCAGGGTCAGCAGTGCTGATAAACCTCTCTAATAAAGCAAGGTAAAATAGAGACCAGCGCTATTGGTGCGAACTGCACATCCCTATCATGCATGTGTGATCATTAGCCAATCCCAGTAGTTGCACCAGCATATGTGCTGCACCATGGTCCTCAGCACCTGCCATGACTCCGGAGGCATGACAGGGCTGAAAATCAGAAGAAACACATGGTGAGTGACACATGGCTGAAATGCAGGTGGACAGCTAGATGTGGGTGTGTGTGCATGTGAACTACAGGTGTGCCGATTCCACCACACAGGCATGGGACTGCTGTTGTGGCCTGTGCAGTACAAATGCACTGGCAGTGAGGGACATGCATGCGAGCAGGGGTGCACACTCATGACAGTATGTGGCACAGTGCCACAATGGACAAGCTGCAGCAAAGCCAATGCCCCCCCCACCGGCCCTGACACAGACATTGCACCCCACTGTGTGACACTGGTCCACTGTATCCGGATGCTGTATGAGCCCAATGTGGATGGCTATGTGGCATCACACATGACATGGAAGCCCCTGTGGGCATGTATAGTCACCTGTGGCCTGTGTTGTCAGGCCACCCCACCCTGGGTCCCGCAGCATGCCACTGGTCATGTCCAATGGCACATAGGGCAGCATGTTGGCACACAATATGGCTGTACAGTGCTGGCAGATCTTCATGGTGCACTGTGGACATGGTTCTGGCTCCTGTGTGGCATACCAGGCACACCTGTGCTGGCACCCCCCCTCCACAGGGGGTGACACATGCATACTCACCGTGCTGCGTTGGGCTGCCCCCAGTCTGGACTCCTCCCCCCCTCGGGACACCCACAATGGATGCATGGATGCCCAGTTCATGGAGGCCACAATCATCTCCTCAGTGGGTGTGAGGGTTGGTGCTGTGGAGGGGCCACCACGAGTTTGCCCCAGTGAGGCCCATATGGCAGCGACCTTATGCTTGGCCCTCCTCTTGTCGCTGGTCATGTTTCATGCACTTCTGGGGCATACAGTTGTACCTCCCATGGGTGTTTACATAGACCGCTACCTCCTCCCATCCCTTCACCCTCTCCTGCCAGGTGCCAGATGTCCCCGACAGCAGTGCCTCCCTCTGGAATTATGCCTCCACCAGAGCATGCTGCTCATCTTTTGTGAAGTTAGGCCTTAGCCACTTGGACTACTCCTCCTCACTGTCAGACATAGTTTGCCTGTGGAGAGGAATGTGACAGGCATGAGCACATGTTCAGCATGCTCTGGAGATGAGCAAAGTCCCACAAAATGCAATACAAAGAGGCTGTAGTATAAGGAATGTAAACAAACCTACCTCACAGGCTGCAGTTCCTGTGGTGTGGTGTGGTGTGGTGTGGTGCTTTTCAAGCCCATCTATTGCAAATGAGCTGTGTAGCAGCCAATAATGAGATGCTAGTCAGTTGACTTAGGCCTGGATTGGCTAATGAGGTGATTAGCATATCCTGACTGAATATTGCAAATTTGCATTCAGGCCCATCTCAATTTGGGCCACACATCTGAATTACACTGAGCATCCCCTCATGGCACAATTCCCACGCATGCGCAATGCGCAGTACTGTAGTTGTCATGTGCAGTGCAGCATGTCCGACATTACTTGCCATGCATTGTGCACCCCCCCTGCACTGCACAGTTGCCCTCAATTGCGCATATACAAGGACAGGTGCCATGTGGTTGGCTGCCTGTTTGGCATTATCCACATATCGTGCATCACACAGTGCTGCGTTATTTCCTACTATGGCACATGTCTGGACAAATGTGCCATGTGGTTGGCTGCAAGTGTGGCAATATGCACCCTCAACAAGATGGCACCTGCGCGAGGTCATGACCCCATTCTCCCACCTGGCCTTATGCTACTGCACATGTGCAGTACTGCGCTATTGGTACCAACTGCATATCCCTATCACGCATGTGTGAGTCATGTAGTGCACTTCATGCGGGTCTATCTCTCAACAGGTGCAGCCTGGCCATACATTGTGCTGACTGCCAGTCTTCCACACTGCATCACCACCAGGCTGAAGCAAAAGTGATGGCATGTGCTAGTGAGGGCAGGCAAAGAGCTGAATTGGTCTGAGGTGGTGCTAGCCAACTTAGTTGCTTTTGTGGCCCCCCTGGAGGGGCAGTTATTTGGCAGACAGAAGCTCAGGGAGGCAAGGGCCAAGGTATGGACTCATGTTGGTGGGGAGCTCCAACACAGGACGAGCATACCCAGATCTGGGGAGCAGTGCTGCCATAGATATGAGGATCTCCAGAGGCAGAACCCAGAGATGCTGTGGAGGCTATAGGAACACCCATCATAGGGTCAGTGCCACACCCAGGTATGTATGTGCTGTTTGCATGCATTCTTTGACTGTTCTTTGGTGTTTCAGGGTGTGTGGCAGGTGCATGTATCCCTGCCCACTTGGCCGCCATGGCTCTGATTGCAGGGCCAGGGCACTGGTTCCATGCATGCCATGGGTTGCACTGTTTGGCCTGGTGGTCCACTATGCTGTTGCCATGGCACTGTGACATCACATTGTCAGTTGTCCTTCAGCTTGGCACATGTCATGCCATGCTGCGCCATGTTGTGTCGTGTCAAAATTTAGGGGGGTTCCAGCATGATGCTCACAGTGCTGCTCCATTGTGTTCCCCTTGCAGGTTGGGAGGAGTGCAGTCAGACCCGGTGAGGAGCTAAGAGTAGGTCAAGGACGACTGGAGGAGGAGGAGCGCAGGCACATGGTCAGCACAGGTCTGCAGGTAGATGCACTGCATGTGCTGTCTCTGTGTGTACATGGGGTATTGGGGGGGTTGGATTGCCCACAGTGGGCCATTGCCTGCTTCCTGTGCATGTTCATATGGTGGCTGTCAAGCACACATGTATCGTTGTGTTGGCAGCATGTCGTGGTCCCACTGTGCCCATGGCACCTGTGTGCTTGTCACCTGTTGCCAGGTTCAGTCATGGCTGTGGGTGCCCACCAGCGCTCGCATGGGGTCACCTCAAGGCTTGCATGATTAGTGCACTTGGGGGACAGGTTCCCACGCTGTGATGGACATGGCCACATGTCCTTTGGTGACATCCTCTGCCTGTTCACTGTGCCACATCCCAGGTACTGTGTGACTCTGTGTCCTGGCATGTTGTCAGTGTGTGATGTGCATGGTGGGTTGATGGCCTTCTGCATGGGACAGGCCAGCACCAGGCTTACACACACAGCCCATTGGTGGGGGGGGCTGTGCTGTGTGGGCTGTGGCACTGAGTCTGTGTTCTCTGTTTCCCTAACATAGGTCATCCAGCAGCGCACCATGCAGGAGGCAAGGGATGCTGGTGGGTGGATGGAAGTTGACAGCAGACAGAATTCTAGAGGCCATGTTTCAACACTAGGGCAGCACAGCTGCGATTGTCAAGATGGATACTGGGGAGCTGCACCAGCTACGTGTGCTGTTGGAGGGCCAGGCAGCCCATGGCCAGGGGCATTAGGCCACCTACATAACGGACTTTCCCCCTGTAAATAGCCCTATTGAATCCATCCCCCACCCATCTTCCCCATTGTAAATAGTTCCACCCCTGCAGTCCCTGTTCCCCATTCCACCCTGACCCACAGCCAGTTATTGTATATAGTTATGTATCTTTCATCATTTTTTTATTCCATACTTTTTCACGTTGTTGTTGTTTTATGCACTATTCCTTTTTAGTAAATATTTTTCTGATAACTGCATGTGTGTGTGGTCCTCACTGATCAGTTGTTCTATTCACCTGTTGTGTTGCATGGTTGCCCAATGCCCCTTGTGTACCACTGCCCATTTGTGACTGTGCCTTGGCACAACAATATACCCTGTCCACCTTATTGTACCCCCCTCTCTGTTTGTCATGCTGTCCCCTTGGCCACCTCTAGGGTGTCTATCAGTGCTGCTCATGATGTCACTTGCACATCACTCCTATTATGGAGCTGTGCATGCCTCTGTTGTTTTCCTGGTCCCCCTGCTGCTGTGCTGTGTTGTTTGCAGTCCTGTGTACCTGTAGGTGTGTGCCAACAATGCAGCCTACAGCTGCCGGCCTGTGTGCCAGTCAGCCTCTGGACCACTGTGCCTGTGCTGTGGCTGACATGACCTTCCTGCTTGGTTCCTCTGTACTGTTGTCACAGTGCATGGCTGGACCAGACTGTCCATTTTGCCTCTGGTGCTGGGATGCTCTGTCACTGCCCTTCTCTATGCCATTCCCAGTGTGCCTCTTTGTCCCCTGGGTTGGTGATGTATGTGTGGTGCCTTTTACTATGCCCATGGTGGCTGGAACTGTGTCCATTGTGCACTTTGCCAGTGCCTTCCTCCTCCCCTTTTGCCTTGGGATGCTTCCCTCCCTGTTTTGGCTGTTGTATCACACTCATTTTCCATGGCACATACTTACCTGTTGTTCCACTGTCCCAGGCCAGGTTGCTCCTGTTGCTATCCTCAGTTCTGCCAAATTGCTCCAGCGCATTTCAGGATGTACCATAGCACATCTTTGCTATATTCAGACTGACATTCACTGGCATGTCTCTACCGTGCATCTTCTGAATATGGCAATGTTTTGCAACGGCGCATCTCAGATGTGCAGCACAAACATTTGCACCCTTTCCAGGTGCATTTTTGAATATGGGGACCTTTGAGTTTTTTATGCCATATCTTCTGTATTTATATATGTATGGCACATGTATGTTAGATAGATAGATAGATAGATAGATAGATAGATAGATAGATAGATAGATACTGTAGCTAGATACAGATACAGATACAGATACGGATATGGATACGGATACAGATACGGATACGGATACAGGTACAGGTACAGATACAGAGACAGATATAGATATAGATATGGGTACGGATACGGATACGGATACGGATACCGGTATAGATATAGATATAGATATAGATATGGATATGGATATGGATATGGATGCAGATGCAGATGCAGATGCAGATGCAGATACAGATACAGATACAGATACAGATACAGATATAGATATAGATATAGATATAGATATAGATATAGATACAGATACGGATACAGATACGGATACAGATACAGATACAGATACAGATATAGATATAGATATAGATATAGATATGGATATGGGTATAGATATAGATATAGATATAGATATAGATATAGATATAGATACCGATACGGATATGGATATAGCTATAGATATATATATATAGATATGGATACGGATATGGATATGAATATAGATACAGATACAGATACAGATACAGATATAGATATGGATATAGATACAGATACAGATACAGATACAGATACAGATATATATATATAGATATGGATATAGATATAGATATAGATACAGATATGGATATGGATTTGAATATAGATACAGATACAGATACCAATATGGATATATATACAGTTACATATACAGATATAGATATAGATATAGATATAGATATAGATATAGATATGGGTATAGATATAGATATAGATACAGATACTCATACAGAAACAAATACGGATACAGCTATGGATATAGATATAGATATAGATACAGATACGGATACAGATATGGATACAGATACAGATACAGATACAGATATAGATATAGATATA
Source organism: Neoceratodus forsteri (assembly GCA_016271365.2). Lineage (NCBI taxonomy): Eukaryota > Metazoa > Chordata > Ceratodontiformes > Ceratodontidae > Neoceratodus > Neoceratodus forsteri. The sequence goes on from CM057456.1 coordinate 1,205,497,620, forward strand.
GATATAGATATAGATATAGATACAGATACGGATACAGATACGGATACAGATACAGATACAGATATAGATATAGATATAGATATAGATATAGATATGAATATGGATATGGGTATAGATATAGATATAGATATAGTAGATATAGATATAGATATAGATATAGATATAGATATAGATATAGATATAGATATAGATATAGATATAGATACCGATACGGATATGGATATAGCTATAGATATATATATATAGATATGGATACGGATATGGATATGAATATAGATACAGATACAGATACAGATACAGATATAGATATGGATATAGATACAGATACAGATACAGATACAGATATATATATATAGATATGGATATAGATATAGATATAGATACAGATATGGATATGGATTTGAATATAGATACAGATACAGATACCAATATGGATATATATACAGTTACATATACAGATATAGATATAGATATAGATATAGATATAGATATAGATATAGATATAGATATAGATATAGATATAGATATGGGTATAGATATAGATATAGATACAGATACTCATACAGAAACAAATACGGATACAGCTATGGATATAGATATAGATATAGATACAGATACGGATACAGATATGGATACAGATACAGATACAGATACAGATATAATACTGGTAAGGTAGTGCCAGTATAGTTAGGGTTCAACGTTCACTTCTATGTTAAACCCAAAATTCTGCACTTTAATAACTTTGAAACTATATGACCGATGTGCATGAAATTGTTCATGTCCCATCAAGTACCAAAGATCTCTTGATGTGCCCAGTTTCGTACTGGTCAGATGTGCAGGTGCAGAGATGCAGAGTGTCAAAAAGTGTGAAAATTACCATTCAGGTGCAAATCCTTTGCTGAGCTGAATCTCCGAAATGGATTGGTGGTGTGGCCTGAAGTTGTTAGGGTATATGGGGTCTGGGTCACTGATGCGTCTTTGAAGATTTGGTAAAAAAATATGAATCCATTCAAAAATTATTAAACTTTGAAGTTTCCCATTATAGTCTATGGGAAAAAATATATGTGCTGTGCGAAAGCAGTTTCTGCTTGCGCAGAACAATTTTTGCTTTCGCAAATTGATTAGTAGTGTTGTGCTGCCACCATCTTGTTTTCAGTTTGTGATGGGGAACAAATGCTGTAATTCAAAAAATACTGCCCCTTGGTAAACACGAACAGTTGTGTTTTCCTAATTGGGGCCTGAGGAACATGATTCTGCCCTATCTTTTTTAAAAATACTGCTTGGAAATATGTTTTTCAGCAGTAGTCGTTAGTAGCGTAGCAAATCTGCACCACTATTTTTGCAAAATTACCGCAAATTACAGCAGTTTTCGTGCAACTAACAGCACTGTTGCTTGAAAACTGCCACAAAGTGCAGCACTGTTTCTCAAAAGCTGCTGCAATTTGCAGCACTACTTTAACAGAAAAAAAACACCGGCCCTTGTAAAAAAACCAAAAACTGTTCTGCCCAATTTTTTGCCCAAATAACTGCAGAATTGGACTACTCAGCCCCCGTTTGGGTAAACACCTATTGGTGTTTACCTAACACCTATTCATAGGTTTCATAGGTTTATTCAGAGCGTAGAAGACCAAAGTCCATGATGCTTGCTTCCATGTTTAACTATACCCCTGAATCTTGTTTAGTATTAGGTGTTTATCTATTTATTTATTTATTTAGATTTTGGTAACTGGGTAGGCCCACTGAGACCAGAGGTTCCTTTTCAGGGGCGACCTGGAATTAGTTACAGAGAGTACATACATTGGTGACATTAGACAGCAGTTTTAGCTGATACATAAATAGTTACAGTGAAAACATACATAGGAATTTATATACAGGAATATTAGGTAATACATGGTAAGTGGTTTTAGCTGATACATAAATAGTTACAGAGAATACTTACTTAGGAATTTATATACAGTGATATTAGGTAGTACATGGTAAGGAGTTGGGTATGTAGGTGCCACAGTAGAAAAACTTAGCTGAATTCTTATATAGTTACAGAGAGTACATAAGCAGGTATTAAAATACAGAAGTTTAGGGTGTTACATGTAAGGGAGATGATATCGAACGTTTGGCACCAAGACAGAAGGAATAAAAGGCTCACAGATATTAAGGTAGGTACGCTGTATCTTTAGCATTTTTCGTAAGAGTTTCTTAGGGAGGACTAAAGTGGTTAAGCTGGAGGTAGCAGAGGAGTAGGCCCTTATAGTGGGGCTAAAGATTGCATCCACAGAGACTAAGTTCCAGGAGATAAACTTTGAGGCCTGATTTGAACCCAGGAAGAGGGCATCGACTAGACTTGCTGGGAGGGAGTTCCATAAGTAGGGAGCAACGTAGTGGAAGGAGCATTTGCCTTGGTTGGTGCAAATACAGGGGATGTCAAGGAGACAGCTTGCTGAGGATTGAAGGGTTCAGTGCAGGATTTTTGGGGTGAGCAGGTCACACAGGTGAGGTGGAGGGCCAGAGGAGGAGAATTTGAAGGCCAAGCAGGCAGAGGAGTAGGTCAGCTTGTGCCGTAAGGTGGGCCAGTTTAGTTCCACAAGGGCCTCACAGTGGTGCCTCCTGGGGGGGGGGAGTTTGTTGCGAAGAGAGCCAATCTCTGATAGAGCATTGAGAGCTTGTTGTGCTCTGTCTCTTGAAGAAACAGAAGTAAGGGGGCCCCATATAGGATCGTGGGGAGGAGGTTGCAGTTGGCTATGGCACATGCGCCACCAGAGAGAGTTTCCAGACAGTAGAGGAGACCAAGCCTCTGGTGAATGGATTGAGTTAGGGAGTGGATATGGGATTTATAGGTCAGCTCCTGGTCAAGGAGGACACCAAGATATTTGAACTTGTCGGTGACCTCTACTCCCCTTCCTAGGGCAGTGGTGAGCTGGAGTAAGTCTCTTCTGTTAGTGCCCAGGTGTCTGGTCCTGAACAGGATGGCCTTGGTTTTGTCAGCATTCAGTTTGAGGGAATTAGAGGTGAACCAGGCCTCAAGAGCAAAGAGACAGGTCTGCAGTTTGGCAGAGATGACACTGGGGTGCGGGTCGCTGAAGTAGACGACAGTGTCATCCGCGTAGAGGATGAAGTTGTTAGGCACGCTGACTCCCCCAATGTCATTGAGAAAGAGAGAGAATAGTAGAGGGCCCAGGACTGAGCCCTGGGGTACCCCAGAGACCATAGGTCTTGTGCCTGATTGCTTTCCTCTCCAGCAGACTTTTTGGGTTCTATTGGTCAGGTAACTCTTGAACCAGGAGAGCAAGTGTTCATTCAGACCCAATCGATGGAGTTTAGAGAGGAGAAGTTCATGGTTGACCAGGTCGAAGGCCTTGGATAGGTCAATGAATAATGCGCCCATTGGGGAGCCTTGGTCCATGCCTTGAGGATGTCGGATATAAGCCGAATGAGGGCAGTGTCAGTGCCATGGCCTTTTCTGAAGCCGTGCTGTATATCGGCAAGGAGTAGGTGCTGCTCAAGGTAATCCTGCAGTTGATTGCAAACGAGCCTCTCCTGCACTTTCCCTAGAGGGCTAAGTAGGGAGATTGGCCTATAGTTTCCCACTATGTCCCGGTCACCTTTTTGTGGACAGGGACAATTGTCGAAACCTTCCACTTATTTGGGACTGTTCCTTTGAGGAGGGACCTGTTGATAAGAAGGGTGACAGGGTAGACAATTGACATGGCAACAGCTCTCAGCAGCCGAGGTTCCAGCAGGTCATGTCCAGGGGAAGAGTTAGGGTTTATTTTTAGCAGTAGCGGAAGTACAGTGGATGGTTCAACCATTTTCAAGTGGAATTGGCGGCCGAGAAAGTGCCCAGTCCAAGTTTGTGTGGGAGGGGGGCCCGGGGGGGTTGAGGGAGGGTCCGATTGGATTGGAGAAAGAGGCACAGAAGGCTGTGGCAGCTGCGGAGGGGTCACTGGTTAAGGTATCCCCAACCAGGAGTGAGTCATTTTGTGCATTTGTGGTACCTTTGAGAAGGGAGTTAATGTGACCCCAGAATTTCTTAGGGTTGCATAGGTGGCTAGTTTGGAGGTCTCTTAGGTACTTGGTCTTAGCCTGTTTGGAGTTTTTTTTCCAGAGGTTCCTCAATTCTCTGTACTTCTCCCAGTCAGATGTACTGCCAGAGGATTTGTAGAGTCCCCAAGCCCTGTCACAGAGTAGCATGGTTTGCTTAAGTCTAGGACTCAGCCATTTGTGGCACTTTCCCTGAACCCTGAGCTTCTTTCATGGGGCATGAAGGTTGGCCAGGGAGAGGAATGAGTTGGTGAAGTACTCAAGCACCTCATCAAGGGAGGGGAGGAAGACGATGGGGTCCCAGTCAATTTTCCCCAGGTCAGAGGAGAGGTCAGCAGGTACAAACCTACTAAAGTTCCTGGCTTCTATGACCCGAGCAGAGATTTTGGGGAGTTTATTGGACCAGGTGCAGAAAATAGGTGAATGGTCACTCAGAGAATCAGACATGACCTCTGCAGTCAGTATGCGGTCAGGGCAAGAGACTAGTGCCCAGTCGAGCAAGGAATGGTTGCTGGAATTAGCGTTATGCCTGGTGGATAGGTCGATGATTTGAGTAAGTAGGGAGTCAAGTATTATGTTCTTGGTCATGGGAGACCCTAGGGCAAGCCAGTTTAGGTTAAAGTCCCCGAGGAGGATAGTCTCCCCCAGAGGGTGCTCCACTAGGGTGTTGGTTAGGGGTGGAGGTAGGAGGTAGGCACACCCTATGTAAAGGGGCTTGGTGTCACCTGGGAGCAATTTAATGAGTAGAATCTCACTCTGCGACCTGTAGAGGGAGGAGTGGTCAATCAGGGAAGTGTTCAAAGTGGATCTGAGGTAGATGAGAACCCCACCTCCTCTTTTTTTCCCTGCACGGTCCTTTCTGAATGCCTGGTAACCAGCTAGGTCCACTTTGTGGTGGAGGATCTGAGGTTTAAGCCATGTTTCGGTAAAAGCTAGTATGTGGGGTTTGTACAGTGCTGCCCAAGCCTCCAGGTCATGGATTTTGTTCCTTAGGCTGCCGATATTCATGTGTACCAGTTTGAGTCCACTGGTGTTGGCCCAGAGGGGGTTGGCAGGGTCGGTAAGGGTGAGATTTGGAGAGTAAGGACCAGGGTTTGGTTCAATGTCCCCCCCCCAGCATCAGCTTGAGCCTGGTGTGAAAGCCAGTGGTCTTGGGGGGAGAGAGGGGGAGCCTCCGCTGGTCAGTGTCATTGAGGTGGGGGGATAAATAATAGCGGCAAACATTGAGCTTGAGCCTGGCAAGGTAGCCAGTAATGATTGGGGGAGAGGAGGAGGATCCTCCACTGGACGTGCTTATTTAGGTAGGAGAGTGGGTAATAGCAGCTGCTTTTCAGGAGAGGTCCGCATGAGATTAGGCTAGGCTTATTTAATCCATCCACCCAAGAGTCAAGGGGTTGGGAGAGGTGCACAGGGTTCCAGTGTGGCTCAGAGGACAGACAATCACGGGGGAAGGGGAGGGCAGTCTTCTGCATCTGTACTGAGTCGGTATGGGTGACCTTGGGTGGCAGGTTCCACATGTTGTGGATCTGAGAGGGGTCCCAGGGACCGATTTAAATTCCATCATGCTTTCACTAGCCACTACCTCGGCTGGAAGACCATTCCATACTTTAGTGACTCTAATACTATACTACTAATACTATTGGTGTTTACCTAATAAAAGGATGTTTTCTCCTTTTACTGCCTCCAAGGGGGCAGAGGCATATTTTAATAAAAAAAAAGTGTTTGCCAACATCGGGATGCCCAATCCCTGTATCGACATTTAGCCCTCCCCAAGTAGTGTGGAACACTGGGGAGTCAACCCCCAGTGTCCCAAAATAGTTTATTGTTAATTCTGACACAGGGATGCCCACCCCCAGTGTCACATGCCCAACCTAAAAAAGGCTGTTGTTTAAAATATGCTGCCAACATCAGGGTGCCAAATCCCCATGTCAGCATTCTGAAGTCCCCCCCTTCCCAGCAGTGTGGGACACTGATGACCCCAACCCCAGCGTACTGAAATACGTAACTTATTTGCTGTGTATTCCAACACTGGGATGCCCACCCCTGGTATTGGGTGCCACCCCCAAGCCCATTGTTATCCTTGTTTGCTGACATTGGGGTTCCCAATCCCCATGTTGGCATTCTGAAGAACACCCCAGCACTGTGAGACACTGGGAGCCCACTCCCAGTTTCCCAAAATGATGCTGTTCATATCCTGTTAAATAAGAAGATTGTTTTTTAATCCTGTAAAAGAAAGCAGTCCCTCATCATCTGCCGCCCCTCCCCATCCAACCCTCCCACTGGAGCAGCCATTCACCCACCCCACACTTGCCCTATACTTACCACCGGAGCTTGTTGGCTGTCATCTTCTGTGGATTGGGACACGTCTGCACTCTGCAAAGCTCAACCGTGAACTGAAGAATCAAGGTAAATGCCGTAAAATGGCTGCCAATGGCGATTTGAAGTTATGGTGATATAACTGCCATTTTTTGTATTTTTGCACCAAATTTTCAACATGGGCTTTTTGTTATTGTGTTATTGTGTTTGTTGAATCCCCAAAGGGACTACTAGTGCCCTTGGCTGGTGCCGAGTGTGCATGCCGGTCTACTATGAGGGGACACCCTAAAAGTTATTAATGAAAGCTTCACCTACATGTTGGTGCTGAAATGCAAAGTTAAAGATTACATTGGTTATGTGTGTAATATAATACCAGAACGTATACTCATGGGCCCCCAATTATAGAAGGAAATGACGGGCCACGGCCTGTAGAATCATGCAGGCAGTTAAGGGGGTCAGACAACTGACCACATAGAGCAAAAAAAGATCATAGAGATACAGAGAAAGTCTTACTATAATGCATATGGATACAGAATACAGACCAGAGGGAAAGAGGAAGACAGGACAGTTAGAACAGAGGGGAACCAGAAACAGACAAAGAGGACACCCCCAGGTAGGAATGCTAATACTTAAAATAGTAGGTACATATAGGGAACAACAAGTGAGCAAGACCCCTGATGGATAAGTTAGAAATAATAAAGTCCACTTCTTGGAATGTGAGGGGCTTCAATGCACCCATCAAGAGAAAAAAAGTACTATCGAGACTTAAGCAACTTAAAACACACATAGCATTCCTACAGGAAACTAAACTAGTAGAAACTGAGGCTCAGGAACTGAAATGGGAATGGGTAGGGCGGGAAGTACACATCCCTGCAGGGAGGACAAACAGAAGAATGTCAATACTGGGGCACAAGTAGCTGAAATTAGGGGTCTTGGTGCAGAAAGCAGTTGCAGAGGGAAGATGGGTAATGGGGAAATTGCAAACACCTGGGGGGAGTCTGCTACTGGCTAACATTTATGCTCCAAATGAGGACTCCCCAGAGTTTTACCACCAGATATCACAGGCCCCTTTGGAAATGGCAGATGAGGACATGGGTATTCTAGCTGGAGGAGATTACAACTTAGCCATGGATTATATACTAGACTGCTCCAGCTCGAAACCTGAGCCTCATGTAAAGTCAATTCAAGCCCTTAAAGAACTTATGACTTTTGATAGGCTGCAAGATGCCTGGCATCTAAAACACCCCACAGACAGAGACTACGCATACTTCTCGAGTGCTAGGCAGGTTGCAAGCAGGCTAGACTATTGGTTTACATCCCAGAAGGTCACAACACAGGTACTAGATGTTGCCATCACCCCGCTATTTATACAAGCCCATGCACCCCTAACAATATTAGTGGCTCTGGGCCCTGAAACCCCCAAAGTAGTTCAGTGGAGGCTAGACCCTTTCTTCCTCCAAGAGGAAGATTTCAAAAACTGGCTAGGGGTAGAAGCAAACAACTATTTTCTGGACAAGCCCCCCCCCCCAGGTCAGCCTCCTCCTCCGCCACTGTATGGGAAGCCTTCAAGGTGACAATGGGAGGAAAAATCATCAGCTATGCCTCCCATAGGAGGAAGCAGAGAGAAAAATAGGCTATCACCCTAGAAGCACAGTTAGCAGAGGTGGAGAAGCAATATAAAAAAGATCCTAACAAACTGGGCAACCTAGACCTGTTATATGAGCTAATGTCTCTCAGACTTAAATTGAACACTTTAACCACCAGAAAAGCAGAACTACAAATTCTCTGAACCCAACAAAAATACGGGCTTCATGAGAAAAATCAGGAAAATGATTAGCCTACAGGCTGAAAAAGCAACAGGCCAAAAGGCATATTGCACAGTTAACAGACAGCAAAGGAAGTAGGCACACCAACCAAAAAGTGATAAACCAGGTCATGCTTGAATTCTACCAAATGCTATATGCATCTCATATAAAATAGGATGAACAAATGTTTCTAGCTTTCCCGGGGATCTAAAGCTCCCAAAAATTACAGACGTTCAAAAGGCAGCCCTAGAAGCACCATTCACTGCTCAAGAGGTCTCCGCAGCTATAAAAAGTATGGCCCCACACAAGGCCCCCGGGGGGATGGATTCTCATCTGACTTTTATAAGGCAATCCAGGAGGCAGTAACCCCTCCTATGCTGGCCAGGCTAACAGAAGTGCAAGGCACACAGGAGTTACCAGGAACCATGAGGGAGGCCATAATTACCATACTGCCTAAAGAGGGTAAGCAATCCCTACTACCAGGGAGCTACAGGCCAATATCCCTCATAAAAATGCAGATAACAAGGTTTTGGTTAAGATTCTTGCATCCTGCCTGGAATTGGTACTCCCAATGTTAGTTCACCCTTTTCAGGCAAGATCTGTGAAGGGGACGGCGAGTGCGGGCCACCTCAGAGCCCTAATAACACTAATGCAGAGTGCGGTCTCTCTTGCTACCCCAGCAACAGCCATCTCAGTTGACTATAAGAAGGTGTTTGACTCCCTAGAATGGGAGTTCCTGTGTGCAATACTTTACCAATATGGGTTTGGGGAGGAATTTGGGGGGTGGATTAAAACCCTATATACAGACCCGACAGCTAGGATCCTAACCAATAACCAGGGCCACTGGAAAATTGCGGGCGCAATTTTTCCGCAATTTTCACCCTTCTCCGCACAAAATCCGCAATTTCTTGCAATTTCTTACATTTATGGAATTTTTGACTAAAATTGTATAAAAATATTTAAATTCTCAAGGAAAGCTATTCAGATATGCTAACAATTTAGTACACAGACTTGGATTTGACCAAAACAGTATAGCGTGAGGTGAGAAGGGGTCAAATGCGACTCTGTTTTCATATGATTCCCTTCCCTGCTTTGGTTTCAAAATCCTCTGGTCATGCATACTGTATGTGGACTTGAACACATTTAAAATATGTGTGAAAATCTGTTAGAGAACTTTTTGCTGATACAGAGACTGAAACAGTAGGTGTGAGAAGAGGTGCAAAGTGCCCCACTCACCTAAATGAAGCATTGACCACAATGCTTGTTTTTGAATGGTAGGGTAGATTTTCCTTGTATAAATACTTTCAATCTGAAAGGATTTTGATTCAAATGTGTCAGGAGTTTGGATGGCCTTGCTAATTATAAACTTGAATGTGCTTCTAGCTTCTGAGGGGGTTGGTGACAGTGATTCCATACATGTCAGTCTGCCACAACTGCATACTCACATACAAAACCTACAAAAAGCAAACATTAATGAAAACATGCTGAACAGGTTAAGTATAGTTAAACATTTACCTTCAAATAGACAAAATAATTGCAACCCAAGTAAAATCACTGCAAGCTGAGTAGAACAAAAGTATCATGTATTGAAAACTAGTGTATGATGTAATGAAAAGCTACTCTTATGATTTGATACTTTTATCTTGTGATTTCAAAATGTACTTACAGTGCTGATTAAGAACAGTAGTTATTGTAACAAAATAAACATTTTTCTTACTAGACCTTTATTAGGCACCCTGGTTATCTGTTTATTTTTCTCTTGCACCAAAGCAAGTAGTTTAAACAGGCTTCATTATTTAACATCTAGAAACTGGCAAAATATGTTGTTTCAGGATGCATTCAGTATAGACTAACTGTAAATTACTGAATAAAATCTAATTAGAACTGCATGACTTATATGTCTTGATTTTTAGAAGATATGCTACATAATGATTAATTTGCAGTGCATTTCAAAAACACACACCTTTCTTCACATCAAAAGCATTTACAAGAGACAATACATTTATCTAAACAATTTATGTGACCAATACATGCTGCAGCAAACAATAAAATATTTATTAGGGGGCAGTGGGGATGTATAGTGAACCCCCGCAATTTTCCCTCAATTTTTGCAAAAAAGTCCCCGCATTTTCGGGTAAAATGTTCCGCAATTCTCCCGTGGCCTAGCCAATAACACACTGTTGGAGCCATTTAAACTGTATAGAGGAATCAGACCGGGATGCACCCTTTCCCCTATGCTGTTTGTGCTAGCAACTGAGGCCCTTTCAGTTGCACTCAGGGAACATTCTAAAATTTGTGGGCTGCAGATGGGAGGTAATGAATGTCATGCACTGCTGTATGTGGATGACTGTCTTGTACTAACCAGGGATATAGAAGAGAGTGCCCTGTATATTCTGGAGCTGCTTAAAGAATTTGCTGCTGTATCGGGGCTTCAGATAAAACAGAGGCAAAATGGAGGTACTCCCCCTTAATAGTAATACCACCTCAGCAATGATAGCTAACACAGGCTTAACATGAGCAAAAGGGGAAATCAAGTACCTAGCGGTAAACGTGTCATCCAAGGTAAACATGATAATGGACAATAACCTGGGTCCCTTGCTTAGCAAAATGCAAGAAGAATTCACCAGGTGGAAACACCTTCACCTCAACATGCCAAAGAAATTAGCTACATTAAAGGTGATGATTGCCCCTAGAATTTTTTATCTACTAATGCACATACTAGTGGAGATGGCGAGTGCATGGTTTAAGAAACTAGGTGCCCTGATAAACAACTTTATCTGGGAATCGGCCACCCCAAGATATAGTAGAGCAAAACTGAGGGCTCCATAGAAAAGAGGGGAATGGGGAATGCCCCATTTTCAGAACTATGCTTACTATATGCCTTCTCAGTAGCTAGCACATGTACACTGTTTCAAGGGATGGGCACAGATAGGCCACAGTTGGGGAGATATTGAAAAGGGGGCACCCCTAGGAAATGATCTCGCTACTCTACTCCCCCAAAAACAGCCAACACAGTTTAAAAAGTTGCTTACAATTAAAGCTGCCCATGCAGCATGGCATAAGGTAGGACAATGCTCCGGCCCATGCCTAATGGTGGGGAGGTGTACTACCATTCGGAATAACCCAGAGTGGAAAATAGGTAATCACCCTTTTTTCTGGAAAGAATGGGAGGATATGCATATATGATGTTTAAATGACATCCTGCCACAGGATGGCCAAACTTTAGAGTCTTTCACCTCCTTACAAGAAAGGTATGGGTTACACAAACAAGATTTCTGGAAATACCTCCAGCTAAGGCATCTGTATCAAGGGTGGGCCAGAAGCAGATGTCAGTTTAACAGATGCATAAACAAGGTTGCTACTGCCAGTAAGCCCCTTCCAATCTGCCATCAGATGATAAAACCCAGAGGCCTAGCGGGGGTAATATATAGACAGCTAGGAGAGGCATCCAGTGACCCCCTCCTTAACAGCCAGGCAAAAATGGCAGTCAATGCTGGGGAGCCCTATAACAGAGGAAGAGTGGGGTAACTGCTGGAGCACAGCAATGGAAAGCATGTAGGGACCCATGCAGCCTACTAGTTCAAAACAAAATCCAGCATGTATGGTATAGAACCCCCAGCCAACTTAAAATTATGGGCCTACTTCTAGCTGATAGAGTGCTGGAGGTGCAAGGTGCAGGAAACAGACCTTTGGCACATTCTGTACTCTGACAATGCCATGTGCTTAGACCACTATGGAACAAGGTTATAAGCTGTTGTTCAGAGGTGATTAAGTGCAACATCCCCTCCTGCCCATCCCTGCTGCAACTGGCATTAGTGTCATAGGGCATTACCCTGAGAAGTCAACAGAAACTCTGGCTGATGCAGGCAATGGTGGAGCTCAAAAGGCTCATTTTAAGAAGGTGGCAGACAACAGAAATCCCATCTTTTATGGAGTGGCTTATAGCCATGGAAAAGTTGGCCACTTTCATGAAAATTACCCATTTTGCGACCAGTAATAGCCAGGAATTCCTAACATGATGGTCACCATTCATGCGATACATTCATGGTAGGGCTAGGGGCACCATGACTTGACAAAGCAAAGATCTGCTCAAACCCCCAGAGAGCCCAAAGCTCCACAGCTGAACAGGCATTTGCTAAACTATTCTGAATAAACAGGTGCCCCCGAATCGATCCCATGGCCCAAGGATAAGCAATATCATTGTTCATACACATATTCCATGCAGCCTCAGTGATGAAAGAACTTTGTCCTGTCCCTAAGTCAGCTAAACTCTCTCCAAAGTATCTGATTTGCTGACCAATTTGCACACCTCTATACTGTCTGTGACTGTATAACTAAGACTTAACAATGTATGTATCTTTCTGTTTTCTGTATTTGTACAGTTGTTCTTACAAGAATGTAATGTTTTATTCACTATGAGTCAATAAAAAGATTAACTGTAAAAAACATGGACTTTTTGTGACACCACCTCATGAACACTGTCACTGTTATTTCGCTAATCAGATCTGTAAGGTGATTTCCCGGTCACTGCGTAAAATCATCTTTTGGGACCAAGTAATGAAATGACAGTGCCAGTGTTCATGAGGTGAGGTACCAAAAAGTCCATGTTGAAAATCTGGTGCCAAAATACTGAATAACACCTGAGCTACATGATGCGGTCATTGAAAATTTTCGACGTACGCACATAACTTTGCCAATTTTTTATATTTTCAGACCAAATTTTAAACATAGTCATTTTTTCACATCTTCTGATGAACAGTAAAGCTGTCATTTCTCATACCCTGCCTGAAATGTGTTTCTGCACCAATGGCACGGAATGGCATTTTGCCACAGAATAAGAAATTTCACCTTTGGGGTTTATGAGGTGCAGTGATAAGACTACTATGTTGAAAATTTTGGGTCAGAATATGAAGAAAATTACAAAGTTATGACCATTCATTGCAATTTCAGTATGCCCACTCATAACTATGGAAATTTTCAAGATTTTTATTTTTTTTGTTCTATTATTTGTTTAGCCATTTTTCCCATTTTCACCCATCCTCACATCCTTGGTGTGAGCACATGCATGTCAGGCACTGAGGGATGCCCCACCCTACCAGTCACCCATTAGCCACCTGTGGCACCACCAGGCCTCCACCCAGAGGTGGAAGAACTGCAGGAGGGTGACCCCCCTTCCTGGGAGAGGAGAGCCGCCATTAGGCACCTTGATTCTGTTTCCACCCTCCCCACCCATGCTGGCTCTCCGAAGACCCAAGTCCATTCCTGAACCCAGGTCTCAGCATAGCATGAGGTGTGGCATCCAGCGCCTCAACACTCAGTGCCACCGGGCTGGCTAGAACCTTTCAAGATTTTGTCTCCGGATTTTCAACATAGCCTTTTTCGTTCCCCACCACATGTATGTCACAGCTGTACTTTTTCAAATCCTGACCAAATGGGTTTTTGCACCTGTGGCATGGAATGGCATTGCAGTTGTGCAGAATTATGCTTTGGTGGTGATTTGAAAATGTTCTGTATCAGGTACATGTCCTGGGGTAATCAGATGGCTATGGTGATGATTTGCTCTTGCATCTATGGAGGGATGGGTGCGCAGGATCTGAAGAACCCAGCACCCCCACAATAACATAAGGAAAATCAAAGAGCATGGGAGATGAAGATTAATTATGATGTCTCTACACTTAAGGATAGATTGGAGTGTAGGGCCCATAGGGCCCTGCGCTCCCATAAACAACTATGGCTATGGTGATTCTTTCACAAAAAATAAGGAAATTCATTGCAAAAAAAAACATTAATTCATCAGTTAGGGTTCATATTCCAGTGACAAAAGTATGAAAATGTGGTGTTAGGGATCCTAAACCTAACATCCCACCCAACCCACCCTCCACACACCAACAGGCATTGGGGTGTGTCTTGGGGTCATCGACCCTAATGCTCACCCCATTCAGGCATGGACTGTACATGAGCATTTTGCAGATGCCTTAGAGTGATTGCTTCAGGTCAGATTTCTAGAGTATTCAACAGAACTGAATACCAGCCCTACAGTATTGCTTGACCTGATTAGATCATCACCTCAACCCATAGACTTCCATAAACTGCTTCTGGAAGATGAGATGGTCACTTTCCAGACCAAGTATGAGGCCTTCAGGCAGCGGATTTGTTGTGGTGAGCTGGGGAATACCCCACAGCTCTGGATGACAAATCTGGATATAGTGGATCGGCAGCATTTGCTCCACACAGCAATAAAAGAAAACAACTTGTATCTTAGACTACTGTGTTGGAAATATCCATTGCCCCTGTTCTTCACCTTCAACAAGCAAAAGTATGCTCGATATGGGGCTTACTATGTGCACACACTTGAAACTTCTCATCCAGGGTCAAGGACATTAATTAAAAAGCAGGGGCTTTCAGTTCAAAGAAGCCATCACAAAGCTTCTAGGGAATCAGCTGACCAAGCTGGTGAGCAGACATACAATGAAAGTGCCAAAGTTCCAGGCGGAATCAAACACTTTGCTGCAAATCAAATGGCCTATGATAAATGGGTGTTAAATCAGCCACATACAGCAAAAGTTAGAGAGGAAATTTTGGAGATGACTAGCCTTCACAGTTCAGCCAGTAATCCATAAAAAGCATGCAGGCCATCTGAAGTCATCAAGTCAGAATAATACTTCAGAGCCATATTGACACTTTTTGATCAAGAGTTTATCAACCCATTCAGTGGTACTTTAGATGCTGAAAGATTGTACAATTTGTTCTTGGGAGCACCTGTTGCACCTGATTTTGAAGAGAACCTCACCAGTATCATTGAATGAGTTGCAGAAATGTATGAACAGTTTGTCAAAGAAAGACTGGAAAGTGGTAAAAATAAATATTTTGATCCAATTTCAAAAACCCCAGTGAAAATCTTCGATGATGCAAACAAAAAAGTGCAAGTACCTACCAAAGGAAAAGTTACAGAACTTAAATTTGAAAGAGATACATTGGGAAAACTTTAGGCCCTTTCAAACAAGCACAACTATACTGTAGTGTTATTAACATATTGCCTGGGCCCAGTCCCACTGAGTCTAGCCAATGCAGATGGAACTAGACAGACAACACCAAAGAGCAAGTTACTTGAGGTGCTAGCAGAATGCTGTCCAGTGTTAGACACTTCAGAGCTTCCCCCCAGGAAACCTAATGGCAACAGTGAGGGCTATGACAGGAATCCCTGAAAACTTCAGTGATCTGCCAATGAAACTTCTGAATAGTCTTCCAAAGGGACTTGCAAAAGCGGGTGTTGTTGCAGATACATACAGAGAGCAATCTATCAAAGAGTCTGAGAGATTTCAGTGAGGATTCAGTGAGCAGTATATTATCAAAGGTCCCAAAACCAAAGTGCTTCCTTTCTAATGAATATAACAAGGAGCACCTGATTGATTTGATCATGCAGGTCTGGGGAGAAAATTGCACGAGTTTACCAGAGGGCCAAGTGATCTATTTTTCCACGAGAGGCAAATGCTACATGATCACCAAAGAAGGGACTGTAGTTGTGGATGATCTCTGTTCTGGCCAGAAAGAAGCAGACACAAAAATTGCCCTTCATGTGCAACATGCCATTACAATATGTCCAGGCCCCATCATCCGTTCACCATCTGGGGATGCCGATATGGCAGTAATTTTACTGTCACTATTTTTAGAATGCGAGCAAAGTATATACCTGGACAATGGCCATGGTAACATTATGAAAATCTTTGACCTTAGCAAGTATGAAATGACCACTGCAACAAAGAAAGCCTTAGTCAGTTTCCATGCATTCACAGGCAAGGATTATGTTTCTGCATTCTTCAAAAAGGGTAAGAAGATTTGCTGGTACGTCCTTCAAAAGTACCCCAAATTCCTGGATGCCTTTCAGAAACTTGGCAGTGATTGACAAGTGGATAAGGGTGTTTTATCTCTGTTGGAGGAACAAGTCCATAAACTGTATGATGGAAGCAAGTTACTATTGTAAATATAGTGAGGCAGCAGATCTTCTGGGAGAAATATAACAAAAACAACAGAATAACTGATCTGTTTCAGCTACCACCCTGCCAGGAAACCCTGAAGTTATATAATCTATGAGCCATTTAAGTCTGCCAATTGTGGAGGCTTTCTTCTGTTGTAGTTATCAATGCTCCAAATGCAGCTTTGCATGGTTGGACTGATGATCTCTATGTTAAGTGGATGGACACACCATTTCCAGATGATGTTATGTCTCTGCTCTACAATGCAAATGATGAGGACTCGGATGAGGACCAAGAAGTATGTGTATTGCTTTGTCCACCTTCAGATTAGCAAGTCCCTTCTGGACTCTCACCTCCAAAAAATAATAGTGTCTACCTCCCACCCTCCAAAGCTTTTGTTTCTTTTTTGTGACCCCTCCCCTTTTCCTTCCTCTGTGAACACTCTGTGAACACTTAGCAAATGTATTTGATCAGGATGTCTGCCTTTTCTAGGTCCCCCTGTGCACAGTCTACCCCCTTTCCTTTTTGAGTTCATCATGGTGCGCAGGTGTAGATGAACTCATTGCTATAAGAGGTGCTATATGTGGGTGTGCCCAATGGAGAGCTCCATTTCTAGGGGCAGGACAGCGGCAGGCGAATCAGTTGGCAGGCTGGTGATGACTCCCTTTCAGCTGTTGGGGCGGAGTTGAACAACTTTTCAATGGACAGAGCCACACTAATATTGCACAGCTCGGTCCTTTGATGTTGCATTCCTGCATTGCATTCCTGGTTGTGTGTTCACACTGCTGTAGCCTACAGCAGTGTGAATGCGCTGAGCCTAGGCTGTCGGCATGCTCCCTCGCCCATCATTAAAAAACAAACAAACCGACGGGGGTGCTCAGTCCCCCTGTCGGCATGCCCCCTCCCAGTTCATTTGCCGATGGAGGAGCCTACTCCCAGTTGGCATAATGTCCTTTACCCTGAATTTGTTGTGTGCCGAGGTGAGTGCCCAATCCCTCTTTGCTCTTGTCCTCCCTCCCCAACACTCGATATGTGCCGACAGGGGTGCCCAATCCCCATCAGCTACAGCCCTCCCATACAAACACTCAGCTGGCACACTGGGAGCCTACCCCAGCATGCCAAATGTCCCTGTAAGAAAGAAAACATTCCCACAACATTTTTAATTCTTTTTAAAACCCTGTAAACAAGAAAACGTTCCCTCATTGAGTGCAGTGGCCCCTCCCCAACCTGCGCCCACCCTCTGCATACCCCACTTCCCCACCCCCCACCTCATACTTACCTCCGGAGCCTGGCACGATGATCTTCGGTGGACCAGGAACACATCTGCACTCTTCAAAGCCAACCATGAACTGAAGAAATGCTGGTAAGCTATATAATGGAATAAATGGGGGGGTTCGACTTTGGTGCATATCTCGGCCATTTTTGTGAATTTTGGCACCACATTTTCAACATGGAGTTCTTGGGATCCCACCTCATGAATTCAGTCACTGTCATGTGGGTATTTGGTCCCAAAAGGTGATGAGGAGGGCTCCCAAATAGCCTATGTTGAAAATTTGGTGAAAAAATTCCAAAAAATAACTGTTACGAGCATGCATTGCTCAGTTTCAACACACACTTGTAATGTCATGAATATGTAATATTTTCACTCCAGATTTTCAATATTGGTATTTTTACAGGAAAGAGTCTGAAAGGGACTTGCAGCTCTGAAAATGGACAAAGCTATAGGATCAGATGGGATACACCCATGAGTTCTAAAGCACTAAGGAAATGTTAGCTACCCTATTTCTGAGGTTCCTATACCTTTCCCAGTCAGATGTGTGGGACATGATCTTGTAGAGCCCCCAGGCCTTGTCTCTGAGAACCATTAGTTTCTTGAGATCAGTGTTGAGCCATTTGTGACACTTACCCTTAACCCTAAACTCTCTATAGGGGGCAAAGAGGTTGGCCGTGGACATGAAGACATTTGCGAAATACTTGAGAACCTCATCTAGGCTGGGAAGCTCTACAATAGGGCACCAGTTAACATTAGAGAGGACCGAGATAAGAGATTCGGGTACAGATTTGGAGTAGTTCCTCGCCATGAAAATTCTAGGGGGTAAGCCAGGTTGCTTGTTTCTCCATATACAGTATATGGGTGAGTAATCATTGAGGGAATCAGCAAATATTCCAGCCACAAGGATTCTAGAGGGGTCAGTGACCAAAGCCCAATTCAGGAGAGTATGGTTCCCAGATCTGATATTATTTCTGGTGGGTACAGTGATCACCTGTGTAAGCTGCACATCTAGTAGAAGCGCCTGGAGCCCATTATTAGATCTGAATGCCCAGTTCTGGTTGAAGTCACCAAGTAATACCAGCCCACCTGGTGTATGCTTAGCCAGTGTCTGTATGAGGGACTCTAACGAGGAGACAGCAGCACAGGGGGATATGTAGATGCACCCCATGTATAAAGGCTTGGCATTGCCTAGCAAGAGTTTGACAAATAAGTTTTCACTCACAGAGCAGTTGAGTTGGGGGATATCTATAGAGTGAGCATTAAACCTCGAGTTGACATAGATTATAACACTACCCCTTTTTTCCCAATTCTGTCCTTCCTAAAGATGTTATAACCTAGGAGATCTACCACATGTGGAAGTATTTGGGGCTTAAGCCAAGTTTTTGTTATAGCAATCACTTCCGGTTCATAGGCAGATGACCAAGCCTCCAGGTCTTGCATCTTATTCCTTGGTCTATTGATATTCATGTGGACCAATTTAAGACCTTTTGTAGTCACCCAGTTTGAGTCAGCTGAGGAGCTAATACAGCAATTTATGGGGAGGGGACCTGGGTTGCATTCAATATCCCCACATAGTGCCAGCTTCACCCTGACCAGGTACCTCATGAGTGCTATTGGGTAAACTGTGATAGCCTTACTCTTCTTAGCTGCATAGGTATAGGCTATATTATAGGAATTGCCTTTATGAGCTAGATCATAATTAAGAGAAAGGAGTCAGTAGAGAGATATTTCCCACAAGAGGGTGGCCATAGTGGGGATGGTGAGTGGATCCTACCTGTGAGCAGGGGACCACAGTCATAAGTGATACATGATCCATGATAGCCAGGAAGAAGACATAGGCAATGGAGACCATAATTTCACATAGCTTCATTATGGCAGAATTCTGCAGTAATTGCAGCTGGCTGTTTAAATAAATGCCAGAGTATATGGCAGCTGTTTCACAGATGTTCGCTGCACAGTTGGCAGGACCCTGTGTGCCCAAATAACAGAGACTGAATCTCAAAAGACAGTAGGAGACTCAGACACAAAATACTGTTACTGAGATTGAGCTGGTTAGCTAAACAGTTTTCTTAGGATAATGTCCTAGTTATTAGGAGTAACACATACTTATTCAGCTCCCACACAAGTTAGTTCAACTGTGCACCCATCTGCATTGGAGACGGCAAGCTGACGGCAGATCTGCCTGTTAGGCAGTAATTTGTATAATACAGTTAAGCAGAAGGCATCACAAGGCAGAAAGCATGAAAACAGCATATAATAAATATAGTATGTACCCACAGTAAGATATTGATTATGCTAGCTCACTCCGATTGAGGTAAGGGAATCACTAATGCAGAACATAACGTACAATATTGTTCATTGCAGTGCACAGTAGTAGTGGTTCACTCAGAAGGTGTGGCTTCCAGTGTGACCTTCATCCTTATTTTACTATACGTTGTCTGGCTTATACATTGCTCTAAACAACCAATGCACTTACTGTCTCATTCAAGTCTGCTATCTCCATTCTCATTCCCCCACCGTCTTCCCTAAATCAACCCCCCTAAATACCCCAGTGTTTACTATACAGTCCTGCCACCTCTCCTTTGCCCCAGTCTCCAACTTCCATTTCCCACTGCCAACTTGGTGCATCTTGCTTCAGTTTAATCTCTGTTACTGGCAGTTATGTAATCACTTATAGTCCTAGATGTGTATTCAATTATGTATGCCACTTTCCTTGAGGCTCATGTTATGTGCTGTACTCCTCATGTAACAAGTTCGAAAGTAATCTCACTCAATTACGTAACAATTGTTTGTATTGCTCCACTCCAAGTTCAACCTACTTACTGTTCTATGTATACCCTTCTCCCTTTTACCCCCCCTCAGGTCGCACCATGAGACGAGCATCTTTTTGCTCAGTGTGCCTTTCCTGGTGAAACATTTTCAATAAATAAAAAGTAAATAGCAGCTAGCCTTTTCAGTGGGTATTTGTTACACAAGAAGCACTGAGGATTTAATAAATGGAGGTGGAGGAGGAGGGGGAGAGAGGGTGAGCCAAAAATCTCTCTCCCAGAGAGTAGCTCAGTGTTCTCTGGTGGTGGTGTGCAGCTCACGGGTCTCAGGCAGCAGGGAGTGACTGCTGGTGTCCGCGGTGCAGGGGGAAGGCAGGAGAGGAAAAGGAGAAATGTCTGACGCAGCTCCTCTACCCCCGATGCTGTTGGTCTCTGACTGATGAAGCACTGGAATCCCAGCGATTAAATAGCCTGGGATGAGATTTGAATTTGGTGCCTTTTCTGTTGAGGATCTGATTGGCTACTGCTTGCTTGAGCCAGGGATCCAGATCCTTGGTTGCGGTTGAAAGCTGCTTTCCAGTGGGTGAGCTGAGAAAAATCTCTTTTACGAAGAGTAGCTTGCCATTCTCCTGCCGCAGTGTGTGGCTGAAAATCTCCTTCACAGAGAGTAGCACAGCATTCTCTAGTGGCGGTGTACAGCTTGCAGGTTTCCGGCGGCAAGGAGCAACTGCTGGCATCCGCAGTGCAGGGGGAAGGCAGGAGAGGAAAAGAAGACATGTCTGACGCAGCTCTTCTACCACTGATGCTCTTGGGCTCTGTAGCAGTTTAAAAGAAAAGCAATAACTTTGATCCAAAAATGCAGTACGCTGTATTAGTTCATTCAGTGCAGTGCTGAGTATAGGGGAAGCAGTATGACTTGACATCACTGAACCCACTTATACAGTACATCACATTTTTGTATCTAGACGCTTTTCTTTTCAAATTGCTACAAATAAATTACTGCTAATCTGTAGACTGGTGGCACTGACTTTCTTCTAATTGGTCTCTGTGATTGTTGGACAGCCTGATCAAAATCTTGCAGCCTTTAGAGCATGCTGTTCAAGCAGTTAGTGCAGCAAATGGCTGTATCAGTCAGGCCATATTGTGGATTCATGTGCTAAGGCATGCACGTTTGATTATCCTAATCAGTTTGAGAGGAATGGTGACAGTACAGGTAGCGATCTGATAAAGGGGATGAGTGAGATATAAAATACAGAAACAGAGAATTTGTCGGTGGAAAAAAAAGTGCTTGCATATCTAGTCTGCCCAGATGTTCCCTGTCTTATCTGTCTCTGCAGACCTTAACTGGTCTCTAGAGACTCTCCCTCCTCCTTATCTGTTTTCAAATATCTCATGTCTATCCCATGCATACTTGCAGCCCCTACTGTTTTCACCCACACAATTTCTGCTGGCAATCTTCTCCAGGTGTCTACCACCCTTTCAGTGAAGAAATATTTCCTCAAATATCTCTTGAACTTCCCCCAGCTTCATTGCATGCTGCTGGCCCTGGTGCTTTTTCTTATTTGAAGGAGACTCCCCTCCTGCATCCTGTGTGTCCCTGTGAGGTACTTGTAGGTCTCTTTCATGTCACCTCTTGCCCTCCTCTCTTCCAGGGTTTACAAGTTGAGATCCATCAGTCTCCCATCACAGGGCTTCTTGTGCAGCCTCTGCACCATTTTAGTTGCCCTCCTCCAGACTGCTTTCACCCTCTCTATGTCCTTTTTGAAGTGTGCCATCCTAAACTGGACATAGTACTTTCAGTGGGGTCTCACCAGTGAACTTTTATAAAGTCCAGCCTTGCTAAAGTCCAGACAGACCATGTCCACTACCTTCCCCTGACATATTTCCCTGGTTACCAAGTCAAAGACAGCTATCAGATTCATCTTGTATGACCCCCCCCCTTCCATAAATCCTTGCTGCCTGTGGTCCTGCAGCCAGTTAGATTCAATATACTCTGCAAGTCTTTCCTTTAGCATGGTTTCCATTAATTTCTACACCACACAAGTAAGACTGACTGGCTTATAATTGCTAGCCTCTGCCCTGCTGCCACTCTTATGGCGGGGGACCATGACCCTTCTTCAGTCCTCCAGAATCATGCCTGTTTTCAGTGAGCTGTTGAATAAGGCTGTCAGTAGGGTAGCTAGCATTTCCTTAGTTGTTTAGAACTCATGGGTGTATCCCATCTGATCCTATAGCTTTGTCCACCTTCAGAGCTGCAAGTCCCTTTCGGACTCTTTCCTGTAAAAACTGACTTGTTTCCACCACCGTCTATGTTCCTTCCACTCCCCCGTGGTCTGTCCTCCCTTCCTACATGAAGACTGGGCAGAAGTACCTGTTTAGGATGTCAGCTTTTTCTTTGTCCTCTTCTAAGCAGTCTCTTCCCTCCACCTTTCTAATCCTCACTATCCCTCCCCTTGCTTTACTCTTCTCACTTATGTATCTAAAGAAATTCTTATCCTCCTTAGCAACCCTTTTGGCAAGTAGTAAGTAGTAGTAAAATATTTTTATTCATATAATACATATGAATAGGGATTAACTCGATTGAGTAAAACTAATTTTCAATGAGATCCACAATGCAATAAACATTCAAACACATAAATTTTACAAAAATATACATTTCCTTTCCTATGTCTGTGCCTTTGCTCCCCT
This sequence comes from Neoceratodus forsteri, assembly GCA_016271365.2. Taxonomy (NCBI): domain Eukaryota; kingdom Metazoa; phylum Chordata; order Ceratodontiformes; family Ceratodontidae; genus Neoceratodus; species Neoceratodus forsteri. The sequence continues at coordinate 1,205,520,478 of CM057456.1, forward strand.
TACCTCCTTACCTGCTTCCCTCTGCTTTACTAGGTATACCTCCCTGTCCTCCTCCCTCTGTTTCCTTATACTGCCTTTGCCACTTTCATTAGAGAACCATAACTCTCTTTTTATATTGGTTCATGCATGTGCAGCCAACATATTGTGGTAGTAGCAGATTTGGAGGCACGGTCATTGTTGCACGACTGCAGGGCATGCATCAGTAGGTGTGTCCCTCATTCCCCAAACAGGCAGCATGCAGGTGCCACATCAGCAATGTGGAATGTGGCCACCAGATCTAACAAAAGGTCTGCTGCAATGAGAGCGGAGCTCTCATGCAGCATGCCCACAGCACGCCTCCCGACATGCACGCAACACTGCTGCCACCTCCTGTCAGAATGCCGATGGGGGAGCCCACTCCCCGTCGGCATAATAACCCCCTCCCATTTACAATGTATGCTGAGGGGGTGCCCAATCCCCCTCGGCATCATGTGCGCCCCCCAACAGTTTCTCTTTGCCAACAGGGGCCCCAATCCTGTCAGCTTCAGTGCCCAAGTGATGTTGCCGATGGGGGGAGCCCATTCCCCAATGGCATTATGTAACACCCGCCCTTTTGCTGTGTGCCGACGGGGGTGTTCAATCCCCATCGGCATAATGCCACCCCCCTCACTTTTGTTGTGTGCCAACGGGGGTGTCCAATCCCCGTCGGCTAAAGCTGCCCCCCCAAAAAAGAGTCCATTGGCATGCTGGGAGCCCACCCCAGCATGCCACATGCCACTGTTAAAAAAACAGTCCTCGATGTTTTTTTTTTTACCGCAAAAAAGAAACGTCCCTCGCAGTCTCCCTGCCCTCCTCCCACAACCCGCGCCCACCCACTGCGCACACTGCCTCCCCACACTCCCCTTCACCCCATAATTACCTCTGGAGTCCAGCGCAATGATTTTCGGTGGACCGGGAACACGTCTGCACTCTTCAAAGCTGACCGCGAACTGAGGAAATGCTGGTAAGCTGTATAATGAAATAAGTAGGGTTTTTTCAACTTTGATGCATATCTCAGGCATTTTGGGGAATTTTGGCACCAAATTTTCAACATGGGGTTTTTGGGACCTCTCCTCGTGAATTCTGGCACTGTCATGACGTTAATCGGCCCCGAAAGGTGGTTTCACGGTCACTGTGCAAATCACCTTTTGGGACTGATTAATGAAATGACAGTGCTGGTGTTCATGAGGTGGACTCTCAAAAAGCCTATGTTGCAAATTTGGTGGAAAAAATCCCCAAAATGACTGTTTTATGAGCGTGTGTTGTGCAGTTTCCATGCACGCTCGTAACTTCGTGAATTTGTAATATTTTCACTCCAGACTTTCAAAATTGCCATTTTTCCGCACCTCCTTATGAACAGTACAGCTGTCATTTTATATACCCTAGCCGAAATGTGTTTTCACATGTCCAGCGCAGAATTGCGCGGTCGCTGCATGAAATCAGTTTTTGGGACAATTTCAGGAAATGATGGTGACACTGTTCATTAGCAGAAGTGCTAAAATGCCTATGTTGAACATTTGGTGACAAAATTCCATAAAATGACTGGGTTACAAGCGTGCATTGCACAGTTTTCACACACCCTTGTAACTTTGCAAATTTGCACTATTTTCATGCCAGATATTCAACACTGGCATTTTTTTACACCTCCTTATGAACAGTACAGCTGTCATTTTTCACATCCTGCCCTAAATGTGTTTTCGCACCTGTGGTGCACAATGGCGTGGTCACTGTGCGAAATCAACATTTCGGACACGTTAACAGAATCACACTGACACTGTTCATGAGGGGAGGTCCCAAAATGCCTATGTTAAAGATGTGGTTAAAAAAATCCCAAAAATAATTGGGTTACTGACGTGTGTTGCACAGTTTCTATGCATGCTCATACCTTCACCAATTTTTCATAGTTTCACTCCAGATTTTCAACGTTGCCATTTTTTTACATCTCCTCATGAACAATACAGTTGTCATTTTCCACATCCTGCCCAAAATGTGTTTTTGTCCCTGTGTTGCCAAATGGCATAGCTGCTGTGCAAAACCACCTTTCAGCTAACAAACTGATAGTGCCGTTTTTCATGAGGCATGCTCACAAAAAGTCCATGTTGAAAATTTGGAGTGAAAATACCAACACACACCTATGGTGCTAGGGTTTCCAACTGTAGCACCCCACCCCGTAGAGACTGACAGGCGTCAGGGGTGTGACTTGGGATTATCGGCTGTAATGCTCTTGCCATTCCACCCCCACCCTGCAGCCAGTGACAGGCATCGTGGTGTGCCTTGCATTGTTTGGCCACAAAGTTCACCTCTTTCTCCTATACTGCACCCACCTCAGCATATTTCCTTATGGAATGGGGTAAGTATAATGCCCAAAGACCCCAAAGCACACCACGACACTTGTCAGTTTCTACAGGGTAGGGTGAGGCGAAATGGCATGAGCGTTATAGCTGACGACCCAAAGGCACACCCCAATGCCTGTCGGTCTCTACAGGGTGGGGGTGGGGTTGGCATCATTTTAATACTTCACTGCCATTCCTATTATGCGTCTCTAACTCTGACACTACCAATGCCAATGCAGCGAGACAACATTCAGCATTGACAAATGTTTGTTTTCTTCTGCTTTGACTCACCTCCTTCACACAGAGGTTAGTTGTTTTAATTATGCCCTCCCTTATTTTTCTCCCACTGTGCCTCTACCCCTTCCTGGCAACCCCCCATGAAGTCAGTTTCTGAGACAGCTACTTTTTTCTTTAAAATCCACCCTCCAAAAGTCCAGGAGCCTTGTCCTAATATAGTTTGCCCCTGTTCCTGTCTTTATTTAAACCGCACCATACGGTGATTGCTGGCACGCAGGGGACTGCCCACTGTGACATCTACAATGCTGTCTCTGTTTATAAGCACCAGGTCCAGCACTGCCCCATTCATAGTGGATTTTGTGACCAGCTGTCTGAGAAAAGCCCCTTGTAGGAAGTCAAGCATGGCTCTACTCCTTGCCAAAGTTAACTGCCGGATGGCTTCACTCCACGTTGGGCAGACTGAAGTCACCAACTAGCAACATCTCCCCTTTACTCGATTACCGCAGTGCAGATAACAGCGCCAAACTCTGTATCCAGGGTGATCCACAGCAGCTCCAGCACCTTCTGTTCCTCATGTTGCCCCTGTACCTCCAAGACCTTGCTTCATTCCCTCACATATGAAACAATCCCTCCTCCCGACCCTGTCTTTCCTGAAAATAGAGTTGCCTAGTATGGCCATATTGCGGTTGTGCTCAGTTCACCACAGCTCCATGATAGTCACTAAATGTAGGTCAGCCTCTGCCATGATGGTTTCCAGGTCCAGAATTTTGTTTCCAAGACTCCTTGCATTGGTACACATGGCTTTCCACACTTTCCTCACCCCCTGCATGTTGCCCTGCTTTCCCCTCCTTTTTTTTCCTCTGTTTTCCCCTAATGGTCCCCCTGGCTCTCCTCTTTCCTTTTTACCTTTCCCATTCTTTGTCTCCTTCAGTCCACTACCCTCACTTACCTGAGTTTTACACCCTTTTCTTCTGTCTTAACCCCTTCTCAGCCTTTCTGTTCCCCACCCTAGAGGAATTTTCTCTCCCCAGGCCTTCCCTTCCTGATGCTTGATCATCCGGGGAAATAATTGCTGCATCCTTTGGTTTACCTGCCCCCCAGGCTAGTTTAAATGCCAATTCAAGTAGCATTGCCCTGCTGTGGAGTATCTTTGTGATGTACATAGGTAACACCTTGAAAAAAGGCACTGTGCATGCCACCTGCTTAAGGCCCCTCCCCAACTCCAGGAAGGTATCCTACATACATTTATCCTGTCCACAGACCATTATTTGTGTAGTTTCACTAATGACACTGCTGCCCCATCTTTCCCTCATGATTGTGCCTGCTCACTTCATCCATACAGTACTATGTACAGGCAACATACAGAGCAGGCTGGACAAGGCATGCTGCAGGTGGGGGAACGACTAACTAGCTAGCATTAATTGCTATTGCCCCCCCAATTAAGGATTGGGCTCAAGAGGGGAGAAGACTACAATATAAAATGTCACTTTTTGAAGGATGGGGGCATTAGGCTAGGGTGGGGGTTGCAGTTTAAAAGGCGTAGTGCCAGGAGTCGGCCATTTGGAAGGTTTCTTTTTCAGTGCTTGGGACACTGGGGAAGGGAGAAGTGGGCAGAGGAAAGTCTTTTGAGGCATTTAGACTTGTTTATTCTCCACCAACTACTGACTACAATGAATAATGGGCTATTTAGGAATCATTCCCAAATATTCAAGAAGTCCATTATTAATGTCATTTGGGAAAGGACATTCAGAATGCACCCAGCCCTAGTTTTTGTATTGTATATAGTTTTATTATTAGATCTCAGATTACAGTACCTTTGAGGTAGAAACTCATTTACAGAGGTTCCACGTCAGTAAAAGATAAGAAAAAAACACATATGGCAGATACAGAGAGTAATTACTGAACACTGAGTACAGAACAAACAGAATTAACAATTACTGTGGAGGATTACAGCAAATATGTTTGAAAAAAAAAACAGTTCTTGTCATAAGTGCAGTAACAGTTTAAACATGTTAAGAACATAACTCTGTGTTGTGTGGGAGGAAGGACTGGATGCTGTAATGGGTGGGAAACCAAGAGGTAAGAGAAAATTAATTCCAACAATAGATTGCTGGGGAGGTTGATAGGGAGCAGTTTGAGGAGACTGGAGATGGGTCAGAATTACTGTCAAAGACTGAAGGGAAGTGGGGAAGGACAGATTGAGGGGGGACCTGGGGCTGAAGGGCTCATGAGGGGGGATGGGGGAGGGGTAAATGAGACAAAGGGTTGGAGGGGTAAAAACCCAAGAAGATCTAGGATAGGCAAATGCTAACATATAGTCAACTATAGTCAACAGCAGAAATAGTTTTTCCAGGACACAGCTTACTGTACATTGTAGAACTATAGTTGGAAAAGGGGGCATTCTGATTGTCTGACAGCATTCTAAAAGGTTTATGCTAGTGGATGGAAACCTTGTGCATTAGAATCATTAGAATTTTAGCTAGGAAAGCAGTCTTTTTAAAATATTATAAAAAGGTTATGATGAATAAAAAAACATGAAAGGTTGGCACGATTCCATAAGCCTTATGTTAACCATATAAAACATACTTGTTCAGCCTGCCCTCCTGCAAATGAATCTCATGGCATCCCAGTTCTCTGTACATTCCATGTGAAAAACATTTCAGGGAAATGGCAACCATTAAAGTTGTTATCATACACTGTGACCAGCACTGGGAATTAGTAGTAGCATGTGGTAAGAACCAAACACAACTTACACAGCAGCGGCAGAGAAGCACAGGCTCTACAGTGGGCTGACAGGTGGACAATATTTTTTTCAGACACTGTATATCCTCACTGAGCTTCACTTGTAGTGTCAAGACTCTTTACCAAGCCTTTGGTAAAATATTAAATGCTGAGTCAGTTACCTGCCTGCTGCCAGTTCTGTATCTGTAGCACTGAGCATTTTTCTTGGAATAAAGCTGACTGAAGAAATACAGCACCTGAGAAAATGACTGCCAAGCTGTGAGCTTGTGTGTTCCTATCCCCTTCTCTGTTGCATCTAGCTACCATAGGAAGAAGAACCCAAGTCAGATGGTGCGCTGATACCCACCTGCTTCAGAGTACACTGAGCCAAACCCCTGTGATGCTTCATACTCGAAGCAGCCGTTATCACCAGGGCTGCAAGTTCAGTTCTACAAAAGAATCAAACACCTCGAACTTCAGTGTTTGATTCTTTCAGACTGTGGCAAACTTTTAGGGGAAATAGCTGGACTTTTGGTCTGAATGGTTCACCCTGGTCTGAATGGTGCAGACCACACAAACTAGATGAATCATGAACCACAGTTCACACCTGAAACAATTAATTAAGGCACAGTGTTTGTCATAGCTTTGTTTTGGAGCTAGACTCAACTCGACGATGTAAGCCAGCATGAAAGTTTACTGGTGTGCTTGTCATCGGGCTGTTAGGTAGCTCAGGCAGAGCTGTGATTCACTTCTAGTTAGATTAGCTAGAAAATTCTTCAAAAAGCAAAAGAAAAGTCATAAAATCTTCAAACGTTTGACAACTTATTGCTATATTAATAGGAATATCCTAAAAAAAAACGATCTAAAAAAAATTGAATCATTGGCAATAACCAATAAAATGTCATTTAATGTGTCAAAATGTATTAGATATGGGTAAAAATAATCACAAACAAACCTATTACCTTAACAACATTATGGTCAGGGAATCATCCATGGAAAAAGATTTGGGCATACTGGTAAACAACAAGCTGTCATCCACTGACCATTGTAATAAGGTTGATAACCATGCTAACGCTCTTTTACGTAGAATTAATAATACATTTGTCCTTAAAACTGAGGAGTGTATTATGGCCCTCTATAAAACTCATATTAGACCTCATTTTGATTATGGTTCACCTTTTTGGAGTCCCTACCTGGTTGCGGACATAGCCAGAATTGAAAAGGTCCAGAGAAGGGCCACAAAAATCATACCGCATCTCTCACTACTGGATTATGAATCTAGGCTACATAAAACAGGGCTTTATTCACTTAAACTTAGAAGATTAAGGGGTGAACTCCTCCAGTTATTCAAGATCTCTCATTCAGCCACACTAATGAGTTCATGTGGACTATCTTTTACATCTAGAAAAATTGTAGCCAGGATTCACAACAAACAAACTGGAGTTGATAGAACAAGATCAAACAAAAGACAACAATTTTTTACTGTTAGAGCCCCTAGAATTTGGAATTCCTTGCCTCAGGATATCATTGACTGCCAGAATATAAACACCTTTAAAGTTAAACTTGATAAATGGCTTCTAAAAAAGAACATAACTTAACAATGATCCACAATGTGTGGAGGACATTCTCGATGGGCTTCGGCCTTCTTTTGTCCATCAACCAAGTAACCAAGTAACTTTGACCTGTACTAATCCTACAAACACCAGGGCTGCTGAAGGGGGGAGGGATTTTTAGGAGGAAAAAGAACAGAAAAAAAAAGAAAAGTCAGTCTGAACAGTGCTGCAGCAGGCCTCTGGCACCAGGGGTTTGCCTGAGAGAGCTGAGAAGGGAGAGGCTGGACTCTGGAGGAGTGTGTTTACTGCTGGGCAGTGGGCAGGTGGGGCATGAGGTAGAAATCTGCCAGTGCCCACTTGTTGCCTAATCTCAGCAGTGCAGCACACGTTTTTATGTTTGCTTGCACGCATGTGCAAGAAACATAGTGCCATCATCCGAGTTTTCGGAGGTGTGGCACCCTGTCTTCCAATTCAGTCAGTGTGTTTGCAGGCATGGCCACAGTTTGGCAATGAATGCTGCAGCTGTCTATGACAGCAGTTGAAAATGCAGTGCCATACAGTTGAAATGGAGAGCTACGCTTCAGTGAGTAGCGATAAGATATCGCATGCTCATACACTCCTCCCACACACACACACACACACACACACACACAAACACACACGCACGCATATTGCATGCTCATGCGTCCCCCATGCACACACTGTATGGCCGACAGGGGTGCCCAATCCCCCATCGGCTGTGCTGCACTCTCCCCCCAACAGAGTTCCAGGTGCCATGCTTTGAGTCCACCCCAGCATGGCAACATTCTATATGGCTGACAAGGGGTGCCCAATCCCACATCAGCTCCACTGTTTACCCTCCCCCCCAAGAGACTACCGGGTGCCATGCTGGGAGCCCACCCAGTGTGGCAACAGTCCGTATGGCTGATGGGGGTGCCCAATCCCCCATCGGCTCCACTGCCCCCCCAAACAGCCTTCCAGCTGCCACGTTGGAGCCCACACCAGCATGGCACAAGTCCCGTGTCATCCTCCTAAAAACAAAAGCACCTGAAAAGAAAAAAACTTCCCTCACTGACTGTCCTGACCCCCATCCCCCCACCTGCACCCACCTTCTGCACACCCAGCCTCACCACATACCCTCACTTCATCCCATACTTACCTCTGGAGTCTGGTGCAACAATATTTGGTGGATCAGGAACACGTCTGCGCTCTTTAAAGCCGACCGCGAACTGAGGAAATGCCAGTAAGCTGTATAATGGAATAAATAGGGGTTTTTCAACTTTGATGCATATCTCAAGCATTTTGGGAATTTTTTCACCAAATTTTCAACATGGGGTTTTTGGGACCCCTCCTCATGAATTCTGTTACTGTCATTTTGTTAATCAGGCCCGAAAGGTAATTTCGCTGTCACTGCACGGAAGCACCTTTCAGGACTGATTTACAAAATGACAGTGTCATAGTTCATGAGGTAGGTCCCCAAAACCCTATGTTGAAAATTTGGTGGATAAAATTCCCAAAAATTACTGTTTTACGAGCATGCGTTGCACTGTTCCTATGCATGCTCGTAAGTTCGCGAATTTTCAATATTTTCACTCCAGATTTTCAACATTGTCATTTTACCACACCTCCTTATGAGCAGTACAGCTGTAATTTTTCACATTTTGCCCAAAATGTCTTTCCACGCATGGAGCGCACAATGGCGCAGTCGGTGTGCAAAATCAATGTTTGGGACAGATTAAGAAAATCACAGTGACACTGTTCATGAGTAGAGGTGTTAAAATGGCTATGTTAAAACTTTGGTGAAAAAATTCCCAAAAATGACTGTTTTATGAGCATGCATTGTGCTGTTCCTACACATGCTTGTAAGTTCGCAAATTTTGAATATTTTCATTCCAGATTTTCAACATTGCCATTTTACCACACCTCCTTATGAGCAGTACAGCTGTCATTTTTCACATCACACCTAAAACATGTTTCCATGCATGTAGCGTACAATGGCGCAGTCGGTGTGCGAAATCAATGTTCGGGACAGATTAAGAAAATCACAGTGACACTGCTCATGAACAGAGGTGTTAAAATGGCTATGTTAAAATTTCAGTGAAAAATGTCCATAAAATGACTGTGTTATGAGCGACCATTGCGCAGTTTCCACACACCCTCATAAGTTCACGGATTTCTAATATTTTCAGTCCAGATTTTCACCCTGACATTTTTCCACACTTCCTGTCATTTTTCACACCATGGCCAAAATGTGTTTTTACACTTCCAGTGCAGAAATGCGTGGTCACTGTGGGAAATCACTGTTCGGGACAGATTAAGAAAATCACAGTGACACTGTTCATGAGCAGAGGTTCCAAAATCTCTGTGTTGACAATCTGCTGTAAAAAATCCCCAAACTAATTGCATTACGGGTGTGAGTTGTGCATTTTCTACGCACGCTCGTGACTTCACCAGTTTTTTTAATATTTTCACTGCAGATTTTCAACATTGCCATTTTTCACCTCCCCATGAACAGTACAGCTGTCATTTTTCACATCCTGTTCGAAATGTGTTTTCGTACCTGTGGTGCCAAATGGCATAGCCACTGTGCAAAATCAGCTTTCGGCTAACGCATTGCCACTGTTCATAAGGTGGGGGTCACAAAAAACCCATGTTGAAAATTTGGAGTGAAAATGCCAATAAACGCCTGAGGCGTTAGGGTTTCCGACCATAACACCCCATCCTGTACAGATTGACAGGCATCAGGGGTGTGACTTGGGATTCTCCCATGTAATGCTCATACCATTCCACACTCTGCAGCCAGTGACAGGCATCACGGTGTGCCTTGGGCTCTTTGGCCCCAAAGTTCACCCCATTCTCCTATACAGCACCCATCTCACCATATTTCCTGATGGAATGGGGTGAGCATAAGGGCCAAAGACCCAAGGCACACCATGACACTTGTCGGTGTTGCAGGGTAGGGTGTGGTGAAATGACGTGGCCATTATGCCTGACAACCCAAAAGCACACCCCAATGCCTGTCAGTCTCTGCAGGGTGCTGGTGGGGTTGGCTTCAGTTCAATACTTCACTGCCATTCCTATTATGCAGCTCTCTAACTCCTACACTACCAATGCTAATGCCAGCAAGTAAACATTCAGCATTGACAAATGCTTGTTTTTTTCACTGCAGAACAGGCATTTTAGCAGGGCATACAATCAGAATTGACTGAAGCCCCTGGCAGAAGCCTCAGATGTGATTTTTGGGGGGAGTTACTTTTAATTATTAATTTTACTGAGCAGCAAGTGTATGCCAGTTGGCAGCAGGACAGTGCCTGGTCACTGGTAGTTGGCACCTTCGTGGCATCCCATAAAAACATTTAAATAATTCTTCATTCATGTTCACAGCTTCACATTTCTTTTTGTGTCAGTTTATAACTCGCTATAGCCACCCAAGCTGCAGGGTTGCTTGTAGCAGTTTCCTCTTCCTCCTCCGGAGTCCTGAAGCAACCTTTTGCAGTGTCATCTGGGCACTGGGCAGCAAGTGTGGGCCAGCTCACAGCGTGGCAATGCCTGTCCCATGATAGTTGGCACCTTGGTGGCATCCCATAAAAAAATGTAAATAATTCAGCATTCACATTCACATTTCTTTGTGGCAGTTTCAAACTTAACATTCACCCAAGGTGCAGGCTTGCTTACAGCAGTTCCTCCTTTCTCCTCCTGAGTCCTGAGAGAGCCTTTTGCACTGTGATCTGGGCAGTGGGCAGCAAGTGTGTGCCAACTGACAACGTGCCAGTGCCTGGCCCCTGATAGTTGGCATCTTGTCAGCATCCCATGAAAAATTTAAAAGAAAATTCATTTTATCTTTCTGCAGAAGTTTTCAAACTGAAACTTTTCATGTTCTCCCAAGTTGTTGTGGTTCCTTCCTCCTGAATCCTGAAGCAGTGTGTGTGTGTGTGTGTGTGTGTGTGTGTGTGTGTGTGTGCACACGTGTGTGTGTCACCCTGAGCTATACTGTTGCAGTGCGATCTGGGCAGTGGACAACAAGTGTGTGCCAGCTGGCAGCACGCCAGTGCCTGGACCCTAGTAGTTGGTACCTTAGTGGCGTCCCACAAAAAAATATTTACAAACATTTTTTTTTGTGGCAATGTTCAAATTGAAACTCTTCATATTCCCTCAAGTTGCTGCAGTTCCTTCCTCATGAGTCCTAAAGAAGCCTGTGTGTGTGTGTGTGTGTGTGTGTGTGTGTGTCATCCTGAGCTGTGCTGTTGCGTGTGATCTAGGCAGTGGGCAGCAAGTGGGTGCCAGCTGGAAGTGTGCTGGTGCCCTGCCCTGGTATTTGGCAACTTGGTGGCATCGCATAAAAAATGTTTTTAATTATTTATTTTTCTTTTTACGGCAGTTTTCAAATTGAAACGTTTCACACTCCCCCAAGTTGCTGCAGTTCCTACCTCCTGAAGCAGCCTGCTGCAATGTTGTCTTCTTTCTGTCTTCTTCTGATTAATGTTTTGTGAATTGTTGGCAGATCAACACAGGCTAAGTAAATCATTTTTGGGGCAACGTTGACCAGGAGTCCAGTGTGAACAACATTTAATCATGGCATAACGGGAAGCAATAGAAACACAGAAACATAGAATGCTATGGAAGATAAGGACTGCTGGGCCCACCCAGTCTGCCCATTTTTTTTAGCCTTTATTTTTGTGCTACAGACCCTACTTGATCTATGGTGCAATCTCTTCTCCCCTTTCCTTACCTTATGATTCCCTTGTGCCTGTCCCAGGCATTTTTGAACCCCATGACTGTTCTTGCCCACACTACCTCTGCTGAAAGGCTGTTCCAGGTATCCACCAGCCTTTATGTGAAGAAGTACTTCCCCACATCCCTCCTAAATTTATCCCCCTCCAACTTCATAGCATGCCCCCTTGTTCTAAAGCACCTTTTTCTCTGAAAAATACTCCTCTCCTTTACCTTATTAACCCATAGGAGGTATTTAAAAGTCTCTGTCATATCCCCCTCTCCCTCCTCTTCTCCATGATGTAGATATTTAGCTCCTCTAACCTCTCCTTGTAGGGCCTTCTGATACAGACATTGCACCATTTTGGTAGCCCTCCTCTGGACCACCTCCACTCTATGTCCTTCCTAAGAAGAGGTCTCCAAAACTGGACACAGTACTCAAGGTGGGATATTTCCAGTGATCTATATAGGGGCAGCACCACCTCCCTCTTCTGTTGACAATACCCCTTCCTATGTACCCCAGCATCCCACTACCCCTTTGACAGCTTTGTCACACTGTCTGACAAGCTTTAGGTCATACAATATGATTACCCCTAGGTCTCTTTCCTTTTGGTCTTTGTCAGTATCACTCCACTCATTTTGTACTCCACTCCAGGTTTCTATGGCCCAAGTGCATTATTTTGTACTTTTTTCAATTAAAACCCAGCTGCCATACCCCTGACCACTATTCCAGTTTTTTCAGATACCTGCCCATCCCTCCCACTCTTGTGTCCACTCTGTTGCAGAGCTTGGTGTCATCCACAAAGAGACAGACCTTCCCTTCCAGTTCCTCTGCTATGTCACTTACAAAGACACTGAAGAGGAGCAGTCAAGTGAAGCTTTAGTCATAAAAGGTGCTTTTAAAAAACCAAATTGCCTGTACAGCAAACAGTCATAACATAGTTTCTGATTAAAATCCCAAGTACTAAAAACACAGTTCAAATGAATAATTAAGCACCATCAGGCAAGGTTAGCTTGAATAAATACATCTTCAATGCGGACTTGAATGTCTCAGTGGACAGGCAGTCTCTCACCCGATGAGGTAGAGAGTTCCACAGGGTCGGGGCCACAAAAGCAAAAGCTCTGGCCTGCAAGGTCTTCAAACAGACCTTGGGAATCTCTATCAATCCCTCGCTGGTGGAATGGAGTGGGCGGAGAAGGCAGTAGAAACATAGGAGGTCTTGCAAATAACATGGTCCCTGATTGTGTAGGGCCATCTAGGTCAGCAAAGCGATCTTGAAGGTGATCCTCCACTGTACCAGCAGCTAGTGCAGTCCACAGAGCACAGGCATGACACGACTAGCTCTTGATGAGCCAGTCAATAACTTGGCAGCTGCATTCTGCGCCAGCTGCAGGCGGCATATGTCAACCCCTGCAAAAACTAGGTAAAGAGCATTACAGTAGTCATGGCAGGTGGTCACAAAGGCATGAACAAGCACTGGTAGATTATCAGGAGGAACAAGGTGCTTTATCCAGGTGAGGTTCCTCAGATGGTAGAATGAGGACTTGATGACGGCTGCCACCTGAGACTTAAATGTCATCTCATCATCAAGCACAACACTCAGATTACACACCTGTTCAGAGGCCCTTAACTGGTTGCCCCCTAGTTTAATCCCAGATGGCTGACCAGGAGGTATCCCCCCCTGCCTGATGACCTGGGTCCACCACCAACACCTCAGTCTTATCCAGGTTCAATCTCAACCAGCTGGCACACATCCAGTCCTGAATCTCAGTGAGGCAGTTGTTAAAGACCATGACAGCATCATCCCTTTCGGGTACAAAGGACATGTACAGCTGAGTATCATCTGTATAGCAGTGAAAAATCAGCCCATACTTTCTTACAAGGTCCCCCAGTGGCAGCATATACACCACAAATAACATGGGAGATAGAACCAAGCCCTGCGATATCCCACAAGACAGATGGAGAGGGGGAGAGGAAAAGATCTCGGAGACCACTCGGAGACCTGCCCATGAGGAATGAAGGAAACCATATAAGGACCGTGCCTGACAATACACCAATCTACCACAGGCACTCTAGTAATACCCCATGGTCCATGGTGTCGAACGCTGCCGACAGATCAGGGAGAACCAAGATCGAATGGCTCTTCCAATCTCTCACCATCAGGAGGTCATTAAGTACTCGAACAAAGCCATCTCAGTACTATGCCTCTTCCCAAAACTGGAATGGAGTCCCAGCACTGATCACTGAGATACCTCGCTGGTCACTCTCCCTTCTTTGGAGTGAACTCCATTTCCATTGCCCTCTGTGTCCAAGCCACTAACCAGTTTCTTACATGGGTTACCACCTTATTACCCACCCTCAAGTTACCCCGCTTGTTTTCCAATCTCTTATGTGGAATGGTGTTCAAAGCCTTGCTGAAATTCAGGTAATCCACGTCCACCAGTCCACCCTGATCCAACTCCTTTGTCACCTAGTCAAAGAAATCTATAAGAGTTTTTGGTCATGACCTTCACCCTGTGAAACCATGCTGTCATGAGTCCTGTAATCCACTAGATACAAAATATTCCACAAGCCTTTCTTTTAATAGTGTTTCCATTAATTTGCCCACTATCGATGTCAGGCTGAGAGGCCTATAATTGCCTGCCCTTTTCTTGCTGCCACTTTTGTGAAGTGAGACTACATCTGCCCTCTAGTGATCTGTTAAATAGGTCCTTCAGAGGTGCAGCTAGTCCCTCCCTAGGCTCCCTCAGCACCCTTGGATGTACCCCATCTGACCCCATAGCTTTGTCCACCTTTAGGTTAGCAAGTGCTTTCAGGACTTTCTCCGTAGAATATGGACAAGTGTCTATTTCCTTCCCTTCAAAGCTCCTGATGCCTTTTTATGGTCCCTTCCTTTCCCCTTCTGTGGTGAGCACTGAGCAGAAGTATATGCTCAAGAAGTTTGCCTTTTCTTGATCTCCCTCCATACAGTCATCCCCTTCCTCTTTAACCATACAAGCCCTCCCTTTCTGTTACTTTTTTTTATAATATATCTAAAACATGTCTTGTCCCATTTTGATAATCCCTGAACCATTTGTTCCTTAGTTTGTTCCTTTGCTTTCTTTACTGCTTTGCCTGACTCCTTCTGTTTTCCCTTATACACTTCTCTATCATCCTCTCTTTTGGTCTCTTTGTACATTCTAAATGCCACTCTTTTAGCCTTTGCCTTTTCTGCTACCTGTTTCAAAAACCATAGCGGTCTCCTCTTTCTTTTACTTTTGCTTACTTGCTTGACACAGAGGGTTGTTGCCTTCACTCTTTTAGTTTGGCCCACTTTTTCTCCCCCCCCCCCCACCAGGTCATTCCTGAAGTATTTTCCCATCTAATCAGCCCTTCTGAAGCCTAGGACCTTTGCTGTTGTGTGGGTGGATTCCGCAGCTGTTTATATGTTGAACCACACTGTACCATGATCACTGGTCCCTGGGTGGCTTCCCACTTTGATGTCTGAAACACTGTCCCTTTATCTTGTCTGTGTGTTGCACTGTCGCAATGGGCACACAATTTCTGGAACCTGAAATCCACACTGTGGAATGCTGCACTGTTGTCTTCACTCAGTATTCTTCAGATTAAGGTTTTGTGTATTTTTCCAGGCCTACACGGGCTGAATAAATCATTTTTGGGCAACATTGCTTATTAAACCAGTGTGTATGTCTATATATGTCAGTGTCAGTGGCTCAGTAGGTGTCACACTCACCTCTGAGGCCGGGAGGTCAGAGGACTGTGGGTTCAGTTCCCACGTCTGGCACTTGGGTTGATATCCCAGTGCTGACACTATAGTGCAGCATGAAATGGGGTGCTGCACTTCTGAGGTGCCGTCTTTCAGATGAGATGTTAAACCGAGGTCCTATCTGCCTGGATTGGTGGTAGTTCAGGTGGATGTTAAAGATCCCATGGCACTTATCGAAAAGAGTAGGGCAATTTCCCCGCTGTCCTGGCCAAATTTCCCTCATTCACTAAAAATACCACCAACAACTTAATCTGGTTCAAGGTCAGTTGGCATTCATCTGTATCCCCCTCCCCCGGGTTGTGCCTGAAATTAGGCAGGATTTGTCTAGTGCACTTACCCGGTCAACAAAAAATAAATAAATAAAAATAAAAATGCATTTATCCATGGGCTGACAGAAAGCCTTGCCATGTGTGGCACTGTCCTAATGGGCACACAATTGTTGGAACCAGTGTCCTATATGCATTGTTGTTAGCCACATACTGTTGTTTACTGCTAGCATTGTCCATGTTTGGTACTAACCAGACAGACACAGTTTTCGGAACTAGAACCCCTCAATATGGCCCATTGCATCATTCTGCTGTTTTAGGTGCTTCATCAGTCCAGTGCATTATGTTATTTCATTTTGTCCCATTTCTTAATGCTTTTCAATGGTCACACCAGTGCAAATTAGTCTACCAGTAAGACAACTTTGGTGAACTTTAACTGGTTCAATGATCAAAGTTCACATGGTGTAACTTTGGGAGGTTCGCATAGCCCTAGTTATCACTGAATACCAGCATGACTGGCAAAGAGAAACTTTTTCCACAAGTACTGCCTGGTTCCTGATTATACAAAAAAAAGAAAACAGAAATTAACCACCAGTCAGTCAGTATATTCATTAATTACATTGACATTTAAAAAACAAAATATTGCAACACTCATCTGTTAGCCAAACAGGATGTGCGCTGGCAAAAACAAAGCATCCCGACATCATCTGAGGCTCCTTCATACTAAGCTCTCATGACACACACAGCCATTCATTGAAAGAAATGTAAATGACTTGCTTAAGCCTGTCACTATAAAAATAGCAATGGGTGTTACAGTGCACTAATCTTCAAAGGCACCATCTCTTGAACTCACAGCAGGTCTTGCATGGGCAGCAGAGCTCACACCACAGATTCTCAAGGTCACAAGCTCTTCAACATCTGATCCCACTCAAGCGTTAAAACAACTGCAGAGGGATTATTTTACATCAAACCTGGCAAAAACTAACATAAATGCTTATGACTGGGTCTGATATATTATTTTTTTAAGGAAACCCATTTTACTAATTGCAATCAGACATGCCAGGGGTTATGTTAATGTTCAAGGTAATCACCACTTAAGAGCATGTGGCATTCAGCTGTGCCTTGTGCCACATCATACCCCAGGAAATTTTTAACTAGAGCATTAGCATAATCCCTGTTGTGCCTTATCACTTAATATGTACAACTTGGTTTAATAATGGCATCGAAGCACTAAGGACCACTAAGGTTGGGCTCCCTTTGTTAATCTAACCCTATAATAGCGGCATAAGGTACCCAGCTTCACCTCATACCTTGTGATTTCCCTAGGGTTAGATTAATGGACAGTAACATAACCCCTGGTTATGCCTTAATGTTTAATACAGCACAAAGTACTGTACAATCAAACAAATACTACCAGTCTGAAAATACAGAATAACTAACAGCATAAAGATATCACACATGGCAGAATTTAATAACAATGATCGGCAACACTTTATTTTAAGTGTCACTAACAACACTGTAAGTACTATATAATTACACTGTAATTGCACTGTAACTACTATGTAGTTGTTAACTAGTTTCACAATTGCATATTGTGTTCTTATACAATTTGTATGAATGTAAGCGCCCCAAATCAGGCTTACCTTTTGGGAGCTGCAGCTCCGTGCTCCCCACTGTGCTGGTCAGGAGCCCCAGGTAGGATTTGGACCTGTGGTGTCCTTTTGCAGCACTGGCCACCAAGATTTCTAGTGCTCAGTCTGTTGGCAGGTGGGCCGACCACTGGGGTTATGTTTTCATGCCTCCAGGTACAGTTTGAGAAGTTTTGGGGGGGTGAGGGGAAAACAAGGAAAAGTGAATATAGTAAATAGTTATGGTGGCTGTGCCTTAGGATGCATGCGTGTCCACCAGCAAAACAAATGTATTGGAGTGGCTGCTCCAGGTCCTGGATCCAGTTTTTTTGGGTTGGCTGGGCTCGGGACCCCGTGGAAAATGAAATAAAAAAAAGAAACAAAAATTGTAAATAGTTTGGTGGTCCATGCTGTGGAGCATGCGTGGCTTCCCGGGGGGTTGGGGAGTTGAATGGAGTGGTGGCTCCGGTAGTTTTGGCACCATCTGGTGCCATGGGAAACATATTGTAAATAGTTGTTTTGGGATTATAAGTCCCAGAAGGCTTTGGGGGGACAATTGTTTGGCACCAGGAGGTTGATTCAGGATTGGGCCTTGAACTTGGTGGGGATTTTATGGCACCTTGAGAGGGGATAAAATAGTAGGAGCAGGTTGGAATATGGAGAGAGATCTGAGCAGGAAGAAGTGGAGAGAGGTCTGAGCAGGGCCAGTTGCCTGCCTGGCCATAGAGTCTGCAGTTTGTTTGTTTTTAGGGCAACGCAGTATTCAGTTTAGAGAGTGTTGTGGTGGCCATTTTATTGGAGCCCCCTTGGTGGGGCTGGATCCCCGAGCTGTAAATATGGAGACTACAGAGGGAGGACAGCTGCGTAGAAAGGACAAGGAAAGACAATTGTGTGATGGGACTTGCAGTAGGGGGGTGAGCTGAGTTATGCAGAGTAGGACCTCCTAGAAAGGAGATGAGGGAAGAGGAAGATGGCACTTAAGATGTGAGGGGATCCAAGGGTTTGGGCAAAGTCCCTGGTCCCAGAGACTATAGATATGTGCATCAATTATTGGGGGACTGTGAGCAGGGTCCATTGGGAGCCAGGGGATTAGGATGCATCTCCCCTGGTTCCATGGTGACCCAAGGCTTAGAGACTGTCCCAGTTTCTGGCTGGAGGATGAACTGTTGCTGTTTTATTCATGGCCAGATTTGGCTACAAAGTTAAGCTGCCTGCATTTTGGACTGTTGGCCACCTAGCCTGCATGGTAACTGCTGGGAACTTAGCTACTGAAGAGATCTTCACGGTCCTGAGCACCACTGAGCTTCAGATTTGATCTTTTTGGTCCAGAGAAACCAGTTTTTGTGTGTTCTCTGCTCCATGGAGAGGCTGTTCCTGTTTTATTAACTGTTTATTAAATGGGATCCCTCATTTCTCAAGGCTTTTGATTTAGTTCAATATGATTTGCTTTTGACTAGGTTAAGGGCCATAGGGATTAAGGGCCAAATATTAAAATGGCTTGGGTCATATTTGACAAATAGATATCAATGTGTTCAATGTGGTACAATGATGTCAGCCCCTGGGAAACTAGAGAGAGGTGTTCCCCAGGGCTCTATTTTGGGCCCATTATTATTTAATATTTATGTTAATAATTTGGTTCATGAAATTAAACATAGTGAGGTGAGACTGTATGCACGAATGACACTGTTTAGTGGCATCTGCTGACAATCTCACATATATATGGATTTGCTTCAAAGTGATTTGTTACAAATGCAAAAATGGTTCAGTAAATCTGGTCTTCTTTTGAATGCTGAAAAAACACAAACTATGTTGTTTTCGATTGGTTCATATAGAGGAAAAGAGCCCAAACCACAATTACATTTACAAGATGGTACAAAGATTGAAAATGTATTAACATACAGATACTTAGGGTTTCAAGTAGATGCTAGAATGACATATGTAAATCACATATCAGTTCTGGTAAAGAAAGTGAATAAAAGATTAGGGGCTCTTAGAAGAGTTGTGAGAGCTTTACCTTTGGTGGCAAAGGAGCGATTGGCAAAACAGATGCTGTTACCCATATTGAAGTATGGTTCTATAATTTACATGAATTCGACTAAAACTGCTTTAAATTTGGCTAATCAAATATATTACAGGATAGGTAAATTTGCTTCCGGAAGTATTAAAAATGAGCATCATTGTATAATTTATAATAAGTTAAATTGGCTTCAACCTGAAGAAAAAAGAAACTATCTCTGGCTTACTATATGCCATAAGACAATTCACAAAAAGTATAACCATCCTTTGTATAAGCAATTAAAAAGAAAGATAAATAATGAATCGTATATAAAGACTAGGAATCCATTAAGCAATATCCCAGTGTATAGAAGCCTTAATAGACATGGGGATGGTATGCTCCAGAATAGAGTAGCATTAAGTTGGAATGGTTTGACTGAATCGCAGAAAACTAATTTAGATTTTTTTAAATTTAAAAATGAATTGTTTAATAGTTTGTATTTTTTATGTGTGTGTTTTAAATAATATATGTACAGTGGCGTGAAAAAGTATTTGCCCCCTTCCTGATTTTCTCTATTATTGCATATTTGTCACACTGGATGTTTTCAGGTCTTTAGAGAAAATGTAATATTAGATAAAGGGAACCTGAGTGAACAAATAACACTTGGTTTTTTTTTTAATTTCACTTATTTAATGAAAAAAAGTTAACCAACACCAACTGGCACTGTGTGAAAAAGTAATTGCCCCTTACACTTAATAACTGGTTATGCCACATTTAGCTGCAATGACTGCAACCAAACACTTCCTATAATTCAATATCAGTCTTTCACATCGCTGTGGAGGAATTTTAACCACTCTTCCTCCAAGAACTGCTTTAATTCAGTAACATTTGGTAGGTTTCTAGCATGAACTGCTTCGTTTCAGGTCCTCCACAGCATCTCTATTAGGTTTAAGTCTGGACTTTGACTAGGCCACTCCAAAACTTTAATTTTACTTCTTTTTAGCCATTCTGATGTGGACTTGCTTTTGTGTTTTGGATCATTGTCTTGCTGCATGACCCAACTACGCTTCAGCTTCAGCTGACGGAAGGATGACTGGACATTCTCCTTAAGAATTTTCTGGTACAGAGCAGAATTCATGGTTCCTTTAATTATGGCAAGTCATCCAGGTCCCTAGGCAGCAAAAGCATCCCACACCATCACACTACCACCACCATGTTTGACTGTTGGTATGGTGTTCTTACTGTGGAATGCTGTGTTTGCTTTACGAGACATTATGGGATCCATGTTGTCCAAAAGTTCCACTTTGGACTCATCTGTCATAGAACATTTCCCAAAAGGCATGGATCATCCAGGTGCTTCTTGGCAAATGAGAGATGAGCATTTATGTTCTTCTTGGTTAGCAGTGGTTTCCGCCTTGCTACTCTCACATGAAGCCCATTTTGCCCAGTCTCTTTCTGATTGTGGAGTCATGAACACTGACTTAGGAGGCAAGAGAAGCCTGCAGTTCCTTGGATGTTGTTTTAGGATCCTTTGAGACTTCTTGGATGATTTTACCTGCGCTCTGGAGTAATTTTGGCAGGCCGCCCACTCCTGGGAAGGTTCACTACTGTTCCAAGTGTTCTCCATTTGGAGATTATGGCTCTCACTGTGGTTTGATGGAGTCCCAGAGCCTTAGAAATAGCTTTGTAACCCTTTCCAGACTGATAGAGGGCAACAAATTTTTTCTGATCTTTCAGGAACTTCCTTTGATCATGGCATAATGCTTGTTGAATCTTTGTGCTGGCAACGTGACTCTGATGGTAAGGGCCAAAATAAGTGAGGTTTATATTGAGCAGGGCTGGCTGTAATCAAGCCTGGCTGTGTTCAATCAGCTGACTCTAATTATCCCTTTAATTGGGTTGATTTAACTGAGGGGCAATTACTTTTCACACAGTGCCAGTTGGTGTTGGTTAACTTTTTCATTAAATAAATGAAATAAGTAAAAAAAAAAGTGTTATTTGTTCACTTAGGTTCCCTTTATCTAATATTATATTTTGTCTAAAGACCTGAAAACATCCAGTGTGACAAATATGCAATAATAGAGAAAATCAGGAAGGGGCAAATACTTTTTCACGCCACTGTATGTAGAGTGCAATTGCATTTGTTTGTATTAGTTGTGTTTGTATTACTTATGTTAAATGTCAACTGTTAATTGGTAATTGTATTAGAATTCACATGCAGGACTTTGTTGTAATCGGGACTTTGTCCTAACAAATGAATTTCCTGTGAAAAAATAAACTTTTAATCAATCAATCATTCCTGCAGTTCTGGTGTTCACCTCATTTGCTCGGATGAATGGTTTGCAGCTAACAAAAAAGTTTGCCTCCACAGCTGGCATCCCAGAGTTTTATTCCAGGGGTGCACCTGGTGATCCGAAGAGCCAGCAAGGAAGACATTGAGAGGCCTCCCTGGTGAAGATTGCCTACAAAGTCCTCTGAGATGAAGATGGAAAGGCCAGGCAGGTGAAGACCAGCATATTCATCTTGCTGGTCGACCAGCTCAGCACCTGAACAAAGGGGGCACCCTGGTTTCATCAGGTCTGGTAAGCCAGTCCAGCCAGGTATGTGGGTTCTTCATGCTGTATAGTGCCCCCCTCCCCAGGACTTTCATCACCACACCCCTAGATGCAGGGAGGAGGACTTACATGAAGAAATAATTAAACATGCAACTACTAATGTTAAACATGCAACTACTAATGTCCCCCTTTAGGAACAAATCAATTCACTCTGACAAGTGTAACTACACATGTAATAGCTGTTGCAAAGTGTAACAGAAAACCTATTGTGCAACTACCACTGTATATCTTTTGGCATTATGCAATTTGTTCTTACAAAAGCAACTACACATGTAATAGCTATTGCAAATTGTATTAGCAAATCTATTGTGTAACTACTGTGTTACACATTTGGGATTATTAAATGTGTTCGTATAAGTGTAACTACAGTACACATGAATGCAGGTCTTGTTCACCAGTCTGTGTCTAGCTGACATTTATTTAAGAGGCAATCTCATAGAAAAACTTGTGTAATCAGAAATGTAGTCAGAATGATAACTAAAATATGATTACAATGTGATTTCAGTCTGCTACACTTAAATGTACTAACTGGCAACTCTTCAGATGAAGTTCAATGTCTGTATTCCAATTTTTTATGAACTTACAGGTTAATAAACACGCAGTCTAATATTGTGAATTGATATATAACTGTACACAAAAATATTAAATTTGCATAATTACTAATCGGCATTGTCACAATATTGTGGCTAAGAAAGAATGTATTGTTTTCACAGTTAATGCCGAGGTTTCCCTTGTAAGAACAAATTACATAATGCCAGAAGAGATACAGTGGTACAGTAGTTGCACAATATATTTTCAGTTACATTTTGCAACAGCTATTACATGTGTAGTTACACTTGTCAGAATGAATTGATTTGTGTAGTAGTTGCATGTGTAACTACAGTGTTTCCTCATGCAAATTATGTAAGTACACAACATGCAATTGTGAAATTAGTTAACTACATAGTAGTTACAGTGTAGTTATACAGTACTTACAGTGCAGTTAGTGACACTTAAAATAAAGTGTTAACTAATGATCAAGGCCACTGATTTACGGTGATTAAAACAATTAAATTCCGTTTTCAAGACTTAAGATTCCAGAATTTCACCGGTGATTGTTACTCTAATTCCCGGATTTTACCAGGATTCTGTTATCATTCTTTTAGTATGTGCATAAATAATCAGAATTAAAGAAGGCTTAATATACAGAGCATTAAATAAAGCAAACTGAAAATAGTACAGGAAGGAATTAAAAGAAAAACAGACTTTTTCATAGATTTACTGATCTGATAGAAAATGCCAGATTCCATGAAATCTTCGTTTTTAACGGTTTTCAGGCAGCCCTAATTCTGGAATTTTACCGGATTTTCCGGTAAAAACCGAAAAACAGTGGCCTTGCTAATGATCTATAGTAGTTAGCTGGCAGATAGGAATCAATACAATTTATATACCTGCAGTTGGTGAGACGATTATCTCATCTTCTGAAAGTACTGTAGCATTGATAGCCAGTGTTGCATGAGAAAGGATGTAAACTGTAACTGCTCTAGTGCCAGTTACTCATTTCCCTTGTTATTAGATTATGCCTGAATGCAGTGGAGAATATGAGACTTCATTTAAGCATCTGGTTTTCTGCCAAGACTATAAATCCAATCTAATAGAACAATCAGAATGTCATAACTAATTTTTCATCAACGTTGGTGGTCCTGACACTGAAGAAGCAACAGCAGCTTGTATTCTAGCATTTTTTTCACAATGGTTTCATCACTGTATGAATTGCCTTTGTGACCTTTCAGTTCAATTAAATTTTATTCTGGATAAAAACCATTGAGCAGACCTTGTTTACAATGGTGTCCTGTCAAGGCAAAACTTCCGATGGCAAGTGAACATGTTACAGACATAAAATAGTGCTAGATACTGTGTTCAGGCTACAAGGCATGGTATGCTTAAATAGACATAACAAAGTTTTAATTGCAAGGCAAGGCCCAGTGTAAGGGGTATAGAGACAGAAGCTCACAGTTGCTACTGTACCTACAGGTATGTTATGCCCCTGGAATGATGTCAGGAAGGATTATGCCCAGAGGAGACTGAAAAGAACCATTCTGTGATGTTTGTACTGGAGGGCAAGGTGTTGTTTACCAGGCATAGGGATTCTGGCAGGGAGTTCCATGCAGTTAGGAATCTATGACCGAAGGTGTGGGACCTGCGAGTTGTATATAAGAGTGGGACAATCAGCTTGACTAATCCAGTGGGGAGCATGGATCTAGGACAGGAACTGTGACTGAGTCGTGACTGCAAATAAGAGGGGATAATGCCTTTGACGCATTTCAGGGAGAACAGGATGAAATGCAGTTCCCTCCTGTCACCCAGGGACAGCCAGTTTAAGTCACTATAGAGCACACAGTGGTGAGTGTCATAATGGCAGTCGAGTAGTAACCTGGCTATCCTGTTGCACAGAGCATCTAATTTGGCAAATCTGGACTTGGAGGCACCATGGAGGAAGATGTCCGTGTAGCCCAAAGAAGGATGTCTCAGAATGGATTATTTTGCCTTTGCAGTCCTGGGACAGCAAGGATTTGTTTCTGAACAGAAAGCCAATCTTTGGGCCTAGACTTTAAATGTGTTTGTCGATGTGTGTATTCCATGTGAAGAGTGAGTCAACCTGAAAACCAAACATTTGTGTTCATGAACCACTTTCTGGGGGATCCATCTGTGGTAGCAATGAGCAGAGAGGCACAACCAGCATAGCTCTTCAGTTGTAGGTTAGACCCAAATACCCTATCATTGGTCTTTTCCCCAATTTCTTTTTTTTTTTGTATTCTTTTTATCCCTGGCTTGCCCTCCTTCCCACCACTCTGCCCAGCTTTGTCACCCCTGCTTCCCCTAGGACTTACCTTCTCCCACAGTACCCCACAGCTTGTGCTCCAGGGCAGGGTTTTGGGGCATCCTCTCAATCCACCAGGACTAAATCCAGATCATGGGAGGAGCTTAGGTCATCGGGTGTGGGGCCTACGGTGGATGGTGATCATCCTGCCAGCCAAGGTTTTCCTGTTTTCCTGTCCCCCTGGAGGCGTGGTGTACAAGGACATCAGAGCATGCACCATGCACTCCCATGCATTGCATGCTGATATCTGCCCTGCCTCTGACCTGCCTGGCCTGGGCCTCCTTTCCTACAGCTTTCACCAATAGTCAGGCAAACAATGGGCTGGTCCCCACCCTCCCCCAGAAGAGGAGAGTGGTCCTGCAGATGCTTGATCCTCCTCTCTCCAGCCAACCCTATGACACCCAGGCTCACTTCCTAACCTGGGTCATTAGCATCACAAATGGTAGCATTACCGCTGTGCTGGCAGGCCGGCCAGCCTTTCCCAAATTTAAAGGCCATTGAGAGTTGAGGTGAAAGGCTTGCAGGTCATGAAATCTCTTTTTGAGAGGGTCTGCACAGTGGGCATGTTGGCTCCAGAAGCATACAGTACAGTATCATCCATGTACAGATGGAAGTTCACACCTCTGACATGCTGACCCAATTACAGTATTTATAAAGATGACAATAAGGAGCCAAGTACTGAGCCTTGTGGTACACCTTTAGTGACTTGGTGGGGATTGGATTTGGTGCCGTGTATCCAGATGCTCAGTTTGCAGTTATTTAGATAACTGCCAAACCAGCTGGCTAGCTCTGGGCTCATGTGTAGCTCACCTAGTCTGGTCATTAGTATTCTGTAGCTAGTCTGGTCATTAGTATTCTGTGGTCCACTGTATCAAAGGCCTTTGATAGGTCGATGAAGATGGCACCCATGTATTTTCCTCCATCTATGGCCAAACTGTCAATAGTAGTAGTAAAAGATTTATTTTTATACAGGATAAAAACACTTAGATCCCTAGAGACCTATTTACAAGATGGTCTTGTTTGTCTGATACAGCAAGTTACTTACGTATCATAAAAATACTTTGCTGACAAAATAAATGATAAGATACATACACTGGATTAAACAGTATTTTGCAAAGTACAGATTCCAATTATTGCTATTGTCTAAGTATAACCTTCAAGTATTACAACCAGTCATACAGACTATAAAATTATCTCACAAACTGAAGGTGTAAAATAGTCTTTTTTCATCTTCCCCCAACCTTTGGACATCAAAGCATTTACAATGTTCTAGTATTTCCAAACTAATAGCTTTTCGAAAACTGTTTTTCGAGTTGCTGTATTTAAAGAGTACCAAATTGTTGGAAGCTGATAATTGAAAGACATTTTACAAAAGTTAGTTTTAGTCATTGGCACTTTTAAGCCTCTTTTACTCATTTTTATCTTCTGGTACTTTAACATCTCACCATGGATCAGTACAAATGAAATCTCCCCAACTTGGTCATTAATAATTTTAAATGCCATCAAAGTGCTCTGCTGGTCCTATGTTAATGAAAGAGAATCCCACTGCAATTCCTTCAGCATCTGGAAATGATACATATCCACTGAGCAATGCAAAGCATATCTCGCTAATTTACTATGTCACATCTAGTCACAGCTAATACCCTGTCACTGAGTCTAGCCATCGAGCACCTTGATTGCAGCAATGACTTAACTGTAGCCTGTTCTAAAACCTGACTGGTGTTCATTGAGCAGCAAGGTTTTGTTCAGGAATTCTATAATTTTTTTTTTTGCATGGAGTATACAATCTAGTGCTCTGGAAACCAATGGCAGGAGGGAGATAGTTCTGAAGTTCTTTAGGTTGACCAGGTCACCTCTTTTATGAATGGGCACCATGCTGGCAGTTTTCCAGCCAGAAGAAACATAAGACTGCTCTAAGGAGTGAGTGAAGAGGTAGGTCAGAGGCCTAAAGATTTTGAGGGGCAGCAAGTTTCAGCAGCTTGATGTCCAGTCCATCAGGATCACCCCTTTTTCTGTTTTTCAAGTGTTTCAGTTGATCCAGAACATGTGAGGACTCAGTGTTAGAGAACAAAGAGGGGAGTCCTCTGGTTGCTACAGCAGTTTGGGCAGAAGGAGCTGGTGAAGTGCTGTGGATGTTCCAGTTATCGTGTGGAGCTCCCTTGACATTTACAATGTCTGCATTAAGAGCACTGGCACAAGTGACAAAGTAGGTGTTTAAGCAACTGACTACGTTGTGTGTTGGGTATCAGTCAGGCAAAACAAAATATAGTTTTGCAGGAATGCTGCATGTTTGGGGCCCTTCAAACCAGCAGCAGTGTTCCAGACATTCTTGGAGTTGCTGGTGTTGCTGGAGAATGCACTAGCAAGAAAGAATCTCTTGATTACTCTAATGAGTCTTGCATTTCAGTTTCTAGTCTCCCTGTATAGCTTCCATTTGGATTGGATGTTGGAGCACTAGTCTTCCTGAGCCTCTGCAGGTCAGAAGAGACCCATCATACAGAGTTTAGCCTCACCTTGGAGCACCTGGGGGGGGGGCATTTTTGTTGCAAACCTCCAGGAGTTCATGGACAAAGGAAGACCAGACATCACCCAGGTCAGATATGAGCTCTAGCCTGCTCCAGGGGATGGCCACCAAATCCCACATAAAGCTGAGTCAAAGTTCTTATATCAGTTGCATTTGATGTGTTTTTGGGGGGAGGGCATGGTTACACAGTTTCTCGCTTAGGTAGTAGATGGCAGCACAGTCACTTGCAAAGTTGGGTAGTGTATCAGCAGTTAAGAATGCCTAGCTTCTGTTTGTCAGAATGATATCCAGGGACGAAGAGGCATTTGGGTTTCTTGGATTGTTTCTAGTTGTCTGGGTGATAAGTTGATCAGGACCCATATCTATGGTCAGCACTTTTTGTGATTTTGCATTTGTCTGGACTCAACCAGTCCTAATTGAAGTCACCCTTAAAGGACATCAAAATGTATTTTCCAAAGCTAGTTGCCTAGCTAATGGACTAATGAACTAAAGAAGTATTTTTTTGCAGGTAAGTTACAGATTATGCCAATTGAGGAATTGCTTTTTCTTAGGAATCTTGGAAAAATAGAGATTGAGAAGAACTAAATGGTACAATATCCAGACTAGAAGTTGATATATACTGAAAAAAAATATGCTGTATACTGCAGTAACTATTGATGGAACAGCAGGATAATGACATCTGTAAACATTTTATATTGTCAATAGATATAACACCTTTTTGTTGACATAAGCAGAAGTGCAGCCTCCGTAGCATGCATGAAATAAAGAAAGACAAGATGGACATAAATAAGTTTTGGAGAAACCAGATAAGAGATACAGTGATTAAGGAGAAGTCTGGCAAAAACAGTACATTGAAATGAAGGGCAGTTTGAAAGAAAAAGATCACATATATCTTGATAAAGATACTGTATAAACACTTCCACCAACTGCTCTGACAATGCAAAAGGCAAAATGTTAGCTGTCTATGGGAGGATGATTGTGATTATGACTTAAAATAATATATACTGTAGCTTATATTTTGAAAGTAGGGGCAAGTGTGGGGGATATCCTCTTGGCTATAGTTTATACCAAATTTGAGCATGTATCTCCCACATTTTTCTTTTCTTCATCGTACAGGATACTTGGTTCCTGGTTCCTTTTTAAAATTAATTTTTTGGGGGCACCATTCTGAACCTTGGCCATCAGTTTTGCTTGCTCCTACTGCTAGATCCCACCACTTCTGGTTTATCATATGATTGCTGAACTCTACATAGATACATAGATACATAGACAGTGTCAGCAGATAAGGGCCTATGGCCCACCCAGTCTGCCCATTTGAGCTTGTAAATTCAGTTTATGTTTTCCTAGAAGTCTGTTGCCCCTTACCCCTGACCTCCAGAATTCCTTTATGTCTATCCCATGCATTCTTAAATCCCATGATTGTCTCAGCCCCCACCACTTCCTCTGGCAGGGTGTTCCACTTGTCCACCACCCGTTCTGTGAAGAAATTCTTCCTCAATGTTTCCTCTGATCGTCCTCCCTCCAACTTCATCCCATGCCCTCTAGCCCTGGAACAACTTTTTCACTTAAAAATAGTGTATTCCTGCACCCTGTTCCTCCCTGTGAGATACTTGTATGTCTCTATCATATCCCCTCTCTCCCTCCTCCTCTCCAGGGAGTACATGTTCAGTTCCTTCAACCTGTCTTCATAGGACTTGTGATGCAATCCATGCACCATCTTTGTTGCCCTCATCTGAACCTTCTCTACCCTGTCTATGTCCTTCGTAGATATGGTCTCAAAACTGTACACTGTACTCCAGGTGGGGCCTCACTAGTGTCTTGTATAGCAGAATTATGACCTCCTTTTCCTGCTGGTGATGCCCCTGCCTATACATCCCAGCATCCTATTTGCTTTACCTGCTGCCTTGTCACTGTTCTCTGCCTTGAGGTCATCAGAGATGATAACCTCAAGATCCCTTTCCTGCTTGGTGCATGCTATATCCTCACCCCCAACTGATATATTGTGCCAGGGTTTTTGTGCCCCATATGCATTATCTTGCACTTCTTTGCATTGAATTTCAACTGCCAAACCCCTGACCATTCTTCAAGTTTCTGCAGGTCCCTTCTCATTCTGTCTACACCCTCTGGTGTGTCTACTCTGTTACAGAGCTTTGTGCCATCAGCGAACAGTGAAATTCTGCCTTCTAGGTCCTGTGCAATGTCACTGATGAAGATGTTGAATAGGACCGTCCCAGCACTGATCCTGTGGTACCCCACTGGTCACTCTTCCCTCTGTGGAGTGACAGCCATTACCACCACCTCTGTGTCCTGCCACCCAGCCAGTTACCTACCCACCACACTACTGTCCTGCCCACACCCATATTCCCCAGTTTGTGTAATAGTCTTCTATGTGGCACAGTGTCAAAGGCCTTGCTGAAGTCCAGATAGGCCATGTCCACTGCCCTCCCCTGATCCACCTCTCTAGTCACCCAGTCATAAAATTCAATGAGGTTGGTCTGACATGACCTCCCCCTGGTGAAACCATGCTGCCTTGGGTCCTGTAGTCCATTGACAACCAGATGTTCCACCAATCTCTCCTGCAGTAGTGCTTCCATGATCTTCCCCACTACCGAGGTGAGGCTGACTGGTCTGTAGTTCCCTGCTTCCTCTTTGTTCCTCCTTTTGTATAAGTGGACTACTTCTGCAGTCCTCCAGTCTTTGGGTACCTCCCCTGTTTCCAGTGATCGGCTAAACAGGATAGCCAGAGGTTCAGCCACCACCTCTCTTAGTTCTTTAAGGACCCTGGGCACCCCAGCTGGCCCCATTGCTTTATCAACTCTTATTACTTCCAGTTCCTTCAGGACTCTTTCTTGTGTAAAGGGACTTGTGTCCATTTCTGCACCATTCTCACCCCTTGTACTCCCTTCAGACCCATTACCCTCCTCTTCCTCAGTAAAGACTGAGCAGAAATACCTGTTCAATATGTCAGCTTTACTGTTGTCATCCTCCACACGCCCCCATCCTCCCCTTCAGTCTCACTATCCTCCCTTTGTCTTTTCTTTTTCACTTATGTACCTGTAAAGGTGTTGTCCCTCTACCCACTGATTTTGCAATATGTTCTTCTGTCTGAGCTTTGGCTTCCCTTACTGACCTCCCTGCCTCCCTTGCTTCTCCTGGTACTTCTCCTATCCCCTTCTGCCTGTGTCTTTTTGTATTGCCTGAATGCAATCGTTTTGGCTTTCACTTTCTTTGCTACCTCTTTGGAAAACCATAATGGTCGCCTGTTCCTTTTCCTTTTGCTAACCTGCTTAATGCATAATTCTGTTGTTCTTGTAATCCCCATTTTAAATACTGCCCACTGTTCCTCAACCCCTGATTCCTGTCCCATTCCCCTTAATGCCACTTTCAATTATCTCCCCATTTTCCCAAAGTCTGCCCCCCTAAAATCCAGGATATGTGTTTTGTGTGGTTTGGTTCTGCTCTTTTGTGATTTCAAACCACAATGACTGGTGGTCACTGTTCCCCAGGTGCTCCCCACTGTTACCCCCATCACACTGTCCCTGTTTGTGAGCACAAGGTCCAGTATTGCCTTCTGCCGAGTTGGTTCCATGACCAGTTGCTTGAGGAAGGCACCCTGAAGGGAGTCCAGGATAAATCTGCTCCTAGTTGATGCTGCTGCTGGGATGCTCCAGTCCACGTCTGGAATATTGAAGTCTCCAACCAGTACTACCTCACCCTTGTCTGCCATCCTTTGGATGGCTAGCATCAGCTCCCTTTCTGTTTCTTCCTCCTGGGCTGGTGGTCTATAGACCACACCTGTGTGGATGGCTGTTCCCATTTTCCTTTCCAGCTTAACCCACAGTATCTCTTCCCCATTTTGTTCCTCCTGGATCTCTGTGGCTCTTATGTCATTTTTCACATACAGTACCACTCCTCCCTTCCTGCCCGCTCTGTCTCTTCTGAATATGTTGTAGCCATAAATAATATAATAAAATAAATAAATAATATTTATTTTATAAATTTAAAATATATTTGATCTGTGAAGCCACACTGAGCTGAGGATCATTTCCAGGTGCGACCCAGGGGAGAAAATTATAGCAAGGAAATGGATTACAACAATATGAAATAGAACAGTAGCAAAAAAGAAAAAAACATGTAGTCCCTTTCCTATTTTGGGGGATGTGGTAGATTCAGTTCTCCTCTGCTTTGACAGGGTGCCACCGGTTGGAACATTTCAGAGAACAGGAAGTTAGCTCAGAGATAAGAAGTGGGTGGTTGGAGTCAGTCTGAAGTTGGAGCATGAAAGAGCCCAGCCCCCAGTCTAGGAGACTTGAGTATTTAGACCATGCTGAAGCCCTATAACCAGCCAAGAGTTATGGCAGTGGTCACTTCCCAGGAGGTCCCAAATGGGATTCAAACCAGAGGAACTTCCCCCTGTGTGTGCAAGAACTGTTGTATGCTGTTTCAACTATTTCATTTATTTATTTAATTTTGTTGACCCTGTAAGCCCACTGGGCCTATAAGTCCCTTTTTCATTGGTGACCTGGAGGAGGGGGGATACAGCTGGTAAGAAACTTAAATTGAACCAGATTAAGCTGTTTGTGGTATTTTTTAGTGAACTTTTTTAGTGAATTAAAAGAGGAGCACCATGTGCTAGCCTCCAGTCGAGGGGTAACAGGGTCAGTGGGCCATAGGGCATACAGTAGTGCAAGTGAATAATGCATCTGGAGCCAGTGAGAGTGGGGTCAGATGGCACACTCCAGGAGTCTGTAATAGTGTTTCCTGGGGAACTCAACAGGGGAGGTGATTACATTCTGGAGATGGGACAGGAAATCTTTATGTCTTTCAGCTCAGTGATTGCCTAGATATAGTAGTCTGGTTGCAGCTTGAGAAATGCCCACATTGTCCTTGACTATAAAATACCGTTTTAAATTAAGTTTCCTGAAAAATGTCACTACTGCCTCCCTTGGAACCAGGATGTTTCCATGTAAACCCTTTTTAAGGAGCTCTGAAACAAGTTACTAGGTAGCCAGTAGCTGAATTGGGGTTGGCCCACAGGTGTCAAAGCTGGATGGCTGTTGGGAGTGCACTTTAAATGAAATAGCAAGCAATATTCAGTGTATCCCCCAACCCCAAAGCCTATGCAACTACAGAAATGGCAAGAACTGAAACTGAGGTATTTGTATCCTCTTGGCTGGGTGGCCCAGTCCAGTGAAATGGTTCTCAAATGGTGTACATGAGAGTCTCCCTTACAGTGTGGGACTTGGTGTCATGCCTCTCAGCAGTTTCAGTTGGTCAGGTTAGACTCTCTCTCCCTGTTCTCCTGCTTTCACTCCCTCTCCTGGTGCTGGTGTTGGTGATGGTGATGCAGGTGAAGATTCAGCCAGTTGTCCTGATTGAGCACATATCACTGTGACTTTGCACCAACCCACATATCCCAGCCTCCAAACTTTCAGTGTGATAATTGCCTGACACCAGGCTGTGATGGACTAGCAGACCCTGCAGCAGCCTTTGTGCTTATCCAGTTTCTTCACTCTCTCAGCTTCTCCGTTTCCTGAAGATGCTGAGCATCAAATGCATGCTGTCTAGCATGAGAAAGTCTACCTTTTCTCCAGCAGTGAAATCTGCTTTTATTATGCAGTGTGTCAAAGGCAGGCACACAGTCTGTCACAGGACAGTTCAGACTCTTACAGGCAGTGGTCCCACTTCAACAAGATCTTAAACTGATCTGCCTTATGGGCAGCCTACAGCAGCACTTGCACTTCACAGGGTGGCAGCAAATCCATGTGCTCCTCTTGGGCTGTCAATTAGGATGGGCAATTAAAGAGGTATATTCTAGGCATGTAATTGGCTGATGAGAAGGCACCTGCATTAATTAAGAGAACTTACTGTCAATGAGCGCCTGTGACTCCCCAAGCTGGCAAACACTCCTGATTGGCTGGCACAGTGCCCTTTCATCCCATTGCCACAGCATGGTGGGTCAAAGGTGGCCAAACATGGCTGCCATTTTGTAGCTTAAAAAGCAGTCTCCACAAAAGTCTTAACTGACAGAAAGCACATAGTCTAAGCACCAAACCACGCCTGAGCCAGTCCTGCAAGGAAGCACATTTATGTCCAGTGCAATTGGTAGGCAGATCGAAAGACTCCTGATCCAGCTGCTGCCATGGCAGTGCTGGCTCCATTAGTGGCAGCAAACACCTTTAGTGTATGAGCAAGCAGAGGAGTCTTAAAGGCACAGTAACCCATAGGGGGTTACAGGCAGTTTGTTTAACTATAAATTGATCTCTTTAAAGGAAAGTACTAAGATTATCACTTTTGTGACAATTTTAATTCTCAAGCAAAAGTTTCTTTACCTGGCCACTGCATGAGGTTCTGTATGCAATATTCTGAATGTATGCTGTTGTCCCTGGGGAAGGGATTGTAAATTTGGCCAAAGAGATGGCCAACTGATCCCTTCCATTTCTTCATGTGCTGCCCCCATATACAGACATTTTTGTGACACCCAACATGGAAGAGTGCAGGGCTGTGCACCATACAAGTTTATGTGGCTATTGTGGCATGCAAGTTTATAAATGGTACTGCAGCTTTTAATATGCCTTAAACCCACTGCTTGACTAACAAGGTTAAATTTATGAGCCCTTCTCTTCTGACAGGGAAACCAGTATAAATTCAGAATACTGCATACAGAACCTCAACCAGGGGCCAGAGAATGAACTCTATGTTTGAAAATTAAAACTGTCACAAAAGCAGTAATCTTCGCAATTCATTTTAAATTTCAATTTATCGTGTTTCTAGAATAAGTTAAATAAATTAGCATCAGTGTTAGATTCTGTGACATTATCATCAGTTAATAGTTTTTCCACACATTCATGACATCCTGCAAATGCTGCTACAGTTTCAAAACGTGGGAATTTGTGCTGCGTAATGCCTGTTGATGATGTTACTTCCCATTCCTTTTTGTTTCTCATAGTGAGTGTAAGTAATAAACATTCTTAAAGCAAGCAACTCAGTGCACTTTATTGTGTTAGCTTTAAAATGCCCAACAAAGTTTCTCAAGGGAAAGACAATGGATTGAGGATATACCAGAACTCATTAGGGAAGCCTTTTAAATAAATCCAGTATTCAATAAAGAGTTGCTCCAATGATCATAGTTAACCACTAAGGCCATGTGGTGAAACTGGCAAAATGCCAAAACCAATTTTAGACACTACTGTATATTGGCATGGGTAGGAGGAAGGGATATTGATTTTATTATATGAACTTTGCTGGGATTGTAGGGGGGTGCTACAAGGTGGTGAAGCGGGGTACATTCTTGAAAATGGTCTGGGTGGTGGGAAGGTTTGGGAACAGATTGCTGCAGCTGGTGAGGGTGGGTTACACTTTTAAAACAGTGTTGTGGCTAATAAACATATAACATAGTTTTTGCACTGCTTTGCCTGGTAGAAACTAAACATAGTGGTACTTCACTGACACCTTTGCCAGGTAACTGTCACTACTTGACTAGACACTGGCACATTATTCAAAATGACAAAGACCTTTGAGAGAGACTCTAAGGGAACCACCTAGAGATTTCATACAAGTGGGACAAGAATTTTGGTGATATTCTGACACACAGCCTGTACACAAAATCTCAGTTACTCCAACACATCCCCTGGTTACCACCACCATCATCACATAATTTTAGATGTTGGCACTGTAACATCTGCCATTTCTGTTATTTAGGTAACACTTTACAACATCCTACCATACAGAAAGTTGTAGACATCAGGCAGTTCATTAACTGCAGTATGACCTTTGCCATCGACATGATTGTGTGCCCCTGCCCTAAAATATACATTGGCAGGACAATCTGTCAATTATGAAAATGGATAAAGGAGCACATTCACTCCAGTATCACTGCCCAACCAGATACCCCACTCAACACTTACATTGCCAACAAGCATAATGATGTTACTGAGAACCTATACTTCACGGGCATTGAACATGTGGCAGCCTCTAGCAGAGGTGAAAGCAGGCTGGAGCACTGGTAATGCAACTGCTTGTGACACCGACAACCTGGGTTCACAAGCGAATCTGGGCTGTCAGAGGGTCAGCCAAGGGAGGATGATCGAGCATCTGTAGGACTGTTCTCCTCCTCTGGGGGGGGGAGTGGGCAGAGTGTGAAGTTTGCCTGGCCCCTGGCAGAAGCTAGGGGAATAGTAGCTCAGGCCAAGAAGGTTGGGAGATGTGGCAGACATCTGTGCACATTGCACGGGAGCATGTGCCATGTACCATATCATTGTTGCATGTCATGTCTCCCAAGGGTGAAAACCAGAGGAAAAAAATGGTTGCTGGATGATGATGATGAGCATCCGCAGGCTTCACACCTGACCAGCTAGGCACACTGACCAGAACTGGATCCATTCTGTGGTGGGGCTTGAGGACCCCAATGACCCCACCATGGGAGCAAGCCCTGGGAAAGATGGCCAGCAGGTACATCCTGGCAGATGTCAGGATGACAGGGCTGGGGCACTCATTGGAAGGAAGACCAAATGGGGGAGGGGGGAAAAAAACAGTTGAAGACAGGGTAAAAAGACTCCTTCAGCAGGAGGCAAAATGGATCTATACCCTCAAAGCATGATACCCCTAGAGTCTAAATGATATGATTGATATAGTATCATTTTTGTGATATAAAGATGCATAACCCCTGTTTGGTCCCCAGACCATTTTGGCATTCAATATTTATTTATTTATGATTTATGTTTCTCCTTAGAGTTTTACTTTGTCTAAATGGTTATATGTCTATAATGAATCTAGACAGATTGGGGTGGTAGGGACCAGGGAACACCCTGTGGTAAAATGGTGTTAAGACAGGAGTAATCCCTGTCTTGTTCCATATCCAAGGGCCCAGCAAACACTGGTCAGGAGTCGAGGTCTTCCCCAGCACCTCATCCAACCTGGGCACTGTTATGTAATGCCAGGTCCATCAAAAACAAGACAGCTATTATAGCTGATCTTGTTGATACGGTGGATCTGGCATGCATCACTGAGACCTGGCTGGATGAAAATGCAGGCCCAGTATTGGCTTCTGCAGTGCCGGCTGGGTTCTCAGCGATTCACCGCCCGAGGTTGGATCGAAGGGTTGGGGGTGTAGCCATCTTTTTTAAGACTGAGCTGGGCCTTGTGGATGTTCCAGTGGGGACCACCAGATCCTTTGATTGTATCATGGGAGAGGGTGTAGGTTGCAGGATACTCCTCATTTTCCATCCACCAGGTGATGGGGCTTTATTCCAGCAAGAGATTGCAAACTTCAGCATCGACACGGTATTGGAATCTCCTAGATGGATAATTCTGGGGGACTTCAATGCCTGGGTTGATGATGAACTCTGACAATTTGGTCATAATCTCTTTCAGCTTATGACAATGCTGGGTCTCACCCAGGTGGTTACCTTCTCTACCCATATAGGGGGTCACTCACTGGATCTGCTGTTCCTCCTGGGGATGGATATCTCTGATTTGGGGGTTGAACCAGTCAGTTGGTCTGACCATCACACCATAGGGTTCAGCTTCAGGACTCCTCCAATTGGACCTACCCCTTCAGATATGGTCCGGTACCACCCTTTAAGGGGAATTACCCCAGAGGGTCTATCAGCGATTCTGGACCTATTGGAATTGCTGGGTGAAAGTACAAGTCCAGGGGACCTTGTGCTAGCTTATAATAAAGCAGTTGGAGATGCCCTGGACTTGACTGCTCCTGTTCGTGTTCTACCACTCACTCTTCGCCCAAGGTCCATATGGTATGATAGGTCCTTGAAGTAGTTGAGGCGAATTGGTCGAAGGCTGGAGAGAGCATGGCAGAAGTCCAGCCTGGATGCTGACAGGCTTAGATTGGTAGAACATTACAATGGCTATCAATCAGAAATTATCTGTGAGAAGGCAGAGTTCATGTCCAGGGAGATTTCTGCTGCACAGAATCAACCAGCTCAGCTTTTCCAAACTATTGACAGATTGTGCAATCCAATCTGTCTCCAGTCCAGAAGAGCTTTTTCACAGGATAAGTGTGATGAGATAGCACAGTTCTTCGCAGATAAGGTTGCCAGTATCAGGTCTGGAATTGGCCCAGCTCTCTCTATGAGGGGTTGCGGAGGTCGACGGGAGGTGGTGAGCATCCAGTCTGTCTGGATGGATTTCAGCTGACCGGAATGCATGGATATTGTGAAGATCATCCAGACTTTGTGCCCAACCTGTTGTAGTCTGGATCTGGGCCCTACCCCTCTCTTAGTGGGGTGTGTAGTTGTTAACTGCCTGATTCTGGCTGAAATTGTATGGAGATCCTTGGAGAAGGAGATCTTTCCTGACCCCTTAAAGGAGGTGGTCATTTGACTATTCCTTAAAAAACCCTCCCTGGATCCCAACGATCCAGCTAACTACCAACCTGTCTCTAACCTTCCCTTTGTGGGGAAGGTTATTGAGAAGGTGGTTGTGCTACAGCTGGATGATCACCTTATAACTCACAATGTCTATGAAGCCTTTCAGTCTGGTTTTAGGAAAAGGCATAGCACAGAGACTGCCCTCATTCGGGTACTAAACGACCTCCTAATGGTGAGAGATCAAAAGTCTCATACCATCTTGGTCCTTCTCGATCTCTCTCTGCAGCTTTTGACACTGTGGACCATGGAGTGCTTTTGAAGAACTTGTGGTTCCTTTGTGGACTGTTGGGCACAGTCCTCAATTGGTTTTGATCTTTCCTCACAGGCAGATCTCAGAGGGTGGTCACTGGAATTTATTCCTCTGATGCCCTCCCTCTGTCCTCCGGGGTGCCGCAGGGCTCCATATTGGCACTCATGTTGTTCGCAGTGTACATGTTTCCATTGGGAAATATCATCAGATGATACGGCTTGAGTTTTCACTGCTATGCAGATGATACTCAGCTGTATATGTCCTTTGTGCATGGACAGGTTGATGCGATCTCTGTGCTAAATGATTGCCCTTCCAAGATCAATGACTGGATGGGCTCCAGCTGGCTGAAACTGAATCTGGATAAGGCTGAGGTGTTGGTTGTGGACCCAGGTCACCCAGGGTGGGTCTGGGGGTTGGACATATGTCTGGCCTGTGGCTTGATGGTGTCTAGTTCATGACTTCAGATCGGGAGTGGAACCTGGGCATTATTTCTGATGATGGCTTGACCCTAAAATCTCAGGTGTCAGCCGTGGTCAAATCCTCATTTTACCATCTGAGGAATATCGCTCAGGTAAAACACCTGGATCTGCTAGGCGACCTTCCAACATTGGTTCATGCCTTCATCACTATCCGTCTTGACTACCATAATGTCCTCTACCTAGTGCTGTCTGGGGTTAATATCCACCACTTGCAGCTGGTGCAGAATGCTGCAGCCAAACTGTTGACAGGTACCTCTGGGTCCAGTCATATAACACTTGTGCTGCGCGGACTGCACTGGCTGCCAGTTCAGTAGCAGATCATCTATAAGGTAGGCTTGCTTACCTTTAAAGCCCTACATGAACAGGGACCTGACTACCTGAGAGATCTTCTGACTCCCTACACCCCTAATTGCAATCTCCAATCCACTGATGAGGGATTACTAGAGATTCCCAGGGTTTGTCTTAAAACATCTGGAGCTCATGCATTTCCATTTGTAGCACCAACCCTGTGGAATTCTCCACCTTGTCGGTTAAGAGAATGCCTGACCATCAGTAGTTTTAAATCTTTGTTAAGAACTTATTTATTTGCACAGGCCTTCCCAGACTGAATGATTTTTAGTATGTATATTGCTCTGTGTTAAATATGTTGTTAAAATGTGTGCAGCACCTTCATATTGAAAGGTGCTATATAAATAAAGAACGATTTAATTTGATTTGAGGTTAGTGTTTACATTTATTAATGTGCTTCCTCTTATTGGAGATCCTGGAATTTCTATGAAGGCAGGCTACTTGCCACCCTTATCTTAGTTTGTCCCAGTCTAGTTTTCTGGCTTATTCATCTCTACTTTCTCCTAGTTTGTCTTTTGAAGGTACATTCCGGTGTGTGTAACACTTCTTTTTCACAGTGGCACATAACTCTGTTATGTTCTGTGTGACTCTATTGGATTACATGTATTTGGCATTTAGCCTCAAGAGCCAACTTATATATTCTAATTAAACTTCATCCTTCTCCTTCCCTTGATAGCTCCTCCCCTTCATGTCCCTTTTGTTTTCTTTTTCCCTCTTCCTCCCCCTATTTACATGTTTGTGTCCACCCTTTCCTATCCCTTTGCCCACCTGCCCAGCCCCCCCCACACTTAATCTTATATATTTATTTGAAAATTGGTAACTGAGAGAGGCAATTCAATATTAAATGTTTAGCCAACTCAACCCTGGCCAATATATAAAGATTTTTTATCAAATTCATCTTGCATTTTTTATTGTTTACAGGGTGCACCTGGAGTGTGACCAAACAAAAGCAAACAGTTATAATAACCGTGACCCCTCCCAAAGCTACATTAAAGGAAAAGTCCACCCCAAACTTAAAAAAATATATGTTGTGCAGGGTGTTTTAATTTGTATGCAAAGTTCTAGTGTTTCCTTCCCTCTGACTGGTATTAGGAGTTTTTCCTAAATTAGCCTGATAGCTTTATGCTAGTTTTATTACCCCTGGGGATCTTCTTCCCTAATAGCTTAATTGTATTTCTTGTTCCCACAGTGCATCTTGTCTCATGTGACTGTGATGTAAGAGAAACCCAACATTCAGCACACACATGCCAAACAAACTCAATGTCTTGGAAGCTTTACAAGCTGCACAAAAATTACCAACAGCAAAGTTTTTCAGGACAGTAAAACCTTTACAATGAGGGTGGTCACCAAGCTGAATTCTACAGATTTTAAAATATAGCCATCTCTACTGTTGTGAACTGATTGTAAAGCAATGCTTTCGGCTGGATTTATGGTCTCTGCTGCATCACCGTCACATGAAACAAGGTGCATTGTAGGACAAAGAAATACAATTAAGCTGTTTCATATGGAGATCTCCAGGGGTTGTAAAACTACCCTAAAACTAGCAGGCTAATTTAGGAAAAACTCTTCTTAGCAGACAGAGGGAAGGACCACAACAACTTAACATACAAATCAAAACACTCTGCACAACATATGTTTTTGCAAGTTTTGGGTGGACATTTCCTTTAAAGCCTGCAGTTCATTCAGATCAATTCAGTTTTCTTACTTGATTTGCTTTTCATCATTTTAACATGTTAAAGGGGTTCTTGGTCTCATCATTCAGTTGAATTATGATTAGCCTGACCATCACAACAAGGTGGTCCACTCAGCAGTCAGGAAAAAGCTTCATATTTTAAATTGTACCATGCCATATAAAGCTGAGGTCCCCCTGCTTTTTCTTTGTCTTATAGGGAAACCGCTCTCTGTCTTCCTTTCTAATATAGTGTGCTCTGGCCAATATGAGGCCCGCATGTGATCATTGAGGAGCTCACCAACTACAAGAAGAGGCACACAGAGCCAAAGCTCATTTC
This sequence comes from Neoceratodus forsteri, assembly GCA_016271365.2. Lineage (NCBI taxonomy): Eukaryota > Metazoa > Chordata > Ceratodontiformes > Ceratodontidae > Neoceratodus > Neoceratodus forsteri. Next base: position 1,205,561,180 of record CM057456.1, read on the forward strand.
CAGGTGTAACCTAGGGGAAGAGAACAAGAGAAACAGCAGCACAATACATAAAACAACTCAATAAAGAAACATTTGGTAAATAAAGCTGGTTAAAAATGAGTAAGTACAAAAATAAAATTGTTAAAGGAAAAATGAAGTGCAGTCACAGCTCAATATGAGATGTCATTTCAAGTGCAGAGTAAAATAGCAATACACAGTGTGCAGTTACTAAACTGACAACAGGCGAGAGACCTGTAGACAAGGTTATGCCTAACCCCATGGCAGAGGGAAAAGCAGAGCTGGTGAAGAAGTGCAATCAGAAGGCAGGTAGTGGAGACCCAGCCAAAGGCCCCACCAAGGACTTTTAAGATAAGATAGGGAAAGTGTCAGGAGGAAGGGTAACAGAAGTAGGTGGGATGGGGTTGAAGTTTCAACTGGTGCCTAAGGGAGACAGGGGAGGAGCAGAGGTGGAGGGAAGAGGGGAGTTTGTTCCAGAGTGAGGGAAGTTGATAGGAAAAGGCAGAGGAGTGGAGAAAGTGTGATGATCCCTGGAACAGAGGGAACAGGAGGCAGGGGGCAGTTGGGAGAGGTGAAAGGAGAGGTAGGAGGGAAAGGAACCAATCAGGTATTTGGATATAAAGGAAGTACAGTGAGGTTGGTGATGTAAGGGCAGAGAGAGAATGGAAAGGGAGGAGCAGAGGGATCAGTGGTGAGTACAGAGAGGAGTTTGTAGCAAAGTGGCAAAAAGAGTTGCAGAAGGGTGTCCAGTCTGGCAAGGGAAGTGGAGCGGGGGGTGCCATAGACTACATCCTCGTAGTCGAAGACAAGGAGCACCATTCAGGTAACAAGCTCCCTGTGGATCTGCAACAATAAGTAGACTTTGTTGCCATACAGGGCAGCAAGCATAGGATAAAATTTAGCATGGATAGCATCAACATGGGCTGAGAAGACAAGCTTACTGTCAAGCCACATAGTGAGGTACTTAAAGGGCTCCACTGCTTCAAGGAGGGGGGTGCCATACAGTGTGGTAAAAAATCAGGGGGCCATGAGTCCGGCCAGTTCTGACTCGTTCCAAAGGTCATGGACATGTTTTTTTCAGTGCTGTTGAAGTCTTGCTGAAGCAGATCTTCAACAGCTGCAGTAGAGGGACTGGAGGTGAAGATGATTGTGTCATCAACATAAATGTGAATATGCAAGTTGGCACAGGCAGAGGAAAGGTCATTCAGGAAGATGTAGAAAGGATGGGACCCAGGATGGAGCCCTGTGGAACTGCAGCCTGGTAGGGTAGTGGAGGTGACAGAACACGTCCTACCCATACTAACTGTTTTCAGCCCATGAGGTTGGAATTGAACCAATCACCAGCAGAAGCTGAGAGGCCAACAGAGCTCAGCTTGTTCAGGAGGAGTGGATGCAACACTGAATCAAAGACTTTCACCAGATCTGTGACGATGGTGGCTGTAATGTGCCCCTGATCCATCCTTAAGAAGATGGAATCTGCAGGGAAGAGATGGTGGAATAGTGCTTCCAGAAGCCAGACTAGAAGGGAAAAGGAAGTTGGAGGATGAGAGTTAGTCAAGGAGCCTTGAAATGGACCAATTTGTCATACAGTTTTGAGAGGGAGGGAAGGAGGGAGATGGGACAGAAGTTGCCAGGGGAGGATGGCACCACCTTTATGAAGTGAAATAAATTTGGTCAACTTCCAGGACTGAGGAACAACACAGAGTGTGAAGGAAACATTGATCAGGTGGGTAAAGGAAGTTGCAATGGCAGGAGCTGAGAGGTGCAGGAGCTAGGTGTCCAGGCGTTCAGGGCTGGACTTAGATGGGTTGAAGGAGGAGAGGGTAAGCAGGGTTTCTTAGTTGGTGACTATGGGAAGTAGAAACCCAGGAAGGGATAGTTAGAGAAGGAAGGGAGCAGGAGAAGAAGGAGAGGAAGGAGAGGATCCAGAAGGGGGAGAAGAAGGAAGGGTGCAGTATGTGAAGAACTCAAAGTAAGCAGCAAGAGAGGGAGGGTCAGACACAGAAGCACCATTGACCACAAGAACTGAGTGAGCAGACTGGGCAGGGGAGTCCAAAAGGGAGTGGATAACCTTAGCTGGGGTGTTAAGGTTTTTCTGGAAGTTGGCCTTGAAACAGTGCTATTTCATGGCCCAGACAGCCTTTATGCAGTTATTCCTCAAAGCCCTATAAGAGATGAGGTCAGGAAGGGAGTTGGATAATTTACAATGGGCCCAGGTGAGATCATAAAACTTACACAGCTCAATGATTTAAGCGGTAATCCACGGGTGGTGGGAACTTCGGACCCTGAATTTCCTGAGGGGACATGCTTGTCCCAGAAAGAGGACAATTTGGAGTGAAATAGGGTGAGGGCCACGTCAGTATCAGAGGTAGAGAGGATAGTTGACCAGTCTATTGCAAGTAGATCACTCAGTGCAGCATTACTGTTTAGTGACCAAAGAGATCTAGACCAGATGTATTTTGAGGAGGAGGGGGGATACCAGATTTTTCTGGCACAGAACATCATGCAGTGGTAGCTAAATGAATCCAGCAATATGTCTGCTACAACAGTATAGTGAAGGTGAGTGGTTAGAACCCAATCCAAAAGGGTATGGCTGGTGAAGTGGGAATTGAGCCAAGTGGGTTCTGAAGTGATCTGGGAAATCCTATGAATGGTAGATTTGGAGGATGGGGAGAGCCAGTTTGTGTTGAACCCCCCAAGGAGGATGAGTTCACTTGTGATGGAATGAGAGAAAATGCTGGAAAGGGAGTCCACCAGGGAGGAGTGTGAGATTTTAGGACAGGCATAAAAAGCCCCAATGAAAATGGGTACAGAGGAGGGCAAAAAGAGCCTGAGATGGGAGGGTGAGCTGGATGTCATTATCCACCTAGGTACTAATGACCTGGCAAATGGGGAGCTTAAGGAAATCCAGGAAGAGTTTAGGAAATTGGGGAAGGGTCTTAAGCAAGTAGCTACTTCTGTCACTTTTTCAGATGTACTACCTGTGAGAGGCATGGGAGAGCGTAGGGGCACATGCACCAGGAACTTTAACTCATGGTTGAAGAACTGGTGCTGTGAGGAAGGGTTTGGATTCACTGGTAACTGGGGATGGGGCTTGTTCAAGCCTGATGGCCTGCATCCATCCTGGAGGGAAACCCAAGCACTCAATGATAAGTTTAAATGCTACATGGACAAGTATTTAAACTAGCCGGGGGGGATGGCAGGCCAGCAAAGAGGGTACCTAATGGTCCACCCCCCACAGTTAGCAGTGGAACCAGTGAATAGGAGGAGGGGACAGCTCTACAAAGCAGTGTGCAAAAGATGGAGATAAACACCCAAGGGGTGGATATGCAGAAAGGGTGCAAATTTCAACAGAAGGGCAGACAGCAGGGAGAACCAGGGATAAAGGACAACCAAGAAAGGGGCTGAAGTAGAACAGCTAAACAGTCCAGGGAGTTCACATCATGGAAAGCAATGTGTGTCAATGCCTGGAGTCTTAGCAACAAGATGGAGGATCAGGAGGCTACCATGGTGCAGTCGGACCTGGCCATTGTGGCCATCACAGAGACCTGGTGTAATGATAACAATGACTGGGAGATTGCCATGCCTGGCTACAGCATATTCAGAAGAGACAAGGCAGGCAGGAAGAGAGAGGAGGAGGAGGAGGAGGAGTAGCACTTTATCTGAAAGATGGCATAAAGGCCACAGAGATCCAGGAGGAACAAAATGGGGGAGAGATACTGTGGGTTAAGCTGGAAAGGAAAATGGGGTCAGCCATCTGCACAGGGGTGGTCTACAGACCACCAGCCCAGGAGGAAGAAACAGATAGGGATTTGATGCTAGCCATCTAAAGGATGGCAGACAAAGGAGAGGTGGTACTCTCCTCCCCGCCCGTAACACTGATTGCCATATGCAAGTAATAATTTAAATCCCTGATGGTCCAGTGGTACCCCCAGCCACACAGGACTGCCAGCCCATCCAGCTCCCCCCAGTCATTGGTGGGCAGCAAACCCATCTGCATACCTCCATGGCTGCCCGCCGACTGACAGAGTACAGTATCTGCTGCAAGCCCATTGGTCCATACTGTGGACCAATGGGAGTGCAGTGCATACATACTATACTAGTCATTCACAGCTTTGCGAATGAATAACTTCATTCACAAAGTTGTGAATGATTATTACAGTAAGCACTGCAAGCCCATTGGTCCACAGTGTGGACCAATGGGCTTGCAGCAGATACTGTACACTGTCAGTCGGCAGGCAGCCGCGTAGGTATGCAGGTGGGTTTGCTGCCCACCGATGACTGGGGGGGAGCTCGGTGGGCTGGGGGTCCTGTGTGGGTTGGGGAGTGGGGGAACCACTGCACAACCAGGGATTTTAATTATTACTTGCATACGGTGAACAGTGTTACGGGCAGGGAGGAGGGTACCACTAGACCATCAGGGATTTTAATTCCTACTTGCATACAGTGATTGGTGTTACGGGCAGGGAGGAAGGTACCATTAGACTACCAGGGAAAGTAGTTGTACATTTTTACGGCGATCGGTGTTATGGGTGGGGAGGGCAATACCACTAGACTACCAGGGAAAGGAGCTGTATATTGTTACGGTGATTGGTGTTACGGGTGGGAAGGGGGATACCACTGCACCACCAGGGATTTTAATTCCTACTTGCATGTGGCAATCAGTGTTACGGGCAAGGATGGGGTACCGCTAGACTACCAGGGAAAGGAGTTGTACATTGTTACGGCGATCGGGGTTATGAGTGTGGGGGGTACCACTAGACTACCAGGGAAAGGAGTTGTACATTTTTACGGCAATTGGAGTTATGGGTGGGGAGAGGAATACCACTAGACTACCAGGGCATACGTATGGTGATTGTACACGGTGTTCGGGGGGGGGGTGTTGCCACCCACGGCTGGTGGCTGCTGTGTTACACCATGCACTACAGCGGCTCACCTGTGAATGGCTACCAGTTGAGCCTTTTTTCATGGGCTCAACTTTGTGCCCATGTATGTGGCACATCTCTGGGATATGCTATCTGAATATCGGGATGTGCCGCATATGCATGGGTATGCCCCCCGGAGATGCGCTGCATACATTGTCTTTGTGCCGCGACGCATCGGGAATTGCACTGTGCAATTTCACCTTTTAAATTTAACCCCAGGGTGCATTTCTGCAGTTGCACTGCTGCAACTCTGTTGTGCCAGGTGCAATTCCTTTGAATATCGAGGCCAGTGTATACAACATCATTTTAAAGTTATCACTTTAAAATTAGCTGTTTGTGCTAAAATGTGTTTCTCTTTGAGTTTAGCAGCTGGCTTCAGATCAGAACAATGTTACTGTGATGTCATTAGCATTTTGAAAACTGCTCTCTCGTTAGTACTGAGAAAAGTTACAGATATAAAAAGTGTGGTTGTGACATATAAATCTCTAAAATAAATGGCTGTGAGATATACACCCTTTGAAAAAAAATAATTGTGATATATACAAGATCTAAAATATTTTTGTGGAAGTCACATACAGTATGTAGTCAGTTAAAGCAACTCATTTATTTGCATATGTTTCTTTCCACTAGTGATATATGTAAGCAATAAGACACAATACAGCTTTGGTTTTCTGGAATTAATTTATGCCCAAGTGCATAATAAGGCCCGAGGTGCTTGTACCAAGTGCTTTTAGCATCAGAAGTGCAACCAACACCCTGGAGTGTCTTATAGCACTTGTAAAATGGGTCTCCCTGTCCAACAAAATAGAGTTACAAAGGTTTTAATTACATAGATTTTAGGCATTTTTAAAAGTAAGCCTTTATTACATTTTAACTACTGCATTATCTCAGTAAGAAAAATAGTTCCAGGTCCAAACATCCAGTAGATTTGTATTATATCTTGGCATGCAATCTAAACTAGCTGTGAACCTGTGATTTCCTTATTTATTGATATTTTGTCTTTATCTTGTCACTAAAGTGTTACACCTGTGGACTTGATTACCAGTGTAACCTATTGTTAGTAACTAATTTCCTCTGTACCTGCACATGACTGACTGTCCATTGTTGATGTCATCTCTTTGTTTTCTCTCATACATGCAAACTTGATTACTAAGTAGCCTGATTGATGTTAACTAAATGTTCCCATGTAACTGTATATAAGTTGTGCTATCAAATATGTCCTGTTTCTTTTATGACTTAATGTACCTGCAATTACTGTATGTAATTAATTCCGGGTTACCCCTGAAAAAGGGACCTCTGGTCACAGCTGGCTTACCTGGTTACCAAAATGCCATAAATAAATAAATGAGTGGCACTGTTTTCTAAGGAATGACTGGCTTATATGTGCTTAGCTGTATTGGCAGTGTTAGTAAGTGGTTCAACAGCTTTTATTTTAGTTTTTGTTGCAGAAGTTGAACAGATTGTGGTTCAATAGAGGGAACCAGCCTTGAAAGATATTGAAATTTGGTAGATCACCATGGGAGTGAGCTTGCATGAGCATATACTTGCTGTATGACAGAGTGGAAAGAAGCGGGAAACATAGAATTTGACAGCAGGTAAGGACCATTTGGCACCCAGTCTGTCCTTGTTTTACCTGCATATACTATTACGACACTACTCGATCCCCAACTCCCTCCCCCACCTTGCTTCCCTTTAAGATTCCCTTGTGCCTATACCATGCATGTTTGAAGGCCATCACTGTTTTGCCTTCATCACCTCTGCTGGAAGACTGTTCCAGGCATCCACCACTCTTTCAGGAAAGAAGTACTTCCTCACATCTCTTTTGAATTTACCCCCTTCCAGATTCATTGTATGTCCCCTTGTTCTCAGGAATCTTTTCCTGTAAAAAATGCTCCTCTCCTTACCTTATTTACCCTGTGTGGTATTTATATGTCTCTATCATACCCCCTCCCTTCCAGGGTGCACATATTGAGGTCCTTCAGTCTCTCCTCATAGAGCTTCTCACGCAGACCCTGCACCATTTTAGTTTCCCTCCTTTGGACCGCATCCACTCAATCTATGTCCTTCCTGAGATATGGTCTCCAGAACTGGGAACAGTACTTCAGTTGGGGTCTCACCAGCAATCTATACAGTGGCAACACCACCTTCCTCCTACTGCTGATGATACTCCAACATCCCATTGGCCCTACCCACTGCCATGCTGCACTGCTTCACCACCTTGAGGTCATCAGATATGATTACTCCCAGGTTCCTTTCCTGTTTAGTGACTATCAATACCTCTTCTCCCATTTTTATTCTGCCTCTAGATTTCTGTGGCCCAAGTGCACGATTTTGCACTTTTTTGCTTGAACAATTGCTGCCATGCCCTTGGCCACTCCTCCAGTTTTCTCAGGTCTCTGCACATTGTTTCTACCTCCTCTGAGCTGTCCACCCTATTGCAGATTTTGATGCCATCTGCTAGGAAGTAAACCTCTTCTGGCCCATCTGTAATGTCACTTATAAAGACATTGAAGAGGACTGGTCCCAATACTGAGCCCTGTGGCATCCCACTAGATACCCTCCCTTCCCTTGAAATAATTCCATTTACCACCATCCTCTGTTACCAATCCCTTAACCTATTTGTTTTCCAGTTTACCACATTTTTGACTGACCCCTAAACTGTCCAGTTTCCATATAAGCCTCCTGTGTGGAACAGTTTCAAAAGCCTTACTGAAATCTAAGTAGACTACGTCCACTGCCCCACCCTGATCTGTTTCTTCGGTCATGCAGTCAAAGAAATCTATCAGATTTGTCTGACATGACCTCCTCCCCATGAATCTGTGTTGCCTCAGGTCTGGTAACCCCTTAGCTTCAATATATTCCACAATCCTTTCCTTTAGCAGTGACTCCATTAGATTCTCCACCGCTGATTACAGGCTGACTGGCCTATAGGTACCAGCCTTCTCCCTGCCACCGCTTTTGTGAAGTGGGACTACATCTGTCCTCCTTCAGTCCTCTATAACTACTTCTGTTTCCAGTGAGTTGTTAAAAAGGACTGTCAGAGATGCAGGCAGTACCTGTCTGACCTCCCTCAGTACCCTTTGGGAGTACCCTGTCTGGCCCCATGGCTTTGTCCACTTTCAGATTTGCAAGTCCCGTCAGGATTCTCTCCTCTGTAAAGGGACTTGCAGTATGTCTACCTCTCCCCTCCAGTGTCTCTATTGATTTTGTGTGGTCCATCCTTTTTCCCTTCCTCTGTGAAGACTGAACAAATGTATTTGTCCAGGGTATATGTTTTTTCCTGATTCTCCTCTACAAAGTCCCCATCTTCCCTTCTGTTTTTTTCCATAAAAAGTTTTTACTGAAGGATTTGATTTTTATAACAATACTGCAACTGTAACATCCAGTATATTATCTTATAAGCTGGTAAATGCCATGTACATAAAAGATGCTGGGAGTCATTACACTCAGGTTAGACATTAAATATACAAACACAGGGGAGAGTACAGGCAAATAAGGACAGAGACCTGAGATATTGATAGATGTCTGCCCAACTGGTTCAGGGCAGAATGACAGACAGTTAGTGTTCTCTTTCCTGTATTACTGTGTAAGTAGACAGCCTCTAGTATACAAGACAGGATCAAGGAGAGGCAGAAGCCCTCAAAGAAGTGGTCCATGTACAAAGTTACATTATACTGGATATAGAGCATATCTGGTGCTAAATACTTTAATTAATCATTTTCACATTCCCACCCCTTGTTCTCATGTATCTACTAAATTATTCCTGCTTTGTCAGGTATATGATTCCTGACTTATGTAATAATCAAAGTCTAATGTATGGGCTAGTGCAGGAGGTATATGTCAAAAGCAGTGTGTTATATGGTGGATTGGGGGGTGGGGTTTCAGCGGAAGGTAAGATAGTGTTACAGGGGCCACCACAATGTTCCAAGGACTCTGGAAAAGTCAAGTGTTGCTAGTACCTGGTGATCACAGACATGTGAGTTTCTGCTTGTCACAGCTGCCTACAAGTAGGCCAAGACAGAATGATTCCAGTAAGTTCGTCTTGCAGGAGGAAGGGTAGGGGAGTTATGTTTCATCTGGTCCAGATATGCAACCCACATCTGAAGGCATGTGAATAAGGTGCCTGCTGCTACATGTGCAACTTTCTGGTATCTGGCAGTAAGTGCTGGCAGGTTTTCCCATTCCTTTACTGTAAGATGATCGGGTCCCTCCAGTGCCTTAGGATCACACATTTTGCCATTGCTAGTGCACCTGTAAGCCACAGTGCCTGGTAGTATGTGAGTGTATTTGCACTGGGTAGGGTCCCTAGAAGTGCCATCATGGGATCTTACTTGGGTGGTATTGGTGTGATGGTTTTACATTTATGCCAGACCCCAGTCCAGTAGGTGTCCAGGGAGGGGATGGATCACAAAATGTGGGTAACGGATGCCTGGTATGAGGTACATTACCAGCAGTCATTGTTGCCCAGCAGGTCTGCATTGTAGAGCCAAAGAGAGGCCCTATATAACCTATGGAGTACTTTATACTGTAAAATGTTGGCCTGTAGCTCCCTCAAGGCTTTATAAGCCAGGGGCCAGACCTGGTCACAGACAGAATCTGACATGTCTAGTCCCAGTTCTTGCTCCCACTTGGGCCTGGGCTGGGAGATGGTAACTGGGGGTATCTCCCGCTCCACTATTTATTTGTATTATTTTTTTAATGTTGTTAATTGAGTAAGAACACTGGAACTAGTCCATTGTCAGGTCCAACCCAACAATAAACAAACATGTGACAGAATAAACAAACAAAAATTAATACAAGAAACAAAATTAGACAAAACATTTGCAGACTTCCAAAGACAGTAAATACAACTTAAAGTTATGTTTAAATTTTTTCAATGAGGCAGAAGAACAAAGATCAGCAGGTAATGAATTCCAGAAAAGGAAGGCAGCAACTGAAAAAGATCCAGAACCAACTTTGGAATAATGTGGAATAGTTTGAAGAAGAACAGCATTAGAAGAACATTAAGTGCAAATAGAGATTCTTATTTTGACCAAATCCATAAGTGGATAAGCAGTATTTAGAAAAACTGATTTGGCAGCCAAAAAAATATGTAATTTTAGAATATAGAGACAGCCACCCCAAACTGGCATATAGATGGCAATGACGAAGACGATAAGAAGAATCCAGAACAAAATGGCAAACATTGTTATAAGTGATTGTTAATATCTTGATTTCTTTAACTGATAACCTAAAATAAAGACTCACTACATAATTCAAATGAGTGAGAAGTGCCCCAATAGTAATTGCTCTATGACTATCAAGGGTGAAACATTTCCTAAACTTACACAGCAATCCTAACTTTTGACTCACCTTTTTACTGACCACTTTAATCTGAGAAGAAAAATTTAAACTTGGATCCAACAAGACTCCTAAGTACTTAAACTTGTGAACAAATTCAATTGCTGTTCCTCTGTCATAATGAATCAAAAAAATAGGGTTACTTTTTAAGGAGTGGGGAGTTCCAAATATCATTGATTTGTTTTTGTTTTTTTTAACGCTAAGAATAAAGTGATTGTCAGAAAACCAACTACACACATTTTGAAATTCAGGTTCCAACAATTAAATAATTTGAGGTACAGTTTTAGTTTGTGAAAAAATAACAAGATCATCTGCATATAATAAACAGTTACTTCACTTGAAAATAAAAGGAAGAGAATTAATAAACAATGAAAATAATAAGGGGCACAATATGGATCTCTGTGGGACACCAAAATTAATAGGCCTGATAGACGAAACCACTGACTCCAAAGTAACAACTTGAGACCTACTTGTTAAATAATCTCGACACCAAGCTGCAACATTCTCTGAAAAACCAAGATGATCCAGTTCTGAACACAATAAAGAATAATTTATAAGGTTGAATGCCCTGGTCAGGTCCATGAAGACTGCCCCTGTTAAAAGGCCCTTTTTAAAGCACTGGAGATGGTATTCATGAAGCTGACCAAGGCAGTCTCAGTGCCATGATTTTTTTGGAAACCATCTTGTTCCGGGCACATCACACCATAGGTTTTCAAATACTTAATAATTTGATTTGAAACAATTTTTTCAAGTATCTTACTTAAGGGGTTAAGAATGATTATTGGCCTAAGATCATCAAGGCTGTCAGCGTTAGATTTTTTAGGGATATGGACCACCCTTGCAAGTTTCCAAGTTGATGAAAACTGGCCAGAGATTAAACATAAATTGAAGATTGAACAAAGTGAGGTTGCAATTTGGGGGGGGGGGCAATTAACTTTAGAAATCACCCGTCAAGACCTTGACCACAGTCACTAAATTTATTAAGAATAGTCTGGAATAACTTAAGTACATCAAATTTTGTTACCTTGTGAAAATAGAAAGTAGGCCTGTTACCCTGTTCCGCTTTAATCCCATTTACATGACTTGAGTTAAATGAGGTACATCCATAACTAGAAAGATCCAAAAACTTGATGTTAAACAATTCAGCTACTACAGCAGGATGATATACTATGCCCTCTGGAGTTCTGATTTTACCAACACTAGATTTTTCCTTTGGGACAATTAAATTATTAACCAAGTTCCAAACTTTTTTGGGGTCAGCCCAATTGCCACTAAGTTGTTTTTTGAAATAATCTTTTTTAGCACATCTTACTAAATTACTAACTTTATTTCTCAAAAACAATATCTATTAAGAAAATAGTAGAAGGGGATTGCTTATATTTAGACCAAGCAAGATTCCTAGCAATAATCCATTCTTTCAAGTCCTCAGTAAACCACTTAAAGTCCCCTGAACTCTAATCCTACGTAAAGGAAAGAGCAACTCTTGAACTGGAGATAATTATTTATTGATTCATTTAGCTTTTGTTGACCAGGTAAGTACACTAGACAAGACATTTGCCTATTTTCAGGTATGATCTGGGATAGTACAATGAAATACAAGTTCATACAAAGGACAACATGATACAAGTTAGGCATTACACAGAATCAGGTAGAACCAGATAAACATAACACAAGCAGTCAGTAAACACAGTTAGAATAGGAACAAAATATATACATACAGTCACCAAGGCTATGAACAGTGCATTATACAATTCTATACAGCTCAGAGCCCCAAAAGCAGAGCTGTAGTCAAAGCATCACCTAAAACAGAGAGTAAATACATTATATACAGAGCAGAGCCCAAGCAGGCAGGATGCATCAGCAGGACCTGCGCAAGGATGCTAAAAGAAGGACATGTAAGTCCAGTGCAAGGGACCAAGGTTAGTTATGGGGGTTTAGGACAACCACATGCAGAGGACAGCTTCAAGTAATTTCACAGGGATCTCCAAAGGCATGAGTGGGAGGGGGAGGAGTGGACCTGGGTGGGAAAGGAGTTCCATACTCTGGGGATACATGAAGCAAAATACTTGTCCCCCATTTCCGTTCGAGTGGCAGGAACTTTGAGAACAGCAGGGCCCAATGACCTAAGGGAGTAAGAAGAAGAGGCAGCTGGTTTGAGGAGCTCAGCCAGTCCTGGGGCAGTGCCAGTTCTGAGAACCTCGCCCGTGAAACTGCCCAAGACAAAATTCATGTGGTTAGGTGGGGAGAGCCAGTCAAGTTGTTATACAGGTCACAGTGATGGGTGAGGCAAGGGCAGCAAGTGCAAAGCAGCAAATGTTGTTATAGGCTATGTTCTACCTAGAGAGGTGAACTTTGGAAGTGCGTGCAAACAGGATGAGTCCAAAGCAGAGAGAAGGGAGAAACACACCCCTGGCCAGTGCAAGGCAAGCAGCAGAAGTAAGATTGTTCTTCACTCTGTAGGCCTGACCCAGTTTGCAGTTGACAGCTCTGCATACATTTTGGATATGATGCCTAAGGTCATACTGGGGGTCAAGTGTCACCCCAAGGTATTTGATGGAGTCAGTGATTAGGACAGGAGTACCATCAATACCAGTCATACTCAATGGGGCAGGGGAGGCCTTTATCTTGGCCAGGGACCAAAAAAGCATGGCCTGAGTTTTTTTAAGGTTGAGGACCAGCTTGTTGGTCATTATCCAGGACTGGATATTCCTGAAATCCTCACTCAGGTGGTTGATGACCCCCAGTGTCATGGGAATGGGTAAGGATAACCAAGTCATCCGCATATAGGATACAGCTACAGTTGGAAGACGTAGAGGGGAGATTATTGGCAAAGACAGAGAAGAGAAGGGGCCCTAGGACTGAACCCTGGGGGACACCAGAGGTCACAGGAGTGGTGGCTGAGAGGACCTTACTGAATTTAGTAAGTTGCTGTCTGCCCTGGAGGTAATTAGTGAACCATCTTAGGACAGGCAGGGACAGACCAAGGGGCCAAAGTTGAGAGGAAAGTAAGACATGGTCAACTAGGTCAAAGGCCTTAGATAGGTCAATGAAGATGGCACCTGAGAGCTTGCCCTGGTCCATAGCTGCCCTGATCCCAAAGGAGACAGTGACAAGGGTGGAGGACATACTGTGCCCTTTGCGAAAGCCATGTTGCATGGGAGACAGTAGCTTATGGGCCTGAATATACTCCATGAGTTCTCCAGCCACAACTTTCTCCAGAAGTTTACTGATAGCCAACAAGATGTCTATCGGTCGGTAGCTGTCGAGGATCTTTGGGTTGCCCTGTTTGAGAACAGAGACAATCCTAGCCACCTTCCAGAGATCGGGGATAATTCCAGAGGCTAGGGACATGTTGAAGATATGGGCAACTGGGGAGGCAATATAAGAGGCACCAAGATGGAAGAGCTTAGGTTCCATGCTATTGTGGCCAGCACTAGAGTGAGGGGAGAGCCCAGAGAGAAGTCTCTGCATCTCCTGTGCTGTCACAGCCATGAAGTAAGTAACAGATGGGAGATAGGGGCTTACTGTGTGGCAGAGGCAAGGACACGAGTATCACTCCCACCAGTGGAGAATAGGGAGGTGAAGGCAGACAGATCCGAGAAATGGGAGTTGAATGCATTGGCGATGGTTAGTGGATTGTTACAATTAGATCCATCTATGAGCATGTCAGAGACCCCACAGTTGGAGGAACAACTTACTATATTTTTAATGTTCCTCCAGAAATTCCTAGGGTCCTTGGCTGAGTTTAGTAAGGCAGTTTTGCAGTATTCACTTTTGGCAGCCCTGATTGCTTTTTTGCATTCATTCCTGAGCCTTCTATATTGCTGAAATATGGCCTGGTCCATCGTGACCTTGAAGTTGGCCCATCACTTGTCTCTAGCCCTCATGGGGGCTAGGAGGCTCCCATGCAGCCACTTAGTGGCAGACCCCCTTACCCTCCACCTGATAAGAGGGGCATGCTTGTCCTGCAGTGCCCTGAAGGTGCTGAGAAAATGACTAACAGCAGTGGAAGAGTTCTGAGCATTTAGCACTGCAGACCAGTCCATAAGCTGTAGTTCCTCATGGAAGAACCCTAAGTCAAACCTGGAGAAATCCCTTACTTGGATGATTTTGTGAGGAATTTTCTGGGAGGAGATCTTCCTATACACAGTACACAGGGGTGTGGTCAGAGATAGAGTCAAAGAAGGGTACCAGAGGAGCTGATTCTCTCAGGTCTATTGGACAGGACCCAGTCCAGGAGGGAGTTAGTACTGCAAGTGGTAGACCACCTAGTGGGCTCCTGAATAAGTTGAGACAAGGAGAGGCCAGAAAGCAGAGGTTCATATACAGTAACTTGGTGTTTCCTCCAAGCCAGTTTAAATTAAGATCTCCCGAGATGATTGGCTCATTATCCCTAGTCTTAGCGCCAACAGTATCAAGGAGGTAGGAAAACCCTGACAGACCACCCTTGGGGGGATTGTATGTACAGATGATGTGCAGCTTCTTAGTGTTCCCTAATAATAGGACTGTGTGAAGCAGCTCACAAGAAGACAGTAAGGGCTGTTGGTGGGACACAACAGGCAGGTTTAGGTGACCCTTGAAGTAGACCAAGATACCATCCCCGTGCTTTTTCCCAGGTCGATCTTGCCTAATGAGATCAAAGCCAAGAAGCTCACAGGCCGAGTCAGAGGTGGAAGGTTTCAGTCAAGTCTCTGTAATACCAAGGATGTCAGGCTTGTAGTGAGTGACCCAGGCAGAGAGTTCAGCCAGATTGGACAGGAGGCTGCGGATGTTGAGGTGAGCTATTTTCATCCCCTTGCCTGACAGCCAACCCACAAGAAATGAGGAGGCTTGATAAGTAGGACCAGGGTTAAGCTCAATGTCCCCAGCCAGGGCTAGGGTTACCAGGAGGAGCCAGAGGAGATGCCTTATAGGGGAGAACCACCTCCAGCTGAAGGCTTGCGAGCAGGACACCTGACCACTATGGCAGGATACAGAAAGCACCTGAGGTCAAGACAGTAGATAGGCCAGAGGGGCTGTCTGCTACAGGTTATTAGACTGGAGAAGGTGAAGTCATGCTCCTCAGTCTGTTCAAGTGTAACCCAGCCCCCCCCAAGGGAGGGGAGCAATCAGCAATAAGTAGAGGGAGGCATAAGGCAGTGAGAAGGCCAATGATGAGGGCACTGATAAATGGGGAGGGCTTAGCACCCTCCCTGAGGAGCTTAGCAACCTCCATGTCAAAAAGGACCTGTCCCTGGGACTAACCAGGGCACTGAAGGGAGAAGATATTGTGGACAGGTCAAATTGGTAACAAAAATAGTCTACTGCATAGTCCAAGTAAGGAATTAAATCTAAAACTGACCAATCAATTGAAGAAAGTCGTTGCATTAATTTTCCATAATCAGATTTCGTAAAACTTCTAAACTGAATAAACCTAGGTGAGGTCTTAGCCCTTTTAAAGTTCAGAACACAATATACAGCTTGGTGGCCATTCAGCATGATGAGCAGTGGCAGCGGCAGCCAGCTGCAGGCCAAGAGGTGCCAGTAGTCAATATAAATGAGCTGAGTCATGCCATGTTGGGTGTGCTTAATGGCAGTATGCCAGTTATTTTTGGTTACAGGCAGGTGTCCTGTCTTTTTTTGGTTGTTGATGGGCCATAGCCCTTTGTTTTTTTATGAGTCGTGTTATTTATTAAAATATTTTGATATCTTTGCTGCTGTGTTGTCTGTCTTTCATTGGTACCCACCTCTCTCCTCTCTCTCCTCTCTCTCTCTCTTTCTCTCTCTCCCCCCTCCCACCAATTGCACTGTTCTCAGTGCTACTTACTCTGCGTCTGTGTACAGCACGATATTCAGTGCTGCACTAGTTCCCTGCACTCTACTGTAGAGCTGTGCTTTGCTGTTCTGCTGCACATGTGCACTGCGCTGTTGCCCAATATTCAGACATTTTAGTGCTGGTGTCCTTCTTCTAAATATTTTGATGGCCATGCACATGTGCTAGCGCAGGTGCAGCTGGCTGATTATGGGGCTTTAAAGCTGACAGACAGTAGTTAGCTACCACTGAATTACCTAAATAAATCTTGCCTGTCTGGTCCAAACTGCAGCCTATAAATAAAATGACTATATTGGCCTTTACACATATTTTTGTGTGACTTTTTGTGCCATGTTGGCAGGCAATGTACAGTATGCCTGTGCTAGACAGTTTCTGTAGTGTTCATTTCTTCTCTTTCTGTAGGTTAGCAAAGCCTATCAAATGAATTTAATTATAGAGGAAGCGATTAACATTATCAAATTAGCCTTGACTCATATCTATATGAAAGCCCTAAAACTGTCTGAAAGAAGTGGGTGTATCTGATATACAGCAGAAAGTAAACAATTAGATCAGCCAATTACACATGTTGATGGCAACAATAAAAATGCTGTTTTATGCTTAGTTTCCGTATACCTCTGCAAGTCTATAATACAGTGGTGAAATCCTCAGGATGATTTTGCAGTGTTAGGGCTTACATACCCAAAAGATAAACTGTAAGAGAATCATATACTGTACATATAAAAGACCATAAAACACTACTGATATTATAAGCAAAAGGCTGGCTGCTTTGTTGAAACATACTATACATACATGATAGAAGGGGGGCGGCTCAGAGGTAATTTAAGGAAGTATTTTTTCACAGAGAGGGTTGTGGATGTATGGAACAGCCTTCCAGAGGAGGTTGTGGAGTCAAAAACGGTGGTGGAATCCAAGCATGCATGGGACAGTCATAAGGCAATTCTAGGGGGTGGGGGTAGGAAGAAGTAGGCTGCTGGTTAACTAGGATCTGCAGCTTATCCATCAGGTAGGGAAACGGGCAGACTGGGTGGGCCAAGCGGTCCTTATCTGCCGTCAAATTCTATGTTTCTATGTTTCTATACTGTAGTATCATATTCTGTAACATAATGCAATGATGGGCTCAGATTTTTGCTGACATTAATATGATAGTTTTCATATGTGATGTGAAATCAGACTTTATTTTTCCTGTGTTCAGTGTGATTGCATTTATCTGTGACTAACATTCTACCTTTTTCCCACATACCTCTGAGCCATTCTATTTGGGTCCATCCCAAAACTCAGGTCTTGCACTGACAGTTTATCAGTAACGTATTGATGGATCCCTCTAAGATGTGGTTGAGTCCGTTAAATACCTAGGGACCACTCAATCTAAAACCTTCATTGGACTTTCTCCTTACACATCTCTTCCAACTGCAGGGTTGTAAACAAGGAAGCTTGGCCTGGCCTACAGAGTTAGATATATGCAGTATTTACCCCCAAAAGCCCATATTGTCATTGCAGAGTAGGTCCTCCTCCCCAGCCTTAACTATAGTATCCTTTCTTTTGTCAACTCCTTAAAATCTGTCTTGGCTACATGGGATGTGACCTTAAATAATATATAGAGAATAATGGATAGGTAAGTGTGCATTATGGATTTTTTTCACGCACCCAAGGGGTGTGATGCCCCATAAACCTCGAGAGCGAAGCTTGAGAGGTTTATGTGGTCATCACACACCGAGGGTGCGTGAAGAAAATCCATAACATCAAACTTACCTATCCTTTATTTTTTATAATTTTTTGGTGTGGAGGTTTACTGTATTTCTGGCAGCTTGAAAGAAAAAGATGTTTGTTTAACTGGAGTGCAGTTTTATTTTTGAAGAAATTGAACTGTATATGAATAAAACAGCTGAAAATACTGCAGTTGAAATACTTTTTGTGAAACAATGGAATGCAGTAGTTTCTTTGGGGAATGTCATATCATTCCAGGTTATTATGAAGTGTCGTATCAACTTGATTTCAGGTTATTATGCCTTTGGAGCATAATAACCCGAAATCGGGTTGATATGCATTTTGAACAAAACAGTAATCAGGTTGATAATTGTGGTCACCAGTAATTATATACCGTTTCACACTATCCTTTAACCTTCTCATACAATATTGTGATTCCCTTTCAACTTTAGGATGGTTATCTCCATCAGTCAGATGCTTGATTTAATTTGGATTCTTTATGTACACGTTTTTCAGATTCACCACCACTGCCTCAGTTGCTGCCCTACTCCAGTGTCCTCATCAGGACTATTCCCTTGGATTTAATGATAAGTCCTTACTTCTTGTACCTAATGGTAACAGTAAGATGTGTGACTGGGGCTAGGATATTCATAGATCCTGGATTGGGCCCACTAAATATTTGCTCCGGAAGTGAATTAGTGCCTGGAGCACACCACAGGTATACTGGAACATGCTGATGCACAGGGAAAGGCATATTCTAATATACCTGGTAGCCACTATTCCTACTGTACCCTCAAACCCCAGCACCCTACTGGTCATAGAAGGTATCTGGCCAATAGGGTATAAAGAGGCCTGCAGGAGCAATCTGGCTGACAGGGCACATAAATGTTGACTGTTCTTCTGGAGCAATCTGACATTTTCATACCTTTCTTTGCAAATGACCCCATAGCACTAGCAAGGCACTATGGGGTCATTTGCATCCCATTAAGGCTTCATTACAGGTCTGCAGCACACAGAGTTTGTGACCCTTTCCACACAGCACCTGTCAATGTTGTAGAAAGTCCATTCCCTGGTGTCCAATGTTCCTCCGCCTCCCCCAATCACCCACCCGAGTTACGTAGTAATGTATCCTTTTTTCATGTGGTCCCCTCCACCATCCCAGTCACCTGCCAATGTTATGTATTAATGTTCCCTGCTGTCCAGTGGCCTTCCAACACACCCCAATTGCCTGTCCAGCATTTCCCCATAGTGCAAAAGCCCCCCATCCCACCCAAACCAAACATACTACCAATATCACCCCTAGCCCACTCATAGCCCAAGCTCACTCCCCAATTGCAGCAACCATTTCAAACCCTCTGTGCACTGTCATAACTGGCTACCATCTGAATGACAGAGAGTTACTGCAAGCCTATAGTTGATACACAATCGCTCCCTGTCTTTCAGACGGTGGGCAGCCACAATGGTGTGCAGAGGGGTTGAGCCAGTCCCGCAGGGGTTGTGGTGATGGTTTGTCTGTGGTGGGTGGAAGGGGGGCTTATGTGCTATGAGAAGATGCTGGATAGGCAGTTGGGGCTGGGGGGATGATAGAAAACAGTATTACAATACACAGGTGGATGATGAGGGTTTAGGGAGGTCCTTGTAAAATACAGTTTAGAGCACTCACCACCCCATAAGAGGGACACAGAGACCAAGTAAGTTATCACAAATTCATTTTATTCAGATGAACAGACACATGTTTTAGCCTTGGGTTAGGGAGGTGCAGGGCATAAGACCTTGTTAAGGAAGGTGGTAATTATTTAGTTATTTATTTAGTTATTTGGATTTTGTTAACTAGGTAGCCTCACTCAGTCTGAAATCCCTTTTTCAGGTGCAACCTGGAATTAATTACTTTGAACAGTCATATGCAGGTACAAGTATCAGTCCATGGTAATCAGATACAGACAGCAACATAAAACAGAGTACAATCAGTATT
Source organism: Neoceratodus forsteri (assembly GCA_016271365.2). NCBI lineage: Eukaryota > Metazoa > Chordata > Ceratodontiformes > Ceratodontidae > Neoceratodus > Neoceratodus forsteri. Next base: position 1,205,580,930 of record CM057456.1, read on the forward strand.
AGCAAACAATTGAGATCAGTGTGAAGTTGATGCATAACTGACAGGCTTAAAGGACACCTAAACAGGAAATGTTTTAAACGAGTCTTTTCGAATGCACAGTCCCATAATCCGTAAGACTAGTTGTGTCTGTTAATGTCCCTACCTTTGCTTTCATCAGTAGATGGCTCTAAAATGATACAGATTGTTTTTAGGATGTAGTTCCTCACAGAGAATTTCTTCAGACTGCTCAGTGCCACGCGGTGCCGATGCTGTGTGCATCACAATAACGTCATCGGAGCCATCCTCCAAGTGAAAACAGCATTGTGAGCAATAGATCAAGCCAAAAAAACACTGAAGCATTGTTTTGTACAATAAAGTCTCATAAATAAAGAGAGCAGTTTTGTTGTATCTGTGTTTTTATTTGCATCACTTTCTGTTTAGATTATCAAGAAAGCACGTCCCCTAATATGTCAAGTTATTGAACAGTGTGGTGTGGTCAGTGTTTCTCTGCTAATTTTCCACAGTCTTTGTTGATCCTACATGACTGAATATAGCTTACAGAACAATAATACTGAATAAATGTAATAGTAATGAAAAAATGTGGCAGGTACTATCCTGAAATACTGTAGAACTGTGCATCCCTAAACCCTAACAACTGTTCTCCTTCATAATGTGTTATATTCCTTCCTGATGTGGCTGATGTCTTGGGGGAGTGGTTATGCATAACATCAGGGAGATGTAAACTGTACAAGTTTAATATAATTTATAATTATGTTTACTGTATTGTAAAAAATAAATCCTTTTTTTTATGAAGTGACATGGTGTGTGTTTCCTTTTTTACATTCTGTTTTTTTATTTGGTCATTATTTCTTTTTCTAATTAGTAAACAAATGGTCAGTTTTGGAGGGAAATGTCCATATATGAGATTTTGCATAGCAAGTGTAGTTGTGTGAAGACTGTATCTAACTGTTGGATGACTTTCCTGCACAGTCATCTGTGATAGTTGCAGCTATTCTAATATATATTTTTGTGCATATTTTGTGCTTATTTTAATACTGTTTTTGTCATTACAATTAATCAGTTATTTTTCGAGATGCCTTAATGCATCATTTATGGCTGTAAAAATAAGAGCTCCAAAGGCTGAGAACTTCATTTCTTTTTCTTCCCTAAGGATACAAAGGCAAAGAAGGTTTGGATCCATTTTTGCAGACATAAGGACTTTAAACCTTCTGTTTATAGCTGCATATGTTCTGCTCATTTTGACCGTCCTGCATATGAACATGATCCGCAGAAGTTAGCTGCATTTGGATGGTTAAATGCAAAGCCCAAGCTTAAGGCTGATGCAGTACCCTCAATATTTCAGCCATCTGGATCGGTGGAAAGAAATAGCTCAGTACTTCATCACTCCGCATATATGAAGCGCAGTCATATACAGATATGGAAATCGTTTTATACCCTTCAGAAAGTTTGCCTTAATACTTTGTTTTTGTTGGGTATTTGTACCTGGCTTCATAACCTCTGTTATGATCTTATGATGTCATGAGTTTAAAACCCTGTCTGTACCAAACCACAATTAACAGCACAATAAACAGCCCATAGTGTGTTGCTGTGCTTAAAAAATGTGTTCTACCTGTTGTTATATGTGTGTGTGTGTGTGTGTGTGTGTGTGTGTGTGTGTGTGTGGAGGTGTGTGATTGGTGAAAATAAAAGTTACACATAATCCAAAAAGAAACAGTTACCAGATGCTTTTAAAATAGCCACATCACATCATTGTACTGACACCACTGTTCAAACATTATCTACATGACTGTTAAAATGGTAAATTGTATGCTGTGTGGGTCATCGTCTAGGTATAGGTACTGGTAACTGTGAAATCTGTAGAGCCACCTACAGCATGGAAACAGGATGTGTCTGTGTTTTGGCCTAGAAGTGAATGCCAAGATGATGGGGAAGGGACCATATGTCAGTAGAGTGTGTATGTTTGGGAGGGTGGTTGGGTGCACAGAGTGTGGTACGGCCATGATACTTGAATGGGCTTTTAAGTTTTGGGTGGATGCACAGTGTGCTACCAGCTGGAACAGCTTAGGGCAGAGGTACATGGGATCAGAATGCAGATATGGGTTCTGGGGTGGGGTTGGGGGAAGATTGGAGAGGTCTGAGTTAACGGGGACTCCTATGTGGAAGCACCGGGTGCTGGGTCCTCTCACACTGGTTGAAGAGTGAAGGTGTGTGCACAGAGGGCTGTAGGGTACCCTTTCAGGTGGTGTCCAAAAGGTAGAAATTGTCATAGCAGTAGGCAAAATACTGGCGTTGTCCACAGGGTAGCGAGAGGTGTGTTGTGGAAGGGGGTGTCACTGGTGGATGGGCTAAGGCACACACTGTAAGCCCATTAGTAGAAGAGAGTGGTTTGGTGGGTGGAGGATGATGATGCTGATTTTGATGTTGTTGATTATGGTGATGTTGCTGGTGAAGCTGGGGCAGGGAAGGATAGGAACAGAGAGGGGGTGAAGAGGCAGGTATCGAAAGGGGGAACAATAGTTGTGTACCGAGACTAGGTGAGGGGATATGTGTGGGGTGGGAGGGTGGAGAAGAAAAAAAAGTATCAGATGAACAAGGATGAGGCTGAGGGCATTGAACAGGGTTTCACGACAGGTAGAAAAGCACATGACATAAATGGGATGATAGCGAGCATTAAGGTAAGTACCCTAACTGACAGGGCAGATGGCTTGGTCAGGAATGGGGACAGAGATACAGAGAATGATATCTGGTGGGGGTGATGAAGAGGGCCATTACATGAGTAGAAGGTGTGACCAGAGATAATAGTTAGTGGGCTACCTTTGACACCCAGATTGTGGGAGGTGCAAGAAGCAGGTCTGGGGTAGAGAACGGATGAAGGGATGAGAATGTCCCTGGAATGAGGGTGAACCTGAGTGGTGAACATGTAGGGAAAGGTTACATTATAGTATTGCTATTTGTGTACTCCATGATCAGAGGCATCCAGCGGGAGGGGCGGGGGAGTGTAAAACCTGTGTGATCAGACTCAACTGGCTTCCAGGCCTGATGCATGAGGACAAGCATGACGCGTATTTACTGGCAAGGGAATGTGTGGGTACCAGGGATGTATTAGTGTACTTTGTGAGATATGACATAAATGGAAATAGTGAATTATAGATATAGGCAACGTTGCTGCACTTGGCCAGTGTATGCCTGTCCATAGTGTCTAAGATGTACTTTTCTGAAATCCTGATGGTGCAAAGGGCTAGTGGGGAGAAGAGAAAGAAGATTAGGGAGATAAACCAGTGGCTCATGGAGTGGTGTGTGGAATTGGAGTATGTCCTTGTGGTGTACTGTGGTGATACCTGTGAGGATAAGGGGCTGTACATTAGGGACAGGCTATACTACAAATTTTGAGTGGAACTAAATCCTAAAGATCAGACTACCTTGATTGTTCAACGAAAGGCTGGTTTTTAACTTTTGAAGGTGGAGGGATCAAGAAAGTGGCATTTTCAGGGTGTATGATAAAAGAGGGACATGGTCTACAGTCCTATAGGGGGCTAGGGATATATAGAATTGGGTCACAATGTAGGGTGCATGAGCTGATGAATGAGATCTCAAGGGTTGAGGAAGGACAGTAGGGAAAACGTGTTCAGAGTGGTCCTGAAGAATGGCGTGAGATTAGGAAATAAGATGCCTGAGCTCCAGGAGATGCTGGTTGAGGGGGTGGTAGATGTGGCAGCAATCAGTGAGACCTGGGCCAGCCAAGGGCACAATTTGTACCAAAATATGCATGGCTGCACTACATTCACTAAGGAAAGGGGATGGAAGTGTGGGTGGTGTAGGACTGTTACTCAGAAATTGCATAGGTATTTGGTTGAGTATGTTGGAGGGAAAGTGGATGCTACTTGGGTTACCACGGTGGCAAAGGTGGTTAACAGACTAAAGTTCTGAGTGGTATACAGACCCCCTGCACTTGTGGAGGCTCAGGAAGAAAGTTTCTTTGCAAAGGAAGCCACACCCCCTGGGTCTGTGTGGTGGCTGCTTGTGTTTGTCTGTGTCTATAGCTTAGTTTTTGTGGATTTACATGTTTTTCTGCTTGTGGTAACTACACCATTCTTGCTCACTACATCCATGAAAGTCTCCTGGACTGGATTTCTGCAAAAAAATCATCATCAGGTATCTTTATTTTCATTTTAAAATCAACTTTTTGGAAACTATCCCAAGCAAAACACAAGTGAAGCAACTACATCTGACAAACTTAGTGACTCTGGGTCCTGCTGGAATCCACATTTTCGTCTGACCTGCTCCATGATCTGTATGTAGGCTTTTCAGCAACCTGTTTGAATGACAAAGAAGCATACAGACAAAGGGATTTCACATCCTGCATATGTGCAGCAAAGTTAATCACCTTCAGGAATTTTAACATTTCAGTGACTCTGGACCTCAGCTGTTGATCATTCTTTTGGCTTTTGACTTAACCACCAGGTACCTATCTGCAGCGACTGGGTGCAACTGACAAGCTACAACAAGGATAAATGGGCATATCATCTTCTATTACTAACAATCTCCTTGCTCTGGGTCCCTAGGCCTGCACTGGTCCAAGCCGCATAAGCCTCAGAAGTGTAATTCAATTGACTACAAAGTACAGCAACTGTCTCTAAACTCCTACTCTTGATATCAGAAAGTGTCCACTCAAATCCTGGCCCTGTCTCCTACAGTACAACAAAGCCTGCCAAAATGGAGGGGGGGCTCAAAATTGCTACCTTAAACATCTGCAGTCTCCTCCCAAAACTGGCCTCCCTTCAAATCTTTGCCAGCCAACACAACCCGGATATCCTTGCCATCATCGAAACTTGGCTGACACCTAATATCATGCCATCTCTATACAAGACTACAAGATATTCAGGCTGGATAGGACCTCAAAAAGGGGTGGTGGATGTGCAATCTACATAAAGGACTACCTCACCTGTCTCCCTGGTTCTTATCCCACCACAGAAACCTCAGTGCAACTCCTCCCTATCAAGATACTACTTGGTGCCCAAAACAAAGTCCTCACGATTGCTGCTGTCTATATCCCACCAAAAGATCCTGATTCCAGCCTACAGGCTGTCCTCGAGTTCGTAAGTACACAACCTTCTGACATCGAACTCATTCTCTTTGGGGACTTTAATATAAATTGGCTTGCTCCTGATGCAGGGTCAAACAAAGATGCCATCCTAGCAGCAAATTTAACACAAGTGGTAAACTCCCTACCAGGAAAAACTACAAATCAGGGACCAGCACCCTCATTGACTGGATCCTTACCAGCCACCCTACCCATATAACCAATGTAAGTGTTTCTCCTGACTCGCTCAGTGATCACTCCAATGATATGTACCTGGACAAATAAGTTTCAGTAGCGCCTCCAAAAACCATCTATAGCCGAGTCCTACCTTATGCAACCTTACTCATCTCAAGACCTGTCTTAGGCAGATAGACTGGTCCTTGATTTACAAAACTCAAGATGTTGACCTAGCCCTTGATTACTTTATTACTACTTTCAACACTGCCTATGACACCCACGCACCAGTAAAAAGCACAAAATCAAAGCACTCACAAATCCCTGGCTCACAGCAAAGCTATTGGCACAACTCAAAAGTAGGGATCACCTCTGGGCCACTGCAAGAGCTACTGGCACACTGTCGGACATTCAAAAGTATAAACAGGCTCGCAATCACTGTACTAAACAGATCCGCTTGATGAAGAGCTCCTACTTCAAGAATGCTCTGTCCAACTCCTGGGGCTAAGGGAAATCCTTCTGGGACAACATAAAGAATATCATGGGTCAGCAGTCCAAATCCTCTCCTACAATAATGAATGTGGATAGAACCACTACATTAGACCCAGAGATCATTCCAAACACCCTAAATGATACCTTCACGGACCTTAGTGGTGTCCTCTCATCTGATTTCTTTACTGATGCTGGCCCTCCAATTTCTACTTCTACTACTGCCTCTCCAACCAAACCACCCTTCCATTTCAAACTAGTAAAGGCACATGAACTCTATAAATATGTAAAGAAGGCCATTTCTAAGTCCCGAGCAAGCAGCGACACTATTGACCTTAAACTTCTGTCCCTCACTCTGGAGGAAGTACTGCTCCCCCTCACAAACATTTTCAATCTCTCCTCTGCTACAGCCAATTCCTAGGAAATGGAAGGCTGCAGTTGTCACTCCGTGCACAAAAGTGGTGATAAGTCACTGCCTGGTAACTATCACCGATATCAATACTACCACCTCTCTAAGGCTCTTGAACGCTTGGCGCGGACCAACTTTCAGACTACCTGAAAAGCACAACATCCTATGCACTCAGCAGCATGGATTTAGGAAAGGGCACAGCACATAGACTGCCCTACTTGAATTCTCAGGAGCAATCCACAATGCCATGGACAAAGGAAACCTAACTGGAGCAGTCTACATTGACTTAACCAAGGCATTTGATACAGTTCACCATGGCCTACTTATCAAACAACTTCTATCCCTAGGGCTCTAGGGTCCTGGTGACTGGGTAAAATTACCTTGCTCAGCTCTCAATCTGTAAAAGTAGCTGGAGTTCTCTCAGACTCAAAACGGTTCGCTCAGGAGTTCCCCAGGATCCATCCTGGGCCCTCCTTTCAGCCTTTTCCTAAACTCCTCCCAAATCCTGCCCTGAACAATGAATCCTCTATGCCGATGATGCCGTGATTCTTGCCACTCATAAAGATCCGAACCTCTTACACCTCAACCTTCAGCATGCTTTTTCCAAGTTGAGATGTGGTTCCTTGAACATAAGCTGGTTCTAAACCACAAAAACTAAATCCATGCTCTTCTCTAACCCAAAAACAAGAAACGGCAAGTCCCACTCACCATTAATACATACCTGGGAAATACCCTTGAACAAGTGCCAATTTTCAATATCTTGAATCAACTTTGATCAAGGCTAACCTTTGCAACTCACATTGATAGTACAGCAAAACTATTAATCAGCGAATTTGGATTCTGTATCGGAACCGACAGCTTCACCCATTCTGCACTGAGGATTGCCATCCAATCTTCTATCATCTCAGTCGTGACTATGGCTTAGTTATATACGGATCTGCCACTACTACAGCACTTAGTCGCATTACAACATCCCTAAATAAGGCCTGTCGGCTACTCACTGGTGCACATCGCACCACACATGTGAACTCTATGCTGACTCAGGTTGGTTGCAACTCTCAAACCAGATAAAGTAGCTTACCTGCCTGATGGTGAAAAAATCCACTCTGGGCCTCACTCCACCCTGTATCCAAGACCTGTTATGCCCGAGTGCTAGCACCCATTTTACCAGAAGATCAGAACACCAGCCTCTCCATGTCCCCCGATGCCGGACTTCCCAAGGACAAAGATCATTTGCCTATCGTGCCCCCAGCTGGCTAAATGCCCTCAGCACTCATATTACTGCCTCCACCTCTCTAGGTATTTTCAAATCAAGGCTTTTCTCTCACCTTGCCACCTCCAGCTCCTGTGACTGCCCTGATTAAACCTCCTATTTTCTCACTACCCACCCTGTTCCGTTATTTGACAAAGACATGTTTGGGAAACCTTTTCTCCTGCTATTGTCTGCTCCCCACACCTTTCACTTAACCTCTCTGTTCTGGTCTTTTTCCCTATTTGTTTCTCCTAATCTGGCATGACCTCTTTCTTGTAATAATAATGTGATTATTGATATCTCATGTCCTTTTGCACAAGTGATTTGATATGTATTTGTATATGTTTTCTTGCTCTTGACACAACACAAATTGTTGTGTTATCTATGTAACCTTTTGTACTGTACCTAATTGATGTGGAACCTTTGTGAAAGAGCCTCTGGCTCAAAGGTAGTAATTCCTAGAACAATAAACTAAACTAAACTAAATATCACGGGACACTATACATCTGAAAAGGGAAGGGTAGTGGTAATGGGGGACCTAAACATGGCAGAAACAGTCTAGAGACTATGACACCACCAGTGTCCATGAATCAGAGGTAGCTGTATGTGTTCCCAGACGTGTTGATTACCCAGCAGGTAGATGAGCCAACTAGGGAGTCCAGTACACTGTATGTAGTCCCGGAAGACAGTGATTATATTATGGGGCATAGAGGTGAGGGACCCATTGATGGTGAGTGATCATGCCACAGTCTTGTTCTTCCTGGACCTAGGGGGGAATGGGTGGGTGGAAAGATGATCAATGACGGTAGTAACTGATCTTCGGGGTGCAGACTTGAGGGTGATGGGAAGGATCCTTAAAGAACTTTTTGCCATGATAAGCCCGGATATGGATGTTGACAGCAGGTGGAAGCTTATTATGAGATGAGTACGGGAGGTCACCAGATTATGCGCAAGGGAAATGCATTAGTTTGGTAAGGGCTGGAAACTCTGCTGGTGGACCCGTGAGGTTCCAGAGGTGGTGAGAAAAGAAGGCAGTGTATAGGCACTTCAAGTGGTGACGAAGTGAAAGGAATCAGACTGAATTTGAGCAGACAGCCAAGAGAGTCACCATGGAGACAAGAGAGGCCAAGGTGAGAAAGGATCAGTCCTTGGCCAGGGGGATACAGAGGGTGGACAAGGGGGTTCATTATATAGATAGATATATATATATATAGGGGAAAAAAGGGAAGTGAGGGGCAGATCAGCAGGATAAGGACATTGGCTGTATGGAAACAGGAGGCGGGTGAACAGGCAGAGGTCCAAAATGAGTAGTTTTCCTTACTTTTTACCAGGGGTGGGGTGGAGGGGTAATGTGTTGTTTTGTGTAGAGTGCTTAAACCTGATCAAGGGGTTGGACCATTACAGATCGTGGGCCCTGACAGGTCTATGGAAAGTGACTGGCCACCACAGACAGTTGTGGAGGTAGCAGTACAGGCAGTACAGTGTGTAAAGTGTGAGGATGTCGAGGCTGAAATCCAGGTAGAGAGAGTGAGGAAAGCAGTCCATGCCCATTGGATGGAGAAAGGACCTGGGCATGATGAGATACATCACAGGGTGCACAGTGAACTGGAGGATCCCCTGGCATCCTCCCCGATGAAGATTTTGAACATGTGTCTCAAGATGTGGTTGGTGCCCCAAGACTGGCTGGTGGCTAATGTTGTGCCAATCCACAATGGTGGATCAAGAGAGGAGGCAGTCAATAACAGTCCCTTCAGCTCGACGTTGGTGGTGGGAAAGGTGATGGAAATGGTAGGTGGGGGTTAGTGGAGAAAAAGGGGTATTTGGATGATAGGTAGCATGACCTTGTCCCTGGAAGATCGTGTCAGACAAACCTTGTGTAGATCTATGACTGGGTGATGATGGTCCTGTATCTGGGTAGGCCAGTGGACGTCCTCTTTTTTTTTTTTTGCTTAATTGTTTAACCAGAAGTGGCACACTAAACTGAAAGTTTCTTTACATGTGCGACCTGGGAGCACAGGGAAGTTAAGTGACTTGCTCAGGGTCACACTGTATGCAAGTGGTGGCTGCGGGATTCAAACCCAGGTCTCCAGATTTGCAGCTCTGAGCCTTAAACCACTGTGCTATACTGCCTCCTTGAGTCTTTCTAGACTTCATCAAATCCAGAAACAAATGATTTGATACCTTTTATTGGACCAACATGGATGTTACAGAAAAGAACAAAGTGCTCTAGCTTTCGAACCAACCTGGTCCTTCTTCAGAAGCTTTGTAGCAGTTTTTTCAAATATCCCATACTATTAACACCAGATTATATAGAAAAACAGAAATAATTCTCATTGGTTTAACATATACATTTAAAACATAATAGAAGATTACGTCAGAGAAGCTAATTAACACCAGTATGCCTTTAACTGAGGAGCCTCAGAAGGGCAAAGGTTATCAAGAATTCTCTACAGCCAGAGAGTTCTTGTCACATAAATTTTAAAGATGTCTCAGTATGCCAAGAAAGCATTCTAGTGATAAAAAAAACCTTGAGTGGCATTCTCTCTAATACATGTAAGATGAGCTTACAACTTACATTCCAATTGTCCTGGTATATTATAGGACAGATAATGAGAGACAAAATCCTGAAATTAGGTATAACTGCAAGTTGAAAACAAGCCTCAATTTAACCTACACATATAAACATGATGCATGAAAGTATCACTTGTAAGTGTAAGTGCCAAATAAAAAATACTTGTCAAGGACCCCCAAGAAAATGAGACCATGAGCCTGATAAGTGCAGAGTACAACACAGAGACTGTGTATAACAAAAATGCACAGAATCAGTCTAAGCAATCTAAATGAAAACCCAAAGGAATTACACCTTTTATGAACCCCCAAGTAAATGAGATATGCATCTTAATATGAGCAGATTTAAAAATGTGACAGTGTGTAATCCAACCACTGACAACTAATAGAAGGAAATAAATGCACACTATATGTGAAAACTTAGTGTCCTAGCCACATAACAATTGCCCCATGCCATGCTCCACCCACACATATGTGTGTACATATACCACACCACACACCCCCACACACACACACGGGCACACACCTGCACACCCCACACAACCACAACACACAACAAATATAACAAAACACATTCCACATACACCACACCACACCACGCACAACAAACAAAACACACACACACACCATACCCACAACACACAAAAACACAACACACACAAAACACACACATACATACATACATCAGTATACACACACACACACACACACTCAAACGCACTCACCACAGTGTTAAGGTGAGAAGTCAACAATGTAGATAACCATAAACTTACAAAATCAAAGGCCTGCTGAAGAACTAAAGTGTTTATGTCCATCTTTTAAAGTAAAGGTTTGTGTAAGTTTAAGTGGAATAATGTGTCATATAACCAACACCGATGTTCAGTCCATCCGCCACCATATTGAGAAGTAAAATAAGTCTAATTTCAGAAGCCCGTCTCTGTTGTGTATTGTTGAAATGTCCTTTTAAGACCATCACAGACATATCTGAGATTGAGTGGTCATCCTGGGAGAAGTGCTACTGGTTTCTCAGTCATCTTGTTATTAATAGAATGTCTGTGTGAATTCATTCTAGTGCAGAGTTGTTGGCTTGTCTCCCCCACATAACCTGTGCGAGGACATTTCTTTCATTGGATAAAACAGACCACATTACTTGATGTACATGTATAATTCCCCTGCATCCTGAATAGTCTGTTTTGTGATGTAACCACACAGTCTGAAGTGGAAATGAGGTTACATGTCTTACATGTGCGTTGATGACAGGGTCGTGTACCATATGATGTCATGGTATTCTGTTCCGGTTCAAGTTGACTCCTAATAATCAGGCTGGCTAAATTAGGTGGTTGTTTAAAGATAGTAGTGGTAGTTCTTGAAAAATACAGTTAAGGGTTTTCATCTTCACTAATTATTGGATGGAGATCATAATAATCTTACGTAGGAGTTCAAGGTCAGGATGGTATGTGACTACTAAGGGTATTCTGTTGGTAGTCATCCGTTCCTTATATTGCCGTAGCTGTTCTCTCGGGACCTGTGTTGCACTTTCCACTGCTCTGTCAATTTCTCTGGATGAGTGTCCCTGCTCAATAAAGGTGTTTTTCAACATCGCCAGATGTGTGTCTCTGTCTTCCTCCTTTGAACAGAGGAGGTGATACCGAAGTGCTTGACTATATATAACAGATTTCTTTGTGTGGCTCGGGTGATTACTTTTCTTGTGTAAGTATCTCTGTCTGTCTGTTGGTTTCCTGTAAAGACAGGTATGTAGGGTACCATCCTTAATAGTGACAGTGGTATCCAGAAAATGTACACTTGTGGCAGAATATTCTAGGGAAAGCTTTATAGTTTTGTGGATGTTATTAAGTTCCTGGTGAAAATCTTTAAGCGTGTCAGTGCCCTCTGTCCAAATTATAAACAAATCATCAATGTAACAGAAATAAGCGCGTGGTTTATGTGTACAGTGCCTTAGAAAATCCTCCTCCAAATTCGCCATAAAAAGATTAGCGTACTGAGGAGCCATCCTGGTTCCCATTGCTGTTCCCATAGTTTGAACATAATGTTTACCATTGAAGCTGAAGTTGTTATGTGTCAGAATGAATTCAGTGAGTTTACCCACAACTCCAGGGTCAATGTTGGGGTCCAATTCTTTGTCATGCAGGTATTTGAGGCAGGTTGAAATGCCATCTGTGTGTGGAATATTAGTGTAGAGGGAGGTTACATCCATCATGGCTAAAAGGGTATCAGGTGGTAAGTCCTTAAAACCAGAAAGTTTATGCAGGAAGTGAGTAGTGTCCTTGATGTAACTATCCCTTTGTATAACTAGTGGTTTGAAAATAGCTTCTACAAACCCTGATATCCCCTCTGTCAGGGTGCCATTACCAGAGACCATGGGTCTACCAGGATTACCAGGCTTATGTATTTTAGGAAGCATGTAGAATGTCCCTGGCTTAGGTTCACTGGGGATGAGGTCCTTTAGTTTGTCTTGGACATGCTCTGGAAATGTTTTAATTAACTTCTGTAGTTCTCTTTTATATTCTGTAGTTGGGTCACTTCCCAGTACTTTGTAGTAAGGTCACTTAGCTGCCTGTTGGCTTCCGTAATATAATCTTCCTGATTCAATATCACCACTGCCGAGCCTTTATCAGCTTTTTTTATGACAATGTTATGGTTTGATTTTAATGTTTGTATAGCCCTCCGCTCCAATGGAGAGAGGTTGTAGCGGGCCTGTTGCTGCCTATTAAGAATCTCACCAGTAACTCTCTGGCGAAAGCAATTAAAGTATTTGTCCAGTTTCTTGTTACGGCCACTTGATGGGGTAAACTCATATGGTTTCTTTTTCTTATCCATAGTATTTTTACTGTTTGTGATTTCTTCCCTGTCTGTGATGTCTTCTCTACCATGAAAAAATTCCATGAGTCTCAATCTGCGGAAATATTCCTCCATTTCACCACAAAACTGTATTCTGTCCAGTGGTTTAGTTGGGCAGAAATTGAGGCCCTTAGAAAGTACATTTAAATCACCAGTAGTCAGTGTGTGGGAGGACAAATTAACAACTGAAAGGTGCCCATCTGTGTGGCTTAGTTGTTCAGTCACTCTGTTCTGTTCTTCATGGTTGTTAGGAAGTATGGTAAGTTGAAGGGCATCTAACTTCCTGTTTTTAATGAGCATGGCTTTTCTTAAGGTTCTTTGGTAGTTCATGTCTATCTCATGCAAGATGTCTGGAATAGGCTCACCAGACATCCTCTCCAGTGTGGTTGCTATTTCATTAAACTGTTTCTTCAAAAATGCTGTTTTGGCATATGAGCTGTGGATTCTGTGATTTCTCAATTTCTCAGAAGTCCTACGACAAAGTTGTTCAGCATATGTAGAATTATCTGTGTTTCTCAGTGGATTCCAAATAGCTAGACCTTTAGGGATAATGTTATTCCTTTTGCACTGGGATAGAAAGTAGACGTCACTGTCTAGCTGTGCTAGTTTCTTCTTAATGTTATGCAACTGCCATGTCCTGTGGCGAATTTCGGTATCTTCCATGATGCAAAAAAATGTTGTAAGTGCTGTATTGGTCCTTTTAAGAACAGATCCAGAAACAAATGATTTGATACCTTTTATTGGACCAACATGGATGTTACAGAAAAGAACAAAGTGCTCTAGCTTTCGAACCAACCTGGTCCTTCTTCAGAAGCTTTGTGGCAGTTTTTTCAAATATCCCATACTTTTAACACCAGATTATATAGAAAAAGCAGAAATAATTCCCATTGGTTTAACATATACATTTAAAACATAATAGAAGATTACGTCAGAGAAGCTAATTAACACCAGTATGCCTTTAACTGAGGAGCCTCAGAAGGGCAAAGGTTATCAAGAATTCTATACATCCAGAGAGTTCTTGTCACATAAATTTTAAAATGTCTCAGTATACCAAGAAAGCATTCTAGTGATAAAAAAAAACCTTGGAGTGGCATTCTCTCTAATACATGTAAGATGAGCTTACAACTTACATCAAGACTTCATCAAGGCATTTGATTCTGTACCCCACAATGGCCTGCTGTCTAAGCAGAATGACATAGGGTTAGGGAGTCAGTTGATAAGATGGATAGGGAATTTGGTATCTGAGCGTACTCAGACTGCGTTGTGGTTGTTGGCTAGCCTCATCCCCAAGGTGGGTTACTACTGGTTTGCCCCTGCGGTCTGTGCTGGGTCCACTCCTGTTCAACACCTATGTGTCAGACATAGTGAAGTGTATCAGGAGTGACATGATTGTCTTTGCAGATGATTCTAACCTGGGTGCAGTGCTGGATGAGGAGGAGGTGAAGGTGGCCCTGCAGGAGGACCTGGAGCCTCAGGAAAGGTGGTCCTGAAAATGGAAATTAAATTTCAAATGCGGGTAAATGCAAGGTTCTGCACCTGTCACTCAGAAATCCAGGCCAGGGGTATATCCTTGGAGGAGACACAATACAAGTCACATAGGTTGAGAAGGATCTGGGTGTAGCTGTACATGTCAAAATGGACAACTCAGACACATATAGGAGGGCAGCGGCAAGGGCAAATATGAAGCTTTGATGCATCGCCAGTGGGATTACATGCTAACAGGCAGAAGTGATCCTTCCACTGTACAACTGCTTGGTTAGGCCACACCTCAAGTATTGTGTGCATTTTTGGAGACCACACTTAAAGAGGGACATTGCACTCATATAGAGGGTCAAAAGGTGTACAATCAAAATGAACTTGGGTCTGGTGTAGAGGAACTATGAGCAGAGTATCAAGGACCTCAACATGTACATCCTAAAGGACACTAGGGACAAGGGGGACATGATAACGGTCTTCAAGTACATAAAAGGCATTAATAACGGTGCTCCAGTCATAGTGCTCCAAAGGAGGCAATGACAGGACACATTTGTAAGCTGGAAGGCAGCATGCTCACAGGGTAGAGGAGAAGGTGTTATTTCAGTGAAAGGTTGATGTAGCCATGTAATGCGCTGCCCATGTAGCTGGTGTGAGGCAAAGAGGGTTGACATGTTTACCATTGGATGGGACAGGTACAGGGGTACATTAAATGTGACCAGGTCCAATACAGGTTGAACATCTGGTACTGGGGACAGAATAAGCCAAGTGTTGGGGGGGCAGTGAAATCTGCCCCCACTGCGGATGCTGACAATTGAATATACTTGGAACACCGTTATGCCTACTCTTCTATCATTTTTATATGTTACTTTGTTAGTATATAGAGCAATATTCATGTTTTTGTTATTTTGTCATTTTTTTTTCTCCTTTCCTTTAGGGAAAATTAGCTCTTAAATCCTGTACTTCTCTGGTCACGACACAGATAGAGTGTGTGATGGGCCAGCCGGGAGGCTGCATAGAGTGGACAAGGGAAATGGTGGAGGTGGTGCATTCAGGAAAGGGAAATGTACAGATTACCGCATCCAAAATGATCTTGGCCTTGTGGTAGAGGACCCACAGGGAGAGGCTGCAATAGGTCAACGTGTAGGCTATGGAGTATAAGACATGAAGGGGGTACATGATACAGGTGTTCAAGTACTTAACTGTGATTAATACGGGAAGGTCATTTGCACTGTTCCAAAGGAAAATGGAGTGTCAAATACAGGACACAACTGTAAGGTCCGGGGAGAGAGTCAAGGTGGTGTGGAGAATATGTTACTTCACTGAGTCGGTGGTCAAACCATGGAACATATTTTTGGATGACACAGTGTACAGTGCTGTAACATGGTGTTCATCCTTAATAGCACTTGTGATATGGTACAAGACCACAGTTAATGCGATGTTGGATACATTGTCATTGTAACAGTCATGCAGTATAAAAGAATGGTTTGTACTACTGACTTGCCCTTGTGGATATAAAGCATCTGAATATGTATTTGCCTTTGCAGGCTTTAAAGGATGTACTTTCTAAGGTTGCTGATTACACTCCACAAAGAAATGAGGACACTTCTTCAACATGTACTCCTTTTGAGGATGTTCCCATGGCTGTGACACATCAGTGCATTGAACAATGTGATGGTACCATACAGTGTCATGCTTCAGTTGCTGACTTTGAATCCAGTGTGGACTGCATTGTTGCCCATGACAATGTATTCCAACAAGAAAACTTGAGCCATGATCCAGAAGATGACATGCCACTTGTCCTTTCAATACATAGCAGGAATCATGACTTTCTTGAAGAAGTTATGCCCGAAGGTACGATGGAACAATATTTTACTCTACAATTCCATCCATTTCCTGTGGAAGACATACCTAATGAATCACTACACGTATCTTCAACTTCTGTGAGCGAATGTCTGAATTTATCCTCAACAGACAGCATCACATCTCCATCTACCCGCAGAATCAAGTGCCAGGCCAATGTGAAGGTGAAGTCCAGATCACGAGGCACCCAAACAGACAAGATAAGAACAAAATGCTTCTGTTCATCTAGAAGTGTTGATACATGTGATGCGTCCATGCAATATGATCTTGAAGGAGACAATGTTGAATATATTCCCGATGTGCCCACACACGATGACTCTCTAACTTTACTTAGTTATAGCAGCCTATCAGACACATCACAGGAAGAATACGACAGTGATTCAGATTATGTGCCACCTATCCTTCATATAGTACGTCAGTCAACTGTCAGTACATTGCAACCAGTAATGTCTTCAGAAGGTATGTATACTTCACAGCACAAGTACTACATGGTGTCAGAGAGAAGTTTATCATTACTGTTCAAGCATTGCAGAAAATGCTTCTCAAAAGCAACGGCAACAATCAAACCAAACGTAGGGACAATGATTATCATTTCAACTGAGTGCAGCAAGGGACATCACTTGGAGTGGGCAAGTCATGACACTAGTGCTACAATGCCATGGGGCAACATAATGACGTGCTGTGCAGTATTTTGCAGCAGAATCACTCTGTCAAAGGCACTAAGAGTATTTAAATTCCTCAATATGCCGGACCTATCTCTTGTCACCTACCACAAGATACAGCATTGTTACATAATTCCCTCAGTAACTCATGTGTGGAGGGCTCTGCAGGATATCATGCTCACTGAATTGCAAGGAAAATCATTAATATTGGGAGGTGATGGCCGTAGTGATTCTCCAGGACACTCTGCCAAGTACGGCCTGTATACTCTGATGAATCTTGAGAACAACAAAGTTGTGAGCATTGATTTGGTACAGGTTAGTATGATTCTGTTTATTGATTCTTTTGGCATCTGTTAAATATGACTTTATGATGCCAGATTCATACAAATGCTTCTTAATTTCACAGAGTTCTCAAGTTAAGATTTCCACAGCAATGGAGCACGAAGGTCTGTAAAGGGGGATACAATTTCTACAGGGGCATGGCTGTGAGATTAAAACCCTCATGATGGACAGATATATGCAGGTGTAATCATTTATGAAGAACAGTCATCCTTCAATCAAGCACCACTTCAACATCTGGCACATGGCAAAGGGTACTACATTTCATCATATTTCAACATAGAGCAATATATTGGAGTTTGATTCCCTTCAGGTTCTTGAAAGTGTCTATCATGTCCCCCTTGCCTCCTTTCCTCAAGGGTACACATATTCACTCCTTTACTGTCTGTCTGACCTCTGGTGCTGACCCTGCACCATTTTAGTTGTCCTCCTCTGGACAGCCTCCATCCTCTCTATGTCTTTGCGGAGATGGTGTCTCTGGAACTGCATGCTGTACTCCAGATGGTGTCTCACCAACTGTCTCTACTGAGGGATAACAGCTTCCGGTTTTCTGCCAGTGATGCCTCTACCTATGCATCCCATTATGCCTACATACAAGCAAGACTTTCATTACTGTACAAGTTAAAATAACCCACGATCCATTCTATTCAGCCTCACTATCCCTCCTTTTGTCTTTCTATGCTCCCTGATATACCTATAAAAGGTTTTATCCCCCTTCTTAACCGAGTTGGCTATCTTTTGCTCAGTTTGTGTCTTTGCTATTCTGACTACCCTCCCTGCTTCCTTCTGCCTTAACTGGTACAGTTCTCTGTCCTGCTCCTTCTGTGTTTCCTTATACTTCTTAAATGTTATCTTTTTCTCCCTAACCTTCACCGCCACTTCTTTTGAGAACCATAGTGGCTTTTTCTTTTGTTTTGATTTGTTTATTTGCTTCACACAAAGGCTTGTTGCCTCTGTGATGGCAGTGTTGATGTTTCCCCATTGTTGCTGCACCCCTCCTTCTAGCCTGTTTGCTAGTGCTTTTCTAAGGCACTCTCCCATCTTGCCAAAGTCATCCCTCCTGAAGTCCAGAACCCTCACTTTTGTATGGCTTGACTCTGTAGCTGAGTTTATCGTGAACCACACTGTTTGGTGGTCACTTGTGCCCAAATGGCTACCCACTTCTAGATCTGAGATCCTCTCACTGCCCCCATTTGAGAGTACGAGGTCTAAGATTGCTCCCTCATGAGTAGGTTCCAAAACTAGTTGTCTGAGGCATGCCATCTGAAGGGCATCAAGAATGGCCCTGCTTTTGGATGTGGCTGCAGCAAAGGTGCTCCAGTTAACATCTGGCATATTAAGGTCGCCCATCAACAGTATCTCCTCTTTCTCTGCCATCCTAAGTATGCCTTCTATCATATCTTTGTCCATTCCCGCCCCTTGACATGGGGGTCTGTATACAGCCCCTGTGTGGATTGTTGTGCCATTTCCAGTCTCTAAGGTGATCCACAGTGCCTCCTCTCCTCCCTGTTTACTCTTTTGTTCAGTTGCTTTTATCCCTTCCCTTACATAGAGAGCTACTCTGCCACTCTTCTGCCCTCCCTGTCTCTCCTGTAGGTTGTGTACCCTGGTATGTTAACATCCCAGTCATGGTTCTCTGTATACCATGTTTCTGTGACTGCTACGATATCCAGGCAACCCTCTTCCATCAAGGCCACCAGTTCAGGGAGCTTGATGCCCAGACTATGGGTGTTGGTACTCATTACCCTCCATTTCTTGATGGCCTTACCCCTTTTTGCCCCATCCCTGTCCTTACTGCATTTGTCACTTTCTCCATTTACCCTTGCGTTTCTCCCTATTGATATCTCTATGTTGGTGTCTACCTCACTTAGTACCCTGATTTTTTGGGGGGGCTAGGATTTCCCTGCTCCTTTCCAGTGCCTCCCCCCTTGACTAGTTTAAATGCTTGCCAATGAAGTATTTAAACCTATCACCTAGGATGCTGGTTCCTCCTGGACAGATGCAGACCATCACACCAGTATAGGCCTGCATCCATCCAGGTGGACCCCAGTCCCCAGTGAAGCCAAATCCCTGAGCTCTGCACCAGTTTTCAACCACTGATTGAATCCCATGGTGTGGAGCACCTAGCCTCATCTGTGCCATAGACAGGCAGCACCTCTGAGAAGGTTACCGTGTGTGCTATTTGTCTAAGGCCCCTCCCCATCTCCACAAATGCTTCTTGCACTGCTCTGATCCTTTTCTTAGCCAGGTCATTTGCCCCTAGGTGGACAATGACATCCAGCTCCCTCCCCTGTGCAGCTGCTCCTGTGATCCTGTGGATTCACTCCCTGTCCCTCCAAGCCATGGCACCAGGCAGGCACCTTACCTCCCTCTCCCCTTCCTTCCCTCCCCAGTTCTACCTTCCTAACAATGGAGTCCCCCACCAGGAGTTGTTTCCTTCCCCTGTGGGGTCCCATTCCACCCTCCTGTGGGTCTCCTTTGTGGAGGTTCCCAGCATCCTCCTTGGTCTCCACTATGGATGCCTCCATAGAGGAACCACACTTTTCAAGAACGGCATAGAAATTGTGGAGAGGTACAACTGGAGGGATGTGCCTCTGTTCCACCACCCTCACCCTGCCTGAGCCCACTGTGGTCCAACCGCTCCTCTTTCTTGGCAACCTCTGAGGCAATGGCAGTGACTCTGGTGGTCCCTGGGTGGGAAAGGAGGTCCCACAAATCCTGGCCAACTCAGCCTGAAGATGAGCAACCTCCTCCCTCAGCCCAGAGAGGTGCCTGCAGATGGGGCAACACTGCATCCTCCAGAACATCTTCCGGAAGACTGCTGCTCCACAGCCACTGCACTGCACCACTCCCATCATGTCATTTTTCTGGCCCCCTAACTGTTGTTTGGAATACTTACTCTTTCCTCTGTTTGTTTATTTCCTTTTTTTTTCTTTTGTTCTTCCCCTACTTACTTACTGCCTCTGTGCCCTTTTAGCTTCTGATCTTCCTATTCTAAGACAAGAAGTTTCTATGTTTCTCAGTAGTCTCCTTACTTGCTCAGAGTCAGACCTCCAGCAGCTGGGGGGGGGAGAGCTACTCTTACCCTTCTAGGATGGCGAGTCTTTGGTGGCTCTGTGATCACTCACTTCCTGCTCCT
The DNA here is from genome assembly GCA_016271365.2 of Neoceratodus forsteri. NCBI lineage: Eukaryota > Metazoa > Chordata > Ceratodontiformes > Ceratodontidae > Neoceratodus > Neoceratodus forsteri. Next base: position 1,205,601,237 of record CM057456.1, read on the forward strand.
AAACAGGAAGTTCCTGTTGTCAGTTAAATCCTGTGTCTATAAAAGTAGAACTGGTTTACGGTGAGGGGGGGTGAAGGAGAGGGAAGGACAGCAATATAGTCCTAGTAGAGAAGTTTTAGTTATACCAGTAGCTCCTTCCTCCTGGTGTTCTGTCTGTTCTCTGGCAGAAGCTATCTAGGGCAGTGCTTAAATCTGGTTTTAAATTAAGCAGTTAGGCACTCCAGGGTGTCAGTTATTTAAGCAATAAGCCATGAGGGGGTGTGGGTTATCAGGGGATTTACCACGGCTGGAGTGGTTTGCCCATGAGGTGAAGCCAAGTGGGTAAATCTTCACCAGCCATGGTAAATCCCCCAATAACCCATATCCTCTGTGTGGCTTTTTGTGATTATACCACAGTTCATTTTTTTAATATAATAGAATACAAATATTAAAGAGGTTGCTTTGTTTTTTTATTTTTATTGTATTTATTCCTGTGCTGCAGATGATTTATTGAATACTCCCTCATCAACAGCCATTGATTATCAGAGGATTTACACCAGTGATAAACTGCCAGTCTGACAATTTCATTGGTTGTTCACTTATGTCCATGGTATAATTAAGCAATAATGCATAACATGGTGTGGTATATCATGGGATATCATCACGCCTTGGGTGGTTGGGCATGAGGCTGCAGGCCAGTGCATCCAACGACCCAAGAAGTGACGATATCCCATGATATACCACACCCTGGAGTGCATTATTGCAATTATGAAGTGGTTTAAATATTTTTTAAAGTAAAAAAAAATAGAAACATTTAAAAAATGTGTTTTGGGGGTGTTGGAGGAATACCTTTAAATAAAATAGTTCCTGGAGGGCTCTGGGCAGCAGGTGGTGCTGTTGGCCATAGTAGAGGAAGTGGAGCTCTTGTGACTGGGTGACCCGCTCTTTACCATTGCAGTTTTCTTTTTTTAAAGTGTTCTCCATTCACCGTGCACTTTATTTTTATTGTTTTTGTTCTGGGAATTGGATGCTGAGGACTGGTAAGCTGAGAGAGAAGTTGGAGAGGCGAGCCAAAGATGAACGAACGAGAAAAAGGTAGAGCTTGGTGCGATTCATTCGGGACTGTTATTGTAAGAGCTACTATTAGAATAGTTAGGAATGTATGGGACAAGACTGGCATTTTTTTCTCTATGTGGCTGGGACATAACTTTCTTTTTGTGGGGGAGCCACGGTTTGTATGAGAATGACTACAATGCGCAGGTCTGTTGTTTGTCCTTTTCAGACAAAAAAAAATATTTGACCGTTGCTGCCACTCGCATGCTGCTGGATATGTAATATATGGATATATAAGCAGGAAAGGGATCTTGGGGTTATCACCTCTGATGACCTCAAGGTAGGGAAACAGTGTGACAAGGCAGCAGGTAAAGCAAATAGGATGCTGGGATGTATAGGCAGGGGCATTACCAGCAGGAAAAGGGAGGTCATAATTCCGCTATACAAGACACTAGTGAGGCCCCACCTGGAGCACAGTGTACAGTTCTGGAGACCATACCTACGTAAGGACATAGACTGGGTAGAGAAGGTTCAGAGGAGGGCAACAAAGATGGTGCATGGATTGCATCACAAGTCCTATGAAGACAGGTTGAAGGAAATGAACATGTACTCCTGGAGGAGAGGAGGAGAGAGGGATATGATAGAGACATACAAGTATCTTACAGGAAGAACAGGGTGCAGGAAAACACTATTTTAAGCGAAAAGATGTTCCAGGACTAGAGGGCATGGGATGAAGTTGGAGGAGGACGATTCAGAGGAAACATGAGAAAGAATTTCTTCACAGAACGGGTGGTGGACAAGTGGAACACCCTGCCAGAGGAAGTGGTGGGGCTGAAACAATCACGGGATTTAAGAATGCATGGGATAGACATAAAGGAATTCTGGAGGTCAGGGGTTAGGTGCAACAGACTTCTAGGAAAACAAACTGAACTTACAAGCTCAAATGGGCAGACTGGGTGGGCCATAGGCCCTTATCTGCCGACACTGTCTATGTATCTATGTATCTATGTTACTTTTGAAAGTATTGCTCCCAGTGGCTTCCGTTGTGCTGAATTCTGTTGTGTGCACTGCTGGTGGGAGTTTTTTTTTTTTTAATAGTGGCCGACTGGAAGTCTGACTCGCTGTGGACTGCTGGAGATGAAGAAGACTGCGCGGTCAGTGAGGAGACTGGTGGCCGGAGGTTTTCTGAAGCCATGATGAGGTAGCTCGATGTCATTATGGCTTCAAAAACCTCTCAGCCAATCAGCTTCCCATATTTACGATGTTCAGTTCATAATTGGTGTTATACAACGGTGTGTGAAAATCCTGTAACCGCATTGGTCAAAACATGTCACATGACTGTGGGTAAATCCTGCATTACCCATGGCTGAGGAATTGCATTTATAAAAAAACATAATTGAATTAATCAACTGGCTGAGCACATAGAAAAAAATGCTCGCCAGTTATTATACAGAGAATAAAGTATGGGGAAGTATGTGATACGAGAATTCAATGTACACCCGATGTGTGGGATGCTACATAAACCCCGAGGGCAAAGCCTGAGGGGTTTATTTTAGCACCCCACACCAAGGATGTACATTAAATTCAAGTTTCACACACTTTCCCATATTTTGTTTTTTATAATAGCTGGTGAGCATTTTTTTCCCCAGCTTGACTTTCATGAGTGATTCTGTCTGTTCGTGGCACAGACACACACACACACACATACAGTCTCCCTCTCCCTCCTTTGGAATTAGCATTTCTATTTTATTTTTTAAACTTGCTGTTCAAATCACGATCATGGTTATATAGTGCTGCATGCAGTCAGCCAGGGTCCCATTCCTCACACTATCACCATCGCACAGAGGTATCACTCGCTGACGATGAACAGCAGGATCAACAAGAGATTTTTTTTTTTTGAGTTTAAAAGTATGATTCATCAGATACATAGAAAAAAATGAAACTCTTGAAGACACAAGTGTTGCGGTGGCTTCTCCCTAACAGACTGATGAAGCCACCATGTTATATGACGTATTCTGCCTGCCCACACAGGAAACAAGAGCCAATTAGGTCCTGCTCTCAGTTTTGATAGGCAGAATGCATAAATGCCGTAATAACCCATGGGTTATTATGGCAAACATCGACTGGCTGAGCACATAGAAAAAAATACTCGCCAGTTATTATATTTAATTTACACTTGGGTCCATTGTATAAGCACAGTAAGACACTCCAGGGTGTGAGTTATTGGGGATTTACCCACTTCTTGTGAAGTTAAGTCACTCGGATGACACACCACACAAGGCGTGGGTAAACACCAAATAACCCACACCCTCTTCTGCCTTATTGTTTAATTTACCCACACCTTTTGCGTTGTGTCACGATGCACATCCCGGTGACTGAACCAAACAAGAAGTTTGTAAACCTCAGTAACTCACACCCTGGTGTGCCTTATTGCAATTATACAGTGGCCAATGTGCAAAAATGTGTTTCATTGGGAAATGAAGGGTTCAACCACGGTCATGTGACATGTTTTGAGCAATGAGGTTACAGGTTTTTCACACACCATTGCATTTTCCATTTTTGAAGCACTATCTCACGAACTTTGTCCTACACACTACCACCTCAAGCTATACCTTACACCTGACACCATTGCTGTCCCTTGCTCCAAGCAGCACATCGCAAGGATCTGAACCACAACAGGACAGGGCTACACTGTCCACCCCATGCACTCTATGTGATAGAATAGCATGCTGCTGATTACAAGCCATGCCTTGAGTGGAGAGTGCATTGAGCATCAGCCACCATCCTGCACAAGAGGCCGCAATGGCTGCATGGTGAGGCTGCTCCACTCCAAAGAACAGGACAGCAGTCAACGAGATGCTCAGTCCTCTCTTGATAACTGCTGACCCACAACACCAGAGTCCATTTCTAAAACCTGGTCAACAGTATGGCGTGTAGTGTGGCGCCCATCACTGCAATGATCATTGAAACCTATGTGGCCTATTAACGCTTATTTTTCTTATGTACTGCAGTTGTCACTGTTACTTTGATGTTTTATCAACATTATAAACAGGGTCTCAGCCACATAGCTTTCTGATTGCCTGTAAGAATTCTCTTGTCCTTATGTTAACCTTTCATTTACATACATGTATAGCCTAACCATATGCTGAACAAGGTTTTACACTGTTTATGAAAACTATTTTATTTATTTTTTTATTCCTCATTATCCGCCTATTCCTAGCCTGCCACCCCTGACCCATCAGGAGAGACACGGAAGACATCCCACTGCCTGACACCCTACCCAGTAAGTACCCCGAGACCCCATGGAGCCACGGTTTTACCCCCCAGGTGGGGACGAGGTGGGGGCCATAACACCATGAAACTAACATTGCGTCAGCTAGTGTCCGTTGAGTGGGTGCAGGAACATTGTGGGCACATCTCCTGGCTCTCCAACTCACTGGTGGTGGCAAGCTCTGTTCTATTTTTCTCCCTCCCCTACAGCGTGCAACCCCTGATGTCACGGCATGAGGCACCGATGTCCACACTGTACAGTGGCTGCCCATCACCTACAGTTGGGGCTTACAGTACTCCAAGCCTCCGTTCAGAGTCAGGAAAGTGCATGGACTTTGGCCTCTTCCCTCCCTGGAGAAGGCGAGCTCTTGTGGGATGCTCAAGCCTATCTCCCCCGGCAACCAACCAGGGTCCACTCCTAAAACCGGGTCAATGATGTGGTGCGAGATGTGGCGTCCAGCGCCTCAACCCTCAGCGTCACCGGGCAGGCGAAAACGATTTTTATTATAATAGCAGTAAGGCCTGACCAGGACTTATGTTAATGATCATTTAAACATCTGTATATGGTGACTAACAGTCAATTAACATAACCCCTGGTCATGCATTACTCAGTGTGTGACTGATGTTGTCAGTTGTGTTCACTGACAATTCGACATAACAGTTTCTGACATCATGAATGCTCATGTATAGTTTATGTGGACATTTGGCACGTTACACTACTTTCTTTGTGATACATGATAGACACATGATGGCAGTGTTGCATTTCAATGAGAACGTCACTCGTTGTCAAGCAGTAAACACAGATGGTGAGCAGAGGTATAAAGTGGCATTCCCAAAGGTTAAGAAGGGGGAAGAGGCAGTCGTTAAGCCTGTTAAAACTGGCATGACATATGGTAAGTATTTCACTAGTGCAGCACTGGTCTTCCATTCTTCCCACCCTTTACCTGACCATACCCCTGCACCGCACAGTACGTACGGTAACCTTTTTGGTCTGCACACTTTTTATCTTTTGCCGTCTGTCGACCTCTGCCATGAAGTGCTGGCTTCATCGTCATTACCCTTGCCCATAACCACTGTGGAATATGTCATTAAAGTCCTGCACTGACATGAGGTTGATCCACACACGGTGTTTACTACTCTTTTCTTTACATAGATAACCACATATTGAATACAATGTCCGATATTACAAAATACGCATAGCAATGGTGCAAGTTGGTGCAGAGCACAACTGATATTAGCTGAGTCAAGTAAGAGATATATTCCCAAGATAATTACCATGACGCCGGTCCCCTCCCCCGCCAGACAGTGGATGTGTAGTACAGCATTAAATTAACAATAAGGTGTGGCACAAACATTGTTTTTAAATTGATTGATGGAAGCATAATAAAAGTGTCGCATTACAAACTGTATGCTATAACTTCCACCAATCACCACTAAATCTGTTTTTTTGACACAGGTTATGTTCACTGTATAGTTAAGGAGGTGGTCTCATTACATCAACAGTTCCCTTCATACAGAAAGGCAAAATGACTTTATGAGACTGCCGCATTTCCATCTCCTGTTGCTGCTAGGTACAATTATCCAAGCAAGAAGGAACTGTTGGATAAACACTGTTCTCATTTTTCACTGAACTCTGCATCCACAAGTGACAACACGCATGATTAGTACAGCACTAATTATGCATCGAGATAATCGTACTGGGGTATATGTCCATGAAACTGTCTTGTATTCATAATTTGGTGTGTGACACAAAGAGAACATTACCATTAACTTTAATGGCGGACTACACAATATTGTTGCACCACTCATTGTCCATATTTTTTTTTTATCTAAACCAACTTGTGTGATTGCTCATAAGTAGCGTTCCATGTCTACAACTGATGGTGCTGCAGTTTACTGTAAAAACTTATTTGATGTGACTGTACTGTGTGGTGATGAACCTATTTTTTAAAGATGGTGCAATCTATGCTTAAGTTGATGGCTGATAAGGACCGCAAGGTCCGCCCAGTATACCATACATATATATCATGTGACATGATGTACTGTTACAGTACATGCCTGCCTGATCCTAAAGTACAGAAGTGTTTCCATCTGTGTGCATTCTGATTGTCACTGCTGTCATACACTGCTGAAACATATGGTGCTATGAATGTCAAGGACCTATGCAGCATGTCATCATTCAGATATTGCAAGTTTTAAATGGGTGGTGGAGGGAAATTTAGCAGTTTGAACATGCTCTTTAATCGAAAGCTGTTATGCACCAGTATATGTTACTACACTGTTCCATATAACAGGAAAGAGAATCAAGTAATGAGTTAATGTGTGCTCACATTTATTTTGTTGGGTCACAGTACAATGAAAACAAATTGCATAGAAACCGCATAAGGTGTAACCAATGAATGACTGAGGTCATGCTGTTATCTAAACTATGCATACTGTGGCATCGAACCAGTTGTCTATTTAATATCAACACCATCATTGAATACACAACCAAAATGTGCAAAACACACTGGAAGAACAAACTTTGTGTGCTGTCCCAGTGGTGCTGACTGTTGTGGCACTGTATGGTAAACCGCGCTCCATGCCGGTGACCCGAGTATGGCAATGAGCTCAGGCATCTGGGGGTGGCAAGGGAAGGAGAGGATAGAGCATCTGCTAACAGCACTCCTCTCCATGGGGACAGATCCATGGCTTCTGTGACGCAGAAGTGACCCCCCGGTGGAAACCAGAGGCACGAGAAGCATGGAGTGTCAAAGGGGTAGGAACATGGTGTACGTGCGATGGTGGGGTCCTGTAGCTGCCTCCAATTCCCAATAGGCTGTCCCTGATGCTCCATCTGATCCTTGGATACCCTTACAGATTTTCAGAAAGGGCGACAGGTGATGGGTGGCCCCGCTCTGGGGTTGCTCAATCCAGGGAAACAGGTACTGGAGAGGAAGTGGAGCATGAGTGGAGCAGAAGACAGGACTCAGCCTATGGCTGGTTGGTATAGTGATACGCTGGGTGTTCCCAATGGAGTCAGTCCTGGGTCGGCGAAAGGTGGAGGTAAATCAAGTTGTAAAAAAAAAAAAAGAAACGCAACAAAGTTTGTTCTGTTTACAAACATTATTAGTACAGAAATATACAACTACATCATTCAAAAACTCATTGAACTATTCTGTGTAAATAAAAACAAGTTAGTAACTGTTTAAAAATGTTATAGATAACATTGTATCCAATAAAGTTGTTCAATGTTTTGTATGCCAGTATTTCAGTACTGCTGATTGGGTATCACTGATTACACAACAGAATTATCATTTACATTTTATGATTAAGGCTGCTGTTGCTGCACTTGTTGTGCTTCTATTTGGTGTCCTGGAGGTAACTTGAAACCTGTGTAGTGGTCTGATGGAAAGGCATTTCTTATTGCTGTTACTACACAGGAAGGCAAGATCTTCCGGTTCCACCATCCCAGATGCTGCCAGATCCATCTAACAAAACGACGATATGCCGCATGGCGATATGACTTAACAGAAAGGGAAAAATACAAATGGATAATTTTTCATCATATTTATACAGCTTGTGACTGACAGAAGGCTGATCACAGTTATAAGTATGCCTGCTGTGACTACTCAATATAAATCAAATACAGATGTGCAATGTGATAGGGAAAATGATGGAATCACTTCTGAAGGAAAGAATTGTCGAGTATCTAGAGGCTAGAGGGGCACAGGACCCTAGGCAGCATGGATTCACAGCAGGAAGGTCACGCCAGACGAATCTGATAGATTTCTTTGACTGGGTGACCAAAGTAGTAGATCAGGGAGGGGCTGTGGACATGGCCTACCTAGACTTTAGCAAGGCATTTGACACAGTCCCACACAAAAGAATAATATACAAGTTAGCCAGCCTGGGAGTGGGTCCCAAGATGACAACCTGGATAAAGAATTGGCTGGAGAATAGGACACAGAGAGTAATAGTAAATGGAGTCCACTCTGAAGAAAGGGGAGTTACTAGTGGGGTACCGCAGGGTTCAGTATTAGGACCGGTCCTCCTCAATATCTTTATAAGCGACATTGCAGAGGGACTGGAAGGAAAAGTATGCCTCTTTGCAGATGACACAAAGATCTGCAACAGAGTTGATGCACAAGGTGGGGTGGAAAGGATGAGAAGGGACTTGGCAAGGTTAGAGGCATGGTCAAATGTGTGGCAGCTTAGATTCAATGCTAAGAAGTGCAAGATAATGCACCTGGGAAACAAAAACCCAAGGAAAGAGTACACAATGGGGGGTGAGATACTAACAACAACAACAAAAATGGAAAGGGACCTGGGGGCAGTCATATCAGATGACCTAAAGGTGGGCAAGCAATGTGAGACGGCAGCAAGGAGGGCTGGGGGGATACTGGGATGCATAGGGAGAGGCATCACCAGCAGAAAACAGGAACTTATTATCCCTCTGTACAGACAGCTAGTGAGACCCCATCTGGAGTACTGCATGCAGTTCTGGAGACCCAATCTCGGCAAAGACATAGACAGGATGGAAGCTGTCCAGAGGAGGGCAACTAAAATGGTGCAGGGTCTGCACCATAAGACATATGAAGAGAGACTAAAGGAGCTTAATATGTATAGCCTCGAGGAAAGGAGGGAGAGGGGGGACATGATAGAAACTTTCAAGTACCTCAAGAGAATCAACAAAGTCCAAGAGGGTAGCATCTTTCAAAAAAAGAGGTGTGCAAAAACAAGGGGGCACAATTTGAAGATGGGGGCGACTCAGAGGTAATTTAAGGAAGTATTTTTTCACACAGAGGGTTGTGGATGCATGGAACGGCCTTCCGGAGGAGGTTGTGGAGTCAAAAACAGTGGTGGAATTCAAGCATGCATGGGACAGTCATAAGGCAATTCTAGGGGGTGGGGGTAGGAAGAAGTAGGCTGCTGGTTAACTAGGATCTGCAGCTTATCCATTAGGTAAGGAAATGGGCAGACTGGGTGGGTCAAGCGGTCCTTATCTGCCATCAAATTCTATGTTTCTACGTTAATGTCTGTAAAAAATACAATTAAACTGAAACAAATGTACACAGTGTCAGGATTAAAGATAGAGGTCTTGGTGATAAACACATCAGAAGTTGCAGAACCAGTAAATCAGTAGTTCTGGTAACAGTTTTGTAAACAGAAGTCTGAACAGTACTCAGTGAGTCACTGTGTGGCAGGGGACGGGAGGAAGAGGAGACAGACAGAGGAAATCACAGTGTGCATGATACTGGAGGGCTTGACGGCAGTGATGTTGGACAGTGCACTGGGACCCAATAGCATACATCACAGTGTCCTGAGGGATGTAGCCAAAGTGGTGACATAATTCCATGCACACCTGTTAAATGCATCACTAGCCTCAGACTCTGTACCACAGCAGTAGACGATTTCACCCATTGTGCCCATACACAATGGCGGCAACAAGGAATAGCCTGCCAACTACACACAAGTAAGCCTCACATCCTTTGTGTAAAAGGTGATGGAGACAATCCTGAAAGAGGCACTGCTTTACTTCATTTAGGAAAATGGGGTCCTGCACAGCTACCAGCATTGGTTAGTCTTGTGCAGATCATGTCAGACCAACATATTTTCGAAGAAGGATTGGGTAAACAGGCAATTACACAGGAGCCATACAGTACATGTTCTGTACTGGTATTGCAGTAAAGGGTTTCATTCAGTGATGCATGGGATTCTACGTAGGAGTATTGAAGGCAGTGTGGATGGCCAGTGGATGGCATGATTGTTAGCAAAGTATGTTCAGGTGCTGCAGCAAAGTCTCTTTAAAATACTTGAGCTGTCATTTCCCCCTGCAGTGATGAGTGATGTGCCACAAGGATACACAATGGTGACACTATTATTTGGGATATTCATATGATAAATCTCTGCATGCATCACAATGCCTCCCCCCCACACACACCCCATCATGTGGATTACATGGAAGCAAAATTTAGGTCATGTGAAAGCACAATAATGTCTACGGGAAGCAGCCTGCATGGAAGCACAAGACAGACAATAATGCCAAAACTGCAACAACGGACAATGCAGAGTACCTTGACACACACAGATGCATCTTTGCACACCGATTATGGTGACTCAGAATGCCATGGTTGATGCAGGGTTACCATGGGGAATCAATAATATGACGTGAATGGTGGAACTGGTAGGGAGATAGCGTTTGAGTTGTTACAGAACCCAGTGGTCAGCACTGAGCATTTTCAGAGTACAAACAGATACTGTACATAGATATTCGAATGACTAATAGTATGTCATGACTGTAAAATTAAGTCAAATTTGCCTTTTTTGCTTCCATTCTGTTTATTACCCTGCTGCTCTAAGCATCCATCCAGGGTGCTATCACAGCGGGCTTGTCCTCAGTAACAGAACCCTTGCTGCCAGCAACTCTGTGCACGTAGGAACAAAAGAGTCCAGGAAGCAGTCAGGATGTGAAGAAGTCAAAATAAAATGTATTCCTTTAAGCAGGCAAACATAAATGGACTTAGAATTGAAAAAAAATTAAAATACATAAACTATAAAGTTTCAGCAGTTATCATCTACACAGGAACCATACCTAGAAGGCAGCTATGCATCTGGCAGGAACTCCTTCCTGCCACACTCTGATCTATTCACTTGAAATCCTTTCTTTTATACAGAATGAGGATCACATGACAGGACTTAACTCCTCCCTAATAGAAATTAACTAGTTTATATTGTTCATACAGCTTTAAATAACATTTCAGAACTAATATAAACATTCCTTAGTTGGTTAAATCATAATCAGCTGCAGAACAAACAAAAAAGACCTTTATTTCTTTTATTTACAATATTTCTGAATATCCCAGGCTCCTCCCATCAGCATTATTTATAATAAGGGGGAAGAAGGAGCCGGCCGGCTCTATAGCAAAAATGGAGAGCTGAGGGAAGGGTCTGGAAAACTGCTGCACACATACCTACTGTAGAGTAAGTTTTGTCTTTCACATTTAAACTCAATAGTGACATTATCTGCACAAAGAGTTCAGCAGTACCAATCTTTACTTCATTGCTGCAGCAACTAAACTGAAGTAATGTGGGTTTGGAAGTATACTAGCTTATATCTCTACTTGCAGCCCTATCTAAGCAGCTGGGCATAATGGCTTTACTTAGAGAACAACAAGATGCTGCCTTGTACTGAAATTCAGGAATAGGGCTTACAGCAGCAGTAGTTTTACTTGTAGCCCTCAAAAGAATAAACCAAAAGTGTTCTTCTTTCTGAAAATGCTAGCGCTAGCCAGGGGAAACAAGAACTGCTTGAATTTCATTATTTTAGCCAAATGTGGCGTTTTGTTGCGATTTTCGCGTATGCGCACGATCGCACAGTCGCGTAGTGCGAATGTGTGCACGATCATGCAGTTTACTGAAAAATGTCTTTTCTTTGCAACAAACCACCTGCACAGCTGCCATGGGGCACAAATAGACAACAGTTTGGGGTGTTAACACCCACCACATCCACAACTGGAGGGGGAATCTGCGTCACCATGGGGGACCCGAAAAGGCAGGTAAGGCTTGCAGCAGTGGAAGACTTCATGGGTGCATCCTGATGATGCAACTCCAGTTGTCAGTGGGGGGGGGGGACAAATAGAATTTAATAAAAATAATTAAATAATACTGTTAAACCATAAGGACGTGACTTTGATCAGTTTCTCCGACCTGTTTTACAGTATATAGTGCAACACTGTTATGCATGGAATTACATGCCTGGAATATGTTTCTTCTGCTTCAATAGTGACATCATTATGTTGTTCTGCTGCGTAATATCACTAATGCAGCAGAACAACTTGGAATGCTGGCACATTGTTGCTTTCCTTCCTGTGGTATGATAGTATTTTAGAACCTCTAGATACTTCAGAAGTCACGTTGATTATGAAAAGGAGACAAAAAAAAACAATGCACACATTTCACATACTACTACAGTACTATACATTATAAAAAATACAGCACAAACAACTTTATGAACGACTGGTGTGTTGTGTCACCTCAGGGTTCTGATTACAAAGCCACCTCTAGATCTTCGCTCTCGAGGTCAGAGGGAATCATAACCCCTCTGTGGCACAACACACTGGTTGTGTATAGTTGCCCATGTAGTATTCTCTATATAATATGCAATAAAATGGTGGATAATTTACTCACCACTAAGGACATTAGAAACCAGTGTCAAAAAAACTTATTATTGATGAAACTCATAACATGTGCAAACAATATCATTACTACAGGGACAGCAATAGGGATCATGCCACTGTCATTGCTGTATTTACCCATAACAGCAGGGCAATTATGAAATGGAAAGAAACTTTGACATTCCATAGCTATGTAATGAAATATAGTGAGATAGGTGCTGGGTGTGGTGGTGATATATACACAGCACTTTACTGATGGCATTTCATTCTACTTACTATAACCATAAAAACAAAAAGTAACATAGGATCTGTGGATTAACATAAAGAAGGCCCCACCACCACCCCATCAATGGCAATAACATTCAGTTGTGTATAACTGTACAATAATAACTGGGTATCGTTTTTTCCTATAGAGAAAGGCATTTATAATTTGCCGTTATAAAAGAGTGTTTATAATGGCAAACACGCGTCACTTCTCTATTGGAAAAAGGCATGAGCCACCAGTGTCTCTCGTGATCATTCGAGCTGTCTCTCGCTGTCACATTATCAGCACTCTCGCACACTCATCTCAAAAACGGCAGCCGTTGAGCAGAACCACAAAATCACTCTAATCAGTAAATCTTATTTCAAAATATTGCCCAAATCACTTGAAGTAGTGGACTTCACACACAATCCCTAAGTGCTTCTCCTCTCCATTTCTTTTTCCCCCGCTTCCTCCGCCGGTCACATGCTACAGTTGCTCCAGTAACCATGACCTCCTGGCAACTCTTACTGTAAGCTAGCAACGGACATTGGGACGAATTCTTTTTTTTTTTTTTTTTTTTTAGCAAAAGCTTTACTTGTTCTTGTTGAAAATGTTCAGCTGTTATATTTTAGCAGTTCAGGCTACAGTCCTCCATTGATATTTATTCTGAATAACATGTCCAGCAACGATATTGAGGTAAGGCTGTTCCTTCTATTCATCCCGATTGACACAATTTTTAAATAATTGCCGTGGCAAAATCGATACCCAGCAATTATATAAAATAAACAAGCATTTGTCAATGCCAAATGTTGCTTGCTTGTATGTGCTGTTTAGGTATTTGGAAGTCATTGGAGTGCAAATATTGAAAATTCGTGAACTTACGAGCATGCGTAGGAACTGCGCAACGCACGCTCGTAAAACAGTCATTTTTAGAAATTTTTTCACCAAATTTTCAACATAGCCATTTTAAGACCTCTGCTCATGAACAGTATCACTGTGATTTTCCTAATGTGTCCCATACATTGATTCACACCGACTGCGCCATTGTGCGCTACATGGGCGGAAACACATTTTGGGCAGGATGTGAAAAATGACAGCTGTACTGCTCATAAGGAGGTGTGGTAAAATGGCAATGTTGAAAATCTGGAGTGAAAATATTGAAAATTTGCAAACTTACGAGCGTAGTGAACTGGCAAGAACGCTGCACTCCTAAAACAGTCATTTTTAGGAATTTTTTCACCAAATTTTCAACATAGGCTTTTTGAGAGCCCACCTTATGAACACTGGCAGTGTATTTCATTAATCAGCCCTGAAAGGTGATTTCGGCGCAGTGACAGCGAAATCACCCTTCGAGTCTGATTATTATTTATTTTATTTTATTTAAACAGCAGTTTGAAAACCTTTGAGCCATAGGCTCATTTACAAAGGTACCTTGTCACAGTAAGACAAACCAAAATACACAGTATAGCAGTACAACACATAAGTATAACAGTAAAATTAAGACATAGATACAAACAAGCTGGTACAGGTAGGATGGATGCAAACAATACCAGAGTTATGTATGTCATAGCAGCTTAGTAATAAGCTTTGTCATAAGTATTGAGTCCGGCTTTGACTAGTGGCAGTTACAGCATCGGTGTTAATAAGGTGGTTACGTGAGAAGTTTTGAAGCACGATATAGTTGGAGCTCGGAGATGGAGGGGGGCAGTGTGTTGAACCAGGAGGGGGCCCTAAAGCTGAAGGCTCTTTGGCCGTGAGAGGTCCTAGCTCTAGGGATAACAAGAGAGGTTTTCCCAGAGGTCCGAGTATGAACTAGTGGGACAGAGCGGTGTATGGTGGTGGTCAATCCTGGTGGGGAAAGCCCAAGGAGGGTCTTTTTTGTAAGGGTACAGGTAAGATATTTGAGGCGCTCGTCGAGATCAAGTACCAGCGCTTTAGCATACAGTAGACAGGTGTGTGTCATCCTAGATGCTCCAGTAATTAACCTGCAGGCCTTATTCAGAGTAGTGCGAATTTTATGGAGTGCAGTCTGATCAGCAGCACCATACACCGGCAGTCCATAGTCCACTAGGGACAGGATAGAGGAGGTGATCATGAGACAAGAGCCTCCGGGAGGCAGTGTTTATACCGGCGTAAGATGCCCAATCGGATATTAGTGGCAGTGGCTAGGCAGCGATGTGTCCATGGAAGGAGAGGAGGGTCAAATGGATCCCTAAGTATTTATAGGAGCAAACTTGTTCGAGTGGGAATGAGGACCCAGAGTGAATGAGGAGTTTGAAGTTGCAGGACTTGTTTTGGGGATGAGTGAAGAACATGGTTTTTGTTTTTTTAAGATTTATCACCAATCTATGTTCCTTGAACCAGCCCTCGGCTTCAGTGAAGGACTTCTGCAGCGAGTCCTGGAGGGCAGTAGGGTTACGACTTGAGGCAAAGATGACTGCATCATCAGCGTACAATAGAATGTTCCCCGAGCAAGAGCGTGGAAGGGTGTTAAGGTAAAGGGAGAATAGTAAGGGCCCAGAATGGAGCCCTGGGAACCAGAAAAGATGGGACAGATGTCTGAGTAGGTCCCATTAATTTTACACTGTGAGCAGTCAGACAGATAACTGGTGCACCAGGAGATAGGCCCAGCAGCAAAATCAGAGAGACTAAGGGCATCAAGAAGGAGGGGGTGGGAGACAGTGTCGAAAGCTTTCGAGAGGTCAATGAAGACAGCACCAGCCAGAGAACCAGTGTCTAAGGAGGAGTGGAGAAAGTTGGAGAACTCTAGGAGGGCTGTGTTGGTACTGTGGCCCGCTCGGAAGCCATGCTGCTCAGGACAAAGGACATTGTAGGTGGAGAGGTAGTCAGAGATTTGAGAGGCCACCACTTTTTCCAAGGCCTTGGAGAGAGGAGAGAGAATGGAGATTGGTCGATAGTTTCCAGCCACAGTCCTATCACCACCTTTAAAGATAGGGGTGACAGTGGTGACTTTCCAGGCAGTTGGAACCTTCCCCAGGCAAAGAGAGTGGTTGATGAGGCATGTGATTGGGGTAAGGACTGTGTCTAAGACCAGCCGTAGGATACACGGATCCAGGGTGTCACTGCCTGTACTATTACTCTTGAGGGCAGTGACAAGGTGCGGCCTAAGTTCTTGGGCAGAAACACGGAGGAGGAAAATAAGGCGAGAAAGATTTCTGGCAGGTGCTGGGGAGAGGTCAAAAAATTTGTAGGGAGGATAGGGCTAAGGTCAGTGAATGAGGTGTTGAGGTGGTTGGCTATGAGGGCTGGGTCTGAGGAGATCACACCATTAATGTTGATCTGGGTGGGGGGGCATGCACTCCCATTTAACTGTTTAATGTTATCCCAGAAGGTTCTGGGATTCCCCCATGAGGCAGTGAGTGAGGACCGATAGTGCTCAGACTTGGCCTTTCTGATGGCCTGAGTGCACTTGTTTCAGGCGGCAGCATATAACCGCCTGTCATTGGGCCGCCAGTCTCAATGGCATGGTGCCATAGGTTGTCCCTATGTTTGAGCTGGTGGATCAAAGCTGGGGTAACCCAGGGGGCATTCTTCCTTTTAGAACGGCGGGTCAACACTGGGGCAAAGATATCACAGGCATTATTAAAAGTTTGGGTAAAGAAGGAGAGCTGTGTCGATGTCAGGAGTTGCCTGTATAGGAGACCAGTCAATTTGGGACAGAAGTTCCTTAAGTTTTATCAGTCCACCAGGTATTAGACGCCTGCATGTGGACTGTGCTATGGGCTTGGGGACTGAGGTGACCAGTGGAATAGAATGGGGAGTGATCACTGAGAGAGTCTGGGAGGACTTGTACATTGGGGATCCAATTAGGTTGGTTGGTGAGTACCATCAAGCAGGGTACTGGAGCCTCTCTTGGGGTTAGTCCTGGTAGGGTGGGTAACTAGTTTGCGTTAGCTCTATTGCAGAAAAGAGTCTCAGGTAGAGGAGGAGGAGCTGGAGCAGTTGACATTTAAGTCACCCACCAGAATTTGATCAGCGGAAGGAGGTAGAAGGTAAGGTATTCTGTAAGAGAGGCAATGGCCTCGTTTGGTCCCTGGGGCAGTATGCAGTAGTCAGATAAAGGGGTCCCTTTAAAGGGTCAGGGGTTAGTTTCAGCGTAGCGCCTGGGCCCTGGAGTCAAGGATGGGAGTGGGCAGGGCTAGTAATGGGAGAGATTCCTTGACATAAATAGCACAGCCGCCGCCTGCTCCCCAACACGGTCGGACTGAAAAGGGTGAAACCAGGAAGGGAGACTAGGAGTCAGGGAGGATTTTGACAGCCAAGTCTCAACCAGAGTGATGACATCAGGTTAATTGATGTGACCAGGCATTGTAGTGAGTCAAACTTTTAGGAGGCTACAGATATTCATGGAGACCATGCATAGGCCTGTGGTGCGAGTTGGGAGCTCCTGGGAACCGGGCCAGGGTTTGATGAATGTTCCCTGACAGGAGTAGTAGCATGACTAACACCCTGGCTGGGAGATGGTGAGAGGTTTTCCTACGATTGACATGAGAGGAGGGAGGGAGGCTAAGGGAGCAGGGGTGGGCAGGGAGGTACAGGAGGAAAGCAAGAATAAGAAGACACCCAGATGTGCCTGAGGTGAAGAGAAAGCTAGGGGAGGCAGGGTGGACGGAGACACACAGAGGTCCCAAGGGGCAGGAGAGGTTCAGGAGGCGGGGTGCCAGGGCACAGTGTGGACTAGCAGATGGGTAAGTGGGTAAGTGCACTGCTAGTGGGGATAGGCACAGGCAGAGCGTGAGGCAGGGCCAATACATTGTGGTGAGCAAGAACCCAGGGAAGTAGTGCTGTACAGGTAGGAGTAGGAAGTAGTGAGAGAGCATAGGTCCCTCTAGTGGCCAGCAGGTATAACCTGCAAATGGGAATTAACGATGGGAATGGGATTAACGCCATGACAGTGCAAGAATTCATGAGGAGGGGTCCCAAAAACCCCATGTTGAAAATTTGGGCCCAAAATTCCCAAAAATGCCTGAGATATGCAAAAAAGTTTAAAAAACCCTATTTATTCCATTATACAGCTTACCGGCATTTCCTCAGTTATGGTCAGCTTTGAAGAGTGCAGACGTGTTGCTTGCAGTCCACCGATGATCGTCGTGCTGAGCTCCAGAGTAGAAATGGTGTGGGAGGTGTGGGGGAGACAGGGTGCTTAGTGGGTGGGTGTGGGTGGGGCAGTGAGACTGCAAGGGACCGCTTTTATTTACGGGTTTGTTTTTAAATTAAGACGACGCAACGCTTAGCCACGCTGGGTGGGCTCCAGTGTAGCAGCTGGAAAGGCTGTTTTGGGGAGCTGGAGCTGACAGGGATTGGGCACCCCGTCCAGCTATAAAAGATTTGCCACGCCTGGTGGGCTCCCAGCGTGGCACCTGGACAGCTTTGTGGGGGTGGAGCTGATGGGGATTGGGTACCCCGCCGGCCATACTGTGTGTGCGTGGGGAGGAGGCGCATCAGCACGCAATATGCGCGCTTGGCGGCGTGCGGTGTATGGGGGAGAGCTCTGCCACTGAAGCAGAGCTCTCCTTTTCAACCGTATGCCACTGCATTTTTGACTGCTGTCATAGACAGCTGCAGCAGTCATTGGAGAACTGCGCACCGCGCCTGCAAACTCACTGACTGAATTGGAAGATGAGGTGCCACACCTCCGAAAACTCAGATGATGGCACTATGTTTCTTGCACATGCATGCAAGCAACATAAAAATGGGTCGGGGTGTGTGTAAAACTCAATTTTACACACACCCTCATTGTGGGATGCTTTTCACAAACCCCTCGGGTTTCGCCCTCAGGGTTTATGTAGCATCCCACAACTCGGGTGTGTATAAAATCTCGTTACACACCCCGACCCATACTTTATTCTCTATGTTATGGCTCATAGTCACATAAGTATTTTCTACATAGAATATACGTGTAGCCTCACAATTATCAGTTGAATGAATCACTGAAACACACACAAGTGGACTGCACAGTTAGTAGCATACACACCTGAAGGCATGCATTGTCACCTGGCAATATATGAAAAAAAATGGTCAGTCCATTAGTCTTATCACCCAGAAGGTCACCGCATGTAGTACAGTACAGTACAGTACAGGCACTTGGAAAGATACAACACACTCCTGAGTCAGACTTAGAATAGTATTTAATGAATATATTTCTGCTGATGTGTTTTTTCACTACATTGCTGTGTTTTTTTTTTTTAGTCAGCACCTGCAACTGTATGACAGTTACTAAGACTTACCCGTGAGAATACTAAGTAAGTTACACTCACATTGGCATACTGCACTGGGATTTGCATTGCTCTTGAACACTTGTATACAGAAGGTGACATCTAGGACATATTGTAATGGATATCTACAAAACAGTGGTGGCATAATGCGAAATTACAAGCTGTATAGTGCAAACAGCATGGCACTTATTGGTTTCCATCACTTGAAAAGTAAGACTGTATCACAAAAAAGAATAAAGGGAGCAAGGATTTGTTGCTATGGATCAGTAATTCAAACATACCGTGCCACTAACTACAAAACAAAATAGAAATACAATTGTAAAATAAATGCAGAGTACAGAGACATGGCAGCATGTGGCGTACTACTAGCAGTACAAACGGGAGGGCAGCAACTGAATAGTAGAGTTTATTTAAACTATATGCAGATGTGAAAAGAGCACTGTTCAACAGTCTTTGACACAATAACAGCACAGGTACCAATACATTATTGTTAAAATTAGCTATGCATAACTCAATAACCACCTTAGAACACACTGCTTGCAAATAAATCAAATTTAGCACTGACTGATGCTGTCGCTCCATTTATGTAATCTCATTTACTTTGACCCGACACACAGAGACGCAGAGGCACATGCAAGGGTCAACAAGAAAGCCGAGCGCATGAAAATTTCACACAGCTCAATAGACTAACAAACGGGGAATAACACGTTTTGCAAGCGATGCGGTGGGACACCGAGGGTGCGCATCAACATTATGATAACAGATTTTACATTACTCCATGGAATATAAAGGTAATGAAACAAATTGTTACTGTATAAATACCTATCTAGGTACCCTTTAAGATATACAGACTTTTAACACTGGAAAGTTAAGAAAGTATAGCACTAAGGTGACAGCAACAAGCAGTAGCCTGTGCAAGACGTAGGTCTGATTGATAACTTCACAGAGGTCACTGGGGGCTCAGCTGGGAGATGTATACTGGCTGCATACAAAAAGTACTCCCCTAAGAGAGGATTTGAAGGACCTGTTTTTGGAGCAAGCCTGGACATCAACCGGGAGGTTGTTCCACAGCCTGGGAGCCACAGAAGCAAAGGACCTCTTGCCGGCGACAGTTGCAGTTCCTGGGACAATGAGGAGCAATTGGGAGGAGGACCAGAGGATTCTTCTATGGGGTTTAACTTCCAGGATGAAGGCAAGATTAGGAGGAGGGGCGTGTACGATGTTGTGCACCAGGCAGAGAGTAGAATAGTGAATCCTACTTTCTGGGGGGCAGGGCAGTTTATCATGGCTACTGCCTTGCAGTGGTGCACCCTTTTACCAGCACCCACAACAAAATGGGACACAAGGCAATATAAGGGTTTAAGCTTATTGAGCTCAGTATCTTTGAGAGAAGACAGGAAGGGGGCAATATACAGAATGGCAGGCAGTAAAATACTGTTGGTGTTAACTAGGGATCCTCTGACTTCAGAGGTGAGGTAAGAGTTTAGCCAATATAGGAGCCCTAATTTTTGGCTTAACAGTTTGGTCACACAGTCAACATGGGCTTAAATGAGATTTTCTGATCCACTATAACTCACAGGTACTTGATAGAGGAGAGGAAGAAAGAGAAGCTACAGCAGCCACCACCAGTTTGGAGGAGGATGAAGAGATTTTTGATTGCCTGAAGGACCAGGCTGCTACACTGAAAAGATGGGACAAGGTGCGGATCAACATATACACCACGGAGATTGATGCTGGGGATGGAGGTGAGATAAAAAATGTATTTCACAAGCTAGAAAAACTGCGCATGCAAGAACTGAATAAATATTATAACAAAACCTCACTTACGCAGTACATTGAAAAGTGACTGACCCCCTGGTGTTTGAGAATAGACAAAGAACCCTCATGTGGGTTTGAGGATGAGATCCTTAAACATGAATGGGAAGCAGCTAGCACTGGGTGCACAAACGCATACATAAAAGCAATGATAAGGAAAGACGAGAGGGAGCTGATACCCATTGAGCAAGAGATTGCAGCTGTACAGGAGCTACTTAAACCACTAAAACACCATAGAGATTTTGCTAATTTAAGTAAAAAGTATACTATAAGCACAAAAAAGTAGAGAATGAACTCATAAAAAGAAAGAACAAAATGAAGTAGATACTGGGAACTTTGAAAGAAATCAAATATTTAAGTCGGGCTGCCCTGTAAATCAAAGCAGTCCACAGAGAAGAGGAAGATCAGGTAGCAGACAAAGATCTAAAAACTCAAGAAACCAATCAAAGTCTGGTAATAACTGGGAACAAAATAAAAAGACAGTGACAATTAACCAGGAGGTTGTAATTCCAGACGAAACACCCAGTAACATAGAAACATAGAAACACAGAAGTTGACGGCAGATAAGGACCGCAAGGCCCATCCAGTCTGCCCACTTCTTTTTCTACCTTATAAATGTACCTTCGGCCTTTGCTCTCTCAGTGGCCTAGCTATTCATACTCATCTGTATTGCTTCCTTATGCCTATCCCATGCCTGTTTGAAGCCCTGCACTGTATTCATAGCTACCACTTCCTGAGGTAGGCCGTTCCATGCATACAACACCCTTTCTGTGAAAAAGAATTTCCTCACATTCCCCCTTAATCGGCCTCCCTCTAGTCTCATGCTATGTCCTCTTGTCCTGCTATTTTTCTTATATTTAAACATGTTAGACTCTTTCACCTTGTTAATGCCCTTAAGGTGTTTGAATGTTTCGATCATATCATCTCTCTCCCTCCTTTGCTCAAGGGTATACATATTGAGCTCCGTTAATCTGTCCTCATATGTCTTCTGATGCAGTCCCTGCACCATTTTGGTTGCCCTTCTCTGGACTGCCTCAGTTTGGTTAATGTCCTTGTGAAGGTGTGGCCTCCAGTACTGCACACAGCACTCCGGATGGGTCCTAACCAGTGTCCTGTAAAGAGGGATTATTACCTCCCTCCTATGACTTGTGATACCCCTACTAATATACCCTAACATCCCCCTAGCCTTACCTACTGCTTTAGAGGTCTGCTTGGATGATTTCAGGTCATCGGTGATGATGATGCCCAAGTCTCTTTCTTCCTTTGTGACTACCAGCAACTCCCCTTCCAATCTATAGGTGGCTTCAGGGTTTCTCTTCCCTATGTGCATGATCTTGCACTTCTTTGCTTTAAATATAATGCATTTTTTCTCTGAATTACTGTTACTTGCTTCATGCTCTCTGCCTTATTGTTACACAACCCCCTGTACAAACTGTATAAATATTATTTTTGTTTCTGAAGCTGTATGTTGTACCTTATATGCAAATTGTATATATATTTTCGATGCTGTGTACTGTACCTAATGTAAAGTTGGTGGTGTATTCACCCCGGGTTGCCCCTGAAAAAGGGACCTTGGTCTCAGTGGGTTTACCTGGTAAACAAAATCTAAATAAATAAATAAATAAATCTCAGTTGCCACTCTTCTGACCATTTTGCTAGTTTATTCTGATCTCTTCTCATTCTCCCCACCCCATCTGGATCATCTACTCTGTTGCAGATCTTGGTGTTATCTGCAAACAGACAAGCCTTACCCTCTAGTCCATCTGCAATGTCACTAATGAAGATATTGAAGAGGACTGGCCCCAGGACTGATCCCTGAGGTACCCCACTTGTGACTTGTATCTCTTTTGACTGTATACCATTTACCACCACTCTCTGTTTTCTGCCCGCCAACCAGTTTGCCACCCAGTTGACCAACTTCTGATCCACCCCGAGCCTACCCAGCTTATTAATCAATCTTCTATTGGAACAGTATCAAAAGCTTTGCTGAAGTCAAGGTAGGTGACATCAACTGCTCCCCCTTGGTCCACCACTCAGGTTACCCAGTCAAAGAAATCTATGAGATTAGTATATATCACAGATATAGTATAGACTTGAAATTGTAAATGTAGGAGTCGATTACCAGAGTTTATGTGTACTATAGTATATGGGTGCTGCCTATTGTCAATGGATTTCAGCAACTGCTGAAATCTTGTTGTAGTACAGTTCAAAGGTCAAAAAAGTTGTTGTACTATCGTTCTGATGTCACATCGATAGTACAACAACTGTTTAACTTTGACCTGCCACCTGATTGGCTCAAGCTACGCTCGATGTAAAAAATAGAAACTAACATGGCAGCCGCGATTTAGCGACAGCGGGCAGCACTGATCACCGACTTTCAAGTTCAGAGTCGGGACATGGACTAGAACCATACATGGTTCCTTTCAGAAAAACTGTTTTTTTTATTTTTAAAAATAAGTGGTGCGGAAAAGTAAAGTAAGAAGCGGGACCCGATCATAAGTGGCAGCAGCGATAGGAGCGAGCAGGAGCTCCAATGAGGAAAGAGCAGCACCCACAAAGTAATTATATCAATAAAATTATGTGAAGCTAAAAAAAACCCATATACTATATAAAACAGTGGATGGCTGACCATCACAACTAAAACTGCGTTCCCTCTGGGATGTTGATGACATCAGCGAGACCTCTCGAGCTTCGCTCTCGAGGTCTCTGATGTCATCAACTCCCTCAAGGGAAACACAGCCTTGTTGTGGATGGTCGTCCATCCACTATTCTATATATAATACATAGGTAGCCCTTATTACCCACTGAAATCAAGCAGATTACAACCTTGTAATCCCACTGTTGTGATGTCAGAACCTTATAAACTTATCTCATCTATGTCATAGCAGTGGGTTTACAATACAGAATGCCAGTGTTATTCAGTATTCTACACACCCAGAATTTGATTGTTAGTCTCAGTACGGTATTCAAATAACATTCCAATTGTCTCAGTTTACTGTTACTGAATCTAGCAATCACTATGTCTAATAGAGATTTTAACTCTGGTGCTATTTCAACCTGCTGTCATTAAGTCCATGTATCCTAATAAATAGTTTTCCTACACAATCATGTGGCTGTAGTGCAGATTCATTAATAAGGTAAAGCTAAATTACCTGTGTTTGGGTGCGGGGTGTAACTTCTCATGTCGAGTCCCATACATTATAAATGGTAATGCCTGATGTACAGGTGATAACCATGGTGTAACCATCTCTCGTGGTTGCTAGGGCAATGATAAACATCTTGAGCTGCACTCTCAAGGTTTAATGATGCCCTAGCAACCACTTTAGGTGATTACACCATGGTTATCACCTGCACATCAGCCATTATCCTCTATATTATATCACAAGGGGTGTGGGTGTATTTGCAATAGCTCACATTGGAAACTTAATGACAGTGATAAAAGTGCACATATGTATTTTTTTTGTTTTAGATTATGAACAATACCAATTCAAAAGTTTTTTCGTTGAGATAATTTTTGAATATCTTTATATGTTTATTTATTTATTTATTTGAAGTCTCAGATTACAAATACCTATGAGTCTAAAGACTCTTTTACAGAGGTTCCATGTCATACACCAACAAATCAACAATACAGACAATTAAGTCAACTAAAACAGTGACATATGGATACATAAAGTTTCAGGAGGGTGTTAGAAGGAACATAATCATCCAGGTGAGGGCTACTCGAGTAACAGAAGCATACATTAATAGACTAATTGTTTTGTCCCAAACAAGGACTGCAGGCAGGAGAAGGCAGTCAGAAATGACTTTATTGGTAAGGTGATAGCCAGTCTAATGTAGGCTTCATCCACGAGGTGGTGAGGGGGTACAAGTTATCATACTTTTGGGGACAGTGGGAAGATATATAGCGGCTGTGTGTGTGTGTATATATATATATATATATATATATATTTATATATTTATATATACTTATTATTTTAATAACATGTTTTCATTTAATAACAATGTAATATTGTGCTTTAGATACAGTGTGTCACTGAAGAAGGATTTTTCCGAAATGTTTGATAAACACTGTACCATTAATAATAAATTCTCTTGATTTATTATTCAGACATCTAGTTGTATATTTTATACTGGGTGAGCTGGTCCATTTTGTGCCAATCTGTTTACACATGATGTTTTCCTTGACTGGCCAGAGGACTACTCCCTTTGAACAAAAACTTTTCTTTTTACAGAGGTTGGCTGTGCTGGAATACACTCTTTGAGTTATATGCTTTCTTGCCCCAAAGTTAAATACTGGGACGGTAAGCAGTTTGTAAGCATACCTGGTTTCGAGAAGCTTTCCTCTTTAAAACATGCAGCCTCTGAAATAAGGGAACAATGTAGCCCTTTAGCCACATTATGAGACCTAGCAGGATAAATCCCTGCATTGCACACACAGGAATTGTAGTGTGTTTACAATGGACACAAGGAATAACCTGTGCCACAGCTGCCCAAAAGTGGTTTAACCAGGAATTACAGAGTTTGGGTTGGCTCAATTTAGGATATTAGATTGAGTGCTGCTATGTAAGATATGAGTACGGGTGTGTCACCTGGGGAACATTTCTATATTATCCTAAATAATTTTTTGTACTAATTGTGCATAGAGCAGAGAGTCATAGTCATGATGTCAATCTCAAAATTAGCATTCAATAGTCCTTACACCAAAATGTTGCATCCTAATGTAGAGAACAAGGACTGTATCTGTGGAGCCGGGGTTATTCATGCCATGCAAGGATAGCTATATTGAGTCATGATTTTTGGTTTGACTCACTTCAATATGATTAATGAAATGTGCATTTCCCCATTGATTCAGATGGTGGGGTTCCAGGGTTCTGAATTATTCTGTTTCTATCACTACCAGAATATGATCGTATATGAATGCAATTGAAAACTATTTTTGAGATTAGTTTCAATACACTAAAAGTGTTTTTAAAGGTCCTGTATAGCTCTAGAGTATTTGAAAAACCACATGAAGTGTGAAATGTGTATATATATATATATATATATATATAATTTTTTTTTTTGACAGTCGCCATTATTTAATCACAATGGGAGAGATTAGTAGCGGTGCACAACAGTGGGATTGACCCTTGGATTTTCTATAGCAATTGTGCCATCATATTTAATATTGAGAGATTCTATATAGATTTAGCCATAACTTATAGCCTAAACTTAGAGTCTTGAAAGGACCTAAAGACATAAGTTTGCGGCTTTTAATACATAAAGGAGACAGGAATCAAATAAAAACATTACAATAGAAACTGTGTCCCCACAGGGTTTTTTTTTTTTTTTTTTTTAAACTACTCTTAGGGATGTAACAGCTTAAGCAACTTGCAGTCTGCTGAAACTAGTGTCAGAAACAGTTTTGAGAATATCAGTAATTGAGTCACCCATGGAAACTGAAGAGGTGTCTCCATTTTTCTGAGCAACAGATTGGTGTCTCATACATTCTGCCAACTAGTCCTCAGCAAAAAATATAATCTTTTCAATATTCATAAGAATCCATGCCTTACAGGGATACAAGAGAGGAACATGACCTCCACTTTCAATGACTTCAGACTGAAATGGTAAAAATCTGTGGCAACCAGCCTGTTCTTATAGTTCAGAGCACCTTTCAGCAGTACTTTCTTTATAACCAAATCATGGTCACCTGTCAAGCACAAATTGTGTTAGACTGGTTACTGGCTTACCAGTAATGAGAGGCACTATTTTAGCTGCTGCTGAACTTCAGCTCGGTACTTGCAACTTTCTTGCACAGCTAGGAAGGCAAAATACCCCCACTGATAGTGATAATGACTCAGTTGTGTAGCCCAAAGCAGTAATGCACAGGTTCTTTACTACAGTAAGTCCCAATTTATGATTTCTTGTGTCTTGCTAGTTGGAAACCTGATAATTCTCAAATTATTTTTGCAAGTAGCATTCTTGAGGTTCTCTATTTTGGGGGATTTAGCGAAATTGTCTTGTAGGACCAAAGAAAGGAGAACATCTCCAGAATCTACCTTTGTGGTCAATGCTGTCTGATGTTTGTTGAGTGTCAACAAGAAGACTCATGCTCATTTAGCTGGTGTTCAGAGGACTCACACCTTACAGCCATGGTATCCCATTTAACATCAAGTTTGTCAATCACAGAAAGTAGAGCAGGATTTGTTAATAACATCACAAGAAGTCAGTCTGGTTTGCAAGATAGTTTGTTCCTTTGGGGGCCCCCATGAATGTTTGCACAGGTGTTTCTTTTCATAGAAGGTTAAGGCTAGTGGACTCCCTGAGAATGTAGTGCCCAGGTATTTATTCACCTAGCCAGGACAGTCTTTTTACCAGATTGAGACTGAACTGAAGGAGATAGTGATATCCTTCCTTTTCTCTGTGTTCCCTCTCTATCCTGAAGCTTCTTTTCCTCTTTCTTCAGCAGTTTGGAAATGTCTATAATGTCACCTTACATTTCTTGTGAATTTCATATGAAAAGGTTGTAAAGAGGAAGAAAGCAGCATTTAAAACTGAGCGTCCGGCAGATCATTAAAGTATTATGTGTGCCAAACACATTAAAAAGACTTTGCAGCCTAACCCATGTGCAGCCTATTATTTCTACATGCTCCTGTCAAGTGCAGATGGATCTGGAGTCTACAGGCAGCCAGGTTACTTATGGTTAATTGTGAATGAATCACTGCAGCTGTGCAGCTCATCGAGTTCTGGGGGGGATGGCATTTCCTTACTGGCAGCAATAGGCTGTGCACAACTCTGCCTTTTATGCCAGCTGAGAACTGCATGCTGATGTCATGGATGTCAACTATGATCAAGAATTATGCCATTGCCTAGAATCTTCAGTTTTGCTGTGGGTGTGTACCCAGGGTGAGCACTTTAAAGGATGTGGAAGTTGACTTTTACTATCAGTTTTGATGCTGGTTTTCTTAGAATATGATGCTATGTCCACCATTAAAATGCTGTCAATTCATTGTGTGACCTTAGAATTAGTCTGTACTACTGTAGCTAAATGCTTATTTAATTCTCTTTATTTTAGTTAATTTCTTTTCCTGTTGTAGCTATTCCTAGCATACATTTCATGTGTCTCATCATACCACATTTCTAAAACTTTTTTTTTTTTAATGGTATTCTTGTGCTTCAACATTACCATGTTTTGTGGTGATTGCCTGTTCACTGTTCTGTACTTGTGAGAGTAGTTACTGCACCTACTGTAAATTATCTCAATTTTATCTGTAGTACGTATCTGTTGTACTGACTTGCCTTCATTTTTTTGATTATGCTCCTTGATATATTGTATTTGCTGAATATGACTTACCACATTCCCTTACCCAAAGACGCATCTGGAAAAGAGCTGTTAGCAGCTCAGTTTGTCTTTCCTGGTGAAACTTTTGAAATACATAAATGATTTAATAAATAAATACATTTTGTAAGGAACTTAATGGTTAGTCACTTCATCATGTTGTAGCTGCCTTTGCCATAATTGTTCTCAGTTTCAGGTAAGATGTGTTAGGATTTTAGTCCAATATTGGAATATAATATTAAATCATTAATCAAAAAAAGATGTATAATATAATAAAGGAATAATGCATGACAGAGTGTGTGTCGTGCTGGGATAATGTCACGCCTGGGGTGATTAGGCACGAGGCAGCAGGTTGAGTGAGACTAATCAGCCCAGAAGTGATGTTATCCCAGCATGACACACACCCTGGAGTGCATTATTCCTATTATACAATGGCTCATTGTTATATATAAAATAAAAAAGTAATTTTAAAGAATGTTTTTATTAGTGTGAAAAAATATTTTAGTTTCCTAAGAGGAGATGCAAAAAAAGAGAGCATGGCATCTATAGTGTCATCAATATTGGTTCACAGTGCTGAGACTAGACCCATGATGTTATGCTGGATAACATCACACCCTTGATGTTATGCTGGGATAACATCATTGGTCCAGCCCCAGACCGACCAATCAGAGTCCAGGAAATTTTCTTGCCTTTATATAATTGGTAATTTGTGTATTGTACAGTTTGGCAGGATAAAGTGGGATATGTAGCCTTTTACTATTTGGCATGATTAAGCAATGCTGCACACAGGCCCAGCATATCTCAGTGTTCCTTGGACAGTGTGCAGGGTAGCATTATATATATATATTTTTTTTTGATTAATGATTCAATATTATTACACTCCTATATTGGACTAAAATCTTAACACATCTTAACTGAAGCCGAGAACAATTACAGCAAAGGCAGATATGATATGGTTATATAACTAACCATTAAGTTCCTTACAAAATGACTAAAATGAGAATTAATTTTTAGGAGGCTACAAACATCACAATAAATGGCAATGCTGAAGCACAACAGCAAAGCAGAAAAAAATTGAAATCTGATTTGATGGGGTCACATGAAATTTATGCTAGGAATAGTTACAGGAAAAAAAGTTAAGCTAAAATAAAGAGAATCAAATATACATTTACTAAGGATATGCAATGCATTGCAAGCATTTTAACAGTGGTCATAGCATCATGCTCTAATAAAAAAGCAACTTAAAAAAGATTGAAAAACTCAACTATTACACCCTTTAAAGTGTTCACTCTGGATGTATGCCTGGAAGAAAGCCATGGTTGCTAGGCAGTGGTGTAATCCCCAATGCCAGTTGATGTATGTGACAATAATATGCAGTTCCTAGTGAGTATAAGAGGCTGAGTTGTGCAGAGCCTCTTGCAGTCAGTACATAAAAGAGAGCTCAATGGTGAGGGTAAGGTATAAAACTCTTTACAGTGCAGTTCAAAACATCTTTTAGATAATAGAGAGGATGAAAAAGTGAGCAGAGCAATGCAAGAAATGTTTAATTAAAACCATAGGACATGTTGTCACATGTAGAAATCCTGTGTAAACACCAGCTGAGTTTAATCAATAACATTATATACAGCACAGCTGTAAATAAAAAAACTAAGGAAGCAGTTTGAAAAATGATTTGGAAATATTGTAAAAAGCAGTGCAGGTCAGTGGGTCTTTTAGGAAAGAGCACATGAGCAGAGAAATGAAAGCAATGTTCAACCAAAAAGGTAGAACATTCAGTAAATTGTGAAAATCCTGTGTAAACACAAGCTGAGTTTAAGAAACAGCATGATAGATAGAACAGCTGTAAATGAGGCAAAAATGAAGCAATTTGTAAAATGGGATGAAAATTTTGTAAAAAGCAGGCACAAAAAACAAATGTGTGAAAAATGCATTTTTCCCCACAGAGCACAAAGGACACTCATCTTAACCACAGGTACAAAATGCATTTGATTTTCATATTGGTAATTAAACACAAAACGTAGAAAACTTCACAATACTGAAAAAAACTTAATAAGGGAATGTTTATGTTATTTTAGTGAGACATAAACAAAAAACTAAGAAAAATTATTACACAAGCACTGGAAGTCCCAGGAGCAGCAGGAGAGCTTTAAGATTGTTAAAATAGGTGGTATCCAAGTTTTGAGCGCATGTAAGAATAGTAAACTGGTGAGATGGTGGTGTATTAACTAAAATAAACACAAATTGTTGATGGATATTTTGTGAATATTTATGAATGCAGTTTGCAGATACATTCAGAAAACTTGTAGAGAAACCTTAAAGCAAAGAATAAGAATTGCACAATAATTGAGTACTGGTATTTAACATGGAGTTTTATTGCATCATTAATGTAAAAATGAGTATAAAGCACACTAATAAAGACATGTATTAGCAACTGAATTTTTAATTTGTTTACAGTCCTCCAGAAAAAGAGTATTAAGGCAAAACATTAAGGTGATAAAACTGTACATAGTGTAACACAGATGATTGTAAGGCACTTGGAATGCTGACAACCAATCAGACTGCTGCATTTCCAATACTCTTTTTGTAATAAAAAAAAATTACAGAAATGCTTACATCTGATTAACATATAGCATTCAATATCACTTGAATTAATATCTGTTGCACTGTAATGTGCAGTCTGGTAATCATGTTACATTAATTCTCCCTGTCATCATAACAGTCACTTGCATTGTTGACTGACTGTAATTATGTATTGCCTTTGAATACTGTTGTTTACAAATTGTTTACCATACATTTGATGGTACAGCATATAGTATAAGCATTTTTTTCTTGGTTTAAAGCACTAACACATTGTTTGAAGAGGAAAAGGAGCTATGATGATGAATGTGTGGAACCCATCACATCAATTGTATTATACAACAAGGGGACACTGCTAGTTACCACCAAGAAGACCCAGTCTACTGCTGGTTGGTTGGTAACTTGTGACACATTACCAGTCAGTCAGCATTGGACTACCACTATCTCCCTAGCGAGACTCTCACCAGGTGGGGTTGAGACAGGATCAACACTACGGGCTCTCTGCTCTGTAGAGTAGGGCAGAGAAGTAGGTGAGCAAAGCTTCAAATTTATTTCTAAAAGGTATGCCACTGTTACCTAATTGCTTGCTCCCTTTTCGAAATATCTTAATGTGGGTCCCAGTCGTGCTGTTTTCTCCTGATGTGTTTTTTGCTCCCTTTTAGGTGGAGGAAGGCTCTGCATTTGGTGGACTCAGAGCCAGGAGCTAGGGGTTCATAGCTGGAGTTGGAGCTGTGGTACTTTGTAGCAGAGCAGGACCTGAAGGGACCAGAAGGCCAGACAATATGGCGAAAACACCAGGAAGTGAATGCACCTATTTTGAAATATTTCCCTCACCTCTTTTCAGAGAAAGAGAAGGAGATGACTCAAACATTGGTTTTGGGGGCAGAAAAAGCTTTCTCTAAGCCTGAAACCTTTTTTTTTTTTTAAACTTGATTTTGAGTGTTTTGCTCCTATTAAGAAACTTGGAGATCGTAGAAAATCCATGGGAAGTGTTTTTCATTTTTATTCTTTTTTAAACATGTATGTATGTATTTGTCTATATGTTTATCCTTTTAGGTACTGATTTTAGGTACTTTAAAGCTTAAAAGTTTGAAATAAGTGTGCCTGCCATATGTAAATTAGGTCACAAGGTCAGTATGCTTATAAGCACATGCTCCATAACCCTCTAGAGCTAATGATCAGTTGAGCTGAAGGAGTGTACGAGAGCGGCCAGACTCAGTTATACGCAGTCAGCAGTAGCTGTATATATATAAGCAGGCGTTAAGTGTCTCTTTGAGCAGAAGAGTAGATTTCTAGTAAAATCTTTGTAGCTATTGAAATCTGTGTATGGTGCTCAGTGTCTGTCGGCGTATTTTTTGGAAATTCTGTGAGCCACAGATGATAAAAAATTAAGAACACGTGAGCGTATAAACGCCTGACTGCATGAAATACTAAGGGCCTAAACAAACAAAGCATGGAATCCACCTGTAGTTCTGTGGGGCAGTTCCAAGTGTGGTTCAGATATTGGACTATCTCTTCAAAAGTAAGTTAATATTCTAAGCTTAAGTTTAAATTTCAGATCTAGTATTTTTTATTTCTTTTCAAAAACTATTGCTCTAGCTGACTGGCTGATCAGTCTTTGGCCGTTGTATGGTGTGATAGCGAGAGCATACAGCTCTCGGGGATCTTGTAGTCACCATTCAGCTATGCTATTTTATAATGCTTTGCTTATAAGCTAATATAAGATTTTAGAATTATTTTAGCATTAGTCGTGTTATAATTTGTGGTGACTTTTGCGATTATCGACATTTGTTTTGTTTATGTTTTAGTGCATGGAACCAAAGGATTGTATACAGTCATTCATTGGCCTAAGATTAACAAGGGTACAAAGGAACTGAATATTTGGTTAATGGGCATTATTTATGACAGCCTGAGCGGATTAAAGACAAAAACGATAACAATGTGTATTCGAAGTACTTGATATTGACATTTAAAAAAAGTTCCAGGTTGAATTTTAGGATTCTCCAGGAACTCTGTGAAAATCTATGGCCAACTTGTTATAAGGAACTATAAAGAATCAACAGAGCCATTGACCTACGGCTGAGCTAAATAACCCCTCCTCTTCTTTAAGGTTCTGGTTTGTACAAAGTACTTTTTGCATTAAGGACTGTATTGCACAAAGAACTTTTCGGCATCAGGGACTTTTTATTAAATATTTACTTCTTGGTAATACTATGATACTGTATGTATAGTGCCAAGGTGCCATTGAGACACTGAGACACTATAATATTGCCACTGTGTGTTAATTGAGTTTTATGTAGGATGTTATTGTATGCCAGCCCCAGTGAATTGTACACTGGTATAAATACCAAGTAGTAGTACTATTTAATTATAGCAATGCTATTTTAGATGGTGTAGCACACTGGGATTCTAACTGTATACTGATAATAAAGGGATATAGTATTTTAGGTGCAATAACTCTATTCTGGATGCAGATTTAGTTGATTGTTTGATAAAGCATATTTGCACTAATGTGTTTGGATTGCACTTTCCAGGTATTTAATGCATCCTGTATATTAGATTACTTCTGTGGTATATGTCAATGTTTGGTTATATTTTTATATATTAGAGACAGATTAAAGTTATTTTTTCTGTATCAACACGTTTTACTATGAAGACCAGATAAAACAAGAAATTAGAGGCGGTCCCTGATACAAATCAGATTTCTGAAACAACAGATATAATAGACAATAAAGGGAAAAATGCTCACAATGGAAAGAAAGGGAGATGTAAAGGCAGTTTACAAGTTAAAACAAATAATAATTTAAATGTAAACAAAAAAGGAGCACAGCAAAAAGAAGGTGACCCTCCTCCCCCGACAGACTAAAAGGAAGGTGAGGGACACATCTGGCAATAATAAGGCAGGGCAAACTTTGATTACAGTGCATATAAAGAGGCAGAAACTACAGAACCTGAATTTATACTAGGAGTTATACTAGGAGGTATAGACATACAGAAAGCTGAGGCCCATTTTGGTATGTCTCCAGCCAAGCTGGTAATTTCCATGTTTATTTTAACAGGATTGAATCGAGTTTATGCTTAAAGATTTTGTGATCTCTATTATCAAACAAGGAATTAGGTAATGAGTTCCACAAGGCTATTATTCTCTGGGTAAAAAAGGATCTCATTTTATTATTTTTTGGTTATGTTAGAGATAATTGATATCTGTGGCTTCTTAAATTACAATTATGTTTATTATAAGATAGATGTAATAATGTTAGTAACTCTTTCTCCCCACATAATTTATGCATAAAAAGTACATCTCCTCTTATTCTTCTCTTACGGAATACTTCAAAACCTATATTGATTCCAGATAAAATAATTAATAAAAGAGTAGCAAGTAATAGGCAAAAGCTCTTTAACGATGAATCATTGGAAAGATCCCCCCAATTTGATTTTTGATACTGATTGTTGTAACTCTGGTTCCAGTGTAACTGATGGGCTTATTAATATACACATGGAACCAGGTGATTCAGATCAAGGAGGCCCTGGCCTGGAGCCCATAGTAATTGTTTCTGTGGACTTCAGAGATAGTTTACACCAGCTACCAGAGCCCAGCTTTAAACCAAGTACTACTGGGACTTCTACCAATAATATCATAGGTAGGGAACATGAATTAATTGAAAACAGGCAGGAGCTACAAGACACAATAACTGGTATGAATCTTCTTGAGAATCAGTTCTCTAATTGCCCTCATCACACTTATTGCTCTTTCCTGGAAACTGACCTAATAAAGGTACTGAAGGATCCTCACATAGCAAGTATTGCAATTATGGAACAAATCATTTTGATGAAAAATGAGTTGTTACAATTAAGGGATGAGATTGCTCGGAACAAAGAAATACTTGAAACTCAAACAATTTTAATTGAAAATATGAAAACTCAGGGAAATACGAATGTCCCAGTACAGTTAAATAATGAACATGTTGCTAAAAGTGAAATAGTGATATGTGGAATGCACAACAGGGCTAAGGAAAAGGTTAACCTAAAGGAAATGCCTCAGCAAAAAGTGACAATATGTAATAATAAGAAACACAAATTGAGTAAAAGGCGAATTGTAAAACATAACTCAAAAATTAAAACTTCTACTTGTGACAAGAAACTAGAAACAGAAAAAGGGCATACAGACCAATACAAAAGGTACAAATGAAAAATGACATAAGAAGAAAGTATACAAAAAGGTAGACAAAAAAGGAAAGCAACAGGGTGCTCAGGTTATTGTTAATAATATGAAAAAACATGAACAGGAACAAACCATCTTTATTGAAGGCTACTGAACTAGATCAGAAACAGACCCTGTTGGTGGTAAGAGGAGTTGCAAGGAATGAAATAGAGAACAAGCAAGTTCTGCTGATTTAGTGTCAACTGATATATGATGTATGGCTCCTGCTCGATATCATTCCTGATGATATAGTTAAGGCCATCAGGGCCTATGACTGTATGGGTGAAGAAATAATAGTGCTGCTCATCCAATATAATAGAGTGGCCGATTATATATGGAGGAATTCAAACTTTCTTCATAAATTGAACCTGAGCATGGATTACCAAGTTCCAGCCTCTAACCTGTTAAGTAAGGGGATACGAACTGAGTTAGATTTGATTGAAAAGCTTGCAAATGCCTATACACTGCAAGATATTATGTTCTTGGATAATGTACCAAATTATGTACAGCAATAAAAAGATACATAGATACATATACAGTGTCAGCAGATAAGGGCCTATGGCCCACCCAGTCTGCCCATTTGAGCTTGTAAGTTCAGTTTGTTTTCCTAGAAGTCTGTTGTTCCTTACCCCTGACCTCCAGAATTCCTTTATGTCTATCCCATGCATTCTTAAATCCTGTGATTGTTTCAGCCCCCACCACTTCCTCTGGCAGGGTGTTCCACTTGTCCACCACCCGTTCTGTGAAGAAATCCTTTTTCATGTTTCCTCTGAATCGTCCTCCCTCCAACTTCATCCCATGCCCTCTAGTCCTGGAACATCTTTTTCGCTTAAAAATAGTGTTTTCCTGCACCCTGTTCCTCCCTGTAAGATACATGTATGTCTCTATCATATCCCCTCTCTCCCGCCTCTCCTCCAGGGATTACATGTTCAGTTCCTTCAACCTGTCTTCATAGGACTTATGATGCAATCTGTGCACCATCTTTGTTGCCCTCCTCTGAACCTTCTCTACCCTGTCTATGTCCTTACGTAGGTATGGTCTCCAGAACTGTACACTGTACTCCAGGTGGGGCCTCACTAGTGTCTTGTATAGTGGAATTATGACCTCCCTTTCCCTGCTGGTGATGCCCCTGCCTATACATCCCAGCATCCTATTTGCTTTACCTGCTGCCTTGTCACACTGTTTCCCCTACCTTGAGGTCATCAGAGATGACAACCCCAAGATCCCTTTCCTGCTTGGTGCATGCTATTTCCTCACCCCCCAACTGATATATTGTGCCAGGGTTTTTGTGCCCCATATGCATCATCTTGCACTTCTTTGCATTGAATTTCAACTGCCAAACCCCTGACCATTCTTCAAGTTTCTGCAGGTCGCTTCTCATTCTGTCTACACCCTCTGGTGTGTCTACTCTGTTACAGAGCTTTGTGTCATCAGCGAACAGTGAAATTCTGCCTTCTAGGTCCTGCGCAATGTCACTGATGAAGATGTTGAATAGGACTGGTCCCAGCACTGATCCCTGTGGTACCCCACTGGTCACTCTTCCCTCTGTGGAGTGACAGCCATTTACCACCACCCTCTGTGTCCTGCCACCCAGCCAGTTACCTACCCACCACACTACTGTCCTGCCCACACCCATATTCCCAGTTTGTGTAATAGTCTCCTATGTGGCACAGTGTCAAAGGCCTTGCTGAAGTCCAGATAGGCCATGTCCACTGCCCTCCCCTGATTCACCTCCCTAGTCACCCAGTCAAAAAATTCAACGAGATTGGTCTGACATGACCTCCCCCTGGTGAAACCATGCTGCCTTGGGTCCTGTAGTCCATTGACAACCAGATGTTCCACCAATCTCTCCTTCAGTGGTGCTTCCATGATCTTCCCCACTACCGAGGTGAGGCTGACTGGTCTGTAGTTCCCTGCTTCCTCTTTGTTCCCACTTTTGTATAAGGGGACTACATCTGCTGTCCTCCAGTCTTTGGGTACCTCCCCTGTTTCCAGTGATCGGCTAAACAGGATAGCCAGAGGTTCAGCCACCACCTCTCTTAGTTCTTTAAGGACCCTGGGGTGCACCCCATCTGGCCCCATTGCTTTATCAACTCTTATTACTTCCAGTTCCTTCAGGACCCTGGATTCAGAAATAAAAAGTGTATACACACGTGTTATGTCTTAAACAGTTTGGGGTTACAAAATTATCTTTTGAAATGTTTACAAGATGTTTCCTCCTAGCTAAAAGGGTTTTGAAACTTTTATATAGATTAGTTCCTGGTATACCCTGGGAGGGGAGGCGCTGGAGGCCTCAATAGGGGAAAAAGACCTAGGGGTCATGGTGGATGCATGTATGAATAACTCTGAGCAGTGCAGGAGAGCGGCTAGCAAGGCAAACAGGATGTTGGGATGCATCATAAGGGGGATCACCTCTAGGAGCAAGGAAGTGATTCTGCCGCTGTACAATGGACTGGTTATACCACACCTTGAGTACTGTGTACAGTACTGGAGACCACACTTGAAAAGGGACATACAGCTCCTAGAGAGGGTACAGAGGAGGGCAACAAAGATGATATGAGGGCTAGGGGATTTGACATATGAGGACAGACTTAAGGAGCTCTGCCTGTTTTCACTGGAGGAGAGGAGAGACAGGGGGGACATGATTGAGGTCTTCAAGTACCTCAAGGGAATAAATAGGGTAAACATGGAGGGGATCTTTAGACTAAAGCAGGGAGGTATCACCAGAGGGCATGGTTTGAAGTTGGAAGGTGGAAGGGTGAGGGGAAAAGGAGGAGGTTTTCACTGAGAGGGTGGTGGACCC
Source organism: Neoceratodus forsteri (assembly GCA_016271365.2). Lineage (NCBI taxonomy): Eukaryota > Metazoa > Chordata > Ceratodontiformes > Ceratodontidae > Neoceratodus > Neoceratodus forsteri. Next base: position 1,205,638,892 of record CM057456.1, read on the forward strand.
TTGGAATGCACTGCCTGGTGAGCTAGTTCAGAGATCCACAGTGGAAGGCTTCAAGAGAGGATGGGACAGACACAGAAAGTGGATGTATCAGATGATGGCCTGTCCCAGGGGGGTGGGGATGGATGATATGTGTTTCTGGAGCACAAGGGATGGGAGGGTCTTCGCACCCAACTAAGGATCTAAAGTTCGAGCAGACTCAATAGACCGTAAGGCCTAATCTGCTGGCAAATAGTATGTTAGTTCCAGTCCCACTGCTTGTGCTTGCCTGTGAGCAGCAAAGAAATAGCAGCGTTAGCGTGATTTGAGAAGCATGTATAACTGTCCTGACGTAGTTCACCGCACACACACTGGAGTCAGCTACGATGAAGCACAGTAACTTGCAGTAATGACATGTCTCAAAATCCTGCATGACAAAAGGGCTTAATTGCCATTGACTTACATTGGCCCCTGTAGTAAACTGCAGCATTCTGTGATATTCTGCAGCATTTCTGTGTTGCATCCTGGCTGTCACATCTGTTGTTCTGTTCACTTATACAAAATAATAAAGTAATAAAATAATTGTGCTTTGCGAGAATAGACCTCAGCTCTTCTTCATACACAACAACATTTATAGATGAGGTAGGAAAGAAGAAAAAGGAAAAAATGACATTTTATAGGGAGTAAGACTTAAGTTTTGATGAAGCCAAAGAGAGCTTCACAAACAAAGACTACAGCAATTTATGAAAGCAAACCAGATTAAGAATGACTATAAAGAGGCCTTTTCTACTGCTGGTTGGAGCAAAACCATTTGCTCTGCATAGAGATCTTCTATCTTCAAAGACAACAGGTAACAGAAGCACAGCTGGGGGGCAGTCGCCCCCTCTTGGGTCCGTGGCTGTGAATCTGGTGTCCCTCACCAAGACCTGTAGCAATTCCCAATATCATCTTTCTCTAAGATAGGGTGACCAGACATCCTGGTTTTGCTGGGACAGTGCCAACTCCTGTTGCCTTGTCCCAGCAACCCAACACTATTGTTAAATCTGGTGTTTTGTTCCAGTTTTAACTGCAGACCCTGTTTCTATCCTGGAAAAATTGGCCTTTTAGTGTAGTGATGTTACTGCTAGCCCCCTGGCCTTTTACACCTTAAAAATGTGCTTGCCTTAGTTGTCTTGCCCTGTGGGTGGAGTCAGACCTTTTCTCCCTGCCTGCCATCCAGCTAGCTACCTGTCTACTCCTTCTTCTGAGATTCAGACCCACATATCACTCAGTCAGCCTACAACTGTGATTGACCCACAGTTAACGTAGAACTCTGTGCATTGCTCAAGGACAGCACATGCACACACCACCAAGTAAACTCCAGCACCACAAACGTGACCTCACAGTCTGTCACACGGAAAACAGAGATCAGCATTAATCAGAATTTGCAGCTTGGAAGCTTGGTGCATACAGGCAGTGTGCTTGAGTTTGAGGAACAGTGTCTGTTGGTGTCAGATGGTGGATCAGATGACCACTACTCTCCTGCTTTGTGCTCAGTCTTCTCTTTTTCCAGCTATTTATCTGGACCAGTGCCTTGTTAATATAATTAAAAATTAAATCCTGGAGTCACGTGATGCGCCTGAAAGCGTAGCAGGGCTAAGGAGCTCTCTCTCTCGCTACTTAAATAAAACTAACAACTTCTCGTCTTTTTTCAAACTATCGCGTACCGTAACATAAAAAGTTGGAGAAGCGATCGGAGAAGTAATATCGGTCATTGGCGAAATGGATGATCAAAAACAAGAACTGGAAGCGAAGAGGCCTCGACGCAGCTCCTCCCCGGCGGCTCCTCCAGAGGATTTAACACCATCGCGTGTATATATGGGGAACTCTCAACCTTCAAAGATGCCCTCTTTAAATTAATAGAAGACGTCGCAGACTTTAAGCCTGCATTAACCCAGTTGGCTCGTTGGGTCACAGATGCAGAAGCCCGCATTTCCTCCTTAGAACGTAACACCGAAAAGCAAGGCCCTGCCATGGTCGATCTTAGGAGATCCTTGGTAAAGCTGGAAGTTCGCCTCAAAGACCTTGAAGGCAGAAACCGCAGAAATAGCCTAGTTTTACTCGGGCTGTCAGAAGGGGAGTAAGGTCCTAACACAATTGCTTTCCTGCAAAAGTTCTTGAAAAGAACAATAGGCCCATCTCCTAATGGCCCGGAGTACATTATTGAAAGGGGGCACAGAGCCTTAAGAGCCAAACCTATTCCTACAGATCCTCCGAGGCCTATAATTTTCAAGCTTTTGAATTATCTCGACCGAGAGCATATATTAAAGGAGGCAAGAAAACTCTCTGCAATCCTCTGGGAGGGCAAGAAACTCCGAGTTGTGCCTGACTTAACAATAAAGAACAGGATGGCGAGGGCCAGTTTTCGACCTATTACTTCAAAGCTTTGGGCTGTGGGAATAAAACACCATATATTGTACCCTGCTAAGCTGGAAGTTACTCTCAAGGATGGGAAGAAGCTGTTCGAGGCTCCAGATGAAGCTCTGAAGATGTTAAAAGACTCTTTTCCGGACCTCTTCCACAAAACCTGAAATGTACTGTTGTGACGCAGCTCTCAGCATATATTTGTTCGTCTGGACTGATTTCGTTATCGTACAACATGGTTCTTTCTCCGAATATTTAAAGGATGGACTTTAAATAACTAGTGGATTATATATCCCTTATCTTTTTTCCCTGTTTCTCCCCCCCTTCGATCCTCACCCCTCCCCCTCCGCCTCCCTCCTCCTCTCTCTTCCTTCTCCCCCATCCCCCATTTCTTTCCCCTCCCCATCCCTCTTTTTCCTTTTTCCTTATTTTTTTTTACCTCCACACCTTATACCCGTCTGTTTGTTTCTTTGTTTATAACTAATAATAGGAGTGACAAACTTAACATGTTCAGCTTTATCTCTGAAGGATACATTTTATTATGTCTAGAGGAGGGCTCCAATTGCATTTTCTGTTGCGGGTTTTTGGGGAGGTTTGTTTTGGTGAAGTTTTGGATGCAGAAGGTGGCTATCCCGTATCTGACAATGGTCACCTCTATGCGCAGCAGTGTTCTCAGACACTCTTTTGCATCAAAAAGCCTCTAAAGGCATATGGTAGCCAGACCACTTTAAAACCAGACCTATCTAACCCCTCCTTTTTTAGGGTCAGACGGGACCCCTTCCCTATTATTACTTTATCATAGTTTGCTGGCTACTAGCAGGGTTAGAGGGCTAGGCCCGCACCTGCTGAATCTATAGATATTATTTATGGGACAGGTTGTTAAAATGAAGTTCCAATATACAACAATGGTGCGACATCTCGGATGTTTAGACTGGTTAATGCATTTTAGGGCTAACACGATTAATTTGTTATGTTTGTTTTTTAAAGTGGGTAATGGTTATAGCCTAATCTCAGTATTTTTGCTAATACCCACTCTGTAGTCTCATAAAGCGACTTAAGTGAAGATAATTTATTTGGGCTATGTAACAACTTCTTTCCTATAACTTTCATATTAATATTAGACCCCAAAGGCGGAGGTTAATGGACCATTCCTTTTTTGGGGAGTGAGGCCCCCACTTTGGGCGTGCCAAGGTCCCAGCTTGGAAGTGACCTGGGGCCGAGGGTTAGAGCTAGCTTTAGAGATTGGGATAAGGGGTGGGTTTGGATAATAGGGTGGCTTCTTTTTTCCGTTTTTGGTAGGCTGGTGTTATTGGGGGTCTGGCAGCTCTATAATCTAGGAATTGTTCTCAACTATTTATTACATGGTTTTGATCTGAACATAATTTCTTGGAATATAAAAGGGGAAGGATAACAAAAAAAGTACATTATTCTCAACCATCTGGCACGTTTTAAGCTATCAATAGTAATTTTACAAGAAGCACATGACCCTGACCAGCTTCATTTCCGTAAAAAGATGGGTGGGCCAAGCTTTTGGGTGAGGGTTCTCCACGAGCAAAAGAGGTGTAGCCATTTTAGTGGCCAACAATGTTCCCTTTTCATCTGAAGTAATTGCGGACCCAGAAGGTAGGTTCATCATTGTAAGTGGTAAATTGGCGGAGCAAGTCTGGCGCTAGGCTCAATTTATGGTCTAACCAGGAATCCCCAACCTTTTTTACCTGGCTTGTGGTTCTCATTGCTCCCTTAGCTGACAAACCAATAATTTTAGGTGGGGATTGGAACTTGGTCCAATCAAATTGTTTGGACCGTTCATGGTCCAAAGGTTCCCCTCCATCCTCAGCCCAGAGAGCATTGCTCGAATTCGTGTCATCAATAGGATCATCTGATCCCTGGCGAGCAATCAACCCCAAGACTAGAGAATACACCTTCTATTCTCCGGTCCATAAAAGCTATTCTCGAATAGATTACTTTTTAGCAAGCCACCAGATTCTCCCCCTGATCTATGAGGCTACCATCTCCGGTCGAGTTATTTCTGATCACTCCTCGGTTGGCCTCCAGTGCCGACCACTTTCTCTGCCACCTAGAACATACTCATGGTCTTTAAACAACCATTTAATAAAGACCCTTCCTCATTAGAACGATTCACATCCTATATGTCCCATTCTATTAATGTGAACTGGGGATCACTACAAGCAGTTGACAGGGTGTGGGCGGCTGAAGGCCACCTGAGAGGTGAGTTTATTAGACTAGCAACAATTGTAAGAAAACATTGCTCGTTCAGCAATGGATTGTTTGGACAGAATTAGAGCCTTGGGCGCCATAGCGAAAACAAGATCTATCTCCCAGGAGCAGGAACTTGCTTCCCTCTGAACTTAGTGCGAAGCGACCATGAAGAGAAAGTAGAGATCAGCTTACAGCTTGAGGGCGTCTTACATAGGGCAAGGTAGTAAAGCTGGGAAGATGTTGGCTTGGCAGCTAAAACAATGAGCAGCGGCAAGATGGGTGGCTGCACTAAACCACCCCCAGACTGGTGAGGTAACCTCTGATCCAGAGGATATTCTAAATATTTTTGTTAACTTTTATAAGAACCTATACTCAAGTGAGCCGTTGCAGCCAGAGATGATCTCCAGAATGAAAGAGTTTCTCACCGATATTTCCTTCCCTAAGCTTTCTCAAGACCTCCGTCGGTCTTAGAGCTCCCTTAAATTAGAAGAAGTCGGCACAATCTATTGATGCCTTGAAACCTGACAAGGCACCAGGCCCGGATGGGTTTTCTGCCTTGTTCTATAAAACCTTCAAAGAGACCCTGGTCCGCTATTACATCAACTGTTTATCTTCTGGTGTGAGGAGGGATCAAGGACCACTCCTTTTGAGGCGAGGATTATTCTTCTTCCAAAACCAGACAAGCCCCGGATCTGGTGACGAACTATAGGCCCATATCTTTATTAAATATTGATATAAGATATTACGCCAATATTTTGGCCAACAGGTTGAAAACAACTTGGACAGGGCTATTAAGCCATGAGCAGGTTGGCTTTGTGGTGGGCGCTCGTCAGCAGATCATTTTAGAAAGTTGTTTTATTTAATACAGGAGTCTGTGAGCCGGACAGAAGCCTCTCTGGTCGCGTTAGGCACGAAAGGCATTCGATAGGGTGGAGTGGGAGTTTATGTTTGAGGTGCTTTCTAAATTTGGCATTCCAGATAACTTTTGCGTTACATCTGATTTTGTACACATGCCCTCCGCGAGAATCTCCTGTAATAACCTGATTTCCTCCCCTTTCGATTAAAGAGGGAACTTGGCAAGGTGTCCTTGTCACCATATCTATTTAATTTATACTTGGAGCCACTTATCAGAGCTATCAAGATGGACACTGGCGCCCATGGGTGCGCGATTGAGAACGCGGAATTTAAAGTTTCTGCTTTCACAGATGATTTACTAATCCATACATGGCATAAGCAGTCCTCCCTTCCACAGCTGTTCTCTATTATCTCGCGTTTGCTGAATTTTCCGGATACAAGTTAAACAAAAGTAAAACTCTAGTTTACCCACTTTCTCCCTTTACAACGAACTTGGTGTTCCTCCTTGGGCTTGAGCTGGCAGACGGAATTCCTTCCATATTTGGGTATTAAAATCTCTAAAGATTTAACGGAGTTATATGACTTGAATTTCAAACCCTTATCAAATCGATCAAGGAAGACCTTGGAAGGTGGTCCAAACTTCCTTATCCTTTTGGGGAGGGTCAATACGATAAAATGATGATTTTGCGAAAATTTCCTATTTCCTCTTTAACCTTAATGTGTATCTTCCAAAATCTTTTTCAATCTCTGCCATAAATATTGTACTGACTTTATCTGGAATGGTAACCCACCCCGTAGGGCTTATCGTAAACTCACCCGTCGTAGGGAGGAAGGAGGCTTACAGCTGCCAGATTTTTATATCTACTACCTGGCAAGCCATGTGGCAAGGTCGGCTCAATGGGCGTCAGAAACTCTGACACCTACAGCAAATGGTGCTATCGATTGTCTGATGGCTCAAAGTGCTAACTTAGATCTAGAATCTTTGCTTTTTTCTCCCTGGCCCAAAATACCATCTAAACTTAAAGCCACCCCACTTGGTTGGGATACTAAAGCTCTCCACCAGTTATACTCGTACCTAAATATCCCTTTCAAAAAAGATTTGATGCAACCCCTTGTCAACAACCCGAACTTACTGATTGGTAACCAACCGCTAAGAAGGAGCGTGGGTAACCTCTCCCAAAACTCAGAATTGCTGATTTTGTCTCAGGCGGCCACTCTACACCATTGTCAGAATTGATGGGTAAGTTGAGAATAGACCCCAAGGATAGGTTCCGGTTATATCAAATACGAAACTGTGTTTGCTCCTTTTTGAAGGAGGGACAGGGGCATGAGAAAGCAGGTACTTTGATAAAGGAAATAAAAATTTAGCACTATCTAGCAAGCGATATCTAAAATTTACAAGTTCATTCTTGCATTAAGGGATGCTAAGGTCTCCCCTGTCCCACACTACTGAAAAATGAACCTGTCCCTGAATTGGCCAGAATTAACCTGGGAAAAGGTTTGGAGGGATCTATACAACTGTGTAAAACAAGATAGGCTACGGGGTCTTCAATTTAATATTTTACACAACCTATATCTCTCCCAGCCAAACTTTAGCATATACAAACAAAGGTCACCCAAATGTCAAGATTGTGGCAACCCCTTGGCTACCACCTTGCATAAACTCTGGGAGTGCCCCTAAGGTGAATTAAGTTCTGGGAATCAATCCACTTATGGATGACTCCTTTCTGCGATGTAGTGCAGTTTTTAACCTCGAGATTTGCATCCTTGGCAATTTTTCCCATGTCCCATCTACAGTTCACAAATGCCAGATAGCTTTAATTACATTAGTGGCTAAGTTGTTACTTCTTCGCTACTGGCGTAGGGAGGGGATACCCTCATGTAAGGAATGGTGGGACACTTTTCTGGAAGCCTTAAACGCAGAAAGAATGGTGGCCTCCTTTTTTAATTCGAGGGGAAAATTTGACAAATGTTGGGGCAACCTATACCAACGTCTGAAGAACAGCTTGACTATTAGTATAACTAACATCTAGTATGGCCCTACACTCTCAAAACAGGTACTCCAATTCCTTATTTAATCATATCTTCTGGAATGTAACTGAAGTGGCCAATGGGCTTGGTTATCCCTTCCCTCTCACTGCTTTCTCCTTTTATTCTTTTTTTTTTTGCCTCCTTTATCCCTCTTTTCTATTATATGCCTCTAATTTCTTTTATCAGCTCTTTCTCAATTTATTATTCCTCTTTAGTTTTTGTACTCTGGGCGAATTTAGAGGGATTGCAATACCAGGGCATATGTCTCCTCTGTTCTTTTATAGTGACCCTTAGGGTATTCTGAGTCTCTCTCGTTATGTCCCTAAGTTTGGGCTGCCAGACCTACGGGGTGGGGGGTTCCGGGGCTGGGTTGGTTGATTTCTTTTTTTCTCGATTGTTTTTTTTTCTTTTTCCCCTTACTTAATCCTGTGTATTCGATCCACTTATTGTAACAAATGTAAGGGATGTAGGGGGATGGGGGATAATATGTATGTTTTATTGATAATACAATAAAGTATAGTTATTTGCAAATAAAAAAAATTAAATCCTGAGGTTGGGTTGAAGGAGAGACAGGACAAGAGGTGGATGCATGAGATGGGGAAGCTGTGAGGAGGAGAAACCTGGAGCCAGTCAGGACTGCCAGCTCTGAGTAACAGAGAGAAGGAGGGAAAGTGGTGTGTCATGTTAGTGAGTAAAATGTTTGTTAAAAAAATTCCGTAAACTGGCCCACCGGTGCAGCAGTACTGCCACTGCTTCTGAAGCTGGTGACCTTGTTCAGCAGTGAGCCCAGGGAGCTGGAGGGTCAGTCGGGGGAGGAGGATCAAGCACCCTAGAGGTGCTCTCCTCCTCCGGGGAGGAAGAAATGCTGATCCCTCTACAATGCCGCCATCTGAGTGCACATGAGTAGAGGTGCAGAGGATTGCACCACGTGGTAGGGGAGGATGTTGGCTGGGGTCCAGAGCAGCGTCACATCTCAGAGTGTGCATTTCTCCATGGACCCCTCAGTTACCAACATCCTCGGGTGCACAGGAAGAAAAAATGTAAAATGACCCTGTGGTTTGCCTGGTTTCAGTGCTGGCACGGGTGTGGTGTGTACCCAGGTCGGTCGGAGGCCTGACACGTTGATACCTCTGATATCAACATTTCACTCTGGGTTTCTTGTGTAAGTGTATGTTGTCCATCCACTACTATAGTTAAAAAAAAAACTATAGACAGGGCATTCACTGGGCCATCTTGTTCACAATTTGTGGTATATTCATCTGCAGCCATGGTTTGGTTGGGGGAGTCAGAGTTTTGGTTGTACTTGTTTATTTGTTGTATTTTTGTAACTATTTACATCTGGTTTGTTTCAAGGGAATACAAGTTCTTATAATAGACTTTTATGTCCTCCTCGAATACACTGTTATTTATGCATTTTTCACAAGTGAAGATTGGTAACGTATTGAAAAGTTTATACATGAGACAGTTCGTACACTTAAGTCCCACTTCCACATCAAGTGTGATAAATTTGTCACCGATTTTTTTTGTTTGTTTTTAATGTGTTCTCATTATAATGCTGAAATGAGTAGCATCAGGTACAACACAAGCTATAGAAAATCCTTCAATAACACAATAAAAGGATGAATAACCTTTTCTTAGATACTCTTCCTAGCTGTATGCCTGTTGTTACTCCTTCAATATAGCCTTAAAATGATATTTTAAAACTTAGTTTAGTCTAGCAGCTACTAAAGTTGATGCACAGTGCCTCAACAGGAATGACAATATGGTCACAATCCCCAGCTGTAGTTCCCAAAGATGACTATAGATTCTGCAGTACTTCCTTTCACTCTTCCCAGTCCCACTGGGTTGCTAGGTGGTGCCCCTCCACAACCCTCTCTGCTTAAAATTCAAGTTAAATTATGTATTTTAACTCAGACCTTGCAAATACTGTCACACTACAGACTGGTAGTCACACAGCTTGCTGTCAGTCAGTTATATCAATATCCTACAGCCTAGTATAATACTACTACAGACTGCACTTACAGAATTTTAGCCTCCTATCCTCTAGTCCTGCTGGATGTGCCTGACATGCGCACAAACACGTGTGTCTCTGCACACATCTCCATGCATGGTGACGTGCACTCACCTCACTCACACTCACCCCACCTGCACTGGGGTGAGTTATAAATACTATGTGACCTGGAAGTTACCCCCTGGGGTCACATGACACTTCAAAGAAGCCTCGCTGCTTCAAAAACACTAAAAATAGCTTAAAAGCACCTTACAAGTCCTACTTCTGTCCCACAATGTTACAGGTATATCAAGAACACAAAAGGGGGTCACTTTCCCACTCCTGTAGTTCGTGCGACTCTCCCAGAACTACTCAGACCCTCCCCTTCTTGGTTAGCCTGCCTGTTGCTTAGTAGGTATACACAGCTAGCTGTAGCATAGTTAGCATTCCGTGGTAGACACGGTAGATACAAAGATTAAACTAGCTGCCTTCCCCTGTCACTCAGCTTTTGGCCAACACACAGGCGTAGCTGTAAAATGTCTATTTAAAATGCCTGCTTACTGTGAAGCAAGTTATAAATACTACGTGACCCAGAAGTTACCCCTGGGGTCACGTGACACTTCTAAGCAGCCTGACTGCTTCAAAAACACTAAAAATAGCTTAAAAGCACCTTATAAGTGCTACTTCTGTCCCACAATATTATGTTAGGTGTGGCACAGTTAGCATTCAATGGTAGACACAGTAGATACAAAGATTAAACTAGCTGCCTTCCCCTGTCACTCAGTATTTGGCCAACACACAGGAGCAGCTCTAAAATATCCTTTTAAAAATGACTCATCTCTAGGTGCAATCCAAAAGTCTCGAGGCTGGATATTCATACTGTGCTGGCCAGGGGTGCAAGCCAGGTGAAGCACAACTGGGCTGTGCCAGGGCATGGACCAGGCGATATTCAATGGTGCTGCACCATGGCACAGCACCATTGAATATGGCACTGAGGGTGCATGCACTGCACCAGCACAAGTGGCAGAACAGGAGCAGGGGGATGCACCAGGGCAAGTGCAGTTGCGCTAGGTGCATCAACCATGATATTCAGCACTGGGCATGCAAATAAGACCATTATTCATACAAGGTATAAATGGGGCCATTTGCATGTCATTATGTCCCCATTTGCTTGCAGTGTGCTGATCCCTGGCAATTTGCACCTGGCACCCTGCCAGCCTGCAGCCGTTGGGGACCGATGCCCTGCAGTCCCATGGCAGTCCCCCGCTCCTGTACACCCAATCGCAGGCATAAGTAATGTTAAGTTCCCTGGTGGTCCAGTGGAAATCCCCACCATTGCCCGATTGCGGGCATAAGTAAAATTCATTCTCTGGTGGTCCAGTGGAAACCCCCCATCACCCGATTGTGGGCATAAGTAAAATAAATTCCCTGGTGGTCCAGTGGAAACCCCCATTGCCCAATCTTGGGCAGAAATTGCACTAGATACCCTGGTGGTCCAGTGGTACCCCCCTCCTCTCCCACCCACTGAGGTTCTCTGCCACCTAGCATCCCCCCATCATCGGCTGGCAGCAGCTCCCTACTCGCATGCCACCCAGTCACCTGCCCAATGACAGCATACAGTATGGTCTGTATACCTACTGGTCCACTGCGTTGACCAATGGGCGTGCAGACCATACTGTACTACATAGGCCCAATATGTGAATGAATGCATTCATTCAAATGTTGGGCCTGTGTAGTACAGTATGGTCTGCATGCCCATTGGTCCACACAATGGACCAATAGGCATACAGACTGTACTGTACACTGTCATTCAGTGGGTGGCTGGGTGGCATGCGGGCAGGGTGCTGCCACCAACCATGGACGGGGTGCTGGGTGGCAGGGGACCTCAGTGGGTGGGTGGGTGGGGAGGGGGTACCACTGGACCACCACGGTATCTGCTGCAATTTCCACCCATGATCGGGCAATGGGGGGGTTTCCACTGGACCACCAGGTAATTTATTTTACTTATGCCCATGATTGGGCGATTGGGGGGGTTTCCACTGGACCACCAGGGAGGCCTTTAATACAGTTGCCTGTGAGCCGGCAATGGGGCGGGGGGGCACAATGCTCCCAGAGCAGAGGGCTTGTGGACAGTGTTCTGGGTGGGCGGGTGGCCACCCACAGCTGGCAGCTGCTGTGTTGTACCCTGCAATATGGCAGCTCACCTGTGGGTGGCCAGGATTTGTTCCTGGTTTTCCCAGACACATCTCTGTGACCCCCCTGAGTGGCGTAAGGTGGAGTTGTGCTAGCATATGCACTGCACATCCCAAGCTGAATATCAGGATGTGCCGCATATGCATGGACACACCCCCAGCATTTGTGCTGCATACATTACCGAAGCGCCCCGGTGCATCAGGGGTTGCGCATCGTAACTTGCCCCTTTGAATATTGCGCATTGGTGGGTTGCGCATGGTGCATCCCGGTTGCACCATGCACAACCCTTTTGAATATCCAGGCCTCTGAGAATAGGAGCTATGTCTGCTCTCAGTGTTTTAAAAAAGTTTGGTGAAGAGTCATCTGGTCCTGGGGTTTGTCAGAGTTAAGGGCTTTGATAGCTATCTCCACCTCTGAGAGAACAATGGTAGCAATAAGTGCATATGCTTGGGTCTCAGTCAGTTGAGGGAGGGGCACACTTTGCAAAATATTTTCAGAATTCTCCAGTAATGTGTCTGGAGCTTCTGCACTGTATTGGTCAGTCTACTGCTATCTCTCATCTTATTCCAGGATTAATGTTTTAGGATTTTACATATATGCTGATTTTATTACTTTGCTGTGTACAGCACTATGGTCATATGGAATAGTGCTTAATAAATAAAGAGTTGATTGATACATAGGTTCTGATAGTACTGACAGAATTGAGCTGCTACGTTAAGTCTTAGGGTTTAGTGACTATTGTCCTCTGGTCTGTGACTATACGCTGTAGGATTCTGGCCATTTATTGTTTCCTAAGTGGCAAAGCCATTAATTTTTCAGCTTTTTCACTTTGGTCAAAATATTTGGCATTAGACCAGCTAATTGCATGTTCAGCTTTTTCTTGTATCAACTCCCCATACTTAGCTCTGAGGCTGTCCAAATGAAGCCATGTGGCTTCTTCAGTGGTGGATGAAAGCTTTTTTTCTACCATCCTAATCTCTGTGAGTGAGAGCTGTGGGATGCTGTTCCCTGAGTTTCTTCCTTGTAGTGGCCAGAGGGATAATTTCCCCCCCTTAGACTGCATTTCAATGCTGCCCACAGTATGTCTCCTTTGAGCATCGAGGTATTATTATTATCAATATCATCTTTTATGTGTGTTTGCACTTTCTCTAACATTTCCTATGATTTAAGTAACTGATTATTATGTCTCCATATCTTGCCTGCTTCAGAGGTTTGTGTGAAACTATGTTGTAGTATTACTGGGTAGTTTAATACTTGGTTAACAAGACAGAAGAAGGTGTTAGCCCATGTTCTCTGTCTTCTGTGTTAGCAGGTATGCTTAGTCCTGCTAGTGCCTAATAAGTACTCATCTACCCTATTCTTAAAATTTTGTGAAGGAGTCTACCTCCCTGATTTCCTTTGGGACACTGTTCCACACTAACACCACCCTCTGTGTTAAGTAGTTTCTCCTAACGTTCTTCCTCGCATGGTCCAATAAGACTTTTGTCTCATGTTCACAGCAGTGGATACCATGAATAATGCCCACCCCCACCAGAAAGAAGTATATCCTTGAAAATGTTTGATGTGGTATAAAGTGAAAGGTGCATTCTCTCTGACTGGGATGGAGCAGCTGTGTTTTGTGTTACTCTGTGAGCACTTTCACCTTCAGGACAGAGAAAAAAAACAAAACTGGGGCCTATTGGCCAACTCAAGATCCTACAAGTAAGAATCTATCACTAAGCTTAGATACAATTAGAAGAAATGTGTTCTCTAGATCTTGGAGGGGATATTGCTCACCCAGCAAAACAATTGTTTTGAACCCCTACAAGTGGCATAACTATTTTCTAGGACAATGCAGTGTATATTTTGCATGCCTGTTGATAATGGGACGTGACACTGAATTAAATCCTGGCCCAGATATACTTGGGGAACTGAAAATACTGTACAACTACACACGTAGCATGGTTCCCAAAATGGATCTGTTACTGACAATGGTAACTGAACAAGATCCAGTTATACTTGGACTGACAGAAACTTGGCTGTCAGGGCTGATTGAAGACAATGAAATAATGCTTTCAGGTTACCAACATTTTAGATCTGACAGAACTAAATGGAGTGGAGGTGTAATAATATATATATATATATATATATATATATATAGCTATATATATATATATATACTGTATATATAGATATATATATCTATATATATATATATATATATATATATAGATATATATATATATATATCTATATATATATAGATATATATATAGCATTCCCTGGGTTTCATAGAGACTTGTACATTAAAAGGAAGTGACCACAATATAGAATACTTAGTGGTCAAGGTAGACAAGCTTAAATTGGCAGTCACAATAGTGTATTCACCCCCAAAAGCAAGCCTAACACAAATGGAAGCAATAATTAATAAAATATTTGATTGTATAGGAGATAGGTTATTAGTACTATTGGGGGACATGAATGTGGACTGGTGTAAACCTAGGGGGGGCAATTAGAAGAAATAATATCTATACTGGGATGAACAACACATAAAGAAACTGACTAGATATACAAATACTTCTACCCAGGGAGCAATCTTGGACCTATTATTTACATCACCTCAAATAGTTATCTCAGAGATAGACATAGTACCTCCATATCTGGGGGACCATAACCCAATCTGGATCAGGATACCACAAGTACAGATTAAACAGAGCCTTAATGTAAATCACTGGGCTAGGGTTTTGCACAGTTTTTCAAATGAAAAGTTTCAACTTAGCATAGAGAGAGAAAAATTGGAACATTGCAGGTTGATTCCAGAACTGGATTGAGCCCTCTGTTACTTTTTAGAAACGTTCAAAAACATATGTAACCTAAATGCACCCAAACGTAAAGTTACAAAAAACAAAATTAGACTCCCTTGGATGAATGAGACTATGGCGGGGGCCAAAAAAAACAAACAAGCAGGACAGCAATTGGGTGACATTTAAACAAAAGTGAAATGAGTGTAAAAACTATGTAAGGAAAGCCAAAGCACTGTAATATAGAAATAAAATGGAAACTAATAAGGACCCTAAAAAACTTTGGCAAACAATAAACTATTTAACAAGTCCAGGAGAGTCAAGTGATTGATGATGACAGAACAATTTCAGTTGTTTTAAACACTTGCTTTGTAGATTTGCCAGGGCTCGACCTGAATGACCATAATGGAGACAAAGTCAATAACAAAAATGAAAGGTAGAGTATACTACAATTCCTCCCATTCTGTTTTAAGAAGTTAACTGATTCAGGGGTTTGTAAGGGACTAAAAAACATCAATATACATAAATCTACTGGACCAGATGGGGTGGAAGATAAATATCTAAAAATAGCAACAAATCAAATAGCACCAATTGTGACTTACACTTTTAATTGGAGTTTAAGGTCAGGGTCTTTTCCTCAGACTAGGAAAGAAAGCAGGATTACTCCAATTCATAAGGGTGGAGACACTTCAGACCCAGGTAATTATCAACCAGTAATGCTCCTGTCTATACTTTCCAAGTGCCTAGAGAAACATGTTCACCTTCACTAACTGAGTACCTAGACAAGCATACATTTGTGACACCTTTCCAGTCTGGCTTCAGAAAGGGGCACTCAACAATGTCTGCACTGTTGGAATTTAATGACCTTGTGTGCTTCTCCCTGGATTCCAGACTGGAAACAGCAGTCATTTTACAAACTGGTCCAGAGCCTTTGACCTGGTGGACCACTCCCTATTTCTTAACAGATTGAGAGGCCTGGGCATAACAGAGGGACCCTGGGACTGGATGAAGTCATACTTAATGGGGTGTACCCATAGAGTACTGGCTAACCAAAACCTCGTAAAAACTAAAAATTTAATGTGCATGGTTCCCCAGGGGTCAATCCTGGGACCCCTTCTGTTTTTATTATTTACCAATGATTTACCACAAGTGCAGCATTCAGCCCTAAGACTGTATGATGATGACACTGAAGTGGTTGCTTCCAGAACTAATTTATCAGATCTTCAAAATAAACTTCAGGACGATTTTGACAAAGTGAGGGAGTAGTTCACCAGGTCGAGGCTGAAGATGAATGGAAAAAAGACAAAACTGGTACATTTTACAACAAAAAGGACCACATTTCAAATTTGTATACTAGCAGATGAAAAAGAAAACATTGAACAAGTTAGTAAATATAGCTATTTGGGAGTAATTTTTGATGAACATCTAAGTTTTACTGACCATATTACAACACTTGTAGAGAAGACAAATAAGAAACTAGGAGCACTTAGACCAGTTACAAAATGTGTGAATATGTTAGCCAGATAGAAAATAGTGGAACAACTGTTAATGCCCAGACTGGAATATGGAAATATAGTTTATCATACAGCAAATAAAAACTTGCTGAGTAAACTGAATATTGCACACTACAAGATTGCTAGATTTGAGGTGTACTTTCAATATACACCACTGTACCATGCTTGCCCAGCTAAATTGGCAAACATTGACCGAAGGAAACTCTAAAACATGGTTAAAACTGCTTCAGAAGTAGCTAACCTACAACCCTCTTCATTGTATTATACGTACAGCATTTGGCAGAGATTGTAATCCAGTTCATGAGTTTTAGTGATCAGTTCATGTAAACAAAATCTATCATCCTAAAATAAATACAAAATACAGAGATAAAACTTCAAGATCTAAAGCAGTAATACTATCGAATGTTTTCCCTTTTACAGTGCATACTTTGTCTTCTCACCATGATTTCAATAATGCCTTGGAAGAATGTATTCCACTTATATGGAAATGTGTATAGATGGAATAATTTTTGCCTGTAATGTCTTTAAACTTTATATATGTGAAACCAACATGTATTAAGATTATTTAAGTATTTCTATGTATCTTAGTGCAGGGGTTCTCAAATGGTGAGGCCAGCCTCCCTTGGGAGGCCCCAACCTGTTCCAGGGGAGGCTCAATCAAGTCTAAAAAAGTACTGTATTTAAATTTTGAGTTTTATATATTTTGTGTGAAGAGATGATGCAAACTGAAAGAGGATAATAGTAGGTGAATGTTATGTATTTATTTACTAATAGGTGACAAAGGAAGGTGAATGAGCCAAGGCTCATTTCAGGTGTACCCGGGGAAGGGTAGGGAGTGAATACATTTCAAAAAGTAACTGAAAAACAATCAATAAATACACAGTGAACAATTGTGCAAACAAATATGAACAATAAACTAATTCTGAGTGGTGGTAATTGATCAATTTATAGCCTGATGGCAGAACCACCCAAATACAAGGGTTGAGCATAGACGTGCTAAAAGCAATAGCAGGAAGGAGCAAAGTAATCCATGAGAAGTTGCTTAGGAGCAGGGAAGGATGGGGAGAGGCAAAGTATGTAGGAAGGTTATTTCATTTTTTTGCAGTTAATCTTTTTATTGAAGTATTTAAACGATAAACAAACAACAAGTATACCCTACAACAATACTATATAAGGTTATATAAATAATAAACTAAGTAGCATAACATCTAACAAAGGAGGAAAAAAAGACTATTCAATGGTTGTATAACAATTATGGATTAATGACCTAAACTAGACAGTTACAATATTATAATGAAAAAGAAGGCTTAGCACTACATAATACAGAGTGAAAATAGAAGAAGTAGAAGTTGAAAGAGGAGATATGAATAGTCATAGTTGTACATTACTACAATGTATATATCGTTAGAGTGCTACTAAAACTTATATAGAAAGGATTAAGAATAACAAGAGAAGAGGAAGAAATAGCGAAGAGAAAGAGAGTATAAAGTAAGTAGAGAAAAAGAGAGACCACAATCTGAGGCAATGGAGGATATCAATAGGAGGAGAGAGAGAGATGTATTATATAAAGTATTTCAATCCATACTTTAAGTGCCAGAATGGCTAGATGAATCCAAATATTTAAAATATTCCTGCCAACATTTATTATACATGTTGAGTCGGTCGAAATAAATATGTGTCATACGATCCAGGGAGGCATATTGAGATAAATGATTAAGAATATCAGGGGAGAGTGGGGATTATATTAGATCTCCAATACATAAGTATACTATGTTTAGCTAGAAGAAAAAAGTATGGTTAACCATCTGTTCAAGGATTGGGGAATATTATAGGGATGAGGGTCAAAAATACCAAGTATACAGTGTTTGGGATCTAATACAAAGGGTTGACCAGTCACTTTCATTGCAAGTATATGAATACGATGCCAAAATTTTTGTATAGGGGGACAATCCCATAAAATATGAAGTAAATCGCCATTGGGCGAGTTACATCGCCAGCAGTTGTCATTATCCGTTAATCCCATTTTATGCAATACAGTTGGGGTCCTATACCATAAATGAAGAATTTTAGTCTGAATGAGCAAGCTACGTTTATCCTTAAAATATTTGTGGCAAGAAAGCCAACACTTATGCCATTGCTCATTTGTAATGTTATAGTGTAACAAGTTGCTCCATTTATTTTTTGCACTAATGGATTGGTCCGGTAGTGATTCACTAATATCTTTATAGATGACACTATTCAATTTACATGTTGATTTTATCCATTTGGAGATGTGCTGATCATATAAGGATTGATTCGCAATATGTGAGAAATAATAAGTGCATGCTGTACGACGCTGTAGATATTTCCAAAAATCCTGGTGGGGAAGATTCCATTGAGTACATAGATCAGAATAAGATTTTATTCTTAACGTATGGGGTTCAAGTATGTCTCTTAATAAAAGTATGCCTCTATTTTTCCAGGATCGGCAGTAGATTGGATGGTTTTCGAGAGATATTTGGCTATTTCCCCAGATAGGAGCATAAGCAAGAGGGGTAGGGTTTGATTTGAGATGTTTATGAATTATTTTCCAGTAAAACGTGGATGGTACTATAGTGGGGTGAGATTTTAATTTAGAGGGGATGGGTTTATAAATAAAAGAGGTAGCAATGTTTGTTAGCACAAAGGGAGGCTTCCATATTAACCCATAAAGGTGAGCTGGCATCAGGTTGAATAAACCATTTTATAGCCTGGGCTGCACAAAAAGCCCAAAAGTAGGCCTGAAACCAAGGGAGGTCAAATCCACCTCTTGACCAATGTGATCTAAGTTTATTATGACTAAATTGGGGGATTTTGCCATCCCAAATAAAATTACCTATTAATTTGTCAATTTTGATGAGGAAGCAAGAATGAAGTTTTAAAGGGATTTTGGGAAAAAGATACAATATTTTAGGAGTTATTGTCATTTTAATAGCAGAAATGTTCCCATTAAAGGTAAGATTAAGCAATTTCCATCTGTCAAACATATTTTTAATGTTAGTTGGTAAAGGAGAGAAATTAGCATCCTAAACTTTATCCAATGATGGGATGATCTGGATACCTAAATATGAGATACCTTGGGGAGCCCAGTGGAAGCCCAAAGGATCATTCATATAAGATTTACAGAGGTTGTTTAATGGTAGCGTTTCAGATTTATTAAGATTTAGAGCTAGTCCCGAGATAGAGGTGAATTCGTTAAGAAGTTTAACTAAAGGTTGCCCTGAAGATTGGAGATTTTCTAGGAGAATAAGAAGATCATCTGCATAAGAGAGTGAAGTGTAGCGAGAGTTACCGATAGGGATGCCTTTTATTATGCAGGATTGACGAAGAGCTGCAGAGAGAGGCTCCAAGGCAAATATAAACAAATATGGTGATAAGGGGCATCCCTGTCTAGTGCCTCTTGCAAGATGAAAGGAGGGGGATAGAGTTGTGTTAGTAAGAATTCGAGCAGAAGGGAGAGTGTACAATAATTTGATACAGGCGCAGAAATTGTTAGTGAAACCAAAATGTGATAAAACTTGGTATAAATAGTTCCAATTAAGGGAATCAAATGCTTCCTCAAAATCAATGGCTATGGCCGAGGCTGGTGATTTAAGAGTTTTTGCTTTGTAGATTAAATTAAACAAGGAACGAAGATGATCAGAACCGGTTCTATGTTTAATAAATCTGGCTTGAGAAGGATGGATGAGTTTTGAAATTAATGAATCTAAGCTAAGGGTTAATAATTTAGCAAATATTTTTCCATCTGTATTGAGTAGTGATATCGGTCTGTAACTTGAGGGAAGAGAGGGATCTTTATCTTTTTTTGGTAAAACAGTAATAATAGCCTCGGTCATAGTGTGGGGTAGTTTACCATTAGAAAATACTTCCAGATAGACCTTAAGAAGTAAAGGGCAAAGAGTACCAGATAGGGATTTATAGAAATCAACAGGGAAACCATCACTTCCAGGGGATTTACCATTTTTTAAAGATGATAGTGCTGTTTGACTCTCTTGTAGGGTAAAGGGTTCATCCAGTACGGCCATATCTTGATGAGAGAGGTGAGGAAGATGCAGTTTATTGAGAAATTCATGTATTCGATTGGAAGAACTGGAATCTGGATGAGAATATAGTCGCTGGTAGAAAGAACGCATAATATGGTTTATTGTAAGGTTGTCTGTATAGATTTGGCCTGATGGGTCTTTCAAACCAGCAATATATCTCTCCATCTGCTGAGTTTTAAGCTGATAAGAAAGCAACTTCCCACATCTGTCTCCTTGTTCCCAATAGTGGTGTTTAAGCCTTAAATGGGCAAGTTCAGCTTTCCTGGATATTAATTTGTTTATTTTAATTCTTAATTGAAGAATTTCAGGATGTAGTGGTGAGTCATGATTGGGTTTTTATGTTTTATAGTACTGAGTTTCTTTCTCTTTAAGGGAATTCTCTAAATTTGCTAGTTGTTGCTCTCTTAGCTTTTTCCTATGAGCTGCAAAACTGATAATTTTGCCTCTAATTGTTGCTTTTAATGTTTCCCAAACTGTGCCTTGAGATACCTCAGAGGTATCATTAAATGAGAGAAAGTCTTGAATCTGGGCTGTAATCCAAGGAATAAATTCTGGGTCCCTCAGTAAAAGTGGATCTAAATGCCAAGAAGGAGATTTAGAGGGGGGTGGACCCCAAAGTAGATGTAAACTTATAGGAGAGTGGTCTGATATGGTAATTGGGAGGATGTCTGTATTAATAGTTTTTTCTGTAATAAGAGGGGATGAAAATGAATAATCAATACGGCTGTAAGATTTGTGTAATGGGGAGTAAAATGTATAGTCACGCTGTCTAGGGTGGGAAAGTCTCCAAATGTCAGAAAGGCCCAGATCTTTCATTAGCAATGTCAAGGCATTAATGCTTCGTGGATGAGCATCATATGATTTATTACTTCTATCTAGGTTTGCTTCTAAGGTTAAATTAAAATCCCCACCCATAAGAACAGGTGAGTTATTGTTGTTATTAATCATAATTTGTTGAGCCAAGTTATGAAAAAATTCAGGGGAGTCAGAGTTATTTCATATAGAGAGGAAACAGAGGAAGTAGTCTGACCCATGAAGGTACAGCAACAAGGGGTAACAATGGTTCAAGAATGAAAATAGCAGAGTACATAGGTTGGCCTGTGGGGGGGATGGTTACAATAAGCTGAATAATATTTGTTTATTTTATTTATTTGTTATTCAGATAACACCTTTGAGCACAGGAACTCTTTTTCAAATGTTCCACATCAGTATAAGACAAAGAACTGAATGTGAGCCAAGTACTCAAAGAGGTTTCAATTTATTCATGGTATACTGTGCAAAGTACAGTATGTTATTTTTCTTTGGGGAGGCCCAAGATTATTTCAATTTTTGGGGGAGGCTCACAATCTTTTCCATGGATTTGGGGAGGCTCACTGTGACAAAGTCTAAGAACTATTGTCTTAGAGTAACTGATAGGATTTTTAACACAGGACTGTCTGGTAAACAGGGTATAACAACCCTTATGACATGTATTTCCTGTATAAAAATGATTTTTTTTAATTTATCTGTCTATGGATCTGTGAGCCAGATGGAGTTGATTAGTTCTTGAAGCACCCTTTGCCCTGAAGTAAGCCCTTTACTTACATTACCCACTGTATCCAGTTCAGCTGTATGTACTATATCCCAGTCATCAGCCAAAATAACCAGAATAGCAGCTCAGGGGGATAATGTGACCATCAGTTCAGTAAGGAAGTGAGGGTCATCTATGTTTGGTCCATATATGGACCCCAGTACCATCTCCCTCTGTCCCAGCATTCCTCTGAGAAATATTAAGTGACCTCCAAGGTATACCACTTCTTGTATTAACTGAAAGTACACATTGTGTGCTATCAAAATGGCTACCCCTTTCTTCTGGGTGTCATCACCCAGTGCAAAACACAGTCTCACCTACTCCTAAGTAGATTGACTTGTTATTTTTTAAGATGTGTTTCCTGAAGAAATTATATTTTCACCTGTAGTTTCTTTAGATGTTCTAGAACCCTGTATCTTTTCTCTCTCTACTCTGGGACCCTTTCACATTCCAGGTGCAGTATCTGATGGTGCTACTCATCTGGACTTAAGGGAACAATCACCTATAAGAAGACAGAGTTCCTGTCCGGAGAGATTGCCGCTGCTCAGAACCGACTGGCTCAGCTCTTTCGAACTGTAGACAGACTGTGCAACCCAGTCTGCCTGCAGATTCAAACAGCCTTTTCACAAGTGGAGTGTGATGAGCTTGCTCAATTCTTTGTGGCTAAGGTAGCTGACATAAGGCAGGGCTCCAACCAGCGCACTCTATGGAAGACGCCACTGATTGGCACTCGGGCACTTTCCCTCAATTTTCCTGGAGTACCTTCGACTGGCTGGAGTGTGTCAATGTCATGCAGATTGTCCAGGGTATGCGCCCTATGTGCTGTAGTTTGGATCCAGGCCGAACCACCCTGATTATAGGTTGTTGCGATATCATTGGCCCGGTCCTCGCACAGATAGTCTGGTGCTCTCTTGAGTCAGGTGAGTTTCCTAGTTCCCTGAAGGAGGTGGTGGTGACACCCCTCCTGAAGAAAGCTTCTCTGGACCCAGACTGCCATGCCAACTACAGACCAATCTCTAACCTCCCCTTTGTGGGGAAGGTGATTGAGAAAGTAGTGGCCCTACAAGTGGAGTACCATTTGACCATCCATGACATTTATGAATCTCTCCAATCTGGTTTCAGAAAGAGGCATAGCACCGAGACTGCACTGGTTCAGGTGCGCAATGATCTCCTGATGGTGAGAGATCAGAAAAATCATTTCATCCTGGTTCTTCTGGATCTCTCTTCAGCATTTGACACTGTGGACCAAGGGGTTCTTCTCAAATGCCTAAGATTCATCTGCGGCCTGTCTTGTACAGTTCTCAGGTGGTTTAAATCTTTCCTCACTGGCAAAACTCAGAGGGTGGTGTCGGGGATTCATTCCTCTGACCCAGTCTCTCTGTCATGTGGGGTCCCTCAGGGGTTGGTGTTGTCCGCAAGTTGTTCGCAGTGTACATGTTACCCCTCGGAGACATTGTAAGATGGTATGGGCTGAGGTTTCACTGTTATGCTGATGATACCCAGCTCTACCTGTCTTTTGCACCCAACCAGGATACAGCTCTCAGTTTTTAATAACTGCCTCACTGAAATCCAGGGTTGGATGAATTTGAGCTGGCTGAGGTTGAACTCGGAAAAGACTGAGGTGATGGTCGTGGACCTGGGTCACCGGATAGAGGTGTTGGGAGTGGGTCTGCCTTCGGGATTGTTCCTTGGAAGCTCCCAGCTCCTTACCTCTGAATGGGTGTGAAACCTGGGGGTGATTTTTGATGTTGAGCTGACACTGCGATGACAGGTGTCAGCAGTCGACAAATCCTCTTTCTACCATCTGAGGAACATCTCCGGGGTTAAGTACCTAGTTCTGTCCGGTGATCTTTCTACGCTGGTCCATGTCTTTGTGACCTCATGCCTGGATTACTGCAACTCCCTTTATCTAAGGCTACCTGGGGTTGATATCCACCACTTGCAGCTGGTGCAGAATGCTGCAGCCCGGTTGTTGACGGGAACTCCCCAGACTTGTCACATTTCCCCGGTGCTGCACAAACTGCACTGGCTGCTGGTACACTGGAGGATCACTTTTAAAGTCGGACTTCTGACTTATAAAGCCCCACATGGACAGGGCCTGGACTACCCGAATAGCTTCTGGTTCCTTACTGCCCTGGACAATCACTCCGTTCAGCTGATGAGGGGTTGCTAGAGATTTCAATGGTATCTTTAAAATCTTCGGGGGGCCCTTGCATTGATGTATGCAGCCCCAGCCCTTTGGAATTCTCTACCCTGTCAGCTTCAGGAGTGCACAACCATGGAGGGATTTAAACAGGCACTGAAAACCCACTTGTGGCAACTAGCCTACCCTGTTTGATTTTATCAAAGTCTGAATTTTATGTGATGCTGTATTTAACTGGGTTTTATACTACAGTACTTTGTTTTATCTTACTGTTAAGGCACCTTGGTTTTTGAAAGGTGTGATATAAATAACGTATTATTATTATTATTAACTAATATGCACAACTTAAAGCCCTGCATAGTATATGTTTGGCAATTGTAAGCCTTACCGGTTAAACTTTATTTTAAGTGTCAGTTTCAATGTAACTAATCATTAATTAAATGCAACAGGGTAATTACCTTGTAGTTACGTGTTTATTGCATGCAACTACATTGCAGTTGCAATGCAATTACAGTGTAGTTACACTGTAACTACACAGTAGTTAACTGACACTTCAAATAACATGTAACTGCCTTCCCAAATAAATATGTACCGTGTGCCCCCCCTTCTGGTTCACCCATCCCCAGCACTGAGAAACCAGAACACTAATACAATATAGAACACTAAACATGAAACGTTTATCTAGCAACAGTATGGTGCCGACACGTCCCTCTGCTTGTAGAGGAAGGACATTCTTCTACCTTGTCACTTTACACATTTAGACCGGACTGCACTCTACTAATGCAGCAACCAGCCAGAGTGAAAAACCTCCTTATTCTTGAAGCAGTATTTTATATCACTTCTTGCAGGTCAGAGATATGGGAACTGACTTGTACTATGACGGTGGGCTGCTAGTGTAGGGATCCCCAATCTACTTAAGGGGTTTCCTATTAGCCTCAGCTCACCATGCAAGCTGGCATTTGTGTAGTGCACCTTGACTGAGTGCAGTGTGTTCACACCAAAGGCTCTGAGCTGAAATTTATATATTAAGCTTGCACTTTCAGGATTAATAGGTGGGAAACCGTCAACTGCCCCATTATACACCTATGTCCTGTAACAAATAAGAATTAACTTTTCTCTAAATATTCTGAACATCAATATATAACATGTTAAATATAAAACAGTGAATTACACATATTCAACCATTTTGAGTCCATATGGTGACCAAGAGGCATGCATATGTCACCATTGACTAGACTAGACAGCCACAGCATGAGCGCTTGTTTCTGTGTCTAAAGTTGTTTTGGACATGTCGCTGAACCCCTAACACACAGCCCTGGTACATTTAAGAATGTTTCCCTTTCACTGTAGGTATCGCTCCTGTCAGTCTTATTGAGCCTCCCCCCCAATATGCCTGTTGTCTTTTGCAAGTACATTGAAGAAATAGGTCCTTCATCACAGTCTAAATCAGTAGGTAGTATTAAAATGCAAGCATTTTATCTGGGAGGATGACAAGTCTGGCATAGTCATTTCAGGGGTGGTTCAGGGTACTCAGGTGTCAAACAGTGTACCAAAGGTGCTAGAATTGGGTAATTAGCTGACCCATTTGAACCAAATGGTTTACTCACAGTTTCTTGTCATCTTGTGCCTCAGAACTTATGGCTGAGTGATCTCACCAGTCCAGCATCATGGCTACCCTCTGCCCTGCAGTCTTGAAGTGGGAAACAAGTCTGGGAATATGATAAGCAAACCTTTAACTGCTTCTTGTGCGTTGGCAAACTGCTTAGTGCCCATATTAGTGGTGATGAGCAGCTTAGCCAGGTACAGTAAGCAAAATCTTATGCATGGTGAAATAAGCTTTGATTTAGACTTCCCCTCTCCTCACTTATTACCCCTCCCCCTTCTACTCCTTCCCCACCCTTTCTCTCTCTTCACTATCTTGCCAGCTTACTGTCCCCTTGCAGTGTTCTCAACATCCTGAAGGGGAGTAGGTACTGGCAGGCTTATCTTCCACCATCCCCCCAACCACCCACCCTTGCTGGTTTAGCCATTATAATATGTTAAAATATAGCACTTAGTATCCTGGTACTCAGCCATGCTCTCACTTAGTGCTTCCACTGCATATTCCATCTATCTGGCTTATACCGCCCATACCGTACTACACATTCCAGATATGTGAATGATTCATTCACATATCTGAATGTAGTACGGTATGGTTGCATGCCCATTGGCTCACGCCAGAACCAATGGGCATGCAGCCCTACCGAGCTGTCAGTCGGTGAGCGGGCGGGCGGCAGGCGGTGGTTGCTGTCCACCGCTGATGGGGGGGGGCAGGGTGGTGGGGCCCAGTGGGTGGGTGGGAGGGGTCACTAGACCACCAGGGTAATAGGTCATTTTATATAT
Organism: Neoceratodus forsteri; assembly: GCA_016271365.2. Classification (NCBI taxonomy): domain Eukaryota; kingdom Metazoa; phylum Chordata; order Ceratodontiformes; family Ceratodontidae; genus Neoceratodus; species Neoceratodus forsteri. The sequence goes on from CM057456.1 coordinate 1,205,665,010, forward strand.
TTTACAGATGCCCAAGATCGGGCAGAGTGCGGTCCACTGGACCACCAGGGATATTGGCGGGGGGTGATTTCACCAGATGCTCGCAATCAGGCATATAGCAGTCCACTGGACCACCAGGGATATTGGACGGGGAGGTTATTATAGCGATGCCCGCGATCAGGCACACAGCGATCCACTGGACCACCAGGTATATTAGAGGGGGAATTTTGTTTAGACAAAGGCCCGCGATCGTGCTGCAGGGGGTGTCATCCCTGACGGCTGCTGCCTGGCAGGGCGCCAGGTGCAAGTCGTCGGGGATCGGTGCACCTGCATGCTAATGGGATGAAAATGGGGCCATAATGACATGCAAATGACCCTATGTGCACCTTGCATAAATTATGGCCCCATTTGCATGTCCCCTTTTGAATATTGCAGGTGCTGTACATGGTGCAATGGCACTTGTGCTAGTGCATCTCCATGCTCCACTCTGGCCACTTGTACTGGCGCAGTGCCACTGCGCCATGCACAGTGGGGGTGGCCAGGATGCGATATTCAAAGCTGCTGCACCATAGCACCGATCCGTTGAATATCGCCCAGGCCACACCCCTGCACAACCATGTTGAGCTGCGCCCAGGCTTGTGCCATAGCCTGGTGCAGTTTGAATATCCGGGCCTTTGTATATTATTTTAGTCATGTTTTATTGCTCTTCCGCTCTTCCCCTTCATGTAATCCCCCCCCCAGGATGCTACTAGAAATGAATTGATTGCAGCTCATGTTGTCTTTCCTTGTGAAACCTTTCTAAATAAATACATTTAATCCCCTGATATTCTCCTTGAAGTTGTCTGGTCTGAGGGGTTAAATCACTGAAAATGTGAAATCACTTGGAATCCCAGAACAGTTCACCTTTTTCCTTTCACTTTTCTCTGGACATATGCTTTCCCCAAAAAAGTTTAACATTTTTAATTTGGTCAGGGGCACTCAATTGGTCCTGACATGGGCTGCAGGGATTTGTGAGCCTATTCAGTCATGCATTTCTCATTGAATGGTGATGGGCCTGCCACTTCCATGCAGAGTTTTTGTACAAAAGTAAGCATGTCTGGTCCTTCATTTTTTTTTTATAGAATACCTACTATCACTAGGTTATTGCATCTGTTCTGCCCTTCTTTGTCTTCAATTCTTGGATCCAGTTTACTGACTTTTCTCTTTATAGCTATAATGTCTGCTTCCACCCAGGCCTGATTGTCTTCCACAGAGCTTATGCCCACTTCAGTATTGCTAACTCTGCGAGTTAGTGCGTTGAGTGCCAGGCGGATGATTTTCATATCACCCACTAGGTCCAGGATCACTTCATTAATACTGCTGAGTTCTCTAAAGAATCTTTTGATGGTGTCTTCAGTTGTACTTCCATCATGAGAGAGAAGTGGTGAGTCAGAGGCTTTGTGACATTTAGGACCCTGGGATCTCTCCAAAAGCAGTGGTGGAGTATGGAGTTGTGGTGGGTCAAAAGGAGAGGCCCTGTCCATGTCTTCCATTTTGGATGAGACCACAAATGTGATCCTCTGCTGTAAACTCTTTAAAACTAATGCTGTTTCTTCTTGGTATTGAGTTTTACCAATTTGTTTAGGTTTTACTTCATTCATCATGAGAAAAGTGAGTTTTCATCTTTAGTCTGTGAGGGTTTTCATGGAGCTCTGCACTACACATCTACATCAGCCAAGGTGCAGCACGAATCCTAGTACAGCATTTTAAATAGGCCTTAGACAAGATCTGAGGATCTAGGACATTACATCACAAGTGGGGTTCCTCAGGGCTCTGTGTTGGGGCCTGTTTTATTTAATATTCTGATATCGTCATTGCAAACAGCCGACAATATCTGGATCTCTAAATATGCGGATGACTGCAAAATAGGGTGTGTTGTTAATACCACTGAAACTATTAGTTTATTGCAAGCCGAACTAGACAACCTAGAAATTTGGGCTAGTAATTATAGAATGAAATTTAATGAACAGAAATGTAAAGTGATGCACTTGGGTTATAATAATTTAAAACATGAATATACTTTAAATAAAGTAAAATATACAAGTCACAGAAGATGAAAAAGACTTGGGAATTAATATAGATAATAAGTTAAAGTTTGAGAATAATACCACCTTTAAAGTAAAGAAATGTCAGAGAATTATGGGTTGTATCTGGAAAAATATTAAAAGCAGATTACCCCAGGTTATTCTTCCTTTGTATACTAGCCTGGTGAGATCTCACCTGGAATATTGTGCCCCATTCTGTGCACCCTTAACAATTCGAAGTAGAAAATAATTGGAGGGAGTACAGAGAAGAATGTCTGAAAAAATACAGGGTATGACTAATAAATCATATGGTGATAGATTGAGATCACTTGGTCTATTTTCTATACAATATAGACAACTTAGAGGGGACCTTTGTTTACTCTATAAAGCTCTCATAGAAGAAGGACTTTCAGAAACTCTTGGTATTGAAAGAAAACCAGCTATACTGCATACTAGATCTCACTCCCTGAAACTAAGGTGTACACTGTAGAACCAAAAAAACTCTTGGAACACATTACCAGTTTCAATTGTAGAAAGCAAAACTATGGACACGTTTAAGAGTACATTGGACAAATTCATGGGAAATAAAAAAATTGAATATATAGATGTTTAAAACCATCTTTGGATGGCAAATTCAATTATAGGCTATGCCTCCTGAATTTGTAAAACACTATGAAACTATGAAACTATATCAAATTTATGTTTAGTTATAATGAGCCACATTCTGCTGTTAGGAAAATGTCAGTAGAATCAGTCTTAAATAAACATGCCCCTACTCACTTGTCTCTGATTACTGTAAAGCTAATCTTAATACAGACTGTAAGAGCAGACAGGTACAGCAGAAGCATTATTTCTGGTTAAGCAAAAGCATAAGGGTTGTTCCCTCTGCGATCATGTTTCAAAACAACCAGTGCTTGTTGCTTGTTTCCATTAATTACAGGGGAAAGGAACATGGGTAAACATTAATTCCTAGTATCATAAATTTAAAGTACTGGGTCCGGTTCTGTTCTTAGTTCACTTACAAAGAAAATGGCAGATGCTGCATGTTAACCAAAGGATTGAAAGTCCCCGTATAAGTCTGATTCAAATATGGAAAAGAATGTCTACAGAGATTGTAAAATATCTAAAAAATCAGGCAACAAAAATATGCAGGTAGTAAACTAACAGACTCCTCCTGAAATGTCTGGTGAACAAAGAAATGTTGGGCTGATACCATAACCGATGAGGGTTTCTGTTGATACACGGACTCACCATGTCAGATACTCCCGTGAAAGGTTTTATGTGTGTAGGACAATTAGAAACAAACTTTTTCAATTTACTGGGATGGGATATTATGTCTTCACAGGATATTAGAGTTTACAAAAGTGTTACTGGAGCTGTTTACAATACTGTTCCTGTCTGGCTAAATGAACTTTGGAAATGTCATATATTTCAGTTCCCACCCAGCTGCTTGTATTTGCTATATACACCACAGTAATAGGGATAGGTGTTAGAAAGATTTGAGAAGCAGCTATGACTACAAATGCAGTTTTCTGTGTGTAATTCCACTGACTTAGAAAAATAATAAAATAACTATGTTTTATGAGTACAGACCCCAGCTCTTTTTCATATGCAACACTTATCAGGACAATTTTTCACATTAACAATTAACAGGCAAGCATGATAAGGATGTATTCAGGTGAAAGGCAAATAAGAAGAAAGCCTCTTAACCAAACCTGTGACATGGTAATTTTGATTTTATTTACAAAATATAAGATTTATTGTGCACTTGTTTCCATACACAGTGTAGTATTCAGTTAAGGTATACTTTACATGTGTGAGTCGGCCTGTGCTATGATCACAAGCAATGGAGCATCTCTCTGTTCTGTCATACAACCTCTGTGATGACTGAGCATGTGTAAGCAAGCTAAACATTGCCTGGTGGATCCAAATGACGTACAATTTAAGGAGAACAATTGTCAGTGAAGGTAAGAGTTTGAAGGAGTTTCGGAAAAGGCAACCAAAAACTGAGTTACAAGCCATGTGTTTTATCATTTTGCATTAGTACTATTTTGTCAGAGGCTATGGAGTCAAACCCTGTCTTTACCAAGCATTACGCAAGTATTCCATTTGGTGATGGTGGTAACGTCAAAACCAATGCATGGCTAACAAGAAATAAGAAACTTAAATGGTTATATTTTAGGACCCATTACATTGCTGGAACAAATATCAGTCATGCAAAGCTAAAAAAGGATCAACGTGGTAGGCAATAAGTAAAACACCAACTCTGCAAAATAACTCGGTATAACTGAACTTTCTATTTTTAATATGGATATAATAAAGTTTATTTGGCAGATAAAGTAAGTATATGGAAGACTTAGTGGTTAACTCTGAGCATAATAAATATTGCTTTAATAGTGGCTAACTGATGTACATTCTTACAACTAAAACATTTCAGCCACAGTTCTTTCCATGCACTGCCTTTGAAAGCAGCCTTGCAAATTCCTCTATCACAGTTCATAAATAGATTAAATGGGTATATCTGATGGTATTGCATTGGATGGAATTTAAATTACTTAAATGGAATTATTACTACTGAAGATCACATAGAAGTGTTGCTTTAATAATATCAATGGTATTATTCAAATAACATCTATTAAAACATCATCTTTAATTTAGTTACAATGCAACCTGTATAGCACCATTTAGCAGGGTCCACTGTTAGACTTACTGCCCTTCCAACTGCAAATGATGTTACACAAAAATAACTATGGTTCAGATGTCAGCTAATGAAATTAAACTGGATTATCATTTTTAGGATAATGCATTTTTGTCAGAATTATCTGAATTAATTAGATATACTACTTTAAACAATGTTATTTGCAAATTAATTAATAATCAGGTAATGTTTTTGCATTATTTGTACCATGAGCACACATAGATAAGTAGAGAAATAAACTATATATTAAAAACATATGAACATAAGAAAAAGCCAGCAGAAGAAGGCCAACTGGTCTTTTGCATCTGCTCGGTAAATGATGCAGTGTTCCTGGCTTATGCCAATGACCCTGCCCCTCCCATGTCATCCCCTCTCTCCCTTCTGCCCCTCCTCAGTCCCATCAGTTCCCTATGTGTTTGTTCCAGGCCCTTTTAAAGGCTCCCACTGTCCTTACTGAGACCACCTCTTCTGGCAATGCATTCCATACGGCCACCACCCTCTCCATAAAAAGATGCTTCCTAAGATCCCTCCTAAACCTCCTCCTATAAACTTTAAAGAGCAGCTGACACCTTCAGGAGACTTTAACAAATCATAATATTTAAACACAGTTCAGGTTATATTTCACATTAGTTCTGTATTTCTCCTCCCCATTATTTATTACCAAGGTCACTTGCATGAAAACAAAATCTCTGCTCCTGAAGAGTTTGTCTATTCCTGCCGCTTTCTCCCTACCTGAGGTCATAATGCACTGCTTGTGACATCACAGTTACTCCCATGGCAACAGATTGTGATGTCACAACAGAGAATTATGACTTGAAGTAGGGAGTAAGCTACAGAGGCAGATGAACTCTAAGGGATAAAGATCATGTATTCATGCAGCTTTACACAGTAATAAATAATAGGGAGGATAAATCTATAGAATATACATTGAATTAAAACTGAACTGCACCTAACTACAATGTTTTTCAAATTTTTTTTTGAGGCATCAGCAGCTAAATAAGCTATGTCCCCTCATGGTTTTGTTGTCACTCATTTTAAAAGACAGTCTCTTTCCACTCTGTTAATCCCCTTCAAGTATTTAAAGATCTTTTTCATATCACCCCTCTCTCTCTCCTGTCTTCCGGGGAGTACATCCTTAGGGTTCTCAGTCCCTTTTTGTAGGACCTATTCTGCTGACCCATCCTTAGGGCTCTCAGTCTCTTTTTGTAGGACCTATTCTGCTGACCCTTGATCATCTTGGTTACTCTCCTTTGGACCCTCTCCAGCATGTTGATGACTTTCCTAAGGTATGGATGCCAATACCTTACCCCATATTTCTAAACGCAGTCTTACCAATGACCTATACAATGGCAAAATTACCTCGCTCCCCCCACCCCACTAATACTCTGTCCAAGGATTCCTGGCCCCAATGTGCACCACTTTGCATTTTTTGTCATTGAAGCTAAGTTGCCAGATTCCTGACCATCTCCTCAGTTTACCGAGGTCCTCCCACAGGTCTTGTATCCCTTCCTTTGTGTCCACCTTCCCATAGAGTTTGGTGTCATTGGCAAACAGGCACATCTTGCCTTTAATGCCTTCCCCAGTGTCATTTGGTGCTGGATAACTCTTCTGCCACCACTACTGTCTGGGTTCTGCCCTTCAGCCAGTTGTCTATCAACCGTATCATTTTCTCCCCCACCCCTAGATCCATCAGTGTCCTGATCAGCCTCCTGTGTGGTGCAAAAATGAAGCCCTTGTTGAAGTCTAGGTATATGATGTCCATCACCTGGGCACTGTCCAACCCCCTTGTGACAAAATCAAAGAATTTAATCAGGTTCATTTGACATGATCTGCCTTCCTTGAACCCATGCTGCCTCCCATTCTGTAGACCATTCTCTTCAGTGTATCTCACCAATCTTTCCTTAAGTATGGTCTCTATGAGTTTACAATCTAGTGAGGTCAGACTGACCGACTAATAATTCCCTGGGTCATCCTTGGGTCTGCCCTTGTAGAGGAACACCACATCTGCTGTTCTCTAGTCCAGCAGCACCACAACTGATTCCAGGTATCTACTGAAGAGAACAGCCAGTGGCCCCACTAGCTCATCTGCTAGCTCTTTCAGTACCCTAGGGTGTATGCTGTCTGGTCCCAGGGATTTGTCCACCTTCAGTGCCAGTAGTCCCTTCCACTGGCCAAAGCTCCTCCCATTCACTAAAAAAATATTTGTGTCATCTGCAAAGAGGCATATCTTCCCTTCCAGCCCCTCCACAATGTCACTTATGAAGGCATTGAAGAGGACAGGCCCCAGAACTGAACCTTGAGGCACCTCACTGGTTACACCACCCCCCCTTTGATTGAACTCTGTTTACCACCACCTTCTGCGTCCTGTTACACAGCCAATTCCTGACCCAGTTTACCACCATTGGCCCCAACCCCAGACTTCCAAATGTGTTTACTAGCCTCCTGTGTGAGATGTGTCAAAAGCTTTGCTAAAATCTAGGTAGGCCATGTCTACCACCCTCCCTGATCAACTACTCTGGTCACCCAGTCAAAGAAATCAATTAGATTAGTTTGACAGGACCTTCCTGCTGTGAATCCATGTTGCCTCAGGTCTTGTGCCCTGCTGGCCTCAAGATATACCACTATCCTTTCCTTTAATATTGATTCCATTATTTTCCCCACCACTGAGGTCAAACTGACAAACCTGTAATTTCCAACCTCTACCTAGCTCCCATTCTTGTGGTGGGATATCAGATTTGGCCTCCTCCAGTACTCTGGTACCACTCCCTCCTCCAGTGATTTGTTGAATAGGGCCGTCAGTAGTACCACCAGCACCTCTTTGAGTTCTTTTAAAATTCTAGAGTGTATCATGTCCGGCCCAATTGCCTTGTCCACTTTCAGTTTCAAGGGTTCCTTTAATACCCTCTCCTCTGTGAATGGACTGGTTTTCACCTCCCTTCCATGTGTGCTTCTTCCACCTAATTATGGTCCCTCCCCTTCCCCTTCTTTTGTGAATATTGAGCAGAAGTATTCATTTAGAATTACTGTTTTTTTCTACGTCCCCATCCGCACACTCTCCCCCTCCTTTAGTTAGTCTCACAATCCCTCCCTTGGCCTTTTTTCTTTCACTGATATACCTGAAGAAGGTTGTGTCTCCTTCTTTTACTGACTGGGCTGTCCTTTCCTCTGTATGCACCTTGGCGCTCCTGACTCCTGACAGCTTTCCCCACCTCCCTCTGCTTTGCCTGATACAGTTCTCTGTCTCCCTCCCTCCATGTTTTTTTTGTACTTCATGAATGCCAGTTTTTTCTCTCTAACCTTCCCTGCCACTTCTTTTGAAAACCGTAGTGTTTTTTGTTTCTTTCTTTTTGCTTTGCTTACTTATTTCACACAAAGGCTACTTGCCTCTGCTATGGTTCCCTTAACGATCTTCCACTGCTCCTCTACCCCCTTTCCTCCCTTTTCCTTTGCCAGGGTTTTCATGAGGCATTTCCTCATTTTTTTCTAAGTTGGCCCTGTTGAAATCCAGGACCCTTGCCTTCATATGGCTTGACTTTTCCAATGTCTTCACCTTGAACTACACTGTACGGTGATCACTATTCCCTAGATGGCTGCCTACCGATACATCTATTATTCTGTCACCATTGGTGAGAACCAAATCCAATATTGCCCACTTCCTGATGGGCTCCACCACTAGCTGTCTGAGGCAAGCCCCCTGGAGGGCATCCAGGATGTCTCTGCTCCTGGATGTGGCTGCAGCATAGGTGTCCCAGTTAACATCTGGAATATTTAGGTCCCCTACCAGCAACACTTCCCTTTTTCTACCATTTTGTGGATGTTTTCCACTAATGCCCTTTCTATTTTCTCTCCATGCACTGGAGGTCTGTAAATAACCCCAGTGCTGATGTTGGTGCCACTCCCCATTGCTAATGTGCTCAGCAGTGCCTCCTCCCCTTCCTGCTTTCCCCTTATCTCAGTTGCTTTGATCCCCTCTCTGAAGTAGAGAGCTACCCCTCCACTCTTTTTGCCCTCCTTGTCTTTTCTGAAGACTGTATACCCTGGTATGGTAACATCCTAGTCATGGTTTCCCATGTACCATGTTTCAGTGATCACCAATAAGCCTTATATGATAAACTGAGATCTCTAAATTATTTTGTTTAAAAGTTATGAGACTTTTTGTAACCCTGATTGTATAGCCTGCTCAAAAAACTGGTTTCAGTGAACAGCTACTGATGATGTCAGGTCCAGAACTCTCAGTCCAGTCCTCCCTGCCAAAACATTATGTAGATGATAACTGCTACCTGTTCATGATGAATGGGGTGTTACTCTTCAGAGTTCCTTGTGGGTCATCCAGAATCCATGAGAACAAAGCTTGAGTATGATGAAGATTGTTGTCACCTGTCCCTTATGACTGAGCAGTGATTGTTATGCATAATGTATTTTTAAAATGTTCCGGTGGTCAGCAATATCACCCAAAATGAAAATAACCATCTTGGGTGACTGCTTACCAACCAAGAAGAGAAAAGCCATCCTTTTAAATCTATACCCCCCAGGATCATGCATTCATGCCATGACCAGAAGGGCAGAAAAAATGGATGATGCACCCAGGTAAGAAGAACAACCTGGTGATGCATTCAGGTGGTAAACTCAGGGTTATAATCCAAATAATTTAAACCTGTATTAATGTTCTAAATGCATTATATGACTTGTTTCTATCAAGTTAAATAAAACTGTAGCTGTGGCAAACACTTGTAAAAAGAAAACTTACTCTAAGGGGTGCAGCATCTTTGTTTCCAGAATGTGCAGATGCATGGCATTAAGGATGTGGCTATGGAGGACTACAGTGGCAGACATAGCTATGGAATGTCAATTTTGTGCACAATTTCAAAATACAGCAGGAATGAGATTTCAGAATGTCATCACATTGCTATTTTGGAATGCAGCAAGAACACAGTTTCAGAAAGCAGCAGGGGCACATCATTTTGGAATGTGGCAGGGGTACTGAAATTCAGTATGTGGCAGTGCAGCACATTTTTAGTACATAGCAGGTGTGCAGTTTAAGAATGTAGGGGACGCATAATTCTAGAGTATGGTGGGAATGTGGAATTTTGCTTTGAGACGCACACTTTCAGCATGCGGCAGGGATGTGCAATTTTAACATATGCTAGTAGTGCTCAATTTTGGGATGTGGTGGTGATGCTCAGTTTTGAGATGTGGTGATGCTCAATTTCAGATTGTGGTGGCAACATGCAATTTCACAATGGTGGTTGCACAACATTTTGGAATGCAGTGGTGAAGCTCAGTTTTGGATTGTGGTAATAACACACAATGTTGGAATGTGGCAAGATGCACATTTTCAGAATGTGACAGTGACATGCATTTCACAGCTGTATGGGTGGAGCCCTACAGACATTTTGGAAGGAGAGGGGAAAAGGGACTGTGTAAGCACATTACCGATTACCAGCACAGTGGTCTTCCACAGCGTTGTGGTCTGTGCTGTAGCATAGTTTTTCCACAGTCGCTCCCCTCCACAGCCACACTAGTCCCTCCTCTTGGCAGATGCACTCTTTTTTGGGCAGTCATCATCTGAACTTCCATGGGAGCCCACAGTGCCCAAGATCGCTACTGTGAACTCATTGCGCATGCATGAGTTTCGGTGGTATTCACGCATGTGCACTGTTGTTACGGTGGCCATCTTGGGCACAGTGGGCCAGTACGGCATTAGCCATGGCGGGAGCTCTGAGTACTGTTTGACTTGGACTCACCACTCTGCAGCAGCCATGTTGGGTCTGACCAGATTTTGTTGTAATGTGGTGGGGACAGACATTTTCAGACTGTGGCAGAAATGCACAGTTGTAAAGCGTGATGGTGATGCTCAATTTCAGATTGTGGAGGGGAAATGGGGTTTCAGGATGTGACAGGACATGCAATTTCAGAATGTGAAAGTGATGTGCAAATATGGAAGGTGGTAGAGGATCTATAATCTTGGAATATGGCTGGGATGTAACTTTTCAGAACACAGTGGGAACATTCAATTTCAAAATGTGGTGGAGATGTGCAGTGCTGGAATGGGGTTGGGCAGGCAATTTTGGAATGCAACAGAGAAAATAACTTCCAAAATGTGGCAGGATGCACAATTTTGGAATGTGGTTGGGACATGCAATTTCAGAACAAAATTTGTCCCTCCACATTCCATCAGGTTGCATCCACACCACATTTCAGGACAGTGTGTCCTTTCCACATTCTGAGACTGAATGTTATAACCACACTCTGAGATTGCCTGTCACCAGCATATTTCAAGACTGCCCATCCCCACCACATTCTAAGATTTTCTATCACTGCCAAATTCCTATGTATTGCATCACCTCCATGCTCCATGATAGCACATCCTTGCCAATATCATATTTCAAGATTGCAGTCTTGGCACATTCCAAGACTGCACATTATTACCACAGTCTGAAATTGCACATCACCACCACATTCCAAAATTGTACATTCCTGCTACATTTCAGAGTGCATAACCCTGTTACATTCTAATATTGAGCAGTACACCACATGTTGAGATTACATGGCCCACATTCTAAAATAATGTGTCACTATCACATTCTGTGATTGCATAACCCTGCCACATTCTGAGATTTTGTGTCCCACCACGTATCCTTGTCACATTCTGAGATTGCATATCACTTCCACATTCTGAGATTACACATCCTGCCACATTCTCAGATTCTGTGTTCATGGCACATTCCAAGGCTGCACATCCCTACCACATTTTGAGATTATTCATCCTGGACATGGTCCAAGATTGCTTGCCCTCCATTCTGGATTTATGTGTTCCCACCACAATCTGAGATTGTGTGCCCCCACATCATGAGACTGTGTATTTTCACCACATTCTGAGATTGCAAGTTCTTTATTCTGAAATGATGTCCTCTCTACATTTTTAAATAACATGTACATGCAGTATTCAGAGATTGCACATTCTGTGACATTCTGAGACTTTTCTGTTCTACATTCTGAGACTGCACTTCCCTGCCACATTTTGAGAGTAAGCATCCCTGCCATATTTTGAGACTATATATCCCTCACTCCAAAATTATGTGTCCCCACCATATTCTGAAATAGTGCATCCTTGCCACATCCCGAGATTACACATCCCGTATTTTGAAATGTGTCCCCCACACTCCAAAATTGTGTCCCTGCTACATTCCAAAAATTGTGTGTCATCGCTGGATTCCGAAATTGTGCCACTGTTGCATTGCAAAACTGTGATGCTGCCATATTCTGAAGTCTCATCCCTGCAGTATTCTGAAATTGTGCACAACCTTAACATTCCAAAGCCGGGTCTATCACTGTATTCCAAAGTCATCTGCCTGCCACATTCTGAGGTACAGTAACATGCATCTGGTTATTCTGAAAGTGCATGCACTGTACACAACCCAGTGTCAGCATTTCTTTTCAAATGATTACTTCAGCTACAGTTTCTTACACTTTGGAGAAATATGATATAATGTTGCTGGTAGAGGACAATTAGTTCTGGAGCTGGCATCTTCAGTAGCTCTTCACAAAAACTAGCTTTTTTTTGAACAGACAGCAAAGTCTGGGTTACAAAATGGCTTGTAACTTTTAAATGAAGTAACTTGCAGATCTTATTTCTAGGATAAGCTTACTGAGGATATGCTGATTCTAATTCTGCAATTTAGTTCTTTTGGCTGGACAACTTTTAACTTTTGGAGTATGGTTAAATCAAGCTGTTTACTATGGATCATAAATATACTATCTAATACTATTTTATGTAAGTACTGTACATTTAAAAATATGATGAAAACTATTGTTTCTGTCATTGATAATGGTATTCCTCATTGCAAAATGCAAACAGAATGCATTTTAATGCTATTATATTGTAAATTACTGTTTTTATGTTTTGCTTTTGCACATCTAAGCAGGAAAGGGACAGAAATCAAACAGCATGTCATTTATGACCTAATTTTAAGCTTTTCCAGGCATAAGTCTGTGAACCAGGGGCATTTTGGGATTATCCAACATGAAATTAAGGTTTGTGTAATTTATTTGATGCAATTATACTCTGCAAATGTATTGTGATTATGAGAAAAAAAAATGAAACATTTATTTTGTCTAAATGGGAACCAAAAACCTGAAAAAAGTTTATGACGTTTTTTTTTTATAAACACTTTTTTCAAAAACAGCAGGCAAAAATATGTATTGATATTGATGGTGTGAGAAGTGCAGAAAACTCGCTGCTTAAAATAATTTGCAAAGTCCTCTCTTTTGAAGTCACTCTGCCTTGCAAAGTGTCAGTTCATAGAACAGAGTCAGCTTCATGAAGTTGCAAATTGAGAGCTTCACCAGTGAAGTTGATTCCCAACCCAACTTTCTCTGGAAGAAAGCTATGTATCATGTGACTGAAGGTCACATTGGTACTGAAATGAGGTGTATGCCTTTAGGAGGTTGTGCTCACTGTAGTGCTATAAAGTGGTTTGCCTGATTAAAGGGGCGGGCCTGTTTGTTCCAAGCCCCCAAACAATAATGGTGTCACAGGGGCTGGGAAAAGGATAATGAGAAGGGGGAGATGACAGCACAAATAAAGGGGCAGAGCTTAATAAGAATATAGAGAATTTGATTGGGCAGAAGAAAAACAGAGAGGTGGGGAAAGGGATTTAAAAAGGGCTGCTCAGAGCAGTCTCCCTCACAAATTTGCTAGCTACTGAATTTCATTAGTTAGCATGTCAGTTGGCAAAATTGATTTTTAATTTAATTTGAATTTGTATTGAATCCAGTCAATTACAATCATTTTGGTTCCAGTTTATTGATTCAATTTCAATCCATATTGAGTACAATTGGTTCCAGCTAGTTTTTTTTTCTATTTGGGGCTTTTGTTTCAGTTTGCTGTTGGAAGATTTGGTGAGCAATTTTTAATTTATACTGGTAAGTAACAATTTTAATTCAAAGTTGAGAAATTGAGGACAAAGAAACAGTAATGGTTGAATTCATTTTAAAAAAGAGAACAGCAGAAACAGGATAGCCTGTTTTACAGCAAAGGCTACATTGCTTGTGACCAGATCAGTTTTTTTGCACAATTTCAATTAAAAAAAAATGTAGTACAGTTTTGGAGTTGTTTGGGTAAACAGCAAAACAAGTGCTTTGAATCTTTAAAAGCATGAGCTAAAAGGTGATTTATTAGAGTCTCTGAGGTATCCCAAGAAGGAGCCATGGTTGGGGCATTTGCAGGAGAGAGTGATTGTATAGTTTAGGGCTCCACGGTTGTTAGCACTTGTACTGGGGAGTTGGGTTGTGCAGATAACTGCATTATAGAATGAAGAATTAACAGAAGAAGGTGGCTACTAGAAGGATCCTAAGGTGCCCAGACAGTAGGAATACATATATAAAAAGAAAGTCAGGCTACTCAAAGTAAACTGGTCCAACCACTTTTGAATTACGTGACATTCTTCATTTATTTGTTAAAAAATCATTAGAAATCAGCAAAGGTTTTACCACCACAGCACACCAACATTTCACATATACTAACGTTTTTTTCAAGGTGCTATGAAAAAGTGTTAGTATACATGAAATGTTGGTGCATTGTGGTGGTAAAACTTTTGTTGCTTTTTAATGATTTTTAACAAATAAATGAAGAATGTCACTGAACTCAAAAGTGGTTGGACCAGCTTACTTTGAGTGGCTCGACTTTCTTTTTACATTATAGAATGAAGGCAATTTCACAGATGGTTACACTGCGAGGAGTTTTGTGTATGAGGCGCATGCTAAGAGTAGCTTTATCAGCCTATTTTTCTGTGGTGAGAGTTCTGTCGTGGAGAAGCCTGCTAAGGATCGAGTTGGGGCCGGTGTCTGGTTTCCCATCAGAAAAATTGGTTGTGCACTGTAATCCCCTTTGTTTCAATCAAAAGCCTGCAGAAAATGAGTGATGCAGTCAGCTGGTGGCTGAGGTGTTTCAGGTAGAGTGCATGAGTAACAGGGCTAGTCGTGGAAGAGTTAAGCATAAAAGAAAGAAAATGGGACAGGATTGGGAAAAATCAAGGGCAGTGTAGGTTGTGGGCATGCAGCAAGGTGATGTAGCATCAGGGACAAGGAGCAACGGCCCTTCTGAACAGAGGCTTGTGCTGTCTTGGTGGGAAATCATGTGAGCTTAGGACAGCAATTTTCCAAGATTGGGGGTTGTTTTAAACAATAAATTTAAATAAATAGAGTGCGAGGAGACAGAATTATAACAAAGAAAAGGAAGAGTTGGATCATTCTGAGCATGGATGCCACATGGCAGGCCGCCATCATGGGGCAGAGCTGGCCACAAGGTGGCTGCCATTTTGATTTTATCGGTGAACAGCATGTGGGCCACCATCTTAGACATCCGGCAGCAGCAGCCCATTTTAGTAGCATAGAGGATTGTTTTATTTTATATACTGATTTTCCTGCAGACTACAAGGACTACATTAAAAAAAACAAGCAGGTAATACAGTAAGAAAATATACAGCAGTTGCTAGGGTTGTACTGTCTTGACTAGAACAGTTTTATTTAGTGGCTGAGTGCTTGTTTTTTAGCTATTTTACATACCAGGCTTTACCTGGGAGATCATGATGGACAGCTGGTTTTTTTTTGTATAGGGGGGTCACCACACTGACATGTCAACAAAAAAGAAATATAGATAATAAAGACGAACAATAGACAATTATACAATAACATACCGAGTGATGATAAGTAAATATTAACAGACAATAGTAGCAGGAGATGGAGAAGAGGGGTATAAAAAAACAAAACAAAAAAAATACAAATCATCCTGTTCTAAGCCTTCAAGTCAAAAGGAAATTAAAAGAAAAAAGTGTGTATGTATATATATATATATATATATATATATACACACACACACATATGTATGCATATATGCATGTATGTGTATACAGTATATATATATAAGAAGCAAAAAACTCAGTTTAATACATCAGTAAGGGTTGTTCCACAGTGAAAAAAGTGAGGAAATTCAGTGTTAGGGTTGAAAACCCCTTGGACCCCAGCTCCCCCAACCGGCACTGGGAGTGCATAGTGTCGTCGGCTAACTCTCTCCCCATCACATGTAAAGCAGAGGTATAGGAGAATGGGTGAGAGTTAGAACCGAAGACCCTAATGCACACCCCAATGCCGGTTGGGGTGGGCTGGCAGATTTGTGGACAGTAAAAGGGCCATTTGCAAAAGTAAAAATTGCATTTGCGACACTTTTGAACTTTTTGTTAACTTTCCCGTTGACGTATAATGGGAAATTGTATTTTGAATAACTTTTGAATCGTTTAATATTTTTTCATGAAATCTTCAAAAGGCACATCGAAGACCCAGGCCACACATTCCCTGAAGATTTTGGACTGGTCGCACAAACCGTTCGACCTGTAGGCGCGACCGTAGAATTCCAAAAAAAGTGTAAACGCACACGCAGATCACGATTAATAACTCTGCAATCTTACATCCGACCAGTACAAAACTTGGAAGATCCCAAGGCATATGGGTCTTGATTAAGTATTCTAAATTTCAGGCAAATCCGTCCAACAGTTGCAAAGTTATTAAGGTGCAAACGTTTGGGTTTAACATGTAAATGGCTCCTCAACCCTCACTATGGTAGCACTACCGTGATACCTTAATATATATATGTATGTGTGTATGTATTATTCAACACAAAGACTAACTTTTGTTTTTTTATTATATTATTATATTTGCAGCTACCAAGGAATAAAATGATGATACTTAGAAAGAACAAGTATACCAAAGAGGAAGTGGTGATGGCAGTGATGGAGCTGGTGGAGAAAGCCAATAAACTTCTTGAGGCAGTGTGCAATGACCAGGATGAGCATGAGGAAAAGCATAAGGCAGGCAAGTTGAAGGGAGGAAAGGGCAAAAAGCCACCAAGGACCCCATGGGTCCCGGACCTGGTTGCCCCAGTCCACTAGCAACCACCAAAGCCCATAACCTCTATCCCACCTCCTGTGCCAGTACCACAACCACTACTGGTACCAATACCTCTGCCTGAACCACCACTGCCACAGGCCCCCGTAGGTGTGCCTACACCCCCAGCTCCTCCTCAGGTGCCTCTTCCCACAAGTACCGCCCATACCAATTCCAGCCCTGTTACCTGAGCCAGAAAAAACAGGTTATGTGGATTTTTCAGTTGAAAGCAGTATAAAGGAGTATGTTGAGCAAATGTTAGGGAACATGGGAGATAATGGTATTGGTCAATTGGAAAAAATATTAGGGGACATTAAAAAAGGAAAAGGGGAAACTACAGTAATGGACAAAAAATAGACCGGGTGTTTGGGGATGGGCGGTGCAGAGATAGGTACCCCAGGGGTAAGAATCAGTGACCATGTACCTCTGGCAACAAAAGAAAAAATATTTAATTTATTTATATTTTTGTAATCAGGTAGGCCCACTGAGACAGAATGTCCCATTTTCAGGGGTGACCTAGGGTAGGGGTACAAAAGGGAGGAACAATGATATAATAAATAACAGCATATAGTAAGTGTATGCAGGCACTTTTATAAAACATCATAAGAAGCAAAGCAAAAAGTATCAATGGCAGTAATTAAGTTACACCTTCAGATAAATACAACTAAGTAGAAGGATAAAAGTCAAAGTCAAATATGGAAAGGGGAATACATAGATGTATTCACATTAGTTAATAAAGAGACTGTTAAATACGATGAGAAGGAGAGTTTTGAGAAGAAGAATATGGCAGCAGCAGTAGTGTTACTTGGGAAAGGGGAGGAGGACAAAGCCACTAAAGAGAAAACCTGGGACACCTGGTCTGTAGGTCTCACATGCTATACCGCCATTGTAACACAGAAGAAGCCAGAAATGGCCATCCCTTTGTTAGCGTATTCCTTGATAGTAAGGAGTGCAAATAAGATGCGAGGAAGGAATAATTGGCTGCAGTATGACAAGATGTTCAGGCAAAGGATAGCATCCCATGGGGATCTCAGATAGGATACCAGACACTCTGATATTTGGCTGGAGATATCGACAGTAGCTGGGAGAGTGAGGGAAAATGGGACAAGAGGACAGGTGCAGTCCAGAAATGCAGTTGAGAATACAACAGGGCACACTGCTAATGGCCTCACTGCCATTTCAGACATGCATGCTCTAGATGTGGGGGGGGATCCACCAGCATCAAAATGTTGGATGTACTTAGAAAAGGGTAACAAGGTCTACTATGGCAACTAGATCACTCAGTTGCAGGGGTTGGAAGCTGGGAGGGGAATGGGATTTGGGGGAGAGGTGACATGCAATAAAAGGGAACAAATAAAAGGGGCTCAAGTGAGAGGGCCATTCAGCCATTGAAAAAAACAGTAGGGGCTCCATGGGGGGGGGAAGAGGAGACAGTTATTTGATGAGCATAGAGAAGATGCTGGGAGATGGGGCAGGTACCAGATGGCAAGGTTGCCCATACAGCTACAGGTATTGCAACAGTGGACTGAAGGATACCCTGACCAGAAGGTGGCATGGACCCTGAGGAAAGGTTTCCAAATAGGTTTTAATTTACAGTTCCTGGGGCAATGGCTAGGGTCCAAGGCTAAGAATTTGGGATCAGTGAAGGGCAAGGAGGAGCTGTTGACACAGAAAATAAAAAATGAAATAGATATAGGAATAGTGGAGAGTCCTTTTGGGACTCCACCACTCAGCAAATTTAGGGTATCACCATTAGGTTTAGTACCCAAAAAATAACTGGGAGAATTTCAGTTAATACATCACCTGTCATACTCAGAAGGGGCCTCAGTAAATGACTACACTGATGAAGAGGATAGCAGAGTGACCTATGCGAAACTGGAAGAGGTGGTAAGGCTGATATGGGAAAAAAAGGAGCCTGGTTAGCAAACACAGATATCGAGGCAGCTTTTCGACTGCTCCCGGTAAGGCCCAAGGACTGGGATTTGTTGGGTTTCCAGGTGGGGGACCAGTTTTATTTTGACAAATCTATGCCTATGTGTTGCTCCATAGTATGCGCCACATTTGAAATGTTCAGCACTTGGTTGCAATGGGTATTTCAAGATCATTATGGACAAAGAGCAGTGATACATTACCTTGGCAATTTTTTATTAGTGGGAGAAGGGAGACCAGAGACAGAAAATATGCTGAGACAGTTCGCAGACACGTGCAACAAACTAGGTGTTCCTTTGGTGCCAGACAAAACGGAGGGTCCAAGTCAGTGAATTGAATTTTTGGGGACTGAGATTGACACTAACTGGGGTCTTTTTAGGTTGCCAATCAAAAACAACAGTCCTAAATCCTTTAAAACTGAACTTTCTTTTTTCCTCTGTTTCTTCTGGGGCCCCTGCAGGGAGGATTCTCCGCCCCTGCCGGTTGCCTTGGCCCACCTCCACTCCCCATCTGGTACACCAGGCCCCATTTACCATACAGATTTCCCCCGGTGGCAGGGTGGAAAGGGGGAGGTCCATCCTCACCCCCACACAGTTCACAATCCAGATTGGGGCAATTACAGCAATCCAGAGATGGAGCGAGATGCTGGCGGCCGGCAGAGTATCATATAACCTGTGGTAGCCCCTCTTTTTTCTGATTTTCTTACTCCCCTACCCTTGTGGCCATGAACTCATGCATGAGAAGGTACACACACATCAAGTAGCCATGCTATTGCCTCCCAGTCTCTGACGCTACCCATGGCCTCCACTGGGGAGCAGCCAAGGAGCGGGATGACATTCTCCCAAGCCCCAGGAGACCTGTCATTAGATGCTCAATCCTCTCCCTTCCCGGCTGACCCCCAGCAACCCAAGGTCACTCCTGACCCTCGGTCACTGGCGTAGCACGAGGTGTGGCATCCAGCACCTCATCCCTCAGCACCACTGGGCCAGCAAAACCAAACTTTGTTTGATTCAGAATCACCCACAACTTGCTCTAGTGTGCCTTGTGCATCTAGATTGTGTTTTTTTTAGTTCTGTTTTTTGTTGATTATTCAATTTGAAATAGTGCTTATTATTTTGACTATAGAGAATGACTGATGTGGGAGGAGAGGATGTGTAGACAGCTAGGCAGACCTGAAGGGTCTGTAGTTTTTGACTGAGCAAGAGATTTGTCTATTTTCAGTCTTTCTTCTTCATTATGTTTTGTCTGTAATCTGCAGTTTATCATTAGGGCTACAGGTAGGTAGAGCCTGCAATGTTCTTGCATTGGCTCTAAAAATTAGCTACCAGATTCAGACCATGGAACACTTCCTTTGGAGTTTTTGAATGATCCTTCCACATCTTTGCAGCCCTTCAATTTAACCCTTGCAGTGCTGCAGACTGAACATCTGCCCAGAGTGCAATCAAATAGCTTAATTCTAGTTCTTTTGGCAGCCTAGGGATTAAGAAACACATGCTCTAGACAATCTCCTCCCCAGCCTTGTAGTGCTTCAGTGAGTACAAGAAACACATGTTTTCTTTTGAATCCAGCTTGGTAAATAGCATTTTTAAAGCTAATGCAAGAGGACTGCATACAGCTATCTTGCTGTCTGTAGCTGAAAAAATGGAGTACCATGGCTCACATTTTTGGAGTTTTTAGTGTATCCTTCTCCAGCTTGCCAGTTAAATAAAATACTCTCTTGTCTCTGTTGAGTTGAGTTGACCAATTCCAACACTTTTTTCTCAGCCTGTTTATTATTGCAATGTTACTTGCTATCTTTGGAGACTAATCATTTACTGAAATGACATGACTTCTAATTTTTTTTTTTTCAGTCTTTTTGTAACTGGGTTAGGCCCACTAGGCAAAGTGCCTGTTTTCAGGGGTGACATGGGAGCACTGGGCAGTTAAGTGACTTGCTCAGAATCACACAGTATGCAAGTGGAGGTTGTGAGAATTAAACTCAGGTCTGGTCTGCTGGATGTACCAAGCTTGTTCACACCTTGTTCCTCTAACCTCTAGGCTATACTGCCAGCCCAACCCAGTTTCAAATTACATTGTTGGTCATCTCTCCCAATGTGTGTGTGTGTGTGTGTGTGTGTGTGTGTGTGTGTGTATGTGTCCAGCAATGATTTACAGTATTTCCTCTGAAGAGTTGATTTATGTTAACCCTTTCTGGACCTAATTAGTGGCATTGGAACTCTCATGGTTTTATATGTATAGGAAGGGTAAATAAATGCTAGGCAGCTAATGTTTTAGGGGTTTTCAGATGTTGCAAGGGACATCCTAGGGAATTTCAAAGAATGAAAGCGGTGTCAACTGCAGTGTTTCCAGACTGAACAAAGCATTTCATTGTAGGGCACAATCCTTGTCAGTAAAATCACTATAACAAATGTAAAGGCTGTTTTTATTTATTTTAAATGGTAAAACTTACCTGCTACATATCACAGAGGCTTGGAAAAATGTTGGAATCTCTCAAGCTTTGCTCTCAATGTTCACATGTCTCTGGAACCTCTTGATGGTATTATAGCATTGTTACAATGTACTGACACAGCCGGATAGCCTGTCTGAGATGCAGTATGTCATATTCAGTGGAGTCATACTTTTATCTATTTTGGCAATGTACTGACACAGGATAGCTTTGATGAGATGCAGGATCTCATTTTCAGAGGGATCCTAATTTTACCCACTTCTACAATGTACTGATACAGGTTAGCCAGGCTAAGATGCAGTATCTCATTTTTAGTGGGGTCTTACTTTTACCCATGTTTGAGTTACAGCAGGGGATACAGCATCTAACTGCACAGCAGTTCTAAATTACATCCTTGGTCATCTCTCCCAATGTGTTTATATGTGTAGCAATGATTTACAGTGTTTCCTCTGAAGAGTTGATTTATGTTAACCCTTTCAGGGACCTATCTTATTAGTGGCATTGGAACTCTCATGGTTTTATATTGGTAGGAAGGGTAAATGCTAGGCAGCTAATGTTTTAGGGGTTTTCAGAGGTTGCAAGAAGTATCATAGAGGATTACAAAGAAATCATTGGGTGTCAACTGCAGTGTTACCAGATTGAATGAAGCATTTCCCTGTAGGGCACCCTCATTTTCCCTGTGTTTTCCATGTAAAACTGGAACAAAACTCCTGTACATTTTCCTGTATGCTCAAATCAATACATGTATGCAACTAACTTCATTATGTCTGTCAGTAAAATCACTACAACAAATGTTAAGGCTGTTTTATATGCTATTTAGCCCTGTTACAATGTACTGACAAAGGATAGCCTGGCTGAGATGCAGTATGTCATATTCTGTGGGCTAATACTTTTATCCATTTTGGCAATATACTGACATAGGATAGATTTGCTGAGATGCAGTATCTCATTTTCAGGGGGTCCTAATTGTACCCATTTTTATAATGTCTTAATACAGCTTAGCCTGACTGAGATGCAGTATCTCATTTTCAGTGGGGTCTTACTTTTACCCATGCTATCGCATGCCATCTGCATGCAATGTACTGACACAGGATAGCTTTGCTGAGATACTAACAGCCACTGTATGCAACATGGCGGTGCTGACTTAAACTAAGCATATGTGAGTATGGTGCATATGTAGTCATGTCAGTGCTGCCATGCTACGGCTGACTCTGGGGCAAACTCCGCATGCACGAGTATCATGGATGCACAGTTCTGTAATCACAACAGTATCAGTTACATTTGACTCTGCTGCGGAGAGAGCACCACATGTTCTTTTTGATGCTCTTGCCTCTCCTAAAAGCTCTTGACAGTCACATTGGCTCAGTGCTGGCAAAAGCTAAGGGATGGGCAACACTGGGAACTGCTCTACTGTCTTCATGTCCACAGTCTCTACTGACAGGTCATTTTAGAAGTCCATCACCTTCTGGAATAAAATATGTTTCCTAATGTTACCTCTAAACTTGCCATCTGTGACCTTCAGAGCATGCCCCTGTGTCCTGCTGGAGAATATATCCATATGTTCAATCCTTGCAATACCCCTGAGAATGGGAAGACTGAGCAAATGTCCCATCTCAGCTTGCTGTTCCACAGGGACAAGCAAAAGGATGTGGAGCACCCACATATGCAGAAAGCACCAGGACCACAAAAATATTACTCAAAGTCCTTTATTTAACTAAAGTGCATCGTGCACCCACACATAGTGAGGATAAAAAAGTGGTGGCTGAGCCTTTCTGCAACTAACATTTCTCCTGACCCCTGCCAGGCATCATCAGAGTGATTCACTCTGATGATGCCTGGCAGGGGCCGGGAGAAGCATTACTTTCAGAGTGGCTCAACCATCACTTTTTATGTTGATTGCATGCATGTGCAAGAAACATATTGCGGCAGGTGTCTCCAGAAGCAAGTTGTGGTGGTGTGACACTGTTGTGCCCAATGCCCCCACAGCCTGCAAAGGCTTGTCCCCATCCCCCAATGCCATAGCACGCTGCAGCTGACACTAGTTCAGCCAGCGTGCCACAACTTTCTAAAAAATCAGCCACTGCATGCAGGGGCCACCTCATCATTGCAGCATCAGCCATCTGCTGCAATGAGGGAGCGACCTGTCACTGCAGGGCGGGATGTAGGATGTCTGATATTGTTTGTGAACATGGCGGCTGCTTGCCACCGTGTTCACAAACAATATCTACCCCCCATGTTTATTTGCTGATGGAGGAGCCCACTCCCCTTTGGCATACTGTAACCCCCCACTTTGTTGTCTGCTGACGGGTGCCCAATCCCCATTGGCAGAAAGAATCCCCCTTCTGTTGTTTGCCGATGGGGGTGCCCAATCCCCATCAGCAGAAAGAATTCCTCCCTTCTGTTGTTTGCCAATAGGGTGCCCAATCCCTGTCAGCAGAAATGAATCCCCCCTTTGTTGTTTGCGGACGGGGTGCCCAATCCCCATCGGCAGAAGCGAATCCCTCCCTTTTGTTGTTTGTTGACAGGGGTGCCCAATCCCCCATCGGTTACAGCTGCCCCCTAAGCAAGACTCCAGTGGCACGACATGCCCCTCCCTGTAAAGGTACAAATGGTCCCACAACGTTTGTTTTTTTTTACCTGAGAAAAAGGAAACGGTCCCTGGTAATCTCTGGGTCCCCTCTCCCACAACCCGCACTACCCACTGTGCACCCCAATCAAAATTTAAAACAGAACGCGTGAGTGATAGAGCGGTAGTGAGCGACCTCAACGGAGCTCTAGTGTGACTGATGCAGATTTCTTTGTGGGCAGAAAATGCGGCAATGCAGGCAGGAGTCCAGTACAAAAGGCCAGCTTGCACTGCCTGCAGAAACAGAATGCGAGAGTGACAGAGGGGGAGTGAGTGAGCTCAGTGAAGCTGTGTCGTGACTGCTTCATATTTCTTTCTGGCCAGAAAAAGACACCAGTGCAGGCAGGAGCCCAGTACAAAAGGGCAGCCTGCAGTGGCAGGAAAACCAGAATGAGTGAGCGAGTGAGCTCAACAGAGCTGCATTGTAACTGCTGCAAATTTCTTTGTGGGCATAAGAAGGCAGCAACACAGGCAGGAACCCAGTAAAAAAGGGCAGCCTGCAGCGCCAGCAGAACAGAATGAGCGAGTGAGAGAAGGGTAGTGAGCAAGCTCAACCCAGCTTTGTCAGGACTGCTGCAGATTTCTTTGTGGGCAGAAAAAGGTGCCAACAGAGGCAGGAGCCCAATACAAAAGGGCAGCCTGCAGCATCAGGTGAACCAGACTGAGTGAGTGAGGCAGGGGGAGTGAGCAACCTCAATGGAGCTCTGTCAGGACAGCTGTGGATTTCTTTGTGGGTAGAAAAGCCACCAACACAGGCAGGAGCCCAGTACAAAAGGGCAGCCTGCAGCACCAGGAAAAACAGAATGAGCAAGTGAGAAAGGGGGAGTGAGCCACCTCAATGGAGCTCTGTCAGGACAGCTGCGGATTTCTTCCTCAGCAGAACAAGGTGCCAATGCAGGCAGCAGCCCAGTACAAAAGAGCAGCCTGCGGCACTGGGACAAACAGACTGAGCCAGTGACACAGGGCCACTGAACGAGCTCAACAGACCAATGCAAATCAACATTTGGCATTGACAAATGCTTCTTTATACTCACTATGTGTGGGTGCACTATGCATTTTAGTTAAATAAAGAACTCTGAATAATATTTTTTCAGTTCTGGTGCTTTCTGCTTATGTGAGTGTTCCTCATCCTTTTGCTTGTTTCAGTTTTTTCATTGCTGAGCACCATATTACTTTTCCCGCTGCTCTGAATCCATTTTGCTTTGTTCCACAGTGAGAAGATGGTAACAACTACTAGTTAACATAAATATGGATATTATCTGCTAGATCCTTCCAGGTATTCCTGTTTTGAAAATGCAGTTTCAGCTTAATATTGGTATATAAACAGAAAGCCCACCAGCATTTTTTTTTATTTTTAGTACTGAACACATTCTCTTTACTGCTACAGTAAATGTAAACACTGGAGGAAATATGAAGAAATTGATAGAGGAAAGCTTATAAAGGATGTCAGTTGGCATTTTATGCAACTGTATAAATATGCAGAACTAAAACATTCTACATAAATTCACTGCCATTCAGCAAGTGGCAGATGGGGGGATTTGTCAACACAAAAAGGGGCTTGGTTTGCACTCAGAGAGGAGTGAGAAGGTCAGTTTTTCTAGTGGGACAGTGACCCACAGGGTGTAAAAAGTTGGAATTATTGAAAATATGATGGATCATAACGGTCTCAAAGCCCATTTTCTTAAAGCAGCAGTTTTGGCAACAAAGAATAAAAATGTGGGTTGGAATTTACAACCATCTGACATTTTTTCACAATCCCCCACTCAAAAATGAATACAGACACAATTTAACTTGCTGCACTATAAGACCGCACCAAAGAATTCAGCATCTGTGCCAAGCTGGTGTTTCTCTGCTTGAGATATGTGTTGCATTCTTTCAGCAGGGCCTTTATAGAGTATAGTACCACAATAAAAATTGTTTTATCGTATCCTAACTTCCATGTGAATGCACCCTAGCCCCCTTTCTGCCCTGATATCATGATATTTAGGGCTTGATTAAGTAAAGCTGTGCCCAAATTTTCTCCCTGTGGACCAAGTTGAACTTTTTCAATGCCAAAAAAAAAAAAAAGACTAGCAATACATTCCCTGGCTTTGAATAAATGTAATATGGGGTGGTATTATACATTGCACATTCTTGTGTTCTATGATGCTAGTATGTTCACCTATTAAGTTATGAGGCTATGCTGAATTTTGCAAATGTGGGCTCATAACTCTGGTAATAGTCAATATTTTTACCACAGCATTTCAACATAGCTAGTCTTGGTACAGCGACTCATTAATGTGAAAGCTGTCATTTTTCAACTCCTGCCCAAAATGTGTGCTTACAGCGCAAAAGTTGATATTGCAGTCCCTGCATGACATCACCTTTTGGCCAGGAATTGAATATTTTCTCTGCCATTCTTTATGAGGCAGGCTCATCACAAGGCTGTGTTGAAAATTAGGTGTAAAAATATTTTTAAAAAATAATTCTCAATATTTTTAACCCGGATTCCTCTCCTGCAGCCCTATCGGCTCTGGCCAGAGTTTGTTTTTATTTAGGGACTTACGTTTTGTGTGTTTAAGTGAAATAGTTTGTCAGTCTTTCTATATTAGTTTTAGTTGTTTATTTATTAAAGTGACACTGCTCTGATGCTGCAGAGAAATATTTTATCACTTAGTTATACTTTGTTAGTTGCTGCCCCATTGTGTTAGATAGACAGACAGATACATATTCTTTGCAAAAAACTGTTTTAATGCACCAAGTAGGGTTCAAGTTAATGTCACAGATGTGGGGAAAGGTGACTTTAGGTTTTTCAACCCTAATTCCCTGCCCCCACCCAAGCAGAAAAAGGACATGCCCACACAAGCAACCATAGACAGCCATCATCAGGTAAGACAAACAACATACAGCTGCTTCCAGATGACACAAATTAAGTAGCACTGATGTGCTACCTTCATGGATTTGTATCTGTGGCATGCATACTATAAGATATGCACACTCATTTCTGGCTGCAGATAGAAATCCACAATGCTGAAATCAAAACACTACTTCTGTCTTTAGAAGCACAGGCAGCCACAGATTCAAATCCATGCTACCCAAATTACAAGAGTTCTTTTGTTTGCAGAAATGCAGACTGCTATGGAGCCAGCCCTTCTGTAGCCACATTTTCTCATGCTCACTATATAAGAAATACACACACTTCTGGATGCAGAAATGCATAAAACATACACACCAAGCTCAGACTGCAGATGTGCAGGTCCCACAAAATTCATGACACCCAAATAGCAACACTACTTGTGTCTGCAGAAGTGCCAGTACCTCAGGGACCTGCACTTCTGCAGCTACCGGTGTAAAACATACACATCAATTGTTGTGTACAGCTGCACATGCCCCTGTGGGGTCTGCACTTGTGGTACTGTATAATGAAATCCATGATACCTAAATTGCAACACTCTTTTGGTCTGCAAAAGTGCAGGTGCAGGTGCATGACATAAGCATTGACTTCAGTTTACAGAAGTACAGGCTCCAGTGGGGGCTGAACTTCTGCTGCTGCATATAGAAATCCATGATAACCAAATTGCAATGCTTCTTTCACCTGTAGAAGTACAGACCCCTGTAGAGCCAGTGCTTCTGCAGCCACAGGTACTAATGCACACAGCAAGACATACACACACATTTCTGGCCCTATGGGACCTGCACTTTTGCAGCCACATATACAAATCCACAAAGTGCTGCTGCATTTGTGTCATCTGGAAACAGCTGTGTGTTGTTTGTTTTACCTGATGAAGGCTATCTTTGTTTGCTTATGCAGTCTTGTCCTTTTGCTGCTTGGGGGAGTGGGGAGCTAGGGTTGGAAACCCAAATGCCACAGTTCCCTACTTTTATTTCATTAACTTGAACCCTAACTTGTGCATTTACACAGTTTTTTGCAATAAATGTCCTTTCATTTTGAGATGGTGGAATCATATCCTCATTGACCTGTATGAACAGATGCAGATGCACAGAGTCCTCTGGGCTCTGTGCAGGGAAGAGTCCATCCACATTTTAGTGCAACCCAAGAATTCCATTTTTGGTGCACATGGAAAAGTTTAATGTTGCAAATGTTAGTGTTGCACTTTAGTGCTGCACTTAAATGTGGGACACAAAAATTATTTTCACCACACATCATGAACAAGGTCATTAGAATGTGTTAAATCTTACCCAAAAAGTGGTTTTGAAGAACAACTGTAAAGTCACCTTTCAACCTGTACTTGAAAATTCTCACCATTCTTGTTCATGAGGAAGGGTCATGTAAACAGTATATTAAAAATGTGGGACTAAAATATTACAAAACAGCCAAGGTATGAGTACAATTACATGAGACACAAAAATGGAATTTTAGTGTTGCACAGTTAAGTGCAGCACTAAAATGTGCAGCACAAAAATTTTAGTGTCACAGATTTTAGTGTTGTACTTTAACATTGCACTTAAATGTGCAACACAGAAATTATTCTGACCCTACATCATCAACATGGTCACTAGTATGTGTTAAATCCCATCCAAAAGTTTGTT
Source organism: Neoceratodus forsteri (assembly GCA_016271365.2). Lineage (NCBI taxonomy): Eukaryota > Metazoa > Chordata > Ceratodontiformes > Ceratodontidae > Neoceratodus > Neoceratodus forsteri. The sequence continues at coordinate 1,205,693,221 of CM057456.1, forward strand.
TTACAGAGCAACTGCAAAATCACCTTTTGGCCTGTACTTGAAAATTATCACCATCCTTGTTCATGAAGTAGGGTCATGTAAACAGTATATTCAAAATGCTGGACTAAAATACTGTAAAATGTCCAAGTTATTAGCAAATGTATGTGAGACACAAACATGGAATTTTAGCGTTGCACATTTTAGTGTCACATGTTTAAGTGCAACACTAAAATGTGTGACACTAACATTTTAGTTTTGCATATTTCAGCATTGCACTTACTGTAAATGTGTGAGACAAAATTTATTTTGACCCTATGTCATGAACATGGTCACTGGAATGTGTTCATTCCCACCCAAAAGGTGGTTTCACAGAGTGATTATGAAATCACCTCTTGACTTGTACTTAAAAGTTCCCATCCTCATTGTTCTTGAGGTAGAATCATGTAAACAGTATAACCAAAATTTGGGACAAAAATGTTATAAAATGGCCAAGTTATAAGTAAAAGTATGTGAGACACAAAAATGGAAAGTAAATGTCACACCTTGAAATGCAACACTAAAATGTGCAACACTAAAATTTTAGTATTGTATATTTTATTGTTGCACTTAAATGTGTGACACAAAAATTAATTTGACCCTACCTCATGTACATTGTCACTATAATGTGTTAAATCCTGCCCAAAAGGTGGTTTCGCAGCATGACTGAGAAATCCCTTTCCACCTGTATTTGAAAATTCTCACCATCCTTTTCATAAGGTAGGGTCATGTAAGCAGTAATTTCAAACTTCAGGACTAAAATATTGTAAAACAGCCAGGTTATGAGTAAACATATGTGAGACACATAAATTGAATTTTAGTGTTGCATATTTAAGTGCAACACTAAAGTGTGCGACACTAAAATGTATGTGTCACACTGCCAAAGTCCCATGAAGGTATTTCTGGCTCATTTTGGAAAACAAAATAACAAAATCTTGCTTAACAGCTCCAATTTAGCAAGATTCATGTGATTGCTTGTTTTCAAATTCTTCATTTTTATGTATTTTCCATGTTTTTAGTGTTAAAAAATAAGATGGTGGCATCACACCCTGAAGAAGTGTTGTTTGTGCATGAGAACTAAGTGGTGCTAAGCAAAATGCTCTCACAACATGAAAAGTTTTGTGTTATATCAGAGGGTTATCCAAAAACCCTACTGAATATGCTCAGAGAAAAACCTTTAAATCCTTATAACTCTGGAACCCATTAATATTTTTTTCACAAAACCTTCAAAAGGCACTACTGTGTCACAGGCTGCATGGTGGAACATATGAAAGCCTTTGTAGCATAGATTCACCTAGAGAAATTTCAGATAGAGGGGAAAAATTACAGAAAATTGAGTAGGTAATTGATTAGCACCCCAAAAATAAAACCTCTGGCATGGATGGTTATGCCAAAGAATTCTATCAAGCTTTTAAAAAGAGTTGGTTCTTTGGTTAGGGCAAATATGTGCTGAACTGATGGAAGGTAAAGGGGATATTCCTGACACTATGGACAATGAAAAAGCAGTTCTTATACTTAAGGAAGGGAAGCCTAAGGAAAGAATGGAAAACTATAAACCTAATGCACTCTTAAATGTGGACTATAAAGTTATTTCCAGGCTGGAAAGTTTTTAGGATTCTTCCTCATTTGCACTTGTCCATCCATTAGGATTGGCATGGATTTGTCCCTGGAAGGAGCATAGCACAAGCAATATATCAAGTTCAGGCATTGTTTGAGTATGTAAAACAGCTCTTGGAAAATTACTGTGCTCTTGCACTGTAAGGATTTTGATATGGTCAATAGGGAATATATGATGCAGGTACTGAAGGCATGGGATATCCCAGATCAATTGTTAATCTTAAGTACACAATTATATAAAAAACAGAGGACTTTTTTTTAATAAATCAACTGGTAACCAAAATTATTTATATGCCAGTGGAGTAAGACAAGGTTGCCCTTTATCCCAACTTTTTTTTTGTCTAGGACCATTATTACAGGCAGTTAGGAATAATGTTCATATTCAAGGCAAACAGATTGGTGAAGATGAAATTACATGTTTATGCAGATGACACACTTATTCAAAAATATTAAGTCTTCAATAGCTGCATTAATGGGAGTGATTTTCATTTTCTGCATTTGCAGGTTATAAATTGAACTCAACTAAATCAATGATTATGCCTAGTTCCCAAAGAGAAAGGGAACCAGATTATGACAATTTAGTATTACTCAAAAAGGATGACAAAAGTAAATATTTGTGGATTACCTTGACCAATAACAATCAAACTAATATTACTCTGAATTTTGGAATTGCGGAGGAAAAGATAAATAAGTTGTTGAATTGGCAGAATCTATCCCTTTCCCTATGGAGAAGGGTAGAAGTCATCAAGATGATAGCCCTTCCACATTTTGTTTTCGTAATTCAGGCCTTATTAGGCACTCAAGACATACAGTGGTTTTCAGATCTCAAACAAATTTTTGTTCAATTTTTAATTCCTCTAACCCTGCCTTTAGTCCACTTTGAAAGAAAATAATTAAGATTTTGCAGGGCAATAAAGAGGTAAGATGGCTTGATATGTATTTGCAGCATTGCAAAACCATATTCATGTTTTAAAAAAATGTGTAAAAATATGTTTAACTTATTGACACATGAAAACAGTTTTGTCAGAACTTGTCTATTGCAAACTTTCGGTTAAGAAAAATCCTAGTCCTAATGATTCAAAAGGTAGCCCATTCTAAAGATACTTTATTGGTATTGGGCTAACTTTTGAACAATTGAGGCCAGTGACTTAATTGCTTTTGTTTTTAAGAAAGCTTGGAGTTAGGTGGACATAGAAAAGTTCTGCTGAAACAGTCGCCGTGTGCTGATATTTTAAATAAACTCTTATCAGAGAAAAAAAATGGCTGCTATTCTTTAATCTGATATGAGAGAAAAAAAGCTGGACTGGGCCTACAAGCACCCCTGCAGGCCGTTGCTCCCTTACGGACAGCAGTGCGAACCTTTCTCAGAGACAGCTATGAGCTGGGATGTTTATTTGCACTGATGTCCTTATGGGAGTCAACAGCCTGCAGCAATGCTTCAGGCCAGTGAACATAAAGAAACAACCTTGTCATCCAGCTTTTTTTTGTTTGTTTGTTTTCTTATATCAGTTTAATGCATAGCAGCCACCTTGGCTCTGACCAGAGGTTGTTTATAATTGAAGACATTTTCTTGAAACAGGATCTTTTTCCCTGAGACACTGTGCATTCAAGTTGTTCATATGTTATGCATTCATAGAACATAGAAACATAGACTTTGACAGCAGATAAGGACCACTTGGCCCACCCAGTCTGCCCATTTCCCTACCTACTGGATAAGCTGCAGATTCTAGTTAACCGTCTATTTCCTGCAACCCTCCATTATAATTGCCTTATGTCTGTCCTATGCATGTTTGAATTCCTCCACTGTTTTAGACCCCACAACCTCTCCAGGAAGGCAGTTCCATGCATCCACCACTCTCTCTGTGAAAAAAAAATTCTTCACATTACCCCTGAGCCGTCCCCCCTCTAACTTTAAATTGTGCCCCCTTGTTCTTACACATCTCTTTTTCTGAAAGATGCTACCCTCCTGGACTTTGTTGATTCCCTTGAGGTACTTAAAAGTTTCTATCATGTCCCCCTGTCCCTCCTTTCATCAAGGGTATACATATTAAGCTCTCTCAGTCTCTCTTCATATGGTTTCTGATGTAGACCCTGCACCATTTTAGTTGCCCTCCTCTGGACTGCTTCCATCCTGTCTATGTCCTTGCGTAGATGGGCTCTCCAAAACTGCACACAGTATTCCAGATGGGATCTCACCAACTGTCTGTACATCCCTTTTTCTACTTGTGGTGCCCCTCCCTATGCATCCCAGTATCCCCCTGGCTCTCCTTACTGACTTCTCACATTGCTTACCCACCTTTAGGTCATCTGATATGACTACCCCCAAGTCCCTTTCCATTTTTGTTGTTGTTAGTACTTCCCCTGCTATTGTGTACTCTTCTCCTGGGTTTTTGTTTCCCAAGTGCATTACTTTGCACTTCTTTGCATTGAATCTGAGTTGCCATATGTCTGACCATTCCTCCAACCTTGCCAAGTCCCTTCTGATCCTTTCTACCCCCCCTTGTGTATCAACTCTGTTACAGATCTTTGTGTGATCCACAAAGAGGCATACCTTTCCTTCCAGACCCTCTGCAATGTCACCTATAAAATGTTAAAGAGGACTGGACCCAGTACTGAGCCCTGAGGTATTCCACTAGTAACCCCCCCGCTTCAGAATGTGTTCCATTCACTATTACCTTCTGTGTCCTGTTGTGCAGCCAGTTTTCTACCCAGGCTACCACCCTGGGACCCACTCCCAGGCTGGCTAACTTGATTATTAATCTTTTGTGCGAGACTGTGTCAAATGCCTTGCTAAAGTCTAGGTAGGCCATATCCACAGCCCCTCCCTGGTCTATTACTTTGGTCACCCAGTCAAAGAAATTGATTAGATTTGTCTGACATGACCTTCCTGCTGTGAATCCATGCTGCTTTGGGTCCAGTGCCCCGCTGGCCTCTAGGTACTCAACAATTCTTTCTTTCAGAAGTGATTCCATCATTTTCCCACCACTGAGGTCAAACTAACAGGTCTGTAGTTTTCTGCTCTGCCTTGCTCCCACTTTTGTGAAGGGAATCACATCTGCCCTCCTCCAGTCCTCAGGTACCACCCCATCTTCCCATGATTTGTTAAAAAGTGTGGTTAGTGGTGTCACTAGGTCCTCCCTTAGCTCTTTTAGGATTCTAGGGTGAATCCCATCAGGCCCCATTGCTTTTTCCACTTTGAGTTTTAGAAGTTCTTTCAGTACTCTTTCTTCTTTAAATGGACTGGTATCAACCCCACTATCCAGAGCGCTTCTACTGTTTGGTTTAAGTAACTCCTCCTCTTCTTCTTTTGTGAATACTGAGCAAAAGTATTCATTCATTATCTCTGCCTTTTCACTGTCTACCTCTGCCCACCTCCCCTCCCCTCTCCTTTATTAATCTTCCCTAGCCCTCCCTTAACCTTTCTATGTTCCCTAATGTACCTATAAAAGGTTTTATCCCCCTTCTTAACTGAGTTGGCTATCCTTTCCTCGGTTTAGGCCTTTGCTTTTCTGACTGCCTTCCCCACTTCTTTCTGTTTTAATTGATACAGTTCCCTGTCGTGCTCCGTCTGTGATTCCTTATACTTTTTGAATGCAGCCTTTTTCTCCTTAACCTTCCCTGACACTTCTTTTGAGAGCCATAGTGGTTTTTTATTCCACTTTGTTTTCTTTATTTGTTTCACACAAAGGCTTGTTGCCTCCATGATGGCAGTTTTGATTTTTCTCCATTGTTATTCCACCCCTCCTTTCTGGCCATTTGCTAATGCATTTCTCAGGTATTAACCCATTATGCCAAAGTCAGCCCTTCTAAAGTCCAGTATCCTTGTATTTGTATGGCTTGTCTCCATGGTTGTGTTTATTGTGAAGCACACTGTGCAGTGGTCGCTTGTTCCCAGGTGTCTGCTGACTTCTACATTTGTGATCCTCTCTCCATTTGAGAGTACCAGGTCTAATATTGCTTCCTCCTGAGTGGGTTCCACCACTAGCTGTCTAAGGCATGCTCCCTGTAGGGCATCGAGAATGACCCTGCTCTTGGATGTGGCTGCAGTCCATGTCGCCCAGTTAACATCTGGCATATTCAGGTCCCCCATCAACAGTATCTCCCCTTTTTCAGCCATTTTGAGAATGCCCTCTATCATTTTCTTGTCCATTTCCTCCCCTTGAGACGGGGGTCTGTATACAACCCCTGTGCAGATTGTGATGCCATTCCCTGTCTCCAATGTGACCCAGAGTTCCTCTTGCCCTCCCCCTTTACCTTTTAGTTCTGTTACTTTGATCCCTTCCCTTGTGTAGAGAGCTACTCCACCTCCTCTTTTACCCTCCCTGTCCCTTCTGTAGATTGTGTACCCTGGTATGTTGACATCCCAGTCATGGTTCTCCGTGTACCATGTTTCTGTGACTGCCACAATATCCAAGTGTTCCACTTCCATCAGGGCTACTAGCTCTGGAAGCATGTTTCCGAGACTACAGGCATTGGTACTCATTGCCCTCCATTTAATGTTGGCGTTATCCTTTTTTTACCCCATCCCTGCTCTTATTGCCCTTGTCCATTTTTCCATTTACCCCTGTCCTGCCCTGTGTCAAGCTCTGTACCTCAGTGTTTACCCTACTACCTACCATGCTTTGCAGGGGGAGGCTTTAACTTTCCTGTTTCCTATCAGCACCTCCCCCTTGGCTAGTTTAAAAGCTTGCCAAGGAAGCCTTTAAACCTGTCACCTAGGAGTGTGTTTCCCTTCCTGGGCAGATGCAGACCATCATGCCAGTATAGACCTTCATCTCTCCAGGTGGACCCCAGTCCCCAATGAAGCCAAAGCCCTGTGCTCTGCTCCAGTTTTGCAACCATTCATTAAGCTTCATGGTGTGCAGAACCCTAGCCTCACCCCTGCCATAGACTGGCAGCACCTCTGAGAAGGTTATCATGCTCGCTACCTGTCTGAGGCTCCTCTCCAACTCCACAAATTCATCCTGCACTGCACTGATCTCATGCCTAGCTAGGTCATTTGTCCCAAGGTGGACAATGATATCTAGTTTCCTCTCCTGTGATGCTGCTTCTGCAATCCTGAGGATTCACTTCCTGTCCCTCCAAGCCATGGCACCAGGCAGGCACCTTACCTCCCTCTCCTCTCCTCTCCCTTCCCCAGGTCTACACCCCTAACAGTTGAGTCCCTATCAGAAGCTGTGTCTTTCCCTTGTGTTGTCCCTTGCCACTCTTTGTGGGTCTCCTTTGTAGATGTCCCAGCATTCTTCTTGGTCTCCAATGAGGTGTGTCACTAGAGGAAACCTTGATTTGCCAGACCGACATATGATTTGTGTAGAGGTGCAACTCGGGGCAATGCCTCTGTTCCACCACCCCCCCTCCCAGAACCTACTGTGGTCCATCTGCTTTAACACATGGCAACCTCTGAGGCAGTGGTTGTGGAACTGGTGCTCCTTGGGTGGGGGAGTCCTCCTTAGTCCTTGCCAGTTCAGCCTGGAGGTGGGCAACCTCCTCCCTCAGAGCTGACAGTTGCCTGCAAATAGGGCAGCAATGCAGGTTCCAGAATGTTTCCTGGAAAATTGCTGCCCCACAGCCAGTGCATTGCACCACTCCCCACATGTCCCTCTTCCTTATAATATACAATTTTGTGTGTGTGTGTGTGTGTGTGTGTATACTTATGCTTTATGCACTGTGCTGGGTAATTAAGAATATGACAGTTCTGCTCCAAGACCTGCTGAGGAAGTGATGTCAGAACCTTGGCTATAAAGGAAATCCACACCTGGGGTGGGTGGGGTGAGGGTAGGGTGGGAGGGTAGGCCACAACCACTAGTGACCGTTAGAAACAATCAAATACACCACTGCTCCACTACCCTGGTGAGTACTGCCCTTATAGTAAGTCAACCAACACCACAATGTACTAGACCACCGCTCCTACACAAACCACTCTACTGAGTCCAGGGATAAAAACGAACTCACTGTTCAGCCAACAGGACACTTCCAAAATATTGCACAAATATCCTTCCAAATCCTATGTGTCTAGCACAGAAATCAAGCAACTTCAGTTGTATTACAACCCCTCTGGTTATAAAATTACTACACTTTAATGGAATCCTGCAATTCTTAATGCCAATAAGAAAATAATGAAACTTTCTGTAGAAAGTGTAGCTTACCTTCCTAGTCCCCTACAATATTATGTTTTACCAAGTTACCAGTTCCTCAAATGCATTCTAGTTTGTTCTCTGCAGTATAGCCAGTTTCTCAGCTTCCAAAAGGAACAGGCAAGTCTTCTGACTGACTTTACTCTGTGTAGTATGCCTAAACAGAACAGTGATAAAAGCCCCACCCAGAATCAATTGATTGACTAGTGACACCTGTGATGAAAGCAGGCCTTTCAATGAAGACAATTTGCTATGCCTGCTTCTAATACACACACAAACCCTTTATCTGAAACCAGGGATAAACTCACTTTTTAGCCAGCAGGACACTTCCAAAATATTGCACAAATATCCTTCCAAATCCTATGTGTCTAGCACAGAAATCAAGCAACTTCAGTTGTATTACAACCCCTCTGGTTATAAAATTACTACACTTTAATGGAATCCTGCAATTCTTAATGCCAATAAGAAAATAATGAAACTTTCTTTAGAAAGTGTAGCTTACCTTCCTAGTCCCCTACAATATTATGTTTTACCAAGTTACCAGTACCTCAAATGCGTTCTAGTTTGTTCTCTGCAGTATAGCCAGTTTTTCAGCTTCCAAAAAGGAACAGGCAAGTCTTCTGACTGACCAGGTTGTTTGTGGCTACCATGAAGTTGTTGTGGGAGTGACTCTACAACTTCTCTCAGCATGGACCTCAGTGGACAGAAAGGGGAGTTATGTTTGACAGCTTAGCCACCTTGCATAATTAATAAGTAAGGAATCTCTTACCTATATCTTGAAGAGCCTGATATGGGTGTCTTGGGTTGATGTCCAGTCACACCTATAAAATAAAAATAGTGATGGGGTCACAAAGGATCCATAGTTCTTTAGGGAGAAAATATGACAGATAGGGGAAAGTTAAACATAAAATCATACTTACCTGATAGGAAGGAGGTCAGCATCCTGTCAGACCTGTAGAATTAAGGAAACAATGGGTAAGTATGAAGGAAATGTAGCCAGAGTAGATGAAAGACACAAGAGGTACAGGATGAGCATAGAAATGAGGTAAAGAATATTTTAGAGGAAAGTCATATTTTTTGGTGAAAGAGAGAGATAAAAGTGAAATTAGAGAATGAGAAACTAAGACAAAAATAAGGAGATAGAGAAAGGGACACAGGCAAAGAAAAAAATAATTAAGTAAAGCAGGCGGGGTCAGGTTTAGTCGTCAGCACCCAGCTGATGAATTTAATATAGCCTTGGTGGTCCAGTTGTGTGGACCTATGCTATTTATCCATTGCCCCTTCTGCTATGAGGAAACTTCTTGATTCCTATTTGGTGGGACAATATACCGCTGTCACTTTCTACCACATCTGCCCCTCCCCACCCACCACTGATCTTGACTTGTTAACCATATTAATCTCCTTCCTGCAGCCCCTTTTGTGGAACCTTCCAGACACTGGGGGGGGAGCTGTTTGGAAATGACAACTGCTATCACCTGTGTGATGCCATGTGGGTGTGGGTATGTGTTTTGGGTCTGAAGAAGCCCCAGATATGGGGACGTTGCTGCTGGGGGGAAGGCTATGCAATCATTGCTGCAAAAACATTCTTAGTGCTTGCGATGTCAGCCATGGTGGATTAACCCCTATTGTCTGACACTGCTTGCTAAAGATCAATGCCACCTGCCATACTCTTTCAGGATTTTGGGATGCAATGGACTTGGAAGAAGGTGCACTTTCACCTTTTTTTGTCTGGGCTGAAAACACCACACATGGCTGAATCACTCAAATACAATCTCAGAATCCATTCCATACAAAAGATAGCAAGTTGATGAAAACACAATAATGCCAAATTCAGACTTACCAAGTTGACCATTTTTAGATTCTGAAATACCACCAGGAACATAAATCCCTAGGACATCATACGACGGATGTTTTGCCTGAACTAACATTTTGCAAATACTATCAAGTAACCACCTTGTAAATTTAATAAATATACATCTCAAAGACACTTTCAAAAATACTAAATACAGAAACATACATGGTCTGGGACTGGACATGAAAACTCTGTTCTTCTAATCCATGAAATCACAGGATACATAAACAGAAAGCAACAAACATGGGAAATCAAACACAAAAATAAAACTCATGAAAGTATAATCCAACCCTAAGAAAAATATTTTGATAAATAACAGGGAACGGTGAGATTTACATTCATTTGGTGGTTGGTGGTGGTGGTGTGGAACATCAGTTCTCTGTTACCACTTCATTTGATATTGTAAAAACAAGACCAACCACATGCCTAATAGTATACTATACATCCCAAACTCTGAGCATATTCGGTCCTATGCACAACCCAGGCTTGGGGACATGCAAAATGTGTATACCAGACCCATGCAGCTCCGCACTCGTGGGCAGGTCCACACCGGCTGGCATTCACTATTGCCAGCTTCCTGTCCGTGGTCCCGCCCCACCTACCCTAGGCATGCAGCAGTGCAGGTGAGGAAAATGGCCATGCATGTGGGCATCCATTCGGATGTCCATCCCAGGTCCTAGAGTGGATCTCCTGATGTGCTCATGCAGGGGGTCCTGGAACAGCATGTAGCCCTACCAGGTAGAAAAACTGGGTGTTCACCCAAATGAACACCCTCATCCCTCCAAGGATGCATGGTGGGCAGGTCCCAATGTGTGAGGGGGAATCCCATTGCCACAGCACCCCGTCGTTGACCTATGGGCACGTAAGAACTTACAGCAGGGTCCCTCCTCCCATGCAGATTTCCCATGCCAGCATGGCATGCAGCAGCAGTCATACATACATACATACGCATGGTTTGGGAACCACCCTTGGCATGCCCCTGTCCTGTCCCTGGTGCAGTTTCCCACAGCTGGCCAGGGAATCCCTTGCACAAGGCACTAGCATGCCTGTGGTGACTGTTGCCAAGAGTGCACAGATCACCCCTTATGTCATTCGGGTGTAGGAATGCCTATGCGCTGCCCTTACATAATGTGTAGGCATTTATGCATAGGAGCCATTATAACCTCTAAATTAATTCAGAACTAAAGTACAGCTTAACTCCTAATTCCCCATTTTCCATCATAGTATCATTTACTTCCCCCAGAGTGAGTCATAACACATAAAGATTACTAGTTTATTTGGCAATAAAAAGAAAGAGAAGACAAGACTCCTCCAAGTCCTGAATCCAAGCTCAATGACCTCAACTTTAGTAGGGACACAAAGGTGTGCTATTTTGTTTTGAAATGCTTGTGCAGACAGGAGAGGGATACAGCAACTGCATAGTAAGCCAGACTGCTAGGCATTTAGAAAAACAGTCACCATACTTGCATATGCAGATGTGCAAATAGGCCTAACAAAGGCAATCACTTTGGCAGATATGTTAGTGTAATGGTGGTGTCTAGATGCAGTGGATGAGTGGGACAGACAGTAATGCAGTAGTTCATGGGGGTGGGTATGGTGGCCAAAAACTGCAATATCACATAAAATCCATGCCAGAGGAGACGTATGCTTAGACAATTTGGATAAGGAAGAACTGGTAAACAATATTTCCTGTCACATGCTTCTGTGAATCAGAAAAGTTGAAAGTTTTCTCCAGCAACTTAAAGCACCAGATGAGGATTCCTTTGGTCAAAGGACAGATGGCTGCTTTTAGCATGAAAGGACCTTATGATTACTGCCAATTGCCTGCCCCCCTCCTCAATAAAAATACATAAGATTTCCTCATGGGGTGGCAGGAAAACCCATGACAACTTTTTAAAGAAATGTTTAGTCAGACATGGTACTATGTGATGGATTTTTACAATAATCAGTTTGGGAGCCAATGAAACTGAAAAAAAATCAGCATGGTTCAATTTTGCTCTTATATTTTTTCAAGGGGGGGGGAATGGGCATATGCTATATCACAATTTGTTTGATGCTCCAGAATACTAACTATGCTTCAGTTTAAACTATGCAAGTAGAAGTAGAGAAAGCAGCACTTCAATTTCAGACCACAACAACTTTACCACCAGTCTTGTTAAAATGTTCTGGAAGGCACCAGTCGAACAAATAGCAGAATAAGCAGCAACTCTGCTACCAAACATTAAATGTAGAGAGAAACTGCTCCTCCTGTCACAGGAATGAAATCATTAAACCAGACTTGCAGTTCATGACAGGGTCTACCACCTGCCAGCAGCAAACATGGGAAGAACTAACTGGGGTCATGGAGAAATGGAAGTTTACTCATCTGGTAAAGGTGATTATCTATCGCACCTTCTTACAGCACTCCCAGTTTCCACCCATGGGTAATTCCGGCACTGCTTAGCAGTGAGCTATTCCTTCCTGGCGGTCCCTGGCTGACCTCAGTCTCATAGTCCAGCAACTGAAGAGTAGGCATGTAGCATGCAAATCTGGTTTTGTATACAGAAGTCCAAATTATGCCCCCACCAACCATTTCCATGAGCTCTAAAGGGCAATAAATTGCAAGAAAAAACACTGACCACTTATTTCTATTTGAATTAGGTTTAGAAGTTTAGACCAATTTATAGAAAGTGATTGTGTGTGACTACGATTCACAATTTTAGGTTTTGCAAATTTCTTTAAAGCACCATATCCTAACAAAATGGTCCTAGTGTAAAAAGGATAACAAAAATTATTCCTACGACAAAAACCACTTACAGTGGTACTTTTTTATTTGTTTAATATATGTGCAGGACTTGAGGTTCTGCGCTTATCAATTCAAGACACACGTCCAACCCCCACTACTTCAGGGCTATCTGTGTCGCTATATATAACCCATTACATCATGAGCCTACCCAGCTAGAATACTGCATCCTGAACAGCACCATCTAAACAGCACTGTCAGGACTGCATAATGCCTGAATAGCGACAGGGGTAGAATAGTGTATAGCAACTACCTCTACCCCCGTCACTATTCAGGGACTGTTGAGGGTGCACAAGTAAAAGAAAAGTGCACCAGCTGGCTGAGCTGCTCCCATGGTGGAGTGGGTTAAGGCAGCAGCACAGACTGAGACACCAGGGTTCTGTTCACAGTCTCCCAACATGTGCAGTTACATCCCCCCCCAGTGTATTTTTTTTGCTATCTGCCATGACAGAAAAATCCCCCAAGTTTCTCCTTTACCCTGAGATCCACCCCCCACACACACACAGAGTCCGGGGTGGATGGGGATGTGGGTGGCAGAGCCCCCCTCTAAACAAAAGTGAATAGTATTCTTTTTAGCACTGATAGCGGTCGTCAGTGTGGTTTACGACCATTACCAGTGGTGCTGTCTTGTGCTATGGCATTTGTACTTGGCACTGTTCTTGACAGTGCTGTTATTGACAACACTGTTGTTGTTGGTGCTGTTCATATCTAGTGCCCACCATATACATTTTTATAAGCAACTGCACCTTTTCTGCATGGTGTTGTATATAACTCACTGTACCCCATCTGGGTGGTGCTATATATTAAGGAGATACGTAATGGCCAGCGTGAGATACCGTATGTATCACAATGAGTGGACAGTGACCTCAGCTCATGAGTGGCAAAGCGTAGCGAAGCCACAAGTGAGGTTTCCGAAATCACTGTCCACGGGTTGTGATATATAGGTATCACACAACGGGACATCACATATCAGTTTTATACAATAGGGCTCCATTTTTTATTTATTTTCTGGGTTTTTTTTTTGTTTTAGAGGCATGGGGGGGAAGTGACATGTACACAGTATTGATAACTGGCGATGATGTGTACACTGTGCTTGATATCTTCACAGTGTGCACGTCACGATCTAGTTATCACACTGTGCTTGTGATACGGCTTTTTATTGGATGCCATATCACTTCACCCCTATTGTATAAAACCCACTACACCCCATCATCATGTACAGTGGTAGAATGACCTCTGCCTTGCTGCTGGTAATTCACTTGTCAATGCAGCACGGCATCTTATTTGCTTTGGCCGCAGTTTTCTTGTAGTATGCTGAGTGTTTCAGGTTATCTGTGATAATTACACCCAGCTCCTTTTCTTCCTCTGACCTGGTTACATGCACACTGCCCAGCCAGTATTTGATCCCTGGGTTTTTTGCTCCCAAGTGTATAACTTTTAGCAGTGAATCCCAGTGGCCAAATACCAGACCACTTCTTTAGCCTAGCCAGGTCTTCCCTGAGTTCCTGTCTCCCCTCTGCCATGTTCACTTCAAGAAAGCTTGGTGTTGTCTGTAAACAGGCAGATCTTAACCTTAATCCTATCCATTTCGTCACTTACGAATAAGTTAAACAATACCGACTGAGCACAGAGTCCCGTGAGACCCCACTGGTCACAGACCTAACCTCTGAGAATTTGCGTCCTGACTACCACCTTTTGGTTTCTGTCCTGCAGCCAACTTCTGACCTACCCAACAAACTTAGACTCCAACCCCAGACCTTCTACCTTCCTGACCAGACCCTGTGAGGTACAGAGTCAAAGGCCTGATGAAGTCTAAATATAGAAAATCAACCACTTGGTCTTGTCCACTGTCCTGGTGACCCAGTCGAAGAAATTAACTAGGTAAGTCTGTCAGGACCACCCAAACACAAACCAATGCTGCCTCACATACTGGAGCCTATTATCCTCCATAAAGCTCATCAATCTCTCTTTCAGGATGGTCTCCATCAGCTTGCCCAAAGCTGAGGTCAGGCTGATTGGCCTGTAGTTCCCTGTTTCATCCTTTAACCCACTTTTAGGGAGAGGCACCACATGTGCAGCTCTCCAATCCCTAAGCATGAATCCAGAGAGGTGTTAGAGCTACCAGGGGGATCTGCCAGACCCTCCACCATTTCCCTTAGGACCCTTGGGTGCACACCATCTCGCCCTGGTGATTTATCCACCTTCAGGACCCTTAGGCTCTTAAGTACCCTGTCAGCTTGAATAAAGCTCTCTGTGACTTCCCCCTCCTGGTTCCCACCCCCCATTCCCCTCTGGCACTGGACCATCTTTCTGCCTAGTGAAGGCCTAAGAAAAATATTTAAGTACCTCTGCTTTCTCTTCACTACTTTCTGCCAAACCAACCTTCTTTTTTAATCTGGCTATCTCATCCCTTATGTTCCTTTTCTCCCTTATATACTGTAAAAAGTTTTTACCCCCAGTACTAGCTGCACTTCCTTTGTTGCCTTTGCCACATTAACCACTCTGCTTGCCTCCTTGATTTAGCACAGTAATCCACCCTATCCTCCCCCAAGCACGTTTGTACTTCTGAAAGGCTTCCCTCTTGTCACTTACAGCTTTTGCCACCACTTTCCAAACCAGCTGGGCCTTGGCATTAGTACTTTCGATTTTGGTGCACTCACTAGTTGCCTCCATCAGTCCCTCCTTTATTATTGCCCATTTCCGTTCCACATCCATCTCCCTGCTTCTCCCAGCAAGGTGTCCTGCTAGAATTTCTCCCATCCTACCAAAACAAATCCCTCTTAAAGTATCAAACCCTAGCCATGGTTCTGACAATCCCCTTGCCAATGTCCAGCTTGACCACACTGTGTGGTGGTCACAACCTGCAAGTGGCACTTCCATTTTCACATCCTAAACATGCTCACAACTGGACAGGGTTAAGATCAGGTCCAGGTTCAATACAGCCTTCACTCTAATGGGTTCCATGACACCCTGGGCCAGGACACCTCCCTGAAATGCATCCAGCAGTACTTGCTCCCTAGTGCAGGAGGTAGTCAGGATTTTGCAGTCCACCCCAGCTTGAAATCCCTAATTATTACTACCTCCCCCTTACTGGCCATTTCTGTGATTTGAGACCATAGTACCCTGTCCAACTCCTCTTCCTGTGAAGCTGGCCTGTAGACCACCCCATCCTTATTTTCTTCCCCCTAGTGGATTGTAGATGCACCCAACATTCTTCAGTCTTACCGTCTGCCTCTTCCTGTCTGATACACGTTATTCCCTCTTTCACATACAGGGCTACTCCCCCCACTTCCCATCCCACTATCTTTTCCACACAGTTTATACCAGAGAACTGTGAGGTCCTAGTCATGGTTTTGTGTGGCCTACACCCCGGTGTCAGTTGAAAACCAATTATGACTGACTTACCACACATTATGACTGATTTTTTTTAAACTAGTTTTAAATTTCTGACTTCAACTAACTAAAGAAAATCCAACCACTTTTTTCAACTTTCACCATCGTTGAATTTTATTATGTAGTAGTTTGTCATACTTTTTTAACTTCTTATCTTTTTTTATTAAAATTTTGTCTATAAAAGTTAATAAAATGTCCCCCCCCCCCGAAATTAATGGGGCGCGCGCACACAGAACCTTCGCCTTCTGACATCACAAAACAGGGCTGCATGTGCCTACATGGGGTGTGTTGGTGGGTTAAGGTCAGGAAGCAGTTCCGTTCTTAGCATTTGAGATTTAGCAGCATTATAACTTCATAAATGGGCAGAAACAAAAGGAATTATGTATGCCCCTCAACTCTGGGGCAGGTGATGTATTGTATATGTTGGAGGGGGCAGCAACAAGTCAGCAGCAGCTAAGAAGCTGTCTGCTCTTTAAAATGCAAATACAAAGTGCAGTGAAACAAATCTACATACAGTAGGAAGCCACTAAAGCACAACAACCAGTCAAAACAACACCAAAATATACCAAGCCCCTGAAAGTAACAAGTTGAAGCAGGGCAGTAAAACAGTATATGGTATAGAAAAATAAGCAGCTGTAATACTAGTTATTTAGAAAAAGAACTGTGAGTCTAAGGCCCTGTACACATCAGGCCACTTAAAATGTTTTAAGGTGCTTAAAACGTTTTAAGTCGCACAAACATGGCGCCCATCCGTGATTTAAGCACGGTTTCGTGCTGCAGTTAAGAAACCATGCTTAAACCCTGCTGTAGCTAGTCTCAAGTCCGTTTTCAAAAACGTTTTAAAGGAGGAAAGCGTGTTACCTTGTGGTGTGGACGGGCGTGCAATTTTTCTATCAATTAGGTTGCCAACATAACTGTGCTACGATCGGGGAGGATTACCGAGTTTAAAAACGTTACTCGCTGCTGATGGAGATGGAAGTTCACCGTGTTACAATCGCGTTCAAACTCGGCGAACAATAATGTGGACAGGCTACTGTGGTGAGTTTTAAAACATTTTGAAACCATTATTTAAAACGGTACAAATCTTCACTTGTAATGTGTACAGGGCCTAAAATACAGTCTCAGTAATGCCTCTTAAACACCCCACAGAAGCTAGAAAGTATCCTTTTGCAAATGGAGCTAACCATCAATATATGTTAGTTTACTAGTAGTCGTAGAATCTGTGAGACTAAAAACAGTGTAAGGAAGGACTCCTAGAAATACCTACTGTATGGTATACCAGAACTGAGATGTATCCATAGTTTAAATTTAAAGCTAAAAAAAACCCTCATGCATATTAAAAAAAACATTTTCTGACACAGTTTCTGAACTTGTTTTGGCTTTCAGCATGTGCACTAATGTGTTTTTTTGGTATTTTATTCATCTTGCCGTGAGGACTTTAATATTTAGCCTATCCAATTCCTACACTGGCAAACAACAAAAATTTTGTCCACTGGACCAGACCAACCGTGCTCAATGCTCCGGCCTCCTATGAGTCTGGAAAATCACCAACTGACCACCTGTGCCTGGCCTGCTCCATGACCACGTGGGGAGTCTGACTTACTCCCAGTGGCACCACAGTCAGAATGAGCCCAGCCAGGCCACCAGCAATAGATTGATGATGATCGACTGCCTTGGCTTTTCAAGTCTGGCCCCCTGGGCTCCACAGCCCCCAAGTCCTCAACCAGCCAGACAAGCCAGACCAGCATGCAGCAGACACACAAACAGACTGAGTAGTCTGTGAGAGACCATCCTCCTCCTCCTTCCTACTGCCCAGCCCTGACAGGCCTTACTTACACATCCCATACAGTACCTTGCTCACTGTAGTAACCTGTTGCCAGTTCAGTCAGGTGTCGGGTGATGATTTGGTCATCAGCGGCGGGTGGCTCCATGGCTCAGGCTGTTGCTGCTGCTGCTGCTGCTGCTGCTGCTGCTCTACTCGGTAGTGGTGCTGGTGGTTTTTTGGATCTGAGTGCTCCCTCCTCCCAACCCACACAGTCAGTCCCCAACGCAGACCCACACCCTCACTCCAGTACGCCATGACGTGGAACTAGTGCACCTACCACTCCACCTCCTCACCGACTCTGAAGACCTGACTGAGACTGGCTTTGCTGGAGGACTGACTGGGACTTGCACAGCCACACTAGTCTCTCTCCGGGCAATGGACATGACAGGACAGTGGACACAGTTAACATTTTTAAACTAAAGGCTGAGCCACCAAACTTCGTCCCTGCAGAAAAACGCTGCTCACTCCATTGCCCCCACACCAACACAGATGCCTCCTCTTCTGACAGTCTCCTCTCCTACCTAGGCTTGCTCTCCCTGCCACCTCGTGCAGCCAGTCACAGACACTCTCAAGCTCCTGGCTCCTCCATCTATCTCTCCTAATTGGTGGATGCTTCGTGTCCTGGAGCAAAGTGTGCATTTTATTGGCTGTAAGGTTCAGTGCCAATGGTTGGAGACTGTTAGATATTCGCATCCTCCCTAGCCCACCTCCCCCATCCCCGGAAAGAAAAAAAGAGAAAACACACTGCAGTGCACCACAAAAACAAACCTGGATGGGTCATGGAATCATCAACTGCAGTGGATTTCAACTACACTATTTTATGACTGCAATCCAATGCAATTGCAACTGATTGCAACTACATTGAATTGCAACTGACTATTTCAACTGTTGACGACTGCTCCAGGGTCTAGCGTGGCCTATGTCTCTGCAATGACCACTAAGTCCACCTCTCCCCACCCTTCACTGTGACTCAGGACCTCCCCCCCACCATCCCCTTAACCCCTCTGTCACCCTCTCCTACCTCTTCCCTTATCATCCAGCTCCCCAACATAATGCACTAATTGGGAGGGAGGCCTATTGGCCTACTCTTTGAGGTGACTAAGGGGGCTGTGCACCCTGCTGCGCCCCCCCCGTCAGTTTAAATTGAGGTTGTTCCCCATTAGTTCCTCCAGTTTGCCCTTCAGGACCCTTGTACCCTTTCTACTACTATGCAGACTGTCTGGTGCATACATGTCCTTGTTATCCCAGGTCCCTCTCTTGCACCTCCCTTACTTCATGACCTGCAAGGTCATTTATCCCTAGGTGCACAAAAATGTGGGGTTTCCCTCACCTGACCCATGGACTGTGATATCAGAGATCCCACTTTTCATGCCATCATCCTTGGCATACATTCTACCCTCCTACGGCTTGCCATTGACTCTTTCCCTACCCATCTCACCCCCTTCCCAACTAAATCCCCCAAGATTACCACTCTTCATCCTAGGCCCACCCAGCTCTCTCTGTCCTTCTGCCCACTCCTGCCTGTCTTCCCTTTCCCCTTGTGTCCCTCATGCATTCCCCCTGATTCCCTAACCCATCTATCCCTTTCCCTATCCCCTCCTGCTAAGCGTTTCTCCCCCTGCATGTCCCGAGCTTATCTTTTTACTCACCCTGGCCTGCCTCTACCCTTCCCTTCCCTTCTGCTCTCCACCAGCCTGTCCCCTTATTCTCCCTTGTTCACAACTGCCTTCCTTGCGACACCTGCCCTCCCCTCTTGCCTGAACTCACTTTCTCCTGCTCTTCCTCACTATTTTCCCTGATGACCCACCCCATACTACCTCCATTCTTCTTTATCCCACTGTTACTCCCCATTCAACTAGGTTCCATCTCCTCACCCCAGTCCAGTAGGAAGAATCTGTCCCGCACCAGCAGCTCTAGAGGTGCTCCCACTAACCACCCCTTCTTACCTTACCTTTTCTGTTATCATTTCCCCAGACTATTCCCTGGACCTGTCTCCTGCTGGGGGAGGGGACCTCTGGGACCTGCCTAAGCACCTGTTCCTTTTTACCCCCTTGGCCCTCCTTCCCCTCTTTTGTCCATTTTTGGCCTCTTATCTTACCAGTCTTCATGCCCTGCTGACCCTCTGCCCATCCTTTTATCAACCCATGAATCCCCCCTCCAGCAGTGCATCTGTTTCCTGCCTCAGTTGCCACACCTCCACCCTCAGCTGAAAAAAAACTTCCTGTAAGCCATGCATCCCCATCTCCCAGAGTGCTCCCAGAAACACCGCTGCTCCACATCCCCTGCACCAAATATCTTGTGTTTGCCATTTTGATTTTATTCCCAAAAATAAAATAACTGTTTATGACATTTCTAAAAGCTCAAGCAATGTATAAACCTAAACAGCCATGTCATTAAGTGTCAAAACCTTCTGTATTTTTATTTTACATCTGTATTTGAGCTGGTATCTTTCAAAGTTTATAACTTTATGATGTGTTGCAAATTTTCAAGGGTGTACATGGTTACAATAGGGTAGTTGCCTTCTGGTGATGAATACCAGTGCATACAAAAAGGCACTGTGCTAGTTCCATATCTGTGTAAGCAGGATAATGAGTAGCTGCAATAGTATAATAATTAAACAAAATTACCTCCTCAAAACATGGATTAGCAAACACAGAGAGGGGGCTACATTGGCAATTGTATCAAGTCATGCTAATTCTGTTCCAGTTAGATTTCCTGAGGGTAGCCAGAGTGACACCCCACTTCAGTCAGCCTGTGAGTTATGAAAAAATAAAACAATCATCCCAAGTCACAGGAATTAACACATTGGTGACTAACCCTAAAAGTAACTTTCCCTGAACAGAAAGTAAACATGGGGATTTGAGATTGTGCAGCATCATAACCGGCAAGAGTAATACTACCCCCCCCCCATAGAAACATAGAAACATAGAATTTGACAGCAGATAAGGACCGCTGACTCACCCAGTCTGCCCATTTCCTCACCTAATGGATAAGCTGCAGGTCCTAGCTAACCAACAGCCTACTTCTTCCAACCTCCACCCCCTAGAATTGCCTTATGTCTGTCCCATGCATTCTTGAATTCCACCACTGTTTTTGACTCCACAACCTCCTCAGGAAGGCAGTTCCATGCATCCACAACCCTCTCAGTGAAAAAATACTTCCTCACATTACCTCTGAGCCATCCCCCCTCTAACTTCAAATTGTGCCCCCTTGTTCTTGCACACCTCTTTTTCTGAAAGACGCTACCCTCTTGGACTTTGCTGATTCCCTTCAGGTATTTGAAAATTTCCATCATGTCCCCCCTCTCCCTCCTCTCCTCGAGGCTATACATATTAAGATGTGATACCATCCCCCCCAATCAGTGTGTGAACCATGAAAAAAACAAAACGGGCACAGGCTCCAACATACTGGTAACCTTAGGACCCTAAAAACAATTTTTACTGCACAAAAAGCAAACACATGATTCAAGTTTATACAGCAACTTAAACAGCCAGAGTGATCTCTCTCTCTCTCTCTCTCTCTCTCTCTCTCTCTCTCCTTATGCGAGCATGTCACTGCATATGTGTGTGTGTGTGTGTGTGTGTGTGTGTTTTATACATGTAAGCCACCCCTTTTGAGGGCTAGCTTAATATACCATATTCTCCCTTTTGGTTAGGTTTCTATTGGGCATTTCCATGCACCTAATTCTAGGGCGTTGCTTATTTATTTATTTATTTTATTTATTCAAACGTTTCACCAGGAAGGCATACTGCTCATTTCCAGATGTGTCCAGGGGGGAAGGGAATGGGAGCAGTGCAAATACAAAGTCACATGATCACAATGGCACCTATGCTCGAACATGCAGAGTGGCTATGTGGTGTGCATCCCTGGCACATAGCCTCCTCACACCCCTTGTGCACCCTGCACGGAATGCACAAAACAGGGTGCACAGCCCCTCTGCTCCCAATCCCCCACCCGCAAAGACTGCAATACGTAGGCGGCAGGCAGGGGGCGTGCCAGCAATACCTGTGATGCACAATGGCACAGAGTGCTGGCCATGGGGTGCAGAGGCAGACTTGGGTTATGCCAGGGAGAACCCAACCATAAGCCCACTATGCACCCCACACATCCAACCCTCAACAATAGGACACAACAGCAGAGCCGTGACAGGCCACCTGGGGCCACCCACCCCTGCACCCAGATATGCCCCACACCTCCCCCTTGCATGCCAACCCCCCTACACACACATATGATGGCACTGGCCCCTGGACTTCAGACCCCCCCTCAAAACACTGTCTGCCAGCCTCTTGTCCCCTCACCCTGCTGCTGTGGTGGGCTGCATGATCCCTTCCCCCACAACATACACCCTCATGCCAATGCCCCCAACCCCATAACACACTATTTGTTTGGGGGCAAGGCATGGGCTGTAGCACATCCCACATCTCTCTTCTATGGCCGCTAGCTGTGTGGACATCCATGGGGAAGCACAGCCAATGTGCCCCCCACAGGGTATGTGATCCACTGAGTGTTCCAGGATGGGCATCCCATTGGATGCCACCTGGGTGTGCAGCTCTGCAAATGGGCACCCCACACGAACCTGCGCATACCCACGTACCAGGGGGGTGGGGCCATGGAGAGGTGGCTGGTGGTCGTGGATTCCACAGGTGTGGAGCTCTGCAGGTGGGATACGTGCCTTTGGTGCATATTTCCTGCCCGTTGGAGCATAGACCCCAATGAAAGTAGTTGAATATAACAGGCATACATACTTAAAATATTACAACAACTTACACAAATGGCTACAACAAAAGTAATACAGACAGAGTAAATACCAGGTAGATGTTGGTGCGCTCATATGGTCAAAAATACAATAGTCAAGGGAAAGTCAAGAGATATCTTAAGGTAACAGGAGTGTGTCAATTGGAACAGCCAAGTTAACGACAAGCCCTAAGGAGCACAGGTGAAACAGCATTCCTAGGGTGACAACCCAGTCAGACCAGAGGCCTAGATAAGCCAGGGCCTCAGGGTATGGTATAGGAGGGGAGACTAGGCAGTGTGTGAAGCGAGGTCAGAAGGTTTTGACAGAAGCAAGTAGGGGTTGTGAAGACATGTAGACGGGAGAAGAGTAGGGTGAAGTGGCATAACAGATGGAAGAGAAAAGAGCATTTCATAGTTATGGACAGTGGAGAAGGCAGATTGGCCAGTGGTTGTAGCCCAGTGAGGAATAGAGAAGGACCTTATATCAGAGTTATGGAGAGAATAAGGGCATAGAGAGGAAATGGAGATAAGAAGGGAGGTTCCCAGTCCAGTATTTTGCCATGAAAGTTGCAATAAGGGACAGACGCCTGGACTCCAGGGATGGGAGAGATAGTGCTTTATGCAGGTTACAATAATGAGCGTGAGGGGGGCAGGATAGAACAAAACAGCAAAAGAAGTTATAAAGAGTGTCCAATCTGGCCAGTGTAGTTTTAAGCATGGCACTGTAAACTATGTCATTATAGTCAAAGGCAGGGAGGATCATTTTCTGAACAATAGCTCTGCAGGCATCTTATGGGATGCAATCCTTGTTCCTAAATAGAGCACTTAGCTTGGGGTGAAGATTCTTTTGGATAGTACTCACATGTGATGAAAAGTTTTGGTGTTGGTCAAGCCAGACCCCAAGGTATCTAAAGGTTGTGATATTTTCAATAGGAGAGCCATCCAAGGTGTGGAAGACAGAGGGGTTTAGAGTTTTACTAGCCTGTATGCTCTTCCGCCTGGGTTCACAAAAGGGGTTTCAGGAGAAAGCAGAGAGCTGGCAGGCTGGGTATAGGGTAAGTCAGGCTGGGGCTTCAAATCCTCCCAGCCCAGGAGGTACTAGTTGGTGTTAGCATCAATGGCTATGCGTTTTGGTAGGAGGGTCATAGTAGTATGGCGACCATTGGGAATGGGGTCCTGGTAAGACCAGTGGCTGGGTGTACAACAGCATGAAGGCAAGCCCATCATTATCTGGGTTTGGGAGACCTGGTGCCCTTAAGAAAGGTATGGCAGCGGGGCTGTCACAGCAGTGACAGGGCCACAACAGGGCCCCTTGGAGGTAGCAGCTCTGAAGTGGTCATTTCCCAGTGTGGCACGCTACCAAGGTAAGTTGGGCGGATTGCATTTTGGGATCTCATTTTATTGGGCCTGCCATGCCCATGTCTGGGGTAGGTCCCATATTAGGCCCATTAAAGAAATGCAAGGAAAGAGTAACTGTAAGGAGGGAGCCATGTCATTTATGTTATGGTTAAGCTAGCATCCTGTCTCTGTTTGGAAGATGGTTACAAACTGGTTGGATCTCTGGCAAGGTTTACAGAACAGCTGCGGTGGTTTAAAAGGCTGTACCCCTGATTTTGGTTACTTCGGGGTAGGGAGTAAGGTACTCCCCAAGTACTGGTTTAAGTCATGCATTGTACCCTCAAAGGTTTGAGCTTTTCTTTGGCTCAGTGTTATCTGTGTGGAGTCTGCACCTAATCTATTACATTAGGCTTGTTTTAGGCATCTTTCTCAGCCTGGTATGTTTGTACCTCACATGTATGCCCCCTGGCCTGTCAGTCTCTCAGCTCCATGGAGCTGTACACTCTATTTATTTTTAATTTATTAATTTTAAATAGAAACAGAATTAAAGTTCTTTATTAGTTCTTTTACTTTGTGTGTGCTGGGATTATTTAAATGAACTAACTACATTCCTCCTCTTAAGAAAAGTTCAGTTTCCACTGACCCTGGCCCGGCCTGGAAGGTGCAGCTGCTGGTAAGCTAAAGCCTATTTGGTGAGAAAACAATCTGCACTATGCAAAATGAGATCTGCAGGTGGGGTAAGGCCTTGTTTTTTTTCTTTAGTCAGGGCCTATGCCTGGAAGGTGTTTGTTTGTGCCTCCACAATTACCATGAGGACCCATAGACAAAAGGGGAGTAGAAAGGGTGTTACAAATGTGGGGGCTCATCTGGGATTTTGTTTCAGGGTCGCGTGCTTGTGGGTGGACTAGATGAAGCCAGGGTCCCACTGCCACAGTAGGCCTGGATGCTTGGTAGTGCATCACTGTGGATCGCCATTGTGGGGTGTTTGGAGCTCTTTCCTCATCTTCTGGTAAGAGAAGGGGCCTGGCAGTCAGGAGGAGTGGTCAGGTGGGCAAAAGTGACACTGCTCATTGGCTCTGGCTTTAGCTGTATGAGGAATGAGTGGTGAAGATTCCATTTCCTCCTTGAGATTGTGGTGGAAAGATGCAATTTATGAGATGGAAAAACCAAAAGTAGATATGGCTGAGAAGTTTTCCTGCAATGAGCCCTAGGCCACCATTCCAGCATCATTATTATCCTGTCTGTGGAAGTCAGCAAGGAGAGGAGTGGCGGAGGAGAAATGTGTGCATTGTGGATTTCAGGGAGAGGGAATAGTTCAGCTGCCCTTGTGCTCTATTTGTTCCAGAGGGCCTGCTGCGGGAATATTTTAAGGTATCCACTACACATATAACAAGGAAATCCACCGCGACCTGCAGAATGACACCAGTGCATTTGAACAACAGGTAACCAACCTGTAACTTCAATAGCAAGCCTTCGATGTCATGCACTCAGGGCAGGAAAATTAAATGTCCTCCGAACCAAGCTTTGTAGATGCAGCTTTTATTGGTTTGCAGATATTCATGAGTTTAAATGTGACATAATTATTATCGTACTTACACCATGTCCTATTAGTTATGTCCGCCCCACTTTTTTTCCCTTCTCTTTAGCCCTCATGTGTCCTATCCTTTCGTCCTTTGTTGTCCATAGCTCCACTAATGAAGCTTAAACAGCTACTGTGTATATAGAGCTAGTCTGGTGGTGCTAAAGGTTGAGGTGCTAGACGCCACACCTCGTACCATGCCAGCAACGTGTATTCAGGAGCGAGTTCAGGTCTCCGGGGGTCGGCAGGGGAGGAGAAGGCTGGAGCATCCACAGACTGCTCACCTTCTCCTGGGGAGGGAGGGTTGCAGGGGTCAGCAACAGGGTGCCTCCTAGCAGTGGCTGGGCAGTACTGAGCTGGCTGCTTGGTTCACAGAGGGGAGGTGGAGCATGGCAGACATCAGCTGGAGCATACACTGGAGCATGAATGTGCCAGACCAGACATCATTGCATGTTTGTGCCTGCTGTGGGAGGGCTAGGGGTGGTACCACCAGAATAAGGAAAAACCCCGGAGAGGCTGGTAAGCAATTATGCACCTTGGCTCCCATACCCACCACCAGACCCCTCCCACCTGGCTCCCGATCAGCACCGAAGCGTGGATGTCATCAGATATCTAGGGCACCCGTAGAAGTGGCAGACCCACTCTGGGGGGGGGGTAAAGCCAGGGTGTCTTCAGGAGGGGACCCAAGCTTTCTTTTTGCAGTTTATCTTTTTATTGAGCAAAAAATTCTTTCATACATATTTAACATTAGGTTTGCATTCTGGTGCTTACATAGATGCAGGTTCATCCATACATACAGCAATAAGTAACATTTTTGCTGCTCTATGGGTTATATAAACATAATTGATTCTCTACGAGTGTTATATTATGTGCACCCTAGTGAGCTGTTGGTGAAAAGGCTATTTAAAAGATTGTAGTGTACTTATGGAGGCAAGTTCTTGTTTTGGGGGAAAGGGAGGAGTCTCTTTGTGCTCTTGACATGGGAGAGATGGTTAATTCTAGGTCTCGTGCCTTTCCTTGATCAATTTTGGTAGGGTCAAAATGCCGCCAACTTACTTCACGGTGGTTTTAAGAGGTCTTTCCTCCAGTCCATAGTCTGGCCTGTGCTTTTTTGCGCCAAATGGGCCCCATATCTTATGATATGTGGTGGTATTCTATAGTGAGAAGTACATCAGTCTTGTATTGATTGCTAAAGTTTCCATTGCCTTGTACCATTCATTCAGGGTGGGGACTTCTGTTGTCCTCCATCTTCGGAGGAATAATCGCTTCCCTTCTACTGTGGCCTGCATCAGTCAAAGCCTTTGGCTCCTGTTCAGTTTGTGGTTCTCCTCCCAGA
This sequence comes from Neoceratodus forsteri, assembly GCA_016271365.2. Taxonomy (NCBI): domain Eukaryota; kingdom Metazoa; phylum Chordata; order Ceratodontiformes; family Ceratodontidae; genus Neoceratodus; species Neoceratodus forsteri. The sequence continues at coordinate 1,205,719,826 of CM057456.1, forward strand.
GTCCTAGTAGTATCATGGATGGAGATAGTGGTATGACTGTTTTTAGTACCGTCTCACACTCTTTTGCTACTAAAACCCAATGGGCTGGATGTCTGGGCACTCCCAGAGGAGGTGAAGCAGGTTTGCACCTGTGGCTCCACATCTCCAACATTCATCCATATGGAGCAAGCCTATTTTCTTGAGAATTGATGGGGGTGCAATACCAGAGGTGGAGTATTTTCTTTTGAATTAATACATTTTTAGGATCCTGACAGGCACGCTGCACCACCCTCCAGCAGCCCACCCACTCCTCCTCTATGATGGCCCTATCCAGTATTTCTTGCCATCTGATTTTTGCCATGTGTGATGGGTTGGTTGCTGTCTGTGCCAGCATACCTTGTAATGTGCCAGAGAGCCCTTTTGGTTTCTGGATCCAGTGTTTCAGGGGGAGGGGGTAAGATGAGGGAGTTTCAGGCTGGGTGGCAGATGCCCAGACGATGTCTGAGAGAGGCCATCTCTCCATGACCAGGAGGAAAAGTTAGTTAAAATAAAAAAACAGCTATATATAAAAGAATAAAAAAAGAGAATCTAAAAAAGGGAAATTTCTTAAATTTGGAATTTAAGGAGCTTAGGATCAAGTTCTCCAGCACCTGATTAGCTCTCTTTTCTACACCTATGGTCTTTATATGTAACTAAATGATAGAACTGATATTTGCACTGTTTAGCACTTTTCAGCAGCCAGCAAATTATTTTTCATTTAAGTGCTAAAACATAACTAATAGGACACGGTGAAGTTAGATAACTAACTGGGCTCAGTACTGGGTCCAGTCCTCTTTAACATCATTACAGGTGACATTGCAGGGGGTCTGGAAGGAAAGGTATGCCTATTTGCAGATGACACAAAGATCTGTAACAGAGTTGATACACGGGGGGGGGTAGAAAGGATGAGAAGGGACTTGACAAGGTTGGAGGAATGGTCAGACATATGGCAACTCAGATTCAATGCAAAGAAGTGCAAAGTAATGCACTTGGGAAACAAAAACCCAGGAGAAGAGTACACAATAGCAGGGGAGGTACTAACAACAACAAAAATGGAAAGGGACTTGGGGGTAGTCATATCAGATGACCTAAAGGTGGGTAAGCAATGCGATAAGTCAGTAAGGAGAGCCAGGGGGATACTGGGATGCATAGGGAAGGGCACCACATTAGAAAAAGGAATGTGGTTATCCCTCTATACAGACAGTTGGTGAGATCCCATCTGGAATACTGTGTGCAGTTTTGGAGAGCCCATCTACGCAAGGACATAGGATGGAAGCAGTCCAGAGGAGGGCAACTAAAATGGTGCAGGGTCTGCATCAGAAACCATATGAAGAGAGACTGAGAGAGCTTAATATGTATACCCTTGATGAAAGGAGGGACAGGGGGACATGACAGAAACTTTCAAGGGAATCAACAAAGTCCAGGAGGGTAGCATCTTTCAGAAAAAGAGATGTGTAAGAACAAAGGGGCACAATTTAAAGCTAGAGGGGGGACAGCTCAGGGGTAATGTGAGGAATTTTTTTTTTCACGGAGAGAGAGTGGTGGATGCATGGAACCGCCTTCCTGGGGAGGTTGTTAGGTCTAAAACAGTGGGGGAATTCAAACATGCATGGGACAGACATAAGGCTATTGTAGTAGGAGGTTGCAGGAAGTAGGCTGTTGGTTAACTAGAATCTGTAGCTTATCCAATAGGTAGGGAAATGGGCAGACTGGGTGGGCCAAATGGTCCTTATCTGCCGACAAAGTCTATGTTTCTATGTAACTGCTATGCTGGCATTATCATTTAATCCTTTTTTCTTTTAACACTTATTTTGTTTAAAATATTTTTCTATAATGATGTCACATGTAAACTCATAAATATTAATGATCTTGTGTAAAAAATGAAGTGAGTGTCTTGCTTTGCCACTCCTCCTGACAAAGACACATGGACTTGAAGCGCTGGGGCTTTGTGTTAACCAGTAATTATCTGTGTATCAAGCACAACGAGAATTCTTGCAAAAATAAAAGCTGCATTCTACAAAACTTGGTTTGGAGGACTTTTAATTTTACTGTCTATGAGTGCGTGACATTGAAGGCCCCCTACACATATGCCAGGCCCTACCCCACTGTGGCATCGGCGGGTGCCACATCATTGGTATCCTACCAGAGTTTGGATGTATACGAGGAAGCCAAGCCATCTGATCCAGTAGAGGAAGCAAAGCCACCTGCTCCCCTGGCAGAGACAAGTATGGGGGTTCCTGATGTAATAGTGGTGGCCATGGAGGAGGACCCTAGTAAGGGTGCTGTGGGGCATAGCCATCTGCCCAGTCCCAAGGCACCTGCCACCGTTGACTATCCCATTGGCAGAGGGAGAGGTAGGGGATGGGGACTTATAATTGGCAGCCTCTCAGGGTCCAGGGAGTCACCGAAAGTCCTCTACCTGGTGACTGTGGCTCTTCTGGTGCCTCATGTGAAGAGTTTCCCTATCTCAGTACTCCAAGCCAACCAGGAGTGAAGGAACAGGAGAGCAGGGTCCTGTGGGAAGTGCCAGCTGCGCTCCCCTCTAGACAAGCTCCTAAAGCTATCAAGTCACTGATCAGGAGGTATATTGAGCCATCCCTCATCCCTACGTATGTCCTACTCTACAACTGCTGAACACTCTCCCACACACCTCTCAGCACTGTGTAAGGCCACCCATGTCAGAATGGATGGACTTTTAAATAATGACCCATTGAACATACCATACAGAACCCAAGAGTGTTTGGAGCCTGGTACCACCTGGCAGACCAGTGTGTGCAAGATCTGCCTCAGTGGTCGCAAGTGGAGAGATGGGTGAGGTGCAGAATCCATATTAAATATCTGCATGCTAAATACCCTTATGTTACAGAAAGGCTGTGGGACATTATAGAAGAGACGCATCCTGACTGGGTGTTGTGGGGGTGCAGTCCAGAAGCCACAACTGCAGTCAGAATCATCTGGCCCTCCAACGCTGGAGGTCACCGAGAAAGTCAGATCTTTGTGCTTCTCATCTCCCTGAGCAGGACTAACTTTGTTCAAGCACTGTGACCTTGTCAAGGATGTGGTCAGTTGCCACATAAAATATTATCTAATATTCCCTGGCTCATTTGCAGAAGAAACTACCAAGCCAGATCCAGCTTATTACTACTCCTGCAGTGGAGGGCCCACAATTTAGAGGAGGACACCCAGCAAATTGTGATTTGCCAGAACTGTCAAGCAAGTTTGTTTGACTGTTTTCCAGTTTAAAAGAAAGAATCCTCAAAAGACAGTGTGCCCAGTGGATGGTGATGCAGGACTGTTCCTCATGCTTAGGGACTGGGACTGTCCGAACTACCACCCCACTGTGACTATTGTTCAGGTTATAGTGAAAAGTTGTTCCCTGCTGGAACCAAAGAAAGTGAACAATGATGGATATCCAAGTTCTACCTCATGCTGCCAAATGGTTTTGTCAGAGCGTGTATGAAGCATGAGTGAGAAGAAAGTGGGTTCCCCTTTTGAAAAAGTATAAACTCTTTTGAACTGTTTTTTGCCAACATTTAGAAATCATGTTAAATAACTTTGTTTAAGTGACAGTCTGGCATTACTGTTTTGTAAATTTTTATTTTTTTCAGTTTCAGATACAATTAATGTGCAGGAGCAGCTCCATGTAGCTGGTTGGGAGGTAGGCCATAGGGGCGGGAGGGGTGGGTTTACTGGCGTGCCTGGGGGTTCAGGTGGAGGAATGTGCAACCTGTTTCGGTCAGCACCTCCCTAGATGGCTAGTTGCCACATTTCCAGGAGGAAATGGAATTAAAAGGGGGGAGACTGTAAGCCACCCCTCTCAGGGCTGGTTTGCTATACCATATTCTCATAGAAACACAGAAACATAGAAGCTGATAGCAGAAGGAGACTGCTGGGTCCATCTAGCCTACCCATTTGTTTAAGATCTATTTGGTTAGGTTCCCTTAATGACCATTTCATGTTCTCCGAGTATGGTGCATTGTTGTTCTGTCCGGGTTTAAAAAGGGGTTTCAGGGAGAAAGCAGAGACGGTGGGGTTGCGAATAGGGCAAGTCAGACTGGGGCTTCAAACCGCCCCCTGGCCCAGGAAGTACCGGTTAATGTTAGCGTCAATGGCTACACATTTTTAATCCAGTAGGGAGGGTGGTAGAAGTATGGGGACCACTGGGAATGGGGTCCTGGTAAGACTAGTGTCTGGGTGTACAATAGCCTGGAGGTAAGCCCATCATTATCTGGGTTTGGGAGACCTGATGCCCTTAAGAAAGGTATGGCAGTGGGGCTGTCGTGGCAGTGACAGGGCCACAACAGAGCCCTTTAGAGGTGGCAGCTCTGAGGTGGCCATTTCTCAGTGTGGCACGCTGCTGAGGTACGTCGGGTAGATTGCATATTGGGATCTCGTTTTATTGGGCCTCCTGTACCTGTGTCTGGGGCAAGTCCCATTTTAGACCCATTAAAGAAATGTGAGAAAAGGAGAAACTGTAAGGAGGGAGCCATGTCGCTTTTGCTATGGTTAAGCTAGCATCCTGTCTCTGTTTGGATGAGGGTTACAAACTGGCTGGATCTCTAGCAAAGTTTACAGGGCAGCAGTGGTGGTTTAAAAGGTCTCACCACCCATTTTTGGTTACTTTGGGGTGGAAAGTAAGGCACTCCCCAAGTACTGGTTTAGGTTATGCATACCCTTATAGGTTTGAGCTTTTCTTCAGCTCAGTATTATCTGCATGGAATCTGTTCTGGGCCTATTATGTTAGGCCTGTTTTAAGCATCTTTCTCAGCCCGGTACTGTTTGTACCTCACATGTATGCACTCCGGCCTGTCAGTCTCTCAGCTCCATGGAGCTGTGCACTCAATTTATTTATTTATTAATTTTAAATGGAAACAGAATTACATTTCGTTATTAGTTCTTTTACTTTGTGTGTGCTGGGATTATTTATATGAACTAACTACATTCCTCCTCTTAAGAAAAGTTCAGTCTCCACCCACCCAGGCCCGGCCTGGAAGGTGCAGCTTATGGTAAGCTATTGCCTGTTTGATGACAAAACAATCTGCACTAGGCTAAATTAGATCTGCAGGCAAGGTGAGGCCTCATTTTTTTTCTTTAGTCATGTCCTATGCCTGGAAGATATCCGGTTTGAACCCCCTTCCCCACAGATTGCCATCAGGACCCCTAGACATAAAAGGGGTGATCAGAGCGGTATTACATAATGTACAAGGTTCTGAGTAGGACACATCAAACTGCAGAGCTTGTCAACTGTCAGCTGTATGATCTAGACCCCCTGCCTCCCCTTCCTAGCTGCTTCGTTAAACAGGAGTCACAGTTTATCTTACACAAATAAATTTAGCTGAACAGAGAAAAAAGCAGTACATTCTTTCATTGAACCTACTGCTCCATAGATAAACTCTCTTGCTGTTGCTACTGTGTGCTTCAAGATGCCCCTTAAAAAATAACAGCCTTTTCCTGCTGCAACGATCATTGTTTTTATTGGCTCCAATGTCTACTTGGTTGTTCCAACTGTTGCTAGGTATAAGGTCATCCGTAGTCTGTCCAAAGCCTTATCCCTGATCCTTTGAGTACAAGATGGTCCTCCACGTGCTCTCTCTGGTTTCTGGTCCACTATTTCTGGAACAGAAGTGAATAATAGGGCCACCACAAGTGGATTTCTGCCACATACTACAACTATGCCACAAATACACACCACTGTTGCGGAGGGGTTCAAGTGCCACAGGGTGGTTTATCTGAAACTGGCAATGCCAGTGTTCATGGTGGGGTGGGGCAGAGAGATCTACTACAGTACTGGGAGGGAGCTAACAGGTCCAGGATAAGCACCAGACCTATTATGATCATGGCTTCAGAGAAGTAGGGGAGCTACTAGATACCAGGGAATACAATCAGAGCTGGGGGAGGGGGCTGCTAGATGGACCCATCATGACTGGAGATTGGGAGAGGGAGGGGGGCTGCTAAATGCCAGGGAGTATGATTTGGACTAGGGTGGGAGCTGCTAGACTCCATGGAGTATATTCATGCAAACTGTAGAGAGAATAAAAAAAAGCCAGAAAGGGGGAGGGTCAGAGCAAAAGAGACACAGTGAAAGTGCAATGATCTCATGCATAGCAATGCTGTGATGAGATTCCACTGTGGAGACACATTGTGATTTGTGTCAGCTCCGGTTGTGTACTTCCTGACCCTACTGCCTCTCCTCCTCTGGTCACAATAAGTCAGCATATCTCTCACTATGCAGTCATAAAAGCATATTGCTTTATTTTTAACATATTGATATGCTTCAAAAGTGTATCAATATACATTTTTGCCTGATTTGTTTTTATTTTAGCACGGAAACTGTATCAGCAGGACTTATCTATGTCAAACTGAGTCCAACCTTTCATTTAGAAAAATGATGTTCCTTGCCCTAATATTTCCAAAGACAGCCCTTTCTAAACAGAACTGTTTGCAAAAGATTAACTTTGAAATCATTAGGGCTGGGGACTTAATTTAAAAAAAATCTTGGGAGTCATGTCAACTGTTTCTGTCCTCTCAGTACAGACTTCATGTGTCAATACACTTCGATACACATTGATATACATCAGTACACTTTTAGGCATAATGTTGTGGTTATGTGTGAGCACTCAGCCACAAGAGGATGTGCATTGCAAGACTGTAATGCATGCCCCAGGGGTGTAGTAAGGCATGAAGCTCAAGGCTCAAGCTTGGAGTCATGTCATCTTGTTCTGTCCTGTCAATCCAGTTATTATGTGTTGATACACTTTAATGCATATCAATATAGAGTACATTGATACACTTTCCTGGTTACAAATGTGTAAGCAGGAGCCAGTCTGGTGGTTCAGCAATAGTGCTACCACCTGCTACACCATCGACGGAGGTTTGGGAGTGGACCCTGGTCACTTGAGGGGACAGCTAGGGATAAAGGATTGTGCATCTCAGGACTACTCTCCACTCTCAGGTGGGGGGATAACAGAGTCTCTCTTAGTGATCTCCTCCTGGTGGAGACACCAAGAGGTACGCATTGGGTCACCTTATACAGGGTCTATCTGCCCTTACGCATTTGGATGCAGAGGCATAATCATGGAGTACATCACTATATGCTGGCAACTCAGGGATGAAAACAGAGGAGAAAGCTCCAAGAGACAGGATGACTCTCTGGCCCACCGCAGGCCATACACCGTCAACTGGGCCCACTCCTTCTCCTGAATATGGACTACGGGGGGGGGTAGGAAGCCCCTCTCTTCCTGTCCCCATCACAGGGGGTAACCTCTGAGGGATGTTTTAGAGCCTGTAAATCCCAGAGAAGGTGGATGATGGGGCTAGTGAGTCAGAGAAAAAGGAGGCCTCTTAAACAAAGAGAAGCAGAAATTACAAATTTAAGCAATAAGCCATCACGGGGTGTGCATTACAGAATTTTAATAGATGCTCCAGGGGTGTTATAAACCATGATTTTACAATGCATTATAACCTCCCAGTTGATGTTTTGTGTTACAGCCGGGTGGTTGTAATCAGTGCCTATCAATCTAGCTCGCGCTACAGTCGGCGTGAGTTAACCAAACTGTTCCCAATATCGTCAACTCAGTCAACCCAATGTTATAAAAAATGATCACCAGTGATTCAATAAAATAAAATATGGGTGGGTGTATGTAAAACCAGAATTTTACACACATCCTTGGTGTGGGATGCTCAAGCTTTGCTCGTGGGGTTTATGTAGCATCTCGCATCTTAGGTGTGTGTAAAATTCTGGTTACATGCACCCACCCCATGTATTATTCTATATATAATGCACATCCTGGAGTGACTCACTGAGCTTATAAAATGGATCACTCTTAAAAATACATTACCAGATAGTTAAAAGAACTTTTTTTTGTAAAATAAGAATATATTTAATAGTGTGGAGAGGGCTATAGTACACAACTGGAATAATCCATCCTGTAGTTGGTGCTGTTTAAACAGCAGAAAGTGCAGCTCTCTCTTTTTTAGTTAGTTTTTTTATTTGCAAAGTTACTGGCTTGCATGGTTTACTCGTTTTTTTCCACCTATAGGCATTACTGTCTGTTGTTGCCACTTTTGCTTGACATTCACTCCTCGTACTGGTTCTCAGTATGAGGATAAGAATGCTTGTCTCATACCATATCACAAGTGCTGCCCACTGTGTTTTTTTTTTTCTTTTAAACCTTTGTATGTTTTTTAGATTATGTTGCTGTTTTTTTTCTGCTGCTACTTGGTCTGTGACCTACCCTGCTCTCACTACTAGCCCTTTTTGTATTTCTGCTCCTAACCCTCACTACCACTGCTTGCTGTGTTACATGTGTTGCTTTTGCTGTTCCATCTGTCTACATTATGCTTTGGTCAAATGCCACTCTATGAAGTATACTGTCGACAGTTTTGCCAGTCCTCTCCTCCATTAATATGGCTGCTGATTCTAGTAATTGTGATTAGTGTGATTTTTCTTAGACAGCAAATCCATTATTTGTTTCTCGTCTCACTGTAGTGCATGTTTGAGACTGGTTAGACCAGGGTACAGGTTGGAGGGGTGTGGAGTTCACCTATACTTGTGGGAAAAATTAAAGGAAAACTATAGCCTCACAGACTGCAACTGTTATTAGATTTCTTGCCACCAATCAGCTCCATTTCTGTAGCAGTTGGGGATATAAACATTTGGCTTAGTTTACTTTTACTGTCAGTCATCCTCTGTAACTATCCTAGATGCATCCATTTTCTGACTGTTGAAGTCTCAGTCTGTTCCCAAGAGCTGCATTAGCAGTAGAGCTGTACAAGAGCTAAATAGTATTTCCCAAATACCATGAATAGTAGGGCTTCCAAAAAAATATTCCGGATCCCTTCCAGAATAAGTGGCTACTCATATTCGGGAACTACTATTTGGCAAACAGCTCAAAAGAGAAAAAAATAAATAAAAAAAAGAACCCTTCCCCCAACCCTCACAGCACTTTCACAATAACAAACTCTGGTCAGAGCCAACACAGCTGCTAACACATTGGCCTGAAATTGGTATATAGAATAATGCATGGCTTAGTTGAATTTACTTGTATTATTGTGATGCAAAAATCCTACATTAACTGGACAACAGGGAAATAGTTTATGGGGCATGGATTTGGCTACCCTCCAGCAAAAACTTCAGGGAGGGGGGAGGTCAAGCAGCTGGTATGCAACGGTATAGATTCCTGCACAATTTGTAGCACTACATTATAGCTGTGCTGTGGTCAGCACCCAACTGACTTTTTTCTTTGGAGGGGATAAAACAGCAGAGTTTACCTTTTCTAGTTTTGTGCATGCCCAGCATACCACTAACAAGAAGTCAGCTTTCACTGTTGGAAATAATTCACTAAGGGAACCCATCACCTTTGATGTAATATCGAACGTATCTGACAGGGATCTGGGGATATGTTTCTTCATTATACAGTATGTTGCATTTTTATACTTCATTTAGTCAGTTTCATGCATTTGGCCATGTGCATTTTACACAGAAGCAAGTCTTCCTCCTTTTACTCCCAGAACTGAATCAGGCATTTATTTTCACTCCCCGAATGGGGTTACCTAGGTTCCATCCCATTTTCACTACTGTCTACTTTAAGCTTCAATAAACAGCCTTAAAAATGTGACAGAGGGATGGTATTAGGGTCTAGTGGTAAGATCAGAGGTTTGGGAACCAGCAAGTTCAGGTTCAGATCCCACCGGAGCCACTTCTTCACTGTAACCATGAGCAAGCAGCAGCAGTAGCTCTAAGTGTAAGAAAAAGGTTCACGAGATATCAGGAATTAGTAATGGTGCTTTGCAACAGGTTAAACTGGGTTTTGCTTTGCTTCTACTGTTTTTTTCATCTTTTCCTATGCAAAGCACTGTAATTACTGTATTATGGTCTTGAATTGGTACAGTTCCTTGACAGGAGTCTGGCATACTGAAATCACAGTTCTAACTGATCAGCCTCTGTTATAAAGGTTTCAGTTCACATTACCAGTTTCTGCATACCTATGTAAATTGGAGTCTTTGGTGTTTGCCTCATGCTCACCACCATTTGTCTGTTCTCTCAGTGCATATGTGGAGGGAAAACAAATGATTTAGCTATGTCAGAACCACATTAGTTGATGATAGAATTGCTCTTCGGTCACTGACACTTGCTTATTGTGTATAGTTAGCAGCTTTCTTCCACCTGCAGAGGTAACACAGAAAACAGAAAAAGTGCCACAACCATAGATTCATGAATAAAGTAGATCTGGATGGGGGGATAGGAGCACAGACAGGCAGACATAGAACAGCAGGGATTTCATGCATACCAATGAGAAGATGAAACTCCACTGTTGAAGTAAAAGGTAATAAGTGTCAGTTCTTGTTCCTGTCTGCCCTGCTGCCTCTCCTCTTGTCAGCAATATATTGGTAGTTTACTCACCTGGTAAAGGTGATTGTGGGGGTATACCATGTATAAGGAAGGTGGAGTGCCTCAGAGATTATCCCCCATAATGCATAGCTTTAATTTTGCAGCTGTAAAAATGTAAGTGAATCCCTTCTTCCATCGACCCTTGTACCACCCCACCCACACCCCAACCCCTGGGACACTGGAGAGACATCAGAATAATAAACAAGCACTGGCCAATGGCAAATATTTGCTGTATAGTAGTTGGGCACAGATAGCGCAGCAGTTAAATTTAACAAGTTACTAACATGAGCTATAATAGCGAAATTGTCATGACTGGGAAATAAAAAGATTCACATATAAGGGGGTTACTTTCTTAGATTGTGATTCTGAATTTTCAAGATAGTATTTTTATTACCCCAGGATACAAACATGGGAGGTGTCATTTAGCAAATGCCACCTGAAACTAAAGTTTTTTCAGTGACTGCAAAAACAGAAAGATTTGGAGGATTTGAAAATGACAGCAAACATGTTCATGAGACTGATTAAAATGAAATCAGCATATTGAAAGTGTGAGTTCAAGAAGTAATGAAATTGCAACGGTATGAGTAAACTTTGAAAAATCTCAATGGTATTCATAACTTTGTTGTTCTTTCAGATTCTGGCCCTAAATTTTTTACACAGTAATGTTTATGACACTACCTTATGAACATAACAGGTGTCACTTATGAATTACTGGCCAAAATGTAATTTTGCACCATGACTGTGAAAAGAGGTTTTGGGCAGCATCTGAAAAACGAAACCTGTCATGTTCATGAGGTGGTATAAAATAATGGCTCTACTGAAAATCTGAGGTTAAAATCTATAAAAATAGCAAACTTATGAGTAAATGTTGAAGACTTTCAACTTTCTTCATAACTTTGTTGTTTTTGAGATTTTAACTCACAATTTTCAACATAGACTTTTTAAAACCACACAATATGAATATGATAGGCATCTCCGTGAAATCCTTGCCAAGTTACAACACTGGGGACTGGACACTCCAGTGTCAGGGGGTTGTTTGGCAGCTCAACTGGTGTGCATACAGTTATAGGGAGAGGGGTGTTTGCTAGAACAGGGGTTGCCTACCCCAACATCAGATTTAAGAGATGGGTCGGGTGGGGGATACCAGCAGCAGCATTCAGCTCCTGCTGCCAGCCTTACTGAAAAGGCAGTCAGACATGAGAGGGTGATACCAGCAAAAGAACTGAACATCCAGTGCTTGTTTTAATTAGAGAAGTAGCAAATTTAAATTCCGCCAGCAAAATGAATGCGTAGTGGGCACTTTGTGTTGTCACTCCACTACGTGAAGTGGCCAACACAAAAGGCTCACTTTGCCTTGTAATTATTTCTTTGTGTTGTCATTCCACCTTAACGCGAAGTAAGGTGAAGTGACAACAATATTGGCAGCCCCTCACACACACAGTCACCAGAATTAATGTGCATCCCCAAAATGCTACTGTCTTGTGTCCAGAAAATTCCCCAGTGCTGACAAAGTGAAATGAGAGCGTAACAAAAAATGCAAAGTCTCCCAGAATTAATGGTGCACTCCGTCACGCGTGCAGTGGTCACACACAGTCACCAGAATTAATGTGCATCTCTAAAATGCTACTGTCATGTGTCCCGAAAACTCCCCAGTGCTGACAAAGGGAAATGAGAGCACAACAAAAAATGCGAAGTCTCCCAGAATTAATTGTGCACTCCGTTATGCACACAGTGGTCAAACACAGTCACCATGAATGTACATCCCCAAAATGCTACTGTCATGTGTCCAGAAAACTCCCCAGTGCTGATTAAGTGAAATGAGAGGGTAACAAAAGATGCAAAGTCTCCCAGAATTAATGGTGCACTCTGTCATGCACACAGTGGTCATACACAGTCACCAGAATTAATCTGCACCCCCAAAATGCTACTGTCTTGTGTCCAGAAAATTCCCCAGTGCTGATGAAGTGAAATGAGAGCGTAACAAGAAATGCAAAGTCTCCCAGAATTAATGGTGTACTGCAAATGCACAGACAGATTAAGATTGCACTGCCCACTCAAGAAATACAGACGCAAAGGCACAACAACACCTAATCAGTGCTCACAAGTCACAAATTCACATTTGGAAAAGAATACCTTTTGGCGGTTGGAGGGCGTAGTGCATGGCAGTAACAGTCCACTACCAGTAAAGATACCACAAAGCAGTATAAAAAAATCATGCAGGTGCGGTGGATAGCAGGTTCACACTGCTGCAATTACTCTGTGACACAATAAAAGGTGTCTGATTTAATGGCACGCATCGCACATACACACACACTACAAGTAATGTGTAGCAAATTGAAAACCTTTGGTAATATAACCACATGTTTTAAACAAACTGAAATTATACACTGCTGTACCACCACAATCTGCAAAAAAATTTCAAGAATTACTGAAAATATTATTGTGTACATTAACACAGTTATACAAGAAAAATATAACCAAAACAGAAAGACTGCCTTTTTCTCCCAGTTAATCTACCTACACCACAGATATGCCCCTCCCCCAAAGCACACACTTAATAGTACACAGACTGACCTTTCTAAATTAACATTCAAAATCCACAAGCAAACAATAAACTCTCAATAATATGAGCACAGGAGGGTTTCCTACAATTGATGTACTAAATTTTGAGCAAAAAAAAAGGCTCAAAAAGGCTTTTTTTAACAGCTTTTAGAGGATTTGAATCGCAGAGCTCTGTGAAGAAACTGTCTCCATCTTCCACTACACACACACTACACAGAACTGAGGCTGTGCAGAACAATCTAGAACCCATGTGATCTGTAGTCCCATGAAGCACTGCAAAATACGCCTTGGAGCTCAATAACAAGGCAAAGTGATGCAAAGTACATTGATTTCAATGCACTTTGCCTTAAAATTGGTGGCAAAGTGGTTTGATGAAGACAGAATAACGCAAATTCATTGGTTTCAATGGACTTCACATTCCTCATTATGACGTGAAGTACTCTGCGTCACGTTACAGAGCACTTCGCAGATTCCTCATTACTCTGCGAATTGTTTCGCGGAGCGAATTTCGGCCACTTCGCACACCACTAGTTTTAATTAACGGCTGGGCCATGTGGGATGGGGAAATACTGTGGCAGAGTTTAGCATTCACCACAATTTTTGTGTAATGGCTGAGCCAGAGCTTTGTTTGGCATGATCACCCCTTACAGAATCCATTCTGGGCACCAAGTTCAAGGTGTTTTTTTTTTTCTGTAAGACATTTTTATTTCTTATGATGGTCTCCGGCAGCTTTCCTAGTATTATCATCAAGCTGATACAGTTCACTCGGTCTGTCCTGAACCTTTTTTGAACACTGGCACTACATGGGTCACTCCCCAGTCAACAAGCACATGACTTCTAATGGACTCATTGAAAGTAGCTGCCTGTAGTATAAATAATTCCATAGCTAGCTACTTAGGATTTTTGGATGCATTCCATTAAGCTCTATTGCTTTGGTTACATTTTAAATCTTTAGCATTTGTTTAACTTCTGGAATTATATATGTCCTGTAGAATTTCCTTTTCCTTTCCTGTCAATCATTTGTCGGACCACTATGAAAAATTATCAGAGAACTGCAACCCCTCCTATGGAATGATGAGAGGATATTCTTGGAATGAGGAAATGCTGTGAACACAGGTGTAAGCTATGCACAGTGATTGAAACATGTGACTCTATTCCCTACACGTAACAGTAGAATGTAAAATAAAAGGATCATTCACATGTGACATCAGCACCATGATTAACTTCATCAGATAATACAAATAAGACCAGTCTGGGAGGTGTGATGGTGTGGCAAAATACGTCTCCTTGAGAATCCAATTCACTACCATTTATTCCACCTCTGTCCCCAAAGCATACGAAGTACTCATCTTACAATTATCTCTCCCATTCTCAATCCCTATTTTTATTGCAGGGAACTATTGCCGCCCAGGTCTCAACTCCTCCCTGGTTACTGACCTCATCTCTACCATAGTTTTCAACACATCCTCAGGTGAAGTCTATATCATAGGCAATTTTAATCTAAATTGGTTATCCCCTTCCCTACTCAAAGTAAAATACAACATTGCTGCCCATGATTTAACCCAACTCATCCTTGAACCTACTGCATTAAACCCGAAAACAAGCAACCATTCTTTAATTGACTGGGCTCTCACATCCCACCCACACAGAGTCATCAAATCTGGAGTGTTATCAGATGCTATGAGTGGCCATCGCATGACCTTCATAGTACACAGAATCCACCATACCAAAGTCCCCATAAAACCTTAGTGACTCACTCATACAAATCCAGGCACCTTGGGCCACTTCTGCTTGACCTATCATGCACAAACTGGTCCACTATAACCTCAGCGAACATGACCAACATAGCCGCAGAACATTTCAAAGGTAAATTTCTCAAAGTTTGGAACCAGCACACCTCTCTACGCAATGTTAGAGTCCACAAGAACCACCTTCCTTGGGTCACACCAAAACTCAGAGCATGCCAAAGAGCAAGGGACCAAGCCTGGAAGCAACACAAAATTTCCAAGCTCCACAAAGACTATGACAACTATTGTCAGCTTTGCAACAAATGCACCAAAGCCACTTGTTTGGCTAAAGCTGACTACTTTACCTCAACCTATTAATCGAACATAAACAGTCCCTCAAAATTCTGGAAAGTCATTCACTCTCTCTTCTCCCCCCTTCTTCTCACACTTCCTGTGCCTCTGCCCTCCTATCCTCCTTACCGTCTCCTCAGTTGGATCCTCCCCCTAACTCACCACACACCTATCCCCAGCCCCTTCCTTTCTCATTCACTAACATAACCCCATCTGACACCCTGGATGCCCTGCTCACCCTAAACCCTTCTAAAGGCAGTTCAGCTGATGGGCTGAACCCCAAGCTGCTTTACCTTTCTGCTATGGCTATCTGCCCCACTGACAGAGCTACTCAACCTCTCATTCACATTGGAATCTATCCCCTCTGTCTGGAAACATGCCATTGTTCTTCCCCTCCCTAAGGGCAGTGACCCATCCTACCCTAGGAACTATCACCCCATATCCCTACTTCCCACCCTTACTAAGCTGCAAGAACACCTAGTTCTTACCCAAATCTCTGCCTATCTCTCTCACTCTAACTTTTTCACCCCCTTCCAATCTGGCTTTCATAAAAACCACTCCATCCCCACCTCCCTGATTAGGCTCACTGACTCCGTCCTCACTGGGATGGACAGTGGTCAAATCACATCTGCCATCTTTGTTGACCTAGCCAAGACTTTTAACACTGTCTGCCACTCTAGCCTGTAACAATCTATCTCCACTGCAGGCTTGTCGGCTGCCCCCACAAACTGATTCCATGCCTACCTGATAGGTCGGACCTAGTCAGTTAGAATAGCGGATTCCATATCCTCACCCTCCCATCGACACAGGGGTCCTGTAGGGATCAGTGTTGGGCCTCATACTCTTCTCCATCTTTCTCAATGACTTGCAATCTGTCTGCACACCTACTGTACCTCTATGCATATGTATGCAGATGACACAGTCCTTTATACCTCTGGCCACTCCCCCACTGATGTTGCAACCAGACTTCAGAACAATTTCAACAACATTCAGGGCTGGTTTTGTTCACATCAGCTTTTCCTCTATACCAAGAAGACTGTCACCATTACCTTCGGCACTAGGCAAAGACTCTCAAGGCTCCCTTCCCTACCCACTTTCCACATCCTCTACAGGACAGTCCTCAAGGACACCTTCTCATTCAGATATCTGGAGGTTTGGCTTAACCAACAACTCACCTTCTCTGGTCATGTGGACACCATCCTAAAAAAGCTGCACCCCAAGTTAGACACACTATTTAGGAACCAGAACTGCCTCCCTCTCCTGGCTAGGCATGAACTTGTCCAGAAGATGATCCTCCCCATCTTTGACTACTGTGACGTAGTCTACAGTGCCGCACCTAAGACCTCTCTAGCCAAATTGAACACCTTCTTTAACTCTTTCTGCTGCTTTGCACTCAACGCTCATACCCTCACTCATCACTGTCAATTTTATCACACTTTGGCTTTACAGTCTCTTGATAACAGACATCTCATTCACTGTGCTAAATTCATCTCCAAATTCTGGTTTGGCTCCCTCCCTACTTATTTCAACTCTTCCCTAACAATCCCCCACTATGCGCCTATTCACTTAGGTCCTCAGTTTCCTGTACTTTAGGTGTCCCGTGCGTATGACTACTGTCGGCCAGGCAGCCTTCTCATACCGCTTCCCTAAACTATGGAATTCCCTTCCCCCACCCCAGATTCACCTTTCTTCTTCCCCTTCCTCTATCTCCTCAGCCTTATGCAATTACCTGTCTGTGAACTGCAACTGAGCAGATCATGTTGCATCTAAATGGGCTGTAATAGTTATCCTATTACCACACTTGTGGACCTTCTGTTCACTATGATGTAATGGAATATACATACCAACTGTAATTTCTTGATGCTTGTTACTGCTTGTTAATTGTTCTCTACTTGGTAACGTACCCTATGCATAATTGGCACTATATACTGTTTTGTTGTTTGCCTATGACTTATTTGTATGTCTTCCAATTTCCATATATTGGCAATGTATACTGTTGTGTTCATTACATTTTATTGTATTCCTTCCAACTCCCCCAACCCCCAGGACACACCATGAGATGAGCAACGTGTTGTTCAGTGTGCCCTTGTTGGTGAAACTCTTAAATAAATAAATGCTCACAAGCTTGGTAAATGGGTGAAATGAGGTAAACAGAAACAAACAAATGGCTATAGATTTTTTTTTATAACATAACTTTTAGTAAGTTTTTTCAATTACAGTACAAAGAATCCTTTTCACCATAAATGACAAGGCAACAGACAAATAAAGTAATTTCTCAGTTCAAGGCTCATAGCCTTATTCATGAGTGAGGTAATGTGTATATAGATTAATTGTTGAGTACCCCAATGAACAGATTCCTGTGGGTGAACATTTCTGCAAGGGAGATCATTCTCAGAGGAATTTTAAAGTGACAGCCCTAAAAGGGCACTTCAGGAACAATGAATAATGGTTACTTTGGGAGATCAGATTTCTAAGGTTTTTTGGAATCGATGAACATGAGCTTAACAAAAACAGACTTTCTTGCATACTAATGTCCCAGATGGACACTAAAATGAATATCCCTTCCAACAAATTTGTTCAAAATACTGCATACCATTCTGTTTCTATAGAAGGCACACACTTTCTAATTAAGAAAAACAAGCATACAAACAGAACTTTCCGAGCCTCCATAGCTGTTGATTTACCTGGATGCCCTCCCTGATCACCAAATTATCTAAATATCCCTTGTCTGTCAAAGCTAAGTGTTTTATGTCCCAACTCAAAAACAAACTGAAGGCAAATTGATGTGATCTCTGGACAACCACATGCATTATTGCAAATCACTTTCAATTGGTGTGTTTCTGTTAAACAGGCTTTGACTGTTAGAACTCATGTATATAGACCAACATTGTAATCCATCCTGCTGAAGAAGGTGGAGCAGTATGGGCTCATGAAGAATACATCATCAAAGCTAAAGGGCAGCTTTATGATAACTTTTTCTATGCACATTTACAAAGAGATCCCACTGCTGAACTAACAGTCAAAGCAAAACAGATGATCAGCTCTGCATTACTCAATAACTGGATCAGTGATAAAGAAGCTGACTAACAGTGGAAAATTAAGCAATAAGCCACAAGGGGGTGTGGGTTATCGGGGGATTTACCACAGCTGGACTCGTTTGCCCACGAGGTGTAGCTGAGTTTGTAAATCCTTGCCAGCTATGGTAAATCCCCGGATAACCCACATCCTCTGAGTGGCTTATTGAGATTATACCAAGGTTCATTTTTTTACTATAATAAAATACAACTTTTAAAGAGGTTGCTTTTTTTTATTTTTATTGTATTTATTCCTGGGCTGCAGATGTTTAAGATTTAGATGACCACCATTTGCTCCTCAAAAGCTGTTGATTATCAGAAGATTTACACCGGTGGTAAACTGCCAGTTTGACCATTTCATTGGCTGTTCACTTATGTCCATGGTATAATCCAAAATAACCAGCACTTCACTTACTTCCAAAAATGCACAAAAAAAAGTTTCCAGTACCTGGTCAATGAATAGAAACTTCTACTAGAGTAGTAATTAAAACTAAGTTGAAATTTGATGATGGGTATATAAAAAAAATTTCCAAAAATACTGTCTTATGTCAAGGACACAAATATTATGGTTGAAATTCTCAACACCATTTCAGTCAACAAAAATGATTTTATTGTATGCATTGACATTGAAAGTATCCATACAAATATACCCCACAAAGCAGCACTTAAATCAGTTGAGAAAGTATTAAAACAGACAGCACAGAACACTGTTATACCAAGACACTTTATAACTGAAATTGCATGTTTTGACCTAAAGTCGAATTACTGTATCTTTGATTATCAATGTTATGCTCAAATCAAGGGAACATCTGCAGGCACCACATTTCCCCCAAATTTGTAAAATTTCTTTGTGGCAGACTGGGAGATTGAATTCATATACAGTACATATACATTCATAAGGTAGAAAAAATGGGCAGACTGGATGGGCCTTGAGGTCCTTATCTGCCGTCAACATCTATGTTTCTATAGAGTGCAATGAATTCCATCATTTTGGTACCACATGGAGGCACACTATCAATTATATTTTCATTGTGTGATCTGGCCCTGAATTAGGACTTGAAAGATGTATGCATTACATTAATTCTACCAGTGTACATCTTAAATTCACATTTGAAATCAGCAAGCAGGAGGTCAATTTCCCTGACCTGACCATCTTTAAAGAAGGAACTACCTTAAAGACTAAAATAAAAGAAACCCAAGTTCCAAGAATACTATTCTATGAGCAGACAGCTGCTGCCCTGACTTTTTGTGAAAAATATTCTGAAAAGACAGTTCCTTTATTTGAAATGGACTAGCACCGATCAACAGGTCTTTGAAACTAGAAGCAGAGACAAGGCTAATAGATTTGTGGCATGGAGTTACCCGAAGAACGTTATCACAAAAGTATATGTACATGCAACACAATGCTGACAGATGTGAAATTCTGCAAGGCAAACAGATTAGTGAAAATTCTGCTTCATGACAACCAACTTTTGTGACACAATGTAACACAGAAGTGCCAAAAACTGAGGAAATAATCTGTGAACACTGGTCTGTCATAAGTGCTGATAAAAATCTTACATCTCTAACTACAAACCCACCTTGAGTAGCGTTCTGTAGAGTATAAAAATGTAAGAGATATGGTTGCACATTCAGTTTTGCCCAAACAAGTAACCAAAACTTGGTTGCTACGACCTTCCACTGGCAACTCGAGGTGCACACAGCAGCCAGTACCCTAGTACCTACAATACTTCAATCTTTTGGGTACCCTATAACAGGAAACTGTTTCCAAATCAACCAGTTTATTAACTGCTGTGCACCTGGGGTTATACATATTATCTGCTAACCCTTTGCTTTTGATTTAAGTTGGTCAAATGAAATATGAACTAAAGAAAATGATTGGGGAGCATAAGACCGCTACATGCACAAATAATGATCAATATGATATGGCCAGTCACTTCAAAGAGGTGGAGAATGGTTCACTGGCCTGCCTCAAATGTATTGGCATAGAGAAAATTTAAATGGGCATGAGAGGAGGAGATAGTGCGCATCAGTTTCTCCAGCAGGAAACATTCCAGATTTCCACACTCAGAACTTTGACCCTCAATGGACTTAATGAGGATCTTCTGTTACATGCATATCTCTGAACTTTGAATGGATTTTGAACAGTGGAATATATTTCACATTAATGAATTCTGTAAATTTCTGATGCATTTTTCCTTTTAAGCTATATTTATAATCTGTGACCATAAAATATTTGCACTATTTACATTATGCGTTTTCTAATGATTTTTTTCTCTCTTAGCTTGTCTGTATCAACAGCTAATGTTTTTGCTCTGCATCTGTTTTTGATGACCACTTTCATTTAACTGCTGACTGTAATAACCCCTCCCCTTTACCTGTTTCTGCTTCTGTATATCTTTTCCTAAGAATTACACATGCACTTAGCATTTTTTCATTTAATTACACTGCTTTGCACAGCCTGCACCAGTGCACCTTTCTGTGTGTTATGTCTTTAAATGTGGTCCTATTTAAGATCAGTTTCCAGTGTTGCATGCCACTCTGAAGAAGACATCAGCTCATGATGTCAAAATGATAGTTTGTGGCCTTCCAAGCAGTGCTATTTAGGCATAGAGACGGCCCTGTTTTAAATGTAGTATTCAGTTTTCTTGCAGTTCAAGACACTTAGCAAATTTTAAAGATGGATTTTCGTGCAAGTTACTTCTGTTGTTTTTAGATGGCTTAGTATACTCCTGCCCGATGAAAATCATATGTACAGCACCCTGACTTGTGGTCATCCTGGAAGTGGTATGCCTTCACTTTTAATCTGTGAAATAAAATGTTTTGCATTTGAGCACTAAAAAGGTGACTTTGAACTGTGTCTTACTATAGTTCTTACCCAAGAGTAC
This sequence comes from Neoceratodus forsteri, assembly GCA_016271365.2. Classification (NCBI taxonomy): domain Eukaryota; kingdom Metazoa; phylum Chordata; order Ceratodontiformes; family Ceratodontidae; genus Neoceratodus; species Neoceratodus forsteri. The sequence goes on from CM057456.1 coordinate 1,205,740,836, forward strand.
TGCTGCCGTGCAGTCATTGTGTTCCTATACTTTTTTTTAAATTAAAGAAGCTTTATTGTTTTAATAAAACCACATAAAAACAGTGTAGTATAACAAGAAAAGCCATTAGGATAAAGAAAGTAGAACACCAACAACCCACATCCCCCCTCCCCCCCTTGTCTCCTACCTCCCCCTTCTCCCAGCAGAGTGCACCAGTCTCATCATAACATAGTCAGTAAAGGATAATGTACTCAGGATGTAGCTGGAGAAATTGCAACAGACAGTGAGAGAACTAGTGAGGTGCTAGGGGTAAGATGCTCATTATTTCAGATATAAAGTAAATAATTGTCCCCATTTCTTATTGAATAGGTGTATACGATTGTGCATAGTGGCAATCAAGTGTTCCATTCTTAAGGAAAAAGAGAGAGCTCATTCAGCCATTCAGTATGTGTAATGGGTGATTGGTCAAGCCAATGTCTCAAAACTAGCTTTTTAACCGTTGACGAGACAAGAGCCATATGGTAGTGTCTTTCTTTAACCTGAATCTGTGAAAAATCTCCAATAATGCAGATTTCAGGAGAGAAGAGACCAAGTAATCCCAAGAGGGAGTCCATGTTGTCCTCTATGCTGACCCATAGAGGAGAGACCTTCTCGTATAGCCAAAAGACATGTAATAAGGTGCCATCTGCTTTACTGCATCTGGTACAGCGGGGGAAGGAAGGCGACACATTCTAGCTAATTTAATAGGGGTATAATACATGTTTTTAAGAATGTGGTATTGAGTGAGTCGTAATTGATCTTGAGTCAGGTATGTGTAGAGGTTATTCCATATTTTATGCCAATTAAAGGTATACTCAGGTAAAAGAGAATCCCAGACTTTGGATCCACTCAGGTTAGGTGGATTAGACAAAGTTAGTAAACACTGGTAAAAGGCTGAAACCCCATGAGGTTTAAAAGCTATACTTTGAATCTGTTGGAGGAGGTACCCTAGAGTTGAGGTTTGTGGAGCAAACCCAAGTTGTCGTGTTATTAGGTGTCTTATCTGGTAAACCTTGAAAATGTGGTTGGTGTGATGTGGACAGCCAGTTCTGAGTGCTGCAGTATCATTTTTTGTAAAATCAAACTGGGTTATGGACTGTATGTCATGAAAGATGCTGAGAAATCTGGTGCTCTTGGAGTGACCTCGCTCACCCCACCCCCCGGTCTCAGCTGAAAAAGATAAAAGCCATGAGAAAATACTGAAACAGCATGTGAGATCACACACCCAGGTTTTAGATACCAGGTGTTACATGGCAGGCCTGAAGCTAATTACAGAGTAGAACAGAACTTGATCAAGAATCTCCTGTTTTATCTAAAGTTAATTACAGGCTGGAAGAGGCTTGAGTTGAGCATCCCTTTTATGACGTTTCAAGAGGAGGAAGCCAGTTTTAGTAAACTGGTGCGTAATCATAAATGCTGATGTCTGTGTGAGAGGGGAAACTGATCAACAGATCAAAGAAAAGTCATCTGAAGGACATGGGTCATGCTGAGGATTGCAGAATGTAATACTTGGAAAAGACATCCTTTTTTAATATAGACATAGTTTTTTTACATATTCTGACAGGTAGAAGCTAGGTGATCTCATGCAAAATAAGTGGGGAAAACCACTTTTTTAAAGATTATTCTGTTTTTCCTTCAGAGACACTTATATAGTAGACTCTGACAAGGAAACATCTTTGAGCACTTTAAACAGGTATTTAGAAAGATAGACAAAATCTAAATATTGTTGTAGGAATTGCACTGTTTAAAACCTTGTTCTTTTAATAGATTTGTATGTCTTGTTATATAATAGTTCTGTATTGTATGTTTTACGTATTATTATCTATTTTAGTAAAACTCTTTTTAGAGCATACTTGGTCTGTCTTTGATTTTCTTTCATTTGCACAAAAAGTATATGTGGGTATAGCAGACACTAGGCATAAGCTTAAATGGTGGTACCAAACTGGAAAGAGAAGCATTTTAAATCTGAGGTCTTTATTAAAGTTTTTAAAGGTTCATTTCTGTACACCTGGTTAGGAGCCCATAGGCAAAGATATATGGCCCCCCAAAGACAGAATTATCTGAGCCTGTACATTGGGTATGCTAACAAGAGATTCACAGTTTGAATCCCTCGAAGACTTGAGACCAAAGGTTGATCTGAACTCACAAAACAGACAAGAGGGTTACCTTGTTCTGTTAAACTGTTCGCAAGACTGTGCTCGGAGGTTGGCACTTTGGGAGTAGAGGGCTGACCTGCTGAGTGGCTTTGTTACAGATTTGTGGCAGTGGTGGGATTCGAACCCATGCCCTCAAAGAGACTGGAGAAGCTACGACTCCAACCAGCAGCACCAGAGCAGGTAAGTGGCTTGGGTTTAACTGGGACTGCAGGACTGGATAACAAATTGAATTCTAAATTAATAGCCAAATTTAAAGAGGGGGAGGATATGGATGCTTTTTTAAATTCTTTTGAAAAAGCTTGCATTCAGGCTAAAATTCCTAGAGAGTCCTGGAGCTTCCAGCTATCCCAGCTACTTACCAGGAAAGCTCGGGATGCATTGGGTTAAATGGACAATGAGGACAGTAATAATTACAGCAAACTAAAAGCTGCACTGTTAAAAAAGTTTGAATTAACTGCTAAATCATACAGAGCTAAATTCTGTAAGCTCAGGAGAAACCCTAATATGAGCTGTGAGGAGCTAGCCATGAAACAACGTCAGTTTTTAAAATGTTGGTGGGAAGGAATTGAGGCAAACTCTGTTGATAAAACTGAAAATGTGATTTTATTATAACAGTTTTATTGGGCATGCCCAGCACAGTTAAAAACCTGATGAAAGAACCAAGATCCCAAAACAGTGCAAGAGGCTGTGGAACTCTCTGACCACTATGCTAAGAGCAGACCTGCTCTGAGAGCAAATGGGGTGGGTGTGGTAGTGCAGAAAGGGAAAAGCGTGCCTTCAGGGCAGCTAAAACCCTCACTGCCTACACTGAAACCAGTTAGCCCCAGGTTTCAGAGAAGAGATTTCTCTGAGAGAAGAAATTAATGTTGGTTGTGTAAAGAAAGTAGACATTTTGCCAGACAGTGTCCCAAAAAGGTGAGCAATAATACCCAACTGGGTGCTAGAAAAGAAGTGGTTTGTTTGTGTGTCCCTGGAAGCATGCCAGTGAGCATGAGGGAAAACATGCACCCAGTCATGGTGAATAGTGTACAGACGCAAGGGTTAAGGGACACAGGGGCATCCTTGACCTTGGTAAAGGGGGATCTGGTACAGCCTGGTCAGCTTATACCCAATAAATATGTCACTGTACAGGACTTTGCGGGAGGGGAGAAAACATTACCCCTCGCTAGTGTCCTCTTGGACTGGGGTGAAACAGGGGAACTGTGCAACAGGTGGCTGTAGCTAAAACATTAGCAGTGGATGTGATCCTGGGCAACAATCTAAAACAAGGGATGGTATGTGCAGTTACCCGTAGCCAAGCAGCAAGGGAAAATTGTAGTTCCCTGAACCCCACAGAAGCCATTGTAGAAACCACTGAGAGGCTGGTTCCCCAGTCTGTGTCTCCTGATATGGAGGTTAATGAAGAGGGGGTAGAAGTTTCCCCAGTAGAAAGTAACCACACAGCTACAGAGGGTTACTCTGAAGAGGGAAGGGTGACCCATTGTCAGAGGGTTGGGATTGACAGTGATCCTGAGTGCCCTGACGCTAGTGCTAGGGACCCTAGTTTAGCGACTGAAGGGGACCTGTCCCATGCCTTGGGAATGTGTAAGGGGTTTGCAGCTGCTCAGAGAAGTAACCCTAGTTTAGAGAAGCTAAGGGCTTGGGCAGACTCTGATGAATCACAGGGGGGGTGACAGCAGACATAAGGTTTATTGGGAAAATGGACTTATGTACACTCAGGCAGTACAGAAAGAGGGAGGGATGCTAGGCAGGCAGCTTGTTGTTCCCCAGGGGTATCGTGAGCAGTTGCTCCAAATTGCACATGATATTCCCTTGTCTGGTCATCTGGAAATCGCGCACACGATGCAGCGGTTAGTCAAGAATTTCTACTGGCCTAACTTCATCCAGCAGGTGAAGGAGTATATTGCAGGTCTTGTCACCAGTGCCAAGAAATAGGAAAGGTGGGCAAGAAAACCCAAGCCACCTTGATTCCATTGCCCATAGTGTAGGAGCCATTCCAGAGGGTGGGAATGGATATTGTGGGGCATTTAAATACCCCCAGGTCCTCAGGGAAGAGATTCATCCTGACTGTGGTGGATTATGCCACCTGGTACCCAGAGGCAGTCGCTCTATCCTCACTGAGGACAGACAAAGTGGCAGATGCCTTACTTGGCATTTTCTCCTGTGATGGGTTTCCACAGGAGGTAATCACCAATCGAGGGGGTTCCTTCATGTTGGACCTGATGAAATGTTTATAGGAGAAATGTGGGGTGGTGCAGAGATGCACAACACCATATCACCCACAAGCCAATGGGCTTGTGGAAAGATTCAATGGTAACCTAAAGTCAATGCTCTGGGCATTTGCTGAACAGCATGGGAGGGACTGGGAGAAATACCTTCCCCACCTGTTGTTTGCATACAGGGAGGTGCCCCAAGAGTCAACAGGATTTTCCCCCTTCAAACTCTTATATGGATGCCAGGTACGTGGGCCCCTAGACTTGACCAGGAGGACTGGGAAGGCAAGCACGCCACCCAGGGAACTCCTTTTGTGGATTACATGCTTAGGTTTAGGGAAAGGCTAAATGAGCTTATGGGGACAGCCCACAGCAACCTGGCAGCTGCCCAACAGAAACAAAAAGTGTGGAACGACTGCAGGGCCAGAGCTTCAGGCATTGTGCCACCTGTCCATCATTCATACAGTATTCACCTTAGGTCACCATTTTCTTGATGCTCGAGCAGGCACCAGTACCTTTAGTTTTTATTTTTGTTTACAAGTAACTGAAAAATGCTTTTTTACTGGATTTGACCTCAAGTGTTATCTGTTCTTCTGCCCCTTGCTTTTCCCCTCTGGTTACCTTTTCTCTTTATAAGTTTGTCTCCATAGTTCTGCCTGCTTTTACCGATGCAGTGCAAACCCTTACAGCACTGGGAGTCCGTTCCTGGTGTCAAACAATACACACAAATGCTGCCTCCCTCTTACCCCCACACTGATTCTAACACCAGGAGCCATCCCTGGTTTCAGTCAGCAATTTAAAAAAACAAAACATTGAAGTCCCCATGGCCATCTTCTAGTGGCACCAGGAACCCATCTCCAGTGCCTCCAAAGACACAGTCCACACAACCTACTCACATGCCAGCCTTCCCCCCAGACTGTGTCCAGCACAACCCTACTATATACAGAAAATACAAACTGTACTGCAACCTCCTGGCTGATTGCCATCTTACACCCATTGTCATAATCCATAGTATAATTACAATGCAACATCCTGTGATATGGGCGAGTCAAATTGAGCGACTCAATTTGAGCGCCTGTGATAACACTGAGTATGAAACCATAGTGAGTTGCGGTAAGAGCAAGGGTTTGGGTAGAAAAAGGTGATGGAAAGAATACAGCAATTCTGATAGGGAGCTGTAGTGAATGAAGATAAAGGAGGATGTTTGTCCAAGCAGTTCCCAGCTGGCCATTTGGTGTTGCGTAAGTAGTGTATGACTCTGGTGTGGGAGGACCTGGGTTTGGGGCTAGGTAGGTGGAAATAATTTTTCGATTCTTGCTTGTGTACTTACTTTTTTTTTTTTATTCCCATTGCCCGACCTCCTGCAATTCGTGATCTTTGGTCCTGCACTCTCCTAAATATGCCCCCCCCCATCCATAGGCTGCCCCCTTTCAATATCCTCTCCCTTGATGACTTTATCCTCCCCCCAATAGACCTCTCACAAATTTTCCCTGTACCCCAGTGTCAGCCCCCGAAGAGTTGATAATAAAAATAATGGGGGTTGCCGGGGGCAAAGCCCCTGCATAAAAATGTTATAAATAACATCCCCAGAGAGACTATTGTGGAGCGTCACTGTTTATGGTTTTGGTGTTCTGCACATCGTTGTTGATTATAAAAATAATGGGGGGCACATTGGGGCATAGCCTCCCACATAAAAATGTTAAATTAAATTCTGCCTAGTTAATTTACATATGAGGAACTGTTAATTCTGCCTGTATGTAGTTGAAAATGTTTAAAGCTGTTCTGCTTGAATTTTAAAGCCAGTTAGTGGTAGCTAAACTCGAATTGTCCTTTGTTCAGTTGCTTCTGCTTTTCTCCCTGCCTTTTATTTTTTGCCCCACCCCACCTCTGCCTTGCACTGAGTACCAGCTTGCATTTCCATAGCTGCATCTGTATTTTTTTTTATTTCTTTTCTTAACTTGTTTTCCTGGGCTGAGTAGCATCTCTCCCCTGCTCTGTGCTCGGGACACACCCTTGCTTTCGTTTAACCCCCCACCTCCCAATTTACTGCTTTATTAATTGTGTTCCTCCCCCTTCCCTCCAGGCTCCAGCTTGCCCTTGCCAGGGCATAGATTCTCGACCAAACCACCATTGCGATTCGAATTAAGCTGCTGAGTCACCCGCCTTACGAAGCCAAAACCAAGGTATAGAGTTGCCTTAGACTGAATTGAAATTTTGTTTTCAATTCTGGCACCATTTTAGGCCAGCCACGCCATTGGCTTCTGTGCCCCCAGGCTTTCCTTCTCACTGGCTCAGTTCCAATTAAATTCTGCCTAGTTATTTTGCATATGAGGAACTGTTAACTCTGCCTGTATGTAGTTGAAACATGTTTAAAACTGTTCTGCTTGAATTCTAAAGTCAGTTAGTGGTAGCTAAATTCTAATTGTCCTTTGTTCAATTGCTTCTGCTTTTCTCCAAGTCTTTTTTCTTGCCTTGACCCACCCCAGCCTTGCACCAAGTACCAGCTCACATTCCCATAGCTGTATCTGTATTTTTTTTTTATTTCATTTCTTAACTTGTTTTCCTGGCTGGAGTACCATCTCTCCCCTACTCTGGACTCGGGACCTGCCCTTGCTTTTGTTTAGCCTCCTGATTTACTGCTTTATTAACTGTGCTCCTTCCCTTCCTTCCAGGCTCCAGCTAGTCCTTCCAGGGCATGGATTCTCAACTGAACTGCCATTGCAGTTCAAATTAAGCTGCTGAGTCACCCGTCCTCCCAGAGCCGAAACCAAGGTATAGAGTTGCCTCGGGCTGAATTGAATTTTCGACCCACCCACCCTCTCCCACCCCAACACACTTTAAATACATTTTGGCTCCTCCTACCTAAGCGTTGTCCTCTTCTCAATGGCAACCCACTTCCTTGTTTGATGCCATTGTGATACTATTTCCCCAGGTCTTTCAGTCAGTTAATAGCACAGCTCACTCCTTTCTTAAGGTCCCTCAATGTTTTCTGGACAAAAATAAATAAAAAACTTCAGGGTTCTCACCTGTTCTATCCCTCAGGATTCTGGTTTTCCTCCCTATTAACACCCAGTGGCTAAACACTGGTCAGTGCAGAATACTGGCCACTTAATACTACACTCAATTCCTATTAACACTCAGTGGCTGAACACTGGTCAGTGCAGATTACTGGTCACTTAATACTACATTCAATTATTCTTTAAAGTCTAATAGCAACCAGAATGCTTTACAGAATGCTTCATGGATTGCCATATTGGTTCCTTCCATTAGGCACCCTCCTCCTTCATTTATCACCACCTCTGGGAGATGGCATTTCCCTCTCACAGTCAACTCATATACACTATCCAGATCCTCATCACTACACTGGCATGGACACCCTGGAGACTTCAACTGCCTGCTGGATACCCTTGTCACTATCTCTTCCTCCTCAAACCATAGTCATCTCCTCCAGGGCAGTCTTCTATGCATCTCTCATCTCCCATCATCTCTAACCCAGCTCTTCGCCCCCTGCCCCAACCCCTCACTCAAAGGGATGGTGTCTATTCATTAAATTAATGTTTAACAGCCTTAAGAAACTTCTCCTCTTACTACTGTTGTGCTCCGGTAATACTGAATTTAACCCTGGTCCACCTATGCCGATAGATGCACCCTCCAATTTACCTTAATTAAAAGGGCTAAGCTTCCTCCACATTAACACCTGTAGCATCCTGAAAAAATCTGACATCATACAGGCTTGGGCTTGCCATACCAAACCAGACATCTTAGTGATTTTGGAAATCTGGCTAAAAAACTCCACATCGGATCATTCCATACACATTCTATCCTACAACATCTTCAGAATTGATGGGGGTAGCAGAGGCAGGTTGCTATTTATATATTGGATAAATACTCAACCTCCACTGCTGAGGCCTCCACAGTGATTAAAGGTTTTGAAAGCCTTACCCTAAAATTGTAACTTCCCTCTGATGAGTGCCTACTCATCACAGGCTGCTATAGACCTCCATCTGGGAGCCTTGCTGTACTGTCCCACCTGTGCAAATTACTGGAGACATCTAACTCTGAAATGATTATCCTGGGAGACCTCAACCTTGACTGGTTACCACCCTGCTCCAAACCCCTCAGGGACCTCTGTGATAAACACGGTCCTTCGCAACTTATCATAGAGCCTACTAGGCCAAACCCAAAAAAATCCAGCTAACAGCTCAATTTTAGACCCAATCCTAGTCAACAAGCCACACAAATTTGCATATTCAGGTGTCTTTGACAATGATTGAAGTGACCATAAGGCTATCACTTGTGTAAGGACTGCCCCCAAGTCCACGCCCTCCACCAAATTCACTTTTAAAAGAAGATTCCACAAATTCAACTCAGCGGCCTTCCTATTCAATCTTGAAATGATTAGATGGCAAGACTTTTACCTTGCTCTCTCTGCATCGGAGGCCCGTCTGCTATTTTAAAACCTTGTCTTGACAGTTATCAACAGGCAGGCACCCAGAACAGAACGTAGACCCTTCAAAAGATCTTATCCATGGTTTACCCCTCTTCTTAAGGCAGCCATCCACACTAGAGATGCCCTCTGGAAGAAAGCCTGAAAAATCAGTTTGTCAGTGGACTGGGCATTATTTAGGGCAGCTAGGAACTCCCGCTCAAAACTCATATGGACGGCAAAAGCTAACTACTTTCAAACTGCTTTGAACTCATCTAAAAACAACTTAGCCAAGTTTTGGCAGGTATTGAAAGACATTGAGGGATGCAACCAATCTTCATCCCTACCTTCCAAAATCATACACAACAACCATACGTTTACCGAAAAGCAGGATATTCATGCCCAGTTAAATAACCATTTCGCTACCACGGGGCTAGCCTTCGACTCTTCACCCACATGTAAACTGCTCACTGTCATAAAAGGTTTGGCCCCCAACCCCCCAGTCTCAGCTGCCAGTTATACTAACAAATTTTCCTTCAGCCCAGTTTCTTACAAAAAAGTCGAAGTCCTTTTGTTATCCTTAGATATAAGAAAAAGTGCAGGAGCTGACCAACCCTGCTAAGGAATCTAATTATTGAATATGAATATGAGGAGGCAGTATAGTGCAGTGGGTTAAGGCTCTGAGCTGCAGACCTGGAGACCTGGGTTTAAATCCCACAGCTGCCTAGGTGCATACTGTGTGATCCTGAGCAAGTCACTTAACTTCCTTGTGCTCCCAGGTCGCATCTGGAAACAAGCTTTGGCTTAGTGTGCTACTCCTGGTTAAACAATGTTCCCTTTCCTTTCTATGTTTAATATTGAATATGTCTTATTGATGCTGGGTTTCGTGATCCTAGATTTCTGCCTTCATGTATGTCCACACAGTATTGCACTGCTCGCTGTACTGCACTGTTCTCAATGTTTGTAACCTCTGTACCATGATGTGGAGCCTTTGCAAAGGAGTCTATGACTCAAAGGGTTGTAATTCCAATTGTGATAATAAATAAATAAAATAAACAGAACCTTTCTTTCTTGCATTGGGCCACTGCATCCTTACCACACCTATTACACACCTCTTTAATCTCTCCCTTTCTCAAGGTGCCTTCCCACAGTCATAGAAAATAGTTCACGTCATTTCCCTTTTCAAATCTGGAGATCCATGTGATCTCAATAATTATTGTCCCATCTCCTTGCTGCTGATCCTATCCAAACTTCTGGAGAAAGTTGTCACCTTACAGTTAAGAGATTTTCTCAAAAACAACAACACTCTCAACCCTCTCCAGTCTGGCTTCAGGCCTAAACACAGCACTACTTCTGCTTAAGCTAAAGTGGTGAATGACTGGAAAGTTGCACTGGATGCTAAGAAATATGTCTGCACCTTATTCTTGGACCTGAGTAAGGCATTCAGCACAGTCGACCATGACCCACTCATAGCTATGTTACACACTATCGGGCTTGACAACACAGCTGTATCTTGGTTTAATGATTACCTGGTTGGAAGGCAGCAACAAGTAAAATCCCAGAGTACTACCTCCCCTCCAAAAATCTTTCAAAGAGGAGTTCCACAAGGTTCAGTTTTGGGACCCCTATTATTCACTATTTACATCAATAACATTAACTCAGCAAAACCAGTGTTCATCTCTTCGCAGATGACACTGTGCTCTAAGTTGACAGCCACTTCCCTGAGCAGACCTGCTCAGAATTACAGCAAGACTCTAATATCCTACAATACAATCTTCTCCACCTGAAGTTGTTCCTTAATGCAAAAAAAAACTAAAGCCATGATCTTCTCTCCCATGCCCATCCAGCCTGTGCCCCCACTCTGTCCCCACCTGTCAGATCTGGACCCTGCTGAGAGAGCCGCTAGAAATAGTGGACAGATTCAAATGTCATGGCTTCTGGCTTGACCAAAGGCTATCCTTCTCTGCACACTTGAAAGAACTATCCAAAAAACTCAGACAACAATTGGGTATCTTCTACTGGACCAAACACTTCCTTACTCGCAATGCTAAATTAAGATTGGTCCAGACTACCTTCCTACCTCTATTAAACTATGTGGATTTCATATATGCTCATTGTTCTCTAGCCTCTCCAGACAAACTGGACACCCTTTATCACAGGGCTATCCACTTCATCACTAATGACCCTTATAACACTCACCATTGTGTCCTGTACGATCAAATTGGTTGGTCTTCACTGAAAACCAGGCGAGTAAAAAATGCTGTCCTTTGGACTTTTAGAGCCCTAACTGATAAACTTCCTAAATATGTGTCAGACCACTTCACCCTTTCCAAAGGATCCTACTCTCTCAGAAAATATTCACACCTCCTGCTTGATGTTCTCAGGGCCAGAGCTTAGCATGGAGAGTCCGCTATATGTCACGCCCATCCTACCATCTGAAACAGCATCCAGAGCACTCTAAACCTCTCAAGACTAGCTGGGCTATTGGCCTTCAAATCTTTACTGAGTGCCGCTCTCAAAGAAACCTGAACCTGCTTCCTCTAACGGATATTCCTCATCATCTCTACCACCATTTCTCTAACCCTAATCCAGATTGTGCCTACCGGCAACCTCCATCTAATTAGTTGGGCACACCAAGGCCTACTCCCCCTTTCTGCCACCTCCTAAACCTCTTGCCCACCTAACCCTCCCTTTTCTCCACCCATGCCAGTTGTGGCCTGCTCCTGCTATGCCCTGTCCCTTCCCACCATTATTTGTCCTGCACTGCTCTTAACCTGATCAATGTGCTACCTCTCGCCAAACTATTTTTTTTATAGCACTTATTTTGCCGGTTACTTGCCAACATTTGTGAGTTAATTTACATTGTTTTTGTATTGTATTATGACCTGTGTCCTTATTGGCTAGAGCCAATTGCCTCTCATGTTCACTGTATGCACTACGTATCCTGTTTTGCACTGTCTTGGTTGATTCTGTGGATACCATCTATGTTCCTATGTTTTACCTTGTGTATTCTTGTACCTCAGGACTACCTTGTAAATGAGTCCACTCAATGGTATTTCTCACCTGGTAAAATAAAGATTGATTGATTGATAAATAGTATCCCCGGAGAGACTGTTGCAGAGTGTGGCATTGATGGTTTCTGTGTTGTGTACATCACCACTGTTGTTTTCAGTGATGTGCACTCGCTGATGTTACAGTCCCTATTTTAGCAGTGCTCCTACGACATGGAACTGGAGGTGGATGCCACTGGACTCCAGGGACCTTTTGGCAAAGAGAGGTGATGAAGAAGGTGGATGCAAGCAGATGGCAGGGACTTCTTGGCATGGGCAGAATAAGGGATGGGGAAACCATTGGATGCAAAGCAGTACCTATAGCCAAGGCAAGGCAAAGTTTATTTCTAAGATGCCCAATTCCAGAGGCTCTGGGTGCCATACATAAAACATACAACAGGCAAGATCACAAGTAAAATAGTTTCATAAATAAAACAAACAATGCAACAGCTAATACAATATAAGAATCAGCAAATGTTTCAGGTTTTCTGGGCTGGTCAGCTCTCTACCCCCAGGAAGGTCAGGGAGAATAGATAGTTTTTTAGGGTGCTCTTGAACCCATCAGCTGATGGGGCTCCCCTGACATCAGTTGGTAAGGAGTTCCATAGGACTGATCAAATGACACTAATGGCCCAGTCACCGGAAGTTCTTAATCTGTTCCTTGAAACTTCAAGGAAGGCCCTGGTTGAGAAGTGGAGGTTGCAAGTTTCAGAAGATCAGCCAGGTAGCCACCACCGAGTCCATGTAGGAGTAAGCTCACCTTGAAGTTAACCCTCTACCTGACCAGTAGCCAGTGCAGAGCTCGCAGCACCAAAGTCACATGGCTAACCCTAGATAGGCCAGTCAGAATATACTGAGGAAATTAGTGCCACTGAATGCCAGGGACTACTTGGCATAGAGCAGCATGGGGGGTTGCCACAGGATGCCAACCACTGCTTGGTATGGGATGGGGGTGCATGCAGGGAGAAGCAGTGGACAACAAGGTCCATTTGGCAAAAATGTATTTCTGAATACAAATGAAGTTTATTTGTTATGAAATATACTTTCCAAAAAGGATAGAAATTAATTGCAGAACACTATGTTTTAGGCATCAGTTAGGGCTGAAGCACAAAGCTCCAAACGTTTAGAAATGTGATGTTATGGTAAAAAGTCCCCTGAAGCTTCATAATTGTGTAGTGTGGTGTTTTGTAGGCTTTGAATGATTGCTTAAAGCAGCACTGGCATTACCCTCACTTTGGAACCCTCTCTCAGAGAACTGATGTGTGTGTACATTTCCTTGCCTTTAAAGACAGACATGAAATGTAATGCCAAAACTGCTTAGAGTAAACAGTTTGCACCCATAAGAACACCACACCACACAATTATGAAGATTCTTGGGACTTTTTACCCTAACATTCCATTTCCATACTTCTGTGGCCAAGTGTTTCAACCCAAACTGATGCCTAAATGTCATTTTGCAAATAATACTATCATATTTTGTAACAAGGTTAAAGGCATATTTTGTAGTTCTCATAAAGAGCTAATAAGTTGTAAATTGCCTAGGCTCATAACTTGCTTTTCACTTTTCTTAAAATCAGTAAACATATAGTCTTATCCAAAAGAGAAAGAACATAAATTTAGTATCACTAGCCTGACAATTTACTCAGAGTAAATAAACCAAATAGCTTTCTCAGGATTAGCTCAGGGTATACATCAGACATATCTGATGAACCTGTGGCTTAACTGAAAGCCACAGGCGTGTTACTAATGCCACCTTCAGAATACACTAAGATTAAAAGTCAGCACTAAAAAGTTAGGTTTCCATGGGAACCACAAACAGTAGTGAGTAACATTAGAAGTAATTTACACAGGGATCTTAACAAAATATTTTGCTGGGGAAGAACAAGAACCACAAACCCAGCTCCTACAAAAATTAAGAGAACTGTCACTATTAAAACAAGTACAAAACAAGCATTTGTCAGTGCCGAATGTTGTCTTTGCTGGCATTGGCTTTGATAGTGCAGGAGTTAGAGAGATGCATAATAGGCATGGCAGAGAAGTATTAAACTGATGCCAACCCACCCCCACCCTGCAGAGACTGACAGGCATTGGGGTGTCACTTCGGGTGTATGGTAGTGCAGTGCGGGAAAACATTTTGGGCAGGATGTGAAAAATGACAGCTGTACAGCTCATAAGGAGGCATAAAAAAATGCCAGTGTTGAAAATGTGGCATGTAAATATAGCAAATTTGCGAAGTTACTAGGGTGCGTGGGAAATATGCAACGCACGTTTGCAACACTGCAATTTTATGGGCGTTAGGCACCAGATTTTCAACATAGTCATTTTAGCACCTCTGCTCATGTACAGTATCACTGTTATTTCCTCAAAGTGTCCCAAGAAGTGATTTTGCACAACGACCATGCTATTCTGCGCCAGAAGTGCGAAAACACATTTTGGGTAGGATATGTGAAATGACAGGTGGACTGTTCATCAAGAGGTGTGGAAAAATGGCAATGGTGAAAATCCAGAGTGAAAATATCACAAATGCACAACGGTACGAGCGTGCGTGCAATCTGCCAATGCATGCTCATAACACAGTCATTTTTTGGAGTATTATCACCAAATTTTCAATGTAGGCATTTTAGGACCTCTGCTTATGAACTGTGTCACTGTCATTTTCATAATCTGGCCCAAACACTGATTTCCCACAGCGACTGCGCTATTGAGCGCCGGAAGTGCGGAAACACATTTTGGGCAGGATGTGGAAAATGACAGCTGTACTGTTCATAAGGAGGTGTACAAAAATGACAATGCTGAAAATCTGGCATTAAAATATTGTGAATTCGCAAATTATGAGCCTGCATAGCAACTGCATAACTCAGCACCATAAAACAGGCATTTGTTGATTTTCCACCAAATTTGGAACATACGTTTTTGAGAGGCCACCCTGAAATTGGCACCGTTGCTTCAATAATGGGTCCAAAGGTGATTTCTCATGACAGTGATCAAGTAAATCACCTTTCGAGGTCGATTAACGCCATGACAGTGATAGAATTAATGAGGAGGGACCCCAAAAACCCCATGTTGAAAATTTGGTGTCAAAATTCCAACAAATGCCTGAGATATGCAGCAAAGTTGAAAAAAACCTGTTCATTCCATTATACAGCTTACCAGCATTTCCTCAGTTCGCAGTTGGCTTTGAAGAGTGCAGATGTGTTCCCGGTCCACCGGAGATCATCGTGCCAGACTCCGGAGGTAAGTATGGGGTGAGGGTGAGAGAGTGTGGGGAGGCAGGGTGAGCAGTGGGTGGGTGCAGGTTGGGGCCAAGAGACTACAAGGGACCATTTTTCTGTTACAAGGGAGGGAAAAAAAAACTAACATCAGGGGACAGTTTTTTTTATTTTCAGGGGACTTGGCAAGCTGTGGTGGGCTCCCAGCGTGCCACCTAACTGTTTGGGGAGGGGGGTTGCTGCAGCCAGCGGGGGTTGGGCACCTCGGCGGCAGACAATGGGGGTTAATTTATGCTGACGGGATTGGGCACCCCATCGGGTACACAAATGACGGGGAGGCAAGAGACTAGGGATTGGGCACCCCTCAGCATATAAGAAATGTAGGGGTGGGCTGATTTATGCCGATGGGGAGGGCCCCGTCGACACACAATGAAAGGGGAGGCAAGAACCAGGGAGATTGGGCACCACCCTTGGCATATAGGAAATGGGGGCTGCTGTATGCCGAGGGGTAGTGGGCTCCCCGTTGGCAAATAATGTGTGTACAGTAAGCCAGCTAGGAGTTGGGCACCCCAGAGTCGGCCATTGATGACGCCTGCCTTGCTGCTAATGTGGCGAGCACGTAGGAAGGGTCCGCTACATCTGACGAGTTTTGTTTGGATTGCAGCGGACCTTTCCTTAGATGTGCTCACCACATTAGCATGCATGGTGCAGCTGCCGGCATGCAGGCTGATTGGGGAGTGAGGGATGCACCCACTGATGCGTGCCCTGCATTTGCCCAACAGCAGCCGCGCCTCCAAAGCTGCACTACCGCAAGATGTTGACTTGCGCGTAAGCGCGGCAAGCCAACATAAAAAGAGGCCTACTGCCCTAGATACATGTTCACTTTTCTAACATTAGATTACCTAAGGCTAAGAGCTGCCAACTATAAGTTTTCTAGAAGGCTCGATAACAGCTGTAGAATATATACCTTGACAGAAGAGCCGATGTGTAAAAATTGGTCTCGTAGGATCAGGCATTGAACAAGAATGAAGTTTATTTTACGAGAGAGAGTGAGAGAGACCTATAGACAGACAGACAGACAGACACTGTATACATTGTATGGTAGATCAAAGTTTCCAGTGTGAGGCTCTCTTTGCTTGTGTTCACATGGCTCAGCAGCTCCTTACTTCTCAAAGGTCCAACATTTATGCTTGTAAGTATCTTTGCTACTGTGCTCCATAAAAAAGAGATCTGGAACACTGAATGCTAGCATTTTGGCATTTAATCTTTATGTGGCCAGCTTTCAAAAGCCATGTGCATGCAAAATCATGTACACACTGATGTCCTTGATGCTGGGACAATTAGAGGCAGTTGAGCATAGGCACACATGGCAGGCTATCAAAACTGTATTGTCACCTATATCTTATGCTGATATTAATATTACCAGTTGTGTTGTAGACTCTGACTAGTGGGAGGTGAGCCACTAAATGTTTAAATGCTTGCTGCAGTGTTGCCTGATGGCCTACTAGTACAGTGGTGGCCATCCTAAACTTCCCTCTTACTGCAGTTCCTCATTAACTTAAGCATTACCTTATTGTGTTGAAGGAAGTAGCTTTGCAGTGTTCCTACTATTTAAAACATGATTTATTAAAATAACATTTTGCAATGAATTTAAGTAAAAATATGCATTACAAAAGACATTTGCTCTGAATATACTGATATGACTCTCAGGTGATAAGACCTATCGTGGCAGGCTGATAAGTGGATCCTGGTCCTGAAAAGGTTGCAGACCCCTGTAGTAGACAGACAGATGGACAGACAGACAGACAGACAGATAAGATAGATAGATGTTTATTTAGATTTTCAGAAAAACCTCTGAGCCAAGGGCTCATTTACAGTGGTTCCACGTCAATTGAAACAAACAGGAATAGACAATGGCTTACAAAACAGTAAGGATATAGAGATATGACATCACAGAGCAAACTAATTAAATTAGAACAAACATATAGGCCCCAGATATTCAAAAGGGTTGCACCATGCACAACCCCCCAATGCACCCTGTCGCAATAGTCAAAGGGGCAAGTTGCACTGCGCAACTCCCGATGTGCCAGGGTGCATTGGCAATGCATGCAGTGCAAATACGGGGGGCGTGCCCATACATATGCGGCACATCCCGATATTCAGCCTGGGATGTGCGGCACATATACTGGCACAACCCTGCATTGTGCCACATTGGGGGGGGCTCAAGGTTGTGCCCAAAAAAACAAGGAACAAGTCCAGACCACCCACATGTGGGCTGCTGTATTGCAGGGCACAACACAGCAGCCGCCAGCTGTGGGTTGCCACCCTCCCACACAGAACACCATCCACAAGCACTCATATGGTCCCTGGTAGTCTAGTGGTACCCCGCTCCCTCCCCATTAGTCCAATCATGGCAATAATGTATAATATCTAGCCCTGGTAGTCCTCTGTTATAGCTTTTTCATATAGAGTAAACCCCTAATGGTCTAGTGTTCCATAAGGTAAAGGAGCAGTATCTTTTACATGCTTGTTCATCTTTATCACAAGAACTATCAAACTATGAACGCTCAAATACAGCTGAGCAAACTGAGCAAAAGCTTGCAGAAGACATATTTAATGATGCTCACCATTAATTATTTCAAGTAGCAAAATGCTAAGGCAGATTCAAAATGGGGTAAAGAGCATCTTACAAGACAGGAGAAAAAAATAATAAAATGGAATAGGCACAACATCGTCATCAAAATATAAATTGCTGTTTTCAATTTAGAATCAGATCTGCCCATTCTATGTACAGTATAAAAACACGATATATTCCGTAAATAGATTACAGCCTGCCTGCCTGATTAAAGTTAATTTGGACTGCTCTATATATATGGCTACACTGCCAGAATTGCAGTGATGAAGTCTAGCAGATTTATAAGTCAGATAGATATAGAGAGCTATTTTTTTTCCAGTACTGTTTGTATCCATGGGCAGGAAAAAAACACAAATACTGTATGTGGCAGGTGATAACTTTCATTGACAGATAGACAGACAAACATATAGACAGACAGATTTTGAGACTAGCTGTTGGGAGTTATTTTCTATTCATCAGATCAGAGGAAGAAGAGCTGAACTACATGCCTGTTACAGTATACAGGTCAGGTTAAATTTTGCATGCGTACAGTTTAGCTTTTTCCATATATATTACTACATGAAAACACTAATGCTCATTATTCATAATACTTTAATACATAATATCAAAGTTTATGTTGTAAATGTAAAAAATATTGTACATAGTTCTGGGACACACTCTGGAGGTAGAGGTGATGCTCATTTGTACTTGCCTCTCTGAGATGAGGGCAAAGATTACTGGACTCTGGGCTGAACTGGCATGAGTGCAGAGGACCTTCTGCCCCACCCAGGGGCCACCAAGTCTGCCACTGCTCCCCCAGAGGATGCCTAGGCAGAGAGGCTGGATCTTGGTGGGCTCCAACAGGATGGGGGTGGCAGGAAGGGTACATGCTCCTTAGCCTGTACCACTGTAGACTTCCTTTATGGTACTGGTTAGATGGGTCAGCCAGCAGGGCTCCCAGCTCAAGACTCTGAGGAGACTCGGCTCCTGGGCAGACAGCGCTTCCACAGCCGCTGCCCAAGACCACAAGCCCGGATGCTCTCCATTGAAAGCCGAGATCCCAGCAGGGATCCCAGCTCAAGATTCCAAGGAGACTAGGCTCCTGTGTGGATGGCGCTTCCACAGCCACCACCCAAGATCACAAGCCCGGACGATCTCCATTGAAAGGTACGGCAAAAGTCGTCAGCCAACCGGAATGTGAGCGCCTTCCTCAGCCTTGCCCTGATTGGTCTGCTGCCTGATATTGCTTTGGCCTTGCTAATTCTTCTAAAAAAGGGCTGTAATTGTTGTTTTTGCCAGAAATGAATGTTAGCTTTTTATGTTAGCCTGCTTACCAATGCCTTATTGTGCCTGCTAACCCTAAAGCCTTGAAAGTGATCTCAGCTCCTTTTCTGCTATGTCTCTGGACTCCCGACTGTTGGGCGCCAAACTAAATCAGTCCCTTTGTCATGCAAATTGTAATCCTATTGCTGGACTGCATGGCCTTTTGTCTCCGGCCAGTATTTAACTTCCTCCTGTCTCCTCTCTCCTCAGCCGAGACCCCAGCAGGGCTCCCAGCTCAAGACTCCGAGGAGACTTGGCCCCCAGGCAGATGGCGCTTCCACAGCCGCCACCCGAGACCACAAGAATGGACGCTCTCCATTGAAAGGTATGGAAAAGCTATTTTTCTGACACGCCCACCCATCCCCACCCCTCCATGTATGAAATACGCATACACCCCACCCCTAGTCATCTCCACACCCCTTTAGTCTCTCTCTCTCTCTCTTTCAGGACAAACTTAACCACTGAAGAACCCTTTTGTGCTCCCAGTCAAGCTCACCCACACTGCTCATATTCTGATCCCTTAGATCTCAGGGACTCTAGTGTTGTCGGTCCTACTAAGTACCTGGTGGGCCAGTTAAACTCTCAGGGCCAGCAACTCTCTGTCTCTGGGCAGCTTATCTACCGTGTACATGGCCTAGATCACAAACCCCTGGCTCTGGTCCTCTGAAGTAGCCTAACAAGAACATCCAGGCTATTAAACTACCCTAAGCTGTAAATCTAGCTAACTCTATTGTACCTGTCATCTTCCAGACCTATTATGGGGGTGCCTCTTTGGATCCTCGTTTTGCTTCCCCTCCTTCTTGTACCCTGTATGGTAACTAAGTCCACTCAACTTGCTGGTGGTGGGACCCATGGCACCCCAGTGGGTTGCCGAGTTCATCGCTTCTCCTCTTACAATCACCTCTGTACCCTCAGACTTCCTTATTTGTTGCCTCTCTCCAACTCTGTGCATAGAGTTGGGACCGGTGCAGAGCTGCCATTGCAGAGTATATTCATCACTTTCATAAGCATTTACCTCCCTTGTCGTCTTTCTGCCAGGGTTTTAGTATCTGCAGTTCTAGCTCGATTCAGCTATAACCACATGTCACCTATCTCACAGCATACTACCTGCATCAAACTTTCACAACTAAAAAAACTTAGAATGTCTCTAGCCTTTATCAGGAAGCTACTTCTCCTCCTTCTGTTTTGCTCTGGAGACATCAAGCTTAACCCCGGTCCAGTTCAAACTATCACTTCCCCCTCGGACCTTGCAAACCTGAAAGGCATGCAATTCTTGTACTTGAATGCATGCAGCTTGCTAAAAAAGTTTACATTAATACAGGCCTGGGTCACTCACACCAAACCAGATGTATTAGTTATCTCGGAATCTTGGCTCAGGCCCGCCTTGCCTGACAGGGAAATTAGCATCCCTGATTACTCCCTATTTAGAGCCGACAGGCCTACCGGGGGTGTGGAGAGGTGTGGCCATATATGCAAAGGATAAATACATGGTAACATGTCTAGAAACTACATCCATTGCTAACCAATCTGAATGCCTGGTCCTAAAGCTGGAGATACCCTCATCCTCAGTGCTACATGTTATAGGTTGCTATAGGCCACTTTCTGCTGGTTCCCAAATTCTTACCCACCTAACTAATGTTATGGAGCATGGCTCCCTTGAAACGGTCATCCTTGGGGACTTAAACTTTGATTGACTGTCCCAAGCTGCAGCACCTCTCAAAGAATTTTGTGATGCCCATGGGCTAACCCAACTTATCGGAGAGCCTACTCGTCCGAAGAAAAAATGCCTTGCTAATAATACTTTGCTGGATGTCATCTTAGCAAGCAAACCGCACCTTTTCTCCCACACAGGCGTATTCTTCTCTGATGTCAGTGACCATAGCATTATTGCCAGCATAAGGTCAGCCTAGTGCCCACCATCCATGTCAAAGTTCTCTATCAAGCAGTCCAGATGCAATTTTGATCTGTCTGCCTTCCTGGATGACTTAAAATCCTCAATGCACTGGCAGGACTTTTACTTAGCCAACTCCATCCAGCTTGCCTATGAGATTTTTTTCTGAAATCATGACTGAGGCCCTAAACAAGCATGCTCCCCTTGTAGAAACCAGGGTAAGGAGAAGAACCTGTCGTTGGTTCACACCTGAACTCAAAGCAGCTTTATTAACCAGGGACAAGCTTTGGAAGAAAGCACGTTCTACAAAGGCCCAAATGGATTGGTGCAACTTTAGGATTGCCAGGAATGCCTGCACCAAAATGATAAGAGATGTTAAGGCATCCTTCTATTGCTCAGAACTCGATTCTGCAACTAGGAACACTGACAAATTTTGGGATTCCATCAGGGACATGACTGGACATACCCCCGGAACCTCCTTGCCTGCAAAGATTTTCTCTGGCAATGGCACCATCTGCGACTAACTGGAAATACTGCATGCCTTCAACAACCACTTCGCTACCACAGGTCTTGCCTTTGATAACTCACCTGCATGTTCCCTATGACCTCAATGTAACGTGCTCAACTCTGAACCTCTCTTAACCAGTTCAGTATTTTCTTGCCAGCAAACTACTCTGAGGGAGGTCGAAGATCTTCTACTAAAGTTGGACGAGAAGAAAAGTGCCGGTGCCGACTATCTACATGCCTTCTTCCTAAAGGTCGCCTTCCATGTCCTATCTGTACCAATTACCCATCTATTCAATCTTTCTCTATCCCACGGTATCCTCCCGCCTTTATGGAAAATAGCACATGTTATACCCTTGTTCAAATCTGAGGACCCTTGCGACTTAAACAATTACAGGCCAATCTCATTACTACCCATCTTGTCTAAACTATTGGGAAAAATAGTAAGCAAGCAACTGAAAGCTTATGTTGAATCCATGAATCTCCTGAATCCTATGCAATCTGGCTTCAGAGCACATCACTATCACAGCCCTTGCTAAGGTGACCAACGACTGGCATCGGGACCTGGAAAACAAGAAATTTGTCTGCTCAGTGTTCTTAGACCTAAGCAAGGCTTTCGACACTGCTGATCATGAACTGCCCCTCTTCTCCCTCAAGGCTATAGGACTGGATGCTCTGTCCCTTCACTGGTTTACAGACTACCTCTCTAACAATTGGCAGCAAGTAAAATCCAATGGTGACCTTTCTCCTCTTAAGCTCTTAAAAAGAGGGGTCCCCCAAGGATCAATCCTGGGCCCACTATTGTTCGCAATCTACGTGAACAACTTAGACAGAAACATAACTAAGGCTAACATTCACCTATTCACAGATGACACAGTCCTTTACCTAAACCACTCTTCTCTCGAAGCAGCCTACAAAGATCTACAACTGGAATTCAACATCCTTCAGTTCCAACTGCTTAACAAAAAATTGTTATTAAATGCAAAAAAACTAAGGCTATGCAGGTATCACCTTTCCTATCAGGCACAAACCCAGCCATGTCTGGTTCCATTCCTCAGATTACCACACTCTTGGGAGAAAACCTGGAATACGTAAGCAAATTTAAGTACCTGGGGGTGTGGCTCGACCACAAACTTTGTTTCTCTGAACATACTGAAGACCTACTAAAGAAACTAACACAGAGGCTTGGCCTCTTCTTTAGAATAAATAACTACCTTACCTGTAATGCCAAGAGGAGGCTGGTACAAACCACATTTCTCTCCTTGATCGACTATGATGACTTTCTCTATAGTTACTGCCCTGCCTCGCAGCTTGCCAAACTTGACACCTTGTATCACAGGGCCCTGAGATTCATCACTGGACTACCGGTCGCCACCCACCACTGTGCCCTCAACACAGCCATGGGGTGGCCCTCCCTTCACTCCAGGAGACTCAGAAATGCTATATTCTGGACCTTCAAAGCTATCATTAAGAAACTTCCCCCTTATATCTCGGCTTGTCTACCGCTATGTGAACCTGGTACCTATGCCTCGAGAAGCTGCTCCCTCATCTAGCTGAAGGTACCTAACCTAAAAACTCATCTAGGGGAGATTGGCCATAAGTGTCGTGCTGCCCTCTTTGTGGAACGCTGTACAAAAAACATCCAAGCTCAGCTCCCTGATCAGCGTATTCTCCTTTAAGGCACTATACGACCGATCAGTGAAAGAAAGCTGCTACTGCTTCCCCTGAAGATAAATTTAATTACCCCTTCCTCACACTGTCTCGGTCATGTTCCCTATCCCTCCCTCTGCCATCCTGCCCCTATTTTCTTATTCATCCCTCTATCTCCTGCCTTTCTGGGCCCACGAGATTAAGAAGGTCCCCAATATATATCTCTTGATCACATATGTGTGCTCAGTTTGTCTATGTTATGCCTTTATTGACCAGCTCCAACCAGAGCCATGTCCATGTTGATTTACACTCATGCACTTTTTTTATGGTTAAAGTTGTATTGTACTTTTGTTCCTCCTGTGTTCACAAATGTGCATTATTACACTGTTTGGATTGTATTTGCTCCTTTGTCACTTTGTGTAACAGGTCCATCTTGTAAATGAGCTTGCTCAACGATGATCACCTGCATAAATAAAGACTTTGATTAACTGATTGATTGATTGAGAGGAGGCCCCTGTAGTAGTGGGAAGGGAGAAAGTGTGGGTCCTCAGGAGGGGAATCTCCAAGAAGGAAAGAAGAGGTCCATAGCCAAGGGGGAAGCAGCTGCTGGTGGGGGACTTACTGTTAGGGACATAGACTTGGGAGAAGGGGAAGGAAGGGAGAGGGCGGTGAAGTGCCTGAGAGGTGCTTCAGCTTGGAGCGATGGAGCACATATGCAGAGGATAGCATGGGCAGGAGAAGGTGGAAAGGGAGCTAGGTGCCATTGTCCACCTGGGGACAAATACCTTGGCAATGGACAGGGTAGGGATAGTGCAGGGAAATTTAAAAGAGCTGGGGATGTGCCTCAAGCAGGTGGCACACACAGTGACTTTATTTATTTTATTTTATTTATTAGAAAAGTTGGATTTACAACCTTTGAGACATGGGCTCATTTACAAAGGTACCTTGTCGCGGGGGAGGGAGACAGAGTTGCATAGTGTGGTTACAACAGTGAGAACAGTACAGGTGCAGAACATTAAACATTGAGTACACATAGGTTACATAATAATGTTACTTATAATAGGTTACAGTCAAATGCAAGGTACCTAAGGGTCACATTGGGGGTACAGCCCTGGACATACCTAGATAATACCTGGAGAGGGTGGAGGTAGGGATGGGGAGTGGGGTGGGAGGGAGGAGAGGATAGGCTGTCCAGAGGATGTTGTCAGGTCAGGTAGGCCTGACAGGAGGATCCCACAGTGAGATTAATTAGGTGCATCTACAGCAACGAGCGTCGAAGAGATGGTTCCGGAGGGTGATTTTGAAGGGACCAGTTTTGGCAATGTCTGTGATGCAGGGTGGGAGGGAGTTGAACCAAGAAGGGGCTTGGTAATGGAATGACCTCTGGGCTAGTGAGGCCTTGGTTCTGGGCACCAGAAAGATGGCCTTGACAGAGCTATGGGTGGCAATAGATGAGGACTCACACCGTAGGAAGCAGAGACCCCTGTGGGGAGAGTCCTAGAAGACATTTTTTGGTGAGTAAGCAGGTCTGGTAGTGCAGACACTCCTCAAAGGTGAGCAGGTTGGAAGTGGAGTACAGCAGGCAAGTGTGAGTACGGTTAGGGGCTCCGGTCAGGAGCCTGCATGCCTTATTGATTGAGAGCTGGATTTTAGTCAAGGTGGTATTGTCTGCTGCAGCGTAAATGGGCAAGCGATAATCCACTAGCGACAGGACGGAATAGGTGATGGCCAGCAGGAGGGCAACTTGGGGGAGGCAATCTCTATGATGGTATAGTAGAGCTACCCGAGAATTTATGGTGGAGGGTAGGGCATTGATGTGGGTGTGGAAGGTGAGAGCCGAGTCGAAAGTGATGCCTAGATATTTGTAAGAGGTCACTTGCTCCAGTGGGTGCAAAGTGCTGGGGAGAATGAAGAGGGGGGCATTCTTGGCCTTCTTTTGGTGATAGGAGAAGAGCATTGACTTAGTCTTTTTTAGGTTAATGACAAGTCGGTGGTCAAGGAACTACTTTTCAGCTTGGTTGTAAGTATGCTGGAGGGATACCTGGAGAGAAGAGGGATCGGGGTGGGATGCAAAGAGAGCTGCATCACCGGCATAGAGGAGCATTTTTCCTGTGCAGGAGCTGGGGAAGGTGTTGAGTTAGAGGCTGAAAAGTACAGGGCCCAGAATGGAACCCTGTGGTATACCAGAACAAATGGGCTGGGTATTGGGCAGGGAGCCATTTATCTTCTCATGCTGGGATCTAGCAGAGAGGTATCTGGAGAACCAGGCAAGGGGGCCAGCAGAAAAGCCAAGTTGGTGGAGGTGGTCAAGCAGGAGGGGGTTACAAACAGTGTCAGAAGCCTTGGAGAGGTCTATGAACTCTGCGCCGGCAAGGTTACCAGCGTCAAGAGCAGAGTGTAGGTATTGAGAGAACTTCAGGAAAGCAGTAGTGGTACTGTTTCCTGGGCAGAAACCATGTTTTTCTGGGCACATTATGTCATATTTGGCCAGGTACTCAGAGAGTTGAATAGAAACAATTTTTTCTAGGGCTTTAGAGAACAGGGGGAGGATAGAGATCGTCTGGTAGTTGTTAGGTGCGGACCGATCTCCACTCTTATGTATAGGGATAATTTTGGCTGATTTCCAAGCACTGGGAAACTGACTGAGGCATAGAGACCAGTTTAGTAGGTCTGTAAGGGGGTCTGGGATGACATCCAAGACCAGGTGGAGAATCCTGGAGTCTAGGGGGTCACAGTTGGGGTTGTTGCTACCAAGGGCTTTTAGCAGGTAAGGCCTGGCTACGTGGGGGAATATAGTGTGCAGGTAGAAAGGAGGGCGATCCAAGGCAGGGGTGATAGAGGTGGGGATTGGGTCAAAAAAGTTGTTTGGGAGGACAGAGCTTAGGTCAGAGAAGGAAGTATTGAGGCAATCAGCTATGCAAGTTTGGTCTGTAGTGATGGTGCCATAGATGGAGAGCTGGGATGGTGGGGGGATTGGGTCCTCCCATCAAGCTCTTTCATGCTGTCCCAGAAAGTCTGGGCAGAACCCCAGGTGGATGCAAGGGTGGTCTAATAGTGCTCTGCCTTGGCCCGTCTAATGGCCCAGGTGCACTTATTACGTGACACGTTATAGGCTTGTCTATTAGCCAACTTGCCTGATTCGATAGTGATGTGCCAAATATTATCCCTATGCTTAAGTTTTTGGATAAGGGATGGGGAGATCTATGTAGCATTTTGTTTTTTAGTATGGATTCTGGTGTGGAAGGCAAAAAGGTCACAGGCCTTGCTGAAGACATTGGTGAAGAGGTCTAGGGTAGAGTCAATATCAGGGGTGTGACTGATGAGAGACCAGTCCAGCTGTGCAAGATGCAATTTTAGCTTTCTGAGACCCCTGGGGCATAGGCGCAGGCACATGGTGGCCTGGGACACAGGTTTCGGTATGGAGGATGACCAGAGACAGAAGACAGGTGAGTGATCACTTAGTGAGTAGAGGAGGACGTTGATATCCCAGATTTTATGAGGGCGGTTAAATAGTATTACGTCTAGGTGGGTGCTGGAGCCACTTCTCCAGTTGAATCTAGAGGGCTGGGTGACTAACTGGGACATGTCCAGGGCAGCGAAAGAGTCCCTGGTATAGGAGGCAGTGGTACCAAGCCAATTGACGTTAAGGTCACCTAGGATGAGTTGCTCGGCTTTGTGTGGTAGGGAGGTGAGGTAGTCTATGAAAGACTGAACCGCTGGGTTCTGGTTCCTCGGGGTATGTAGGAGACTGTGAGGAAGAGTGGGCCCCTGGCTGAGTCAGGGCTAATTTTTAGAGTGAGGGCTTGGGCACCATAGTAAAGCTTGGGAACAGGGTGCGCATGGTTTATAAGGGTGTCCAGCATGTAGATTGCACACCCACCTTTTGCTGAGGTGTTACCTGTGTACAGCCATGGATAGAATCAGGCACTTTGTACCAGGGCATTCAACAATTGCTTGCAGGCATGGTACATGTAGGAAGTCTTCAGCTACACTGGGGACTGGGGCCACTCTGCGAAGATGTGGGCCTCTATAGGGAAGACAGCCTGCATCCTTCCAGGAAGGGGACACCAGTCCTAGGTGGTAGGTTTAAAATCTACTTGGATGAGCATTTAAATAAGCCAAGGGGGAGGCTGTAAAACCAAGGAAGGCAACTGTTGCCCCCCCTCCAATGATGATGGAGCAGCAAGGAGGTAGGACCCAAGGGGAGTAAACTCCTCTAGGGTAGGGATGCAAGAAGGCAGGAGTGGGAACAAGGCAGAGGACCAAGGGGTATAAATCAAGAAAGCAAGAATAAATGAGTAAAGGAGACCAGTAACAGAGAAGGTAAAGGAAAGAGCTGGGTTAGGGGGAGCTTCAGCTAACAGCACAGACAGGAGGGGGAACCAAGAAAGCAGGCAGGAAGGGAACAAGATATGGAGACTATGAGCACCAATGCAAGAAGCCTGGGAAATTAAATTTCAGACTTTGAAGCCATCATGGTGGAGGCTAGCCTGGAATTGGTGGCCACAATGGAGCAGTGGTGCACTGACAGCCATGACTGGGATACGGCAATACCAAGCTACTGCCTGTTCAGGAGAGACACAGCAGGAAGGCGAGAAGATGGGGCTGTACTATATGTAAGGAAGTGAATCAAGGGCACCCGTAGGAAAAGGAAGGTCTGGAACTGCCCCCGACGGCCCAGCCCTTGAAAACATCTCTTGTTTTCAGTATCTGAGGGTATTGCTTGACCCCTATCTCACCTTCAATGACCACAAAAACCCTATAGTCTGCAGGGTTAATCAGAAGTTGGGTGCTGCCTATCGTCTAAAGCCCTACCTTACCAAGGAGGCTCACCTAGCTATTGTCACAGGCAATCTCCTCCCTATCTTTGACTATTGCTCCTCAATCTACTCTAGAGCCTCAACTACGCTTCAGTCAAGACTCTCGGTAGCTTCAATGATGCCTGCCGCTACACCCTATCAGCCCCCTATTCTACACACCACTGTGTCCTCTACCACTCCCTTGGCTAGCTCTCCTTACAGGGGCACTTTGACTACACCCTTGGCTGTTTTTTGGATGCCACCCTTAGGTGTGGCAGTACTTCTCCTCTTTCTACGCTCTTGAACTTCAGAACCCCCACTAGGAACCATTGTTCCTCTGCTGTTCCCACCTTTGAGGTACCTAAATCAGTCACCAATATGGACGGGAAAGCTCTCTCAGTTGCATCCCCCTTTCTGTGGAATGGGCTATGCACCCCTCTTCGATCTTCTAACACTCATCAAAACTTTAAACATAGCATCAGATCTTGGCTCCTAGAAAAAGATAGCTGCAACTGCCCCACTTGCTAGCTTCCCTTCACCCCCCCTTGCCCATCTGTGTCCTATTTGCTAACTTGTTCTCTGTGTCCTTACTACTTTTGCTGGGTAATAGATCCCATTGTGAACCTCATCTAAGGTAGGGGTTGTCCATCTGGTGGTATATCTGTTGATATTGTATCCATGTACCCAGTTATTTCTAATTTCTATCTGTTCTGCCTTGTTGTGTACTCATTTTTTTATGTTATTTACAGCTGAACTGTTTTTTGCTTCCTTGAACCCACTACGCAATTGTAATTTGTAATTTTTGCTATGTGCCATCTTTGTTGTAACCTTTTATGTTATTGTCTCTGTTGGTTTTACTTCATGCAATGTGGCCAAGATCATGCCTGTAAATGGTCTTCTGGACCAGTGCACCTACCTGGTTAACAGAGTCATAAATAAATAAATAAACTGCTATGGGTCATTCTGGAGGAATGCTTGGGGGTTGCTATCTATACAGAGGTGGTATACAGACCTCCAACACTGGGAGAGGAGTTGGATAAGGCACTTGAGGAAGCCACAATCAGGATGGCAAGTAGGGGGGAGGTGCTAATCTTTAAAGATTTCAATCTGCTAGGCATGAAATGGGGCCTTCCAGCTGCAGCTCCAGCAAGGAATAGGATTATCCTTGACTCCTTACAAGGGACTTTTCTCAATCAGCTAGTCAAAGAACCCAATAGGGGTGGGGCAGTGCTGGACCTGGTGCTTCAAAAGAGGGACAGCACTGCAAATGTCACAGTTGGCAGTCCCCTAGGTACCAGTGATCATTGTACAGTGTGGTTTAACAAAATGATGAGAACAGAGGCAAACCTCAGGAGGACAAGAGTCCTGGACTTTAGGAGGGTAGATTTCAAAGAATGGGAGTCTATGTCAGAAACTGTCTCGTGGAGGGTTGCCAGGCAGTGGTAGAGGCACAATGGGGAAAAATAAGAGAAGGGATAATTAACGCAACCAGCCTCTGCATGAAGGAAGTGGATAAAAGCAGAAGGAAACAAGACCATAATGGTTTTCTAGAGAAGTGGCCAAGCTGGTAAAGGAAAAAAGGGTGGCATTCAGAAGGTATCAGGAAATGCAGAGGGAGGAGAACAGACAGGTGTACCAAGTAAAAGAGAGGGAAGCAGGAAAGGTGGTGAGGGAAGCAAAGGTGCAGACAGAGGAAAGGATTACCAAGGGATAGCTAAAGGGGATACGACTTTCTTCTGGTCACTTAAGTGAGAAGAGGAAATCAAGGAGAGGGATAATGAGGATAAGGAGGGTGGGCAGGAGGAGAATGCACTGCAGGGGACCAAGAAAAAGCTGCCTTCCTGAACAGGTACTTCTGATGAGTTTTCATGGGGGGGATGGACCCCCAAGGAGCAGCAGGAACAAAGAGGGGAAGGGACTCAAGTCCATGTTAACAGGAAAGAGTTTGGAAGGGACTTGCAGCTCTGAAGGGTGCCCAAGGGTACTAAGGGAACTCAGGAAGGTGCTAGCTACTCCAATGTTGGCCTTATTCAACAGCTCGCTGGAAACAGGTATGGTTCCAGAGGACTTGAGGATAGCAGATGTGATCACTCTAAAAGAGAATGGCAGCAGGGAGGAGGCTAGCACCCATAGGCCAGTCAGTCTCACTTCAGTGGTGGGGAAATTAATGGAAGCCCTACTAAAGGAAATGGTGATAGAGTATTTTAAATCCTATGGGCTGCAAGACCACAGGTAGCATGGATTCACAGGGGGAAGGGAGTCTTGCCAGACAAATCTGTTTAATTTCTTTGACTGAGTGACCAGGAAAATAGATCAGAGGAAGACAGTGGACGTGGCCTATCTGGACTTCAACAAGGCCTTTAACACTCTACACAGGAGACTGATAAAGAAACTGAGCAGTCTAGGGGTGGGATCCAAAGTGGTGAATTGGGTTTGAAACTTATTAACAGGTTGCAGATAGTTGTGGTTAATGGCACTCATTCTAATGATGGGAGAGTGACCAGTGGTGCCACATGGCTTAGTACTGGGACTGTTCCTCTTCAATGTCCTCACAAGTGACATTGCAGAAGAATTAGAAGAGAAGGTATGCCTTTTTGCAGATGATACAAAAATCTATAGCAGGATGAACACTCAGGAGGGGTGGAGAGAAGGTGCAGGGATCTTAGGAACCTTGAGGAGTGGTCAAGAGCATGGCAGTTGGGGTTCAAAGCCAAAAAGTGCAAAATCAGTGCGGGTGGCTTGCCCACCCACAAAAACAAAACTTGCTGTATTTGACCGAGCTGTTTTGCATTAGTTGTTTTTAGTGATCGCTGTTTTTACTTAGCTGTTTTCACATGGCGCCAAGCAGGAAAGGGACCTTGGTGTTATCATACAGTAAATGATGATCTCAAAGTGGCAGGGCAGTGTAACAATGCAGTGGGTAGGGTTAGTTGGATGCTGTGGTGAATAGGGAGGGGTATCTCCAGCAGCAGGAGGAAGGTGGTGTTGCCACTGTATCACTCGCTGGTGAGTCCACATCTAGAGTATTGTGTCCAGTTCTGGAGGCCCACTTCAGAAAAGACTAACTGGGTAAAGGCAGTCCAGAGAAGGACAACTAAAATGGTGCAGGGGTTGCATGAGAGACCTATGAGAAGTGACTGAGGAATCTTAACATGTACACGCTGGAAGAGTGGAGGGAGAGAGAGGGGACATGATAGAGACCTACAAGTACCTAACAGGGGTGAAAGGGTGCAGGAGGAGAGGAGTTTCTTTTAAACAAAAAAGAGCACCAGAACTAGTGGGCATGCAATGAAGTTGTTGGGAGGGAAGTTTAAGAGGGATTGAGGAAGTACTACTTCACTGAAAGGGTGGTAGACACCTGGAATAGACTGCCAGAGGATGTGGTGGAGATAAAAGGGGGGGTTCAAGCATGCATCAAACAGGCCTAGGGGAAAAATAAATAGGCAGGTGGAGGGAAGGTCGCTGGAGACCAGTTAGAGTCTGTAGAGACAGACTACGCAGGGAACAGCTGGGCAGACTGGGTGGGTCAAGCAGGCCCTTTCTACTAACAAATTCTGTGTATCTATGTAGTTGAAGTGATACAGTTGCAGCAATTGACATGATCAAATATTTCCTGAAATTTTTGTGAAATCTCTAGAGAAATTTCTTGCCTGTCTACAGTTCCACTGTACTGTCACTTGAGTGAATCTCTTTAGAACTATTTCAAAATATCTAGAAATATCTGACTATGTCTTTCACTGCAACTGTATATCCAGAAAACCAGCAAGAGAACAGTAACTACACAGTTCAAAGCTACTGGTAGAAGACAGACTTTTGGGGAAGGTAGATAGAAGAACATTTACTGGTTCTGCATGCCAGCTGGCAAAGGTAGACTTTCCTTATTTAAGATTCTTCAAAAAGTAAGGCAGGATTCCAAGAAAAAAAGACATTTTAAGCCTTTGTTTTATCAACAGCAGAAATAATGATGTGACCTATCTTCCGGTTTATCAATTTCCTTAACCCTTAAAGTAATACTTTTAATATTTCACTTGGGATTTCATTCAGATAATCCCATAGGCATTGCTGTCCATCTGTCCAGACTAATATAAAGTAGCTCTTATACATTTTTTCCTGTGTGAACAGTCCTGCTTCTTGGTATTGATAATACAGGGCCTCTAAAAAATATATTTTTAGTTTTCTTTGGTAACCAGGTAAGGCCTACTATGCACAAATGCCTGTTTCCAGGGGCAACTCAGGAGCACTGGGAGGTTAAGTGACTAGTTCAGAAACACACAGTATGCAAGAGGAGGTTGTGGGAATCAAACCCAGATCTGCTGGATGTACCAAACTCATTCATGGCTCATTACTCTAACCTCCAGGCTATACTGTCAGCCCATTAATAATAAGAATTATAGTAGCAATTATAAATAATTTGGGTAACTTTTCCAGGAGAGAAACAAAAAGTGAATCGTATTGCTAAGTGAAGATAATACCTTTATTATGCTAATGAAAAGTTAAAGCAACAAGCTTTCAATGCCTAAAGTACTGCTTCTTCTTCAGGTATGTTACATAGGCTAAAGCACTTTATGTAGAGATCTGATTACCTTTAGCAATGCAAGTAAAAATATGCAGAAACTTTGAAGTGCTGATACTATCAAAGGTGTTGGCAGAAAGTCACTATTTACATTCTAGCTGTTGTCACAGTAAAAACAGAAAGGTGCCTTTTAAAAATACAAGCAGAAGTTGATGTTTTAGCTTATGTAAGCTAAAACACCAAGTATAAAAACAAGCTTTGTCATGCTGATTTATATCAAATTGGAGCCAAGCAGATGTGAAGAAACTATAGCTTTTGTCATACAGCTGTCCACCTGTATTGCTGTTTCTTTAATGGAAAAGGAAGTGCATTTCTGTGCTGAGTTTCAAAGCTGAGAGACATGAACCTCTGAGCAGGATTCACAGAAGGGATGCACCCAGCGCATCCGAGATGCACCGAGGCATCCCCAAAATGCACCCAAGGGTGATTCAGGCAAGGTGCCGATCGCACAACCCGATGCACCGCCACCACCAGTAATGCTATGTGGCGCATCCAGAGGGGCTGGGGGGGGCTGTGCCCATGCATACTGGGCACAGCCCCATTCACAGCCCAATTCTGTGGCACAACCCCGTGGCAAGTCTGGGGATGCGCCACAGAAAGATAAGTCTAGAAAAATAGACTTATGTTGGGGGCCACCTACAGGCAGGCTGCCACACTGTGGGCAGCAGCACAGGTGCCCGCCAAACCTGGCAGTCCAGTGAGCCACCCCAAGCCCCCGTACAATGTTGCCCCAGGCAGCAGTAATGGAAATGCCCCCATGCCCCTCGTGCGAGGCTGCACCTGGCGGCAAGTACAGATGCCACCAACCCCATGCCCCTTATGCAGTGCCCGCACCCAGCGGCTGGCAGACAGATGCCCCCGCACCTGTCGATGCCACTCCTGGTGGCAGTAGTTGGTACACGGAACCCCCAGCACCCCTCTGATGCTGCTCCTGGTGGCAGTGGCAGTGAGATGACTCCCCACCCGCAGGCACCTCATACAATGCCACTCCTGGTGGCAGTGAATGCCAGTCAAACCCCCTCCAGCCCCATGCCCTCGTATGCCACCTCCTGCAGCAGCTGTGCAGACAGCCCTCCATGTACCCATAACCCACCCCACTCCCCTACCCCAGCAGGGTCCCACTGTCAGCAGGCAGCTCAACCTGCTCACATACCACCACGGCCACCCGCCAACAGAGCTGTCTGAGAATGACAGCAATCGCACAGCCTGAATTGTGCACCTTGTGTAAGTGTTCAGTGAGAGGGCCATACATGACTACCAGTGGTGTGTGTTTTCCGGTGTTTTTTTTTTAAATATTCCAAGTTGTTTCTGGGTATTCTTGTAGCCCTGCAGATCTGTTTTTTAATGATGCAAGTGGCAGTATTGAAAGGCAACTTCAGAACAATAATGGAGAGAAGGGTCTTGGAGTTCAAGCTAATGCAAACTTTTTTAACACTCTGGAGTCTGGCCTCCTTGAGGACAAAGGCTTCATGTCCCATTATTACTCGACATAACTGCTTTGGAACTCAGCACAGAAATACACTTCTCTTGCCCTTAATCAAACAGCAATACAGGTGGAGAGCTCCATAACAAAAGCCTGCGTTCAAATACAGCAGTTTCCTAACACTTGCTCGTCTGATGTAACTCAGCATCACAAAGCTTGTTTTATTCCTAGTGTATTAGATAACATGGGCTAAAACATTGACTTCTGTTTGCATTTATGAAATACACCTTCCTATGTTTACTGTGAAAACAGCTGGAATGTAAATAGGTGCTTTATGCCAACTACTTTGATATTATCAGCACTTCAATGTTTCTGCAGTGTTTTTACTTGTGTTTTTGGAAGGAATCAAACCCCTGTATAAGGTGCTTCAGCCTACACTGTGTAACATTCCTGAAGAAGAGGCAGTACTGTAGGCTTCAACGTTTGTACCTTTAACTTTTCTTTAGCCTAATAAAGGTGTAGGGCAGGATTTTCAAAACTTCAAAAATGCCACAAGCCCCTGGTGCACCAAACATATGGTGCATGGGGATTGTGGCATTCTCTAGACGGTGATGAGGAGCTTCTATCCCTTGCACTGCATCCCACACATTAGACCACAATTTTGTGGTCTTGCTTATATCACTCCAAGGGGCCTTTGTTATGGAGCTTGCGCCAGTCGCAACTGTGCCTGGGACTGGAAAATCAGGCATAGTTGCAGCAAAGGTGTTTGGCCTACCACCAAAACCTAAGTCCCATGGCACAGGGCTTGTAGCAAACCCTGCACCACCCTTTGAAAATCTAGCCCCTTATCTTCACCTATCAAAAGGATTCACGCTTTGTTTCGCTCCTGGTTTTGTGTGGACTAATATAGCACATGACCTAGCTTGATCTAGTTAGTAGCCCTCCAACTCCTATGCCCTATATTTGGCCCAATATAAGTCTTGTCTCCACAATAGTCATTAGCTGCTTTTACATTACACTGAGTTGGAGCACTGATGACTGGAATCGGCTTGCTCCACTCCGCTAACACCACCGCCCTTTTCTTTTACATGCTATGGCTGCGCAGCATTCCCAATGGCCTTCAGGTATTTTTGGGAGCATTTCTGGTGGAAGGTTCATGAACAGGAGTGCACCAGTGCTGTTGAAGCAGCGTTTTTACACGCTTGCAAAAAACACCTGCACTGGTGCACTCCGATCCGTATACCCAACAAACTTAGCACAGCACCAGTTTCTGCCCTAATAAAGGCTGATGGGGTGGAGAAAATAAACATTCAGACTACTTTAAAGAAACTGATTTTAGATTACCTCAAGTTTCTACAAATCTTCCCAGCCCCAGAGTTCTGACCCATGGTGCATCTGATTACTTGAGTGTGGCATTAAATACTTTCAGAGCACCTAGAGGGTTAATTCCACCATACTGTTTATTGAACCTTAGTA
Organism: Neoceratodus forsteri; assembly: GCA_016271365.2. Lineage (NCBI taxonomy): Eukaryota > Metazoa > Chordata > Ceratodontiformes > Ceratodontidae > Neoceratodus > Neoceratodus forsteri. Next base: position 1,205,776,161 of record CM057456.1, read on the forward strand.
GGCCTCTACTAGATTGTTTATTGAGGGATGCTCTGAAATTCATGTTTTTACACCATCCCAGATTATCAGTAAATTGCATTCCCCAAATAATTATTTGAAGAACTCTCTAGATAGCATCATGGCCTACCTTTCATGTGAATTTACTTCCAGTTTTTCTTTGAAATTTCTTTATTAATTAACATCCCCCATTCCTTTGTCAGTTTTATCAACTGATTTTGTTTCTTCTGTAAATCAACATACAGTATGTCAATGAAATCAGTACTAGGTCATCTGCACATAAAAGTGAAGATATCCTGTGCTCAAAATCTGTGGGGAAAGGAGATTATTTATTTAGCTTTTGTTGACCGGGTAAGTGCACTAAACAAATCCTGCCTATTTTCAGGCACAACCCAGGGGAGGGGGATACAGATGAATGCCAACTGACCTTGAACCAGATTAAGCTGTTGGTGGTATTTTTACTGAATGAGGGAAATTTGGCCAGGACACCGGGGAAATCCCCTACTCTTTTCGATAAGTGCCATGGGATCTTTAACATCCACCTGAACTACCACCAATCCAGGCAGATGGGACCTTGGTTTAACGTCTCATCCGAAAGATGGCACCTCAGAAATGCAGCACCCCTCTCATGCTGCACTACAGTGTCAGTACTGGGATATTAACCCAAGTGCCAGATGTGGGAACTGAACCCACAGCCCTCTGATCTCCCGGCCTCAGAGGCAAGTGTGCTACCTACTGAGCCACTAACACTGATAATCACCTTCCATTTCTTTTGGAAGATCCACTAAGAAAAGGTTGGTTTATGTTATTTATTATTTATGTATTTATTTAAAAGTTGGTAACCCATAACAAAATATGGATACAACTTACATAACAAAATGCGGATATAAGCAAAAATACAGTGGTAGCAGCTAATGGAATGGCAAAATATAACAACAGCATAAATACAGCAATGAGAGGGTGGAGAATCATAAGGAAAGGCAAAGTCCACAGTGGTTGCTGAGCTAGGGGACTATGCTAAAAAGCCTCTAAAGGGGAGCTGAACAAGAGATGGTCAAGGTAGAGGATAAGAGATTATAAAGGGGGCAGACAGGAACGGCAAGGTGCAGGGAGTTGCCTTAGTTGATGTCTAAAGACAGGAAGTGAAGGGGGGAGGCAGATAGGGGAGGGGAGCAGATTCCAGAGGGAAGGGAGGTGATAGGAAAAGGCAGCTTGGCCAGCAGAGGAGTGAGAGTGGGGAATGGAAGAGGTGCAGGAATCCTTGGAGCAGAGAGAGAGTCGGAAGAGGAGGGAATGGTGGAGATGAGGGAAGATAGGTAGGTGGGAAAGGACCTGTGCCAATATTTGACAATGAAAGTGGGACTGGTGATGTGATGGGAGAGGAAAGATAGTGAGGGAGGAATAGAGGGAACAGTGATAAGTGTGGAGGGGAGAGTTAGAGGCAAAATGGCAGAAGCCATTACAAAGAGTATCCAGTCTTGCAGGGGAGGAGGAAGGGGCAGTGCTGTAGACCACGATAGCACAGTCAAAGACTGGAAGAACCATTTTGGTTACCAGTTCCCAGTGTACCTGGAGGGAGAGACAGTTCTTGTTATGGCACAAAGCACCGAGTTTTGGACGAGTTTGGCATGAATGGCATCAATGTGGGTGGAGAAGTCAAGCTTGCTATCAAGTCAGATGCCAAGTAACTTGAAGGTGGGGACAACCTCCAGAGGAGAAAGCATGGGGAAGTAAGATCCTGGTCAGTTTCTGACTGGTATGAAAGGTCATAGAGACAGTCTTCTTTGTGTTGACCCTGAATTGGTTGGCATGGAACCAGCACAGGACACTGTGGAAGTCCTCTTGAGGTGGACCTTCCACGACTGAAGCTGAAGGGCCAGAACTGTAAATGACCATGTCATCTGCATACATATCAATATGCAAAGAGACACAGGCAGAGCGGAGGTAATTTAAGAAAATGGAGAACAGAACAGGGCCCAGGATGGAGCCCTAATGGACACCTACTAGGATGGCGAGAGTGGGGGACAGGATGACACCCACTTGTACCGACTGCTGATGGCCTGTGAGGTATGAGCAGAACCAGCCATCAAGGGATGATGAGAGGCCAGCAGAGCTCAGCTTGTTGAGGAGAAGAGGGTGAGACACCGAGTCAAAGGCTTTGGCCAGGTCGATGAATATAGCTGAGGAGATATGTCCCTGATCCATCCCACTGAGGACAGAGTCAGTTACCCACAGCAAGAAAGAGATGGCGGAGTGGTGCTTCCTAAAGCCAGAGTGAAAGGAGAAGAGGAAATCTGAGGAATAAAGGAAGTCAGCAAGTCTGGTATAGACAAGGTTCTCCTGAAGGTTTGCAAGAGAGGGAAGAAGTGATATTGGCCAGAAGTTGAAAGGGGAGGAGGGGTTGCCCCCTTCATGCAGAGATAAAGCCTTTGCTATTTTCCAGGCCTAAGGGACAGCACACAGGGAGAAGGAGAGATCAAGAAGATGAGCAAGTGGGGAGGCAATGGTCAGAGCTGAGATGCATAGAAGTTTGGGGTGCAACCCATGGGGGAGGACTTAAATGAGTTAAGTGAAGTTAGTGGGTGGAAGACTTTGTGGGGGAAGACAGAAGGGAAATGGAAGCTTTTAGGTGAGAGGGGAGGGGGAGAGGTAGGAGGGGACTTAGGGAGGGAGTGACCAGAGAACTGGCTTGAGGGAAGAACACAGGTGGTGAAGAATTTGTTAAAATGATTGGCAACTGAGTGAGGGTCAGAGATTAGTGAACCATCCACTTGAAGGGTAGGGGGAGCAGAATGGGCTGGAGGATTAAAGAGGGAGTAAATAACCTTCCAGAATTTAGTAGGAGAATTAAGGTTAGACTGGAGGTTAGATCTGAAGTAGAGGGCCTTGGCAGAGTAGATAGCCTTTGTGCAAGAATTTCTGAGTGACCCGTAGGATTTTAGATCACGCAGGGATTGTGAGAATTTGAACTCAATCAATCAATCAGTCAATATCTTTATTTAGCCAGGCAGAACACTATTAAGCAGGGCTCATTTACAAGATGGACTTGGTAGTTTAAACAACAACAACAAGTCACAATACAATAATTTGGCGTAGGAGTAGCAACATTAGCAGCCTATGTACAATCATTACAAGTGAGAATGGTGTGGCTTGGCAGAGTGGTGTACAATAATTTACAAATAGCAACGTAAGACTTGACACTGAGAACAGAACAAGGCAGTACAATTTACAGGTGTAGTACCAAAGGCACTCAGCATACCGCTATGTGCGAGTTCTGTACAAGGCAGGTCTCTGATGGACAGTAGAGTACAATATTATATTGGATGAGGTCTAGACCAGCAAAGCATTATGTGGCCTGGGAGAAGACTATAAAGCCAGCGCACTGAGGCACAGGATGCGCCAAGGATAGTGGAGGGAGGAGAGGTTAGGAGGGGTGGGAGGGGGCAATTGTAATACCTTCAGGATTGTCATAGCTGCATTAGTCGGCATGGTAGGTCTAAGGGTAAGGGGAGGTCATGGGGGTGAAAAGGTGCCATTAGTAGGGGGAGGTGACAGATAGGTAGGAGGAGAGTCAGAGATTAAGTGCTGGAAGCAGTTGCAGGACTCCATAAATGATTGTTGGATAACATTTTTGAAGGCAGCTAATGGTACAGGTGAAATGGGCTGCAGTAAATTTTGAGCAGTATTCCAGAGGACTGGTAAGGTGTGCTGAAATGTGCCCACGTTTGGTCACGGAACTTATCGAGAGGGTCAGGAGAATTCCAGGGGTGATGTGAGAGCCAGCATGACCCTCAATTTATGTAGGGTGGCATGAATGTTCCAGGTGTGGTTAAAAATGGTGTTTAAGTGGGAGAGGGCAGTGTCAATGTCTGCGGCAGAATAGACAGGGGACCAGTCAGAGGCAGCAAGTTCGTGTAGGAGGGCATTTGTATCAAGAGATCTGAGTGACCTGGACTAAATGTATTTGGGACAGAGTGAGTGGGCCTCACATTCCTGATACAGTAGGTCATGCTGTGGCCACTGAAGGTGTCAAGTAGAGTGCCTGATTCAATGATATGGTAGGGATGTGAGGTGAGCAACCAGTCCAGGAGGGAGTGATTAGAGGAGTGGGGACAAGTATGCAACCTTGCCTAACACCTCGATTAGAATAAATTTCCTTGGAGAGGGGAACATTCCCTTTGGGCTGGTCCTGATTTTAACCAAGGTACCTCACTGCTATTCTTTAATTAAGTCAAAGAACTAGAAATATGGAAACATAGAATATGTTGACAGAGAAAGGCCTATTGGCCTATCTAGTCTGCTAAAACTTGTCCAGTTAAAGGGACTGCTCCCCTGTCACTCCTCATCCCCCCCCCAACTGCTGCATATGAACTTTTCCCATGTGCCTGTCCCACCATCTTTTCAACCCCCCTACTGTCTTCGCACAAATGCCCTCTTCTGGAAGTCTGTTCCAACCTGCCACCTCTGTTTTTATTAAAAAAAGTACTTCCAGGCATACTTTTTTTTATTTACAATTTCTGGTTTTTGCCCTATTTTCTCCCATTTCCCAGGGCCCCAGCACAGAGGCATGGTGCACACCTGGAGGCACACGCACACGCTGTGAAGCCATCTCAGCCCCTTCTGTCCCTTCTCGTGGCTATTGCCAGAGCTCCCTCAGGTTGGCGCCACCATCCATCCTCCACCGGGTGGTAGCCAGTGGCCAGGGAGCCCCCAGTCCTTCCCAGGAAGAGATAGCTGCCTTGCAGCTGCTCAGTCTTTCTCCCTGCCCTCCCCCAGGCCAATTACGGACAACCCGGGCTCGTTCTCAAACCTGGGTCACCAGTGCAGCACAAGATGTGGTGTCCAATGCCTCAACCCTCAGCACCACCAGGCCAGTTTCAGGCATCCTCTTTGAACTTCCTCCCTTACAATGTCATGGTGTTTCCCCTGGTAAATGTGTTACCTCTCATTGTGAATAATTAGCCGCTACCCATTTTGTTTATCCCGAAGGAGTACTTGAGCATCTCAGTCCTCCTTCTCCTCTGAATGCTGTCCTCCCTACAGTATTGAGATCCCCAAGTGCTTATCATAAGACACCCTTTTTGACCCAGTATCATTCCGGTAGGTCTTCTCTGCACCATCTTAAACCTATCCCTATCCTTTCTCAAGTGTATAATGATGATCCGTTCCCGAATTTCTCCATTTATCCCAGAGCTTTTCTCAGTCAGTTCTGTAAAAGGTCACTCAGAAATCAAGGAATGCAAGAGATAATCTAGCATGTTTATGTCTGGCATATTTATGAATCAGATACGTTTTACAAAAGCATTTATCTATGGTGGAATGATGGTTCCTAAAACCGGCTTGCTCTTCTGGTATGATTTTTTTTTCTTTAATTCTGTAATTGCCGTAACAGATATTTTGTGAAAATCTTGGCCAGAGTATACATAAGATTTATTGGGCTATATGTTGCTGTATGCTTCTGTTTCTTTCTTAAAAGAAGGAGCAATAACGTGTCCTTTCCACCCCAGTGGATAGTGCTTGGTTTTCAATATGATGTTAAATACATTTTCTGTTATAGTAATAAACCATCCCAGTCTTTAATTGGTACAGTTCAACGGGAATGCTGTCTTCTCCATGGCATCTTATCTTTTTGTTGTTCAAAGACTGATTCACTAGCAATATTATACAAATACAGAGTAGAGTCAAAGAATATAGTGTGAAAATATTGACCCCAAGGGATGAACTGTTGCCTGACAGTTGTTATAGTTGTTATATTGGAAGGCAACAGTTCATCCCGAGGGAGTCAAAATATTCCCACTATATCCAGAAGCAACTCTGGTCAATATCTGTTTTATTAAACCTTGCTCGCGTTATACTACCCCCGTGCAGTCTGTTTTAAAAATTCCCTTGTACAGCCCATGGCTTCCCTCTGTCCACTAAAATGCCTCCAGTCCTTCATATTCAGGTTCCAGCAAAGTAATAAATCAGTAAAGTAACCTAGCAGATTGCATACTCCCCTTGTGACTTCCCAGTACTATAAACTTCAATTTAGTATTTCCTCTCACAGACTGTTCACTTTGAAAGTCTTGAAACAACGCCACAATTTTAAGTGACTCCTTCAGTACCTGAACCCATTCCCCCTGCTGATCAACTGACTTCAATATTTAAAATACTTACTTAATTGGACATGCAGAGATCTGATCTGGAGCAAGAGAGACAGAGAGAGAGAGAGAGAGAGAGAGAGAGAGATAGCACATGCAAGCCAGGCAGGGGAGAGGGGTCCGAGATGGCAGCCTGTAGTGGAGGTGAGAGGAGGGTGAAAAACTATGCATGGGCAGGAAGTAAAATACTCTACCCTTAACACTACTTGCAGGTACCTCCAAGCTACCCTAAATTTCCCTAAAACTACCCTAATGCAAAACAAGTAGTTGATAAGGGTAGGGTAGTTACTCCCGATTTTTTACTACTCTGTCCTGTCCATAATCATAGGAACAAATAGACATCCTGCCAACACAGCATGTGCCATGCTGAGGTACATCAATGTGCCCACATTCTGGGCTAGAAACACCCATAACCCACCTGCCATTAGATCTGTAAAAGCTTGAAGAGTGTCCCTTTATAAGGTAGTTTTTTTACATTCTGAAATAATATTATATACTATACATAAGACCTTTAGTAAACTCATTCATCATTTTCTGACACTCAAAATTCACTCCAGAGACAAAATCCATGCACAATTATTTAATCTCTCATTATGTGTGCCACATCAAATAACAGGACATTACCTTGGGTTACTTACAATCACATTTAAATGGCTTAAGCCTAGACAAAAAACAATATGCAATCTGAGAACGAAATTAATTGCCTTTATTCCCCACCCCCAATACCTGGCTGTCCCTCTTCAGCTCCCCAACCCCATCACACGCCATCTCTAGGGCTTACCTACGGGACACATCTGTTCCTCACAGCTTACCCTCTGTGGCAGAACTATTGGGGGTGCCAAAGCCCCCTCCAGATGTGCCTGCTTAATTCGATGGGTCCCAGGCCTAGTATGCAGTGTGGAGTCTGCAGGGAACCATGAGTGCTATCCTGCCACAACCAGTGCTCTTTCCTTCTGTTTTTCACCCCAACCCTCAGACACTCCTCAGACTTTATGGCATGATGTGTGCACACCTAGCATGCTTATGTGTTCCATCAGGGAGCATTCCCCCTCCCAATCCATTACTCCACTGCATCTCAACCTATGGTCACCTAGGTGCCGATGTTGCAACGGAGCATGCTGCAATCCCTCCCTCCCAAGAGGAGGAGAGTGTCCTCTGGGGCACTCAGTCCTCCTTCCCCCTCCTGGCCCCCAATGACCCAGGCTTGCCACTGAACCTAGGTCACCAGCGTTGTGAGCGGTAGCGCTTCTGCTGCACCAACGGGCCATCCCTATGAATTGCCTTTATACATTTTAAAAGAAAACCGTCTTGTTTTAATATTGTTTCACAATATTGTATATAAATATAAAGTTTTAATATGTATTTCATCATTTAAATATTAAGGTACATTAATTGCATGTTCCAGTGTGGAGTTTAAAAATTAGTATTCCATCACCACTGATTGGCATAGCGTAGTTTTTTTTTTTCACTCGCCACAGAAATCAGCTTGCATACTAAACAGGTAAACAAATAAATGGCTCACAACATGTCTGAGTGCCATGAGCCAACCACAACATGCTGAGGCCCACTTACAGTTGGTGGTTCAAGAGGTATATGTGCGATGCAAGCTGCAGCAGAAGTTTGAAGATTGGTGAATCACACATACATTCTCAGCCTCCAACCAGAGACCCTACGTTGCCACAGAGTGCCACCCCCACACTCACAGCCTCAACGTTGTCTCCTGCATTCAACTACTAAAGGCATTTGAGCGCTGCTCAACCACTCTCTCCCAGCCAAGCCGACTGCAGACAACTCATTTTTCCTCCTCTGACTGAGTCCATCCACACTCGTCTCTGCAGACTTCTGAGTCCTGACCCAACAGTGTCACACACACACATGCACCATGACAAGAGGGTGTCAGGCGAATAAAGATGCCAGATACAAAGAACTGCCACCCATCATTCTGTGCAGCTGTGCTCTTACTCACAACTTGCTGGCTCATAACATTGCTTGTTAAACAATGCTATCTGAACCAATTACAAGTGTACTAAGCCAGACAGGGTAGCGTATTATCTGAACTACCCTACCTGGCTTAAACATGTGAGTACCTGACATACCCACTCCAACTACCTGCTGGGTAGCCCAAGCCTTTACAAAATGGCTGCCATCATTGGGGCGGGGTACAGGGAGGAAATTATCATAATCAGGAGGGAGGGTAGGCTTTCAGACTACCTCAGTGTTGGAGACTGGCACCATGTGTTTTTTCCTTGTTGTAGTTGTTGTTTTAAAATGTGTTTATTTATTTATTTGAAAACTGGTAATTGAGAGAGGCACACTGGGCTGAGGCTCATTTCCAGGTGTGACCCAAGGGAATAGTTACAGGAGGAAACAGAAAAACATAATACAGTACGTTACATGGAACAGAACATAAAGTGAATACACAGACAAACAATTAATACTTTGTTGGTACAAACTTGGAACAAATAAAACTGCAAGTGTGCTACATGTGCAGTGGGAAACTGGGAACTCAACAACAAAGCAGTACAGTGTACCAGGGATCAGTTAAGGACTAGTGGACCCAAACACCTGAGCTACCAAAATAACTAGGGGGACCTCCTACAGGAGACAGGTGCTGGTGGGTGGTGGGAGGAGCTCCAGCTGGAGCCTGAAGGAGCCTGAGGAGGGGGAATGGTAGAAGAGAAAGGGGAACTATTTCCCTTGTGTTGGCAGGCAATAGGGAAAAAATGACTGCCCAGCAAAAGAATGGAGGTGAGAAGTGAAGAAGGTTCTCTGGTCCTTGGAGTGCAGGGAACATGGAGCAGGAAGGGGGGACAGGAGAGAGGACCAGTAGGAAGGAAGGGAGCCAAACCAATACTTGGAGATGAAGGAAAAGCAGTGTAACTGTTGACATGAAGGTAGGGGGAGGATGGAAAAAGTGGACTAGAGGGAGCACTGGTGTTTGCGTGGAAGAGAGGTTTTTGCAGAGCAGCGAAAGGCATTTCAGAGCATATCCAGACTGGATAGGGAGGTGGAGGAGGCTGTACCATAGACCTCATCTGCATAGTCGAAGACTGGAAGCACCATTTTGGTAACCAGCTCACAGTAGACCAGCAAGGGTAGGCAGTCTTTGTTACAGTACAAGGCACTTAGCTTAGAGTGCAGTTTTGCATGTATAGCATTGATATGTGCTGAGAATTTATGCTTGCTATCAAGCCACACATGAATGTACTTGAATGAATGAAAATACACATGTACCAATTTGGTGAGCAATAGTTTCCGAACTAATACCCATTGCTAGAACTATTGCCCACTGACAATGTAATTCAGGGCAATAGTATCCAGATATTTCTGGTCACATGGCCAGGTTTTGGCCAAATGCAGGCCAGTATTGTAGTCCAAGGTTTAATCTACTGTTAACCATGGTGGAAAATGATGCAGATTTAAATCACTTAGGCATTAAGGTATGAATGGGGTTGGATTACTAGTAGTTTATCCATCCCTCAGGTGCGTACTGAGGCTCCAAGGTGAATCCCTGGGCCTGATGCACCTGGTGATGGATTAACTACTGGTCAACCAACTCCTCGGAGGACAGGATACATTTTTGCTGTACTCATAAGTTTGAAAGAGTTTTTTTTTTTTTTTTTCCAACTGTGCTTGGCTGGTTTATGAGAAAAAATAGCCCCTTTTTGTTGCCTTTTGTCTTAATTTGGAGTCAGACTCTTTGGCTGATTTACATTCACTCTAAAACACAAGAGTATAGTAACATATAAATAAAAAGTTTAAGTGAATTACTAATACCCAAACTAACTAACAAGTTACCCGCCGCCCCCCAGGAACTGTCCAGGTCTCCTGTGGTAGTAAACTGGTTAGATCCTCCCTGCTACCTTCGCAGCACTGAAAATTAAAAGGTAATATATAGCTGCAAGATTTATTGTTATGAAACATGCTCACCACCTGATGGTCAAGAGGCAGTGCACTGTACTATTGTTCAGGTGACCTGGGTTTAGGAAGGTGCACAGGTCGGCATGTTTTCCTGTCAGTATCAAGAAGGTGATGGTGGGGGGTGTGATTGGATTGCTTACTCACAGCAGAGACCTGGACAGTTTCCAGGTTTGCATATTATAACTAACTTGGGGATTATTGACTCTCCTGAAATGTATTTGCTTATAATGTATGGGAGACCTTTAGTATGTATGGAATTTTCACGTCACAGCGTTGCTGTACCATTGATGTGACATCAGAATGTTATACCTTCCTGGCTATGTCACATTAATGGTACAACAAAATGGAATGGTACCTCAGTACAACATTCTGTGCCATCAATGCAGATTGCTCATTTCTGTGAGCATTTCAAACTGTCATTCTAATCTGACAGTTAAGGTGCAAAGAAACTAGCATTCACGATGGCAGCTTTTATATTTTCAAAGCCAGCAACTCCCAACCGAATGCTGTTTTCGTTATGTTGTTTTTTTGATGCTGTGGTTCAAATAAAATCTGTTCCCATTACAGTGTCTGTCATCTGTCTCCTTGAGGTAAGCTTACTGAAACTGCTAATGTTAAATGTCACCGAAGGAGTGAACTCAACCAGAGAAACTGGTGCCCATACACTATAAAAGCTAATGGATGGGCATCAGTTAACAACATCGCTGAATTCACTTCTCGAGGTTGCCCAGACAGCAGTAAATCACTGGAGCTTCACTCTCGAGGTTTAACATGTTGTCATGGCAACTTCTCAAAATGAATACAGAATTGTCATTAACTGATGCCCATCCATTATCCTCTATATTTTACTGCTGTACTTATAGTATGTTGCCGTCCTGTGTTTAAATAAAAAATAAGGTTTAACTATAAACTTTAACACAAAACAGCTTTATTGTTGACAGAACAGTATGTGCTCACTACCAACAGCAGATAACTAGACAAAGGGGAAGCAGTATAGCGCAGTAGTTTAAGGCTCTGAGCTGCAAATCTGGTGACATCCAGCACACCAGACCTTGGTTTGAATCCCACAGCTTCCACTTATATACTGTATGACCCTGAGCAAGTCACTTAACTTCCCTGTGCTCCCAGGATGCTCCTGTAAAAAGGCTTTCAGCTTAGTGTGTTACTCCTGGTTAAACAACTTAAAAAAAAAATGTCTTCCTCGTAGTTTTCTGTAAAATGCTTGGAATTTTAGGCAGATTGTTTTTCCCACTCTGGAGTATGAATCTGCTGTACCTGTTTGTGATGAGGTTCCAACCGCAGGTTTTCCAGCAATTAATCTATAATTTATGTAGGTATGTATTTATTTAGTTCAAGAGTTTCCCCAGGAAAAACATCCTGATCTAAATAACTAATTTCCAGATGTGTCCTGGGGGGAAAGGGGATCTAGAGAGTACAGTAACAAGTGGCATCAGAAAAGTTACAATTATAATAATAATAAAAAAAAAAATGCAGTAGACAATTAAGAGGAAGCACAATGCACTGCACAAGTAGTTTAAAACATAACATATCAAAAGCAACAGTTTAGCAAAGTGCAACTGGCAGCAAAATGAGGAAGGGAAGGAAGATTGTGAACACAATGCGGGACAAGTCAAGGGGAATAGTGAACCAAATCAAGGGACTTAGAATGTCTGTGAGCCAATCAGATTGTGGCTTTTGTTTGCCCTTTTCATAATATAATTTGTCATATTCTCTATGTTATCCCCGACTTGCTCCTGTTTTCCTTAATTTAGACCTCCTGGCCCTGAAGTTGGCAGCAACATGAGCATTATGTTTTTAACTAGCCAAGCTCCTCAGACTCTGTCCTGTCTACTCATTTTCTTTAATATTGATACTGCATTACTTCTATGTATTAATCATGTCCATTTGGCTTGACTCAGTTTTGCACTACTCACTTTATAATACTCCACGTTGTACCTCTATCTTTTTGTTTAAAATTTTGTACTGCGCATGCAATTTATTGCTGTACCTCGAATGGAAAAGATTTTGTATTGTTTCTCCTGTTTCCCTCTCCTTCGGGTAGCACCTGGAAATGAGCCTCAGCTCAGTGTGCCTTTCTGGGTTATCAAGTTTCAAATAAATGCATAAATAAATAAAATGTTCTTTAAACTATCAAAAACGACCGACTCAAAATATGCAGTCTGTTCATTTAGTAATATCCCCAGATCAATTCCTTGTTTATTATTAGCTGTAGTAGTAGCCACAATTGTTTAGAATGTTTTTGTATCCCCATGTTCTGCTGTTTCACCATAGTCTTCCTACTTCCTACAGATAGTGTACTGTATACAGTTTGGATGTTGATTGAAATGAGACGTAGGAAAGCCCATTTAAATATAGAAGCATGTCAGAGCCAATTCAGATTAGATAAGGATTAAAGTGATAGTTTCTTGTCTGGGAGGTGCCAATGATGTTGTTTGAGTCTGAAATGGAAAAGAATAAACAATCCAAATGTTTATTTCTTTTTTTATTGTCAAGCATGAATGTATCTCTGGTAATGTATCAGAAAGCCACCAACTTTATTAAGTCCCCCTCCTTTAGTGTCCAACAGTTGGATCATTTTCAGTTCAAACATCCATTGTTCCTGAGTGCATTTGAAATTACCTTTTAATACTATAACAGTTAGTTCACTGATGGAGTGGCCTAGTTTTGAAAGATGTCCCCCTACTAGGACACTGCAATTAGAGTGATGGGAAAAGGTCATGAGTGACAGGGGCATGCTGGATTTCGCAGCAGCCTGCATTCAGGACCGTTTTCACCACCGACACTGTTCTCCTCCAGTCCACTCATGCCAGACCCAGAGGAGGTTATATTTAGTGTTAGGGTATATGGGGAGCAGAGCCCCCCACATCAGAGGGTGCAGGGAGTGAAGCCCCCCTCAAAAACTAACTGTTGTCCTCTGCTGTCCTTGTCTCCCTACCTGGGTTGTGCCAGAATTTATGGGCATGCTAGATCCAGGCAACATGTTTCTGGTGCCCTAATTTATGGCAACCATATTCATGTAAATGTGATATGGGTGAACCATTCCCTTACTGGTGTATTTTCATCTTTGTTGGGAGTTGTGAATCTGTGGAAGTTAATTCTTATTTTGAACATTTGTCCAGTTTCATCCATGTAGCAGCTATTTTCACACTGTATCATATAAAGTATTGCACACTGCAGGCAGAACAGATCCAGCAGATCCAGATCCATAGGACAAAATCACCAGTGAACTGTACTTTAAGAACGTAGTAGTTAGAGGGTAGATAGGCATACAACCAGGGACCTGAAATCCCAAAGGCAAGAACTCTACCAGTCCTCTAACACATATATCTCAAATATTGAGATGAGCAGTTCAACACAATACTATGATGGTTTGGTACTAAAAAGTCAGGTAGAGACAGTTCTGCATTAGGCAGTGAGATGTAGTAAAAGTGTACACTAGCTGTCATTTAAAAAAGACAGAATCCCAGTTTCTTTACTATTATCCTTTCTTTAATAAGACCACTTTTTTTCTTTCCTGGGAGAATTAACCTTTTATGTACAAATCATAACATAACTAGAATATGGACAAATAATCTGACTAGTTTTAGACACAGTCTTTTTACCCTCAGCTACTCAACCATGACTACTGCTAATCAGAACCCATTAGTTCAATGGTAGTCTAGGATTACATATGGATTAAAGTAAAGTTTGGATGTAGCAAGCGTATGATCTTACTAGGTAAATGAGTTCACTTAGCTGGAGGACAGATTATAAAAACCAAAAGGACGTTGACTCATGGCAAAACAGCAGTCATAATGAAACCAAATCAAAACTACAGAAACCTAGCTCATGTGCTGTAGAACAAAGGCCTGAACATTTAAGAAATAAAGGTTTCCAAGACATAAGACATGAATTGTCTCCGTATTTTTGTAGACTTTAGCAAGGTAAAATTTGAAAGAGATGCCTGTACCCTGTACAATTTTCATTTAGGGTAACCATCATTCTCCTTAGATTTCATAAAAACTAAATGCATCAACTCTCACAGTACTGTGCTTGTTTTTGATAGGAAAGTTTTCTAAAGCAAGCTGTATTGTTTCAACGTCACATAGTTTGCGAAAAGATATCAAAGCTCTGTTCACAACAGATTGTTTTTTATTTACTGACTGATTTCCTTTCTGGAAGCTCTACTCAAAGTGCCTTGCAATAACATAATTAGGTGTACCAAAATAAACAGCGAGCCTCAATGGGGTGTGATGTAAATGCAACATCAACTAATTCAATGCTCATATAAATTAGAGGGATTTTATAGTTCCAAAAATTTCCACTGAGGGCAACTGAATAATTTTTCTTCAGGGAGGGGAGGGTTTTTCACCAGTGGTAAGCAATGTATGAAAAAACACAATCTAGCATCATGTTTGGAACTGCTAAGAATAATTCCCTAATAATCTGACCGGGCAAACTGGTACATGAGTTGCCTTCCACATTAAAAGAGGAGCCAAATCCATTAATGGTCTTTTAAGTAAAAAGTAACACCTTGAAGTCGATCCAGAATCTAATCAGCACTTAATGTAAATCCCTTAGAATTTAGTTTATTTCATTTGTTTGTTGACCGGGTAAGTGCACTAGACAAATCCTGCCTATTTTCAGGCATGACCTGGGGGAAGGGGATACAGATGAATGCCAACTGACCTTGAACCAGATTAAACTGTTGGTTGTATTTTTAGTGAATGAGGGAAATTTGGCCAGGACACCAAGGAAATTCCCTTACTCTGCTGGTGCTCTGTGGCCAGTAGAGGTCTACATTTGCACTGCTGTATGGCAGAAGCTTTGTAGTGTTGAAGGAGGATGGACACAAGCACGGAGGCTCCTGCTAGCATGGCTATACACATTACTTTGGATGCAACGATTCCTGCCTCTGTTACTGGGGCTTCTGACCTGGAGATGATGACTGATGTTCCGGAGCTGATCGGTGCGTTGCCGATTCGGGAGGTATCCTCTGACCTTTCTTCAAGTACTGTTTGTACACTGACTGATATGGGAACTTCTGTTTTCAAAAGCGTTGCTCCTATGGATGGGTTTTCGCATGACGCACTTCCGAGTATGGCATCGGAGGGCTTGGTAGCTTCAGAAGATCACAATACTACTGACAATCATTCTTCTACATCTCAAGTTTTGAGACAACAGTTTGGATTAGCGGCACCCGATACTGTTCGAGACTGGTCGACGGAGGATTCTTTATCCAACACTGGATGGATTCGGAATGCTGTGGGGACTTGGATACCTGAGCCTGCCTGGACGCCTGTTGCACTACCTTCTTCTAAGTATGCCAACACCCCTGAGCTCAGGTATTGACACTGGTTCTTCTGCTGTTCGTAATATTGCTGGTGCGCACCTATTATTGAAGGACTCTGGGGCATTTTCTGGCCCCAGTACGTCCTCAGAAGGAGGGAGGTCAAGGGATTTACAGTATAAGATTCCTCAGGATAAAGGCCCTGGTCCTTCTAAGTGAATTCCTATGGCTGACTTGTTCAAAAAATAAACTTGAACAAGCTCCCAGGAGGAATGCAGTCCATCTACGGTATAGAGGTGGCCTTGCTATTCACCCTGATAGGTACTATGTGGTCAATACCTTACTTAAGGGTTCTATGTCATTTGTTCCCTCTGATCTATTTGCTCTAATTCATGTTTCTGGGGAGGATTCTTTCGATGTTAGTTTCCAAATTAATCAGCGCTTAGAAAACTTCTGGGAGAAATATTCTCTTTTAAAGAATACACCTTTGTGGCTCCCCTTTTTAGCTATTCCTCTGACTCAAATCCGCTATGTCACTATCATGTTCAGGAATGAAGGGGTAAACGTAAGTGACATTTATCACTGGCTGCAAAACCGCTGTGATATACTAGGTCCCCTTGAGGCTTTATTAGATTTAGAGGGTATTTGGACTGGAGGCTGGAAATTTAAAGTAAAATTATTTCAGGTTAATTCTGACATCATTCATCTCCCTAACAGTTTCTTTTCAGGCAAAGATAGGGGCATGTGCTTTTATAGTGGTCAACCCAGGGCCTGTTATAAATGTGGCTCACAAACCCATATTAGTAGCTCCTGTGATATGATGAAATGTTCACTCTGTGGGGGATATGGGCATTCAATGGACCTCTGTGAGAATATTTTTCAATGCAACCTATGTGATGATAAAGGGCATGCCTTTCATCAATGCCCCTGGGCTAAAAGAAATAGAGCTGAAGGGTGGGATCATGATGAGTTAGTGACGCAAGCTCAAGTCAAACTGCATAACCCTGCCCCTAGTGAATCTGTATCAGTTTTGGATGCTCCTCTTCCAGTAGTGATGGACTTAGTCTCCCTTGTGGATGACTCTAGACCTTCTCAAATCCCGGCTCAAGACTCAGAAAAGGATATTGTTTCTGATAGGCCCACTATGCCCCCACCCATTTTTGAAACTGTTAAGGGGCGAAGATTTCCTAGGTCTTCACTAAAAATTTCTACTCCTTGCCCTATCCCTACCACTAATATTTTTTCTCCCCTGCAAGACGACCTTGGAGACTCGGATTTAGAATCTGATACTTCACATAGATCAGAAATAGTTACTGAGGATGAAGACAGTAAGTCTACAGAATTAGCCAAGGAGAAAAAGGGAAAGAAGGGAAAAAAAAGGAAAGCCAGTGCCAGTCTGAAAGGAGGACCTGGCTGAACACTAAAATTCTATGGCCACTTTAAAACTATTGTCCTTTAATGTTTGCAGTTTAAAGTCTTATAAAAAACAAATCTCTATTTTGACTTTTTTTGCAACTCTTTCAGTGGACATTAATTTTGTTCAGGAAAGTCATCTTTCTTCACTTGCTGAGGTAGACCTTATCAAAAAAAGGTGGCACTGGGGGCCTTCATTTTGGTCTTTTGGGCCAGACCCTACTGATGGTGTTGACATTCTTTTTAAATCCACCCACTTTCATATTTTTAGACTTCTTGATATTAATCCAGGTAGAGCCCTGATTTTGGATGGCTCTCTTGGAGATTTCTCCTTTCGCCTTATAAATATATATGCCCATAAACTAAATCAGCCAGGGTTGCATTATTTGGGAGATTAAGCCATTCCTCTTTACTAGAATGCATACTATTTGGGGAAGGGATTTCAATTGTTCTTTGGATACTCCCTTATCTGGAGTCGCCCAAAAGAAAACATATTGTGACTCTAATGCTTTGTCACAAATTCTTTCTGGTACCAATATGAAAGATGCTTATCGTACACTGCATCCCAAAGGTAATGGTGCTACTTATCACAGATTTACTTATGCCACAAGAATTGATATGTTTTTCTTTTCTCAACAGTTATATCCCATTTATTGTAAATCTCAGCCTTCAGAATTTTCTGATCATAATATTCTTTTTGCACCTTCAGTTTGCATTCTCTCCCCCCAAGATTTTTTCAATTCATAGCCGTTGGAGATTAAATTTGTCACTTCTTGAGAATTCTTCTTTTTTTTTTTACAAATTGAAGGTTTTTTTTGCCAATAGAGAGTCTGTTTTTTGTGCCTACACCTCTCCATTAAGTTGGTGGATGGATACAAAAAGGGACTTGAAGAAACTTTTACTTTCCTTTGGTAAAGCTAAGGCTAATTCTAATTATTTACGATACCTTCTTTTGAGAAACCAGTTACATAAATTGATGTCTTTTCCTCCTGGCAATAAGCATGATTTCACCTCTCAAATTCAAGCAGTAAAAGAGCAAATGAAATCTTATCAATATGATAGAGCTAAATCCTTAGAATTAGAATTTAAATTTGGAACCAAGAAATTCCCAGCTTCAAATCCTTTTGAGGCCTGTAAGCAAAAGGCTAGAGAATACCCTTATGACTCAACTTGTTTCTCCACTGGAATTTGGTTAACAAGGATTTAGAAATGTTAGTTATAGTTCAACAATATGTTAGCGATACTTTTCAGGACAGGTCTGATCAACCTTTGCCTGATTTTTCTAGTTTCACTGTTCCACTTCCTCAAGTCCTATCTCTCATATGACCTCATTACTCCAACCTATCTCTCCCTGGAAGTTGAAAAAGCCATCTTGCAATTAAGTAAAAATACTTCGCCAGGGTTGGATGGTATCCCTAATGAGTTTTATAAACTTTTTCTGTCTTACATGATTTATTTTTTGCCTAAAGTATTTAATTTTTTGTTGTTTTCCTCTAATTCCCAATCAGGGTTTAGCACCTCTTTACTTTTTTTTCTATATAAATCAGGAAATAAAACTTTATTATCTAATTGGAGGCCTTTGAGCTTGTTGAACAGTGATTACAAGATTTTGGCCAAAATCCTCAATAATAGATTATTATTGGTAGCAGATTGTCTTATACACCCGGCTCAAACTTGTGCTATACCTAATAGACGCATTCAATACAATTTATATCTTTTGCGAGACTTGTTTGAGCTCAGTCATACAGGCAAAATCTCTGGATATATTATTTCCCTAGATCAGGCTAAAGCCTTTGATAAGGTCTGACATACTTATCTATTCTCCCTACTTTTACGGTATGGTTTACCAAAACCTTTTGTACGATGGCTTTCTACTTTATATGAGAGTGCTACTATTGTCTCCATGATTAATGGCCTTTTTGGTACAGATATCCCTATTTCTATTGGAGTAAGACAGGGCTGCCCATTAAGTCCGCTTCTGTACTCTTTTGTTCTGGACCCTGTAATTAGGCAAATTTTATGGGACACTAGTATTATTGGCTTAGCTCCCTCCTCTACTTTACCACTTGAAAAGGTCACCGCATATGCGGATGATGTTACTTTATTACTTAAAGATATTCCTTCTTTTACCAATGCACTACAAATTTTTTCTCATTTTTGTGTATTATCAGGAGCTCAGATTAATATGGAGAAACGTTTTATCTTTTTTTTACACCCTATGATTTCAGTTCCTTCTGACATTTTGGGTATCCCAGTTGCTTCTTCCCCCTATAAAATTCTGGGTATTTGGTTTGGGGTGGGAGATTTGGCTTCCTATAATTGGGAGAAACAGCTATACATAGGAGAGTTTAAGATCCATCGCTGGAAAGGGTGGAAATTTGGAAAAAAGAAACGGGTAGTAATTATTAAACAATTTCTGTTACCTACTTTTTATATTTAAGTTATGTATTCCCACCCCCTCTTCATTTGGAAACCAGAATTCTTAGTCTTTTTTTTTCAGATGCTATGGGGAAATAGACTGAACCCTGTCCGTAGGGATATTACTTATCTACCTATTACTAAAGGAGGGCTGGCAATGATTAACCCCATTGTTTTCTATCATTCCTTATTTTTATTTGAATCCTTCTCTTATTTTTGGTCTCCTGCCACTATGACCTGGCAGTTTTGGTCACAGTTTTTATGGTCTAGGTATCTGGATAAATGGTCTCTTTTACCTCCAAAAATTCTATTGTCTGACTCTTTACCATCTTATGGTATTACTACTTTGAAAAAATTACAGCAGTGGAAAATTTCTTTTCCGCACTTACTTACTCTAGAAAACCCTTTTACAATTTCATTGTCTTTGATGTGCAAAAAAGTGTTCTCCTCTTTCCAGAATGTGTACCCTCTAAAATGCTTTTTTCTCTAAGAAAGTTGACAGATTTTAGGATCCCCCCACATATTTGGGATATTGTTTGGCTCTCTATGCAAGGAAGATTAGGGGTTAGAGGTAATTTGAAATATAAACCCATTACTGAAAGATTCTGCTTACGGACTACCTGTATAACCTGTGAAGAAACTATGGTGCATTTTTTTGTTACTTGCCCCTTTAGTCAACAATTTTAGCAGGACGCTGCTATACATTGGAATTTGCCCTTTTTAGCTCATATTACATATCAAACCATAGTTTTGGGAGATTATACAGGGATATGGCGTTTATTTCATAAAAGTACCTTAAATGTTTTTATTTCATTTGCATATCATTTATAGCAAGCTAGCTGCCAATTTGTTCTCTGCAGCAAACAGTATTATTTAGTACCATGTTTTTACAGATTGAGAATGGGTTAGCTTCTGTGAAATCTAGAGATGATGTTAAATTCTCGAAACCTAAAGTTGATTTTTTTTGGCAGAACTTTATTCATGTGTGAAAAATGGTAACATTGTTTGATATTATTCTTTCTGTATAATATTGTACTCTGATTGTTTTTGTATTCTATTGTGATGTTATGTTTATTTTCAATAAAACTTCCCCTACTCTTTTCGATAAGTGCCATGGGATCTTTAACATCCACCTGAACTACCACCAATCCAGGCAGATAGGACCTCAGTTTAACGTCTCATCCGAAAGACGGAAAGAAAGAATCAGTATACTATTATGATCAGGTTGGCATGAATATTACATGTCAGCAACCACTGCTGAGGCTGTCTGCACTAGCGTCAAGGAACTGGGTGTCTTCATGGGCAGGCCTGGATATAGTTCATTGCAACAATACAGCCTTATGCCATTCACCACAACAGGGTGGGGGATAAACTATACAGTATATCATATTTAACCAGATGCAGAGTAAAGAGGGCCAAAAGATATGTGGGCCTGAAAAAAGACAAGTAATTAAATCCTTGAACTGCATCTCTATATGGCTGAACACAGTTAAGGTCTCAGCTCTGACACTGTTTACTGAAAACAGTGCGAGACAAACTGCATTGTTAAACCAACTAAGCCATGCCTGCCTTGTGGAATGGTGGCATGCCTCTGTGCTTCCTTCTGAAAGACCTGGGTTCATGAGCAGACTTGGATTTCTCATGCTGGGAGCAACAATGAGCTGAGTACATGAGAAAGGTCAGATGCTAAACTCTGTGACAGGGCGGCTACAAGTCTCCCAGCATTTTGTATCCCCTCCCCCTCCATTGAGTGACCACAAAGAAGCACTGGGACTGGCTGTGAAGGCAACCATTCCTGCAACCCATTAGTGCGAAAACTGTGGCTAAGGCAGCCCTAATGAATGAGGTGGAAAACAAAGAGAAACTAGGATAGAGGAGTTTTATTCCTGTACAGACCACAAATAAAGAATTCAAGAAACTGGAAACTTGCAGTAATTCAAGACTGTACTACTACAGGCAGACGAGGGAACCTATTTAAAATATATTGGATTTGGGTAGAGTGAACATATACAAAAAGCAAACATGGGGGAACAACAATGCTATAACTTAGACCTAGGATTCAGTCAAACACAATTTTGTTAAAACTTCAAAGATGCAGGACCCCATTTTCAGAACATGTGGTCTGGGCTTTACATCAGTGCTTCTTGTTTAAGTCTCTACTGTTTTGAGGCCCCAGATTTGCTTATTGTTTTAATAGGGGATATTTGCAATTCCAAGTACAGTACTTCTATATGCTTTCAGAATTCTAAATTTTGTGGCATAAATTATGATGTGAAGGTTCAAAATGCCAAATGTTAAGCTCAATATAGCAGACATAGCATCAGCATGTGACACTTTAGGGCCAAAACCACAAAGATTCCTGGACGCTTAAGCGTATGTGTAGTGGAAATGTGTTGGCACTTCTATTCCAAAGTCATGTATGCTGGCTGGACACCTATCCACACACAGTATGTGTTGTACAGAAGTTAAGTGCAGACACATTCCCACTGCTCACAAATGCTGTTCTGCATATGGACAGTCCTGGACATACACACTGCACACATGTAGGGTACTAATCCACAGCACAAGATAGGTGTTTGTGCATGTGGATCACAGGTTCTGACACCACACCACCAGAGGGGCAGCAGTAGCAATGCTACAGGCTACACACAAATGTGCATAGGACATACAAATCTGGACTGATACACTGTGCACAGGTAACATCTTTGCATCCTTGTAACCACACACATGCTCAAGTCTACGTGTGTATGGTCAGTTGCCCTAATACCTTGGTGACTGATCTACACAGTATGCAACAGCTCGACAATGCACACTGCTTACAGACACAAAAAAGAAAATAGGCAATAATGTACAAAAATGTGTATTATATGTACATGTCAGCAAAAGGTATTCTGATGGTGGAGCCATGGATCATTTTCTAGAATTCAGAATGTGTCACACTTAGGTCTATCCTGCACTACATAGGGGCAAGGGCAACACTGATGATGGGAAAGGTGTTAGCCCTGGGGACTGGGATACTGCTCACCACAGGCCACTTCTGACATATGGTGACAGATGCAATTACACTGGTGGCATCACTTGGCACCACTTGCCTATACAGCTGAGGAGGAAGCCACACCACCCTCTGGTCAGCCACCACAGGGGTTATTCTCATCAGATGATGATGTTGACAGGTGGCCCATTAGATCATGAAATAAATACTCCTGCACCTCAACCCTTTGCTGTATCTCTCTCTCTCCCTCTCTCCCTCTCCCCGCTCCTCCTCCCCTCTCCCTCCCGTCCCCCTCCTCCCCTCCTCCTCCTCCTCCTCTTTTATCTCTGGTATTTCTTCTCCTGCTCCCTATGGGGACAGGAACAAGATGTTGAGTACTCCAGGTCACAAAAAATCAGGAACTGAGAGCAAAACATTTCCCCAGCACTTCAGCCAAACAATCAGGCCTTCATTAGGGGGTGTGTCCATTAGTGCAAACCTTAACACATTATAGAGTACCTTGTCAAAGTGATACACCTCAGTTACAAATATTATATACAAAGTCACACAGTTTTAAAATAAAACATTAAATTCATTAAGCCCCTTTAAAAATAAAATAAGTCTTGAAAAGGGGGGAAGGAATTCAATAATATACATCATTCCTTGGTACTGTAAGGGTAAGGGGCAAACAAATGGTAAACTTACTACACTAACGTTCCATGCATCATAACCAAGTACCTTTAAGAGGAGATGATCTATTATTTTCATAGTTTTCTCCTATTTTTACCCTCAGTGTTCATTCACTGTGTGAGTGTCCCTGTATCTCCATAAATTAGGAGGTGGTGGGATTCAAACTGAGACTGTGGTCGTGAAAAGTTTAGATACCTGCAAGAATAATACAGATACACAGATTAACAAAAAATGCAAGTGATGCACTGAATAGTGAAAATAAGACAAAAGACTAAGTCACGGGTGATGACTCTGAGTCACCACGCAATTTTAAACTGTTTAGTATCTATGTACCAGTTACTGAGCTTTAACATACAGAGAAAAATCCACCTCTTCATTTAATCCTACTGGCTGTACCAAGGGTACTAGGGTACAAGGCTGTATCAAGGGACACTATCCATCTTGTTTGCTTCTAGAGGAGTCTCTTAACCCTGTTTCCACCCCTTTATAGTGGACCCACAGATTCTAAAACTGTAAAATTCAGGCATGAGGGATCTGCGTCATGGTAGTGGGCAAAGTGTGTCCCTAATGCACTCCTATAAGTTTGGTTAATGATAGCCTGTACGTGTTCCTGAATGCGGTTCTTAAGTGGTCACACAGTTCTACCCACATAATGTTTCATGCCTGAGCACCAAGCTATGTACTGTATGCTACAAATGTAGTTACACAAGAGATACAATTTCTAATCACCACCCTTCTGGTGTTGTAAGGGTGTTCATATGTGTCCCCTTCCTTCGCATATCTGCAAATGTCACATTTACCACACTTAAAAAAGCCTTGTGGTTTTGGTGGTAACCAGCTATGTGGATTATGGATCCTTGGAGTCTGAAGTGACTAGCAGTCAGGAGGTCCCCCAAATTTCTAGCTTTTTTTTTGTACTTTTTATTTATGGATTATCAAACTATAGGTAGCAACTTGTGCATATCATTAAACAGTACATATGCAAAACAGTAGGAGGAGAGCTACAATGTCTCAAATGACTCAAACCACATATTTTAAAAAACATCTCTCACCATAGGCCCTCCACCCTCCAAGTATTTACAGGAGTAAATAAACAGAGATAGTAAGCTCGTAGGGAATTATGCTCTTACCACAGATTACTAATGTAAAGATTTCTGCACCGAGTTTCTCTTTCCCTTGCAGAACTAAAAAATATAATAGGGGGAGATCATATGCAAATGGGGCACTAAACATAAATACAGATTGTCTGGGCTCAGTTAAATTAAAATTTAATCCTGCACATATATCCACCTCCAAGGGGCTATGCAGGGGGCAGATGAGAGCAGTAGTATAACTCTAAATACACAAACTGAGCAGGGCACTTCTGCACACCAAATAGAAATCCACCCCAATACAAAAAAGTCAGTAAACATGCAGGCAGGAAAAGGGTTGAAAATATCAAATAGAAACTAAAGCATAACCATTAAATTGAAACAGTCCTGCCTGCCAACAACTATATTGTGTCAGTGGCTCAGCAGGTAGCACACTCGCCTCTGAAGCCAGGAGATCAGAAAGCTGTGGGTTCTATATCCACACCAGGCACTTGGGTTAATATCCCAATACTGACACTGCAGTGCAGCATGGGGGGGGGGCTGCATTCCTGAGGTGCTGTCCTTCGAATGAGATATTAAACCAAGGTCCCATCTGCCTGTTCAGGTGGATGTTAAAGACCCCATGGCACTTCTATATGACATCATATGTCATTTGTTTTTGCTGTAAAACCCACTGATTTCTTGCTTGACATAAATAATATTTATGCTTGCAAAGTAAGCTGTTAAAGTACTTTTATCATATTGCTTTGGTATTTTACGGTAAAATTAGTTGTTCATATGTTATTTGCAACAACCAGTTTAATTCCCATCTATCAGTAGCAAATTTCCCAAAACCTTTAACATAATCACATTCAAAGAAAAAATGCTCCATCATGTCTTCTTTTGCTATACAGTTGGGATCTGGGCACATTCTTTCTGATAAAGCTTTATGTTTATGGTTTCATCTGATTTGTTTTTTACCATAAGCACTCATACATAAAGTATCACACATTTTCAGAGGAACTCTAGTCTCATTTAATTAATTACATACTAACTCGACCTTTGATGGTCTACAATTTTTTTAATTCTGGTTGCGTGAAACCCATATAATCCATCACCTTTTCATAATGCCATTTTCTTGGTTTTTTAGAATATCTTCCCTTTTTACCTTCCATTTAGCCAATTTCTGTACTATTGGTTTAAAGAATTCTGGGACTTTATATTGTTTTGCCAGTTTTGGAGGTATATCATCCCAAACACATAAATATTCCTCTAAGACCCCCTGCATCCAAATTTTAGCATGTGTTTTTTTTCTTGTAATCCCAAATATAAAGATTTTGACCAAAACAAAATATGAAAAAACATGATCAAATGAACCATATTTAGGCCTCCTTTCTGTTTAGACAAGAAAGTAAATTCACTCTTAACCGGGTAGAGTTGACTACCCCATACCATTTGAAAAAATATACTCAATAATTTTGTTTCCAATTGTATAGGTAAAGGGAATACCATACTAACATAAAGCAATATTGGAATAAGGAAGTGCTTTATTATATACTGTATACCCTTTTTAATTTTAATAAATTCCAACTCTTCCACCTTTGAACTTTTAGGTCATAAATTTTTAAACTTTCTTCTCAGTTGTATTGAGCTATATCACCTGCTCCAAAAAACACCCTCAGAATTTTTATAGGGCTCTCTGATATCCTTATTCCCATAATCTGTTCTTTTTTCTCTTCATTTGGACCTCAAGCCAAACCTTTTGATTTCTCTGTGTTTAACTGTGCCCCGACACCCTCTCATACCATTCTATTTCTCTCAACAAACTTTCCCCACTAAATCTGTCCTTTATGAAGACACACAAATCATCTGCATACTCCATGATTTTTAACATTTCCTGCATCTGTGCTTCCATGATTCCCTCAATTTCTGGATTTGCAATTATTCTCCTTACTAAAGGATCCAAAGCAAAAATGTATAATAACAGGCTTAGTGGGCAGCCCTGCCTTACACCAGTTTTCACCTGAACGTATCTTCCTTCTCTTCCATACAACAACAGTGTATTTTCTGCTTTTTCATATAAAGTTTGAATCCAAGAAATAAATGTTTTAGGAATTCTATAATATGATAAAACCTGGAATAAATATTTATGATCCACTTTATCAAAAGCTTTTTTTTATCTAACGTTAATAGAAATTTTTTATTTTATTTTGTTAACCGGGTAAATATATGAGCCAAGGCCCTTTTTCATATGCGACCCAAGACTGTAAAACAGTCACAAGATGTTATACAAAAAGATGACTTTTACATTCACTTAATACAAAAAATACAAATACATGACGTATACCATTTTATGTTTATTACAGTGTTCTATTACATCTCTTATAATAGATAAGTTTTCTTGAATTTTCTTTCCTGGGATAGTAATAGTTTGAACCAGATGTATTAAATATTCTGCCACTTTTTTTAACCTATTTTGTAAAATATGTGTAAAAATTTTAAAATCCAAATTTAACAGGCTAATAGGCCTCCAGTTATTTAAATCCCACCTATTTCTGGATTTATGTAAAAAAGATACTATTCCTTTTGTAAAATTTATCGGCATTTGAGTCATCCAAAAAAATATTATACAGATTTGCCAGGCAGGGTGCCATGATATCTATAAATTCTTCATAAAAATCATGGGGTATCCCATCTCAACCTGGAGATGTCCCTTTTTTCAAATTCAGCTTTTAAAACATGTGGGTATATGGGAGGTGGTATGCAGCTTAAATAATCTTGAAATCGTGCTTCTGTTTTATGATTTTCTATGTTAAAATTATCTAAATGTCTTTCTAGAAAAAAAACTGTACTTCTTTTTGATTATTTAAAATCTGTCCATTTGCATCTTTTAGAGTAGTAATTTGAGAATATATCCTTTTTTTCCTTATGGGCTTTGCAAGGATCCGCTTGAGGAGTTTTTTTGTGTTCCACATGACATCTCTGCCTGAAGTGAAGAAGCTCTATCATATTGAAATGTTCTCATTTCTAACTTTATAGAGTTAACTTGATCCGAAAGGTCCTGATTTTTTGGTGAGTTACAGAATAAAGCTTATATAACTGCATTCTTAAATTTAAATATGTAATGAAATTATTTTGTACTTTCATTTTCCCATATTTAGAACACTAGTTCTTTATGTCTACTTTTGTTTCTTCCCACCACATCCCTACACTTTCATATAAACATATTAGCAAAATTCGAGCTGATATTAAATCCTTCAGCTGTAATTTAACCTCAGGAATTGTTAAAATTGCAAAGTTCATTTTCCATCTGTTATATACCTTTCTTACATTTGGATTTATGCTTATCACAGAAAACAATAATAAATGGTCCAACCATTCCATTGGGACTACTGCTGTTTAGTTTATACTTACATATTTTGAAACAGAAATAAAATCTATTTTGGTAGTAACATTTTTTCTAATAGTATGTATGTGTAATTTTTGGGTTGGCCTGTATAGTAATGTCTAACAAATCCACAGTTTTTATGAACTTTTGAAATGCATGAGAATCGTAGTATACTTTTTTTTTCTTGTTTTTCTCTTCCTGCGACATCTTTTGTACAATTAAAATCCCCACCTGAAAAAAAACCTTTTGCTATGGCCAAAAATGGCTGTACCTGAGCAAAGAGATCCACTCTTTCGGTGTTTGATTGTGAAGCATAAATATTCAAAAACCTACTTGGTCTATTTTGCCATATCCCATCCAAAATCAACATACTTCCTGGTATTAAGTCTACTAACTTTTGTAGTTTAAACCCTTGTCCAGAAAAAATAATCCCCAACCCATCTCCTTTACCTTCCCTGAAGGACCAGTAAGACAGGCCCCATACCCAACTATGTCTAGCAGCCTCCATATGTGTTAAAGAATCCAACCAAGTTTCCTGTAAAAAAATAACATCCAATTTTAAATCATGAAAAACTGAAAACATAGCACTTCTATGTCCTGCATTTTTTATGCTGCAGGTATTTAGTGAAAAAACAGAGAAGGAATTCATTTAAACCAAAAGCAATTTTTTCTTCTACTTTTTTTTCTTGTTCACCAACTTCTTTTTTTCAGGTTGAGTGGGTATAGGGATTTCTTTTGTCTCTCCTGGGTTTGAAATGTCAAACATTTATTCTTCTAACTCTGACCCCACTTCTGTTTCTGTATTAAAAACATTAAAGGGATTTTCTGTTTCTATCCCCTCCATTTGTTGTTGATTTCTAAGGTTCCTAGAACTTCTCCTTAAAGGAGGTGCACTGTCCTTTGAAGGAGACAGGGGGAATTGTTCTGGCAAGCCTTCTTCAGTTATTTCTTGTGGGACCCCCGCAACTGCCCCAAAGTTGTTCTCCATGTTTTGACTTGCTGGCACTTCTACCTGCTCTGAACTCTGTTCCTCTTCCTCAATTCTGTCCTCACCCAGACTTTCCAGATCTACATTTGGCAAAGTTTGTCTATTTCCCTTTTGCCTTTGTTCCACAGTTTCCTGTTACTGTCTCCTCTGTTCCCATCTTCTCCATGAAAACCAGCCACCTATTGTGCTTTTTGAATTAAGACTTCAGGATTTACTGCGGTTCTTGCATTATTTTCAGCCCATGGGCAATCCGGTAAATATGTCCAAACTCCTCATATAAGTTGCATTTAGAGTGGTTCACACACTGCATGCTAACATAATCAAATTCATGACATATTCCACACCTTAGTTTGTCACAGATGTTTGACAAATGCGTTGTTGCCTCGCATTTATAGCATGCCTTTGGTTGCCTTGGGTAGAACACAACACCTCTATCCTTACCGAAAAAAAAACTATTTGCACATGTTCAACTCCCTCTGGTATCTGTCTTAACTTCACCGTAAATTTCCATGCTCGATTGCAAAATTGCTATCAATCTATTACTGCTTGTGGTGCACTTAGTACCTCACATCTTTGTTGCAACCAAAAAAGTATGTCTCCCACGTGTACATTTTCATTTCTAAACATAACCGTGATTGTTTTTATCAACGGTTTTGTCAGCAGTATAGCCATAAAAGGAACCCACAGAGGGGAAAACTTGACTTGATTATATAGAGACCAGAATCTCTCCAGACTGTTTGGGTGCCTAAAACTAATGTCAAAATTGTCTTCCCCTGATATATGTATGAAAGCATAGATATCTGCTGCTGAAAACTTCATACTTTCTTTTAAAAGTTTTCTTCCCACATAAAATTGGTCTGGCCTTGGGTCTAAACCACCCCTGAAATGCAGCCTAACTGCATTTCATCTTGGAAAAGGTTGAATCCTTGGAAAAAGATCTGCATATCTAGGCCTTGATGGTGGAGGGGTTTGGGGGGGTGGTATTAGATCCAGACTTATTTTGTTGAAATGTTCCACCTCCTGACTCCTGTTCAAAATTTCTTTCCTCCTGACCAACATCTGTTCTCTTTCTGTGCCTTGTGAAGTATTTTCCTGTGACTACTCCAAAATATTTTCCTTCTCAATGTTTAAAATCCTGCATGCGAGACCTGAAACCCTGCCCCCACTTTCCAGTTCTTCATTTTTGGTTTCCTTTACTTCATTTTTCCTTGATCCTTCTGTGCTGCTGTGAGGCCCTGCATTTGCTGAAACACCTTCCAAATCTGTCTGTATTTGGTTTTCTGCAGTCAAAACATCATCCCCTCCCCAGTTTGGGCCTTATTTCTACTTCTTTGACTCCCCACAGGATTTGAAAAAGTTTTACCTCTGTCTCCTGTTTTTCCAAGCCACTGTCTTGCCAGCTGTGGTCTGTCCTCTACCCGCTGCTACAAACCCCAATCCATATCTGAAAACCAGGTTCCACCTTTCTGCTGCTTTCATCCTGCTTCCTTTAACGCTTTCTCCAGTGTCCAGTTTTCTTCTGTCAACTCGGTTTCTTCATCTTCCAGATTAAAAGCATTTTTCAGGGCTTCTCTCAACGTATTCTGTGACATTTTTACTCCTGGCTCAATCACTCCATCTACAGAAGCTTCTCCTCTCCTACAGGAAGTATTTGCTTCTTCCTGTGCCTCAGTATATTGTCCCTCTGGTACTCTCTCATTTTCTTCCTCCTGACTCTCGACACCTCACAACCTGGATTCCTTTTCCAAATCATATGTCTTACTCTGGAGGACTTCCACCTTGCTAGGTGTTTCATTTATTATTTTTGTATGGTGCGACAATGCTGCTTTCCTTTTCTCATACCTCTTCTCATCTTCGGCTAGCTCTTTCAAAATTTTCTGTCGGCGCTCTTCAGTCTCCTTTTCCAGCTGTAGGGTTGCTGCCATAATATCACTCTCTGAGGTTCCATCAAAACCCTTCTCCTCTTCCATATCTATGGGTTCTGCCTCAGGTGATTTTTCTTTTTCCTCGGAAATGCTGGTCTGATTTAAATTTTCACCAACTCCATTTTCCAGTGCTATTCTGTCCATACCTCCTTCTCCGTCCACAGGTAACCCGACACTGTGCTCCTCCATCTCTGTACATGCAGAGGAACTGTGCCCTCTACCAGCAGAGTAGGGGAATTTTCCTGGTGCTCTGGCCAAATTTCCCCTCATTTACTAAAAATACCACCAACAGCTTAATCTGGTTCAAGGTCAGTTGGCATTCATCTGTATCCCTCTTCTCCCGGGTCATGCCTGAAAATAGGCAGAATTTGTCTAGTGCACTTACCCGGTTAACAAAAAAGAAACCAAAAAAATAGTCCTGCAGCATCCTCAGGAACAACATTTGGCAACATATCTCTGGATCCTAGCAAGCCATCCAGTTAAAGTAGGGGAATCAGCCACAGTCCTGCTGTGTTCATTATGGTTCCCTGTCCAATTCCTGATCTGGAGCTTCCGACTCCAATTGTGCAATCAATTTTTCAGAAAAACCAGTCGCTGCTTCAGGATAGAACCTAGATTGGATTGGATTAGAAATACATAATGTGAGATATATGGTACTGTGACTTAATGAATAGACTTGTTACATACCTCTCTATGCTACTGCAAACTCTGAACCAATTTACATTACTTTCTTGTAAATGTTAATTAACAAACAAGTACTAAATATTATTTATACAATGGCAAGAAAAAATCCTGGACTCTGATTGGTCAGTCTTGGGCTGGACCCGTGATGTTAATCAGTACAACATCACGGGTTTAGTCTCGGCCTCACTGTGAACCTGCAGATGGTGATTTTATGGCTGACCATCTTGAGCCTTTGATTGATTGTTTCATCTTCACTTAAGAAACAAAAATATTTTTCCACACAAAAACATCTTTAAAATTATTTTTTTTTATTCTGTAGAACAATGAGCCATTGTATAATAGCAATAATGCCCTCCAGGGTGTGTGTCGCTTGGGATAACAGCACGCCTCAGTCATTGGATGCACTCGGCCTGCGGCCTCGTGCCCAACCACCTGAGGCATGACGTTATCCCAGCACGACACACACCCTGTCAGGCATTATTGCTTAAATATTAAAAAAGATTATTTATGATTATTGCTAGAAGATGAGGGATTGGAGGTATGATTGTGAACATTTAATTACAATAAGTTAATTGAGTTAGACTGATTTACAGCATTTAATAAGGCACGCATAAGTTATTATCTTATAAAAGGATGATTTTATTGTTTGTTATTCCTCCACCTGACATTGACTTATGATATCTGCCATTTTTTGCTGATTATAAAAAATTTAAAAGGAATTTTCAAATGAAACACCTCTCATTTTATAGATATTTTTGTGCTGAACAACTTTTGTGCTCAAAGTACCATGCTATCATTTTTCATTTTAAATTTATTTGTGTTTGCTGAAAAAGAGCAAATAAATTGGATTTTCTGCAGGTTCTTTTTTTTTTTGCTAATTATAAAAAAAATTGAAAGGTATCTATAAATGAATCACCATTTATTTTGTAGATATTTATCTGCTGGACAAACTTTGTGTTCACAGTACTATGCTAGCATTTTTCACTTTAAAGTTATTCACATTTGTTTGTCAAAAACATGAAACAAAATTATGAATGAAACACCACTCATTTTGTAGACATTTTTGTGCTGAACAACTTTTGGGCTCATAGTACCATGCTATAATGTTTTGTTTTAAAGTAATTCGCATTTGAATATGGTTAGTTCTACTGTGTGTGTGGGTTGATTGACAGGTTGTGTTTGTCACACATACGTGTGATAAATTATCACACATACATGGAAATAAATGGATTTATCACATGGCTTTTGGGTCCATGCCTATTGCATAAATACATGTGGTTTAGTCAACACTGTGGTTAATGGTATCACTTCTGTATGCTATTTATTCCTTTTAAAACAATAAACATTATAATTATAAAAACAAATTGTGAAACTTGACTGGGTGAGGGCCATCTTTACCTGTGCTGTTATCTCAGGACAACATCACTGAATAAAGATCCAGTAGCCTCTTCACAAATCAGTACTAGCCACATAGCGCTGATTGCCATCACAAACATGGCTGCCACAATTACTCACTAAAAACCTTCAACTAGCCCCTAAAAATAAAGCAGCCTTAAATTAAAAAAAAAAAGTTATTTGCCCTCATAGTCCTCTTCTTACACACACACACATACATAAATTAAAAAATGAACTACTACAGTACTAACCTGCTATGACTAAAACAGATGCCCTGGTTCCAGCTTAGGCCTTTTGTTGTGTGATAGTAAGGGTGAGCATTATGCCAGCAGAACCGAACAGATATTTGAATTCTTGTGTTCTAGCCATAGAGAACATTCCACCTCTTGAATATACAAATGACAGAAAAGAAATAAGGTGAATAAAAGGGAGGAAATAATATAGCAAGCATTTGTCAATGCTGAATGTTCGTCGTGTGCACTGATGTCATGGGGTGGTTGAAAATTGCTTCGGTGAAGGAATCAGTGTATTAACATTCTAGAATGCAAAGTAAAAGTGTTGATGTTGGGCAGTGTAAGTGTCTAGTTTGGTAATATTTGTGCCTCAAATTTTCAACATACCCTTCTTATGACCCCACCTCATGAACAAGTTCAGAGAAAATATTCAACTCCTGGTCAAAAGATGATTTCATGCAGTGACTGCAGAATTACCTTTTGGGATGCAAAAACACATTTTGTCCAGGATATGAAAAATGACAGCTGTCACATTCATGAGGTGCCATGAAGAAATGGCAATGTTGAAAATCTAGGGTTAAAATATTAAAAATTAGCAAAGTTATGAGCCTGGGTTCACAAATTTTAATGCAGGCTCATACCTTTGTTGTTTTTAAATGTTTTTACACCAACTTTTCAACATAGCCTTTTCATGACCCCACCTCATGAACAAAGGCAGAGAAAATTTTCATTTTCTGCCCAAAAGGTGATTTTATGCAGCAACTGAAAAATCACCTTTCAGGACGCAAAAAAACATTTTAGCCAAGATCTGAAAAATGGCAGCTGTCACATTCATGAGGTGCTGTGAATAAATGGCTATACTGAAAAGTTGGGGTCAAAATATTCAAAAATTACCAGTTATGAGCCTGCATTTGCAAATTTCAGCACAGGCTCATAACTTCCTTGTTTTTTTAGTATTTTTACACCAACTTTTCAGTGTAGCATTCTTATGACCCCATCTCTTGAACAAATGTGGAGAAAATATTTAACTCCTGTCCAAAAGGTGATTTTGGCAGCGACTGTGAAATCACCTTTTGGGATGCAAAAACACATTTCTGCCAGAATCTAAAAAATGACAGCTGTCATGTTCATGAGGTGCTGTAAAGAAATGGCTATACTGAAACTTTGTGGTCAAAATATTGGAAATTGCCAAAGTTACAAGCCTGCATTCACAAATTTCAACACGGGTTCATAACCTGGTTGTTTTTTTCTTTTGTCTTTTTTTTTTTGCAGTTAATCTTTTTATTGAAGGATAAGGCATTACAACCTTGGTTACATAAACATATTTTTACACCAAATTTTCAACATAGCCTTCTTATTACCCCTTCTCATGAACAAAGGCAGAGTACAATTTCAACTCCTGCCCTGCTCCTGGGCTTTGAAGAGTGAAGATGTGCCTGCAGTCCAAGGAAGATTACAGTGACAGACCTCCAGTGGGTAAGTATGGGGTAGGGGGTGGGGGGGTGGATCCTGAGTGGGAGGGTGGAGGGGTTGGGTAACAGCACAACGAACAACAATGGATGTTTTTCTATTTTACAGAAAAAAAAACAATGAGAGACAGTTTTCTTTTTTTTAGGGACAGTTTGCTGAACAGATGAGGACACTGGGGGATTGGGCACCCCCAGTGTCTCTGTATTGTTTTTTTGGGGGGTTACATAGCGGACAATGATGGACAGTTTTCTTTTGTCAGGATAAAAAAAATGATGAGGGAGAGTTTGCAAAACATTTTGAGGACACTGGGGTATTGGGCACCTCCAGTGTCACTATGGTATGTTTGGGGGGGTTGTAGGTAGTGGGTGCTTAGAGGAGGGTTGGGTGGGGGCATAACAGTGCTTGTCATCCTGACTTGCACTTTAAAGGACCAAGCCATGCTGCTACTGTGTCAGCTCTGTCCTTTGAAGTGCATGAACAGACCGGCCCCCTCAGAAAACCAGTGTCATCAGGACACTACCTGCTGATTCACCGGTCACAGACCAGTCCCTAGAGCACCACTCTCCATTGGACTCATACCCCTCACAACTCTCTTTAGAAACTCTCATACCAACATGTTCTGTTGCACGTGCACGCATGACAACATAAAAAATAAGGAGGAAAGGTGAGGAAACAGGTAAATGGGGTGAGGTGGAGAAAATAGAGGGTTTAAGAGCTAATTTAAAGAAAATGTATTTTGCTGTGCATAGTATTTGAAACTGAGATGGGGTGCCAATGCTGGGATGTGTTGGTACTATTTTGTTTGGGAGGATGACTATTTAAAAAAAATCATTAAAATGTTTAACAATATTTGATTTTTGTGCATTTTGTTTATCCCAACCCACCCAAATCTTGGACCACAATAAGACTCTCCAGCTTGTGCATTTGTTGGGATGACAGCACCACTCAGGTGGTTAAAAGTACTCAGCAATACCTTGAGATTTATACACGTATCTCTTGCCTGATCTATATCTTTGACTGGATAACAAGAACAACAGTCAAGGGCCAAGCGGTTGACATACTGTACTTGGACATCAGCAAGGCCTTTGTCTCGGTAACCCATAAGAGGTTGATTAGGAAGTTGGAGGACCTGGTGGCTGGGATGAAACTAACAAGATGAGTGGCAAATTGGTTGGTGGGGAAAGGACACATAGGGTGGTGGGGAAAGCTCTCCAGTTCAAAGGAAATCACCAGCAGTGTCCCACAGGGCTTGGTGCATTGCTTAGTGCTGTTTAACATGTTCATAAGGAATACTGGAGATGGCATAAAGGGTATGATTTACCTTTTTGTGGATGACACCAAGCTCTGTGGGAGATTAAATATTGTGAAGGGAATACAGGTCCTTAGGAAAGAGCTAGCCAGACTAGAATGTTGGTCTGGAATATAGCAAACTGGGTTCAATGCAAAGAAGTGCAAGGTCATGCACACAGGAAGTAGGAACCTGAATACCAAATACAGCCTAGGGGGTCCTGGTCACTAAATTGGAGGGGAAAAACACTTGGGGATAGTCAACACCAATGACCTGAAACAACTGACACTTTGTAAGAAGGCAGCAGCCAAAACAAACAAAAAGCTTGACTGTTATTGCCAGAGGAACACGAGCAGGCCGGATAAGGTCATATTGCTGCTGTACAGATCCTTGGTGAGGCCGCACAAGGGGTATGGCATACAATACCACAGACCCTACCTAAGAAAGGATGTAAACCTGCTACAGGCAGCCCAGAGGAGGGCAACAAAAGTGGCTCAGGCACAGTAGGGCAAGACATATGAGGACAGACTACATGACCTAAACATGTACTTGCTCAAGGGGGGGAACTGATAGAAATTTTCAAGTACCTAAATGGTATCAACAAGTTAAACACAGGGGACCTCTTTAGTCTTACTGAGAAAAGGACCACAAGTGGGCATTGATACAAACTGGCAGGCCGAAGGTTCAAGAGAAAGGTCAAGAAACATTTCTTCACAGAACGAGTGGTGATGGGGTGGAACAAACTCCCAGAGGAGGTTGTCTCTCTTGAGATAGTGGATGGTTTAAGAGGGGGGTAGGGCAGGGTGAAAGAGAGGATCAGGGTGAATGAAGAGAAAGAGAAGGGTGAAGGACTGGTAGGGTTTGATGGGGCAAAGTCATTTGTAGTTGCTGAGAAGGACTCCACAGTTCAAGCAGACTTGGATAGACCAATAGGCCTTCTTCTGCTGGCGGTTTTATGTTCATACAACACACCTGAAAGACACATTTTGTCATGTCTTATTACTTAACTAATACAGGTAAAAACTAGGCTTTGAAATATGATAGTAAATCCAGAAGGCCCACAGCTGCTATTATAAGACATTCTGTTACTTTATTTTATTTCAAATACAAGTTGTTGATGGGAAAGACACACTGAGTAGAGTCTCATTTAATGGTGTCATTGGGGGGTGACACAAGGGTGAATAATACAAAGACACAGACACACTAATTTAATTCCTGGACTGTTCTGGCACAGAAAGATAATCAAGTACTGTAACAGCTTTACTGCTGAGGAATGAGTCTGAGGCTCTGTCATACTTTTTAGCAGAACATTCTAAATACTGCATATTACAGCAGCACTAGATTTGACATACCAGATACACACATATACAGTAGGTTAGAATTTTTGCCTTCAAATCATGGAATTGTGGGTAAACATATTGCAACTTCAGGCTTAGTTATACTCTGAGATTTCAGCTAACATGTGGAAAATTAAAAATATTATAAGGTACCATAGTACTTTAAGGACAGAAAGTATTCTAGGTCTGTCAAGTCCTCCCCTCACCACACAAGCAGGGATGAACAAGTATGCTGTTCAGTCATGTACTAATTTATAGGGCTTTTCCACTGACCTTACTGCTCAGAATACCCCATAGTTCCCTTAGTAAGCATACACTTATAGGCTTATCTTGAAGGTCTGTACCCTCTTCACATCTACTGTTTCTTCTGGTAGGTTAATTTATAGGGTATCCACCCTCGAAAAGATTAGCTGCCTTCAAACATTTACCCAGAATTTACCACCTTTGAGCATCAGGGCATATTCTCTCATCTTGCTGGAGCACACCAAGTCAAACATCTCCATCCATTCAACCTTCTTGATAACCTCTAGCATGCAGAAGACTGAGAGCATGTCACCTCTCAGCCTCCTGTTCTCCAGGGAGAACACCAGCCTCTGCTCATAGCTTTTATCCTCCATTCCTCTGATCATCTTGGTGGCTTTGTCATTCACCCCCTCTACTGTCTCAATGTATTTTTTGTATTGGAGAATCCAGAACTGCACAGCACTCCAGGTTGGCCTTACTAGGAACACAAAATTGGGGGGAGGGGGGTGAGCACTCACAGAAAATATTATTTTCCACACTTTTGAATAGATTGTAACTGGTGAGTTTTATTAAGCATCAGACCCAATGTTTCACTATAATGTCATGAGCATACTGGGTGAAAATGTCTTTGTCAGTATAGTGTGGGAATAAATGTGCTTTCAAAATAGTGACAGGCAATACAGCGACAGGTGTATTATAGCACAGGTAAGGTTAGCACTATTCCTGTAGCTGTTTGCAGTCAGGGGAACAGGATAAAGGCTCTGTTGGGTGGTCTGCCACCGAGCAGCTGCCATGTCACAGAAGGTAGCGCCACAGGCAGTAGAGGGCTGTAGAATGTTTGTGGACTGGGGCTCGAGTCCTGGTCCCAGGACTTACACTCTTTTTTTTTTCTCCTGGAACATTTTTTAAAGGAAGGTTCTCCCCCCCGACTTATGTGGGTACAGTGTCTGCCCCCCAACTTATATGGGTACTATGTCCACCCCCACACCCCTGGCTGTCCTGCATGGTTCCTCTTCCCCTCCTCAATGATTCCCTCCACTGAGGTTTCTCCCCTTCCCTGAGTTGCCTCTCCCCCAGAAGTGATTAGATTTAGTTGGAGGGGTTCAGAGGTGGGGAGGGACCACTAGACTACCAGGTCAGTTATTTATTTTTATGGGGACAACAATCAGAGAATTGGAGAGAAGGGAGGGAACACTGTACTTCCAGGGAATTAATTTCTTTTTATGGGGTCGCACCCCTATAGTTAGGGTTGAGTAGGCACTTCAATATTAAATAGAAAATTTTGCACTTTATTAACTTCACAACTATTCAACAGATGTGCATGAAAATATACATGCACTATTAACTAGGGTAGATCTATGGATGTGGCAAGTTACAGTCCAGTCGGATGTGCAATTTTTAAGTTCCAAAGAGGTGAAAAATGGATTTTCGCTCACTTACTTTGCTGGGTTTTTCTTTGAAATTGCCTATAGCCCATATGGTTTGGAACTGTGCTCTGAAATTTTCAGGACACAAAGGAACTAGCTCACAGATGTGCCTTTTGCTAGTTTGGTGAAAAAAATAATAATCCATTCTAAACTTATTTACATTTCTAATTTTGATCACATGGCTACGGAGCATGCTCAGGAAGGACTTCAAGATAGCTGTATGAAATGAAAAAGGAATCCTTGTTCGTATGGGAATAATCCTTTTTCATTTGCAACCATCTTGTTTAATTTCTTCAGCAAGAAATAAATTTTAAAAGCCACTAAAATGACACTCTGGGGAGCAACCAACTCATGCAGCTTGCTTATCGGGACCCCCTTAGCTGAATTCTGCAGTTCAATGTTCGAGAAATGCCCTTAGAATTTATTTTTTTAAGATTAAAATTATTTTTTCATATCGCATGATATGAAAAAATATTCTTTTTTCATATTATGAGTCATGAAAAAAGATCCGTTTTCATTTGGGAAATCAATGTATTTCAATTGGGTTTTCAACTTTGGAGCATAACTTTGTCATTTTTGTATATTTTCACCAAATTTTCAACATGACCTTTTGGGGACTCCACCTCATGAACAATGTCAGTGGAGTTTCCAAATCCGTCCCGAAAGGCAATTCGTAGTTTCTTGGTGAAATCACCTTTTGGGTGAGATTTCAAAATTTTCATTGCCTTTGTTCAAGAGGTGGGGTCATACGAAGGCTATGTTCCAAATTTGGTGTAAAAATATGTAAAAACTGCCAAGTTATGTGAATGCAGTTAAATTTATGCTCGCTTGTAACTTCAGGAATTTTAAATCTTTTCACCCCAAATTTCCAATATAGCTTTTTTATTTACATCACCTCATAAACGTAACAACTGTCATTTTTCATATCCTAGCCAAAACATGTTTTCTCACCTGTGGCGTGGAATGACGTTCCGCTGGTGTGGAATTATGTTTTGGTGGGGATTTGAACATTCACAGCACAACGTTCATGAGGTGGGGTAATAACAAGGCTATGCTGATAGTTTGGTTGCTGTTTTGGCTGAAATGATTTCACGTCAACATACATGTACGCATCTATGAAGGGCCCTGCGCTCCCACAGGCAAATGAGGATACGATTATACTGTCTCAAAGAGTAAGGAAATTCTTTGCAAAAAACTCCATTAATGCATCAGTTAGGGTTAAAGTGACAAAAGTAGGGAAATGTGGTGTTAGGGTTCCCAACCCTAACATCCCATCTCCACCTGGCAGGCAGCAAACTAGGCAAGGGGTGCGTCTTGGGATTCTCCATCATAACGCTCACCACCTTCCATTAGTAAAGAAGCTGAGATGTGTACAGTGTATGATAATGGGGTGAGGGTCTAGCCATTTGTTTGTTGTTCAGTTCGCTAAGGTAGCACTCGGTGTTTCTGCTGAGAGCTACCATTGCTTGCAGCATTTTTGCTTCATGGTGTTTGACTGAGCTGTCTATGCTTTTGCTATTTTGACACAGTGACTGTCATGGCTTCTTCAGTGATAGCATTTATTGTTGCACTTTAATTAAAGAAAACAAAAGTATTTTATGTGTATATATATTATATTAAACAATGTAATTTTGGTAAACAGCATTACTGAATATCATACAATCTGTTATCTACTGGTTTGTTGGTAAATTCTCATGTTATTATTTGCTTTTTATGCCTAAAAAAACAATACATACTTTTCTTAGTACTTTCAGTTATATTATTTACATTGTTATCTTCCTTTGCTGGTTACACAAATGCCTCCACTATCACCCTGTGATAATTGTGCCATGGCCTGTAACTCATTAAACCTTTATTACCCCTTTAACTAGCACACTGTCTTAAACGCTACTTGTAGGCTCCATGGAGTTGTATAACTTCCCATAAGAGATTAGTTGTTTTCTTAGTGCTGCCACATGGTTTTTCCCACTTTAACATTCTCTGATATACTGTATATGAAATGGTTCAAAAATATTTTTTAGAGGGTCACGTTCTAATTTGTAATAATATACTCTCAATAAGCACATTGTAGTTAAATTAAGAAGTCTCCTCTTAACTAATTTTGTTTTCTCTTTCTTCATGGAGCCCAGACAAGAAGTGAATGGCTGCATAAGTGTTCCTCTTGAGCTCAAGAGGTGCCATGATGTCACATGATGTGCTGACATCATGCAACATATATGCTTGCTCAGAGATGCTGTGTTGCCCAGGCAACACACTGCAGATGAAACAGCCTTCAGGCTTTCCTCATTGGCTCTAGTATTAGAGTGAACAGAGCCATATGACTAGGAGAGAACACTCTTATTATTTCTATTTATACATTTATTTGAAAATTGGTGAGCAGAAAAGGCACACTGAGCCAAGGCTTGTTTCCAGGTGCGAATCAGGGGAAGAGAACAGGGGAGGCAAATAGATAGCATGGACGCATTATACAGTTAAATGCAATTACAGTACAAAGCACTGACACAGTTCACAGTTCCAGTAACAAGGAATAAAGTACTTGATTACAACAAGAGTAAGTACAATAAAAGCAAACAGCAAAAATATGGCAATTCAGCCACATCTACAGGAGGAGGAGGCAAATGTAAGGGGTCAGTTAGTTAGGGGGAAAACAGGAATGGGTGCGTAGGGAAGGAGTTTCAGCTGGTACCTGAGGGGAAACAGGGGAGGTACTGAAATGGAGGAAGGATGGGGCTAGGTTCCAGAGTGAAGGGAGACATCAGGGAAAGGCTGAACACCCAGCAGAGGAGCAGGGATAAGGAACGGTGAATGTGTGAGGATCCCTGGAGTGGAGTGAGCAGGAAGCAGAGGGAATTGAGGAGAGGAGTGAGGAGAGGTA
The DNA here is from genome assembly GCA_016271365.2 of Neoceratodus forsteri. Taxonomy (NCBI): domain Eukaryota; kingdom Metazoa; phylum Chordata; order Ceratodontiformes; family Ceratodontidae; genus Neoceratodus; species Neoceratodus forsteri. The sequence goes on from CM057456.1 coordinate 1,205,817,324, forward strand.
AGGGGGAAGGGACTCAAACCAGTATTTGGATATGAAAGAGGCAAAGTGGTTATGGTGATGTGAAGGTAGTGGAAGAATGGGTAAGGAGGAGTAGAGTGAGCAGTGGTGGGTATAAGAGGGGAGTTGGTAGCAAAACGACAGACGATATTGCAGAGGGTGGCCATTCTGGCCAGGAAGGTGGAGGAAACTATACCATAGACCATATCTGCATAGTTGAAGACTGGGAGCACCATTTTGGTGACAAGTTCATGGTGCACTTGTAGAGTCATACAGTCTCTACTGCAGTACAAGACACCAAGTTTGGGGTGAAGCTTGGTGTGGAAGGGTGTTGGCAAAGAAGTCACATTTGTTGTCTAGCCACACACTCAGGTATTTAAATGAATGAACCACATCAAGAGGGGTGCCATCCGATGTGGAGAATATAGGCACAGTTTGAAGTCTGCACAATGTTCCAGTTTTTGGCTGGTGCCAAAGGTCATGGACACAGTTTTTTATATTCGCCATGCCCACGTGCACAGTGAACATTTTGTTAGGAAAATGGCTTTTTGAGGGGTGTGACACTGTCAGTTCAATGCAGAGTGGTCTGCAAGGGGCTCGTTAGTTTCACATCAATCACCAGCCAGGATAACCATGATGGTATTCTGGCTTGCTGGGCAGAAACTTTGTGTATTTCAAAGGAAACAGATGACCCAATTATAGATCGTCTCTTTCCTTTGATCTACACCACCCTGCAAGCACAGCTGAGCTGTCATGATCAGCCTGCTGAAGAATTACTCGCATTTCACTGTCACTTCTCCCTCAACACAGATACGGCTCTGCCAGTCAGTCACATCACAACAGAAGTGAATATGTGACAAAGGATCTGCACAAGCTCTGAAAGATCTTTTACAGAGAATAGCGCTGTGCAGATCATCTGTTCATTTCTATTTTAATTATGACTCTGCCTCCTATACTCCCCACCACCAGAAGCCTACAATGACTCTGCCAACTCAGGCTTCTCACAGGGACTGTCAGTTTTTCACTTGGCTGTCCCAGTCTTTCCATCCAGTCCCACTTTTTTATATTTTTTTTTATATGTCCCCAGATAAGATTGGAGTGAAGCACAGTGAGGAGAGCACACTGTGGTATTAAAGGCTGGACCTTTCCGCCCACCACAGGTACCCCTCAACACATTGCAGACAGCCATAACAGCTATTTCTCAATTGTCTTAATTAGCAATATTACATCATACTCGTGGCACCCAAACACTGATACTGTGTACAGTCCTAAGAACATAAAAACATAAGAAAAGTGTCAGCGGATGGGGACCATGTGGTCCATCTAATCTGCCCAAGGTGGCTAAGTTTCCTAAGTTGCCCACATTGCCTGTCCCAAATGAGTTTGAATTCCCTTACTGTTTTTGATGCCACTACTTCTGGTAGCAGGCCGTTCCATGGGTCTATCACTCTCTCGGAGAAAAAATACCTTCTAGAGTTTCTTTTAAACTTGCCTCCCACCAGACTCAAGTTGTGCCCTCTTGTACGGGGCAGCCCTGTTTTCCTAAAAGAGGTTTTCCTTCTGAGTTGTGTTAATTCCCTCGACTTACTTAACTGTTTCTATCATGTCCACCCTATTTTTTCTCTGTCCTGTTACAAATTCAAGTAATTAAGTAGTAGACGCACAATAGTGAAGCTGTCCTATCTGCACTCAGAAAAGACAGGTCTGAGCCACTTTGTAACCAACAAAAACATGCTTTAATTATTCACTTGTCAATCCAACACTCCCCCAAAATACAATATTGTGGCTACTACTTATTTACATAGCTCCTCGCAATTTTGCACCAGATCATCTCTAGCTCAACCGATTAGAGAACTGAACACAACATAAATTCTTTTTTTACATATTCAAGTATTGTTATTACAGTGGCAGGCACACCTGTATCACTGTTGTACTATGAGTGACAGTGAACAGCGGTTTGCCACTTTTTTGCATTACCACAGTTGAAGTACACTTGCGAGCCAACAGCCCAATACAAATCCCTCCATATATTCAGTGAAATGATTGTGACTACTCTGCCAGGCAGAGCTGTATCACTGTTGCAAGACAAATGACAGTGAATTATGGTCTGGCTGTTTAATATGTGTGTGTGTGTGTGTGTATACATTTTTAACTTTACACTACCACAGTCTGTCATTTAATACTGTCAACTGAACAGACACCCCTCCACACATTACATCTCACAAATAGTATGCCTGTGGCTTGAACCCAGGCTGCCCGGAATACCGTTCTGGTTGAGTTAACCAGCTGCACCACCAAGACAACTGGAACCTGGGCTGTCCCAGAGCACACATTACTCTTTCTCCAATGCACAACCTGGTGCTGCACAAATAATGACTTCATTTTCAATCATATGAGTGTGATGTGCATATTTTATGGAACACATACAAACAAAGGAGAGAAATAAGTAAGTACCTGAGCTGGGGCTTGAACCCAGGACACCAGAAATACTGTTCCAGTCGCAATAACTAGCTGCACCACCAAGGCAACTGGAACCTGAGCCATCCCAGAGCGCACATTACTCTTTCTCAAATTCACAACCTGGTGCGTACAAATAATTACTTAATTTTCAGTCACATGAGTGTAGTGTGCTTGCATGCGTGGGCATGCACGCACATCATGTGATGTTACCGCATCATGTGACATCATGACACCTTTTGGACTTAAAAGGAATGCTTGTGCAGCTGTTCGCTCCTTGTCTGAGCTTCGAGAAGGAGGTATAAACAAAATCAAAAAGAGGAGACTCTCCTAAATTTAACTACAATGCGCTTATTGAGAGTATGTATTACAAATTAGGCAGTGACCCTCTAAAAATTCTTTTCAACCTCTTTTTATATATTAAAGAGAGTTAAAGTAGGAAAAGCTGTTTGGTAGCACTAAGAAACAAGTTCTGGCTGGAGCAATATGGCTGCAGCCGAGTTTGTGACAGGGGGAACAGAGACAAACTGGAGGAGTTTATATATTGAGGTAATGGCTGAAAAACTTTAATTAACATTTTCCACTCTAGGGTGAGGTACCTGAGGAACATGGTCCTGCTGGCTACAAGAATGTTAGGGGATGCAAAGAGTCACCACCCTCAAAACTAGGAAAGACCTATTAATCTAAGGACAGCTTGAGTCAAGAGGCATCCTGGGGGATGAGTACAAAGAATAAATATCAGTACAGATACTTAAGGGCACATTTTAAAAATTCATTGTGAGGTTCAAGCTTAGATGAGCTGCAACATCTGCTTTGTAGTTTTTCTTATTTTTATTTAAGTCAAATATTTAATAGAAGAAGAAGAAATATTTAATTGCCATTCTATAAGTGCAATAAGACACTCCAGGATGTGGCATTATGTCATTTTTGAGTTGCTGACCCCATATTTTCAACAGAGTCTTTATATTACCTCATCTTATGATCAAGACAAGTGGAATTTTTTAAATCCAGTCTGAAAGGTGATTTCACAGAGGGACTACAAAAACATTTTTCAGAGAGAATTTGAAGAATAACACCTGCCTTGTTCATGATGTGGATTAAAAAAAAACAGCTGTGTTGAAAATCTGGAGTCTAAATCCCAAACAAAATAGTAAAGTTATAAGTAAACATTGAAGAATTTCAATGTTGCCTCATCACTTTGTAGTTTTGTTTTTGAGATTTTGACTCCAAATTATCAACATAGTCTTCTTAAGGGCCCACCTCATGATCCTGGCAGGCGAAAATGTTCAAATCCAGTCCAAAGCATAATTTCATGCACAAGTACGAAAATACATTTTGGCTAGGATTTGGAAAACAACACCTGTCATGTTCAAAAGGTAGTGTGAAAAAATGGCTATGTTGAAAATTGTTTCAGAAACAATAATGGGGGATACATTAATTTTCTCCTCAGTGGCAGGAGCTGGGACTGGTGAGAAGAAACAGACATTGTTTTTTGTTTTGTTTTTTTAAAAGAAATAGTCATGAAGGCAAAACAAGCATTTTTTTAAAGGGGAGTCAGATGACTACATAGGTATGAGTGAGGAGGGGGAGCACAACTGGACATGAGCTAGGGAACCCTCCCTGATCTCATTTTGGAGAGCAAGAAAATTGTATGGCAGGGGAGAGGAAGGAACCTCACTTTAATGAATGAGGAACATGCAGAGAGATTTATGCTGTTGAAATTACACATTGCAAGCAATTGGTGTTCCAAAAGTGTAACATAAAACTTGTCACTTTATATAGGTCTATATAGTAAGTTATGGGGAAAAAAGCTATGCACTGGAGCAAGAAAATGGTGTGGGGGGCAGAGAGGAGAGGAAAGAAGTACACTTTAATGAGTGAAGAGGACATGGAGAGATTCGCAGAACAATGTGCTTCAACTCCACTCAGTGTAAAGAGCCAGATGTGGTGCATTCAGTATCCAGCCATGGCCATGTCCCCAGAGCCCCCTTTTCTGTATATGTCAGCAAGACATCAGTATAACTCTTGCTGTGCAGCAGTAAAAATGTGACATTACAACCCTTAATAGGCCTTTTGAGATTTTGTTTTTCATTTGAGTGTAGTAGTTTAATGTGGGTGGGCACTTGGACTTAGTAAAGAAATAATGCCATTCATTGTAGACATTTTCAGCCAATCAGAATGCATATGTGAGTGCAACATATTATAAGCTGGAATACAAGATAATAAGTTATGCATATTTCACAGTCTTACAAAGACTTGCTTCATTTTTTAAGCATGGCTAGTTCTTGCAAGCTTCCAACTTAGCAAGCATAAATCCATGAAATACCACAGACATGAATACACTGCATAGCAAGCAGTACAGAAACTTTGTAACTGTAGTCTAGACAGCTAAAAAGGATATAGGCATTTGCAAAGTTTAATCACAGAGAATGATTCAACTTGCACCCTGCAGGAATGTTCCCAATAGGCAAAACATAGTAGACTAACAGCTATTGTTTTCTACTAAAATTATTTCAATAGTTTGATAAAAAAAAAACTACACTACTCAAAAGTAAATCTCAAGCTGCTCAAATTTGTATTTGTTAAACAGCAACGGTAAGTAAAACAGTTTCTGTAGAAAAATGAGGCAACCTGACTTGGCAGGTTAAGCTTTTTATGTAATCTACGTATACCATACTTTTTCCATACCATTAATTTGTTTAGGAGGAAGAAAATTTGCTACAATCAATATTTAGGAAGCACGCTTTATTTCAAACATAACAAAATACATTTCATAGAAATATACTGTATGGCATACACAAAAATACTACAAGATCCCTCCTAAGATAAACATTGATCAGGCTTTCAAGAAAAGCAAAGACTTGCATCTTAAGAAAATAATGTGATGTACAGTACAAATTGCCACAAGACTCAGTAGCGATGGTATTTGCAAATAAACTTGTCAGTTTCAAATAATAGTGCAGCAAACACCTGAGGACCATCAGAGGGGAAGTAAAATAGCCTACTAGGGCACAGATCTGTGAACCTGGAGAACCAAGTTTGAATCCCTCCACTACCACTGCAGTTAATCTTGAATTCCTGTGCTTAGCCTCATCTCTTTTAAAGGCTGGAGCAGTCTATACAACGTGTCTGCAATACGGAGTGGGAACAATCTCGACCAATCCCACCAGTGATTACATGTGGGTCCAGCAAGCAAAATCACTCCAAGTGCTTGTGCTAAGTGCTATCAGCAATGTACCTCTACAGTGACAACAAAGGGTTGACATGCTTTCTCAGCCAAGTCACCATGTGGTTACTCAAAGTTCTTAAACTGAAACAATTTACTTTACTGTTCCCAACATACCTTAACAAACAATATGCCCAAAAGCACATATTGAATGCAACCAAATAATAAAAGTACATATGTACTGAGAATAGTAAAGATAGTGTTCCCATTGTGAAAGGGCTGATGCAGCAAGTGTATACAATGTTGTCCACAGTACACATGGGGCATAATCAAAACCAGTCCCACCAGTGCTTACATCTGGGCCCAGCAAGGATTCACCAGTCACTGTGCAGCTTCCATGAATGCAATAAGATAGTATTGGGGTGGAGGGCATGAAGAAACCACAATTAATTGAATGGACAACACACAGAGGGATGTTATTCAACTGTACTCTGTGGAAAGAAAGCATTTAGTATCTACCTAGGACCATGCCCCAGACCCCATTTCTCTGTAATATATCAGCAAGACCTCACTATGCAGCTGTACTGTAAAACAAAATGCAATGGCAGTCAAATCTTAAAGCATAACAACTCTAACAGAGTGAGGTATTTATCAAAATGCATTTATTTCTGGTTAACAGCAGAACATAGCCAAAAGGTGCTACCACTGGTAAGAAATTTACCCCCATTCACTAATACCACCAACAGCTTAATCTGGTTCTGTAAGTCACTTTGCATCTGTACATGTATTCTCCTTCCCTTTCCCCTTGGTCACACCTGGAAATGAGCCATGGCTCAGTGTTCCTCTCCCAGTAACCAAGTTTCAAATAAATAAAAAAAACTGGATCCCCTCTTATGCCTTTTATTCCCTGACATTTTGTGAAAGGCATGAAATGTTGGCCTTTAGTGGTATCATCTAATGGCTATTCTGTGCTGTTTACCTGAAATACAGTAAAAGCACTTTGATCAATATGTCATCTTCTGTGACTGTTTATGCCATGTGATGCAAGTGCTGGGTCTTTTTTGTATTTGCAGTTTTTGTCATTTATATAATGTTGGTTCCCCCTTCAGATCCCCAATTCATGATTTGGGGGGCCAATGCTAGTCAAGCCATGCTATCCCAGTCATCTGCCACCCCGTCCAACAGAATGGCTTTCACTTCAATGAATTCATTCAGTCAGATGACTGCATTAGTATAAAACCAAAATGAACCAGTGCTATTGGCAACAATGACTTTAATTTTATGACATTAATTTCAGATCTCAGTATCATACTGTTGTGTTTAGAAGTATTTATCAGTTTGTACCTATGCACATTTGTATCATTTTATTTATCAGTACTGCCTCTATACACCCCCTCCCACCCCACAGGGGAGTAGAGGTTAATCAGTAGGACTAAAATATGTCAACATTAGCAACACATCATTCATTTATTTGAGCCTTTTCAGCTATTTTTGATTACACCGACTTTGGCTTACCATTGGTATTGACTTTCACAAGTTTAAAAATATAGATGCATAGCATTGTGATGGTCCACTTATTTCTAGAAATCCGAGGCCATGAGGATGACAGAATAGGGGGCCGAGTGGGGAGGATTGCCCAGGAAGAGGCAGAGCATCATGGTGGTCAGACACAACAGCCATGAAGGCTGAACGATGCAGCTTACCTCCCTCATAGCCACCCCTGTATCCTGGAATTGAGATACTCTGTGCAGCATGAGCTTTTGTCCATAACCACTAATTGCAGAAGATAAGGGTGAAAAGAAACATTTTAAGACATTGCTAGCTTTCAGAATCATGACGCCCAAAAAGGAGGAGAAAAATGTGGTGGGAAACGCTAAAGTCAAAACTCAAAAAATTGGGAACCAAACTGGAATGGCTACATGAAAAATGAGTAATATCTTGAGTGGCCATAAATCTTTTAAAAAGAGACAAAATTCTCAATCACTGAAAGGAGCAACAGCTGTGGCGGCATTGTTTCCTTTATTCGTTTCTCAGGAGAAAAAGGAGACCGCCAATGAGGTTGAGACCTTTGAAAGACACTTACCACAGGAAGAGACAGCTCAACCGAAAACTCCAGTTAAAGATACCAAACCATCTATAGAAACCTTGGTTCAGTCAACCACGATACCCATGGAAGAGAGAGCCCAGCCTGCATCACAACAAGAGGATGATGGGATTCCTGAAGATTTCTCTGAGGGTCAACTAGAAATTCCGCGAAATTTAACTTCTTCTTCAGCCTCACCTGAAAGGACACATTGCTCCAAAAACATTAGCACAACTGAGAAAACAAGGGCTGCAAGTTTAACTCAAGAGGTAAGCTCTCCTCCTAATAAATTAACCACACATCAGGTCACAGCTAGCAACTTTTTGAATGCAAAACTATGCCTATACGGAGGTTAATGCTCATTTTAAAAACTCCCAGCAATTAAACGAGTTTAAAGGACATGAAAAACCTGGTTCAAATGACATAGCAGTAAATAGAGATAACAATGAACCACCTGTATGGGCTATTAAACTCTTTAATTGGATTGACCTCATGGATTTGAAGCTAGAAAGAGTCTTAACACTCCATGAACAATTTGAAGACTGTGAGAAAAAGACAAAAGCCGTAATTAAAGAAACATCAGAGATAAAAATTGAACTGAAAAACTTAAAGAAAACTGTTACCTCAATTCAAGAAGAATGCTTGCCATTAACATCTCAATTTAAAATGCAAAAATAATTGATTTTGAATCCCACTCTCGCAGGAAAAATATAAGAATCATAGGTGTGCCAGAAGCATGGGACAGCTCAAAGGGCCTCCAGGAATCATTTAAACAAATAGCAGCAGCCTATTTAAATTCTCATCCTTCAGAAATAAATATGGAAATTGATCAGATTCATAGAGGCCTCAGAGCAAAACCATTAGACTCTGCACCACCACATCCCATTATTTTAAAATGTATGCAATCTCAGGATAAAGAAGCTCTGATGCACTCAGTATACAAGAAAAAATGAATCCATCTACAGGAAGCTACAATTTCTATTTTCAATGACCTACCTGCTGAAATTATTCAGGATAGAAAGACATTTGACTGGGTAAGAAATAAGTTATGGTTCAATGGGGTTCAAACCTCAATGATATACCCAGCAAAGTTAAAAGTAATAATAAATAATGATAGATTGATATATGAGACACCTGATAAAGCCCTACAAGACAAATAAACTACCAAATGTTTTTTAATGAACAAAGATGTGTAAGATAAACAGTTAATGGTAGCAAACAGAATAAGAGAAATATCTAAGTTGTTACATGTCAGTGTCTCGATCCTGGAGGGGGGTAGGTGAGGGAGAACAAGAAGTGACTGTTCTCAAGATGTTAGGGCTTGTCTTAGTCACAATTCTACTCTTTTTCAGATCTACTCAAACATCCTCATATTACTATGGTGCTTTTGGTGGTGGATTCAAGGGAGGTGGGGAAGGGGGCAGATTTAAGTAACAGGGAAGTTTTATATGCAAATGCCTTATACATTATTGGTACAACTTTTGTTAAATTATCGTTGGAGGGCCAGGAAGTTAGGAAGACATACCTCTCTTGCAATATAAATAACTTGCTAATGTCCATTTTTTTTTAAACAATGTGTGGCTTTAATAAGCTAAAGATTGTTTCCCTTAATGTAAATGGGATTAACTTCCCAATTAAAAGGTCTAGGATTATGACATACCTCAAGAAATCACAGGTACAAATAATTTGTTTACAGGAAATGCACCTCATAGATACAGAAATAATCAAAATGAAAACAAAAGGCATTAATCAGATTTATTTTAGTACAGGGACTAACAATAGCCATGGAGTAGCAATACTAATTAAGAAAGCTATCTCAGCAGAGATTATAAATCAATTTAAAGATAAAAATGGATGGATTCTAATCTTAGAATTAAAAATAAATAATTACTTTTTAATTATAGGGTCAATCTATGCAGCTTTCATCAATTATGATAAATTTTTAGCTAACATCTCTGAGGGTCTCCAATCAATGAAAGGAGGTAAAATAATACTAGCTATAGATTATAATGCACTGCTTCATCCCTTAAGTGATGAGTGCCAAACCAACTAATCGGAATATCCAAGAAGCTAAATGCCTTTATGTGCACTGAACAAGTTATAGATAGCTGGAACCATGTTAACCCCCAATTGAAAGAATTTACTCATTATGATATTCTCAGGAATAGATTACATTCTTGTATCAAAGAACCTAGGGAAAAATATTATAGCTACTAGTATCGACTCTATTTTTATTTCAGATCATGCTAGAATTAGTCTTGAAATCTTTAACAATCCAGATAGGAAAAATTCCCCTCAATGGTACTTAAAAATAAATACCTAAAATACCCAGCTTTTATTACATTAGTTAAACAAGCTAGAGCAGAGTTCTTGTTTTATAATTATTCAGGCCAAACTAACATAACCAACCTCTGTGACGCCTTCAAAGCCACAGTTAGAGCTGTTATTATTTCATACCAAATAAAAAGAAACAAGAAACAGAAAGAAAACTACTTAATAGTAGAAAGAAGATGAAAGGAACTGCATAAACTAATATTGGAGGATCATAAGTAGTACAAGCATGAATCGGAAGAATATAAATTAAAGAAATACAAGTTCATATTTCAGGAAAATGAAAGACTTGCCTTCACTTTAAAATCAACTAAATGTTTAATACTGATAAATCTGGTAAATCACTGGCAACCCTATTAAAAAAAAAGAAAAAATGAAAAACATCATTACGAAATTAAAAGATGAAGGAGATATAAAGAATACAGATGAAGAAATTGCCGAGATAATTATGAAGTGCTACAAAACTGTTTATCAAAATGATTTCATACCAAACGAGGGAACCTTAACCAGTTTCTTCGACAAAGCTAATCTAAACCCAGAGCCAATTCAATTCACTCAATTAGAAGGAAATTATATCAAAAAAACAATTAATGCATTACCAAGGAATACATTACCTGGACTTGATGGTTTGACAAACAAATTCTATCAGGTATTCAGTAATGAGTTAATACCATGGTTGAAAAGAATTGTGGAGGAATTAATGGATTCAACAAATAGTATTCCACCCTCAATGCAGATAGCCAAAATTATTCTTATACATAAAAAACGCAAACTAGAGGACCAACCAGAAAATTATAGCCCTATAGCTATTTTGAATTCAGATTATAAACTTATAGCCAAATTGATAAATGACAAAATCCAAATAAACTTAGACTCTCTAATACAGCAAAGTCAATTTGTTCATTAAAGGACATACTATACTACAGGCAACAAGAAAAATTCAAACTATAATGCATATTATAAATAATAACCCCTCTTTTAAAAAGGATGCATATTTTACCACAGCATTAGATGGTAGTAAAGCATTTGATTTAATAAATAATAATTATATCTTTTACACATTAGAAAAATGGAAAATCCCACAGGAGCTAATTACGTTAGTAAAACAAATGTATAAAAATACCCTGTTAAAATTCCAAATTAATAAATATCTAACACCTGAATATAAAATGCTTAATGGTGTTCATCAGAGTTGTCCATTATTGCCAATCCTATTAGGCCTTGAACCTTTTCTTCAGGTTATTAGAAACAATCAAGCTATAAATGGAGTCAAATTAAATAGCGAACATTTAAAACTAACCGTCTTCGCCGATGGTATCCTGTTAATATTAAGAAATATAGATACATTATTAGATGAATTTCTCAAGGAAGTTAAAACCTTTCTTCTATAGCAGGCTACCAGATAAATAGAAAAAGAATTTAGCATCCAAAAATCAATAAAATATCTAGCTATATACTTAACCCCTGATCAACAGCAAAATATTAAAGTTAATTTCAACAATGTCAAACAAAAAATTAAAAACCTTTTACAAAACTGGTCCAGATTAACAATTATCTCTGTGGGGATGTACTGACACAATAAAAATGATGGCTATGCCATCATTATATTTTTGTATTGCAGAATTTAATACGAGCACCTACTGAGGCCTGGTTTCAAGATTTTAGGCAAATTGTGACCACATTTTTATGGAGGGGAGGTAACCCCCAAATTGCATGGAAAATACTAATCTTACCAAGAAGCAAGGGGGGCTTAAGTTGTCCCGATCCCAGGACATATATGAAAGCCCATATTTTATTGATGGTGTATCAATGGAGCTTTTTCCCAGACAGGGATACTGAACTGTTCCTGAGAGTAATATATAATGAACAAAAAGAAATACCTCATACTTTTTTCTTGGATTATGACATTCCAAAGAAGAATAATAATATTTTTGTCCTTGGCTGTTAGTCAAAAAGGAACTACAAAATCCAGAAAACTTACAAATCCCATGGCTATATATGTGTATATGGCCTAACCAAAAGCTATGGAAATATAATCACAATTTTGATTTAAAACTAATTCAAAATAAAAATATAAAAATATGGAAAGAGGTACTATGGGAAAATGAGTTTCCCACTTATCAGCAACTTCTCCACAAATTGGATTTAACTAAGTGGAATACATTATTTTATTATACTTCACAGAAAAACATTTTGAAACCAAAACAATTATTCAAAAAAAGCCTTTATAATTCACATTCAGAAGTTAAATTCCAAGAATCAATAATAAAACAAGGCACGAATAAATTACTATTCATATTTTACAATATGCTTTTATCTAAAGATAAAGGCATGACAAGCAAAATAGATGTGAATATTGAAGTAAAAACTATATTATTCCCCCATTCAATGGGAACAATTACGCATACATGGAAATAAAATATATAAATCAGCCAAGAACAAAACTATCCAAAGGAAAATATAAGACCAGGCATATATAACACCAACTATGATAAATAAAATAAATCACAACTACAGTGATTTATGCTGGCATGGATGTAAAGAGAGAGGTTCACTGATACACTGTCTGTGGGAGTGTCCTTATCTAGTGACACGGTGGGAAACCATAAGAGAAATTTTACAAAAGAAGATGGGAATTCATTTCCCCTTGAAGCCAGAAATGTTTCTTTTTAACCATACTGAAAATATCTTTAAAGACAGAATACAATCCCAAATATTCGCTTTGGCCAGCATGTCACTAAAAATACAAATTTTAAATCACTGGAAAGATAAAAACTTGCCCACTTTTGAGTTACACAATTCGTGGTATATATTCCAGGAAACCCTTTTGTTTGAAAAGTTTATTTATGAGATAGATGAAACAGCAGATGATGTTCTGGGATCCCAATTGAAATTAATAGAAGAAAACTTGCCCTTATAATTTCAAACAGAAGTTATATAAACCTTAATCATTTAAACACTATATAGAATATCCTCCAACAAAATGAAATGAAGTAAATTATAAGTATTATAGGAAAAGGCTATGCTGGATGGTAAACCTTCTGGGGGGGGAAACAAGTATTGCAACCCACTTGATGTATGTATGTGTATGGATTGTTAAACCCTGTGTTATCAGTGATTCTTGGTAACTGTATAAAATTTCAATAAAGAACATTTATTAAAAAATAAGAAATCCGAGATCATGAGATCACCAGTACTGTCACACCCCCCCAATAAAATATTAGGTGCTCTTGAAAGTTGCCCAAACAATAAGAATGCCAGCAATATTATATACAGAGTGAGAGGTCAGTAGTATATTCTGCAAGCAGCCCAGATTTAACGTTAATCTATCTAGTCAGGAAATGCAAGTTCCCAAACTGTTTTGTCATTCTTTCAGACCTCCAGCTAGCATAATTGTGACATCCTGATTGCAGATGTATCTGGTGAAGGGTCCCAGAAGTGGGGAAGGGAAGGAGCGTTTGATGTTACTACTGCAGTCAATTAAATATGACAGTGAGTGAAAAGAGGCTGAGAGCAGTGCATATGCATGACCAGGGTGGGGGGAATAAGGATCACTAAAACAACAAGCCTGTAGAAATATAGTAAGCTACCATTTACGCAATTTTGCAGTTAGAAAATTAAAATAAACTCTTAGTTTAAATCGGTTTGCATCCCCACTGGTGCTTTTACCTGCAGAGTGAGCACTGTGAATCCAATCCATCAGTCCCATATGGGAAATAGAACCAGTCTATTTAAACTGCAGCACAGTGAGGGCCTACAAGTTATATCAAGCATTAGAATCCTAAGTCAAACCAAGCCAGATGTTTTACAAATAATAAAAGACTGTTAAATCACATTGATTTGTACAGTGGGGAGTAGCTGGTGTTGACTTCACTGAGCAAATAGTAAGCTGGGGGTGGGGGGAGTAGGTAAGAATTATGCTTAGAGTCCAGTCAGAATGTTTAAAAAACAGCCTTGTAAGTGATGATAATTATACAAACATTTGTATTTGAACATTTGCCAAATACGGCTGAGACTATGGAGGACAGCCTTATGAAAGCCATTTATTTTAAAGAAAAAAAACAATTGCTGAAAGATCTTTGTTTGCACTGTGAGGTATGATAGCTTTTTTAGCAGATATATGCAACCCATAGGTGGCGCTACTCCTACAGTTACACCCCTGCCTACTACCTATGAGCTAGGCTAAGGGGGTTGGGTTCATTAACTTATATCAAGTCTAAAACAATTGCGCCGGTCCTCCACTCAGAGTATACTTTTATGTGGGCTAGGTGTTTCCTAGTATAATCCCCTGAGATGCTATACCACCCACACATACCATTTGCCACCCCAAACATGACCCAATAGACACTTTCCCACATTTAAGACATTTTGCAATTAAGGACTCTCTCTAATAATATGCTCATACATGCTGATTTGCAAAAACAGTAATAACAAGGTTTATTTGGGGGACATAGGAGTTGGGATGGGGAAACAGGAGGAACACAAGTTATGGTGATTCTATTTAAACAATGTACACTGGTTTTGGTTTGTGCTGGTGAACCCTCCAGCTAGGTGGCTGCTAAACAACAGAAAAGGCAAACACAGTGCAAACAGCCAGACTTGATACCCAGAGCCCTGGCTATCTAAACTGCTGACTAAATCAGATGTTGCACATACCATTTTCCCCACCACTGGTACCAGTCCCAGAACAGCTGAAACCCTGCAATCTCACACTATACAGTGGGTACCCAGATACCAAAGTCCTGGATGTTGCAGGCCTGGTGGATGTTGTAGCTGGCTGAGTTGGCCGGCTTTGATTTGAAAGGAAGGGGCTAACTTGGAAAACACATGAACAACAATGGCTGTCGATTCTTTTTTAGAGGTGCAGGGGTTGCTCTGATTTTGGCAGACCATAGCAGGGGTTACCCTGCAGGTTGCAGAAGGGCAGAAAATGTCCTGCTTGTTGCAGACTGAACATTCCAGAAAAGCAACTGGTCCAGGTTGCCTTGGCTAGATCTTGGATTCGAAAAACCTGAACATTCAGTAAATGTAAACTGGAGTCACATTCAGTACACTCATATACCAATACTTCTTCAAGCACATCTGTGGTCTCAGACAAAATTCTACAAAATGGACATATGTCATTTTCAGGTGTAAAGCTTAGTCACAACATACTCCAGAGTTTCATGTCCTTTGAAGTGGCAATGCAACTATGACTGGCAGTGCCAACAGGGCAAGCTTGACCAACAAAGGGTACAGATAAACATCAGCACATTTATATGATTTTGTCTACGTGCACGCTATCTGGGCTGTCTTGGATACACCCAGCAACAGCGGCACTTTGCATAGCACAGTCTCAGAAATACACCTGCGCTCTGCCAGCTGGGCAGCAGGCAAGGTGCAAACAGGATAACTGCTAGAGTACCAGTTTCTTCAGGCAAAGTGGCCCAGACTAATACTTTCACTGTCTCTCACAACTAAGAAGATAGGGGGGGCATGTCGGCCCAAGTTACTTATTTCCTCTTTTTTGGCACAGAACAACTACAAGGGTTGGCAGGCCCATAGGTTAACTTGCAAGACATTTTCTCCCTTGCACCGGGGGGGGAGGGTACAAGGGTACTCACACAGGTGCTCCACCGGTGATCTCCGCTATAGAAGGCATCCTGGTGTCTTCAGTCCACTCACGACTGAGGTTCTGTTAAGCGTGCTCACCGCTGCTTGGTGACATCTGGTCTTCAGTCCACATCTTTCCAAGACATGGGGGGGGGGCTAGCACCTGGAGGACAATTTGGAAACCTCTAGACTAGCAGTTTCAAATGGAACTAACATTACTTTAACTTTAAGTAAAACAAAACACCCCTCCTGGATGGAGGGGCATAGCTGGAATGCCCAGGCCCAGAACAATGGCAGGGGTCTGAGCCCCCACCCCTGTGTGGAGCTCCCCCTTGAGTCTGCTGGCTGGAATCTGCCTTTCAATCTGGGAAAATGCTGGCAAACACTGTCTCTTACAGGGCTTTCCCGAGGCTCCTGATTGTCTCTGGCTTTTGGCTGCAGGACCTCCGACTGGCTGGAGGACCTGTCAATCACAGAAATGAATAATGCAAGAACCTTACTCGATGCACTGTTGGTCTGGTATTTTTGCACCTAGAATTAGGTCCCTGTAAGTCCCCATGAGCACTTGGCATTTACCCATGAGCGTTTGTGAAAATCCCACAAGTAGTGGCTTTCCAAATGGTTGTGTCTGCTTGCAATGGCTGCATAACCCACTGTCCCTTAAGCAGAATGAGCACAGTCATGAATTAAAGTCCTGGTGCAGCCAGGGATAAATAAATATTTGCCCCAATGCCCCACAGTTCTGTGGCCCTGGATGAGTGCTTGTTGTCACTGCATAGAGTGAGAAATCTGCTCAGTCTATTTTCCTGTCACTGCTGCCAATGTTTAAGCTCCCTGACATGCAGCAGCAGACAGGCTGACACTCTGTCCCAAATTGTCTGGTTCAGTCAGGAAGAAGCATTTATTTTAATTTAAACACTTTCCCCCCTTTCAACTACTTTCCCCAACATACAGCAGTTGCAATACTTTATTTTAAAACATTTCTTCCCCCTTTTTCTTGGCCATAGCCAAGAACAGCTGCCCCAAGGGCAGACAGGCCCTCATGCATATTAATTTCTGATCGGGGCTCAGGCTCATGAATATGTACATGAGTCACACTCGAACACCTCATGAAACTTCCTCAATTTTAGGAGGAGCAGCCTCTCAGCAGCCTGCCCATGGTCACTGGGTCCCACTTCAGTGATGGGGATCCTGAGACCAATGGAACACTCCTTGGAATGATTGAAATCTTAATAGGTCGCAGATCAAAGGTGCCGCTTGTGCCTATGCAATCCCTGCTGCCCCAAGGGCAGAAGAACAAGCGGGTGATTGTAGTCAGACTTTACAAGCCCCACAGGGTGGATTTTTACTTTGGCTGAATGGCAGGGCATCAGAGGGGCAGGACAAGACCTGGGGACACAAAAAATTGCTGGCTGGAAATGGGAGATGCCCAGGAGAGCAGGAGGAGACAAGCCATAAGGTGGCAGGTAAGCCCAGGCAGGCATTTTAGGCACCTAATTTTTAAGGGGGTTACACTCTCCCATGGCGACAGACCTTGGTATCCGTGCCAAGGGTGTGCCACTCCTGGCACAGTTGGGTACCATCAAACAATACACATCAATCATTTGGAAAACACTTTGTCTTGACTTAGGCATATGGTTTCCTAGCTAGCATTGGTTACCAGAACATCCTGATCTAAACAAATGCATCCTATTCTAAACAGCAAAACATTTCTTTAATCACTGTGAGCATTAAACAGATGTTACATTATAAATGAAGCCCTTAACAAACAAGATTTTAAACTGCAAAAAATATTTCTGGTGCAGTTCTACTTTTGGCCACTTGGGAGCATGCCCACACCCATTAACATTAACTGAGCCAGCAGTGAACAGGCTTGCAGCAGTTCTGGCACCAAAATGCACTTCTAGCAGCTAGGCGGTGGCAGCCATTTTAAGGGTCCCAATACACATAAAATGGGGAGGGGGCCATACTGGTTTGGTGTGTGGCGTGCAGTGCAATCCCAGTGGTGCCATTATTGTGTAACAACTAGGCAGCACTACTCCTAGAGTTACACCCCTGCCCACTACCTATGAGCAAGGCTAAGGGAGTTGGGTTCGTTCAGTTATATCATGTCTAAAACAATTGCGTAGCGCCTCCACTCAGAGTATATTTTATGTGGACTAGCTGTTACCTGGTATAACCCCCTGAGATGTTATATCACCCACACATATCATTTGCCACCCCCAAACATGACCCAATAGACACTTCCTCACGTTTGAGATGTTTTTCAATTAAGGACTCTCTGTAATAATATGTTCACCCATGCTGATTTGCAAAAACAGTAATAACAAGGTTTATTTGGGGGACATAGGAATTAGGATGGGGAAACAGAAGGAACACAAGTTATGCCGATTCTATTTACAAAATGTACACTGATTTTGGTTTGTGCTCATGAACCCTCCAGCTGGGTGGCTACTAAACAACAGAAAAGGCAATCACAGTGCAAACAGCCAGACTTGATACCCAGAGCCCTGGCTATCTAAACTGCTGATAAAATCAGATATTACACAGACCATTTTCCCCGCCACTGGTATCAGTCCAAGACACAGCTGAAACCCCACAATCTCACACTATACACTGGGTACCCAGATACCAAAGTCCTGGATGTTGCAGACCTGGTGGATGTTGCAGCTGGTCAAGTTGGCTGGCTTTGATTTGAAAGGAAGGGGCTAACTTGGAAAATACACAAACAGCAATGGCTGTCAATTCTTTTTTAGAGATGAAGGGGTTGCCCTGCTTTTGGCAGACTGTAGCAGAGGTTGCCCTGCAGGTTGCAGAAGAGAAGGGAATGACTTGCTCGTCGCAGACTGAACATTCCAGAAAAGCAACTGGTCCAGGTTACATTGTTAGATCTTGGATTCGGAAATCCTGAACATTCAGCACGTGTAAACTGTAGTCACATCCAGTACACTCATATACCAATACTTCTTCAAGCACATCTGTGGTCTCAGACAAAATTCAACAAAATGGAAATCTGTAATTTCCAGGTATAAAGCTCAGTCACAACATACTCTAGAGTCTCATGTCCCTTGAAGTGGCAACGCGACTATGGCTGGCAGCTCCAACAGGGCGATCTTGACCAATAGAGGGTATAGATAAACATCAGCATGTTTTTATGATTTTGCTTACTTGCTCGCTGTCTGGGCTTTCTTGGGTCCCCCCAGCAACAGTGGCACTTTGCATAGCACAATCTCAGAAATACACCTGTGCTGTGCCAGCTGGGTAGCAGGCAAGGTGCTAACAGGATAACTACTAGAGTACCAGTCTACTGAGGCAAAGCAGCCCAGACTAATACTTTCACTGTCTCTCACAACTAAGAAGATAGGGGGCAATTTGGCCCAAGTTACTTATTTCCTCTTTCTTGACACAGAACAGCTACAAGGGCTGGCAGGCCTATACGTTAGCTTGCAAGATATTTTCTC
Organism: Neoceratodus forsteri; assembly: GCA_016271365.2. Lineage (NCBI taxonomy): Eukaryota > Metazoa > Chordata > Ceratodontiformes > Ceratodontidae > Neoceratodus > Neoceratodus forsteri. The sequence goes on from CM057456.1 coordinate 1,205,836,411, forward strand.
CATTGCACCAGATGAGGTACCCATGCAGGTCCTCCATGGGTAATCTCTGCTACAGAAGGCATCCTGGCATCTTCAGTCCTCTCACGACTGAAGTTCTGGTCAGTGCTCCCACTGCTGCTTGGTGATATCTGCTCTTCGGTCCACATCTTTCCCGGACGTGAGAGGGAGGGCTAGCACCTGCAGGACAATCTGGCAACCTCCAGAATAGCAGTTTCAAACTGAACTAACATTACTGTAACTTGAAGTAAAACAAAACACCCCCTCCTGGATGGAGGGGCATAGCTGAAATGCCCAGGCCCAAAAACATGGCAGGGGCCTGAGCCCCCACCCCTGTGGGGGGCTCCTCCTCAAATCTGCAGGCTGGAATCTGGCTTTCAATCTGGCAAAATGCTGGCAAACACTGTCTATTATAGGGTTTTCCCAAAGTTCCATAGTCAGGGATAAACAAATATTTGTCCCAATGCCACACAATTCTGTAGCCCTGGATGAGTGTTTCTGTCACTGCACAGAGTGAGAAATCTGCTCAGTCCATTTTCCTGTCGCTGCTGCTAATGTTTAAGCTCCCTGACATGCAGCAGCAGACAGGCTGACACTCTGAGTCCAAAATTGTCTAGTTCAGCTAGAAAGAAGCATTTATGTTAATTTAAACACTTTTCTCACTTTCAACTACTTTCCCCAACATACAGCAGTTGCAATATTTTATTTTAAAACATTTCTTCTCCTTTTTTCTTGGCCGTAGCAGAGAATAGCTGCCCCGAGGGCAGACAGGCCCTCATGCATATTTATTTCTAATCGGGGCTGAGGCTCATGAATATGTAAATGAGCCCTGATCAAACACTTCTTGAAACTTCCTCAATTTTAGGAGGAGCGGCCTCTCAGCAGCCTGTCCATGGTCACCTGGTCCCACTTAGGTGATGGGGATCCCAGGACCGACGGAACACTCCCCCTGAATGACCAAAATCTTAATCAGTCACAGATCAAAGGTGCCGCTCATGCCAACGTGATCCCTACTAGTGGGTGATCACAGTCAGACTTTACAAGTACCCTGCAGGGCTGGATTTTTACTTGAGCTGAATGGTGGGGCATCAGAGGGGCAGGACAAGACCCGGGGACACAAAAAAATTGTTGGATAGAAATGGGAGACGCCCGGAAGAGCAGGAGGAGACAGAGCCACAAGGTGGCAGGTAAGCCCTGGCAGACATTTTCGGCACTCCTATTTGTAGGGGGGTTACATATATTTATGGTTATTTGTAATATTTTGTAATCAATAAAGTACATTTTTAAATCTAACAAAATGGTTTCAATTGTCCCTATAGCACAGTGCATTGTGCAAGTGTGGAGTATTTTTCTTTAAATACGTCCTGCCTATTTTTGACTCCATGCACTGCTTTGATTCGGGGCAACCATTCTTTTGTTTTAAATATCTTACAATAGACACACATAAACTGTTGCTTTAAGAAAGTCCATATGTGTGTTATTGCAATGGCTTCATAATATGATGGTTCTCTTTTTTCTATGGAGACATAAACTAAAACTAGTAAAAGCTGCATTTAATTAACAGAGGGATTTCTACTCACTTAATGACTTCTGTTCTGGGGCTGGTCAGAGCTAATCCTACCAATACAATTTCTGGCATTTCTTGCAATCTGGCTGTATTAAGATGAAAGCTGGCTTGGTCACTTTTCCTCTGTTATTTTAGCTGTATGTAGCAGTTGGATATTTGGGTTATCATATTGGGATTAATAATTTATCAGAACCCAAGCCTCTGCAGCTGATGAGAGGTGCAGTTTGGCAACTTTGTTCTGATGCCCTCCATAATGTCAAGTAGTTGTACAATTACAGGACATTATCTGGTGCATGGGGCACTTCAGAAAGATACTATGGAAAACTGGACAAACTATTTGCAGTGTTTTGCTTGTCTCGGGTGGTAACATGTCACATACCTGCTCACAGAAACAAATCTTATTAATTTTGTACCAACATGTCTTACAGGAAACTGATGGCATAAGTGGCCCACTGCCCTGATTGCAGATGTATTTGGGGAAGGGTCTCAGCAGTGGGGAAGGGAAAGAGCATTTGATGTTACTGCAGCAGTCATTTAAATATGACAGTGAGTGTATGGAGACTGAGAGCAGCATATATGAGTGCCAAATTTTGTCAAAATACAAAAAAAAGGCAAAAAAAAACTTGTAAATCACTACAAGAAAACAACATCAAAGGCATTGTATGGCCATTCTTTAGTGAAAACCTGATCTGCAATACAGACTGCCTCCTTTACATTTGATTGTAATATGTTGATAATAGCTTTCTGGAAAATGAACCGGTTTGCATACCACTGGAAAAGCAAATGGCTTATTTACATTATGCTTACTACACAACTGAAAATGGGACTTTCTGGGTATTTAAGGCAAAAAAAATGTTAAGAGAAAATACAAAATCACACATGCCCACACAATGCAAAGCATCATGGGCTGCATATGTAAATCACCACAGAATGTTATGCTGGTCCAACTTTAAGCAGAATTGCATGGTGCCGAAAGGCCTCTCACACAATTTGCAAAGGGTACTAACAGATGACATAGACACGTGTTTCGTCCTACCAGGACTCATCAGTATGCCTCGTCTGCTTGACACCCCAGTGGAATGGACCAGCTACCCTAAGACAGTGTGTCTTGGATATGTTGCTGGTTCTGTAGGGTTTTACAGTGTATTTCTAGTCTCCCAATGCATCAAGCACTGCTACAGACCTCAGCTGCTTCCCCACACCATGGAAATTGTACTGCCATCTTCTCTTGTGCTCCTGCCCTCTCTCTCTCTCTCTCTCTCTCTCACACACACATGATTGAAAATCCATGTGTGTCCCCAGGTACAAAGCCACCAATCCCCGCCTCTGCCCCACTCAGTCTGCTCCAACTCTGCAGTCTCCCTCTCTCTCTCTCTCTCTCTCTCTCTCTCTCTAGAGGTGTGTGTCTTGGGGGGAGGGGGGATCTCGCCAAGGGATACTGAGCTCCAGAGCACAATGTGCTCCACTTGCCTGTCACTCACTTTCTTTTGTTGGGGGGAAGGCACTGAAATGGGACAGCTGGCAACCACTTTACAGCAACATGAAATGCTGTCAAATCTACAGACATTCGGAAAGGGGTCAGTAACATATTAAGGAGCAAAAATACATCTGTGTCTACTATTGTGTATCGCTTAATAAACTTAGCCGACAAGGAGTGTTAAGAAACCGGATTTTTAATCAGTGAAACAAGAGAACATGGAAGAAACCAGAGAAATAAAAAAATAGTACGAGCGAGAGTGGAGTGTTCCATGTTGCAGAGATGCGGAGGCAACTTTTGTCACCTCATCATTTTGTTCATTCACAAGGAATGCAAGAGTGCTTTTCTCCTAGCAAGAAGTCTGCAGGGCTCCACCCTCTGCAGCCCTAAAAACTGAGTCTGTCATGGGAAGCTATACAACTCCATGGAGCCAGCAGGTAGAGTTTAAGACTGTGTGCTAGTTAAAGGAGTAGTAAAGGTTTAATGAGATACAGGCCGAGACACAATTATCACAAGGTGATGGTGGAGGCACATGTGTAACCCACAAAGGAACATGACAATTTAAATAGTATAACTAAAAGTACTAAGAATATGTATATTGTTTTTCAGGCATAAAAACCAAATAATAATGTATGGATTTACCAGGAAACCAGGAGATAACAGATTTTGTGATACTTATCAATGTTGTTTACCAAAATTACATTGTTTAATATTATATATATATATCAAATACTTTAATTTTCATAGAAATATAGAATTTTACAGCAGATAAGAACTGTTAGGCCCATTTGGTCTGCCCATTTCTTCCTACCTGCACTATTACCACAGACCATGCCTGATCTACAGCTCTTTCTCCCCCCCTTCCTTTCCACTATGATTCCCTTGTGCTTATCCTATGCATTCTTGAACCCCACCACTGTTTTTGCCCCCACCACCTCTGCTGGAAGTTTGTTCCAGGAATCCACCATTCTTTCTGTGAAGAAGTGCTTCTTCAGATTTCTCCTGAATCTATCACCTCCAACTTCATAGCATGTCCCCTTGTTCTTGAGCACATTTTCTTCTGAAAAATACTTCCCTAGTGTACCTTGTTTACCCCGATGATGTGTTTAAATGTCTCTATCTTATCCCATCTCTTTCTCTCCTGTCTTCCAGGGTTTACATATTTAGGTCCTTTAGTCTCTCTCCACAGGGCTTTTGATGCAGATCCTGCACCATTTTAGCTGCCCTCCTCTGGATTGCCTCCAATCTGTCTATGTCCTTCTGGAGATGTTGTCTCCAGACATAGACACAGTACTCCAGGTGCGGGTTTTACCAGTGATCTATACAGAGGCAACAGCAACTCCCTCTTTCTGCTGATGATACTCCTCCCTATGTACCCCAGTATACCAATAATTTCAAAATCATTATAAAATACTGAAAAGAGCCGTTATTTCAAACAATAACAACAATGAATGCAGGCAATTTTGTGCTGTTAAAATATGAAAATTTAATTATTTCATGAGCTCATCTGACACTCAACTTATGCTCAATTTAGGATAGAGATCTACAGATATGAAATGCTTGGCTTAACCTAGCTACAGTCAACTTGGTGAGAAAAATAAAATATTCAAATAGTGTCCAGCTTTCAAAATATTTAAATTAATTGAGTGCTCAGCTTTCTGAATGCTCAGCTGGTCATGCTCAACAAAAAGTGCTATTCAGTTGAGTAATAATAATTCACTGCTAGTTAATTAGCAGCTATCCTTTTTCATATGGGAGCCCCTCTTTCCCACCTCCTCCATATTATTCTCCACCTTATCTCATCTTAAAACACACTGCTACTGTTCAGAAGTGTCATGACATCATATGGCTTTCATAAAATGAGTTGGTAAAAGCCACAAAATTACAAAAACTTCATTGGCCAAAATGCATCCTCTGACCATTGACTAATGCAATGCCTCCACATAGTGCCCTACCAAATTATACAGTTAATAGACCAGGTATTGATGGATGTGGGGTGTCACCTGAGAGCTAAATAAATGCCAATGATTGTTTAGTGTAGCAGATGTACCAAAAATTCATGTTCTGTCTGCTGATCGAATGAACACTAGGGCAAAATGGTAGTTTGCATCAATTTTGTACTGACACCTTGACAAATTTTGCGATTTTCAGCTCGACATACGTAATGCAGATTCTTGGGCCATTACTTCAAGAGTAAGTGAAATATACATTCAAGTGCAATCTCAGTGATCAGGCAGGAGATAGAGCTTTAAAATGTATACCCATAGGTTACCTCAAAAGATTAATGTTAAAAGTTATGTAGTTAAATAATGACCACCACCCATTAATTTCTAGTGAAATTTCAAAATATTCTTATATTTAATCTTGTCAGACAGGATGTATTCTGCTTTATAATGTGATTTCATGTTGTCTAAAAGGGTAAGGATTCTGCTTTGAAATGCATATGTGGTTGTGAAGTTTTAAGGTAATATAAGAGGATAAATTGATAAAAGGGAAGACACCATTAATAGATGACATTTTAGCAAGTTTATGCTTTTTGAGTTCTTCACGCCATGTCTTCTGTGTTTATATACAGTATGTGTGTCATAGGTATGTATGTATACAGTATGCGTGTGTGTATATGATAGATACATACATACATACATACTAACACAACATTTCTTTTTATTTCAGACTCTTTGAGGATGTCTCTAAACTTTTCTGTCAAGCAGAAATGTGGACAGAAAAATCCTAAGACCCTGCAATGTGTAGTACATCACCCTGCCCTGACAGCAAGAGACTCTGCAGTAACTCCTCTGAGTGATAAAAGTTACTGCACACTTATAGAGAGCAAAGACATTCGAACCCAGTTAGGTGGTGAAAATCATCATGATAAGCAGTGTGCATCAATTCCAGTGCCTAAGTATGACCCTACCAAGTATGGCTACCATAGACAATGCTATCAAAAGTTCACAAAAGCCAAGAGTGTCAGAAAATCTGGAGAACATGCAGATGCTAGTGAACATAGCTCACATCATCATCTCAGGGGTGGTGTTCTTTGTGCCTCATCACCTAGAGTCTTATTTCCTGATACATGTAGAATCTGTAACAAATATGTAATCAAAGTGAAGGGGAAGAAACAATATCCAGCTGCTGTTGTTACAAAAACAGCTGAAGTAACAATGCAAAGGGCAGTAGAGCTACATGATGACCAAGATATGCTCACAAAAATTAAGACAGAGGACCTCATTGCAAGGGAATTTTGTAAACATGACAAGTGCTGCTTAAATTATGCAGTAATCACAAGGGACAGGATCCCAGATGATCAGAATACAAGTGATGATGAGGATGACAATGAGCAGTCAGATGGAACTGGGTTTGAGGCTGTTTGTCTTGTAATTGAAAACATAGTGCTTCAAAGACACCCAGCCATTTCAATGAAGGCATTGAATGAAATATTGGGCATCAGAGTAGGAGATTGACAATACCATTATAAACTTAGAAACCAGCTGAAAAAGAAATATGAGGATTCACTTTTATTTTTAACAGTTAATCCTCAAAAACCACTAGTTGTAATCAGTGCTAAATCATTAACTGGTGGTACATCAGTCACAAAGCTTTTGAGAACAGATGACAATCAAGTCATCAAGTGTGGTGCTTCCTTGTTGCGTGAACATATATTAAGATCGGTAGAGACAGCACTTTCACTACCATGACTACCAACAGTGGATGCTCTCCTGAGTAAAGAACAACAGCCCCCAGAAACAGTTCAATCATTTTTCCCACATGTACTAAAATCCCCCAAACATACGGAGAGTGAACAAGTCTTCCATTTGTCAAAGTCCTACTCAGAAGACCTACACACAGCAAGTTTCTCACTACAAAACATGCGCTTGTTGGAGTTATGCTGCACAATGTGACCGACAGAAAATGATCATGAACATCCTGTTTCATTTAAGAAATAGTTGCAGTTATGACCAAATGTATGAAATTGAAACTGGTTTAGTGGAACTTTCTCAACATTTTCAAGAGTAAGGCCTGTTACTGCCACTTCAGCCAAAGTCAGAGTCTTCTGTTGTCTTAACAGTTTTCTGGATGCACAACTTTGATCAAACTATTGAAACAGTAACTAGACATGGAACAATACACATGGTGTTGAATACCAAGAAGAATCTGAAGGCTTCATTCTCTGAGAAGATTCTATTGAAGTTCCTCACTCAAAAAGGACAACTGTATCTAACAAAAAGGAATTAGAACATCGACAGGCGAATTCAAAGAAGGAGCCAACCACATTTGGCAATATGCCCAAGTCTGCTGTGCCAACATCAGTGGTAGATATTGGCAAGGCAAAGTTAATGCTATGGAAACTCATTTGGGAAGCACACAAGGAGGATTAACTTGTCCCAAGGTTTACTGATTGGCTGATGCTTGTTTGTAACAATCATTAAAGTTCCCCAAAGAAGATGGGTATCACATATCTTCCACCCATCCACAACCCCATCATTGATTATGCCACTGTAGTTGAAAACCTCGCATTTGAAAGAACTTCTTGTTCCCTATCACCCTGAGCGACAGCTCCATTCGGCTGACGAGGGGTTGCTGGAGATCCCGAGGGTGTCTTTGAAATCTTCTGGGGCCCAAGCATTTATGTTCATGGCCCCTACCCTCTGGAATTCTCTAGCCCGTCAGCTGCAGGAGTGCATGACTGTAGGGGGTTTCAAACAGGCATTGAAAACTTTTCTATGGCATCAGACCTTTAGTGATATGTAATGGAGAGACCCGTAATTCTATTTATTATTGTTTCTGCTGATTTTATTACTGCTGTTTTAATCTTTTGTGAAAGTGCCTTGGTATTTTGAAAGGCACTTAAGTGAAATAAAGTTATTATTAATATTATTACAAACACAAGAAATAGCTCAGCAAGTAAATATGTCCTATGTTCAATCAATCAATCAAATTTTTTATTCATCCATGCGAACACCATTGAGCAAGCTCATTTGCAAGGTGGACCTGCATTACACGAGTCAAAACTGATACATTTATACACAGGAGATATATACAGTAAAAGCAAGTGTACACAATCTATAACAGGAAGAAGAAAAAAATACATTATGATACAGGGTATAACAAACAGTAGAGGGCAAATCAGCAAAGGGTTACACCAGGTACAGCAATACACCTAGTTTAATATTCCTGTACAATAAGGGTGTTACAGAACAACATGGGGACTGGCTGAGATGGATGTAATGTCTGAGTGGGCATACCCAGTCCTTTTGGAGCCCCCGGTGTGTTGGAAGGAGAATGCAGCCAGTATGGGGGGGAGGATCTGATGATAGTAAATATTAGGAGCAAAAGGATGTACTGCTGGGGGTGTAGCAGCCAGAATGGGGGGGAGGATCTGATGATGGCAATTATCAGAAGCAAATGGATGCACTGCTGAGGGTGAAAACTGACATGATGGTAGGGGAGTGTGAGGTTTAGCGCTGTGATAAGTAGGGGGCTCAGAGACTAGCTGTGCAGGTAGGGAGGTAGTAAGAAGGAGGTTGAGGTTGTGGTGGAGCAGATGCAGGCATCTGAGAGGTAACTTGGCTGGGGGTCTACCACATGGCAGGGAATGGTAGTCTCTGGATTCAGTGGACTCTGAAGTGCGTTCCAGTGCTAGGATCATTGGAAGCAGTTGCAGGCTTCTGTGATGTAATTAGAATAAAGGGTCTTAAATACTGTAAGACTAACAGGAGTCCTCAATTTCAGTGATTTCTGTAAGGTGTTCCAGAGAGACGGTAGAACGAATCCTATAACAGCTCTCCCAAAGTGCGTTAGAGCTTTGGGCATTTTCAGGGAGATCATTGAGCAGCTTCTTAAGGCATAGGTTCCATGCAAGTTGAAAGTCAGACAGTTAACGATGTACAGCGGTAGTTTACCAGATATAGCTCTGTATGTCCAGAGAGCCGCATTTTTATTTCTTCTGTAGCGTAGGGAGGTCCAGCCTATGGCCGCATATAGGGAGCAGTGGTGAGTGGAGTATGGGAGACCAGTGATGAAGCGCAGGGCTCTGTGGTAAAGTACATCCAATTTACCAAGGTATGTAGTAGCACATTGGCTGTATATAATGTCAGCATAGTCAATTAGGGAAAGGAACGTGGACTAAACTAGCTGTCTCTTGGCCTCTGAGGTTGGTAGGTGGTTCAACCTAAAAAACAGACCTAGTCTCTGCCTCAGTTTTTTTAGCAGGTCCTCCATATGGTCAGCAAAGGAGAGTTTGGAGTCAATCCAGACCCCCAGGTATTTGAATTTCGGTACGAATTCCAGGGTTTCTCCTAGGAGGGGGATGATGATGGATGGCAGAGCAGAGTAGGCTACATGGTTGAAAGGTGATAGAAGCATCAACTTAGTCTTTTTGGCGGTGAGTAGCAGTTTTTTACGGAGGAACTGAGATTCAAGTGCACTGAAGTCGACTTATAGGTCACTACAGGCAGTTACAGGAGTACAGCGGCTTAGGTAGATCACTGTGTCATCTGCAAAAAGATTAATTTTAGCTTCACTGATGCCATAGTCAATGTTGTTAATATAGATGGCAAAGAGGAGAGGCCCTAGGATGGATCCCTGTGAGACGCCTCTTTTTAATAGATTTGGGTGAAAGAGTTCACCTTCGGCCTTGACCTGCTGGTGCCTATGTGATAGGTAGCTGTGGAACCAATGCAACGAAATAGAGTCCAAGCCAATATCTTTTAATGAAGAGAGTAGGAGGCAGTGGTCAACAGTGTCAAAGGCCTTACTTAGGTCTAAAAAGACAGCGCAGACAGACTTTTTTGTTATCTAGTTCACATTGCCAATCATTTGTCACTTTGGCCAGGGCTGTGATTGTGCTGTGTTTGGTTCTGAATCCAGATTGCATCGGGTTTAGCAGGTTGTTGTCATCTAAGAATTATTTTAGCTGAAGGTTCACAATTTTTTCCAGGAGTTTTGACAGTACTGGGAGGAGAGAGATGGGCCTGTAATTGTTTAGGTCACAGGGGTCTCCGGATTTGAACAGTGTAATGACATGTACAGTCTTCCACAGTTTGGGGAGGGTCTCTTTTGAAAGGGACAAGTTAAATAGGTATGTAATCGGTGAGGCCAATACATGGTAGGCAATCTTTAGATAGTATGGATCGAAGGTGTCAGCGCCAGCACTTTTCCTGGTGTCCAACCAGAGGAGATCTTCTACCTCTTTTTGTGAAACAGGAGAGAATGAGAATGCTGTAACTGAGGGACTGGATTCTGACGGTTGCATGATGATCTGTGAGCGGAGGCTACTTGCAGAGGAATTATCAAAGGCTAGCCCTGCAGTAGCAAAGTGATTGTTGAAGGCTTGTAGTATCTCTTTATTGCTGTTGATGGTTACATTGTTAGAAATCATTTTTGAGGGGAGGGTGTTTCTTGTGGCATTGCCAGATAGATATTTTATGGTGGACCAGAACTTGGTAGGACTATTAGAGGCACTGTTGAGTTCTCAGTGATAGAAGCTGGATTTGATTTCCCGAATTAGTTTTGTGCAATGGTTTCTGGCTGTTCTGAACAGATGCCAGTCTTTATCTTTGTGAGACTTGCAAGCTAGCTTCCAGAGCTTGTCTCTTTTTAGCAGTGCTGCCTTGATGTCTGCTGTAAACCATGGGCATTTTCTTGCCTTAATGCGGGTATTGACTAAAGGTGCGTGCGTGTTAAGGGCACCAGAAACTATTTCATGGAAGGTGGTGTATGCTGCTACTACTGTTTTGGCTAAGTAGAAGGGCTGCCAAAGCAGGGAGGTTTTCAAGTCGTGGATATATGCCAGTAGGTCAAAGTTCCGTTTAGATCACTTTGTGGAGAATTTTGCTGCGGCTGTTAGTTTAGGTGCTGCTCTTATGCCAGCTATAAAGCAATGGTCACTAACATTGGCAGAAAAGATCCCAGAATGGGAGAAGAAGTACGATTTGCTTACTAAGAGTACGTCTAGTAGTGTACTTTTTGATAGGTTTTTCTTATTGATACGAGTAGGTTTGTTAATAAGTGGGGTGAGCCCATGCAAGTCGCAGAAGGATTTAAGTGGGAGAGATGCGTTGGACAGCCAGTCATAGTTAAGGTCCCCTAGTATGATTGTTTCCATAGAGCTTGTACTCATAATAGTTGATAGGTGGGAAAGGAGTTGAGGACCCGAGGATAGGGGTCTGTAACATCCTATGTCATGGAGGGCCAAGATAGTTGATATTTCAATTTTTAAGTACAGGCATTCAAAGGAGTTGGCAATTGATGTTGAGTCAAAGGTTGTGACAGTAAACTTGTCCTTAACATAGATGGCTACACTACCGCCTCTGGAAAGTCTATCAGTTCTAAATGACAGATAGTTAGGAATATTGACCTCTTTGTCCGGTGTGGATGGATGAAGCCAGGATTCCGATATGACAAGTACATCCGGCTCTGTGTGGATGGCCCAAGCCTGAATTGTGGTGAGTTTCTTTAAGAGGCTACACACATTAACATGCATAAAGCTCATACCTTTATACTTCGTGACTTCGGCCGGTGAGGGAATATCTTGTATGGGACAAGGGTTAAGCTGAACATTACCTGAGCATAGCAAGAGGAGGAATATGACTTTCCTCAGTGTAGCGAGTGGTAGTTTGGAGGAACTGGTCCTTATTTGACTAGAGGAATTCTTATCATAGGAATGGAAGGAACTGTTCCTTGAGAAGTTTAGGCCTAAGGACACATAGGCTAGGATCCTAGCAGTACGGCACCAACAAAAGTAGTTACTGGGTCAGGTAGGTAGTATTCCTTTGGTAGGTGACGAGGTGCTGGTAGCTGACTGAGGGAGGAGCTCAGCTGACAGTGGAAACAAGAAGTTGGGAGCACAGCACAAGTTGTATAGAGACTCCATAAGTAGGCAATCTTGTGGTAGGGGGTATGAGTCCTCCTTTAGCTAGGTGCCATCAGATGTGTACCCTGTTAGGGGAAGGCTGCATAAGGTGGAGCATAGGTAGAGCCAGATGGCGAGTTCCATGGTTGCAGTCTGGGGGACAGGGAGAACAACCATAAAGTCTAAACTGGACAGAGTGCTGCCAGGAGAGTGTGCACACCATGGGGTCTGGAGAGGGGAATGGTTGGAGATATCCCCCTTTAATTCTGAAGTGGCTGATGCAAGATTATATGTCGGTGGGAGGATAGCCTAGGGAGAGGGGGGAGGAGGGAATTATAAGAGGGCCAATGGCAGGATGGGGCGGGGCAAGAAGATCTATTATAATATGGATCAGAGAGGGGAATGGGTGGTTGGGAGTAAAGTTTGTGGCTTTGCCATACCTCTCTGCGTCTGGAGTCCGGGCAAGTGGTCTCGGGTGGTAGCTTCGGAAGCGCCGACTGCCTGGTGGCCATGGTCCTTGCGGTGGTTGAGCTGGGGGCCCTGGAGGGTTCTCTGCCGAGGGGGAAATGAAAGCGAAGCCAATTAATACTGGACCCAGACAATGGTGGGCTAGCCAGTGACAAAATTAATTTGCAAATGAAAGAGGACTGTTTCCTTGTTGCCCTGAAGTCTGGGCGGCAGTTACAGAGACAAAAGAAGGGCTGTAACACTTAGTTTAACTAAGCAAAACAGTTTTTCAAGTAGTACAGCTTTTTTGTGCAGATTTCAGGCAAGATCTAACCTAGAAAACATACAGTAGCAAATTTTAAGCAAAAACAGCGCCTTTTTTAGCTCAGGAGACAAAGAAAAAGTAGGGAGAGCAGAAGAACCAATTGGAGTGAGCCTGGAGAAAGCGCTCACACTCCGATTGGTTGCGGCTTTGCTGTACATCTCTGCATCTGGAGTTCAGGCAAGTAGTCTCGGGCAGTGGCTTCGGAAGCGACGACCGCCCGGTGGCCACGGTCCTTGCGGCGGTTGAGCTGGAAGCCCTGGAGGGTTCTCTCTCTGCATCTGGAGTCCAGGCAAGTGGTCTTGGGTGGTGGCTTCAGAAGTGCCAACCACCCAGTGGCCACGGTCCTTGCAGCGGTTGAGCTGGGAGCCCTGGGGGGTTCTCTGCTCTCTACACCTGGAGTCTGGGCAAGTGGTCTCAGGCGGCAGTTTCGGAAGCACTGACCGCCTAGTGGCTACGGTCCTTGCTGTGGTTGAGCTGGGAGCCCTGGAGGGTTCCCTGCTCTCTGCGTCTGGAGTCCGGGCAAGTGGTCTTGGGTGGTGGCTTCGGAAGCGCCGACTGCCCAGTGGCTGCGGTCCTTTTGGCGGATGAGCTGGGAGCCCTGGACGGTTCTCTGCTCTCTGCGTCTGGAGTCCGGGCAAGTGGTCTCAGACAGCGACTTCAGAAGTGCCGACCACCCGGTGGCCGCGGTCCTTGCAGCGGTTGAGCTGGGAGCCCTGGAGGGTTCTCTGCTGACACTTGTTGTTGGAGCAGCAGCAAAGGCATATCATGTTGTGTGGAATTTCCCTGATCAGTTCCACAATGTCATAATTCATTTGGGAGATATCCACCTATTCCTGGAAAACTTTGCATTATAGGACAGTTAGTTGGTGGCAGCAGCTTTGAGCACATAGTATTGAAAGCTGGTATTTGTGCCTCTGGCAGCATAATGGAAGTTTTGCATGGGAAGCACTACAATCAGCCATGGACTGTACATGAGCATTTTGCAGATGCCTTAGACTGATTGCCTCAGGTCAGATTTCAAGACTATTCAACAGAATTGAATGCCACCCCTGCAGTATTGCTTGACCTAATCAGATCATCACCTCAACCCATAGACTTCCATAAACTGCTTCGGGAAGATGAGATGGTCACTTCCAGACTAAGTATTAGGCCTGCAGGCAGCGGATTCATCGTGGTGAGCTGGGGAATACCCCACAGCTCTGGATGACACATCTGGATATAGTGGATCAGCAGCATTTGCTCCACACAGCAATAAAAGAAAACAACTTTGTTCTTAGACTGCTGTGTTGGAAATATTCATTGCCCCTGTTCTTCACCTTCAACAAGCAAAATTATGCTCGATATGGGGCTTCCTATGTGCACACACTTGAAACTCTTGGTGCTTCTCATCCAGGGTCCAGGACATTAATTGACAAGCAAGAGCTTCCAGTTCAAAGGAGCCATCACAAAGCTTCTAGGGAATCAGCTGACCAAGCTGGTGAGCAGACATACAATCAAAGTGACAGAATTCTTGGTGGAGTCAAACACTTTGCTGCAAATCAAATGGCCTATGATAAATTAGTGTTAAATCAGCCACATCTAGCAAAATTCAGAAAGGCACTTTTAAAGATGATTGTCCTTCACAGTTCAGCCAGTAATCCACAAAAAGCATGCAGGCCAGCTGAAATCAAGTCAGAACAGTGCGTCAAAGCCATATTAACTCTTCTCGATCAAGAGTTTATCAAGCCTTTCAGTGCTACTTTAGATGCTGAAAGATTGTACAATTTGTCCTCAGGAGCACCTGTTGTGCCTGATATTGAAGACAACCTCACCAGTGTTATTGAACGAGGTACAGAAATGTATGAACAGTCTGACAAAGAAAGACTGGAAAGTGGTAAAAATAAATATTTTGATCCAATTTCAAAAGCCCCAGTGAAAACTTTTAACAATGCAAACAAAAAAGCACAAGTAACTACCAAAGGAAAAGTTACAGAATTTACATTTGAAAGAGATATATTGGGAAAACTTTTGGCCCTTTCAAACAAGCACAACTTCCCTGCAGATATAAAAAAGTTATTAACATATTGTCTGGGCCCTGTTCTGCTGAGTCTAGCCAATGCAGATAGAACTAGACAGACAATACCAAAGAGCAAATTACTTATAGTATATGGTTAAGGCTTATTGTGGATGGAATTCAGATGCTTTCTAAATCTTGTTGTAGGACAGTTCAAAGGTCACAAAAGCTGTTGTACTATCGTTCTGACGTCACATCAACAGTACAACAACTTTTGAGCCTTTTTCTGCCACCTGATTGGCTCTCCTAATGAAGTCCAAAGGAGAAAAAAACATAACACGTCGGCCTGATTCTCCTACTCTTGGCAGCGCCAGGAACACAGTCTTCCCATTCTTGAAAGGAAGAGCCTCAAACAACTTCAGGTCAAAAAAGTAATTTTTTAAAAACATTTTAAAATAATCCATGCTGGAAAGAGAGAGAGAAAGAGAGAGAGAGAGAGTGGGTGTGGGAAGAAGCCACTGTAGAGAGAGTGAGAGCCAATGGTAGTGAGGAGAAGACACAGCAAGTGAGACCGAGGACAGGCAGCAGACAGAGTGGGAGCAGCAGCAGATGAAAAAGTTTGTCCATTTTGTTTTTCAAAACTACTACAGCAAATATGTTTAGTGTGCAGCCATACACTATATAAAACAGTGGATGGTCATCCATCTACAACTAAGGCTGCGTTTCCCTCTCGGGAGTTAATGACATCAGTGAGACCTTTCAAGCTTTGTTCTCGAGGTCTCTGTGATGTCATCAACTCCCTCGAGAGAAACACAGCCTTGTTGTGGATGGTTGCTCATCCACTATTCTATATGAGGTGCTAGCAAAATACTGTCCAGTGTTAGATACTTTGGCGCTTCCCCCCAGGAGAAGTGTTTCAGCATATACTGTATAGTTGATCTAATGGCAACAGTGTGGGTTATGACAGGAATCCCTGAAACCTTTGGTGATCTGACAATGAAACTCCTGAATAGTCTTCCAATGGGATTTGCAAGAGTGGATGTTGTTGCAGATACATACAGAGAGCAGTCAATCAAAGAGGCTGAGAGATTTCAATGAGGATTTAGTGAGAAGCATATTATCAAAGGTCCCAGCACCAAAAATACAAAGAATTTCAGTTGCCTCCTTTCTAATGGATCTAACAAGGAGCGCCTGATTGATTTGATCATACAGGTCTGGGTAGGAAATTGCATAAGTTTGCCAGAGGGCCAAGTGATCTATTTTTCAAAGACAGACAAATGTTACATGATCACCAAGGAAGGGACTGTAGTTGTGGATAATTTCCATTCTGACCAGGAAGAAGCAGATACAGACATTGCCCTTCACGTGCAACATGCCATTTCAATGCAACCAGGCCCTGTCATCATCCGTTCACCATCTGGGGATACTGATGTACCAGTAATTTAACTGTATGGAAAGAAGCAAGTTACTAGTGTAAATACAATGAGGCAGCAGACCTTCTGGGAGAAATATAACAAAGACAACAGAATAACTGATCTGTCTCTAGTACCACCCTGCCAGGAAACCCTGATGTTACATATTCTATGAGCCAACTACATCTGCCGATTATGGAAACTTTCTTCTGTTGCAGTTATCAATGCCCCAAATGCAGCTTTGCATGGTTGGACTGATGATCTCAATGTAAAGTTGACAAACACACCGTTTCCAGATGATGTTATATCTCTACTCTATGATGCAAATGATGAGGACTCAGAGGAGGACCAAGATGTACGTAATTACCAAGATGATACTGGCATATCTGACGATGACGATGATTTTTCCTAGATGGACAAGACTAAGTTCCACTTCTTCACCAACAGTCATATTTTAATGTTTACATTTTTTGAGATAAAAATGTTTTTGCATAAACAAAGGTTTTTTTTAGATAAGGTTCCTTCTTTAAAAAAACCTTTAAAATTAACCTTTGAGGCAACTTATGGGTATGCAATTTAAAGCTCTAACTTCTGCCTATTCATTGAGATCACACTTACAAACATACAAAGAATGGCAGCAGATACAGGCCAGATGGTCTGTCTAGTCTGCTCAAGTGTTCAGCTACTGTAACATCTGTTACACTGCAGCTGCTCCCCCCTCTCCTATCTGCATATCCAATGTCATGACCATGCTAGCTATTACCCCTCCCCCCAGTGCCTCATTGGTGACCTTCCCCTGACTTTGTCCCATCGCCTCTTAAAACTGCCCACCATCTTCAAGGATACCACCTTCTCAGGCAGTGCATTCCACTCTGTCACCACTCTCTCTATAAAATAGTGCTTTCTCATTCCCCTTCTGAATCTACCACCCTCAAACTTTAGATTGTGGCCCCTAGTGTCCCCCCTCTCCTTAATCTTAAAATTCCCTCTGTGCCATCTTTATTTACACCTTTCATATATTTGAAGGTTTATTTCATGTCCCCTCTATTCCTCCATTCTTCTAGGGAGTACATCTTGAGCTCCCTCAGTCTTTCCTTGTAAAGGTGTGTCCCCCATATCAAGGATCATCCTGGTTGCTCTGCATTGCACCCCCTCCAGCAATTTAACATTTTTCTTTAAGTAATGGTGCCAGAATTGCATGCAGTACTCCAGGTGCAGCCTCACCAATGACCTGTACAGTGGCAGGATGACCTCCCCTCTCCTGGATGTGATTCCTGTGGCAATACACCCCAGCATCTCATTAGTCTTAGCTGCCACTTTTCTGCACTGTGCTGAATGGTTCATTTGCCATGTTATTATCACACCAAGATCTTTTTCCTCCTCTGTAGGGGATACTGTACCCCCCAGTCGGTAATGATTCCTTGGGCTTCTTGCTCCCATGTGCATGATTTTGCACTTTTTTGCATTGAACCCCAGCTGCTATGTTTCTGATCAGTGCTTGAGTCTAGCCAGATCATTCTGTAGCCCCTGCCACCCCTCTGTGTCATCCACCACTGCACCTAATTTTGTGTCACCCGCAAAAAGGCTGGTCTTATTCTTAATCCCATGCGAGATGTTGGCAATGAAAATGCCAAACAACACTGGACCCAGTACTGAGCCCTGTGGTAACCCACTGGTTATAACTCTTGGAGCTGAGAGTTCCCCCCTTACGACTACTCTCTGCTTCCTGTCATTCATCCAGCTCCTGATCAACTCCACCATTTTCTCCCCTGCTCCCTGGTATCTCAACTTGCTAATCAGTCTCCCATGTGGCACTGAATCAAAGGCCTTGCTGAATTCTACATACAAGACATCCACCACTTGGCCCCTGTCGAGCGCCCTAGTCACACAGTCATAAAAGTCCACCAGGTTGGTCTGAAAAGATTTTCGTGAGACAAACCCATGCCGTCTGTTGTCTTAGAGACCATTCACCTCCAGAAAGGTTATTAGCCTTTTCTTAAGGATAGTCTCCATTCGCTTTCCCACAATGAATGTAAGGCTGACTGGTCTATAGTTGCCTGGTTCATCCTTTGGACCAGTCTTGTGGAGGGGCACCATATGAGGCATTCTCCAGTTCTGGGGGACACATCCAGTTCCCAGTGAGATATTGAATAGTCTACTAGTGGCTCTGCCAGGACCTCTGCCAACTCCTTCAGAACCCTGGGGTGAATGCCTTCTGGGCCAGGAGCCTTATCTACCTGCAGGGTTTTAGGCCTTCCATCACCCTTTTCACTGGGATTTCCCCATCTGTTAACCTTGCCCCTCCGTGCCCACCCCACCCCCCACCCCATCCCTGAGGCATTGGCCCAATCCTCTCCCTGGTAAACACAGAACAGATGAAGTCATTGCGTACTTCTGCCTGGTCTGCCCCCTTTTCCACCTACCCATCATCTTTCTTAATTCAAACAATTTGATCTTTGCAGCTCCTCCTCTCCCTAATGTACTTGAAGAAATCCCTTTCTCCTTCTCTGATACCGTGTGCCAGCCTCAGCTCCCTTGATGCCTTGGCTGTCGTGACCGCTCTGCTCACTTCCCTTGATTTCTTCATGTTCTCCTTCCTGTCCTCCCCCCATTTGGATCTCATAAATCTTCTGAAGGCTGCTCTCTTATCCCTCACCTTTTCTATCACTTCTCTGCTTAACCAGCTTAGCTTCCTGGACCTGGCCTTTTTACTTTGGATCTTTGTACATTAGCAAGTGGTCTCTGCAAGGCCAAGCTTGATAATTTCCCATTTCTGGTTAGCATCCATGTGTGGTCAATGCTGGCTAGGTGCTCTGCTACTATGTCTGTCATTCTGCCAAAGTCTGCCTGCCTGAAGTCCAACACCTTTGTCCTGGTACTGGCAGCCTCCTTATCCATACTTAATAAGAACCACAAAGTGTGGTGGTCACTCCCTGCCAGCGGATTCTCCACCCCCAGTTCCCTGACAAGCTCCACATTTGTCAGCACAAGGTCCAGAATGTTACCTTCCCTGGTTGGCTCCCTTATCACCTGCACCAGGAAGCTGTCCTGGAACACCCCCAGGAGAACCTTTCCCCTGGTGCTTGAGGTGGCTTGGGTACTCCAATCTACCCCAGGCATATTGAGATCCTCCACAGTCACGGTGTTACCCTTCCCATTGATCTTCCTTATCTGCTCCACTAGCTCCCTATCAATGTCCTCATTCTGATATGGTGATTTATGCACAACCCCAACCTAACCCTCCTGCCCTTCAAGTCTTGGATTTACACCCATAATGTCACTGCCTTGTCCTCCTCCCCTTCCTCCCTCCCTGCTACACAGTATCCCCTCCCTTACATAAATAGCCATCCCACCCCCCTTCTATTTTCCCTGTCTCTCCAGTACAGCCTGTATCCTGAGATTACCAGGTCCCAGTCTTGATATTGGGTGGGCCACGTTTCAGTGATGGCAGCTACGTCCACCTCCCCCTCTACCATCAGAGCCTGCAACTCAGCTGTCTTGTTGCTCAGGCTCCTTGCATGCAAGGAGACCACCCTCCAGTATGTGCCCCAACTACCCTTCCTCATCTGATCACACTTACTGCCAGCAGTATTTGTATACTCACCTGATCCTTCCTTACTGGTTTGGGGGGTAGGCCAGTTGGGCTCCCCTGCCTGGAGACATTGTTTAATGTCCTCCCACTTGCCTCCCCCCTACACTTGAATGCATATTTAAATTAGTCTCAAAGTAATGGCCCAAGAATCTGCATTAAGTATGCATAGCTGAAAATCGCCAAATTTGTCAAGGTATAAACTTGTTAATATTTTGTCTATTAATGTGTCTTCACTTTTATCAATTTATCTTCTTATATTACCTTAATACTTCACAACCACATATGCATTTCAAAGTAGAATCCTTGCCCTTTTAGACAACATAAAATTATATTATTAAGTGCAATAAATCCTGTTTGACAAGATAAAATATAAGAATATTTTGAAATTTCACAAGAAATTAAGGGGTGGTGGTTGGTATTTAACCCTGTAACATTTAACATTAATCTTTTTAGGTAACATATGGGTATGCATTTTAAAGCTCTTACTCCCGCCTATTCATTGAGAACACACTTGAATGTATATTTCACTTATTCTCTAAGTAATGGCTGTAATCTGCATTAAGTACATGGAGCTGAAAATCGTAAAATTTGTCAAGGTGTCAGTACAAAATTGATGCAAACTACCATTTTGCCCCAGTATTCATGTGATCAACAGACAGATCATGAATTTGTGGTATATCTGCTATGTTAAACAATCATCTGCATGTATTTAGCTCTCAGGTGATGACCCACCTCCATTGAAATGTGGTCTATAACCTAAAAAAAGGCTTTGTACTTAAAACAGATCAATACACCCCTCACCCCTCAAAACTAAACCAATAGAAAGTCATTGTTTGTAATGGTTTCAAAGAAGCACAACAGAAACCATTTGAGGAAACCATCACAATGACTGATATACCAAAACCCAATTTCGCAATGTTTGGACATCTCACAGTAAGTGATTGTGTTGAGTACAATTTTGATGATAGTGTTGACATTCCAAGAAATAAAATAAAAAGAAAACAAAAGCTAAAGCATGTTGAAACTGATAAAGCACATCAAAGTGAAACTCAGAAACTGCAGTTTATTATTTAATGTAGTAGTAACAAAAATTATTACATTTTATTTCAGTTTCTTTTACTTACTTCATTTAACATATTCTTTTACAAATATAGTAGCCACTATGCTGTACAATAATAAACTGCTTTATAGAACCATTAAAGTGGAAGTACACAATAAATATTTTTCTTTTCTTCAGCAAAACAAGACTCATAAGACTTTATTTTTTAACATGTATCCATTTTATCAATGTATTAACCCACAACAGGGCATTGGTGTATCACGAATTAATGTATGCCTGGGGTGGCTGTACCACCTGGGGTATGAATTAATACCTAAAACACTCATACACTGTCATGCGTTAAAGCATAATTCAACCACAGGTGACAATACTAGTCTTTTTTTGCATTTTGACTCTCACTTTATATCTATGGTTATGACTATAAGCACAGATACTACTACTTTGCTGTCTCTACCTACAGTCTCCTCTGAGCTCAAGATCTTCCTCTCCCTTCCACCTTTACTGGCCCAGGAGGAATCCTTGCTGTGGCTACCCACATTATCCTTCCTACAACTGCAGCCAGTATCAGCCTTTGGTTTCACCATAATGAACAAATAAGGTACCTAACACAAATGTATGTATAGTAAATTATCAATGTTTACAGATAGGGAGCATCTGGGAACAGTCTGACAGATGGGGACTCGCACTGTAATAGCAGCATAGCAGCAGTGGTAAAACACTATCAGGAAAATCTGAAAAAATAGTGCAATCCCCCCCCTCCCCAACCAAAAAAAGGCTTTTTGGTACTGCATGCTCCCTGGTTACAAACTGGAAATGTCTGAGACAAGTCTGCCATTCAGAGACTTACAATGAAGCAGCAGCAGCAATTGCAGCAATATAAAATCAGTATAACAAATGCAGAAAAAACAGTAGAATCCTCCAAGTTATCCTTAGTAATCTGATACTTGCTGTTTACAGACTGGGATTGTCTGAAGGCATCTAGAGTACAGTAAGCGCAGCAGTCAAAAAACAATTAATCATAAAAATTGTAGAAGGGTCTGAGCCTGCAGCCTGGGTGAGTAGATGCACATCACTTGAGCTCCTTATGACTGGCTAATTTCTTTTGTATTCCCCCCTCGGCCTATGTCTAGGGGCCTGATGTTACTTCTTACCGGAGAGGGGCACAAGCAAGGCCGGCAAACTGAACGAAATGGAAAAGGCCACATACCTGAAAGATGGCACAGCTCAGGGTTCTTAATGTCAGCTTACCAGCAACTTGATTACTGGCAGCAAGGCAGCAGTCAGGTACAGTCCCGGAGTTTGCTGGAGGGGAATATGGTTAAACACAGCAGCAAAGGCACAGACCAGAGTGCACATGTGGATAAAAGAATAAAACATAAATAGTTTATTTAAATAAAAACAAACAGCTCCATGGGGCTGGAGGCAACTGGAGACAGGCACTATAGCAAAAAGAGGTAGTTACTTAGTGGCACAAGGCCATGGCACAGACTTAGGGTCAAGCTGACCCTGCAAATGGGCTCCACATACATGAGCTGGGGCCCTATCACTCAAGCAACTCACCTAGGCCTCATCTCCAGGGCTCCCATTTCTCATACTTCCTCCCTGGTTCTCAGGCTATGGGCCACTCTTCTGCTGCTCTCCACCATAGTCCACTCGGCCATCATAAATCCAGGTGCTCTCTTACTGCTGTTGGCAGCACTAAAATTATCACTCACCCTCTCCTGGAGCTACAAGCCTAAGCTCAGCCCCCACCCACCATCCCAGAGCCGACTCAACACGGGCCATGGGGGGGCACCAAACATTTCTCACTCACGGCAAGCCGCCTAATACAGACAGTGTGCCACACGGGTAAGACCCCCGAAGTGCTGCCACCACCTCTCAGGGCCACGTCTCGGTGCTGCCACCACTGAGGCACCCCCACCGTCTCTAGACCTTACTTCATCACTAGGCCCCAGCCCGCCCCAGTGCCACGGAGCACAAGGTGGACAATATCCAAACACTCCTCCAGTCCATGGCTCCTAAACTCCAATAGGGTCCAAGTCCCACCAATTGCATTCCGTGGTACCTCCCAGCCCAGTATCCCAAGTGGCTGCAGTCCACTGCTGCGGCTAAGCTGCTCTCCCAAGCCGGGGAATGAACCCTGGCTCACAGTGTCTGTCTCCCTATCAGCCTTCCTGATCCTTCCAGAACCTCCCTTTTATTCCCTGGAGGGGTAGGCAAATCATATCCAGGGGCAGACACCTGCCCCCCCAAACCTTACAAGGGAAATAGGGCAAAGAGAGGTAACTTTAATAAGCCCTCCAATAAAGGGGGGCTTACACTTTGAAAACTTGATTTATTGTCCAAATTCAATGTTGAAACATGACACATACAATACATATCCTCCAGTGAATATTTGCAAAAAGTTTTAACTTTTTTGCAATGCAGGAAAATCACCCTCTGCAGCAACTTTTTTGCAGGACCTTTAAACTAAAATCAGGAGTCCATGTCACTGGGAAATCTACTAGCATCCCTGGTCCTCTGGAGGGCGAAGCAACACTCCAGAGCCTGCATGCAGATATACTGAAATTAACAAAAATGTTGCACATCTAAATCCGAAATTTAACAACTTTGCCCAGTGGATGAAACTAGTCAAGCAGCATTTGGAAGCAAGCAACACTGAAACCAAGGAGGCTTTCTTGATGGCAGGCTGAGTGTTACCAGCCACCTCCATGGTCATCACACTGCTGTGATCCCATCTTGAACATGCAGAGAATCAGCTGTGGGAACACGGTGTTCATATTAACTGACTCCCCAATGGGGTTAGAGGGGGCTAATGTGACAGCGAAAGAAGCAGTTTTGGCATAGTTAATGGAGCATTAAACTTGAATTTGGAACTCTCAGCAATAGCTATCAATCAACCATACTCAATTATTACTTCAAAAACAGATTTAAGCAACACAGCTCAACTGGGTCTGGTGCTAAGCTACAAAAAGGCAACCAGCCAAACAAATACCATGGCAAAAAACAAAGCAGCACCAAGTGTGTTTCTGCAAAAAATTCTTTTTTACTGGAAAAATTGAAGAATACAGGCAGAAATAAACACACAGCAGTAATACAAACAGCTGTTTATATTACTGCTGTATGTTTATTTCTGCCTGTAATCTTCAATTTTGCCAGTAAAAAAGAAATGTTTGCAGAAACACACTTAGTGCTGATTCGTTTTTTGCCATCATACTCGATTATTCTCTGCAAGGCAACAGAGAGGATTCCCATTCCCTGCTTTTTTCTACTTGGGTCATTAAGTCAGAAGGATGATACTTCAAGCAGCTTGGAGGACCAGAAACATGAAGGTGGGTGGGCCAAAATAAATTTTTTTCTAGAGCTTAGTTTAGTGACACGGGCAAGGCAAAAGAGTTTTGAAGGAGTCAAGTAGAAACTCTTAGAAATGCGAACACCATTTTATTCAGGTTTGCTCTGGTAAGCTTTGGGTCTAAGATGGGTTACAGACCTATGTATATAGCAACCTGAAGGATGCACAACAGCTAATAGTGGCTTGAGTTGGAGATGCTGCAGAAGAGAAGCTACTGTAGAACTGGATTTGGAAGACTGAACTATACTGAGTAAACTGCCAACTGCCATTCTGATTTGTGGGTACTACCAGATGTCATGAGTAGTGTAACACTATCCCCTAATGTTCGCTATTGACAGAAGTGTTAAACTGTTTATGCTAAATATTACAATGGTTGAGTGGCACACGGTGATGGAGGACTATAATTGTCGGTATTTTGTCTTATTGTTTCTCAGTGTTTTGAAGTTTTTATATTAGTAGTAAAATATAATGTAAATCATACCAAGTTCAACAATTTAAATTCAACAGTGCAATGAGATTTGTGGAGACTGAGATTTGTGGGGAGTTTCAATATGGCCAGCTAACCATTAAATAGATGGTGCAAATACATAATTAGATAGACGCAGGAGGGTAAACCTTTGAAAATCTGTGTTCCCCTCAATTGTCATTTGGAACTGATCCAGTCCAAGGGATTTATTTTATTGAAACTGGAGGGCTTCTAGTTGGTATCCCATTGCCTCAGTATTGGTATTATTACCGCAAGGGCTGAATGTAAAGTACGGTATCAAGTTAATGTTTTATAATAACTGGTGAGCATTTTCTCCCATTGGGAAACCTGGTTATAAGTCACCATTATTACCCATGGGTTATAATGGCGAACATGTGCTTGGTTTCCCTCACTCCACACCTGCACAAACCTCCAGTCCTCTATTTCTCTGTGCTTTCTACTTCATCACCAGCAGCACCCTTGGTAGTAAATAAATAAAAAAAATAACTCGCCTCTCACCAGTAACCTTCACCAGTCTTTCTTAAATAGGTGGCTCCTTGAGTAAACCTTTAAAAAAAAAAAAGGAGAAAAAAACAGAAAGTTTTCAGCAGCCGAGGGATGGCAGACCGTGCTTTATGCCAACCTGACTGCAGCTGAACACCGATGTATTTTTATTTTATATAATTGCTGTGGCAAGACAATGCTCCCCAGCAATTATATAAAATAAAACATGGGGTGGTATGTTTAACTCAAGATTTTACACACACCCCTCAGTGTTGAATGCTTAAATAAACCCCTCGAGCTTCGCTCTTGGGGTTTATGTAGCATCCAACACCTCAGAGTGTGTGTAAAATCTCATTAAACACACCACCCCATGCATTATGCTATATATTATGTTTTGCTTCAATATATTCATGGATGGACCTGCTACCCTAGAAATAATATGATCCTTTTAATTAGTTATATATTGAGTGGGTGCAGTCAAGTTTACAACTTGGTAGGTGTCAGTAAAGAGGGACTTTTTAGAAGTCTATCATCTGTAAACTGTTTGAAAGCTAAAGTTTTCTAGTGTTTATTGTGTCCCAGTCCTTTGGCTGTGAGGGGTTCATCGAAATATATGTTCTTGTTATTAAAATAATTCCTTGAAAATTAAGGTTGCTCCCAGAGAGATACCAAATGGAGTAATGAAAGTATTCTGCTATAGCTTGTACAGTGTATTGATCTGGTTTTTTTGTAATTTCTCCTATAATGACTGTACTTTTGGTACTTTAAAAGAAACAATAAAGTTAAAAAAAAGAAGATCTGAAGAAAAGTAGTACAATCTTTCCATAAAACTTGTCAACTGCCCCAAAACTACTCTTCAACAGCACACACCAAACCTGGTATATAAATATTATGACAATCTGGAGTTAAAACATCTTGATTGACAGATACAGTACTGGATTGCAGAGTCACTGCTCAACGCCAACTAGCTGCTGCAGCAGCAAGACTGTCACAAAGACTGCCAGTGTCTCAGCCATGAAGCAGATCAGTCATTTAAACTTGCATAGACAGTCTGCAGTCACAGTCAGCAGAGGTTTTGGTGGAACTGGTGGCCAGTGACAACATAAGGGGGTGGGGCTTCACCTACAAAGCCCATGCCACCCACCCAGACTCTTAAGCACTGCTCCATACCAACAAACTACTACAGCAAGATCATGACAGTGACTGACAGAGTCTCTAAGCGAAGAAGCAGGTCAGCCATCTAAACCTATACAGATAGTGTGCATTCATGGTTAGCAGAGTGTTCAGGGTAATGGGCTAGGATAGGATAGGATAGGATAGGACAGGACAGGACAGACTAGGAGCTGCAAAAACCAGTACAACCCAGGCACAGGTACAAAAAAGTACACCAGCTTAATTCACAGATAAATAGTTAAGAACACCAAAAGATACATCCACACATTCAGGCAAATAAACCTCTACCAATTTCGATCTCACATGATTGTCATCAGGAGGTCTGACCTCCTGATGACAATCATGTGAGATCAAAACTGGTAGAGGTTTGTTTGCCTGCACTTGTGGATGTATTTTTGGTGTTCTTAACTATTTATCTGTGAATAAAGCTGGTGTACTTTTTTGTACCTGTGCCTGGGATGTTTTTTGCGCTACTTCCTGGTTCAGTTCATTTCACACACACCCTTTTCTGGTGGAGCTGTTTTGCCTTTCTTTCTAGGATAGGATAGGACAGGACTGGACAGGTTGGGATAGGATAGGATAGATCCCCTCAGGAAGTGAAGCTTGGTTCATGTTCCATCAAGAGTTTATGGAAGCCTATAATAAATACATTCCTGAGACAACAATGATAAAGTGTCATGATTTAATGTTTATCTTCATAAATTGATGAAAACTAGGGACAATATGTAGAAAAGGGCAACAAAAAAAATAACCATCAGGAGTGTATTAGATACAGACAAGCAAGAAATAAATACTGTATACTCCCAATATACAGGAAGCAAAACATTTTTTTTAAGAAAGAAATAAATGGTAGTATAAAGCAAGATTCTAAGGATTTTTGGAAAATTATGCACAGTCTACAAAACCAGAAAAATATAGAACTTCCTAATACTTCTGAAGTAGACAGGCAGATTATTCCCCTAAGTAGGATGGCAACAGAAAAAGTTAATGACCATTTTATCAGAATGCGTACATAAGCCATAGAGGAATCTTTTTGCATCTCTAGTAGAGAAGAGTGCTGAATTTTCCCCGGTACTTGAGAAATTCATTTTCGAAAACATAACATCTGAGGAAACTGGAGATAAAATCTTAAAAGTCAGTCCTAGGAAGGCAGGAGGCCTAGATGGAATCCCAGCAAAACCATTAAAATTTGCCACCCCAACAATTGTTCCTTCCCTTGCAGAAATGTTTTATTTCTCTTTACAATCAGGAGAATACCCCCAAGCTTAAAAACATGCCCAGTTTATTTCCATCTTCAAATCAGGACAGAAAACAAATAATGGAAATTAGTGTCCAATATCATTGCTACCAATCATTTCCAAAGTCTATGAAAAATTGATTGGTGCACAAATGAAAAAATATTTAGAGATTGAAAATAGGAAAAATAAATTTCAGTCAGGTTTCAGATCACTTCACTGCACTACTTCAGCATTAATAAAAGTATCAGGTGACATTCAGCTAGCTATGGGCAGGAAGATGGCTGTTGGTGCCATCTTTGTAAATATGTCAAAGGATTTAGGCACCTTTGACCATGACACCCTCCTGTCCAGACTAAAAACTGTTGGAATGGTTGAGGGTGTGCTAGAATGGTTTGACTCATGCTTAAAAAAATAACAACTGGTTGTTGTGAAGGATTTCACATTTTACTTATCTCCTGTAATATCTAGAGTGCCCCAGAGTTCAGGCCTGGGTTCACTTCTTTTAACATAAATCTAAATAGTTTTTTCACTAGGAAATCTGCAGGTCAGTTACCATCTAGATGCAGGTGACACTATATACATGTGGCAGATATCTCTGAAGGCCAAGTAGAAAAATTATTGCAAGAAGCATTTGAGTACAAGATTTTTTTTCTACAGCACAGACTAGCTCTGAATAAAAAAAAACACAAGTAATGTTTTATAATAGAGACAGAACCTCAGATTCTAGTGTAGAAACACTGAAGATCAGTATATATGACCATACTGTATTGCAGCAGGTTTGGTGTTACAGCTATCTAGTGGTGTGGTTAGATGGCAAATTTAAGTGGGACATACATATTGATAACTTATTGAACATTTTCAGAAAATGTTTGGGAATTCTGCATAAAACTAAATACTGTATGACAAAGGAATTAAGAAGACAAGTAGTTAATGTTATAGTGCTACCTGTTTTTGACTACTGAGATATCTTGTTTGCTGGGGCTTCAGGGATGGAGCTAGAAAAACTGGAGATAATGAACAACAGGTTTGCCTCCATCATCCTTGATGTCCCACACAAGACTCATCATCTTAAAATATATGGGGACCTAGAATGACTAAATCAGGAAGAACATAGGCATTGTCATATTTTGTCATTTATGAATAGGTGCTGTAAGAAGCTTGTACCGACTTGCAGTATATGTTAGAGAACCTAAACTGAACAGTATAACAAAATACCTCAGATCATCAGAGAGCTTTCAATTTCAACTTCCAAAACTTAAGACAGAGGCAGGCAGGTCTTATTTTTATGGCTGCAGAGCGAGAACTACAGTACGCTGACATATTGCTGACCGAGGAGGACAGAGACAAGGGGGGCTCTGGAAGGGCATGAACAAATACCAAACATATCACAAATATTTTCTCCACAAAGAGTGGAGTTGAAGCACATAATGAATCAGTGAACTCTCTCTCTCCCCCTCCTCCCCCACAAGTGTCTGGACACTGTGCTTCTGCCAACCATAGAATAAATTTTAATTCTATTCTGCCAAATCTCTTCCCACTGCTTAGGCAGATAAGTGTTATAAGAGCAGAGGGAGGAGTGGTGGCAGCAGCTTTATGGGGACAAGATGTTGTTATTTTAGAAAGTGGGAATGCAGCCTGCTTTGAACAGGCAGAAGATTCAAGTTTTTAAAGTTACCAATTGTGGCAGTAGATATAGGGGCGACTGGAGTAGGATGAAGGAAACTCAAGAGGAGCATGATTTCTTTAGCAGCAGGGCCTTCTTGGCCCACTGGAGTAGGGTGGGGTCTAGCTCCTAAATTATAAGGGTCCTGAAAATGCAGTCCTGGGATCTAGTAGGGATCTAGCATTTCCTAACTATAGTGACAAAAATGACACTGAATCCTGATAGAGCATGATGGAGTGTGTTGCATGTTAAAATGACAGCTCTCCATCTACTGAAAGATGCTTCTGCTCTTGAAAATCCTGCTCCCCCCTTGCAGGCTCTCATTCTTTGAAGAGTGTTGGGATGCCGTGCTGCTGCCGACCATAAAATTAACATTAATTCTATGCTGTTGGTGCCCCTCCCTTTGCTGCAGCTGAGAGACATGATCAGACCAGAGGGAGGAGCAGCAGCAACAGCTCCATGGGGGACGAGATGCTGTTTTTAAAACATGGGAATGCAGCCCACTTTGAACTGGCAGAAGACCATGAATGGTGCAGAATCCGAAGTTAATATCAAGAGTGTGATGAAGTGTCTTGCATTTTAAAATGTTGCATCACAGCTCTTGGTGTACAGAAAGAAGCTTCTTCACTTGAAAACCCTGCCTTTACTGGTCAACTTTATTAGAAATCGATTTTGCCATTCTCCTAGGAGTACTGCAACAGATCCATTGTGAGCACTGGGGTTTTATAAAGTATACCGTCATGGCACTCCACTGACTGGCTTAATTTTAGATGCATTTTCAGATCTCTATGGAAACATGCCAGTCTGCAGTGTATAATGACTCCTTCCTGCTTTGAATACAGTGGATGCATTAGCAGTTTTTGAAAAATCAGTTATAAGGATGAGCCATGGGAAGAGCTCATCGAGCTGATGAATGGGGAGCAACTTTTAAAAATTAGTTATAACTCAGCTATAGGGAGCAACATGAAGTATACTGATAGCTTAGGCTATTTAGGATGCTATGAAAGTGCTCTGTTATGTGTGTTCTATAAGGTATACGTAATGTGTATCTTTTTTGCTAGGGTTTTCTTGTGCAAGGCTGTAACTAGAGGTGGGCAAGCCATGTATGACTGACCCAGAGCTACATAAGTTAGAGCTTAGCCAGGGGTCTAGCTTGACTCTAAGCAAAATCAGGAGTAGAGCCATACTGCTGCAAACTGCTCACTATGATACTTACCATGTCCTTGAGAGGAGTGGAAAGTCCGTTCTTTCCCAGCTGACAAAAATGCTTTCTTTGATCTTAACTGGCTTGGCTTGATCTTGGCTTTCAATTTCTTATGGAGGCTGAGCCAAACAAGAGCCAAGCACTAGGCTTGAGTGTGTCTTGGCTAGGTGGTATGCCCACCTATAGCTGTCATGTATTGTGGCAGGACCCTATAGATGTACCCAAGAAAGGGCAAGTAAGAGCAAGAGAAGGCCTATGTAAACACTGGACAAGCACAGTTTTAAAGGCACACTTCTCTGAACTGGATGTTCAATTAGGACAACCACTGGCTTTTTATTTTTTTTACCTCAGTGTTTCTACCAAAATATATTTTATATATTTTTTTGCAAAACATGGTAGGCACGACTCACTGCCAATTCTATTTAATAGCACCAACCCACTTTTGTTTTTTAAAATACTGTTTAGAAAGAAAAATATTTTTTGGCTAACATGGTGAGTGGCAGAGCAAGCCCTGTCAGTGGATGCAGAAGTTGCATCTACAGTACGGGCGTAACCATTTTAACCCACCGTAAAATAGTGAGGATTGGTTTTTAAATAAGGCACACTGTATGCCATCAGGCTTATGGCATTATAGGTACCATATTCCAGTGTTTTTGTGATACACTTTGTAACGGCTGCATAGCAAGAGCTATGCTGATGTATTACAAATGGAGAAGAGAATATAGAGGATATGGAAGCGTGTGACCAGATACCGAACGTATCACATAATGTTGCTCCACGCAGTAGAGTTGAAGCACATAATGAGTATGCATGAATCAGCGCACTTCCTCTCACACCCTCCTCTCCCACCCCCCTCACAGGTTCCTGCACTTTCTCTGTGTGTCTCCTTCTCTGTCCCCCACCCTGCCAGTTATTAAAGTAAGCCACTCTGCAGCAACCTGACCTCCCCCAGCCTGAACAACCCCATGTTCCAAAAATAGAACACTGGAGGACCTGGCGGCCTCTTATTACAGGACCTAAACTGGACACCCCAGACCACCTCTCCCCACTCTAAATCATCCCAAATTCCTGGCATCTACTGGCCACCCTGACCCTCCCAATCATGTCACATTCCTGGCATCTTGCGTCCCCCCAGTCCCTCCTGATCGTGTCATATCCTTGGTGTCTAGCAGACCCTTTCTTCTCCATGGTCCCTCTGGATTGTATCAATTTTAATCCCTCTAGCACACCCCATCCTCTCTCCATCCCTCCTGCTCCCATGTCAAACCCCTGGCGTCTAGTGGCCCCCTCCCTCTCCCCAATCCCTCCCAATTGTCTCAAATCCTTGGCATCTAGTGAACTCTCCTGTTTCTGTCAAATTCTTGGCATATAGAGGCCCCTTCCTCTCCTCAGCCCCTCCCAATCATTTCAAATCCTTGGCATCTAGCAGCCCCCTCCCTTTCTCTGATCCCAATCAATAAAAGTAATTTCTTCCACAACACATGAGGGCAGATATCACCAGAGGAACAACCACAACCAGCGAGAAAGGCCTAAAAGGACTTAAATGAGAGACAAGTGAGTGCAGCCTAGTGGCAAATCGTCAAACTGGATCTTTTCAGTCAATCAATCAGCCAATTTTATTGTTCAAACTTTTGGTCAGAACAAATAGGAAAATATAAGATTACAACCTCACAAAACTATTAATATAAAAACAGTTTGTTAAAAAAACTTTTTGAAGACAGAACCTAATATATATATGGAAAGAAAATGCAGTTCTATGCTTATACACAATTTCACTTCCTAGATCTTTTCAGAAAGCAGATGTGAGTGTGATTATTTAAAAGTACACTATGAATAATGTGCAGTGCAGTGTGTGTGTCTGAATAAAATGCAGTGAAATTGTAGTCCCAATAGTTTCTACACTACTATGCACATCTGCTTGACACCTGATGACATGCAATTTTACTGGTGGGGGTAGGTAGGCAAGGCTAATAGAGTCAAGGCTTGGTATTTCTACAGTGCATTACCATATGTAGTTTGCAGTGTTGCAGTTACTGGGGATGGGGATTCGCTTCCATAGCTCTTATGGGAGCCTCTGCAGCTCATGCAGTACTGAATATTGGCTCAGTTTAAAGATATGGTACCCAATGCAGCCTCTCTTTGTGGGGGGCAGATGGATGAGACACCCTTCCACTTTCTGCTAGCTACTGCCAAATTGTCCTGAAATTACATGGATCTTTTCCCTGAACCCAACTGAGAATGTGTAGACCAACCATGAGACATTTCTAGATCTGTGTGTGTGTGGGAGGGGCACTCTCAGTCATACAATACATTGACAAGCATACATTTTTTTTACGGCTGCATATCAAGAGCTACACTGACATATTGTAAACAGACAGAGGAGGAGGAGAGCTAGCAGGGTCTAGAAATGTGCTACTGGATCCAACACTTATAACGTTGTACCCGTGGAATGGAATCTTATCATCTCATTGGTATACATGAGATCCTTGTGCTTTCTCTGTCTTTCACTAACCCGCCCCTTCCAGACCTTTTTTTAAGTCACTGCACTTCCCTGTGTGAACCAGTCGCAGGCTCCCCAGTCACTGTTCAGATCACTCACACTCTCCCACTCTCTCTCTCTCCCCCCCCCACCCTGAATGCCGGTTCTTTAAGTAAGCCACTGTGTGGCACTTAATCCCCTCTTTTCTCTTTCTCTGCCACATAACCTCCCTGACCTCCACACTCACAAGCTCTTGCACATCCTCTATGTGTCTGTTTCTCTGTCTCCCACCCATTCCCCTTTTCTGGCTCTTTATTTTTGCACCTTACTATGCTCCAGTCACAGGCTCCCCCATCACCATTCAGACCCTCGCTCTGTGCTACTCTCTCATGCTCCAAACACTGGTTATTAAAGTAACTCACTCTGCTGTACTTAATTCCCCTGCCCTGAACAATCCCACATTCCAACAATAGAATCATGAAGGACCTGGCAGCCTCCTAGGCGCAGAACCTAAAATGAACACAAACAAAATTGCAGGCACGGCACTGTGGTGGGAAGGATATCACGATCCCTTGCTGTCACAACTGGCAAAAAGAAAACACAGCAACAGTAGCAAACCCATCACAAAGTGGTGTAACTGAAAAAACAACACACTCTGTGGTAAAGCAGGTTAAGATATCTAATTGTTATGGAAGCATAGCAGAGCTATGCTAACAATGAGGAGACAGAGGAAACACTTTTCATCTTCCCTCCATGCAGAGGAGTTTCATCACATCACTGGTATGTATGTATGTATTGCAGCACTTCCTCTGTTTCTCTTGTTCCTTTTCTGTCCCACCAACCCTCTACTTATGTAGCAGCCCCCCCCTTACACCCCTCATAGTCTCTGATGCATAGTGCCCCCAACCCCGTTGGAAGCGGAATACAAGAATCAAATTGCACTCCAAGCTACACATTAATGCTATATCCCTAATCAGGATAATCTATGGCGACCATTTTGGCTCTGACCAGAGTTTGTTACTACCAGGGTCCCCTGATCTGGTACTCTGTTCCACTTACACTGAGACCAATAAAGGGCATTGTAAGACTGGGTCAACTTAAAAGTTGGGCTGCTGATTAGGCAAGGAGGCTGTCAGCATGTTGCTTAAATCTGGATACAGGTTAAATATCTTGGTTTCTTGTGAAATTTAACCACTGTGTAATAATTTGTATATAACATTAATATAATATATACATAAGAGGCTTATTCATTTCCCTACATGAGTTTGTTTTCTTTAATTACATGTACAATATGTGTGTTTTTCACATAGTGAATTTGATGCAATATATTTAAGCAATAATACATGACAGGGTGTGGTATACTTTCTGAGAAATATCGCCCGGGTGAAACACCTGGTTCCTCCCGATGATCTTCCAATGTTGGTTCATGCCTTCATTACCTCCCGCCTTGACTACTGCAATGCCCTTTACCTAGAGCTACCGGGGGTTGATATCCACCGCTTACAGCTGGTACAGAATGCGGCAGCCAGGCTATTGACTGGTTCCTCTAGAACCAGTCATATAGCGCCTGTGCTCCACGGTCTGCACTGGCTGCCGATACAGTGGTGGATCACCTTCAAGGTTGCTTTATTAACCTATAAAGCCCTACACAACCAGGGACCAGGCTATCTGAAAGATCTCCTTAGTCTCTACTGTCCCCTCTATCCACTCCAATCCACCAATGAGGGATTGCTAGAGATTCCCAGGGTTCGATTACAAACATCTGGAGCAAGGGCATTTACTTTTGCTGCATCGTCCCTGTGGAATTCTCTACCTCAGCGGGTACAAGACTGCCTAACCATCCAGAGTTTTAAGAATGCCTTGAAAACTTATCTTTTTGGTTTGGCATTCAGGGATTAGTGCTGCTGCTACTATATTGTTTTTTATTGTAATTTATATGTTTTGTCTTCAGGATAATTTATCTTATATATTTTATATATTTTATTGTACAGGCACCTTGGTTTTAGAAAGGCGCCTTTTATAAATAAAGAAGATTTGATTTGATCATTGGATATCATCACGCCTTGGGTGCATTGTGAGGCATGAAGCCACAGGCCGAGTGTCTTATGCATCCTAGAAGTGACGATATCCCATGATATACCACACCCTTGAGTGTATTATTGCAATTATAAAATGGCCCTAAAGTGTTAGTAAATGGCTAATCTTGGTCATCTGTCTTGGACCGCGATGATATTGTGAGATATCAACACAGGTCAAAGTCTGTTTCAGCCAATCAGCTTCCAGGATTTATCATTGCCTTTTTATAATGTCAGTTATAACGTTATGATATACATTTCTACCATATAACATACAGTAGGTAAGGCACTCCAAGGATCTCACTAGAAATAAGCTTGCCTTGACTGAGTTTCCTGTTCACATACATAGGTATATGTAATAGATAATAGGTTGATCCTGCTATTTTCAGACTGCTTTAAGTTTAAGTGTAATCACTTTCACTTTCTTGTTTTAGTGTTGCATAACCAAGCAGTGTTCATCATGCTAAAGGGCATGCTGGCAAAGCTTAAATGAGTAATGTTTTACCCAAAAAGCATGTAAACTGTGGTTCTTAAGGTACGTTTATTGAGCTTTTTTTAAAAGAAGTTGCAGATTGTAGAGCAAGGAGAGCAATCGAGTCAGCGGCTTCAGAAGAGTAGAAGAAAGCCTGAGTGAGCATTGTTATACTGGTGTGTTTTATCCAAGCAGGGTACCCAATTTTCACTAATCTTTCTTACCATTGTATAAATTATACTGTAGAATTGAAATATACCCTACTCGCTTAATTTCACTGTCGGAGTTTCACAGACATTTTGGCGGCAGTTAAACTTTGCATTCCCAGTGCTAGACAGAATGTGTAGGATCACACTTCCATAAATTCCTTGGTGAATGGCAGATGAATTAAGTTGTATTTAATTAGACACAGCACAGCACATCAGTTAGCACAATGATTACAGTGTTGTGTCTGCATTTAGCAGCTTTAACAGCTTTTGAAAGTTAACCCCCTTCCCTCATTCACACATAAAGTCCCTTAACTCATTGTCTCCTAGCAAATGCCTGTGGTCAGCAGTAAAATGCACTGGTGTGTCAGAGGATGACTACAGAAGTCAGCTACTGACTTCCTGTGTCCCCTGGCAACATCTGGAGATGTCACTTATATATTTTTCTTTTTTATGTAATGCTTTTTGCCACCTGCTGTGCCACACTACCGGCTTGGGGCATCCAGCCGCCATCTCCGCCCACCCAGAGAACTAGGTAGCTCAGACTGCACCCAAGAGGATCTGGGATGGCCGTCTTGCCATCCCGCTGGAGGGCTCCGCCTCTGCCTCAGCCAACCAGGACAGCCCCGGACGCTCTCTGACAGGATTCCGCCAAAGTCCTCCCGGCAGCTCAAAGCACGGCCATCAAGCTGCATGGTTGCACCCAGCCATTTTCCTCTAATTGGCCCCCTGGAATGCAGACATGCAATGATGTCTGGGCACAGTGTGCTGACATCCGCCACATTCCCCCTCCAGATCGCCAGCACTTGTAGTGCCCCCAAGCATCCCCAGGAGCTGCTACAGTGTGGTGAGATTCCCCAACCCACTCCAGAACTGGGAGAGCAGTCTACGGACACTCAATACCAGTCCTCCCCTGTCAACCCCCAAGGGCCCGGGCTCATTCCCGAACCCGGGTCACCAGCGTGGCACGAGGTGTGGCATCCAGCACCTCAACCCTCAGCACCAATGGGCCGACCACTTATATGTTTTAATATATAATACAATATAATATATATATGATTGCATAGCACCATTGGAAAGGTAATTTTGTGCTGAACAACTTTGCCACTGATGTTTTGTGTCTATGGAGTTATTCACATTTGTTTATGGTATGGTGTGTATTGCTGAAATTTTATCCACCAAGGCTCATCTAAGCACCTTGAATAAAACACACTTTGGGGGGGTATATCAGCCAGTATAAAATGAAAACTGAATTGATTACAATTGATTGCATAGCACTATTGGAAAGGTCATTTTGTGCTGAACAACTGTGCCACTGATATGTTGTGTGTATCATGTATACTTTAGGAGTTATACACATTTGTTTATGGTATGGCGTGATGGTTGAGATTCATCCCTCAGACCTCACTAATTGACTAAAAGGGGAACAATGATGCTTCATACAACAAAGATAGTTTTCTTTTTTTACAAACACAATATTACAACTACATCTAATGTCTGGATGCTTAATTTGATGTTGATATGTTACATATTTCCCAACAAAAAAATGGCTTATGTTGCCCTTTTTAGTGATTTTTTTTTTTTGCTGTTTCTACTAGCATAGAAAAAACTAAATTACTTATTATTACTTGCATGCCACCATTGGAAAGGTAATTTTGAGCTGAACAACTTTGCCACTCATACTTTATGTCTAGCATTTTCAGTTCTTGAGCTATTAACATTTGTTTGCAACATGCTGACTATGGTTTCATTTTGTTTAGAAAGGCTCAGGATTCACTGTTAACAGTATACAGGAGACAAGAGGTGCACCTTCAGAAAGCTCCTGTGGAGGCAATGAGTTAACTGTTATCCCACTGTAAGCGGTTCTGACTGTAATTAACAATGCTTGTATATAACCAGTTTACCTTGCTTCCCTGTAATTGCTGTTTCATGTGGTCACTCTGTGCTCTGTGGTGTGTGCTCTGTGCTCCTTTTACTATTGCTGTGTTCTCTGCACTGAACAATGTCCTTAGTACAGTGGTTTCAGAAAAGCAACGACATTAAGAGGGAGTTTTCCTTAACTGAAGAAATCACCCACTCAGCTCTCAGTGACAGCACCGGTATTTCTCTACATACAGCCGACAGAGTGGTTCTGGAGATGCATCACATTTCCACCACCCCCAAAAGATGGCACACTGATTACGCCCATTACAGTCCTGAGCTGCAAAATGAGCATGGGCGTTATGCAGCCACAAGTGGTGTTATGAACGCTGTCAGGCTTTATCATAAAAAATATGGGATTTCCTTTATTGAGTGGTATGCAGGACTGATAACTGAGCAAATCAACACAGGATTGCAACTCAACAACATAAAAGTGGATCTTAAGATGTCATAAATAAATCAAAACATGCCAAGTAGCCAGTGACTGCTTTAACAAACTGAAGAAGTGGCATGATGACTATATCCATGACTTTTAACAAGCCGTAATTGTTGAGGCACACTCAGAGTATTTGAATGAGGTACTGTAATCCTGATTGACTGACTACTGGTATCCCATGGTAAGTGTAACCATCCCACCATAGTAATACAATATTCGAACTGGCTGTTTCTTGCTCTTTTTTTTTTTTTTTTTTTTAGGTCATCGACTCTACTGGCACTGAATAATTTAAACAAGGTACTTTAATAATTCTGTAATAAATGTTGCACACAATGCCAGATAGTGTAGTAAAATGCTCTCTCTGTGTCTCTGTTCAAGTGTCCCAATCCACTATGCTGCTGCAACTGCCCACTGCGCTGCAACTGATTGCACCTCAAGTTGCCATGTCTTATTGTTTCTTACAATTACTCTGTTTTTATTTTGAATGTTGTCTAATAAAGATTGTAGCAAATAAAGTATGCTGTTGAATTAATTTAGCTATCCCTTCTGCACCACGAATATAGTGAGATTATTTTATAAGTGAATATTTTCAATTCTACAGTATATCTCTGTAATATTGGGGTGTGGTCGCACCTCTATAGTTAGGGTTGTACCAGCACTTCTATGTTAAGTTCAAAATTTTGTACCTTAATAAGTTTGGTATTTTTTGATTAAATAGCCCAAAGGTTGGCATGCACGGTCACTCTGCCAGTGTCTCAAAATGTAGAAAGTTTACTGATGGCATCGTTTATGGTTTTTGAGATATGGAGTAGTAAATAATGAAAAAAAACCTTTTTCCCATTAGTTAACATGGCATTTTTTGTGACATCTAAAGCCCAGATAGAATTAAGTTTTTTCTTGAAATTTTTAGAGATGATGGGGTCTGTGCCAAGGGTGTGCATTTGGATAGTGTGGTGAGAAGATATCTTACCATTTTTGAATTATAACAATTTTTGTGATAGCCACTACAAAGGCAGGTAAATAAAACAGTTTGAACTGTTAATTGTTAAGGATTTACTGTTCACGCTCAGAGAAATACTGTTTGCGTTTCTGCCATCTTGTTTTTTTTTTCCTGTTTTAAAAACATTTTCTACAGAAGTACTGCCTGTTAACTAATGAACAAGAGCTGTAGCAAGTCTCCTTTACATACCTTGCTGGATTCTTTTATTAGTATTTTAAAATCTACACTGCAAATATCAGTTAGTGTGGTGAGAATATTTTTTCCCATCACTCGCTTAGGTAAGGACACTTCAGTTGGAAAATAACCATTCACAGTTTTTTACAGTTCTAACTTTACTGTTCGAACTGAAAAGACAGTGAACAGTAAAGGTCCATGACAGTTCGAACTGTCATAGCTCCCTGTTGTCTAGTGGCACCCCCTACCCACAAATTTCCCTCCGCTGAAAATACGATAATGTGTCAGTAGGGCACAACATGGCTGCATGAGTGTATGGGTTTCTGTTGTGCTTCATAATCATTCACATATGGAGGTTTGGTTCCTACTTTTCCTTACTCTGTAACTGTAAGATATTTATTTGTAGGCACTGCTTAAGCCTGCTGAAGTGTTGATAAAATATACAGTAGGATGAGACCAGTGTCTTTTTTCGTTCCCATATAGCACTGTATCTCCCCTTGCTTGCCCCTATGTGGTACTCGAACTGGCAAATGGCAGTACTTTTGGAAATGATAAGAAAAGTAGAATGACTAAGTATTCTACTTTTTTCTTATCACTTCTAAAATTAGTATTCTGCGTATTACTCAACACTTCATGTGCAGTTGCACCACCGGAGCGAGGCAGGCATTAGCACACAGGGTACCAGTGCCTTTCTTTCTTGCTTTATTTTCTCCTGCCTTTGTTCTCAGCCTGTCATCCTCCCATGATATCTGCAGATGGTGACTCTTAGTTTGGTTAGTGGCTGTACCAAAGGTGACTCTTGAAAGGGAAGGGGTCTTGTTTGTGTCTCACCTCAAACCAAGGTTCCCTTTCTGTTTCCATTTTCCTTCATTTAGCAACAATGGTCATAGTAATGTATGATCTTAGCTATACAATAGATGCATCCCTTAAGTTGACCTGTCCTGGCTTGGGGATGAATTTGGGGTTACATTCCCTATTGTTCCACTTAGCATCATGACCTCCCCCCCCCCATATGTTCAGGGGTCAGCAGCAGCACCAGTAGTATTGAGTGGTGGGTTTTTTTATGGCATCCCCCCCCATAAACTGAGATGGTTGTGAATAGCTGTGTGTGGAGTGGTACTCTAATGTGCCAGGCAGCAGTGGACAGGACAGGTGCCTCTAACATAGCTGGCAGGCAGTAGCAGACATCACACAGCACATATGTGGTACCATTGGACATGGTCCAGAGCAGTCATAACTATTTAAGAATGATGATGCTCTCCTTATTCCTGAGCTGCGAGCCTCAGGGCATCCCGAGTCCTGACCCAAAGGGCTGTGTAAGGCTATTTCCTGCCAATCAACCCTCCTTTAGTTGTCAACCTGGTGTGCTGTTAGATTAAAAACATAACTTCAGTGTTCATACCCTTTAATAAAGAAAACTGCCCCTCAATGTTTTTTACCCTACAAAAAAGAAAATGGTCCCTTGCCAATCAGCCCCCCAGCCCCACCTTCCACTCTGCACCCACCATCCCACCCCCCAGTACTCCCCCACATCCCCTCACTCACCTAAATGCATCCCAGGTTCTAGATCCACTCTCTGATCAAAGACATGTCTTGATACTGGAACCGGCGACTGAAATATGAAAAACTAAGGTAAATGCGGTTCAATGTATTTCAAATGGGGGGGTCAACTTTTATGCATAACTCAGCTGTTTTTTTAAATTTTGACACCAAATTTTCAACATGGCCTTTTGGGGACCCCGCCTAATGAACAATATGACTGTCATCACATAACTCCTGCCAGAAAGGTGATTTTGTAGTTGCTAGGCAAATTCACCTTTCAACTGAGCTTTGGAAATTTTTTCTACCCTTGTTCATGAGGTGGGGTATAAGAAGGCTATGTTGAAAATGTGGGGTCAAAATATATAAAAATGGCAAAGTTATGCCCATTCATTGCAATTTTGCTATGCACGTCCATAACTTTGGAAATGTTATATATTTTGATCCCACATTTTCAACATAGCCTGTTAATTTCTGGACAAAATATGTTTTCACACCTGTAGTGCAGAATGCCATTGCAGTTGCAAGGAATTACATTTTTGCAGGGATTCAAAAATGTTCTGTACCGGGTACAAGAGGAGGGGTAATAAGATGGCTATGCTAACAATTTGTTTTCTGTTGTCCCATAAAGGGAGTACAGGGCCCTTCCACAGCTGTAGACACATGAAACATACACACCTGTCTCCATCACATCTTAGCTTTTCTGCTACTGCGATGGGACGAGCGTTAGGGTTGACAACCCCAAGGAAGACTCCACCCATCATTTGATTCAGGGGTGGGGGCAGGAGTTTTAGGGTTGGAAACCCTAACATCACATTTCCCTACTTTTATCACTTTATCTTGAACCTTAACTGATGCACTGACATAGTGTTTTGCAAAGAATATCTATACATGTGTATATATATATCTCTAGATATAGATATATATATAAATATACGCACAGTGTATATACACACACACACACACACACACACACACATATATATATAAAATATTCACTACTTTACTATTACTACTGTCTGGAGCACGTATGGCTCCTCTCTCCATGCTTATAATCTGCACAAATCAGTTCTCTGCATATGGCTAACATTCAGCAAAATGGAATCCCAAAACCCGGGAAATGTATCCAAATATTCCAGTGATGCTTTGCGAACTTTGCCAATGATGTGGTGAGGTACTGTACATCTCTCAGCCAACTTCTATTGATGACTGTACCCAGAATCTATGCAAAACATGTCCATGACTCATGTAGTCTAGCCACATCCTTACATTTACTTCACAAAATGAAGCATGCTTACTTCACACAACTCTGGATCCAGTGATTGAATGATTTATAAGTGTTACAAATAGAGGACCATTGTCTATGTTTAGATGGACAGTTACTGTGTCTCTCATGGTTATAAGAGTGCATTCTCAAATCCTGTCGGACAGGGACCTGCAAAGCCAAGCTGAGCACTTCTGGCACACAAAGGACTTGAGAAGAAACTTTTATAACCATAAAATGCACAGGAACTGTACATATAAACATATTATAAATCATGTTGAAGCTTTCTATTTTTAAAAAAATGCAACCTGAAATTAAAATGAAATGGTTGGACTTTGTAGAAAATTAGAGAAACCCCTGTGTGGTGAAATGAACTATGCTAACTAAACTCAGAATTGCTGCATTTTAAAACCATTTGCATGAGACAACTTCTTGTGAAGAAAAAAAAGAGTACTTGGAATGTTTAGAAATAAACAATTCTGATTGACCAAGAATGATGTCATGATTTCTCATGCATTTTACCACACATTGTTTCTTATTTACAAAGTCACAGAAACATAGAATTTGTCTACAGAAAAGGATCACTTGACCCACTCAGCCTACCCAGCTATTGTCTAACTAATCTGTCTCCACAGACCCTAACTGGTCTCTGGTGACCCTCCCTCCCTTCTCCATGCCTGTTTACTAATATTCCCTCATGCCTTCCCCACGCATGCTTGAAGACCACCAATGTTTTTACCTCCACCACTTTCACTGGCAATCTGTTCCAGGCATCTACCACTTGAAGTAGCATTTCCTTGCATCCCTCTTAAACTTCCACCCACCAGCTTTCATTGCATGCCCCCATCTTGGTGCTTTTTCCTCATTTGAAAGAGACTCCAATCCTGCACCCTGTTCAACCCCTATGAGGTACTTGTAGGTCTTTGTTATGTGCCTGCTCATTCTCCTCTCTTCCAGGATGTACATGTTGAGATCTCTGAGGCTCTCCTCACAGGGCTTTTCGTGCACTGCCTGCACCATTTTAGTTACCCTCCTCTGTACTGCCTCAACCTCGTCAGTGTCCTTTCTGAGGTGCAGCCTCTAGAATATGACATGTTACTCTGGAAGGGGTCTCACCAATAAGTGATACAGTGGCAATACCACCTCCCTCCTCCTGCTGGAGATATCCCTCCCTATGCACCCTAGCATCCCACTAGCCCTACACACTGCCTTGCCAGTTACAGGTTATCAGATCTGACAATCCCAATGTCCCTTTCCTGCTTAGTGACTGTCAGTCCCTCCCTTCATCCTATACTTAGCTCCTGGGTTTGTGTGTCCTAGGTGCATAATTTTGCAATGAATCCCAACTGCCATATTTCCCAAGATCCCTGCACATTCTCTCCACTCCCACATGAGTGTCCACCCTAGTACATATTTTGGTATCATCTACAAAAAGGCATACCTTCTCTTCCAGTTCACCTGCAATGTCACTTATGAAGACATTGAAGAAGACTGGTCCCAGTACTAAACCCTGCAGCACACCACTGTTCACTCTCTCATTATTTGAGTGACTGCCATTAACCAGTGCTCTCTGACACCTATCCAGTGACCAATTTCTAACCCAATTCACCACTTTGTATCTGACCCTTAGTCTGCTCAATTTCTTTATCAATCTCCTGTGCCGCATGGGGTGCCTCCAGGTTGGAGTAACAACTACAGGTGGCGCATGAAATTCTGCATTATTTGGAACAGTTCCCACTGGAATTTCACAAGCAAGAGCAAAATCCTCAGTGTCACTGTCCTCTTCTGGAGTGACATCTTCTGCTGAATGCACTGGAACCCTTGAAAGCAACAGGCGATCCACATGTATATGAACAAGTCGATGTCTCACACAGACTCTGTATGTCAAAGGACCATTTTTTTCCATCACTACCCCAGGAATCCAAGGATGCTTGGGTTGCCTGAAGTCGTGAACCATCACCCTCTCACCAGGATGAAAGATCTGAACTGGCTTGCTCAACTTATCATGAGCTCTCTGTTGTTGCAGTTGATGTTTTGCTATGGTACAGTTCAGCAGGTGTTCACAATGTTACAGCGTGAGGAGTGTTTCTATTAGTGAACAAGAAATGAGCCAACCTTTGGGTTGTAGGTATTTTTTTTCAACTCTCTTTATCTCCTTCACTGGCCCCATAGGACTCCCTCCAATGTGGACCAGGCAGCTGACATTTCTCCTGCCCTGCCTGAGATCCCCAGATCAGACTTCTGCCACAGAGCCCTCCTCCTACACTCCCACCCTGCCAACTCCCCCCTGGCTTTGATACCCCCAAGATGGAGCCACCAACTCATACCTGGAGCTCTTTCTAGAATCTAGATGGCAGGCAGAGCGAGGGGGAGGAAATTCAGAGGCTGTCTGGGCTGGTCCAGCGATGAGCAGGGAGGCCGACTGCCTGGACCCGTCTTCATCTTCCTAGGTGCCAGGGCTTTTCCTGTGTTCTTCTGGTCCCAGAGGCATGGATGTGCAATGACATCCAGCACACGATGGGAGTGCTCCCGTACCTGCCCGCAGGATGTCCGCCATCACCTCCACACCCC
Source organism: Neoceratodus forsteri (assembly GCA_016271365.2). Classification (NCBI taxonomy): domain Eukaryota; kingdom Metazoa; phylum Chordata; order Ceratodontiformes; family Ceratodontidae; genus Neoceratodus; species Neoceratodus forsteri. The sequence continues at coordinate 1,205,880,868 of CM057456.1, forward strand.
TCTGTGTGTCCTGTCTGGCTGCAATGCTCCCAGTCTCCACTGGGAAATGCTAGTACCATGGAGTCCACAGCCCACCCTCCCCAGTAGAGGAAAGCAGTCCTCTGGACACTCAATCCTCTCCTTCCTGACCAACCTCCAGCACCCCAAGTTCACTCCCAGACATGGGTCACCAGCGTGGAGCATGGTAAGGTGGATGCCTCAGCCCGCTGGCTGGGTTGTAGGTGCTGACTGAGAACTTCATTTCATTCAGGCTTTCTCGAATGTCTGTACAGCCCACTCAGCTACACCATTTGATGCTGGATGGTACGGTGGAGACAAAATATGTCAGACCCCCCCATTTCACTTTAAGAACAGTTTGAACTCTTGTGAAGAAAACTGGGGACCATTGTCTGATACTAGCTCCCGTGATAGTCCATAAGATGAAAAGATATGCCTTAGAAGATTCACAGTCCTGTCTGTAGTTGTTACTTGCATGGGAAGCACTTCAATCCATTTAGAGTGGATGTCGATCACTACTAAGAAGTGCTGTTTGTCACTTCAGTATAGTCAACATGGATGTACTCCTGAGGTGTGGTAACCCAGGGCCAAGGATGCAGAGGTACATTTGTAGGTTGGCTGCGGACAGCCGCACAAGCCGCACTTTGGCTGACAAGATGGTGGATATCTTGATCAAGTCCCAGCCACCAGAGGTATCCCTGGGCCGATGCCTTCATCCAAGAGATGCCAGGATGACTCTCATGTAAGTCAGAAAGTAACCTCCTTCAGAACTTTGGAGGTATCATGACTTGGGTGTCCCACAGAATACAGCCTTGATCTGTGGACAGCTGGTCCTTCTTGTTAAAGAAAGGTCAAAGAGTCGGGTCTCTCGTGAAGTTGCACCACCAATTGAGGGTGAAATCTAAGACCTTTGAGAGGACTGGATCCCATCTTGTTTCCTCTGCTACATCCCAAGCAATGGGTGGCTCCTCAATGTGTGAAAGTTGCAACATTTCCCCATCATCTTCCTTTCCTGTCGCATCCTTGAATGGCAGTCCTGATAGTCCAGCTACATTTGCATGATCCTGAGAACGTCTGTATTCAATGTCATAGCCATATGCTGACAAAATCAAGGTCCATTGCTGCATCCTCTATGTTGTGAGCACTGGTGTTGCTGACTTTGGTCCCAGAATGACCAGCAGAGGCTTGTAATCTGTTGGCAAACTGAATTTCCATCCATACAAGTATTCATGAAATTTCTTGACCCTGAAGATTATGCTGAAGGCTTCCTTCTCAATCTGAGAATAATTTCTTTCACTTGGAGACAGGATTCTTGAAGCAAAAGCAATTGGGTGTTCCTCCCCTGAAGGTAACACATGAGAGATTACTGCACTCAGCCCATATGGGGATGTGTCGCTTGCCAGTCTCAATAGTTTTGCTGGGTCATAGTGCACTAGCCACTTGCTGTTCAGAAGTTGTTGCTTGCATGATTGGAATGCGTCTTCAAACTGTGGTAACCAATTCTGTTTCACATCTGTTTGCAGCAAATTGTGTAGTGGTTGCAACAATGTGGACAAGCTTACCAGGAAACATTCATAGTAGTTCAACAGGCCCAAGAATGGTCTTATCTCTGTAACAGTCATTGGTGCTGGTGCATTGACAATTGCTTCCAAGTTGCTTTCAGTTAGGTGCAGGCTCTGGGCATTGTTTCAATAGCCCAGGTACTTGACAGAATGTTGCAGAAACTGACATTTGGCTAGCTTCACTCTCACTCTCACTCCATACCGCTGCAGTCCAGACATGACCTTATCCAGGATTGTCAGATGCTCTTCCACTCTGGGTGCTGTCACCCAGATATCAGCCATAAAGCACACTACATGGTCCAACTCATGCAGTGTCTGGTCTGGAAAATTGCTGGCACTGTAGAAACTCCACAGGCCAAGCGACGATAGCTGTAAAGTCCCTTGTAGGTGTTTATGGTGGTACACATCTCTGACCCTGGCTCCAGTTTGAACTGTTGGTATGCAAAACATAAGTCCAATTTGCTAAAGAACCTTCCACTTACTAGGGTGGCAAACAAGTCCTCAGCACTGAGTAGTGGATATGTTTCTGGTTATATATAATGGTTCACTGTCACCTTGTAGTCCCCACACAGCCTCACTGCTTTGTCCCGGTTCGGTACCACGATGATAGGGGCAGCCCAGTCACTCCCCTCTACTCATGGCAGAATATCTTGCTTCTCCACCACTTCTTTCAAGGCATAGGGTACTGGTCGAGGCTTGTAGAAGATGGGAGTGGCTCCTGTTCACACTTAGGTCTTTGCCTTGAAATCTTGTATTGTCCTGTAGCTGTCCTGGAAAATAGTACCATGTTTGTCCAACACTTCCCTCACTGCATCTTGAGGTACTTTTGTCACAGTTCATAAGGTGAAGATCTTTTCCCAGTTCAACTTGATCTTCTAGAGCCAGTTTCTTCCCAGTAATGCAGGTCTCTCTCCTTGCACCACCACCAGAGGTAGGGTCCATGCTCCTCCCTCATAAGTGACTGGTACCTGAATCTCTCACAGAACAGGGATTCAGTCTCCAATGTAAGATATGAGATGAATATGCCATGGGTGCAACCCTGATATTCTGCTTACAGATGTGCTCCAGCACAGGAGATACTGATGCCCTGGTGTCAAGCTGTATGATAACCCCTTGCCTGCCAGCTCAATCTGGAGGTAAATTCCTCCCCCATTCCCTTGACTTGTGTAGACAGTAAACAGCTCCATCAACTATTCTTTCAGTTCAGTCTCTGGCATGGTCTTAGTGACATACTGTACATGAGCTGTATGTGATGCACTTTTGCACACTCTCCACAGATGACCCACTTTCCCACAGTTGTGGAATTTTTCTTGCCAAAATCTGCATGTACTTTGCTGGTGGTTAGCCCCACAACAATAATGAAGTTGTTTGAACCTTGTGGAATTGGCCTTTGGTGCCAGTTTCCGATGACCTTGTGGTTGCTGACGAAGTGGTGGTGGACCACTTCATGGTCTGGAATGTCCGCTGGCTCCTGGTGCATAGGTGACTCTTTGAACCCCACTCCTTGGTGGTTCAGAATGTCCCGCTAACTCCCTGGTGTTCCTCCAGACAAGCTCCAAAGCGAGTGCAATACCACAGGCTGACTTGAAGGTTAAGTCCTTTTCTGACAACAGCCATTTGTGATAGCCTTCTCCTCTCAGACTACAGACAAATTGATCCCATAGGGCATCATATAGAAACTGTCCAAACTCACAGCTGAGTGCCAGACACTTCAAAGTAATGATGCAGTCAGCAAGAACTTTCTCCTCCTCTTGGTTACGACAATGACATCTAAAGTGTTCTGCAATGAGAATCAGCTTGGGCTTGAAATGCCATGAAAGTGTTTCAGTGAGTTGGGCGTACTACATGTGCACCAACTTGACAGGTGCAGTCAGACACTTGAGGAGGCCATACACTGTACATCCCACAACTTCCAGGAAGACATTCACCTTTTTGTCATCAGCAACTTCATTCGCTGACAACCAGCATTCAAAATGTTCCAAGTAAGAATCAAACTCCTCTTTTTATTAGTCAAATTCTGGCACTCGTCCAATTGACACCATGGCACCAGCAATTCAGTGATGTGATGCATGACACGTAGCCTCTGTGGCTTTTTTAAGTGCTGTCTTCAATGTCACACCGGTGGCATGCTGCTCCGTAGCTCTGCTGTCCAGAAAAAAAAACCTTTTTTTCTCTTTAGTTTCAGTGCCTCTGCACTATTGACTGCAAATGCTCTGTTATGCCACAAGAGTCTGCTGCAAAGCTGCCTTTGCTGCTGTGTGCCTGCTGTACAATCCTAAAGCCTAGAGGGCAATGTTGCAGGCTTGCTGTGCTGTGGATGTGCAGGCTGGAAAGAAGGTGATGCCTGCTTGCTACTTTTCACTCTCTCTGTTGTTGCTGTGCAGATCCTTTGGGAAGATCTGCAGAGACCCTGGGTTCCTTTTATTTCTTGCTTTTGCAGGTACAGTTCTTTTTTTTTTTTAAAGAGAGGCAGCACCTCGAGTACTGCGTGCAGTTTTGGAGGCCACACTTAAAGAGGGATACTGAACTCCTGGAGAGGGTCCAGAGGAGTGCAACCAAAATGATTTGGGGCTTGAGGGACAGGACCTATGGGGAGAGGCTCGAAGAGCTAAATATGTACACACTGGAAGAGAGAAGGGAGCGAGGGCACATGATAGAGGTCTTCAGGTACATGAAGGGGTAAATGGGGAGGAGCAGTGAGGGTGCTCAGGAAGAAGAGGGGCAACTAGAGGGCATGGGTGGAAGCTGGAGGCCGGGAGATTCAGGGAGAAGGAGGAGGTGCTACTTCACTGGGAGGTGGTGGAGCCATGGAATGTGCTGCCCAGGGGGCTGGTGGAGGCAGAGACATGGAGGGGTTCAAGAGGAGGTGGGACAGGTACAGGGGAAGGGCTCTGGAAGCAAAGTCCAGTGCAGTGAGAATATCTGGGACTGGGAAGGGAGAAGCCAGAGAGGGCGAGGGGGGAAGCAAGGTCAGCTCCCAGGGTGGGGGCTGACCAAATGAGCAGACACAAAAGAGTGTTAGGCCTATTCTGCTGGCATTTTAGTATGTTAGTATCCGCCAAACTAAATTGTACTGCCACTACACCTGATATATAGGTGCCTTACCACCACAGCATTCCTAAATTGTGCAGATGTCCTAGAATTATGCAGTAGATAAAAAATTATATCCCTCATAAAATTCATTAAACCGGGTTCCAAGGACTTCCTGGATGTAAGCTCCATCTCCCGTGCTCACTAACATGATGATGAGATTCTAGGGAGAGCGCACGGCTTTTTGATCTTTTTTAACATTATAATGGCCACTTGGTAATGAAACGTGGGCACCAGTCGACTAACGATGGCCTTGTTTCAAAGGAAGCAGCAACTTACCTAACCTCCTCTGGCACCTGTGGAGTTGCTCACCTCATTGCCACTGTGGTACTCTGAGGTAGACAGAGGGACTTATAAACAAAGGAACTTGCTTGCAGCCATCTTTATTCTCAGACTGAACACACTACCCCCTCAGTGACCCACTGAGCATGACAGGAACTGTGCAGTAGGACTACAAAACTGACAGGCATGAACTAAAACAGTTATGGGAGTGATTACAAATTCTGACCCAGGTGTCATGGGAGACAGGAAGTTGTATCTGAAGTCTCGTGTAACAACATTACATGAGACTTTGAATCCGACTTCTCTGTTTGCCAACACCTCATGCAAAGCACTTGAATTGCTGTTCAGCAACAGCAATTTATTTATTTCTTTTATTTATTCAGTCTCAAATTACAGAGTACCTTTGAGCTAAACATAGCTCATTTACAAAGGTTCCACAACAATGTGTGTGGGGGGGGTACAAACAGACAAAGGAGGAGCTAATTAGTTGAGATTCAAGCAAACATTGGCAAAGCATCATACATCGTAGTAAACAGCAATAGTTAAGAGGAGCTAACAATTGAATTTCTAGCAAATATTGGTAAAACAATCATACATCATGGTAAACATCTGTAATTAAGAGAGGGAGAGAGGGAGGAAGTTGTATTAGCGCACACTTTGTTGAAGTGTTGAGGTGGGGTATAAGGGAAGATGGGGCAAGAGAAGAGTTGGGACGAGGGGTGGGTAGGGATGAAGAGGTGGTGGGAGGGTGGGCGGAACTATGGGAAGGAGCTATGGCAGGCAAGAGAGAAAAGATCATTGAGGTTGCAGGAGGAGACTGAATCTGGGATGCCCACCACCACCTTACCTTACACTCCACTCCCAAAGGCCCATGGGTCTTGGGGGATGGAGGGCAGTGAGAGGGGGCAGCGGGGCACCTAGAGCAAAGATGCGGCACTGCCAACCACATGCTATCCACACACAGAATCGTTTCACCCCCCTAGCCAGGGGACAGAAACCAAGTGAGGAAAAGGAAGAGTCGAACTGGAAAAACTTAATACAATTAAGCAGGAAGGAGGTACAAGGAAGAAGAGGAAGAATACACAGAGCAACAGGAGGATTCTGGTCATGGGAGACTCTATGTTGCGAGAAGTAGAGGGACAGTCCATCAGTGCGAAGGGAGCTGAAACCACAGTGAAATGCATGCCAGGAGCATCTGCAAGGAGAGATAAGGACAGAATAGAATGGCTGGGGAGAAGAGATCAGGATTTCGCGGAGATCATTGTCCACCTTGGGACAAATGACCTAGCAAATAGGACTGTGGAAGAAGCCAAGGCAGACATGGAGAGCCTAAAGGAGTACACAACACATCTGGCCTTCTCCGCGGTGCTGGCGGCTTGGAGGAAGGGCACAAATGAGGACAAAATCAGGAACGAACAGATCAGGGAATTCAACCAGTGGCTCCAGGGTTGGTGTGCAGAAAATGGGATGTACTACATTGGAGACTGGGGGACCTTCTGGGACAGGAAGCTCTTCAAGCATGATGGTCTGCATCTCACCGGAGAAGGAGCGAGAGCACTAAGGCTGAAGCTGGAGGTCTTCTTGGAGGGTTTAAACTAGGAGGTCTCCAGCACAGACAAGAAGACCTAAATGAGGATGCAGCAGAAAGATTTGGAGGTAAGGGGATTGGTGAATGGAAGGGAACTCCCCAACATCGGACTAAAGGAAACAGGCATGGCCATGAGCAAGGAGTGGCCATAGGTCAAAAAGGAGGGACCTCATGTAAAGTACAGGAGGGTCAGACACAGAAAAGGGGGGGGGTGTTATTGAGGTTATAGCAGAGGGGGGGAGGCCGTGATTGGAAGGCTATGGTGACAGCTCACACCAACACTGTCGATGTGGTTGTCACCACTCCCCATAAATCCAAGACAGCACATACACATCCAGAAAAAGAAATGCAGAACCCGGTTATCTCAACCACAGAGGTTTCAATTAGCATTCTGCAATGAAATGGCAACCTCAAAAATCACTCAGGCACAAACAGCAAGTTGGCACTGTGTCAAGAGGAGTTGCAGCCCCATACCAGAGGGTGCACATTCCGGAGGTGATGGTTGCGAACGCTAGAAGCCTTGCAACCAAACTACCCGAACTCACAGCCATCATGGTAGCAGAAAGATTGACCTGGGTCACTGTGACAGAAATGTGGTTCATGGAAAACCACGGATGGGACACTGCTATACCTGGATACAATCTGTTCAGAAAAGATAGGCAGGGGCAAAGAGTGGGAGAAGTAGCCATTTACATTCGAGAAGACATAAAAGCCACAGATGTGCAGAGTCACTCTGGGGACGCTGAGTCACTGTGGCTTACTATAGATACAGGAAACAGAAAAACCTTCAGGATTGGCGTCATATACAGACCTCCAAATCAAGAACAGAAAGGGGACAAAGACCTGATAGAAGAAATACACAAAATGACTCAGACAGGAGAGGTGATACTGGTGGGGGACTTCAACCTTCCAGATATAAACTGGAGTACACCAACGGCAGCAACAAGAAGAAGCAGGGATTTCTTATTGGCACTACAGGGACCAGGACTAAGTCAACTGATCAAAACACCAATAAGAGGAGATGCCATATTTGATCTGGTCCTCACAAACATTGAGAGGGTCAAGGAACTCGATGTGGGATGCCATATGGGTTACAGTGACCATTGCATGGTTAGCTTCAAGGTGAACATAACTGAGGACATGTGCCACTCAAAAATAAAAGTACTAGATTTTAAAAAGGCAGACTTCAACAAAATGAGGACTAACATAAGAAACAACTTAATTGATCGACAAGTGGACAAGGTCAACGTTATGTGGGGTAAACTTAAGACAGCAACCCAGACAGTCACTAACCAATGTGCCAGAAGGGTTACCAAAGCAAAATGAAAACGAAACCCCTTATGGTTGTCAAAGGAAGTGGCTAAAATAGTGAAAGAAAAATGGAAGGTGTTCAAGCTATACCAGTGAACAAACAAGGAAGAAGACTAGGTGTTGTACAAGGAGAAAATGAAAGAAGCCAGCAAAAAATAAGGCAGGCAAAAGTGCAGACAGAAGCAAGTATAGCAGAGCGGGCAAAGAGAGGAGACAAATCCTTCTTTAGATACACCTGAAAAAGAAGGAAGGCAAAAGGGGGTATAGTCAAGATTACAACTCAGGAAAGGAAAGCAACAGAAGATGACCCAGAAAAAGCAGAATTCCTGAACAAGTACTTCTGCTCTGTATTTACTGAGGAGGACCTAGGGGATGGCCCGGAAATGGCAAAACACAACACCCCTGGACAGGGGGTTAATACTAGCCCCTTCACAGAGACAGAAGTACTGGAGGAACTAAATAAACTGCATGTTGACATGGCCATGGGGCCAGATGAAATGTACCCCAGGATCTTAAAAGAGCTGAGATTAGAGTTGGCTGCCCCACTGGCTAAACTATTCACCAAATCCCTAAAGAGTGGAGAGGTACCCGAAGACTGGAAAAGGGCAATCCTGGTCCCGCTCCACAAACCGGGTAGCAGGGAGGACTCTGGAAATTACAGACCCATAAGCCTCATATCCATAGTGGGGAAGTTAATGGAGACACTACTCAAACAGAGGATCATGGCATTCCTGGAGGCTAGTGGCCATCAGAACCCCAAGCAGCACGGTTTCACAGCAGGTAGGTCATGCTAGACAAATCTGATTGAGTTTTTTGACTGTGTTACAAAGGTTATAGATGACAGTGGGGTGGTAGACGTGGTCTACTTAGACTTTAGCAAGGCCTTTGACTCGGTTCCATACAGAAGGCTGGTAAAGAAGCTAAACCACACAGGAGTTGGATCAGAAGTAGTTAGATGGGTTAAAAACTGGTTACAGGACAGAACCCAAAATGTGCAGGTAAATGGAGCACTGTCATCAGAAGGTAGAGTAACCAGCGGTGTGCCCCAGGGTTCAATACTGGGGCCCTTGCTCTCAATATTTTCATATCGGACATAGCTAACGAACTACAGGGAAAGGTGTGTCTGTTCACAGACAACACCAAAATATGCAACAGGGTTGACACCCAGCAGGGAGTGGACAAGATAGAAGCTGACCTCAAGAAACTGAAAGAATGGTCTGGAGCATGGCAGTTGAGATTCAATGCCAAAAAGTACAAAGTCATGCACATAGGAAAAAGAAATCCAAGTAAGGCATATTACCTTGGAGGAAAGCTAGCTGCTCACCCAAGAGGCGCAATTTGAACATTATCTCAGTGATGTTAAGTTAGGCTGCAGTCACGAGAAGGTAGCATTAAAGGCCAGCGTTATGCTGGGATGCGTTGGAGGGAATCACAAGCAGGAAGGAAGGAAGTGATCCTGCCACTGTACAGATCACTGGTTAGGCCTCACCTGGAGTACAGCATCCAGTTCTGGAGGCCACGCCTCAAAAAGGACATTGACCGAGTGGAGACGGTGCAGAGAAAGGCAACAAAAATGATTCAGGGACTGCACGAGATGTCCTACGGGAATAGACTGAAAGAACTGAACATGTATTCCCTGGAACAGAGCAGAGAGAGGAGTGACATGATCGAAACATTCAAGTACATAAAAGGCATAAACCATGTGCAGATAGACAGTCTCTTCCAATTTAAGAAGGGCAGCAGAACCAGGGGACATGATCTAAGGCTGCAAGGAGGGCAGTTCTCCACCAACACCAGGAAGTTTTTCTTCACAGAAAGAGTGGTGGATGCCTGGAACAGCCTGCCTGCAGAGGCGGTGGGAGTAAGCATAGTGGTAGGTTTCAAGAATGCTTGGGACAGATACAAGGGAGCTCTCAAACCCAAGGTCAGTTAGAAGGCTAGGCTAAAAGACAATGGGCAGACTAGATGGACCTGGTGGTCTCCTTCTGCCATCAACTTCTATGTTTCTATATTTCTAGAGGGAAAAGGGGGGAGGAGAAGGAAGAGAGAAGAGAATAAGTTGGAGCCGAGGAATGAGTAGGAATGAGGAAGTGAGCAGGAGAGAGGGAAAAGGGGAGCTGGGTAGTGAGGGAGAGAGGCGACAAATGGGAAATTCAGAGAACACTAGAATGTGGCACACCACCCCACACACATGAAACAAAATGAGAAGCCACATCTGTGACAACTGTACACGTCACCTTTTCTCAGTCACACAGCACCCAAAACCCAGCATCCCACTCTGACTATCACCATGAAGCAATCTTACAGTGGAAGTGCACAACCAGTTCCTCCACCATTCAGCAGGCTAACCAAACATAGTAGAAACACCCCAGTTCCATCTATATCCATAGCAATGTACTTACCTAAATCAGCAATCTTCATATCCAACAAAACTCCAAAAACATATTTTCCGGGGTCTACCCCCCAACATGCCATATACATATATATATATATATATATATATATAAATATATACATATATATATAAAACATATCTCATGACCAGCAAATTCCATGAGTCTACGGGCTACTCCAGCACGACATGCCATCTGAGACATGCACTGGTATTCCTGTTCAGCACTATAATCCCATCCCCCATGGTGAGTCACACGGAGTGCAAGATTCCAGTTTGCCATACCACTTCCTGTGCACGACATCTGCCATAATACCTGGGTCAGAAACTGTAATCGAGCACAGTTATGGCTACCTGAGTACTTGCTGTAGGTATATATATATATATATTATGGTAGCACGGTAGTGCTACCATAGTTAGGGTTGAGGAGCCATTTCCATGTTAAACCCAAAATTTTGCACCTTAATAACTTTGCAACCATTTGATGGATTTGCCTGAAATTTGGAATGTATGATCAAGACCCATAGGCCTTGGGATCTGCCAAGTTTGTACTGATCGGATATACTGATTATGGAGTTATTAAGCATGATCTGTGCAGTGCTTACGCTTTTCTGGAATTCTGTGGTCGCGCTACAGGTCGACGGTTTATGCGATCTGCCCAAATCTTCAGGGAACATGCAGCAGGGTCCCCAATGTGCCTTTCTAAGATTTGATGAAAAATATTAACGGTTCAAAAGTCATTCAAAAAACAGTTTCTCATTATAAGTCAATGGGAAAAAGTTAACAAAAAGTTCGACAGTGTCGCAAATGCATTTTTACTTTCGCAAATGGGCCTGTTACTTTCGCAAATCCGCCATTTTGTTTTCAGTTGGTGATCAGAAAAATGGTTGGCATTTAAATTTGAGACCCTCTAGCAACGTAATTCTTTTTGTATTTAGCTATTCGGGCCCTGAGGATGCTTGCCATGTCTTTATTTTGTGGTAAAACACCCCAGAAATATGTTTTTCAAATTTCTGGAAAAAGTACTTTCACAAATTACTTTCGTGCTCACGAAAGTGTCGAACTTTTTTGTGAAAGCTTTCGCAAATTGCGACAGTAATTTTCTAGTCTGTTGGGAAATGACAGCAATTCTTTGGCACTGTACTGCAAAATAACCGTTGGGAGTTTTGGGCTGAAATTTGGAGGGAACGCAGGACAGGTAGGTAAGGCCATGAAACTACTAAGTGTGGTACGTTCTGTGCAGCTGCAATCAGGGATGTGTACGTTTGGTGTACATGGCCTCAGTTTTGCTGTTGATCTCCACTGAGCATGCAGTACCTGGTCAGGTGGGTGGGGATGTCTCGTAGTACATTTAGACAATTGTTTGTTATTTCTGTCACCTGCTGCTGGATGTCTGTCATGGTTGTGTTGACTTGGTCCTCCCCATACTTGAATGTGTGTGTGTCTGTGTGTGTGTGGTGCTGGGGTGATTGGAGTTAGGTTTTCAACCCTAACAGAGAATTTCCTCACTTTTGTCGCTGTGGAACAACCTAACTGATGCATTAAACTGGAGTTTTTGCCATGAATATATATATATATATATATATATATATATATATATATATATATATACATTATGGTATCGGTAGTGCTACCGTAGATTAGGGTTGAGGAGCCATTTACATATTAAACCCAAAATTTTGCACCTTAATAACTTTGCAACTGTTTGATGGATTTGCCTGAAATTTGGAATACTTGATCAAGACCCATACGCCTTGGGATATGCCAAGTTTTGGACTGGTCGGATACACGGCTGCTGAGTTATTAAGCTTGATCTGCATGTGTGTTTACGCTTTTTCTGGAATTCTGCGGTCACGTCTATAGGTCGCACGGTTTGCGCGACCGGTCCAAAATCTTCAGGGAACGTGCAGCCGTGGTTCCCAATGTGCCTTTTGAAGATTTCATGAAAAAATATCAAACAGTTCAAAAGTTACTCAAAAAACAATTTCGCATTACAAGTCAATGAGAAAAGTTAACAAAATGTTCGACAGTGTCGCAAATGCACTTTTTACTGTTGCAAACGGCCCTTTTACTGTCACAAATCTGCCATTTTGTTTTCAGTTAGTGATCAGAAAAATGCTTGCCATTTAAAATTTGGACCCTCTATCAACCTAATTATTTTTGTATTCACCTAGTCGGGCCCTGAGGATGCTAGTCATGTCTTTATTTTGGGGTAAAACACCCCAGAAATATGATTTTCAAATTTCTGGAAAAAGTACTTTCGCAAAGTACTGTCGCACTTGTGACACTGTCGAATGCATTTGCAAAAGCTTTCGCAAATTGAGACAGTACTTTTCTAGGCTGTGGGAAAATGACAGCAATTCTTTGGCACCCTGCTGCAAAAGAACAGTTTGGTGCTTTGTCCTGAAATTTGGAGGGAATGCAGCCGACATCTCACAGATGTGCCTTTCAGTGTTGTGTTGAAAAAATGTTACACGGCAGCAAAATTATGGTACTCCAAAGTTGACACTTTTTCCCATAGGATAACATTATGGCATCTGACGCATTGCAGCAATCCTTTGGCGCCCTGCTGCAAAATAACGGCTTGGTCTTTTGGGCTGAAACTTGGAGGGAAGACAGCCAACATCCCTCAGATGTGCCTTCTAGTGGTTTGGTGAAAAATTATTACAGGGAACCAAAGTTATGGCACTCTGAATTTCTCTTTTTTTCCCATAGGATAACATTACAGCGGCCTTGCCTTTCCAGGACCAGTATCTAGGAAGCGGTCGAGATCTGGACTTTTAAATCAGAAAAATGCTTAGCCCCAAAAGGTAAATGATAGGCAAAAACTCTGTTTAATGCATCAGTTAGGGTTGTTCCACAGCAACAAAAGTGAGGAAATTGAGTGTTAGGGTTGAAAACCCCTTGGATCCCCAAGCCCACCCCAACTGGCATTGGGTGCACATTGGGGTGTTCGGTCCTAACTCTCACCCCATTCTCCTATACCTCTGCTTCTTTACACATATGATGGGGTGAGAGTTAAGGCCAACGACCCCAATAGCACCCAATGCCGGTTGGGGTGGGCTGGGGGTCCAAGGGGTTTTCAACCCAACATCAAATTTCCTCACTTTTGTCACTGTGAAATAACCCTAACTGATGCATTAAATGGATTTTTTTGCCTCTAATATATATTATATATATATATATATATATATATATATACACATACACACACGCATACACTGTATACCACATAGATATTCAAATATACTGTTTTGAAAACTACAGTTTGTGTGGGACAGACAGATGTTTTTTTTCCATATACAATTTTTTTTTTTACTCCCTACTCCCCCGCCGGGCCATGGCATACACATGCGTGTACGCGTGTGAAGGCACAAGTACAAGCCAGGATCTGGTGGCCCCTTCTGCCCCTCCCCTGACTTTTGTCACCGCCCATTACCGCCTACACGCCCACCGGACCTCCACCCTGTGGGAGCGGGACTACGGACGGGTGGGCATCCACCCCATTGGAGGGGAGACCCATGGCTGAATCCCGCTCCAACCCTCCCCCCCAAGCCGGCACCCTGGCGACCAGAGGTTGTGCCCGAACCCGGGTCACCAGCGTAGCGCGAGGTAAGGCACCAGCGCCTCAGTCCTCTGCGCTACTGGGCCAGCCCGGACAGACAAATGCTTTAAGAAGACATTCCAGTGGCTAGGGGCAGTGACAACAAATGACTGGTAAATGACTGATTTTAAATTAATTAGTGTAGTTCTCCCATGGGCATGGGGGGTTCAGAAACACACAAAGATACAGAGAACCTGATCAATGCAGGGCTTTGCCTATAAATAAAAATACCTTATGGTCAATCTGCTGGCTAACAGGCAGTCAGCACAGGACCCATGATGAGGGAGTGATGTGGTCTGACTTCTGATTAGAAGTCTAAATCTTCTCTGCTGCATTTTGCACTAGCTGCATACAACTAATCTGACCATGTGGTAAGCCCTTATTAAGCACATTCCTGTAATCCTGATGGGTGAAGAAGAAAGCATTCACCGGTATTCACAGGTCGGTAGGTTCCAGAAAGGGGTTCAGTCTGGCAATATTTTTTAAATGGTAAAAGCAGCTGATGCATCAGCATAGCAGCAGCATTTCTGCTCATGACTCCTGAGCCCTAGTTCATGAGTGAGTTAAGGATGTGAGAAGGCTTCTGGGAAGAGGAAGTGTGATCATCATAAAGGAGGCTCACCCACTCTGGGCTGGGTGTTACCTGATTCCACTTTGTTAGCACCACCTAGGGTATCACAGATAGAGCAGCAGGTAGGGCAGCTCTGGAGAAGGACAAGACACCTGGCTCCACTCTGCACATGCCTGCTGCATACAACTGTGGTAGAAAGTTTACAGCAACAATTCAGGGGAGAGAGAACTTTGGAAAGAAATCTACCCTGACGAGATGACAGGGGGATGTCTGCAGGCCCCCTATCTCTGACAGAGCCCTTTGCCATTATCTGGATTCAGTCTCCAGAGTGGTCTGGGCAGCTCCAAAGGCCATGCCATGGATGGTGAATCATGAAGGATCAAAGGAAAGAAAAGGAGGGTTATGGGGCTGGGGGTCCTACAGAAGGGGGTAAGGGTTGAGTAAGTTAATGTAGGAAGATAAATAATTAATAAAAACAAAAGCAGTGACCAAAGCAGCCCCAGAGTACTGCTGACACCTGAGATTCAAGCACCAGCCCATCATCAAGAACTACTCTAAGACTGTGTACCATCCTTTCAGGCTTCATCTGAACCACATAAAGGAGAGGGAGCTTATGGTTACCCCTGAGTGAGGAAATCTGCTTATCTGATCCAACCAGTAGTATCTCTGCCCCTGGTTAAGTACCAACCAGTTGAAGCATCATTATGCATGAGCTCTGGTCAAGTGTTCAGTATAGTTACAGCTGACTATCATCAGCATATCAGTGACACTCAGCCCTGTATCTCCTACTGATCTTCCCCAGTGGAATCATAAACAGACAGAACCAACCCCAGGAGAATACCACAGTCTAGAGCACTCATGTGTGACCAGAAAGTTCCCATCACCCCCAACTGCTCCCTTCCTAAGAGGAATGGACAGAACCATATAAAAACAGCACTGGCCACCCTCCCCCATAATTACAAAATCTACCTATCATCATCCAGTGAGTCATCACATCAAATGCTTATGACAGGTGGAGGAGAATTAAAACAGTTAACTCGCAGTCAGAGAGGCTAGCTAACCTAGAATTATTACTATCAGAAGTTGAGTTAAAGAATTAGTTTAGTCTCACTGAAAATGGTGTAGTTATCAATAAAAGTTGCAGGAAGCTAGTTCTTTTGAAATGGATAGAAACATAAAAGCTGTCAGAAGATAAGGACCTCCTAGCCCACCTAGTCTTCCCTATTAAGGACGATGTTTGAAAAAAAAAAAGATCTGACTAGTGTGAGCAAATCAAAATGTAGTCCCTGTTTAACTAAGTGAAAATGTAGCCACAATATTGAACCTTATTTCTTGGACATAGATGATCCTCAATTAAGAATGAGTATTACTATTTGGGTTCAAGACATGTCAATCTTACATTCTCAAGGCACGCTATGAGAATAAATCACATATTTATGAAGCCACACTATGTGGCTGCGGATTGCATTGTCCAGAAGATACAATTCATGTAATGTTATTTTGTCCCATGTATGATAAGTTATGGAGAAAATGGTTAGCATCTTATCTGTCCAGATCATTTGACCTCCACCTGCTGGAAAAAAAACAAATTCAAGAATTGTTTGGTTCAAACATTGCTCCTTTAATGAACCGTGTGTGTTTAAGATCTGTGTAGTATGCATGACCCGAAAAAAAGTATGCAAAGTAATGTATACTGTATGTATATGTCCTTTGCTAGCTAAACATTTATTGTATGATGTGAATTTAAATAACTTTGTAAGCTAATCAGTAAATTATTGACTACCTACCTACCAGTTTACTCACACTGATCCCTGACCAGGAAGAGCTCATTGCTCACCATGAACCATGGCCATCTCAGTGCTAAGGCAGAAACCAAACTGGAATGGCTCAAATATCTTATTTGACTCTAGATGCTCACATAGCTGTGCAGCTACCACCCCATCAACATCCTTCACTAGAAATGGCAGGTGGGGGATGGGTCAGTAATTCATGAGAGCATAGGTCAGAGGAGTAGTACTGTGCAGTGTTTTCAGTTTCTGGTAAAATAGAAGTCTCTTGAATTTTGGAAAAGTCTGACTAATTCCATTGAATTCAATCATAAGTAGAATGGTGGTTCCATAGCAGACTATACTGAAATTCCAGTTTTTTTCATTTAGCAGAACATGTTTCTGCAACAATTTATGTGAATTCCATTGACGCAAGTGGGTAAATTTAATCCAAAATGCACCCACTTGGCTTTCTGATGACCTTGAGACACCTGCCTGGGTGTTCCATCTGATGTTTTAATGGTCAGTTGTCTGTTTAGAAACTGTCCCCCAAGCCAGACCAATGGAGAAGCAGTTGCACTTCCATTCCCCATGCCACTGACCCAGGTTCGGGAACAGACAAGGGTCGCTCAGTGGGCCAGTAAGGTGAAGGAGGATCAGGCACCTAATGGTAGCTCACCTTTCTCGGGAGGGAGGGGCACCAGGTCCCACTGCAGAGACAGCCACCCGACAGAGGCCAGGCAGCAGCGCAGCGAGAGTGCACGAGGGGCGCAGCTGTAGTGTGATGTGCTTACCACACACTTCCAACACTACAGCCCTGAGGGAGAAAAATGGAGGAGAATGATTCCAAGCTGCCCACTGCCAGCACTCCATGCAGGCTCTCGCATGACCAACACGGCAAGCCACCCACCCATTGCAGTTCTGAGCAAGTGATGGATAACTGGTAAGTCCGTTAGAAGATTGGTGATGGCGCTGGGGGTGCTGTTGGGTAGACCAGGGGAGAAAAATTACCAAGTAAAAGAAAAAAAAGTCCCTAAATTCTGCAGTTCACACTGACTCTTCAATGTAAACTGTAGACAACTATTCCTCCATCAGAAATTTCACACAGAAAACAAATCCATTATTTAAATAAAAAACATGCAATACACTTTTGGACTGCCACAGAATTTATCAAAACATTCTGAAACCCACTTTGGAATGTCTGCTGATGGAATTCCTCATTCCATGTAACTCTTCTGCAAGAAAATGGGTTGTCTGACATGTCTCTTGTTTAATCAAGAGTGTCATCTCGAGGTGTCTTTGCACTGGAGAACTATGAAGCTGAGCAGTTCTAGAAGGCAAAGGTGTTTCAAGATGATGTGCTTGATTGGCCAAGAGACATGTCAGACAACCCATTAAATTGTTCTCATGCATTTCTTTGTTGGTTTTTTTTTTAAGAAACTTGCTTGCCATAGCCTTGCTTCCCATCTGAATTCTGTGTACTCACTTTTTCCACAGGTGTATTGTGGCACTGCTCTCTGTGTAGCACATCTAGCTACCAGCATGACTTCTGACTATGGTACATGAGCGGGAATGCTACTGTGTACATGGACCCACTCATTACCGATCTTGTGCTTAACTTTTTGGGGGAGCTGATTACACATGTACAGTACTGCTGCACTGGATTTCATAGCCCGACACTGAACAGCACTTGATTATAACTATTGACAGTACTACTACATCTTTACTTACACAGTTAAAACTGTTGAGGTGTTGATGCCAGTTTTAGCTTGAAAGAAAAAAAAAGAACACCACAGTGACAGTAACACTGTGTAGCATGGGAAGACCTCTTGGTTGTATAAGAGGTTGTCACACGCTACCACCACTGCAGTACATTTCTATGAGGGAAAAATTATAATGTAAGTAGAAATCCTTAGTGGCCAGCCTGCCGGCACAGTGGTAGAGCTACCACTAGCAACACTGACAGCTCAGGTACAGGAATGAGCCTGGTCCATCAGAGGGCCGGTTGGAAGGAGGAGGATTGAGCATCCCACAGGACACTAACCTCCAAGGAGAAGGGATATCATATTCCACGGCTCTACTGCCACCTGGGTGACCACAGGTGGTGATGCAGGGGACCAGTGATTGAGACTGGGAACTGTTACAGCATGCATGTGGATTAGTTGCGTCAGGCCTCACTGGCAACCAATCATGGTGTGCACTCCTGGTGGGCAGGACAGAGGTGTGTCATGGGTGGGTGTTGAGACAAGGAGGTGCCACAGCAGAATCTCAGTAGGGAAGGTAACTCCTCTTGGACGAAGCCAAAGGAGATCCTAGCCTGTGACCAGAAAGGGATAAACAAAAAGAAAGCCTTTGCATGAAGAAGCATTCACTATACCCATGAAAATGGAAGCCCCTTCATGTCAGTCCTAAAGCAAATCACGTTGTATACTCTGTGAATTGAGTACACAGTCCACTGAGTGGAGCACAGCAGCATCATTCTGAGTCCCAGTTAGAATGAAACATGTCCATGGCTGCTGTTTCGAGCTCACTAGACCCAGACATGGGAGCCACAGGGTAGCAATTTGACATTATCATATCCAGTTCCTTCAAAGTAACATAGCTAGAATTACCATAGAACTGACAGTATAGGTGATGACTCAGACAAACTGCACAATGAGGAAATGATGAAATAAAAAATGAAATGGAATCATAGCAGGAAGATGGAGGTGGACTCCAGCAGTCAGAGGCAAGTTGCTGCAATACTCCTGGTTACTCACTAAGCAGTACACTAGATAGACACACTGGCCCTAAAGGATATCTGGAAGAAAGCTCCCTATTCATTTTATAACAAACCTCACTCTTAACATAATACCAATGTTGGCAGGAAATATCATCGTTTTGACCAGTAGTCTTGCAGTGTAACAGTGGTATCCTTATAATAAATGAACATTTTTTTTAAAGGGTGACTGTTATACCTCGGCACAACATGCAAAGAAGGAGAGGTCACTGCTAAAAACTAGGTGAACAACCAGTAACAGCCTGTAGCCTTAGTTCCCATGTTAAGACAAGTAAAACAATTTTCAAAAGTACATCTGCAGTTTGGCACCGCTCATTAGAGCTGAAATTTAATATGATACAGTAGTCATTTACTGTTACATCTCATTTCTACTTAGGAGGAAAATCCCACCAGTTCCCAGTACATCTGTTACATAACCAGACGATCTATAGCGTTATGATGTTTCTCTTCTACTGTTCACTGAGCAATTGCACATGCTGGGATTTTCATTATTCTTCTAGAGTCAGACAGAAGCCTATTCACTTCAGGTACTATGCCCCTTGAGGGCAGTCTGTGCTTTCTGGTTCTGGACTGACAAATGATGCCCACTGAGGTTACATTTTTTTTTTCTTCCGTTACTTCCTCCTGCAACCTTAGATAACCTGCTGTATCTTCCTATAGACACTTCTATGTATGTAAATACCCTGTAATCTGTACAATATCTGTATAATTCTATGTACATATGAACTTCTTTTTCTTCCTCTCTGTAAACAGTATTATCTGTATTGCCTTGTAAATACCTGTGTTGACCTGTATATACAATTGTTCATGCTCCACCCAGGTCCATCTTGCAAATGAGCTTCTGCTCAATGATGAACACCTGGTTAAATAAAGACTTGACTGATTGATTGACACAGATGTAACTCCCTTTACCCCTGCCTTTTACCAAATGACAGGTGGTATGCTGTTGAAAGTTGACAGCAGTACCGGGGGGGACTGGGTTCAGGGAGGACTAGGTTACTCGGCACAGGGGCTAGGTTTGGCTACTCTGCACGGGGGCACCCAAGTAAATCCAAACACAGGAAGCAATAACTGTAATGTCCAATACCAGGAATGGGATTCTAAAGTGTGGCTTTTATTCACATCCAAACTGAACAAACAAAGCATAGACGGACCCCCACAGGGCTACATTCCTGGTAATGTAGATAAGAGAAACAGAACACTTCTTCAACACTATAGCCCTCAGGCTCCGGACCCTGGGCACACAGCCGGACACACGCTGCTTTGGGTACAGCCCAACATACACTATTTGTTTTTCCTGGCCCGGCTCCCTTGCCGGCCACTCGAACCCTGTCCATATAGCAGTGGACACATTTTCCTGTGGCTCCCTAAACCACCTTAGAGCCTTCGACTCCATAAGGGAAATTTCCTTTCAATCCCACATCTGCGTACTTCCCTCAGCACTGGCCAAGTGCCTGAGGCAAAGTAAAAGGGCCACAGAGCAAATCCGTAGAGGTGAACCTGGTTACTAAAGATGGGGGTCTCCCACCTCTAGCTTGCACAATCCATACCCGTCCATTTCTCTGGACATTAAACAACTCTTTTTCTGAAAAGCTTGGCAGTGTAGATTAAAGGGTAAATGTATAACACATTTCCTCTACATGTCTTGGCTTTCCCCTTGTGCTGGACTTGAACATACTTTTACTTTGGCTTAGCCTATTCCTCTAGGCCTCCCACTGATTAAGCAGTCCAATCCCCACTTTAAAACAGTTCAGGTGAAACATAGGCCCCATGGAAAGAGCAGAACTCACCCCTAGGTTGCAGATGTGCCACAGGCGAATCTTGACAGCTTCTGGTGCCACAACACAACTTAGAAAAATAAGGCAGCTTCTTCAGAGTCAGAGCCAGGAGATTGCCCCTGGAATGACAGGCAAACCTTTTACCCCCCATCCCCTCAGGGATGGGGCACAGAGACCAGTAACAGCGGTCTCCACCACTTCACGAACAGCTTACTGTGTTCCTCTTTTGGCGGAAACACATACCTTTCCCTAGAAGTAGCTCTATATCAGAGTTTTAGGCTCCAAGAGCCTGTGCACAGACTGCTGTGCTCCTCTCTTCAAGACTGCTCACACACAACTGCTTCTGCTCACTGTTCAAAAACTACCAACATTCTAACCTAACTACCATCTGCAGATTCCAATGTGGCTCATGCAGCTGCGATAGTTCTATGGTGATGTCATCCCTCAGTCTCAGCTGAGACTGAGAACTGAGTGAGACAGTGTGAAACCCATTTAACTGGAGTTTCACAAGCTGCCTTCCCTGCCTACCACTAGGTCTTACTGGGATTCTAGTAACCCCAGGTAACAGGGGGGTTACATAGAGAAAAACAGCTGCTCCTTTCATGTATGGCTATTTGAAATACTGACACAGGCACTCTATCTATGAAAGAAGGGGTTCCAGTTTATGAGGGAAAGAGAGGGATTTGGGTTTATTTAGCACTGTTCTTGTAAACCGTATTCCAAAGCACTTAACAGACCAGAATGAGGGGAGAGAAAATTAGTGTAATTTTCAGTGTCCCTTTACATATCCTTGGTGAGCTCACACCTGGAGTGCTATGCACAGTTCTGGAACCCTCATGTAAAAACGAACAAGCACCATCTGGAGCCAGTCTAAAGGCAAGCAATAAATTATTCATGGCTGAAAGAGGTGAACCTCTGAGAAGAAATATGCTGGCCTCAATATGTGCTCCCTGGAGACCAGTAACGAAGGGGGCAGCATGAATGAAGCCTTTAAATATCTGAAAGAAATAAACAGGGTGGACAGCCAACAACTATTAAGGCTTAACAAGGGGGCTGTTACAAGTCACCATAACTATAAGCTGGTATGGGGATATTAAGAAAGGACATAAGGAGGTATTTCTTCACAGAAAGGGTTCTAGATACATGAATGGTCTACCAAAACAGCAGGTCAGGGTCGAGAGAGAGCAGGATAGACACATGGTATATGTGAAAACAATGAGGGGAAATGGGGCAAATGGGGGAAATAGTGTACAGCAAGAGTGGCTAAAGGATGGGAGCTCCAAATAAGACTTGCTAGTGCCAGACTGGTGGGGACTTGAATAGGAACAAGGCAGACTAGATGAATTGTGAGTCTTTTTCTGTCCATAAACTTCTATATTTATATTTAAAAGAGCACAGAGAAAGATGAAAGAGGAATTACAGAGAGGTTAGGTGACTTATTTAGGGCCATACTGTGAGTAAGTGGCGGCTGTGGGATTCATACCCAGGTCTGCAGGTTCACATCTTGGTGTTCCAGCCACTAAGCTAAAGTGCCTGGCTGCACACTATAAAATAACAGATATCTAAGAAAAAAATGCCTCCTCTCCTGTGTGCATAATTTTTTTTTTTTAAAGTCAGCCATTACCTTTTGTATGTAAATGCACCTTTCCTGTCGGTTAATGTAAGCCAGGCCTGCCTTGTCCCCCTTAACCTGGTGATCTAGCTTCAAAATATTTCAGCTTTAACAGAAAAAAAAAAACTGTTTTTGTTTATGGTAGCACATTTCCTTTATTGATTCTATGGGTGCGGTAACTCAGAAGGTCCCCCCTGAAATGGGACCATAAAGTACATTGGCCACTCTCTCAACTATTGACAGTAAGCTATACTGAAGGTCTACTTTTAGTTGAACATATTTGGTTTCTCTTTGCATCTCGCTGCACCATATTCAAACACTCTAAAGCCTTAAGCCTACTGCAAAGCATCATCGGTATACAAATTCAAATGTGGGGCGAGCTGACAAGGCATCACTAGAACAATAGTAGCCTGAATACAGGCCGTTAACATTTGTACTCGCTTAGACTGAGAATATCACTGGGCACAAGTCATGTGTTCAAGGGTGACCTGGGAGCTATGCAAAGGTTAAGTGACATGCACAGAGTCACACAGTCACACAGTATGGAAGTGGAGGTTGTGGGAATCAAACCCAAGTCTGCGGGGTGTACCAACCTCATTCACAGCTTATTACTTTAACCTCTAGGCTATTCTGCCAGCCCCTGGAACTGATCTGCTACTTGGCTGAAACAGTGACTGCACCACAGTGAGAAGTCCCAACAGGATGAGGCACATGTCTGTAGTTTGTTTTTCTCCCCATACACATGTATAGCCAGCAAAAGCATGTGAAGATTTTGGGAATATCCAAAGGGGAAATTAGGATTTCATGGAACATAATATGACTATTTTAAAAACCCACTGTCGAAACAAAAATCATACTATTTTATTTAATTCTTTATAAACTAAAATTCTGAAAATGTTAAAATGTGTGTGATTTTTTTTTTATATAAATTTCTTTTTGAAACGGGCAATTCCAGTACAATATTATTTACCTATGTCAATCTAATTCCAAGCTTCATTGAAAAATAAAGTTTCTAGCCCTAATGGGTTACTTTTTCAATGATAATTTCTTTAAAAAGGCCTAACTTGGGTTAGAAACTTAATTATTTTAATAAAGGTTTAGTCAGGTTGACATGGTTACATAATAGCGATACCTTTCCAGTGTATCAAAGTTCTGGAAATGCAGTATTAGTATATCTGTATAGTAAAAGTGTATTTCCAGTGCACTGATACACTGAAAGTGCATTTCTATGGTGTAACCATGCCAACCTGGCTCCAAGCTTTTCTTTAAAAAGAAAAAGAAAGTACATTTATGTAAGAACTTACCATAACAGTAGATCTTTGAGATGACCTCTTGCAGCAGGCCGTCACTGGTAGGATTAAGCCGTCAGGTGCCAGGAACACATGGAAACCTTCTAGCTAGCAGTCTACCAGAAGGGGGGATACCCACCTCCGATATCAGCCCCTGAAGTCAGTCAATCCTATATAAGGTAGGCAGCCCCAACACCTTCCTCAGGCCTCCCACTGGAGACCAGAGTAGGATGACATAAGGAGGAACCTAGGAGAATTCCGAGGTACCCTGATAGCATATAGAAGAAATGCAGAAGCCTCGCCCATAAGGAAGGGGGGAGAGAGAGACAGGAGAAAAAGAGGGAAGAAGGGAGGGAAAGCAGGGGCCTGTTGCAAGAGATCTTCTCAAAGATCTACTGTTATGGTAAGTTCTTGTGTAACTGTACAATCTTACTTCAAGGGTATCTCTTTCAGCAGGCCATCACCACTAAGACTGAGTCTCAAGCAGTTCTGGCACTACAGACATGCAGCCCGGGAGGCAGGTAACAGGAAAAGGTGACAGCCTATGAAAGGAGACCCAGAAGAACAGCCAGGCTGAAGTTGGCCCTATGCCTAGAGGCAATGTCCAGACTGTAATATTCGGTGAAAGTCTGGACAATGCTCCAAGTGGCAGCAGCACAGATATCAGCAGCTGACACATTGTGGAAACAGGCTACCGAGGTGGCCATACCTCCAGTGGAATGGCCTTTAACCCCTCAAGGAAGTTCCTTGCTGTACGTCTGGTGACAAAAAACAATGCATTTGGCTAACCACTTAGACAAACATTGCTTGGACACTGGAGCTCCCTCTTCCTCAGGGGTGAACAAAACAAACAACTGATTGGACTTCCGGGAGTCTTTAGTCCAGTGTGTATAGCACCTCAAGATCCTATGCACATCCATGGTATGGAACAATGACTCCCCTTGATTGGAATGCTCCGGAAAGTAAACAGGAAAGTAGATGAACTGATTCAAAGTAAACTCAGACACCACCTTAGGAAGAAACTTAGGACTGGTATGCAAAGACACCCTGTCTTTGTGAAAAATCAAATAAGGCTCCTTACACATGAGGGCCTGAAGCTCGGAAATCCTTCAAGCAAAAGTAATGGTGACTAACAACGCTTTTCATGACCGAAAACGCAAGTTGCAAGACATGGCTGGTTCAAAAGGAGGCAGTATGAGCTTTTCCAACACAAAACTGAGGTCCCATGTTGGGACAGGGTCACGTATTTGGGCTTAAAATGCAGTATGCCCCTCAGGAAAGTGCGAGACATGTCCAGTTGAGCCACTGAACAGCCTTCAACAGGTACATGGTATGCAGAAATGGCAGAAAGATGTACCTTAATAGAGGAGTACCGCAGGCCCGAGTCCAAGAGGGACTAAAGGTACTCCAGAAACTGATCCATTGGACAGCTGAAGGGATCCAAATGGTGCGATGCAGCCCAAATAGCGAAATGCTTCCATTTCATTGAGTAAGTGGCCCTGGTAAAAGGCTTCCTGGCAGCCACCAGAACATTGGCCAGTCTAGGAGAGACCCCAGATCTAGCGGCGGCTATGTCCTCAGGAGCCATGCATGGAGATGGAGAGATCTAAGGTCTAGATGGACCAGGGTGCCCTGCTCCTGGGATATCAAGCTTGTGCACAGAGGTAGGGAGAGCGGAGGTTCCACTGCCAGTCACTGTAGCAAGGAGAACCAGATCTGATGAGGCCAAAAGGGGGCTAGGAGGATCATAGTAGCCCCCTCCATCTGGAGTTTCATCAGAACTCGTTAAAGGAGTGGGAAGCGAGGGAAGGCTTACAGAAACCTCCCTCTCCAAGGTAGGAGCAATGCATCTCACCAGAAAACTCCAGGCCCTCAATCTAGTGAGCAGAAAAGTGGCAGTTTTGCATTGTGTGGGGACGCAAAAAGGTCCAACTCTGGCAGACCCTACCTTTTGAGAGGTCCTCTACCACCAAGGTCAGAAGCTCCCACTTGTGGGCTATGGACTGTGACTGGTTTAAAATGTCCCTGAGGACGTTTTGGACTCCAGAGATGTGAATGGATGAGAGTTCCAGGCCATGCTCTATCGCTCAGTACCAGATTCTCATTGCTTCCCTGCACAGGGGATAGGAATTAGACCCCCCCACACACTTGTTTATGTAGTAAACCACATGTAATCCCCCATTGGCCACTTGTTTAACTAGTAAGCACACCTCTCATACTTTTTCTGTCTAGGGGAAAAGAGAGGGGTTGGGGTACAAAGCATAGCACAGTATTTACGAGACACCAACATGACCATTTCTAAACCCAGGTCCTGAGGAGAGAAACTTTTGCTTGGGGCTATGCTAGGTCTGAACTTCTGGAGGGGTACCCAGTAATTCCACACAGGAAGCAGTAACTAGATTGTCCATACCAGGCTGGGATTCTAGAGTGTGGCTTTATTCTAAACAGTTGGTATACAAAAGCAAAGATGGACCCCCAAGGGTTTTCACTTCATGGCACAAGGCAAATGCAGAAAACAACATCTGTAGCAGAGAGAAACTCAAACCTCCCATATAGCGGCACTGCCTGAGCTGAAAACACACATCTTCTAGTGGCAATGGCCACAACAGAGCACACAATTTCTTCTTCTAGTGGCACTGGCCATGACTTAGAACATTTCCTGTATGGCATAGGATTAAACATTTGGCAATGTGGCAACTGGCCACGACGGAGCACACTGGTGTTCAAAACTAGCAGAACCCACACCAGGGGGTAAACTTTATCTTCAGGCATTGGACACATGACCTGAAAAAATAGGCACCCTTACAGAACCTGAAGTGCTGAACTGGTCACTCCAGATGGGGGATTGCCCACCTTTTGCTTCCTCATCCATGCCCAGCTATTCATTCAGAGTTACACTTCAACAGTTAGCAAACAGTAAAACTATGCATCTTAGAATGTTTGGCACACTCAGCATTAGAAAACACTACATAGGAGTGTAAGGATAAAGTTCTGTACAACGTGCTAAGTCACACCAGGGACTCCACTATTGTCAGCCAACTTTAGGAAAACATTTTGAGAACAGTCTCAAACAGAACTGGGTGCATAGGTCCCTTTGTCACAGTAACACCCCCAGAGAAAACAAGGCAGGTACATTTCTCCTGGGATTCCCAAAGTCAGATTTACTCACAGTTGTACACAAAAGGCAGCTTCAAATGTCCTGGATCAAATCAGGGGACTGCCCCTCAGATCCATTCTGCAGCCCTTCTCATCTCACTGGGGATGAGAGCATCAGGAACTCCTGCTAGATAGTTTCCACCACTTCTACAAGGCAGGTAAATGGTTCTCAGACTAGTGAGAAAAAGTAGACTCTCCTCAGAGCCCACACTGCAGCTCTTCACTCCTCCAACTGCTCACACTGAACACAGAACTAAGACTCCTGCAGACTAACTGAAAATTCTAAACTCCCCCACTCACAGCTAGCTATTGTGGCTTATGCTGCTGCGAGAGTTCTAAATGACATCACCCCCCTGATCTCAGCTAAGGCTAAGTAAACAGAGAGGGAGCAGGCAAAAATCTATTTAACTAGTTATTCACCAACTGCCTTCCCTACCTAACACTGACACTGATGGGATTCTAGTAACCCCAGAGGAACAGGGGGTTACACACATACATGTTGTTCATCTGAATTAAGAGCAGACCCAGGAAGAACTGAGTATGGAAAGCCTGCAGGGCATACAAGACGGCCCACATTTCCAGGACACTGATGTGGAGATCCCTCTCCACTTTGGATCATGTCCTGTGACTTTGGTGGGTCCCCCAACCTGCTGGGGAGGAGGTGGACAAAAAGGAACCCTGCAAAGCAGACTGCTGGGCTCCAGCCACAACAACAGGACTTTCTTGAGTGGGTTCAAGACCAGGACTGGCTGGTCCAGAGGGTCTGTGTGTTGGTCCTATTGCACCCGCAGCATCCACTGGGGAATTCTCATGTGCAGCCTGGCCAGAAGAACCATGGCAGTGGGTGCAGCCATAAGGCATAGGAGCCTTGGAAAAAACCTGGAACACTCTGATTGGAGTAAAGATGATGTGACTGGTCCATCAGGTGCTCTACTCTGTCTGGAGGCTTTCCCCCCTGTCATGTCCAGCACTGCCCTTATGTATGGGAGGCACTGGTAGGGAGTCAGGAATGACTATGGCATATTAATGGTGATGCCCAAAGCTTGGAAAAGGCTGCAGGCCTAAGCCAGAGTCTGCAGGAGTTGGCCTCTGGAAGGGGCAGCCACCAGCCAAACATCCAGGTAGGGAAGCACGTAGCACCCCTGTCGCCTCAGGGCAGTTGCCATCACCACCAGACATTTGGTAAAGACTCTGAGGGCTGAGGAGAAGCCTAAAGGCAGAGCTCAGAATTAGTAATGCACTCCCTGGA
This sequence comes from Neoceratodus forsteri, assembly GCA_016271365.2. Lineage (NCBI taxonomy): Eukaryota > Metazoa > Chordata > Ceratodontiformes > Ceratodontidae > Neoceratodus > Neoceratodus forsteri. The sequence goes on from CM057456.1 coordinate 1,205,908,894, forward strand.
AGTGGAAAAGGAGGAAGTGCCAGAGGGAAGCGAGAACCTCGATATGAAGGTATGCATCCTGCATATCCAGGTAACAGAGCCAGCCCCCCCCCCCCGATGTAGCAGGGGCAGCAATCCATGAAGGGTGACCATCCTGAACCATTTGTACTCTATAAACAGGTTCAGGTTGCTTAGGTCCAGGATTGGCCAAAGGTCGCCCATCCACTTGGGGACCAGGAAGAAGTGGGAGTAGAACCCCCGCCCTGCTGAGGTGGTGGGACTGACTCTATGGCCCTTTTTTGAAGCAAGGTGTTAATTTCTTCCTGGATAAGGGGAACATAGCCAGGATGGTAGCAGGACTGCCCCAGAGGGTTTTCTGAAGGCCACTCTATAAATTCTAGAGAGTGGCCTTGCTCGACGAGCTGCAGCACCCAGTTGTCTATGGTTATCTCCCTCCACCTGCCCACATGAAGAGAGAATTGAGCCCCTACCACTGCCTCCTGTTGCACATCTGCAGGGGAGTGGGCCAGCAAGGAGTCAGGAGGTGGGGGCAGCCATGGAAGAGACTGTGGCCGCACCTCTGACACTATTGATGATGGTGAGTGTGGGAACTGGAAGAGCCGCCCCCGCCTTATGCTTGCCATGGGTTTTGGGAATGGGTTGGGCCTTCCTGCAGGAGGAGCAATGAAAAGAGTGTCACTGTCCCAACTTCAGCTGCACATGATTCATGGAATGGATGGACTTCAGAGCCTGATCAGAGGTCTGGAGTTCTGAGATGATATCCTGCACATCTCCACCAAACAGTTTGAGACCACAGAAAGGGGCATCCATTATGCTAGACTGAACATCCTGAGCAAAACCCAAAATCCGGAACCAGGAATGGCACCTCATGCAGATGCCCACTGCTGCTGCCTGGCCAGAGGCATTCATGGCATTATAAGTAGCCATAAGGACGTGAGTACTGACATCCGAACCTGAAGGTTCTTTTCTTTTGAAGGGTCTTCAGGCATGGCCAGGACTGCTTCCCTGGCCTGGTCCCATAACAAGTTTTGATACTGTACCATATGGGCCAAATAAATGATGACCTGGATGACTAGGGTAGAAGATGCAAATGTCTGTTTGCCCATCTGATCCAGCTAGCAAGACTCCTTGTCCAGAGGATGGGAGCTGAGGTGCTTCAGTCTCTTGGTGTGGTCATGCACTGCATTAATGACAACCATATCTGCCCTGGATTTGCCAGCCAGAACATAGTAAAGGCTGTCTACCTTCTTGAACACTGCTGGGATTATATGGGGGCAGTTCCAGGCAGCCTTGGTGACATCATCATAGGACTCTATCATGGGCAGCACCACCAAAGGGAGGACATCAGGCTGGTGGAGGTAGACTGCCAGATGCCATCTCTCAGGATCTTGTTCCTCAGTTTCCCACCCTATTGTGGCCTGAATGTGCCTCATGGAGGCCATGAATGTGGGGTCATCCGGGAAGAACTTGGGGATGTTACTGGGTGCCTCTTCACCCTCTGAGTGCTCTTCCCCCAAGGAGAAAGACTTGGTGCTGATACTGTCATCAGCACCATTCAGGCCAATGTCCTCACTGTCGCAAGGCTGATGTTCATCCAAGCAGCCAGCAGACCCCTCATCAGTCAGAACCTGGGGGGTTGCTAGGGCTCAACTGCATGGGCACCAAGGAGGGGAGCCTGAGGAAGCCCCTGAGGCATAGCTGGGGCTAGACCACTCAGGGGAGGGACCTGCATCTGCATGAAAAACCTTAAAACTGAAATCAGGCCATGGTAATCAACAGGAGCAGGTGCCAGCCCCACAGGCATCAGGTAGTTATAGAATGACGCAGGTCCCATAGTTGCCAGGGATGGGTAACCCAGTGCAGGTCCCATGGGCATGGGAAAAGTATAGACAGGCGACGGTCCCAAAGGAGCTGCCATTGAGTACCCAGGCTGGGGCCCGACAGGTGCAGGTTGCAGCATGGGTGCCAGTCCCCTTGGAGCAGACTGCGGATGGACAAGGGCAGGTCCCACAGGTGCCGGTGTGGGAGGACTGACATAGGTGCGGTGGGAGCTGGCTGAGGCAGCACCGACATGAGTCCTCTGGATTGCGATAAGGGAAGGATCGGTGCAGGCCTGGTGGGTGTCAGCTTAGGCAATGCCAAAGGGGAGGGGTCTGTGGGCACTGGTAGTGAAGATGCAGACACTGGAGAAGGAGGAGCAGACCCAGCAAAAGTCCCAAAAGATGAGAAAGGCATTGGGAGCACATGTGTCAATGGGACGTGCGGAGGAAGAATGGCATCTGCCACACCTGCACCACCAAGGACACCGCAGCCAAGCCACTTGACAGTGTGCCCGTGGAAAATAAGGGCTGAAACAGCAGGGACTGGGGTGCAGGATATGAAGCACCCTGCCTCAAGGAACCATTGCCAGTTATGGAGTTCCAGGTGGATGGCAGGACCACTGGTAGCCCTGTGGCAGTTAGGGCATGCAGAGCCGAGGAGGTCAACCCCCCCAAGGGGGGAAGACCATTTAGCAGTCAAACGAGCCTTGTGAGGGGACCATGAGCAGGAAGTAGACTGGGATCCATTCCAGTCTTCGTCCTTATGCTTGTGCTTCACCAAGGATTTCTCCCAGGACTTTGATGATGAAGAGCCCATGGACTGGACTGGGGAAGTGGAGGAACTCCAGGCCTGCAGCTCCCGTTCCATTGAGGTGACCTTCTGCTTGAGAAGTTGGCCCTCCAAAGTCTTCAGCTGGCTGGAATTTCTGGTAGAACTCGCAGGACTGAACATCGTGGTCTGGGCCTTGGCACAAGACACAGTTAGAATGACTGTCCTTGTCCAGGATCTGTTTGCCGCAGGCCCACTTCATGGTGCAGTCAGAAGAAGAAGAAGGTTGAGAAGACAAACTTGAAGAAAAGAATGCAGAAATTTTGATGTTGTACTATAGAAAAATAAGAAAATACTAAAGCATGGTAAGTGCAGGAAAATGGCAGTCGACTGTAGCTGGGGCTGTCTCAGTGGTCTGACATGCGCTGGTCAACTGTGGGAAAGAACCAAGGAGGATGTGGGGGCCACCCACCTTATATAGAATTGGCTGACATCAGGAGCTGATGTCAGAGGTGGTGGACCCCTCTGGTAGACCGCTATTTAAAAAGTTTCCATGTGGTCCTGTCACCTGATGGCTGAGTCCTACCAGTGATGGCCTGCTGCAAGAGATACCCTCGAAGTAAGAGTTAAGTTTCTGGCCCTAACATTTCCGAAGTTAGACCTTTTCTGGCCCTCACAGTTCCAAAGTTAGACCTTTTTAATGATATTTTTTTTTTAAAAAGACCTTTTCAAATGTTAGGGCTAGAAACGGAAGTTTTTTAAATAAAAGCTTGGAGTTAGGATGACATGGGTACACTGTAGCAATACAGTTTAAATCATCAATGTAATGAAAATGCATTTTTACTACATCAATATACTTATAATGCAGTTCCACTATATTGACTGAATGAATATATGATATACTAAGTAAGCAATAAGACACAATGGAGTGGGCATTAGAGAGTTCTAATGCACAGCCAGGGACGCAGTAAGGCACGAGTGCCTTCAGCCCCTGGCAGTGCATTAAAACTGTGCTTATAAAATGGGGCTGTGTACTTTACATTGGAGTTTAACTGAAAACTTATAGGTTTAAATACTAAAAAAATTAAAAATCATTACTGTACTTTGATGTCAGATACTTCCTCCTCCTATAGTGAAGCCCACCAGGATGAAGCCCAACTCTGCAGAATATTTCAGTAGAGTTACTACAGCAAGCAATGCAATTTCAATGGGAGTTAATCCATTTTGTCATGCAGGAAACCTGTGACACTGCGTTTCATCCTGGCAGGCTTCACTGTACATTAGGTTTCACAATTTTGTTTTTGACCTATACAGTTTTGACCTGTTATAGCCACTGTAGCTAAGTTCTATCTCCTTGACATTTCTCCTCTGCACCTCCACTACACAGTGTAAAACTGCTGACACAGTTCAAAAAAATTGTTCTGTTATACATGCTTTACTGATGAACACTTCTTTCTGGCATCTGGAAATGTTTATTCACGTCAAGAAGTGTGAGCCTGTGTTTTTGCAATTGATCAACACACAGGGGAGTGAGCAGGTGGGTGGGAGAAAAACTCTAGCAATGACATGGAGACACAATCTCGGCAGCAATCATTGTAAAATGTAAGTGATGTGAAATATTTATAAGAAAACTTATCTTCTGTTCACTGATTAGTCTTGTTTCCACTGGGTACCTGTGAGTGGAGCATGCAAGTACTGCTGGTGGTGATAGGGTTGATCAGAGAAAGGAAGTGAAGGAGCAAGTGGCAGTATGGGGCCAGTGGTCGAGGAACTAATCGCAAAGACAACATAGCCAAAAAAAAGTTCAAATAATGTACTTTCAGTTTTTCTTTTGTTTTTGCTGACCTGTGTTTTGGTAGACAGACTAACAGATAGCTGTTTGTGTTATTAAATTGTGCAGTCTTGCTAAATGGGGAAAAATGGCAACATTTCTTTTTTGTTTAATACTGGGAAAAAGTCTCAAGGATTTCTCTGATGACCTGTGATCAGGTTAGCAGGACTAGTTTTTGGGCATGTGTTAGACACTTCTAACGTATGACTAAGGATCAATCAGAATTGCCAAAATCCTTTTAGCATTTTATAATTCATTTCCACTATGAAACCCCATTTATTGGAACATTTTCTGTGTCCCCAGACCCATTCGGATAAATGGGGTTTCACTGTATATTAACAGAAGGAAGTAGTTTAAGTAAATCAATGTAATGGAAATATTCTATATTGATATACTAATAAAATACACTATAACAGCAGAAACAGATTTTTTAAAGTAGAACAATTTTTAAAACGTTTCAGATTTTTGTATACTAATTACTCAAATACTTTTTCATATTACTGTATTTGCACATTGAAGCTCAGCTTTATTTCAGGAAAAAGCAAGTATTAACAGGGTTTACATTTCAAGAGTACATTATTTCCAGGTAACAATAGAGCAGTAGATTTCTGTGCAGCTAACTTAATATTTGGTATACTCAGGTCCATTGCTATGACCCTATCTTGAACCCGTTTCAACATTCTGTACAGTCTTCTTTATTTAGGAAGTGACTTCCACCTAGATTACATTATTTTGAATCTTCATAAACAGAGCAAACCAAAGGCAAAGCAGAACTGCCAACAGTGGCAAAACAACACTTCTGACACAGTTACCTTCTAAAGAACTCTCTTGTATCTAGTGTGAAGATGGCAGTAGGCCCCACATATGTACATGACCCCTAGAAGGGAAACCAGCCTACCGGGAGCCTCAGTAATCAGAAATGGTTTTCTGTGGACCCTAAGGGCTGTGTGCCTCTGAGTGCCCATCTTGCCCATAGTTCGGTGTGCTTTTCCAAGGTCAGTCTCAGCTTGGCTGTCAGCTCTACTGACATACAAATAGTGGAAATTTAATAATATATCAAGAAAGAAAGTGCGTTTATATATTGCACATCAGAAGATACTATTAATATTCCATCAAGGAGATCCAACAGTTATTTATTTATTTATGTATGTACATATGTATTTATTGATGTGAAAGTTTAACCAGGATTGCTAACCTGAGTTCAGAAGATCCCTTTTGTAGACAGGTCCTGAGGACAATCACACGGTGGGATTCATACAAAAGTCATAAGATAATGCAATGAATACAGGACAAAAATAGGATATCCAACTTTACACATGAGTATAGGACAGGATATCTGGTGCATTAAAATGTTATTTCATTGACCCCTCCAGGTGCAGGGCATCTAAGCAAAAGACAGAACACAGACCTACAATCATAAATGGTGTATGAAATCATACCATCACTGAAGCCCTTCTTTCCATGTTGATATTGACAGGTGGCTCTTGGTCTTGCTTTCCTGGCCATAATCAGCAGAGTTGCCCTAATGTGTATTTTCTATGGAAGTTTGGGCTATCCATGCTTTGGGCACACTGTGCTCTATTTGCTCACTGGTGTGTCCTGTTGCTGCCAGTTTTTGTGATCTAGTTCTGATTGGCCCAATAGTGCACAACTGCAGTTATGGCTTACTATGGTTGGTTTCAGGTGTTGTAAGACAATGACTTGGCACTGGTACCTATCATCTGATCTGCTGTATAGCGTAATATTGTCTGGGGGTGTACTTTCAACAGTCAAATGGGGGCAGGTGGCGGAACTACTAAACGTCATGCTGTGGCACAGCGTAGGCACAAATGTTGGGATGTTGCTTGGTTATACATTTCTTGCATTGTCCATTTTCAATGACAACTGCTCAGATGTTTTCCATACTCCTTTGACATGTTTATAATGGACATATGTTGGGTGTGCATAAATATCAGTTTATAGAGTGATTCTAGTAAGTCTGCATACAACATCAGTGTACTGTGCAATAGATATGCCAATACATGGGGGGTCAAGAGACATATTACAAAGAGTGTTACAGTACTATATCTGCAGAAACTGTAAATCTGCATTCAGTTTGGTAACAGCCAATGCTGGATCCCCATCAGATAAGTTCTCCCTCAGGGAGGTAAGAGTGGATTCACTGTGTTTGTGATGTTCAATATGAACTTTTGGCATGTTGTGAATTGTCTAAAGATATGAAACGAGGCAATGCATATGATTGATTAACCTCATAAAATATCATATATCATAATCTAGCTATTGAATTGAATGATCTACTGTTGAACAGGAATTACGTAGTTGTGATGGTTGAATACTCCAGATATTCAGGGTTAAATGTTGTTATACCAATATCCTCAACAGCTGTGATTCAGAAATAGCACAAAATGTTCTCTGTGTTTGGCATACTACAAGTAGAAATACTGACAATGGACCGTTTTTAAAAGTCATGGGCTTTTTTTCTGATCCCATAACTTTCCAATAATGCAAAATAACAGTATTCCTCTGGGGCCATAGGCTATGAATGTTTCAAGAAAATGACTGAAATAACAATCACAGCTGCTCAAACTGAAGGAAGATCATACAGAAATGCTTGGCTTCAATTTCAGAATCACAGGCAATCCATGACGTTACACTGTCCAGATAAAAGGATGCAGCTGAGCAGCCACAAGTAGATAAAACATTTTATTTACAAAATCCTTCCAAAAAATATTTTATCTGTTCCTGATCTCATTAAAACATGCATCACTTAAATAATTACACAATACGTCCTGTAACTGGAGCATCCCTTGTGTAATCCTAATAGAAGAAAAGTCGACATGTTTACTTCAGGAGAGGGTCAGGGGATAACTCTCAACTGACATTATCAAACTGGGAGTAATCTGTGTGACTAGGTTTATGAGCACTCTCAAACTTCTATAGACTCCTAGCTACTAAGATCGATAATGTGCATAATGTCAATCCTTAAACCACAGCTCCAGATATATGAATAGCAACATCTTCACACAAGGACTGGCCAATACCAGTGATGTTTGTGTGCTTGTATTTGTTGTGTAGTTGTTGGGTTAGATAGTGTAGCAGTTAATATTAAAAACTTAGCTTTGGGGCTAGACCATCAATGCAGTGATAGCACCACCACTCACAACATCAGCATTACAGGGTTCAAGAGTGAACCTGGGTCATTGGGAGGGGCCATAAGGAGGGAAGTGGAGCATATGAGTAGATGCTTCTTTCCTCTGGGTGGGAGTGTGCCAGTTTCACAGTATCATTCCACCCCCCGGGCGAGCACAAGGGGAGGTTCAGTGGGAAGTTCAGGGAGGAGAGAATGTCTGTGATGCTGTCAGGTGTGTATATGCGCATGTTGACATAAGGCCGTCCTGTGAGGCATCTCCAGAGAGGATCGACGGATGTACCAGAAAAACTGTCAGCTGTGCAGAATGATTGCCCTGTCCCACTTATAGACCCATCAGCTGCTGACCTGGGCTCTCCCCTGGTGACTGGATGCAACTCCCAAGGGACCTCACGCTCAGCCCGATGGCCCAGTCATCGAGGGCAAGCCATGAAGGCAATTCGGGGAATAGGAAAGTTCCAGAAAAATGTTGGATGACTGGGCTGGAGTGCAGCAGATACCTGAGAGAGGGCTGTACATCAGGAAAAGGACTGAACCATACTCCACTGTTTCTTCTAAAAAGTCCCCCAGAAAAAGGTAAGTTGCAGTACTACACATTTTATTTCATATGATCACCTGCCTCGTTTGACCCATATACACAAAAGGCTTCTTTAGGAGACTTGCCTTCTGCATATAAGACATGTATTGAAATCAGTGTTAGTATAGAATTAAAAGATACATTGCCTCTTCGTTATATTTGTGTTCCATAATAAATTAAATAAAGCTATTTGGTACCAGACATGATTCTCATACATTCAAGTCTCTCTGCTTCTACGTTTTTTAAATTATGTAACATATTCATGTAACTCCCCTGTGGGGTGCTTACCTTAAATTGCCCCCTCTCTCCCATTTGCCCATTCCTCCTGGTAGTCACCCTGATTCTTCACCGCCACAGCCAGAGTCCTCTGTGTGCCCCTGATCCTCTGAGCAGCCCTCATGTTTGCTTCAGCCCATTTTGGGCTTTGGGAGCTGAATCGCGAGCCTCCACATTTCCTTTTCTGCTCCACTGAGCAGCCAGCACCTCGCATATGTGCAGAGGTGCACCATATTTTCCGACTGCCACTGTTGTCCAACAGAGTTGATCGAGGCATGTTTCAGGGCTAATGCATATTAATGAGACCCTATGAATATTAATGAGGATGCCTGCCTGCTGCCTAGCGGGACTGTATTTTGGTGGCAGGAACTGGCTTGGGAAAGAAAATAAATAATGTAAGTGTTTAGAAGGACATTAAAGGGATTATTGAACTGTGGGGTTTTGATTTAATAAAATTTACCTGGCTGCACCAAAACTTTAAACTGGGGACTGTATGTACTATTTTGGGGACTGTGTATAAAAGCAGCCATGTGTATAGCCTTTCAGCCAATATCACAGAGACTATTGGGACTGTGCCAAAGACTTTTAGGGGAAAAGCAGGGACAATTCTTGCACCCATTTTTAACCAAAGTGTTAGAACTGTGTCTGACAGCTTGGGCAGCCAACCAGATTTCAGAGACTTTACTCTTCAATTTAGAGGGACTGTTTGAACTGAGTCAGTCTAGAGCAAGCTTCCAGATGGTAAGGATGCACTGCCACCAGCCCAGGGAACTTGGGGAGAGGCCTTTTAAACCACTCCTAGGCCTGAACTCCTGTCTAAACTATTGGGACTGCCAAGTTTGCAGACCAATCTAAAGCCTCCAGTGGGAGAAAAGAAGCGATTCCCCAGAGCTGAAACTCCAGACTGAAGTGGAGTCAGAGTGTCTAAAAGATACCCAATCTGCATCTCGGTGAGAGACCTGTTTGCCTCAGAGACTGTGCTTGAATCTGAAGCCTGGGGCTACTGAAATTGTCTCCAGCCTGTTTGCCAAATGAGGGAGACCTGAAATTATATTTTGCCAGCTTACATACCAAGGACTGCAACTTGCAAGTGAGTAAGCTGCGTGGCCTATTTCAGACTGAACCAAAAGTTTAGCTTGTAATGCCAAAAAATTTTCCTGAGAGAACCAAGCTGCTAGAAGACCAGTGTGGGGAGTCAGCTCCTGCAATGAAGATCATCGTGGATTGCGGCCATCCTTGGAAGACATGTGGTGACGAGGGGGTGAGTCATGTAAACTCTGGTCCCTGTATCCTGGTCCTTGCCAGAAAGGATGACATCCTGCAGCCTGCAGCCACACACCAGAGAGCCAAACTCTGCCTCAAGGGGAGACAGCCTGGAAATCAGCCCAGATCCTGAGGTCCATGGTTCAGTGTGTGCAACAGGGTTTAACTCTGCAACACAAAATAAAGTGATTTACCATCTAATTTGCTTGTCAAGTTCTCATTGTGGTGTAGACTGTTTTTGCAGGCCATTGGGCCTGAGGATTACAATTTCTGGGTGTTCAAATGTTATGTATGTTGCTACAGCCAAGTACAAAAAGAGATTTAACCATTTCATTATTTAAGGGCCACAACCAGCTGCATGCTGGCCAATGCTTTAAGCCTGCACCTATTAAAGAAAACTAGATTCACATTCTCTTCCCCTGTACAAATCCCCCCAAAAATCAGTTATTTCTTTGAATGTTATATTGGCCCCTGAGCATATTATTACTGAGTATTGGGTTAATGCAAATAATTGAAAGATACAGTGTCGTTGTTGAGAACCTTTTACTGCAGGTGCACAGGGTGTATGCCAGAAGTCAGAACCCTGTTGGTAAGTGTGGTCACTGTGAGCATATTATTAGCACTCACCATTAATTGTGCCATTGAATGTGAAGTAAAGAGGTTTATGTTTCTCCACGTGTGGGACCACTGCTCGGGGCTGTGGATAGTTACAACTTCCCAGAGGGTTGTGCTAGCTTAACATCTAACCCACTTAAAAGTCACTCTGGGTGGAGACACCATGCAAATAGCATTCTTATTGATGCTGAGGCCCTTGTGTTAGTTAAATCTGAGCCCAGGCCCCTCAGCCTGCATTTTGGTCTGCAGGCAGTGGTAGTGGCCCACTGGGAGGTGGCGTCCAGGTTACATTCAATCTCTCATTAATGTCAAGATTGAATCTCTGTAATAAGAAATCGACAATAGTACAAAAAATTCACTATATGCCTCCAGTTAATCCAGCCCGTTTCTAGCATGCACATATTACAGCTTCTCCTTTTGATTCCATTACTGAGGCGTTCAACTTGATTGTACTCCAAGTTATATCAGTATTAGCTCAACATTCAGTATATTTACTTGGATATCCTAAAGCTTGTTAGCATTTGTGAAAATAGGAAATACCTCCTACTCACCAAACATCTCTACATTCAGATTTGTGGCATGCAGCAGCCTGCTTCCACTAAAACGCATCCTTTTTTACCTGACCTGGCAGATGGCCACTTGTGATATGACAACATAGGAGTGCACTCAGCTCTTCCCTGACTGAGCAGAGCGGGGTCAAGGGAATTGAGCCCCCTGCACTGCCGCACTCAAGGTGTCATATACCATGGCAATTAAGTTCCCTGAATAGAACACAGCAGATGACATGAGATTGGGTATTGGGGAGGGGGACAAGGGCCAGTTCAATGATCAAGAACACAAAAAGATAAAAAAAATAATAGTTTTAAAAGAGAAAGTGTCAAATTGGCAATATAGTTTCATTACCCCACCATATGAACATGACATGATGGGTGCCATTTATCGAATCCCACTGGAAACATGATTTTGTGGAACAACAGTGAAAACAGATTTGGAAAGGCAACTCGGAAAAAAAACACCTGCCATGTTTATGAGGTAGGGTAAAACAAGCATTTGTCAATGCCGAATGTTGTCGCGCTGGCATTGGCTTTGGTAGTGCAGTGCGGAAACACATTTTGGGCAGGATGTGAAAAATGACAGCTGTACTGTTCATAAGGAGGTGTAAAGAAATGGCAGTGTTGAAAATGTGGCATGTAAATATTGCAAATTTGCGAAGTTACAAGGGTGCAAGGGAAATGCGGAAGGCAGGCTTGTAACACAGTCATTTTATGGACTTTCACACCAAAGTTTCAACATAGGCATTTAGCACCTCTGCTCATCTACAGTGTCACTGTCATTTCCTCACACTGTCCCAAAAAGTGATTTCGCATAGCGACCGCACTATTCTGCGCCGGACGTGCGAAAACAAATTTCGGGCAGGATATGTAATATGACAGCTGTACTGTTCATCAAGAGATGTGGAAAAATGCCAATGGTGAAAATCCAGAGTGAAAATATTACAAATGCATAATGTTATGAGCATGTGTGCAAGCTGCACAACGCACGTTCGTAACACAGTCATTTTAAGGAGTATCATCACCAAATTTTCAACATAGGCATTTTAGGACCTCAGCTCATGAACAGTGTCACTGTCATTTTCGTAATCTGCCCCAAACACTGATTTCCCATAGCAACCACACTATTGTGTGCTGGAAGTGCAGAAACACACTTCTGCCAGGATGTGAAAAATGACAGCTGTGCTGTTCACAAGGAGGTGAAGAAAAATGACAATGTTGAATATCTGGCGTGAAAATATTGCAAATTCACAGAGTTACGAGCGTCCGTAGCAACTGCACAATGCATGCTCGTAACACAGTCATTTTATGGAGTATTGGCACCCAATTTTCCAACATAGGCATTTTAGGACCTCTGCTCATGAACAGTGTCACTGTCATGTTCGTAATCTGCCTCAAACAGTGATTTTCCACAGCAACAATGCTATTGTGTGCCGGAAGTGCGGAAACACATTTCGGCCAGGATGTGAAAAATGACAGCTGTACTGTTCACAAGGAGGTGTAGAAAAATGACAATGTTGAAAATATGGTGTGACAATATCGCGAATTTGCGAGTTACTTAGCATGAGTAATTTATTAACTGCAGACGCCGTAAAAACAGCCATGTTTTGGATATTTGCCACCAAATTTGCAACATAGGCTTTTTGAGAGCCCACCTCTTGAACACTGCCACTGTCCTTGTACTAATCGGTCCTGAAAGGTGATTCCGCGCAGTGACTTCAAAATCACCTTTCGGGACCAATTAACATCATAACAGTGACAGAATTCATGAGGATGGGTCCCAAAAACCCCATGTTGAAAATTTGGTGCAAAAATTCCAACAAATGCCCGAGATATGCATCAAAGCTGAAAAAACTCTATTTATTACATTATACAGCTTACCGGCATTTCCTCAGTTTGCGGTCGGCTTTGAAGAGTGCAGACATGTTACCGGTCCACCGAAGATCGTCGTGCCAGACTCCGGAGGGACGTATGGGGTGAGGGGGGTGTGGAGAGGCAGGGTGCGCAGTGGGTGGGTGCGGGTGGTGGGTAGGGAGACTACAAAGGACCGTTTTCTGTTTACAGGTGTAAAAACAAAAATAAATTGAGGATGGTTTTATTTTGTTGCAGGTGAATTTTTAGGGGGATACAGTAGCGGTGGGGTGGGTACCCCGTCCATAAATAGAGTGGGAGGCGGATGCGGATGGGGATTGGGCACCCGTCAGCAAACAACAAGTGGAAGTGCATGAGCTGAGGGATTGGGCACCCCTCGGCAAGCAGAAAGGGGACACAGTATGTTGATGGGAGTGGGCTCCCCTCTCAGCACATAGATGATGGGCAGGGAAGCCGACCCGAGGTTGGGCACCAGCAGTTTAGCGGCATTGTGCCGCCATGTTTCTAGTGGCGAAGCATGTAGGAAGGGTCCGCTGTCTCTGATGAGCTTTGCTCGGATTGCAGCGGACCTTCCCTTAGATGTGCTTGCCGCATTAACTAAGCATGGTGTGGCGCCGGCATGCTGGCTGATTGGGGAATGAGGGATGCACCTACTGGTGCATGCCCTGCATTCGCCCAACAGTGACCGCACCTCCAAATCTCCACTGCCCCAAGATGTTGGCTGCAAAAGTGCGTCAACATTAAAAAGACTATGTTGAAAATGTGGATTAAAAATGTAAAAGAAACAGCACAACTTTATGAATAAACACTGAAAAATGTCAATGTTTTCTCATAACTTTGTTGTTTTTTTAGATTTTGACCTCACATTTTCAAAAGTCTTTTTATTACCTCACCTTATAAAGATGACAGATGTATGCCATTTATGAAATCCTGTCACTACTACTGATTGGATGGTTTAGTGAGGTCCCCGCATTGACCCTGCTGGAGTTGATCACAGTACTGGTGGTGCACCAAGAAGATGAAAACTTGACTACATACTAACATACTAAAATGCCAGCAGAATAGGCCTAATGGTCTTTCGTGTCTGCTCGTTTGGTCAGCCCCCAACCTGGGTGCTGACCTTGCTGTCCCCCTCGCCTTCTCTGGCTTCTCCCTTCCCAGTTCCAGATATTCTTGCTGCATTGGATTTTGCTTCCAGAACCCTTCCCCTGTACCTGTCCCACCCCCTCTTGAACCCCTCCACTGTCTCTGCCTCCACCAGCCCCCTAGGCAGTGCATTCCATGGCTCCACCACCCTCTCAGTGAAGTAGCACCTCCTCCTTTCTCCCCTGAATCTTCCCCCCTCCAGCTTCCACCCTTGCCCTCTAGTGGCTCCTTCCTCCTTCCTTCGAAGCACCCTGACTGTTCCTCCCCTATTTACCCTCTTCATGTACCTAAGACCTCTATCATGTCCCCTGGTCCTTCTCTCTTCCAATGTGTACATATTTAGCTCTTGAGCCTCTCCTCATAGGTCCTGTCCCCAAGCCCCAAATCATTTTGGTTGCCTCCTCTGGACCCTCTCCAGGAGGTTAATGTCCGCTTTAAGTGTGGCCTCCAAACTGCACGCAGTACTCAAGGTGCAGCCTCACCAAGCAGTTATACAGAGGAGTATCACTTCCCTCCTTCTGGAGTGATTCCCTAGCGATGCATCCCAGCATCCTGTTGGCCTTGGCTGCTGCCCTCCTACAAGTCTCAGAGTTGTTCATCTTAACATCCCACCACCCCAGGTCCCTCTCAGCCATCGAGACTTGTAGCATTCCCAGGGTGTACACCTTGGCCTGGGTTTCTGCCCCAGGTGGAGTACCTGCATTTCCTGCATTGAACCTCAGCTCCACTTTCTAGACCATCTTTCCAGAGCCTCCAGGTCCCCCTGTAGGGCCACCCTCCCCTCCTCTCCTCCCCATCCACCACCGCCCCCAGTTTCGAGTCATCTGCAAAGAGACTCATCTCACTCCTGATTCCTGTCCTTATGTCAGATACATAGGCGTTGAACAGAAGGGGCCCAAGGACTGATCCCTGTGGGACCCCACTAATGACCCTCCTGCTAAATTGTCTGTTTCTGCAGACCTTGAGCCCAGCTCCCTGCTGCTACAGCCACTGTCTGGGGTCCTTCCTGCTACCCTGGGCAAGTCTTGAACCTAGTGCCCTGTGCACCTCAGGCACTAGCTCTGCCACTGTACCAAAGCGGCAACTACACCTAGAGGAAGGAAAAGCCATGACAAGGTTTCTGTAGATGAACCTTTGGAAGGATCATTAACAGATCAGCCTGGCCAGCAGCAGCAGCATGTGGTGATGACAGAACCCAGCCTGGAACAGCTTCCAGGGTAGCATGCAGAACGGCATCCACATCCCTGTGAGAAACCCAGGTGGATCCTGACTCCACCCTGGAGTTCCTCCTTCGATTTCCACAGGTGGCAGAGTCCCCCTCACCACAGGGAGCCTGGCCACACCCAACTTCCCACTGTGGTCACAAGAGGGGACTGCCAGGGTCGAGGGAGCCAGCATGCTGTGCTGCCCAGTGGGTAATAACCTAGAGGCATAAGTCCTCATGGGGGAGGGAGCCAGCAATGTAGGTGCCACACTGCCCTCCACCTGCACCAGGTATACCCTCTGGGGACCAGTCACTGTCCCTCTGCCCCAGTTTCAGATACATAGTGGGATGCCCCGGGTCCTTCCCAGCATATCAGTTCAAAGACCTATGGAATGGAATGGAATTGAATGGACCTGCAACTTTGAATGTTTTTTAAATGAAAACGCTCACTGTTATGGTCTTGTGCTCATAGCCTTTCCCTAACAAATCTTTTGCTGAAGGGTCCAGCAGTAGCTGAAACCTAATTTAAAAAACAATGACAATATTAAGATGCTCTAGCAAGAGCCAATACAGCTGCAAAATAATGGTATTGTGGGCAGTGAGAAATGTGTAAACTAGCAATTTTTGCACTAACCACTGAGCCACCTTACTGCACTTTCTAAGTGTTGTGATACAAACACACTGACTAATACATATACACATATATGCATATATCCAGTGTAACACAGCTGTGCACTGTCTACACACATTCTTACAGATTAAAATAAAAAGACATCAAGGGACATTTTTCTTCTTTTCAGGCTCTGAGGGACATCGGAGGGTGGGGGGTTGCCACTAGACAACTCATTTACATCAGCAATGACATGCATAAGACTGAAACTGATCTAGATAGTGGAGGAATTTAGACCCGCAATTTTTGCACTAACCACTGGGCCACCTACTGTAACTGCACTTTCTAACTGTTGTGATACACATGCACTGACTAATACATATACACATACTGTATATGCATATATATTCCAGTGTGAGGCAGGTGCTGTGCCAAAGGTGTTAGACACTGCCTCCAAACCAGGTGTAGTACCAAAGGTGTTAGCCTCTGATTGATACACCAGTTATTTATCTTAATTATTAGCCTCTGTATTAAAGACAGGTGATGTCCCTAAGATGTTACCACCAGCCTTCAACAAAGTTGTTAAACCCTGCCTCAGAGGCAGATGTTGTCCCTATAGTGTTAGCCTGTGAATGACAGGCAGATGCCTTACAGAAGGTGTTAGCCTCTGTCTCTCAGACAGGTGCTTTAACAAATGTGTTATGTCCTGCATCAGAAGCAGATGCTGTACCAAAGGTATTTGCCCCTGCCTCAGAGGCGGGTACTGCACCCAGGGTTTTGCTAGCCCATTCCTCACAGGCAGATTCTGCACCTAGAGTTTATTCTCTGCCTCCAAGGGAGTTACTGCACTTAGTGTATTACCCCCTGCCTCTGAGGCAGGGATATTGCCTTAGGACTTGACACCTGCCTCCAAGGCAGGTGCTGCAGCAAGGGTTTTAGCACCTGTCTCTGGTGCAGATGTGGTACAATGACTCCAACACAGGTGCTGCACTTCTCGTTTTAACACCAGCCTCTGAGGCAGGTGCTGTAATTAAAGTATTTTGGCCTCCCTCCGAGGAAGGTGTTGTAACTAAGTGTTAACCCATGCCTCAGAGGAAGGGGTGTACACCAAAGGTTACTTGCCACCACCTTCGAAGTAGGTGCTGTACCAAAGGTAATGACAGGTGACTTCAAGGCAGCTGCTGCACTGACTGTTTAAGCACCTGCCTCAGAGGCAGATGGTCTATCATGACTCCAAGGCAAGTTCATTAGCAAAGTAGTCATGCCCTTCCCCCCAAGGCAAGTTCTGTGCCAAAGATATTGGCCTGTCACTCAGAGGCAGGCACCGCACTGAGGGTTTTAGTACCTGCCTCAACAGCAGGTGCTGGAATGAAGGTATTGACAACTCCTTCTGAGGCAGGTTATGCACCAAGAATTTAAGCCCCTGACTCAGAGGCCGATGCTCTACCTAAGGTGTTGGCACTTGACGATGACGCAACTTTTCTATCCAGGGTAGTAGCCCCAGACTCTAAGGCAGGTGTGGCACCTAGGGTTTTATCAACTGCCTCAGAGGAAGGTAATCTACCTAACCTACTGGGACTGGACTCTGAGGCCATAGTTTTAGGTCTTGCCTCAGAGGCAGGAGCTCTAACTGAAGTGTTAGCCCATGCCTCCAAGAAAGGGGCTGCACCTGGGATTCTAGCCCATGTCTTAGTTGTAAGTAGTGTACCAAAGGTATTGACATCTGCCTCAGAGAAGGTGCTGCACTGAGGGTTTTAGCAGCTGCCTAAGAGGCAGGTGCTGGATCTAAGGTATTGTGCTTTTTTGTGAAGTGGGAAGGGAACTGCATTTCCAGTACATTATTTTATGTCCCAAAGCCTATCTTGAATATGCTCCTGCTAAGTAAAGTGGAGCCAGTCGGGAGTGGAGCAAAGACGGGGAAAAGACAGGGTAATTAGGTGTGAGGGGAGAGCATGTGAAATAAAAGTAAAAAGGAAAGTGTCTCTTTATTGCGCTCCTGCTGTAGAGAGTGGTGCAAGTCAGGAGAACTAGGCAGTCAGCATGAGGGGAGAACAAGTTAAATATTAAAAAAAAGCTATGAACTGTGAAAGTGTCTCCTGACTATGCTCCTGCCAGTAAATGTGGAGTTGGTTGGGAGATGGATGCAGACAGTGGCAAGAACAGTCCGGGAAATCAGGTGGGAGGGAAGAAGTTAAACAATAATGGAAAAAAGGCAAACTGTAAAAGTCTCTCCCGACTGTGCTCCTACCAGGGAATGCGGAGCCAATCAGGAGATGCAAAAAAAAAAACCCAAAAACACATTACAACTGTAAAAGTGTCTCCCAACCATGCTCCTGCCAGAGAATGTGGAGCTGGTTGTAACAACATAAACCAACTGTGAATTGGCGGTTGTGAGAGACGGTAGAGGGATGGAACATCAAATTCTCAATCTGAGGTCCCAAAATGGAAAGGGACCTGGGGGTAGTCATATCAGATGACTTAAAGGTGGGCAAGCAATGTGAGAGGGCAGTAAGGAGGCTTGGGGGGATACTGGGATGCATAGGGAGAGGCATCACCAGTAGAAAACAGGAAGTCGTTATCCCTTTGTACAGACAGCTGGTGAGACCCCATCTGAAGTACTGTGTGCAGTTCTGTAGACCCAATCTCCACAAGGACATAGACAAGATGGAAGCTGTCCAGAGGAGGGCAACTAAAATGGTGCAGGGTCTGCACCATAAGACATATGAAGAGAGACTAAAGGAGCTTAATATGTATAGCCTTGAGGAAAGGAGAGAGAGGGGAGACATGACAGAAACTTTCAAGTACCTCAGAGAATCAACAAAGTCAAGAGGGTAGCATCTTTCAAAAAGAGGTGTGCAAGAACAAGGGGCACAATTTGAAGATAGAGGGGAGCAGCTCAGAGGTAATGTAAGAAGTATTTTTCACAGAGAGGGTTGTGGATGCATGGAGCGGCCTTCTGGAGGAGGTTGTGGAGTCAAAAACAGTGGTTGAATTCAAGCATGCATGGGACAGTCATAAGGCAATTCTAGGGGGTGGGGGTAGAAAGAAGTAGGCTGCTGGTTAACTAGGATCTGCAGCTTATCCATTAGGCATGGAAATGGGCAGACTGGGT
This sequence comes from Neoceratodus forsteri, assembly GCA_016271365.2. Classification (NCBI taxonomy): domain Eukaryota; kingdom Metazoa; phylum Chordata; order Ceratodontiformes; family Ceratodontidae; genus Neoceratodus; species Neoceratodus forsteri. The sequence goes on from CM057456.1 coordinate 1,205,927,688, forward strand.
GGGCCAAGCAGTCCTTATCTGCCATCAAATTCTATATTTCTATGTGTCCCAACCCCGCTCCTGTTGAGTACAGTGGAGATGGTCAGGACCTGAGCAAACATGGGGAACAGACAGGGCAATCGGATGGGTAGGTGAATGACTTGAAATAAAAAAAGGAAGAGCGAAAGTGTCTCCTGATCACACTCCCACTACTGAGAGTGGTGCAGGTTGGGAGATTTGAACTACACAATTGGCAGGAGGGGGAGAACAAGTTAAATAAAAAAAATCCAAACTGTAAGTATCTGCCAACTGCGCTCCAGCAAGTGAATGTGGAGTCAGTCAAGCAATGAGTGCCAACGGGGGCAAGAACAGATCAGGTGGGAGGGGAAGTAGTTAAACAATAATCCGAATAAACAAAAACTGTAACAGTGTCTCTGGGCCGTGCTCCTGCCAGGGAATGTGGAGACAGTCAGTAGATGAGCGCAGACAGGGTTGAACGGACTGGGCAATCAGGCAGAATGGGGAGAAGTTAAATAATAAAAAAAAGGTAAAACTTTAAAGTTCCTTCTGACCGCACTCCTGCCAGAGGATGTGGACCCAGTCAGGAGAGGAGCATAGACGGGGCAAGAATAGACAAAGCAATCGAGTGTGAGGGGGAGAGGTTAAATGATAATGCAAAAAAAAAAAATACAACTGTAAAAGTGTCTCCCATTGGCGCTCCTACCAGAGAATGTGGAGCTGGCCATGAAACCATAAAGCAACTGTGACTGAGCCGTTGTGTGAGGTGGGAGGGGGACTGTGTTTCAAATACATCATTGGAGGTCCCAAACTATGTTTCAATCCCACTCCTGCCAAGTACGGTAGAGAGCTGAGGGCAATCGGGTTGGGAACACGGCGGACTGTGTCGCCGTGCCGCAGGAGTTCAGTGCGCAGCGCTAGTCATTGCACATGCACAGAAAACTCGGGCAGCCATCTTGAACATGGCAGACAGTGCCGTATTCTACCGACTGACAAAATAGTGCAGTGAACACACAGTGATTGCTGTTCACCTCCACTATTAAGTCTATTAGGTATCCAGAAAGTTCCCTTTTCTGTACTGTGCTCAGAAGACAGCTGCAGGGCTACACCCACTGCAGCCATAAAAACTAACAATTAGAAATGAGTAAAAATCTTAGATTAACAAAACCTATGTAAGCAAATTTTAAGTAAAACACATAAGTAGAAACAGACAAAGGCTCACTGTAAAACTCAAGCTGGTGTGGCCTTATAACACTTACTCTAACCTATCTATGCAAGTTATACTAGCTGTTCTAAGTATTTAGAAGAAAGGCAGATACAGTACTATGGTGTGTCTCCTTTCCTTCTATGACAATAGCACAGAACAGCAGGTCCAACTCTAGCAGACTCCAAGCAGTATCCTGTGTTGGAGGGTTTTAGTATTTCATGGTAAATAGATTCTGCAACACTGAGGTGCCAGACCTGCCATCCTCTCTGACCTGGATATCCAACCTATAGTAGGTAATAAGTGTGTGTGCAGAAGCCCAGGTTGCAGCCCTTCACATTTCATCCAGGGGTGTGTTCCTTCTGGCAGCAGCTGAGGCTGCTGTTCCTCTTGTGGAATGTACCCTGATTCCCTCAGGTGGCACCTTATCTGCTGTCATGTAACAGTACCGGATAGTGGATACTGTTAATCTCTACAGTGTCTGTTTGCTGGCAGGATGACCTGTGAACTTCTCCATAAATAACAAACAGTTGCTTGTTGTTTCTTTATGTAACCCATCCTCCAGTAGTGTCTAGCAGTCCTGATGGTAAAGTGCTGGAGGAGGGCACAAGCCAGGAAAACACCAGAGATCCCAAGTAAATATGTAAATAGCCTGGCCTACCTTGACACCGAATTCATACTGTCAAGGGGGAGATGAATCTTCACCAAATGACTTGCTGGAGAAGAGCTAGATATACAGGGTAGGTCAGAGGCATTGTTAGGGCTGGGCCTCTGGGGCTAGAGCTCTGAACATTTTGTCTGTGGCCCCAAACCTTTCCTGTGCTGTCCATTTTTTTTCTGCTACCAAAAAATGCCCCCGTTTTGTTTGTGCACTCACTGCACTGCCTGTTGGCTGTTTGTTTCTCTCCGGGAGTCAGGACTCTCTGAGTGACAGTATCAGTCTTCCCCTGTCCCTGCCCCCTCTGCTGCCCCATTGCAAACTGGCTTGCCTTTGCCTGCCCTTGCCCCAATAAGAGTTTGCCTCCCCCCCGGTGCTCCTCTCTGAGTCCACTCTGAGCACAAGCAGCGGCATGCTCATCTGGTGGTCCCATTCCAGCACCAGCACTCTGTCTCTGACTCTGAGTCCTGGCTCTGCTCCACCTCATCCTGATGTACTGCTTGGCTCACTTGCTGCTGCTGACTCCATCCGGTCCTAGTAGCTCAACTGCCTACCGCTACCCTATGGCCAGCCACAGTCACCACTAATCTGCTGTCTGTCCACCGACCTGGATAATGGATTGCCAGTGAGTGCCATTGACAGCTGAGCAGCTCTAGTGCAGCTTGCCAGGTTTACTTAGTTTGCGTGACCTCGACCTCTGTGACTGTCGCCATGGCAACAACCAATCAAATCAACACAGCTCCACACACATGGCATCTGTGGTTGGTTCTGGTTGCCATGGTGACAGTCACAGTGGACTCTCGGGTGGGTGAGGTGGCAGTGCAACTGCAACTTGTGTGCTTAACTGAAGCCAGGCTGAATCCAGACACACAGAGAGGGGAGATGATGAGGAAGTAGAACCACTTGGACCAGGACCTTATTCCCCTGCCCTTTTCCTTCCTTAGGGATTAGGAGGAACCAACCAACTACTGCATCGTGAGAGAGACAGGTTGGTAACTCAGTGGATCAGATGGATGACTCAGCTGTGGATGGCTCTGGATGCAGTGAGTGACAACTAGACTTTGAGTAGACAGTCAGTCAGGCTCACAGACTGCAGGGATTTGGGAAGGGAAAGGGACAGGGAAGGGTCAGTCAAGGCAAATTAAGGCAGCTCACTACTCAGCTGTGTGTGACTTGACCTGCACTACTGCAGTGCAAAGGGGAGCAGACACCTGGGGACTCAGAGGGCGCAAATGGGAAAAGAAGATGGCGAGGCTGTGTCACTGTGTGTGCAGCAGTCTGGACTGGCAGAGTGGCAGATTTTGTTTTTAGACTAGCAACACCACGATGAGCCAAGCGAGCAGTGCAGCAGTCAGCAGCTACTACTATTAAGCTGCAGCAGAGCAGAGAGCGTGACCTGCTGCCTACTGAGTTGAGAATGAAATTTGAGAAGCTCTCTGCTTGCCTTGCTCTCTGCTGCCAATCTGTCTATAACAACTCACTGAGTCTGAGAGCAGGAGTATCTGATGAGAGAGACCATTCAGAAGTGCATGTAATAATCTCATGGAAGGAACTTATAGGAAGGAACTTGCTGCAATGCTCCTCCTTGTCAGTCACATGACAGTCATTCTTATGTGCTATGTGGATTGTGGGATACTACTTTGTAGTTTATGCTACTTAATAGTCACATGACTGTTAAGCAGCATGGACTACACAGTGCCATCATCAGCAATAGAGAAATGTGAGTGGTCAGTCAGTAGGGATGTAGGTGTGGCTTTTTCAGTCTGAGAGAGAGAGAGAGACAGAGAATGAAAGCAAAAGCACTGCAGTCAGTGTACAGTTCGTCACTGTGCTTAATGGAATTTGATTGTTACTACTTTTATATTTTGACTTGTTGCCATAACAAAATCATTTTCTGGTTTTCAGCAATTGCTGCTAAGGACAGAACTTATTGGAATTCTTTTTGCCACTTATAAGAGACAAGGCAGGGAAGAAAAAAGGCCAATTTTTCACTCATTCACTGTAGGCCTACTAGGTCTGTAGGCCACAGAGTGAGAGAGAAACCTAACTTTAGTCACTCTGCACTGCAGCTTGTGACTGTGACTGGCTGATATGAGAACTTAGTCAGCCAGCCTTATCAGTACAGTCATTAACACAATCTAGGTGGGCACTAAGAGCCAAGAGGGGAGAAATTTTGTGATTGTGATACATTGCTTCATCAGTGATCCAGAGTACCTAAGATTTTGTTTTTGCCAAATTGCCAGTACCACTACCTGGCTTGTTGTGGGAGGGCTGAGGGCAGCAGTGTGTATCACCAAACTCTATTAAAAAAAATTGTAGCTGTTGTTGTTGCAGTTTAAATTAGGGCAGCGGCAGTCTCTGATCCACCTCATCAGTACATGAGATAATTTTTTTTTTGCCAGTACCGGGCTTGTTGTGGGAGGGCTGAGGGTAGCAGCGTGTGTCGCCGTACTCTACTAATAAAAAAAAATTGTAGTTGTTGCAGTTTAAATCACAGCAGCTTCTGATCCACCTCATCTGTGACCCAGAGTACCTGAAATGTGTTTTTTGCCAGTACCGGGCTTGTTGTGGGAGGGCTGAGGGCAGCAGTATGTGTGTGTCACCGTACTCTACTAATAAAAAAATTGTAGTTGTTGCAGTTTAAAATCACAGCAGCCTCTGATCCACCTCATCAGTGACCCAGAGTACCTGAGATATTTCTTTGCCAGTAGTACCAGGCTTGTTGCGGGAGCGCTGAGGGCAGCAGTGTGTGTCGCCGAACTCTACTAATAAAAAAAATTGCAGTTGTTGCAGTTTAAATCACAGCAGCCTCTGATCCACCTCATCAGTGACCCAGAGTACCTGAGATATTTTTTTCCCAGTAGTACCGGGCTTGTTGTGGGAGGGCTGAGGGCAGCAGTGTTTGTCGCCGTACTCTATTCAAAAAAAATTGTAGTTGTTGCAGTTTAAAATCACAGCAGCCTCTGAGCTTTTCTCCCTAACACAGTGGGATGTTCACTTGTATTCCTTCTTGCCAGGGCTAGCTTAACTTTGTTGGCCATCTTATCAAAGATAGCTCCGCTGAAGTCACATATTTTTGCCTTGGAATAGGATGATTTAGTTCTAGTGGCAAAATTAAACCATACCATGTGATGTTAATGTTCCGTTAATTAAATTATTTAAATATTTTATTCTTTTAAATTTTGGTACTCCTGTCCTTCTGTGCTGCTTGTACATTTAACCAGTTTGCCCCAGTTACAGCTCCAGGGCCTTACCTGCCCAGTATATCTAGCTTTCCTCCAGCAAGCCTTTCAGTGAAGATGCATCTCCCCCTTGATTGTATGAATTCGGTGTCAAGATAGGCCAAGCTATTTACATATTTACTTGGGATCTCTGGTGTTTTCCTGGCTTGTGCCCTCCTCCAGCATTTTATCATCAGGACCCCTAGACACCGCTGGAGGGTGGGTTATAAACGTCAGAGCTCATCCAGGATTTAAAATTTGCTTGGCAAGGCAGGTGGCCTGAAGTTTGTGGGTTGGCAGCCTATTGGTGGTTCCCATTTTTTAAACTGCACCATTCGGGGGGTCACCATGTTGTGCAAAGTTCCTGCCTTGTGAGTGTCACCATCTTTGTTTCAGGCACTGAATATTTATTAGATGTACTCACATGGTGCCTTAGCACTGTGTTGATTGGCTGGTGGGGAGTGAAGCATGCTGGAGCTACTTCAGAGGCTGCCATTGCATGTGAGTTGCAGCCAGGATAAAAAGAGCTCGAGTAGTTGCCATGGAGGAGAAAATTCCCACTGAAGAGTCCCAGGCTTTTGTTCCTGCCTCCTTAATATCTTGGTCATGGAAGACCATTGGTCGTGTAGCTGCTGAGGAACTGTGCATGAGGTGCAGCTATCAGGGTGTTGGTATTGTTCGCCTGTCATTATGTGCAACCTGTGCCAGAGGCCTACCATCTGGGCTTTATGAACTCCCACCTTACACTACTATCTGGAATTGCCCTTCAGTTCCATCAGTGAGTTCAGCCTCTTTGATCCCTATGGGAAGCTTGGATTTGTGGCAGGAGTTTAGCCGAAGATTTCCATTTTGTACACAATCTCTAACAGTTACACCCCCCATTAAAAAATGTACACATCCTTTCCAAATGGCACCCCCTTCCAAACAAGTCAGATTGTTTTTAGATGATTCCTCTAATCTCTAAAGAGGTTATACCTGTATCTGTCTCCTAAACAACAGAAGTCTAAACAAAGTCACTCCTCAGTGGCCTACACTAACCCAAATACTACAGATTAGAATGAAAATGTTAACAGAAAGGCATATGGTTTGTGACAGGAACACAACAAAACTGTACACAAATGTGTACAGTGAGTATGCCTGTCTACACCCTTGATTTGTGGGAGGAGACCAGGTCAGCACTTGGCTCCATGGAGCTCCATGCTTATTCCCCAGACATGGTGATCGAGTCTGTGGAGGAGGAGGAAGACTGTAATGGCATGGGAGGGCACAGGTATCTGCCTAGCCCTTCCCTGCTACCACCTGCAGGGTGAAGGCAAGGAAAACCTGTTAAACCTGCTGACCCCACAGGGCCCAGGGGGTCGGCCTGTGCTTTCTCATCCGGCAGCAGCAGTAAGAGTACTGCCATCTATGAAGAGACCTCAGGCAAGGAGTGGCCAGCATTTGTAGAGGGAGCAGGGGGGAAAGATGAGGCTAAATACTTGGAGCCACCTGTTTTGCCCCCTGGCCAGGCCCTGCACAGCTACATGTTCCCTAACCAGGATATGTACCAGGCCATTCCTCAGCCCTACAATAGACCAGCGCTCACCTTATTTATTTATTTATTTAGTTTTTGTTGACCAGGTAAGTGCACTAGACAAATCCTGCCTATTTTCAGGTACAACCCGGGGAGGGGGATACAGATGAATGCCAACTGACCTTGAACCAGATTAAGCTGTTGGTGGTATTGTTAGTGAATGATGGAAATTTGACCAGGACACCGGAGAAATTCCCCTACTTCCTGCTTCCTGTGAGCAGAGGGGACCCATTTTCTGGTGGGACCAAGGTGGCGGAGGAGGAGGACAGAGGAGGAGGACATGCTGTGGCTGGTGAGTTAGCAAGGCCCAGCGGGGAACATGGTATGGCTGGAATGCACTCTCAGGGTGGCCAGCATATCGTACCTCAGCCCCCGCTGCTTGCTGTGATAGCAACGGGTGGAGGATCCACTGAAAATGGAGTTTTGCTACACTCCTCTACGATGGTGACACTAGGTGTTACAGGAAGTCCCGGAGCAGGCCCCATACCTGAGGAGGGCAATGAAGATATAGACACAGTGGTCCGTGTGAAACAGGACCTCTTATTACAGTCTGAGGCTGATTACAGAGCAGCTAAACTGCATGCCGAAGAAAAAAAAAGGAAACGCTCGATTCAAGGTTCACCATCGCCTTCTACGGCATCTACAGCAAAAGTTTTTGCAGCAGGCCCTCTAATAGAGGATACTACATCAGGCAAAGACACAGGATTGGAAAATCACTCACAGCATGATTCAGCATGGTCTCCGGAATGGGCACTGGAACGAGCTGGTTGGATCCAAACAGAAACAGGTCAGTGGGTTGCGGATCCCGATATTCCACTTCCGGGTTCAGGGAGTGTCCTGGGGTACTGGCGGGGACTGTGGATGGCCTCCTACACAATATGCACAGGCCTGATACAGTACTGTTTACTAAACCATATGTGCTAGCCTTAGACCCTGTTTCAGGGCACACTTTATCTGCTAATACAGATGCAGAGATGGTTATGATGGACTTGCCCATTTCACAAGCAGATTCCATTTCCTTCTCCCCTATACAGTCTCCAGCACAGCAGGGGCCTATGGAAAACATTACTGCGGCTAGTGATTCCCCCCAGTCGGAAGAAGCGCTGGGATCTATTCCTATAGTACCTCCTGACAATGAGTCAGTATCCCCAGCCCTGACAGCTCCCACTTTCACTAGTTTATTTCAAAAACCTGTTTCTTTAGCTAAACGCAGGAATGCAGTTCGACTGCGGTTTTTAGGACCAGTGGATATGATGCCAGACCGCTTTTGTGTGGGGAATGTTCTATTGAAGCAGATGCTGGGGTTTTCTCCCTCGGAAGTGTATGCTTTGATTCATACACCAGGAGAATCTACATATGACATAAGTTTTCATTCCCCTGACATCCTGAATTGTTTCTGGATGAAGTATGCCCTGTTTAAAATGAACCCATCTTGGACCCACTTTCAAGCTATACCTTTAACAAAACAAACTTTTAAAGTGATCACTGTCTCATTCAGAAATGAAGGGGTGAATATTATGGACATTTCATACTGGCTGGAGAAACATTGTCAAATACAAGGGAATCCGGAACCAATTTTAGATTCTGAAGGTTTTTGGAATGGAGGGTGGAGGTATAAGGTGACTTTACCACAAACGGAGGATGGACTTCAACATCTACCAAGTTGTTTTTACCTGGGTCGTGACAAGGGTTTTATTTTTTATCCTGGACAGCCACGCCATTGTTATAAATGCGGTTCCAGTAGACATTTTGAGTCGAACCTGTGATACAATGAAATGTGCTCAGTGTGGAGAAGTGGGACATATTATGACTGACTGTCATCATCCTCCCAAGTGTAGTCTTTGTGAGGAACAGCATTCTTTTATGGATTGTCCTTGGGCAGCCCATAATACTGCAGACAAGGATTATACCACTCAGGATTTTTATTTGAATATGGCATTAAAATCGGCTTTGAAACAATATGGGCCCCCCCCCTCCCCTACCTAAGAGGGCACCTCCTGAAAGGCCTATTAATCCCCCTTCGGAGGCCTTATCCACTTCTGTTTTGGTTTCTCACATGCCTCCATCTGAGGCAGAACCGTTAGTACTAGAGGTATCTGGTGATGTAGGTTCTATGCCTCCCCAATTCCACCAGAAGGTGCCTTCACTGTAGTTAATAATCGAAGAAGGAGTTTACGGAAGAAAACTGCAGCATCTGTTTCAGAAGTCTTCCATCTCCCAGTGCAAAACACCTTTTCCACCTTGCAGGTTGAAGAACCTGATGTAGGTACAGAATCAGACTCAGTTTCGGTTCCTCCTCTCAAGCGGATGGAGGATCAGACACTGAGCGTTCTAGAAGATTTGACTATCCTCAAAAATAAATCTAGGATGGGTTCCCGTAAATGGGTCAGGAAGAAATCCTAATGTTTTCAATTTTTTCAGGATTAATTAGTTCTCCTTTAGTTAAACACTTAATGGTTTTGTTTTTGTTTTATCACATAATGGATATGTTATTTAGTATTACTGTGGCCTCTTTAAATACTAACAGTATTCAGTCAGATAGAAAACAACTTTTGGTATATCTTTATTTGATTCCTTTTTTATGATATGGTATTCTTTCAAGACACTTCGATTACATAGCAGACAAAGAGATGGATAAGCGCCTCTGTGGGATGGAAATGGGGAGTGACTTATTGGTCTATTGGAGAGGATCTTTGTTGTGGGGTTGGAATTTGTTTAAATTCCCCTTTGGCACAATCCATACAGGTAGTGGACATAACCCCGGGCCGTGCTTTGTTATTAGATGTCACGTTAAATAAATTGCACTGTCGGTTTATTAATGTATATGCCCCACAAACAAAGACAGCTAGAACTGAGCTTTTTAATACAGGCTTATTTGTTTACATCTCGTTATGTTTTCTTGGGAGGAGATTTCAATTGTGGGTTGTATTTAAAGGATAGGGGTCCTCAAACCCAAAAATTATATTGTGATACCAATTGCCTGGCTGCTTTGATTTCACAAACTGGTTTGGTTGATGCTTGTGGTTGTTTTTGGCCGGCCAGATAAGACCTATTTCAGAGGTAACCTAGCTACTAAGATCGATTTCTGGTTTATATCTCCTGCCTTGGAGATTAAAAATACCAGGACCCATCCTGTTGCTCCATCTGACCACGCCATCATAGAACTGACGGTCTCTAATTATGATGGTATGCAACAAGGGCCTGGGTATTGGAGGTTGAACTTGGAACTGTTGTCTCTTCCAACTGTTAAGGATGGTTTTATTTCCTTATTAGAAGCACGTAAATCAGTTAAAATGTTATATGATACTTCACAGGAATGGTGGGAGGATACAAAGCTAGATATTAAAAGATACTTTCAACACATAGAAAGATTAAATGGGAAATTTAAGAGGGACCAATATTGTATTTACAAAACACAGTTTCAAATTTAGTGTTTCAAGCTTCCCAAGGAGATAAAATGATTCTTGCAGAATTAGCAGAAACCAAGCGAAAAATGAATGATCTACAATATAATAGACTTAGATCTTTAGAACAGGAACGGAAATTTGGAACCCAGGGTTCAGAGGATTTTATGAATCCATTTCAATTCTGTGCTCAACTACAATATCAAAAGCGGATGTCTTTAATTCAGGATGCTAAGGGGTGTCTTTGTTCCAAAAGGTATGAAATTATGACAGCCATAGAGGAGCAAGTGCAGTCGTTATTTAGTCATCAGGAATCCTCCCAGGATGGTCATAAGGTTTGGTTGGAAAAATGTGTTTTACCACAAGTTTTGTCATCCGATCAACGGGTACTGGTGTCACCACTTACTCAATCTGAAATAATGACCACTTTTGCAATGGTTAAAAAGAATTCTGCACCTGGAACAGATGGAATTCTATATGAATTGTACAGTGTGATTCTGCAAGTTTTGTTACCTGAAATAATGAGTTATTTCAGGATATGATAGTTTCAGGGAATTTACCTGATTCAATGGGTAATGGGTTTGTGGTTTTTATGTATAAATCTGGGGACAGGACTGACCTTTCAAACTGGCGCCCCATCACATTATTAAATACTGATTTTAAATTGTATACCAAATTGTTGAACAACAGGTTGTTGCCTTGTGCATCTACTCTGATACATTCTTCTCAGACTTGTACTATTCCTGACCGGAGTATAACGGATGGGTTAATTTTATTAAGAGAAATTTTGTCCTGGGGGAAGACTGGAGAATTAACTGGTTTCATTCTTAGTTTAGATCAGGAAAAGGCCTTCGACAGGGTAAACATGAATATCTTTGGGACTGTTTGGCTAGTTATGGGATTCTGGGTACTTTTATTTTTTGGATAAAATCTTGTTATTCTAATGCTAAAGCTTTAGCATACTGTAATGGATGGATGGGGAAGGCATGCACGGTTACCCGGGGAGTTAGACAGGGATGTCCCCTGAGTCCCCTTCTCTATCTTTTTACACTGGACCCTTTAACTTGTCGCATTAATGATAATATTGCTATTCAGGGGGTTTCTTTTTCTAGAAATTAAAAGTATTGCATATGCAGATGACATCTGCTTTCTTGTGGGGGATTTACCTTCGACCTGTTTAGTGGGACAAATACTTTGGGAATTTTCCGAATTCACGGGAGCCAGAGTTAACTATAGGAAAAGTAAATACCTTCCTTTGGATTAGAACATTTTTAGAATCTAAGGTAATTGGGATCCCTGTTGTGACAGGGACCTGTACAATTCTTGGACTTCTTTTTGGTACCGATTTGGCCTTCTTAAACTGGTCCTCCAAATTGGACATTGCATATGGGAAAATTTTACTGTGGAATAAGTGGAGATTGTCCAAATTAAAAAGGTATATATGATTAAGACCTTCTTACTCCCAATTTTTGTATTTAGCTGCAGTTTTAGTCTACCCCTAAGCTGGAGACCGGATGTTGGTTGTTTTTCAGGCATTTGGGGTAGTAGACTGAATCAATTAAACGATGTTTACTGTCTAGAGAGAAAAAAATGTGGGGTATTAAAATGATTAATCTCATTGTTTTCTTTTTTACAATTTTTGCTAATGTAAACTTGAGACCATTATTATTGAAATCTGAGGGTATTTGGATCCCATGGGTTTTGGATTCCTCGGCAGGGATACTCCCCTTCTGGCTTCCTCATTCATGCATCCCAAAACAGCGTTCTTTGTATTATATTCCAGAAACTTTAAAGATATGTTTTGGGAAAATAAAACTTTGGTGTTTAGTACCAGAACATTTTTCACAACAGGACCGGGAAACACTATATGCACATCTTCTATCTACTTTTTTTCACAATACAGCCTGTTTTGACTTTAAACCTACTTCAGATAAAATATTGATTGGGAAAATGTTGACATCTACCCGTATACCGGTTTATATGTGGGATGTTATGTGGCTTTCCCTACATGGGAAACAATGTCAAAGGAAACCTAAAACATAAAAGTGTAGAACATCGTTACTGCCCTAGGGAGACTTTTGTTGAGGTGGTGGAATCCATGGACCATTTGTTCTTTCTGTGTCCTTTTGTAAAACGGGGTAAATGGCCTACATCACCCTTTTGTGATTTAACCCCTGAGATTTTATACTTGGGTATTCTTCCATTCAAATGGACTAAACATGATAGGGTTACACTTTGGTTATTTTTGGTGTGCTTTAAATTCTATATATGGCATTCTATATATGGCATGTGCAGTGTAGGCTGACACTGCAACAATTAGAATATACAGAGGAACAATTATTTCATATGATTACTACCACAATTCTTAGTCATAGAAATACTGAAAGGAAGTCAGTGCCATATGAAATCTTCCAGTCTTGGTGGTACAGTATAGATTGGCTATGAGTTGGTAGGGTATATTTTGAGATACATTTCAGTCATTGCATAATTCCACTTTTGCTCATGACTAGTAATATGTGGTACTGAGTGTTTTTCTTTGTAATTTCACAGTTATTTTCTTCTGGTCTTAATTAATGAGAAGTGGCAGTTTCTGGTAGAAATGAATTATTTTCTGGTGAGGAGTATTCTTGATTTTGAGTATGGTTTAATTTAAAAAAAAAATATATATATATATATAGGAACATGAAGAATCCATATATTATGGAAAGTGTATGTTGTGGATACTAGTTAATTTTATGTGAGGTGCTTTGAGTTGGGAAAACATACTGCCATATAGTTGTATGCATGTGCAGGGGGGTTATTTCAGCTTACTATGTATGGGATAATGTTGTGTTTATGTTTTTCATCTTATTTTCACAATTTTTTTCCCCCTTTAGGTTTACAAGAGACAAAAAGTATGCTGCATACTTATTTTTCTTTGTTTTTTTATTTTGTATGTTGTCATACAATTTTGGTATTTTGGTTCTCTCATAGAATCCCTGGCTCCTTTAAGTAAGGGGGGGGAGGACTTTCCGCATTTACTACTTAGGTTTTAGGACTCTAATGACAGAGTTTTTCTTTTTTTCCATTGCATGCATGATGAAATACTTATTTCTGTTTATTATTTGTATTATAATTTAGTATGTAGTAATATTTTTGTATATATAATTTTCTCATATTTTTGTTTTAGGGGAGTTTTGTTTAGCTTTGGTTATTTCTTCTTCCTTTTTTTTTTGGACTTTAAAAATTTTGATATTTGTTTTTGTTCATTTGGATGCTGTATTACCTTTTATATTACTTGTTTAATTTTGTATTATGATTTGGTGTGCTGTAACACCTTGTGTATTTAGTTTGCTTTTCAGTCTTAATAAAAAATTTTCCCCACTCTTTTCAATAAGTGCCATGGGATCTTTAACATCCACCTGAACTATCACCAATCCAGGCAGATGGAACCTCGGTTTAACGTCTCTTCCAAAAGACGGCACCTCAGAAGTGCAGCACCCCTCTCATGCTGCACTACAGTGTCAGTTAATGGACAACATCCCCTGTCTACTGGCGCAGAGCAAAGCACTTAGGGTGAAGATGGATGGCCTGTTAAATTCCGACCCCCTGTATTTTCGCTACAGGACTGGAGTTTGGTTAAAGCCTGGCCATGCTCACCATACCAGTGTAAGGGAGGTGCCAGAGTGGTCCCAGGTAGGACGCTGGGTGCAACGGAGAATCCACCTTGAGTATCCACAAGCTGACTACCCTTATCTTTCAGAATGGCTCTGGGACATTGTGGTGGAGAAAAGAGGTGACTAGGTGTTCCGAGGTATGATGCAGAAACTTCAGCTGTGAAACAACGAATCAGGAGCCCCCTCAGAGGATGTGATTCAGAAGACCAGGTCCCTTTGCCATGCTGTGGCCTGGGTTGGGTTAACCTTATTTAAGCATATGCATTGGTGCAAGAAGTGGCTGGAAGTCACATGAAGCACTACATCATAGCTGCGGACTAATTTTCCAACAAAACTACAAAGCTTGATCCCGCCTTTTAATATCCCCGTGAGGGTGGACCTGTCATCTTAGCAGGAGTGCCACTATGAACTTTGGTTGTGCTGCCTGGACTGAATGATTTGGAGAGATCAACTGACTGTTCCTGCATTGTTCTTGGTTCTAACAATTGCTGGTTTGAACAAGAAGGTATGCCCAGTAGTACTGCCTGAAGAGACTGTGCCTTTGTGGTTTGGGACTGTCTGGACTTACTTTTGTGAAAAAACAAAATGTTGAAGTTGACTGCCAGCTTGTGTCCCCCACCCCCACTGTAAAAGTCTGAAGGTTTATGTGTAGGATACATTGAGACATAATTTCCCATGTTGTTCACTAGTGTAGGAGTATTTGGTGAGTGAGATTGAGATTGGGTAGTGAGCTATGTTGATGGTTTGTGTGAGTGTGAGACAGTGGGCAGCAGGTGTTTGGTGTGAATGTAAATTAGTTACTGTAACCATGGTAACGTAGTTCTGTATGTTGTTCAAAGAATGTCCTGGCAAGCCTGTCGTTATGAATTCTGTCATTTGTGGGGAGTTCGGGAAAGGTTGCAGGATTAAGTGGGCTCCACTTAGCCTTTCTGGGTTTTCCATTTAGAGGGTCCTCTGGGGTTTTGTATGGCAGTCCCGTGGGCAGGTGGCAGCCAGATGGAAAATAAGCATATCCACTCTGGTGTCCCCACTCACAGATAGCCAGGTGCCCCATTCCCCTGAGGGGAATGGATTTAAAGGGGGGAGAGAGTGTAAGCCCCCCCAGTTTGGGGGCTTAATAAAAATTACTCTGCTCATTCCTTGTAGGTAGTGCTAGGCAAGGTGGGCCCTGGGTGGTGCCCACCTCATTGGTGTGATGATCTTGCCCCTTTAGGGTATAAAAGGGGGAAGGATAGAGAGTTTGGGAGGTCAGTGGGACTGCAAACACAAGTTTGGGCCAGGGTTTGAACCCCCAGCCTGGGATGTGCGGCCTATCTCTGTGGCACTGGTTTGGCATTCAGGCAGCTGGGGAGGTGTGCAGGGAAGTGGCCTTGGGGATGCGAACCCCGTGGGAGTGGTGCAGCAGCCTGGAGGAATCTTGTTTTTGACCCTCCTTCTGCTCTGCAGTATCAGGGCGGGTCGGGGCCTGTCCAAGTAGGAGGTGTGAGGCAATGGTGGTGCTGTAGTGGTGTCAGAGCCACGGCATGGCCTCTCTGGTGGTGGCAGCACTGGGTGGATTGTACCTGTGTGGCATGCTGCATTCAGTCTTAGGTGGCCTGCTGGGAGCGAGAGAAGCCAGGCCCACTTTTCCCAGTGGTGAGTTTGGTCCAGGACTGGGGTGGGCTTTGGCATAAGGCCCAGTGTTGCAGGATGTGTGAAGGTTGAGGGAGACAGCTGTTTGAAGAGAACTCCCTGCTAGTGGGTCCGAGGACCAATAGGGTGCACAGCAGATTGACCAGGTCAGAGTGTGACCAGGGGCATGTTTGGAGAGCCCTGGTGCATGGTAGGCCTTGGTGTGTTAGCAGCCCTGATTTCTGAGCCTCTGGGCTCATATTTCATCTAAGTGGAGCTCACTTATCGGCCTGCCTAGGCCTATGTTTTGTGCCGCAGCTCTGACTGCTAAAATTGCTGTTTTACATCCTTGTGCCTGTCCTCTGTTGTGCCTCTAGTCCCATGGAGCTGAATTTTATGTTCCATTAATTAAATTAGATTTTTTAATTTTTTTTATTTGGAATTCCTGTCTGTCTGTGCTGCCTGAATGTTTAACCAGTTTGCCCCAGTTACAGCGCCATTGCCTTACCTGCTCCGGAGGCATTGCCAGCATGAATTACTGCTCCTTTAGCCTTGTTTTTTCTCCCCAATTCCTTTTCCATTATTTTGTGTCTTTCCTTTTGGTTGGCTTGTCACTTGACAGGCAAAAACTACATGTTGCAGATTAAAAATCATAGAATCAATATCGTATTTTGTAAATATCAGTAAATTTGGGCTAAATCGACTGATATTTAAGAAGAACGCTGGGCATGGAGGAGGGCTGGGCATCCGGTGCCAGCAGGTGGCCTCCCTGAGTGTGACCCTTATGAAATTACTGTCCACATACTCACACAGGTCCGTATCTGACTGAGTAAAATATGATACTTGATGCACTAAGAGAAGTACAAGAAAATGGAATTTAAAGAAGTAAAGAACCAATGGCACCTTGAGAATAACTTTAAAAAAAATTTGTACACAGAGCAGCTATATATTTCTTATTTGTTCTGTTTTTCTTATCCTTATTGTTTATTATTGAGGTCATACACATGGAAACAGGATCACTGCTGGCACTGCTCCCTGAGGGTTCATCAGCTCCTATTGCTTCTTCCCGCCTTGATGTCATAATAATGTGCTTGTCAGACCACAGTTATTCCCAAGGCAGTAGAACGTGATGTCACAACAGAGCATATGCATTTCAAGCAGGGAATAAGCTACAGAGGCAATCAGTAATAAATAATGTAGAGAAGAAATCTATAGAAGATAGACAAAAAAAATGCAAGGTGAATGGTGTCCAACTTCAAAATGTTTTTTTTTAATTTTTCAAAGTGTTCCCAAAGGAAAGGTGTCAACTGTTCTTTAATGTTTATATGCAGCAACACTGTATCCTACCTACAGGTATGTCACCTAACTGCGGTGCTAACCAAAACTGGAAAATGTGAAGCACGGGCATATGAAGGTGGCATGACATTATTTTTATACTCGCATCACATGGACCCTTTAATAAAATATGTTATTTTAATTTTTCTGCTCAGACTGCTAAGTCCACATTCAAAAATACAGCTGTGAAGTACACAATAACAACAAAGAACATCAAATAATACTGCCTAATCATTTTTACGTTCGCTTGCGCGCACGCGAAGGAACGTCTTGGGAGAATGGGACACTTTGGAGGTGTGCCCCTCCTCTGCAATCCCCTGCTCCATTAAGCAGGCGTGGCAGTCCTGCACCAATCGGACGCAGTGCTGTGTATGACAGCGGTGGCCTTCTCTTCAAAAACCACTGCTGTGTGCTTGCACCGCTCACCGCCCCAAATCTTTGCTGCCAGCTGTGAGCCAGCCCAGCATGTCAAGCGTCCTGCGTTGTCTGCTGGCGAGTGTAATCCCGTCAGCTCCACGGCCCCCAGCCATCCTTCTGCCACGCTGGGAGCCCGCCCCAGCGTGGCAAACGTCCCGCGTCATCTGCCGATGGGGGTGCCCAATCCCCTGTCAGCTCCACAGCCCCCCCAGCCATCCTTCTGCCATGTTGGGAGCCCACCCCAGCGTGGCAAACATCCCATGTCATCTTTTTTTTTTTTTTTAAAACCTGTAAATTGAAAACGGTCCCATAGTGCTTCTCCCAGCCCCCCTCCACAACCGCACCCACCACTGCACACACCTCCCACCCTCCCTCACCCCATACTTACCTCCGGAGCTCGTGCGACGATCTTCGTGGACCAGGAACACGTCTGCACTCTTCAAAGCCGACTGCGAACTGAGGAAATGCTGGTAAGCTGTATAATGGGCTAGATAGGGGTTTCAACTTTATGCATATCTCTGGCATTTTTGGAATTTTGCACCAGATTTTCAACATGGGATTTTGGGACCCCTTCTCATGAATGATGTCACTGTCATTGCTTTATTTCGGGCCGAAGGGTGATTTCACAGTCACTGCACAGTCACTGTGGAAATCACCCTTCAGGCCTGAATAATGCCATGACAGTGACATCATTCATGAGAAGGGGTCCAAAACCCCATGTTGAAAATTTGTGCAAAAATTCCCAAAATGACTGTTTTACGAGCGGCATTGCACAGTTCTATGCAGGCTCGTAAGTTTGCAAATTTTCAATATTTTCACTCCAGATTTTCAACATTGCCATTTTACCACACCTCCTTATGAGCAGTACAGCTGTCATTTTTCACATCCTGCCCAAAACGTGTTTCTGCCCATGTAGCGCACAATGGCGCAGTCGGTG
The DNA here is from genome assembly GCA_016271365.2 of Neoceratodus forsteri. Lineage (NCBI taxonomy): Eukaryota > Metazoa > Chordata > Ceratodontiformes > Ceratodontidae > Neoceratodus > Neoceratodus forsteri. The sequence goes on from CM057456.1 coordinate 1,205,945,701, forward strand.
TGCGAAATCAATGTATGGGACACATTAAGAAAATCACCATAACACTGTTCATTAGCAGAGGTCTTAAAATGGCTATGTTGAAAATTTGGTGAAAAAATTCCTAAAAATGACTGTTTTACGAGCGTGCATTGCGCAGTTCCTACGCACACTCGTAGGTTTGCGAATTTTCAATATTTCCACTCCAGATTTTCAACATTGCCATTTTACCACCTCCTTATGAGCAGTACAGCTGTCATTTTTCACATCCTGCCCAAAACGTGTTTCCGCCCATGTAGCACACAATGGCGCAGTTGGTGTGCAAACTCAATGTATGGGACACATTAAGAAAATCACAGTGACGCTGTTCATGAGCAGAGGTCTTAAAATGGCTGTGTTGAAAATGTGGTGAAAAAATTCCTATAAATGACTGTTTTACGAGTGTGCGTTGCGCAGTTCCTATGCACACTCGTAAGTTCACGAATTTTCAATATTTTCACTCCAGATTTTCAACATTGCCATTTTACCACACCTCCTTATGAGCAGTATAGCTGTCATTTTTCACATCCTGCCCAAAACGTGTTTCCGCCCATGTAGCGCACAATGGCGCAGTCGGTGTGCGAAATCAATGTATGGGACACATTAAGAAAATCACAGTGACACTGTTCATGAGCAGAGGTCTTAAAATGGCTATGTTGAAAATTTGGTGAAAAAATTACTAAAAATGACTGTTTTACAAGCGTGCGTTGCGCAGTTCCTACGCACGCTAGTAAGTTCGCGAATTTTCAATATTTGCACTCCAATGACTTCCAAATACCTAAACAGCACATAGAAGCAAGTAACATTCGGCATTGACAAATGCTTGTACTTCTTTGTCACTGATTTTTTTAAGCCATGTCCAAGTGCCAAATACCACTGCAAATACCTGCAAGTGAACGTTCGGCATTGACAAATGTTTGTTATTTTTGTGCATTCTCTTGTTCTCCTTACTGTTCTCTCTCTCTTTCTCTGGTAATAACAACTGATGATGTATGTTGCTTTTCTTTGCAAACCCTGTAATTACTTGATCTGATGATAACACAGAGCACATTTCCTTCTCAATTGCTAGACTTGTGAGATCATTTAATCTGTTTTGCGTCTTGGTGCCTCTGAGCCATGTATGTACCCTTTGCAGTGCACTAAAGGAGCGCTCACAACTACAGCTTGTCACTGGAATAGTTAGTGCTGCCTGGGCCAACTGCTTGAGTTTTGGAAACATAAGAGGGTTTAGTAGCCTATAAACTTCATTTGTATTAATTTGTTTTTCCTCCATTTTTCATTTCAGGTAATTTTTTGCAACAAACAATTCCTCCTTTGGCAGTTCAATCCCATAGTGATGAGCTAGAGAGGCCAGAGATTCAGAGGAAAGGAATGTTGCAGAGGATGGGTTGCATGCACGGATGCCATTTATTGTCTCCACTGCAACACTGGAGAATCTTTACTTTAGTTCAACAGACATTCTATCAAGGCAAAGATGATAAAGCTTGTTTTGAAAGACCATTCGAGAAGAAGTTTGGTCCCGCACTCCCACTGATGCCTCAACAATAAAATCATCCATCTGTTTCTGTTTTTTTCTTCTGCTTGTGTCACTTATTTCCATGCTATTCTTGTTACAAAAATCTACAGCTTCCTTAAACAGTTCATTGCTACTGTTCTCACTCCGCATCTCTTCAAGAGTGTGACGAACTGAGTCAACAAAATCTACTGCAGTAGAGAGATTTATATCTTCCTTTTGCAAAACCTTGTGGATGCCTTCTGTTACCTTTAGAAAAGAATGAAAAATGACCAGGCAGTAAATTATGGTTGACTTCTGCAAGGAAGCTAACAGTCCAATGGCTTTTGGAGTGAAAATATTAGCAAGGCACTGAAGTACAGCTACATAGCAGTTCATCAAGGCCTTGATCAATTGAATCTGGCAAGACCAGTGAGTATCTGACAACTGGACCAACACTGATGGGCTCAAGCCTAGCTGACACTGTATATTGACAAACTCATGATGATGAACAAGGGAAGTGCTAAAAAAACTCAAACACTTTCCCTAGTGCAGAAAAATTATTTTGCTTCAATAATATATTTGCATGTATGGCAAAGTACAAGATTCAGCTCATGTGCATTGCAGTGCACATACACCTCCTCTGGATGATGCTGGTGAAACTTAGCTTGAACTCTCCCTACTGCCCCACTCATGACAGAGGCACAATCATATTCCTGTGCTACACATTTTGCATCTATAATTCCACTGTCTTGGAGACATTTTAGCAGTGATTCCACATTGGAGTCAGCATTAAAAGATTTCAGTTCTGTGAATCTTATAAAATCCTCTGTAATGCTTCCAGTTTCAGGTACAATCTACCTCATACAAACTGCCAGTTGCTCTATATATTTGTCTCTTGCTTCATCTGCCATAACAGCAAACATTCCTGAGTTGTTAAGTTCAGCAACTATCTTAGAAATGACCTCTTCTGTGTAACATGCAATCACCTCATTTTGAGTTTGGGGAGAAATATAAGAGGCATTTGAAGGTGCCTTATACATTTGTAGAAAAGGATCAAATTGTTTTAATAAATCCAAGCATTCCAGAAAATTTCCTTTATTTAAACTACCATCCATTTCACCGAGACACCTGAAAGAAAGTCCTTGCCTACCCAGAAATAATGACAGCAATGATGTGTTCAAGATAGCATCACCTGTCACTTACTTCTTTGATGTTTGCTGCTTGTAATTTGTGAACAGTATCACCAGTACTCTTTGTTTCTTTAAATCCAGCCCGTAAAGTGTCTGTGTTTGCATGATATGAAGTCTTTTCATGCTCTCTAAATGAGTCAAGTGCCCTTTTCCAATTAGCAAAACCTGTGCTTAACAAAGAATCTTTATTAGGGTGAGTGGCTCCATATTTCAGTCCAAAGCATCTACAAGGATAGCAAAAAGCAGCATCCAGAGTAACAGAGTATTCTAACCAGTTGTAATTTTCAAACCAGTGAAACTGGAATGACATTTTTTCTCCCCAAATGTACGTTGTGAGAAACAAGGTAACTTACTCTGAATACACCCTGTCTCAAGTGTTCCCTAGTCTGGTATATTCTGAGCACTTACAAGTTCACTGTTCATTTTATTTATATTTTCTGTGTTAACAACAATATAACTGTGACTGCTCTGGTCGCCCATGCTTGGTTCAGCATCCCCCTCATGCACAGTGGTACATGATGCAGTAGAATGAGGGAGTGCAACATTATCATACTTTCTGAATTGGAAATTACTTGCACTTCTTCATGTGTATTCTTTTATTTGGACTTTAAGAAATGTCGGATATCCATTTTTATGAAACAGTGGAAACCAGCAAGTTCTGAAACAATAATTATTTGCAATACAACTGAGCCATACACTGCCACCTCGGGGCTCACAGCAAGGCAATGACACAGACACATTGAGGTTTACTGTCACTCAGAGGCTGCTGTTATTTAAACTGCAACAACTACAATTTTTTTTGAATAGAGTACAGTGACACACACTGCTGCCCTCAGCCCTCCCACAACAAGCCCGGTACTACTGGCAAAAAAATATCTCACGTACTCTGGGTCACAGATGAGGTGGATCAGAAGCTGCTGTGATTTAAACTGCAACAACTACATTTTTTTTTTTATTATTACAGTACAGTGACACACACTGCTGCCCTCAGCCCTCCCACAACAAGCCCAGTACTACTGGCAAAAAAAAAAACTCTCAGGTACTCTGGGTCACTGATGAGGTGAGTCAGGGGCTGCTGTGATTTAAACTACAATTTTTTTTTATTAGTAGAGTACGGCAACACACACTGCTACCCTCAGCCCTCCCACAACAAGCCCGGTACTGGCAAAAAAAAAATTATCTCAGGTACTGATGAGGTGGATCAGAGACTGCCACTGCCCTATTTTAAACTACAACAGCTACAATTTTTTTAATAGAATTTGGTGACACACACTGCTGCTCTCAGCCGTCCCACAACAAGCCAGGTAGTGGTACTGGCAATTTGGCAAAAACAAAATCTTAGGTACTCTGGATCACTGATGAAGCAATGTATCACAATCACAAAATTTCTCTCCTCTTGGCTCTTAGTGCCCACCTAGATTGTGTTAATGACTGTACTGATAAGGCTGGCTGACTAAGTTCTCATATCAGCCAGTCACAGTCACAAGCTGCAGTGCAGAGTGACTAAAGTTATGTTTCTCTCTCACTCTGTGGCCTACAGGCCTAGTAAGCCTGCAGTAAATGAGTGAAGAATGGGCCTTTTTTCCTCCCTGCCTTGTCTCTTATAAGTGGCAAAAAAAAGAACTCCAAGAAGTTATATACTTAGAAAATGATTTTTTTATGGCTACAAGTCAAAATATAAAAATAGTAACAATCAAATTCCACTCAGCACAGTGATGAACTGTACACTGACTGCAGTGCTTTTGCTTTCACTCTCAGACTGAAAAAGCCACACCTACATCCCTACTGACTGACCACTCACATAGCTCTATTGCTGATGACGACACTGTGTAGTCCATGCTGCTTAATAGTCATGTGACGATTAAGTAGCATAAACTACAAAGTAGTATCCCACATAGCACATAAGAATGACTGTCATGTGACTGACAAGGAGGAGCATTGCAGCAAGTTCCTTCCTACAAGTTCCTTCCATGAGATTATTACATCCACTTTTGGACGGTCTCTCTCATCAGAGACTCCTGCTCTCAGACTCAGTGAGTTGTTATAGATAGATTGGCAGCAGGGAGCAGGGCAGGCAGTAAGCTTCTCAAATCTCATTCTCAACTCAGTAGGCAGCAGGCCAGGCTCGCTGAGGGTCTGAGGCTCTCTGCTCTGCTGCAGCTAGCTAGTAGTAGCTGCTGGTTGCTGCACTGCTCTTTTGGCTCATCGTGGTGTTGCTAGTCTAAAAACAAAGTCTGCCACTCTGCCAGTCCAGACTGCTGCACACACAGTGACACAGCCTCACCATCTTCTTCTCCCATTTTTGCCCTTCTAGTCCCCAGGGGCCCGCTCCCCTTTGTACAGCTGAGCAGTGAGCTGCCTTCCTTTGCCTTGACTGACCCTTCCCTGTCCCTTTCTTTTCCCAAATCACTGCAGTCTGTGAGCCTGACTGACTGTCTGCTCTAAGTCTAGTAGTCACTCACTGAATCCAGAGTCATCCACACTAAGTTACCAACCTGTTTCTCTGCGACACAGTAGTCGGTTGGTTCCTCCTAATCCCTAAGGAAGGAAAAGGGCAGGGAATAAGGTCCTGGTCCAAGCGGTCCTACTTCCTCATCATCTCCCCTCTCTGTGTGTCTGGATTCAGCCTGGCTTCAGTTCAGCACACAAGCTGCACTTGCACCACCACCTCATTTGCCCGAGAGTCCACTGTGACTGTCACCATGGCAACCAGAACTCCTCAACCAACCATGGACGCCATGTGTGGAGCTGAGTTGATTTGATTGGTTGTTGCCATGGAGACAGTCACAGAGGACAAGACTGTGCAAACTAAGTAAACCTGGCAAGCCACACTATAGCTGCTCAGCTGTCAGTGGCACTCACTGGCAATCCATTATCCAGGTCGTGGACAGACAGCAGATTTGTGGTGACTGTGGTTGGCGGTAGGCAGTTGAGCCACTAGGACCGAATGGAGACAGCAGCAGTGAGTGAGCCAAGCAGCACATCAGGATGGAGGCAGAGCAGAGCCAGGACTCGGAGTCAGAGCACCAGTGCCGGGACAGGACCTCCAGGTGAGCGGGCTACTGTGGCTCGGGCTCAGAGTGGACTCAGAGAGGAGCACTGGGGGAGGGAGGCAAACTCTTATTGGGGCAAGGACAGGCAAAGGCAAGCCAATTTGCAATGGGGCAGTGGGAGGGCAGACTGACACTGTCACTCAGAGAGTCCCGACTCCAAGAGAGAAACAAACAGCCAACAGGCAGTGCAGTGAGTGCACAAACAAAATGGGGTCATTTTTTGGTAGCAGAAAAAAGATAGACAGCATGGCACAGGAAAGGTTTGAGACCCCAGACAAAATGTTTGGGGCTCTAACCCTGGAGGCCCAGCCTTAACAACGCCTCTGCTGGAGGTTGCACCTGCACAAGGACATTAACAAAATGGAGGCAGTCCAGAGAAGGGCAACCATAGTGATGCAGGGACTGAATCAGAAAACATATGAGGACTGATTAACGGAGCTCAATATATATACTCTAGAGCAAAGGAGGGAGAGAGGTGATATGAATGAAACATTCAAACATCTTATGGGCATTAACAAGGTGAAAGAGTCTAACATGTTTCAATATAAGAAAAATAGCAGGACAAGAGGACACAGCATGAGATTAGAGGGAGGTAGATTAAGGGGTAATGTGAGGAAGTTCTTTTTCACAGAAAAGGTGCTGGATGCATGGAATGGCCTACCTCAGGAAGTGATGGATATGAATACAATGCAGGGCTTCAAACAGTCATGAGACAGGCATAAGGGAGCAATACAGATGAGTATGAATAAATAGGCCATTGACAGAGTAAAGGCCTATGGCACATTCATAAGGTAGAGAAAATGGACAGACTGGATGGGCCTTGCGGTCCTTATCTGCTGTCAACTTCTATGTTTCTATGTAACATAAAATTCAGCTCCGTGGGGCTGGAGGCACAATGGAGCACAGGCACAAGGATGTAAAACAGCAATTTCAGCAGACAGAGTTGCGGCACAAAACATAGGCCTAGGCAGGCCAATAAGTGAGCTCCACTTAGATGAAATATGAGCCCAGAGGCTTACAAATCAGGGCCACTAGCACATCAAGGCCTACCACACACCAGGGCTCTCCAAACATGCCCCATGTCACACTCTGACCTGGTCAATCTGCTGTGCACCCTACCGGCCCTCAGACATACTAGCAGGGAATTCTCTTCAAACAGCCATCTCCCTCAACCTTCACACATCCTGCTGCATTGGGCCTTATGCCAAGGCCCACCATGGTCCTGGACCAAACTCACTACCGGGAAAGGTGGGATCAGCCTCTTACGGTCCCAGCAGGCCACCTAAGACCAAAGGTAACGTGCCACATGGGTACAACCCACCTGGTGCTGCCACCCCTGGATAGGCCATGCTGCAGCTCTGCCACCACCACAGCACCCCCACTGCCTCACAACCTCCTACACGGACAAGCCCCGACCTACCCTGGTACTGCAGAGCACATGACAGGTTAAAAACATGATTCCTCCAGGCCATTGCACCACTCCCACGAACATCTCCACGGCTGCTTCCCTGCACATCTCCCTAGCCACCTAAGCACTGAACTAGCACCACTAAGATGGGCTACAACTCCCGAGCTGGGGGATTTGAACCCTGGCCCACACTTGTGTTCACAGTCCTGCCAGCTTCCCAAGCTCTCTACCCTTCCCCCATTTATACCCTAAAGGGGCAGAATCATCACACCCACAGGGTGGGCACCACCCAGGACCTACCTTGCCTAGCACTACCTATAAGGGGCAAACAGGGTAATTTTTAGTAAGCCCCCAAACTGGGGGAGCTTACATTTATTTACTTATTCATTCAGAAATACACCTTTGAGCACAAATGCTGTTTTACAAAGGTTCCATGTCATAGAGTAGTAACATAGATTTCAACAAAAACATACATGAGAATGCAGTTCAGTGAGAGCATTGTCAGAAGCAGTTCACAAAGGAGCATTGTCAAGAACCATACGTGCACAGTAAGTGTTTTTGAGTGTTAACAATACAAGTGATCGTGAGCAGGACACCTTATTGCCTCAGTCCTAGTCTTGTAGAAAATGATGTCCCGTTTAACATCCAGACAACGTAATGCTCTTTCACAGCACTTGTGTGTGTTTTTTTGAAATGTCATTTTATAACATGGTTGTGAAAACATGCTTTGGATGGTATTTGAAAAATGACACCTGTCATGTTCATGAGGTGGGGTAAAAAGGGCTAAGTTGAACATTTTGGGTCAAAATCTAAAAAAAAATATCAAACTTATGAGTAAATGTTGAAAAATGTGAATGTTTCTTCCTAACTTTGATGTCTTTTTATTACCCCCACTTTATGGCCAAGGCAGGTGTAATTTTTTTAAAATCCCAGTAAAGGTGAGTTCATACAGTGACTGCAAAAACATGTTTCAAATGAAGTTTGAAAGGTTACACCTGTCTTGTTCATAAGGTCGGATTAAAAAAACAACATGATAAATATTTGTGGAAAATCCTTGAAAAACTATGAAGTGATAAGTAAAAGCTCAAAACAAATAAAAAAAAAAACATTAACCAGACTTACCTTGTTTTTAGTCAGTTTGCAGTCTGTGTTGCAGAAGCATCGGTTATCACAGAGAGGATTACTTTGTGGGTCCCCAGTGAAGTAAGTGAAAGATGAGGGGTAGTGGGTGTTGAGAAAGAGGTCGGGTGGATAGAAAACATCACTGGATGGTTTTCTTTCTTCCAGGTTAAAACAAGTATTTATTAGTGCCGAATGTTCACCGCTGGTATTGCTGTTGCACTGGTTCTTGCTTGTATACATTTTTACTACATATAGAGCAGATGAGATGCAGTGTCACATCTTCAGTGGTGCCCTGCTTTGCCACATTGTTAGATTGTAATTACCCAGGATAATGCAGCTGAGAGGCACTATCTACTTTTAAGTGAGCTCCCACATTTTGACCCCAAATGTCCAACAGTCTTTTTATGACCTGACATTATGATCAAGACAGGTGAAATTTTTCAAATCCCATATGAAAGGTGATTTCCCTGTGCAACTGTGGAAACAAGTTTTGGAGGAGATTTGAAAAATGACACCTGCCATGTTCAGGAGGTGGGGTAACACAAGGGATATGTTGAATATTAGGGGCCAAAATCTGCAAAGAATAAAGTTATGAGTAAGTGTTGTAACAATTTGTTTCCTCATAACTCCGTTCGTTTTTCACTTTTACCCCAAATTTTCAACAAAATCTTTTTTGACCACTCCTTCTGAGCATGACAGGTGTCATTTATGAAACAATGGCTGAAACTTCATTTTGTGCCACAAGTGTTAAAACACATTTTGGGTAGGGTTTGAGAAATGACAGCTGTCACATTCATGAGGTGGTGTGCAAAAATGGCTATGTTGAAAAGTTGGGGTCAAAATATAGAAAATTACTACAGTTATGAGCGTGCATTGAAAAATTGCAATGTAGAGTCATAACTTTGTTGTCTTCTCACATGTTTACCTCAGATTTTCAAAACAACCTTTCTATGTGCCCACCTCATGAACAAGGGTGGAGAAAATTTTCAAATCCTGCCCAAAAGGTGATTTCGGTCACAAATGTGAAAACACATTTTTCCAGGATTTGAGAAATCAAAGTGGTCACATTTATGAGGTGCTGTGAAGAAATATGTTGAAAATGTGGGGTCTAAATTTAAAAGCAAAGAAAAATCTGAAAAATATAACACAAAAAAATATTGAAAATTACCAAAGTTATGAGCATTCATTCATTAATTTCAATGTAGCCTCATAACTTTGTTTTTTAATATTTTTACCCCACATTTTCAGCATATCCTTCTCACGACCCCACCTCATGAACAAGGGTGTAGAAAATGTTCAACTTCTGCCTGAAAGGTGATTTTGCACAGTGATTGCAAAATTACCTTTCATGACAGATTTGCCCAATTTCACTGCCATTGTTCATGAGGTGGGGCCCCAAAAAAGGCATGTTGAAAATTTGGGGCAAAAATATTCAAAAATTACCAAGCTACACCAGTAAGTTGAAAACCCCATTGAAATACATTGAACCACATTGCTGATTTCCTCAGTTTGTGGTCCAGTGCTGAAGAGCAAAGATGTGTCTGCAGGCCAGAGAGGATTATGGTGTTGGACCACCGGTAGGTAAGTAAGGGCTTGGGGGTGTGGGGGTGGGAGGGTCAGGTGGGGGAACAGTAACAATGACTGGCAGTAACAGACATTGATGGATGGTTTTCTTTTTTACAGGGTTATGAAAAAAAACCTATGAGGAATGATTTTCTTTATTTCAGGTGGCAACACTTGGGGACAGAGAACCTCCAGTGTTGATGTTATGTTTGGTAGCACCGGAGGTGGGCTCCTCAGTGTTGCAGAACCAAAACAGGCAGGGTGGGGGTAGCAGTCAGCATGGGGGATTAGGCACCCTATACCAGAATATTAACGTGTGGGCTGGGCTTCGAGGGGATAGTTATGATGGCAACAGCGAAAGACATTGATAGATGTTTTTCTTTTTTGCAATTTGTATTTAAAAAAATAAACTGCAAGGGAGGGTTTTCTTTATTTCAGGTGGAGACACTGGGGATTGGGCACCTCCAGTGTCAGTGATATATTTGGTGGCACTAGGGGTAGGCTTCCCAGTGTCACAGAATTACAATGGGCTCTATCTGGCCCAGTGGCACTGAGAGTTGAGGCACTTGACACCACACCTGATGTCACGCCGGTGACCCGGGTTTGGGAATGACCTCAGGTCACTTGGGAGCCAGCTGGGGGGAGGGTCAGAGTGGGATTTCCCCTTCAGGGGTGGACACTACCTCCTCCATAGTCCCACACCCATCAGGTGGAGGCCTGATGGGTGCGCAGGTGGTAGAAGCGGCAATGCAAGTTTGGGGTGGGGTGGAAGGGGTCACTGGATCCTGGCATGCATGTGTATCTCCACGCACACATATGCATGTGTATGCCTTGACCCCAGGAAGGGGAAGAAAAAATGGAAAAAGGAAAAGTTTATATAGAAGGGGAAAAAAAAAGGAAAAAAAAAGAATTACAATGAGCAGAGTGGGGGGTAGCAACTAGCACAGGGGATTGGGCACCCTGGTGCCTGAATATTAACATGATTTTTGGGGGGGTTACAGCCATGGCTGCAACAGACATCGATGGGCAGTTTTCTTTCTTGCAGGGTGTTTTTAAAAATAATACCTGTAATAATAAGCTATGAGGGATGGTTTTCTTTATTTCAGTAGGTGACACTAAGGGACTGAACACCCCCAGTGTCAGTATTTTGTTTGTCAGTGCCAGAAGTGGGCTCCCTGGTGTTGCAGAAGTAAAACAGGCAGGGTTGGGGGTAGCAGTTGGCATGGGGGATTGGGCACCCCCGTACTGGAAGATTAGCATGGGTTGGGTTTGGAGGGGGGACAGTTACAGTGGTGGCAACAACAGACATCAGTGGATGGTTTTTGGTTTTCAGCAGGCTGATCATAAAAGATCATCTGTGCTTGCTTGCTTGCTGGCATTATCTAGATCAAAATAAAGAGCCAATGTATGATTGGGTCGGCTCTCACCTTTGAACTACACAAAGTTGTCGCCCAGCAAGTCAGAACACTGTCATGACCAGCCTGTCTGATGACTGGTGTGACACTGACAAGCCCCTTGCAGACCACTTCGCATTGGACTGACAGTGTCATGCCCCTCAAAAGCCACTGTGGTAACAAAATGTTTGCCGCGCATGTATGCATGGTGAACATAAAAAACAGACAAACGTTGATGGAAGGTTTCTTAGTTTCAGGGACCTACCACTAAGGATTGTTCACCCCAGTGTTGATGTGTATTTGGCAGCACCAGGTAGTGAGCACTCCAGTGTCAGATTGTGGTGCGGGGTGTTTTTGACAGCACCAGTTGTTAGGCACCTTAGTGTCAGTCTGTAATGGGAGTGGTCAGTGTAGTGACACTGGGAAGTGAGCATTCTTGTGTTGTACTGTGGCAGAGGTGTTGTTTGGTAGCATGAAGGGGTTGGGCACCCCTGTGTCAGACTGTGGCAGGGGGACTAGCACAGCGACACTGGGGACTGGGCACCCCACTGTCAAACTATGACTGGGACAAGATCTACTTCATGATACTAGGTAGTGGGCAACCTGATGTTTGACTATTGGTTCCAGATGGAAGCTGTGGTGTACAGTGAATCAGCTGTTCAGGGCTACTGCTGCTTGGGAGCCCCAACAAAAAGTCATGCTGCGGGCAGGGATTCCCAAGGACAAATAACAGTGGATGGCAAATCAACACAATGCAGTACTGCAAACAAAGTGCTGCAGAGCAGTGTTAGGAATATAGCCCCTCTGATGCTCAAGCTGCATCTGGTGGTATCAATGCTGTGGGGAGCCAGCGATCAAACAAGTGAAGGCCACATGCATGATCAAGCTATGGCTGCTGTGTAACATCTCTGCTATTCCTAGGAGGCAGAGAAACAAACTACTTTACAGTGCCATACGAGCAGTACAAAACAGCACAGGAAACATTGACTGAAAAGACTAGAAGCTACACAAGAAAAACTCACTTCCAACTTGCATTTTCCAGCCTTCTGATAGGCCACGTACTTTAAAGAAAAAACAAGAAGGTAGGCAGAAAGTGGACAGAACTGGGGTGGACAGGTTATTCTAAAGCTGTGATAGTTGTAGGTGGATCACGTCCTCTCACAGTTCAGAGTGATTACCATATGTATGCCTGCCTTTGGCAAGCAAATATAAAAGGGGGCAAGTAAGACCGGAGCAACAACGGGTAGGTCAGCCTGACTTCAGTGCTGGGCATGGTCCTGAAAGTCATTAGCAAGGGTAGATTAAAAAAGCACTTAGTGGTCATTAGCCAGCATAGGTCAAAAGAAGCACCTAGTGAAGTCCAAAGTGTTTGCCCCTTTCAGCATGCCTTTATAGCAGACAGACTGTGCCAAACCAATCTAATTAGCTTCTTTGAAAGGGTGACCTGGGTGTGAGGTGTGGGAACTGAAAGGAGGAGTCTCACCAGAAGTTGTAGCCATCCAAAACAAATTTTATTGTAGCAGGATAAATTAACTGCGGACTTATATGAGAAAATAAACAACAAAACAACAAAAATAAAGTCATAACATATTGGACACTGGGAGGTGCTAGTGTACCATCCTTCTGAGGTCAGATTACGTGTGCACCTCACCAAGCTATCTATCTAACTGAGAAGGATCATGCCTTATATACCTGCAGTAACATGTGACAAGCATGACTCCTCCCCTTTTCCCTCTAATTCTTAATTTTTAGATAAAAATTGAGTATTTTTTTAATACAGCACATTAAGAAAACCTTTGTAGCAACATTTAAATACATCATACAAGTCGTTTATGAAATAATAATGTAAAGAAACTAAACATTCGCAAGAACTACAGGATTAGTTCCGCCCCCTCTGGGTTGTACCTTTAAATATAGATGAAAATCGGCCAGCCAGCACTATAGTAACAGCACAGAGAAACAGGAGCCAAGCTGCAGCCTAAAACAGAATAATACAAACAGGCACAGACACCTTAAGAGGCCCTTTAGCATTATCTCTAATATTTTACTTATTTATTCTATGACAGAAAGACAAAAGAAAAAGAAAAAACACATGTCTGGCTTTAGTTTATAGAAAACTGAACATTCAGGGCGTTACCTGAACCATGCTTAACTTGGCGTTTTTCCATATTAAGCACTGAGCAGTGCTTGTGTTTTATATTATAATACTTAGGCAGGACAAACATCAGTATATGCACTGTTTAGCCAAGTGAGCGTTATATAGAAATGAAGGTTTGGTTGTTTAAACCCAGGACACTAGTCACTCGTATCTTTAAAAGTAAAGAATATATCCTTGTGATCTGGGGAAACTAAAGTGAAGATCTAATATTATTAACGCTATTTATGCACTGCTAAGAGTGCTTTCACTCCTTCTTTTCCACTGCTTCCCATTCTTTTCAGGTACGGGGTAAAAGTATGGCGAGGAGAATTTATTCCTTTGCAAGAATTATACGAGCGAAACACAAACCAGAAAGAGTTTGGTCATCTTTTTGAAAGGTTTCAGCCGCACAGGCGGCTCGCACTACTGAGGTGGTTTCTCCAAAAGTTTAGCCGTACAGACGACTCGCACTATTGAGGTGGATTCTGTAAAGTTTAGCCATACAGACGGCTCACGCTATTGAGGCGGGGGAAGGGGGTAAGCCGCTTGCCTCGCATACAAGTAAAATCAGCCCATGTGAAAAATATATCAGCTATTGCAAAACATGCTAGCACTAAACAAGTGCCCTTATTAATTTCTTGTTCCTCTATTAATACTCAAATTAGGGGCAACAGCATGGAAGACTTTTAGAATTCACTCTTCTCCCATATATTGTACTCCAAAAACAAAGGGCTGCAGTTTCATTTATTAGCAAGTACTAAGTACCTTTTCTTTTATAAAGTACAATGGGGGGGGGGGATTACAACATAATCAAATGAATGAATGCTTTTTATATACCAGACAAAGGATAGAGAAAATGTAGGAATAGCAAGAACATTATATAGGTGGCCTACCTATATACGTTTAGAAATATAGGAGGAAGAGGAAGAGAATAAGATAGACAAGGGCTGTTGCAACAGACTTAAAAAAATATATTTTCTCTGGTATATTATGCCATCCATCACACTGGGGCAGAGCCATAGACTTACACTGGCACTCAGTGATTGGTTTTATTATAACTGAAGATGTCCAAATACTATTATCACAATGCACATATTCAAACACAGAGATCCCCAGGAACCATAAAACTAGTAGGCAAACTTAGAAAAAACTAACAGCAGACAAAGGAAAAGACATACTAGGACAACACCCACAACACAAAACACTCTGTAAAGCATAATGTTTTGCAATATTTACATACAGTAGTGCAAGCCAGGATGCAACACAGTACCTTGCAGTGCTATGGCAAAATGCTGCAGTATGCTGCAGGATACAGTGTAATTCAATGACAATTAAGCCCTTTTGTCATGCAGTATTTTGTGACACCTCATGTATTGCTACTTACTGCATTGCATCCAGGCTGGTGTGTGTTTTGTGTGTGTGTGTGTGTGTGTGTGTGTCTATGCAGCCTTTCAAATGTTTTTTATGAAATACAGTCTTGAGGGGTTAATATTCAGGTGAAAAAATTGAACTGAGACCACAATAAGTACTAGTTAGTAAAACATTATTTAGAAGATTTTTGACAAAAATAATTTTACTTTGAAAATACTGATTAGAGCTTAAACTGAAACACAGTGAAGATTTTAATCTAAATATAATGGTGTGAGTATAAAATAACTGTTACATTATTAAAATGGTACAAGTTGAGTAACAATTTATACAAACAGGAAAACATACCCAGGACCACCAAATGAGTTACTCAACAGTGTGTCCTCTAACTTAGCCATTCCTCGGATAACCTTACTTATATCATTTCCTGCGTAAAGCAGTACCTTACCTGGAAAATCAAGACATATCATTGGACCGCAAGTGATAGGTGCAATAACGCTTCTCAAAAGTAGTACGATCCCCATCATATAACTTAACTGAACTTGATCAGTCCCCCACCATTCCAGTTAAAGAATCTCATGTCTGTTCAGGGTAGCTGAAAGTCTAGCTCACCCACAATGGCAGAGAGAGGACCCAAGTCATTGGCAGTAGCTGTCATTGTGCACATAACTTGTATTACACTAAGAGTGTGCATCATCCAAGGGGTTGTGATCATATTTAAGTATAATAGCTGGTCAGCAATTTTTTCAATGGGTTGAACCAGTTATAATTGCGAGCACATGCCCAGTCATTCAGAAACAGCAGCGCTCTCATTGGCTGTTCATTGTCTTCTGGGCAGGCTAACTGAATTTTAAAACATGGTGGCTCCTTATCCCGAACACCAAGAAGCTGCCAAATGAAGAATCCTTGTTCTTTGGAGCTGCCAGACAGAGAGTCCTCATCTGTTTCTTTTTTTCCATTCAATAAAGAACTCCACTCTGTTAAACATTTTTTCTTTTAAAAAATCGATTTCATTGACCCTGCATTTCGGCAGACGCAGCAGATAAAAACTGCCACCTGGGAACGACTCCAACCTCACAGACAGCAGAAAGCAGTGATTCTTGTAATCTAAACTCATAACTGCTCTAAACAAAGCATAATCTAAACTGTAAGAAATAAAAAAAAAAACAGCTCTAGTACAAAAAAAACCTGAGAGGAAAAAAAAAGCTGTGTGTGTGTCCTCATGCCTGCCCGCAAGAGTGACACAGTAAAGCCTGCTTGGAAAAAATTGCTGTCCAGCAATTATAAAAAATAAAAGATGAAGAAATGTGCTTAAATTCAAAATTAATGGTTGCCTTTGGTGTAGGATGCTTTAATAAACCCCTCGGGCTTCGCTCTTGGGGTTTATGTAGCATCCCACACCTTGAGCAACCATTAATTTCTCATTAAGCACACTTCCCCATCCATTATTCTATATATCTCTGATGTAACTCAGACAAAGGTAATGCACATAATAGGGCTGGGAGAGGTCCCCCTGCCTTCAATTAATACCACCCAAGAGAGACCCTTTGCTTCATCCAGGTGACCAAATGCATGACCTGAACAGATACATGAAATATAAAATGATCCAGGAAAGCCAAACCCCACATCCCCTTTGGTAAAATTAGTGTGGCCTTCATAGTGCACTTTGTTTTTCACAACCATAAAAATTACAACAGCTGTTAGTTCCATTGCTTCCAAATTGTCTAGGAGGTTGGATAGGAGGGACTGAAAAAGAAAAAGGAAAACTGAGATGCACATTCATTTTTACAATTTCAACCCTTCCACCAAGCAATAGGGAAAAAAACCTCCAGGTGGCCAGGTCTCTTGTTATATCCTCTCTCCGTGGGCCATAATTAATTTGATATAGCTTTCCGAGTGCTGGGGTATCCTGGATCCCAAGATAACAAAAATAACAACAGGTATTATACTGTGCCCATTTATACAGGAAATGAGATTTTAAAACCTTGTTGGCAAATCTCTGATACCCGAATAGCTTCCAATATCTCACAAATTATATCTTATGCTCATATTTCCCCACATTTCTGTAAAATGTCTTGTAGCACTGGAATCAATGTCTCAGGGTCACCCAGGTAGAAGATGGCATCATCAACATAAAGTGATCATTTTTGTTCTTTCCCTTTTACTATTATACTTCTGATAGTTGCTGACCCGCTGAACTAAGCTGCTAGGGGTTTAATGCATCGGCAAACAGTAGGTGCGACAACAGATATCTTGCCATGTGCCCAGCCCAATTCAAATCTGGAAGAGTTAACCCTATTTATTTCTACTATAGCCCCAGGGGTTGCATATAAACAGTCGACACCCAGTATAAAATGTTCGCCAAAACCCATCACTCCCAAAGTGGCCTCCAAGAACTCCTAGTCCACCCAGTCAAAGGCCTTTCTGCATCCACTGATACTGCAAGTTGAAATCACTGTAAATGTCTCTGAGATGAGAAGATGTTAGGAAGACACTTAACATTATCCTGCAGATGGCAACCAGATATAGAACTTGTATGATCCAGGTGGACTAGGGAGATAAAACATGCCTGAAGATGCCCAGCTAATATGGAGGTAAAACATTTCTGATCTACTTCAATTGGGAAACTGGATGAAAAGAGTAGCACAGTGTGCGATCAGTCCTCTGTTTTGGAAGGATAGAGATCTATGTCCAACTCCAAGTGTGTAGAGTCCCTCCCACTCTAAAACTGTTTCAAAAAGTATGTGCAGCTGTAGTGCCAAATGATCTATGACAATGTTATAGAATTTGGACAGTATACCATCAACCATAGTGGCTTTACCTGCCTTGTGTTTAGAAATATCTGTTTCTACTTCCCCCAAACCTATCGGGATTTCAACTTGATCTGCCTCCTGCTGAGATAACTTACTGAGGGTAATGCCCTGAAGGAATGGTTCCTTTTATTGGTATTGTCAGGGTCCTAGCCGTTCTGTAAAGTGCTTTGCAAACATTTTAGCCATCTCCACCAGACAGCTATAACTCCATGAGGTGTCCCCCAAATCCTTAATCTGTAAAACAGCCTTATCTGTCATTGTGACAGCAAGGAAATATATGTTTATTTGTTTCTATTTTTTTCTATAAATTATTTCAGCTGATGTGGTAGCCATGAGGGAAACTGTAAATGCATTTTCTTTTCCCTTTTTGCTGTTCTGGGCTTGAGGACATTCAGCTGAGTGGAGATAAACAAGCTCCTTTAAATAACTAAATAAGTGAGAGAACTGAGACATAGCAGATAAAGCAAACCTGCTAATATGAAAAACATATTTTTGTGTCACCAAAAGATGCCGTTTTATTTTTTCTGAATGACAGAGATGTGATGAGGCAATGTTTGTTTGTTTTTTATCTATTTATTCTATAAATATTTTTAACTGATATGGTGGGTATGAGTTGAACTGGAAATGCATTTTGTTTTTTTTTAAATTGTAGTTTTCATTATTTTCTTTTTTCTGACAGCAATAAAACTTAACAAAGCAAAGCAAAAACCAAAAGACAAGAACAAATACAAGTGGCTTATAAGCAGCACTGGTTGTGTACAGAATTTATGTTCATTGAAATTTAAAACTATGTCTGGGGGGGCTATCCCTCCCAACTGGCCAAAGGACAGGGGATTAAAGTCTAAATTATAAACAGGAGTTACTGAACTTAATTAGAGGTCTATAGCCTCATACCTGCTTATTGCAATCCAATTCGAGCAATCATCGAAGAAAAAGAAAAATAACTGACTACTTGACATTAAATAAAAGCTCATAATAAACACCTTCCCCCCCACTTCCCCCCTTCCCTGCAGCGTGGTCCTAAAGTATTAAGTATAAATGACTTTATGGAACGTGAACTGCTGAAAAAACATTCTTGACCCTAAAGAATGTGCTCTCCAAAAATCCTTTCTCTGTAAGCCTAACCTACCACTCCATAATTCACCCTAGAGTAGGGTTTAGTACTTATATTTATTTTCACTAGTGGTCTAGGGCCTCTCTGGCTAAGATTTCTATAGTTGGAATGCCTTCTTTAGCGCTAAGGAACTCGAAGAATGGGAACCAGCAAGTCTTATAAGAGTCAAGTCTTAGATTCAAATTGGCTGTAAGTCTTTCCATAATTTTAATTTGAGAGCAGCACATTAGCCATTGTTCTTCTCCCGGAGGCGTCTCTGATAGCCATAACCTTGTTATGGCCTTTTGAGCTACAGCTATCAGAACTGGAAATAAGTAATTTGCTTTAGCGCCTTTTAGCCCCTGCGGGGGCTCCCCCAGTAGGAGGTACCATGGATGGTTAGGAATTTGTACTTGCAGAATCTCGCTCAGTCTATCACTTACAAGGTTCCAATATTCTTTGAGTTTATTACAACTCCAAAAAGTATGTTCATGTGACCCAATCATCCCACATTCCCTCCAGCAGTTACCTGATTGAGTTTGCCCAAAGTGTTTGATTATAACAGGTGTTCTAAAAAATCTTGTGAGTACTTGCTAGCTGAATTCCCTCTACGTGGGTGAGGCTGTAGTTCTGTGTGCCAGCCTCCAAATCTCCCCCCACCTTAGGATTCCCTCACCCATACCGAACTCCCTCTCCCAAAGGGTCTGAATTCTGGACCTGGTGTCTGATACATCCAATTCTCCTGCCAGGTACAACTTGGACATCAAGTGTGTCTTTTGAGAGGGTCCATTAATCAGCCCTAGGAGGAGATCCAGGAGTGGGTTGGTATCCCCAGGCAACTGAGTGTCCCCTTCTACTTCAGTCCGGAGGTAGTGTCTAATTTGCAGATAGGCATACAAATCAACTGCTGGAACCTTAAACTCCTGCTGGATCTGGATGAAACTTTTTATGGTGTCCCCTATATACATCTGTGAAAAGTGTCTAAGATCCAAGGTTGCCCATTGCGTGAACAGCTGGTTCTCCCTCCCCAGTGGAAAGTCTATGCTTTCGCTGATTTTCCCATACCGCAGGACCATAGCTTGTAGTTTCCTCTCCTGTACCACTTGTGACCATACTTTAACCAGCGTCTTGAGCCACGGGTTAGGCAACCCCTGTATCATCCTGGGATTACATTTGTTAAATAAGATTGAAGATAGGGTATACGGCCTCATAGTATGTAGGTCCATTTTTACCCAACTTTGCATTACTCCCGAGGGTGCATATGCTATCAAATATTGTAATTGGACAGCTCTGTAATACCTCTTAAGATCCAGAACGCCTAGACCTCCCTTCCCTTTGGGTAACTTCAGGAGGGCCCAACTGAGCCTAGGTCTCTTCCCTGCCCAAATAAACTTGCTTAAAAGCTTTTAAGTATCCAACCAGAACTGCCTTGGAGGGCATATGGGGGATTGCATAAAACAAGAAAAGCATCCTCGGGAGGATATTCATTCTCACCGATTCTACCCTGCCTGAAATTGTGAGTGGGAGAGCTGCACATCTATCGCAATCCTTCCTTATCGTATCTAACAGCCTCAAATGGGTGGCTTGATATAACTTACTGAGATATCTTGGTATGTAGATCCCCAGATATCTAAAACTGGTAGTGGTCCATTTTAAGTTGGTTGATGTTTTCACCAGTAATGGGGCAGGGGCTCCAATAGAGATTATTTCAGACTTGGAATTATTAATTTTGAAACCCAAAAATACACCCAAATTCCCCCAGGAGGGACACAGCAGCAGGTAGGGATGCAACAGGATTTTTTAGATAGAGAAGAGTATCGTCTGCATATAAAGAGAGATATGGTTATCCTCCTCCCCCACTTTAATCCCTGTGATACCTTCACACAACTGAAACGCCTCCACCAAGGGCTCCATACTTAGGGCGAATAGGAGGGGTGAGAGGAGGCATCCCTGTCTAGTCCCTCTCCTGATGGAAAAGGGGTGAGAGAGTACCCCATTCATCCTGACCCTAGCCAAAAGATTTGTATACAGGGCAGTTACCCATGCTTGAAATCTGGGACCCAACCCAAACTTCTCAAGCACTTTACCCAGATAATCCCATTAAGGTGATCAAAGGCCTTTTCAGCATCCAGTGTGACAACTACTGCTGGGTCTCCCTTTCCTCTGTTTTTACAATCTGCCATCACAGTAAGCAATCTTCTTATGTTATCATGCAGGTGTCTCTCTGGTATGAATCCTGCCTGATCTGGGTGTACCAATTGTGTCACCACCCCTTGAAACCTATTTGCTACCATCCTGGCAAAAACCTTAACGTCCAGATTTAAAAGAGAAATGGGGCGGTAGCTACCACATAAAGTTATGTCTTTATCTTGTTTAGGGATAATGGTTATTAGGGCTTGTGTCCACGTGTATGGGGCCTTAAATGGAATATGGGCCACATTACATACTCGTAACAGTAGGGGAACTAGTTTATCTTGGAACTTCTGGTAGTACTCCGTAATATAACCATCGTGGCCCTGGGCTTTGTTGTGTTTTAAATTTTTAATCACCTCAACCAGCTCTAATTGGGAGAAGGGGCGATCAAGCTCTTTTTCCAGATCATCAGAGAGCTTAGGTAACTTCAATCCACCTAAAAACTTTTTAATTTTGTCTGATTGACTGGCACAGGACTCCGAAGCATATAGGTCCTCATAGAACTTTTTAAAACAAACTGCAATTTCGACGGAATCCGTGACCAACCGGCCAGACAGTCTTGGGTCTTTCACCCCTGAAGTGTGTCTGTCAGCCTCTTGCCTCCGTAACCTGAAAGCCAAAAGCCTACCTGCCCTATTATCCCCTGCATAGTACTTTTGTGCTATAAACCTGAGGGCGCTTTCAGTTTTCACCGAAAGAAGTTGCTGCAACTGTTCTCGTGCTGACTTCAGATCTCTAAGTAAACTGCGTGAGACCCCTTTTTTGTGTAAACTCTCCAGTTCCTCCATTTTTTGTTCTAATTTGTCCTGTTGTTGCTGCCTGGCCTTCTTTTGCTGGGCCGCATAGGCAGTTGCTCCACCCCTTACTACTGCTTTTAGGCCACCCCAGAGGAATTAATCCCTGAGACGGACCTAGTATTTTCTCAGATGTAGTTCTCTATCACCTCTTTAATTTTGGATATAAAACCCTCCCCTTTAAGCAACCCGGCATTCAGGCGCCACAAGGACTGTTTTTGCACTGGCCCTAAAGCAATAGTCAAACTGACCTTTGCATGGTCCAACAGGCAAATGGGGTAGATCTGTTGATCTTTTATGGTACCCACCCAAGCTTTGTGCATGTAAAACCTATCAATGCATGAGTATGACTCTTGTGGGTGGGAGTAGAAGGTGAAATCCTTACTGGTTGGATATTTGTCCCTCCATACATCCACCAAACTGGCTTCCTCATGCAGGTAAGCAAGGATCTTAGCACCGGTACCCATTACCTGATTCCCTCTTCCCCCAGATCTATCGACCAGAGTGTCCTCTACACAGTTCCAGTCACCTACTAGAATGATTTGGCCCTCAGGAAGACAAGCCAGGGTTCCAAAGACATACCTAAAAAATTCAGGATTAGTTGGCGTAGGGGCATAGACGTTCACAATATGTATTACCCTGTCCGCAGTTTTGCCTGTAAGGGTCACCAGTCTGCCCTCCCCATCTGAGGAAGAAGCTAGCCTGGTGAAACCCATGCCTTTCCAGATCAGGATGGCCATTCCTGCCTTTTTTGGGTTCTGATGGGATGAAGGCACAACATCCTCCACCCACAAACAGCGTAGTTTATTATGTTCCACCTCAGAAAGGTGGGTTTCCTGCAGCAGGCCAATGTCACACCGGGCCCTGGTCAGATCCTTTAGTATACTGTGCCTCTTAGCTGGGGTGCCCAGCCCTTTAACATTAAAAAAAACAGTTTTAAAGTCTCCATGCAATGGCCATTTCTGCAATTTTCCATACTCGTCCCCAATCAAGCCTCTTTTGTAAGACCCACTGAGTCCTCCTCGGTCTTCCCGCGTCCCAACCACGCTGAGAGGGGGCACACAGAACATACCTCAGACTATCTAATGTACCATGCTGCATTACCCACCCTTTCCCAGAAAATCCCAAAATAGAAACCCCCTTCCCTTTCCCAAATATACTACCTACAACAATCATACATACATGTAAAAAGAAACACATTTTCAATAAAAAACTATATACAATCAGGCCATGTAAGGCCTGCAATGGAAGGAAGTTCCCTCCACCCTGGAGCATGGATTAGCTAAGTAGTCCCATGTCCCCCGCTCTTCTGGTCAGAAGTAACGGGAAGAACGGTCTCCCGGGGTGAATCTTCAGTGGGAAGGCAAAGAGAAATTCCCTAGCGGAGGACAGCACTGTTGAGGCAACTGACCGACCTCCGATGGGCAACCTATCCCCTGAACTGGCTTCTGGTGAGTGTAGAGATTTTGTGTTCAGGGCGGATAGGGAACAAATACACCTCGAAGTACACCATCCTTGTCTACTGCTTATCAAATAAAAACAGAAAACTTAGGGACCTTAGCCTTTGTCACTATTGGGATCCAGGTAAATTAATATAATAAAATATAAAATATAGCCCTTGGCCTAGTCCAAACAGACCCCAATGGCTGATTCCACCTTTCAGGCTGGGGGGGGAGAGTGGGCCTGAACTCATGCCCATTCCAACAAGTAGCACCCCCTAGAGACCTTAGAAGGGTCCAAAAATGGCCTTCAGAAATTAATACATTTCCTCCTCGTATGAGCCAAAAGAGCTCTTGACCTAGAGTCCCAGTAGTGGATATAATGTACCTTGAGTACTTGTATACTTAAACTAAAAATATTACCACTTTAAGTAATGGCTTTTACCTTCAGCCATTCTTATATAAACCTCGATCTCCGAAGCGTAAAAATTTTCAACCTTTATACCCATACATGGTCCCCAAATCCAAATTTATGTCTACTACAGTCAACCTGCAGACGCCCCCATGAAATATTGGGGGGAGGTATATTCATATCAGTCCTTCCTTGCATGTGGGTATCCACTATGATTCTGAGTGCAGTCTCAGGGAAAAAGAAAGTTCAAACCGAGTCTTCTGCCCGTCAGTGTCTCGGGTAGATGGACGACTCTGTAATCCCTTTCCCAGTTGTATCAGGTCTTTATAGAGCAGGTCATCTGGGCTTGTACCTTTGGCTGTGGTGCCTCTCGAAGATCCCCTACTCACTGTTTCCCAGCATAGCTGTAGCAAGGTTTGTTCCTCTTGTTCCATCTGAAGGTCTGGAAGGGTAATGCCCGCCTTCTGCAGAGGTTTGCTAGCATGCAGCAAAGAATCATAAAGTTTGCTACCCGAGGGTCAGTGGACAAAGCAGCTTTGCTATATATCTGAGATGTGCCTTTATCTGTTGGTCTTTAAGTTGCTTGATCACTGTCAGCACACGTTTTTGTTTCTGCATAGTGGCAGGCAGGAAGTCATGATCTACGTACACCCTCTTTCCGTCCAAATTCAAGTCTCGTATGGACCAGGCCCTGTGAAGTACCATCTCTTTTACTGGGTAATGGTTAAATTCAACTAGGATCGAGCGAGGTGGAGCCTCTTTTTGTGGCTTTGGCCCCAAAGCATGGTGAACCCTCTCGAGCTCCAGATGTTCCGTGATGGGGATATCAAGTTCTTGTCAGAGCCATGTTCTGACAAATTCTGCCGGGTCGTCCAGCTCCGCTCCTTCTGGAAAACCAAAGATCCTGATTGTTTTCCTTCGCCCTCTAGATTCCGCATCTTCAGCCCTTGCGGTAAGTTCCCTTTCCCTTCTGTCCAAATATAGCACTGCTCTGCTAAGTCTCATAGAATCATCTCTGAGCCCATCAAGGCCCATTTCTAGGTTGTCGGTCCTCTGCTCGAGATGTTTTAATTCTTGTTTTATGTCCTTCACATTGGAATCTATCCATTGCAGCATTTTAACAAGTGTGCTGTCGCTCGACCATTGAGGGCACTGCCTCGGGAGGTAGTCTCTTCTTCCCCTCCACCCGAGCCCACGGCTGACTCTAAGGCCCTAGATAGCATTATGCTTGGGCTGCGGTCTTGCTTGGATCTACGCCTGGTGGGCAGTTTAGCCTTGCTTCTACCTCTCAGTTTCACTGACTGACTCATTTTCCCTCTTATTATCTCGACCAAAGGCACAATTTGTCGTTAAGAAGCACCAGATTCTTTATAAATTCCAACTGCTACCACGGAGCTCAAATCTAAGCTTCGATGCGGTTCGATGACATCACTGGAAGTCAGAAATGCATTTTCTTTTCATTTTTTGGCATCCCGGGCTTGAGGGCATTCAGCTGGGTGAGGATATCTGAGCCCCTTTGATCTAAAAGACTCTAGGTTTTGGGTATCAACACACGGCTGTGCTCATTTGACCTAAAAGATGATAGTTGTTTACTACAACCAAATAACTGGTGAAGTTAGACACATCCTGTGGAGCTGGATGCTATGTAGGGCAAAAAAAAAAGTCTGAATATGCATAACCAGCTCATATTGGTACTGTCTTGGAGGCAGGCTTAAAGATCAAAGAACTGTCCAGACTGTGATGCAAGAGAGGCAGGACAGATGATGCAGGTGAAGGGGCTGGCCTGCCAGGGGTTCTTTCTGTCCCTGTATTCTCCTATGAAAAATCAGTCTTATCTGGAGTTTGGAAGCCATGCCATCACTGTCCAGTCTGCTAGGACTCAATAGATCCCAGTTGGGGTAAGCTTTAACTATCTACCTAAAAGCTAGCTTAATGAGGTTATTATGTGTGAATTTTGTGTGTTCAAATGTTTTGTTTTCAGTTTCTATAGTGTATTGTATTATCCATAGTCTTTACTGCATATAATCCTGTACCACATGTAAATATCGTGGAGTACTAAATATTATTTTTACATACTTCATGCTCGTTTTTAAAGATATAGATAACCTTGAGTAACTGGCAAGTCCATGATACATTTTCAAAGAGACAGGCTACTAAACTATGCAAAACACACCTACGCCTAGCACAGCATAGGTGAAAGAGGGGTCCCAGTTGTGGTAAAAGTGGTGGGTGGTTTATCCTTTAAGAAAGGTCATTGTACTGTGTGAGCAGTGGCTGTGATGGGACTCTGACCTAAAGATACCCCAAGTGAGCATCAAGTTGGGTGGTGGTAGCAGCATATTGAGATGACCATTTAAGTGTCTTAAGGGTTAACAGAACCAGACAGCACAGTTCAGACTGAGTTCTGGGAGGGCCAATCTATGACAGTTATTCTCTTTCAGTTCTGTCATGCCAAGAGTTTACCAGCATGGCTAGCTGATTCATAAAGTGCGCATGTAGCTGACAGTAATCTCAGTTTTTTTACTGAGCTCCTTCACCTGACACTTAATCCAGGGGTCAAGTGTAACTGTATGTTCACACTCCAAATCAAAAAGCTAATGTTCTAATGCTAACTTTTGTGCTGTCACTTATCTTTTTTTGTTAGGCAAATTGGATAATCTTCCCAGTTAGAACTGATTTTATGTCATCACACCTCACTCCCAGAGGCGTGTCCCCCACCTTGTTCTTCAGCAAATAATGTGCTATTGCCATCTCAATGAGGTCCTAAAATTGTGAGCCATTCAGTAGTAAAACATTAAGATACCATAGCAGGCTTTTATTATACTGAACAACTGTATGGTCCAACACCATCAGAACATGGTCCGATTTCGTATTAGAGTCCCTGGTACACTGATGTTCTACATGTACCCATTCTTGGAATATAAAGAGCATGTCCTTTCTGGAATGCTGTTTTTGTGGTGGGGATAAATTGATGTAGTCCTGCTCAATTAGATTTCAGTACCTCCAGATGTCAACCAGACTGGGCTCAAACGTTAACTTGTGGAGGCACACCCACCCACCCCCCACTCTGTGCTGACCAGTGATTCCACCTCCCCCCTTTTATCTTATGATGTATGGAGGACACAGTTAAAATCTCCCCCAACTATATATATTTATACTCTCTGGATCTACCACCATCCTAATCAGAAAGTATTTGAAAAAAAATCCATCTTTTCATGTTCCTCGTCCGGAGTGTAAGCATTCAAAATAGTAACAGAAGTATCTCTGCAAACACCCTGACATCTGACATAATGGCCCTCTAAGTCTGTTCTATAGGGGCTGTGATCTGAATGGCCATATTTTTCCTAATTATGAACATATGAAATTTGCCAGCAGATAAAGGCCTAGAGGTCTATCAAGTCTGCTCAAATGTGCTGCTAGCACCCCTTATTCTGCAGCTTCCCCTCAAATGACCCTCCCCCTTGTCCTGTCCCATCCCCTTTTGAAGCAGTCCACTGTTCTACTGGATACCACTTCTGCAGGTAACGCATTCCACCCAGCTACCATCCTCTTTGTAAAAAAGTGTCTCCTCATCTCCCTACTGAACCTTCCTCCCTCCAGTCTCATATCATGGCCCCTGGTGTCCCTCCCCTCCCTTACTTTGAACTTGCTCCTCTGTACCTGTCTTGTTTATTCCTTTCATGTACTTAAAGGTTTCAATCATGTCCTCCCTGTCCCTCCTCTCCTCCAGTAAGTACATGTTCTACTCCCTCAGCCACCTCTTATATGATACGTCCCTCAGCCCCTTGATCATCATTGTCACCCTGTGCTGCATCCCCTCTAGTAACTTATTGTCCCTCTTCAGATATGGGCATCAGTACTGCATGCAGTACTCCAGGTGCAGTCTAACTAATGACCTATACAGTGGCAGAATCACCTCCTCCCTCCCTCCCTCCTTGAGGATATACCCCTTGCAATGCAACCCAGCATTTTGTTGGCCTTTGCAGCTGCCTTCCTACATTGTGCTGAGTTGTTCATTGACCCTATAATGAGCACCCCCAGATCCTTCTCCTCCTCTGTCTGAGCTAGCGGCACTCCCCCCAGCAGGTAACTCCTCCTTGGGTTCTTCACTCCAAAATGCAGGGTGGGGGAGGGCTGGGGGATACTGGGATGCATAGGGAGAGGCATCACCAGTAGAAAACAGGAAGTTATTATCCCTCTGTACAGACAGCTGGTGAGACCCCATCTGGAGTACTGTGTGCAGTTCTGGAGACCCAATCTCAGCAAAGACATAGACAGGATGGAAGCTGTCCAGAGGAGGGCAATTAAAATGGTGCAGGGTCTGCACCGGAAGACATATGAAGAGAGACAAAAGGAGCTTAATATGTATAGCCTTGAGGAAAGGAGGGAGAGGGGGGACATGATAGAAATGTTCAAGTACCTCAAGGGAATCAACAAAGTCCAAGAGGGTAGCATCTTTCAAAAAAAGAGGTGTGCAAGAACAAGAGGGCACAATTTGAAGACAGATGGGGTGGCTCAGAGGTAATTTAAGAAGTATTTTTTCACAGAGAGGTTGTGGATGCATGGAACGGCCTTCCGGAGGAGGTTGTGGAGTCAAAATCAGTGGTGGAATTCAAGCATGCATGGGACAGTCATAAGGCAATTCTAGGGGGTGGGGGTAGGAAGAAGTAGGCTGCTGGTTAACTAGGATCTGCAGCTTATCCAGTAGGTGGGAAATGGGCAGACTGGGTGGGCCAAGCGGTCCTTATCTGCTATCAAATTCAATGTTTCTATGTTTTTGGCAATAAACCCCAGTTGCCAGGTTTCAAGTTTTTCCAAATCATCCTGCAACCCCTGCCATCCCCCTAGGTCGTCCACCACCGCTCCCATCTTGGTATCATCAGCAAAGAGACTGATCTTGCTCTTGATGTCCAATAATATGTCTGCAATGAATATCCCAGACAACACTGGTCCCAACACCAAGCCCTGTGGAACACCGTTCATCACTACCCTTGGGTGTGAGAGCTCCCCACCCACCACCACACTCTGTTGCCTTCCCTGAAGCCAGTTCCCTACCCATCTCACCAGCTTTGCACCCACCCCTGTGCCTTCTAACTTACTTCCCAGCCTCCCATGTGGTACTGAGTCAAATGCCTTACTGAAGTCCAGATACAGGACATCCACTACATGGCCCCTGTCCAGTTGCCTAGTTACCCAGTCATAGAACTCCACCAGGTTGGTTTGGCATGATCTGCCATGCATGAAGCCATGGTGTCTGCTGTCCTGTAGTCCTCTGGCCTCTAGGAGGGCCACCAGCCTCTCCTTCAGGATAGTCTCCATCAGCTTACCCATGATGGATGTGAGGCTCATCGGTCTGTAGTTCCCCGGTTCATCCTTGGGGCCACTCTTGTGGAGGGGCACCACATGAGCCATCCTCCAATACTGAGGTACACACCCTGAGTGTAGTCAAGTATTAAATAGGTCTGCCAAAGGCCCCACAAGGACCTCTGCCAGCTCCTACAGTGCCCTGGGGTGAATGCCGTCTGGGCTGGCGCCTTGTCCACCCTCAGTGCCTTCAAACCCTCCCAAACTCTGCCTCCATGATTTCCCCATCTGTCACCCCTCCCCCCTGTTTCTGCCATTCCTCCCCCCTTGGGTATCACCCCCCTCTTCTCCTTAGTAAATACCGAGAAAAGTAATCATTTAGTGCTTCTACCTTATCGCACCCTGCTTCCAACCAACCCCCCTCCTTCCTAATCCTTACTATGTGGTCCTTACATCTCCTTTTCTCCCTGATGTACCTAAAGAAGTCCTTCTCCCCCTTCTTTATGCCTTGTGCCAGCCTGAGCTCCGTAGATGCCTTGGCTCCCCTTACTGCCCATGTCACCTCCTTCAATTCAGTAAGGTACTCCTCCCTGTCCTCCACACTCTCTGTTTTCTTGTACCTC
The DNA here is from genome assembly GCA_016271365.2 of Neoceratodus forsteri. Lineage (NCBI taxonomy): Eukaryota > Metazoa > Chordata > Ceratodontiformes > Ceratodontidae > Neoceratodus > Neoceratodus forsteri. The sequence goes on from CM057456.1 coordinate 1,205,975,117, forward strand.
CTAAAAGCAGCTCTTTTCCTCCTTGCCTTTTCCATGACCTCCTTGCTCAACCAGTTCGATTTCTAAGCCCTAGCCTTCTTGCTCTGGGCCTTGCAACAGGTTTTGGTTGCCTCCATTATCCCCAGCTTTATGAGCTCCCACCTCTGGTTAGTGCCCATACTAGGTTGAATTCTGGCCAGATACCCTTTTACCATTTCACCAATTGTCCCGAAGTTGGCCCTCCTGAAGTCCAGCACTCTTGTTCCAGATTCCACTCCTTCCTTGCCCATATCCAATGTGAGCCATACTGAGTGGTGGTCACTCCCTGACAGCAGTTCTTCCACCGTAAGTTATCTCACAAACTTCCCATTTGCCAGCACAAGGTCAAGGGTATTCCCTAACTTGGTTGGTTCACTGATCATTTGCAGTAGGAAGCTGTCCTGGAAGGCATCCAGCAGTACCATGCTCCCCTCTATTCCTTGTTGTTGGGGTACTCCAGTACACTCCTGGTATGTTGAAGTCCCCCACAATCACCACACTACCCTTCTCACAGGTCCTCCTGATCTGTTCTGCTAGTTCCCTAACTCCTCCATCTGAGAGGGTGGCCTGTACACCACTCCCAGTCTGAGAGTCCTATTCTTGGAATCCTGGATTTGTATCCAAAGTCACTCCGTACTACCCTCCTCCCCTTCCTCCCTTATACACTTCAGTCCTTCCTTCTCATATAGTGCCACCTCCCTCCTTTCCCAATCACCCTGTCCCTACGAAATAACCTGTACCCTGGTACAGACAGGTCCCAGTCATTGTTTTGGGTGCCCCATGTTTCTGTGATGGCTGCAATGTCCGCCTCTCCCTCTGCCATGAGCACCTTTAACTCTGCAGTTTTCCTCCCAAGGCTCCTAGCATTAAGGGTAACCACCTTCCACCCTCCACCCTCCCATCCTGCCTCCTTTACTAGCGTCACCAATAGTACTTGCCATTTGTCCTCTGTCACTGTTATGGGGGTAAGCTCATATGGTTTCCCAACCTGTGGTCTCTTCATGTCTCTTGCCCACTTGCCACCCCCCACTCCTAGTTTAAATTCCCAACTTCCTCTATGTACTCCTCCATCCTCAGTTTCAACACTTTCTTTCCCTCCTCACTCAAGTGTAGTCTGTCCTTGGCATAGAGACTACTGTCCTCCCAGATCCCTCCCCACCCCCCACCTCCACCAGCCCATACCCTTTAGCATGACACCAGGTTCATAGCCATCTATTAAATTCCTCTATCCTCAGCTTAAAATTGCTGTACACCATCTGTGAGAGTGCACTGTGAATAAGGAGGAAATAAGCCTTTCCTACCCATCCTTATTTCAATTCGGCATGCTCCACTTACATCAAATGAGTTTCTTGGACCAATCCAAACATAATATAGAAACATACACTCTGATGTCAGATAAGGACCACACAGCCCACTTTGTTTGCCCATTTCCCTACTCATAGCCCAGATCTTATTTGATTTGTGGCATGCCTTCTCTGCCCATCTCCAGGGTATCCTTATGTCCATCCCATGCATTCTTTCCAACTTATGTTTCTGCTCCCCCAGCACCAGAACTTTCTCAGGCCACTCCTCTTGCTGAATCTGCTCTACCATCCACTGTGGACCCTGCCATCTTCATTATATGTTACTTTCTCCCCGAGCCCCAGCCCCCTTATGGGCCCGAGGAGACAGAAGGGGCAGTGGCAGGGAACCAGCGTTGGGCATGTGGCGGAGCGGCACTGGGAGGACCATCTCTTATCTGGGCTAGAGGAGGATTTTTCCCCATAGTTGTCCTCACTCCCTCACTCATTCCTCCCACCCCCATGCATGGTGCACCCCTGACGCCATGGCGCACGGCAATGCTGCAGGGATCAGCCACACTACCAGATGTGCAGTCCATGTTCTGCAGCACCCCCCACTCTCCACCGGGGTTCACTGGAAAGCTGGACAACCCCTCACCCTCCCCCCGGGAGAGGAGAGCAGCCCAGTGGATGCTCAATCCTCTCCCTCCCCTGCTGAATCCTGGCACCCGAGCTCGCTCCTGAACTCAGGTCACTGGTGTGGCGCAAGGTGTGGTGTCCAGTGCCTCAACCCTCAGTGCCACCTGGCCAGCTATCCCATGCACTCTTGAACCTCTGTATTGTTTTAGCCCCCCTCACCTCCACTAGAAGGCTGTTCCACGGATCTACCACCCTTTCTGTGAAAAAGTACTTCCTGACATTCCCCCTGAGCCTTCCTCCCTCCAGCCTCATATCATGTCCCCTTGTCCTTGTGCAATGCCTTCTCTGAAATATGCTTCCCTCCTGTACCCTGTTTATACTCCTAAGGTACTTGAATGTCTCTATCATATCCCCCCCCTCCTCCCCCCCAATGAATAGATATTAAGGTCCCTGAGTCTTTCCTCATATGGCTTCTGGTGCAGCCCATGTACCATTTTTGTCATCCTTCTCTGGACTGCCTCCATCCTGTCTATGTCCTTCCTGAGATGTGGTCTCCAGAACTGGATGCAGCATTCCAGGTGAGGCCTTACCAGCGATCTGTACAGAGGCATCACCACCTCTTTCTTTCTGCTGGTTAAGCCATACCTATATATCCCAGCATTCTGTTTGCCTTCCCCACCACTTTTTCACACTGCTTGGTTGCCTTTATGTCATCTGATATGATGATCCCAGGCCTCTCTCTCTTGCTTTGTGGTGGCCAGAACCTCCCCCCTCCCATACTCCTCCCTTGGATTCCTGTGACCCAGGTGCATTATTTTGCACTTTTTTAGCATTGAAACTCAACTGCCATACACCTGACCATTCTTCCAATAAGCTTAGACCCTTTCTCATTCTTTCCACCCCTTCTGGTGTATCAACTCTGTTGCAGATCTTTGTATGTCCGCGAACGGGCATACCTTTCCCTCCCAGATGCTCTGCAATGTTGCTAATGAAGACATTGAACAGGACTGGTCCCAGTACCAATCCCTGTGGCTCCCCGCTGCTCACCTCCCTCTCTTCTGATTTCATGCCATTTACTACCACCATCTGAGTCCTGTCCATTAGCCAGTTCTCAACCCATTTTACTACCATAACGCCCACTCCCAGGTTTCTCAATTTATTTAGCAATCTCCTATGTGGGACGGTGTCGAAGACCTTGCTGAAATCCAGGTAGGCAACATCCACTGCCCCTCCCTGATCTCCACCCCTGGACACCCAGTCAAAGAAATCAATTAGATTTGTCTGACAGGACCTTCCCACTGAGAATCCATGCTACCTTGGATCCTGTGCCTCACTAGTCTTCAGAAACTTCACAATCCTCTCCTTAAGTAGGGACTCCATTAGCTTCCCCACTGCTGAGGTCAGGCTTACAGGTATGTAGTTGCCTGACTCCTCCCTACTGCCACTCTTGTGGAGAAGGACCACTTCTGCCCTCCTCCAGTCTTCAGGTACCTCTTCTGTTTCTGAGGATGAGTCGAAAAGGTCAGTCAGTGGACCTGCCAGTACGTTCCTGAGTTCCTTTAATAATATGGGGTGAATCCCATCTGGCCCCATTGCTTTGTCTGTTTTTATTTTCCCCGAGTTCCTCCAATAGTGGTCCACAGCCTTCCCATCTCCAGTAGGATATGAGTCCATTTTATTGGGCTCCCCAATCCTTTAACATTATAAGTTACTACCTTCAAATCATATTCCACTCCCATAAGCATTGTAAAGGGAGTGCATCTGAAACCACAAACAATATCAGTAAACACAGAGTATCAAATGCAACAGCAGAACTATGTAAGTACTGAAATAAAAACTCAAAAACAGGACTACATCACAATTCATCCCAGCCACTTCACTCCACAACAACTTACCCCGAGTATTAGCTCTGGCATCAACAGGCTGCCAGGTCAATTCATCCCTGAACAATTCACCCCCAGCGTAAATATTATAAAATAAATTCCAGGTGGGTGCAATTCACCCACCAGATGAGGCAATGTGCTCGAGGGTTATAGAAGTGGAAGTCGTACTGTAATTGTTGTTAGAGTACAGCACAATATGTCATGGGAGCAAATTGTCCAGGCAGGGATTGACATGGGAGCCAATTAACGCCAGTGCTAACAGTCCAGGGCAAGTTGTCACAGAACGAAATGACCAGGATGAACTGACATCTTCCCCAAAAAACAGCCACTGTAAAAACTTGCTTTATGATGAAAAACTGTGGTGGCACTACCTGCCCCATGCTAGTTTTGGATAACCTACTGGTCCTTAAGGATCTAGGGACCTCGACACCACTAGTGGGCTGATGTCCTTCAAAAATGTTACTGACCCACTCTGCAAAGCTAAATTGAAACAGAATAAGAGAAAAGAAAATCCCTCAGTCGTACATCACCCACACACCAGCCAACAGTGAAACCACTCCCTTCATCAGAAATCACAATTACATTGGCAGACCCTCCTTTGTTACCCCCCCCACTGCATGCCCAACATATGAAATAAGTTTATAGTTCACTACACCCACAGACCCCGCCCTTCCCTCCCCAGAGTGGCTGCCTATAGAAAGAATAAAACCAATATTTACTACATAAGTTTATGTGTAACCCCTAGGTGGCGCTATCCCAAGGGCTACTACCCCTGCCTGCTTGGCTAGTAGCAGGTTAAGGGGCCTGGGTAATGAAATGGGTGCCTCCACCTGGAAGTCAAGGTTGTTAGTGGTCAAGCTAACCTGGGCACAGCCCTCCGGGACACTGTAATCCCCATCTTTCCCTTCTAGTGGCCTGAACAATATACAATAATTACTTTCACAATGACCCTTATTCACCAGGCAATTACCCACACTGTTTGCACTTACCACCAGAGCTGGTTCCTCTAGCTTGACCCTGGGCACCCCCTGTAAAACAAGGTTAAGCACAGCAAATAGCAACAGTACAATACTTTTGGCATAAACTTGAACTACAGTCAGGTTAAATGTAAACAAAGTTAAATCTGATTTATTCAGGGGACTTGAACAAGGGAGGGGTGTAATCAGGTTGATTTGCTTAAAAGCTATATTAATCAGACAGTTATGCATGCAGTTCAGAGTCCCTACACGGTCACACACTCTGGGTACCCAGGTAGGAAAATGGTGGGCTAGCCAGGAATGTTGCAACTGGTTGGGGCCCTGTGATGGAAGAAAGCAACATGCACAACACACACTATTTGTAATCCAGAGCCGTAGGGCTCAGTTCGTGAAAGAAAAGGCAACAAGACAATCAGATGACAACACTTTAAGATTTAGCTGTTGTTGCAGGGAGCTACCCTGATGTTTACTCATGATACCCAATACTGGACACAGGCAGGACAAAAATGAGACTGCAGGCTGTTGAGCTGGAGTGCCTGGAGAAGCAGGGCTCACACGTATCACCGAGGTGTTATTCCTGTTCAAGGCTTTGAGCAGGGGGCTGATCCCCAGGCTGGTCTGTTGTCAATAACTTTCTCTGCATAGCAGGTATTCTGGCTGGGCCAGTGTAGCAGGGCCCAGGCAATATGGAAATGAATACAGATTCAGTCCGTGGAGCTGGATACAGCCTCCAGCATGCAAAACACAGTTCAGACACACAGAGGGGAACCAAATCACGACCCACTATAAGCACACAGCACATTCACATGTAAGGAAATTCCACTGTACCACACAAATGGCTCTCCGGTCGCAATTACAGAATCTCTGCACAATCCAGGAGTTCAGAGATAGCTGGAAGTCCTGACAGGCCAATTGCATTCAGCAAATCTTCTGTCTTCATAAGGTTAAAGCCTGGTCACAATTCAGTGGCTTAATTCGCTCTCCAAATTCGGATTCAATCCCCCAAAAAAAGCACAACTTCCCTCACGGGAACAGCAGGCAGGCATGCAGGCCAAACTCAGGCCTTTCCACAGTTCTCCAGCGCGAATTCACTATGGATTGCTGCTCGAACTATCTCAAGCTGTTACTTCTTCACTTCCCAGCTCAGATCTAACTGAAACTGCAAGCAGTGTGGGACTTTCCCCAAGATCCAAAAGGTTTGGTTGGCTGATCTGTCTGTCAGTCACAACAAGGGCCTCCCCTCCAGGTTATTTTAGGCGCCAAAAGCCCCAAACTACAATTCCTACAAGTTTTGGCCCCACCAAGCCCCTGTAGGCAGGTTCAATTTTAGAGTTCCAAATGTACTGATTGGCCCATTCTGCAGTCCAGGACCAAGATGATGGAAACAAAGAGAACTGTCCATGCTGCAAAGAAGGCAGGTTAGAACAATATTCAGTAGTATTACTACTCTAACAAATGATCAGCAAACAAGTACATCTTGTAACAGGGCTCCCTCTCAGATTAATTATGACTGCAATCCAGGCAGCTCTTAAAGAGACAGTACACAGAGGCTATATGGACACTCTCTGGCAATACATGTAAACTGCTAAAATGCAGAACACCAGCCTGGCAGTGAGCATTTAGACAAGCTCAAGGAAGACTTTTCAGGAACCCCCATTTGTAGGGGGGTTACATATGTACCAGCATTAAGGTATGCCTTCCACTGCAAAATCCCATTGTCCATGTTCTGTCAATAGTGCAGTTACTTTACAATGTCAGAATGCAAAAATAGAGTTCTAGGATCCACAACACAGTACACAGAAACAGACTTTGATGTCAGATAAGGACCACTTGGCCCACCTAGTCTGCCCATTTTCCTACCTATTGGATAAGCTGCAGATCCTAGTTAACTAACAGCCTACTTCTTCCTAACCCCCACCAGAATTGCCTTATGTCTGTCCCATGCATTCTTGAATTCCCCCTCTGTTTTTGACCCCATGACCTCCTCAGGAATGCCATTCCATGTGTCCACCACCCTTTCTATGAAAAAATACTTCATTACATTGCCTCTGAGCCATCCCTCCTCTTTCTTCAAATTGTGTCCCCTTACTCTAGCACATCTCTTTTACTGAAAGATGCTACCCTCTTGGACTTTGTTGATTCCCTTGAGGTATTTGAAAGTTTCTATCATGTCCCCCCTCTCCCTCCTTTCCTCAAGGGTATACGTATTAAGCTCCTTTAGTCTCTCTCTCTTTTCATGCGGCTTCTGTTGCAGATGTTGCAACATTTTAGTTGCCCTCCTCTGGACTGCCTCCAGCCTCCATCAACATTATTAACCAACAGCCTCAATCTCCCCTTCCACGTTAGTCCCCCCAGTGCACTGATATACTGTACAAAAAACAACTGAAGACCAAACACACACACACACACTGAAAAAAAGATACAGTGGATGCAATCCTTGCCTGGGATTAATATTTCAGTCTATAAAGTTAAAGGCAGTAGTCAGAATCCAGTGTGGCCTAGCTTATAAAGAAAAAGAACTGGGAGGAGTCTGCTTCAAAGATACCCTCCAACAGCACTGCCAACTTGGAGAATAGGCTCACTGACCTCTTAGTATGTGTCATCAAATGTAGTTTCCTCATGGTACGAGTACTGCCATACAGAAAATCAAGCCAACGCTTCGAGCAAATTAATCCTTTTCCTCAAGACTTGCAGTTACGTACTACTGAAATACAGTATAAAAACTGAAGTAATCACAACCATGAATACATTTACTGTACCTAATGTATACAGTACTGACAATTAACCCATCAGCTTCCATGGTTTAGATTTAAGGTAGAAAACCTAAAAAACTAAAAAAAAAAAGCAAACTCAAATGGCAGCTTGTTTCAGATGTTCAGGCTGGAGTCTATTCTCCAAGTTGGCAGTGTTATAAACATAGAGGCACCAGAGATCAATATACATTAAAGTTAGGTTGATAACAGTGTCTCTGCAGGTACAAAAACAGAAGGTCTTTCTGTAATCCTTTAGGATAAGGATCACTGCCTTTCTTGCCAAGTTGCAGCTCCTGAGGTGAGGCACAAAGAGCCCAGAAAGTGGTGGAGGGCAGGTCTATTAGACAGAAACCCCAACAATGTTACCTGCAGATACTGGAGGTCACCCAAAATCTGTATGGAAAGTCTGTAATGTCTACCACAGGTTTCCCTCACCTGTAAGAAAAAGATTAATCAACAGACCCCTCTGGAAAAAATCAGCCTTCCGAAGAGGATGCACCCTGTTTGATACTGTCCGTTGCCTTGTGGTGTTTTATGATCACCGCCCATTGCCCTGCTGTCCTAGGTGACTACTGGTTTCTGCACTTACCTCTCGCTACTATGTCCTGGACCTGTCATTGCTGCTGTGTGAGGTCTTTTTCTTCTGTACTCCACAATTCTTCTTGTGGCTCATTGGGTACATCCAACTGATTCATCAAGAGAATGATAAAATTTAGGGCCCATGGTAGTGTAAATTTAAAATTAAGCAGGAGAAACTGTAAAGGATTTTATGCTATTGTCCTTTACAGCTGCACTGACAGTAGCCTTTTCCTCTTTTCCATCATGGCTGGGTTGAAATCGTGATTCAGTTAAAGTCGTTTATCTCCAAATACAAGCTCATTCTTTTCCCAGGCTGCTTGTAACATCCATTGCTTCATTCCGCAGTCCAAATGTTTTGGCACAAAGGAGTGCAGCCTGACATTTGGATCTGTGAGGCAAGATCATGGTGGGCTCACTCCAAATCAAAGTTCAGGTCAGCTGGAAGCCCTAGTAATTCTGTTAAAAAGGAATCCAGGAAAGCAATCAGGCCCCCATTTCTGACCAATCATGGATTCTATAAACTCTAATGCTACTATATGTTGGGACCACAGCACCATGTCTTCTATGTGGTCCTCAGTCTCCCACTCCTGCCAGTAAAGGTATAACAGGGACTTATAATGGTCCACCAGGGGTGATGTCACATACAGGCCTTGAGCTAAATAAGTAGTACTGTTTGACACTGTTGTAAGTCCTGGTTCTCCTCATCAAAATCTTGGTTGTAGTTTGGTGAGTCACCAGTGTGGGAGAATGGCCTGCTTTCACTGCAGTCCCTGGGGCAGAGAGTACAGTGTGGCTGGAAGCTGCTGAGAGGAAAGTCTGTGAGTTTTTTTTTTGTTTTTTTTTTGTGCCATGCATCCCTTCTGCTGTATCCTGCATTAAAATATTAGACTACTTGGTAAAATGAGGATTTATTTTTTATATTAAGTGCTGGTGTGGAACAGAGCTCTGCCGAGTTACTGCCTTCACATCGGAGAGATCACCAGAAGTCTCTATGGTGCATCTTCTTGAACTGTCCTAAATCAAGATTCCTGATTCATCAGAATCTTGACTTAACTGCTGGAGTGTATGAAAGAAGTGTTAGCAATACAAGTTCTGTATAAAAAAAAAGTTATGTGCAGGCATCAAAGATGGAAGAGAGGACTGGAATCAAGACCAGTCATAGAGGATAGAGAACTGAAAATATTTAAAGAGCACCTGACACCATTAGAACTCTGGGAAAAAAAGGTGAGATTTAGACACATTTCAGTTCATATTTCATATATTTTCCATAATTCTTTCCCTTTATTTCTTTATTACTAAGGTCAGTTGTATAAAAGAGGATTAATGTCCCTTTTAATGTTGTTTATAGTTGTGGTTTTAAATTTGTATGAATGATATTGTAAAGGCGCCCTGAGCTTTGGAAGGGCGCCTTAAAGAAATAAATATTTACTTACTTACTTACTAGAGTGTAGCTGCACTTTCTGCATGCCTACACATGACATAATAATCCCCTGTTTATGGCATCATGGTTTATTGGGGGGTTTAATAATTTAATGTTTTTAAATAAAAAGGAAAGAAAGTGCTGATTGTGTTGGGTGATAAAGCAGACATAGTGTTATTTAGAATATCTGAAATATGTGCTGGGATGTTAAGGATACAGTCAGGCGGTACTCCCCCTCAAGACTAAAGGATCTCCATCCATTTGAATATCCTTCACTCCCTCTGGAAGTTTATATAAACTGCCAAACTCTCTGCATTTCAAGACGAAGGAGTGTAAGGAATAGGAGATCCTGGAACTCTTGGGGGGGATGGGAAAGGAGTGGATGGATAGAGACAGTTAGAACCAGGAGACACCCTGGGGTGAAATGGATACAAGAGCTAGGTTTACCTTGCCTTGTACCCATACCCAAGGGCACTGACTTGGTCAGGCAGGAGGTGGAGTCATCCTTGGACTCTCATCCCTTTCGGGCGGTGTTAAACAATGCTAGATCTGATAGAAATAAGACCGCAGTGGTGGCAGATCTTATTGCATCTGTTGACCTGGCTTGCATCACCGAGACCTGGCAGGATGAAAATGCGGGCCCTATTTTAGAGTCTGCAGTTCCGGCCGGGTTCTCGGTGATTCACCGCCCGAGAGTGGACCGTAGGGGCGGGGGAGTTGCAGTATGTTTTAGACAGGAATTGGATCTCAGGGAGGTGCCAGTTGGATGTACAAATTCCTTTGAGTGTATTGTGGGTGCAGGTGCAGGCTATAGGATCCTTCTCATTTATCATCCACCAGGTGATGGGAGGGAATTCCTGAGGGATGTTGCTGACATAATCGCCAAGAGGGTATTGGAGTCCCCCCGATGGTTAATTTTGGGGGACTTCAATGCCTGGGTCGACGATGAACTCGCGCTTTTTGGACAAAACCTCCTCCAGTTGATGGATTCATTGGGCCTGACATGAGTTGTTAACTCTGCAACTCATGGGGGGGACACTCATTGGACTTGATATTCCATCTGGGGATGGAAATCTCCGATGTGGAGGTGCAGCCTATCGGTTGGTCTGACCATCACGCCCTGAGGTTCAGTTTTGCAGCCCCCAGAAAGAGGCCTGCCCCTAAGGAGATAGTACAGTTCCGTCCTTTGGGAGGAGTTACCTCGGAAGGCCTAACAACGGAGCTGGACTTCTCAGGATTGCAAATGGATAGCACTGACCCAGGGCCCCTAGTGCTGGCCTATAATAGGGCAGTTGTGGGGACGCTGGATGTCATTGCTCCATCCCGTGTTCATCCTGTACTCTTTGTCTGGGGGCTCCAGGGTTCACCAGGGAGATACATGGATTGAAGAGACAGGGTCGAAGATTGGAGAGACACTGGTGAAAAACCCACCTGGAGGTGGACAAGCTTAGATTACTGGATCATGATAAGATCTACCAATCAGCAATTTCCCATAAGAAGGCAGAGTTCCTGTCCAGGGAAATTGCTGCTGTGAGGAACAGACCGGTCCAGCTCTTCCGGACTGTGGACAGACGGTGCAACCCAGCCTGTCTTCAAGCCGGTCGAGCATTGTCACAGTTACAGTGTGAGGAGTTTGTGATGTTTTTCGCTGATAAGGTGTCCACCATCTGGGATGAGATCAGCCAGTGCCTCCCCCATTGGGTCTTGCACTGGTCAACCAAGTGGCACTAATGCACAGCTGACGTGGTTCACCTTTAGTCAACCGGCAGTCATGGATATAGTGAGGATTGTCCAGACTTTGCGCCCAACCTACTGTAGTTTGGATCCGGGCCCTTCTCATCTACTTGTGGGGTGTATAGAGGTTATTGGTCCAATTCTGACTGGGATAGTGGTGGTATCATTGAAGAGAGGGATCTTTCCAGATCCCTTAAAGGAGGCAGTGGTGCACCCTCTTCTGAAAAAGCCCTCCCTTGATCCCGACTGCCCAGAAAACTACAGACCGGTCTTGAACCTTCCCTTTTTAGGGAGGGTTATCTAGAAGGTGGTTGCTTTGCAGCTGGAGGATCATCTAACCAGCCACAGTATCTATGACCCTCTCCAGTCTGGCTTCAGGAAACGGCATAGCACTGAGATGGCTCTTGTACGGGTACTGAATGATCTCCTGATGGTGAGAGATTGAAGAGCTTGTTCCATCTTGGTTCTCCTTGATCTCTTAGCAGCATTTGACACCATAGATCATGGGGTGTTGCTCGCGTGCCTGTGGTTTCTCTCTGGACTGAGAGGAGTGGTCCACAGCTGGTTTCAATCTTTCCTTCAGGGCAGGACTCAGAGAGTAGTATCGGAGATTTATTCCTTGGCCTCTCACTGCCTGCCCTGTGGGGTGCCACAGGGTTCAGTGTTGTCCCCCATATTATTTGCGGTGTATATGCTCCCACTGGGGGACATTATAAGACAGTATGGGTTGAGTTTTCATTGCTGTGCTGATGACTCTCAGCTCTACATGTCTTTTGTGCCCAGGCAGGAGTCCGATTCAATCACAGTGTTTAACAGCTGCCTGCTGGAGATACAAAACTGGATGAGTACTAGCTGGCTTAGGTTGAACTCAGGTAAAACAAAACTGGATGAGTACTAGCTGACTTAGGTTGTGCTGTTATAGGGCATATAGGCAATTGAGAAAATTAAAGCTCTGCCTCTTTAATTATGTACCCTATATAAGGGGTTGTATCCTATACTTATAGCCCTGCCTTGACAAAGCGTAAGAGCTACGTGAAACGTTGGAGGAAGGGGTGTCACTATTGCCTTGTATTCGTTTTAGCTTTTCATACAAATAAAAGCAGTTTCTTATGGAGACCTGGTTTTAGGTCTTTTTTTCCGCGTTCTTGTGCACCGCTTAAAGGACAATCACATTTCATGTATTTGCAGTATCACAGATGGGTCCTGTTAGCTGTCTTTCTCTTCTTCTGTATTGTTTCATTTTCCGGCTGGCTCCAGGACGCTGAAATTTCTTTCCTCTACAAAATATTGGCATGCAGAGGTTCAGGCAACTCTAATGTGGATAGTGACACCCCACTGATTTTTCGTGAACAACCTGTACACGCAAGTATCCTAAATCTATCTAAAAAAAATTTAAACGTGGTGATGTTAATCCAATACTTGCTAGTGAAGCCATGGGACAGCCTTTTAATAATGATTATGGTCAGAATATTGGTGTCCAAGGGACTGGTAATAATATCAATGAAATGCTGACTATTAAGGAGGCATTCATATTGTTGGAGCAAATTATTTTGGAAGCAAGAAGGCTCTACTGGCAAGATGTTACCTTAAATGCTTATTTAGAAGTTAAACGAGCCCCACGTGGGCTAAGATTCAATAAACAACCTGTATTTGGTTTTGAGCGCGTTGGCTTCCTTATTGATTGGCAAACATATTGCCTTGATTATAGTGCTGGCTTGATATGTATCATCCTAAAAGATGCCAAGGAACAAGAACTTGAAGTTAAGGAACAGATTTTGATAAAAGAAAGACAGCCATCTGAATTTAGAGACAGTGCAGAATTTGACTATTTAAAGGCATGGCTGGATCAAACAATTAGGAAGTATGATATGCGTATTAAAACAATAAAAGAAAAAAATGTTTGAAAGGGATTGGAGAGATTATAAGAAAGGACATATTTTTGAATGGAGAAAGAACAGTAGATCAGCTGGGAGTGGTTATAGACCGAGACCAATTATTAAGAAATACGGAGAACAACATCAGATGGATACCTATATGAGTGGATCAGGATCCAAGTCTGATGGGATGGAAAATGTAGGGGATGTACATGATGGTAATTTATTGTTTATTATTATGATGGTAATTTATGTTACTCTCCTCCTCCTTTCCTTTTTCCCCTTCCCCCCTCCCCTTCTTCCCGCTCCCTCCCCCTCCCATTTTTCCTTTTCCCTTCCCCTTTCTCCTTCATCCTTCTTTCCTTCCCTCTGTTCCATGTTCCCCCTCTTTTTGATCCTTTTTTTCATTGCTGCTTCTTTTGCACTGTTCATGTATTCAGATAGACTTCTGTATGCTTATGATGTTTCTATAATATAACATATGAAATGTTATCATGTTTAGATACTTGTGTGGTTTAGTGAGAGATATATAGATTTAGGTAAAAATATATTTTTTTATATTTTTCTGTTTTGTATTTTAACTGTAGGGAGTACTTTGTTCACATGTGGTTGTGCTGTTATAGGACATACAGGCAACTGAGAAAATTAAAAATCTGCCTCTTTAATTATGTACCCTATATAAGGGGTTGTATCCTATACTCACAGCCCCGCCTTGAAAAAGCGTAAGAGCTACGTGAAACGTTGGTGGAAGGGGTGTCACTATTGCCTTGTATTCATTTTAGCTTTTTGTACAAATAAAAGCAGTTTTTTATGGAGACCTTGGGCACCACTTAGAGGACAATCAGATTTTACCTTACCATCATAATTATTTCCACATAGACTGTGATGTGATAAACAAAACTGTGATGTCAGGTGAAGGCAAGAAGCCAGAACAGATAGGACAACAATCCTGTTTATATGCAAATGTCTTTAGTAAGGGTGAGAATTACAGAAAAAACATGATTAAATATAAGCTAAATTGTGTCTAAATATTTAGTTTTCTCAAAGTTGTCGCAATGATGTCAGGAGCTCTTTAAAGCCTTTAAGGTGGACAAGACACAGGGTCTTGATGGATTACATGCAATGCTACTGAGGAAGCTGAAGCAGACACTTCTAATGGATCTGTTTAGCTGCTCCTTGGAAAAAGGGGAGGTTGCAGTAGACTGGAGGACAGCAGGTGTGGTACCACTCAGCAAGAGTGGCAATAAGGATGACCTGGGAAAGTAAAGGCTGGTTAGCCTCAATTCAGTTGTAGGTAAGCTACCAGAGATTATGAATGGACTACAAGCCAAAAACTGCTTGGGGTTGCCAACTGTCCAGTTTTGGACTGGCTAATCAATTTGTAGGGTCCTTATCCAGTCATCTGGTTTTACTCAGAGGCAGTCTGTTTTTAACCATTTTGAGTAGCTTATCTTAAAACAGATTGTATCAAATCATTTATTGTTTTTGCCACACGTCCAGGTTGCAAACTAGTTCTGATGTCATACAGACCTTTATTTACAAAGCCTATCTGTCTGGGAGGTGTAAAGCATGGCTATTAAAACTATTAGCAACAAATTATCCTAACCTTTTCCATCCATTACACCATTCTGGCCCATTCAGATGAATAGCATGGAATAGTGTGACTGGTGTTGTGGACTGTCTTGTGCATTGAAACCTGTACCATGGATACTGTTTGCTCAAGTAGTTCCATGTGTAGTCTTTGAGTGAGAACAGCAAAGTGAAGTTAGCTGTTCTGACACTTGAAGATCTCAAATGAAACTATGCTTATAGAGCAAAGAGTACCCATATTATAACACAACAGTACAATACAATACAATACAATACAATAGTCAGGAGGAGGAGGAGGATCCTACTGAGTCTGTCATCACTCACTACTAGTGAGTGTAGCCTGTAATCCCTTTATTGCTCAGGAATATGTCCAACCCACATCTGAAAGCAGTAATGCTTTTAATATTTACCACTGCTGTCGATCAGCTGTTCCACAGTCTGAACATCATTCACTAAAACAAATATCTTCTTATATCCAATCTATAACCTGATGGTTTGATTTTATACACATGTCCCCTAGTTCAACCATCACCCACCTTTGTCCAAAATGTCTCATAATTGAACCCTTTTTTGCCTTTTAGTAGCTGAAATTCTGTTATTAGGTTGCCTCTTAACAGTCTCTGAATTCATAGCTGAAAAACACTAACCTCCCTAATCTGGCTGTCTTTAGCACACTGGCTACAGTACTCCTTACTATGTACTGCATACAAACTCACTTCCACATACCAGCCTCCTGGTCTGGTAGGTCTACTTGCCCCTAAAAGTTCCAATAGAATACTATGAACCTCCAGCAAAATATTGCTTGGGGTGCCTAGGATCAGGACTTGACTGAAGAGTAATTAATTTGCCTACTCGGCTCCCAATCTTTGGAATGCCCTCCCAGAATCCTTGCAAATAGTGAACTCCCTAGATAGCTTCAAACAGGAGTTAAAAGTGTACTATCTAGAAAAATGTCTCTGTACATGTTATCGTTGATCAACCTCTCTCACTCAACATAATGTAACTGCTATGCTTGCTTAATGTAATGTGTTATATCAGTGTTATTGACTTCTGAGGCAAGGTGTGCTATCACCTTCATGTCAACTGTTATTAACCCACGTCGAATTTCTCACTCCTTTTATGTAATAGTGCTCACTGTGACTGTTTGATTGGTCAATCCTCTGAAATGAAATGTTACTCTAATTCTCTAATTGTATACCTGTTATTAATACAGGGTTGCCCCTGAAAAAGGGACCTTGGTCCCAATGGGCTCACCCGGTTACCAAAATGAAATAAATAAATCTTTCCAAAGGTATGGTGGTCATATCTGCACACAATATTCCAAGTTTGACCTCATGAATGACTATACAGGGGCATCATCACCTCCTTGGCTATAGCCACAAATCCCCTTCTTGAAACCCAAAATCTACTTGAGCAGGATTTTGATTATTTAAAATAAATAAACAGTACAATTCACCTGCATTATGCCCATGCTGTTGATTTTCAAATGTCAATTGTTTGAAGCAGATGCGTGCTGAGCACTCAGCACAAGAGATATCCACGGCAGCTGTACACTGTGAGTGAGAGACCATCTTCTGTGCATTAATACTGCTGCCAACATCACTCTTACTGTTGTAAATGTGGTCTCACTTACATTCTTAGGGTATGAGAACTGAAAATCGAAGGTGAGCTATTCTGTTACCCTAAGGATGTAAGTGGGACACTCTTACAACTATAAGAGTGGTCTCAGTGGTAGTATTAATGTACTATTGAGCGAGACTGATCAATAATATTTTAATTTTTTTTTAAACTGCCCCAAACATACTCGTTTACAGGGCAGCAGTGTGTAAGACACTCTTCACAGAATAAGAGTGTCTCACATACAGAGGAAAAGAGTGCTCCGATTGACCAGGAGTGCTCCCTCGATCTATAATCTATATAAGAGGTGTCTGTCACAGAGAGTGTACATAAGCTCTGATTGACTGAGAAGCATTAGACATGCTCTCAAGATGTATGATGGAAATATGAAAAGAAAGAGCATCTGCTGCTGAGGTGAAAGGAACACAATATAGATTTGAGGGCATCAAAAACCTAGATACTTGATTTATCAAAAATTGCTCAAGGCATATCAGAAAATATGGCTAACAAAGAAAGGAAAATGGGAGGGTATTTAACTGTATAACAGTTATTTCCTATGACTTTTAAAATCTTCTCTGACATCAAAATTGGTTTTGGAAGAGGAGTGAAGTACTCAGTCATAAAACGGGTGGGGCTAGAGGCGAAGTTTGGGGTGTGGGTTAGTGTCTATTTTTCACCTCCTACAAAGGTGGAAATGCTACAAAGGTTTGTTACAGGAAGTTTATGTCAGATTAGCCTGACTACATTCTTTGATTGGGTCACTAGAGCGGCGGATAGGGCAGGCAGTAGATGTGTTACATCTGGACTTCAGCAAAGCCGTCAATTCTGTACCACACAGGTTCAAGGTTTAGTTTTATTCCAGACATGTTTAAAATCACAGCGGTTATACTAATGACATAAATCCCAGAATTTGATGTCCTTATGACAGCCAAAACATGTTACCATTTCTTGCTACCAAAAATTATAGAACCAGCAGCACTATGTAAACAATTATGACATCAATTATATTGCTTTTTCCTTTCTTGTACAAAAATCATTACTTCCATCCTCTTAACTCAAGCAGAATGTTATGTACAAAGGTTGCAACTGGATAGAGTACTGGCTGACTCTGTGCAAATAGCATTTTTTCCATCTTGGTTTCATCAGTCTTCTAGGCAGTTATAAAGCAGTGGCATGATAAGTTACTCCCTTCCGTTGTCAATCCTGGGGCAATCAAACAACACGTATTGTACTGTCAGGTTGTAATCTGAGTGACAGAGATAATAATCACTATGAAGTATTAGGTTCCAGAAGCTGTGCCATCCTTTTCCCTTTGGCAGCAAACTTAGTCTGAAATTACACAAAGTTTTTCTATAGGTTCTTGTTTTCATAATATTTAAAATAACATTGTTTGACCTTTTTTTTTTTTTTGCTTTTGTTATATTGTTTCTCGATAATGGGAAATCGGAGAGCTTTGCCTACTGCAGTTGTTTATGTAATCACTCAGTCCCCTGGGATTACTAGAATCCCATCAGTCTTAGACTAGGAAGATTCCTGGGCAGCCTGTAGGGAGTTGTTAAAAGCTCCTTACAACATGACATCGTTTACTCTGCTAGCCTGAGTGGAGAATGGATTATGTCATTTAGAATTTTCACAGCAGCATAATCCACTTTGGAATCAGCTGCTTTGGGACAGTTTAGAATGTTCAGACAGTCAGTCTGTCTAGCAGTGGAGCTCTGAGTGAGCAGCAGTGCTCAGAGTGAGAGGTGCCTGCTGGCCTGACCTGAGGCTAGGTGAAGGACCTCTGGTTGATTTCTCACTCTAGTGAGTGAGAATACAGCAGTGCCAACCAAAAGTGGTGGAGACTGTTGATTCCAGGACCCCAGTTGGTCATGCCAGTCAGAAAGTGAAAGGGGGCTGCAATTCTGTGGATCCAAGGGGCAATCCCCTGAGAGACAAAGACAGTGTCAGCAGTGTTGTCACTAGAGTTGTACAGTTGGAGGGGGCATGCTTCCCTGGAAAATTTAAAGATTTTTACCTTAAAATGGTGGGTTTTGCTGCATTTTAATCAGTATTTAACAGCTGACCAGGAGCTACCCTAACCAACCCAGAAGCCGATACTAAAATAAAATATTTTTTTCTGAAAAGCACTACACACAAACACATCTGAACTGCCCCATGTTAAGAGGGACATATCACATTTCACCCATCAGACCTGCTCCTTTCCACATCCATAACATACGGAAAAAGTTCTGCCCACATAGAGAAGGTGCTGCAAAGTCAGACTTTAAAGTAGACATTCAGAATACTCTGATGCTGATTTGCGCAACATTACACTTTGTTTGTACAAAATAAAACAGCCACTAGTTTCCAGTGTTTTGAGCTAGTATCTCCTAGCAATTACAGGTGGAAAATAAATTCAGAGAGAAAGTGTATGGAAAACCAAGCTAGCAGGCAAACTAGCCATACCAGTGTGTCTGGTCAAATAAATGTACTATGCTTGCATTTTAACAAAAGACGCAATTCAGATCAAATGCAGTGCCAGCAGTTACTTAGCACCCATAAAGACTCCTTCCCCATAGCCAGGTCCATGATGACTAGGTCCTCACTATATGCCCTATCCCAACAACAAATTAGCACTTAAGTTATAAGCACCAATGCAGCTGTGTGCATGCCAGTTTTCAAGTTCCTAGCTCAGTTATAATCTCATCCTCGCAAACCACATTTTATTGTGCTTTACATCTTTAATATCCAGTACATACAAAATAATAGACTTGAGCTTTCAGTCTTTTTAAACTTGTACACCTCTTCTATGAAATCAACCCATTCTTACTCCCTGTTAACAGCCAAGAAAAAAAAGCACCAGACAGAAACAATGGCAAGAGCAGAATATTTTACATACTGGAGTAGTTTCATGATAAATTGTTACAGTTTTAGCCTATCATGTAAGGCTTACATCATTTCCAGCCCACCTTCCCACCCAGAGGCAACGTAGGTCAGGCAGCAAGATATTAAAGGTGCCTGCTACACTGCCCAGCATTTCCAACCCACCCTCCCACTCAGAGGCAATGTGGAGCAGGCAGCAGGATATTAAAGGTAGCGACTCACCTGTGTACCTTAACTATGTTAGTCCGTCGACGGCTACACTATTCTCTCCCCCATCCCCCCTCTAATTATTTCCTCAGCACAGTTCACAACTCAAAAGTGTGCTTACCCCTTCTGAACATCTATCACCCCTTTCCCTAAATTTCTACCTCTCCTGTCCCTTTACCACTTCCTCCCCCCTCTCCTTTTTTCGTAAGCTAATATCTAGGACTGTATTGTAACCAAGTGTAACATATTATGATTGTAATTATATTACTCATGTTCATATGTCCTAATGTTGTATGTAAATATGTCTTAACTAACATGGAACCTGTGTAAATGAGCTTTTAGCTCATAGGTACTTTTCAAAGACCGCAATAAATAAATAAAATACATTTTAACTTTCTCTTTTTAACCTCTGCCCCAGTATGTATGCACTGTGCACAAAAGTGGTTTATTGCCTTTAAAAAATGCACTTTGCCAGCCTGGTGGTGCTGAGGGTTGAGGTGCTGGATGACTCACCTCACACCACTCTGGCAACCCGGGTGCAGGAACAAACTCGGGCTGCCGGGGATTGGCACAGGAGACAGAGGATCGAGCATCTGGAGGACTGCTCTCCTCTCCTGGGGGGAGGGAGACCTGTCGTGCCACTCACTGACTGCCCTCTGCTGGCAGCAGGAGGGCAGTATGGGTCAGGAGGCATGTGCTGATGTCAGCGATCAGTGGAAGAAGGGGATGGGAGAAAAGTGGAAAATGGAGCCTGGTAGATTCTGTGATGGCTCTTGCATCTGTTGGGGCTGACCCTGGTGTGTCTGTATTTGTGTCTCTGGGGGGTGGACACCAGCGCCCTCCTCCCTGGCCCCGCTGTGGGGGCAATCCATGGGGGGTTAGCCAGGGTTAGTGATACAGGGATGCAAGGAAGCCAGAGAGTGAGTCTCCCCACAAGGAGAGACCGCATCCACCTGCCAGTGCTCCCAGGAGGAAAAACAGCTATATAGAAAAAAAAAACGTTTCTGTGTTTATTGTAAGAAAAGAAACAAGTGGCTTTGAGCAAGCTATTATGCACCTCCACTCTACAAGTTTCACTCCAACAACTCCAGGTCTGGGACTGATTCCCATCCCTTCCAACTCCATTCCATTCTACTCTCGGTCGGGCATGGGGGTGGGTGGCAGACTCAGAATGGCAGGCCAGGTCAGGAGGAATTAAATGCTTTTAATTTAAATAAATAAATATTTACATAAATAAATAAATACAAAAATAAACAGCAACCTGTTGTCTCCAGTGGGGCTCAGGCTGTTAAAAAGAGAGTCCGGCTTCCAGTCAGGTATATCTCTGCTCTCCTGCACAATTTGGGCAAAGCAACTAGGGTGAAGTAAGTTAGTGTTATTAAAATTATAAACACCGCTGCTGTTGCCTCAGCCTCAGAGTACACATGCTCACCACTATCTGTATCGGTGGAATGATGCCACGATGGTGTCATGTGCAGAGCAACGCAACAGCTAATTGGCTGTATTGAGGCACTGCCAGGTAAATAAGTGAATACGCTAGTGCTAGCTGTCCAGCATCAGGCATCAGCTGCGCACATAAGCAATGCTGCATTTGGGCAGCCTGGTGATGCCACTGAGTGTCAGCTGCTTTGTGAGGAAACAAAGAGTTTCAATTGTGAAAGCTGTGGAAGAGCTATGGAAAAGGTTTCTTCAGTCTGATGTCTGTATGCCTAGGTAGAACAAAATTGTGAGTACAGAGACTAACAATTCTTGGGTTGTTGTCTGATGGTGTATGCACCCAGAGATAAGGCTAGAGTACACCAGTCAGGGCCCCAGCCTCACCACAAATATGTGCTGAATGTTTAATGTTACTGTGTATGCCTTTAGCACCCTGTTAGAGGGTGAAGGATCAAATCTGTGTAATCTCAAAGGGATGGCAGAAGCTGGCAGGGTCTGGGTGGGTGGACCATCACCTAAAATTTCAGTCAGGGCTAACTGGTCACTGCAGGAACACAAGGTTACCCTGTGGATATTAATGAAGCCCATCAGGTCAGGAGGATGTATTTTAAGTGCGTGGCAACCCACCATGTTATAGACACTTATGAAAGAATTTGAGTCCATGACAAACCCCCTAGGAAATAGGGGCAGATGGGTAGAGGTTTTTGGGAAATGTAATGTCTTTGAGAGCCTAATCCAGAGGGAAGGGCAATTTGATGTTTGTGTGAGAGAAACGTTCTAAATGCCCAACTGTTTCATTCTGAAAAAGAAAAGTACTAATGTGATGCCTGTAATGAAAGTTTCCAACCTGCCGAGCCAGCGTTTTCACTAAAAATGTTTAGATCAGATATCAGTGTCAGCAGGGGCTGGCTAAGTGCAGAGAAAGGACATACATAGTCTGTTGCTGAAAAACTGATGTACTGAAGAAGGAATATGCCATTGCTGGAACTTATTTTCTATATTTTGAATAAACATCACACAGAGATTGTTCAGTGTCTGGTCCATCTGTTTCCCACAACCCCGCCACACAGTACAAACAAAAAGAATTGTAAGGGAACTAGGAGATACAGCTGTAACCAGATACAGTGACACTAGGTAACAGAATAATAGCAACACACAACAGCAAAATAGGTGAAGAAATTGTAAAAGCAGCTGATTTAATGTTAACTGCAAAAATTACTTGAGCACAACAGAAACAGGACAACAGTCAGATAGGGTGTAGCTAGGATACCCGAGTTAGGCATGCTAGCAGACAGTCACTTTTGAAGGTGAAGTCTCTTTGAGTAATATCTTAGTGTAGTCTCTAGCAGTGCAGTGTCAGCCTGAAAAACTTGAAAGTCTGGCAGAGGCTGCTGCGATGATGATTGCTGGAGGGGAAGGGAGTCCACAACCAGGACAATCCCCTTGTGATCCCCCTATTGGAGGCATCGGAGTCTAGTGGTGAAGAAGAAGAACAACCATGTTCACTGTTATTTAAATTTGGTGCCCACAGCTTGCCACTTCAAGATTGTTTGGAGTTTTTTTTCTTAGAGGATTCTGATTGTTTGGAGTTGTTTTGGAGGCTAGAGCGGAGTTGGGCAGAGAAGTCTGCTGTGATGAAGATTGATGGAGGGTGAGGGAATCCACAAACAGGACTAACCTCTTCACAATGCCCTACTGCAGGCTCTGGAGTCCAGCGGTGAAAGTGTCCTTAGCAGCAGCGCTGGTTGATGGGGTTTAGGCAAAGAAACAGCAACCCAGTACCAATACCAGGCAGCTCCAAGGTGTCTCAGTCAGTGAGTAACTAGGAGGGACTGGGTACGCTGCTACCTCAGCCCAGTAAAGAGAAGGGATAGGCACTCTCTCCCCCATGCTGCAGTCCCAAATCCCCTGGTAATGACCCCTAGGTGCAGTATGGGGGAACAAGGAGATGCTGTATCTGGATCAATATACCCAGTTAAGCACTAAGATTACTTAACAAAGGAGAAGATCCAGGCTGGGAAGTTTAGAGTTAGTTCAACTGAGGTTAACCTTCCACACAGTTCAAAGGGTAGACCATCTACAGGTCTATAGGCCTATCTCATCAATAAATGCTGATACATAAATATTGGCCAAGGCCCTGGCATCCAAGCTAAAAAAGATACTCCCTCTGGTCCATAACTTCCAAATTGGTTTTGTAGAAGGGAGAGTGAACACTAACCATCTCAGATCCCTCTTCTCCCTGATGATGGTGATCAGCAGTACCCCACTCCAACTGCTACTATTGCCACTGACTTTGAAAAGGCTTGTGATTCAGTGAAGTGTGGGTACCTACATGTGATACTAGAGTGGATGTGGTTTGACTTACTCTTTGGTGGGTGAATTAGAACACTTTACAACCAGTCCTCTGCAAGGATTCAGACAAATTTAATTATATCATCCTGCTTCACCTTAAAGAGGCTCACCTATCAAGGATGCCCATTATCCCCCCTACTGTTTGTCCTGGCCACGGAGCTTCTTGCATTGGCCATCAGAGAGCACAATGCTCTTATGTGGATTAAGATTGGCTCCTTAGAGTTAAGTACTGAATTGTACGCAGAGGACTACCAGGTGCTGCTGGACAATGCCTCGACTACCATCCCCCACCTTCTTTCAGTTATACACTCTTTTCAAGAAATCTGAGGGCTAAAGGTAAACACAGGATGAAAAAAATGCTACCACTAATTGACCGGCCCATAGACATAGCAGTAGCACTACTGCTCACAATGCTGGCAACACAGGTTCAGAAGCAGACCTAGGTTATCAGGAGCCAGGGTGAGGGGGAGGAGGATCACGCATCCCAAAGGATACTCTCCTACTCTGGGGAGGAGGGAAGCAAGCTCCATCCCATCATCACCACCTAGGTGACAATGGGTGGTGATGTGGTGGAAGAAGCTAAGGAGCAGGGGGCACTCCATGACAGTAGATGTCAGCACGCTCAGTGCGTGACATAAAGCTGCCAACTCTGCAGGGTATTCTGGAGCTGAGGGAAGAAACCTCTAATGTCTTTATAGGCAACATTGCAGAGGGACTGGAAGAAAAAGTATGCTCTTTGCAGATGACACAAAGATCTGCAACAGGGTTAATACACATGGGGGTTGGAAAGGATGAGAAGAGACTTGGCAAGGTTGGAGGAATGGTCAAAAGTATGGCAGCTTTGATTCAATGCACAGAAGCGCAAAGTAATGCACCTGGAAAACAAAAATCCAGGGGAAGTGTACACAAGGGGGGCAGAGGTACTAACAACAACAAAAATTGAAAGGGACCTGGGGGTATTCATATTAGATGACCTAAAGGTAGGCAAGCAATGTGAGAAGGCAGTAAGGAGGGCTGGGGGGATACTGGAATGCACAGAGAGAGGCATTACCAGTAGAAAACAGGAAGTTATTATCTCTGTGTACAGACAGTTGGTGAGACCCCATCTGGAGTATTGTATGCAGTTCTGGAGACCCCATCTCCACAAGGACATAAACAGGATAGAGGCAGTCCAGAGGAGGGCAACTAAAATGGTGCAGGGTCTCCACCAGAAGCCATATGAAAAGAGACTAAAGGAGCATAATATGTATACCCTCAAGGAAAGGAGGGAGAGGGGGGACATGATAGAAACTTTCAAGTACCTCAAGGGAATCAACAAAGTTCAAGAGGGCAGCATCTTTCAGAAAAAGAGATGTGCAAGAACAAGGGGGCACAATTTGAAGATAGAGGGTGGATGGCTGAGGGGCAACTTGAGGAAGTTTTTTTTCATGAAGAGGATGGTGGACACATGGAATGGCCTTCTTGAGGAGGTTGTGGGGTCAAAAACAGGTGGGGGAATTCAACAATGTATGGGACAGACATAAGGTAATTCTAGTGGTGGGTAGGAGGAAGTAGGCTGTTGGTTAACTAGGATCTGCAGCTTATCCAATAGATAGGGAAATGGGCAGATGGGGTGGGCCAATCAGTCCTTATCTGCTGTCAAAGTCTATGTTTCTATGTTTCTAAAAAGAGAAAACACTTGTTGGATACAGCAGGACGACACCACAGCTTCTACAGCCTCACACCACCTACTGGGATAGGGGCCTATCTGACCAGCTAAAGCTTCAGGAAAGGGCTTAGGGTACCCCCAAAAGCCCTGCCACAGGGAAAAATCTGTGGATGTAAAGACAGGGCTGCAAATATTAGTCCCAGAGATGGTGGGGGATGGGGCTGGGAAGAGTCAATGGTAGAACAGGCCACCCAGCATGATGGGAGATACAACTAAATAAATATTGTAAGGCCTTGACTGGGAGAGGGGTTGAAGTGGTCCCCTGGGTGCATCAAATACCTAGGGATCTGGGTCTCACTTGATTTGTCCACTATGATCTCAAGCAAACTTTCCCCATTGTTACAATCCCTCAAGACAGAATGTGACCACTGGGAATCGTTACAGTTGTCCCTTACTGGGAAAATATCAGCTATTAAAATGACAGCAGCTACTAGGTTGATGTACTGCCCAGCACATTTGGGTATGGATAAACCTTAGCACTCATTTCAAGAGATGGATACCCTACTAGAGATTTTTTTTTTATGATAGGGTAAGCCCCCTCATTATAGCAGGACCAAAGTACTGATGTACTGGCAGAATGGAGTTTGGAACCTCTCCTGGTTCCAGGCTTACTATCTTGCATTCCAAGGGGTCTGTTCAGGCCAGTGGTTGAACCCTGTAACTGACATTTCCCCTACTCTGGCTTACATTGGAAAAATCTCCATGGCACAACACCCCTCCCCCCGTAGTATATCTGTACATGAGAATTCACCTTATATGGAAAGCATGGCCTACGATCTGTTCTTCATTTCTAGCTTGGAAAAAGCTAGGGAAAATGATTAAATTACCACTTACCCTTTGGAAATTGATCCCATTGTTGCATAACGATAAAAAGCGTACTGGAGGGAAACCAATAGTCTGGTACTCTTGGGAGTCATGTCGAATCAGACAGGTTAAGCATGTCCAATAAGCACAAATCCTTTACCTGGATTCCTTCGAAATCTCCAGTCTCAGTACTAATTGCCATGTACTGACTTCTGCCGATTTTTTACAAATGCAGAGCATGCTGTTGCCTCTAATGAAAAAGGAACCTTTTCAAACTCACCCTTCTCACACCTCACCTGTGAGTACATGGAACGCAGTGCAGAAGGAGAACTCTGGATAAATCTATAGGGCGATAATCAATGCTATTCCTCAACCTATCCTTACAGCTAAGAACAAATGGAAGTCCTCACTGAAGGCCACCATCTTAGATTAGGAG
The DNA here is from genome assembly GCA_016271365.2 of Neoceratodus forsteri. NCBI lineage: Eukaryota > Metazoa > Chordata > Ceratodontiformes > Ceratodontidae > Neoceratodus > Neoceratodus forsteri. Next base: position 1,206,001,290 of record CM057456.1, read on the forward strand.
TGGTCCGGTTCATGCACAGATGGTCTAACTTAAATCTCTAGGCCTCCTTGCACATGACAGATACTGGAAGTGTGATACCTAAGGTGCTGACCTTCTGCACATTCTCTGGTGCCAGCAAATGTTTCAGAAGTTATGGCAAGATGTACATAACTGCTGCACACAAATTGTGGGGCTGCACCTTCCATTCACGCCACAGCTCCATCTTATAGTGCTAGCCCCATCAGGTATTCATATACCAGAACCACTACAAAATTAACTACTTATAGCAGGAACTGATGCCAAACACATCCTCTGGAGGTGGAGGTCCTCAGATGTTCCTTCATCTAAAGAGTGGTTGACAGCAGTAATGGCACACTCCACATTTGCCAGAATGTCTCATATGGCTCACAAGAAAACCTTACAGTTCCAGGATACACTTCTCCCTATAACATCTCTGACTCCGCTGTAGCGCCCAAGACAGGTAAAGACCTACTGCGACCCCCCCCCCAATGACTACAGCTGGAACCAGCTGGATAACACACAAGTGTCCATGTGGGGCATGCCCATGGTTTCATTATCAAAGTCATCTCCTCCCCTTAGTGCATACCTTAGGGTCAGACAAGGAGTGGATTTATGGCAGAAGCTTCTTCCCCCCACACCAACTCCTCACTTCCCTCTGTGCTACCTCTCCCCTCACACTGGTCTCTCCCCCAGAACCACTACCCCACCCTAGATGAGGTGCCCCACCATGTGGTGGTGTCAGGCAGGCATGCAGGATCCCTCCCTTTTTATTTCTTCTGCCATGGACCCACACATCCACCTCCTGGTTACCTTTACCTTCCCTAACAGTAAGTGTATTGGAGAGAAATGTGATTATATCTTTACTACCCTATGAGGAAACCTAATCCTTCAGCATATATTGAGGTGCTCTATCTACAGGTACTGAATTTATCTCACTGTCAGCATTAACTCTTTTTGTATGTATTTCTATCTGCATTAATTGATTTTTATGTACTTTGGAGACTTTAATTGGTTCCTGGTTGTACTGTATGTTTCTTTCAATGCCACTCTGTTTTCTGCAGTAACAGTTGAGTTTCTTGCAATAAAATCAATTTACTGAAAAAAAAAAACAAACAAACAAGCATTTGTCAATGCCAAATGCTGTCTTGCATCTTGCTGACATTGGCATTGGTAGTGCAGGAGTCAGAGAGATGCATAATAGGAATGCCAGTGAAGTATTAAACTAACGCCAACCCCACCCCAACCCTGCAGAGACTGACAGGCACTAGGGTGTTCCTTTGGGTCATTAGCCATAACCCTCATGCCAGTTCACCTCGTCTTACCCTGCAGACACCGACAAGCTTCACGTTGTGCCTTGGAGTCTTCAGGCCTTACGCTTACCCCATTCCATAAGGAAATACGTTGAGATGGGTGCAGTATAGTAGAATGGGGTGAACTTTGGAGTCAAAGAGTCCAGGGCACACTTTGATACCTGTCACTGGCTGCAGGGAGGGGGTGGGGTGAAACGGCATGAGCATTACAGCTGACAATCCCAAGTCGCACCCTTGACGCCTGTCAGTCTCTACAGGGTAGGGCGTCATGGTTGGAAACCCTAACGCCCCATGCATTTTTGGTATTGTCACTCAAAATTTTCAATTAGGGCTTTTTGTGACCCCACCTCGTGAACAGCAGCACTATCAGTTCGTTAGCCGGAAGGTGATTTTGCACAGCGACTGCGCCATTTGGTGCCACATGTCTGAAAACACATTTCAGGCAGGAAGTTAAAAATGACATCCATACTGTTCATAAGGAGGTGTAAAAAAATAGCAGTGTTGAAAATCTGGAGTGAAAATATGAAAAATTGGTGAAGTCACGAACATGTGTAGAAACTGCACAATGCATGCAATGCAGTTCTTTTGGGGAATTTTTTTTTTACCAATTTTTTTTTAACATAGGCATTTTGGGACCTCTGCTCATGAAAAGTGTCACTGTGATTTTGTTAATCTGTCCCAAATGTTGATGTGATTGTGCACCACATGTCTGAAAAAACATTTTGGGCAGGATGGGAAAAATGACAACCATACTGTTCATAAGGAGGTGTGAAAAAATGATGATGTTGAAAATCTGGAGTGAAAATATTAAAAATTGTTGAAGTTATGAATGTGCATGGAAACTGCGAAATGTACACTCGTAACAGTCATTTTTTTAAATTTTTTCATCAAATTTGCAACTTAGGCATTTTGGGACCCCACCTCATGAACAGTGGCACTGCTGTTTTGTTACTCAGTCCTGAAAGGTGATTCCAAACAGTGACCGCGAAATGACCTTTTGAGACCAAATAACAAGATGATAGCACATGTGTTCATGAGGTGGGGTCCCAAGAACTCCATGTTGAAAATTTGGAGCAAAAATTCAATAAAAAAGGCTGAGATATCCACCTACATTGAAATCCCCCATTTATGCCATTATACAGCTTACCGGCATTTCTTCATTTTGAAGTTCAGCTTTGAAGAGTGCAGACGTGTTCTCACCCCACCACAGCGCCAGACCTCTGGAGGTAAGTATGGGGTGGGGGTATGTCAGGAGGTGGGATGTACAGAGGGTGGGTGTGGGTTGGGGGTGGGGAGGCACCGCAGACCATTTTCCTTTTTTTCAGGTACACAAAAAAACCAACTGGACCTCGCGGGACCATTTTCTTTCTTTACAGGTGAATTAAAACAAATGTTTGGCACACTGGGGTGCGCTCCCAGTGTGCCCCTGACTTTTGGGGGGGCCTGATGTTGGCCACACTGAGGTGGGCTCCAGGTGTGCCACACAATGGGGGTGGGGTGGGAAGAGGAACATGCTAACGAGGTCGGCTTTCTCTGAGCAGCAGCACACTGGGATGGGCTGCCAGTGTGCCACAGAATGAAGGGAGGGTGGCGGACATGCCGACATGGGGATTGCAACCCGATTTCTGCCTTCTTTTGGGATTGTGTGGCGGATGGCAGGAGCCGCCACCATGTTTATTGAAATGCTTCACTGGCAAAGGCACGTAGGGAGGCTTGTCATCTATGCCGCTGCATGATGAAATTGTCACTGATTGCAGCAGCATGTTTGTTTCAAGTTGGTGGCACTTTGCATATACTTGTGTCAGTGCTAGCATGTTTGCTCATTGGTGAATGATGGACACACCTGCTAAAGTGTGCCCTGCATTTACCAACACTGACACACTCCTGCACTTCTCCTACTACCACAACATGCTGCTTGTGCTTGCGCAAGACAGCATAAAAAATTATTGTAAAAATGGTCTGCACCAAAACTGCAATGCAGTAGATTATGAAATTTTCCTGGCAGATTTAGATATTGTCAAATTATTTAGTATAGCAAATTGTTAATGACCTCTCTAAAGCATTTGACTCAGTCAGCAACTCTGCTCCACTCCAAGTTAATTTCAACTGGCCTCTCCCACACTGCCACTTCCTGGTTTCTGAGCTATCTTAAGCATAGACAGCAGTATGTTAACTTCCACAATGCTGTTTTGTTCCTAGTCCCTATTAAACTTGGTGACCCACAGGGCTCCATACTCAACCCCCTGCCCTTCTCTGGCTTTATCCTCAACCTTCCCTCTGCCCTGTCCTACTGCTCATCATTCATGTATGCCAACAACATTGTGCTGCGCTGTAGCTCACCCTCCATTACCCAAGTCAACACTCGGCTTCAGCAGGACTCTTCTAAGGTCCAGGCATGGCTCACCATAACTAAGCTTGTTCCCAACTCTTCAAAGATCCAAGTTATGATATTTAGGGTCAAGGCTATACTCGACCGTTGTACTGAACCTCTTCTGTTCAATGCCTGGGTGGATCTTGCCCCTCCACCATGGCAGATTTTGAATATCTTGATATCACCCTAGACCATGTCCTTGACTTTTCTCTCCCTATATCCCTTGTCTGTAAGGCGATCAACTGCAGACTTCAGATTGCATACCGTGCCAGATGTCCCTTCATACCAAGTTAACTATTATTTTTTTATTTTGATTTTATTGTTCTGCTAGTGAACCATTACAATATACTAAAAAAAAAAGTTTACATTACTTACAATAAGGGATCTTAAAAATATAATGGACCAGTAACCTTTTTATGCCAATATTCATAATTGAGCCAGCCCAGGTTCTCCTGGGGAACAATTTATCAACTTGGCATGCCATACCTCTTTCAGAGAACCATACATGTGCCCTAGGTAGAAATTAAAAAAATTTGAATATATTGCACCTCTCAAACAATGAATAGAAATAATGCCCAAATATGACTCTGTCCCAATGTGTATAGACAGGGCACTGTCATTCAGCCTGAAATGAGTTAACAAGTACTGCTACCCTAGGTGGCCTTATCCCATAGATTTAATAACCAGCTCATGATACACTCACCAGGATCTCCCCAAGTCTTTTAACACTTTCACATATTTGATTTTCCAAGAGCTTTGCTATATCAGGTCATACATCATTATTTTTCCTCCATTGGCTCATGACTACTTTGCATCAGGTAATACTTTAAAACAGGTAGTGACCAGAACCAAGATACCCAACCACATGTTCCCCTCATGGCGATAAACAACACTTGACTAAAATGAAACTTGTGTACTGACATAACACTTATCAGCTATAAGCCATTTAACATACTTGTGTAGTGTTTTCTGCTTTCGTTACTTACAGCCCATGGACGTTTTAATCAATTAGAAGGGAGCAAATTTACCAGAATTTCCTAAGCTACTGGTACACAATTTGCCCTAACACAAGCAGTACTTTGGCCTTCACTGAGGACAAAACAGATGACTGCTTAAAAATGTGCTCATGTAGCTATTATTCCACTGAATATCCTTTTTAGAACAGACCCCTCTATATCATTTTACAAAGTCAGTGGCTTGTTAATTATACATAATATTTAATAAAACAATTAACTAACAGGAAATATAATAGTAAAGATTTAACATATCTTATATCTTCTGTCCCAAAACCATAATAATCAGCTGCTCAAGAGATCTGTTCAAACCCTTGATAAGTTTTTGAAAAAAGTATATTTAAAGTTCAGATTCTAAATCTTTCCTCCCTGAATGCAACTTGGAGCATTCTTTATAGCAGAGTTTTAATTACACAAAGCTAGGTTCAAACAGCACTCAACAGATTCTTATCTGCATTCATTCCCCTTCATTCTCATTTTCCTTCAAATTTCACAACCTGAATAGCCTAAATAACCAAATGCTGAAATTGTCGTGACCACAAAATGAACAGCTGACTCAAAGGAAGCGTTGTCTCTGTGGCACAATCGGGTAGTACATTGCATTCTTAATCAAAAGGTTAGTGGTTCAAGTCCACCTAACAATAGTTGTCAGTGTCAGTGGCTCAGTTGGTAGCACACTCACCTCTGAACCTGGGAGATCAGAGGGCTGTGGGTTCAGTTCCCACATCTGGCACTTGGGTTAATATCCCAGCACTGGCACTGTAGTGCAGCATGAGAGGGGTGCTGCACTTCTGAGGTGCCGTCTTTCGGATGAGACGTTAAACCGAGGTCCCATCTGCCTGGATTGGTGGTAGTTCAGGTGGATGTTAAAGATCCCATGGCACTTATCGAAAAGAGTAGGGGAACTTCCCCGGTGTCCTGGCCAAATTTCCCTCATTCACTAAAAATACCACCAACAGCTTAATCTGGTTCAAGGTCAGTTGGCATTCATCTGTATTCCCCTTCCCTGGGTCATGCCTGAAAATAGGCAGGATTTGTCTAGTGCACTTACCCAGTCAACAAAAGCTAAATAAATAAATAGCAGTTACACCCAGCAACTTTTGTAAATTTAATTCAAAAAAATAAGTTTAGAAAGCACCTGAGCACACCAGTATCCTTCATGTAGAACAAAGTTGCCGAAACAATCTGCTTTATTTGCAGAATAAAACAATCAAGTTTCCAAATGGCTTTCTCCTATTCTCCTGTGTTTCAGCTTCATCCTCACATCTGGAGATAGAACAAAAAGAATCGCTCTCTTAGTGCAGTAAATAACATCAAATATTTTTTTTGAGTCCAAGCACCCTGAGGCAAAGATATCATACCTGAAGAATTTCCTAAATTAGCCCATAAGCACTATATGTGCTGAACTCTAGGCTCTTCTGGCTCCAAGTCCATTCAGACTCCTACGTCCAAGCCAGCATTTGTTGAAGATATATACAAGCCTCCTTCAACACAGGAATCCAGCACTAGAATTGGGGTTTTCTGTATCAATAAAACATAGCGAAACTACACAGACACCTGGCAACCTGCATACTTCTTGTGGGCTCCAGAGTACATAGAAACATAGAAACATAGAAGTTTATGGCAGATAAGGACCGCAAGGCCCATCCAGTCTGCCCATTTCTTTTTCTACCTTATAAATGTGCCATCGGCCTTTGCTCTGTCAGTGGCCTATCTATTCATACTCATTTGTATTGCTCCCTTATGCCTATCCCATGCCTGTTTGAAGCCCTGCACTGTATTCATAGCCACCACTTCTTGAGGTAGGACATTCCATGCATCCACCACCCTTTCTGTGAAAAAGAATTTCCTCACATTCCCCCTTAATCGGCCCCCCTCTAATCTCATGCTGTGTCCTCTTGTCCTGCTGTTTTTCTTATATTTAAACCAGGGACAATGGTTTTCCGTCTTTACCGGTAACACCGGTAAAAATCAAGGAATCCTGCTTGGTTTGCGGATTTTGAATTCTTGTACTGGTGCCTCACGGAAATTGCATTTCACTGCACAGAATCCCTAAGATCACAGCATATTTTTAAATGTTTCTATTTTCTCTTTCTATGCCCCCTTCTCACAGCATCAGTCTTGACTTTTCAGAGATCTCTAGGCTGGGTATCCCCTTGCTTCACCCCAGGTAATACTCAGGACCTCCTGTGAGCCTGCCCCCATCCTGCCTAGGTTGCACCCCCCAGGTTGGAAGAAAGGGGACCCCAGGTCACACTTCCACAGTCCTTTAATGTGTGTCGGGCAGCCCAGTGGGTCCCTCATGGAAACTGGTTATGAAGTCTGGGACAGCTGGGTCCCTTCTACCAGCAGCCAATGTGGGGTGATTGTTACTGGTTTTCTGGTCTCTGTCCCTGAGGGCACCAACACTCGAGGGGATCCAAGGAAGTAGGGCACATAGAGACATGCCGCTACTCCAGATCCTGGCTAGCTTCCTCTCTTCCCGATTGCTCTAGAGCCTCATTGCACCACCACCACCTGTGGTCACCCAGGTGGCGGTAAAGCAGCAGGACCTGCAGGCCACCGTTACCAGAGGAGGAGAGCAGCACCCCAGGTGCTCGATTCTACTCCCCTGGCCAGACCTCTAGCAACCCGAATTCACTTCTGATCCCAAGTCCCTGGCATTTCAAGCAGTAGTGCTACCTGAGGCTATTTACAGTGCTCTGTCAACTATACACCCACTTTGATGTAAGAAAACATAAGCAGATGGAGTGGGAAATAATTCAGTTTTAGTAAAATGTTGCAAAGTGTTCAATGTTCATAATTTGCACTGTAGGTACTGTGCACTATTATTGAAATCATATATTAAAACATTAATATGGGTGTTATGGCTGGCAGTATAGCCTAGTGGTTAGAGTAACAAACAGTGATTGAACTGAGTACAGTTAGAAGACTTGGGTTTGATTCCCACAACCTCCACTTGCATACTGTGTGAGTCTGAGCAAGGCACTTAACCTCCATAGTGCTCCTGGGTCACCTCTAAAAACAGGCAGTTTTGCCTAGTGGGTTTAGCCAGTTTACAAAAAAATATAAAAAAAAATACCAATATATGTTTACTACATCATACAGTAGTCAGGGTACCATGTAATTTATCTGAGTTGTACTCGGGCTGCAATGATGCTGTATAGGTAAATATAAATGTTCAGATACATTTTGTGTTTTATAAGCTTGTTTTTAGACTTTAGTCAGGTTTGTATTGTATTTTCTTACATATTAACATCTAGGATATAGATTGCTAAGTGCAGGATCACTGTTACTAACTAGTTTATAATCAGCAGGGCCATCCAAAATCCTCAATTGTTTGATTGAAGATTATTCTGAATGAAAGTATGTTCACAAGGCACAAGCTGATTTACTACTTATTTAGGTGAATGGGATAGAAACATAGAAACATAGAAACATAGACTTTGATGGCCCACCTAGTCTGCCAATTTCATCATTTGCACCTTCTCTCCCACCTGTTGTATCAGTCTCTGTGACAACAAAAAGTTTTCTGACAGACTGCTTTAATAAAAAGCAAATGTTAAGTGTTTAAGTGTACTTATGCTTGGCCAGTGGATTTGAAAGCACATTCAGTGACACACGGAAGGTAAGACCCCAGGGGCTGTATGATGCTGGTGGGTAGAGTGGTGCTCAATTCACAATTGAGCTCCGACATGAAAACTGAGAGACATCCTTTTCATGGAGACCAAGGAAAAAAAAAAGGAATCCACATGTTTGTGAGATGCATTAGAAGGTCCTCCACTAATCACTTGTGAATTTTTTTTTTTAGGTGAAGACACTATTTCAAAGAAACAAATTCAGGCAGGTTTTTTTTTGTTCCTCCTACCCCCTGGCCATCCACTCCTTCAGGCCTGCCAAGTCCCCCTACCACTGCTACTGAGTCCCCACCACCATCCACTGCCCCTTATGGCCATGCTACCAGGTAACCCAAAGTAACCCTTCATTGGTGGGCCCCTACCCTGTGGAGGCTAACAGGGAAGACAATCACCCTAAAGAGCTTCCGGTATATCCCAGGCATGGCAGGGGTCAGAACAGACACGTGTGTCTGGGGCTTCATGCTTATGGAGGGACCAGAAGCCATCCTCTGGGTGGCCAGAAGGTGTTTTTTCATTTTCGTGGGAGCGTGACAGGTCACATGATGTCAAGGCACAAGCTGATGTCTATCATGCTCTCTTCTGCAGTGAGGGCCAATGTGTTGCCATGCCTCCAGCCTCCACCTGGGGCCAGCAAATGCTGAGCTGTGAATATACCCTCCCTCACAGGAGAAGGCAAGTGGTCGTTGGACACGCAAGCCTTCACCCCCGCTGGTCCTCCAACACTCAAACCTGTTCCCAAACCCTGGTCAGTGGTGTCACAGGCAAAAAATCCAATTCAGGCAGTTAAATGATAGGAAAAACAAATGTGGTCCACCTTAGTAGTGGTGTGGTTCAGATTAATTCACATCTGAGTTCTAGCAAGCAAAGCGACTAAGTAATTTCTAACTTGTGCATGTAGGTGTGGGTGTTGAAGAAGAGGATAATAGTGCTGTCACTACTGCCATCATCCCTGAGGATGTGGACTGCATTTTGCTACTGCCATCACACCTGAGAGGCAGGGGCCATAATGCTTCTGCCATAACCACTGGTGGATGGGGAATGTTGTACTGCTGCTGTCCCACCTGAGGGATGGGGGCCATAATGCTGATACTGCCATCACACCTGAGGAATGTGGAACGTGGTACTGCTGCCATCACACCTAATGGATAGGGATCGCAGTGCTGCTGCTTCCATCACACCTGAGGGAAGGGGGGCACAGTGTTTTTGCTGCTGCCATCACACCAGAGGGATGGGGGCCTTACTGCTACTTCCATCACACCTCAGGGATGGGGGCTGTAGTGCTGTTGCTGCCATCATAGTTTGTACATAAAATAACTTTAAATTGGTATAAGGATCGAAGGATGTGTAATAGTGGAGGTCTAAACTGCTAAAATGCATGTTAACAGAGTTAACAATTGTTAAATAAAGTACACAAAACCAAACACCAGTAAAACCTGACTTTGGCTTAGCAGACACTGGTGACAGTATCGTATTTTACAATGTGCAAAATGGAATTTGCCCTTTCTCAATCCCGGTAAACCAGTGTCCCTGATTTAAACATGTTAGACTCTTTCCCCTTGTTAATGCCCTTAAGGTGTTTGAATGCCTCGATCATATTACCTCTCTCCCTCCTTTGCTCAAGGATATACATATTGAGCTCTGTTAATCTGTCCTCATATGTCTTCTGATGCAGTCCCTGCACCATTTTGGTTGCCCTTCTCTGGACTGCCTCAATTTGGTTAATGTCCTTGTGAAGATGTGGCCTCCAATACTGCACACAGTACTCCCAGATGGGCCCTAACCAGTGTCTTGTAAGAGGGATTATTACCTCCCTCCTTACAACTTTGTGATACCCCTACTAATACACCCTAACACCCCTCTAGCCTTACCTACTTCTTTAGAGGTCTGCTTGGATGATTTCAGGTCATCAGTGATGATGATGCCCAAGTCTCTTTCTTCCTTTGTGACTGCTAGCAACTCCCTCCCAGCCTATAGGTGGCTTCAGGGTTTCTCTTCCCTATGTGCATGATCTTGCACTTCTTTGCATAAAATTCAGTTGCCAATCTTCTGACCATTTTGCTAGTTTATCCAGATCTCTTCTCATTCTGCCCACCCCATCTGGATCATCTACTCTGTTGCAGATCTTGGTGTCATCTGCAAACAGACAAGCCTTTCCCTCTAGTCCATCTGCAAGGTCACTAATGAAGATGTTGAGAGGACTGGCCCCAGGACTGATCCCTGAGGTACCCCACTTGTGACTTGCATCTCTTCTGACTGTATACCATTTACCACCACCTCTCTGTTTTCTGCCCGTCAACCAGTTTGCCACCCAGTTGACCAACTTCTGACCCACCCGACCTACCCAGCTTATTTATCAATCTTCTATGTGGAACAGTGTCAAAAGCTTTGCTGAAGTCAAGATAAGTGACATCAACTGCTCCCCTTGGTCCACCACTCTGGTTACCCAGTCAAAGAAATCTATGAGATTAGTTTGACAGGACCTTCCTTTTGTAAACCCATGCTGTCTTGGATCCTGTGCCCCTATGGTTCCAGGTGTTGCACTATCCTTTCTTTAAGGTGCCTCCATAATCTTGCCCTACTGAGGAAAGACTGACTGGTCTGTAGTTCCCTGCCTCCTCCTGCTACCACTCTTGTGGGTGGGATCTACATGAGCTCTTCTCCAGTCTTCTGGGACCTCTCCTGTGCTCAGAGACTCACTAAACAGTTCTGCTAATGGCTCTGCTAGTTCCATCTTTAGCTCCTTAGAGTACTCTGGGATGTATGCCATCAGGTCCCATGCCTTATCCACCTGAGCTTAGCAGCTCTTGTAGGACCCTTTCTTTTGTGAAGGAGTAGTGCTCACCTCCCTCCCCCTGTCCCATGGTGCTGAGCTGTGGGCCCTGCCCTACCCTTCTCTTCAGTAAATACTGAGCAAAAGTATCTATTTAGGATAGATGCTTTTACTTGGTCCTCCTCCTCACATGCTCCCTTTTCTCCATTAAGCTTAGCAATACCCCCTCTGGACTTTCTCCTTTCACTAATGTATCTATAGAAAGTATTGTCACCTTCTTTTACTGTCCGTGCTAGTGTTTCCTCAGTTTGGGGCTTTGCCTGCCTTACTGCCTTCCCTGCTTCCCTTAGGGCAGTTTGGTATGGCTCCCTATCTTCATCCCGCTGTGTTCCCTTATATTTCCTGAAGGCCAGCCTTTTGGCTCTGACCTTTTCTGCTACTGTATTTGAGAACCAAAGTGGTTTCCTTCTTCTTTTGCACTTCCTTTTCTGTCTAACACAATGGGATGTTGCTTCAAGTATTGCATCCTTAATGCTTTCCCACTTTGCCTGTACCCCCTCACCTGTGTTTCTTTTTGCCAGGGCTAGCTTAACTCTGTTGGCCATCTTATCAAAATCAGCTCCTCTGAAGTCCCATATTTTTGCCTTGGAATGGGATGATTTAGATGTAGTAGCCAAATTGAACCATACCATGTGATGGTCACTGGCCCCCAGGTGACCATCTACCTGGAGATCTGTGATCCCTTCCCTGTTAGTCAGTATTAGATCTAGGATAGCCCTGTCTCTTGTGGGTTGTTGTACCAGTTGTTTGAGGCCCTCCCCCTGCAGGGAATCCACTATGTGTCTAGTTCTGGCAGATGTTCCTGCTGGTATTGACCAATCTGTATCTGGCATGTTGAAGTCTCCCATTATCAGAACCTCCTCTTTAGCTGTCATGTTTTGTATATCTTCTAACAGTAATGTGTCTATGTCCTCCCCCTGGTCTGGGGGCCTATAGACAACCCCAGTTCTTATGGCTGTCCCATTTCCTGTTTCCAGGGTGACCCACAGTTCTTCTGGCTCCTTATGTGTATTCTGAATTTCTGTAGCTTTGATATTTTCATTGACATACAGGGCCACTCCTCCCCCTTTTGCACCGGTCTCTTCTGAACAATACATAGCCAGGTACTGAAGTCTCCCAAGTGTGGTTACTAGTAAACCACGTCTCACCAATTGCTACTATGTCCAGTTTAGCCTCTGACATTGTTGCCTGCAGGTCTGGGATCTTATTTCCCAGGCTGTGAGCATTTGTGTACATGATTTTCCATTGGCCAGATTTTGGTGTGTTAGTTGTTGGGTGAGGTTTGGCATTACCCCTGTGTGTCGTATGGGAGACCAACCTTTTTTCTTACCTGGTGATGCAAATGAACTGCAAACATGCTAAATCCCTGTTTGACCACTAGCTGAGGGGTGTTCTTCCCATTCGACGTATGGTGTGCTGCACCCCTCTCCCCATTTGCTAGTTTAAATATTCTGCAAAGACGTCAAACTTCTGCCCCAATGCACTGACTCCCTCCTTAGTCAGATGCAGTCGATCAAATTTAAAGAACTTTTGCTCCCAGAACTGTTGCCAGTTCCCTACAAATCTGTGTCCTTTTTCCTGGCACCAGCCCTTGAGCCACATGTTTAGCTCCCCTATCTCCCCTTCTCTGACCTTCCGTCCATCTGCCCCCCTCTCCCAGACTGGCAGGATCTCAGAGATGCCGGACGAAATGGATGATAGTTTGTCACCCAGCCTGGTCAGGTGTTCCTTGGTCTCCACAACTGACTGGCTGGCGAGATCATTAGTCCCTATGTGTACTAGGACATCAATGTTTTCTCCTGCTTTGTGAACAATTTTAGCAATGCGGTCAGTGTCTCTCCATGCTGATGTACCTGGGAGACATCTGACCATTACCCCTGGCTGGAGATGGGTATCAACTCCCCAAATCATTTAGTCTCCTATGATCAGAAGTTTTTTGGATTTCCTTTTTGCTTTTTTTGTTTTGGTTCCTGATTTGGGTCAGTTTTGTTGTGCTAGCTCCTGTGCCGCAGTGTCTTGCTCTGCAGTTTCTTCTGCCTCTTTGTTTGATTTCAGAGATAGAGGCAGATACCTGTTTGTAGTGTTTATATGGTTTTTGGAGGTAATATGTTGGAGAGCAGAGAGTGATGGGGCACCCGATTTGCCCCTTCTAACCACCTGCCAACCTCCTGGACTAACTACCCTCTGCGGTCAAGGTTTTTCTGTTGGATGCTGGGGAAATGGTGGGTGGTTCTTATAATGTATTTCCTCTTGAATATGAAATTTGAGGCGTGCAATCTCTGCCCATGCTGCCCAGAGCTGAGCCCTAAGATCTCCAATGGCCCAGCATGTAGGACAGTGTCCTAAATCCTGTAAGATTGTCCTTCTGAAAATTGTTCCACAGTACCTGCAGTTAATGATATCCATTCCAGATAAGTTGCTGGGTTTATAACCTAGTCAGAGTAATCAGAAGGAAAAAAAAATTGCAAGTAATGGTTTGATTGTGTTTTGTTTTTGTTTTACTTGTTATAACAAGTTAAATTACTAATGCCCCTGTAAATGAGCTCACCTTGTGGATGCCCCACTGATCCGCCCCTTCCTGCTCTGCCACAGAAAATGTCACAACTGTGGTACCCTATAAAAGGAGTGTAGTGTAGGGTGGTTGGGGATGGGGGTGGGTGGCTGGGCCCTTCCCCTGCTGAAAAAGAAGAACCACGGACAAAAGAACAAGGAGGTAAGAGCAGAAACAATCAGTCAACAACAAATGCAGTAACCCTGAAAGCTTATCCTAATGTTAGATAAAACTGTAAAACCAGTAAAACACCACCTGTAATAATTTAAGAGAAGATATGTGCTGTAAGAAACACTTTGCTACAGAGAAAAATAAAACAATGAAATGTTAGCAACAAACAGTAGCAATCCCTGTGAGTAAAAAATGAAAACACCACACAGTAAATCTGCTTAGCCAAAAGAAGTCTTGATCCTTTTTCCTTGCTCTGGTAAGTTTCTCTACTCTGCCTTTCAAGCAGTCTTAGAAGGAAAAAGCTCAGGTGAAGCTAGGTGCCTTGGCCAGCAAACCAAGTCTTCTACGAATTCTACAAATTCGGCTCACAAAATTAAACTGGAGTGACACAATGTTAAGCTGGCAAAAACTACGGAGAACACCAGAATAAACATAGGAAAAATATAGCAAGGCAGGGTTTAAATTACCAGGGTGCCTGACGACTGAGCTGCACAAAAATGATAACAGAACTTAGAATTACAGTCTCAATGCCAAAATAAAGGGAGTTTCATTCACAAAAATCAACTATTTATTGTTAACTTGTATGATTTTGCTTATTGCAACCTATTTGTTGTAACTTACCATTGTGCTCTGCTTTTTCCCTCCACCAGGATGCATCTGGAAAATAACTATTTTAATATATATTTCCTGGTAAATCATTTCAAAATTGAAGCAAACTAGCCCAGTTTATAGCTTCTTCCATTAAGCGCTCTTTAATTATTTCTTTATGCCACCACATGAAAACAACATTTCAAGACCTGATGTATCTTCTTCTGGATATGTGACTATATTATATTCTAGCTAGGTTTGCTTCCAAATATTTAGTCTCCAATGTTCTATTGTTTAGTATTATCCTATTATTATCAAATTGTTCTTCCTATCACTTCATATGTCCATAGGCTAAACCGCCACTGTTCATAGGATTATACTGCATTCAAAACTTTTATGCCATTCTGTTCTGCATTTTCTCCCCAGAAATTCAAGGTGAGCCACTTTTAAAGCACAAACTGCTTTCTCCAGCATTTAGCAAAAACATCTTTTGTTAAATTTATCAGTCCCAGTTTACGTTGTTCATTATTTAGGAAATACTGTGTAAACATGTAATACTTTGCACTGAGTATCCAAACCTCTGGTATTTCTGGAGGCATTATATTTTAAAATGTTCTAGAGCACTTCTGTGAAACTACTGTATTCACTGGGGCTTCTGCTCCCTGTGTTTGCTTTCCACCTAGAACAGAGACTGCACACTTCTGGAGTCTCCTATGCTGTTTCACCTCTCTTATTAAAGAGTCCATTTGGTGGCATAGAGAAATAAAAAAAAGATAATGGAAGAAGCTACAGACTGGTCCAATTTGTTTCATTTTTGAACTGTTTCATTCTGAACCATAGCTAGGAAGTATTTTGTATGATAAGGGTTGTGTGAGCTCAAGGTTTTTTTTGTTCTGGCAAATCTTTTAAAATAAGTAAATACCCAGGGCCAGGCTCGTCTTCTCCCTTGAAGTCTTCCTGCTTCATCTCCAATATGGCCAACTGGTCTTTTCTCATGCCCCCAATGCAGCTGTTCACAAGTAGGAAGTGACCTACAACAGCATCTGTTGCCTCTCATTCTCTTCCCCTTGTCTAACTCACCACTTCTCCGTGTGCCTCCCTGAATTGGCTCTCCCTTCGCATCACAGTCTTATTCCCCTAGGGTGCTTTATTGACAAGCTTTTAAGATCCTCATCTCCTGCCCCACCTATAGCCCTCCCCTATGCATCTTGCCAATCCTACTTGCTCAGATCCTCTAAGGCAGCATTCCTCTAAGTTCCTAAATGTTCCACTAAGATGAAAGAAGAGGTCCTGTCCATCTTCACCCCAAAGTTCTGGAACTACTCCCATTTGACTTCAGTAGCCTTCCCTTGCATGGGCTTTGCCCCCCAGAGACAATTAAAAGGATCATCCCCTTCTTCATGCTCAGGTTAACATCCAGCTGTCCCTCTTGCAATTTATACTAGGATGTGTAGCTGTATTCCACCTTCTGTTCAAGTTGTTAATCCAGTTTATGTTCTACCTTACCTCTATGTCCAACTGAGTTAACCCTTATGTATGTTAATACTGGGTTATCTGAATTGTGCTCCAGTGGGAGCTTTTTCTTTTGTTACATACAACAACTTGCTCTGTTTCTTATGTTTACATGCTGCATTGCATACCAGGTCCATTCGTTAATATACTTCTAAGTACTTGACTGTGTATTACCTTGGTACTCTTTAGAGTTGTATCTGTAAATTGGCATTCACCTGCCTAGTGTACCCTACCTGTTAAACTAAATAAATCTGGTTTGTTTCATAATACAGTTATTTCTTAAAGGGGAGGACACATGAATTAAGCCCTTCAACTAAGTGTGGGGTTGCCCCAATTGAGAGATTAAGGCTACACACAAAGTGTTGTGCTTACAGTGCCTCTAGCAACTGTAATTGATCTCTAGTTAATCCTGTCTTCCCCCAAGACAACATTTTAAATCAAGCAATAAGATAGCCCAACCAAGAATCCTCCAGGGCCGATACTTGCCACAGGCTGCAGCTCTAGGAGATTCTATGACAGAAAAAGTGTTTTCAATGTTCTTTTCTTTTTCACAATGTTTTTCACTCCTTGGAGTAAGGCAGGTGGCTTTCTCAGCCCCGTCCCCCTGACCCATGACCGACTATTGCTTCCCTGAGTCTCTGGGCTTTAGTCCCCTGTGGCAGGGCCAAAGAAGGGATGTCTGTCCTCTCCAGATACATAATCCAAAAGTGTCCTGGGGACTAAGTGACAGCACGGACCGATCGATTGAGAGATGGGCTTCATTAAGATCACCTGGCTCTACTTCTGTTTCCTCCCCTATTTTCCAGGCCATGGCGGAATGTCAGTGCATGCAAATGGAGGTGCACATGCACTGCGGAACCACTGCCCCTTCTACTGAAGTCAATAAAAGAGCCTGCAACTACTCCCAGGCCTACAAGTGGTGGCAGTCAAAGGCTGAGATAGCTTGCCACCCATCCCTGTAAGAGGAGGACAGTCTCTAGGACATTTGAACCTCTCCCCCTGGCCTACCCCCAGTAACCCAAGCCCATTCCCAAACTCAGGTCACCTGTGTGGTGGCAGGTGAGGCGAAAGTGCCACAGCCCTACATGCCACTGGCCTGGCATGTTTCAATTTTCTTATAGTTCCAATCTATTGGTCACCAGTTCTGCTGACCTCCAAAGGCTAAGTACAGGTGCTCTATATAGCCTAGAAGACCAGCGGGACCAGTGACTGGTGGATCAGAACCATTAGAAAATTGCAAACACCTTTCCTATAACATAATCTCCTACTGCTGCAGCCCATGGCTTACTGTAAATGGGTGTAGGATAGATAACATGGACACAAATTGTAAGCTTTAAAACACACCTCGGTGTGATATTTATTTATACTCAAAATAAGCAAACAAAACAAAAATCAAAGCAATAAGTAAAAGTCCACTGCAATCGGTAGCTTTCACAGTTTTGACCTGTCAATACAGGTCCTTTACCTCTGTGACTATTTCTGGCTACTTCACTTAGGTAGCTCTTTACCTTACCACTATCAAGGCTCCACTGAACATGTTCCCACAAGGAGGAGTATCTATAAGGAACACAGGGGTCACCTGACCTGGCCCTTAAGCTAGACATGCATGTAACTACTTAAAAGCAGAGCATCACAATCCCTTGTTTGGGATTTTTTTGTTCAAGATGCAAATGATGAGTCAGTTGCAATCTGCCAGGTTTGCAATGTGCGTGTGAGTTGGGGTAAAAGGGGGAGCCATCTTGGCACAGGAGGACAGCATATGCATCTTAAGAATAGGCACTTGGCACTGTGGACCCAGCACAAGCTAGAAGCTAATACCACAGTGGGGCATTCACTCTTGTCACCGGCGACCATAGCCAGCATGTTATCCCCTTCCATGACTGTTAAGTCCAGTAGGAAATTAAACGTGTGCAGTAGTGAGGTAATAAGAGCAAAGGATTACTACAGGCATGGTGAGGTGGAGGACCATAATGACTTTGAAATGTTGTCCAGTGTTGGTAAGAGTAGCAGTTTTTGTGGTGGTGGTGGTGAATGCAGGATGTCTAGTGCAAGTGGTACATCAACCCCGGTTGGCAAATCTGGCAAAATAACAGCATTTCTGGGTTTGTCATCATTACCTGTGCAACCATCTTCATCAAATGTCCACACTCCACCCCCTTCCAATGCCATTCATCACAGAGCACAACCACTTGTGATCAACACACCCCATGTAAAACGTTTAAGTCAGCCCACGTTACAGAGTGTTTTTGCGCATAAGCTGAAGTCCCCCCGAATCATACAGTGTCACGTGGACTTAATGCTGCTCTAGTGGAAATGCTGGCAATTGATCTTTTGCCCTTCTCCTTTGCAGAGAATTCTGGGTTCCAGCGGTTTGCTGCACATGCGTGTCTAAAATGGAAAGTCCCATCCAGGACATACTTTTCTACCCGTGCTGTTCCAGAGTTGTTCCGCACTGTATTCGACTCAGTAAGACATGCCCTTCAACATTCCTCCTCTCCGTTCATCCATTGAAGTAGAGATATGTGGACAAGTGGAAAAACAGTGGGGAGTTCATATCTGTGTATAATTGCACACTGGGCACAGGTGCCGGGGTTTGTTTGTGATGTTGGTAGTGTGAATAATCAGTGCAGTAGAAGTTAGCGAAGTAGGTAGCAATCTTCCAGGAATTGACAGCATGCAACGATTGCTATGTGTACGTGACCTGTTCACACACTGGTGAGAACATGTTGGATGTGGTACTGACTGAAATTGACAGATGGCTAAACCCTCTGTCCCTGAGAGCTGGGTAAATAGCAAGTGACAATGGGTCAAATGAGGTGAAATGCCTCACGAATGGTGATTTTTTTCGTGTTCCATGCATGGCCCACTGTTTAAATCTTGTGGTACAGGAGTTTCTGCAGCACCCTGATATAAAGAAAATGCTAACCGTTGCATGACAGATCTGCTCTCACTTTTCAAGAGCTGGAAAGCCCGTGACCAGCTGCGGCAATTGCAGATACAAAACAACCTGCCTCAGCACCGCTTGAAGCTGGAAGTTGTCACCCGATGGAACTCCACTTCATACATGGCAGAGAGGTTGTATGAACAATACAAAGTCATCTCAGAATATCTTGTGATGCACACTAGCCATGACAGTTCTGGGGCCTCCATCTTCAGTTCCATCCATCAGTTCTTGAAGCCCATCTTCTTCCAAGTTGTGTACAGGAGTGCTTGGAAACAACTGAGAAGCTGCGTGAGATATACTATTTTGGACGAATTATCTGTAACTAAACTCTCTCTCTCTTGCTTACATCTGAGAGAAGTTTTCCTCACTTTTAAAGTGGCATTGCTTGGTATTTGTTTTAGTTTTTAATTCAGAAAGGGGGTTTTTAAAACTGCTTATCTTGTCAGCATCCTCAGAAGGGCTGAAATAACTGCATATTTGATTTTCCTTTGTAGCTAACAAACCACCAGGCTGTTTTGAGGCTGGAGAGGTTTACCTGTGTCTGACTTGGATGTCTGGATTTTTCTCTGTTTGATTAGCAGGGTACTTTCTCTGTCAAATTGTTGTGTAGGGTATCCTGCTGAGAGGAAGGCACTCATCGCAGCAGTGGGTGAGAGCTTTTAGTCGATTGTTTTGTGAGGACACAGTTTAGGCCCAACCCCTTCCACCCCTCACCCCACCCACCCCTGGAAATAGTTCCTTTATACCTGAGGTTCTGACATCATTTCCTCGAGTGCAAGGTGCATTTCACTGTCATATCCTCTCTAGCACACTGCACTGATAATATAAGCATACACGTTGTATAATATATATATATATATTTCTATATAACAAATCACACATGCACGCACACACACACACACAAATACAATAAAAAAAACAACTAGATAAACATGTGGGGAGTAGTGCAATGTAATGGCTGTGGGGCAGCAGTCTTCCGGGAGTCTTTCTTGAGGCTGAGATGCTGCCCTATTTGCAGACAACTATCTGCCCTGAGGGAGGAAGTTGCCCGTCTTCAGACCACACTGGACAGTAGTAAGGAAACCTTCCTCCAGGCCACACTGGACAGTAGAAAGGGAACCTCCCCCATCCAGGGAGCACTAGCACCACCACCACCACTACCTCAGAGGTTGCGAAGAAAGCACAGCAGTTGGACCACAGTGGGCTCAGGGAGGGTGAGGAGGGTGGAACAGAGGCACACCCAGTCAATTGTTCCACTCCACAATCCATACACCATTCTGGGGGAGCATAGCTCCCCTATGGATGCACCCGCAGTGAAGACGGATGATATCTGTCACAAGGGAGGCCCACAGAAAGGAGGCAGAGGGACCAAAGGAAAGAAAGCAGCTCCTGGTGGGGACTCAATTATTAGGGGTATAAAACTGGGGGAGCTGGGAAAAATGAAGTAAGGTGCCTGCCTGGTGCCATGGCTTGGAGGGACAGGAAGCATCCTCAGGATCATGAGAACAGCTGCAAGGATTCGAGCTGGACGAATTGTCCACCTAGGGACAAATGACTTGGCTCATCATGAGATTAGAGCAGTGCAGGAGGACACTGCAGAGTTGGGGAGGGACCTAAGACGAGTAGCACACACAGTATCCTCCTCAGAGGTGCTGCCTGTCAAAAGCATGGGGGAGGCGAGGGCAATTGGCACCATGCAGTTTAATGAATGGTTGAAAAAATGGTGAGGAGCACGGGGGTTTGGCTTCATTGGGGACTGGGGTTCCACCTGGAGGGACACCAGCCTATACTGGCAGGATGGTCTGCACCTGTCCAGGAAGGGAACAAGTCTTTTGAGCAATCGGTTTAAATGCTTCATTGGCAAGCTTTTAAACTAGTCAAAGGGGGAGGCACTGACAAGCAGCAGGAAAATCCCAGCCTCTCCCTACAAAACAGGGTACTAAATGAGAAAAAGACTGAGGTAGAACAGTCAGTGGGGGATGCTGCAACAGAAGGTAAAGCCATCAAAAAATGGAGAGCAATGAGTACTAATGCCCGTAGTCTGGGTAACAAGCTTCCTGAATTAGTGGCCTTGATGGAGGAGGAACATCTGGATATCGTGGCAGTCACAGAAACATGGTACACACAAAACCATGACTGGGACATAAACATACCAGGATACACTGTCTACAAGAGGGACAGGGAGAGTAAAAGAGGAGGAGGATGAGTTCTTTACATAAGGGAAGGAATAAAAGCAACAGAACAAAAGGGTAAACAGGGAGGAGGAGAAGCACTGTGGGTAAATTTGGAGACAGACAATGGCACCACAATACGCACAAGGCTTGTATACAGACCCCCTTCTCAGGGGGAGGAAATGGACAGGGAAATGATAGAAAGTATACTTAGAATGGCAGAAAAAGGGGAGATATTGCTGATGGGTGATCTGAATATGCCAGATGTTAACTGGAGTGCAGTTGCAGCTGCCACTTCGAAGAGTGCAGTTATTCTACATGCCCTACAGGGGGCATGCCTTAGACAACTAGTATTGGAGCCCACTCGAGAGGGAGCAATATTAGACTTGATTCTCTCAAATGGAGATGGAGAAAGGATTACAGATGTAGAAGTGGGTAGCCATCTGGGAACTAGCGACCATCGAACAGTATGGTTCCAATAAACACAGCAATAGAGTCAAGCCATACAAAGACAAAAGTACTGGACTTTAGGAGGCTGACTTTGCCAAAATGGGTGAGTGCCTAAGGAATGCACTAGCAAATGGGCAGGAAGGAGGTGGAAGAACAATGGGGAATAATAAAACTGCCATCACAGAGGTACGAGCCTTTGTGTGAAGCAAATAAACAAAACAAGACGATATAAGAAACCACTATGGTTCTCAAAGGAAGTGGCAGTGAAGGTTCAAGAGAAAAGAAAGCATTCAGGAAGTACAAGGAATCATGAGAAGGACAGGACAGAGAACTGTATCAGTTAAAGCAAAGGAGGCTGGGAAGGCAGTCAGAACAGCAAAGGCCCAAACCGAGGAAAGATAGCCAACTCAGTTAAGAAGGGGATAAAACCTTTTATAGGTACATCAGGGGCGAAGGAAGACCAAGGGAGGGATAGTGAGGCTTAATAAAGGGGAGGGAGGGTGGGCAGAGGAGACTGTGAAAAGGCAGAGATACTAAACAAATATTTTGCTCAGTATTTACAAAGGAAGAGGGGAGGTAGATAAAACAAACAGTAGTAACACGCTGGATACAGAAGTTGATACCGGCCCATTTAAAAGAAAAAGGGTTCTGAAAGAACTCTTAAAACTGAAGGTGGACCAAGCAATGGGGCCTGATGGGATTCATCCCAGAATTCTAAAAGAACTAAGGGTAGAACTAGTGACACCACTGACTACCCTTTTTAACAAATCATGGGAGGATGGGGTGGTACCGGAGGACTGGAGGAGGGCAGATGTGATTCCCTTCACAAAAGTGGGAGCAAGGCAGAAGCAGGAAACTATAGACCTGTTAGTTTAACCTCAGTGATAGGGAAAATGGTGGAATCACTTCTGAAGGAAAGAATTGTTGAGTATCTAGAGGCCAGAGGGGCACAGGACCCAAGGCAGCATGGATTCACAGCGGGAAGGTCATGCCAGATGAATCTGATAGATTTCTTTGACTGGGTGACCAAAGTAGTAGATCAGGGAGGGGCTGTGGACATGGCCTACCTAGACTTTAGCAAGGCATTTGACACAGTCCACACAAAAGATTACTATACAAGTTAGCCAGCCTGGGAGTGGGTCCCAAGATGACAGCCTGGGTAAAGAATTGGCTGGAGAATAGGACACAGAGAGTAATAGTAAATGGAGTCCACTCAGAAGAAAGGAGGTTACTAGTGGGGTACCGAGGGCTCAGTATTAGGACGGTCCTCTTCAATGTCTTTATAAGCGACATTGCAGAAGGACTGGAAGGAAAAGTATGTCTCTTGCAGATGACACTAAGATCTGCAACAGAGTTGATGCACAGGGTGGGGTGGAAAGGATGAGAGGGACTTGCAAGGTTAGAGGAATGGTCAAATGTATGGCAGCTTAGATTCAATGCTAAGAGTGCAAGGTAATGCACCTAGGAAACAAAACCAGGGAAGAGTACACAATGGGGGTGAGATACTAACAACAACAAAAATGGAGAGGGACCTGGGGTAGTCATATCAAATGACCTAAAGATGGGCAAGCAATGTGAGAGGGCAGCAAGGAGGGCTGGGGGATACTGGGATGCAAAGGAGAGGCATCACCAGTAGAAAACAGGAAGTTATTATCCCTCTGTACAGACAGCTGGTGAGACCCCATCTGGAGTACTGTGTGCAGTTCTATGGACCCAATCTCAGCAAAGGAGCATGAACAGGATGGAAGCTGTCCAGAGGAGGGCAACTAAAATGGTGCAGGGTCTGCACGAGAAGACATATGAAGAGAGACTTAAGGAGCTAATATGTATAGCCTCCGAGGAAAGGAGGGAGAGGGGACATGATAGAAACTTTCAAGTACCTCAAGAGAATCAACAAAGTCCAAGAGGGTAGCATATTTCAAAAAAGTGTGCAAGAACAAGAGGGCACAATTTGAAGATAGAGGGGGGGCTCAGAGGTAATTTAAGGAAGTATTTTTTCACAGAGAGGGTTGTGGATGCATGGAATGGCCTTCCGGAGGAGGTCATGGAGTCAAAATCAGTGGTGGAATTCAAGCATGCATGGGATAGTCATAAGGCAGTTCTGGGGGGTGGGGTAGGAAGAAGTAGGCTGCTGGTTAACTAGGATCTGCAGCTTATCCAGTAGGTAGGGAAATGGGCAGACTGGGTGGGCCAAGTGGTCCTTATCTGCCATCAAATTCTATGTTTCTATGATGACTGAACAGTGGCGCCTCATGGACTCTGTAATAACAATTTTGAGGCCTTTTGAACATGCCACACAGGCAGTGAGTGGCGAGTCTGCCTCCATTACCCAATCAATTCCCCTGCTGCAGGTGCTGAGGCAGACATTGGTGAATGTACTGCATAGCCTTGATGTTGCCAGAGATGGTGGTAGCAGTATGTTGCTGCAATACATGCTGACAGTATTTGACCAGAATCGTCACATTGTGAGCATTCAGCGTAGTGACAACTTTGCCATAGCAACAATGCTGTACTCACGATACAAACGTGGAATTGCATCAGTACTGAAGGGAGGGTCTGAACAGGCAAAAAATATCAGTGGTCAACTGGTGCGCTTGGTTCATGGGGCACAGAAGTCACGTGCCAAGGTCAGCAAACCTCAGCAGCATAATCCGGCTGAAGGTGTACCTGGAGGACCATCAAGTATATCCTGCAAGGGGAAGGGGACTGCAGTTCCAGGTGGTCTGTCATCCAAAGTGACTGGCATCAACCCGCTTTGGGAGGCTTTGTCCCAAGTGGGTATTTGTGAAATAAATGATTTGGGAGAAAAGGATGATGCATCAACAACTGGACTTAGTGCGGCACAGAGAATGGTTGAGTCATATTTGTTTGAAAACAGGAATCTGACAATAACTGAAGATCATCTTTTGTACTGGAGTGGAAAGGTCAGTGAATGAGCAGAGCTGACTGCAGTGGCACTGAAGTACCTCACATGCCCACCCTCCAGTGTAAGTGTTGAGAGGGTATTCAACTCAGCAGGTGCAACAGTCAGGGATCGTCAGACAAACCTGTCTCCTGCAAATGTTAGTTTGCTAACATTCATTAAAATGAATGAGAGGCACATACCAGCACAGACTGCAACCTCAGTATTAGTACCCCGGCCTAGTCATGGTAGTCTTGCTGATGTGGAAATGGACCATCCTGGTGGCACTGGCAGTGGCTGCCTGAAACGGCACACCACTGACATAGATGACACAATGGAGAAAGAATTTCCCAGTGGTCAGACTTCAGACATCGATGACTGTGAGGGCAGCTTTCTTTATGAGGATGATGATGTGGTTAATGTTGGCAGGTTTTAACTGAAGTTTTTAAAGGGCGGTGTGCCCCCCCGGACCACCACCACCATTGGGACTGCTGTTAGCCACTGCCACCACTGAGCCTGAGTCTCTCCGCCCCCTGGACCACCACCACCGGGACTGGTGTTAGCCACTTCCACCACTAAGCCTGAGTCTGTCTGCCCCCTGGACCACCATCACCGGGACTGATGTTAGCCACTGCCACCACTGAGCTGGAGTCTGTCCGGACCACCACATCATCAGCCACAGACACAAAGCTTCTTAATATTTAAACGATAAAGTGAGTATGTGTACTCATGTTTGTTATGCTGCTTCATTTCCTTTAGTTGTATGTTTTGTTTTCAGTAGCTTTTCAGAGCCACAGTGGTAAAATACATACGGTACACTTATTTTGTTTCTTTTACAGCTTAACAAAAAAAGTCTCCATCACTAAAAGTCAGTGGGAATGGTACTGCAGCTGTACCATACAGAGAGGAACCTATGGAATATCCATGTGAAATTCATTCTGGTAAGTATGAAGATTTTTTTCAACTGTTTCATTCTTTTGGAAAGACTGCAGCAAATATTGCACACAGGGTTTTTTTTTATAGACAAGATGTGGGTTTGAAATGTAACTTGACTTGAGATTAAGAACCAGGGAGGGACAAATAACAATTAAGTTGTAAGAAGTCATATATTTCTTTTTTTAGGAAATCTCCAGATGCTTTGTTGTTCCGTCAAAGTGGCCTTATCAAAAAAAGTTCTTCAACATCAGGCACCCCCCCTTCCCCGGGCTGGGCACACATGCAACAGGCAGAAGTCATTTCATTCAATGACCATGACCATAATGACCAACCAGACTCCAGAAGGATGCAGATGAAATTTATGAAGACGTAACAATGTAAGAAACCATTACAGACAAACCTGCAAATGTGATTCCCCCCAGCCCCCCCAAAAATACTTACCTTCATGTGCTTGAGAGTTATCAGTTTCCAATTTCAGAGCAAAAAATTCTCATTGAGCACTGGAACGTGCACACCAACAGTTTCTGTGTGACCTGTGTTGACGCAGAACAATGCCATGAGTACATGTCCATGTCAACCTCCCTCCTCACCTACAAAATACACAACCATATATCTATATATATATCTACTCACCAAGGCTATTAGTGTACAGCCAAAGGGCACCCTTCAATCCAGTTGAGATGATCACATTGCATTTGCTCGAATTGCCTCACAGAACACACTGGACCAGCAACAGGATGCTCAAGGTCATCATTTTATACTGTGGGACTTTGTATGTGCTGATTGCTGAAACACTCTCATTTCACCGTGTTACCACTTGTCAATTTTCTGCACACAAGGAGGATGCATTTTGGGCCTGCAGAAAAAATATGGGACTCTGTGCCACCACTGCACGCATGACTGAGTGCGTCATTAATTCTGGGGGACTTTGTATGTGCTGAAACACTTTCATTTCACTGTGTTAACACTTGTCAATTTTCTGCACACAAGGAGGATACATTTTGGGCCTGTAGAAAAAATCTGGGGACTCTGTGCCACTTTTGTGTGCTCATGATGTCATACTGACATTACAATTAAAGCAGCATTGCAAGAATGTCCTCACAGTTTTGAACTGTACTTTTTTATGCTACTTTACATTGCCACAGCCACCACTAGTTACCTCCGAGCCGTGACTTGAATGATATGCTTCTTTTCATAATTTATGTCTGCTTTACTTAACCGACTACTTTTTTTCATGTATGGAAAAAAATGAGCATGCCTTCCAATATTGTTCTGACCAGGTTTGTATTTATTTGCAGATGCTTTTCAATAACTATTGTTCCGTGGTGTCATAAAACACTTCCTGCTGCATAACTGTTAATTAACAACAGAAGTGATATACAACAACTAACTGATGTGATGGAGAAAAGCAGAGGAAAACAATGACAAAGACCTAGTCAGCACCAATTTAAAAGGAATGCTCCTTTCCTTATTTCACACATGAAAAAAGGTAGTACAGCAGACTCAACTTCTGCAAATTCTCGTATCATTCCAGTCAGTCAGGATGTAAGTAAAGGAAGTTGTAACATAGCATTAAAAAATATAGGTCAGAGTTCTCAACAGATTGTTGCGCTGCTGCTTTACAGACAGTCACCACATTACATAGTTATGGTGATGCACATAAACTAATATGTGGACACCTTACTCCCACTGGAATATTTCTTGCTCCACAGAGTGCAATATATTTCTGTGAAAACCACCCATAACTTCATTACAGTGTGTCACGTGATGGAGGAATTACCTTTCAGAAAAGCCGGCCACATTCTGCCCCCCTTTCTCAGCAACATTAGGATGTGATGCCAGGGGGAGCGCAGGTGCATGCTCCACAATAGTGAATGTCTGGCAGCTATCCCAATGTTTCCTTATGTTATAAGGTTGACTGTGGTGGAATGTGGGAATGCTTCCACTAACAAGGCTCTTCTTACTGGAAATGTGCCCACATGTTTCACCACAAACTGACCATTATAACATAAAGAAACATTTGGAAAGCTGCCGGACAACTGGATATTCACTGTAAGAAGCACGCACACGCACTCTCTCTGGCATCACGTCCTAACATGGCTGAGAAGGGAGAAAGCAATGTGGGCAGATTTTCGAACAGGAATCTCCTCTGTCATGTGACACACTGTAAGAAATTAATGCATGGTTTTCACAGAAATGTATTGCATTATGTGGTGCAAGAAAGATTCCCCTGGAAGGGAAAATGTTTGTGATTAAACAATAACAAATAAAAAACACACAAAAACTGTACAACACCATACTGTGGTGGGGTGGGTGGGGGCCAGAAAACAATCCCATCAGTTACTGTGGCCATGGGATGCCGTGGTGGTCCAGCAGCAGGTGCAGCATTGTAACTATTTGCTGCTGCTGCTGTTCTATTGTGTTGACCTACTGCTGCAAAGCACCGACCCTCTGATTGTTTTCTTCCAGAGCTGCCCACACCAGGGCGATGTCAGCCTGTTTTGCAGGGACTGTGGCGGGGTCCACTGCAGCAGGGAATGCCGGTAGCAGGGGTGGTGGTGAAGAGGGTGGTACTGGTGGCTGTGGTGGCAGTGGTGGAGCAGCTGCTGCACTTGCCTCCTCCTGTTGCAGTGGTGACTGTGAGGCACAACTCCCACCCCAGCAGTACCCTCGGCCACTGCCATGGAAGGGCCAGCAGGTGGACGCCTGGCCCCTTCCATGGCAGCCTGCCACTCTGCTCTGTGGTGGTTGAGCATGTGGGTGTGCTGGCCACTGGTCCCCAAAGGTGTCCCACAGGGGCCACGGCACACCAGCACACCACAGAGATGGCACACCGCCACTGTGCTGTCTCCTCCACAGAGTTAAAAAACTTCCACACTGGGGAGCTGCATGAGGGACCAGACACAGTCCTCGCATGAGTCTCACCACCATTTTCCAGGGCCATGTCCTGTGGCTGTGGAGGTGGTGGAGGGGGTGCTGCTGGAGTCCCTACAGCTGCTACCAGTGGTGGTGGTGGTGGTGGAAGTGTCGGAGAAGGTGGATGCACGGCAGCCACCGGTGGCACTGGTGCTGCTGCTCCTGTTGCTTCAACATGGGGGGAAGAAACGCCCAGGAATGTCAGGAGCGGTCCAGCATGACACGACTGCCCACCCCCCCATGTGTCCGCACTCCCCTCTGACTGCACCCATGGGCCAGTGACTCGCCTTCTCCTGGGTCCATCCTGACACAACAAGTCCCCGGGCCGACAGACATACACACTGACACTCAATGACACACACAGTCAGTCACACACACACACACACACACACACACACACACAACAAAACTTATAAAAAAAATTTACTAACAAAAGAAAAAACACAAATACAATACAAAAAATAAATAAAGATATAGCTTTTTAAAAAGCTGTTGGTTTTCTTCAGTACTGAAACGCAAGCAGCAATCAAGCACTTCCCCTCCTAGTCTCCTCTCACAAAGCTTTCTCCCTCTACGGATGCAAAGGAGAAAGCGAAACTGCTTCTCTGACTCACTTCCTTCCTGCCTGGCTAAAGCTTGTGACTTACAGTACTGTAAGCCATGTGATGTTTGGGGGGCTGTCTATTCTCTTCTCACTTCACCTTACTTCACGCTAAGGCATAATGGCAATGCGAAGTAGTAATAATAATAATGCAAAGTTTTGCTCCGCTAACGTGAAGTGGTCACTCTGGTCCACTTCGCCGGCGGATTAAAATTTCACTGCATCTCTAGTGGTGTCAGAAATGTTATTTGGCAGTCTGTTAGCCTTTGTAGCCTAACAATCCCCTTATGTGCACGGAATTATTTTATTCTTTTCTCTTTCTGGAGGGAGTACTTTCTCTCAAGTATCCTCGAAGGGGATAATTAATTTTATCTTTTGGTAGGGAGCAGCGGCTGAAAAAACTGAACTGGCACCATGCCAGCTGCTCACTCCTGCCTGTGACACATCTCCCTGAAATAAACATTAAAGAAGCTCTCTAGCCCCTTGTTCGATCTCTTTCTCCAATAGTTGGTTACCCAAACATCTATTTAGGAGGTAGACCAACTAAACTTTATACAAAGAGTAAACAGACCTTGTCTAGAGTGGAGTGGGGAAAGAAAAAGTGAAATTCACCACTCCACTTCTGTCTCGTTCCTCCGGGGATATTTTTTAAACACAACTAAATGAGGGTTTTATACAGTCGAGAGCGGCGGGTTTTCTATCACTACCGCTGGCTCTCACACCTTAAGTCCTTAACATGGGAACATTTTCTAGGGCTCCCAACTATTGCAAACCACTGGGGATATGTTTTAATTCTGTATTTCTACTTTTAACACAAACATGTAACTCTGCACCTTAAAGCAATTTAACAGAAGGGGTTTACATTTTATCAACTTTCTTGCAGCAATTTAACCCCATTGCTGCTAGCTTGACTTAAAACATGGTTCATTCTGGAACAAAACACTATTTATACATCCTCTAGGCTTTACAATTCATCAAGCAATTTGCAATTTATATACTTTTGCCATACTTACATTAGGGCACATCCTGGATAGCAGACTGCACCTCCAGGACCAAACCTGACACCCGGAGCCAGGCATGACGCCGCAACCCTGTGGCGAAAAGCTGAGCTCTGACCAGCAGCATCCACTGCATTGTACGTGGCATGAAGCATGTGCCGACTGGCCGAATGCACAGACCGGACTAGATCTGCCACTTCCTGCTTCATCTGAGACTCAGAAAGGGAGTCCAATTTAGCCTCCACCTCGCTAAGGATCGCCTTCTGGTAATCCTCCATATGACCAACATAATTCAGGGCCCTAATACCCACAGTGGAAGAGGCATAGACCTTCCCGTACTGGTCCAGAAGGTGGGATTCCTTGTTGAGTGGTGACGAGCTCAAGTACTTGGGGTTAGCCGTCCCGCCATGAGCGGTGCTAATCATGACCAAATTGGCTTGAGGGTGTGAATTTAAAGAGTCAATACCCTCTGGAGTCTGATAAAGCCTGTCTGACTTCCTAGGAAGAGGGGCTAATGCCGACGGTTGATTCCAAATGGCGGAAACAAGGTCGACATGAGGCTCAATCCAAGGTGGCACCAGGGTAGGAGCTGTCTCGGGCAGATCCAGGTGCACAGTGAGTTTCTTATGCTGTGGATCCAGCTCCAAGAAATGCCACTGATGAACTGCCTGGATTTTGCGCAGCAACTCCATAAAGGAAGGATCCTCCAGAGGAGACTTTGGAGGGGTCCTTGGCCTGGGCTTGTCTGGAGTGCGTGGCTCATCGTCTGGGTTGGAACAACCATCCGAGTCATCTGAGGTCTCAGAGGATGATGAAGAGGATGAAGAGGATGAAGACTCCTCCTCCCGACATGGGGAGGAATGGACCCCTTGGGAAGCCCTCGGGGAAGCATGTCCTGCCCTGCCCTGAAACCGGAGGGCTTGCCTCTGGCATCCGGGGGTGGGGAGGGGGTCTCTTGTCTCCGATGTAGGGGTCCGGAACCAGGGTCAGAAGATGGCTCTCTACCTCCCTGGTGAGCTGAGTCTTGGCCTCAGCCCACCAGGAAGCCAGAGTCTCCTTCATGTCCACCGGCGGCTGAGGGGGCAGTGGAGGAGGAGGGGGATACAGATACTGAGGTTATCCGTAAGGCACGTATCTGTACCCCGATGGCGGGAAGCTCAGTGTCGGGTACTGGGGCACAGTGTACTGCGGCGTTGGGCGGCGCTGGCATCAGAGGATCCGATGTCAGGTCATCCGGCCCAGCAGGAGGGAGACCCAACGGCAGCGTACCCACGTCCTCCATGTCGCCCGGGAAAGAAGGATTACCATCCCCGGGATCCAGCAGAGGAGACGCTGGCACCTCGGAGTGCAACGATTGTTGGCGAACTCGGGACGGCGGATAGGCCTGAAAGGTCCAGCGTCGGCTATAGTGCCTAGCGGACGTCGGAGGAGCCACCGTCCGTCTTATCGACAGGATCCGGTGGACATACATGGGAGCTGGCATCTGACTCTTCGGACCCAGCGCCCGGCGAAGGTTGTGAAGAAGGAAGCGGCCTTGGCGGGCGCTTTTAAGCCATAATGCCCTGAAGGTCCGGGCGTCTTAAGCGGTCTTACAGGCGGATGTCAGAGGAGCAGACGTCTGACTTATCGGGGCCACTCAAACCAGAAGGCTGCATGGCGGCGACCTTACCAGGAGCAGCTGCCTCCTTAGACCCAGAGTCTCCCAAGGGGCCTGAGCGCAAGCCCAATGGGAGGGTTGATGCCGTCTTGGAAGCCTCCATGGCAGCCACCACGGAACTGCCTCCCAGGGGAGGCATTACCTGCAGCACCACGACCCCAGCTGTGGCTGTGGCGACCGATGAGGAGTCCTGGTGCTTCTTCTTGTGGTGGCCCTCTGGAGAAGTCGAAGCCCGCCAAAGTTTTTTTAGTTCCTTTTTTTCCATGGAGGTCATTTTTTAAGAATGTGGGCCTCCAGAGACTGCTACCTCCACTTACGGGTGGCCACGTTAAACTGCTGGTAAAGTTGGCACTTCTCGACGGGATGATCGGGGCCTAGACAAAAGAAGCACTGTGAATGTCCATCCTTATGCGGGAGCTGGGCGCCGCAAGAATCGTACTTATTTTTGTGCTTGGAGGGAGTCTCGGATGACATACACAGCAGCTGAGGTAAAGGCTGATGAAAAGCTGAAGAAAAGATTAAATATAGGCAGTAAAACTACTGGCGATTAACTGCGAAGCAGAGAACTTAACCGCAAGGTGCTGCACGAGCTAATGGCGGGAAAGAAAGAACTGGAAGGCAGGCATGTAGGACCGCTCCTTTATACTGACGTCATCTGACATCAGTCACCTGACATGGGGGCAGTCCCCTGCCAGAGACTGCTAGCTAGAAATTTTTCCGTGGGGTCCTGACGCCTGCTAGCTTCAGTCCTATCTGTAATTACCTACTGCAAGAGCCCTCTCGAAGTAAGACATTGGAGATTTGACTCGGGCCTCTTACACGATAAAGTTTTTATAGACTCTTAGGGATACAATTAAGCATTACTTAAATTAAAACCTTGAGGCTGTCTCCTCTCTCAAATTGGTATGGGAAGACTTGAAAGCGGTCCTGCATGGTCAAATCATCAGCCACACCTCATAGCAAAATAAACATCACCACCTAAAAATCAGTAAAATCCTAGAGGAAACTGGGGCCCTGGAGAAGGAGCATAAGGGGACAAGGGATAAGGCCTTGCTCCCTGAACTCCAGAAAGTAAGGGCAGTGTACAATAACTTGATGCTACGTCGAACAGAGAATGCTTTGAGGTTTACCAGGCAAAAATACTATGAGTTGAGGGAGAAGGCGGACAGACTGTTTGCCCTGCGCCTGCAGGAGGCGGACAGATACATTCCCAAAATTTGTAGAAGGGATGACCTGGGGAAATTGATTACACACCCCACCCAAACTGCAAATAAATTTCTTGAGTTCTATGCTCAGCTTTATACCAAAGAGAGGGATCCAGACCACATCCTGGGGAGGTCACTGATTTCTTGGAGAGAGTGGAATTGCCCTCTCTATCATCAGATCAAAGGGACTTGTTGGAGGTGCCAGTTACAGAGGGGGATGCAAGGGTGGTCACCAAATCTCTCAACACAGTTAAAACTCTGATGGGTTTACAGCTGAGTTTTTCAAACATTTTGCAATAGACTTGGCACCCCTGCTGACCAAAGTATGTAATGAAGCCCACAAAGAAGGGGCTACCCCGGACACTTGGGGAGCCGCCATGATCACAGTAATACCTAAACCGGCTAAGGATCCTCTGGAATGCTCCAGTTACTGTCCTATTTTCTTCCTACATCAAGATGCTAAAATTATTGGTCTGTACCTCCAGCAGTCAATCCCTTCTCTGGTGCACCCTGATCAGATGAGGTTTATCCCTGGGCGGCACATTCAAGACAATATTCATCTTCTTCTGAATACTTTGTCTGCCTCCAAGTCTTTTCCACCACACACCTTGCATGCAGTGATTTCTCTGGATGCGGAGAAGGTGTCTGACTGCCTGAATGACCTTCTTACACCTGCTGTCTCGGTCCGTTCCCTGCGTTCCTCTTCTCAGGGCCTCCTTGCGATTCCCAGGACGAGGTTAAGAACTGCAGGTGACAGAGCATTTAGTGTCACCACTCCCGTCCTGTGGAATTCGCTTCCTATAGTTGTTAGGGAGGCCCCATCTGTTGAGGTTTTTAAGGCCCGACTAAAGACATTTTTATTCGATCAGGCATTCCCTGACTATGTTTTATAGTTTATATTGTCTAATTCTTAATAATGAAACAAATTGTGTAGTAAAATAAGGTTTTAATTGTTTGGAGTTGTATATTTTATTGATTGTATTGTGTGGTGTTGTTTTTATTTGATTAATGTACGGTGCCCAGAGGCTCCGGGATGGGCGTTCTTTTAAATAAAATTTGCCTTGCCTTGCCTTAGACCATACTCTTAAAAAAAGTTGGCTTTGGTGATAAATTTAGAAACTGGATTGGGACTCTATATAGAGAACCGCAGGTGAAAGTTGATAGGGTTCTTTCAGCCAGATTCAAGATAGAAAGGGGGACTAGGCAGGACTGCTCACTCTCTCCCTTATTTACTCTTAGTATGGAGCCCCTGGCTGCCTTCATTCAGCAGTCAGACACATACCAAGGTATTAAAGTTGGATGGACAGAGCTTCGGGTATCATTATATTCGGATGATACCCTATTATATGTTGCTGATCCTGTGCACTCAGCTCCTCTGCTTCAGTCCATGCTACACAATTTGGACAGGTGGCAGGATTCAAGATCAATGAAACAGAAATGCTCCCAGTGGGACCAGTTCCTTCAGGGACCCTACCAGTGGTGGGTCAGTTTAGGTGGGCGAGAGATGGGTTTAGATATTTGGGTATTTGGATTCCCTGAGACCTAAGTAAATTATATCGGACCAATCATTTTAAATTGTTACAAGCTGTTCAGGTAGATCTCACTCATTGGAATGAGCTCCCTCTGTCCCTCTCAGGATGGATAGAAGGCATTAGAATGAATGTGCTGTCTCATTTCTTTTTGCTCCTTTTCCTACCCTTAAAACCTCCTGGCCCCTTCTGGAGAGCCCTTGAAATTGCAATTTCTAAATTTATTTGGGCTAGCAAGCCAAACAGCATACACTGGCAAGCTTTATTCAGAGCTTAATCCCACAGAGGGCTTGAGTTATCTGATCTACATAAATACATCTGGGCAGCCCAATTACAGGTCTTGCTACCATTAATGGCAAAGGAGAAGGTTCCTTTGTGGGATGACTTAGAGAAGCCTTCCTCGTCTATTGCAACAAAAGGGGATTTAATTTTCATGTACAAAGCTGGTCTTCACAGGTGAATTTTAGGCAGCCCCTGGTCGGTTGTCTTGAAAGACACCTGGCTAGCAATATGCCTGAAATTCTGATTGGAACTGAAAATAAGACCCTCCACTCCCATACAGGCCTGTATATATTTCATTCCTCTCAGGATGGATACGGGGTTATGAAGGTAGGCCAAACAGGGCCTCTGCCTAATGAGGCAATTTTTATAGTCAATACGTTCAAGTCGTATCAACAATTAGCCCAGGAATTTAGATTACCTCCCCAAGATCTATTCAGATTCCTTCAAATTAGACATGGCTTAATGGGAAAAGACAAGGAATTCTGCTTGACAGAAGGAATCAACCACTCCTGGAGTTCCTCCTGCCCCTGGTTACTCAACATGGGCAGAGGGTCATGGTTTCAAAAATCATGGCCTTTCTTTTGACTTTGGAGTCAGATCCTCTGGATTATCTCAGAAGGACGTGGTACTCAGAAGCCAGACTCCAGCTGGGAGAGGGAGAATGGCTTCAGATCTAGAGAGGCATCCACTCTACCACGGCCTCTAGTTTCTGGAGGGAATTCAGATGGCAGGTGGTGCTATGGTATTTCCATACTCCGGTGATTACTAAACACCATGGGCAACATTCTTCTGAACTGTGCTGGAGGTGATGCAAGGAGAAGGGTACGCACACTCACATTTTTTGTTCGTGCCCCAAATTAAAGGGTTATTGGGACTCAATCATCTGGACAGTTGTGCATATATTTGAAATTCTGCCCCCAACTGAGTCACAATATAGGTTGTTGGGGTTGCTGCCCAGGGATTAAAACAAAAACCCAAAGATATCTACATAATATTATGGTAGCAATGGCTCTCAAAGCCATCACTCAGAAATGACTCACACAAAAGTCACCCATGTTAGAGTCCTGGTATACACTGTGCCTCCATATATTGGAGATGGAGAAGCTCACAGCTAAATTAAGACTGCTCAAAGATAAAATTAGTGCCTGTTGGTTACCCTTTTTTCATTTTCAAGCTGAGAAAAAAGCAGAGGTATTTTGGAAATTCTGGCAGAGCACAGTTAGGTTAAAATATCTGACTAGCATGTCTGGCTTACACCGGACTTGACATTTGCCCCTGTTGGGTTCTCCCCCAGCCCTTGCCCCAGGGGAATGTCTCCCCATAACTATCTCATGACTTATGACAATTTTGGTATGTATTAAAAGTTTCTTTTGCTTCAATCCAGGGATGTATTTGTTGTCTTTGATGTTCTGTCTGTCTTATTTGTTGTTAGTTGATTAATCTTTCTTTAGATGCATGTTTTTCCTTCTGGATGATTTCTGCCTCATGATAGCATTGTACAAGGGTTAAAAGAAGAGTTTTCCTGGCTACCAACATCCAGCGGATGTATCTGGTGGAGAGGTAGCTAGGGTAAAATTGTATGTTTATCACTCTTATTTATAATCATTTTTTTCCTCATGTACAGTACTCAGTGGAATATTGTCTTTGTGTAATTTGGCCCTGTGAGGCTGGAATGAGTATCGTTTGTAGATGTCTAGTGTTTATGTGTCCATTGAAAAACTTGAATAAAATTACGATTTCAAAAAAAAAAAGAATGTTACTCACGGTTTCAAAAAAAGGTACATTATACTGACATCCCCCTGACGAAGATTTAGTTCCCGAAGCACCAGGGTAAGTGGTGTTTGTAGCCACATATGGCACAGCACTTTATTGAAGCAATAAAGCTTTGAAATTATCTTCAAGTGTTTGTGCCCTTTTTCGATGTCACGGAGTGCAGTCTGTCTTTTGTTGTGCTGTATTATACTGTAGATGTGAGCAAACTCCCCAACCATCTATTAAAACAAACCGGCAAATCTTGCCTGGAGGCCCTACAAGTCTTCTGGCTCCACTTCTGATCTTACCCTTTGTAATGTCACCAGGCTTGCAAAGTCTTAACAGTTTGCATCCATGGTTCAGAAAAACCTTAATGATCACTCTAATTTCTAGAAGATAATTATCACACTTTTCTCCCCTCACACCCAATCACCTCTCCCTGTTCTCAAGATGGGCAATACTCCTATATCTGACCCCTCTACAGTCGCCTCATCTTTCAATTCCATTTTCAACTCCTGTACCCATTCTCTCCTTTCTTCTCCCCCCTCTCTATTCTTCTCTTCCCTCTCACGTTCTTCCTCTACCTGTCCTACTGGTCCCCTCTTCCCTTTTTCTTTTTCCAGACATTATCCCTGCTGATGCTCTTAAGGCCCTCTTTTGGATCCAGATCCACAGAAGGGCAGCAGCCCAGATGGTCTTGACTCCAGACTCCTAATTTTCTCGGCTCATGCCACTGCCCTCCCCATTACCTACCTCATTAACCTGTCTTTCCCCTTATCCTGTGTCCCTAACTCTTGGAAGTTGACTACTGTCATCTCCCTTCCTAAAGAGGGTGACCTCTTTTAACCTAGTAACTTTGGTCCTGTCTCTCTCCTCCCCACTCTGGCTAAACTCAAGCAACACCTTCTTCTCTCCCAGCACGTCCCTTTTCTTGACTCAACCTACTTCTACAATCTTTTCCACTCTGGCATTAGAAACATCTCACTCTACTTCCACCAGTCTCCTCCAACTTACTGATACTATTCTCTCTAGCATGGATCAGGGCCTTGTCACCTCCACCATTTTTGTTGATTTACCTGAAGCCTTCAACACTACTTCCCATCCCATTTCCTGGATAAACTTAAGGCAGCTACACTCTTGGCTTCATCAGTTGAGTGGT
Organism: Neoceratodus forsteri; assembly: GCA_016271365.2. Taxonomy (NCBI): domain Eukaryota; kingdom Metazoa; phylum Chordata; order Ceratodontiformes; family Ceratodontidae; genus Neoceratodus; species Neoceratodus forsteri. Next base: position 1,206,038,776 of record CM057456.1, read on the forward strand.
TTTGCTCCTACCTTGAGGGCAGGTTGCAAGCTGTCCATATTGGGGACTCCCTCTCCCCCCCACACTCCCTATCAGCTCAGGCATCCCAGACGGTCCAGGGTTTTATTTAACTCTAAAAATTGATTAGCGTTTGCTCATAAAAGTTCTAAAACATTGTGAAAATGGATAGCACTTGCTTCATTGTGTTTAACAAACATAACACTTCTAGAAAACCTATATAAATGCTTTCTGTACAGTTAGTATTGTCCCAAGGAAAAAACTGCTAATCAATTATTTAAAACCCTGCGGTCTGTCTCGGACCCAGTTATTTTCTCCATTTTTCGAAATTACTTCCTCAATGCCTGCTCCTCTGTGTTCATTTATACATATAACAGATGATATGGTACTATTTTCCTCTGGCTCCTTTGCGCCTTACCTCACAAACCAGCTCCAACAGAGCTTTAATAACATCCAATTCTGGTTCAGAGAAAATCAGTTATCCCTCAATGTTAAGAAAGTCTGTATGACTTTTGGCACGTGGCCTTGCTCGAGTCTCCCCCTTCCCTCCTTTCATACCTTTGATGGTGCTGCTACTGAAGATGTCTCCTCCTTCAAGTATCTTGGGGCTGGCTAGATCTCCACCATGATTTTTCTGTTCATGTGTATACTATCCACAAGAAGCTCCACCCCAAACTTGCAGAGCTATACAGAAATAAGAGAAGCATTCCATTCCTGAACACAGAAACATCCTCACTAAGATGATTCTCCCCATTTTCTACTACAGAGAGGTTGTTTACAGTGCTGCGCCAAAGTCCACTTTATTAGACTAGACCCCCTTTTTCACTCCTTCTATCATTTTGTCCTTGATAAACCACTGCATCCTCACCATTATACTCTGTACTCATCCATTTACCTTCTCTCTCTTGATGCCATGCACCTTACCCACTGTGCTTCCTTTGTCTCCCAATATTGGTTTGGCTCTCTCCCCTCGTATCTTGCTTCTCTTCTCTCCTCTCCTTCCCCCTTCTATACTTACTCACTTTGCAATGCTTGCTCTTGCTCTCTTACTCTCCCACCAATGCAATCCACTACTAGCCAAGTAGTCTTCTCGTTCCAGTTCCCTAATCTATGAGGCTCTCTTCCCCCTTTCATTCACTCTAATCCTTCATTTCCTGCTCTGAAATCTCTTTTTTATCCTATTATTATTTCTATTTTAGAGAATTCCTGATTCAATGTGCATCTTTTGTACTAACCTCTAACACTTTTATTTTCCCAGGATGAGTTTTAGTTGCAACAAAAAAGGTACCATAATGAGTGCAACATTTGTTTCAAACTATGTGATGCTTTATTTAGGTAACTGGGAGACACAAACTGTCTAAGACCAGGAAGTCAATCCTTTTTACTATGGGACTGACCTTTGGAAAAGATACATAGATGACATCTTACTGCTGTGGAGGGGTAACAGGGAGGAGTTGGACCATTTTTCTTCCAACCTTGAGGATAGTAACCCACATTTACGGTTTATTGTACAAGCAGATCAGAAAAAGATCATCTTTTTTGGACCTCCAGTAAATCAAGCTGCCTGACAGTACAACTGGTACAGACTTGTACCGCAAAGAAACCGACAAACACTTTGCTTCACTCTTCCAGTTGTTACCCTGTTCAAACCATTCAGAATATTCCTAGGTCCCAGTTCCTATAAATATGTCATAACTATAGCAATGTTGCTGATTTTGAGGCTTGCAGTGCTGAACTGTATGACAGGTTTACAAAGAGGGAATACAGAGAGGATGTTGTCATGGCAGCATGGGATCATACTAGGAATAGAGATAAGACCACATTGTTGAGGGATAATGGTGGTGGGAGACAGAATGAAGGGACACAACCTCAATTTAATTCTGTGACTACCTACTGCAGACAAAGCAGTAACATCAGGAACATCATTAATAAAAATTGGTCTAGCCTTAGGTTTGACTCCATTCTAAGAAACTACACACAAGACCTCCCAAGGGTAGTCTATAAAAGAGGTAGGAACTTGGCAGGCCCATTAGTTTACAGCCTTCAGCCTGTGTTGAGGGCCAGTCCAGTAGCTACTACCTGGTTACCCAGTCTCCCTAATGGTACATTTCAGTGTAGCCTGTGTAAATTCTGTCCTAATGTACTTAAATTGGACAGTTTCACTAGTGTCAATGCTAGAAAAATCCTTTGACATCAGATCATTTATTAATTGCACCACTTCTAATATGATATATTTGGCCATTTTCTCCTGTGGCATCTTTTTTGTTGAGAAAACCTCTTGCCCCTTTAAAGTGCACACTGGCGAGCATTTGCATTCCATAGCAAAAGGTGATTGGAACAATGCCCTGGCTACACATGCAAATTTACAGACCAGGATGCACTAGCGTTTAAGTTCTGTGGCATAGAAAAGGTGAGCTTGGGCAAGAGGGGAGGAGACCTTGAAGGATTAACTTTGAAAACAGAAGCAATGTGGATTATGCAGTTGGGGGTCTTGCATGCTCCTGGACTCAAAGACAGAATAGAATATGCACCCTTACTGAGATATATACTGTATGTAAAAGATTTTGTTTATGGCCAGGTCTTGATGAACTTGTCTCTTTTTCTCTTCTAGCTAAGTGTCATAGTCCTTGCTTCTGGATTCCCAGCATGCAACTGAAATAGCTGGGATGCAGTTAATTCCATAATTTATTAGGGAATTTATGGACTTTATGATACCCATAAGGAAACTGCATGAATGACTTTTCTAAATATGCACTTTTTTTGTCTTTTTAATATTTGCCACTACTGTTTTTATGAATGGATTTGTCACTGTAACTTTGAATCAAATACTATTTATGTTACACAGTAGCAGCTCACAGATCTGTACAGTACACAGGCCACGTGCTCCCTGTACAGTACACAAAAGGGGTCATATATGTCCTGCAGTGCCCCTGTGATCATCTCTGTGTGGGACAAACGACCAGAGCCCTCAAAGTACATATACAGTAACACAAGGGAGACCATTAGAAGACATGAAGGCATATCACAGGTAGCCTTATACTTCACACAGGAGCCTCACTGAGGTTCTGGGATCTAGAATTGGTTGAACCCCCAGTGAGAGGTGGGGACTACCAGAAGCTATTGGACAGGCAGAGATGAAGTGGATTTTTCACCTCCGAACACTTGAAAGAACCACTGGCATGAATACAGACACCAACTTGAATGATTACTGGTAAACAGACAGCAAACACAGTAACATGAACCACACCAACAAGCAGGAAAGCAGAGAAGGAGACTGTTAAAAATTAAAACACATACAATAAAAGCATTTTTATTTCACATAGGCAAAGAGCAGCAAACACACACCGACCATAAGAGCCTCCAGCAAGGCTTTGGGACAGGACATTAGGAGAGAATGCCCCAGATCTCTGAGGTCAGCATGCCCCTTCATCTCTACCCCCTCATCACCAATGTAAAACATTACAAACATTAACATTACACAAACTTTAGCATACACTATAATATACAAATACTATTAAGGTTTAACCAGAGAAAGGTTCACCCAAAAAAATAGTAGAACTTTACCACAGTGGACATATGACAAAGATACTTCCCCAATTGCATAATAGAGTTTTAAGGAAAAGGAACATAGTATCAAGTACACTAAGGGTTAAAAATCATCAGCTTCCCTAGCCCTACAATAGGCCCGATCATCACAAATAGTTGCCTAGCAACTTAGAACCACCCCCTAAAGGTGAGGATCTCATTTGACATCTCACGTGACGATCGGTCTAAGAGGTCAAAGGGCAGCAAGCACTCACATCAGGTGCACCACAGTCAGTTTTCAGAGCTGACTGCAGCAGACACTGAAGGCAGCTAGAGCATGGCAAGGAACCTTTTAATACCTACTCAGGAAGCAAAAGCACTTAGGAAATGTGTCTAACATGAGGAGCAGCATAAATTTAAGGTTCTAAATTACAGGAGACAACACTCACCAAATGGGACCTGCAGTGAGCAACAGCTTTGAACAGGGTGTTTCAAAGTAAACATAACCAGATGCACCCCAGCAACAAGGTAAAACAAGAAAGCAATGAAATGTATATCCTGAATGAATTGACTAAATACAAAGAACAACTAGGAAATTTAAACATAGCATTTGTTTTTAGGAAACAGAACAACAGCTCCTGCAGGGAGACTGACTAACAAGCAAACATCCCAAAATGGGTAAGCATTTACAAAGGGTTTAAATTAACCAACACAAACTCACAGAGCTAGCAAAATGCTGTTTCAAACAAAAGTTAGAAATATGAACAGCCGTTTAAAGTACATTTTTACAAAATCTAGAAAAAAAGAACAGCAGGAATAAAGTGTACATGGATCCGATATGTGACCACTCAAAGGATAAGTGCAACATCCACAATAATCAATTAATGAATGAATAAATAATGAGGCATTTGGATTGAAGGAATGCGCGCCATGTAGAGATGAATGGAGCAGGCTTCCATATAAGCAGCAAGTTAAAAGTGTAGGGCAAAAGGAGGAATGTTTAAACTGTATAAAAGTACTGTGGATCATGAACTAATTTATCAGCAATGAGCTTTGCAGAGTCACATTATGATAGGAGAACATTTTTTGCTTTTTGTGTTTGATTTCATTTTAGAGCACTAAACAGTGGTTACAGAAAGAGAATGAGCACGAAGCAATCAGGTGTAGAAACATGACGGTAAATGTAAAGTCTATAAAGTATGTATATATTAAAATTTTAAAAATATGACAGAAAGAATGATAAAATAATGAATATATTATTATTTACAGACCAAGAAAACCATTTGAAAAAGCACCAGAGGTGCGAAACGTCAGGGCAGAGCAAATAAAACAAATTGATTTCAAAACACGTCTTGGAGAAGAAATGTTTTTCTGGTTCCTCATCTCTCCCCAACTCAGCTGATCACTTTCAGTCCTCCAATGGGGGGAACACACAACATTCCAAACACCCCATTTCCCATGGATTACAAACTTGTTCCTCACTCCAGCAAATGATACATAAGGCTGAGAGGACTTTCTGTAGTCCTTAGTGTGATCAAGGCATAAACGTACTGTTTTATGTACATCAAGTGTGTGAAGCTATGCTTCACCTTTGTTAGCATGCTCAGAATAATATACAAGATGATGTATGGTCCGATTTCATGTGAAATCAGAGATAAACTTTGGTTAAGAATAGAGATCATTGAAGACACCCTGTCATTGTGAAAAATCAAATAGGGAGGTTCAGCCATGAGAGCCGGAAGGTCAGTAATTCTACGAGCGGAAGTCCTAGTGACAAGAAAAAGTGCCTTCCATGAAAGGAAGTGCATGTCACAAGCTGCAGCTGACTCAGCTGAAGCCCCAGTAAACTCTTCAAGTATAAAATTCAGGTGCCAAGGCAGAACTGGTTTACATATCAGGTGATGCATGTGCAGAATACCTCTACTGTGCAGGACACTTCTAGATGTGCCACCGTGTGCCCAGCAATAGGGGCATGAAAAGCTGAAATGGCTGCCAAATACACCTTAATAGAGGAGTACTGGAGAACAGAGTTAGATAGGAACAGAAAGTAATCCAGTACAGTATTTACAGAACATGTAAATGGAACAATGGAATGTGAAGCATACCATACTGAAAAGCACTTCCACTTCAAAGAGAGGTATCTTGTAGACAGCTTTCTAGTCACAAGCAAGACATCAGACACCAGGGAGAAATCCCAAAATAGGCAATGGCTACATCTTCAGGAGCCATACATGCAGATGCAGAGATTGGAGGTCTGGATGGACCAGGGACCCTTCAGCCTGCGATAGCGATAGCAGACCACAACACAGAGGGAGCTGAACAGGTAGCTCCACTGTTAAGTATTCCACAAAGGGGAACCAACTCTGGTGAGGCCAGAAAGGGACCACCAGTATTATGGTGGCATTCTCATCCCACAGCTTGAGAAGAACCCTCTGAATTAGGGGGCTTGGAGGAAAGGCATAAAGGAACCTTTCTTTTCAGTAGGGGACAATGCATCTTGCCAGAAGACTACAACCCTGGAGCGAACAAGTGAGAAGAAATGTGGCAGTTTCGCATTGTGCGGGGATGCAAAAAGGTCCAACTCTAGATGACTCCACCAGGAGGTCAACTGCTCCTATTCATGATCCAGGGACTGCGACCTGCTTAACCTCTCTGCCCAGATGTTTTGGACACGTGAGAAACATGTCAGACAACCGCAGTTGTTGAGGCATGGCCCAGTACCACACTCTCACTGCTTCCCTGCACAAAGGATACAAGTTAGTACCCCCTTGCTTGTTCACGTAGTGCATGACACTGACATTGTCTGTCCCAATCAGCAAGGGGCCAGGGCTATGACAAGCCTGAAATACCTGTAGGCCAAGTACAACAGCCCTCATTTTCAGAATATTTACATGGACATTTAACTCTAAACAGATCCATGACCAGAGTCTTGAATGACCTGAGATGGGCATACCAACTGCCTCTAGGCATCTGTTGTCAGTATCTGTGAGGGAGAAGGGTAAAAGAATGGAATGCCTTGTAACAGGTTTTGGTGGTCCATCCACCATACTAGAGCACGATGGAGAGGGGACAAGAACCATTTGTTCTAACTTGTCTGTCAGCTGGTCCCGTCACACTTGAAGAGTCCAATACAGAATGCACATATGGGGGCAGACAAAAGGAACTGTAATGATGGCCACAGCCATTGGCCCCAGCAGAAGCAACACTGTCCTGGCTGAAATATAATGACATCTGTGTAACAGCCAGGCTTGGACAACAAGGGCCTCTGCCCTGTCTGCGTGTAGGAAGGCACTGCCCACCATCACGTCCAGCACCACCCTAATATATTGGAGGCATTTACAAGGAACGAATATGGATTTCAGTTCATTCACCATGACCCCCCGTTCCTCGAACTACTGTTTCTTTTTGGACGATGTGAACAGAATCGCTTCCCTGGACGGGGTCTTGAGTACCCAGTCATTCAGACAGGGGAAGACATAAAGCCATTCCCTCCATGACAGCAGCTCCCACATTCACTAATCATTTGGTAAATATGCACGGAGCTGCGGATAAGCCAAAGGGCAGGACTCGGAACTGATAATGGCCACCCTCCAGCATGAATCTGATGCTCTGCCTACGGCACTTGCAAATCTCAATATGAAAATATGTGTCCTTCATATCTAGGGCACAGAGCCAATCCCCCTTTTGTAACAGGGGAATCTGAACCTGAAGAGACACCATTCAGAAAGAACAGTTACGCAAGAACTTACCGTAACAGCAGATCTTCGAGGGGATCTCAGTCATCAGGTCACACTGTAAAAACTTCACCATTGGTGAAGCAGGATCCATACGGAAGATTTTCCAGCGTACCACTGGGGCTGCCCATGCGAACGTCACCTGCTGATGTCACCAACCCTATAAAGGCATGAAATGCTGCACTCCCTCTTCAGCTCTTTCCCCTCCAGAGATTAGGGAGTAAACCCATGCCATGGGGGACAAAGGAGAGACAGAGGTGCCCAGGCCAAATTAAAAGGTTGGATACACCAGTAAGCCAGTGCTGAGAAGAGAACCCCATAAAAGGGGCTGCTGGGAGGGAAGGCAGACCTGATGACTGAGATCCCCTTGAAGATCTATAGTCATGGTAAGTTCTTACATAACTGTTCCATCTTCTTCTGGGGTATCTCAGTCACTAGGTCAGAGCGTAGGAACGAGTCCCAAGCAGTTACAGGTGCAACTCGACCATCTGGGAGGAAGGCCAATCAAAGCCTAGGACAGAAGACCCTGCAAGACAGTCCAGCCGAAGCCCACTCGGGCTCTAGAGGCAATGTCCAGACTGTAGTGCTTAGTGAAGGTATGGATGGTACTCCAGGTGGCAGCCGCGCAGGTGTCAGCGACTGACACTCCCTTGAAACAGGCTACAGAGGTAGCCATGCCCCTTGTGAAGTAGGCTTTCACCGTCCCTGGCAACTGTTTGCCATGCTTGTTGTAGCAGAACACAATACAGTGTAACAACAGTTTGGACAAACATTCTTTAGAAACCCAAGTGCCCTCTCTTCCTGGGGTGAAAGAAACAAAAAGCTGCTTTGACTTCTGCATTCCTTAGTTTGAAGCAGATAATACTTCAAAATTCTGTGCACGACTAACGTATGGAGCAGTGCTTCCTCTGGATTTATAAAAGTTTATTCCTTACAAGTACAAGGAAAAGGATATCCCATTGAGTGGTTAGACTCATTTACAATGGGGTCCATAACATACAAAAACACATTCATAAATACACATAGCTCTGTAAAATCCACGTCGTACAGAATAAAACAATATCAAACACACATATAACTTATCTATTAATAAGCCATAACACAAATAAGATTTTCATACTCCAGGAAATAAACAGGTGGACAGATTGATTCAGGGTAAACTCAGACACCACCTTGGGAAGGAACTTAGGATTCATACGCAAAGGCACCCTGTCTTTGTAAATGATTAAATAACGCTCTTCACACCAAAGAGCCTGAAGCTTGGAAATCCTTCAAGGAAAAGTAACCACAACCAAAAATAATGTTTTACAAGACAGAAAGCGTAGCTCACAAGTTGTGGCTGGCTTAAATGGAGACAGCGTCAACTTCTTCAAAACAAAATTTAAATCCCAAGGTGGGACAGAGGAATGGATTGGAAGTTTCAGATGCAGGATGCCCCTGAGAAAGGTACCAGACACATCAAATTGAGCCATGGTGTGACTGCCCAGGGGCTCATGAAAAACCAAAATAGCCAAAAGATGCACCTTGAGGGAGAAGTACTGGAGACCTGAATCCAACAGAGATATCGGGTAGTCCAGAATCTTGCTCACCGAACAAGTGAATGGGTCCAGATGACGTTTGGCAGCCCAGATGCAAAAATCTCTTCCACTTCATGGCGTATATGGCTCTAGTGGAGAGCTTCTAAGCTGCCACAAGGATGCCCACTACTCTTTGAGATACCCCAAACCAGGCAATGCCTATGTCCTCTGGAGTCAGCCATGCAGACAAAGGGACAGGAGATTGTGATGGACCAGGGTCCCCTGGTCCTGCATCAGCAGATCCCTGCAGAGAGGCAGAGGAACCCAAGATTCCTCTGTTAACTGCTGCAGTAATGGAAACCATATCTGCAATGGCCAGAAGGGTGTGACCAGGATCATACTGGCCCCATCCATCTACCATTTGAATTAGCACTCTCTGAATCAAAGGAAATGGAGGGAAGGCATAAAGAAACCTTCGGCTCCAGGAGAGGAACAACACATCTCACCAGAAAACTCCAGTCCCTGGATCTAGCAAGTTGAAACTGGGCAGTTTTGCACTGAGTGGGGACGCAAAAAGGTCCAGCTCTGGACGACCCCATCTGGTGAACAGATCCATGATCGATGAGAGAAGTTCCCACTCGTGCATGCTGGACTGCGTTCTGCTGAGGCTGTCTGCCCATGTGTTTACCACACCTGGGACATGGACTGCCGAGAGAACTATGCTGTGATCTAGTGCTTAGTACCATACTCTCAAAGCCTCCATGCAGACGGGGTATGAATGCCCCCCCAACCCCGCTTGTTGATACAGTAGACGACACTGAGACTGTCGGACTGGATCAATAGCTGACCTGGGAGGAGATGGTTCCGAAAGGCCTGCATGGCATGCAGTACCACCCACATCTCCAGGACACTGACATGCAGGGAGCTTTCAACTTGGGACCATGCTCCCTGAATCTGAATGGGACCGAGGTGCACTCCCCAGCCTGAACCAGAGGCAACCATGGTGAGGATTTTCTGGGTGCTGCAGAACTGGAATGGGACCCCTTATATGGGTCTTTCCACCACTAAAGCACCCTGCGGACTGGGGAGAAGACCAGTTCTAACTGATCTAAGTCATCCATGTGTTGGTCCCATTGCACTCAGAGTCTACTAGAGGACTCGCATGTGCAGCCTGGCCAAGGGAACCATGACAATGGCCACGACCATCAGACCCCATAGCTTCAGGAACACCCTCACAGGAAGAACATAACAGCTCTGGGTGATGTCCTGTGCCTGGGCAATAAGGCACTCCACCCTGTTGAGAGGTAGGAAGGCTTTGCCCTGCGCCGAGTCCAGGGCTGCCTCTATATACTGCAACCTCTGGAACAGAATCAAGATGGACTTCAGCAGAGTGACAGTGATGCCCAGGGAGAGAAACAGCTGAAGGGTTCTCTTCAGGGTCTGTAGACGCTGTTCTGTGGATGGAGCCTTTAGGAACCAGTCATCCAGGAAGGGGAAAATGTACAGTCTCTCTCTCTCTCCAGAGAGCTGCAGCTACCATTGCAATGCACTTTGAAAATACATGCAGTGCAGAGAATAAGCTATAGGGTAATACTTTGAATTGGTAGTGCTCACCCTGAAAAAAAAAAACGAAGGAATCTCCTGTGTGGAGGGCACATTGAGATGTGCAAGTAAGTGTCCTGCATATATAGGGAGCACAGTCAGTCACCCTGCTTGAGCAGGGCCAGCAGGCCTGGCAGAGTGACCATGCGGAATTTTTTGTACTGGATATAAAGGCTGAGGTCCTTGAGTTCTAGAATATGCCTCAAATCTCTGGTTCTTTTGGGGACCAGGAAGAACCTGGAATAGAAACCCTTGTTCCTTTGGCACCCAAGCACTAGCTTGATGACCTTTTTCTGCAGAAGGGACTGTACCTCCTACCAAACTGTTAGATGGGCTGGGGACAGGTGGAGGGTACTGGAGGAGTCTCTGGAGGTTTCGCTATAAGTTCCAGAGTGTTTCCTCTCTCTATTATCTGAAGAATCCAGGCATCTGAAGTGATGGTTCTCCACTGATTGAGATGGAGGGAGAACCAACCTCTGATCATCACCTCTTGGTTGGGGACCAGAAAGGGGGAGGTCTGGCAACAAGTTAAGCTGAGGCTGATCTGTCACCCTTGGGTCACTTTGCTGCAGCGCTGGAGGAGGAGGAGGAGGGGGTATGCAAGACGGAAGAGGCCTTTCTCTTGCCCTGAGGATGGGAGGCTGCTCTGGACTTGTGGGACACCTTGCAAAAGGGAGGGCGCCATCTGCTTCTAGGCTGTGTATGAGAGTGTGAGTGGACAGACTTGACAGCCCTGCCAGATACCTGCAGGTCACTAATGATGTCCTCAAAATCATCTGGCCCGAATAATTTGGAGCCATGGAAAAGGGCATTGAGCACCTTCTGCTGTACATCTGCAGCAAACCCTGAATCCCTCAGCCAGGAGCACCTAAGAAGGCATATACCTGTGGCAGCAGCCCTGCCACCAGTGTCAGACATATCATACAAAGCCCTGAGGAGATGCTTGCTAATATCCTCAGCATTCTGTAAGCATTTGAGAACCTCCTGTTTCTGGGAACACTCTGGAAGAGCCTGGGCAGCCACCTTGCCCTTCTTCAAGATGGTATTTTGGTATTTAACCATATGCAAAAGGCAGTTAGCAATCCACAGCCCCAATGTAGAGGAGGCATATACCCCTTGCCCCAAAGGTCAATCCACCTAGATTCTCTCTTGGGGGGAGGGAGCTAAGGTGCTTGGACAACTTGGACCTGTTGTGTGCTGCTTTAATGACTACAGAACTGGTCTCAGGTTGGTCAGCATAGTAAGACAGGTCCTGAGGGGCATGATACAACTTATCCACCCAGAGCAGAATGGCAGGGACCATGTCAGGTCTATGCCATGCCGCAGTAGTGGCATTCCTCAAGGCTGGGAAAATAGGAGGAATGACCTTAGTAAAAGATTCTGGGATCTCCAGAAAGTCCACCAACTCCCTCTTGATGGCCTCCTCTTCCTCAGTATGGAAGCTTATTGCTGTGGACAGCTGCTTCATAACATTAAAGAAGATTGGGTCCTCAGGAGGTGACCTGGGAGTAAGCTTGACAGAGTCCTCACTCACTGAAGAGGCCATTGACCTATCAGAAGAAAGAAGTTCCTCCTCTTCCTGAGGCAGGATGAGGTCAGGATTGTACTCCTCCTCAACGTCAACCCAGGGGTTAAATTGGGATTTTGGAGGAGGTGGAACTCTATTTCCTGGGAAAGGGCTCAAAGTGTGTGTTGCACGTCACGCGTAGCACAACAATGTTGGTAACCCATAAAAGGGGTCATTGTGACATTGTATATCACATTTCATTAAAAACTACTAAAATAAATAAAATTAAACTTTTTCAACCATTAAAAAACTGTTTAACTAGTCAAAGTAAAATTAAACATCTAGAACCACCAAAACAAAAAATAAATTACAAGAAGTGTTTACCACAGTTTACCACAGATTAATGAGCTGTGAATCACCTTTGTGCAGCCAGTGAACATGGGTTGGATTCCCACAACCTCCACTTGCATACTGTGTGACTCTGAGCAAGTCACTTAATCACACCAGTGCTCCCAGGTTTCTACTGAAAACAGGCACTTGTGCCTAGTGGACCTTACCTGATTACCAAAAAGAATAACAAATAAATAAAAAATACCTGCAGCTGCTTCAAGTTATAGTTAAAAAATAACTTACCAGCTGATATAGTTGCATACATATGTCACTGACAGCATGCATGGTTTGCAAGTTGATGCTTTTTTGGGGGGGTGCCATCCTAGGACCCGATTGTTAAGCTTGGTTGTCGCCACTGCCTAACTGCACTGTTCCTCTACCTTACAGCCACAGTACAAGGAAAACTGTTTTTTGTTTTTTTTTACCCAAAAAGTTAGTTTAAGCTACAATTCGTGAAAAAAATATTAGCATACCTATCAAATCTACTTTTAGGTACCTCGTAAGCTATACAAATTTGAGTTTTCTTTTCTATTTTCTCAATCCTAATCCTTACCAGGTTTGCAATGTACAAGGCAGTCATTTTTTTCTGCATTAACCTGGTAATGCCCACTAGCCCTAGGCCCACATGCCTCTTTTCAGGGGTGACTGGGGACACAGGGAAAGTGAAATGACTTGTTCAGAGTCACAAAGTATACAAGTGGAGGTTGTGGAAATTAAATCTAGGTCTGCTGGACGTACCAAGCTCATTCACAGCTCCTTATTCTAACCTATGGCATATATTACCCCACACACACACAATTCAGAAACACAACTAAAACATTTGTAACAACTCAACTGTTGATGGAAGGATAACATTTACCCCCAAATAAAACTGAAAGATTCTTGTCATCTTTTGTAGTGAAGAAATGAAGGGTCAACGTTTTGCCCAGTTTCATTGTACTGCTGCTTTAACTGCCTCTGATTTTGAAGTCTATCTGACTAGCTGTCAGTAAGTCAGTCATTATATCTATCTACCTGTCTGTCAGTCAGTCTGTCTGTCTATCCACCTCCCTCCCTACCCACCTACCAACCTACCTAGAGGTTGACATCTATTAATTCATTAGTGCACTTTTACTTTTGAAGATCAGGAAATTGTGGTAAAGAAGATCTGAGCAGGCAGGTGTGTGCGCCCACATACACACACTTTACAAAATTACTGTAACTTAGTTTTCATTGAAGCATCAATTATCTGATAAACCTTGCATCGTGAATTAATTGGCAGACATTGACAGAAACTCTATATAGAAATTATGTTATGAAAAACAATATGAAAACCACAGATTAGCACAGTACCAAAGGGTTTTAAGCATGTTCCTTGTGCTCATATGTACAATTAAAATAATTATATTTAAAATATGTGTTCATGTATACAGATAATTATACTATTTAGATTGTTTTAAACAACTCCAATTATAATATAAAGTGTTCCTGTGTTTTCCTTCTTAAAATGTGAAATGCAAATTTTCAGTACAATGTGTCATAATCTTACAATATAGAAAGCCAATGTATGAGGGTAATCAAGCCTTCTGTAATGTAAATACATTGATTTTAAACAAATTGTATATAAATAGTTAATATATCCAACTGCAAAATGATGGGTCACCAAAATGGCTTCTGGTTAATTCTTTAAAAATAAGCCTGTTTTGGACAGTTGTCTTACTATGTGAATCCTTTCAGAAACAGGTACATGCCACCCAATTCACCTGACAGTTCCCAAGTTACTGACATTTGCATAAAACAAACTATTTCAACTCCCCACAAAAACAATTCTAATGAATAACTGTGTGGATAACTTAAATTTTTACTTAAACCAGATCAGAAGAGATTGCCTTATGTAACAAATATGCATTTATATTGTAAAAGGAACATACATTTGGTGCCTCTGCTTATATACATATATCCATAGAATAACAACTTCTTGTACAGCATATAGTGAAACCCACTCCCTTCCCTATCGCATCCCAATGACTCCATACATCCTCCTGCAGTAAATGGGCAATTGAACACTTAACGTATCATTCACAGCACAGACCTGACATTCCCCTAAACCAAGTCTCTGGTATTTTGTTAACACAGCTACAAAAAAAAAACAGAACATCATCTTAAGCCAACAAACTCAACACAATCCACTGATTTTGTGAACAGGAGCAGATAGGCATACTAGTTATGAAAACACAGCACAAGCATGAGACTAAACTACTGACAAAGCACAGAACTTGACTATACATTTTCTTCCCTCAATTATACATAGCGTTCTATTACAGAGCAACTATATGTCTAGCTGACTGATTAAAAAAACTGAACTGAGGATACAGATTAACACAGGCATACGCTGCTGAGACTGAGAGAAGTGTCACTAGTTACATTGACTGTTACAGCAGCAGCAGTGCAAAATCAATGTATGGAAATATAAAATGAAAATATTTGTCAGCCTTACTCAGTCACATAATTGTAACACAGTACTAACAACACTCCTGAAGGACCTCACCTACTGTATCTTGACAGGGATGCGCTGATGGTCTGGATGCCTTAGAAATAAGTTAGATTAGGAAGGTGAAAAAGGTAAGGCAATGGCTGGTGATGGTGACTCCTCACTCCAGTGAGTGGAACAGCCTAGCAGCAGGCTTGGAGGGGCTCTAGTCTCAGGCAACAAATGGGAGTGGTTGCTTTTGGAAGCAGTACATGGCAAGGAAAGGGAGGACTGCTGTATTTCCTTCAGTTTTATATGATAGCACCTATTGTTTTCTGAGTGAGGATGGGTACTTGAATGTGCACTCCTTGAATTGATACTGGTACTAGGGATTTCTCAGCTCCAAAAACAAAGACCTGCAAATTAATCTTCTTTAACATTTTTCCTTGGCAGGCTCCTAGTAAAACTTAACATCTGGCAGCAGGGCTGAGGGTTGCTTGTATATTTGTTCTTGCTTCAGAAAAACACACACCAATGAAGTTAAACTGATAGAGCTGTTATCTTTAGCCTTTTAAGCTTTACACAGAGTGTAAACAAAAGAAGTGGGGCTCTTTATAGGGTTCGATCATTAATGAGTATGAAGGTAAGGGAAAAAGTGGTAAACACGATGGTTATCCCCATGACTGATTATGGGGATATATTCTATTCCTGTGGGAGAAAGCAGGACTTAAGGAAGTTGGAAGTAAGTTATAATAATTTAGCCAGGTTTATCTTAGGGGCTCCTAGACTAACTCATAGATGTTTACTTTATGACCAGTTAAAGTGGTCAACGCTTTATAACCGTAACCACGAACACTTGTTAGCCTTTATTCATAAAGGATTGCAGGGGAAGTATCTGCAGTATGTGGTAGAAAATGTGATATATAGGGACAAATTGGCCTCACTGAGAAATTGTAAAGTGCCTAGCTTGGAATTGCCTAGATGTAATTTGGAGATAGGACAACAGTCTTTATATTATAGAGGGGCTGAGTTGGAATGAAATCCCTGAGTCTTTGTTTTTGTTTAATGTAAAAAATCATTGGCCTCTGATTCAACATTGGTATTGAACTAGCTCACGACAGAAAAGGCAGTGCTGTTCTTGATACATAAAGGTGTTATAATTATCTACATTATAGGAGGTTATTATTAATATAGTGTAATTTATGTTATATTGTCTGTATTTGTGTACTTTATGAAAAACCGTTCTAACATTTTCCTTTTTATATATTGTATTTTAATGTATGGGACCTCGTTGAAAATGAGCTATGCTCAATTGAGTTTATCCTTTATTCATTTCTTATGAATACAAACATTTTACTACAACTACTACATTAAATCAGCACTTGTGTGGGTTAACTTAGTGTGACAAGCTTCAAAGGCTGAAGATAACAGCTCTATTAGTCTAAATTCCTGGTGTGTGTTTTACTTTTTCTGAATGACTACTGTGTTAACTTTGTTGAAGCTG